>CM028675.1:4800000-7680000 GCA_016760335.1 Gastrodia elata
ATAGGATGCAAGTATTTTAGAATGGAATCAAGAACTTAACTAGCTATCCAATGACTGCAAGGGGTGCCACCATCAATCTACCTATTTAGATGAATTCATTCTTTTTGTAAATCCTAACTTTCTGTTAAAGTACTCTCTCAATTAATTCAGCATCGTATAATATTGAAATTAGCATTCTAAAGTTGTAGTGTTAGTTGTTGGATAGAACTTGAAATGGAAACATCAAAAAATAATAGTGTAAGCTGAGGATGATATCACTAAGTGTTAGGTAATGAAACTTGCCTTAGATAAAACCTATAAGCTTACAATAATAGGATAAAGTTCTGTCTTATACAAATCAAAGAATTATTTATAAGTATAAGAGATGTTCTAATCTGATTTAAACAACCCTGTAGTACATGATTTTTCTTAGGACTCTAGTAAACAATTTTACAATAACCTGCTCTTATAATTAACTCTACACCTAAGGAGTAAAAATTGTGCACATCACTATAAACATATATATTGTTCTAGAACCTCACCATAAGAACACAACATGTTGACTACAATAAATGACAACTGGATTGCAGCTGTAGTTCATTGTTAAGATTTGCTATGAGAAGTGTTAACTTAAGGGGAATGTAACTTTTCTAAGAAATTGATTTTGATAACTCCATAAACTTATAAGTCAAACCTTGATCCAAATCCTAAGGAGAGTCTGAGTTTATGCTTAGAAATGAGAGTACATGTTTTAATCGTATAAATAGGTCATTGCAGAAGCTAATAAAATTACAAAAGATAATTGTTGCAAACACATCAAATCTCTCAATGCTACACCAAAATTGTGAGTAATTCATCTTATTAAGTCAACACAAAAGTACACTGAATATTACTTTTTATACTCTTATTTGATTTTATTGATGCTTAAGCATCGCTTTAAGCCTGTTTTGTGTTGATATTAAATGCGTAATTTTTACTACCAATGATGTAAAGAAATAAAATAATATTTATGTATCTTGTGAATGTTGCAAAGGGTTCTGAAATGGTAGTTGAATATGTTAGGGATGGTGCTAGTCCAACGAGAGTTATAAGGATGCCATCTAGAACCTTTGAGGGAGGTCAGGTGATGAAGATGCTTTTATTGAACCCAGCCTTGAGATTCTGACTTTGCCCATCATAAATATTAACGTCGTTTCATGATATCAAAACAAACACAAATATGAGTTTTTATGCGATTAATGATTTATCATTTGAAATTTGGCATGTGACATAACTATGGCAAAAAAATATTTATTTGCAAAAGTTATGATTATTTTTATTAGCATTAAATTAAGTTTTTCTGTAATTATTATCATATCATTTTTGCTTTCTACTTTTATTTAAAAATATATTATTTAATATCCTTTGTACTTAGAATGTGCACTAAAGCATTATTTTTATAATATCAGACCAAGTACAGTTGAAAGAGACTGAGATAGCTTAAAGATATTATAAGGAATTATGGTGCAAAATAGAAAAATAAAACCTTAACTTTTACCTTTTCAAGAGACTATCTTTTATTTTTTTATATATGCTATCAAATATATAATATTCTGAATAATGTTATTTAAAAATTGAATGAATGATATTCTTACATTTTTTGTATGGCTATGGATGATGTTTAGATGCTATTTTGCTTAACCACTAATATGATCCTGCGGAGATATATCTATTGTTAGATTGGTTGTTATTAACCTAACATGGTTCATCACAAACTATTACCAAAATTGTGATGACCCATGTTAGGTTGGTAAGAACCAAACTAACATCGGATGCATCTTCCGCAGGATCATATTGGCAGTTAGATAAAATAGTAGTTAACGAACATTCAGGCCATTCATATAAAAGAAACGACATTCATTCAATTAAAATAAAAATAACATCCAGAAATTATTACATAAAATTCCATTTACATCAAACTACTAATCCTGGAAGGGGCAATTATTTTCCCGCACTACGCCTCTAAACTATATCAACCGCCTCCAACTGTATCTGATCTGGCATTATAAAAATAATGCCTTAGTGCACATTCTAAATACAATGGATATTAAAAATATACTTTAAGCATAGCGGAAGGCAAAGAAAAATAAGATAACATTTGCAGGGAAATACAGTGTGTTTCAAATAAAAGATAATCAGGTCACCTGCAACAATAAATGTTTTGTTCACATGCCAAATGTCAAAAGGAAAAGCAATAATTGCGTAAAAATTTATGTTTATGTCTATGATATCATGAAGCAATAATAGCAGTTCTGTTGGGCAAAGCCAGAACCATGAGGCTGGGTTCATATGCATTTAAGCATAAACCTTCACCTGGACCCACTTAAGGGTCTCAGATGGCAATGTGCATTTAAGCATCCTTCACCTGTGCCTCCCTCAAAGACTCCAGATGGCACCCTTATAGCTCCCGAGGACTAGCCCCGTCCCTAACCTAATCATGCTCCGTTTCGGAACCCTTCTTGCAACATTCACAAGACACATAAACATCATTCAATTTCTCTTACATCGTTAGTAGTAAGAATAACATATCAAGTAGTAATAAGCTCAAAGCGATGCATAAGCGGCAATTGCAAGTAAAAGCATATAAAGTAATATTCAGTGTACCTTTCGTGTTTTGACTTAACAAAAGATCTACTCGCAAACTTGATATATCTGCAAAAGTTATAGTTGAAATTCTATTAAACTTTGAAAGTGATGTTGTATTTCGACAGATCTTATTTACTTGATATATTACCCATCTTCTTATTTTCATATCCCTTTCCAAATCTTAACTTAAATCTTTATAATTTAAAAGGTACATTACTATAATTCCTCTTAAAAGTCTTAAAATTGTCTTAGAGGTTTTAAAACATTACTAATATTATGTCAAGTATTTCAATTGCCATTAATTACAAATCCTACTTAACTCATCCAAATCCTGTTATAGCACATGAATTTATAAGTAATGAGTTATATTAAAATTTGGCTTAAAATCCTAAAATAATACTTCAATTAATCAGAACATAATTTGATTCCCAAGCTAGATTTAGACATCTAGGATTTGATACTAAAGCATGCTAATAAATTAATTAAATTATACTACTCCCAAAAATTTCTACCTAAAACTTGAAATTAAATCAATTTATTATTTTCTAAATTCATTATTATTAGTATTTGTTTATTATATAAATACCTATACCAATATATATATATATATTCATATATATATATATATATTCATATATATATATATATATATATATATTTTCATATATATCTATATATATATATATATGTATACATTTATATATATATATAAACCTGTTTACATTTAATCCTTTAAGAAGATCGGCAGAGGGCGTGCGAGCAGAGCCCTTACCTTAGCCGATCGGGTGCGTCGAGCGGAAGATCTAGCAGGCGAGTCGAGCGGACGGAGTCGGCGGGCAGAGAAGAGAAATCGGGCACAGAGCTTCGGTGAAAAGAAGAAGATCGACGTAGAATCGAGCTGAGTGGGTCGGTACTGCGTCGACGCGAGCAGAGGTCGACCGTCTGACTCTCGGCGCAGCAACGGGAGGAGGATCGAGCGGCTCTCAGGTACGCTTCTTACGGGACGAGAGAGAGGGAGAGGCGAGTAGAGGTTGTGAGGAATCATTGATTCTATGGGGATTTAATAGGACGCATACGTAACGTGCGTCCGTAACTTGCGGCGTGAACCACGGACTGGACTCGTCAATTGCGTACGAAACGTTCCTCCTTCCAAAACAGTCGGCCCTTTCATGCGTTTCTCGCAGGTAGGGATAAATTTTCCGTTAACCTTTTATTACCGACGCTTTAAAACAAGTCGTTGGTTTCATTTGATTATGGCTTAATGAGGTAGGTTAACGCTTAATTAAGTTGAGTATGAGTAATGATAGTCTTAATTTCTATTCCAGCATTAATTTGAAAAACTTCCAGAAAAGTTAATTTTAGCGGGAGATTTAACAGTAACTAAAATTTGCGTGAATTTTAACGAAAAACTAAAATTTGCAGGAGATTTAACAAATCGGGATTTCAATTTTTTTGCCTTATAATGACCTAGGGTCATTACAAAAATGGTTATTGCTTCTTTTCAAGATAATCACTAAACATAGTTTAACAGCCTTCTACCACCAGTTATCCAATGGAAAATCAGTTTCTTTTTAAGTCGGGGTCACACATAATTTTTCTTAGCTATCGAGAATTCGCATGTCTTAATTATTGTACATACAATGCTTGCAATACTAAAGGGCTCATTATGAATAAGATAAAATTTCCATAATCAAAATGTTTATTTGAAGAAGCATGTAAACTACACCTAAATCTAATATCCATGTCTAAACTATGTTACATGTAGTGAGTATCAATGATTTGAAAGTATTTCGCCTCTACATTTGTTGTTGCTTAAAAATTTCTATTTTTAATGCATTATTTCATTAAATGGGCAGGCTTGCTATTGTACCAACATCCGCCAAGACAATCTCAATACTTATTCTAATGTGATTTAACTATGTAGGCTGCTTGCTTTGAAGATTTTGATGTGCATCGCCTTTTATTGTAGCTCATGGTTTAAGACATGACTTATTACTAATATTTAAATCAAGTATACATACTTCTTTCATGCAACATCTATCCTTGGCTGATTTTTTAAATCAAAACTGAAAATGAGTGTTACAATGACAATTTTGCAGTTTGGAAGCAGTGAAAGCAAGCTAAAAGCAAATATTTCAAAGTCAAACTTCATGTTCTTGGAGTTCAACAATCTTGCAACTGATTTGAATTAGCTAATGCAATCAACAACAACAAAAAAATTAACATTCAAGTATTGAGCAATAAATGCATCTTATTTAATGTTGTTCATACATGTCGTGGAGAACCTTTATAACACTTGCTTTGGACTTATTATGAATGCTCAAAAACAACATCCTCACAATAAATAAATAATCCAAAAAGCTTGTTTGTTCATCGGCTCACACTCCAGCTCGATTGACTCCACTATAAGCCTTTTAGCAGATGAAGGAAGTTTCTATGATGCAAATAGTGTTTTTCAGAACCAAAGTTCTTATTATCAAATGATTTAAAACATATCCATCACCCAAGCTCAAATGTCAACTTTACAAGACCAAAGCTGTAAAACTACTAATTAGGATAGTAATATAATTCTAACAGTGAAAATAAGAGAATCTATCAGAAGGAATATACACAAAACAAACTTTGAGTGATAATAAGACCAGCCTATGTTTGTGAGCACACCGATAAAATATCCAAATATGCTAAAAATAAAGAATGCATCAAAAATTCAAAGCAACATTAAATCTTAGCCCCACTAAGTGGGATCGACTCTAGCAATAATTAGTCTCTAATGTGCACAACCAAATAGCACCCCTCCTTTTTACTCAGTATAAGATCATTTACAATTGTGTGCTGTCAAGTCATTTTTGGTTTTACCTTCCTTTTTTGACCTAAGCAAAATTCATCAGCTTAACATTCATAACTTAGAATCTAACAATCTATGCTTTGCATGCCCAAACCATCTAATAGACCCTCTCTTAGCTTATCCTCAAATACCTTACCACTAATGAACCCATTTTCATCATATCCTTTTGTGCATATCCACTCATCCACCTCACCATTCTTAAGTCCACAACATTTAGTATATCTCAATACGTCTCTTACTTATGGGCCAGCATTCTGCCCAATATAACACTACTAATCTTATAGTTATTCAATAATTGTTTCCTTCAAGATTGAGAAGAATTTTGCATCGTGCAATAGCCCAAAAGCATTCCCCCATTTCATAAAATTGGCTTGCATCCTGTTAATTACATCACACCCTATTGCACAATTAGTTTGTACCATTGATCAAAGATATGTGAGCCTATTACTTCTAAATAGCATAATCTTCAACTGTTATATCTTGATATTCAATCTTATTTTATAATTAAACATAACACTCCATATATTCTATTTTAAATAAACTAAAATTAGATCCTTTAAATTAGTTCTCCATAACTAATTCTCATTATTCAAATTAAGTGCGCATAGTTCTTTCGCGCAACATCAATCCTTGTTGAGGGTTGACATCAAAACTAAAATGAGCGTTGCAATGACATCTCAACACTCTAGAAGTAATGAATGCAAGCTCAATGCAAAGATCTCATCATCAAATTTAATATTCTTATATTAAATTATCTTGTAACTGAGTTGAACTAATTAATGTGACCAATAACCATTGATTCTTTTTTGAATTTCAAAGATTAAAACTTAAACAATATATGCACTTTGTTTATTGTTGAGAATTTCATGACTGTCATGAAGAGCCTTCATGATGTTTGTTATGGTGGTCTCATTAAGAATGTTCAAAATAGCATTTATGCTCACAATAAAAGAGCTTGTTTGTTCACTAGCTCACACTACTGCTCAATTGACTCTGCTTCAAACACTTTAGCAGATTACATAGCTATTTTTGATGTAAAAATGTTTTCCATAACTAATGTTCTAATTATCAAACAATTGATTTTCAACTTTTCCATCACCCAAGCTCAATTGTCAAACTTCTCAAGATTACCATTGATAGTAGTAAAATTCTAACAATGAAAATAGGAAAGCAGGCTAAAGAAATAAACACAACAGAAAAATGAGTGATTCAATGAGATCAGCCTATATCCATGAACACATTGATAAAATATCCTAATATGCTTGAAATATAGGATGCATCTGAAATCTAAAACAACATTAGGCATTAGTCTCACTATGTGGATCGACAATAAATAGCACCCCTCCTTAAGAGCTAAATATATGAGATTATTTATAAAAAAGCATTTTCATGCCTTTTTTATTTTCCTCTTCATCTTATGGAATGAGAAAATTCATTAACTCAACAATCCTAACTTGGCATCTAACAATTTACACTTAATATGCCCAAACCATTGAAGAGACTTTCTTTGAGTTTATCTTCAAAAACCTTGCAACTAATGAGCTCATTCTGATCACATTCATTTGTGTTCGTCCACCTCAGCATCCTCAACTTCACAACACTTAGTTTATCAAAATGGCTCTTCTTTATAAGCCTTCAGCCCCATATAATATTACTACTCTTATAGTTATTCTATAAAAATTTCTTTAAGATTAAGGATTTTTCATCGCAAAGCACCTTAAAATCATTCCTCCATTTCTTCCAATCGGCTTGCATCCTATTAATCACATCACAATCTTTTTTTCATTGTTTTGTAGCACTAATCCAAAATATGTGCACATATCACTTCTAGATAGAATAATCTTCAATATTTAAATCCTTGATATTAAAGTTTTTGTTATAATTTTTTTTAATAAACTAGAAAACCTTAAAAATAGTTACCATAAGTTTTCCAGCAACATTAATCTAACTATCATTAATAATAATACATCTGCAAATAACATTCACCAAGGTAATTTCTTAATTGTGTAAGAACATCCAAATTAAAACAATGACTAGAACATTAATGTAGCTCAATTGAAATAGGATAATCATTTAATAAACTAACTTGCATTCAAGTACATATAGCTGCTCCATTATAAATATCTTTAATAATATTAATAAGAACAACAAAGCTTATTCCTTTTGAATACTTTCCCAAGAACTTCATTTGTTATTTAATCATATGCATTTCTAAATTAAAAAACAAGTAAAGATCTTTTGTTTTTTTCAATTTTTTTCAATCAACCTCTTGCAGATCTGTATGGCCTCCATAATTGATCTACCTAATATAAAGTTAATTAACTGTGTAAAACATTAATTTCTCATCATAATCTCAGTTTGACAACTTTTCTCAATGTTTCACTGTATGGCTCATTAGTCTAATCCATCTATAATTTACACAATCCAACACATCATCATAGTTTTTATAAGAAAGCGCTATAGTATTCCACTCATTTAGCATCTTTTTAATCTGTAAAATAATATAAAATAACCTAATGATCCACAAAAGCCCTTCCTCACCAAAATATTCCCACATTTCAATGGGAATACAATCAAACCCTACAGCTTTTCTGCTCTTCATTTTCTAAAAGGCATTACAAACACTTTTGTTTACAGATCAAATGAAAAATTATTAAATTCATGTTAATCACATTATTACAATCTTTATTAAAAATCTTATGGCAATAATTCAAATGAGAGAACAATCAATAATATTCCCTTCCACTTTTAAAATGAGCAAAATTCATTGACACAAAGTTCCAAATTTGAACATCTAACTACTATGCTCAATATTTCTAAACCATTTAAGACAACTTAATCTAAGTTTATGTCAGTTGGAACTACTCCAGACTTGCTATTAACGAATTTCTCATCATTCTTTGGTGCCTATAAGTATATCCAGAAGTTGAACCAAAACTTTTTGGTTACTGCCTTATTCCATCAGCTGACAAAGACTAGGTATGAGTTCAGTTGAGGAACAACATAAGTCGCAACTTAGCCAAGTTGAAAAAGCCCATTTTACAGAAACCGAAGCATATATTACCCATTCTCCTTTTGTAAGAAGCACAACAAAACAATACAAAAATACTTGAATTTGAAACCTTTGATGCACCAAACTTCACCTTCACTTTGAACTTAAAATATGAGAACTACTTTTGCAGATAAATAAAGTATTTCAAGCAACCTCTTCATTAACATTAAGGAACAATTATCAAAACTAAAATTTCGCTTGTTTAAATTGACCTACAAGCATTATGATTGAATAAAAAACAATAACACGGATTGCCAAGTAAATCAATAAAAATTCAATAATATACAAGATGCATTAGAGACTCAAGAAAAACTCTGACAATCTCAAAAGTGTACAAGGTTTTTATAAAATCTAAGTTTTGAAAATTTCTATGTACAAGGTTTTGAAAAAATCTAAGTGTACAAAGTTTTGAAAAAATTCTATAGATAGTTAATGGGATTGAAATATTTACTAATTTTTTCTTAATAATTCAAAATTTATAAGTATAAATAATTTAACTGAAGTTTAGTAGTAATTTTTCCATTATCAAAATTATGCTCAATCCACAAATATAATTGAGCTTTAATTGGGACACATAATGAACTAATAATAATAATAATAATAATAATACTACTAATAATATAGTATTACTATTATTATTACAAATAGCTAGTACCCACGAAGGAAACTTAAATTGAACAAGCCAAACCCGCAATCCCTCTATTCATAGCCGCAACTGAGCATTTTCTCAATTAAACAAATGTATCATTTCATATCCCTCAGAAAATAGTAGCATCCCCACTTCTTTCTGCCACACTACAAAACATCGGCCTATATTATTCTATTTCACAACCAATTGAGGCAAAGTTAAGGCAGCTCAAAAAGATCACCTCTACTCAGATACACAATTACAACCTCACTTTCTTTTCCTCGTGATATAAAATTGTGACTTCTCCTAATTTTCCCCAAGATCAAGTAAGGTCAAGCAGTAACAACCCTAAGCCCCTCGCCTCTTCTCAAAGCAGCAATTCACTCCATTTCACAGCTGCAACTTATTACTCTCTCTAAAGCGTTTGTATCGCTAAATAACCGTAACCTCACTGTTTTTTCTCACACTATAAAGTTGTGGCCTTTCCCAATTTTCCTTGTAATCAATCAAAGCAAAGCAGTGGCAGGCCAAAGCCCCTTACCTATCTTAGAGCAAGGGTTAGCTCAACATATCCTTTCCTTTGACTTGCTCTCAAACAAAAAAGAATCAAACCCAGATCCTCCTGCCGTTTTTTCTAGACTCACCACAGCAGAGTTGGCTCGAGCTCTCCATTTCTCCTTCCCATCAATTTAAACACAGCAATGAAACTCTAAGTCATCCTCTCCTTCAATGTTATGCAAAGCGGATTAGCACTATTTTACCCTTTTTCTAGAGTTAGTATACAGCAAGTAACGATAAAGTTTTAAGTGTTGACAACAATTATACTTGCTTCTTGCATTCTTTTGGTTAATATTTAGTTTCCTTAATTTGAGTTTTCATAATATTAATTAATAACATTCATACTAAATATTATGAATATTAATCATGTAATAAATGGATGCAATTGTAATTTAACTATTCTCTATTTTGTTTTTGACAAATTATGAACTGATACTTTTGGTGAGCCATCATTGGAAAACTTAACTGCCTATAATGAAATTAGAGTGGTATTATTTGATCCAAAGGTTTGGTATTATTTGCTCCAAGGGTTTTCTTTTAAGTTAAGCAATTAGAAACAATTGCATGATTACAGTTTTAGCAAAGAATAACTGCAAGTTCATTAGGGGTAACACTCAAAGACTAAAACATGGAGTCATTTTCTATTTCAAGAAAAGAAAATTACTATACTTCTATTTAAGAGATAATTCTTGTGTGCCACAAATTATTTAAATATCAATCTTTAAAATAATGTGGATTTAGTTTAAAAGTAATCAGTTCAATATAAAATTAGCAATTCAAATATATAAATATATATAATAAATAAATATGTTTAATGAAATAAAATAAAATCTAAATACTCATACGATTCATTAAACATCTTTTTCATTATTGTAAAATCTCAAGAATAAATAAACATGTCTACATAGCATTTAAATTTATCAGCCATTTGATTATTTACACACTCTCAAAATGATTCTATGTTTAATTTTAGAAAAAAAAAGATTTTTAATTTAAAAACAAATAAAAGCATTTCATCTAAAATTTCAAAAAACACCATTAAACTAAAGAATGATTTAATAATTGACAAAGAAATGATATCATCAAAAAACATAATGAAGTCGTTATCCCACATATGTATCGAGAAACAATTAGAAAAAAGTGCTCATATTTAATATGAATAGTTCAAGTAGTTCAAAACATCAAATGGGTAAGCCTTTTCGGATGACGAAGAGATTCCCAAAATTTAGCATTTAAATTGTCTGAATAATGCGAAAATATTATAATAAAAATCGTAATTATACAGAAACAGTATTTCTTAGCATACAACCTCAATTTTTACCAATTATTTTTTTACAGCACTAACAATGATAGCAATTTTTCCAATTCAAATTAACATTTTGCCAAACATTACCTCCTATCAAATATACAAGTACCTGTTGTGATTTTAGATAGATATACGGCTGATCATAAATTTAATTGTAAAACCCATACCTAGATATTAAAATTTATAGGACAGAATAATCAAGCTTATATAGCATAAAGAAAGGAAAGACCAAACTCGCAATTAGTGTTGTTCACCTATATAAATAACGTTACTTTAATTTAGAATTGTAAATGTTTTTGGGCAGCTGTATCATTTTAATTTAAGAGAAAAATGGTTCTATCGAGTTATATTTATAAGATTTATGCAAGAATTAATTTATCTTTTAATGTGCTGATTGTTTAGAAACTATTTTCATATTGTTGAATGATGTATAATTAAACAAAAATTAAATAAGATTAATATTTTTTACATTGTTTGGCTTTCATTGCTATTTTATTAGGCCAGATCGAAATACTATTTGAGACAAAGTAGACATGCCTTCCAAATTGAGTTTGTGATTTAAGAAAAAAGAGGAAATTAAAACACTGCAAAAAAGCATACCATAAAAGAATGAAACTCATTCTTGAAGTCACTGATGCCCCTCAGAATTTCAATCTTTTGCACATGATTTAGCTTATCAAGGAAGTTCATTTCAGCTCCTTCTTCTTGCTGTAACTTCTCCTCCCTCTTCCTCTTTGCCATTTTCTCATATTCATCTAAAGAGTCTTCTTTGTCAATTAAGTAATTAAGACCTTTCTGTATGTAGAAATTAGTGCAAGCAAAACACCTGCAAAGAAGATCTCTCCATTTCCTTGACAGAAACATAGGTTTCTTTTCCAAGTCAAGTGCTGCATAGGATATATTTAATCCAAGGATGCATGTAGCATTTGAATTTATACTGTTGGAGAATGCTTTCGCCTCCCTCAACCCATAAGTTTCAGGTTGCGCTTCTCCTTGTAATGGAACATTATCTAACATCTCACCACTCTTAGAATGCATGTTTGAAACATTTGTCTGGTCTTTGGGAACATGGTTGGTAATGTTAGCATTTTGGGGATTGATACAATCAGAGGTTCCAGGTTTCAGATTTTTTTCTTTGTCAGATATTATTGGTTCAGTCTTCTGATTCTCTGTGGCCCAAATTGAAAGAGGGTACAGTTTAAGAAATGAGCAAGTAAGTGCACAGTCTTGGCAGATAAAATCCTCATATAAAGGTTCACCATCCTCATCTCTTGGTATCTACAACACATAATTAAAGTTCAAGGAAAAAAGCTAATGGTTAGCAGGCCAGAAAAAGGATAAAATATAAATAACCAATCATATGCCAGTAAGCACTTATGAATATCATATTATATGGCATAAGGAAAACATTCAATGTGATATACCATATTACAAAAGAGCTCTATAGAAAAAGTTTAAAAAAAGATTTGGTGAGTAATTAAAGGATAGTGTGGTTTGATGTTATTTAAGGGTAATGTTATGCTAATCCTCAATAACACCCAAAAACACAACCATTTCATTTAGTGCTATGCTATCTCACAGTTTAATAAACGATGAGTTCGCCACACTATAATGTTTTTACAATAATATATGAAAGCTGAAGTTTTTTGGAGATAGCTTTACTGTGCCTTTCAGCTTCTTCCTTTGCTAAGATTTTCTGCTAAAAATGTGCCGGTTTCTTCCAGCACTAAGGATAAATGGAAGTGAAGCTTATGATCCACAATTTTAGAGATTTAGCTATTTACAAATTAAAAAAATTGATTAGAACGAGGAGACAAAAAGGTGTAATATGAGAAAGTTAAAAGTTCTCAAAAAAAATTAAATTAACTAATAAACCTATGCCAGACAAGAAAAGAGGTATCGGAGGAGCAGAATAGCAAAGTGGTTGAAGAAGAAAAATCTGCTAAGCTGGCGAAGGAGAGAAGAGGTGGAGTGAAGAAGAGGAAAGACGTAGATTTTTTATGCTTAAAATGCATAATATATTTAAGTATTGTTTATATGCATATTATTTAATTTAATTAAATAACAGATTTATTAAATAACTATTATTTGAGAACCAACGAGTAAAAAGATTACATATTGATGAAACATAATTTGTCATGTAAAACACGTGTTTTATTTCAATGTTTTTTTTTTTATTTTCTATGATAACTCGTGGAGGCAATCTCATCTCATGTATAAAGATCTATAAACAATACTAAATCAAATAGAAAAGATTCCAATGACATTGTTATTTGCATATAGTATACCGCAAAATCAAATAAACACTAAAATTTGAATAACACTGCTATTTAAATAAAATATATTTAAAAAATATTTTATATATGCAACAAAATTAGCTCTAAAAACCATTTTAATAAAGTAAAGCCAATATAAATGTACGCATATGAGAGTAATTTCTACAAAGAGAAAAATAAAGGTCATTAAAAAAACAGGTTTCACAAGGCAAGGCAAATAAATTAAATTACTTCCTCTATGGAAACAAGTCCAAGGTGATTCTCATGGAACCAATCCTCACAGATGCAACATTGTATCATCTCAATCTGTTCTTGTGTTTCTGGATCTGGGTAAGGATGAGCACACAGGCAGTAACAACCTTTAAAATTCTGATTATAAACATTATCCACATTTTCAAGTTCCTTACTGGAAAAAAGTTTGCATGAATTTTCCCCAAATTTTGAATTCCCACAATCACATCTGAAGTTTCTCTTTGTCCACAGTTCCACAACCTAGTAAAAAGAGAAAAAAAAAAAATCAATCTGCTAGGCACATAGCAAAAGTTGTCATTGGATTAAACGCATTATGGAGGATTAACGCATTATGGAAAGCACAAATAAAAAACATATTCAACATAATAATGGTAAAAAACAACATCAGACTCCTGAAAAAAGCACTCAACGAAAAATGAATTTTTTAACTACATGGCATCAAAACCTTATAAAATGCCAAAACTTTAATATTTATAAAAACACCTTCACCTCTTAAATTCCAATATGAATGACACATATTATAAGCAACAAATTTCTAAGAATGATGAAACAATAATATTTTTTTTACAAATATTATTATTTGTGGGTGCTAAATATGTATTTTATGGTTATTTGAGTATCATGTTTGCGGAAACCATAATATATATAAATATAAACACACACACAGTAGAAATATATTGTGATGTCCCAAAGCCAGTTCAGCGGAAACCGTTCTGACATCGGGTGTTCACTTACCGCAGGATCATATTGAGTAATTTAAGAAAAAAAGAACACACATAAAAGCAAAAGATATTTTTCATTTATCCAAAGTTCATATTACAAGATCATTCATTGTACGAGGTACAAAAGTGATGAAAAAAAAAAAAAAAAAAAAAGATAAACAAGCAAAATAACACCGTTGATCTATCAGTAATTTGAACATTTTAAGCATTAGGGTTCTTGCGTGTATTCCCCCAGGAGCACCTGACCTGATATTATACAGAAAATAATACTGATATTTGAATTTTCAATAATTAGAGAATACTCTAAGTACTGCAGTACACAATAATATTTACATTTAAAAAAAAATGCGATTAGCGAAAATAAGGCGATAATAAAATGCAGAAAAAATAAGGCAATAACGCGAAATAAATAATTTCCTGCAACAAATATTATATATCAAATAAAGATTACTGATATCATTTTCCAGTAATCAACCCTGAATGTTACCGATGTCATTTTCTAGTAACAACCTCAAATGTTACTGATGTCATTTTCCAGTAACAACCCATAGTATTATTGATGTTATTTTCCAATAACAACCCCGAATGTTGCTAATGTCACTTTTCTAGCAACAACCCCGAATATTATTACGTTGGTTCCGAACAATCAACCGAGCTTCAAATGAATTTGGCTCAAAGCAAATAAGCGAAGCAGTTAAAAATGCAATAAAAATGTAATACTTGTCATGTACTGAGTGCCTTTGTCCCTTAGTTCAGAAGTTCAACAGCTCGGATGAGTGATAATTCGCTCAATCTGCATTTAAGTTTCTGATATTTTTTTAAATGTCTTTTTTTAAATGATGTGATATTTCAAGATTTTTACACTCTTCTTTTCTATTCTGTCATTTTCCTTCACATTCATATAATGATTTAAGTCCGTATTTTTAAGTAACTTGATATTATCATTATTATAATATTACTGTATGAAAGAGTAAAGATAAAAATGAAAAGAATACTTAAATGAAAGTAGTAATCATTTTATAGCATTTGAATTGTTCCCATTATTAATTAATGAGAATGATCAAAATATGAATGACTAAATATAATTTTTATAGCAATATTTTAAATGTATAGAGTAATAAGATTAGCAAAAATTGTTACCTTCAATTTTCTCCCTTCCATCACCTCTCACCTTAGGATTAAGATCGCTTGGAAAATAAAATCTAGAGGCTGGAGAAAGGCTGCGAGTCTACCGTTGGTCGGTCGGAGGAGGTAGCTGGCCGGCAAGGTGGCTGCTGCTAGCTAACGGGGCTGCTGGCCGGCGGCTGGCTGGCTGTAGGGGCTGAGGACTATTGTGTGTGCCTGGGAGAGAAGCTAGTAGGGACTGGAATGGGAGCTGGCAACTGCTGTGTGGGGAGAAGAGGAGGAAGGGCTGCTATGGGGTTGCTAGGAGAGAAGGGAGAGGGCTGCTGTTTGGAGAGGGAAAGAAGGGGTATTAATAGAGGAAAGGGAGAGGGAGGGGAGTAGGGACGTAGGGGGGCCTAATAGCGCACGCCTGCAAGAGATTCTTCCGCCAGAGGCAAAAGAATCCCACACGACTCCTTGCAAATATGGCCAATTGAAACTTGTTGATGTTCTTTTAACAAATAATTGTGACATGAGCTCATAGAGTTAAATCCATAGAAAAGAGATGTTGTAAGGACACCTTTAACTGTGATGGCCCGTGTTAGGTTGGTGACTACCCATCTAACATCGGGTGCATCTTTCTGCAGGATCATATTGGCGGTTAAATAAAATAGCAGTTAAACGACATCCAAAGCCATTCAAGTATAAAGAAATAACATTCATTCAAAATAACATCCAGAATTATTACATAAATGTCATCATACAAAAGCATTTATCCCTCGAAGGGTAACTAAAATGTGTTATTATTCTGCATCATGCCTTTCTTTAACATCCTCAAGTTATGTCAGCTTCCTCCAAGAGGATATGGTCTAGCATTATGGCCTAAATGCACATTCTAAGTACAAATGATACTAAATAATATATTTTTAAGCAAAAGCAGAGGGCGAAATAATTGCAGGAAAATATGAAATAATGCAAATAAAATAGTCATTACTCCTGCAAACAAACATTTCATTGCATATGCCAAATTTTTATAAAGTAATCGCATAAAAATTCATATTTATGTTTATGACTTGATACTATGAAGTAACGTTAGCAGTTCTGATGGGCAAAACCAAAATCATGAGGCTGAGTTCAATAAAAAGCTTTTGTAAAGCATAACCTTCATCTGGGCCCCTCAAAAGCTCCAAATAGCACCCTTATGTCTCCCAAGGACTAGCCCCGTCCCTAACCTATTCAACCACCATTTTGGAACCTTTTGCAACATTTACAAGATACATAAACATCATTTTGTTTCTCTTACATCATTAGTAGTAAGAATAAAACTTTAAGTAGCAATATATAAAAAGGCTCAAAGTGATTCCTAAGCAGCAAATAAAAGTTAAAAAGCATAAAAAGTAATATCCAATTTACCTTTTGTGTTTGACTTAACAATGCGAATCACTCGCAAACTTAATGTGTCTGCAAAAGTTATAATTGAAATCTTATTTTAGTTGAGATTTATAATAAGATGAAGATTTTATCAAAATGATCTAATCACTTAACAAATTTGAATTTTAGATTTTTTTTATTACAACTTTCCATAAGGTTTGGATCTATATAATATTTGCATTAGGTCTGATTATGGCTATCTAAGTATTCTATTTAAACTAAATTTACACTAGTTAGATACAAAGGGACTAGACAACTTTATTCAAATGTCTAAATCAGATTATCATAGGGAAGAAAAATAATCATCTTATTGAATCACTAGAGTGGTCTAACTAATCATGACTCAATAGGTTTTTATATTGGAGAATTATGAGTTAAAATATTAGTCTACACATACTAATGGCAAGAAAAAGATGATCATACTATAATTGGATTAATAAAATTTACACAAACTGTAGAACTATAGTTAGATAGATCAAATAATGTATTTAGGTTGTGGGTATCTTATATAATTTCATTGCAATCAATTTACTTAATCTAACATATTCATATAGACAACTAATTGAACATTTAGCATGCATTCAATTGATTTGCATTTTTAATGCAAGTATATATGTTAACCTTAACAAGCTTTCTCCATGAAATTCTAAGTTTCTCGCATACTATTTGATATGGTTTGCTAATATGTTTTGAAGTATAAATAATCAACCTATACGATCCTTATCTTATAAAAGAATCAACGCAGCAGTAAGTTAATAACTGCAGAAAAATTGAGCGCAAAAAGAGATCGGTGCAAAGGAGGAAGGATCGAGCGAGGAGAATCGTGCATGCGCTGAGACGTTGACAACATGTATGTCGGCTTTCGTCGCTGGCTGCAAGGATCTGCTGCAAGGAGCGTTCCCATCGACTGCTACGTCCCTGTCGCAGAATCCAAAGAGGCATCCTCCTTGCGGGGAGAGAATCGAGCATGAGGATTCAACAGACTGAGAGGGAGAGAAGGCTCATTCAGATGGAGAGAGTTGTTCAGTCCCTTTGCGGTTAAATAGCTGTTTCTGCGGCTAATGTCCGCATGTTACGGGAATCAAAATTGGAAATAGCTTAATTGCCAACGGTTTCATCATGGCAGCCAGTTCTTGTCTTAAATAAGGTAACTTTTACTAATTTAATTATGGTTTAATGACAAATCTTAATTCCTATCTCAGTATTAAGTTTGAAAAACTTCCTTAATCAATATTTGTAAAAGAAAAGTTTTGATAGAATATGATTTAACTAGAGATTTAACGAAAAACTAAAATTTGCGAGAGATCAATAGATTTCAGATGTTGTGGAAAAATAACATCTCCCTTATAATGACCTAGGGAGATGTTGATAGCACCAAAAATCTTCCAATTTTGGCCAATTGAAACTTGTTGCTGTTCCTTTAACAAATAATTGTGGCATGAGCTCATAGAGTTAAATCCATAGAAAAGAGATGTTGTAAGGACACCTTTAACTGAGTCAGTCCAACACTTTTATCTTCAAATTATGCCTTGCAAATCAAGCAATGGTATCTCACATATGAATAAGATAATTTGAAGGTATTTGAAATACTAGATTTCTACGATTATTGAACTGTGCACATCTAAGGTTGGCTATCCCACAAAATGAGGATGCTTTATCCAGCATGCCACAAGATAGCATAAGATCATCCTAGAAATTTATTTCTCAAAATTCCCAAGTAGTTGAATGCAAACTTAAATGAAAACCAATTAATGAACTGCTGAAGAATGCACATCAGGTTTTTACAATGAATCATTGGGGGGGGGGATCAAAACCTGCAACAACATGAAAATCAATGCCGATTTTATGCAGAATTTTATTTGTTTCGATCAAACCCAGTGTCCCACAAAGCAAAGAACATCCTCAAGAGAAAAGAAGAAGAAAAAAGGCAAGACAATGCCTTTGATTATACCTCATGTCCATCATGACAAGAGAGGCTGCAGGCAGTGCAAACCCCAGCTTTTCCATTAGGAACACAGGTCAGACAAGAGAAAACCGCCTGCCTCTTCATATAGCCATTATCATAAGTGCACTCCTTCCCCTCGTCACCTCCCAGCACCAAATCGGCCTCCTGGGGTTTCCAAGCAGTAACTCGTTCCAATTAATCCCAACCAAAATAAAATTGAGGTAGTAAAATATCAAAAAATCTGCCACAAGCATGAATACAGAACAACAAACGACTAACACTCACGAGTTCCTCCGCCTCAATTCCCTCGATGTACTCCTCGATCGTCACCGTCTGTTCCATCTCGTCTTCGAACGCTTCGGCCATCGTAAGTTATAAGGCGCACGGAGCCCAGGATTGAACGATTAGGGAAGCGGGGAAACGCAAGCGAAACCCTAGCTTGATAGCTCACAGTGAATGAGAAGAAGAGAGACGCCCTAGAAATGGACGAGGGTACGATTCTACGACGGAGGTTCTAGTGCACGCAGAGACTTGGAATCGGAGAAAGGGATCAAAAGCAGCAAAAGATGCTGAAATGTAAGAAATGGGGGCTTCTGTTTGCGTGCGACTACTCACACTCAATTTCGGTTATTTAAAGAAGAGGATAGAAATAAAAGTTGCGTTTGTTCCTAACCTTTTTCCCGCCATAACCCATCATCGTTCTGGTGAGACATTATTTGAGCGAAGTAAGACTCTACAATTGCTCGGATTTACATTTAAATTATATTTTAAATGATTGTTTTATTTTGATTTATTAAAATACTAGTGACATTTAAATTTGTTTTCTCATTTTCTTACAGTTCTATCAATATACAATATAATTTTCACTTTCTAAATTAATATATCTTCTTACATACTTAATGCAACAACAACAACACCAAATTTTAATTCGATCATGTGGGTTGGTTATATAAATTCTTTGCTTCAATTGTGTTTGATCAAATATAATCCCCTCTCTAATTCCAATTATAGGTGAATATTTTTAATTATTTATTCTCTTGATTTTCTTACTCTTTATCTTCCTCTTTTAAAATAAGCAAAATTTATATACCCAATTTATTTAGCAACCAATTTACAAAAATGAGAATGGTGTATGTTTTGAACAACATCCCCTCAATGCGTAAAACTCCAATTGTTTAAGGTGGGGAATGTGTTGGCTAATGTTAACCGGACCAAATCCACCACGCCGGATGAAATTGGAGAGGTTAAAGAACAAGACAATGTGCTTATCAAAGACCCTCGACCCCTCAACTGTACTGAAGTAATTTAGACTGTGAATGGCTTACTTTTTTCAAAAATGGCTCTAGCCACGACTGAGGATGCAGGTGGTAGCTCAACAGTGGTTGTTATCCCAGTCAAACGGCTGGTGTTGGGGCCGATGAAGTGGAATTTTTGTCGGGCCCCTTTGTTATCGGCACAGAGGCGTCACTAAAGAAACAAGCCCAATTGGATGGGGATGCTGCAGAAGACACTGGCAGATTGCAATATCAGCATTAAGGCGAACTTATTCGGCTATGAAGAGTTTTCATTAGATAAACTTTAGGGAAATATCTCGATTTCTCGTGAAGTTTTGAGGATCCTTGTTGAGGGAACTATTCTGAGGATCTCTCATAATGTCAGCATATTGATGGTGTGCTCTATAGATTTGGTCCAACAATATTTAACTGAAATTCCAATAATTTTGGGCTAGCGAGATATCCCAATGTCATCCCCTTCTTTGGTCGTTGGGGTGAGTCTTGGGAAAACTTTAATTTGGATAGTACAGTTGCGAAGACGGAAAAAAGAAGAAATGTGCTAACTTAAAGAAGGTTGTTACTTAATTGGTTGGAGATCACTAGCTTTCTCTCCAGTTTAATTTTTATTTATTGGTACTTTATTTTGCGAGATTCTCTTATTGGAGTTTTGGTGATTGTTTTGTATTTTTTCAATTTTTCCTTTATTTTGTTTCTTTTATTTCTATTTTTAGATTGTTGATTAATGAAAAATTTATATACTCACTGAAAGCTCTATAATATTTATTTTATTAACATATTTCATGTTAGCAACCAATTTTCAATCTTAGATGTTGGTTGTAACATCAGGATCCATGATCAAGAAAATAAATAATAATTAAAATTTTATAAATTAAATATTCAAATTGTATTGATTAAAATTACATTTCATATTCAAATAACATAAAATATTCATCACACAAAGAGTCATAAATAAAGTAAATAAAATTTAATTTATGTTATCAAGTTTAAGACCCACCATGCTCTGGATACTCACCATAAGAATAATCTCTACCCATTAGTTAAATCCCACTTAAATCATCTTATATGTCAGAAAAAAAAAATCAATCAAATAAGAGTGTAAGAATATTAAGTATTGATATAGCATCTATAAAATAACAAAAATATTAGTTATGGAGATCACTCAAGATTTTAATTGAAGAAATTTAAAAGCATGATAGTGGAAAGAGTGTTTGGTTTTTAAAGGTTCTCTCAAATTAATGTACATTAGATCATTGCTTAATTATAATTTAATTAGACTTTGAATTAACTAATCAGTATTCCATTATAAAATTCTCATATTGGCATTTTCATTGATATCAAATTGTTACTTGCTAATAATTTGAAGAGAAATGAGCAACAAAATTTAATGATATTGGGGGTTCTTAGCAAATAATAATAAATCTATTATCAGCGTATGTCAAATCAAAGACAAGCCTATTACAATTGCCGAATCACAACATTTTAAATTAAGTTGTCATAACGGTGGAATTCTTGATAACGGTGGAATTCTTGATAATAACTCCAAAATTAAGCGTGATTAGGTGGGAGCACTCCTATGATGGATGACTTGCTGGGAAGTTATATTATAAGGATAAAAATGCGAGGCCTTTCAGATCAAAGCAGACAATATCTTTGTGCAGAGTTTGGGCTGTTACAACAATAAAAATATGAGAAATTCAACAAAATAATTTAAACTCGTATTTATTTTAAATAAATTCTTTAAAATATAAATTTTAATATTTATAAAAAATGTACACATCCAAAATTTCATATAAAATATAAAAATATATATTCTCAAATTGGGGTGTATTTAATTTATAAAAATGCACTTTCTTTTTGAAATATTTAAATTATTTAACTTTTCTCAAATTATTGAATTTCCCATAAAAAAATAAATTATCTAAAATTTAAATTATGAGGATATTAGTATATTACATAACAACATGTACATTCTTATTTTCTTAACAACATGGTATACCTATTTGATTTACTTTGCACATAACACCCAACCAAACAACTCCTAAAATGAAACATGTATATTCTAATGTTAAACTAATTACACAATTTTAGCACTTAACACTTTTCTTTGTGAGGTAATAAATTAATGCTCCTGAACTTATCTACCAAACCCTAAGGAGTAAGCTGTTCTACCTACTGTGAATCAAACTTGGCAAGATTACTTTTGGCATACCTTCCATATTTAAGGGCCATACAGTTCTAGCAACATTCTAGGCAATTATCACCAGGAGGAAAAAAAGAAAAATAAGGCGATATGAGCAGCCCAACAGGTGGGGTTGAATATATGAATCCTTTGATTCCATTGTGCATGATCAAATAGCTCCATAAGTTCCAAATAAAAAACTCATTTCTAATAGTCTATTTCCATGCTTTGTTTGATCTTCCTCTTCCTCTTTTTATATAGGCAACAGTCTTAAACTTATTTTCTTAACAGGGGCATCGAACAATTTACGTTTAATATGCTCGAACCATCTAAGGCAATATTTTATAATCTTATCCACTATTGGATCCACTATAACATTGCTACCTATAAACTCATTTCTCATTTTATTCTTACAGTAAACCCACTTATCCACATAAGCATCGTCATCTCTATAACTCTTAGTTTATTGGTAAGTTTATTTTTTGTTGTCCAACATTCAACCTATAACATAGCTGGTCGTACACCCGCTCTATAAAATTTACATTTAATTTTGAGTGAGATTTTTTGATAACAATATACTCTAGAGGCACTCTTCCATTTCATCAAACTAATTTGAATTCTATTAATTTGAATTTTATTATCACATGAGCTCTAAAGCTATTTTCAATGTTCTCCTCGATTGTCATCGTCGGATCCATCTCGTCCTCGAACCCTTCGGCCATCGTAAGCTATAAGGCCAACTGAGCCCATGCTAGAATGGTCAGGGAAGAGGAGAAACGCTAGTGAAACCCTAGCGCAATAGCTGACAGGGAACGCGCAGATGAGAGGTGCCCTATAAATGGACAGAAGGGTGCGATGCTGCTATCTACGACTGAGGTTCTAATGCACGAAATGTGATGTCCTGATGCCGGTTTAGCGGAAAATGTTCTGACATCAAGTGTTCACTTACCGCATGATCATATTGAGTAATGAAAGAAAAGGGACACGTATAAAAATATAGAACATTTGTCATTTATTTCAAACATCATATTACAATATCTGACATCGTACTCCTCTTACAAAATAAATATAATATAAAATATAAGCAAAAATAGTGCCGTCGTAGATCCATTTGTAAATTGAAAATTTTAAGCATTAAATTTCTTGTTTAAGTTCTTCCAGAAGTACCTGACCTGGCATTATATAACAAACAATATCAGGATTGAAATTCCCAGTAATTATAGAGTACTCTAAGTGCCACAGTAATCAATGTAGTATTACAATTTATAATAGCAGAGATGTGATTTGCAAAAGAGATATGCAGGAAAAATAATAAGGTAAAAGCGTAAATGAAATAAATAATTTTTTGCAAAAGATATTAGCACAAAAATGTAGGTTACTGATGTTCTTTTTTGTAGTAACCTGTCACGAATATTGTTACTGATGTCTTATTTCCAGTAACAACCCACGAATGCTATTACAGATGTCATTTTTCCGGTAATTAGCCACGAATGCCGTTACTGATATCATTTTTCCAGTAACTGGCCACGAATGCTATTACTGATATCTTCTTTTCAGTAATTAGCTACGAATGCTATTACTGATGTTATTTTTTCAGTAACTAGCCACGAATGTTGTCACGTTGGTTCTGAATAATCAACCAAACTTCAAATTGAAATTTTGGCTCAAGACAATTAAAAGCTAAGCGGTAGTAACAATAAAAATGTAATACTTGTCATATGATGGGTACCTTTTTATCCTTTAAGGTTGGATGAGTGATAGTTCGCTCAATCTGCATTTTAAATTTCCAATATTTTATTATTTTAGTCAATAATTTTAGGAATATTATTTTTTTAAGGATTTACATTTTTCTTTCTTGTATTTATTCTTTCACATTCTTATAATGACATAAGTTCATATATATTAAGTCATTTCATATTTAATTATTATGATCATATTAATATTATGAAAGAATAAAGACATAAATAGAAATGAAAAAAAAAATACTTAAATAGAAATAATAATCATTTTATAAAATTTGAATTATCTTCATTATTAATTAATGAGAATGATAAAAATATGAATGACTAAATATAAATTTTCATAAAAATGTATAGAGTTATAAGTTTTAGCAAAATATTTTTTCTTCCATTTTATTCCTTTCCAACACCTTTTACATTAGGATTATGATTGCTTGAATGAAGTTGAAATGGATGATCGGATGGTTAACCGAGGTTGCTGCAGCAAGAGGGCTGGCTGGCGGTAGTAAGAGAGGGTTGTTGGGTGGCTGGCAACTTGCTGGCTGCTGTGGGCTAAAGGAAATGATGTTGTGAGGGCTGGTATGGGCTGAGGAGAGAGCTAGCAGCTTGCTGGCTGCTATGGGCTGAGGAAGGAGCTGCTTTGGGGGTTGGTATAGAAGTTGGTAGGGGCTAGTTTATACTTTGGAATGGGAGCTGGCTGCTGCTGTGTGGGGTGAGGAGGAGTGGGCTGCTGTTGTGGGGCTGAGGAGAGGATGGCTGCTGCTGTATGGCTGAAAGGAGGAGAGGGTTATTACTGTGGGGATGAGGAGGAGAGCTGCTGGGAGCTGACTGGAATGGAGAAAAAAGAGCTGGTATTTGAGAGGAGAAGGGATGGAGCTGTTAGCTTTGAGAGAAGAGGGCTGACTATGGGCTAAGGAGTGGCTGTTGGCTGGGAATGAGGAGAGGGTTATTGTTGGACTGGTAGGGACTGAAGGAGGAGGGTTGGCAGCAGAAGAGGAGGGGGTGGAGCTAGCAGCTGAAGAGGAGGAGGGGGCTGGCAGCTTGCTGCTGCTGTGTGGCTGAGGGGGGAGGGCTGGCAGCTGAAGAGGAGGAGGACTGGCAGCTTGCTGCTATTATATGGCTGAGGGGGAGAGGTTGACTGCTGTGGAGGAGGGGTTGCTGCTGCTGTGAGGCTGAGGGAAGAGGGCTGTGGGGCTGCGGAGGAGCTGGGAGTTGCAACTGTTGGTAATTGGGAGAGGAAGAGAAGGCTGTGTGGGGAGGAGAAGGAGGGAAGGGAGGGGGTTTTAATAGAGAGGAGGAGGGATGAGGTAAGAGTGGCATGATAAGGAGATAATATGGTCTTTAATTGACCATTTAAGGCTCTAATTGCCACAAGGGCCGCAATTTGGCGTAAGAAATTTAGAACTTTGGGGGGGGGAGAGAGAGAGAGAGAGAATTATAAATGAAGTATGCTTAAACTTAAATTAATCACATTTTTTTTTGTTTGACATCCAAATACAATGAAACTTGACACTTGATTCGGAATAATATTTTATTTTATATTAATTTTTGAGTTTAAAACCTTCAAAAATTAACCACAATCAAACCGACGCTCAGAATTTGATGAAACTTCTCGAGCAGCCTTTAAATTATATACTGATCATAACGACACTGAAAATGATAAATTCGGAAATGTATTTCAATGTTCAAGATTTTTAGAATTTAAATAATTCAGAAAATAAAACAGGAGCTTTTGTTATTCGAATTTCTTTCAAACTAGAACACTTTGATCTTTAAAAGAAATCTTACCTATGGTATTTTTGTTTGCCCTAATTTAAAATTCTCCGAAATCCTGATTTCTAAGGCGGGTTTTGATCTAATTTGCAAAGTAACCAACTTCTATACTTTACACGAAGAGAGTTGGAATCGGAGAAAGGAATAAAAGGCAGGAGAAGATGATGAGGACGTGGGAAATAGGGGCTTCTGTTTGCGAGTAATAGGAAAAAAATAGGGGCTTCTGTTTTTTCATTTTCTTACAATTCTAGCAATATGCAATAATAAGTTAAAAAATCTTTGATTTTTTATTTTATAATAATATTGTGCAGAAAATGGTAATATTATAATTTATTGGAGTTGGATTTGTGCATTTTAGTTGAGTGAATGAGCCATATTATTTGAATATATATTAAATAAATGATTTTTTTTTATATACTTTATGCAACGACAATATTAAGTCTTAAATCCAATCATGCCGGGTCGATTACTTAAATTTCTTGCTTCAATTGTGTAAGATCATATAGAAGCCCCAATTTCTCATTATATCATGTGAGTGTGCTTATCTATCCATCTTAGCATCTTCAGTTCTAATCACTTATTTTATTTGAAAGTATTATTTTAGTTGTCAACATCGAGGATTTGGGTTAAGGAAAATAAATAATAATTAAATTTTAAAATAACAAATATTTAGTTTGTATTGATTAAAATTATATACAATGTTCAAATTTTATTAAATTTTCTTTGCACAAAGAGTCTCAAATATAGAAATAAATGTCTAATGTTCATGTTAATACAGACAAATAAAAAGAAAAATACAAAATAAATGATTTTTAATAGATGTTTTGAAGCTTAAGGCCCTACTAAGGCTCATATTGCTCATCACAAGGACAATCTCTATGAGTGGCTAAATCCCACATAAATGATCTTACTACTAAAAATATATATATCAATCAAATATGAGTATTATAAATAACCAATAAATATTATTGTTGCATGTATAAAACAACACAAAAGTAACTTTTAAACTTATTATTCTCATTGAGGCTTCCAATTCATTATTAGATCATGATAGTGGAGGTAATGTTGGAATTTTAAAAGTTCTCTCATATTAATGAGCAACTGTTCTTTACTTAGCTATGATTTAATTAGACTTCAAAACTGACTTATTATCATTCCATTGTAAACTTTTTCATCTCGACATTTCAATGAGGCCAAATTTATTCATTTCAGCTAAGTATTCGAGGAGAAATAAGCAACCTAAACTTTAAGGTTGCTTGGGTCACTGTACCAATAGTAATTGATCAATTTGATATAGTGTGGAGATCAGTTTGGTCATCAAAGGGAAATTAAATAGTGTTCCGATAGATCCCGGGACAGATTTATAGATGCCAATAAAGAGTCTAGCACTCAGGTGCTCCCCAGGCGCCAAGCAGATAGAGAGCTTGGCGCTCCGGCGTGCCCCGGGCGCACAACAAACAGAAAATATGTTCCCCAAAAGCAGCCATGCAAGCGCCCGTATAAATTCTAACTCGAGTGTGACGTGTTCAAATTTTTTTATGGCAATTCAGGATCCCTTAAAAATTATAACATATTGGGTTAGGGTTCAGTGCGTGCTAATTTTATGTGAAAAGCTCTCGGAGGCTTGAAACCCTATAGTGAGAACAATGATAAATCTGCGAGAGAAAAATAATAAAAAACTTATGGCAATGAATCTCTTCTTCAGATAGTAGATTGATAGCTTATTTATAACTCCATAATCATTTTTTCTATATTGATTTATTCTTATGGTGTTGTGGTGTAACAACCCGAGTTATTACCATAGTTGATTATGACTAATCTTAAGTCTTCAAAATAATTATAAGTGCTAATTAGGTCAAATGAAGTCAACCTTGGAGACCTAGTCCAAATCAGGAATCAAACGGATCAAATCTTGATTTCTGGAAATCCAGAAAACCCTAGAAATTGACCTATTTAAATTGATCTCCGATCGAAAAACGGACACCGCCATTGCGTTCCTTGACCCCAAATTAGCTTGGGGTGAAGTTTTAGTGTCAATCGGAAGTCGTCGAAATTTCGACGAATATTTTAATAATAAAAATATCTCGGAAATCGAGGTATCAAAATACTCGCCGGATCGAAAATCCGACTGCGCCATTGAATTTTTTGACCCCAAATTACCTAGGAAAAATATGTTCAAAATTTTGTGGGAATTTTTCAAAAAAAAAATTAAAAAAAAAATAATATTTTAATACTTAACGGCGTGCTGTCTATCCAGACGGCGCCATCGCAGCCGTTGCATCGGGCTCGGATCCAACGGCTCGACGGCTCCGTACCGCGCGACACGCGGCGCCCCGCCGCCCCGCCTGGCCAACCGGACCCCTCCCCGACCTCGGCGAGGTCGCCGGCCGGTCTATAAGACGCCGGCCGGCCTCTGGGCTCGGAGTTTTCGCAAACCCGAGCCCAGATCAAACCCGAGCCGTCCGAGCCCTCGCAGCCGTCGAACGCAAGGTACCCGATCTCCCCACTCTCGAGTTCAATTGATGCAATTATTGTTTCGATTAGCTATTCCACAGTCTTGATTGACGATCCATCGGGTCTGATCTAGGCTGGCCAAGCCGGATCGACGACAATTAGGCTTAGGGCTACAGTAGAAACCGTTAGCCGTAACCCTAGAAAACTATGGTTCCACTTTGCCGGTGACCCCGGCCACCTCCGGCGAAGGTCTGCCCACCGGCGTGTAGCCCTCGTCGAGGGCTACTGTCGGCCATGCGGGTCGAGGTGGTCCGACGCCGGGAAGGCCGGCAAAAGCCCGGGCCCTAGCCCGGCGTTCTCGGGCCGTCTCCGCGAGGGAGACGAAGTCCGGGTCGGGCCGGGTCGACACGGGCCCGACTTGCCCGAGCTGGGTTCGCGTAAGCTGGGTGGGGCCCACCAGTGCCACGTGGCGCCTTCTGGGCCTGCCACATGTCCAGTGGGACCCACCAGCCGAAATCGCGACGCTTCGGCTTCGGTCGAGGGGCCCGCCGGTGCCACGTGGCAGCCAACCGGCATGACACGTGGGGCCCACAGCTCCCCGGTGGGGCCTACCAATGCCACGTGGCAGTCTCTGGGCCCGCCACATGGCAAGTGGGACCCACTGCTCGAGCCCCGCGCGGCGGTCCGGCTCCCAGTGGGGCCCACAGCGCCACGTGGTCGCCACGTGGCAAGTGGGACCCACTGTCCGGTCAAACCGCGGCGGTCCGACTCCTCGTGGGGCCCACAGTGCCACGTGGCAGCCCGCCGGCACGCCGCATGTCATGTGGGTCCCACTGCCCCGTCACCGAGCCGAGTCAACCCCTGTGGGGCCCACAGTGCCACGTGGCAGCCGATGGCAGTGCCACGTATCCAGTGGGGGCCCATTGTCTGTTAATTAAAATATTAATTAAATTACTGTTGATTAATTAGTGTTAATTACTTTTGAATAGTAACTTAGTTAATTAAATACAATTAGAGATTAATTAAATGTTAATTAAAGGTTAATTAAACCTTAAACAGTAATTAGGATAATTAATTATTATTAAACAGTAAATTATAATTAATTATTCATAATTATATATTAATGAGTAATTAAGACTAATTAAATAATGATTAGCACTAATTATTTTGCTATATTAATATATTAATAAATATAATTTAATTAATTAAATAATAGATTAATTAATGTTTATTAGTAATTAAGCCTAATTAATCACAGATTAATTAAGGATTACTAATTTCAAAAATTTTATATAAAAACTTTAGGGATGAATAGTAAAATAATACAATTTGAATAAATGAATAGTAAAATAAATTCAAATTGTATTTTTGAATAGTAAATCTTAAAAGTTTAATAACTTTTTATAGGATAATCCAAATATAGCCAATATGGGTCTTAAAATACTCAGAAAAATGTAAGGATTCAAATAACGTAATGTAAAAATTTATTTTGGGGTACGTATAACAAGGTAGCATTTTAGGACTTCTTTAGAGCCTCATAACTTTTTACCCGATTATCGAAACATAGTCAATATGGGTCTTAAAATGCTTAGGAGAGCGGCCTCATCACCATAGTAGTATTAGTTTTCTCATTTGGATATCAGGACAAAAAGTCAACCCTAGAATCCTCGGTGAAAATGACCAAAATGCCCCTAGACTTCAAACAGCCATAACTTAGTCAAATTAACTCCAAATTGGAAAATTCAAGATGCTAACTAGCCTAGAATTTCAATGTCATCATTATGACAAAATAATATTTGGGATTTGAATCCTGGAAATTTAGGTAAATGACCAAATTACCCCTAGCCTTATTTTAGTCATAACTTGACCGTTTCTCGTCCAAATTGGGCGTACTTACTGTCTATCTTCAAGTTAGACATTAAGGAATCAAATGAAACCAAGATAATTCAATTCTGACTCCTGAGTCAAAAGTTGAATTTTTGACCCTTAAAGTAGGTGCAAAATAGTCATTTTGCCCTAAGATTGAATTAAGTGCATTTACCTTTTAGTTAACATTCCAGAACTCTAAATAAATGTTAAAATCTTCTTAATATCAATCAAGTGAGTGAAAAATCAACTCTTAGGTTAGATTCCAACAATTTCTGTTAGGTCTTAAGCACTACACCTTAAGGACCCTTTTTGAGACTAGGACTAGATCATAGGTCAGAGTTCATTCATTAGGTAAATTGGGTTACCCGATGGGTGAAACCTTTGTTTTATTAGTTTCTAGACTTTCTTTTATTTTACAACTTATTCTGATTATTTTGTATTTTAACTTTAAATTTGAGATAAGAGATTCATCCTATTAAGTTTGATTACTTAATAGGATTTGCCATAACTAGTAGATCACTTGTAGAATAAAACATAGAGCTTAGGTCTTATCCTTTGGATTATGTGATTAAACCTAATTCTCATAGTGTTTAATCCATAATCTATAGATTTAGAAGATCTTGATTAGATCTTAGTTAGAATGTCTAAATTCACAAAATTAGGACGTATAATTTATTGATTTAACTCATAGTCGTCTATCTGATTGAGCTAGATTGAAACCTGATCAGTTCTAATCCTTTTTAACTTATAAAGATGAGTTTCTGAGTTATACTCGATAGTAGGAAAATGGTGATCCTAAACTTGTGTAACTTGGAATAGTTAGAAGGTTAAGTAGAAAACAAATGATATCACCATATTTAGTAGAGTCTCTTGCTTCTATTTGATACTTTGTTACTTACGCATTTCTTGATTTTTGTGCCATATTTTTTTGAGCATATCATACAAGATTTTTGATGCATAAATAAACTGTTAGGAAAATATGGAGACTCCTTAGATTCCTTGTGAAAATATTAAAGTAATTAATGAGAAGATAATGATTTGATGTGTTTGAGCTGTCTCTCAGTGTTCTTTTGCTCATACTAATTGTTGCCCTAGCCGTATCGTGCTAGGAACCGCCCTAGTCGTACTGGTGCTAGGATCTTTCGGGTATGACTGTCGGTAATCTAATCGTATCGTGCTAGGAACCGCCCTAGCCGTACTGTGTTAGGGCCTTTTTTGTTGACTGATGTTGCCTTAGCCGTATCGTGCTAGGAACCGCCCTATAACCGTCCTAGCCGTACTAGTGCTAAGATCTTCAGCCCTGTTTGATGAGCTAATGTAGCTCTTTTCTGTATGACAGATTATACACATATGGTTTTATATGCAGTTGTTGTTGTTTGCTTTTCAGCCAGCTATTTCTTTATACTGCTTGATATACATATTTAGGATATTAGAATCTTGTTGCTATTTATATGTACCACTACTGAGTTGTTTATTTTAATTGACATATTTATGTTGATCACCAGCATGTTTAGGATGTAGTGCTTTTCTTACAGCACATGTTTAGTTATGTATATTTATATGCCCCTCATTGTTTAGTTTGTATGTGAGGCATGCCTTAGCCTCTTTCCTTTTCTTTGCTTAAGTTATAAATGATGATTTATAGCTTCCATTTTTCTTTCGTATTGTTTGCTGTTTCTTTTACATATAAGTTGCTTAAAAATAGTAAAATGGTGATATTACCCAACATTTATAATAATCAGCTTAAAATGTACTTAGACAATTGTCTAACCAGATTTTTCTTATCTTTGGCTTGGGCCCTACATTGTGAAACCGACAATGGTAGACTCCTTTTAGTTAGACGAACAGGAGTTAGGTATGGAGCCTTACCCAGAGGAGGAGCCCGTGGAAGAAGCTGCCGTCTAGTTCCCTTTTGCTTCAAGTGATGATGAGTGGTTTTCATTAAATTTAAATATTTTAAATTATGTTATAATACATGTATTATTGATTGTGATTTTTAGATTGTATGCTTATATTCTGAGTTCTATTTACTTATTTGTACTGTGATACTCGGATGGTTTACATTTCTTTTAACCGCTTTCGCACCCTGTCTGCTTACTTGTACAGTGACTGTTAGTTTGATTCTGTGTTAATTCTTCCATAATCAGGTGGATTGTGGAATCTATCATAATCCAATGATAAGTGAGGGGTTAGCCAGAGTGACACCCCACCCTTAACCTAATCCTTTGGCGGATTAAGGGTGGCGGGCGCCACATGTGGGTCCATGACTTTTTTCATTAATGAGTTTTCCACGTATATATTATTATGTTCATATGCTTGTGCTTGTGCTTGTGAATGTCTGTGCTCTGATTTTCTATTTTTGTTTGTATACTTTCTTATTTGCTTCGATGATTCTCAATGGTCAAACATCGATCATAGGGATTTTTTTCAAAGTAGAAGATCTCTCGTTTTTCTCAACATCATGATCAAGTTACACTAGAACCAAAATGACAGGCTCAATTCTGATTTTCAAATTATTGCATTTTAGATTTAGCGGCCATGATCAATCATTTATTTAAAGGGTCGTATTGCATTTCAAAATCGTGGGTTGAATCATGACCGTTGGATCGCCACATTTTAAAAACAACAATTGTGATATATTGGGCTATATTTAAACTATGGAATGAATTTGTAGTTAGATCTCTGCTAATTAAATATTGCGGTTACAATCGATTTCGTTGTTTGGGAATAATGCAATTTGTGAATAATAGTTGATGATTGGACTCGATCACACGATTTCCTCTTACACTTTAACAATTGTCATACTATTAGATGCACACAATATATAAAGCAGTGAATCCAATGTTTCTAATCAATTCCGTTGATTATTTTCTCAAATATTACAAAAATAAATTTAAATAAAAAGTTCATTTAAATAAATAAAATATATTTTACATTTAATTCCAAATTCAATTAAAATTTAATAGTACGGTAATAAAATATTAATAATCCAATGGAATCATTTGATGATTATTTTATTTTAAATTAAATTTAAAAATTCTAAACTTTAATATAATATGAAAAAATACACTTCAAAAATAATTAATATATATTATTTCTTATATTTTTATCTGTTTATATGTTATTTTACTTTCAACAAATCTTATATATACAATGTAATGGATGTCATCAAATTACTTAGATAAATTTAATTGGAATTCAAATCTAGCATATTCACATATCGGATCAAGAGCAAGTGTGTATATATATATATATATATGTCTAATCAGAATTTTGATTTTTGTCGGCCAGTTAACTCGTGAGAGATATATCACGAGCTTCACAGTCAGTGATAGTTGCTCGGGACAATATGGATGTGATACTTCATCTAATCAATAAGGTGCCTGACTTAGTTGCTGCAACAGAGCAACTTGATGCACTTCTATAGTACCAAAGGCTCGGTCGCATGAGCGAAAAATGATTGAAGTACATGTTGTATAAAAGAAAGCTTGTAGGGACTTGAAATTTTTTTGAATAATGCGTGTACTACAAGCAAAAGAATGTCAGTTTCTCAATGGGTGGAAGATACTTGAAATTTCAAAAGTTGGAGCGTGGAAAAATATATTTTATCACATTTATTGATAATCATATCAAGAATGTATATACATATTTATTTAAAAAATATATATGATGCATCTTGATGTGCTTAAAACATGACCAGACTTTGTTGAAAACGAGGCATAATTGAAGCTCAAGTGCCTCATATCAGACAATGACGATAAATACTGTAACAAACAGTTCAAATATTTTATGATTTGAATGAAATAATGCAAGACTTTACTATTTCAGGAATATCTCAGCAAAAATCATGTTGATGAGCACAAGAAAAATAAGATATTAAAATATATAACTTAATGCAACAAATTAGATACATAAATTTGAATTATAATAGTTAAATCCTATGAATTAAAATAATAAAAAATAAACTGAAAAAGGGTTTCGGTTTTAAAAAGATGAAAAGTCAGTGAAGCGTAGTAAGGAGAGCAGCTGTGCGATACTGTAAGTGCTTTCGTAAGCACTCGCCGGCAACTTAATGCACGCAATGCTTATAGAGACGCTCGACAAAGTGCATGCACTTCGGTCTTGTTTCTGCAGGTAATTCCGTCCCCCAATACCTACTTTTGAGTATGCGTCAAGATGTAGATTCTTTAACGAGCCAAAGCCTAGCATCGGGATTTAAAAAATCATTTAGATATTTATTCTATTAATTAAATTTAAGGGGCTATTTGGTTTGCTGACATCAGGTGTTATGTGATATTATTTAAAATTGTAGATAAAAAAATAGATATTTGGTTTGATGTCATTTAAGTAATGACATCTCAATAATTACAAAAATGCGATTGCATTATGTTATCTTAATGTTGTCGAAAATCAACCGAAATTCAGAAAACATCACGCCAATCTATCGGGCGAGATAGGGGAGCGGTAGGGTACTTCGCGCGCGAGGAGATTCGACGCCGAGCCTTGCCTGCCGTTGCCGCCGTCGCTGCCTTCTCCACCGTCGCTGCCTTCTCCGCCGCCGCTTCCTTCGCCGAGACGCACGGAAGGGTTGCTTCGTTGCTTTGGCAGAGGTCGCCGAGACGCACGGAAGACACGCACGGAAGGGGTTACCGAGCCGAGACAATCTACCGTCTACGGTGAGAGTTTCTTCACTTTCATTGGTTTTTGAGAGTTTCTTCACTTTCATGATACTTGTCCGCGGTCAATCGGAATGCATGCTTTTTTTATGGAGCAATACAAAGGTTTCATGCTTTTTTTAAATGGCTTGAGAAAGTAGAAATGTTACACATTTCTTCCTGAAAACATTACCTTCTGCATGCTGATAGATTCTCAGCATCTAAATTGTCAATCCTATTTTTTGTATTTAATACTACTGGTTTTTTGTGTTAAGCAAATGATGGACGACCCTTTTATTACTATGCAAGATATGGTATTGTCTTTGATAGTTGAGCGCATGCATGTATTTCATCCAAAATGTTATAATGTTAGTTGGAAATGAAAGCATCTCACGGCTAAGTTTTATATTTGCTTAGATCTTTCACCACATCTTGACTGAGTGAATCACAATTTAAGTATGAGATCCTCTAAGCATGATCAAGTTGCCTCTTGTTTGAACTTGATTCATAAAACCCAACATAAATATTTGCTCAAGTATCTAAATTTGATTTGATGTCATGATAATGCTTGCCTTAATTTTGCCAATTACAACTAATATACTAATATCGAATTGAACTTGAATTTAACAAGAATGAAGAACTCTTATTCCTCAAGTTTGAAAATCCGTGATATGGATTGAGATAACTTTTGCCAGTATCTCAACAACAAATGCTTTGCAAATCTGATTTAAATTAACATGTAGTATGTGCACATGGCAATGAACTCCAGATTGTAACAACATCAGCTCCAGATTAATTTTTGTTAAATAATTGATACTTGCAGAATTATTAGGATGTATAAATAAGCAAATTAAATAAATGCTAAAGCAATGAATCTTAACAATTTTCATGTTGATTCTTTAAAATCTTGGATGTCAAATCTTCAAAGCAAGAAAGTTAGAAAATCAAAGAAAATACTATGGCCATTTTTTATCCAATTTATCTTAGCTTATATTATTAATAATGCAAACTTACATATTACAAAATAGATGGTTACAATTGTGTTCCAAATATTTCATTTAATGGATCAACACAACTAGATTTATGCTAAAAGAATTCAAGACAATATTTCATTATTAAGTGTGAACCATTGTTCTTTGCTTAGTCTTGATGATTAATTAAATAATCATTAAACTTCACAAACTTTTGTTTCTATTTCATATAAAGTATAGCGTAATTAAATAATCATTGTACTTCACAAATTTTTGTTTCTATTTCAATGGAGTATGTGTGATCATTAATTATTAATGCAATAAATAATGATTCTTTCTTAGTTGGTTGTATATTTTTACAAGTTAAAATATATTTGAATAGCTGAATTTTGATATATTATTCTAGCAATTTTTATAATAATATATGATGTCCTCGTAGATGGAAGTGACAAAACAAAAGGCAATAGTTGGCGTATGTGCAGCTATATTGACTATATTAGAAAATGACAGTAGTGATGATGATGAGTTGATTAATACAAAACAAAGCTGTTACTGCTTATGTGCACGCAACATACAACGTAAAGAGTACTTGCGAGATCTTTATGAAGGCAATGATTCTGTTTCAGTGTTTATGGTCCGCATGAAGAAGGAACCTTTCTTTCGATTGTGTGATACATTAAAATCTAGGAATCTTTTAAGACCAACAATTCATATTTCAGTTGAAGAGCAAGTAGTAATATTTTTATATATAATAGGGCAAAGTGCACGCTTAAGATCAGTTAGCTTCATATTCAAGAGATCCTGTGAAACTGTTAGTAGATATTTCTATCAAGTGTTGCACGCGATTGGAGCATTGCATAATGAAATGATTACTCCTCCTAAAGTGGAAACACATTCAAAGATAGCCTCAAGGGCTCGGTATATGCCATGGTTTAAGGTAATATTTGATTTATATGTGTTTATGATATAACTTGATTGTGTCATAGTAATAAGTAATAGCTTCATTTATCTAGGACTGTATTGGAGCTCTTGATGGAACTCATATTAAAGCATCCATGCCAACGAACCAAGTTGCAGCATTTCGTGGCCGAAAAAGAGATCCATCGCAAAATGTCTTAGCCGCTGTGGACTTTGATTTAAATTTTGTATACGTTTTGGCAGGATGGGAAGGATCTGCGCATGATGCAACGGTGTTGCAGAGTGCTTTGGAGAGACCAAATGGCCTTAAGGTGCCCGATGGAAAGTATTACCTTGTAGATGCTGGATACTCTACAAAGTTTGGATTTATAGGTCCATAAAGTGGGACACGGTATCACTTGAAAGAGTGGACAAATCGTGAGCCTACAACTGCTAAAGAGCTTTTTAACTTACGACATTCATCATTACAGACTACAGTTGAGCGAGCTTTTGGCACTTTAAAGAACCGTTTTAAAATATTATTCGGACCATTGCGGCCTTTTTTCCCATATCCAACCCAAGTTAATATTGTCATTGCTTCTTATATAATTCATAATTGAATAATCAAATATGGAGGAGGAGATCAATTAGTTTGCAGCGATGAATCTTGCATTAATGAAATCATATCAGTTGACGACCAGCCAGTTATTGATGACAATATGGAATGGGTACAACATAGGGATGACTTGTGCTGAGAAATGTGGGATCGCAAAACTCAATTGGGTTATTAGTGATTTGTAAAAAGTTGTTCGTGTAATAGTTTCTGCGGAAGAATCCAATCTGAAATGTCTTGTCTATGATGTTATTTTTTTGTTAATTTATATTTGCAGTGTTCTTAACTATTTAGATTCACATTTTGTAGTTTTGATACTTGCTTCAAATGATATATATATACAAGTACAAAGAAAGTGTTTGATATGCAGATTTGTGCTACTAGTGATTTATAAATAATTTTGATGTTGGCATTAAAATTATATTATTTAAATATTACTTGAAATTTAAATATTAATGTTTTTGACTTCGATGTGCAGATTGTATGGCCTCCAAGCTTCCCATTCGTAAGCAATCAAACAAGACAAATAACACTAAAAATGTCTTGGATGATAAACCTGAAAGTAGCCATGGGAAGGGACAAAATTATTTACTGTGGCAGCCTATATGGGTAAATGAACTTCTTAAGATGATGGCTGAGATGAGCACTGATTATAGTTTCAAGTGTAATGGTCAATGGAGAACAAGTGCATATGCTGAAGTTGCAAGAAAATTAAATGATATGTTCAACAATCCAGGTATAACGATCGATCATGTTACTCGACAAGTTAGGAGCTAAAGGCGTAGATGGGACATCATTCAGAAGATGAAGGGTTTGTCAGGTGCTAGTTGGGATGAAAATGGAAAGACCATTAAGATTGGACAGTTGGAGGCACTCCAAATTTCACAGGTATTTTATTATAGCACATTACTTTGACTACAATTTTTATTAGAATTATTAGCTCATAAATTACTTATATGCAAGGATGCGGCTCGATTTTTGAATACGCCAATACTTGATTACGATCTTCTTTAAATGGTGTGCGGTGAAGGCCAGGCAACAGGACGGTGGGCGCAAGATAGCAATGATCCTTTCTCAAATGCAAATGATGTCATCATTCTTGAAGAAGAACATGATTTGTCAAGTGATTTTATGCACTCACAACCATATCACATTGAAGAGAACATTGAGAATGATGAGTACACACAAAATGAAACCAAGAAAAATAAGATTGATGGGGGTGCTTCAACTTCAGAAAAGTTCATTAAAAAGGGTAAAAGAAGCCGTGATGAGCTCTATCGCGACACAAAGGTTAAGGCATTAACAGATATGGCTGCTGCTGTGCTAAAAATGGCAGATGCGTTAGACACGACTGGCCATCGAGATAACATTTTGGGGAATGTATACTCTGAATTAAATAGACTTGAGGGCTTCTCAGATTTGGATATTGAAAGATGCTTCTCATACATTGTTTCTGCAGATTCATCAGTAGCATCGTCATTCATTTTACGACCGCAAAAGGCGAAAAAGTTGTTTGTGCAGGAGTTCCTGCGAAAGAATCCAATATGAGATGTCTTTTCAATGAAGTTTCTTTTTTGGTATTTTAGATTTGCAGTGTGTTGGATTAGTTAGATCCATATTTAATAGTTTTGATACTTAATTCAAACGAGAATATATATAAATGCTTATATATAAGTTTATTTTTGTGCAATCAACATCATGTTTCATTTGAGATATGTTTCGGATGATGAGATTTTGTTATTGCTAATGTGATTAAACTGCAACAGAGCTCTTGTTTATTTGACGGTCTTGACAAATAGCCAGAGATATAGAGTTGTATTTTGTATGTTCTTTTGATGAATTTTTTTTTGAGAGCGTTTTAATTATTATTTGATGGGTTTTTTGTTTTTTAATCTTAAACAATCTGAGTCGAGATCGCTGCCCGTATATAAAATCATTATGAATTTTTTTTGCTTGCTGTTTACTCATTAAACATAGTACTTTTATCATATATATATATATATACTTTTGGAATGCAACTGAGTACCTAGCTCTCAAATCTTAAAAAAAATGATTGTATGTTATCATCTTTTAAATATTCTTCTTTTTTTTTCTTCACAAAAATGTTTTTATGAAATGAAAGTCTTATTTGGGGTATTCTTACCTCAGGTGTAATATAACATGAATGACATTGAACCAAACAGCATATATCTGAATAATACTGATATCTGTTATTTAAATAACACTGAACCAAACAGCCACTGTTATCTGAATAACACTGTTATCTGAATAACATGTTATCTGAATAACATGCTATCTTAATAACTTTTCAAATAACACTGAACCAAACAGCCCCTAAATTTTACGCAAGCTTGCCCCAAAAGGTTGTATATTTGCATTTTGATCAGTAAAATTTGTACGCATATACTCTCCTGTTTCAGCCCATCAAAATTTGCTATTTGTTTGGCACCAAAAGCCTTATAATTTATGTAAAAAACGTTGAATAACATTATTTATATAAAAACAAAAAATTTATCTTAAGTTTGACACATATTCAGTTTATTTAATAAATAAATGGGGATTAATATCTATACTTGAATATATTAGATGCTAGTTTTATAAAAATTAATTGTTTTGAAGTATATGGTGCTGGCTCAGTTCATTCACCATGAAAAGAAACATATTACTTTCTATAAATTAGGAAAAAAAATCTAAAGGGCTGTTTGATTGCTTGTTATTTTTTTGTTATGCTATGTTATTTTTAATAGAATTTAGTTTCACTTTTATTACTAAACTGTCAATGATTCATGCTATCTAAATTATGTTTCACATTGGCTGCTATCTCGGAAAATATTGCTATTTGCTGTTTGTATCTTTGTCGTGGTTTATAATATTGGAGAGAATAGGGTTTTCGTCCTATCACCGGCAATGCATTGCCATTTTGGTAGCCGCTGAGTGCCGTTCTATCTCTCCTAGTTTCTCTCTTTGGGAGCTGAGTTTCTTTTTCAATTTGACATCTCAACTAGGTGCAGTTACTTATAAAATAAAGAAAAATTAAAAGTTGATATTATAATAGAATAATCTCACCTAAAAGTATCATAATTAAACTCACATATAAATAACATTGAGCCAAACACATGCTGTAATTCCATTAGTATTATTTTCTTAACAACATGGTATAACTATTTGATTTACTTTGCACATAACATCCAACCAAACAGCCCCTAAAATGAAACATTTACATTCTTATGTTAAACTAATTACACAACTTTAGCACTTAACACTTTTCTTTGTGAGGTAATAAATTAATGCTCCTGAACTTATCTACAAAACCCTAACGAGTAAGCTGTTCTACCTACTGTGAATCAAACTTGGCAAGATTACTTTTGGCATGCCTTCCATATTTAAGGGCCATACAGCTCCAGCAACATTCTAGGCAATTGTCACCCAGGAGGAAAAAAAGAAAAATAAGGTGATATGAGCAGCCCAACAGGTGGGGTTGAATATATGAATCCTTTGATTCCATTGTGCATGATCAAATAGCTCCCTAAGTTCCAAATAAAAAACTCATTTCTAATAGTCTTTTTCCACGCTTTGTTTGATCTCCCCCTTCCTCTTTTTATATAGACAACAGTCTTAAACTTATTTTCTTAACAGGGGCATCGAACAATTTACGTTTAATATGCTCGAACCATTTAAGGCCATTTTTTCTAATCTTATCCACTATTGGATCCACTCTAACATTGCTACCTATAAACTCTCTCATTTTATTCTTACAGTAAACCCACTTATCCACATAAGCATCCTCATCTCTATAACTCTTAGTTTATTGGTAAGTTTATTTTTTGTTGTCCAACATTCAGCCTATAACATAGCTGGTCGTACACCCGCTCTATAAAATTTACATTTAATTTTGAGTGGGATTTTTTGATAACACTATACTCTAGAGGCACTCTTCCATTTCATCAAACTAATTTGAATTCTATTAATCACATTGTTCTGTGTTTCACCTTTATTTTAAATAACCGAGTTAAGGTATTTGAACCTCTCGCTCTTTTTGATCACATGGTCCTCAATAGTTATGTCTTCATGGTTTGGGATTCTAATACAATTGACTTATAGTCTATATATTATATTTTAGATCTACAAAGAAGAAAACCTTTAGATTTTAAAATAGTTCACAACTCTCGTTTTGTTTTAACTTTATCCCTAGTTTTATTATTTAATATAATGCCATCTACAAATAACATGCACGAAGGAATCTCCTTTTAAATGTGCTCATTAAGAGCATTTATAATTAAAGCAAAAAGATATAGGCTAAAAGTTGAGCCTTAATATATTAATATGATCTAGCAGTAACAAGAAAATAATTAGATAAACTACTTTGTGATCGAACACATATTATAGCCTTATTATACTTATCTCTAATAACATCAAATTATGCAACACAAATAACTTTTTTCTCCAAAACTCTCCAAAGAACACTCCAAAGCTCTTCCTCATGATAGTTACGAATAAACCACCATAATTTCTTAATTGTTATATGGGATGAGATATGCACAAGGTAATTGTAATGCTAATTTCTTAAATGTTAAAGTTTGGATGCTTTCTATGTAAATTATAGTATTCTATTAATTAGTAATTTTTGAAGTATGGAATTTTAATAAGATTTTAAAAATGTTATCACATTGTTTTGAGTGCACAAAATTATTTAAATAAGTACACATGCAATTTGACTATCTTACTACTCTTTTTTGTAAATAAAAGAACTCATAATTGCTAAACTTTTGAGATAACTCTTTTTAAAATCAAGCCATCAATTCTTATGAGAGCACTTTTTTTCTCCTGTAAAAATAATATTAACTATAGAATGAGAGAATTTCTAGGCCATTTTGGGGAAGAAAGGGGATTCATTTCCATTTCTTACATCTTGTACGCTTAAAGCAGCAAAATGTTCTAGTTTTCCTTACTTTCTTTAAGCCCTAATTTGTGAATTTTTTTTTTGGAAGTTCTAGGTCTTGTTAGAAAAGGAAGAGGGGGCTTTGCACTCTCTCTCTTCCCTCTTCGATGTGAAATCGACAAATAACATTTAATGGAGCCTTAGAAATCCCTATGCAGGCTTGCATTATGGTAATTATGGAAAGTAAAATGATAAACAGCTTGTTCTTAGTTTTCTTTGTTCTTAGATACTCTATGGATTGAGATTATGATGAGTAGAATAATATATCAATTATTTGCATCAAGTCTCTACCTAACATGCTATTTTATTATTTGTTAGGGTGGCGCATCAGTGGAGTGGAATTGACAACGACTTATTCTGATCTCATTTTTACTGAAATAAGCAATGAATATGAACTCAGAAGGTATGGATAATTTGGAACTTTTGCTGCATCATTAAAAACTATACTATACATTTATCAAATAGTTAAAAGCGAGGGATTAAATTTTTACATACATTATCATTTGTAAAAATCTCGATTTGCATATAAGAATTCATTCTCTTCACTTATTTACTAGTACTGATATTATCACATAGCTCGTCTGCTTAATTTTCTGCTTTGTGATTGACAAGGCACTTCATCTATAGTTTTCCTTCTTATTTTGGTTGGCCTGCCTTTTTGCGTTTGTTGTATTGTGGAGGTAGAAATGGTTGCTTATCACTAGTTGGCCACTGATCAGGGTCTTCAATAGGCATGATCCCAGCACTATAACTTTGCATATATGTCTTTGTATGATAATACCTATGCACTTGATTTTCACAATTTTCCATTGCCATATTATTTGCTGCATATTATCATATTATGAGCATAAGGGATTCCTATCAATCTCCATATTCTACAGCTGCATGACTTGCTCTCTTAAACTCGACAATAAATAGGGGCCCATACTTTATAGTGATTTGGTAGTTATTATCTTCCGCCTTAATGCCAATGCACTCATTAGCATAATGATTATTCTTCCTTCATATTTTTTCAATACGAGGGTATAACAACCCATTGAACTTTCTTGCTACGTCTCCTCTATATCTTGCAATCTTGATCTAATACTTTCAAACATAGATATATTAGGAAATTATTTAGGATTAATAATCAAAGCATTTAAACATTCACACATTGTTAAGAAGAGTATCACACTTGCTTGCAAACTCAAAATGAGACTTGAAACACTCAGTTGACAACTTACTATTTAACCAATGGAAAGGACCTTCATATTTTTTAGCCCTTTAACCATACATGCAAACTGATTGGTTGTAGTCTCCCTTGATGCTGCCAACAAAGCGTTCTTTAGTGCTCTCCCTTGAAAACTTGCTAATTTAAAATTTTGGTGTAGGTATCACATCAGGTAAAACACTCACAAATGCCGGAATCAATTTTTATTATGTATCTGAAATGAAAATGAAATTAGTTTGTTGTTCTAAAATGTTGATCTCTTTCAAGTAAATATACAAACTATTCATAACTTTCGTTTCTCACCTTCAATCATAGCCCATGCATAAGGGAAGATGTTATTTCAATCAAATGTGACAACATATAATAATTGCCCCCCTTTTCGGCCTTTAAAAAAGCAGTCATCTACCCCTATTATTAGCCTACATCCTTTTTTAAATTCTTCTTTGCATGCAGCCAAACACAAACATTCTTACAAAAGCATTGAATTCATCTAAATCTGAATCTTTTGTTGTGTGCACTGAAAAAAGTTGATCCTGGATTACTGACAATTTCTAAACAATATCTCCATATTAGCTTGTATTGTTCATCATATTTTGATTACACTAAATTAAAAGCTTTTTCCATAACCTTCTTTCCTTGTGATTTGGTAACATGCAATTTCATTTCCTCCACCTCTTGCAAGGACTTGTATTTAATTTGTGGATTCATTCTTAACTTATTCTTTAATTTCTTGGCTAGTGTTGTAGAATTTAGTATTTTATTGTGGTAAATTCAAGAACAAGTATGATCTTCTGTTAACCTAACTTGCTACGAGTCACCCCTCGTGTTTTGAAACCTACACAAAATAATGATAATTATCCCTCCGACAACTAGCCTTCCATCTTCAATTATCATTTTTGGTAAACTTTATTGATTTGCCCATCAAAAAGGATGGTTTTTTGATATCTTCTTTGAACTCATCTTTTGTACTAAAAATCATCTCAAATTTAACTTAGGGCTATTTGACATGAAAAAATTTGAGTGTAAATAATCATAATATAGTTTAATCTGATTACTTTACTTTTGTTCGGTTATTTGTGTAAGTTTTTAAGGGAATTTATATTTTTCTATTTAGAATGAAGTAATATGTTGAGCATGTACTCCAATTAATTCTGGAGATAAGATTACCCCTAAATACATTTTTTTGCATTTTCTTAAAAATTTGTAATAAAATAACAAATAAAATGAGCACAATGTTTTGTTGTTTATTGGAGAGGAAAAAAGAGATATTGAAGAGGTCATTTGGATTATAGACAACACATAAGGGAATAACAAAATAAGCACCATCATATCATACCACACTACAAAATAAGCACCATGAAAACAAAACTCCATTAGATCCAATTCTCGATAAGAAGAAAAGTCCTATAAGCATCATTTCCATTCATATATGTAGCCCATTTTCCACAAATAAACTAGTAATAGTCAATTCGATTTGCTAGGTTAAAACAAGTACATTTCAGGGTAAATAGAGACCCAACATAATGTGCAAATTTAAACCATATTCATTTATGATTAAATTAACATCTCAAATATAAGAACCAATTTTCCAACTGAAAACAAGATCTACAATGCCTATGCCAAACATGATCCATCAGGTTAAAACAAATACCAAAATAGCACTAGGCAATATGAAACTATCAGGTACATGAAAGCAGCAAAAGCTCTGTTACATATAGTATAGCTATCAAAATGGTGCATATTTTAGAGACTTCATAATTTAATATAAGAACAAATAACATAGTTTTTAGGAAATTTTATCAAAACTATTCAGAACTTAAATCATAGACCACAATTATGATTAATTCAAAGAGCAGATTAATTTATATTCATAAATTGTGCCAAAATTCATATACACCACTAAATGATGAAATATATATAATCATTGATAGCAAAGTAAAAAATTTCAATCCAGAAACTTCTTAGGGTAAATAAAGACCCAACATAATGAGCAAACTTAATCCATATTCTTTTCTAATAACATCAACATCTCATATATAATAAAATATACATAATTTATTTTACCTCGTGTCAAACACCTGAATTCTTATATTTAAAGTAAAATTTTTACTCTACACTTATTTTACCTCATGCCAAATGACCTCTTGGTATTATTTATGTTGGTCGAGGTGTTGAAAACCGGTCATCTTATTTAGTTTTCCTCATCACAATATTTTATTTAATTCCCACATTGTCCTTATTTATCTCTTCTACATCATCATTCTCTCTCGACCCATACTAAATTTTGATAAAATCTTTACAACTATCATCAAAATTATAATCATAATCATCATGCAATTCATACACTAGCATATAATCAAATAAATATTCAGATACAGAACATAGATAAATAAATAAATTTATTTCACAAACTCTTGCTTAGGTAGAAATTTCATAATCATCATGCAATTCATAGCGGCGACACGACCAATTGCTCTACTGAGTTACTTTCATTGAAAGTTGGTCGAATAACATTTTACTCTTTTTTCTCATTAGATCTCTATATGTAAAAATTTGCAAATATAGCATATTGTTTATTGTTCAAAGACATCTTGACTGGCAAGAATGTAAAATTCAATTAAAAAATGCACACAAGATTATTTTACAGTGATTCAATCAACTTCCAACAATGCCAAAATTATTACAGCACCATTGTCAAAATTTATCAGTATACGAACCAAAATCAACATTCTAGATATTTTATAATAAGAAAGAAGTGTTGCCATCTTACTCACTACCACTGTCAAAGACATTTCTTCGTGAAAACATTGAAGGTAAGAAAAATATTTTGTGATAACAGCACCGGATAACTCGGATATGAAATTTGTGATATAACAAAAACACATACAGTTGAATTAAAATGCATGCAGCCAAAACTTTCGAGCAATCTAGAATAGACGCACATACAACCAAAATATTCAACCAATAATTAAATATGTGCACATAATAACCAAGCAACACCTGACAATATAATAATAAAATTTGTGATATAATAGAAACATAGTGCAGTTGGCGAAACTCGTAGAGGAGGCACAATTGCAGTTGATGAATAAATTCGATGGAGAGGAGGCGTAGTTTTAGTTAGCCTATTGAAGAATATTGACAATTGCAGAGCATTTGCAGAGCTTGCAGAGGGCACAAAAAAGGTGCGATTTTAGGAGAAGGTTGGGAGTTAGCAGAGGAGATCAAGGTTTATAGAGGTAGAGAAGCTTTAGAGATGAAGCTCTTGGAGTCGCAGAGGAATCACTGAGGAGGTCGGTCACTGAAAGCCGCGGATGAGGTTGCATAGGGTGCAAAGATTTACGAAGGAGGTCATAGAGAATTGTGAAGGAGGTTACAAAAGGTTGCTGGCGGAAGTGGAGATTGTAGGGAAAAGTTGAGAAGTAAAAACTTCTATTTCGCAGCGAAACACAAGGGAAAGAATAAAATATGACCTTCGTTAGTAATTTAGGATTAATTTATGATCCGAAAAATTAAATTTTCATTTTTTCCTGCCAATTTGACAACAAGGTGACATGAAAAAATGGCATTAGTTTCTATTTTTTAAATGGGTTGGGGGGCTATTTTGGGAATTTTAATAGTTTAGAGACTAAATCAAGCATTTTTCAATAGTCCGAGGACCATTTCGGGAAATAACTAAATTCTAAAATTATAATTGTCTAAATTACTAACTATGCTAGCTCTTATGTTGCTGCAATGCATGCTATTTTGGGCATTGTGGTGATGAGAGATGCTGAGTTGGATGTGTTGTTCATGATTTGATCGAACAAAGTGTGCTTGTGTTTGTCTCTGACATACTAAAATTGTAAGTTTGGGCTTGCATGCAAGTGTATATGGTCTGAAGTAATATGGGATGGTGAGATCCCGAGATTTATCGTCCTCTGAGAACGGTGTGTTTGTTGCTAAAGTATACTTCCTTTCAATAATGTTTAAACTAACAAAAAATTGATCTTTTTGTCCTAAAATTATGTGAAGTTATCCTAGATTTCTTTTTTTAATCAATTTGATAAAGTTGGGGAGTTAGGTTTCAAATGTGCAATTTGTAATAAATTTGTGTGTAAGAGTTCTTCTCCTAATGTCATGTCACATTTCTACCATTTAATAATTTCTGTAATCAAGAGGTCTAGTTTATCATTTAAACATCAATTTCACTATGATCCTACTTAGTGCTATCATGAATAATTTAGGGTTCAAATCAACACAGATATATTTGTGATCTTTTTATAAATGAAAGTTATCCTTACATTTAAGTGAAAATATTCATATTTTATCTTATGATCACTAGGTCTTTATTCCACCTATGGATCATATGCTTCTACCATTGATTTAGCCAAGATAATGGGCTACGAAGCTAAATGAGCTTATGTCACATTGCTCACAGCTTAACGCGCTCTATTATCTCGCATAAATTAAAAGTGAGCAATGGAGCTCAACAGACGGGTCTTGGTTCACATGCATTAAATCCGTAACTTTACAGAGTTAGCAATGGCCTACGTGAACTATGTCACATCGTCCACTACTTTACATGCCTTCTCTATGTGTTATGGGTTGAGTTATGGAGCTCAAAGGTTTACTAAAATTATCTTATGACTCATATGACTAAGTCTTTGGTTCTTAGCTTATGTACAAGTAGTTACGCTCGGCGAATTGTCACATTCATTCACGACGTGGACGGTCTAGGTACACAAGTTTAAATAAGGCGATCATCGAACACAATAAGATTTTCGTTAAAATATTATTTATTGAAATTCAAAATATTATCTCATTCACCAACAACTATTCATTCCATAAAAGGTTAAAGAGTATTTTAGCCAAAAATCATGACATTTCATTTAATGTTGAATTCTTAAACACACATAAAATCTAATACTTGTTGCATGTTTTTCGCCAAAACCTCTCCAAAGGGGGGGATTCGCCTGCCATCACAATGAATATGATTAGAGAATTACAAGAATTTGTAAATGCATACATTCTGTTCTTATAAGTAGTAAAAATACAAAAGCAAAGTTAAGAAGATGATACGCAGGAACTGCTTTTGGCAGTCTCTTCATCTTCTCTTTTCTCAATGCTTTGCTCCTTCTCTTTGTTGCTGTACTTCCTCTTGCTTTGGCTGCAGCTTTCTTTTTTAAGAACCTTCTTTGATGATATGTGGTGATTAGGGTTTCTCCCCTATGGTTCAGAAAATGATCAAAAAGTCCTTATTCCTCTTTTTCTTCTCCCTCTTTAGCCATTCTCTCCAAATCTACCTTCATTTTGAATAAATTTCTTGAAAGTTGAGTTCATCAAGTTCATTTACTTGGAATATTCCTCTATTCATTCTTGAAAATTGGAGAATCATCTTTTAATCTTAATTTTGGTATGGGGCTGGAGGAATTAAGTGATTTTTTGACCTATCAAATTCCCTGTTTGTTCAAGGTTTTAATGTAGATTTGTCAGCGGGCGCGATGGCGCTATGGTCTCGAGTCGTCTGACGCTATGGCGCGCTGTAGCGCTATTGTTTCGGTTTCTGTCAGCTGCCGCACGCCGTGCCGTTGTGGTTTCATCATTAGGCGCTGTAGCGAACTACAGCGTCGGTCCTTATATCTTTACCTTGCGCTGTGACGGGTTCCTTGTGATTTGTCCAGAGCCGCAGCACTCCATAGCGACTCACTTGCAAGTTTTTGGCCCTACAACGTGCTGTGTTGCCTTTTTTCATGAAAATTCTTATTTATTGATGTTTTGATTATTTTGAGGTGAAATAATATAAAAATCAACTAAAACAACAATTGAACTCACTAAAAATAGAATTTTTAGATAAGAAAATAACTTTATATATGGGGCTCATTAGTCTCCTTGAACAATAAGCTTACTCAAATTGATTTGCTCTCTTAACAATTGAGCTGAGTATGAGCTTCTATCAAGCCAAACATGGGATTCACAAACAAGCTTTTTGGAAAGCCCTATTCATTACAACTTTGACACATGCTCTCACAAATCACCAATGTTCATTCGCCACTCCCCCAATCTTATCATGCTTTCTTCTATTTTGTAGTAATCCAAACTTTTGATTATTAAGCCATTGTTTGCTTTGACCTAGCGGCCTCATCACTTCTCCCTTGTATAATTTTTCTTATATGGTCACCTATCCAAGGGGTGCTTTACTATGAGCATGCTTATCATTAGAGTTTTTATTAAAAATTTTCTATCATCTCAAAAAGTGCTAGAGTGTATACGAATTTCATTTCACTACACTTTAGGGATTTCACAATCTCTCTTACTTAACTAATGTATTTGTCAGTATTTATTTGCATGTCCAATAATTATCCGCTAGGTTAGTATGACTCTAAAGGTGGCCCTTACTGCTCAAGAAGTTACCCATACCATTTAGCACTTTGTCCCTATATTATATCAGGCTATAATACGCTTTTTCTCGATCTGCTCTATACCATGCAGGGTCTAATGGTTTATGTAATGACCCTAGGTCATTTATAAGATAAACATCGAATTCCCGATTCATTAAATCTTCTCACAAATTTCAGTTTCCCATTAAAACTCCCGCTAAAAATTCAATTTTTCAGTTTCAATACCTAAATTAGAAAGTTTTTAAAACGGGCAGTTACGAAATTAAATAAAATTTCCCTATTAAAAGCAAATTACGGTTGTTACGCCATTATCCCTAATTTGCAGGCATGTTTGAGGAGAAGCCAGTCGGTCCAAACAGGTGTGCGTTACGCACGCACACCCTATATAACCGAGCGTATGGCATTCGACTCATCATCGCTCAATTTTCTCTCGCCTCTCCCTCTCAATCGCTCGACTCTCTCCCGTAAGACGCGGTAGTGAGCGTACCTGGAGACCGACCGAGCAGGAAGGATCGACCCCTCTTTCCGTCGTAACCCCTACGCCGAGAGACGAGTAGCGTGTGGCCTGCCCCGCTCGATTCTTCTTCTGCGCCGATTCTTCTCTGCTAGGACGCTCGATTCCACCGCACGACTTTGCGCTCGATCGCCCGATCCTTGCTCGCTGGTTCCACTCTGCATCGGCTCCCCTCTGCGCTAATTCGTCTGCTCTATCTTAAGGTAAGGGCTCCTCTGCCGAGTCTCTTAAAAAAAAGGGAAAATTATATATATATATATATATAAATGTATATATATATATATATATATGAATATATATATATATATATCTAGAACCTACCTTATTATACTTAGAACTTGTCTGATTCACACATTGATTTGTTACATCTATTTCTATTTTCATAATTTAACTTCACATCTATTATCCATAATCTAATCAAATGCAATACTTATTTGAATAAGAGATGTAGGCATAGATCTTAAGCTTCCATAATAAGATTAATCGAGGTAGAACCAAGTATTGAAATGCTATTAAACAACCTTTTGTATATGGATTTATAAACAATATGATTATGATTGATTAATTTCTAGAATTATATTCACTTCAAATACCCAAACGTTAGGTAATAGATACTATTATGAAAGGATACTTTGTTAAAATTGCACTCATTTGACACCGGCATGAAAATAGTTACCATCACATTTAGCAAACAAGATGGTTAGATCCTAACCAAAGCACTTCAAATTGTAGAAAGAAAACAATGCCCTGCAATCCTGCACTAGTATTGCTAAACTTGCTAACTTGCTAAATGAACTTAAAAAAAATTGTGTTGTGAAGTTAATTAGTATAGAAGTGAGATTTATATCAAGAGGTTTGGGAAAGATAGGAGAACGAAAGACTAAGTAGTATGCCAAGTAAATAAGATTCCTTGAAACACAAAACATTACTTTCAAGGTTTAATAGAATTCCAATTATAACTTTTGCAGATGTATCGAAATTATGAGTGAATCGTCTTGTTAGTCAAAACACAAAAGGTACACTGGATATTACTTTATATGCTTTTACCTTCATTGCTGCTTAAGCAATGCTTTGAGCCTGATTTGCATTATTACTTAATGCGTTATTTTTACTATTAATGATGTAAGAGAAATTGAATGATGTTTATGTATCTTGTGAATGTTGCAAGAAGGGTTTTGAAACGAGCATGAATAGGTTAGGGACGTGGCTAGTCCTCGGGAGCTATAAGGGTGCCATCTGGAGCCTTTGTGAGAGGCCCAAGTGAAGGTTATGCTTAAATGCATGTTTATTGCCATCTGGAGCCCTTTGAGGGGGCCCAGATGAAGGTTTATGCTTAAATGCATATGAACCCAGCCTCATGGTTCTGGCTTTGCCCATCAGAACTGCTGTTATTGCTTCATGATATCATAGACATAAACATGAATTTTTATACTATTATTGCTTTTCCTTTTGAAACTTGGCATATGAAAAGAATATTTATTTTGCAGGAGATATGATCATCTTTTATTTGAATCACACTGTATTTCTCTACAATTGTTATCATTTTTGCCTTCCGCTTTTGCTTAAAGTATATTTTTAATATCCTTGTATTTAGATTGTGCACTAAGGCATTATTTTTATAATGCCAGATCAGTTACAGCTGGAGGCGATTGATATAGTTTAAAGGCATAGCGCGGGAAAATAACTGCCCCCCCTTCCAGGAATAATAATTTGATGTATAATGGAAAGTCATGTAATAAATTTTGGATATTATTACTTTAAATTGAATGAATGTTATTTCTTATATTTGAATGGCTTTGGATGTTTGTTAACTGTTATTTTACTTAACTGCCAATATGATCCTGCGGGAAGATGCATCCGATGTTAGTTTGGTTGTTACCAACCTGACATGGGTCATCACAGTTTAAGATAATAATTTATTTGACAGTCATCCATGTTGTGAATGAATCATTTTGAGCACATTTAACTTCATAGTTCTCATAAAAAGCATCGTTTTCTCGTAGAAGCTTTCCATGAGCTGCTCATTGTTCGAACCAGTCCTTGCTCTAACAATCATGTTTTAACAATCACTCCTCGCCCTCTTTGGATTTTAGGTCATTACAGGCCCACAAACTTTACTTGGTCTATCTTTGAACTACACATTTTTCTAGAGGTTCAGCTTTGTTACCAGTCATAATGTCCTAGGCTATATTGATCAAGGTATTGTCCTCTTTAACTCTTGTGATTCTATACCAAATTGGACCTCACGATTTGTTCTTCTATTGATAATTTATTGGGCAGTCACTCTTTTTGGGAGTGCTCCACTAGAAGTACACTCGTATTTTTATTAGAAACTTCAATAGTTATCTCAAAAGGCACATTGTTTAGTATTTTCTAGTAATTGCTTAAATAGTCATACTCATTTTTATATTTCAATGCTGATTCACTTCATTTTTGCCACTCTTTTTTTCTAGAAGCTTGCTTGGTGCCAATCCATATGTCCAAGCCACATCTTGTTTGAGCCATTTATGCTTCGATGATCACTTGAAGATAGTTCTCTGCTTTCTTAGGATTTGGGCCATCACAATCTCATTATTGATTCAAGAGGCAGTACTCATGATGTGATAATTTTCATTGTGTCACTTATATCACTTTTATTTATAACCAATAAGGTATTGATCACTTTGGTTTAGTTGTCTCACAATTTTGTTCTCAAGTAATTATTGTTTTAGTTAGTCACCCATCCTAGGAGCACTCAACAACATTTTATTTTAGAGTTTTTTTTAATATAGCTTTATCATTATCTCAAAATTCATACTGATGCTTAAAAGTTGTGCTTCATTATTCTTAAGATATTTTGCATTATTGGCCTATTTTTAATCTATAATTTTAAGATTTCAGGTTACTTTACTTTTTAACTAAATAGTAATTAATAGTATCACTACAAAAGTCTGAAACTTCAAAAGTATTTACATAGCATTTCAAATTCACAGAAGGATTGCATCAAGTTTGAACCATGGTAAACTTGAAATGAAGCATTCTTAAAATATGAATTTTAGTATTTTGGTTGATTGGTGAAGGGAAAATAATTTCAAGTTATGTTTTGAGGTAAGTCACTTGCACCTCTTTGTTTATTTTCATGGTATGTGTAGTTTGCTCAAATTCACCGAATTTTAATTACTATGGAATTTCACGCCACCTTGTCACCCGCACTTGCTGGCCACATCAGCCGCTGTTTGTGGCCACACCATCGTTGGTCATACCCACTCTCTGTCGACCAACCCACCCCATCATTGCCATCCATTGATCGTGTGAAGACCCATGTTAGGTTGGTAAGAACCAAACTAACATCGGATGCATCTTTCCGCATGATCATATTGGCAGTTAGATAAAATAGTAGTTAACGAACATTCAAGCCATTCACATAAAAGAAACGATATTCATTCAATTTAAAATAAAAATAACATCCAGAAATTATTACATAAAATTTCATATACATCAAACTATTAATCCTGGAAGGGGCAGTTATTTTCCCGCGCTACGCCTCTAGGCTATATCAACCGCCTCCAACTGTATCTGATCTGGCATTATAAAAATAATGCCTTAGTGCACATTCTAAATACAATGGATATTAAAAATATACTTAAAGCATAGCGGGAAGCAAAATGATAATAACTGCAGGAAATAGTGTGTTTCAAAAACAAGAAGATAAATATGTGTCCTGCAAAATAACTGTTCTTGCACATGCCAAGTTTCAAAAGGAAAAGCAATAATTATGTAAAAAGTCACGTTTATGTTTATGTTTATGTCTATGATATCATGAAGCAATAATAACAGTTATGTTGGGCAAAGCCAGAACCATGAGGCTGGGTTCATATGCATTTAAGCATAAACCTTCACCTGGACCCATTTAAGGATCTCAGATGGCAACGTGCATTTAAGCAACCTTCACCTGTGCTTCCCTCAAAGGCTCCAGATGGCACCCTTATAGCTCCCGAGGACTAGCCCCATCCCTAACCTAATCATGCACCGTTTCGGAACCCTTCTTGCAACATTCACAAGACACATAAACATCGTTCAATTTATCTTACATCATTAGTAGTAAGAATAACATATCAAGTAGTAATAAGCTCAAAGCGATGCATAAGCAGCAATTGAAAATAAAAGCATATAAAGTAATATCCAGTGTACTTTTGTGTTTGACTTAACTAGACGTTTCACTCACAATTTCGATGGATCTGTAAAAGTTATGATTGAGAATTCTATTAAACTTTTGAAAGCGATGTTATATTGCAACAGATTTTATTTACTCGATAAACTACCCATCTTCTTATTTTCATATCTCTTAACTTAAATCTTTATAATTTAAAAGGTACATTACTATAATTCCTCGTAAGAGTCCTAAAAATTGTCTTAGAGAATTTTAAAACATTACTAATATTATGTCAAGTATTTCAATTGTCATTAATTACAAATCATACTTAACTCATTCAAATCCTATTATAGCACATGAATATATAGAGTGTTATGCGTAATGAGTTATATTAAAATTTGGCTTAAAATCTTAAAATAATACTCCAATTAATCGGAATATAATTTGATACATAAGCTAGATTTAGACATCTAAAATTTGATACTAAAGCATGCTAATAGATTAATTAAATTAAACTTCTCACAAAAATTTCTACCTAAAGCTTGAAATCAAATCAATTTATTATATTCTAATTTCATTACTAATATTATTATTATGATTATTATTATACCTATACCAATATATATACATATATATATCGTGTTTATATATATATGTATATTTAAGCTTATATAATCAAATTTGTATATATTACTAGACATAAATTATAGTATAACACGCACGGTTTTTATTAGACATTTATTAATCAAATTCGTAATATATATATATATATGTATATATATATATATAACTATATGTAAAACACGCATGGTTATTATTTCCCTAAGAGACTCGACAGGGTATTCTTACCTTACGGGCGCGGGTCGAGCGTGCAGACGCAGACAGAATCGGGCGCAGAGCTTCGGCGGAAGGGAGGCGGAAGAAGGTCGGGCCGTGCGCGCTAGGATGCCGATTGCGCTCACGTCGGCTCCTGTCGTCGGCAACAAGGATCGACGCGCCTTAGCTTGCTCGCCTGCTGCGCACTTTGGTCGGCTCAGGTACGTACGTCGAGAGAAAGAGAGAGAGAGGCGAGTGAGATTTGAGCGTGGTGAGGTCTTGCTCATCGAGAGGAAGAAACGAGGGGTATCGAGGGTGGTGAGAGCCATTCGACTCCTCCCGATTAAATAGGACGTGCGTATGTAACGCACGTCCGATTTATTCGGGCTCGAGCGGAAAGTTACGAATTTTTTTTTCCTTAATAACTCTACGCATTCCTTCCTATTTAGCCAAGTTTTATCTTTATTCAAATTGGTCTAGCTGTTACATGCCTTACATATGAGTTTAAATGAGGAAGTTATGTTTTGCTAACTTAATTATGCGTTAATGGTGATTTTTAACTTTCAAATTTCAGTTTAAACAATTTTTAAACCTTCTAAATTAAGGATTGTACTGAAAATTCGAAATTTAGCGGGAGTTTAAACGGAAAACTGAAATTTGCGGGAGATTTAACGAATCGGGATTTCAATTTTTTTGCCTTATAATGACCTAGGGTCATTACAGATCGCTCTCCTGTTGGTGGCCATTTGTATCCGCTTTGCTGTCGGCATTGACATGTAACGGTCATTTTGCTGCATGTTTCCCCTCACCCCACTGCATCGACGATTACTTTGTTGTAAACTTCTTTACCCAAATTCAAATACAAAATAATTGTCATTATTCTAATCGCATTCAAATAAGAAAATTTGCTTGGTAATTAAAATTTGGTTGTCTTACACTGAATTTTCTGTATCTTGTAATATTTTTTGAGCCAAACAGCCTTATAGTTTATCACATAACAATTTTTCTTAATTGAATTTTAACTCACCAAAGCATTTTACTCGTAAAGGTTATAAGCATTGAGCAGGCAGTTGTATTTTCTTTTATACATACAGGTCTGTCCGTGAACGGGCATTTCTATGATTTTGAACTATAAAATGCACGGTACTTTGTGACCTGCTTGCAAAAATTAATGAATTGATTGTTCGATTTGGAAAACCTATCCATGAATGCAGCATTGAACAAACTCCATTGTTTCTTTCTCTGATGTTGTCATGCACATTGTGAAATAAAGACTTGTTTTTTCCAGTATTATGTGCTATCACGTAATCTGTTTATTTTAATTTGGTTATTGTTCAAATAATTGGTTTGGTTTGTACTTTGTAGCCCTCATATATATTTTTTTCATTATATTTGCTGTGATGTATAATCATAACTCACGAGCTAACTCATCAATTTTGGAACTTTACAGAGTGCATTTCTGTGGAAGATTTGGAGATGACTCAACAGATGAACGCCTTGGGGCTTCCACTGTCCTTTCAGACAAGTAAAACTGTAAGTGACACTAATTTCTTGCAAGTAATTTTTAAGCAGCATTCTAGAGATCACAGTTAAACTATTAAGTTCCTATTGCTAAATTTGTTTTTTGTACTTTTTTTCTTGACATTGCTATAGAGAGACACTGCAACTCCCAGAACAAAAACAAATGGTACAAAGCTAAAGCTTGCAAGTCATGAAAAGGATAGAAAAATTCCACTTTCTGAAGACATAGCATTCAGTAAAACGGAGCATTTTGTTTTATCAACATCTTTTCATGATAGTAATAGCGAGCCTTCTTGTTTATGTGTCATGGAAGGCCAGGTTGATACTCCTTGTCATGATGCCAAGGCAGACAAAAGGGGTGATTTACACATCGATGAACCAACTGGTGTATCTGCTTTGAGTAGCATAATTGAATCTGGCGAGGAGGTTGTTATGGATGATGCGTGTGACACAACTACTGGAGACCTTGCCAATTTTGAGTTTTTGTCTGATACAGTTAGTTTTGAAATGAATACTGAAGTGTTGGGCACCTCAAGTTTCCACATTGATCCTGAAGAACGTTTGGAAGATACTTGCTCTCATGCTCGATTACATCAGGATGGAGATTTATTAAATAAACATGATTATCATAATAATAATTTTTTGAATGAACATGATCTTGAGAAATGCACGGATGATTCATATACATCATATAATAAGTATTTAAAAGATGGCTTAGAAACTTTGCAGATGTGTTCTGTTGAAGTAGACTCCCCAGTTCACCCTCACCCATTTGATGATCACCATGATAACTTCATATGTTGTGAACGTGGGGACTGGAAGGTTATTTGGGATCCTTCTTATAGTAACTATTACTTCTTCAATGTTCAGTCTCTGGAGTCAACATGGTATCCTCCTCTTGGTCTGGAGGAATATGCTTTTTCATGTAGCAACAACTTAAGCAGAAAAGAAACACATGTAACTGAATCTGAGAAGAATGCAGGGTATGAACATTTTCATGACTCTATCAGCATCATAAAGGATTCACTCACAGAAAATGACAATGGCTTTCATTGCACAGAAGAACAAACATTTGAAATGTCAGATAAGATGGACGCTGATATTGTCTTCTCTCCACATAGCACTGCAACTGGAAATGGAAATTCAAATGTGCAATTGTCACTCTGCCCACCATGTGCAACAGATTGCATGAAAGGTTGTACCTTAGAACTTTTAATGTACTCACCTTTTTTGTTTTTGCATGTTATCTTAATTGCTAGAGCGTTTACTTTTTTCCTTGTAGCAAACTTTGAAGCTAGGCTTTTATTTTAAGTGTTTTTAAAAAGTACTATTTTACCGATTCTTGCAAGCAATAGATGAAAAAAATGACTACAATGATCTTGATGAACAAAAGAAGAATCAGCAAGGTGGCACGCTTGACTCATACTATGGATATGATCGGTACATGATTAACATAGCTGATTTATTTTTCATAATTCTTTATATGGTTTCACCAGTTTCTTTTATTTTCTTTGATTTCTGAATGCTCTAGCTCGATGCCTACAATAATGATGATAAAAAAACATTAAATTTTCCAGACTCTTGCAGGAGCTCTTCTAATGATTTGGATACTCATGCAAAGGTTGCAATAAACATGAAAAGGAGAGTTAGAGAATCTCAGTCACGTAAGTTATACTTTTGCTGCTGGATATTTATTTTTTAATTGCTCAGTTATGCAACCTCCCTGAACCTCCCCAATCAAGAATGTTTTTCTTCTTGTATTAATTTAATATTTTGGCTCTCATTTACTTATTTCTTCTCAGAAAAGGTGCAAGAGCTTGCATGGTGTGTTTCTGATAGTGTAATCAAGTATTGGTGCCAAAGGTACTCATTATTTTCCAGATTCGATAAAGGTATAAAGATGGATGAGGAAAGCTGGTTTTCTGTCACACCTGAACCAATTGCAAAGCACCATGCAATTCGATGTGGCGGTGGAATTATAATTGATTGCTTCTCCGGAGTTGGTGGAAATGCGATTCAGTTTGCTATGAGGTGATTGATCCGCATATACAGCTGATAAATCTGAGATGACAAAATTCTATGTTTCAACTTCATAGTTTTATCATGTTTGTTGTATATGTTTAGTTAATGATGCTGCCATGCAGGCTAATGCTTTACTACCAATTGATGTAAAAACTGATGTTTTGATACAAATAGGCTGGCTGATATTATGATATCGTTGCACGTAGAGCTCATGGTAGTTTTTTTGTAATTGTTGATGCTTTTATACACATAATTGGATAACCATGACTCTTGTTTTCTTGTTTTTTTTCTTTTAGTGTAGTTTATCATTTTCCTGTTTAATGTCCATATGTAAATTTTTTTGCCACTAGAGGTATGAGAATAACTCTTTTATGCATGATGTATTTCTCAATTTGGCCTTTAGTGTTGATAAATGGTATTAATTATCTTTAATATGAATCAGATAATGCTAAATTATTATTTGTGTATATTTTTAAAATCTTATTATAATAATGACATTAAATGATATTTTGTGCATAAAATGCTTAAAAATAATTTAGTTCTCTCATTCTCTTTTATTACATTATCTTATATAGGTTGTACCAATACAATTAATATAAGTAGTTTAATAGTTATAAAAAGTGTCAACTACACTTTCATTTAAGCTGAGATTTGTATGCTTTAAAGAAGAAGAAGAATGGAAAAAAACAGAATTGGATGATATCCCTATCGATTATGGAACTATTTGGGTGAGGAAGGAGTTTTTTTAACTTGCCAAATTATTTAATATTAGTTTGAAGACAAAAGATGTCGATGAGCGAAGAAAGTGTATTGATATATCTATTTACAATAATAAAGGTAATGCTCAAGTCTAATTGAATACAGATTATAAAGGGATACTATATTCCTCAAAATCAATTTGATTTTATGCCTAGTAAATCTACCATGGAAGCCATACACATATTAAAAAGGTTTGATAGAAAAATTTAGAGAAAGAAAATATTTTCATTTATATTTTATTGAGCTTGAAAAAGCTTATGATACTAAGAGAAATTCCATGGAGAGATTTGGAGAGAAAAGTGATCTGTGCTCTGTATATATTGAGATTATTGGAGATATGTATAATTGTGTTGTAACATGTGTTCGATCTCAAAGGGAATTGTCCAATGATTTTTTGTTAATATTGGATACATCAGCTCGGCTCAACCTTTATTTTTTTGCTTTAATTATGAATGTTCTTACTGATCACTTTCAAGAGGTTTCTTGGTGCAGGTTATATGCAGAAGACATTCTATTAATCGATAAGACTAGGGTTGGAGTTAAAGAAAAATTTGATTTGTGGAAGATTACTTTAATAGCTAAAGGTCTTCATTTTAGTAGATATAAAATAGAATATATGGAGTGTAAGCTTAGTTGTATTAGAAGTTCAAATGTCAATGTTATAACTATTTAGAACCTTGTGATCACGAATAGTGAGAGGTTCAAATACTTTGATTCAATCATTCAAAGTAAATTGTGAAATAGAGAGCGATATGATTAGTATGATTCAATCTGATTGGATGTAATGAAGAGGGTTTCAAAATTAAAGGAGAATTTCATATATTTGTTATATGACCAACTATGTTATATGGGGCTGAATGTTGGTTCACATATCGAGAACTATTAATAATGATGTTAATAAAAATAATTAAAAAAAAACAACGCTGAAACACTTAAAAGGCCATGAAAAGGTTTTTGTCAAATTTTCAACAATGTACTATAGACGTGCTAAAAGTTGATGGGTGTGTAAACATAAATAAAAGTGGTTTGAATGTTGAAATTGACCGTATTTGTGATCTAAACTGAATTAGGCACACTACTTTAATCTAATTGGCGTTTGGTGTGAAATTTGTCACCCACATGCTACTTAACTTGTAGCTGCAGGGTTAAATTAGGTGCAGTGATTTTGTGAACGTTATAATCAATTAGCATTAATGATGTTAACTTCTCTGAATGCATGCAAATATTTTGAAATATAATGCTAATTCTTATATTAATTTTTTGAAACAATTTTATTTCAGGGGTAAACATGTCATTGCCATTGATATTGACTCACAGAAAATTGATTATGCGCATCACAATGCCATAGTTTATGGAGTTAGTGAGAAGATTGACTTCATAAAAGGTGACTTCTTCAAAATAGCTCATTGCCTGAAGGTAAATTGGTACTATTTATCTTGCTAGGGCACTTTTTCGTCTGATTTGTATATTTGTTTTTAGTATTGATAATTTGTTTGAAGAGCGTAATCCACTATTATGATTCCATTTATACCTCGTTCAAAATGCATCTGTCTTTACATGCTTGCGGTTCTATGGCGCAGACTTGCAATTGAAGTTTTGTATGCGATATGGCTGGAAATTTCATTAATTCATGCTAGTGGAACTGTGGTGTGATGTTGATTTGTTATTGTATGTGTTCTTACTCTGCATAATGTTGGTTTTTCATGTTTAATGTTAGCTGGAGCTTGTAACTTGTTACCTCTGCCCATCTACTTTCATGTTTATTATTAGCTGGAGCAGGTGTCTTCTTACGTTTATTATGTGTGTTTTAACAACAACCTGAAGAAACCTTAACCCCACAAGGTGGGGTTGACTACATTAATATCTGATTTCCATTGTGCATGCCCAAATAGATGCCCTCCCTAAGTTTCAAATAGAAAGATCCTCTTCATTGGTTTCTTCCCATGTTTTTTACAGTCTTTCTCTTCCTTTTTTTGGTCTTTCTCTCACTCTTTTAATATTTTAATATTAGTAAAATTCATCTACTCAATTTTTCTATTAGGGCATTGAACAAGATGCACTTAATATGCTCAAACAAACTTAATATGTTCAAACAATCTAAGACAACATTATCTAATCTTATACGCTTTGGAGGCACTCCAACTTTGCTATGAATGAACTCATTTGTCATTCTATCTTTTCAAGTATACACATGCATTCACCTTAGCATACTTATCTTCAGAACTCTTATTTTATTAGTAAGTTTCTTCTTTGTAACATAATATTACATTTGCTTTAACTCTATTCTTAGACTTATCAATTAATGGAATGCCATCTGTAAATAATTTGTACTAAAAATTGTTTTCTTGAATGTGTTTAGTAAGAACATCTATAATTAAAGCAAAAATATATATGGATAGAGAGAAGAGCATTGATGTAATTTAACGATAATAGGAAAATCATTTGACAAGTCACCTTGCAATCAAACACATATTACAATCCCATTGTTCATACCTTTAAACAAAATTTTCTCTCTTCAAAACTCTCATAACATCTTTTGATATTTTATCTTAAGCTTTAGATAAAAATTGATTAAATAAAGATCTTTTCTTGCTCTCAATTTGTTTATCAAACATCTTTGTAAATGTATGTCTTCCATGATTAATATTATCTAGCATAAAACTAAATTAATTTTGTCAAATAAAGGTGCTCCTTTGTAATCTGTATTTGTATTCAATCACTTTCTTTCATAGTTTTAATATATTGCTCACTAAATTAATTCTCGTGAAATTTACTGTCTGGGTCACCACTTTTATTTTTGTAAATATGTATAATAATGCTTCTTCTCCACTCAGCTGATATTTTTTACATTTCAAAATAACATTAAACTTGATGAGCCAAAAAAATTGCTTCCTCACCCAACATTCTGCTCATCGATAAGGTTGTATAGCATTAAGTAGGTATGTGTGTATAGCTTGAGGGAATAAATAATTGTAAGGTAAATAAACAAATTATGAGGTAAATCAACACCTTTAAATGAATACATGGTATTTACTTGGTTTAAAAATGCTTGGAATTGCTTACAATTGATAAACACAAGCAGTCAGATGTGCTTCAATAAATCTTGTGTCTTAATCAAGTTTAATTATAAAAAAACTTTGATAAACCTTTGTTTCCCTCTTATTATAGAACTTGTGTTTTGATCATTGACCCTCCAACATGTGGTTTGGCAAATTTTAGGATAAAAGGTTGCTTTCCAATCTTTGGAAGGAAATATAAGCCAATCCGTTCAATTGCGGGATTCTGCCCCTACATTAGCTCAAATATTGACTACGAGTAAGCATAGCTGCCGTCTTTCTGGTCTCACCTAATGTATAAGATGACAACCACTCCTTTGCAAGTCAAACGCAGTCATGAACAATGGTTATCTTCTGTAATGACTCTAGGTCATTTCTTGCAAAGACATTGACTTTCCCGCAAATTTGATGTCTTCATTATATCATTTTATGTGATTTTTAAAAGTACTTTTATTAGTTTGTGCAATGCTGAGTGGAAAAACATATTTAAACAAGGGTCATAAAAGATATCTGGTACATTTTTCTTTAAATTCAAAAGTGCAACAGTTTGATCGAATTTGTAATTAGATTTTTGATAATTTAAATTAGTCATTTAGCCAATATTTTAATGAAAGTGATGATATTTTTAGAGATATTTACTTTATCTTTTTCTATTCTGTCTTTCTTTCACTCTCTCTTCTTGATGAAGAAGACAACATTTTAAGTTCTGAAGGAAAAATAATAGCATTATTGTGGATTCTTGGCATTGGGGTGGTCACATATCGCAGGATCATAGAGTAACTTGAGAGAAAAAGAGCATACACATACCAAAAGCCAAAGATATTTTTTATTTAATTCAATGTTCATATTACAAGATCTTTTCAACACCTCGTACAAAATTGAAAATAAAGAAATAAAAAGTTAAGTAGTGCCGTCGTAGATCCATTGACAGTTTGAACATTTTAAGCATTATGAATCTTGCGTATATTCCCCTAGGAGCACCTGACCTGATATTGTACAGAAAATAATATCGGGATTTGAATTCCCAATAATTAGAGAATACTCCAAGTACTACAGTACACACTAATATTTACATTTTTAAAAGATGTGATTAGCGGAAATAAGTCGGTAATAAAATGTAGGAAAAATAAGACTAGCGCGAAATAAACAATTTCCTTCAACAAATATTATTTATCAAATAAAGATTACTGATGTCATTTTCCAGTAACAACTCCGAATGTTATTGATGTCATTTTCCAGTAACAGCCCTGAATGTTATTGATGTCATTTTCTAATAACAACCTCGAATATTGCTGATGTCATTTTTTCAGCAACAACCCTGAATGTTACTGATATCATTTTCCAGTAACAACCCCGAATATTATCACGTTAGTTCCGAACAACCAACCAAGCTTCAAATTAAAATTGGTTCAAAGTAAATAAGCTAAGCAGCAATAAAAGTGCAAAATATAATATTCGTCATGTACTGGGTACCTTTGTTCCTTAAGTTCAGAAGTTCAATAGTTCGGATGAGTGACAGTTCGCTCAATCTGCATTTAAGTTTAAATATCTTAAGTTAGCTTCTTAATCCAATTTTTTAAGGAGCCATTTTTCATATTTACTTTCATTATATTCTTCTTCCATTTTTCTATTTAAAATTGAAGTCCGATTTTTGTTTGTTTGTCATTAAAGCAGTTATAGACATTATAGCATTTAAGATTATGATCATAATAATGTATGAAGGAAAAAGTCAGAATCAAAATGACTGACTTGAAATTGACAAATTAGAAGTAATAGTTATTTTTATAACATTTATATTATTCCCATTATTAATTAATGAGAATGATAAAAATATGAATGACTAAATATAAACTCTTTTATAGCAATGTAAGATTAGAGAAAAAATGTGTTCTTCAATTTCTTCCTCTTACTTTAAAATTAGGATCGCCGGAAAATAAGGGGAGGCCGAAACGGGGTATCCGGAGGCTGGCAGGGATGCCGGACTGCTGCTGGTCGGCCGGCAAGGAAGAGCTGGCTGGCTGGGCTGCTGGAGGCTGGCAGGAGGGAGGGAGGCTGGCAATGGCTGAGAGAATGGGCCGGGAGTTGTGAGGGGAGGAGAGGGGTTTATATAGAGAGAAGGCTTGGGGTCGGCTGAGGGGGCCGACCGAATCCTGCGCCAAGAACGGCGTAGGCGGGCCCTCTCCTGGCAAGCGGAAGCTTCTGCCTACAGACAGAGCCTGCGATTTGCAGGCGGGTCGGGAGTCGGGAGTCGGGAGTCAGGCGAATGGGGGGAAGAAGGAGAAAGAGAAATTAATAAGGAAAAAAATAATAAAATACTTAAAGTTAAATTTTTTGTATTTTTTCGCCGTTCGGCGTCCAAATACAACAAAACTTGACACCGAGGTGTATTACAACATTATGAACACCTTCGCGCCGAAAATTTTCGATTCTGAGCAATATGTTATTTTATTTTAATTTTTGAAGTTTAAAATTTTAAAAAATTTACCACGATCAAATCGGCCCTAAAAATTTGATAAAACTTCTAGAACAGCCTTTAAATAATATACTTAGCACAACGATACTGAAAATAATAAATTTGGACACGTATTTCAATGTTCTTGATTTTTAGAATTTAAATAATTCAGAAAATAAAGCGGGAGCTTCAGTTATTCGGATTTCTCCCAAACCAGGGCAGTTTGATCCTAAGAATTATTCTTACATATGGTATTTTTTTGTTTGCCCTAATTTGAAATTTCTCGAGGTCCTGATTTCTTAGATGGGATTTGACCTAAATCTCAAAGTAACGACTTTGGGTCGTTACAGTTATTATTATCATTATTGAATGATAATAATAGTGTATGAAAGAAAAATACAGAATGGAAATGACTGAAATCAAATTGACAAAATGGAAAATAGCAGTCAAATATAAAATTTGTGCTGTTATCATTATTGATTAATGATAACAATGCTAATATGATGACATAATAGAGACAGTATAATTATTTTAATTATTATAATTATGAAAATAATAATATAAAAATGCAAAATAATTAATCTTTTCCTTCCCCTTTTTTTCTCCTCTAACATGGGGTTAGAGTTGCCGGGAGCCGAAGGGAGGCTCGTATGTTGCTGAAGGGGGCCACAGGGGGTCGCCGGAGTGAGGTGGCCAGAGCAGAGGGGCGGTGACTGGCAAGCAGAGGGAGATTGGCTGAGGGTGGCTGTTGGCTGGGTGAGAGATTAGGGTTTGGGAGGAGGTAAGGGTCGGCTAGTTGGGCCAACTAGCTTGCGCACAGGCGGCGTGCGTGGAAGGAGTCGTGCATCGTACGGTTCTGCTGCCAGGGGGACTGCATTTGCAGGCTCTGTTGAGTGACAGAGCCTGCGCTGGATCGGGGGAGGAAAAAACTTAAAATAATTATTTTGAAATTTAAGTTTTCTCATTTTTTACTAGTTCGACTTTCAAAAATAACGAAACTTGACACAGATGCGTGTTACGATGAGACGAACACCTTCGCGCCAATTTTTTTATTCGAAGCAATATTTTATTTTATATAAATTTATGAAGTTTGAAACTTCAAAATATAATTGTGATCGAATCAGAGCTCCGAATTTGATGAAACTTTCAGCATAGCCTTTAAATAATATACATAACACAATGACATGAAAAGCGATGAATTTGGACTTGTATTTAATTTTCTCAATATATTGAATTTAATTAATTCAGAAATTAATGCGGAAGTTTTTGTTATCTGAATTTCTCCCAAACTAGGGCATTTTGATCTAAAAATTATTTCTAACAAATGATATTTTGGTTTGCCTAATTTGAAGTTTCCCGGAATCCTGATTTCTGACGCGAGATCTGTCTAATTTTGCGAAATATGACATTGGGTCGTTACATGTTCATTATGTGCTCAAAGCTTTTCTCTTTGCGAGTTCGGCGTTAGGAAAGGATCGACCGCCTGATTGGGATCACCCTTGATCGAGGTGGGCCCACGTTCTCCCACCTGATGTATACAGACGATCTGATACTTTTGCTCTAGCCTCTGAAGTGGGTGGTCGTGAGGTGCAATGGATTTTGACTGAGTATGGCAGCTGAACCGGGCAATCTGTGAATTTGCAGAAATCACAGATTTTCTTCAGTGGGCGAATTCCGGCTTATTGCCAGCGCAAGATTGCCATTAGTCTTTGGTTTAGGAGAGGAGATTCTTTGAGATACTTTGGTGTCACAGTGGCGGGCATATCGCCAAAGAGAGCTGATTATTTAGGGGTGATTCAGCAGGTTAGAGCCAGGATTGACTCTTGGAGTAGTTGACATCTTTCACTAGCAAGGAAACTTTGCTTGATTATGTCTGTTCTTGCCACAATCCCGAGTTATTTGATGATGGTGGCCCTGCTTCCGGACTCTTACCTTTTAGACATCGAGGCTATCCTCCGTAAGCTTTTGTGGGAGGAGTGGAGGGTAGTGGTCTGCATTATGTCAGATGGCAGAAGGTCTGTCGACTTATAGCTGCTGGTTGCCTTGGCATCAGAGAACTGCGTACTTGGCGACGAGTCGTTGTGTCCCGCCATACTCAGCTATGTCGGGCATGAGGACCTTCTATGGCTCGAAGCGATGGAGTTCCGCTATCACCACAAAGTTAAGAACTTCTCTATCCATCGGGCATATTCTGCTGTCTGGTGGATTTTGGGTTACGAGTGGCTGATTGTTCAGAGGTACACAGTTGGAGCAGGACACCTTGTAGTGGCGGGTGGATGCTTTTCCTGAGAGTCTTGCCAGTTAGCTATACATGCCAAGATGGAGGATCAGAGGTGGGCCTTTGCCATCCTCTGGGAGATGTTGCTGGGACCGAGTGAGGCTTGCTTCATGTGGAGACTGCTCCTAGATACCATTCCAACAGGGACATGGCTCCACTGACGAGGTCTTGCACAGTCTCCAGGGTGCGTTTGGGGATGTGAGGCTGAGGAGGACAGGGCGCACGTTGCTGTGCACTGTCGTTTCTCTCGGGCAGTCCATGATTTTTTTGTCGGTTGGGGTTTACTTCCGACAATTTTGTCTTCTTGGGAGCACCTTTTTGAGTTGTTCTCGCTTCCGCGGCTTCCAAATGCCACAGATTCTTTGGGTAGATTCTCGTTTCCACACTCTATCGGGCCTGGATAAGTAGGACGGAACGGTCTCATGGGTGTTCTTATCCGACTCCGATGATTTGTGCGGACTAGATTCTTTTAGCGCTTGTTGGAGCTGGTTTGTGCGACGGGACGATTTCTTGAGACTGCACAGCCCACTAGGTTCCCTCTACCTCCTTGAGATGGTGCCCCCCGACTTGCTGGCGAAGGCCAACATTGACGTTTCATATAGATTTGGTGAGCTGTTTGCCTTTGGAGGAACTATGATCTGGGATGACAGAGGAGCTGTGATCCGAGATGACTATTGTCAGTTGATTTCCGCTTGTGAAGCTCGCATACAAGCTACCTCCCCTCTACAGACACAGAGTCAGGCTGCCATGTTATGGCGATAGGCCCTTCAGTTCCGCGAGCTATATTTTGAGGGTTACTTGTCCAGAGTAACTGCCTCAGTGCAGTCCGCAGATTATGCCAGCACTGGGAGAAGACTCTCCGTTAACGAGGTGGAGAGTGTCACGCAGATCACCTTGCTTTCATGTTAAATTTTCCTAGTGTTATTTTTTGTTCATTGTTGTTCTTTCGCCCGTCAGGGCGATTTTTTTTTATTAGAGAAGATGTACTTCCCATAAGACTTTTAGACTCTGATCCCAGTTGAGTTGTACTATTGATCTTTATATATATATATATATGCATAGGCTACGACCATACTTTCGTGAAAATAGCATTAAATAACTTGGTAAGTTAAAAAAATTCCTTCATCACCCTAATATTTTTATACATTGATAAGGATATCATCCAATCTTACTATTTTCTTGCTTTTCATCATCTAAAAAGCATTTCAAATCTCAACTTTACTAATACAATGAATGGAAGTATAATTTTATTTTTTTAATTATTAAACTCACTTATATTAATTTTATTAGTACAACCTTTATAAAAAATTATTAAAATTATTTATCTATCTATGTGAATATCTTCATCTCTAAAAATGATTTTCTTATTATCATCTTTGATATATTTAAGAATAGTCAAATATTTAGTTTTCTTATCTCTTAATTTGGTTAGTTTATAAATGTTTCTCTCTTTTGAAAATGTCTAATTTATAAATTCTCTTTTGTTGCACTCTTAGCATCACAAATTACTACTTTGGACTCATGACAAGATAATTTATATTTCATCCTATTCTTCTCTGTCTTACATTTAAACCATTTCTTAAAGCATGCTTTTTATTTTTAATCTTAACTTGAATATTTTATTTCTACCATCGTGCATCTTTATTATTGTGTACTCTCCCTTTTTGATTATTCAAGTAAACCCTTGCTAGATTTCAAATACAACAAGCAATCAAATTTCACATAAGATTGATTTCACCCTAAAATTGTTATTGTCCAAGTTTTAAAATTTCACTCTTTAAATATTTATATTACTTTTTTAAAATTACATAATCTAGTTTTAGGACAATATATTTAATATTATTGCATCTTATTTTCAAATTCATAACTATTAAATAAAATTGGGTTATCAAATAATCACTTGAAACATCTTACCATTCTTACACAATAAATAATTATTTTTCTTTAAGAGAAAATAATCAATCTAAGTTTTAGAAATCCCATTTCTATAAGTGATAATATATTACTCCCTTTTTTAAAATTAAGTGTTAGTAATCCTAAGATTACAAGATAAGACAAACTCCAAAATCATCTTGTTTTCGTTAATCTCTCCCAAATCAAAATCATCGTGAATAATATTAAAACTTTTTAATTACCTTTCCAGCATATCCATTTAAAGCTCCTCTTATAAAAAGCATGTTTTCTTGAGGCATTCTTTAAACCAACTCAAGTCATGCCAATATCTTTCATTTATACATATATCCAATTCTATTTGAGGGGTTTGAACACTTACAATATTAAAGTTATTTCAATAAAAACTTTAAAGATATAATTCAATCTCCCAACCTCTTAACCTCTACTACATTATCTTTTAAACCCTTGTCCAAACTGATACTCACGTCTCCCTAAATTAAGTCTTGCCCAAGTACCTGAATATAAAGCCTAAACTATCAATTTTTTTGCTTTCTCTTCTGCCCTCTTAATTTCTTGAATGCATAATATATTAATCATCATATTTTTCATAATATTAACTAACTCAAAATGCATGCCAATGAGAGTGCTAGTATACCAACTACCTAATATTAATTTAGAATAAAATACTAGCTTCTTTACCCATTCGTCTATAATACAGGAACCTTTGCTTATTTGACACTACACCTATGCACTGATGTAGCAGCTTTTGCACACTTTTCACTACATTCAGGCAATGCAATGCGTTGCTTTCAGGGAACGCCCTATATCTAACACAATTATTTAAAGATTTCATATTATAATAGGATTTGAAAAGGTTTTGCGCTGGTTGTCGACCACCTAATTTGTCATCTTGGACTTTGAGATCCGACAACGATGGAGTTAAAATATTTTCTCCAATTGTTTAACAAAATATAAAAACAATTAAATTAAAATTTATAATTTTTTTGATAATGAATTTATATGTTAATGCAGCTCAATGTTTCCCTTCAATAAATTGCTTTATTTCAATTTTGGTTGCTACCTAAAATTGATCGATCTGCCATGATTGCTGAGTAATTTTCATTTTCTTCTTGACAAAGAAACAAAGCCATGCTGAATTTTAATTGAATCTCTTCTATGTTGGTAATGTCTGCCATCTTTGTGCGCTTTTTTTATGGCATGTTGTCATGATGATGTTTTTCATCAAACGCATAAATCAATTCATTTGCTATGCTTATGATTTTATTTTTTATATTTTAAAGCTTGTTAATTAAATATCTGACAACTTTTTGCAGTATGTATTGCAGCTATATTTTTGCAGTATGCAATGTATTTAATATAAAAATAATTCACTAAACTGGTTTTTGCCTAGTTGCTACTGAGAATTTCCGCTATACAAAATAACAAATATTTAAATCTCACTAGTCACATAATTATCCTCTTTACGAAGCTCATCATTATCCAAAAAAGATTGCACTACATAAATTTCTTCATTATTATTAAACATTGGGTTTTGCTTCATTTAACTTTTCTTTAAAATAGGCAATCGAATTCCAGTTTTATCAAAACCTTCTCTAATGCATGTCACAGATGAACTATATGATATTTCAAAAATTATTAAAATTTTGCAATCTATATGAAAATTCAAAAATTTTTAAAATCATGCAATCTTAATGCCAACACATTGGTTGTATTTTTATATAATGAAGAGAAGCTCAGTTGATTTCATTTTCTCAAAATTTCCCTTTTGTAAATATTAATAATGATTCCTTTACAAACTAATTCTTTTGATGAATCATTGTTAAAAAGAATCCCATTTAAATTGCAAATATTATGAAGTGGTAGGTATTCATCAAATATTTCTATTTCAAACATTCTAAAATCAGCATATAATACATTGAAAAATACAAATAATTTTTATAATATGGTAAGCCACACTTTGAATATTAAATTTACATATAAGGGAATGTCATTTTACATTGTTGCGAAAAACATTTAAAGCGCATGGTTTCATTTTTCTTACCTATTTGCACCTCCCATATTAAATATTGCACCCCTTCCCAAAATTTTTGGGTTTGCCATTGTTTATAACAATAGCGTTTTTTAGGAATTAGTGACTACCAAAAGCTCCACTTTCTTATTTGTACAACAGCGCTCAATTGTTCATGACCTAAGAGGCATGTTGTCCCTGGTAGTGCTAAAATAATTTTATCTACATGGGATTGAAGTGACAGAGTTGGTCATTCATGTTTTTTGTTGTATTTATGCTATGCTTTATCAATAAATTAGGTTTCTGATTAACTTGAATAAGGGTGATTGTTGATGTCTTTCAATATATATTCTTGATAATCAATATGCTGACACCCGTTGAACATAACTGCAGCAAATGTAAGAGTTCCAATATTTTTCTTGATTGTTTCACAGGATCCTTTGCCTAACAATAGTCTTCTTAATAAAACTGACTTGTGTAAGTTCTGATTTCTATGAACTTATGGATGGATGCTTACCAAAAACTGAGAAGTACAAAGTTAGAAATTATATTTTTTGGGGTTTGTGGTATCATATTTATTAGAGATTAGGTGATGGAAAATGTCATCCTCTGCACCAAATGATTGAATAAGAAGTGCAGATAAGATTAATTCGAGTAGGGATGAAAATGAATAAAGATAACCTGGGTAGAAAAGTTCAGCAAGTTTGTACAAAAATAGTTCTTATACCTCAAGTAGAGCTCAACGAGAGTTAATGAGAATAAGGATTCATAAAGCTCACCCAAATGGTCGCCATGTTACTTCTGTTACATGGATCATTCAAGTGATTAATAGAAAATGTTTAACATGTAATAAAAATGTTGGAAGCAATTTTTATGTACTTTTATGGTAATTTTTTCACCTGCCAGGGCTGTAAAAATACTGATGGTGAACTGAGGCTTTTCATTAAACAATCATCAAAATTGTATAAATTCAGAAGCTACTATTTTGGGTAGTTTTTATAAGTGTTATATTACGATTATGCGTCTCTAATTTATTAAATATACTTTGCAAGCATATCACTCAATGATTCCATCACAGATATTCTCTATTCTGGTTGATCATTAATTTCAATTTGCTTTTGGGAGTCTGTTGGTAGGGATGTCAATTTGACAATTCAGGTTTTGATGTGATCTATCCAAAACCAAAATAACGTTAAACTAGATGAAATTAATTGAGATTTATCAGTGCTATCTGGGATTCATGTTTAAGTCTGAAAGCCTATCCATGCAAATCGTCATTTGCCTGTCTTGAAATTTACTTATTTTTGAGTTATATGCTCAAATTTGTGTTCAGGATTTTTTAACATGCAATTTCTGCGATGGTGCCTTTTTAAATAATCATTATTTTTTTAGATCTCTTCTCTACTCTCTCTCTTTCTCAAATATTTAGCTTAAGATGCTTTTCATTCTGAAATTTCATTCGTAACATCTCAATCTGCAATGCTCTCTCTTTCTTTCATTCAATCAAGATCTGAGTTGACAGCTGAACAATTTCCTATTTATACAAGTTATTCAAGTGGTTTGATATTTTGTTGTATTTTTATTTGCACTTTATTATAGGTAAATCTGTAAACTTAATTAATCCTTAGCTTGGAGAACCAACTTTAATGGGACTTTAAAAACTTTCTAGGGTTTGTTGGTTAAGTTTTGCTAAATTTGTTGGGTTATTATACATTATCTATTTAAGCCCGTTATCTTATTTTGTGGAGTCCAATATAACCGTTATCCAATGGGCTAGTCCCATCAAAATGAGCTCTCTACCTCGAGGGCAAGTCTAATCCCTAGCGCCAAGAAGACCAACCTTTGCGAGTAGCCTGAGCAAATATTCTGTATGCATCATGTTGTATCTATGGCTGGGTGTGGGTGTTTAATGTTTTTTTTTTTTTGTTTATGTATTTGCTGTTGAATGTTTATGCATATTTAGACACAAGATATTTTCTTATTTCTTGATGGTTATTTCTTCTATTGAATTTGTTATTGGTTAGGGACTTTTTTTGATTCATATATCTGCCTATCTTGTGTGTTTTTGGGATAAATATATATTGGGGTTTGCATTGTTTTGCTTTTTAGATGAGCATTGGATTGTTTTGGATTATGTGACATAAAGTGTGAACTTTTCTCTTTAGAGTTTTCTTCTTTTCAAATTAATGTGATCGTTTTGGATTATGTGACATTAAATTGTATCTTCCTATCTTATTTTCTTAGAAGCAATACATTCTTGTTATTCTAACAGAACGTATCTGTTTTTATTTTATTGAAGCAATACAATATGGAAATCTGAAGAAGCTCTTGGAGCGTATCATTTAATTGTAAAGATAACACTCAAAAATTCCATATTTATGTAATAGACACACCCCAAAAATTAAACTACCAACCCAATACATTTATGCTTGCTGTATTTAAACCGTTATTTTTGCAAAATAAAAAAAGGAAAGTTTTTTTTCTTGCTATTTGTATTGAGTGTGAATTTATTGAAAATGATTGTGAGAAGGTGTCATTTTTGTAAATATGCAAGTTTCAAGTATTAACTGTGTAATTGCTCAATATACACTATCATTGAACTAATAATTTTCGTAGTTTAATTTGTCAATCCTCAAATTTTTAGGTTTTATGGGGCTATGAAGAACAACAGGGCAATAATTAACACAAGCCTTTTTTGTATCAATTCTCCTTTCCAAATTTAAGAGGCAACCATTTTATAGTAAGCAGAAAAGCCTTGGCCAATGACAAAGTCTTAATGTTAAGCCAAACCATGAACGTTTTTTTCAACTCGCTAAAGGGGATGATTTACAATTCAATTTACCAAATCAGCAAAAGACCATAATAATTGTTCATCTAGCATGCGAAAGAGTTATGAAAGCAAATAAAATCATGCAAGCTCTTTGCTAAGGAGGAATTGAAAGGTAAAGCTAAGTATTTAACCCTTAACAACCATGAGATAAGTAGGAGCTTTTCTGAAGCAACAGAACCTCCCTGGAGCTAAGGTATTCAGCAATTCTTGTCTCACAAAGATTAAGGTTGTGTAATTAAGGATGTGTGGAAAGATAATAATTTAATGAAAATTTGAACCTATGATTCACGACATGTGAGCTTTTGACATTTTGCTGTGATGACCCAAATTTGATGCCGATGGGTAATGATCCAAGGGGTGTAATACATGTGAGCTTTTGACATTACTGTGATAACTTGAATTTGCTGACGTTGGTAATGATCACAAGAATACAGGGTTCATACAAGTAGTGGCTTTTGATAGGCTTTCTATGAGATTTCTGCAATACATGAATTGATTTATATTGGAAAGGTAGAAAATGATCAGATTACATAGGTAAAATGTTTAAATTATATGCAAGACGTCTTTTAAGAACATATGGAGTTCTCATGAAAGCTTGCAATTAAGTAGGCTCGTTGTGGAGCACTTCTAGGATGTCCGATTTTTTGGGGAGCTATCCTGCAAGGATATAGCCTTGAGTTCTGGCCTGGTATGAGACAAGTCAGATTAAATGGTCAATAATATGGCTCAATATGTTATTATTGCTATAAGAGCTTGGCCTCCTACAATATGACCTGCGGCTCAAAGTTGAACCAAGCTACAGCTGATGAGTCTGCGATTACACAAATTTAATTTGAGTTAAGAGTGATCATTGGAGTGTTGTTGGTGCAGAAGGCTTATATAATGTGCTTTTTAAATAAGGAAAACTTTGGTCATAATGGCTGCAACAAACTAACTGTTGTTGACTAAGAAATACCATAAAAAATTTACTAGAGGATATGTTCATTAGATCAATGATTATCTCCTCCATCTTTGTTCTCACGTGCGGTATTTTTTTAAGGGCTGGGAAATGCCGACGGGTAGATCCTGGTGCTTGAGTGTTAGGTGTGTAGTAGAGTTTTTTATTGTTTTTTTTAATTTGATTTTGTTTTTACGGTCTGGTAGGTGTTTGGGTCAAGTATATGTGGGGCATTACTATGCTTTTGGATGTTCTGGGGTATGCAAAATCAAAGGTGTCTTTCTCCTATGCTTTGCATCAGACCTCCCTGTAATTCCATAAAAACAACTACCCTGTTTTTTGTTCTATTGAAGCACATTGTCACCAGAAAATGGTGCAAAGTATTAGTTTGTGGCTTGCTATTACTTAAGTGTATCAATTTTTTTTATAAAACTTATTAAGTTGTTTCTGGCACTTTGAACATGCAAGTATGATAATTTTGCCCGTATATGGCCTTAGATATTTTCTAGATTAGTTTAATGATCTTGGAATAAATTTTCTTGTTTCTCTTGCCACTAATCTGACTGAAGATTACATATATTTACTTTTTCTCTTATTTAGGGTGACGCTGTTTTCTTGTCTCCTCCTTGGGGAGGCCCAAATTATGCTAAAAGAAAAACTTATGACCTGAGGTCACTGAAACCTCATGATGGGTTGGTCTTTTTTGCTAATTGGTTACTCAATTTTGCAGTCATTCATTTGCTATTTTTTTTGACCCACAAATCCTTTATTCTTTGATCAGGTACTATCTTTTTAAACTTGCAAGCATGATTGCTGCCAAAGTTATAATGTTTCTTCCTCGAAATGTTAATTTAAATCAATTGGCGGAACTTTCGTTTTCTGTTGACTCTTCATGGAACCTTGAGGTAGATTTTTCTATCAGTCTACATGACTTGTGGCTTAATAAATTATACTTTCTTAATGAATTTATTTATCAGAAATTTGTTGTTTTATTTAAATATAAGAGATCTGATATCAGCTAAAGCATGTCATTTGTGCAATAAGCAATTTTATGTGTTTTGACCTCTGGCAGCATTCTGTAAAATTTCATCTGTTTAGGTTGCTGCCATGGTAAGGATAAAATATATACAGTTTTTATGCTTTCTTTTCTCTAGGTTTTGTTCAAGCTCTGTGGTTACAGGTTCAGATGACGAAGGTTGAGGGTTGTTGCATCACGATATCAATAATGTACAACACTTGTCAAATTGACAAGACATCAATCTTTTAAAAAATTGTGTTAGAGCTATTATACCCTTTGAAAGAAACCCATTGTATTTTTTGAATTTTGTGGGAAGTGTGTAAAACTCGTGACATTGATATATGTGTAGGGTTTAGTGAGCAACTGTTCTCTGTGAATTAGTATGGGTAAAGAAGCTAGGTCAAGGCACAAGGTAAGGACACAGACATGAAATATTTATACTTTGGAAATAAAGCACTTGGAGTATAATGATCGATAGAAAGATAGAGTGCATGTATCGATCATTATACTCCAGGTAGATCATTGTATTCCTAAAGTAAAGTAGATTAAAAAGAAAAGAAATTGGTAGTTTAGGCATCTATCTCTAGTTCCTAGACAAGGATTAATATAGAAATTACATGGGTATTATCTTTACTTAAGAATTTGATAAGTGGTAGAGTATATGACAAATCACAACTCTTAAATTTTAATTAGTGGGATGACTATTATTATTGTAAAGATTTTTGCCAATCACTCAAATGGAAAGATAGAATGCGTGAATAAAAATTTTAAAATATTTGGAAGACTTGCTTTTGATTCTAGAAATACTTTGATTTGGAATATTATTTGATTATGACAAGACTAATGAACAGTGAAAATTGATCTTACAGTTTGTTTAAGCTTGTGACATTTTTGATTGTTAATACATTGCTTAAGAAAGCAGAGTATGTTGTCACTTATGAAAACTACCATGAAAACACAACAACAACTCGATATATCACTCTATCTATACAAGACTAGCAAGAGACTGGGCGCCCTGCGCAAGCTTTACCAACGTCAGCCAGAGGCTGGACGCTCAGGCGCAAGCCTTGCCAGCTTCTGCCAGAGGCTGGACGCCTAAGCACCTGTGCGTTTGGGAACCTGCGAATTAGCTGTACCAATCCTATGCAATGTTATGCCCATGTCAATGAAAAACAATTACTGAAATTATGATCCGTAAAGTTACTTCTCTTCTTCTTCTTCTACCTACCTATCATGGTATTAGAGCTAGTTTCTGCACATGCATCCTCTGAAGAAACCTCTACCGATCTCCTCTACTGAAACATCCTCCGTCAAAGAATCCTTTACCGATCTGCACCAACTGATTCTATCGATGTCCCGCTGAAGGATCCTTCTACGGACATTCTTCTAACTTCAAGAAACCACGTTTTTTTTCTTCTTCTCAAGATCTACTCTCATCACCAAGACGTCAACTATCAACACCAATTTTTGATCAAGATATCAGGATATTCTCAGTTTTTGATCAAGATACCCAACCTGCACCCATTCAAATGGACTCAACAAACACCAACTCACAAAGAAACCGTACTACCTTTAATCTGGACTCCAAAAGCCTTAAATTTCTGCTCTCTAACCTCAAGAACCTGATCAACAACCTTCTAACAACAGAAAACTACTTCATATGACACGCTCAGGTCACCAGATTATTCAAGGCCAAGAACTTATACGGTCACCTTGACAGAACTGCTTCCATAGCCTGCACCGATACAACAAACCACCAACTATGGATTTCAGTAGACTGCAATCTTACAGCTGTTGTCTACTCCATAATATCTCCATCCATCCTCCCATCCATCTTGAAAGTTGACTCTTGTGCCGGTACTTGGCTTAACCTAGATAAACGTCGCCTGTCTTCATACCGATCCCTCCAATGCCCACAGCAACAAGAACCTGCTCCTATTCTCCGATAAATTCAGAGGCAGGGGGACATGAACCAGGACATGGCCGGTCTCCTCTGCTGCACAGAGGAATGCAGTCCAATCAGTGACTCCAGGCATGACCAAGTTGAATGTCAAATCTGCCTTTAGTCTAGCACCAAATGAATTACGACAGCAACAACTCCACAAATCAGAGGCCGCACCACTCAGCTACTCTATGCATCAATGTGCCATTTAACCCAAATTGGTATCTTGTTCCATTTAACCCAAATTGGTATCTTGATTTCGGAGCCTCCAACCATATTACAAATGATCTCAACAAACTCTCCTTTGCTGAAACTTACTAAGGCAATGATAGTGTGATCATCGGAAGTGAACAATCCCTCCCAATCTCAAATATAGGTAATGGCAGTCTCCCTACACCCAACCGTAAGTTTCACTTAAACAATCTCCTTCTTGTCCCGCAATTTCATTATAATCTTCTATTCATTCATAAACTAACAACCAAAAATTCCTGCTCTATTTCATTTGACCCATGCGGATTCACCATAAATGATCTCCGCACCTACACTCTCCTTAAAGTACACTGCCACAATGGGCTTTACACCATCCATCCGTCCTCAGTAACACCTCCAATCAAAAAAGTCCTGCATTCATATACCTTTTCAGCAACTCTTCCATAGCATCTTTGACTCAGTAACCCAAATCCATAAATCCACAAGATCCTAAAACAACACAATCTCAGCATTGACAACCACAACAATTCTCTTCCGTGCTTCATACGCATTACAGCCAAATATCATAGATAACCATTCACCAAACATTTACGTAGAAACTATAAACTTTTGAATTTTTGTATATTGATGTATGGGGCCCTATCTAACGAAGGCTATAAATTCTATGTTACATTTGGATGATTACTCCCACTTTACACGACTCTTCCCTTTAAAACATAAATATGGAACTATTTACAAATTCATTCAACTTCACAAGTTTACTTAATGCCAATACAATACACGCATCAAAATTCTTCTATCAGACGGTGACAGCGTATGCAATTCAGCCAAATTTCATACATTACTCAAAAACTTTGGCATCCTCCTCCAAATGTCATGCCTTAACACTCCTCAACAAAATGGTGTGGCAAAACAAAAATTTGACACATACTCGAAACCACTTGAGCTCTCCGACAAATGGCTCTCCTACCAGTAAACTTTTGGACCCAAGCCTCCCTCACCTCTATCTATCTAATCAATCGACTTCCCTCTCCGAATACACATAACATCTCCCAATTTCAGTTCATACACAAAAACCCACCAGACTATAAGCATCTCCGAGTTTTGGTTGCCTTTACTACCCTCTTCATTCTCTTATAAAAATAATCAAACTTAGTTCAAAAACCATACCATGTCTTCCTTGACTTTTTCCAAAATCATAAAGGCTACATATGCTACAACCCAAATTCATCTTCCTCCTTGATATCTTGCCATGTGCAGTTTATTGAATCTGTCTTTCAATTTGCCAACCCACTTTTCCTGCACTGCAACATCCTCATCCCTTCTCTCCACCAATCCAACACTATGGCACATGGCAAGATATAATAAACCATACCATGTCTTCCTTGACTTTAAACCAACACTATGGCACCGGCTATTTCGAACCTACAACCCCGTAGCAAAAATGTCAACAACCCGAATCCTATTAATTATCGTTACTCACCACAAGTGACCCATTGTCCAACTAGATGTGCCCAGTTCCTTCCTACATGGGAAACTCCACAAAACTGTTTACATGAAACAACCTAAAGTATTTGAAGATCCCAGCCATCCCCACTATGTGTAAGCTCAATAAATCCATCTATGGCCTCAAATATTCTCCCTGCCAATGGTACTCCATCTTAACTGATTTTCACCACTCTCATGACTTCAAAACAAGTCATGTCGACCCATCCCTACTCATCCATGACACAACCCCAAATTGAACCTACATCTTGATCTACGTGGATGACATCTTAATCACTGGCTCACATACAACCCTCAATTCTCTTATCCATACACTAACTCAAAGGTTTCGAATAAAACATTTTGGCAAACCAACAACATTCCTTGGCATCACATTGCAAACCACCGCCACCTGTCCAATACTTAATTAACATACACATCCAATATTCTTGCATAGAGTGATGCAATCCTGCGCTCACTCCCATAACCAAACAACACCAACTTCTCACACAATCTTTTCTTTTAACCAACCCAAAATTTACAAACAATTTGGCAGATCACTTCAATATCTCACCATTACCCACCCCGACATCAACCTTGCAGTCAATAAAATTGCCAGCATATGCACGATCCCAACCAAGCTCACTTGATTAGCTAAAACACATTCTTCGATAGGTTAAGGGGTCCATCCACCTCGACATTCGTATTAATTCAGGTGACTTGCTCTTTGGGCATACACAGATTCTGATTGGGGCTCCGATCATAAGTCAACTAGAGGCTACTGCATCTTAGGACACACCCTGACGACGGTCGGCGTGTTGTTACGCTTTTCGAGGTGGCGATCAAACGATGATCGAGGGAAGCGATGAAGTGAACGTTTGGAACCAACGAATGATGGAACGTATGAGTGGGAACAAAACGAGATAAGGTTGTGTGGGTTGTACGCACCATGCACGCATGTGGTTGTACACACCTTCGGCCCACGGGATTGTCCACACCCCAAGGCATTGGCCAATTGTCCACACTACCAAGAAAACAACAACTCAAAACACAGATAACTAGAAGAAAAATTTTAGAATTTTTATTAGTATCACAATACCTTTTACAAGAGGGTTTAGGGCCCCATTTATATGGAAAAAAAGGGCAAAGAAAAGGAAACATTCTCTTACCAAACTTAGCTTATCCCCCAAAAAATAAATATATAACTTCATATTCAAATTAATTTCCTCCCTTTTAAATTCTAAAAGAGGAAACACTCTCTTGCTAAACTAGCGTACAAATAAAAAAAAAGAAATACATAACTTTCATTTTTTGATAATTCCCACCCTTCTAAACTAAAAATAAAGCTAATTAAATCCAAATTTATATTTAATTAAAAATAGAAGAAAAAGAAAAGATGAAATTAACTTCAAACGGAACCATTCTTCTTACCGAAGGTTCTTGTAATGACCCTGTCACGCTTGAAGCGTTTTAGTCTTTTGCATCACACCCCAACTTCGTGGAGTGCAAAAAATAGAACACCGTCTTTCATTCTTCCACGGAAGCAGAATATAGAGCTCTAGCTACAACGGCACATACATCATCTAGCTTTGAGGACTCCTCCAGGAATTCAACACCCCCCCGGAAGGTCCCACATAGCTACTTTGTGACAACAACTCCACTATTGCTCTTGCAAACAATTCATTTTTTCTTGCCAGAATGAAGGTCTACGTCGACCGTCTTTTCATTCGTGATAGCGTTCAAAAAAATGAAATTGAATTACTACACATTCTCATGAGGAGCCAATCTCCGACATACTGACCAAACAACTCTCAACATTCCACTTTTGTCAACATTGGTTCAAACTCATCATTTCTGCTCTGAATGGTTCGTTTGCTGGAGGGATAATAACACAACATCAACCGTTCGATACAACACTCAATCTTCGCTAGACCAGCCAGAGACTGGGCGCCTAGGCGCAAGTCTTATCAGCGTCGGCCAGACGCTAGACGCCCAGGCGCAAGCCTTGCCAGTGCCAGCCAGAGGGATGCCCAGGTGGGCTAAGCGGCCTGTGCTTTTTTGGGCGCATATGAACTAGTTGTACCTACCATATTGTATTTATATAAATATATGCACTATTATGTTCTAGCCAATAAAAAATAATTACAAAAATTATTATATATGAAATTACTTCTCTTCTTCCTCTACCTTTTTATCAAAGATTAACGTTAATGATTTTAGTAGTTCTTAATATAACATAATTTGCATTTTAATTCAAACGTTTTGTAAATTTAGGGTTTTGAACATATTTAGAAAGTTAAATAGACAAGTGTAGAATAAGTTGGCATTTTTATTGGTGTGTGGAAGTCTTGCTTATGGGGTTTCTTAGCTCATTGATTTATTTAAGATACTTAATGAGTGGAATACCATGATATATTTTTACCAGAACAAAGGTGATGTGTAGTGGTGCAAATTTAGGTCATGCAAATTGACTATTGAGGCTATACGTTAATGGAGATATATAGAGAGAAATATCTCTATTTGATTTTAATTGATTTAGAAAAACATATGATATAGCATCAAGAGAAGTTTTGTTTGGAAAATATTTGAAAAAAAATAGTTTGCATGCTTATATTGAAGTTAATAAAGACAGTGAATTATGTAGACTTCTCAAACTCATTTGTCAAATGATTCTACATTAAGGTTCAGCTCTTTGTTTCTATCTCTTTGCGATAATTATGGTTATAGTAAGCACATTCAAGAGGGAGTGTTTTAGGTGCATGATGTTTGCATATGATTTCATCCCATTAATAAGGCTAGAGCTGGGTTAAGATAAAACTTGAGCTTGGAAAGGTACCTTGAATCTAAAGGATTGTTTTTGTAGATTCAAAACATAAACTATACGGAGTGCAAGTTAATTATAATAGAAGTTATAGTGTTTAAAATATACCAAGTAGGTTGGATGAAGTGAAGAAGCATTTTTAGGATATTATGCATTAAAAAATTCTACTCATAAACCAAAATTCAATCACACTTGGAGGAGTCAAGATGTTGGAATGCAATGCAGTATATTCTTGATAAAGTCAGTGTTGTGGATTTGAGAATGTTAAGATGGATGATTGGATAGACACGAAAGGATATAATGAGAAATGAATACATTATTTAGCAAGCTTGGAATAGCTCCAATTGAGGTCAAATTTTGAAAGTCCTCTGAGATGGTTTATGCTTTTATTGGGCATTGATCATTGATTCCTAGTTAAAAAAGTTGATGTAATGAATAATCCATGCTAAAAAAGAAGGAAGAGAGACAGGATTCATATAGCTAATTCTACTTTGCCTAACATGAAATGAGATGAATGAAGTTTACTGTGCCACATATTGAATGTATAATGCACCGATATCTTCTATATGCTTAAAGGTTGCAACATTATTGAAAATTATTTGTCTATGGGTTAGCACTATGAAAATACTCTTTCTTGATGATTTTATCATTGTGCTTGAACTCCACTTATCTTGTTTGGTGGTGACGTTTATGATTGAATTGGGTTAACTTTTGCCAAATGATTTTTGAGTAGAGTAAGTTGCATTGCTCTCTAAATCTCAAATTTGATTCATTTATAACTTTTATTTATTTAGCAAGTCATTGGGGGTTTGGATTTAATGCATCTAGATCAGTGCAACGTTCATCTTTTATAGTTTTCTAACTTGGATGGAGTAAAGTAATTAATGGTTTCTTTGTTTCAAAACATAATAAACGTTGGAATTTACACAATGCATGTACATGGAATGTTTGAATTTTACACATAATGCAGGTTTCTCGTGTTCGCTAAGGTTCCCAGGCATGACGTCGTGGTGCCCTTTGGGCGGCGTTGCCGCCTCCCACTCGCGCCAAATCTCCGTGTGAATTCTGCGTCGGATCTCAAGTGCGGTCTCGCGTGCAGAACTCTGCCTTCCGAATCGTGTGCGACTAAAGAGCACAAGCTTTGTTGAAGTGTTATGTTCTTTCACTTGTGACTAGAGAACACATGCTTTGTTGAGGTGTTGCGCGCTTTCCGGGACTTGGTTATGGATTCACAAGAGGCATGCAGGGTCCTCCCAAACCTTCATACAAAACCCTCTGCTCCACCTCTTGCTCCCACCTTTTTTCTTGATGCGCTGACTTGCTCCTCACGTCCAGTTGGTATCATGTCGATCTCAATGTTGAGAGGTAAACCGGCTCTCATCTTATCCAAGAAAGAGATAGGAATATTGGATAAATTATTTAAGTTCACTTTGGCGGGAAGTTTCACAATGGCAAGTCCCTTATGCTGGTAGTCAGAAAATATTTAATGGTCTAGGTTTGTCAACAACTTACAATGTGGGCTTAATTGATCACCAAAATGTCCTAACTAAACTTTCGTGTGATCAATACTGCACGAAACTCTTTTTGAGGGAGTTTTATTTTATCTCAAATTTTCATATGAAAATTTTAAGTGGACAGCATCCTTTGCTCCGAGTTGTGAAACCCGTATAGCTCCCGTATGGATAAACTTTCCTCTACTTAAAGCACATTTGATCAATCATGGTATTCAATACTTCTTGGGGTCATATTTCGACAAGCCACTGAAGGTAGATTTTTCAACCGCAAATTTTCTTAGGTTGTTGGTGGCTTGAGTCTTTGTGGAAATTGATTTTATCGAGTCTTTTGAAAATATAATTTGGATAGGAGATTAATCCAATGGCTATTACCAAGAGGTGAGGTTGAAAATTTGGCTTCCTTTTGCACAAATTGCGATCTAATTGGACACGATTCCACAAGCTGTTTTATGCTACACCCGGATCTTATTCCAAATAGAAAGAAAGATAGTGCTCTAAATCCAATCCCAAGAGCCAAACCGAGAATGATGTACGTTCCAAAACAAGGAGCTGTTTTGAACAACCCCTCTCCAATTATTGATGGTGGGAGTGCGTTGACTCACGTTTACTTGGACAAACTTACCACTCTGGAAGAAATCGTGGAGGTTGGAGAGCATGTTTAGGTTGCGGTTGGACCAACTCTTTCGGTGGTAGCTCTTTCCACGACATCAGCTGGTGAAGGGATCGATGAGCCATCATACCCCTATTGTTATCGGAACAAAGGCAGATTTATCAAGCTACGTGGTGATTTCAGAAAAACTAGTTCAATTGAATGAGGATGTGATAAATGTGGTGGATGATCATCTAGTCACAGTGGTTGACTTCCCCTTCGTTTTATGTTTGACCTATCTAGTTGGCTATTTCTAGTTCTTCGGCTGGGCTAGTAGAGATGGTTGAGGCAACACCATCGAACAAAATTGACATATAGACGGACCTTTCCAGTTATGAGGAGCTCTCATCAAGTAAACTTCAGTATGCAATTTCGGATGCCCGCGAAGTTTTGAGAATCCGTGATGAGGAGATATATGCTGAAGATCTCTCGCATAACGTTAGGACTTTGATGGCTTGTTCTACAAAGCTGCTCCAAAAATATCTATATGAAATTTTTATAATTTTGATTTAGCGAGATTTGATGAAGGACTCCACAACCCCCCTCCTTCGGATGATGGGGTGAATCTAAGGGCAATTCTGATTTGGATAGTGCATCTACGGAGCATATCTATGATGATCTTGCGAACTTCTCAAGTAAAGAGGGAAAAAAAAGATGAAAAAGAAGAAAATAAACGATCATTGAGTTCTACATTTGGAGATCTCTAGCTTCTTATCATTTGCAGTCTATCACTTATTGAGACCTCTTTTTGGGAGTTTTAGTGACCGTTTGGTTTTTTTCTTATATTTTTTAAATTTTTTTTTCTTCATATTTTAGTTTGTTTGAGGTCGCTATACTCCATACATGTTTATTCTGATTATTATTTATTTATAAAATTCAACATGTTTTAATATGTATTATACATATATATAAAGAGAGAGAGCTACGACCCTTTCATCAATTGGTCAGGAAGTGGCTCATCCTTTGGTTCTTCAATCTAGCTTGAATGCAGCTGTGATTGAAGATTTGGTTGTGTCCAACTTTGAAACTTCCAACACTTTTGATATTGGTAATACACTGGTTGTGGTGGAAAATCCATTTGATGTTGCTTTAGTAGTGCGCAACATTGCCGAGCAAGCTTTAGATGCAGTTGCTAATATCGACAAGGAGGTTATCATCAAAGCAAGCAGCATTGGACCATTACTCAACTATCTCTTATCTACTGCCATCAACAGTCTCCTCCGTAGTCAGTTGATGTTGAACGATGCTTTCATCCATAGTTTGATTGGAACTTTCAATACAATTTCAGAAGAAAGCGGGGGCAGCTTCTTATGGAGAAAGTCCATCCGATGTCTTCTAGGGAGATATAGAAGAATGTCGTCATGCTCCAGTAGGTGGAAGGTTTTTTGTCTCTCGCCATTGAATCCCATTCGAGTGGATTTGACGACGTATGCCAGTGATCTACTCCTACTATACCTGAAAATGATTATGATGAGGAGCCTTTGTTTGATGCCAATATGTTTTTGGTTTAACAGATGTTAAACAAAGGACTCTAATTCCTCAAAAACATTTTCTCGATATTATCAAAGGAAAAAAAAGAGCAGACCCTGTAGCATGAGTAGAGGATCTAATTTGCTCTTTCTTTCATACTTCTGATGTTGGTAATACATTGGTTGTGGTGGAAAATCCGATTGATGTTGCTTTAGTAGTGCGCAACATTGTCGAGCAAGCTTTAGATGCAGCGGCTGATATCGACAAGGAGGGTATCATCGAAGCAAGCATCATTGGACTGTTACTCAACTATCTCTTATCTACTGCCATCAACAACCTCCTCCGTTGTCAGTTGATGTTGAACGATGCTTTCATCCATAGTTTGATTGGAACTTTCAATACAATTTCAGAAGAAAGCGGGGGGCAGCTTCTTATGGAGAAAGTCCATTCGATGTCTTCCAGGGAGATGCAAAAGAATGTCGTCATGCTCCAGTAGGTGGAGGGTCTTTTGTCTCTCGCCATTGAATCCCATTCGAATGGATTTAACGACGTATGCCAGTGATCCACTCCTACTATACCTGAAAATGATTATGATGAGGAGCCTTTGTTCGATGAAAATATGTTTTTGGTTTAACAGATGTTAAACAAAGGACTCTAATTCCTCAAGAACATTTTCTTGATATTATCAAAGAAAAAAAGAGGAGACCCTGTAGCATGAGTAGAGGATCTCATTTGCTCTTTCTTTTATACTTCTGATATTGGTAATACACTGGTTGTGGTGGAAAATCCGTTTGATGTTGCTTTAGTAGTGCGCAACATTGCCGAGCAAGCTTTAGATGCAGCCGCTGATATCGACAAGGAGGTTATCGTCAAAGCAAGCACGTTGGACCGTTACTCAACTATCTCTTATCTACTGCCATCAACAGTCTCCTCCATAGTCAGTTGATGTTAAACGATGCTTTCATCCATAGTTTGATTGGAACTTTCAATACAATTTCAGAAGAAAGCGGGGGGCAGCTTCTTATGGAGAAAGTACATCCGATGTCTTCTGGGGAGATATAGAAGAATGTTGTCATGCTCCAGTAGGTGGAGGGTCTTTTGTCTCTCGCCATTGAATCCCATTCGAGTGGATTTGACGATGTATGACAGTGATCCACTCCTATTATACCTGAAAATGATTATGATGAGGAGCCTTTGTTCGATGAAAATATGTTTTTGGTTTAACAAATGTTAAACAAAAGACCTTGTAGCATGAGTAGAGGATATCATTTGCTCTTTCTTCTATACTTCTATTCTAACTTAATTTTTTATTGTGAGAATTTTGGGGGGGTTTGATAAACATTTTATATATTTCTTGTTTTTTGTTTTTTTCTATTTAGCTTTTTTTTTTTTTTTTAGGTTACCAACTTGAATTATTTTGTATTCAAATTATCATTAATAAAACTTAACAGTTACCTAATATATATATATATATATAGACCACTCTCTTTCTAGAGGGGTAGATCATTTATTGTTTCCATCGCTTACCTTGAAATTTCTGTTTCATATTTAAAAGTTTCCGTGACATATCTCAGTTAACACACGCAAATGCACGCTCAAATTCTTGTGATTTTGCGAACTTATTTTGTTTTAAACCCTTGTGTGATTTGGAAATGACTTGAAGCCCCCATGAAACTCCAGTCAATGCAGATGGCAAATCTCAAACGTCCCCACAACTCCCAAACAGTCTCAAAATCAGAAAAAAAGAAAATAAGGAATTTCCTGAGGCATTATGCACAAAATTGCATTTATGGCTTTAAGACATTAATTTTCTTTTTTTTTTTGGAGTTATTTGGGGGCTAATTGGGGGACTTGTAGTAAAACCCATTTCAGGTTATTTCAACTTTTAATTGTTCTTTGCTTGCAGGTGGAGAAGAATTATTTGAATGGAAAACTAAAATCAATCACGGCTTACTTTGACAATACTCTTACAAATTAGGTTAACAGAAACATAGTTTGTGTGTGTGTGTATATATATATATATATATATATATATATATTGGAGATTTTGCATTCATTGCACCAAAATGTTTAAATAACGCAACTTTAACACCCAAAGTTTAATATTTACTAAATAGACACTTTCATCTTTACATCTCTAAAGTGTCGTCTTCTCTTAATGCTTTTAAAGTTTGGGGGCTGAATGTGTTATTTAAAGATTTAGGTGCAATGTATGCAAAAACACCCTGATTCTTAGCTTTCCTCTAGAGCGATTCTATGTGTATGTAAGTTTTTGTGGCACAAATGTGTTGCTTTATTATTTGCTTGTATTTATGTGCCAAAGTATGCTCACAAACACTCAAGGCCATACCGTATTTTGTGGTGTAATCTGTGCTATATAATGCTTTAACTGCTTGTAGAACGCAAAGAAATGTTATGTTGCGTGTTAGCAGGCATTCGCAAGCTAAGTTGGTATAATTGTTTTTTTTTGTTTTTTTGAGTTGCACCTAAGTTTGGGTGCAAGATATCTTAATTTTAAAGATACGAGGGATATGTAAGTAGGTTTGTTAGCTGTATCATGTTGCATCTAATCCTCAATTGTAGTTCAAGCCAACCATGATAGGGCAGCAGAAAGCATGCATATGAATGATTAGTTTTTATTTGCTTATTGAGGTTTACAAAAGATGATGTTTGTACATTGTAAATGGAGAGCTGGATCGACAAAGCAGTTGATGAATTATACAAACTGATAACTGAAGAGCAAGACACGAAGTATTTTTTGCACTTAATGAATCATCTATGTTACTAGTATATAGGATATGATATATGTATGTATAAATGTATTTTATAGTTTTTGTACAAAGCATGTTGAAAGTCATATATGAAACTAAGTTTTAGATGATAGTTCAATGTCTCCCCATCTTATGCATTTTCATGTTTGATAGTAAGCTAATCACAAAACAAACAACTCAAAATAAAAAACATGATTTGCAAGATTGATTACTATATTGAGGCTGAGTTCTCAAGTAAGAAATTGTTAGTGTTGAGAATGATTTAGTTAACGGAGCTAGATTCAACATATCAAAACTATTTAGATTAGCATTCTGCTTCAAAATTAGCATGCTTTGCTAAAAGCTTAGGGCTCATTGTTATGGTTTATGCAAAACCACAAATAACTACAGAGTATCACATCTTGTGAGTTAGCAAGTGGATGCTAAGGATTTAGTAACTTCATACCAAATTTATCGTCGACAACTTGCTTCAAAAATTGTCGAATTCTTTTTTATCAATATTGAATTAAAATTTATTTTCTTAATGATTTTTTATATGAAGATGGTAGATAATAACTTAGTGGCAAAGCATCTAAATGGTTTCAAAAAATTTATGAGCTAATTGTGCTTAGTTGGCATTCAACTTGAGGATGAAGTTGGGAAATGTTACATTAAATATTTATGATATTTTGGGATTGAATTGTGAGGCATTTACCTCAGCATTGAGTGTCGAAGGCAGGGCAAGAAACCTGTGGTTCAAGTTCACTTAAAGGACAACTTAACTCTAAATAACAGTGCATTAGATACACATAATGGTGCAATGAATATCTTAGTAGAATAACTCTCAAATGCATTGATTTTGTCATTGGGCAATATCAAGTTATGGGTGGTAGATGGGTGCATCATGAAATGATGGGTCTAATAAATGCATGTTCAAAAACTGTCACATGTCATTTTGGGAGAGTGTACATGGGATTCAATAAAGTATGTATTATTGTTGGCAAGGAAGATGTTGACATCAAGTTCAAAGGGACTTTCGGGTGATTAATAAAACATAAGATGCTTCAATGTTAACAAGTGTAGAGGACTTAAGTTTGTGCCACATGAGATTTGTACATATAAGCGAAAGCGGGTTGAAGTCTCTCTTGTGAGAAACTTTTTGGCTTAAAATCAGGTTATTTAGATTTATGTGAAGATTGTTTAGAAAACAAAAGAATTGTGAAAATTGAGAGATCCCAAAGAATACAAGTCCAAATTTTTTATTGGGTGGTTCAAATTATTATGTTATATTATGGATTACAACATAAGAAATGTGTGGGTATATTTTTTAGAGAATAAGCTTGATATTTTTGAAATATTCAAGGACTAGTTAGTTGCAGCTGAGAATGAAAACAGACTAAAATTGAAATGTTTAAAGTTCAACAATGGCGACAAATACTGTGATGAGTTTCAAAAACTTTTGTGCTGAAATGGGGATTAGAAGGGAGTTCTCTGTGCTAAGAGAGCCGCAGCAAATGACGTATCAGAAAGGATGAATTAGAAAATTATTGAGTGCTCCAGGAGCATGTGATTGCATGTGGATTTGCTAAATAATTTTGGGCTAATGTTGTAAGCACAATAGTTCACCTCATCAATTGTGGATCATCAAAGTTGCTGAAGCATTTACTGGAAGAAAATGGAGTGGTAGGAAGTTAAATCTCTCACATATGAAAATGTTTGGCTGCTTTGCTATATCACATTAATGCAAAAATCACAAGCTAGATCCAAAGGCTTTAAAATGTACATTAATTAGTTACGATTTAGATGAATTTGGGTGCATGTTTTAGGACTGCCAAAATCACAATTTAATTGATGGTAGAAACATTACATCCAATGAAATGAAGTTCTATTATACATGAATAAAATAAAATAATACAAATATTTAAATTTCAAATAAGCTAATAATTTTTAAAATTTTCAATTGCTCACCAAGGAAAATTTTCACTTAATTATGATGATAATGAACCCCTTCAAAATTTTCAGCACCAAAAATAAGTTAAATAATAACACAAGTTTGAGTACACAAGAATTTAAATTTTGCATTATGTAATCGTGTTCTATAAGTAGAGTGTGATAGGTAAACATGTCTAAATAAAATAATAGATTCATATATAATGTGTGTATTTAGATAAATTAGGTATGTATAACTAGTGATATTGTATTAAAAAATCATAATTATACTTAGATTTCTATGTAAGTAGTGGTTGCTCTCAGTCTTATCACAGTTTATCTCCCTTTACAAAATGCTCCCCACGAAGTGCTTTGTAAAATATCAAAATTTTATTTTTAATTGTTTATTAATTTTGACATCAGATTGAAAATTCGACTTCGTCATTGCGTTCACCATCCCAAATTAGCTTGGGATGAAGTTTTGGAAGCATTTGGAAGTCGTTGGATTTTCGTCAAATATTTTAATATTATTTAAATATCCTGAAAAATCAAATAAATAAATACTCGTCGAATAAAAAATCCGATCGCACCGTTGCGTTCCTCACCCCTCAATTAGCTAGGGGTGATTTATTAAAAATTTTCTTACTGCATTCAATTAGTTAAATTTAATTAATAAAATAGGTCTAAAATAATTTAAAATTTTACATTATAAATTGAAGCAAACGGCGCCGTCGACTATATGTAACGCCGTCACCCTAATTTATGTCCGCACCGTTTGACCTAACGGATCCATCGATCCGTCCGATCGCGCAATCGGACGGATGCGACTGCCTCGTCCCCGCGACGCTCCGCGTGTCGCGGAAGGGACGCGTGGCGCCTTAGCCTTCTCCCAGCGCAAAGCAGGCCATCTTATCCCCCGCTCAAAACTCGATTAAGACTCGAGATGATATCTGTCATGAGTTGGCACAACATTTGGATCACAGGAAAAGTGAGGAAGCTCTCAATCGGAGTTAGAGGCATTCTGAGTCGTTCACGAGGTACTCTTCGATCTTCCTTATTCTTAGTTACAATTCCAATCGCATAATTTCGAAACTGTATTTCAATACGTGGATTAGAGATTGAGCGATTGTGATTATGCTTAGATGGCGTAGATCGAGCTAGTTTCCAATTTTGTCCACAGTTATTACCGTTAGAGGAACGAGTTAGCCGCGATTTAGTCATCTAGGGTTAGAGTTGTCAATCGAAATAAGAGGACTTGGACTCGAACTCAACTACCTACGGGAAGGATACATCAAGAGTTGTCGAACGCTGTGCGGAATGGACCGATCCACCGCCGGGAAGACCGCGAAAATTCAAGCCATAATCGCTGCAGTCGGGCTCCCGTGCGAAGACGAAGGGTCTTCGGGTCGGACCGGGTCGACCCGGCCCGACCCAAACCGTCGTCTATTTTGACCCCGTGTCGCGATCCCTGACGTTTGGGACACGTGGCTTCATCCAATTAGACGCGCCAATGCCCGTGGGACCCACCGGTACACCTTATCAGCGCATCTGTCAAAATCTTGCACGTGTGGGCCCTTTCGCCAATCATCAGCAAACCACGTCCCCACACGTGGACGTGGGACCCGCCTCCATCTAAATCCTGCAGATAAAAGAATGATTTAAGTAATAAAAAATATATAAAAATAGTATGTAATATTATATACATATATATTAACCTAATTAATCTTATATGGATATATATATATATATATATATATATATATATAATCAGAAAAATGAATATAATTAATTAAAAAGAATAATAATGTACTGATTAATTTATTATAAAAACATTAAATTAAATTAAGCTTAAAAAAATTTATTAAATAATTAAATTTTATATATACATAATTTAATAAATATAAGTCCAAATTACATAAATGAATATATCATTAAAATCAGAAAAATTTAATGGATTTATTGGTGCTGTCAATTTCCCAATTTATAAGTGACATTTTTAGGATAATTGAATGATTACAAGTTGTTTCAAATCTTCGCTTAGTCATAACTTTGTATTCTGTAATTCAAACATACCCAATATGGGTCTCAAAATACTCAGAAAGCCATAAAGAATATCTTAGAAGTATTAATTTTGCTGTTTGAATTAAATTGAGACTAATCATAATTAGGATCTAACCCTAATTAAGCCCTTTAATCTTAAAACTTTGATTGGCCATAAATTAGTCAATTTAGCTCCAAATAAGGTGATCCAATTATTAATTTAGATCAGAAAAATTTAATTTACAATAAACTGTAAAAATATTTTAGACCCAACGGTTAAATCTTCTAATAAACTCTAATTATCCTAAAATTTGATTAGTGAATACTAGCAAATCTAATGATCCAAATTGAGTAATTTTGGTTTCTGAGAACTCATAAAGAAGATTAGAACTTAGCTATTTAATTAATTTAGTAATTTTGTGACTAATTTTACTAATCACTCACTAATCACATTAAAGTTGAATTATTAACCCTAGAAATTGTATTGATTATAACTTAGCCATTACATATAAGAATTTGATGATTTTAGGTTCTATGAAAACTTTAGGATATAATCTACAGTAAATTAACAGAAATTTTAGATTTATTTAAGGGTATAATTACTAAATTGCTCTTATAAAGTCAAATTCCCAATTTGACTTTATAAGTCATAATAATTACTCAAAATTAAGTAACATAATAAATTAATTCAAATATTCATTTTATTATTATTTTAGAAACCTAATATTATAAATCATAAAATATTAAATTAATGAATTAAATTATTTTTGGCAGATCAAAGGAATTGAATTGATTATCAATTGTAACAAAACAGTCAGGTACGTAAATCTATTTATAAATTTTATTTCAGTATTCTTTTGAGCTATTTTTATTTGAGCATTATTTATTCAAAAACTGCTTACCGCTTATACATCTGCAAAAGAATGTTATCAAATAAGCATGTAATAAAAAGATGAAATGTGGTATATATTATTGGGGTGTTTGTCTTTGGAGGATGGAAAGCAACATTGAGAATCTGTAGAGATTTAGTCCTTATTAGAAAGTGGGCAAATCCAGAGGAAAGACACACCATCAGTTCCTAATTTGAATAAACTACCGACGGGTAGTGAGAAAAGCTTCCTACAGGTTATGCCTATGAGTTTACCCATTTGGGCTCAGGAGTCTACGGACTTGACTTATTGTTACAAATGATTTTGATAAAATTTATAGATTTCATGTTTTTCATATATGTTGAATTTCAAAGCTAACTTATAGGGCAATATTAAAATTTGAAAGTTTGCTTTTCTTTCATAAATGCTATGCAGATATTTCAGTCATTTTTATATTTGATTTATGCCTATTATAGGATGCTAGAATTACTCTTATAAGAACGATTTGCGTACTCCTACCTAACTGGTAATTGAAATTTTCAAGTTTTGAAAATTAAAGAATTTAAGATCTGCCTAAGTAATAAAAGAAGAAAAGATATAGAGATGTGAGAAATGGAAAAAATTTAAAGTTTTATTGTAAATATTAAAACTGTTATAATTTCATATATGAATGACCCTAGATGTAAATATGGTCATTTATGTATTTAATTTTTTTTACTTTCATAAATGAATATTTTTCAGTATATGAATAATTCCTTTGAGACTTTCGAACTTCGATCCCCGATCACCACATGCTTGATTCCAAGCTCTCGATTAATGGGACGAAGGATAGCAATTTCTACTGCTCCATCTAAATCCAATTGCTCAACAGAGTTTTCAAATCACCAGCAAGGTCTACTAGCTGCAATGGATGGCCGAGAATCCTCCTTATTGGGCTAGGATAGGTCAGGCAGTAAGGTTCAAAGGGTTAGATTTCTGGGGCTAAGACAAATCTCTAGGAACATAATGTGGGCAAATGGTGGGGGGTTCCTTAGAAGCAAAAGAAATCCCTAAATAATCGGGGGTGAGACTTTATTTGAATTCGATTATGTTCCTAAGAACTCTGGTAGCATTTAGGATTAAACATTGGAGCATTAATCCCTGAGAATTTTGGGCTTTTTCCATTTCAATTTCAGAGGAACAGCGCAAAATTAGCCATAATTAATCCTTAATTTGGGCACTCCTGTGAATTCACCGGCTGCTGTATCCTGCCTCTTGTCTTCTCTACTGAACCGATTTTCCATTTTGTTGTTTCATTATTGTATGATAAAAACTTAGATGTGTTTGCACAATTATTTTCTTTCTCTCTCACACGATATTGAAAGAAAAAGAGAGGTTCCTTTTGCCAATGATCCTCAAGATTTGCTCGTATATTTATGTGGTGAAATACATAATAGTGCGCAATAATATGCGGCGATCACAGTTATGAGGAAGGCTGAAAAGGAAGCTTCTCCGCACCGTTCTTTGACATTTTCCTCTGCCACTATAAGAAATATGACAGTGCTCTTTGTTTAAAGAGATGCGCGAATCTCCCAAAATTTAAATCTTTTCCCACTGCATGCTTGCAACTCTTTAATTAGCTTTGTCTCGTCAAAAATTACGTCCCTACCCCTCTCTCTTCTCTTCATCCACCGGCCTAAAGCCGGAGCTGGATTGGGGCCGCCTCAACCCGTTTGGTCGATCGACTGCATTTTGCTTTCAAAAAATATTAATTACTAGAATTTAAATTTAAATTATTTATTCTTTCATGAGTTGAATATGTAAAATTAAATTTATTTTTTTAATTATGACACTGATAGAATAACCAGGCTTTCGGATATGGTGGAAGGCAGAAATTAAGATTTAATAATTCACAAAAATACTAATATTAAGTCAATGATTTATTTTATCTCAAAAAATTGCTCACTTATCATACGATCACATGATTGAATGAGAAACTTTAATGGAAATTTATACGCAGAGCGCATTACAGACTTTTCATCCAATGAATTAGCAAATAAGCACCAATAATATGCATGTCTATACACATATATTCAAACGTGTGCATATATCCAATTTTCTCTATAAATAGTGCCACTGTGAGTTCCAAAGGAAAAAACTTGAGTTGGCTTAGTTGCTTGAGGCACTCGAAACACAAGAAAGGCATGGGGGAACGAGAAGTCTATTATGTTTTCATGAACTATGATCCACAATATGAAAGTCTACGACAGGATCGGTATGGATGCATTATCTTGTTAATCATATTTATTAATTCATCATTAAATTATTAACAACTCGACTTTTTCAAGTAAAATGTGATTATATATATGTGGTCGGTGCTTCTGATTGGAGCTCTTTTCTCTGTACTGGCCGTTGGAATCAGTGGCATGCAGTGATAGTTTACGTACAAACACATAATTAGATGCATGCATATATATATATATATACACACGCCTCGCTATAATGCCAAGGCCCGCTCCCCTCACCTATGCATGATTTTATAAAGGCTCTTGATTTGTTGTCATATATCATATCATGAGTTCAACCTTTTTATTTTAAGCTTATTTTATTTAAAAAAATATTGAATTTTGTAGATCTAAGAGAGGCATGCATGAGCTTAGTTCATATCTAAGCCAAAAGCACAAGCAGCTATTAGCCAGGCTTCTGCCAGCAAATTCCTACAAGAAGAAGTCTTCTTTGGCTATTGTTGACGCCTTTGCTGTGGAAATAACTCAAGAACAGGTAACTCAAGAACAGTGCTAGATAAAATATATATATATATATATATATATATATATATATATATATATATATAGAGTAAATATGCATGTTAGATATTTTGTAAGACTTTTAAGTATATAACTTCACACAAACAAATGCACATAACACTATTGATTTAATAAAAAATATATCATGATGTTTATGAAAGCATATTTTATACACACAACCATGAAAATAAAAGAAATCTTATGAACTGATCATAGTATATTTTGTGCTCATATATTTGATGAATATATACAAAGCTATCTTTTTTCTAAGAAAATTATTTATTCTTAAATGAATGCATTATAAATAGCGTTACTAAATCATCTTTTTTTTGTGATATGAACTTAATTACAATAGTTGTATTGATAAAATATTCTCATCGGTTTGATTTGTTTGAACTTACAGGCAGAAATACTTAGATCTGCAAATGAAGTGAGCTTGGTAGATAAGAACATGGAGCTACCAAGAACATCTTAACGAGAGCCATTAAGTGTCGCTCAGTGATCGCTAATACTATATAAGTATCATTACTATCATAATAACCTGCCAGCATATTAATCAATGCTGAACTTTATGTACAAGTTTATGGGTGTTTGAACAAAGTAATATAATTATCAAAACTTATGAATTTTAATGATATATTATTAGCTATCCGATCAATTCATGACATGATCACTCCAAAGTTAAGTCTATAGATATAATATATATATATATATGTAAATTCAATTAAGCCTTCTGTGCTCTTTGTTTTATATTTTGAAGTTGCATTTGATGGGATATAAAGAGAATTGGACATGCATGACTGCTCTTCAGTTTTAATTAAGAAGATTATTTTGAAAAGAAAACAAGAATTGATTGAGAGACATTTCAATCAAACTATTCTAACTAATGAGAACTCATAAAAAGAAGAGGAAATGAGAAGGGAGATATAATAGGGCTCATACTCAAATGAATAATTTTTGCATTTACATTTGAAATTAATGTATATCAACAAACTATTTCTAGTAAAAAGTAAAATAATGTTGTGATACTCTTGTCTTCAAAAGCATATACCACAGAATGAAAGAGAAGAAAAGATTTATATGAAAGTTTAATCGATAAGAAATTCCGAGGAAAAATTTTCTGGGTTCCACCTCAGTTCTTATGTAGTGGATTTATGTAGATGAATCAATAAAGAAGATTAAAATTTTATGATTAGTTTGGCTTTATGTACTCTTAAATTCATCCTTTTGTCTATACAACTAAATATAATTAAGAGGAGCAAAATAGTGTTAAGGGTATAATAAGATTCTAATAAACAATACATACTAACTCAAGATTGTGTTGATGTTGATTCAAAAATTATAACATAATATGTTTATACTTTAGATAATAAAAATGATGTAACAATAATAGAGGATAATTTTGTCATACACAATTGAAGGTTGATATATAATAACCACTAAGCTTGTAAGATGTCTTGGTTGAAAGAAATTTTGATCAATTGAATATATATATAAATAAAAAAAAAATTTTCTCAATTTTTTATATTTATAAAACTTACTATTGAACTAAAAAAAACATGAATTTTTATATAGATAGGAGAGAAATTAAAGAAACTTGTGGTAAAACTGTGTTATCCCATTTCTTTTTTCTCTAATTTTGATTTATTTTCTTATAAATAAATAAAATTCTTTTTTTACTTTTCATCTTTCTTCTTAGATAGAGGCAAAACTTTCCTCCAAAGCCTCCTCTTGATCAAAATCTCTCTCATATACAAAAATATACTTATATATATATATATATATATGTGTGTGTGTGTGTATATTTTGCTTAAATTTTCTTACAGATTATACGATATGATCTTAATTTTTGATTTTTTTGAAATAATATAAAATAAGTTGATGATATTAATTAAAATATTTTTTCTATTATTATTAATTCATAAAAAATTTGAATATTCTATTAAAGACAATTAAAGATTCTAAGTGTTATGATACATAAAAATTATTAAGAGTATTTTAAAAATTCTTAAAATAAAGATAAAATACAATTCATTTAATAAGAAATATATTTAAAGATAAATAAATAATTAAATAGGTATTATAGTTCAATTCTTAGAATTATTACTCAATTATTATTATTTATTAAATTTAATTGTTTTAAATTATTTAAAGTAATATTTTTTAAATTAAATTATTTATTTTTAAAATTATTTATCAAAATATTTTTATATTTAAAAAAAATCCAAAAAATTAATTAACTATTAAAAGTTGACCCAAAAATAAGAAATATTTATGGATAAGAAAAAATAGTATTCACAATATTTCAACTTAAGAAATGGTATATTGATGAATATTTAAAAAAATAAAATTTAGTGAATAATTAATATTAATAAAATAAATTGTTTGTTTCGAGCACTAATTTTAAGAAAAAAAAGACAGTTCTTTTCAAAAAAAATTTAAATTAAAAAAAAGGAATTTTTATAATCTATTTTTTTTTTGAAACAATGGTTATTGGTTAACTCTCTCTCATTTATTCTCTCTCCTATATAATATATATACTATATATAGATATATATGGATCATTTGTCACATCATTTAAATACCCTCTCCAATACCCTCATTTTTTCTCGATGACGTGGCTGCTGATGTGGCTCATCAGGCCACGTCAGCATTTACCCTAAAAATCTAACTCGTTCGCTAAAATTATCGTAGCCGCTCCCGACCCTTCTCCTCTTTCGCTAACCTAATTACCGAAGCCGCCCCGACTCGGGACCTCCTCCATTGGCGATCGGTTGTTTTCCTCCTCTTTTGGCGATGGATCGTTGCATGCCTTTTCTCCTCTTCTTCTGCTTCGCGAACAGGATAGCGGCGATGCCCCGACTAGGGACCTCCGCCATTGGCAATCGGTTGTTTTCCTCTTCTCTTGGCGATCGATCGTTGCTCGTCTTTTCTCCTCTTCTTCTGCTTTGCGAACAGGATAGCGGCGATCGATTGTTTTTCCCTGTTAAACTCTTTTCATTGAAAGCGTTGCGAAGATCATCGAACCTATGGTTTACATATTTGATGCGCCCAACAAGCTTTTTTTTTGGTGATTCTTGTAAGTAATATTGTTGTTTTTTATTCATCGAGGTTGTTCTTTCTCTCAATTGAGGCGTCGTTCAATGTCTTCTGGCTTAATCTGTGGTTGTTTCAAATTCATGCTTCTGGCACCATTATGGTTCTGTATTATAGATATGCGATGTTTGACATTCTTATTTATGAGCCCAAACAGGCATTAAAAATCATATCTTTTCATTTGCATGTAGATTTGCTTGTTCAACTTTGAATTACGAATCTTGATTTATGTTTGATCTCAAAGCATGCTAAAAACTTCAAAGAAGCCATTCCAACCCCTGTTTATGTTAATTTGGAGCATAAATTGTGTTTCTTTGTAAGATGAATCTTGGGACACATAATCATTGCCTCTTTTTTTTCTCAAAAATCTTTTCATAGAATTCAGTTTTCAGGTGCAGGGGTAGAAAAACTTCATCTCCAACATGATTGACCATCATGTTTACCACCATTGCCATATCTGCAAAAACAACAACAACGCAAATCTTTTGTTTCCATTGAGCATGAACAAATACGAGCTCCTCCCCAAGTTCTTAATAGAGAAGTTTCATTGAGCATTGTACGGTTTATGCTTAATATGCCGGAATCATCTAAGGGGTGTTCTCTAATCTTATCCACTATTAAATCTCCTCCAACTTTGCTAAGGATAAACAATTTTTCTAATCCTTACCATTGCCAATCTCTGACATGTGAAAATCACTTTTATCATTACTCTATTTGAGGACAAATTATTTGTGTTGTCTTTGTGTTCAAGGAAAATTGTAATTCCTTATATGAATTGTGAAAATTTTCAATTGAGAAAGCATGGCGGCTTTTCCCCTTCCCAGATTTTCTATGTAATAGATCTCTTGTATTATTCTTTGCGCAACACTAAGATGATCAGCATAAACTCCACAAATTATTTTGCATGAAGCAATGTAGTGATCTCATGATGAAATTCTCTCACTTCTATGAGCTTATGCATGTCTTTTTGATGATTTGAAAACTAGACACCTGCAATTGGTACCGCACACTCCCTTTCTCATTATTTTACCGACCAGAAAAATTGTAATGCCTTCTTAATGAGCATTGTAGTGATTGTGAAAGAAACTATGCATTGTTTTTAAGATATCATAATCACATAATTGAAGAACTCCAAATAAAGATCTTTCAACTTTTGAGAGTAACCTGCCATTCAATGCATCATTACCTTCATTATCAGTTTTTATTATCTGCCATCATCCTTTACGGCTTCTGGCAATCAATTTTAAGATCAGTTTATTCGAAGTTGAATTACTTGTATTCTCCATTTATTTAAGGCAAGAAATAGTAGGTATATTCAACTGAACCAGATCCCTTGGTTTTTTCTTTCTCAGTTTTTCCATGTAAATATTCCCTAACAGCCACCATCATCGACCACAAAGTTGAATTGGACTTATGAAGTAGCAGCAGAAAGTAGTGTCAAAACAATTCACAGAATTCATTATATGAAATGCAGAACTTTATTCATATTTTTATTAACTAATACATCTTTCATAATTCTTAACTCATTTAGGTAATTCTAACGAGAGGCAGTTGGTGTAGATTGGAAAGCCATCATTCGGGAAGACAGCATCATGATTTCACCACACCTTTAGTTAACCATCATGTCAGTACTACTAATGTTTCATTTCCTCTTAGCAATGCTGTACATGGGGATTCATTAGCACTGGGTTAGATGCCAATGTGGACACTTGGGTGAGAGGGAGAAGGGGATATAGAGGAATGATGGTGCATATACTTTAATGAATTTACTAAATTTTTCTACTAAAAGTATCTTGAAAACACTTAATAGTCTGGGTCATACGAATTTGATAGGGTTTGAGGTTCATATGAGCCTATTCTCAACTCAATCCGATGCATTGATCTTTACCCGTGGCTTTCCCTCTTCATTTGGATAGTTAGCTTTGAGAGTTGTTAGCCTATAGTGACTTCTATGAATCTTAATATTGACCTATATATAAAATAGTGGTAGCCTCATTTTGAAATATAGCACATTACTTGCATTTTGGGATTCTCCTACATTTCTATACCATAAAAATGCTTGAATATAACGGAGAGGGTTCTTGCATGAGATAGAATTGTTTGCACTTTGCTAGAGTGAACTCTATATTAAGTAAAGTACTATCATCATAGTGAATGATTAGTAAAATTTGAATGTGATGTAACTCAAAAGGCAGAGCGCTCGTATGGTATACGAGAGGATCATGGTTCGATCCCCTGCATCACCAAATAAGAAAGTGAACAAGTTCCACCAGTCACGAGCTTACATGATTTAATTCATACATAAAGCTTAGTTGATTGGTTTCTCTAATAAAACTTCAGAATGCTGAAATGAAAGAGAGTGCATGCTTCACCAAATTGAAGCTCTATGAACAAGTTTGCATTGCAAACCAAGTATCTAATCTTACTTGCCATGTATGTATTCTCATCCACATTTGTTTTAACAAAGACCCAAGAGGCATCAAATTTGGTGAAATGAAAAGATTGAGCTTTTTTGTAAATGGTAAAGTTTGGGCTTTGTATGGTATAAGAGAGGCATGTGTTTCTTATAGTGAAGTTATGAAAGATATGTATAATTGAGTAGTTCTCTCCCTGAAATCTCATATAAGCATGGAACCTAGAAAATTAATGACATGAAAGTTATATCCGAAATTATTTAACTTGCAAAAAATATAAAATGATGTTTAATTTTCATTACCTGTCACAGTTGAAGATAAATATTACATCCAATGTTTCTAGCAAATGCATACACAATGATATAAGAACAAATAGCCCCTTAAGCATACATAGCACAACTCATAATGAATTAATAAGCAATGAATAACACTTTAACATCTTTGAATTAAATTGCAACTCATATATCACATTTTTCACAACTCATACATCCATAAGTAGTAATAGAAAAGTTGCTAAATATACGAGCTCGTGCTTTATCATATTCTTCCATTCGTTCCATTGTCCTCAAGCTGCTGTTTCCCAGCTCCGTTGCAGGCCATAGTGTTGAGCCACACGATGAGCTGCACATCAGGCGCTCGATAAATGCTGGAATTCAAAATGTAATTGATCTGTACTTAGTATGAACTGCTGAATTTCCAACTCCATTCGCAAAACTATCAGGCACTCGATAACATAAATATACCTTACAGCTGTGTTAAATCCATACGTGATCATATCTGATTCTTAAAGTTTGCAATGGAATAAAAAATCTTACCAAATTGCAATTACTGAAGTTCTTTTTTCTGAGTTTGGCATCAATCATGAGCTGAAAAGGAGCTACCAAAAGCATTTGCATTGCATAACACCATTTGCATAACACCAATACATTATTTTGTTAAAGAAAAGAAGCTATCAAAAGTATTTGCATAACATCAATACAAGTTTGGCATCAATACATTATTTTGTTAAGTTTAAGTGCACAAGAAATGGCATACTTGCTACAATTTTCACATGTGTGTCTTATATTATAGATGAAAAAAAAAAAAACTAAAAAAAAATCAAAGACTAGAAGACTTGAATTCAGCTCCTCCAAATGAGGTCCACATAAGACCAAAGACCTGACAGGGCATCAATCCTTAAAATCAGTGTAGAATTTGTTCGATGGGTATGGCTAAAAGAATTCACCAAACCGTCGAATGGGGTCTAAAATAGCATCAAAATTCATCCTTGTCTCAAATAAAAAATCGGCCAATATATTAAAGTCATTTAATATATTACAAATGCTTTAAGTGATAAGGGGAAAATATCCTAAACTAAATTTTAAGGAGGTTAATGTCAATTTTACACATAACAAATCTCCGGAACATGAGTACCGCACTGTCAAAAAGAACTCCAACGTGTCTAGCAAACAAATGTTTCAGATTTGGTAAAGCAATCACTGTAAAAAATCTCATCATAAAATGAGTAAAGTTTAATCTCTTTTTCAGTTACTTCTTCCAAGTACTTTATTCATTATGGAAAGAAGTTTAATCTCTTTTTACATGCAATAACACATAGCTCTCGACTTTGCATATACATCTGCTGTAGCATTTTATCCATTAAGAAAAGTAAAGAATCCAATTACATCTGCTGTAGCATTTTATCCATTAAGAAAAGTAAAGAATCCAGTTACATCTGCTATAGCATTTTATCCATTAAAAAAAGTAAAGAATCCAATTTAAGACATTTCATTTGTTGTAGCATTTTTAAGAAAAAAAAACTCAAAAACTCAAACACTTCATGACCCAGCTTTGAATTTTCAAGTCGTATAAAAAAAGCTGCAGCGGGCATTACCAACTTAATAATATATGGGCTTCAACGTTCACCAAATGAAACAACAGGAAAAATAAGGTGCAATGCCAACTTAATGAAACAACAGCCACAATTATCATCAAATGAAACAACAGCCAAAATCATCCAAACATTAGCATACCCAATAAAAATATATATAGATCATGAGTTATCACAAAAAGTTTACGAAGAAAGCAACCAAGACAATAGAATGCATTGAATTTAATGAAACAATACAAAAAATAAAAATAAGTGAAAAATAAGAAAATAAGAAACAATTTTACACATGAATCAAAACATTAAGCCAATAAGAACAAAAGAAACTTGAAAATTACTGCATATGCTTCTTCTTCCCTTTTCTGTCGGTTGGCGGGCGCCCCTTTGGGTGTGCGCGAAAAGGATCTTTTATTGCATTTGGAACTCCATGACCACAAAAATCTTTAGTCTTTTTTTAAGCTCCTGTAAGACAGTTAATGTATATGCACGAGCCTCATCATTTACTCCCCAAATATCAATAATCTCATTGACATGTCGTATGCTTTCAACATAATAGTCATCCGATCTTCTTCTGATGTTGGTTGTAAGAGTTGAAGAATCTAATAAATGAGAAAATTATTTATTATCCTTTCTCCATCGTGAGCTTACTAATTTGTCAGGAATTCTGGTATTCCCTTCTTGACGCAAAACACACAGTATGTGTGAACAAACAATCTCGCTAAACTGAAATGAGCAACAAATGCATTACATATCCTCTTCGATGAGATTATAAATAACTCTAAAATCAAGTCTTCTCATTCCATCCCACACCGTTACCATATATATTTTAAACGACCCATTAAGCTGTGAATTTGAGATAATATAGTTAAACAATTTCTTTACTTATCCTGTAATTTGTAAAATATATTTAAAGTATATATTTTAGACAATTGTTTTTTATAAACTAAATCTGAGATAAGAAGTGGTTGAAAAATATATGATTTAAAATCAGCTTGAGCTTGTTTTTCCAACTTATCACTAAGAGCATTTCATATTGCTCAACAAATAAATGTAGAGTTGTCTTCGAATTCATGTACCCATCAAAGTAAGCATTTACACCTTCACTTTGTTGTGTAGTCGACATTCTAGCCCTGAGGAAATCTCTCAAGAATATGGACACCCAGTTTGCCCTTTTCTCATAAAGAGACATGAGCCAATTATTTTAAATAAGCCGGTATTTGACCATCACCGCCAACCAACCCTGTTCAAACTTATCCACAGACAAAGAGTCATAACAATAGATGAAAATTCATAAATTAACGATTGTTTATCTAGTCTACCGCTTAGTTTTTCTGGCAATTTCCGCATGATATACCACAAACAAAAACGATGCTTTGTAGATGGAAACACCTCCAAAATTGTAGATTTCATTGCTTGGCATTGATCAGTTATTATTCCATTTTGATGTTTATCATGTATGCAAGCTAACATCCGCTTAAGCCATCATGAAAATGTTTCACTTGTTTCATCACATAATAATGCACAACCGAAAAGAATAGAGTTTCCATGATGATTAACACCCACAAATAGTGCAAAGGGCATGACATACCGATTTGTGAGATATGTGGTATCAAACGTCACAACATCGCCAAAATGATCATATGCCATTTGGCACGGCGAATCAGCCAAAAAAACATACTTCAATCGATTATCATCTGTCACATCAACACTGTAGAAAAATTTTGAGTCCTCATTTTGCAAATTTTCAAAATATTTAACTAAATCAACTGCATTCCCATCAACTAAATCCAATGCTCTCTACTTTGTCACAAAATTTATGCAATCCTTTTCAGTAAACAAACAATTATCAAATCCCCCGCCTTGTGTAAACATTGTATTAATAGATTTATTTAGCAGAACTCCATCCTTATCATTAACTATCAACTGTCTTTGGACAGTCAAAGGTAGCTCACGAAACATCGCATAAATTGAACCATTTGAGGCTCCAAATCATGATTATGCTCTAAGAAAATATCATCAACTACCCAAATGGAGTTTAAATAATATCTACAATAGCAAATTTTGTCTTGTAGCCTATTCTTATTATCGATTTTCTGCATAATTTTATTTTTTTTGTGTTGCATGTGGCTTCCCCTCTTTATAACAAGTAAACACAGAATGAGTTTTTTGCCCAAAAAAATTATGATTTAAATGCTTTCTAATGATAAAATCACTGTAGTACCCATAAATTTTGTAAAACTTAAATGCTTCTTCAGGAGAACTAAATCTCATTCCAATCTCATGAATTTTTAGAAAAATTCCGTCAGTTTCAGATACATGGTCACTATCATTTACACATGTTTAAAATCTCTAAGCTTGCATTAATAGAATTAAACACTATTCAATGCTATAATAATGTAATCATATAATACACAATAATTAGCATGCACAATAGTTAACATAAGTTGTTATATACTAGCATTTCTTTTTCTGATTGCGGGCAACATTCCAACTCTAATTCAGTTATCATTGGCAATGTTTGTTCTCCAAAACTGCTAACATCATTAATGAAATGGGGTGTGATACTTGTAGCATCCATATGTATGTATCATTTGTTTGCCTTTATCTCTATAATTTACATTCATGGGACCAAGTTCAACAGGGCAGCAAAGCGTTGCGAAAAAAAATCATCGAATGACGCCTCAATCGAGAGAAAGAACAACCTCTATGAATAAAAAATAACAAGAATACTTACAAGAATCACCAAAAAAATGCTTGTTGGGCGCAGCTAATATGTAAACCCTCGGTTCGATGATCTTCGCAACACTTTCAATGAAAATGATCAATCGACGATATCCTGTTTGCGCAGCAGAAGAAGAGGAGAAAAGACGAGCAACAGAGGAGAGACGTCAGAAATGATGGCGGAATGTAGATCGATGGTTCCCTCAACGGAGAAAGACGGCGGAGTCGCCGAAGATGAAAAGGGAGAGCAGCGGAATGTAGATCGACTGAAGGGACGAGAGGTGCGCTCGCAGATCAGGCCGGCTTCGCAAAAGGGGGGAAGGTCGGCTGGGCTTTGGTATTTTAGGGTTTAATGCTGACGTGGCCTGAATGTCACGTCAGCTGCTACATCATCCCGATAATTTGGGGGCATTTTGGGGTACAGTTGTAAGCTCCCTTTAGACATTAAGTCGAAAAATTCTGAAAAATAAGATGCAAGTATTTCATATGCAGGAAAATATACAAGTGTCTTAGATACATTAACTTCAAAACCTCTTATCAAGAGTCGAAGGGCACAATAGAGTTCTACTACACTTTCCTTCAATTATGATCGTAACACTCTGTTAGCACTAATTAAACATTTATAAATTAACTTATTAATGCAATACTTTCATAAGAAGAAAATTATGATAGCCAGGAAATTGATGTTATGGTGATGGCCCAAATTAAAAAGTACTGAGTAAGCATATAAGAAGGAAGTTGCTACAATCCAGTAACATTAAAATATTTAATCTTTGTATTTAATTTATAATAATTGAAATTTATAAATAAAAGTCATAATTATAAATCAATTAAATAAATTGATTATATTAAAAAATATAAAAATATTTATTGAGATCTATATAATAATACAATCAGTGGATAATGCTATAATATTGCTCATTATTTTGTGTATCCTTCGGAATTTGGTTAAAACCCAACACATGCCACAGATTTCCACTGAGTCTCTTTTTCTTTCCATCACCTCAATATGCAATTTTATGTTCTTTTTTGTATATTTTTAGAGCTATTTGGAGATATTTTGAAATCATATAATACCAATATAATTCTTCCACACACGTGCGACGAAAAATTAAGGCGGGATTTCTCGTAATTGATGTTAAGTTAATATGATATAATTATTTTTTGTTAGGATGCATAATTATGAAAAATTCGTAATCCATCATAATTAGGTGAATAATTACTGTTTTTATAACAAATAGAAGAGTTGTTACTATAAATAGAATGAGTCATGATTAAACTTTTGGATTTAGAAATTTCCGTAAAATTTCTTCTCCTCTATCCTAAGGTTAGGGAAGTACAAAAATTTTAAGATTTTCTTTCTTGCACGAGTTTCTATCCCTGTATTATATTATATGAGAACTTTAACCTATCAATACGAGAGAAGGGAAACAAAACTAAGAGAAATGCTATAATATCTCATAAATTTCTTAATGTTTTTCTCAAAAATAAAAGTAATGAGCAGAAATGCGCGATCGGATGGAATTCGCATTGCTTACTCCCTTCACGGATACATTAACAGTAAGAAATTCAAATATTACATTAGAAAAACTATATATACACTATAATATCTCTCAAAAAGCCTAAGAAAAAGGGAGAAACTAATCCCATTCACATTGCTCTGTTATTTACTCTTAAGAAACTGCAGAGTGCTCAATAAAAATCCAAATAATACCACCTTATAAAAAACTAATTTAGCACGAATACGACCACACTATCTCAGCATAAATGTGATCTTATCCCCATGCTGCTTTTAATAATTACCAACGATTAAAAAAAAAAAAAAAAGATTAGTTCATCGGCAGCAAATTACTAATAAAAACGGGAAAACAAACAGATATTTACAGAGGGCAGCGCTCACACTTCTCTACTCTGCCTGCCACAGCTTCCTTCTTTTGCTTATCTAATCTATATACACCCCCAAAACATATAATATAAATATATATATATATATTTATATTTATAGAAAGCTTCTTTTTTTCTGCGTCCGAAATTAAAGAGCGTCGTCTTGATCCTGGGCGAGGCGCTCTGATACGTCGGCTAGGGATTTGAGGTTGCATTTGATGAGGGCCTCGACGAAGAAGCACGTCTCGTCCTCCGTGTTTCCGTCCGGCACGTCTACGACGAATGATTCGATCACCAGTGTGCCCGCCCTCTCCTCTATGCTCTCTGGGTGGACAGTGATGATCGACGAGTAGTTCTGCCCCAAGATTCAACCAATTATATGTCATCCCATCTCTTTTTTATAAAACAGATCATAAATTAAAAAAGTCTAGATTCAATAGATTATATGAATAGCACGGTGCTAAAACTTTCTTATTTCGGCACAGATCCCGGATCAACTGATCCGATGGGCTCCGATTACTGCGTCAATTTCATTTCAGTTTTGTTCGGTTGGAAATTTCGAGTGGAGAGGAAAACTGAAAAATGGGACACTCTAAAAAGAAAGAAGTGAGAATGGCAGAGAAGAGCAAGGAGTTTGTCATGAAGTAAAAGGAAGAAAGAAAAATCATGTGCAGGCCAATGAAAGTCTTTCATTAATTAGAATAATGAATTAACGGTTTCGATCATACCTGCAAGCGATGATCCCCTCCAACGATCCTGACCCCGAGTATGTGCTCATCATCGTCGAGCAGCTCCAATCTCTCGGTGCTGGTAGTGGCAGGAAGCCCGGACTTGACATTCACCTCTCTGACGCTTCCAATCTCCAAATCCCCTTGAACCACGCACCTGCTCACAAAGGGTTTGTACCTCTGCGGCTGATCGAAGCTCCTCACAAGAGACCATACCTTCAACCGATCAAGAAAAACAAAACCTATGAGCTCTCTCTCTCCATCCCGCAATACTCGAATCCCGGCATCGATCTGGATGGATTGAAAAGTCCCAAACCCTCCTAACTAGAGAAATAAGATGAAGGAGAGAATTGGGAATCGGGAGGACTCACGAGGTGAACTGGAGCTTTTATGTGCTTGATTAGGGCAGAGCTGCACTGATTTTCCCTCGTCTCGTGCCTGTGATGCCTTCGAACGTACTCCAACTCCATGGCTCTGCACACGTTCAAGCTCATGTCATCGGCCCACCAGCCGCCGCCTCCGGCAGCCGAATCACCGGATCTTCCCCTCGCCCTGCTCTCTCCGACCATCCACTATCAATAATCGATCAACACTTACAGTCTCCCTTCTTCCACGCCTTTCCTCCTCTCTCTCTCTCTCTCTCTGACTCCTTTCCTTGTGGGCGAGATGTGCTCCTCGGCTCCAATTGTCCTATCGCTTCTGGATTCATCCTGCTAGCGCCTCGTCGCATAAAAATAACACCCAATTTCCAATTCGCGAATATTACATTTTTATGCGATATGCAGCTCTGGCCGTTCGATTAACCGACCATTGATTATGGTGACGCATGCAGAAAAATTAACGGCGACACTGCGCTCGCATATTACAAGTATGCGAACACGCGAACATGGTACGGAAATTTGTTTAAAAGAATAAATTCTTCACGGTATACGAAATAGACGGAAATTACATTACATACTTAGCTTTCATAATTATCTCATTAACTTCTTAAGACTTTTTAATTCCTGGAACCTTGACTCTGGGAGTAAGTTAACACTTGACTTGGGTTTTAATTCACCCATTAAGATGTACATAGCAATGCGCTTCGGCTTGTGGACATGTGGGAACCCAGCTTGATTTTAATTTGATTTGACTTGACTCGAGTTCACACTTAACCACAGCTGATTAGTTAGATCTTGTAATTGTTTTTAAACAAAATATTTTTCTAACTAGAAGTAATTACATGAGATCACACTTTTCATTGTAAGATACACTAGCATGTGATTACACAGTAATGCCCCTACCCCTGCTAGATTAAGTTTTATATTAAGGAATAAAGAGAAATATTATAGACAAATTGCCTTACTGGTATTTTAAAATATTACCTGTTGCCGATCCTCTGCCTTTATGGAGCAATGTTACTCCCCCCGTATATTTATTAATTACTTTTTTAGGACTATTAAAAGAACACCAAAATATTTTTTATTTATTAAATATTTATTAAGACTTGTAATTTCATGCTCCTGTTGTGACTAATCCGTTAAATAATCTGTTTTAAGTGTCATAAAATAAATTATTTTAAGGGATTTTTTTGTCACGAGAGAATTTGAAAATTTTGAGAGTAAATTTGATTACAGTTTAATAATCGGGATTACAGTGTATTAAGATTACTTCACTTTTGTTTGGCAATTCTTCAAGAAGTTTAAGATTTTTTTTATTTAGAAAGAAGTACTTTAAAGGTAAGATTACCGCTAAAATTTTTTCATTTTTTTTAGGAATTGAAATGAATGAAATCGATTGTTCGTCCGAAATCGATTTCAGCTTAAGCGTTCGCACGATTCGATTGAACAAAATGAGCAACATATTCGATTGTTCGAACGATTCCTTCGATCGAACAGATCCAACGAATCGTTTGAGCAATCCCATCAGTGGAATCTTTCGAACTATTTTGTCTTCATGATGGAGAAGAGATAACCCTTCGCCGGAATGGTTCTCATTCGGCCGCTCCCCCTCTCTTAGCTGCTCCGCTCGCCCTGCCCTCGACATTCGCTCGGCTCTCACTTAGATCCCGTTCGGGTGCTCCGCTCGACCTGTGTAATCCTGGCATACGACTGAATGAGTGTACATAAAATATTTTTAGCATGCCAAATACTGGTAATCTTATATTTTTACTTTACACTAATCTACTTCAACCAAAAAAAAAAGTTGAAAGCTTCTTTGGCTTCCTTTTAATATCTTAAATATTGTTATTTAAGCAAAATTTAAAAAATAAATAATTTTTAGAATTCTGCTTTTTGAATCATAATCACAAGAAATCAAGAATATAATTATGAAGCATCGGAACTAATGAGTAAACTAATGAATAAGTAAGGCAAGACAATCATAATTTCAATAACTTTAAAAATATCTCATTTTTTTTTAAAGATAATTATTTATTTTTAATAAATTTTATAATTATAATTTTGATTAATAAATTTTAATTATCATAAATTAAATATTAATTTTAAATATTTTAATAATGATAAAATATCAGAGAAAATATATTTGAGATATTGCTCTAACAAATTATCAAAATATTAAAAAAAAAAAGTAAATGCTTTAGGTATCACATCAATAAATCTAAATAATAATGAAATAATTTTTAAATTCTATTGGATGAATTTTGTTGAATGTCAAGTCAGCGCGAGCCTAAACTCTAATACTTGAAATATTATTTCATATTAATAAATACAAGACAAATCTCTATAACATGAATAAATCTTCATTTTTATAAATAGTTCAAAAAATAATAGCCAATGGAAGAGATGAAAATGGCGACGAATGGAACTCATCATAGAAAGGTGGGTCTGTGTGAATGCACAGAGATAGAGACCATCGAAGTGAGGTGGGCATGCATCTACGGCTTCATGCTGACGACCATCGATGTGAGGTGGGCATGCATCTATGGCTTCATGCTGACGACGACAGCTGATGATAAATAACAATAATGCTCAAATATATGGATTGAATCTTATGAAACCACTAAGCATCAAATATCTTAAATGTGCAGCAATTCCGAATATGAGAGCTCTTCCTATCTCAGTCAGATAGATCCACTATTGCCAAGCAATAGTGTTATGACAACTTGACGTTGGGTTAGCGTATTAATCCAACTTTGGATAGCTTAGTGAAGTATCCGCTAACCAAAGTTGGATTAATACGCTAACACTCGGAGAACGAATTCAAAAAAAGAATTATTATTTCTATCATTCAATCCAGAGTTTCGATGGCATCAGAGAAATAATTTGAAGCAATAGTTTGAATTAAATTTATAGTAGCGGTTGCAAAACTAAGTTTGTTCCTCGAGCTTGTTCCAGCTCCTGATCTAGGTCATGACTTCACACATGAAAATTGCTAAGGTTTGAATCCCAAGTTGAATAGCTCTAAGTACCAATGAATATCAATGTTTATATATAAATATAAGCGGAATTGCACTATAAAAATGGAATATATAAATCCAATTTTACAGCAAAAATATGAATATAATATTTATGCAAATAATTTGCATCCCTTTTGATACACACGCACACATTCCTACAAATTAATTTGTTAGTCAACATTTTTATATAGATCATAGTGAGGTTGAGCATGTTTCAAGAAATAACCCGTCATAATTATTATGTTATCTATCTCAAATACAAGTCACATTATCATGTAAGAACAATATGTTAAGAGTAAAACATAAGCAATTTTCTTTTTTATATTTTTCATCGTATACTGTTTTGTTGGGCAAATAAATCGAAACTTTGAGGTAATGGGCACATTCATCTGATTATATTATGGGGTCAAATTTTATGTTCCTATACATGCCCAACAAACCTTTATCCACCCGATGTGAACCCATTCTTTCATTCACATTCTTTTCTCACACATGACATTTTATTCATTATTTAGCTAAGTGATATTATTTCAACAATATAAAATAATACTTGTATTTAAATATAAAAAATGATATCATGGTACCTTTTTCAATTATAATTTCAAATTATATCATTCATCATATGTATCTATAAAACTATTATTGATTCTCATTAGTTGTTAATTTACTAGTTATTATTGCTATTTTTTTATCTTTTTATTCCTCTTCATAATGATTATAATTATTCTCATTATCTTCAAGCTTTTAGTACATTTCATTTTAAGCTTACACAAGTTTCAATATATATGTACATATTCCTTGTATATATATATATATATATATGTGATAGATTGGATTTGAACTTATGATTTGGGATAATAAATTCTGAGTTCACACACACACACAGATATATATATATATATATATTATTTTTCTTAGGTGTGGCAAGTGGGATTTGAACCTATAATTTGGGATAACAAATTCTAAGTCTCAACTACTAGGCTGCAACACCATTCACATACACACACACATAAATATATATATATATATATATATATATATATATATATATATATTATTTTTCTTAGGTGTGGCAAGTTGGACTTGAACTCTTAATTTGGGATAATAAATTCTGAGCCTCAACCACTGAGTTGCAACACCATTCACACACACACACACACACACACATATACACAGATATATATATACATATATTCTTATGTGTGGCACATGGGATTTGAACACAAAATATGGGATAATAAGTTCTGAGCCTCAACCACACACACACATACACTGTAACAGCCCAAACTCTTAAGCACCAAATTATTGTTTGCTTTGGCCTGAAAGGCCTTACAATTTTTTCCCTTAAACAATAATTTCTCAGCAAGTCACCCATCGTAGGAGTGCTCCCATATAACCACGCTTAACTTTGGAGTTCTTATCAGGAACTCCACACACACGCACACACACACACACACACACATATAAACTTTATAAGTATCACTTAGATTAGTTTATTTTCTAATCTTAAGCCTTATGTGACCATTTAGGATATGAGCTTGAACTCTTAATGATTTGTAACAAAAGTTAAGTAATATGTGTGTGCATCATTCAAAGGCTAGTCCTAAAAAAAGTGCTGCTTTAAATCTCCAATTTTCAACTTAGGTGTAATAATCTTAAGCAATTAAATCTAAGGTTTTGATGATAGCTTTAATGGTTATAAAGCTCAGGCTAAGATTTAAGCTAATTAATATACAAAATATTCAAATAACATTAATATTTATTCTTATATATTCATTGTATTTTGTGCCATTGCCTTTACATGACATATAAGACAACATTGTTGCATGAAATGAAAATTTAGAATAATTAGGATAACATTACATTGGGTTCAGTATTTAGGTTGATTCTGATGTACATTTACTATAATAGACATGGGTAAGGAGAAATAAGGGATAACTTAGCATTACTCATTGAGGAGTGCTGTGTTAAATTTGGAACCCGTATAGTCTTGCAGACGTGCTTGACTCCTCAATTGTTTTTGGACGTGTTCATAAGAGCAAAGTAAAATAACTAAAATTTATTGCATTTGTATTTATTGCCTCTCAGTCTCGCCTGTTCAGTTCTGTTCTGCCCTAGCCCAAAAAAGCTTTGGGAAAGTTACTGTGACCCGAATGACCAATTTCTGATATGACAGTTTGTACATACCTATTTTCTGTTTACTATTTTACTGATGTATGTTACTTCAGTCAGCTTTACTTTACTTTACCTGCTTACTCGTATATTATATGATGCTAGATTTTTGTTGCTGATTACAATACATATCACAGTCAGATTATTTATTTTTAATCTGTATATGTCATATGATCATCAGCATGTTTATGATTAGTCTTTTATTTTAGTACTTTCATTATAATATTTACATATGCATGCCTAGCCTTATTTTAGCTTATTTTGAGATATATATTTTGCCTCATTCTTGTTTAGTTATAAATACATTTATTTATAACTTACCATCTCTTTTGTATGCTTGTTGCTCTCACGCTAGTATATTTTATTTAGTTTAAAGCAAATGGTGACATTAATAAACTTATAAAAATTTATCAGCCTAAAATGTACGTAGACAATTGGCTAATAAGATTTTTCTTTTGTTGGATGAGGCCCTGGCATTGTGAAACCGACAATATCAGAACTGTGTCATTTTTAAGGAGCTCGTGCCTAAAGAGGAGCCTTATCTTGATGTGAAGACCCACTTAAGTAGTAATAAGTGAAACTCTTAAACATCGAGGCGCCTTTTCAGATAACGGTGGAGTTCCTGATAAGAACTCCAAAGTTAAGCGTGCTCAGGTGGGAGCACTCCCAGGATGGGTGACCTACTGGGAAGTTATCTTCTGAGGGCAAAATCGTGAGGCCTTTCTGGCCAAAGCGGACAATACCTTGGTGCTTAAGAGTTTGGGCTATTACAAATAGTATCAGAGCAAACCATAGGGTGTCAGATAGGAGCTAAGTGTCATACAGGGCAAAGTACCACTTCATGTGAGCAGCCTCTTGAACCTATGATGGTTAAGGTGCTACATAGTTGTGGGTACCTCTTGCGTCTGTAGGGGTCACCTCTAGTCCTATCTACCCAATGGATGGTTCTTGGATCTGTGTGTGGATACTGACGAGGACGTCAGTTACTTAAGTTGGGGAGATTGTGAAGACCCACTTAAGTAGTAATAAGTGAAACTCTTAAACATCGAGGCGCCTTTTCAGATAATGGTGGAGTTCCTGATAAGAACTCCAAAGTTAAGCGTGCTCAGGTGGGAGCACTCCCATGATGGGTGACTTACTGGGAAGTTATCTTCTGAGGGCAAAATCGTGAGGCCTTTCTGGCCAAAGCGGACAATACCTTGGTGCTTAAGAGTTTGGGCTATTACACTTGAGGAGGAGCAGCCAGGTGAACCAGAAGCTATCTAGTTCCTTTATTACTTTCTTGTGAGGATGAGAGTTTTACTATTTTATTTCATTAAACTTATTTAAAATATTATAATAATACATATACCTTTATATTATATTTTTTTTTATTGTACTAATTATTCTGAGCTGTATGTTGCATTTCCTTTATGTAGTGTGGTAATTGGATGTACTAGTTACTTTACTTTGTTTCCGCACTTTCAATTTATGTTTACTTAGTGATTGATTCATGTTGTATGCATTCCGGGCTCTTCCTTCCCTTATTAGTGGATTGTGAATTATACTTAATCCATGATAAGTGAGGGATTTGCCAGAGTGGCATACCTCATCTTGGCTTAATACTGTGAATTGAGGGGCAGGGCGCCACACATATGATTCAACGACGAAACAAGGGACCATCAAAATAACACCAATTCATCTTAACGTATCTCTTGAGATGCATACACAGTATATACGATTCATAGTAGGGCATCACACCCAGTACACTCTACTTCCAATTGATTTTACTGCATCAATTTTATCATATAAAGCAGTTCTTATGCTACACCAAGTGAAAAAAGGAAAGCAGCACTTACACAATATTTTTCCTCTCATTTCAGAACTAAACCCTTACCTAGTCCTTGCAGTTAACATAATCATAGACAAATAGGGCCAATAAGTGCTGTGTAAAAGATAAGATGATAACCGCTGATTCTTCAAGATCGCATAGTTGGAAATAAATGTTACACGGTAAATATATATCCTGAAAGGCCATACTTCATTTTTAAAGCACTCCACCATTCAATAAATTGAACAAGCTATTTGTGAAATAAACTCATAAGCTCAAGCAAATCTAGCTCCGCTTATATGGCAACTCAAGAAAATTCATCCAATGAGATTTAGACATAATTTCAATACAAATTTTAAAAATAATATTTGTAATATTTTAATATAAATAAATAAACACTAATGAAATGATGTTCAAATCTCATTGGATGAGTTTTTTTGGGTACTATATCAGCGAGTCCAGATATCATTTCTCATTGATATATACATTTACTTTTAGATTTTAAGCAATAAATTATTTTTCATAATTTTCTTGTTTTCATATGCTTCAAAAAGTATTTAAAGTATTCAAGATATTTTATTCTTATCTCTCGTACATTATTTGTCTCAATATTTTCATTATTAAGTTCAGGATTAATTTAACATTAATTAAATCAGATTAAAAAATACTTAGTCCGATAATAACTAAGAATCATTACAAGTATAGAAACAAATGCCTTAGGAATCCTTTTATGTAACGCCCAAATATATAGAAAAAAGTTGACCGTCCAATCAAATGGCGAGTGATGAGTCGTTTGCAACCACTAAAAATGATAATTATTAGTGTACTGAGCATTAAATAATAGGCGTCTTTGATGAATATATATCATCAGATTTGGCTGTCGCTTATGCTTTCAACAGAAGCTTAAACAAACATTAGCATAAGATCAAGGCTTCATAATTATGATTAATTTATGTGATAAATATATATATATATATATATATGAAAAATGATATAATCATATTCATCACTAATTAAAAATTATTCAAGCAAAAAATAAATTACATCAATCATATATTTACGCATATAATTAACATATTATTTTTATTTTAATATAATTATAGTAAAATTATATATATATATTTAATTTCTTAAATTGTCATCTTTAAAAGTCATTGACTTGTGCTATTTGATTATAGGTTGCCTAAGAACTGAGCAAATTATGTTTTTTTTTTTAGAAATTTCAACCTATATTAAATGGAATATTGAACAAGCATTCTTTCTGAAAAGTCATCACACCATGTTTTGAAAGAAATGATTAACATCAATAATTTATTATTATTATTTTTGTATATAACCTAAATAAAAAATATATTGCACAATTATATATTTATACATAATATACTATTTTAACTATTTTTTTAATACTGTAGTAAGACTCAAGAACTAAATAGATAAAAAAATTATATATTTTTAGTGCAAGTGATTTTAGCGATGCCTCAATTGTATTTATTTAGAAATCCGGATAGTGTTGGGAGTTCTGCTCAATTTTAAAAAATATTTAAAATAAAATACAGAAGATATGATAATTATATATATAAATATATAATTGATATAATATATTTTTAATATAAATTTATATACAAAAATGAAAAAGAAAATGCAAGTTGCTTAAATTTATTATACTTTTTTTTTTTTTTTTTTTTGAAGATTTAATATTTTTCTATGCTTCTCCTTTTAAATTCCAGCAACTGATGCTAAGTTATTTTATAAGAGTGAGAGTGCAGAGGCAATTATAGTACAAGTGATTCATGGAATCATTGACATTGCCACAGATAATATAGGTTTGGTCATTGCTAATATCCTTACATTTGAGAAAGTCTCTGGTCTTAATTTATGATTTATTGTATCATCATAATTCGACCTTCGATTTGACCCCAATTTGACTTTCGAACATTGAACCTCTCGTCTTAATGGTTCGACGATGAACGGTCCAAATTTTTATTTCTTGCGATACCATTTCGTTTCATTTGTTGATTTTACAAAGCGGTTGGGAACCATAATCTAATAAATTATATATAACTAACCTCAATTATATTGTGTTTGGCTTTATCACAATTTTAATTTATGATTGGCATGAAACAAAATAAGTGTTTTACCTAAAATTTAAGTATTCAATTGTTACGAGTTAAAGTAAAATTATAAGATAAAAATTTTACCCAACTAGAAAAGGCAAGTTGATAAACATTTTACGACAGAATCGACCGTTTTTTGAAATTACACAGAGCATTCCACACGCTTTCGTTTGCAGAAGAGACGCAATGTTTGTTGGACTTGCCTTCAACACCTCCAACGACCAGCAAAGGTGTTCGACGCGTCAAAGGCGAAGCAGAAAGAGAAGGCTTCATTCAGCGCATCTTCGTTCGTAAAAGGCGATGGTGTTCATCTCCTTCACAAACACGTCTCCCTCGCAGACATCTCCTTCACATAAATCAAAGGTTTGACGTAGACAGGTTCGTCAACGTTCGACGGAGACAAAGGGGTTCCAAAATTATCATCCGATCTTTCCCAGATTTATTGCCAATGTTCGTTAATTAGATCATTCCTAAATTTGATTCCTAAACCCTAAATTTTTTTACAAATTGAAAAAATAATTGGAGATTATCTTTTACCTCTAAATTATTTGAAATATCATATTCTGTTGATGATTTCATTCTGAAAAAAATTAATGAATTTTATGAAAAACTACCAAACAATAATAAAATTATTTAATTACATTATAATCATATTACTTCATACTCAAATCTTTTCTCATGCAAAATAGGTCTTATAGTTGCTGTTGTATTATTGGAAGTACAAACAGTAGATGCGCACAAAGCCTATCACCAAATAAAAAGATGCCAACAACCCAACAACAATCACACTGAGCAATAAACTATTTCAAGTGTAAATGCTCAACAATTTTATTTTTCCCATTTTCTTTTGAAAGCTATTGTTTTGATGCTCAAACTAAGTATAAAATAATATATATTTTGAGAATCGTAAACCTAATTGTGTGGGTTGTTTGTTATTTGGCTGGGATGAAGAAAACTCGTATGGAAACACAACTTGGCAATCTATACTATATGGTTTACTGCTATTCTCTGGAAACGTTCTTGCAATTTTAACTATGTGTATGTGGGCAAATGACAAAAATAGGAACAAATGTGCTTATTATTGATGTGTTTTTGTTTGATTTTATTTTTACAGTTTTAAAAAAAAATACCAAAATTTATATTTTGGTATAATCTTATCCCCACATTACTTGAAATACTACTATACAAATATTTTCATTCTAAACAAAAAAAATTCAAATTTCATGAAAAAATATTATAGATAATCAAACAAAAGTAAAGTAATCAGATTATATTGTATTTAGATTACATTATAATTAGACTACTTTACTCAATTGTACAGCATATCAAGCAACCACTTATATCAGAACGGCTAGCAGTACAATGACAGTGATTTTGGAAGCTCGGTTGTGTGATTCGCTGCTCGGCCATCACTTCTGAATTCCATCGGGTGTCCACAGAGACCAGTCGAGCACTTGCTGTCGAGCCACACATTGAAGATGCCAAGTCATCCATCGAGTTGCAAGGATACACAGACTGTTGGCCAATTGATCCTACTTAATGGCGAGGCAAGATGTCTCAAACTAGATCAATTTGTTCTAGTGTAGAGCATGACCAATTGGAGATAAAGCTAGACGAATTGACACATAACCTATGAATTTTAACATCCGGATGAATGAATCTGATGACAGAACAACAGCACTTGCCAAGAGATATTACATCAGACGACTACTCCAGCCCAAAAGCTAGCCAACAGTTATCAGTCAGCCACAAGTGTCTTTCACTTGACTTTTGTTAAAAAGGGCTCTTTAAATATGTGGACCACAATTTATAATATATGTATTCAAACACCTAAACCTTACTATTTTTCAAATAGATCGCAATTGAAGCAGATATGAGATGTCCTGGACAATTCCATCTTTCTGACAGGACAGCCCCGCTGAATTGCCGTTGGCAAGCCAAGAACACCCGGAGAAAAACTGAGAACCCATTATTAAGATAGTTGCGCGCCTCGGAGATAAATAAATCTCTGATTATGGACGGTTTATCTGCAAACTTCACTTTCCTCAATATCTTCACTGATCCTCACTCAGCACATTGTTTATTCCTCTATTCGCAACTTTATGCCAACCGAATGAAGTGTCTAGTGGAGAATAATTTCAGTGTAGAACCGATTATTGTGAGCCAGATTCGGAGATTAGGTGGTGAGGGGCCACTGAGGTTGCAATACATTGTCGGAGGTCAAAGCTAATTACTCTTCAGGGAAATAACAAGTAGTCATTGAGGTTAATTTCTAGCTTAACCCTAAAAATGTCATTAATCCCTGAGTAGATTTTGGGAACTGAAACTTTGCATGGTTTAGGGGGTCATTGCTAATGTAGTAACAGTGCTGATTCTACGAGATTTGGATCTATTTTGGAGGGAACGTTTCACATATTACGTCCATACCTAATTGGAATATCATTATGGCTACATTAGAGAAGATTGAAAGAATCAAATAGCCCTAACACCCAACTTTGATATAAGGGTAATTTGAGCTGTGTTTATAAAGGTTAAGAGAATTGTGTGAGAGTTTATAATCCTATACTCCCAAAGGCTTTTTGGATGCCATTAGAAAGAAAAAATATAAGGTTGGTTTGGTTAGAAAAAGAGTACATGATGCATATCCACATGCCACGATCGTTCCCATACAGTATGCAAACAGATAGCAGAAGATCTAAAGGTAATTTGTCTGACATAAGATTATGTACTATGGATGCTAAGAAGATAAAGATCTATCAGTTTCCAGTGAATACATCCTAGTTCAGAAAGAAAAAACAATATTTTAACAGCAGCACCGTCACCATTCACAGGCTTGTTCATAACACAATAGGAGCAATAATATAAATATCACTATCATCATTAACTAATTCCAACCGCACGGAGTCGGTTTTATCATTATTTAACCTCAATAAGTTGTGTTAAAGAAAGTATAAGTAAATTAAGGAAATCAAATCAAACAAAGATGCCATGAGCCTGTAGAAAAATACCAAAAAAAGAAACTACACTCCAACAACGAAGGACCGTTCACCAAAAGCCTATCCTTCAATAAGCAATAGAGAAATCCTTAGCACCAGCCATCACAGCAAGAATTCTTACTCGCCCCATTACTCTGATTATTCCAATTATTGAATTCCCCAATGCTCAGATAGTCTTTAATAGATGGTTGTTCTTAACAACTTGGTATATAATAACATTGATGTATCCTTTGATTTGTTGGCTCATTTGGAAAGTAAGAAAAAAGGCTAAGCATAAAATACTCCTTTTCTTTTTGTTTGAATAAACTATTCCTTTTATAGCTTCAATATTATTAAAACCTACACAGAATCATCTAAAGGCCTATAATCAATCAATGGAACTGAAGAAACCAAAATATGGTAGATAGCAATTCATTGCAGAAAAAGGGGCTGTTAGACTGAAAACTAATTCTATACAAATTAATAATTTGACCTCAACACCTATGTCAGTCTCGTTAATATCAATAAGTCTAGGCTACATTAATCATTGTATGATTGTATTATATACATACATACATGCATGTATACAAATATATATATATATATATATATATAGTTCAACCCAACTGAAACAGAATTTTAAGATTACAAAAATTTATCACTCAATAAACATTCCCAATACATCAAAGAGACTTCAGGTTCAATCTCTCATGCTGAAACATCAAAAGATTTCAGTGAGGTGACCGTCATTAGCTTTTCTCTTTAACGAGAGCATCATTCACATAGAATTTCATGTTCTCATCTAATCATTAGAGATGAGTTCCATTACCCACTATCATATTGCTTCAGAATTAATTAATCCAAAAGGCATAGAAGTACAATAGTAGGTATCTTGTGCGGGAGGATATTTGATTTGGGGATATCCTGAAAATGTATAAAGGAAACTGAATCAAGTGCCAACAACTGGCTCATTGAAAGCATCAATACAGAGAAAGGGGTAACAATCTTTTGTGCATACCAAATTTACTTGATTAATATTTACACAACCTCCAAGTTTCATTTAATTTGGGAATCATATGAGAATACAGTGAAAATTCACTCGGGAATGAACACTGGTTGGATAAAACCTACTAGCATTAGCTTTTCCAGCTGTTCGCCAATCTCCTAGCACTGAATAAAATATTTACTTAGCCTCTGACAAATTGGTGGCACTTGGATCAGCACAAAGTTGATGACCATAACACTCATGTTGATGTCAGGCATTTCAGAGGACAGTCAAACAAAGCAAAAACATCAATGTTGGAGTGATGAATTGAAATTACTTAGGACAGAAAAGTGGCTGATGCTAAAGAGCTGAAGCCATAATTTGTCAGTTGAGCCGTTGACTGAAGAAAATGGAAGGGCAGCATTAGGCAGCCAGCTTACAATATAAAACTTGCCAAGTTGGCACGGCAAGTATCTTTTAAAAAATTATGCTGAAGCTGGGTGTCTTTTGAACGCAATGTGATGTATTATTTGAATGTGCTGAAATGTGAGAAAAACTATATCGATGCATGGATACACTATTAGGTAAATTAAAATTTTCACTTAAAGAAGCCAGTTCAAGACATCAAATTAATACTAAAAAGTGAAATATGGATATACTCTAATACGCAAGCTTATAGGGTATTTGATTTATAGGATTTGGAATGACTAGCAATTTGATTCTCAATAATTTAAAATTTTGGATGTTTGATTGGATGCAAAATTGAAGCAATGAAATTTTCATTCCATTAAAGCCCCAAAATCACAGGATTTAGATTTCACCTAAATTTGGACGAATCCAAATACCGCGCAACCACTATTATTATATAGCCCTCTCAAGCCTTGCTACAGTGCCCTCGTTGGCGCTCATCAGAGCTTGCAAGTCTTTCATTGGCCATTTAATTTACATCACATCGGAAGTAATTAAAAGTAAAATACAAAAGCGGCAAACAAGCATTGACCAACACCGTTCACCAATAGCCTCGCCAATTATTGCTAACCCTTGTGATCTACTCCAGATATAGAGCCTAAATCAAGTGCTTTTTTTAATAACTATATGTTTTTCACCCAAAAGCATCAAAAACCAATTATATTGCATAAGTTCCAAGCACCCAAAAAAAAAAATGTAATTATTTTATTTCAATATTAAATTTATCTCATATTAAGAAGCCCCATATTGAATATTATGATTAGAAATAATTTGGTCTTCAAAAGCATAGGGAAGATTAGTACTTATATTATTGGAGTCTTTCTTCTTAGTAGTATTTAGTAGTAGTAGGTTCTATTTCTGAGTAGTAGTATTTTTTCTAAAATAAATATTCTAAGCTTTAAGTTTTGTACTCAGTTAAGAATTAAAATAGAAAAGATGTATGATTCATCTTTGATAATAATTGAGACTGCAATGCATTGGAAGTCAAGATAATATGAGATAATACTATATATTTAAATCTTGCAATTGATGAAGTTTTAAGGTTGTGTAAGTATCTATTTTAGTTAAATAGATTTGGTTGTCAATAAAAAAAATTTGTATGACTTCATACAATAATTTAAAGTATAGCTCGATAAGAAACGTTATTTATTAGAAAACATCATAATGAAATATTAAAAGGTTACTAAGAAAATTTAATGAAACTTAAAGTGATTTATGCTTTAACAATTTTAAGAAAATGATATTGGATTTTGCTTTAGTGTATGATTTTATAAATGCTGATATAAAATTTTTTGTAAGCAAATATAATAATTATATTCATTTCAAACAATGAGTTGAAAAAAAAAAAAGAGATCTATGTTTTGACCAAAGACTTGATGGTGGAATTTTAAATAAAAATAGAGATGCGTTTGAGCAAATTTTGAAGCTTGAACAATAGAAATTAACAGGGAAATAATCTCATGAAGTAAAAAATAAGATGTTAAAGAAAAATTTTAAGAAAAAAAAAATTGTTATGACAAGTGGTTTATATAATAAAATAATTGTAAATAAAAGAGACAAATTGGCATATCATAAGTTTAAGAAATAGTGAGTAATATTATGATTATAGGCTTTGATGATTTATTAGAAACATTAAATAACATCGAAAGTAAAACACCTAAATAACCTAATAGAATTAAAAATTAGAAAGTTAAGACTTTGACCCTAGTAATGTGCATTAACAATTTGATCTATAAATACATTTCAAGAGTAAGAACATTCAATTGAATTGATGGATGAATTCTTATATAAACTTTTTTAAAGAAGTTTTAATACTATTAGATTTGAGTGAGGTTGATAGCCATAAAATTAATATTAATTGCACTACCATTTGATGGGTGAATAAAATAGAAAATTGGAATTTCTATATAAATTAAAAGTATAAAATTTAAATGATCAAATGGCATTTCTATTGATATGTAAAAATATTTCGGGCAATGAACACGTTTATTGACTCACCAAATTATTTAATACAATTTTGAAGATCATAAAGATGACATGATATTATGAGTGTTGGGATACATATTTAAGAAAACAAATGATGTACGGTGAATTATGTATTGTGCATATTACAAAAAAATTAAGTTATTGTGCCATAAATTTTAAAACTTTGAAATAGAGATCAAATATATTATAACAAGTTGTTAGTGTTTCACAAAAACATATTGATTTAAGGAGCACATTCAAGAGGAGGTTTTTTGGTGCACATTATTTGCAAATGACATTCAGTCAATTGATAAAACTAGGGATGCAGTTAAAGCAAAGCTTAAGTTATGGAGGACTACTTTAGATTCTAAGGGTTTTGTCTTAGTACATTTAACACAGGATTTATTGTGAAGGCCCGATGCCGGTTCGGCAGAGACCATTCTGGCATCGAATCTACTCACCGCAGGATTATATCGAGCAATTTAAGAGAAAAAGAATACGCATATAAAAGTAAAAGATATTTTTCATTTATCAAAATTTTTATTACAAGATCCTTCATCGTACAAAACAAAAGAAACAAAATAAGCAATTCGGCACCGTCGTCGATCCATTTGAAAATTAGGGTTCTTGTTTAACCTCTTCCAGGAGCACCTGACTTGGTATTATACAGAAAATAATACCGGGATTGAAATTTCCAATAATTAGAGAATACTCTAAGTACAACACTACACAATAACAAATTACTTTATAAAGGTGCGATTAGCGGAAGTAAGGTGAAGATGCATAATAGGAAAGGCAACCGCGCAAATAAGCAAGCAAATTCCTGCAACAAGTATTTATCACAAAATAAAGGTTGCTGATGTCAGTTTCTAGTAACTAACCCCAAATGTTACTGATGTCATTTTTCCAGTAATAACCTCGAATGTTATTGATGTCATTTTCCAATAATAACCCCGAATGTTGCTGATGTCATTTTTCCAGCAACAACCCAGAATGTTACTGATGTCATTTTTCCAGTAACAACCCCGAATGATACCGATGTCATTTTCCGATAACAACCCTGAATGATATTACGTTGGTTCCGGACAATCAACTAAGCTTCAAATGGTTTTGGCTCAAAGTAAATAAGCGAAGCATAGCAGTAATAGAAAAATGCAATATGTAATGCATGTCATATACTTGGTACTTTTGATCCTTAAGTTCAGAAATTCAACAGTTCGAATGAGTGACAGTTCGCTCAATCTACATTTGGGTTTGGATATTTTTAAGTTAGCTTTTTAATCAAATAATTTAGGAGCTTAATTTTTTTTATTTTTTTTTTACTTTCATCCTGTTCTTCTTCTGCTTTTAAAGTTTAATTTATTCAAGCTGCTATTAAAGCAGTTATAATTATTAAAGTATCTTAAGATTATGATCATAATACTGTATGACTAAAAAGTCAGAATAAAAATATCTGAATTGGCAATTAGGAAATAATAGTCATTTATAACAATTGAATCATTCTCATTATTAATTAATGAGAATAATTTTATTGTGAATGACTAATTATAAATTTGATAGTTATAAAAAGAGTAACAAGATTTAGAGAAAACAAATGTGTTCTTCAATTTCCTGCTCTTACTTTAGAATTAAAATTGCCGAAAAATGAAGAGAGGCAGGAACGGGTTTGCCGAAGGCTGGCCGAGGTGGCAATGGCAAGAGGCTGGTTGGCAGCAGCTACTGAGTGGTTTGGTGGCTTGATAGCTGGTTGTCTGAGGCTGCCGGGAGCTGCTGGAAGCTGCCGGAGAGGGAGCTGACTGGTTGAAGGGGACTGCCGGGGGCTGCCGGAAGCTGCTGGAAGGGACTGCCGGGGGCTGCCAGAATCTGCTAGAAGGTACTGCCAGGGGCTGCTGGAGGTGCTGGAGCTGCTGCAGGGGGGAGGGAATGGCTAGTTGAGGAGGGAAGGTGCTGGCAACTGTTTGTGAGGAGGAGAGGGCAAAGGGAGAGCCTTCTTATAGAGGAGAGGGCTGGGGTTCAGCTGGGGGGGGGGCGATCGTATCCAGCGCCAAAATCAACGCAGACGGGCCCTCCTGGCAGGTGGAAGGGGGAAGGGGGTCAGGGTCGGCCCATAGGGCCGACAGCCTGCGCCAAAAATGGCGCAAGCAGGCGGAAGAACCTTCCGCTGCAGGCTCTATCTCGCGACAGAGCCTGCAATCGCATCGCAAGATGCGATCGGCGAAAGGAGGGGGGCGATCAGGGAAACAGAGGAAAGAAATGGAAAAATTGTAAACTTTAAATTAATTGCATTTTTCCGTCGTTTGGCGTCCAAATGCAACGAAACTTGACACCAAGACGTGTTATGACATAATGAATGCCCTCGCATCGAAATCGATTCGGAGCAAAATTTTATTTTATTTTAATTTTTGAGGTTTAAAAATTTGAAAATTCGCGACGATCAAATCAGCGCTCAGAATTTGATGAAACCTCTCGACCAGCCTTTAAATAATATACTCAACACAACAACACTGAAAATGATGAATTCGAACGCGCATTTCAATGTTCTCAATTTTTAGAATTTAAAAATTTCAGAAAATAAAATGGGAGCTTCCGTTAATCGGATCTCCCCCAAACTAGGGCTCTTTGATCTAAAAATTATTTCTATCTATTGGTAATTTTGTTTGCCCTAAATTGAAATTCTCCGGGATCCTGATTCCTAAGGCGGGATTTTGACATAATTAGCAAAATAATGATTTTGGGTCGTTACAAACTCCCCTACTTAAAAACGATGTCGTCCTCGACATCAAAAGAACAAAAAGAAGATTTAAGGAAAGTTCTGGGTTACCTCAACTAGGAAATAACTCTGGATACTTTCTTCGCATAACATCCTCTTTTTCCCACGTAGCTTCTTTTACAGTATGATTGTGCCACTATACTTTAATCATCGGGATCGTTCTGCTTCTTAATTTTCGGCGATCTTTTTCAATGATTTGAATTGGCTTTTCGACATAAGTCAGATCAGGTTGAATTTCAACTATTGAATCAGAAATTTGTTGAGAGGGTTCCTGGAGGCATTTGCGAAGAGCAGAAATATGAAAAATATTGTGTATGGCAAAAAAATTTTCAGGAAGTTTAAGTCCGTAAGCCGAGCTTCCAATTCCTGCGGTTACTTTGAATGATCCAACATATATGAGGCTCAACTTACCTGTAACTCCAAAGCGATGAATACCTTTCATCGGGCTAACCTTTAGATAGGCACGATCACCAACGCAAAATTCTAGCATCCAATGTCTAGCATCGTGATACTTCTTTTGTCAGTCTTGGGTTGCTGCAATTCGACTCTTGATTTGTTTTATCTTTTCATTTGTTTCTTCAATCAATTCCGAACCGTAGATTTGAACGTCTCCAACTTGTATCCAGGCTAGTGGAGTGCTGCACTTTCTTCTATACAGGGCTTCATAAGGAAGGGGCCATCCCAATACTTGCTTGGTGGCTATTATTATACGTGAATTCGATTAATGGTATGTGCTTTTCCCAACTACCACCAAAATCAACAATACTCAACCGCAGTAGATCTTCGAGTATTTGATTAACTAAGTCTATTTCTGGGCTTAATCTCAAAATTTGAGAGTAGAATGGGTGGGTATCCACTATAGTTGAAGGTAAGCATTGGGTGTTTGGGTGGCTACATTTCAAAGTTGTTGGAGAATCTGTTTGGAATATGCAATGACCAGAATTTGGTTTATTCGAGCAGCTGTCCAAAAGCTATTATGAGTGGTGACGTGAGTGAAGGTAATGGCTGCTGTCTAGTGCTATTAAACATTGAACGAGAGTTACCCTAAGCAGTCATTTGGGGGGATTGTATACAAGGCTATGCTGAACAACCATATGTTAAGCAACCATTTGGTGAATTTGTGTTGGAATGCCCTCTAGATTGAGCAGATTTATGAGTCATTTCTAGGTATAAACCTCTCTATTTTAGTGTGAAATAGGATTAATCATTTGCTGAAATAGGAACTGACTCTGATAAGGATATACTTTATTATCTCAAGAGATAGTTATTGAGGGTTGTTTAGAACGTAACCTTGCTAGCGACGAAGATGACCAAATGGATCAAATACAAAAGATGATCATTAATTCTAATAAGACTATAGTGGTAGGATTCGAGAGTATAAGTGAAGCTTTTCTTTCTTGTCATTTGTGAATAGTGTAGGTATTAAAAGTTAGATCGATAGATAATAATATATTTAAGCTTAGGAAATGGTAGAATATTTAATAATGCAAATCACCATTTTCAAAGCCTAATAAAATTTACAAATATAATTTTTGCAGACGCATAAGCTTTGTGAGTACTTCTCAGTCATAGTCGAAACAAAGGTACATAGATATTACTTTTTGCACTTAAATTGCTTTTATTACTGTTTAGCTTCACTTTGAGCTTTATCCATGTTGATGTTGAACGAAATGCTTATTTACTGCTATAATAAAAACACAGAACATAATATATTTATATATTTACAAGGGTTCCAAAATAGTGATTGAATTAGGTTAGGGATGGGGTTAGTCCATTGGGAGGTATATAGTGCCACCTAGAGCCTTTGAGGAAGACTAGGTGATGCAGATGTTTTATTGAACCCAGTCTTGAGGTTCTAAATTTGCCCAACAGAACTACTAACGTTGCTTCATGACATCAAGACATATTTATATAAGTTCTCATGTGTTGATTTATTTTTATTTATGAAAATGGCATGTGACATAATTATGGCAAGAGAATGTTTTGTTTGCAGGAATTTCAATTAGTTTATTGCACTAAACTCTTATTTTCCTATAATTTTATTATATCCTTACTTTCACTTCCTTCATTTGCTTAAGTGTAATATTTAATATCATTTGTACTTATAATGTGCTCTAAGACATTATTATTATAATGTCAGACTAGGTACAACTAAAAGGTGCTGAGCTAGCTCGAAGACATGTTAAGGAATTTGGTGCAGATTGAATTTTTAGTTTATTTTTATGCTTATAAAGAACAATTGAGGATTCATATATGTTGGAAATATTTAAATATTATTGTAACATCTGGGTGATTCTATATTTTAAATTGAATGGATTGATATTTTTGACATCTTGTATGGCTCTGGATGTTTAATTAGTAAATGTTATTTTACTTAACCATCCAATAGGATCCTACGGGAATGAACCTAATGTTGGATTAGTTTTACTAACTAAACAACAGAGCATTACACTAAATGTAACTAAAATACAAATTGATACTTGAACCCCTCCCAAATAATAGCTTAGAATTTAAATTACATTGTATCCTCTTTAAAGATTATAGCTTGTAACACGGATGATAATGATGAAATAATAGTTTGAATTGAAGTTTTAAGTTTTTCTCTCACTTCATCTAGGTTTTTATCTCTTCATCCCCTCTTATCAAGCATTGGCACCTTTGCCCTCGATTTTCTTTCATATTTACCCACATTGCTTAGCTGATGCCCTGTACCTTTAAATTTGATTTTAAGCCTAACTTTAACCTTCCTCCTTTAAACATCAGCTTTAAGCCCCTACAACCTTCATAGCCATTTCCCTCTCCCCCATTGTTCAACTGTCTCCTCTTTGAACAACATTCACTAATATCCTCTTCCTTTGTCCAACACATTACCTTTGATAGCACCTCTAAAATACTCCCAAGAGGCCTCTCCCCCTTTTGGAAGTTTCATTTAAGAGTCTTGGCTCACCCCTTTACCTCCACTCTACCAAATTCCTTGGCCAACAACCTAGCCAAGACTAATCAACTCTAACCATTTTCATATACAATATATAACCCAAATCATAAAGTCCCCCCACCCTCCACATTTAAAACCCAAAAATCAGGCATTGGGGATTTTTTTTAATCCAAGCAAAAGAGAAACAAAAATATTTATGTTGCCAGAAACATACTTAGTACAAGCAATCAAAATAATGCACAAGCACAACTTAACACTTGAGATTATTAACAAAAAGTAAGTCATGTGTTATTCATGCCAAAAAAAAATTCAATTTGATGAACAAATTTAAGCACACCAAAACGAATTGAAGCTAAGTAAAAGTACAACTTTTACCAGTACACAAAAGTAAAATTCAAGACAGCAAAGCTGATATATACAGACTAGTGGCAAAGAGAGTGATGAAAATCCCTTTTTTGCTAGTTTGCTTGGATAGTCAAACCATCTCCACAGAAAACAGAAAATATACAATTTAATTTAAGACTAGAACTAAGCACTAAGAACATGAATATCCTGGAGCACTTACAAACCATATAGAAAAGCACTAAAATCCACCAAAGCCTCAATCAACAAAAATTGTATTATTATTCTAGAATACGATGGACTGACTCAACATCCTGAAACAAAAGAAAAAATGTAAAATACATGAAGAATATGTTATAGAATTTGTTGAGTACCATAATTACTCTTTCCTTTCTTGCGCCATTTTTTTTCGTATCTCATGAGCTGTATTGAAAATACCCATTGTTGGTGTGTTGCAGACAAAGCATTTCTTGTTCTTTAAATGGTGCTATACAACAAAAATAATGTGATGACAATCAGCAACCTAATTATACATAATAAGCTTTTGGTATTAAAAGAGCAATGCTTGGAGTTAATGATAAATAAATAAGGGAAAACAAAGCACGCCTTGCTATCTTATCTTTTTTTCATTAAATCCATAACAATGTAGGGATATAACAAAGCACACCAAAATATGTTGATGCAGAATAGGCCGGGTAGGGATACAACAGGAAAGGATTTAAAGAATGCAATTAAACTTGAACAAAATCTCAAAATAAAAGAGTGATGCTTGAAAAAGAACAGATGAATTTACAAAACTAGTGAAAACCAACTAATTGCAATGCAAACCCATTTTAAATAATATACAAATAAAATGAAATAACAAATTTTAAAACCAAGCTATTATGAAAATTCCGTCAAATCCAAACTTACTGTCCAATGGATACTCCGAGCTACCATGGCCTTCTCGGTCCATTTTATCCCAAGTGGATTCGTAGGGGAGCAAAAAAGTTTATTCTTTTTCCTCTTAAAATGGATTACAGTGAAGCGATTTGTTTTGTCACTTCCAAAAGGCCAGATTCATACCCTCATAAGAAAGCTCCCACAATTAAAAGAGGGAAGCCAACACCTATATGCCCAATTGAAGAGAGAAATCACTTCTCACTTTCCATCTCATTTTCTACTGCACAACTGGAAGATCTAGTCTTCAAGTTAACGGAGATCATTTTAAAAAGTACAAAAGTTAACAAGATTTGGCAGTTCTCGCTTAGTTTAGAGTAATTGCAACTTCTAAAGATGCTAATGGGAAGCTAAGAGTTAATACATTTTAGAATCTAGCTGTGGCTATGCTAGGCATGATGAAAAATAATTTATGTACCTTTTTAAATGAGTGGTGGTGATAAAATACAGGTATCGGTGTTGTGCATCAGCAAGCAATAGAAGTGTCAAAATTGCTCAAAGGGTCGGGTTCAGGTCAAAACTCCCTACTTTAACCCGACCAACGTCTAACCAAATTAACTTGAACATGACCCATTTTAACACAGATACTCGAACATTACAAAAGCTGGGCAGGGTCTGTGGTGAACGATGAGGGGAAACAGCCGACAGAAACAATGGGGGCCACAAAATGTAGTAGTCGTGAGGGAAGGTAAAGGGCAATATGATATGTTTGCATGTGATGATTGCATATTAGTTTGTGCTTCCTCAAGTCTGCTTTTTTGAGGTGGTACTTTTTATAAAGCAAAAAAAAAAAGCATCCTCCTAAACATTCTAAGCAAATTTGGGATGGGTTTATATAAAGAGCAGGTGCTATTAACCTCTGTCAAACAAAGCCTATACTGAAACATCTTTTAAGAATCATAGAATGAGAAAAAATTTTGCATTTAAATTTCATTTTTTATAAAAAAATTTAGCCTAAGCCAATTAAAATTTATTGCACATTAACAGCTCATTTATCATATAAAAAATATAAAAAATAAGATGCTTAAAATATAGATGTCAAAAATAAAAAAATTTAGATGGTTTATAACAATGTTATAAAAAAGTGTCCTAGATTATGCATATATAATTAAAAAGAGGAGGTGGGTTTACAAAGCTTAAGAACCAAAGACTCATTTCTCAAACCTCTTCACACAAATTTGGAAAATGATTCAAGCTATAGTTTGGGAGATAATGTCCAAACAAAAAAAGAAGACGTCCGATTTCATTACAAACTTTTTGGAAAAAAGAGATATTGTTAAGACAAAAGAGAGGTAATTTAGAGACATGTTCATCCTCCTCTTTACTAATATTTTATCCCAATTTTATATTAGTAAAGATCATTACTTTTTTACTTCTCCGAATTTTATCATATTATTTACTCAAAATATTATTATTATTCTTTCCAACAAAAGCAGCTGATGTTAACAAAATGCCTCCAAATAACTAAGAAAATAGGCCCAAAAGAAGACCATGTAGAAAGAACAAATTCATCACCATAACAACGAGATGCTAGAGAACCTCTATAAGGTGCAAGGAATTTTTTGATGCTGATGATTTTTTTACCAAGGAGACACGTCTAGTAAAAGAAAGTTACCTTAGTTAAAGTCAACAACAAGCGTAAAACTTTGTAAGATCTTTTTGTCATGAATCTTTTACAAAAATATGCTAATGCTAAGGTGTCCCCTGAAAGTGACGTGTTGAATTGCTTAAATTTGTTGAGAAATATGCAACGACTAAAACATTGGCGCTCAAGTATTGCGTCAGATAAGCAGGGGTACATGTATTATGGGCGAATATGGGTAAACAAGTTAGTACATGAGCTAAATTAAGAATATGTAGTTGGAATATTGACACTCTCAATAACAAACTTTTTGATTTGGTGGATATTATGATTTATGAGAGTATCAACATTTTGTCTTAAAAGAACAAAGTCGATAGGAGAGAAGTAAAAGATATTGATAGCTGAAGCTTTAAACTTTAATACTTTGATAAGAATCATCATAAAATTTGGTATCATCCTAGAAAAATATTTAAGTTCAATGGTTCAGATGATAAAAATCTATGGCTTGATGATAAATATTTAAAAGCTATAGTTTAAGCTTTAACTCTAATACTTGAATAAGAATTATCCTAGAAATGATGTTTGTATCATTCTGAAAAATATTTAAGCTTAGATATATTTAGATGATAATCTATAGTTTCTTCATCCCGTGTCGAATTATGATCTAAGCTTTCACGCTTAGCATCAATTCTTAGACTGTAAAGGACTAGTTGTAGCATTTTACTTAATAATGTAACACTTAAAAGAGCATGACTACTAAAGTTTAGAGATCCTAAACATGATCAGTAGTGTTCGAAGGCGCACTTGACTATAGAGACCATAGAGTCTCTTCTTAGCATAGAGACACAAGTCATTGGAGAAGTAATATGGATGGTAAGATTACATTTGGAGTTTAAAATTGAGAATATAAAGTTTTAAAAATGCCATTCGCTAGTTGTATAAATGTTGCTAGGCATCGAAAAGGTCAAATGACATCACTAGTTCATTCACAGTAGAGTGACTCCAATGGATAGTAAGATTACATAATGTCAATCTTAAATAGTTTGCGCTACTAAGCATATTTTGTTTGGTCCATATGTTAAAATATTTGAGTTTAGAAATTTTGTATTTGTTAAAACAAGAGGATGAAAAATAGATATGGGAAAAAACTATTAAAAAAAGATCTTCATTATTTAGAATTTAGGGATGACCTTCTAATTTGACAGTGCATAACGGAAACAAAATATTCATATAGCCAGCCCCACTTAGTAGACTAAGGCTCAGTGTCGTTAAGTAAAAAGAGAGATTAAAATTGGCCCCAACAAAACTAAAGACATCAAAATTTTGTTGCAACTGCAAAACTTGTTAGGTGTACCAAAATTTATGAGCACATGTCAATATGTTTACAAGTTCATATTACTTTTATTTAAATAGTCACTCTTCATTCTCTTATGAAGGCCAATCAAACCAACCTCTACCCAAGTTACAAAACAATTGTGAGGTTAATGTTGATGCTTCTGATATGCTCAAGAGTTGTACTAATTCAAGAAAGAAAACGTGTACCATAAAACTTGAAATACTGCAGTTAACACAAGAAATTATATTACCTATGATAAGAAATTACTTCAATTTCACAGAACAGTCAAGCACTTGTAAAATTATGTAATTCAGCAAGAAGATAATGGTGCATATCAACCACAGACTATTATAATACTTTCAAGCAAAATCAAAGCTTCAACAAACAGCACAACAGAAGTGGATGGGACACCTGCAACAATTCAACTTTGTGGATTGTTAAAAGAAACGTGTACAAAAACAAGTTGGTAAATATGCTCTCAAAACCATCAATTTCAATATCCATCCTAATGCAGATACAACAGCCTCAACATACCGAGTATGTCAAGCTATATAAACTTGATGGTGATTCTTAAGAATAAATAATGAAGAATTAATTAAATGATACAGTCAAAAGCTGAATTACTCCGTTGAGGCAATTAGCTATGGGTATCAACAGATAACAATAGACTAAAGTGAATTTGAGAATCTCATATTTTAAAGGTAATCGAATACTTGAGAGTAAATAAAATGCTTTAAATTTTCAAAAACATGTATATTATCTCAACATACATCTAATCATGGCCAAGTATAGTCTAGATTGTGTGTTATGTTGCACCTTTGAACCAATATACTAAAAGCAAGTTATACATCCCTTAACAATTCCAAGCCGCCCATGATACCATGAGAAGTACATTCATGAATTCCTCAGAGGATTGCCAAAGCCTGAATGGGACTTAACTAGATATTTGTTGTCGTAGATAAATTCTCAAAACGGTTTGTTCTGGTTTCTTCCAAGCAAACATTTATTGCTGGATACCCTTCAATAATATTTAACTGTACTTTGATATCTCAAACTCAATTATCTTTGATATACACTCATAATTCCTTGAGACCATTTGAAAGACTATTGAATATGATGAACATAACTTGAATAGAAAAGTATGGCTTTTCATTCACGAGCAAATATCCAGATAAAGATTGCCAATACAGAACCAATGACAACTGTAGAGGGGATTCAAATAAAGCATCTAAAACACGAGAAGAAAGTTTACAGTGAACGCAGTTTGCCTTAAATTGTACAATACATCATTCAAAAATGAGACCAACAATTGAAGCCTCCTCGGGTTGTTGTTGTTGTTTTTTATTTGGTTTGGAAATTATTGCTGTTGTTGTTTCTCATTGGTTTGAAATTTTGGTTTGAGAAATTTTTGGCTGCAGTCCTTTTGATAAATTATTAGAACATATTACTATATTTGTAATTATTGCATTAAGATAATTACTATATTATATTAATATATATTACTATATTTGTGTTTACTATATTAAGAATACACTATATTATATATTAGCATATTTATGATGTATTAGACTGGCTATAAATACTGGTATTATTCAGTAATGAAAGTAATTTTTCCATCACCAATTTTCGTTATCATATAGGTATCAAAGCAAGGCCTCTTCGCCCGTTGCTCTTCTTGATCACTGTAACGACCCGATGTCGTTACTTTGCAAATTATGTCAAAATCCCGACTGTAACATCAGGATCCCGAGAAATTTCAAATTAAGCAAAAAAATACCCTTAGATGAGAATAAATTTTTAGATCAAAGTGTCTTAACTTGGGAGAAATCCGAAAAACGAAAATTCCAGCTTTAATTTCTGAATTTTTTTAAATTCAATAAATCAAAAACATTAAAATACATGTCCAAATTCATCAATTTTTGTGTTGTTGTGTTAAGAACATTATTTAAAAGCTGCTCATTAAGTTTCATCAATTTTGGATCGTCAGTTCGATCTAAATTAATTTTTTGAAGTTTAAAATTTCAGAAATTAATAAAAAATAAAATATTTGTCCAAATCGAAAATTTTTAGCGTGAGGGTGTTCATTACATCATAACACACATCAGTGTCAAGTTTCATTATTTTTGGACGTCAAACGGCGGAAAAATACGAAAACTTTAACTTTAAGTAAATTTTCAAATTTACTTAAAAGAATTTCTCCCCATTCTTATTTCGCCTGGGAGGCATAAGTTTCCACTAGGAGAGGCCCCACCCATCTGACGCTTCCCCCTCCTTATTTTCTCTATTTAAGTTCCCCCTCCTCCTTTCCTCTCACAACCCCCCTCTCCCTTGCTGCTAGCCCCCTCTCCCTGCTGCCAGCCCCTCCCCCAGGTAGCCACCAGCCTCGGCAGCCACCCTTTTGGATCCTCCAAACCATCCAGCCCCCTCTCCAGCCTCCCCACTTCGGCAACCCTTCCGGCTTCCCTCAACCACGTTCAGCCTCCCTCCTTTTTGCAGCGGCGACTCTAACCAAGATATAAGAAGGTATAAATGAGGAGATTTTGCTAATACTATTATATACTTAATCTATCATAATTATGAAAATATATATGATAAGATTATGTCATCACATTAGCATTGTTGGCATTAATCAATAATGATAAACAGTGCATATGTTATAAAATGACTATTATTTCCATTTAGGCACTTTTTATTCTAACATTTTATTATTATTATTACTTTCTGCAATTTAATTTGTCATTTTCATTATGTCTTTTACTTTCATATATTATTATTATTATCATAATAATAACGCCAATCTAATGTAAAAGCGAAATAAAAACAGAATGAAAAAGAATATAGTAATTACTCCTAAGAACATTGGCTAAAAGCTAATTTAAAAATATACAAATCTAAATGCAGATCCAAAAGTCGAACTGTCAATTTTTGAATCTTAAAAAACAAAGGTACTCAGTATATGATATGTACTACTTTTTATAATTTATTGCTTAGCTTCGCTTATTTGCTTTGAGCCAAATTCATTTGAAACTTGGTTAGTTGTTCGGAACCAACGTGATAACATTCGTGGGTTGCTGGAAAATGACATCAGTAATATTAATGTTTAGTTGGTTATTAAAAATCAACATCCTTTTCATTCATAGGTTGTTGAAAAAATAACATCAACAATATTCGTGAGTTATTGAAAAATGACATCAGTAACATTAATGCTTGATTGGTTATTAAAAACTAACATCCTTGTCATTCGTGGGTTGCTGGAAAAATGACATCAGCAATATTCGTGAGTTACTGAAAAATGACATCAATAACATTCGTGGTGGATTATTGGAAAAATAACATCAGTAACTTACATTTTGTGATAACACTTGTTGCAAGAGACTTTTATTTCTTTTACGCTATTTTCTTATTCTTTTTGCATCTTATTACATCCTTATATCTGCTAATCACATTTCTGCTTTTATAAAAATGTAATATATTTTGTTTATTGTGGTACTTAGAGTATTATCTAATTACTGGGAATTCCAATCCCAATACTGTTTTATGAACAATACCAGGTCAGGTAATTCTGGGGGAGCTTGAAGAAGAACTTTAAAACTTAAATTATCAATTGGCCGATGGATGCTACTTTAACTTTTATTTATCCTTTTATTATCTCTTTATTTTTTAAAAAAATTGAACAATATTCCTGATATATGATGAAGATTTTTGTATTATGTAATTTTGAAATGAATGGAAAATATCTTTGAATTTTATATGTATATTTCCTCTATTCTCGAATTGCTCAATATGATCATGCGGTATGTGAACACTCAAATGTCGGGACATCACAATCACAATCTAGGATTCATTCTTCTCACTTAAAGCTCGCTCAACTCTTGACCCAAGATTAATGAATCAATCGCCTTCTAGGATCAAACTCTTGTGTTGATCTTGATGGAATATTAGGAATATTCCAATATCCGCTCTGATAGTCCTTCAAGAAACTCCTCTCCATCATCAAATGTGCCCAACCTCAAATTGATCCCTCATTTTCTTCCAATATAACTTGATGAGAATAACTTCTATGGAAGACAATTGATTCCACTATTCAGCAGTCAAGGGCTTATTGGGCATTTGGATGGTTCGGTTTCATCACCTTCTCTCAACAATGCCAACACCCACAATCCCATACATCTTGATTGATTTATTCAGGATCAACAAGCTCTAACATGACTTCATTCATCCCTAACCGAAACAGCCTTCAGACATGTTCTCCGCATTAGATCTGCCAGAAAAGCTTGGATTTCCCTGGAAAATGCATTTGCCAAGCCATCACCAGCTAGAATCCTTCAACTACAAATGCAACTACATGTGCTAAATCAAGGAACATTTTTAGTCCTTATACTCTCTCTCTCTCTCTCTCTCTCTCTCGGATGAGGTGGATAAATTTAGAATTACCATTTGAATTTTTTGCCCTTATACTCTCGCTCAAAATGGTGCTATTAAACGCCATCATAGACACACTATAGAACTTGGTCTTGCCATGTTAGATCACGCGCCCCTCTACCCTTTCATTTTGGGTGTAAGCTTTTGAACTGCAGCCTACCTAATCAATCATCTCCCAACATGGCTATCAAAAATGAAGTTCCTTTACATAAATTATTCAACCAATGGGTCGACTATTCCTTCATAAAGGTATTCGGGTGCCTTTGCTACACATACATCCATCCTTACGACACCACTAAACTTAGCTATCGCTCCACCAAACGAATCTCTCTTGGCTACACAAACAATTATTAGGGCTATTGTTGCAAAGATATTCAAACCAGCCAAGTTTATCACTCTTGGTTTGTGTGTTTCGATGAAACCACCTTCCCTTATGCCTCCATTTTAAATCGAACTCCTCAAAGCTCTACCTAATCTCAAAGCACCAACTCTACCACTCATCTTTCCATCATGACACCTTCGGCGCCTGCTCATATTACTTCACTGTCAATTGATCATAATGAAAATGCAGGGAATCAGCAACATAGCAGAGAACTGGTTAATAATACAGATATTTATTCTAACCCATTGTACAAGATCCATCATTTCAAACTACTACAGGTTCTGCACCCTCTACTTCAGCTGAGTCACCTCTCGGTTCTCCCAACCTGGACAAAAATAGTACAAAACCGGTTCACTTCATGCGGCTGTCTCACTTCAGAATTATTAAACCAATCCCAAATAAGCACTTCATACCGAGACTGAACTCATGAACCAAAAAACCTCACAACTGCTCTCCAATCACCCGTTTGGACATCAGCCATGTAAGAAGAGCTTCACAGTCTTTCAAATAATAACACTTGGACTTTGATTCTTCAACCTCCCAATAAGAATATCGTAGAGTGTAAATAGATTTTCAAAATAAAAAGGAACGACGATGGCACAATTAATCGCTACAAGGCTCAGCTAGTTGCAAAGGGATTCCACCAACGATATGGGATCGACTACATTGACACCTTCAATCCTGTTGTCAGTCAACCACATCAGAATCATTCTCTCCATTTCTTTTTCCCACATTTGGTGATGCGGCAACTGGATATTCAAAATGCTTTTCTCCATGAAGATTTTCTTGAAGAAATATATATGTAGCAACCACCAGGTTTTAATACACAACCATTTATTGTATGTCAACTTCACAAATCAATTATGGGCTCAAACAGGCTCATTGATCGTCGTATCACAAGTTATCCTCCGCTTTACAAATGCTTGGCTTTATCAAATCTCGGAATGACACCTCTTTATACATATACCACAAAGACAACATTCGTTCATACCTCATTGTATATGCAGATGACATTATTATTACAGGAAACTGCATCCACCATATGGATTTCACCGTTCAATCCTTAAATCATCAATTTGCCAGTTCAAGATCTTGGTAAACTAAACTTCTTTCTCATCATGCAACTCACCACTACAGAACTAGGCCTTCACCTCTCACAGCACCAACATATTTTCTACTCATTTCATGACGGTGGACTCACCAATGCTAAGCTCGTTGATACTCCTATGGCTGCCAACACTACCCTATCTGCCAACGACAGTCCTCTAATTAATAGTTCCACTTTGTATCGTCAAACAGACGACTCTCTTCAGTATGTTACCATTACTTGGTAGGACATTGCTTTTGTTGTCCACAAAATTTGTCAATTCATGCATCTCCCCACCGAAAATCACTGGAGTGCAGTTAAGAGAATTTTATAGTATCTCAAAGGAACCGTGCACCATGGATTACAGTTTACACCATGCCGCTCAACTAGGTTACGGGCTTTCGTTGATGCCTACTGGGTTGGTTGCCCAAATGATCGCCGATCCACGGGTGGCTATGCTATTTTTCTGGGAAACAACTTGGTTTCATGGTCCTCCAAGAAACAACACAGTTTCTCGGTCCTCTACGGAAGCTGAATATCGAACCCTTGCAAACACTACATCCAAAATCACCTGAATCATGTCTCTCCTTCAAAAACTTCACCTCACTTCAGATATGTCTCCTATCGTTTGTTGTGATAACATCGGTGCTATATATTTGTCTTCAAATCCCGTTCTTCATGCACACACCAAACACATCGAAATTGATATGCATTTCATCCGGGACAAAGTTCTACAAAAAGCGATTATTGTTCAATACATTCCCTCCAACGATCAAATCGTCAACAACTTTACCAAACCCCTACCAAGTACTCGCTTCAAGTATTTACGTGACAAGCTTCGTGTCTTTCCTAAAATATTTGTTTGAGGGGGGATATTAGAAGATATCACTATATTTGTGGTTATTATATTAAGAATATTATTATAATATTACTATATTAAGAGAATTATTATATTATTTATTACCATATTTATGATGTATTAAACCGGCTATAAATACCAGTATTATTTGGTAATGAAAGTAATTTTTTTGTTTCCAATTTCCACTAGCGCCTCATAAATCATCAAAGGTTTTATCCTCGGAAAATTCCTAACCACGGTTCATTTGATTATATCGTTTCTCCAAATGTCATTGTTGTCTTCAAGAAAGAAACATCCGTCATATCCTCTTTGATGGACAGAAAATTGATAAAGTTTAAATGCACTTTTACAAGCTCTTCTAGTATCATAAAGATACTCCAAATATATTCATCAAGCCAAGTCTTCATTGCTTTATATGACAAACAGCATTACTGCAAATCATTTTGTACTAATATGCCTCCTATTATATTTTAAGGTTTGCATGAAGAGGATGGAATCACATCAAACTCAATAGCATCTAGTTTTCAACTTTATTATGGTCCAAATTTTCAATAGAAGCAACCTTATGGGGAAGGTTTTCAATGAAAAACTCAAGGGATATTATTGGCATTTCAACTACAACAACAACACCAAGCCTTAATCTCACTAGGTGGGATTGGCTAATACCATTGCCTTTTCAAACTTTTAAATTTTCAAGAAAAAGCCTTTATATGGGAAACGCTTTACTATGCATGAATCTTCCCTTTTCAAAATGATATTAAACAAAAATTGATGGAAGCAATCATGCTAACAGAAGATCTGTTAAGGATATTTTGCCTACACTCAAAAGGGTAATGTCATCTTTAATTTTTCTAATCCCATTCAAGCCATCAATGTTACTACTGCTCAAGTTGATGACTCTTACAAGTTACAACCCATGTTTATGCATTGATAAAGAAAAGCTAAACATCTAGTTAGATTGTGATTCTATTATAGCTAATAAGTTCATAAAAGCATTGATTGCTGCCCTTCAAATATTTCCATTCTGTTCAAATAATTCAGTTTCTTATGTCCAAAGCTCACGAAAAACTTCAAATATCCACTTAGAAGGTAACCAAGCTGCCCGATTACTCTGCTAAATGGCCTCAGCCTCAGCTTCAGATTACCAACATGCTTTCTCAAGTGTTGACATGCTGACCATAGGTATCACTAAATCATCTACACTAAAACCACTAACATTTCTTAGAAAACAAAAAAAAAAATCATCTTTAAAATTATTAGCAATTCATTACTTTAACTTCTCTTATGAATACAAATTGATTAAGAAAACCCTAGTTATTTTATGAGGAGAACAACATCAAACCTTAGTCTAAGCAAAATCAGCTGCATGTATCCTTTAACTCCACTGTGCTCCACTAAAAGAAACGCATCACTTGGAAAAGATGTCTTAGCTCTAACTCAACTTTGCAAAAGATTCATGTCATGATTATTCAACAAGTTTCACACTAGTTGTTGGCCACCTAACACAACCATTCACTTTTTTCATCCAATACTTGGGAATCGACAATGGTGAAGTCAATGCGTTAATGAGGGCAGCATAAGAAATTTCCTTTTCTTGAAAAATACTAGCTTAAAACACAATAACAAATTATAGGCATTTATGTGAAGTCTAATATAGTCAATTACAATCACAATATCACTTGGGAGGAATAAAAATTCAAGCAAGTCTTGTGTGATATTGTTAGATGGCATCTTTGATACATTAGATATCAACTTTTATGTAATAAACCTGGCAAGTAATGTTGAATCTTGAAACTTAGAAAAAATTTTCCATTGGAAGGCACGCATGGACAAGCACCACATGAAAATATTTACATATATACACAAGGCAGAATTCAAATTAAATGGAATTAACTTTCTTAAGAAATAATTTTACTTGCTTGTGATTTTCTTAATTAAATCTTGTAAATAACGTTGAACCCGTATTTAGCAATTGCGAGCATGTTCATTGGCACTAGATGGCAGAATCTAGTTGGCGGAACTTAAGCAATCATCCAGCTTCACATAAAATAACATTGAATCACATCTAATAGCACTGACTGCTTAATAATATTGGCATTTAGCCCTATGCCAATCACAGCAAATTTTCAGGTTAATGCCACTCCAAAAAAAAAAAAAAAAAAAAAAAAAATTAAATAAAGCTGACATATAGATAAAGCACCAAAAGCTAAGAGCACTAAATGAATTTATGCACAATAAATAATATGAATATACCTTGAGAGCACAGTGCTCACAGAAATAGTGCTTGCACTTGGTCACAACAGGATCCTCGAAAGGTCTCCTACATATACAGCAAGCAAATGGTATGTCATGTTCATCATCATCATCGCTCCCAGCACCCCCATCCTCCCCACTGCCTCCCATGGCCAACTCCCTCTTCCTTGCCTTCTCCCTCTCCTCCCAATCCTTCTCCAGCTGCCACCCAGACTTATAATCGCCCCTATCGTGCATAAACTTGCACGCATCCCCAAACCCACAATAACCAGTCTCCTTATAATCCTTGCAGATGTCGGGCTGATAGTCGAACCTTGCCGACGTCCGGATGTGCGCGGACGCACGCAGCGGACCGTGGGCACCACCAGCCTTCTCTCCGGCAACTGTTTGTTCACGGCGGAACCCAGCCTTATAATCCGTGTAACCGTGAATACCACGATAGACCTTTTCTTTGCCGGTCTCTGACCCGGATTTTCCCTTAAGGGATTCCTCCGCCCGCTTGAGTACTCGCTCGCGGATAGCGCGAGCGTCGCGATCGAACTCCGTCTCAGTCTGAAGAGAGGCAGTGGCGCGGCTGTCATTCTGAACCTGGATCATCTTGGAAGACTCGAATTGAAAGAGGTCGCTACTGCTCATGCGTTCGGTTTCGGCATCGTCACCACCCAACGGCATTGCGGAGGAGGTCAATGAGGAAAAGTGCATAGATTTGCCGGAAGGTAGAGGTTTTTTGGGTATTTGAGAGAAGATGGAGGTTTGGGAGTTTTATCGCGGTTGTCATCATCTTCGGTGGATTCGATGGAAGTTCTCTTGCGGATGTTTTTGTTCCGAGAAGGCTTCTTAAAAAATTGCAGACATCTCCGCTCTGATCAGTCATTTCCGATGTCAAGCGGCCTCCAGCCGAAAGCGGATAGAAGAACCGCGGCGAGCTCCACTAATTAAATTTAAGAAAATATAAAATTTCATATTTTTATAAAATATATCCAAAATTACTTCAATACCCTCCAATATACCTTAATATTTTTTCTTATAAATATATATTTTTAATGAGTTTTTAATTATGATTTTAATTAGTTAAACTTAATTAATATAAATTAAATATTAAATTTAAAAATTTTAATTATGATGGAGCACGAATTAGAATACTATAACAACTTTCATTATCTAAAAATATATTATTAAAACTTTGCATATAACAATACTACTGAATATCATATTATTTGAATACTATGTTATTTTTAGAATTTTACATATAACATTGAACAAAGAAATCATAATAAATGATTATTAGTGATTTACTACTAAACTTTAAGATGTTACTTTTTGATAATAGGATGCGTATAAAAATAATAAATGTTCTTGAAAAATTGATTCACATATTTATAGAAAAAATAAATTGTTAGTTCATTAAATTGTTAGTGCCCAAAATATTCTTAAATTTATTGGTGATGAGCATTTCAAAGCAAACACAACCTCACCATATCCCACCATACCCCATGTTGGGTTTTGTCTATTGTGTTGTAAGCCTCGAATGCATTGGATTGACCATGATCTCAATATAAAATTAAATCAAATGTGAAGTGAGCTTGAAATTACATCATCACTTAACTAAGCGCTTAGGCTCGCACGTGCTCCACTGAGGAACATTGAGAAATATGGAACGGATATATGGACGCGCCCAAGTGCCTGCTAAAGTATGGCATGCAACATAATTTGCATCTCTAAGCGCACACCTTTATTATTCAAGCACATAGAACCCGAAAAGATAGGGAGAACCCAAATACCAAATATATCGTAAACAACATCGCTCGCACGCCAAGCTCTTAATTAAAGCTATGACTTGCCTCTTAAATGATTTTTGGGGATAGAATGAGTTAGGGTATGGATACCCATAATTTTTTAGGATTTACAATCTTACTCATTTAAGATTTTGAATATATAATTTAATTAATGCATATTAAAATATTTTAATATATAATGTAAAATTATAGACTATTTTGACATGAAAAATATTATGTTTATACAAGAATATACACTAAAAAGTATTCAGGACCAATAAATTTTTTTTTTTTTTTTTACATGTAGGCATCACAAAAAGTGTATTCAACCAATAATTTACTTACACATTGGATTGACACATCATCTATATATTTTGGTGTATACGAGTGTGTAAGTGTAGCAATACTCTTTTGATATATAAATTATACTAAAATTAATAGTATAATTTAAGGTACTTCTACTAAAGTTAGTATTTCTATAAGCAATTAATTATTTTTAATAAAAGTATAAAATAGGGACTATGAAAAATTATAAAAAATGAAAATTATTTACAGGTCAAAAACAATTTTAGTAAAAGTGAGCAAAATATACTTAACATTATTTATATTTAAACAATTAGTAATTCATTAAATTCTTATTCTTTTAATTGCACTTCAAATAAGATATGATGATGTTGGTCACGCATTGAGATTAACAACTGCCTTTCCATTTAAAAATCGAGTGAGATGAAATCGAGTGAACTCGATGACGACTATTTTCTTATGTGTTCGATTAGCAACTCGGCTCAATGGCATAACGAAACTAGGCATTAGAAGCCAAATTGAGCTAGGCATTAATAATCGTGTAATGATTTTAACCCATGGTGACTCGATAGCCCGAACAACCCATCTGTACACTTGACGCGGGATGACACATATCTATAGTGCTATCTCTGACCCTGAGATGGCGTGATGTCTAAATTGAGCGCCCCTCGCACAACAAACTAGTGCACTTATATGTATATTTGCTCATGCCCAAGTTGACTGATGTGCATAGAATTTAGGACGCTACTACGCGCAGCGCTCAAAATGTGTCCCTTTGAAATGCACTTTTTGCATGTTTATTTGAGTCAATTTGGTAGGATCACATTATTTTTTTTTTCCTTCCCTGCTTAGGTAGGTATCATTTTCTCTATAATTTATTATGGTTGCACTCTGTACCACTAGAATCTAGCGCCAACACTAAATATTTTGTAATATCTCTTATAAGTGCAAAAGGAAAAGGAGAATGGGAAGAGCGACATACCTGATACTACGTCATTGTCTCCAGGTGCTAAGACTGGAGTGAGCGTGTAAATCCTTGCGTGAACAAGGTTACAAGGTGTGGGTCATCTCCTTTGATTAGGTGTCGGAGCTGTTGGTGGCCTTGGGGCGTTGGCCAGTTCTGGGGCAGCTCCCCTTACTGGTGCACGGAACATGGTTAGAGCGGTTGTGGTGTTTGTGCCTTTTTTAATTGTCGCCCCGTCTACCATTCTCATGGATCAACAATCCCGAATTTGGGAGCCGAGCTTGCCACACAAGAAACGCCTATAACAGTTGCGGTTAGCACTTGCCGTAGAGATGGGGTCTCCAACAATCTCCTCTTCTTCCTTGTTCGGGGTTCTCATAAGTTAACTGGAAAATTTAGCAGGTGAGTTGAGTTGTTGTCTTTTGAATGCCCATTGGTCTTTTATGGGATGATCCTGCCTCTTCTCTGTCTCGTGATATTAAAATGCTTGTTATTTTCTTCTTGTTCCATGATTAATGTACATTCTAAAAGTTCAGAGAAACGAGTGCATAAATGGAAGCAAGCTCCATCAGAGGGTATCTTTTATTCCTAACAGAAAAATAGTTGCACCTAGCTTTTTCCGTGCTTATTAAGTTTTGAGCGTACCTTGACATTTGAATGAACTTGGCTTCATAGTTGGCCACAAAGTTGCTACTTTGAACTAATTTCATGAATACCACTCCATGATATTCTGGGAAGCCTGTGGGACGTATTTGGCTTGGAATGTTTTTTAGAATGCTCCCCAATTTATGTGTTCCAATTCATACCAATGAGTTGGTGCTAGCGACAGATTCCCACCATATGTTAGCTTCATCTTTAAATAGGTAGCAAGTCACTCTAGCCACCTTTTCATTTAGACACTCCATACTTTCTTGTGTCTTATCTATATCTCTTAGTCAATCTTCTGCTTCCATAGGGCAGATAGTTCCATGGAATATTGGTGGGTTTAGTTTGAGAAAGATTGGAGAATTTTATCAAAATGATATTTAATATGTCTGCCTTATTTTGGGTTGCTAGGAACTCCAGAATAGCCTCATGAAGTAGTCATTTGTACTATCTAGAATTTCTATTAATATAGGTGCATTGATTGAGATTTTTATTGGGGTGCTCAAAAATCCATCTTATGAATCCATCTATTTGCTAAAATGTTGAAAGCTCAAATTATTTTATGTTTATGTCATCTATCTCTCTTTCTTACATAAACTATGATTTGATATTTACATATTATATTTCTTAAATTTACTCTCAGACTTGCTCTGATACCAACAGTGGGGATCCGATGTCAGGTTAGCGGGAACTAATTCAGCAATAATTTTGGGTAGTCCTCTAGCTGCATGATTATAATGAATGATTTAAAAGACATAATATGTAAGTATCAAATATAACTAATTTATTCATTAATTTAGAAATATTATAAATTTTGATCACAAAGATCTAAATAAAATAGAAAGTTACAAATTTTAAATAAAGTCAAAAATAATAAATCAGCAAGTAGCACTATCAGCAGCACTGTTTGGTGCTTAGTGTCTTTTCTCTGGGATGAGCTCCTGATCTGAGTATGTTTCAAAAGTGCAGACATATGAATATTATGTAATTATGAAACTAAATATTGATAAATATTAACTTTATAATTGTTAAATATAATCAAAATAATCAAAAACTTAAGAGAAAATAAAAAGTTGTATAAATTTATTCATGCAAATATGTTTCAATTACACTGAAATTTTTAGCATAAAAATAATTGATATTACAAAAATAAATATAGAATTTTAATGTTTGATAACAGGCGTAAAAAATATAATTTTGTTGGGCAAATACAAAATCGAGTAAAAAAGGAGAGTTCTATTTTGTGTTACATATCCCAACTTCTCTCTATACTTGCCCCTTAACGGCTTATCATGCCTCATGATGTTGGACAACAATTTCCTAGCAGTGTTTGATCAGACTAAAAATAGATTAATAGTGAACCCGTGCTATACAATTATCCAAACATTTTCTTATGTCATTTTATGTGACTATAAAAATATTTTTATCAAATTTGTGCCATGTTGAACACAAAATCACATTAAACAAGAGTAATAAAAGATGTCTAATATCTTTTCTTTGTGTGTGAATCAGAAAGTCAAAAGTCAAATATCTGCATAATTTTGTACTTAACCAGCAATTACTTGAAAACTTAATAGTTCAATTATTGCAATAATTATTACTAGAAATTTAATATAAACTTATTTATATGAAAACAAATGTAATTATAAGACAAAAACAAACAATATTTAATATAATTATATAAGATAGAAATAATTTTTCATTTATTTATGCTCTCTCTCTTTTCTTTAATAAAATTATCATATTTTCTACTTTTTCTCTTTATTTCTTTTATGAAATTATTATCATCTGCTCTTAAAGTCTCTCTCTCTTTTTTTTTTTCTCTTTCTTAAAATCATCATATTCTCTCTCTCTTTTTTTAATGAAATTATCATCTCTATTTCTTATATAATGATAATAATAATAACTATAATAGTTATAATTATATTAATAATAATAAGATCTTTATTATTATTAATAGTTATGTAATGATAATAATAACTTTATAATATTAATAATAATAAGTTTATTATTATTATTATTATTATGTAATGATAACAATAATAGTATATATATGTAATAATATTAATAATAATATTATTATAAAATTAAATTGTTGAAATGTAAATAAAATAAATAATAATAATAGAAATAATAATAATAATTATAGATTTACTATTATCATTAATAATAATCATATTAATAATATAAATTGAAATGATATACTTAAAATTGTTGATTGTTGTGTGGAGAGCCTTTAGTGCCTAGGAGCAGCAAAAGTGTTGCGACGCGCTATGGTGCGCCGCAGCGTGCTCATGCAGTTCTTACTCGAGAGCTGAGGCGCTGTCGCGTGCCTCAGCGGTCAAAAATTGAGAAGCAGGCATTGCAGCACACCGCAGCGAAAATCGGTGCTTATAGCGTTGCATTGAGTCAATGGGTCCATCTCGAGGTGCAGGCGCTACAGCGCGCCGCAGCACGCCACAACGGTCTAAATTACAGACTGTGGGCGCGACAGCGCGCTGTGGCGCGTCGCAGCGGATTCAATTTGAGAACGCGGGAGCTACAGCGTGTCTTAGCGCCCGGTGGAAATCAGCCCAGTCCAGGTTACTCCTTAAGCAAATTAGAGGGCATTTTGGACATTTCAGAGCCTGTTTCTTTAGCTGAGTACTTAAGTAAATATTAGGAGGAGATTTCTAAGTTCAATAAATGCAAGTGAAGTCAAGTGGAGGCTAGAAGCTTGTGTGAGGAGAAGATCCATAGGGTGAACCCTAAGGAAGCTGTAGTGCAAGTCAGACCTTGCATGTTGGAGGAGATACTCCAAGTGGTGGCTACTTTCTCTCCTCTCTATTTTAGATTATGAGTTTGAGCAGTTTGTGCTAAGGTGATAAACTCTTTGCAACTCTGTAATTTTGTCATATTCTAGTGGATTCTTGTGGTGTGGCTCCATGGTTTTTTTCATTTTTTAGTTTTCCACATAAATCTTGGTGTTTGGATGTTTTGTGTGCTGTGACTTGTGCATGCATGTGCAGTATTTTATGTTCTTATGATTTTTGTGATTTCTGAGATTTTTGGTAACCATCAACGCAACCCTGATCATCGAATCAATGTGTGCGCTCTTTCTCAAACCGCTTCTAAAATTAATATTATTCCAATAATGCATCTGATTTGGTATTGATCTATAAGAAAAAATAAGAAGAAAAGAGAAGAAAATTGAGTTTTTTTTTTGAAATTTTTATTTTGTTTTCATAATAATAATAATAATATTATTATTATTTTTTATTAATATTATTTTTATAATAATATAGTTATTATTATTATTATTATATAATCATTATTATTAATATAATAATAATTATTATTATGTCATTTCAATTTTTGTATTATTATTATTATTATTATTATTATTTCTATTTCAATAACTTTAATTATATTATTTCAAATTTATAATCATAATAATATTATTATTATTATTTCATTTCTATCATTTATATTTCAGCAATTTCAATTATGTCATTTCAATTTATATTATTATTATTATTATTTCTGTCATTTACATTTTTGTTGGTAATGAACCTACTAAGTAGCACGCACTATTTCGCAACTTATAAAAAAGTCACTTTAATTAAGGATTTAAGAGTTTGGATCTTAATCAAATAAGTTATGGTTCAACACTTTACTCATGCCTAATTAAGATCAAATGTTTATTTATAATTAAATATCAAATCAATGAATTTGAGATGTATTATTGGTGGCAATCTTAGACCTAGATCAAGTCTTAATAGCTTGATCAAAGTCTTAAGATTTCTTAAGATTAATTAAGAGGTTTAAGTTCCCAATTTTAGATTTATTCAATTTATACATCATAAATTTACATACATAATTTCAATATATCTAGTTTACTATTATAAATCATATTAATAGAAAATTTTAGAAAAGCAGAAAGTAATTAGTGCTAATCAAACTCTAAATTAATCTAAAAAAATTAGCACATAATTACAAATCTAGCTATCATAATTTTATATAAATTGGCACATAAGTTTTATTTAATCATACAATTAATTAGAGACTAAATTTACTAAGATCCAATATCTATAAACCCTAATTTTCATTAATTATAGTTTAATAAGATTATGGCATAAATTGAAATACAGAGATCAAAAAAATAAATCACTTAGCACATTCATTCTACTCTTCATAAGGAGACTAATGGCATCCTAAACATGCAATTTGGGTAAGTATAATTGCTAATCAACCCTAATCAAAATATAAAATAATTAGGTAAGAATGAAAAATCTAACCATTAGATGTTCAATATTATTTTATATTTAGATTCTTGAGAATTTTTTGATCAATTTCATATATAATATCATAGGGTTTGGATAAAGGATTAAAAGTTATTCAATTAATACATTATATATTTTTATTTAAATTATTTCTTATGATTAGATTAATTGGATTATTTTCTTTATGGAAAATAAATCCAATTAATCGGATTTAATTAACCGGGCTCAGCCCATTAGCCAAACCGCGCGGGTCGACTAGGGCCCGAAGACCCAGGACTATCGCACTGCGTGGGTCACGGGCTGACCCGACCCGCACCGGGTCTTTGTCCCCACCCCGACTCCTCTCGATAGGAGCCAATCTGGGAAACCCTAGACCACAAAGTTCTCCATCTAGAGCACACGCCTTATCCTCGGATCAATCGAGAATCGATCCCCTAACCGAGATGCATCGATAAACACTTGTAGCCCCTATGAGGTGTTCAGGATCGGCCATACCTTACTCACCCGAGGGCTCCCTTAATGGAGCTACCGTGGGGAGACAATTCTCCCCACAGAGGTTTGCCAGACCCAGGGCTTGATCCCTACACCTACAGGGAGGTGAGACTGATCGAAGCCCTCTGGTCTGAGGGCCTAAGGTGGGCTGAAATGCCGGGACCTTACTCACCTGAGGTGTTCCTTAAGGGACTTAGCCCAATCAATTAGTTCGACCGATCGGGGTTAGCTTAGAACTCGATTACGATAGCTGTGAGTTTAAAACTAAAATACGCATCTATACGCATCAAAGGAAGGGAGGTCCGAGCCTCATTGGCTCGAAACCAGCAAGAGGGGTACCCTGGTTTGACGGGGGAGCTCGGAACGATCGACTGAGGGTTTGACTGGCCTTATCTGAGGTTCCAGACGATGTAAAGGATCCTGAACACCGGGAGAGCCTACTATCAGCAGTTCGAGAGCTCCTGGGATCGCCTACGCAAGCTCGGACAGACGATAATGGCGGAAGAGGGTAAGCTAGCTCGATTGATCAGCAAGGATCAAATGGATAAGTGCTGAGGCTATTTATAGCCTCAGGTGAGTGCAGGGAAGGTTCTAGAGGGTTGAATTGGGCTGGGGAGGATCCGAGAGGTCGGGCCATGGTCGAGCTCTCAAAATTTCATTTCGAGCTCGGTCGGGCCACGAGGCCTCAATTGGGTTCCTTGCCGAAATGGGGGAGGTCGTAACGACCTGCTGAGGTGAATGCGGGAGTGGGGGACAGGCTGTGTAGTTGGCAGTACGGGGGATCTTCTCTGTCAAGCGAGGGCAAGAGGAAGACGAAGGTCCACAGTAGCGGGACCTTCGGATGCCGTTTGATCTATCGATCAGATGACATTACGGCTGGGATCGCTCGGATCCTAACAGCTGATTGTAGGGGCGATCTGGGCCGTAGGATCGGTCGAGCAGATCTGATGGCTGACCTGCGATCCCACGGGATCTGATCTTGGCTATTGGTTCCTTAAGCGCGATGACTAGATTTGCGTGATGCTACTGTCGTGCGACCTGGGCTCTACAGCGGATCACCTGTGGTTCCGCACAGTGGATCCCGACCATTTTAACGGGTAGGGGGTATATTTGCAATTTTAGAAGTTAGGAACCCTTTTATGTAATTAGACCATTTTAATTAAATGTGAATTATGGTCTAAATAATTTCCAAATTGTACCAAAATTTCACCACTTGCTAATTTGAGGTGAGGAATTCAAAAATTCAATCAAATTTTAATTCTGAGATCAAAATATTTTAAGTCTATTTTAGGGCATCTAGACTGATCAAAATGCTATTTTGGATTTAGAGAAGTCCAATGGACTTCAAATTTTCTAGATAGGCTCAATTTGATGTTCTAACAACAATGGTATTGAAATTAATGAGTAATTAAGTTATATATTATCAGGGTAACAACCCAGGATTGTTATATTTAGTAATTTGAAAAGCCTATTAATTGATGATACATTGAGGTAGGAAGAATTTCTTGTTGAATCTTGAGGTAGGAGCTTAGATGATTCTTCTTAAACCTTAAATATTTGATCTTAGATCCTTATGGTAGAAATTCCTAAAAAGGCTTAGAATGAGATTTCTTCCATATGGTGGAAACCTATATTGAGTGACCATTTGGTCATATCCTTGGAACCTTGTGTAGGATTTACCCCAATGGAGTTTGAATTTGTAGCTTTGGTGATCCTTGTTGATTAAATAAAATTGAATTAACTCAGATTATTAGCTGAGTATAGTAGTGTATATCCATAATACTGGATCACTTCAACAGTATTCAGGATTGGTTGATTCATTTTAATGTAGGACTATGTCTGTGTTCTATCATGTAAGTTTAGTCAGATATAGTCCTACTTAGAATAAATCATCCAATCTTAAGTGTGTAATAATTAGGGACTTAAATCCTTAGTTGATTGAATAAAAATTGCCATCGGGTGATGCCTCATATCGAAGAATACTTCTGTAATAGCCCAAACTCTTAAGCACCAAGGTATTGTTCGCTTTGGCTATAAATGCCTTATAGTTTTGCCATCAGAAGATAACTTCCCAATAGGTCACCCATCCTGGGACTGGTCCCACCTGAGCACACTTAATTTTGGAGTTTTTATCAGGAACTCCACCGTCATCTGAAAAGGCGCCTCGATGTTTTAAGAGTTTCACTTATTACTACTTAAGTGGGTCATCACAATCTCCCCACTTAAGTAACTGACGTCCTCATCTGTTCCACACACAGATCGAAGACCATCCATTAGGTAGATAGGACTAGAGGTGGTCCCATATAGGCACAAGAGGTACCCATAACCATGTAGCACCTTAACCATCATGGGTTCAAGAGGCTGCTCACATGGAGTGGTACTGTGGCGACCGGGGGACTGAAGTTCGAGAGTCTTTAAAGAACAATTCATCTTAATTGTAAACATATACATTTTATAATAAAAGAACATAAAATAATAAAAGTCCAAAGTCCAATTATACATTTAAAGATAGAGCCAAATATATATAAAATTTACAGTTAATATTTACAATAAATTTAACAACTTTATTTTCTCACATCTCTTTCTCTTTTTCTTTTCTTTTACTTTGGCAAATCTTCAAATCTTTTAATTCTCAAAACCTGAAAAACATAGTTTACCAGTCAGGTAGGAGTACGCAAATCATTTTTATAAGAGTATTCTAGCATCCTATAATAGACATAAATCAAAATATGAAAATATCTGCATATATGAAAAGAAAGCAATTTCTCAAATTTAAGTATTGCACTGCAAGTCAGCTGTGAAATTCCATAAATATGAAAGCATGAAATAAATAATTATATCAAAAGCATTTGTAACAATAAGTCGAGCCCGTAGACTCCTGAGCCCAAATGGGTAAACCCATAGGCATAACCTGTAGGAAGCTTACTCAAAATAGGAACTGATGGTGTATCTTTCCTCTGGATTTGCCTACTTCCTACAAGAGGCTAAATCCCTCCATATAACCCCCAGGGGCTGCCAGCAGCCCAATCTGTACAGATTCTCAGTATTGTATTTCACCCTCCAAAGACAAACACCACAAAATATATATACAATGTTTCAGTCTTTTTGTTACATGCTATTTGATATCATTCTTTTGCAGATTAAAAAGCGATAAATAGTGTAAATAATACTCAAATAAAAAATGGCTCAAAAATAAGAATACTGAAATGAAACTTATAAGTAAATTACGTACCTGACTTATTTTGATAAAATATCAACCAATCCAATTTCTTTGATCTGCCAAAAATAATTAAATTTATTAATTTAATGTTTTTATCATGATTTGTAATATTAGGTTTATAAAATGATTATTTTGATTATTTGAATTATATTTATTAAGTTACATAATTATTTATGCCTTATAAGGTCAAATTGGGAATTTGACCTTATAAGGGTATATTAGTATATTTACCCTTAATGAAATCTAAAATTTCTATAAATTTATTATAGATTATATCTTAAGTTTTCATAGAACCTAAAATCATCAAATTCTGATATGTATTGGCTAAGTTATAGTCAATATAATTTTTAGGGTTAATAATTAGGGTTTTAATATGATTAGTGAGTGATTAGTGAATTTAGTTTATAAAATTATTAAACTAAATATACAGCTAGGTTCTAATTTACTGAAATTATTTAATTTGGATCATTAGATTTACTAATATTCACTAATCAAGTTCTTAGAGTAATTAGGATTGATTAGGAGATCTAACCGTTGGATCCTAAATATTTTTACAGTTTTCTATAATTAGGTTTTTCTGATCTAAATTGATATTTGGATCACCTAATTTGGAGCTAAATTGACTTTACTTATGGTTATTTGAAGTTTCTAAGTTTAAAGGCTTAATTAGGGTTAGGTCCTAATTGTGATTAGTCTAATTTTAATCTAAACAACAAAATTAATACTTCTAAATTATTTCTTAGAGTTTTCTGAGTATTTTGAGACCCATAATTGATATGTTTGGATTAATGTGTACAAAATTATGTTTTAAATGAAAATTTGTAATAATTTGGAATTATTTAAATATCCTAAAATATCATTATGTTAAATACATATCCAAATTTAATTTTGACAATCTCAGATTATTCCTTTATTCCTTTATTTTATTGATTAATTTGATATATTTAATTGTATTAATTGGACTTATAATTTGTAAGTTATTAAGATTTAAAGTATAGAAATTATTTGAATTAAATTAATTAATTTGTATATGAGTTTAATCATTATGTTTGATTAATATATCTGTGAATCATAATTTTGAATTAATCATTTTCTATTAATAGATATATGTGTATTTTATTTATTTAAGATTATTTTTATTTAACTAAGTATGTACTTTATAATATTGTAGTTCTGTTTTATAAGATTATATATTTATATATATATAATTACTTACGTATTTATTTAATCGCAGCTGACCCCACAACTGACTTTTCAGATAGCCGTGGGTCCCGCCACCCCACGTGTTACCATCTAAATAGCCACAGCAACGCAGAAGTGGTCCCCGCAGCGACAGCCGATGCAACGGCGGGTCCCACCTCGGCTGTTGGTGAAACAACAGCGGGCCCGCCATACTTCACGCGGTGTGTGCAGAAGTTGCCACCTCATGGGTTGGGTCCCACGATGTACAGGTGGCCAGATGCAAAGGAGAATGGGCGGGTCGAGCGCGGCCCGAAGCCTCGACCCGTGACCCTTCGTCTTTACATGCAAAGAGGCGTAGAGGGAGTTAGGGTTAGGCGATTTCAGCTCCAATCGAGCTCCTCAGACTCGATCGAATGCTTTAGGGAGTTTGATAGATGCAATAAAAGCATAATATGATATATGAGTTACATGTGCGTCAATCAAACGGGAAAAATTTGGAGTTTGGGTCGATACCTTATGGCTCTTAAGATCTCTCAATACGGACGATTGCAAGACACAGATCACTCAATAGATCCTTTTGGGAGCAAGAATGGATAGATATGAATCAAAGAAGAGGTTTTTAAGGACTGGATAAGCGGTGATGTGCCAGGTACGAGGCTTCTTGCGACCACGTGTCTCGTTGAAGGACGCGTGCCCTAACACCGAAGAAGGAGAACTCCAGACCGTTAGATCCAATCTAACGATCAACGACCCAGATTAATCCATCGCTAAATAGCAGGTCTGACCCGTGGATCGGGGTAGTGCCGGTTCAGGCTGGACCGGCTATTCGGTCCAACGAAGAGAAAAAAAAATGGACCGCGTTTTCTTTTAAGCATGTGAGCCCTACTGAAAATTTGGATTTAATATATATATATATTATTAATTAATTCAAGCCTTACTTTATTAATCAAATTTAATTAATCAAATACATTACAAAATTTTTCAATAAATTACCCTAGCTAATTGAGGGGTTCTGAACGCAACGGCGCACTCAGATTTTTGATCTGACGAGTATTTAATTATTCAATTTTTCAGGTATTTAAATAATATTAAAATATTCGTCAAAAATTTAATGATTTCCAAATGTATTCAAAACTTCACTCCTAGCTAATTTGGGGTTGGTGAATGCAATGGCGAAGTCAGATTTTCAATCTGATATCAAATTTATTTAAATATTAATAAATAATTAGAAATGAGATTTTTGGTATTTTACAAGTACTTTGCCTTGTATGATACTTAGCTCCTATCTGACACTCTATGGTTTGCTCTGATACAATTTGTAATATCTCAAACTCTTAAGCACCAAGGTATTGTCCGCTTTGGCTAGAAATGTCTCACGATTTTGCCCTCAGAAGATAACTTCTCAGTAGGTCACCCATCCTGGGAGTGCTCCCACCTGAGCACGCTTAACTTTGGAGTTCTTATCAAGAACTCCACCGTTATCTGAAAAGACATCTTGATGTTTAAGAGTTTCACTTATTACTACTTAAGTGGGTCATCACAACTTCAATAGGTGTAGCTTTAAACAAACTAAGTAATTCAAGTCACCCTCTTTAAGACACTAAGTATGCTTGTAATTATGATATTAAATAGCTTAGTTTGATATATAAATTGTCATCGGATGATGCTTCCTATCGAAGAATACTTTAATAGGTGCAGCTTTAAACAAACTGAGTGTTAAATTCATATTTCTTGGAAACATATCAAATTTGTGTATACAACTTTTTCAACTGATAATACTAAGTAAAATCATAAGTAAAACACTTATTGGAATTAAAATTAGGAGTCATAATCCATTTAGATGGATTATGCATGATGGAAACATTTAATTTATTATCTGATTTTAAAATATTTTCTAGATTTTTGGATTTTTAGACATGTAGTTTATGGGTTACAGAATATTACAAACATCAACTAGAGAATTTTTAGGATGTTTAGTATTGTATTTCCAACGAATATATGTAGACATTGGATTGTACGATTCATAGCAGCTTAGTGATATTTTGGTTGCATATCAGTTGTATACAGTATAGTGGCATATACAGATGCATAACTTCAGTAGCATACAACATATTTTTATATGATATTTATTTAGTTTCAGATCATATACTATTTTTATTTATTCTTAGTATTCAGTATACTATCAGCTTTACCTTACTTCAATTTTGTACAATTTAGATTTTCAGTTATTTTTGCAATTTTGTTTACATTATATAAATGTTAAGTAAATAATTAGAACTGTTTATATTAGTTTTGATGTATTAGACTTATTGTTTAACACGTGGTACTTTTGAGATCTTACAATTTGCTAGATCTCGAGTAGCATATTGAGCCAGATCAGGTAGGCACCCAGGAGATCCAAGAGGAATTTATGGAGCATTAGTAGATTCTTTCCCTATAGCTTTTAATATATTATTTAGCTTTCTTCAATTCAGTACTTAAACTCTGCTATGTACTTTCAGTAAATCATTTATAATAATTCTGGATGTATTTTCTTTTTTTTTATGAGATGAATATTTATTTCAGCTTCTGTAATGAATATTTTTTGGATGAATGCTTTAGCTTATGCACTCTATCTTTTTATTACTTATACTTAGTATTGTGATATGATCGACATACTGGAAATGCTGATATTATTAAACATATATTGGATTCCTTATTTTATACTTATAATCTAATGTATGTATTAGCTTAATACTTAGGATAAGAATACTGCCCTTATCTTAAGTATTGGCTCTCAACCCTTTTTGTGGTTGAGTAAGCAGCCTTTAGTATTTTAGTTTTAGTTATTCAGGAAGATGGGATATTCCTTCCCGAGTAGCGCACCGCTCCGCCACCGAAATTGATTTATGTTATCTCTTTTGCGCACGATGACGAGGCGGGGCGCTACAATTACCATAATCAATTGGTGCTAAACTAAGTCCTAATTTTCATTCTAATAGTCTTACTAAGTCATTAGGAGCAAGCTTTAAAGTTTTGGCCCAAATCAGGAGTCAATCGGACCTAACCATAATATGGGAAAGCTAAATAATCTAGAAAATGAACTAATTAATTTGATCTCAAATCAAAAATCTAACTTTGTCATTGTGCTTATCACTCCCAAATTAGCTAGGAGTATCATTTTGAAGGTGTTTGGAACTTGTCAATTTTCTCAAATATTTTAATATATTTAAATAATTAAAAATTAAGAAAATTAAATTGATCTTGAAATTAAAATCTGACTTTGTCGTTGCTTTTCTCACCTCCAAATTAGCTAGGGGTAAAATTTTGGAATTTTTTGGTGCTCATTTGATTATTTAATTTTAAATAATGTCGCGTGGAGCGCAAGAAGAAGGCACGTGTTCGTGCATGCCTTGGAGGTTCCACCGACTTCCTCCATTAAGTTTAATTTCTTCCTTAAAGCTTGATACTTTTCTATTTTGATCTATCCTAAAGCTGAAGCAGCCTCTCTTCTCCTTCCCGAAGCCCAATCGAATAATAAAAGGTACCATTTATTTTTCTTTAATCCTGAATTATGGCTCATAATTTCTTATATTATAAGCAAAATTAGGAGGTGTATTTAGTATCAAGGGAAATGTCTCGAAGAGAGATTTCCATCGGTATATGGCACGCCTCGTGAGGAGCTATGTGTAGAGAGAATTTAAATGCCAAAGTTCAAAATTCCCGAATCTCGCCGATTTACTTAAGCTACAGTAATTTCAAAAATTTTGTTTATTTAATCAATTGCAAATTTTTAAAGTCTTATGACTTTAAACTTACAACTCCAAACATAATGATTCAATGTACCATTTTGATCAAAAAAATACAATAATTAATATTATACCATTAGTTTTTCTATTTGGTGATTAATTTCACTAATTACCTTTAGACTAATTAACTCCCTTAATCTTAAAATTTGATAAATCCATAACTTAATCAATTTAGCTCCAAATCATATAATATAATATACTATTTTGATCAAAAAAGTGCAATGATCACTAATATGCAAGAAAATTTTAATTTATGTGATTATATTTTTTAATTTTATCTAATTACTTATGTAGCTTAATTAGTGAATATTAGCATGATTAATCACTCAAATTCTCTATTTATGGCTTATAATGGTTAGTTATGGCATGTATAATGTAATTACTAGAGAAATAAATTTGATAATTATTTTGTTAATTATGCCATAATCCTTATTTTACATGATTAGTGATAATTAGGGATTATATTAAACTAAATATGCATTTTTTAGTCTCCATTTGCTCATGTAGATATTTAGAACCTTCTTGCCAAGTTTATTTAATTCTAATTATTATGCAATCATTTAATTGCTAATTACTTTAGGATTGGATTAATGATTTATGAGTCTTAATTATTCTCTGATTTGGTTAACCTGATATGCATGTAATCTTTAGACAATAACCATCATGTTAATAATCTCATGTATTGAATTGGACACCTTAAACCTTAAATCTCCATTAATTAGGGTAACCCTAATTAAGTTTACTTAGCTTAATTAGATATTTTAAGCTTAAATAAAGTGATTAAATTGCTAATTTTAACTTCATTAGAGATCAAATAACTTGATATTATCTTTGTATTCAAATATGCACGAGAAATTTCTAATTATGTCAAATTTTGGTTTGCCTTAATTTTGCTTTTAATAATCTAAACCCTAAATCAATACATTGAGTTAAACATTCTGATTTTTGGTATGTGACCTTAGATTAGTAAACTATAAGTTAAATTATGACAGCTCATGTAATTGAATTCACTAAATCATATCTTAAACTTATGATTTAGCATTTCAACATTTAAGGTATAAGTGAATGAATGTTAGTTACTTATCTCTTATGAGATGTTTTACCTTTCTTAGTTAGTTGTTTGACTAGATAGAAATGCATGATGATTTGCATAAGTGATTTGCCCATAATCAAATGATTATATAGTGAATTTGCATAAGATCTATTAATTGATTTATATTATAATATTTTTGATTTATTAAGGTTTGATTTAAACTATTTGAAGTCTTAGACTTAGACAAGTCAATACTAGTTCTTATGATTAAGATGAAATAATAATTTTCCTTAAGTAATAAAGATCTTGAGGTAGGAAATAACTTATTGAACATACATTGAGATAGGCTTTTAGATGAAACTCTTGAATCTTAGATAATTGATCCTATACCTTGTGGTAGTAATAACCTAATAAACTGTAGATTGAGCTTATTTGTGGTAGTTTACCCAATTTGAGTGACATTTATGTCACAACTTTGGAACCCTATTATTTAGTAGATTCAATAGAGAACAGATTCATTAGTTTAAAATTTCTTAGATACAAAATAGTTAGTATAGAAATGTTAACATTAGCGTTATCATATGGAGACCATAGTACATACCCATGAAGCTGATTTGATTTAGTAAATATATAGAATTTGTTGATTCATCATGAATGTAATTGTATATTCAAATCTTATCTTAGATGGATCTACAAGTACATCAAGATAAATTTCTCATTTTTTTCAAGTGTGTGCTTAAGTAGGGGATTGAACATATTAGTTTGAGAGAATAAACTGTAAAAGAATTTTGTCCCTTATCTTTGTGCGCATCAATAAGTACAATTGAACAAGCTAAGTATTTCAAGTTACCTTTCTTAAAACACTTCAAGTCAAGTTTATAAGTAGGAGCTTGAATAACTTAGTTTGAGATAATTAACTGTAAAAGGATTATGTCCCTTATCTTGTGCGCATCGATAAATGTAGTTAAACAAGTTAAGTGTTTCAAGTTGCCCTTCATGAAAATATACTATTTATGTATATGTACTCCCAACATGTGATAACTTTAAAAAGTTAAAATATTATGTTATTTTGAAAGCATTTTTGCATAAACTGCATAAGCATAAGCATCATGAATAATTTATGAATTGTGAGATGTAGCATACATCAAGAGAGGAATTATGGAATGTAATATACATCAAGAGAGGAATTAGGGATGCAGCAGGCATCAATGTATCAAAATTCCTATTTGATGTATGAGTGCATTAAACTGTATATTCATAACATTTTAGTGGCATATTTAGATGTATATATATTATCATTTAGTATAGTTTTATTTCATTATCTTGCTTCAATCTTTCATAGATTAGTTGCTTCAGTGCTTTGTTCTTTACTTATCATTTTTTGTTACTTTCTGTTTTGTACTGTTTTTAGCTTTCAATTATTTTAGTATTTATTTGTAGTAGTTTCCTGTTCTATTTAATGTTATTTTCCTTAAAGCTGTAGAAAGGAATATTGTAGCATTTTTATTGTGTTAGACTTATTGTCTAACACGAGGTCTTTTCTTTTATTTTGTCCGGAAAACTGGCATTTTGGGAACCGACGATATGTCAGATTCTGAGCAGTTAAGAGAGCTAGCATTAGAGGCCATCTAGGAGATCTGGGAGGACCCGGTGGAGCAATAAAAGACCTAATTTTTACTCTTTTAGTTTGCTTTTAATTATGAGATTGAGAGACTCTTTTCATTAATGCTCCTTTTATTTTAAACCAATATCTGTAATAATTATTCTAGATGTAGGCTCTCTTTTTTTTCTTTTCTGAGATGGGTACTTCTAGTTAGTTCTGTGATGAATGCTTGGATGAATGCTTTTAGTTTCTACACTTAGATTACTCTACTTTTACTTAGTATTGTGACGTGAATAGCGGCAAACACTATTATAAAAGAATTAATATACATTGGAAATATCCCCCGTGTCTTATTAAGTTCAATGTGTATAAGTATTTTGACTAATACTTAAGATAAGAATATTACTTATCTTAAGGACTAGTCTTTAGTTCTACCCTGTGTGGACCCTCAGTACTTGTATGTGGGAAGGCTTAGAAATTATTCACAAGTAATGCGTCACTCCACCGCAAATTGTTTAAGGTATCCACTCCTTAAAGCACTCGTTTGTGTGGGGCGATGAGACGGGGAACTACAGAGACTACCCAAAACCCGTGCTGGATTAGCTCCTGCTAACCCGACATTGAGTCCCCACATATATATCAACACTAGGAAAAATAAAAATTTGTTATGCTTCATGCAAGTTGATGATTTGTCTCTAATAGATCATGTTGAGAGGTACTTCTATACCCTTTTCAATTCTCACAAAAATATCAATGCCAATTTGGGTCTTTGTTTACATAAAGTTCCAGTTGAGATACATCATATTATCATTCGTAAGTTCAGCCCAACTGAGATTCATCAAGCCATTTCAGATTTAAAAAAAAAATTATCTCTCCTAGACCTCATGGTATAAACAACTTATTTTATCAAGCAACCAGGAATGTTACTGGCTAGATGCTCCTTCAAGCAATATACTATTTCTTTGAAATCAAAGAAATGCCAAGATATCTTACTCACTCAACCATTTCTATGATGCACAAAAATAAGAATACAAATTCAATTCAAGATTATAGACCCATATCCTTATGCAACTCTATTTACAAAAGCATAGCTAAACTGATTGCTAGCAGGATTGTTCCACTTATTCTCGATCTTAATCATCGTGCTCAATCAGGTTTCATAAAGGGTTGATTTGTGACTGATTATATACTTGTTGCTAATTTCATCTTACATGACTTCAATTCTAAAAAAACAACTTTCTTTTGTGCCAAAATTGATCTATAAAAAACTTTTGACAATGTGAGCATGGAGTATATCATTTCAAGATTAGAGAAAATGAATTTTTCAACCACTCTTATTAAATGGGTGTCAGCTTGTATTCATAAGGTCTACTAATTCATTATTAATGGTAATATGTCATGTTTTATTAAATCCACAAATGGCATACGCTAAGGTTGTCCTCTATCTCCTATACTTTTTGCTATTGCCTTAAATGGCCTCTTTGACTTACTCGAGGAAGCATGTGCCAATCAACTTTTTCAACTGTGGAAATCTTCTTTGTTTAAATGCACTCATTTACTCTTTGCTAATGATATCTTAATTTTTGGAAAGGCAACTCTAGTGAATATACTAGCCCTCAAATCATACTTGAATAAATTCTCAAGCTCTTCGGGCATGAACATCAATGTGGACAAATATGCAATGTATTTTTCCAAAAAGACTCCAAACCGTGCTCAACTGGTGACAATATTAAATATTTTTATAAAGGAGCTACCGTATAAATATTTGGGACTTCCCATTCATTACTCTAAAACTTCTGTGGAGCTTTGCAAACCTTTACTGGACAAAATTTATGCTCAACTTTCTAGATGATCCCATAGAACTTTGAGCTATGTAGACCGATTACAATTTCTTAAATTCTCAGTGTGGAATTTATTACTCTACCGGTTCAAAGATGTGCACGTCCTAAAGTCTATTCTACAAAAAATAAACTCAACTTGTTTTTAGTTCCTCAATGCTAGCATTTTAGAAAAGAAGTTCAATGTATTAGCTTGAAATAGTATTGTGGCACTAAAGGACAAATGTGATATAGGCTTATGCTCTACAAGTGTTCTCATTAATAGCAACAAAATGAATCTCATTTGGAAGGCTCACACTTCAAACTCCACACTTATTAATTGTGGATGATTAGATTTGGTTTTCAGCCCAATGTTGCCTGGAAAACCACAATGAATATGCAAATGTTTTTGAAAAATCTGCTTAATATTGCAAATTTTATGTTGCCTAACTTGTACTTGCAGAACAATGCTGACGATAGCAGCAAAATCTATTACAAAGGTATGGGATCTCTTACTCTTGCTAAGGCAAAAGATATTTGCTATGAATGTTTAAATTCTATTGACTGGCACCAAAAGGTTTGGTATAAAAGAAGTAAGTTAAGGTTTTCTTTGGCTACTTGGAAAGCCATGTGCAAAGATTTTAAAACTGTTGATTTACTTAATTCAAGAGGAATTGTTGTAGATTCATTATGTTCACTTGTCAATCTAGCATGGAAACACATCAATATATTTTCTTTGATTGCAATTTTTCTTTGAAGTGCTTAAAGCCTCTTTCTCTTTTGACACGGGATGAGTTATGTCGCCCAATTTAGGACAAATTATTGATAATGGTTCCTTTTGGCAAACGGAAGAAAGAAATGATACTTCAGTCTATTGATATAGTAATATACTCCTTATGGTTTGAATGAAACAATAGAAAGTTTGGGGGTAAATATTGATGTGCTAATACTTTAGCAACTTTATATCACTCTAATTTGAAAATAATTGTGACTTCCTGAAAGTTTCCACCTAATACAAATGATATAGTGTTGTGAAAAAATACAGCACAAGACAAGCAATGTGGAATATCACTTGTAATGAAAACAACAACCAAAGTCTAAAAATTTTGAGGATCGGGGTATGTTGACGGTTACCGAGCCAGCTTAGAAATCATAAAATCATAACAAGAAATTGCAGCATATACAAATCATCCAAACACAAGCATGTACGTGGAAAACCTAAGATTGGGAAAAACTACAGAGCCACACCAACGAGAAAATCCACTATGAAAATTTTTAAGGTTTACAGAATTACAAGAGCTATATCACATCAGCATATACAGATGTAGCTCTACTCTTAGAATGGAGAAAGGAAGAAGCAGCTACCTCATGGAGTTTCTCTTCCAAACAACAAGCCTTCTCTTGCTCTGTAGCTCCCTAGGGTTTTTTCTAGGGTTCTCCTTTCCACAGCCTCCAAAGCCTCCAAACTGATTACAAAAAGGCCTTAGTTTTCCTCCACTACTTTGGCTTAAGTACATAGCTCCATTTCGGACCCAAAAAGTCCAAAATACTTCTCAGATTTCTTCAGATCAAGATTTGGAACGAAGCAGAACTCCGTCGGCCGCTACAGCGCGCTGTAGCGGTCGACTTTCAAAATTGTATCCGCTATAGCGCGCTGCGGCACGCTGAAGCGCCCGTGTTTGATTATGTTGTGGCGCGCTGCAATGCCCGCTTTTCAATTATTGACCGCTGAGGCGCGCTGTAGCGCCTCAGCTTCGGGTTCCGCTGTACCGCGTTGTGGCGGGCTGCGGTGCCTATGCTGTTTTTGGACAATGAAGTATCCATAACACAACATATAGATATTGATGATATTTTGGGATGGATTAAGAACGCAGCCAACCAGTAATTTTGTTGTTTTCGGCTCTTATAAGGGATTGATTTTATCGTATCTGAATTGCTTTATAATTTCAGTTTCATGAATATTCATTTTTGGCTTTTTATTCTTTTCTGGCAATGTACTCTGTGACGACAACAATGGGGCATTTTATCCATGGACAATAAAGGTGGTGTTTTTGGCAGTTTAATCTTAATGTTAGAGCTTGCATTGATTTGTTGCTATGTTCGTTGATCATCTTTCAATTGTCTGCTGCAAACTGAGCTAAAGTGCTTTCTTTCCTGGTGCAATTACTGTGAAAGTAATGCCATTTCTATGTATGGTTTATATTTTTGCACATTTTTCTTACATATGCAAAGCAATGACGAATAATGAATCAATTGGAGTTGCATTCTTCATTGGACACCTTTTCTACTTGATCCTAGTCTCTTTGAACAATAAATGAATGATACTACTCAGAGAAGACGCTTGAATGGATCACGAGCTTCACATCAACCTCTTAGGGGGAGCTAAGTCCATAGCTTCTTTCAATATTTTGCTTTGATTTATTATTCAATTTATCAATATTTAGCTTTTCTATTTTTTGTAAACTATTTTCTTAATTTTTTGTCCTAAAATTTGATTTATTTTAATTTGGAAGGGCTTATGCCCCATCATTCACAAAAAATGGTAGATTGTTGTTATTCATTTTGTTTTAGTAGATACGTGCTAGCAAACTACAAATGGATAATGTTGTACTTTATTACAATTCAGTGTTATTTATTCATTTTGTTTTAGTAGATGCGTGAAGAAATTTCACATTTCTATGTTGAGTTTCAAGTTCTCGTTTCATGATTCTTCTTTCAAAGATAAACATAAAGAGAAGCATGCCATAAAATGAAGTGTTGTGATTTTCATGCATTAAGATGCTAGAACTAAACGCATATATTATTACAGCGAGACCATACAATGATCCCAAAACACAATAAAAGAGCACTCCTAGTTCAAAACTAACGATCAAGAGCTTCATGCCCCGCCTCCGCCACTGACAAGCACATCCTTATAAGGCGTTGTAGTTGCCGCACCGTCGTTCTGGCCCTCAACTGACACGTGTACGTGCGCAGGAGCAGGATCCAACAACGGCTGTTTTGACAGTTGAGGGCGCCGCCCACATCCTTCCAAGATTAAGGGCACTCTACTCTCTCTGTCCCTCGTTAGCCTGTCAAGTGCGCCGCCTCTAAGCTTTTCGAGTCTGTCTTCATCCATCTTCTGCATATTGTACACTTTCACTATGTTCATGAGGCCTCCAATTAGATAGAACAGGCTCCCAAAGATGCTCAACCACACCCAGCTCTTGCTCTGCTTGGAGTTCATAAAATAGAAATTGTATTTGCATTAGATTAGTGCAGAGATATGAAGTAGCTTATATATAAAGTCTCAATTACCACAGGCTGGAAGCTACTAGTTTGGTTCTGTCCCAAGATCTCATGGCTATTAAAGATCCCTCCCACCAACAACAGCAAGCTGCCCATTAGAAACGGAATCTGAACGCACTTCTGAAGAATTTGGAGACGACCGTTGGACCGCTCGTACACTTGGCACAAATTCAAAACCGAACCCAAAAGCCAGAAAACCGGACCGGATATCAACAGGTTTGCAGCTGCATTCTCCAATCTTACGTTATACCCTCTCTCTTTCTAAACCATCAACAAAGTCATAAACCAATCACAGCAAAACAGAACGCGCATAATTGGTCTTTTAATTTGAGCCACAGCTTTATAAGTTTCTGTAAATGCTTAGAAAAAGTTTTATGCCAAAAAAAGCTATAAATGATTATATTCTCATTAAAATTAAGGGCTGAGAGCCAGTGATTATATTCTCAATGAAATTAAATAAGAACACAGAATCTAATCCTAAACTATAACCAACTAAGGAGTAACAGCCAACAAATATAAAACAATCAAAAGAAATAAAAAATAGAAAGATGCTCAGCTCAGAACTCCCGCAGGAGCCTATTTGGAGCTGAACTAATGGTCAGCTCTTAAGCATCTAACGCAGCATTTGTAAAAAATTAATAATTAAGTGGTCAGCCGTCTAGCAAATTAAAGAGCTCTGTTTTCTCACTACCCTTTCTTGCCTCAAAAACTCAAGTTTTGAGCATTTGAAATCTTTTAGCAGCTTTGAATTGAAACAATAACATTTTTTTAGCATTGTGGTGCATTCGGACTGTTGAAATGTACTACAATTTTTCCCATGCCAAATTTCATATGCAACTTAGCTAATAAAAAGAAGTCGCTCACTCCTCCCATCGATGTTAGAGGAGATTACACAGGTCTCTCAAGTAGTTGCAGCAAAGTTGGCAGAAACAAAAATTTGCCCTCAATTTTAGCTCGCCAATAATTTGGAAAGATTTCTAATGTTTCTTTGTTGCCCCGCAAATCAGAATAATTCGTTACAAATAATTTATTTTTGTGACAAACATGAATTTCAGCAAAAAAAAAAAAATCAGGTATAACATTGTGGTGTGTCAGTGGCTACCCCCAAAACAATGCTCCTTTGAAGACAGAGCTGATAGAAGATATCAAAGAAACAAAGGCAAAGCGCAGTCTTTAAACAAGCCAGCCGACTCAACACAAGCAAAAAAGTACTCCAATCCAATTGAGTTCAGTGGATGGATAATCATCCATTGCTAATGGAAAAAACTAAACTGAGGGCAAGTGAAGTGCTACACTCGAGTGCTGGTCATATGCATTTGCTGATGAATTTACTAAAGATTGATTGAAATCAACTATTCTCTAGACGATAATGAAAACAGCACAGAAACTTGAAATCACTTCCAAGAGAAAACATCGTCATTCCGCCCTCACCTAATTTCTCATTGAAGTATTGCACATCATTGAAAGCTCTCCAGTGGAGCCAACATCCTCATTCCACCCTCCCTCTTTGGTGTCACCATATAATCTTATTACTCCACTTGCTAATCACTGAGAACCCACCCTTCCCAAATAATGGAGGAGTACGCATCAGAAGGATTCTTGCAGGAGTGTTAAAAATATGGGATAAAACATCATTTCACGGTTAAAGAGATGCCCCAACAGAGCGAGAGGTGGCAGAGCATATGAATCAAATTTTGGTGGAGAGAGTCTAATATATGTAGTTGAATGCTAGGATGGGCAAAATCTTCTAAGTCGAGGCCCTAGACTATACTTGCCACTTGTTGAATCGTCTATCCTCTACAGTTATTGGGAATAAGACTCCTATTGAGATGTGGTCAGGTAAACCTGCCTTTGATTTTGATCCGCAAAAAATTTTGGATCTCTCACTTATTATCATGTAAAATGCTATATTTATTAGGTTCAGGCATGGAGTAAAAGGGTTTAAATTATTTAATCAAAAGGATAAAAAAATTGTTGTGAGCAAAGATGTTATATTTGATAAAGAGTTTCTTATGAGGCCATGGCACTCAAAGAAAGTGGAGGGTTCTACTGGGACCAAAGAGGGCATGCAGAGAGTGAAGTTTGATTCAACTCTATTTGCTCCACAAGTACCATCTTCCTTACATCTTGCACATGAGAAGGTATATGATGATCACAAAGAGATGGAGGTTGAAGAAGAGAGTGTAAAAGAGATTCCATTGCAAGAGTCTACTGTTATTGGCAGAACTTAATGGGTGAATGTCCCTAGGCTTGCATGGCTGAGAGACTGAAATGGACTTGCACTAATGGCAGCAAGCAAATGTTCTGAGTCAATATAATTATAGAATAACGGTCATGAATGAGGAGAAGTCTCTTTATAAAGATGTTGTATCGAGTTTGGAGAGGCTACCTCCATGTAAAAAAATAACAATGAGCAAAAGTATGTGCTACATGAAATGAATCTCGAGAAGGAGCTGATATATACTACAAGCTAAGGTGGGTGACGAAAGGCCTTGCAAAATAAAAAGGAATAGATCCTAGCAATGGAAATTAAAAGAGATGATATACATGTACAAGGTTCTTGGTTTTAGAGCTATAGAGTATAAGTGATGGATGTTTCTATTAGTGAAATAAGTGCAACTTAATTCCTTTGAGACGATGATACATAGGCAACATATTTTGGGTACAGCCGATTCAGTTGCTTGGTCCACTTCGATACAGGTCATCTCTCTTTTGCTTGTAATAGAGAGCTGATGTGGGAAATTATAAAAATTGTTGGATCAATGAAGATGGAGTTTAACACCTATTTTTGTTGATTAGAGGATCTTAAGAAGCCTGATAAATTAGGAAGTGCTATGGACCAACCAAAAGTGATACGAGCACAAAATGAGCCCAAAATAAGCTCCGAGGCTAATGTTGTTTATTGGGCCGGCGCTTGGGCACACCCAAGTATTAGCCTCGCAATTGTTTGCCTTTTGTGCCAGAGAGGGGCACTTGGGTGTCCGACGCACATTTACGAGGATCTTGGAGCACTGTAAACCCGAAAAGCGAGCGCTTGTGCGCACCCAAGCGCCCGACAAACTATTTGCACGTATTAGACCGAAAAGGCAGCGCTTAGGCACAAACACAAAAATTAAAGAGTGTATTGCCCAATCGGGAAGGCGAAAAATGAGTCTGTTGTTGCACCTAGATCCCAGATTTGATTTAATAATCATCTTTATTATCTCAAAGGAAAACAAAGAGGGGGTGTGAAATTATAGTTTGAATGCCCTCACATAGCACTTCAAGACTCAAATTCTCTCAACTCCCACAACGCTTGGGCGCAAACGCGGTGTAATTTCACATCTCTCATTTGCCAAGAAGGCGGCACTTGGAATGCAGAGGTAAAGAGTGTATTAGACACACTCAGCTGGTTGAAGTTCAAACAACTCAATCAGTAGAACTTCCATCCATTTGGGTATAAAACTAAAAGGTGATAATGATCCGTGCATGACCGAGAGGACGAGCACGTAGAGCTGATTTAAGGTATGTGGTTTGAGAATCAATTCAAAGTCTTCCCAAGTAGTCTTAAGAACCTTTCAAGCTAGCACAAAACCTTCTAGAGTAGTCAGTTCTAGAGCCAGATCATTTTTTAATTAGGAATTGATCCCTCCCAAGTTAAGAAAAAGACATCTTTTCTTAGGAATTGAATCACCAATCAATATAAATTCTAATTAAGGGGAACAGAACGTTAATCATTATAAATTCTAATATGAATTGATAAGATTAAGATAATACATTTGATGTCTCTTACAAGTTACCAAAAGCCAATACTGATGTTGCTCAAAATGTTAAACTTCTTTATAATGGTGACAATGGCCTCGATCTCCTCCTAAGCTTAGATTTGACACCAATTGCTGGGAACATTACCAATAGATACAAATCTTAATACTTGATATAATAAAGGAATCATCCAACAAAATCCAACACTAATGAATTTGGTGTCTAATGCTTTATATCAGTTATTGTGGTCATCTCGTAAAGCAATGCTGCCGTCTCAAATGATTCAAGGAGAGAGGTTGCTAAGAAGAGGATTATATAATTTGGCATTGTTGCATCTATGTTCGTAGACACATTAACTTATTTATAGAATTAAACTCTCGTTTAGTTCTCCAACTCTCAAATCCTATCAATCCCTACAAAACAGGCGAACATAGCCTCCTATATTACAACTAGACATTGATATATTACAAAATTCATCGAAATTAGCAACATATGCTAAACATTTAAAAAAAGATTAGAGTATCTTCATGCCTTAGTTTTACAAATCTCAAAATTTAGTAACTAGTTATGTTGTGAGAATTAAAATGTTCTGATCTAACATGTTTTTTCTTATGAAAAAATGGGCATTTACCTGAATGAGAAAGAAAACGAGAGCAATCGCCGTGAGGGCGTCGCCAAGGATGACGAAGAAAGGGACCGCAAGCTCCACCCAGGCCAGCTGTGGGTCGAGCCCCAGGAGGGAGAGGGAAAAATCAATGCCGTTCAAATGGGCGACGAGGTCATGACCGTTAGCGGCCGCAATCAGAAAGAGGGCGATGGGGATGAGCGGGAGCCCGGCTCCGTTGAGAGCTGCGAAGCCGCCGACGAGAAGGACGGTGGCAAAGAGGTAAAGGCTGGCGTTGAAGTACTCCCAGCGGTTTCGGGCCGTGGGAGGGCCGTATCGGCAAAAGTCTCGGGCCGTCGACAGCTTAGCCATACTTTCAAATTTTAAAAGCAGCTCGGTTTTAGGTTTTATTTATTCATTCATAAAAGAGCAGATGCACTGAGAAAGAAAGGGATACGTGGCGGCGTGCATGCGAATCACCGAGGCTCTGTCACGGGGCTAATCCCGGTGAAGAGTGCGGGCGGTGGAACCAGCTTTTTATGGGTTTTTAATTTATATATATAACACAAACTTTTAATAATTTTACAAATTTAACTTATTTTTTTTTAAATATAACATAAAAATCAAAAATTTCTTAACTAAATAACACCCGCATTCTATGCTCCATTTTATTCTGTTTTTCTTACAATCATCTTTACTCCCTATTTTTATTGGCGGGGCCTCCCTTCTTCGTATTCTCTCATTCTTCTCTACCTCCACTAAGGCGAAAATCTCCTGGCGCAGCTCCTATGAAATCACATAATAGCAAAAAAAAAAAAGAAGAAAACATTTGTTTAGGTGTCTTTTCTTTCCTATTCGTCGGTTTTGCACAGTGACTTTGAAAGAGAAGCATCTCCGTCTTGTCTCTTTTCACTCTCTACTTCTGCATTTTTTGTTTCTTAAATTTAGGTTTCGATTACTCATTTGAATGATTGTAGTATCGATTAGGAGCGCTAATCGCAATTGTTGAGGCCATAGTAACCTTAACGAGCTCGGGCCTGTACAGGGCTGTACAGACCTCGAACATCATTGAGCTCATCTTCCTTCCCTATAGCCCCCCGTCGTCCAATTGACCTATGCAGGACGGCCAATAGCTCAAGAGTTGGCCTAACCCGATCCCAAGTTCTGTGCTTTACTGTGGGTGTCGTAATCCGACCCCACAGTAAAACCCTAACCCTAATTCATACATATTTTAATTGATGATGGTAGGGACCGATAGAGATAGGACTTTTTGTATCTACAAGTAGGCCACTTCACGAGCTGCATTTCGGCATATAGTGTGCCTTCTGTGATCAACTGTGTGGGTGGATTTAGTGATGCCCTAAATCCCACCCACAGTTCTCTCATCGAGGCAATGAATAGGACCAAGTGAGTCGGTCCCAACCCGCACGACACTATCCCAGGACTTGCACACGCAGGTGTGTTGTGTGTATGCAGAAGTCGCCAACGACCGAGAGTGTGCGTGCATGTGTTTAATTAATTAGGGAAAATTAAATTAAAATTTTTCAGATTCCTGAAAGCTTAATAACTTTTTATTTAGTAATCCAAATATGACATTGTTATATTTTAAAGTGATCAAAAAAATATGAATAATATTATGGTGATATTATATTTATAATTTGATTATTTTCACTCATGATATTTTGGCACATTAATTAACTTAGGTCAAAAACCCTAATTAGGTCCAATGAGCTCCAAAATGGTCCTACTCATTGTCATTGATATTGTTATGTCATAGAGAATGTGTATTCACTAATTTTACTTAGATTGGATGTTAATTGTTAGATTTGACTTTTAAGAGTTTAACTCCATGTTTAATTTGGAGTTTTCAACTTAGGTTGTTAGTTAGGATCCCAAAACCCTATAATAGAGTAGCTTGAACCTTTGTATTATATTGTTGGCCTTAGGTAAGAGAGCATATGTGAGATAACCCTTAGAGTAATTTTAGAGAATGGCATTTTTGGTATGGAGAAGAATATGTTATAAGGAGATTTGAATTGAATAGTGATTCTTAGAGGTTTGATTTTTAATCATGATGTGATTGATCAAATAGCAGATAGCTAGGGTAATATGATTGATGTTATTATGTATGGTAGCATTAGAGTCAACTAAAAGGAGTTAGACTAAACTCCTAGTAAAATAATAGTAAGGAAGGCTAATTACAGTAAGTGCTAGTATGAGTCAAAGAAAGATTAGATCCCTTATGTTAAAATAGGATGGGAGTATTTGGGGTGAATTTATAGGCTTGAGAAATGATAATAGAGCTAAGGCTTATTTAGAGTGGATGAATCACCTATAAGGTTTTAAACCTTAGAAGTTCTTTGAGGTAGATTGAACTTTAGAACTTAAGTTAGATTCCTATGATTAGATCACTTCATCATAAGACCTTTGATAGTGATCAATTAGTAAATTTGATAGTAATATCTTTAGGATTAGTGTAACAACTTAAGATTATTATCCAGCTTAATTTGAGCTTAATCATATCTTGATTATCATTATGTTAATTTTATCTAACTATTAGAATCAATCCCTAAAAATTTGGCATGATTCGAAGCGAAATCCAATATTTTGGATTATTTTAATATTTAATTAATTAGAAAATTGATGTATTTCTTTTGATCTCGAAATCAAAATCTGACTTCGCCGTTGCGATCGTTACCCCCAAATTAGCTAGGGGTGATGTTTTTGACGCATTTGGAAGTCGTCGGATTTTCGTGAATATTTTAATATAATTAAATGCACCGAAAAATAGAATAATTAAATAATCATCGTAATCAAAATCTGACTCCGCCGTTGAATTTTTCACCACCAAATTAGCTAAGGGTGAATTTTTGGAATTTTTTGGAGCACGTTTCTAAAACCTAAATTTTTAAATAATTAGAGAAAATAAATAGGTACTTATTTAGTACTTAATTTGCAATTTCTCCCTCTCTCTCCTAGCTGGCACACCATTCGACTGGCCATTCCCTTCATGCGGCTGAAAGCTTGCTCCCCTCACTCTCCCTCATACTTGATGGGAGAGAGCTTGCCTCCTAGCCCTATAGACCCTAGGCTCCCTCCCATCCTCCTCTTTTCCTATATTAAGAGAGCTCAGCCCTCCCTCCTTATTTTTGTTTTCAAGTTAAGCTCTAAAGCTCTTTTCCTTCCCCTCCATTGCTATACCTTGGGCTGAAGAAGAAGAAGGAGAAGCTCCTCCTACAAGCCTTCCAAGTCTCATTCATCCTTCTCTCGCAAGACTAAAAGGTACCCGTTTGCTCATCTCATTGTCTTCCTTATGTTGTTACAATGTTTGCATGTATCTTTAGAAGTCCATAAGCATGTATGGAAGCCATTAAGGCTCTTAAAAGCATCTCATTTATTGAAGGAAAATTGCTCTATTTTTCATTTACTCTGCACACCCTTGCATTCATTCCTACTTTTCACATAGTTAGGATGCTCCATTTGTACTGATTTTGGTGTCGATGGAAAGGTATTGGAAATACATTTCCATTGATTTATAGCACCACTCATGGAACACTCTGAATTGAGATTAATTGAGCTCGAAAATAGACATTACAATTTTCATCCAGGCGAAAAATGCCGTCTGGCGCTGCAGCGCTCGAAGTTGCAAATCGGACCGCTACAGCGCGCCGTAGCGTGTTGCAGCGGGCTGCAGCGATATTTCATGAAAAACTTAGGAAATCAATTAAAATGACTATTTGAACAGTAATTCGCAAAATGGACCGCTACAGCGCTCCGTTGCGCGTTGCAGCGGGCTGCAGCGGAATTTTCAGAAAACTATAGAAAATCAAAAAAATAAATAAATAAAACAGTGATTTCGCAAGTTGGTCCGCTACAGCGCGCCATAGCGCGTTACAGCGGGTCGCAGCGCTGAGAGCGCTATCACGCGCCGCAACGCTAAAAGCGCAACAGCGCGTTGCAGCGCCAGAAGTGCTGCAGCGCACTATAGCGCGCCACAGCGCGCTGTAGCGCCCAAATTTTTAAAAATGCCCATAATTTCTTAAAAACTGCTCAGTTTTGGCTGAAATGACCAAAACTTCACTGTTTTTGCATTTTAAGGTCCCTATGACCATATTGGGACTAAGTTATATCAAATTTGAACCTATTTTAGTTAAAATTGAATATCGTATAAAGTTCTATATTGAAATTAAGTTTGAATTTTGTCATTTCTATCAAGTGCTCAAAATATGTCATGTATTTGAATTGTATTGTGCCTATTACTAGATAATAGAATCCTTAAAAGCTTGTATCAAATAGGTAAACCTTAATAACCAAATGGCATGAAATTTAAGTTTTTTGAATTGTGATTAAGTGCTAATATCTTTAGTTTGATTTAGAATTTGATTAGCATTATTTATATTTTATTTTATGTCATCTCTTCATTTATATGCTTTCATGATATTATGATGTATATATTAGGAAACCTTAAATACTTAGTTGGACACTTAATTATGTAAAATTGTCATTAAACTAGACTTGAACATAAGAACCTTAATAACTTGATTAAGTAGATGATACTTAGTCTAAACCTGAAATTTGCCGTCAATAATACACAATAATTCCTTGATTTGTCATTGACCTTTAAATTAACCTTTGGTCTTAATGATAGAAAGGTTAGGGGTTAACCCTAACTTATCTTAATTAAGATCTAAACCTTAATCACTTAATCAATTAATTTGATTGAAAGATAATTTAATTGACATTATTCCAATAATGCATATGATTTGATATTGATTTTAAATCATTAAATTAGAAGTGCTAAGGTTAATATTGAATATGTGTGATTGAATCATCTGAATCTAAACTTTAGATCTTTGATTTTCTCTTATATAAGACCATTAGTATAAAATAGATAATAAAATTATAATGATTTATAAAATAATCTAACTCTAATAAGATCTTTGATTTCATCCCATGATTGTAGAATAGAAAATGATCAAATGAATTTTAATCATCTGATCTAATCACTTTAATTTAAGTCTAATAAGTAAATCTTAAGAAGTAGAAAAGTGAGATCTTAAGAATCTTGTTTTAGGATCGGTCTTGAAATATTTAAGGACCTTAATTATTGATACTTTGAGGTAGGAAGAGATTTTGTAATTCTTTGAGGTAGAAACTTAGATAATTCTTCACAACTTTAGAAGTTGAACTTGATACCTTATGGTATGAATCACCTAAAGTACTTAGAATGTGACTTATTCATTGTGGTAGCAACCTATGTTGAGTGATCCTTTGATCACATCCTTGGAGCCTTGTGTAGGATACACCTACTTAGAGTAAGGATTAATAGATTTGATAAATCCTTGTTGATTAAATAGAATCTTCTGAATTCATATTATTAGTTGGGTATAGTAGGGTATACCCATATTACTAAATTACTTCAGTAGTATTTATGATTAGTTGATTCACTCCAATGTGGACTTATGACCAGGCGCTATCCTGAGGGATTAGGCGAATACAGTCCTGTTAGAGAAAATTTTCCAAGACTAAGTGTAATAACCCAGGTTATTACTTTGCTCAATTAAGACTAATCTAAGTCTTAATTAAGGTTCTAAGTCACTAATTAAGTAATTTAGAACTCGCCTCTGAAACCTAGGTCAATCCAGAAGTCAACAAAGTCAAATCTAGAATTTTGGAAAATTTCAAACCCTAGAATTTGACTTTTTATTTAGACCTCAAATTAAAAATCTGACTTCGCCATTGCGTTCAGAACACCCAAATTAGTTAGGGGTGAAATTTTGAAGTCATTTGGAAGTCGTTGATTTTTCATAGAATATTTTAATAATATTTAAATATCCTAAATATTCAAATAAATAAATACTCATCGAAACGAAAATTTGAGTGCTCCGTTGGGTTCCTCACCCTTCATTTAGCTAAGGGTGATTTATTGGGAAATTTTTGGAATATTTTGAATAAATTAGACTAATTAATTAAATGTATAAGATTTTATTATATATTAATATTAATTAAATTAAACTAACGGCCGCCATCCTCTTTTAATCATGCCGTCGCCCTGCATGTCTAAAGCGCCGTCCAGTTTGACGGATCGCTCGTATCTGTTCGATCGAACGATCAGACAGATATGGTTTATCGTCCCAAAGACGCCGAAGAAGAGCCCGACGCGTGCCCCTCGCGCAAGCACGCGGCTCGCCGAATCGTCCCCACGTGTCGACCACCGCTGAAGAACCTCCCTTCGATGCCTTCTTAACTCTTTAATCGATCGATGGTGGAAGAGTTTTGGCAAGACCAAGCAGTTGGGAGTCGATCGAGTCTCGAACAAAGCATCCGTCCATTTTAGGTACTCCTCAATTCCACTCTAATATTATGCATTCTTATTCGCTTTAATTCGAAACACTATTGCATGAAATGGATTAAACTTGGAATGGATCAGTTTAAGTTTAGCGTTTTCGAATCGATCAAATTTTTCGATCGATTCAGTACTCTACTGTAGCCATTCGCGTTCGCTGTCATCGTTCGAACCCTAGGTATTAGGGTTAAGTTTTTGCCGATGCCATAGACCTTCTCATCCATTGGTTTGACTATCAACGGGTAGGTACCAGTGTACCAGAGCTTTGGCTGTGCGGGCCAGAGGTTACCATCGCTGGGAAGGTCCTCTTTTCGCATGCCCTAGTTCACCCCATCGAGTGATAGAGGAAGCTACAGCAGAAGCATGGGCGGGTCGGGCTGGCCCAAACCCGATTCATGCTGCCTCGAGGGTCACATGCAGAGGTGGGGCCCAGCGCATGCGCTGTCCACGGCTGAAGATGCCGCGTGGATAGGTGGGGCCCACGGCGCGTAACTCGCGCCGTTCAGAAGGCGGGCCCCGAAATCTTTTCATCTGGCATCGTGGGACCCACACATGAAGCCTCGTCCAATCCTTCTGTACCACGTGTACCTGTAAATTAATAATAAAACATATATATATATATATATAAACAGATTTATTAATTTAATTAAAATAGTATTTAATAATTAATTTAATACTAAAATTCAAACCTTAAAATCTTGCAAAATATAAGTCCAAATTATGCAAATAAATATGTCATTTTTTTTTATCAGTAGAAAATAAGGAATATTTTGGAATTATCAAAATTTCATTTAAGAACTATATTTAAGATAGTGACATTTAGGATAATTAAATAACCCTAAAAATGTTACAAAACTTAATTAGCCCATAACTCTGTACCCAATGATCCAAAAATATTAAATATGAGTCTTAAAGTGATCAGAAAACCCTAAGAATTATTTTGATAATGTTCACTTTGCTGTTTGGATTAGTATTGGCCTAATCACTTTTAGGACTTAACCCTAATTAGGCCATTAAACCCTAGAAATTCAATTGACCATAACTTAGTCAATTGAACTCCAAATTTGATGATCCAAAGGTCCTTTTAGATCAGAAAAACCTAATTTACAGTAATCTACAAAAATATTTAGGATCTAATGGTTAGATTTATTAATCACCCTTAATTACTTTAAATCTTGATTAGTGAATATTAGCAAAACTAGTAATCCAAATTGAGTGATTTAAGTTTTAGAGGACTCATAGAGTCATTTAAAACCTAGCTGTAAGGTTGAATTAATGTTTGAGTGATTAATTTTGCTAATCACTCACTAATCACTCTAAACCCTAATTAGGTCTTAACTTAGTCAAATTAGGTCCAAATTGAGCCTACCACATGTCATTGTAATCAGTGGACTATTTGTAAACCATAGCCACTGATTTTACTTAATTTGGACACTAATTGGCAAAGTTAGGATTTTTGACCCATAATAAAGGATTCCTTAGTCACCTTTTAACCCTAGATCTTGTATTGGCCATAACTTGGCCAATACTTATCAGAATTTAGCAAATTTAAATTTTATGGAAAGCTTAGACAGTAAAGAACAATAATCTGAAAGAAAATTTAACTTTTACTTAGTCAAATTACTAATTTGCCCTTATGAGTCAAATTCACTAATTTGATCTCATATGGCTTAATAATCACCCAAAATTAATTTAGTTACTGTCTAATCTTACATTAGATAGTGAGAATCATATACCAAAAGAAAATTTCAGGAATTAAGCTCTAGATCAAAATTTGATCTTTTTGAACCGTTTAGTAGGGGCAAAATGGTAATTTTGCTCAAATTTAGGGCTTTGCCTTCAAAAGCCCTAAATTCAGTTTCTAATCATTAGAAACAGTAAATATAATAATTTAGAACAGGAATTTTATAAGTTAAATCATTAATTTTGATTTTTAATCAAAATCCCAATTTAGCTCCTTAAGAAAATTTCCTGAGTCTTAAGTGAGTGATTTCTCATTCTTTAATCATTCTTAGATCTATCCTTAGGTCTTTATAACATTAGTTAGGATGTGTGTCTTGAGAGATACTCTTAGTAATTAAGAGCCTTATTTCCTAATTTTAGGAATAGATCTTAAGTTAGAATTCATCTATTGAATAAATTGGGTTACTCAAATAGATGAAATATTGAGTTTACTAGTTTCTAGATTTTCTCAGTTTATTAAATGATTATTTGATCTTTAAACTCTAGAATTAAGAATAGAGATCTATCCTAATGAATTGATTTATCATTAGGACTTGCCTTAACTTAATCTGTGAGATTTGGGTTCTAAACTTAGACCCTTAGATTATACCTTTAGATTAAGTGATTAGACCTCATCATCTGGAGTCTAATTCTTAATCTTTTCATCTTGATTTGGCTAATCAAGATGAGGTTGTGATGAATTAAATTACAAAATTAGGTCGATGATTTATTCATTTTAACCAATTAGTCGTCTTTTGATTAAGTTATAATTAGGATTTGGCCAAGTCCTAATTATCTTCAACTAGTAGGATTCGTGATTCTAAGTTACAGAATGTGTAAGAATTGATGATTCCGAAACTTATGTAACTTAGAGTAAATAGAACGAATAAAGTAGATAACAAAGGATATCACCTGTATTTTAGATAGAGTTTCTTGCACTTTGATTTTGATGCTTCGCATTCCTTGAGTTTGATCCTTATACCTTGAACATGTATTATGTACTTAAGATATTTTGATAAATATCTTATGTTGATTTGGAACATTATTTATAAGCAGCATTATGTTCACACGTGATTTGTAAGGTGTAGCTTGATTAGTATACCTCTTCGATCAACTCGTTTGGGGTCGGCAACCTTTCGAGGGTTTAATGTCCGACAGTCTATTGGCCATGCCTAGTCCGAGTGATAGGATGGATAGACTCTCGCCCTACTGACTATAGAGTCAGGATTCTAATATGGATATACTAATTCAAGTACACTTGCATTCAGTTCTGTCTTAGCTCATCAGGCTAAGAGTTTTCAGTGATATTCAGTTCAGAGTTTCTTAGCTTATCAGGCTAAGATTTGCTGATTTCGTGTCCAGTTCAAGTAACTTATATAGTCACGGTAGTCTCAGTTTGTAGTTACTATTTTACTTGTATATTCTGCATTGTAGCATTGGTTTACTTACAGTTTTCCTGCACTATATAGGATGCTAGTTCTACTTACTATTTTCTTATGTTTTCAGGATGTTAGTTTGTTTCAGTTTCACACTGTTAAATGTTGTATGTCACTTAGCATATTTCTGTTTGATCATATGCATATTTAGGTTATATTTTCTTACAGTTTTACTTTTCTTTTACTTACTTGTCTTTGTTGCAGTTGCTTGGAGGAGGTATGTATTACTTCCTATTTTTGCTGAGTTATAAACTGTAATTTATAACTTATCACTGTTCTTTTGTACGCTTTTCTGCACCTATTTTGCTCAGTTCTATTTTTATGGTGATATCTATTTAACTTAATAAAATTGTTTGCCTTAAAATGTACTTAGACATATTGTCTAACCGGTTTTTCTTTTGTTGGCTGGGGCCCTACCATTATGAAACTGATAATGGTAGGTTCTGAGTTTGTTGGAGTAGCAGATCCAGTAGAGAGCTTGCCATTGGAGGAGGAGCCCGTTCCTGAAGATCTGTAGCTTTAGTTTCTTTTGCTTGTGAGATTGAGAGTTTACTTTCAGTTCTTTTAAACTTATTAAATGTTGTAATAATACAGGTTTATATTTCTCTTTCAGCACTTTACTTATTCTGTATTATTGTATTTATACTGTATTGGATGGATGTTATATATTTTATTGCTTCCGCACTCTGAGTTCATGTATATTCATTTAGTGATAATTCTTATGGATTAAATGGCAAAGTTCTTATTTAAGTTGGATTAGAATACGTGTCTAATTCAATTCCAAGTGGGGACTTTGTCATTTGGTGACCCCTCCATCGTAATCATGTTAACTTAAGGGTTAACAGGACCACAGCGGGGCAGGGCTGCCACACTAAGAGTGTTACAATTAGTGAATAAGATCCTTAGTTTGAGATATAAACTGCGACTGAGTTCTGCCTCCTATCGTAGGGCGCTTCGATAAGTGCAATTTAAGAAAACTAAGTATCTTAACTCATTTTGCGTAGAACACTAAGTATGCTTGTAATTAAGATATTTAATAGCTTAGCTTGATATATAAACTGTGACCTGGTTCTGCCTCCTATCGTAGTGCGCTTCGATAAGTGCAGTTTAAACAAGCTAAGGGTTAAATCCACATTTCTTGTAAACATGCTAAATATGTGGATACAATCATCCCAGCTAGTGATTTTCAAGTAAACACTCAACTTTAACCAATTATCGAAGTTAGAATTGTAGGAGTCAGAATCATTTTAGCAAGATTCTGCATAATGGAGACCTTAAATTTAGTATTGAATTTCAAAACATTTTCTGGATTATTTTTGGATTTATTTCATGTAACCTAGAAGCATGAGCATAAGCATAAGCATGATGTGTGAGTATCAAAATAATATATGGGTATCAGTGATAGTTTATGGGTTACGGAATATTGCATATATTGACTGGGGAATTTCATGATGCATCGGCATCATCATTAAATGGTATTCCCAACTGGATGTATGTGTACATTGGACCGTACTACTCATAGCAGTTCAGTGATATTTTAGTTGCATATTAGTGGCATACAATATTGTGGCATATTTAGATGCATAGTTTCAGTAATATATGGTATAGATTTACATATGATTATTTAGTTTCAGATTTATTACTATTTTGGTTTACTTTCAGTATTCAATTTACAATTCAGTTTTACTTTACTTCACCTTACTTCAGTTTTGTACAGTTTTATACTTTTAGTTATCTTTACAATATTTATGCAGATTTAATCACATTATGTAAATGTTAAATGAATAACTAAGACTGTTTAGACTAATTTCGATGTGTTAGACTAACACGAGGTACTTTTGGGATCCGGCAATTTGCTAGATCCTGAGCAGTATATTGAGCCAGATCAGGAGGACACATAGGAGATTCAGGAGGAGCCCGTGGAGCACTAGTGGTCTCTCCTCTAGTTTTAATACTTTTCTATTTAGTTTATTTTCAGTTCAGTACTTAGCTTTTATGTTTGTTTTAATAGAATATTTGTAATAAATCTGGATATATTTTCTTTTCTTTTCTAAGACGAATATTTTTCATACAGCTTGTGTGATGAATATTTCTGGATGTTTGCTTTGAGCTTCCGCACTCTGTTATATACTACTTGTACTTAGTATTATGATGTGATCAGTATACTGGAAATGTTGATATCTTATTCATATATTAGATTCCTATTATATTCTAAATCTAATGTATGTATTTGTCTAATACTTAGGATAAAGATGATACTCTTATCTTAAGTATTAGTCGTCAACCCTTCCTTGAGGTTGAGTCAGCATCCTTTTAGATGGGCTTACTTTTCAGCTATTCGGGGAAACGGGATATTCCTCCCCGAGTGGCGCGTCGCTTCGCCGCCCAAATTGATTATAACTGTCTTTTTTGCGCGTGGCGACGGGGCGGGGCGCTACATTAGGATAGAGAGTTATAGTGATTATTTATAACTATAGATTTGTAAAATTTTATTTTCAAAATTATAAAACTAGAATTTTCAAATATATATATATATATATATATATATATATATATATTGATTGGAGACTTATGTCTTGAGTCAATTAGGGGTTCAATTAACCCCAATTATTAAGATAGATAATTAAAATTAAACAACAAATGGATATCACTTGCTTAGTTTATATCTTTGGCAAATTTTCTTTGAAATGCTGTTATGCTTTAAACTCTATCTAGTCAATCATAATTCATTTCATTATAATTATAAATTAAAATAATAAGGAGTTTTACTTAGGGTAGATTAACAAGTACATGCATTGAGCCAGAGCTAGCTATGGAGTAATTAGGAGACCACACATGTCATTGAGGGGGAATGTGTGGTTATCAATGATACCTCTATATAGATAGTTGGCTAGATGTACCTAACTCCCTTTTCGTTCTGTATGAGCTTATAGAACATAAAATATTAATAATTTGCACATATATATTATTGTACAGTTTATTTATACTTATGGTAGTTCAATTTTATATTCAGTATCATACTTGCATTTAGGTTGCTAGAAAATACCTTATATAACTCGTATATAAATGCATTACTGCTTAACATCTCTTTTGTAGGAATACATAGTGTGCTTAGCATAATCACTTGCCTTTACTTTTAATATCATTTACTTATATTTTCAATTTTACTTTACTGTCACTATATTATGCTATTTATACTGCTTTACCTAGAATGTGATATTTCTTAACATAAAATAGTTAGACATCTTAAAATGTGCTTAGACTTTATAAGTCTAACAACCTATTTTTCTTTTATTAGGTGTGTCATATCATATTAAAAATTAAATATGATAAATCAGGAGCCTGAACTGAAGCTAGTAGGTGAACTAGGAGAGGAGCTAGAGGATCAGGAGTACATATGAAAATTTGGTAGAATTATTTGCTTTTACTTTCAATTATGTGATGATGATAGTTTTCCTTATTTAAAAATATTGTAAACTTAAACATTGTATGGATTTATTTATTTATTTGGGATGAATATTTTTCTTTTATTTTCTTAGATGAATGTAATGGTAATATATATTCTTACCTTTATATAGAAATGCATCATGTTTCCTATCTTATAGATCATTTGCCTCCAGTAGTGCTTAATACTAGGTTAAAAGAGTTATTAATTTAGTATTAAGAACTACAATGACACTCAGCATTATGTCAGAACATCTAATATGACACTGGGTTATTACAATTCCACGGGCGCTTAAGCATGCATGAGCATCGGTGCATATATTTCTCAGGCGTCTAGGTACCCCCTCATCGGGCTACAGGCTCTGTAGGATGCTCAGGGTGCACCGAAGAGCCCTATTTTTTATCGACTAGTGTTAGCTTGTCCCGTAACACCTCAGAACCCTCTGGAACCTACTAGAATTGTGGTGACCCGTCACTGGGTTAGCATAGCTAATCTAGTATAATGTGCTCACTTCTTAGGATCATATTAAAATTTAGTATAACATTGTATTTAAAGGCATATAAATTGTATATTTTCACATTCATTGCAATATTCAAAAATATCAAAATAATATATAAAATATATTTATAATATAAATAATAATTATTTTACAAAATTTATTATTCACTAAGCAATTTTTTAAAACATCAAAAAAATAAGCATTTAAGTTTACATTAAGTTGCTCCATCTAGAGATTCCTCATAATCTTCCATATAAATACAGATATATATATATATATATATATATATGACACAGAGTGAACTAAGAAAAAGAACAAAAAATTAATTAGACATAAAAGTCTAAGTAATATTTGTAGGATAACAAATTTACATATAATACTTAAGCGACATGATTTTGTAGGAGAAGCATATACAAATAAAATAATATGCAATATTTAAGCATGATATGATTGTAAAATTATCTGAATTATAAATACAATATAATGTTGTGTAATGGAGACTTTAGTGTCCAGCTGCAGCTCGGGCATTACAGCGCTCCCCTTGCGGTCCCAATCCAAAGCTGAGGTGCTGTAGCGCGCCTCAGCGGTCAGCAACCAAAATGCAAGCGCTGCAGCGGAATTTATCGCTACAGCGCGCCATAGCAGATTGAGGCGCCGCAGTGGATCGTGGCATCATTTCAGGTAAAATAATTTTTGGATCATATTCAAACTAATAGGTCACTATTTCGAAAGTTTGAGTGCCACAGCGTGCTGCGTTCTAAAAGGTCGGGCGTTGTAGCATGCCGCAGCGCCCCCGATGGAGACCTTCTTTATTCCATGTCACAATATGAAGAAATCTGATAGTATTTTAGATATTTTGAAGTTCGAGAATGACCTAAGTACTTAAGGCTAAGTGTTGAGAAGATGTAAAAAAGGCTTTTTGCAATTAATTTGGAGGTTTTAGTGACTGTGGAAAGGAGAACTCTAGAAGAAACCCTAAGGAGCTGTTGAGCAAAAGAATGCTTGTTGTTTGAAGAATAAACTTCAGGAGGTAGCAGTTTCTTTTTATCTCCATTATAAGAGTAGATCTATAGATGTGTATGCTGAGGTGATATAGCTCTTGTAATTCTGTAAACCTTGAAGTTTCACAGTGGATTTTCTTGTTAGTGTGTCTCCGTAGTTTTTTTTCAATTATTGGGTTTTCCACTTATATGCTTGTGTTTGGATGATTTTTTGTGCTGCGTTCTTGTTGTTGTGATTTTGTGGATAGCTTGGTAACTGTTAATGCACCTTGATCCTCAAAAGCTTTGACTTTGGTTTGTTGTATGCATTATAAGTGCCATTCTGCATTGGTATCTTGTGTATCGCTGATGTTCACAATATATACATATTTAAGATATGTGCTCATTCTAAATGAAATAAAATATAGTAATATATAATATTTATTATGTTGGACAAAGTTATAAAATAATTGAAGAATTAGATACGTCTTTCTAACTATATGAGATGTGGGTTCCGGACTAACTACACATTTCCCCTCAAAGTCTATGTGTAGTTTTTTTTATTTCTCTAAATATTAGTCTGTCATGACCTAACGTATTATCTGTAAGAATTTGAGATCAACATGTATGAACTCATGATACTAATTTTTAATCATTTATTTCAAGTTATGACCATAAAATCTCATATAAATATATCAAAGTGGGTCAAAACTTAATTACACATAATACACCAACAGTTAGTTAATTCAAACTGTTCTAGCACTGCCAAAATAATAACAAATTAAGTAGCATTTTAGGTATTACTTCTCCATATATATAGCCAAACAAATGGAGGGATGAAAGAATTTCAAAGTTTTCTGTTGAGTCCCTCCAGCAGTATAAGTAAACATTAAAGAAGTGTATGCCTTTAAAAATGTCAACCAGTTATCATACCTTTGGAGGGGAATTAATAACATAATCACTTTCTAGCTATACTTAATCACTTCTTAATATATATAATAATTATTGACATGAATAGTTATAAAATATGGGTAACAAATTTTAATTAAAAGATACACCATTATAATCACTATGACTTGGATAGTTATAAAAAGTATTAATAGGCAAAATCTTATTCCACTTCATATGCTTATATTTAAGCATTTATAATCATAAAAGGTTTAACTTCTTAAGCATCATAATATAAGAGAATTTAAATATATGAGCAAAAATGGATTATCACATGATTATTTAAGCATTTATAGGTGTACAACAAGTATCAAAGGAAACAACAAAGTTACTAATTTTAAGTTACAGTACAGGAAGCTACACTTTCTCCTAAAAAATCTAAATTAACATGTAACAACGAAGTTAAAAGAACTTCATTCTACAATAGGGTTCAAATTTCTCTTTCTTAACTTTCAGTTATGTATATTACAGTGTATACCAAAAGTCTTATTATCAACTAAATAAACAAACTTGTTGCCTAGTTCAAGGATAGTAACAACTTAAAATATATAATCAACAGAATGGCAATAGGAGGACAAATGAAAGAAAACAAAATATGAACAATTTATGCGATCAAAATGGTTCAATTCGAAGTCAAACCCCATAGAATTCACATAATTGGTTGGAAACATATAATCAACTGAGTGAAAGATTTGTTCTAAATTAAACCTAGATAATTGTAAAGCTACACCAAATTTTCATATTGGAATATTAAATACACATAACCACCAGTATTTATTTTTGTTGAAATTAAGTAGGAATATGCATAATTTTAATAACACACATTGAAATGATGCTATCATTGTTGAGCTTAATAGTATTTTGTTGCTTATTTTTGTAAGTTGATTTTATTGTGGAATTGTGTTTCCTCTACTGGGTGGTAACTATTGCATTTGAAGTTATTGCATTTGTACATATGCTCACAAATATTTCGTTTGTAGTTATATACATATAAATTTAAAGGCTTAATCTAATAACTGTATATATTCAATAAAGATTAAAAAAAGAACTCATTATTTCCAAATGCTAACCAGCAGCATAACCAAGTATAGATATTTGTTTACTTCATTTTTAATTCTAACATTACCAAACCATGCAATATCACTAATTTCTTCTGTCTAAATATACAAAAATAAACAAGCAAATTAGATCATAATGCTCTCTTTTTTTATTGATATTAAAAGTTGGGTGTAAGTAAAAGAAGTATAAACTCGATGAAATGTTAGCTTTAATAGCAATGCTCCTTGATGCTTAAATTAAGGATGAACACAACACGGTATTATATTTAACTTGGTTACAAATCAGGTTGTTGAAAAATAGAATGAACTTCTACATCAAGGAAGATAGAATGATGAGCTATTTGACATGCAACAAAAACTATATGATCAACTTTTATATATCAACAAATCGTTCAACTTAGATCTACACCATGAAAGAAAATGTGGAGCCAAGTGTTTTGTTTAACATGATAATATTACATATAGTCGTAGTTATTAAGACTCAATCAAGGAACGAAATGTTAGTCAATAAAAATGTATGAGCAGATTGAGCTATCCGATTAAGAGCGTAAGAAAAGTACTTTACCTTTTGTTTTTGTAAAATCATATTATATCACTTACGAGTTGCAGCTAAAGATATATTAGATTAAATGGAGATAGCATATCTCCTACTAAGACATTCTTCACAAAAAAATGAGCTACATCACTCGGAATGAATTGGGAAATGAGGTACCTTGCCGAAACATATCGAAAGATTTGCCAAAGAATAAGATGGTTGCTGAGAGCTCTCGGCCAAGATGAGGAAGATGCTGCTCCTCACAACCACAAAGGAGGCGACTGCTCTCGACTGTTCAGCCGATGGGAAGAGGGGTTGCTTGGCCTTGGAAGGATTCGGCCAAGCCATGGAGAAGAGAGGTGAGGCTCGGCTAGCAAGCTTCAGCTTTTAGGAGATATGGGCAGAGGTTGTGAGGGAGAGCGACGGAGATTCCAAGGGCAACGCGATGCGTGTCGCACGAGGGAGAGGAGTTGTGAGCAGTCGAGCGATCGCTCGCTCGAGGGGGTTGGGTGGGGGGGGGGGGGGGGGCGATCGAGTGGAGAAGAGGGTGTGCGATTATGGCAGAGGAAAAAAAAGGAAATAAGAAAAGACATTTATTTATATTAGGATTTAATTTAATTAATTTATATTTATTATTTAATAAATCTTATTCCAACTTTCTCAATTAAAATTATATAGTTTAATGTGTTCCAATAATTTTCAATAAATCACTCATAGCTAATTGAGGGGTGAGGAACGCAATGACAAAGTCAGATTTCAATTCTGATAAGTATTTAATTTTCTTATTTTTTGGATATTTGAATATTATTAAAATATTCGACAAAATTTTGACGACTTCCAAAATCAGAATATGATCTATTTGACTCCTGATTTAAACTAGGTCTTGGTGGTGAATTTTTAATGACTTCATTAGTGCACTAAGATCATAATCATGACTTAAACTAGTCATAATTGACTAGGGTAATAACTTGGGTTGTTACAGCCACCCACTTAACTAATGGAGGAGCTCTCTGTAAACTTATCTCCATTGCTAAAAGCCCATCCCTCCTCCCTCCTTATATAGACACCCACTTCTCTCCTTGTATGCTATTAGGATCCATCAGAGAGCTAAGGAAGCCTCATCCACAGCAGAAAAGACTTCCATCATTTAAAGTCTAGGTACTTCCCTTCCCATGAATTTAATCATTCAAATGTTTCATTTCAAGCTTGTTTACTTATTGCTCATCATTTGCAAAACCCCAAAGTGCTCGATCAAGTTCAAACAAGCTTGATCTAAGTTCAATTTTGAGGAAGATGAACAAGATTTTTTAGTGAAATTTGAATTCTCTTTTGGATACCTTGAAACTAGAGTATTAATTTTAGTGACATTAGAGTGGTTCAAATAAGTCATTTTAGGTATCAATTAAAAGGTCTCAGAAAGATCTTTTGATCCCCCATGACTGCGTTGTAGCGCCAGTTTTTGGGGAGCGCACTGTAGTGCCCGACTTTTGGGGAGCGCACCTGTGGTGCCTCAACTCTGTCGTGGTCCTATTAATTATTAAGTTAACACGATTACAGTGGAGTGATCACTAAATGACAAGGTCCTTGCTTATAATTAGATTATGCACTCATCCTAATCCATTATAATCAAAGATTTTGCCATTCAAAATATTTTTCACTAAATGAATGGTACATGAAAATAAAATGCGGAAGCAAAATAGTAAACACCCATCCATTACAATATAATAATCCAGACATTCAACTCAAAGTAAGTAAAGAAGCAAAAAGTAAATTTTAACCTATATTATTACAACATAATTAAATAGTTTAGCAGAAATTAAATATATAAAGACACTCAGCCTCACACTGCAGGAAAGAAAGAACTAATAAGCTAAGAGTTTTCAGCAATACGATCCTCCTCCAAAGGCAGGTCCTCGGATGGATCCACAGCTTCAAATAACTATGAATCTATTATTATTGGTTTCATAATGATAGGGCCACAGCAAATAAAAGATAAAACTTAATTAGACAAACTGTCTAAGAATATTTTAGGCTGATATATTATTATATTAATTTTAATATCACCATAAACTTAACAACTAAATAACAATATATCGGAGAAAGAAAGCATATAAAAGGAACAGGAAGCTATAAACAATAGGTTTATAACTTAACAAAAGTGAAAGTAAGCACATACCTCCAAGATCTGTTGTAACAAGGTTAGGCATAATATAAAGAATAATTTTAATAATTGAAAAAAAAACTCATCCTAAACATGCTTATGGTCAAAGAAAATTTATACTAATTAATATAACTTAATTAAATCATAAATATGATTAAAACAATTCAAATTACATCTAGCATCCAATATAAAATGAGTAAGGCTAACATTCAAGATATGTATATCGAAAGTAAAACTAACATCCTAAATATGTACATAAAGTAAAACTAACATCCTATATGTGATCAAATATATATGTTTAACATCCTATACTAAATAAGATTATCATTAAACTAAAAAAAAATGACATAAATAAGCTGAAATACTTATAAAATAATTATTAAGGAAAATGCCAACATATAGTAAAATTATATGGAATAATAAGTATAAAATTAAAAACTTGTGGGGCCCCGTACTTTCCTGCGGTGATGCTAATACTGATATTAGCACAATCATGGGGAGTACGGTGCTCCAACTATGGTAAATTCCTAATTTAAGTAAAGTCAGGTAGGACCCAACCTGCCTTAAGCCAAGGACTTGTCACCTGGAACTGTGAACATACATCAATACAAATCAAAGTGGCAGAAGCAAGAAATAGTATGATATAACATCCACATCACAATATAATATAAGAGAGTAAGAGAAACAGTAACTCAGATTAAGTGCAGAAAAGTAAATACAACCAGAGTTTAATTATTACAAACTAAATTAAATGAAAGTAAAAATCTCTCAAAACCTCACTGCAAGAAAGTAAATCTAACTAAATAGCAGTAGGAAGATCATCCTCATGCACCGGCTCCTCTCCTACAGTACTGACTATAAACAGCTCCAAATCTGACATTTGTCGGTATCACAAATGCTAGGGCCCCAGCCAACAAAAGAAAAAGGTTACATTTAGATAATTATCTAAGTACATTTTAGGTTATTTAAGTGAACTGAATATTTGAGATATCACATTTAAAGGTTTTAAACATGCAAGCATTATAAGGTAAAGAATGGGATTGCCATAAGTTAATCATTTATAGCTAATCAATAAGTATGTAAAAATAACATACAAAGCAGCAACTAAACATAGTGAGGTTAAAAGCAAAATAACTACGACTACTAAAATAAATCTACTCCTAATATGCTTATGATCACATGGATACATGCTGAGTATATAAAGAACACAAGTGTTGAAATAGATATACAATTCTTGCATCTTAAACATGCTAATATTTAAGACTAATCAATATGGGCATATATACAGGCATGCAAATTGATATGTAAAAGGCCACTGAGACTATAACGCCTCGTCCCGTCGCCGTGCGCAAAAGACAAGTATCATTTTATGGTTTGGCGGTGGAACAGTGCACTACTCGGGAGCGGTGGGCCATACAAGTAAAGCCCATCATCCCGAATAAGCTAAAGAGACAGAGCCATACTGAAGATCGCTGACTCGAACCATAAGAGTAGGTTCAAGAGCTAATATCCAAGATAAGATTGAAATACTTATCTTGGATATTATACTAGTACGTACATAAGTTGCAAGGGAGTGGAGAGGAACCTATGTACGTTACAAAATATATATCAGTGTTTCCAGTTCACCAATTACATCACAATACTATGTATAGTAGTATAACAGAGTGCGGAAGCTAAAAGCAAAACATCCAGAATATATTTATCTCAAGCAATAGTAAATATCCATCTCAGAGAAGAAAGTAAAAATACATCCAGAGTTTTATTACAAACCATAAAAATGCAGAAATATAAAGAGTCTAGCTAGAATACTGGAAAGAACTAGGAAGTAAAAGTAGGTGCTCAATCCCCTATAGCTCCAAGTGCTCCTCCTGAGTCTCTGGGACGTCCTCCTGACCTGCCTCCAACAACTGCTCGAGATCTAGCAAATTGTCGGATCCCAAAAGTACCTCGTGTTAGACAAGAAGTCTAACACATCGAAGCTAGCTATACAAGCTTTACTAAACATAACGAATATGCAAGAACGTAAAGTAAAAGTGCAGAAAAAACTGTAAAGACATCAAGTAGCTGAGCTGTAGGAACTAAACAAAGTAAAACTGCATCGAAGCTAAATACCGAAAAAAAATAAAAATGACAGACGCTCATAAACCAATGTGAAAGGAATGTCAGATGCTGAGAAGGATGCTATAAGCTACACTATATGCCACTGAAATAATGCTCACAAATATGCTATACCACCATATATCACAGAACTATCACTGAAGGTTTATGAGTAGTACGGTCCAATGCAAGCACAGTAGTTAGGAAGTCAGTATGGTGATGCAAATGCACCCTAAAATTCCCCAGTCTGTGTATATAGCACTCCGTATCTCATACTGTATCACTGATAACCATGCGTCACAATAGAAGGAAAGAGTTCAACTCATGTTTATGCTTATGCTTATGCCATTATATGGTATGAATGAAAAATCTTGAAATCCATGAAGAATATAATAAGACACAAAAATGAATCCTAAGTCTCCACTGTGCAGAATCTTGCTAAAAGGATTCTGACTCCAAATTTCTAGATCGATACTTAGTTAAAGTTGCTTATTTACTTAAAGATCACTAGGCGGGGTGATTGTATACACATATTAACTATGCTGCAAAGATAGGACACAACATTTAGTTTGATTACGCCACCCTAATAAAGTGATCTTCATTATGAGGCACCATCTGATGATGATTTTGTATTTCAAACTAAGCATTTAGTCACTAAACTCACAATCATACTTAGTGTCTTAAGGAAGGTAATTCCTCTTTACTTAGTTTTATTTAAGCCTTACCTATTGAAGCGATCTTTGCTAGGAGGCATTGCTCGATGGCAACTGTCCTTCAATAAAATTAAGGAATGGGCACCCGTTTAAAACACTCTTAGTATCGATTGATTTACTCTAAGTGGGGTTATATCCGCCTAAGCCCGCAGGATAGCAACAAAGATAAACCTTACTTAGAGTGACTCAACCAATCCAGAATATTACTGTGGACCAGTAATATGGGTACACTATACTGCACTACCCAATAATCATAGTTCAATTAAATCTATTTAATAGAATAAGAATTTATCAAGACTACAAGTCTTAAGCTAATAGGTAAGTCTTATACAAGATTTCACCAATCAAATGTGATTAAGGATCACTTACTATAGATTCTACCACAAGGAGATGTATCTCTTCTAATGTCCTAAGTGCTTACTACCACAAGGAGAATAGATCAATCTCTAAGGTGATGGGATCTTCTATACTTCTACCTCAAGGATTTATACAAGGCCTCCTACCTCATGATATATGAATTTAGGTTTCTTAAATAATTCAAGACGATCTTAGGAATAGAAACTTTAAGGTCCTCTCCTCTAAATATTAATATTAAGCTATTAGGTTCTGTTCCATAATTAAGTTTAAGATGATTATATCAGATGATTAAGTCATCTGATCACACTCAATCTAAGATCATGGGATCTAAATCAAACATATTGTTAAGGATTAGATTACTTATTTAATCAATATGATTTTACTTATCTTTTTATGCTAGTCTCTTACTTAAGAGAAAATCAGGGATCTTAAGATTTGATTCAAATAGTGAAATCACCAAAGATTATTATTAACCTTAATTTGTCTAATTCAAATGTTTAGGATCAATAATGAATCAAATATATCATTGGAAAAATATTGAATCCCAAGTTTTGAATCAATCAATTTAATTAGGGTTATTAAGGGTTTGGATTCTTCTTAAGTGGCTTAGGATTTGATCCATTCTCATGCCTTAAGAAAAATCAAGTTATGCATTTAGGATCAATGTCAAATCAATAAATTAATTATGCATTATTGGTGGCAAATCTCAGACCTAGATCAAGTCTTAAAAGCTTGATCTAAATCTTAAGATTTCTTAAGTTAATTAAGATAATTAAGATTTCATATCTTTGAGTTTATTCAAGTGTATTTAATAAGGTTATGAGAATGAATTCAGTTCATTGGCTTGCTGTTCTAAACCAAACTGATAACTCAAGTTCTAAACAAGGGTTACCTAGTGCTAATCAAACCCTAATTCAAATCAAAAAGGATTAGCACATAAGTAAAAATCCAACCATTCAAATTACATGATTTTTGGCATACAAGTTCTAATTAACTATGCAAGTAATCAGAGACTAAGCTTGCTAAGATTCAGTAAGTATAAACCCAAAAATTCTCTAATCATGTTTTAATAAAATCAGAGCATAATTAAGAGTACAGAATTCAGAAAAATATTTTACTTAGCACATGCATTCTATTTATCATAAGTGAGCTAATGGCACCCTAAACATGCAATTTGGATAAGTAAATTTACTAATCTACCTTAATTAAGATTCTCGGTAATTAGGCAATAATTATAGATCTAACCATCAGATGTATGATTTTATTTTATATTTAAGTTCCTGAGATTTTTTTGAACATTTTCATATATAATATTATAGAATTTTGACCAGTGGATTAAAAGTTATTTAAATAATATATTCTGTATTTTTATTTAATCAAAAACTTATGATTTGAATAATTGAATTATTTTCCTTAAGGAAAATAATTCCAAAATTCTGATTTATCTAAATCGGCTCGGCCTAAAATCAAAACACACGGGTCGGTCGCGGCCCGGGAGACCCAGCACTATCGCACCGCGCGGGTCATGGGTTGACTCGACCCGTACAGTGTCGTCGTCCCCAATCCTTCGTCCTGCGGAAGAGGCCGATTAGGAAAAACCTAATCGCCAAATTCCGGCGCATCCAGTCCACGGATCGGCCAACATTCGATTGCTACACCATCACCATGTCCAGACGCGTCGATTGGGACCTGAAGCCCCCTGTGAGCCGGTCTGGATCGGCCAGACCTTGCTCACCCGAGGCTCCTTCAATGGAGTTACTGTAGGGAGATAATTCTCCCTACAGGGACCACACCAGACCCTGGGCTCGATCCCTACACCATCAGGGAGGTGAGACGGATCGAAGCCCTCTGGTCTGAGGGTCTGGGACGGCCTGGATCGCTGGGACCTGGGTCGACCGAGATGATCCTTCAGAAATCAAATTTCGATCGATTGATTCGATCGATTGGGCTAGCCTAGATCTTAATCTCGATACCCGTGGGTTCGAGATGACAATACGAACTCATACACATCAAAAGGAGGAGGGCTCGAGCCTCATTGGCTCAATTCCAGTAAGAGGGGTACCTGGACTGACGGGGGAGCTGGTGCTCCAGACGCTATAAAGGATCCTGAACGTCAAGAGAGCCTACTATCAGCAGTTCAGAAGCTCATGGGTCTCCTGTGCGAGCATGGACAGATAAAAATGAAGAAGTGAAGGCAGAGGGGAATTCGGGTTCAATTGACCAGCAAAGGGTTCAGGGAAGGTTTGCTAAGACTGTTTATAGACTCAGGCGAACTTAGGGAAGCTTCTAGAGAATTAATTCGGGCTGGAGAGGGCCCGAGAGGTCGGGCCATGGCCAAGCTCTCGGATTTCTAATTTGAGCTCGGCCGGGTCACGAGGCCCGATTGGGGTCCCTAGGCCATTAGGGGAAACTCAGCAACGGCCTGCTGAGCTGGAGAGGGGAGTGGCAGACCGGATGGCCAGCTGGCAGTACGAAAAAATTCTTCTGTCGGGCGCGGCGAGAGGAAGACGAAGATGAACAGTGTCAGGTGCCTCGGATGCCATCGGATCTATCGATCAGATGGCGGAACGGCTCGGATCGCTCGGATCCTAACGGCCGATCGCAGAGACGATCCAGGCCATTGGATCGGTCGGGTAGATCCTACGGTCGATCCGCAGTTTCGCAGGATTAAATCTCGGCCGTTGATTAAAAAGACGGAACGGTCAGATCCATGTGATCCCGCTGTCGCGTACCCCGGGCTCCGCAGCGGATCGCCCGCGGTCCACACAGCGGATCCCGGCCGTTAATTTGGGTATAAGGGTATATTTGCAAATTTAATTTGTTTGGAACTCTTTTATGCAATTGAACCATTTTAATTTAAATTGAATTATGGTCCAAAAGAATTCCAAATTGCACTAAAATTTCACCCTTAGCTAATTTGGGGGTGAGGAATTCAAAAATGTAATCAGATTTTAATTCTGAGATCAAAATATTTTGGGTCTAGACTAGGGCATCTAGACTGATCAAATTACAATTTTTGACTTAGAGAAGTCCAATGGACTTCAAATTTTCCAGATAGGCTTATTAAATTGATGTTCTAAAGGCAATGGCACTAAAAGTTGAATTAAATAACCTGTAATTAGCATGATAACAACCTAAGGTTGTTACAGAGACATATGGCAAAAGTAAGATAAGTACATGAATGAGCAAAAAGTAAAGCCACTGAGATATGTGGCAAAGCAAGTCAAGCACTAAAAAAAGGCCACTGAAGCATGTGAAAAAGCAAACAAATACTAAAAACTAAACTGAAGTAGGAATAAGCATAAGACATAGTACTGCCGTAATAGAAATAGGCCATACAGGACCTTTGAACTAAAAGTTCAACATGTATCCATCCTAGGCATCCACAGAGCTAGGTGTAGCACCCTGCCCCATCACCATGCGCAAAAGAATTAAGTACAATCATATCGACGGCAGAGCAGTGCGCCACTCGGGGAGGAATACCCCGTCTCCTCGAACAGCTGAGAACTAAGCCCATCTGAAGGGCTGCTGACTCAATCTCAAGGAGGGTTGAGAGCTAATACTTAAGATAAGAGTAGTATCCTTATCCTAAATATTAGATAAATACATACATTGGATTTAGAATACAATAGGAATCCAATATATGTATAATCTGTCAGCATTTCCAGTATGCTGATCACATCATAATATTAAGTATAAAGAGTATAAAAATAAAGTGCTCAAGCTTAAAGCAAACATCTAGAAACATTCATCATAGAAGCTATCTAAAATATTCATCTCAGAAAAGAAAAGAAAATATATCCAGAATTATTACAAATATTTTACTAAAATATTGAAGTAAAACTAAGTACTGAACTAAAAATACTAAGCAGAAAGTAAAACTGAAGGAGGGTCCACTAGTGCTCCACGAGCTTCTCCTGAATCTCCTGGGTGTCCTCCTGACCTGGCTTAATATACTACTCAGGATCTAGCAAATAGCTATATCTTAAAAGTACCTCATATTAGATAATAAGTCTAACACATCGAAACTAATATAACAGTTCTAGTTATTCTTTTAATATTTACATAATACAAGTAAATTTACATAAAAATTGTAAAGGTAACTGAAGGTATAAAACTATATAAAACTATACAAAACTGTAGCAAGGTAAAGTGAAACTGAACTATAACTGAATACTGAAAGTAAATAAAAATAGTACTGAATCTGAAACTGAGTAATCACATGTACAACTATATTGTATGTTGCTGAAACTGTGCATCTGAATATGCCACAACACTGTATGCTGCTAATATGCAACAAAAATATTACTGAACTATCATAAGTAGTACGGCCCAATATATACATATATCTAGTTGGGAATACTGCTTACTGATGATACTGATATATCTTGATATTCCTCAGTCAATGTATACAACACTCTGTAACCTATAAATCATCATTGATACTCATACATTATTCTGATACTCACACCTCATGCTTATACTCATGCTCATGCTTCTAAACTACATGAGATAAATTTAGAAAATGCTTTAAAATTTGATAATGAATCCCAAGTCTCCATTGTGCAGAATCCTGTTAAAAGGATTCTGACTCATAAATTCTAATCTCAATAATTGATTAAAGTTGAGAGTTTACTTAAAATTATTAGCTGGGGAGATTGTATACACATATTTAGTATATTTGCAAGAAAGGTAGATTTAACCCTTAGCTTGTTTAAACTACACTTATCGAAGCGCACTACGATAGGAGGCAGAACCAGATTGCAGTTTACATCTCAAGCTAAGCTGTTAAATGCCCTAATTACAAGCATACTTAGTGGTCTACGCAAAGTGACTTAAGATACTTAGTTTACTTAAACTCCACTTATCGAAGCGCACTACGATAGGAGGCAGAACCCGGTTGCAGTTTACATCACAAACTAAGGATCTTGTTCACTAATCGTACACTCTTAGTCTTGGGAGATTTACTCTAATGGGACTGTATTCGGCTAATCCTGTAGGATAGCACCTGGTTATAAGTCCACATTGGAGTGAATCAACCAATCCTGAATATTACTGAATTAATCCAGTAATATGGGTATACTCTACAATACCCAACTAATAATCTGAGTTCAGAAGATTCTATTTAACTAACAAGGATTTATCAAATCTATTAATCATTACTCTAAGTAGGTGTATCCTACACAAGACTCCAAGGATATGATCAAAGGACCACTCAACATAGGTTACTACCACAAGGAATGAGCCACATCCTAAGTACTTTAGGTAATTCCTACCACAAGGTATCAAGTTCAACTTCTAAAGTTCTGAAAAATAAACTAGGATTTTACCTCAATGAGTTACAAAAGTCCATCCTACCTCAATGTATCATTAGTTAAGGTCTTTAACCATTTCAATAATAATTATATAGCAAGACCCTTAAGATCTCACTCTTCTACTTGTTAAGGTTTACTTATTATACTTAGGATAAGTGATCAGATCAGATAAAATTTATTTGATCCTTTCCTATCCTACAATTATGGGATAAAATCAAAGATTTTATTAGAGTTAGATCATTTCATAAATCACTACAATTTTATTTCCATCTTATGTTAATTGTCTTATATAAGATAAAATTAAAGATCTAAAATTTGGATTCAGATGGTTCAATCACACATATTCAATGTTATCCTTAGCACTTCTAATTTGATGATTTAAGATCAGTATCAAATCATATGCATTATTGGAATAATATCAATTAAATTATCTTATAATCACACATATTCAATGTTATCCTTAATTTGCTTTTAATAGTCTACATAGGTTCTATATGGTCTCATGAATAATCAAAGACCTTAATCAACATTTTTGGATAATTAATGAATTTATTATGATTTAAATAAAAATAGAGAAAGATTAGGCAATTATTTAAGATCTAATCATTGGATATTTTATTTTATTTTATATTATTATTGTAACAATCTAGGTTATTACTTGGCTCAATTAAGACTAATCTAAGTCTTAATTAAGGTTCTAAGTCACTAATTAAAGTAATTTGAAACTCATCTCTGAAACTTAGGTCAAATCTGAAGTCAACAAAGTCAAATTAAGAATTCTGGAAAATTCCAAACCCTGGAAAATTGACTTTTTATATAGACCTCAAATTAAAAATCTGACTTTGCCATTGCATTCAGAACACCCAAATTAGCTAAGGGTGATATTTTGGAGGCATTTAGAAGTCATTGGATTTTTATCGAATATTTTAATAATATTTAAATATCCCAAATAATCAAATAAATAAATACTCATTGAAATAAAAATCCGAGTGCGCCGTTGCGTTCCTCACCCTTCAATTAGCTAAGAGTGATTTATTGGAAATTTTTGGGATGCATTTAATAGGGTAAATTTGATTAATGAAATCTGTATAATTTAATTTAAATAATTATTTAAATATTTAAAGTTAACGGCGCCGTTCACTTAAACCTGACGCTGTTACCCTAATTGTATTCTGCGCCGTCTATCCTAACAAGCTCTCTGTGCCGTCTGATCCCACGATCAGACGGCTGTGCCTTTTCGTCCCCGCGATCACGACGCGTGGGAGCTGGCTTCAGGCACGTGGCAGAGGCTTGGAGCAGGTAAGCATCCAGCGAATTGACCACCGCCTTCGAAGCCATTTAAGTCTCCATTTCCTCGTTTCCATCGTTTTTCATCTCTGAGATTAAGTGGAAGCATCGATCGAGTGAAGAATCGGAAGCCCTAATTTTTTTCTCTGTAAACCCTAAGGTACTTCCACATCTTCTAATTTTCTTAGCATTCTTATTATATTATTTAATGATTGCATAAGTGTTTAGGGCTCGATCGATCGAATCGAGCCTCGATTGATAGCGCCGTTTGTCTGCGAATCGAGATTAGGGTTCGTCGGGTGCGGGGAAGGAGAAGACGAACCGTCCGTCGATTTCAACCGTCGGATTCAAATTTGATCCGACCGTTAGATCTGGGTTGGATCTAATCTGATCCGATTATTATCGAACCGATTCGATCCAAACCGGTTCGCTCCTTATCCGGACCGGTCGAGCCACCCCGTCCGTGAACCGGCCACGATGGACGCGTCGTATTAAGTCAAGGGTCCCGCATGCAGATGAGGAGCCAGTCCCGCGAGGACACATGTCTCGCGGGACAGACCCTGTCGGCGCTGCAGCTCCTGTGGGACCCACCGTGTTCTGCCCAGCCAGTAATAAGGCGCCACGTGGCCTTTCTTTAACGCGTCCGTCAGATGGGTCCCACCTGCAGAGATAAAAAGTTAAATAAAATATATATATTACGAATTAAATTTTATTAATTAAATTCTGTTTATTTAAATCAGTTTAATTTAATTAAATAAACTATAGAACTTTAAATAATCATATCTTAATATTTATAAGTCCAAAATATACAAAATTATATATCAAATTGATCAGAAAAATATGAGGAATTTATTGATGCCAATAATTATGCTGTATGACTAGTTTTTAGCAAAGTGATATTTAGGATATTAATTAAGTCCAATTAATGTCACAAAAATTTCATTTGCCCATAACTTTGTATCCAATAATCCAAACATATTAAATATGGGTCTTAAAATGATCAAAAAACCCTAAGGATTAATTTGATAGTGTTCATCTTGCTGTTTGGATTAGTTTTTGCCTAATCACTTTTAGGTCCTAACCCTAATTACCCTAATTAACCCTAGAACTTCAATTGACCATAACTTAGTCGATTGAGCTTCAAATTTAATGATCCAAAGGTCCATTTAGATCAAAAAAACCTAATTAACAGTAATATGTAAAAATATTTTAGATCCAATGGTTAGATTTGCTAATCTCTCCTTAATTACCCTAAATATTGATTAGTGAATATTAGCAAATCTAGTAATTCAAATTGAGTGATTTAAGTTTCAGAGGACTTATAGAGTCACTTAGAATCTATTTGTGAGGTTTGATTAGTGTTTGAGTGCTTAATTTTGCTAATCACTCACTAATCACTCATAACCCTAATTAAGTCATAACTTAGTCGAATTAGATCCAAATTGAGCCTACCACATGTCATTATGATCAGTGGACTATTTGTAAACCATAGCCATTAATTTTACTCAATTTGGATACTAATTGATAAAGTTAGGTTTTGACTCATAATTAAGGATTCCTTAATCACCTTTTAACCCTAAATCTTGTATTAGCCATAACTTGGTCAATACTTATCAAAATTTAGCAAATTTAGATTCTATGGAAAGCCTAGGCAGTAAAGAACAATAATCTGAAAGAAAATTTAACTTTTACTTAGCTAAATTATTAATTGTCCATTATGAGTCAACTTTATTAATTTGACTTCATATGGCTTAGTAATCCCCCAAAATTGATTTAGTTGCTGTCTAATCTTATATTAGACAGTAAGAAACAGTTTTCAAAAGAAAATTTCAGAATTTAAATCCTATATCAAAATTTGATCTTTTGAACCCTTAATTAGGGGCAAAATGGTCTTTTTGCCCAAATTTAGGGTTTAGCTTTCAAAAGCCCTGAAAATCATTTTATAATCCTATTAATCAATAATTATAATGATTTATAGCTGAAATTAATCAAATCCAAGTCTAAATTAGATTTTGATTAAAATCTCAATCTTAGCTCCTTAAGGAAAATTTTCCTAAGTCTTAAGTGAGTGATTTCTCATTCTTTAATCATTCTTAGACCTTCCCTTAGGTCCTTATAACATTAGTTAGGATGTGTGTCTTGAGAGATACTCTTAGTAATTAAGAGCTTTAAATTCCTAAGATTAAGAATAGATCTTAAGTTAGAATTCATCTATTGAGTAAATTAGGTTACTCAATAGGTGAAACCTTGAATTTACTAGTTTATAGATTTTCTTAGTTTATTAAATAATTTTTTGATATTTAAACTTTAAAATTAAGAATAGAAATCTATCCTAATGAATTTGATTTATCATTAGGATTCGCCTTAACCTAATCCGTGAGTTTTGGGTTCTAAACTTTAGACCCTTAGTTATACCTTTAGATTAACTGATTAGAGCCCATCATCTGGAGTCTAACTCTTAATCTTTTCATCTTGATTTGGCTACTCAAGATGAGGTTTGGGGTAAATTAAATTACAAAATTAGGTCGATGATTTATTCACTTAAACCAAATAGTCGTCTTTTGATTAAGTTATAATTAGGACTTGGCCAGTCCTAATTATCTTCAACTAGTATGATTCGTGATTCTAAGTTACAGAATGTGTAAGAATTGATGATTATGAAACTTATGTAACTTAGAGTAGATAGAACGAATAAAGTAGACAACAACGGATATCACCTGTATTTTAGATAGAGTTTCTTGCTTACTTTGATTTTGATGCTTCGCATTCTTTGATTTTGAGCCTTATACCTTGAACATATATTATGTACTTAAGATATTTGATAAATATCTTATGTTAATTTGGAACATTCATAAGCAGCATTATGTTTTCGTTTCTCAAGTGGTTTGTAAGGTGTAGCTTGATTAGTATACCTCTTCGATCAACCCATTCGGGTCGGCAACCTTTCAAGGGTTTAATGTCCGACAGTCTATGGCCATGCCTAGTCTGAGTGATAGGATGGATAGACTCTTGCCATACTGACTATAGAGTCAGGATTCTGATATGGTTATACTAATTCAAGTACACTTACATTCAGTTCTGTCTTAGCTCATCAGGCTAAGAGTTTTCAGTGATGTTCAGTTCAGAGTTTCTTAGCTCATCAGGATAAGATTTGCTAAGTATGTTTTCAGTATGAGTGACTTAGATGATCACTGCAGTTTCCATTTTCAGTTACTATTTTACTTGCATATTCTGCATTACAGCACTGTTTTACTTACAGCTTTCCTGCACGTGTTTTTATATAGGATGCTAGTTTTACTTACTGTTTTCATATGTGCCCTTAGGATGTTAGTTATTTTCAATTTTATACTATTCAAATTCTGTATGTCACTTAGCATAATCTGTTTGATTATAAGTATGTTTAGGTTGTACTTTTCTTACAGTTTTGTTTAGTATTTTGCTTACCTGTCTTTGTTGCAGTTGCTTGGAGGAGGTATGTATTACTTCCTATTTGCTTAGTTATAAACTATTTGTTTATAACTTATTACATTTCTTTTTGTATGCTTTCTGCACCTATTTTGCTCAGTTCTGGTTTATGGTGATATTCAAGTAACTTAATAAATTGTTTGTCCTAAAATGTGCTTAGACAATAGTCTAATCAATTTTTCTTTTGTTGGCTGGGGCCCTACTATTATGAAACCGATAATTGTAGGTTCTGAGTTTGTTAGAGCAGCTGATCCAGTGGAGTGCTTACCATTGGAGGAGGAGCCCATTCCTGAAGATCTTTAGCTTTAGTTTCTTTTGCTTGTGAGATTGAGAGTTTCCTTTTTCAGTTCTCTTAAACTTATTAAATGTTGTAATAATACAGGTTAACATTTTCTTTTCAGCACTTTACTTATTCTGTATTGCTGTATTTATACTGTATGGATGGATGTTATATTTAAATTGCTTCCGCACTCTGAGATCATGTATAATCAATTAGTGATGGTATTTTGGGTTGAATGGCAAAGTCCTTATTTAAGTTGGATTAGAACATGTGTCTAATTCAATTCTAAGTGAGGACCTTGTCATTTGGTGACCCCTCCACCATAATCATATTAACTTAAGGGTTAACAGGACCACGGCGAGGCAGGGCCGCCATAATTATTCCTTGCATTTTTCTAATTAAAATGATATATTGGAATATACTATTTTGTTAAGTATAATTAAAGTAATTTAAATAATTTAATCTGTATTTTATTTAAATCAGAACCATATGGAATTAATTAAACCTATTTATAAATGAATTATTAGAAGGAAAATAATTCCTAATTCATTTAATTAAACTGGCCTGATTATCAGGCCGCGCGGGTCAAAGCGGGGACCAACTGGACTGGCGCTGCCGCACTGCGCGGGCCTGGGCTGGCCCGGCCCGATGCACTAGTGCCTTCATCCCCGATATCCTCTTCGCAGACAGCTGCAAGAGGGTACCTTGAACCACAAAATTTGCCATCGATAGACCACACCATGACCAGCATTCAATCGGCACACCTTTAGGAAGTCAAGGCGCGTCAATTGAACCTATAAGCCCTAATTGGGACGGACCAGAACACAGGATGGCTACTCCACTGAGATTGTAAGATAATTTAATTGACATTATTTTAATAATGCATATGATTTGATATTGATCTTAAATCATCAAATTAGAAGTACTAAAGATAACATTGAATATGTATGATTGAACCATCTGAATCCAAACCTTAGATCTTTGATTTTCTCGTATATAAGATAATTAGCATAAGATGGAAATAAAATTATAGTGATTTATGAAATGATCTAACTCTAATAAGATCTTTGATTTTATCCCATGATTGTAGGATAGGAAAAGATCAAATGAATTTTAATCATCTGATCTGATCACTTATCCTAAGTATAATAAGTAAACCTTAACAAGTAGAAAAGTGAGATCTTAAGGGTCTTGCTATAGGATCATTATTGAAATGGTTAAAGACCTTAACTAATGATATATTGAGGTAGGATAGACTTTTGTAACTCATTGAGGTAGAAACCTAGTTGATCCTTCATAACTTTAGAAGTTGAACTTGATACATTGTGGTAGGAATTACCTAAAGTACTTAGGATTTGGCTTATTTCTTGTGGTAGCAACCTATGTGGAGTGGTCCTTTGATCACATCCTTGGAGCCTTGTATAGAATACACATACTTAGAGTAAAGATTAATAGATTTGATAAATCTTTGTTAGTTAAATAGAATCTTCTGAATCCAGATTATTTCTTAAGTATAGTAGAGTATACCCATATTACTGTGTTAATTTAATAATATTCAGGATTTGTTGATTCACTCCGATGTGGACTTATGACCTGGTGTTATCCTGCGGGATTAGCCGAATACAGTCCCATTAGAGTAATCTCCCAAGACTAAGAGTGTTACGATTAGTGAATAAAATCCTTAGTTTGAGATGTAAACTGCAATCGGGTTCTGCCTCCTATTGTAGTGCGCTTCGATAAGTGCAGTTTAAGCAAACTAAGTATCTTAAGTCACTTTGCGTAGACCACTAAGTATGCTTGTAATTAGAGCATTTAATAGTTTAGCTTGAGATGTAAACTACAACTGGGTTCTATCTCCTATCATAGTGTGCTTCGATAAGTGTAGTTTAAATAAGCTAAGGGTTAAATCTACCTTTCTTGCAAATATGCTAAATATGTGTATACAATCTCTCCAGCTAATGATTTTTAAATAAACTCTCAACTTTAACCAATTATCGAGATTTGAATTTATGATTCAGAATCCTTTTAACGGGATTCTGCACAATGGAGACTTGGGATTCATTATCAGATTTTAAAGCATTTGTTGGATTTATCTCATGTAGTTTAGAAGCATGAACATGAGCATAAGCATGATGTGTGAGAATTAGAATGATGTGTGAGTATTAGAATGATGTATAAGTATCAGTGATGATTTATGAGTTACAGAATATTGCATATATTGACTGGGGAATTTCAGGATGCATCAGCATCATCAATAGACAGTATTCCCAACTGGATGTATGTATACATTGGACTGTACTGCTCCAAACAGTTCAGTAATATTTTGGTGGCATATCAGCAGCATATAGTATTGTGGCATATTCAGATGCACAGTTTCAGTGACATACATCATAGTTGTACATATGATTACTTAATTTCAGATTCATTATTGTTTTGATTTATCTTCAGTATTCAGTTACAGTTCAGTTTTACTTTATGTTGCTTCAGTTTTGTGCAATTTTATACAGCTTTATGCTTTCAGTTACCTTTACATTACAGTACTTCTGTAGATTTAATCACATTATGTAAATTTTAAATGAATAACTAGAACTGTTTAGATTAGTTTCGATGTGTCTAACACGAGGTACTTTTGGGATCTGGCAATTTGCTAGATCCCGAGCAGTATATTGAGCCAGGTCAGGAGGATACCCAGGAGATTCAGGAGGAGCCCGTGGAGCACTAGTGAACTCTCCTCTAGATTTATTTTCTTTTCTGAGACGCATATTTTTATTCAGCTTCTGTGATGAATATTTTTTGGATGTTTGCTTTAAGCTTTTACACTCTGTTAAATACTACTTATACTTAGTATTGTGATGTGATCAGTATACTAGAAATACTGATATACTATACATATATTAGATTCCATTATATTCTAAATCCAATGTATGTATTTATCTAATACTTGGAATAAGGATACTACTCTTATCTTAAGTATTAGCTCTCAACCCTCTTTGAGGTTGAGTCAGCAGCCCTTCAGATGGGTTTAATTCTCAGCTATTCGGGGAGACGGGTTGTTCCTCCCCGAGTGGCGCACCACTCCGCCGCCAAATTTATGATTTTAATTCTTTTGCGCGCGGCGACGGGACGGGGAGCTACATAGATAATGACAGTAGTGATGGTGATGAGTTGGTCAATGCAAAACAAAGCTGTTACAGCTTGTGTGAGAGCAGCATATAACGTAAAGATAACTTGTGTGATTTTTATGAAGGCAATTATTTTGTTTCAGTGTTTATGGTCCGCATGAAGAATGAACATTTCTTTCGATTAAATACATTAAAATCTATGAATCTTTTAAGGTCAACAACTCATGTTACGGTTGAAGAGCAAGTTGTAATATTTTTATATATAATAAAGCAAAGTGCACGCATAAGGTCAATTGACTTCATATTCAAGAGATACTATGAAACAGTTGATCGATATTTTAATCAAGTTTTGCATGCAATTGGAATGTTACATAATGAAATGATTACTCCTTCTGAAGTCGAAACACATTCAAAGATAACCTCAAGGGTTCGATATATGTTATAGTTTAAGGTAATACTCGATTTATATGTGTTTATGATATAATTTGATTGTGGCAAAATAATAAGTAATAGCTTCATTTATCTAGGACTGTATTGGACCTCTTAATGGTGCTCATATTGAAGCATCCGTGCCAATAGACCAAGTTGCAGCATTTTGTGACCAAAAAGGAGATCCATCGCAAAATGTTCTGGCCGCTATGGAATTTGATTTGAATTTTGTATACGTTTTAGCAGGATGGGAAGGATCTGCACATGAAGCAATGGCCATGCAGAGTGCTTTGGAGAGACCAAATGGCCTTAAGGTACCTGATGGAATGTGTTACTGTTAGATTCTAAATACTCTACAAAGTCTGGATTTATAGGTCCATATCATGGGACATATTATCACTTAAAATAGTAGACAAATCGTGAGCCTACAACTGCTAAAGAGCTCTTTAATCTACGATATTTATCATTATGGACTACAGTTAAGCGAGCTTTTGGCACTTAAAAATTGTTTTAAAATATTACTTTGACCATTGCAATTTTTTCCCCATATCTAACCCAAGTTAATATTGTTATTGCTTCTTGTATAATTTATAATTTGATAATGAAATATGGTGGAAATTAATTAGTTTGCAATGATGAATCTTGCATTAGTGAAACCATATCAGTTAATCACCAACTAGTTATTGATGACCACATGGAATGGGTACAACATATGAATGATTTATGCTAGCAAATATGGGATCAAAAAACTCATTTGAGTTACTAGTGATTTGTAAAAAGTTATTTGTGCAATAGTTCCTGCGGAAGAATCCAATATGAAATGCCTTTTCGATGATGTTTCTTTTTTGTTAATTTATATTTGCAATTGTCTAAACTATTTAGATTCACGTTTTATAGTTGGTGATTAATTCAAATGATAATATATATACAAGTATTAAAAAAAATGTTTGATATGCAAATTTTGCAGTTTTATAATCTCTTGGTTAGTTAATGAATCATTATTTGATTAGTTGAATGATTTATGCTAGCAATTATGAGAAACTCATTTGTGCTACTAGTGCTTTGTAAAATAGTTTTGATGTTGGCATAAAAAATTGAATTATTGAAATGGTACTTGAAATTTAAATGTTAATATTTTTGACATCGATGTGCAGATTGTATGACCTCCAAGCTTCCCATTCATAAGCAATTCAACAAAACAAATAACACTAAAAATGTATTGTATGAGAGACCTGAAAGTAGCCATGGGAAGGGCCAAAATTATTTCCTGTGGCAGTCTATATGGATAAATAAACTTCTTAAGATTATGGCTGAGTTGAGCACTGATTACAGTTTTAAGTCTAATGGTCAATAGAAAATAACTGCATATGCTCAAATTGCAAGAAAATTAAATGATATGTTCAACAATCCCAAGTGTAACGACAAATCATGTTATTCGACAAGTTATGAGCCAAAGGCATAGATGAGATATCATTCAGAAGATGAGGAGTTTGTCGGGTGCTAATTGGGATGAAAGTGAAAAAATTATTAAGATTGGTCAGTTGGAGTCACTCCAAGTTTCACAAGTATTTTATTATAGCACGTTACTCCGTATATATTTTTTATTATAATTATTAACTCATAAATTACTTAAATGCAGGTTGTGGATCGATTTTTGAATACGCCAATATTTGATTATGGTCTTCTTGAAATAGTGTGCGGTGAAGGTCATGCAACAGGACGTTGTGTGTAGGATAATAATGACTCTTTTATAAATACGAATAATGTCATTATTCTTGAAGAAGATCATGATTTCTAAAGTGATTTCAGCATTCACAACCATATCACATAGAAGACAACCATGATGATGATGACTACACAAAAATAAACCGAGAAAAACAAATCTGCTAGGGTTGCTTCAACTTCATAAAAGTTCATTAAAAATGATAAAAAAAGGTCGTGATGAGCTTTACCATGACACAAAGGTTAAGACATTGACAGACATAGCTGCTGTTATGCTAAAAATGACAGATGCATTAGACATGGCTAGCCTTCGAGATAATATTTTGTGAAATATATACTCTGAATTAAATAGATTTGGGGGCTTCTCAAATTTGAACATTGAAAGATGCTTCTCATACATTGCTTATGCAAATTCATCAATAATATCGTCATTTATTTTAAGACTACAAAATGTGAAAAAGTTGTTCGTGCAGGAATTCGTGCGAAAAAATACAATATGAGATCTTTTTTGTTTAATGAACTTGTTTTTTTTGTTATTTTATATTTGCAATGTTTTGAATTAATTAGATTCATATTTTATAATTTTGGTACTTGATTCAAACAAGAATATGTATATATAAAGTCTTCTTCCACACAATTATAGAAGAGTTGCCGTAGGAGAAAGGTCCACTACCATTTTGGAACCTGTGGTCGGTTGAACTATTTCGCTGTTAAATCGGTTGAATCGACAATTTTCAACATCTTTCTATTTGTAAGTAGATCTAATGAGATGGTTCTGCATATTAATTAGTGCATAAATTTTTAATTATAAGCACATCATTATCATGGCGGTAGTCAGCATCCACTACCATTTTCAACTACCACAGCAACAATAATCGCATAAACAACAATAATAAACAGATCAGACCGGGCCAACCAACTACCGCACCGAGAGCCATCTACACACGCTTCCACCGGTCTGCCACCGCCGCGAGCGCGGCGGTCGAAGTGCCTCCTTCACCCAAGGCCGCGGCAGCCTCCTGCTGAAGCTCTCTGGCCTTCTTCCTGGCCTGCTTCCCTTCCTCCCCTTCCATCAACTCCCTGACCGCCCTCGCAATCTCCGTCCTATCAAACAGCCCGTCCTCTCTCGCCTTCATCCTGAGCAGCACTTTCACCCCCTCGGCCAGCATCACCGCGTTCATCCTCTGCTCGGCGAACAGCGGCCATCCGATCATGGGCACGCCGTGGGTCACGCTCTCCAGCGTTGAGTTCCACCCGCAGTGCGACAGGAAGCCTCCGGTGGCCGCGTGGGCCAATATCTCCACTTGCGGCGCCCATGAGGGCACCACCAATCCCACCACTTTAGTTCGCTCCAAAAACCCCTGCGGCAAATACGCCAACGCATCATCTTCGCTCCCGGCCGTGAAATACGTCCCGGACGCGCTCCCACCCATGGGGCTGCGCACAACCCAGAGGAACCGCTGGCGGCTGTCCTCCAGCCCCATGGCCAGCTCAGCCAGCTGATCCGCAGAGAGGGTGCCGCCGCTGCCAAACGAAACGAAAATCACAGATCCCTCCGGTTGCAGATCCAGCCATCGGAAGAGGGGGTGAGATCTGTCTCCGTTTTCGGCGGCGGACCGAATGAGGGGGCCAACGGTGTAAACGACTGGGGAGTGGCCGGCCTTCAGAAGGCTGGCGGCGTGGGGTTCGATGGCGTTGAAGGAGTTGACGAGAATGCCGTGGGATCGGCGGTAGCGGCGGGCGTGTTCGAGGATCCAGGCGTAGCAGGGGTTGGCGCGATCCTGTAGGGGATGGAGGATGTCGGGGCCAGGGATGGGGGGGAAACCGGGGAGGTGGACGGGGCGGTCGAGATCGTGGAAATCGCAGGTCAGGTCTGCGTCTATGTCGGGGAGGTGGAGTATGAGGGTGAGGAGCTGGAGGTTGGAAGGCATGAGGATGTAGTGGGGGATGCTGAGCTGCTCGGCAGCGTCGCAGGCGGGGGGGCCGAAGAGGTCCGTGATGAAGGCGACTAGGGCGGTGGAGGATAGGAGGGAAAGGAGGAGGGATCGCAGAGAGGGCACACAGCGGGAGGCGGCCTCGGAGATTCGGGTCTCTATTCGGGAGTCGGAGGGAAGATCAGAGAGGGGGATTGGAGGGAGGGTGAGGGAGGTGATGGAGGAAGGAAGGGAGGAGAGCAGGGCGTCCTGAACCGGATTCCAGGATTCGGAGAAAAGAACGATGGTCACCGTGAAGCCGTGCCGGTCTACCAGAAGCCTTGCGAGTTCGGCGATGGGGTTCAAATGGCCGGTGCCGGGGGTTGGGAGCATCGCCACATGAGGCCGATTTGAGCCGCTCCTGCCCTTCTCCATTATTGAACTTATTTGCTCGGCGTTTTTTCTCTCTGGTCGGAGTACTGCTGGATGTTATTTGCTCGGCTGTTTAATAATGAGAAATGATATTTAAATGTTTACAAAATAATATATAACAAAAAAAATATTTATGATTAATTAATTTTTTTATTTTATAATTTTTATATATCGATCTTATCAAAAAAAAAATATATTCAATCAATAATTTAATTACATATTGAATTAACATATTATTTATATATTTTAATATATAATAATGTGTAAGTGTAGCAATAATCTATTTAAATTTATTAGACTCGATACTTAACAAAATTTATTTAATTAAATTTGTACATTATTATACAAATATTAAAAATAATATTTTCATTTATTTCCTTACTCTTTTATAATTGTTTATCGTTTGCTTTTGTCAATCGAATAATATGTTAAAATTATGATTAAATATAAGTTTATTATTATTTCTTAATTTTATAAAAGTTATGATTAAATATAATTTTTTATGAGTTTCACTAAATATAATGTTTTAAATTAAAATTTTGGCTTGAGACCAAATATAATTTTTCATAAAAAATTTCTTAATTTTATTACAAATAAATCTTAAATCAAAAAAGTTATATATTTATTAAGGAAATTATTTATAATCCATAATCAAAATTATAACGCATTAATTTTAATTTTATATTAAAATAATATTATATCTGAATGTATAACTTTCACATAATTTTTTGCTTAATTTTTAATAATAATAATAATAATAATAATTTTTGAAATATATTCAAATATAACAAGTAAATATATTTTTTTGAAAATTTTTTCTTCTAATCCATATAATTTTATTTTTTTATCTAAAATTTTAATTTTATAAAATTAGTAAAGGTAACATTTTAGTCCACTTTATAAAATTAGTAATTGTAACATTTTAATCCACCTCTAGTATTCTCCATCATCTCTGATACTCTCCACGATGATGGAGGAGGATAGATTGGCTCATTGAGGTGCTCGTGGTGTAGAGGATCCTGATCATCGTCCACAACATTGTACATCGAAATGGGAACCTTTTCCCTCCCCGTGGAGATGTTGATAAGAGTTGTTTTGGAAACAGACGTCATATCGCGCCATAGCGTGACACAACATGCCGCAGGGCCTAGGGTTTGAGAGTAGAGGATGGTACTTTAGAAGTCTCCATATACTAATTTTTATTATGAAAATACTTATCGTAAAACATTTATGGTGAAAATATCTCTTGCCGCAGCGCCTGATCGCTAGAGAGGCGAACACCATAGCGTGCCTGTGGCGGCCCGCCCTCAACCCATCATGATTAAGCGGCAGTCTGTCACTTGGCAAACCCCTCACTTATCATTAGATTAGTGTATGACCCTAATCCACTAACAATTGAGGGATGAGCCTTTAAGCAAAGAGCAGCAGAATCATTCACTAAATACACTTAAGGTAGATTAATGCTTTTATAATTGTAGATTATTGAATCAACTAGGATTAACCTTTAGCGATTAGACTAAAGCTTAGTTTATTTACCCAAATTATTAATGTCTTCATTTGAATTCTTTAAGAGCTAGTAATAATAATTCTAATTCACTTAGGGTAATTTAAGAATCCTACTAATTTTCCTTAAAACTTTAATTATTAAAATACTTAATACTTGTAGTTCTTAAATCTCATCTTTTATTTACTTTAAATCTTTCATTTTATTATAACCTAATCAGATTAGTACTTGATTTGATAGAACCTTCAAACTACACTTAGCTGGTGAGCTTTAGTAAATTAAACTTTAACTTCTAATTCCTTAAGTTTGATAATTTCTTAATCTCAATCTTTCATATTAGTCACCTAAGCCTTGATTTAATTATCATGATTGAATCTTAAGATTATGATTAGTTTAGAACTAATTTTTATTTGTATTGATTATACTTATAAATTATTTTGTCATAACATAATAAATGAAATGAAACTACTAATTTCAAAACTCTAATTATTACTACATTTACAATTAACTTGAGATTAATATCTCAAAGTTAATTGGGAGCTCAATTAGCTTTAATCATTAAGTAGATCATTAAAAATAAGATAACTTTAGATATCACTTAGTTATAATTATTAAATTTTCCTTGAATACTTGCTTAGTTTTGAGCCTTATTCATTTGAATCATTCATATAAGATATTGTGCATGAATAAAACTCTTACATTAAAAACAATAGAGATTTATATTACTAGATCAGCCAATGACAGGCTAATAAGGAGTAATAAGGAAACATCACATTCTTAGATGGTGAATGTGAGTGTTACTTATTTTGACCTCATTTTCCTTTACTTGTTAAACAGACATGTTTAACTCCTCACCTCATTCTGTATTTGCCCGCAGAATGAGTACTTTTTAAAATAACTTTAATCAATTAACATATGAGATCTTTTTCAATTTTATAGATTGTTAAGACTTATCATAACTTTTAGCTATATTATCTTCCATAGTTCTAGACTATGTAAATCTTAGACTAATTGTCTAAGATCTTCCTTTAATTTCTATACTATGCATTTTCTATGTTTTAGTACTGTACTTTACTTATTTATAGTTTACTTAGATTACAGTGAATATTATTAAAATTACATTTAAATGCTTCACTGTCTCTTTTCCTTACTTAGCATATGTTCTTTTGAATATATACAAGCTTTACTTCATTTACTTTAACATGCACTTTAGTTTCTTTCTAACTTATTTAGGATGCTTTTACCCTTGTTTTATTTGCAGGCTATGATGTATAATTATATGAGTATTCTAACTCACTTTACCTTTTTTTTACTTACTTTTTCCACACTTGTATGCTTACCTTTTTGCACCCATGATTATGCTTATTAGCATAAGTTCTTTTGAATATATATATGCTTTACTTCATTTATTTTAATATGCACTTTAGTTTCTTTCTAACCTATATAGGATGCTTTTACCCTTATTTTATTTGCAGGCTAGGATGTATATTTATATGTGTATTCTAACTCGCTTTGCCTTTTTCTTACTTACTTTTTCCACACTTGTATGCTTACCTTTTTGCACCCATGCTTGTGCTTATGTTATAACTAGTTGTGACATCCAATTAAATAACAATATGCTTAGCTCTATCTTAAAATGTACTTAGACTATTTAGTCTAACCATATTTTTTATTTCTTAGCTTTGCCCTATCACATTTAAATGTCAAATGTGATAGATAATGTGCATTTGGAGGCTAGTGAAGCTGGACCAAGTGCAAAAAGCTAGCTGCTTCTGCCTAAAATATTATAAAATATAATTTATTAAAATTTGTAAGTGAGCTTTTAATTTCCTTACTTTCCTTTGAATTATAGTTGGTTTGTAATAATTAAGTCATTTATTTTACATTTATTATGCTTGTGTTGGAGTTTAAAAGTTATATTTAAATACTTGGGATGTGATGAATAGATAATTAAATATAAATGAATGTTAAATAATTTATTAGTTACATAATTATCTTGCATATTTACTTTGTATATTAAACTGGAGCTTAGCTGCATATTTATTTTATATGTTAGTTGAAATTAGTAGTATACTAGATTTCATATAGAATTGGAAAATAATTACATATTTAAGTTGGGAATCTCTTCTTATTTCCTTGTATGTATAAAATGATGTAAATTGTGCATACTTTAGGTAGATAATTATTACACATGTACTTTATCACCTTAAGCTATTAGAATTGAAAATGAGTTATCCCATGTAACATATTGACTTTACTTTAGAATTGGAAATAAGTAATCCCATATAATTGATTGACTTTATATTGTAAGTGTAAATGAGCAAATTCAATGTAATGGAGTAGCTTTATATTAGAACTGAAATTAAACAATCCTATATAATGGATTGATTTCATATTAGTAATAGATTGCTTTTCTTTCAATTTAATCTTTTATTGGAATGGAAGACTTGTATGTTTAAATTACAGGTGTTTCTTTAGCTAAATACAGTAGAAATCATGCCAACATTTTTAAGAATTTAATGACTTATAATTATATTGCATGTTGAACCTTCATATTATACATGTTAAATATTTAGATTTTTCATATCTAGAATTGCAAGTATTTATATCAATTACTTTTAAATTACATCTTCATATATATTTCATATAATATATTTCATAAAATTTCTTTCATCTTAACTTAAGACCCTCTTTTAAATTGCTTAACACAGTATCTAATGATTATGAGTAATTTTCTTCTAACCTAGTATTAGATATTGTGGTGATGTATCAATGTTGAGTTAAGTGATTCTCAATATTGGAGTGATCACACAGCTGTTACATAAGGTGAACTAAAACTTACCTTATGAAGATTTTCTTAAGACTTATGAAGATTTAAGATAATTTTATGGTTTCTCATAAAATCACAAATTAAGGAATCTAAATAATCCAAAATTACTTTTAAATTAGATACCTTACTAATTTTAGTAATTAGATTATGTTTCTAACGCTTAATGATACTTAAACTTAGTTTTGAGCAAAATGGTCATTTTTGCCCCTACATAAGGGTCTAAGAATCTATTTTAAGATTTAGGATTCTAAATTGAAATTTATTGATAGAAAATAATTTCTTACTGTCTAATATGAAGATAGATAGTAAGTACGCCAAAATGGATAAAGATTAAGCCTAATGAGCTCAAATTAAGGTTTTAGCTCATTAGGGACAATTTAGAAATTTTATATAGTAAAATTTAAAAATTCAGTTAGACTATTATTGTTTACTATCTCATGATTCCATAGAGTCTAAGATCACTAAATTCTGATATCAAATGACCAAGTTAAAGCCAAAATAAATTTAGGGTTTAAATATGTAAATTAGGAGGTTAATAAATGGGTCAAAAATCTAATATTCTCAAATGATATTCAAATTCAGTAAACTTAGTAGCTATAGCTTCCCTATAATTTACTGAGTATTATAACTGAAATTAAACCCAATTTGGACTATATTTGATTAAGTTATGAGCTAATTTGAATTAAAGGTGATTAGTGAGTGACTAATGAAATTAATCACAAAAATAAATCATACCACTGAGTTCTATTCTACTTAAGAAACTATTAGCAACTTGAAACTCTCAATTTGGATTATTAATTATGATAATATTCATTAATTAAGATTTAGAGTGATTAGGGCTAATTAAATAATTTAATGACCAAATTCTAAATATTTTTGTAGTTTAGTGTTTATTAGGTTATATTGATCAAAATAATATATTGGATGACCTAATTTGAAGTTAAATTGATTAAGTAATGATCAGTTGAAATTTTTAGGGTTTAATAGATAATTAGGAGAGGGACTTACATTTTATTAGTTAAACTATACTTTAATTAACAAAATTAATATTATAGAAACATTCTTGATAATCTTCTGATAAAAATGAGACCCATATTGATTATATTTGAATCAGTTGGTGTAAAATTATGAGTATTTAAAGTTTTTTAAGGTTTTAGACTAGATTAGAGATTCAAAAATATCACTATATTAAATACTCAACCAAATAGAAATTTGACACTGCTATTAACAGTGACAGCTCGACCAACGGGTCCCACTGGTGCAATCAACAATGCACTACGTGTCGGCTTGAACGTGTGCCAACGTAGTGTGGTTGGCCCCATGCTAGGGAGCCAGCGAACGACACGTGGACACGGGCTCATCTTCTTCGGAAATAGCCAAAACAAAGGATAATAGGGTTCCGATTTGGGTGGCCCTCCTGGCAATGGGAAACCCCTACCCGCATGGCATTGGGAAGAGCTCGACGAGCTCTTCCCATCAACGAGTGAAATGAAGCTGAGGCTGCCTGGAACTCTAGAAACTCTAAGCCATATATCTTGCGAAGGAAAAAGTCTCGTGAGTTACTTATAGACAATTGTAGATCGGACCTGAAATTGATTCGATCGAGTTCGATCAGGCTCGATCGAACCTGATCTAATCCAAGTAATGCAATATATAAGCCAAAAAGAAAAAATGTCAATTGCGCAACTAAGTTTGAATATCAGAGGTACCTCAATAGACGGTTGATGGGTTAGGGCTTCGTTCAGGGATCCTTCAATTGCTGCAGGCGACACACTGATCTGCGAGGTTTGCAATCCTCGTGGATAGGATTTTCGGTGAGGTTTAATGGGGCTCAATGAGCCCCATGAGTGATGGTAGAGGCACCTGGCTGGGCGAGGGGCGCCGCGTGCGGGCTTCGTGCGCCACGCTTGAGCACGACAGGGACGATGAGCTCAAACCGTTCGATCGCCAATCAAACGGTCTGATTTTGCCATTTGATCGGGTTGCGTAGGGATGATGGCGCGTTAAGGAGATGGACGACGCCGTTAAGTTCAATTAAATAATATGAATAATTAATTAATTTTTTATCTTTTCCAAAATAAATTTAAATGATCAAATGCCTTCTCGAAAAAATCCAATAAATCACTCTTAGCTAAGTGAAGGGTGAGGAACGCAACGGCGAAATCAAATTTTAATTTCGACAAGTATTTAATTATTCGAATTTTCGGGATATTTAAAATATATTAAAATATTTGACGAAAACCAATGACTTCCAAATGCGTCCAAAATTTAACTCCTAGCTAATTTGGGAGTGATGAGCGCAATGGCGAAGTCAAATTTTCAATTTCAGATCAATTTAGATAGGTCAAATTCTAAAGTTCCTAAAACTCTCAAAATCAGGATTCAATTTATTTGACACCTAATTTGAACCCGAACTTCAGGTTCATATCCTAATGGTTATTTAAGAGTGTTATAATCAAAATTAAGATTTAATTTATTCCTAATTGACTAGGATAACAATCTTGAATTATTATAAGTAGAGTTTTCTTCTTTTCACACCCACTAACAATGGATCATCACAGATCATTCCTTCATTTCATTTTCACACCCACTAAGAACAACAATAGCAATCACATAAACACAATAATAAACAGATCATAGCGGGTCAAACAACTCTTGCACCGAGAGCCATCTACACACGCTTCCACCTGTCGGCCACCGCAGCGAGCGCAGCGGCCGAAGTGCCGCCTTCACCCAAGGCCGCAGCGGCCTCCTGCTGAAGCTCTCTGGCCTACTTCCCTTCCTCCCCTTCCATCAACTCACTGACAGCCCTTGCAATCTCCGTCCTATCAAACATCCCGTCCTCCCTTGCCTTCATCCTCAGCATCATTTTCACACCCTCGGCCAGCATCACCGCGTTCATCCTCTGCTCGGCGAACAGTGGCCATCCAAACATGGGCCACGCTCTCCAGCGTTGAGTTCCACCCGCAGTGCGACAGAAAGCCTCCGGTGGCCGCGTGGGCCAAATATCTCCACTTGCATTGCCCATGAGGGCACCACCAATCCCACCCCTTTAGTTCGCTCCAGAAACCCCTGCGGCAAATACGCCAACGGATCATCTTCGCTCCCAGCCGTGAAATATGTCCCGGACGCGCTCCCACCAATGGGGCTGCGCACAACCCAGAGGAACCGCTGCCGGCTGTCCTCCAACCCCATGGCCAGCTCAGCCAGCTGATCCGCGGAGAGGGTGCCGCCGCTGCCAAAGGAAATGAAAATCACAGATCCCTCCGGTTGCAGATCCAGCCATTGGAAGAGTGGGTGAGATCTGTCTCCGTTTTCGGCGGCGGACCGAATGATGGGGCTGACGGTGTAAATCATCGGCGCGCCTGATTCCTTCTCCCCCTTGAGCAGCCTCGAGGCCTCGGGCTCCACCGCGTCAAAAGTATTCACAAGAACGCCGCCGGCTTCGCGGAAGTGTTTGATGCGGTGAAGCAGCCATTTGTAGAAGTCGCTCTTCCGATCCTGAAGCGGGCCAGGCATGTCCGATCCGGGGATGGGCGGCCAGCCTGGGAGGCAGACCGGGAGGTCCAGCTCCCAGAAATCGTAGGTCAGGCCGGCGTCGATAGTGGGTAAGTGGAGCAGTAATGTACAGAAATGGAGATTGTTTGGCAAGAAGACACAGCAGGGGAGGCTGAGTGGCTTCGCGACATCGCAGGCTGGAGTGTTAAAGAGATCGACGATGAAGGCGATGAGATTGGTGGAGGATTGGAGGATGTGAAGAAGGGAGCGGACAGAGGGCACGCAGCGGGAAGAGGAGACGGAGATGAGGGTCTCGGGGCGGGAATCCCGGGGAATGTCTGAAAGGGGATTGGAGGGAGGGTGAGGTAGGTGATGGAGGGAGGCTGGGAGGAGAGCAGGGCTTCCTGGGCCGAGTTCCAGGATTCATAGAAGAGGACGATGGTCGCCGTGAAGCCGTGGCGGTCAACCAGCAGCTTCGCCAGCTCTGTGATGGGGTTCAAATGGCCAATGTCAAGGCTTGGAAAGAGGGCCAAATGAGGCCCAGTTGAGCTGCTGCTGCTGCTCTCCATTCACTTGATCTTTCTGTGCTCTGTTTGCCTTTGGGAGAGAGTTCAATTCTACGACAGGTTGTGTGGTGGTGGTGGATTTATGGATTTTTTTCATTTGATACGAGCCAAAAGAAAAGCTACATAAATATAAAGTATATCTTAATTTTATTTCAGCCAATTATTTCATTTTTGTTTAGGCTCCTATATTCCATCTCAGGATACTATTATTATTTGAGTCATTGACTTTTTAATTGTAATTAAGTTGCCTTAATATGATTTAGGCATTTTATGTAGGTTGTAGACATGTGTTGGTTTTACTTCACTTGGAGTCAAATTAAGCCGCCTAAGCCTTTTAAGATAACATTTATTTCTAATCAAGCGCCGGTTCCCCTATTTTAGATTATATTTATTGATCAAGATTAGCACTAAGAGATCAAAAGTATGAAACGCAAGAGATTATAGCAGAGCTCACAACTTGACTCGTGCTCAAATAAGTTCGAGTCTGAGTTGACTCAACTCGAATATGACTCGAAACCAACCCTATTTTATAGTTTTATACAGCTTGGTTAGGAGCAGTATCGACCCTAGTAACAACTTTAGATTATTAAGAATTTTAATTAAGTTTAATTGAACATAATTATACTTAATCAAAAGACATAAATTTCCTTAAAAAAAATTGAATAACTTGGAATAAAATAAAATTGCGCATATCATTGGAATAATTACATTTTAACGGTAGCACCAACTAAATTTTAGATTGTTAAGAATTACAAATTTAATCTAATTAATTACCTAAATGTTTAATAAAAATCATTGATGGCATCCAAATATTACAAATTCAAATCATAATGAATTTATAAATTTTATGGAATATTAGAACTTATTAGTAGTATTTATTGCTTAAGAATAAATATTAGCATAGAAATTTTAAAAATTGCAAATTTGATCACCAAGATTACATGAAAATCCATCTTCATTTATTCATTTCATACATGTATAAGTTTCATATTATATTTTAAATGAAGGGATCTTGTATATGATTTTGATAAGATAAGGTTATAAAAATAAAGGAGAAGAATATGTTGCTCTTGTTGAAGATCTTGCATGATAGATGTTTCTACTAATAAATGCAAATTATAACCATATTAGAGTTGATGCGCATGCGATTGTTAGTAAATAAAACTCTGAAGAAGATATTTGAGGGTTGATGAAGCAGATGCTAGAATCATTAGCTTAGAAGAGTCTTATGAAGATGAGGAGGAAGGCCCAAAGTATATGTACTCATCTTTGACAACACATTTAAGGCCGAAAGGTTGATTTATAGAGAGTTACTTTGATATTTATGATTATACATCTTGAAAAATATTACCTTTTGAAAGCTAAAATGATCTAAGCATATCTTGATTTCTCCTATTAAGCATGTGTGAGATGACTGTTGGAAAATGAGAAATTTATCAAAATAGTCATTTGACTCTTGTGTATATAATTAAGAAATTGTTGAGGAAATAACTTGAACTTTTTGAAGAATTAAACATGTATGCTTGATTATAATATCTTATGTTCAATTTTGTATGTATGGAATATATGTTGGTCCCCTTCATAGGCCTTGTCACTCTATTCTTATTCATTTCAAGCATATTACATATTTTTAATAATATTTCAAATTGTGGCATTATGCTTAAGCAAAAAAATTCTAAGTATTTAGCATAAACGAAATAACTTTGAGTCAATAAAATATTGAAGATAATTCTTAATCATAAGATAATAACTTTTTTAATTATTTATCATATTTAACATAATAGTTTAATTTATAAGATTAAAAAATTTAAGATAATAATATAATATCATAATATATTATATTAAATAATAATAAATTTAATTTTTTAAATAGTTAAATAAAGATTTATAATTTATATTTTTAATTAATATATTATTTGTACAATAATTATTATTATTTATTATTTATTTTTGTTATAGTTATTATATGTTTTATTAAGATAATTCTTAATTATATTATGATATTATTATTATTATTATTATTATTATTATTATTATTGAAACTATATATGTTTTTGTAATTTAATAATTTATTAATTTTAACAAAGATATGATATATATATTACTAATTATAATATGATAACTAAGGTTTAATGAAAAATTTTCAATTTTTTTTATTATTATTATCTTTATCCATATCATAAATTATTATTAAGATAACTACTGAGAAAATTAAAAATTTTATGGTAATTTGTTATACTAATTTTAATATTTATTAATTTAATCTTAAAATAATTATATTAATGATTAGTTTTAATAATTTAAATATTGTATTATTTTTTTAGTATTATCTTTATATTCTAAGATAATTATTAATATAAGAATTAGATAATAATGAGTTTAAATATTTATATAGAAATTAATTAATTAATTAATAATCAATTAAAAATTTTAATAATAATAATTTATCATACAAATTATCATTATTATTATTTAGTAATTTAAAAATGCTTAATATTGTTAACTTATTATCATTAAAAATTTTGCATTCTAAAAATATTATTATTAAGAAATTTCTTTTTAATAATGATAATTCATTTTACATTTTATCATTATTTTTATTTTATATTATTTATAGTAATAATTTATTATTTTGAGAGTAATAATAAGAATGATAATTTTTTTTTATATCAATATGAGAATAATATTAATAATATTAAAGTGTTATTATAATTATTATTTATACATTTTGTTGAGAAATATTTATTAGTTATAATCAATAATAATTTAATTAAAATACTTATTCAAGATAATAATAATAACAATAATTTATTATATATATATATATATTATTGTTAGCTATGATATTATGTATTTTATTTATTAATAAAATAATAGCTATTAATAGCGATAATTTTTTATTCTAAAATGTATTGTTAATAATAATAATTCATAGTTGATCAAAGATTGGCAGTGTTGGCTTGTGGATATTGGAGAAGTGTTGTAATTTGGAACTTGCCTGTTCGAATAAAATCGATACTGTTTTACGATTCGTCAGTCAAATAACAAAGTTAGCCGATTTTGCACAAGTCAACCAAACCAAATTGAACCTGCTTTTAAAAATTGATATCCCAACGATTGAACCCTGTCAAATCCTCTTTTCTATTGCTCGGATAGAGCTGTAACATCCTTATGTTTGTTGAACCAATTTTTTATATTAATTAGTGCATAAATTTTGTAATTATAAATAAATGCAGCTAAAGGAACAAAATAAAAACATTTATTTCAGAACAAGCACTCCTGATGAATCATCAAACAGTATAATAAGCGCATCATTACCAAACAGATCAGAGCGGGTCAAACAACTCCTGCACCCAGAGCCATCTACACACGCTTCCACCGGTCGGCCACCGCCGCGAGCGCTGTGGTCGAAGTGCCGCCTTCACCCAAGGCCGCAGCGGCCTCCTGCTGAAGCTCTCTGGCCTTCTTCCTGGCCTGCTTCCCTTCCTCCCCTTCCATCAACTCCCTGACAGCCCTCGCAATCTCCGTCCTATCTAACAGCCCGTCCTCCCTCGCCTTCATCCTCAGCATCACTTTCACCCCCTCGGCCAGCATCACCGCGTTCATCCTCTGCTCGGCATACAGCGGCCATCCGATCATGGGCACGCCGTGGGTCACGCTCTCCAGCGTCGAGTTCCACCCGCAGTGCGACAGGAAGCCTCCTGTGGCCGCGTGGGCCAATACCTCCACTTGCGGCGCCCATGAGGGCACCACCAATCCCACCCCTTTAGTTCGCTCCAGAAACCCCTGCGGCAAATACGCCAACGGATCATCTTCGCTCCCGGCCGTGAAATACGTTCCGGACGCGCTCCCACCAATGGGGCTGCGCACAACCCAGAGGAACCGCTGCCGGCTGTCCTCCAACCCCATGGCCAGCTCAGCCAGCTGATCCGCGGAGAGGGTGCCGCCGCTGCCGAAGGAAACGAAAATCACAGATCTCTCCGGTTGCAGATCCAGCCATTCGAAGAGTGGGTGAGATCTGTCTCCGTTTTCGGCGGCGGACCGAATGATGGGGCCGACGGTGTAAATCATCGGCGCGCCTGATTCCTTCTCCCCCTTGAGCAGCCTCGAGGCCTTGGGCTCCACCGCGTCAAAAGTATTCACAAGAACGCCGCCGGCTTCGCGGAAGTGTTTGATGTGCTGAAGCAGCCATTTGTAGAAGTCGCTCTTCCGATCCTGAAGCGGGCCCGGTATGTCCGGTCCGGGGATGGGCAGACAACCCGGGAGGCAGACCGGGAGGTCCAGCTCCCAGAAATCGCAGGTCAGGCCGGCGTCGATAGTGGGTAAGTGGAGCAGTAATGTACAGAAATGGAGATTGTTTGGCAAGAAGACATAGTAGGGGAGGCTGAGTGGCTTCGCGACATCGCAGGCTGGAGCGTTAAAGAGATCGACGATGAAGGCGATGAGATTGGTGGAGGATTGGAGGGTGTGAAGAAGGGAGCGGACAGAGGGCACGCAGCGGGAAGAGGAGGCGGAGATGAGTGTCTCGGGGCGGGAATCCCGGGGAATGTCTGAAAGGGGGATTGGAGGGAGGGTGAGGTAGGTGATGGAGGGAGGCAGGGAGGAGAGCAGGGCTTCCTGGGCCGGGTTCCAGGATTCAGAGAAGAGAACGATGGTCACCGTGAAGCCGTGGCGGTCAACCAGCAGCTTCGCCAGCTCTGTGAAGGGGTTCAAATGGCCAATGCCAAGGCTTGGAAAGAGGGCCAAATGAGGCCCGGTTGAGCTGCTGCTGCTGCTGCTGTTCTCCATTCACTTGATCTTTCTGTGCTCTGTTTGCCTTTGGGAGAGAGATCAATTCTACGACAGGTTTTATGGTGGTGGTGGTGAATTTATGAATTTTTTTCATTTGATACGAGCCAAAAGAAAAGCAATACTAAACAAATGAAAAGTATACCTTAGTTTAATTTCAGCCATTTGTTTCATTTTGGTTTTGGTTTAGGCTCCTATATTCCTTCTCAAGATATTATTATTATTTGAGTTGAATTTTTTAATGTAGTCATTTTATGTATGTTTGTAGATATGTGTTGGTTTTACTTCACTTAGTCAAAGCCTTTGAAGATAACATTTATTTCTAATCAAGCCGGTTCCCTATTTTAGAATTAAATAATATTATATATTAAAATATATAGATATATATTAATTTAATGTATAATTAAATTATTATTTGAATGTATTTTTTAATAAAATTTATATATAAAAATTACTAAAAAAAAATTTTAATTGATCCTGAATATATTTTTAATATATATTTTTATTTAACCATAACATTTTCTTTACATGAAAATTCATCTTTTATTTATTCATTTCATATTATATTTTAAGAAAGCTAACTGAATTAAATATGAAAATGAATAAATTTAGAGAAGTGAATATATGAATTAAAAAAATAAAAATACCGCTGATCGGAAATTAAGCCATTTGTTTGAACAAATGGCTTCATTTATTTATGAAAATTATTTTAGTATCATTATTCGGTAGCCTGCTGATCGGAAATTAAGCCATTTGTTTGATTTTGATTTAGGAAAAATGTTAGGCTAATATAAAAATATATATCAAAAAATATTTAAGATCAATAAATTTTTTTTTTTAATTTTTGCATATAGCCCTACAAAAAAATATATTCAATCAATAATCTAATTAAATATTAAATTTACACATCATTTATATATTTTGGTATATACTAATGTGTAAGTATAGAAATACTCTTTGATTTAGCTCTCTTTACCTCTTTTATATTTAGTTTTTGAATAATATCATCAAAGAAAAAATTTATATAGCAACTATACAATTGAGCTATATTAAATGGAGTTGAATGTTCGCCAACAAAAGACTATGATGCATTTATTTATGAGAAATGCTATTTATACCAGTTGAAGTGGCACCTATAAAAATTCATCTAATGAGATTTGGATATATTTGAATACAAACTTTAAAAATAATATTTATATTATTTTAATATAAATAAAATAAAATAATAATGAAATGATATCAAATTGTATTGAATAAGTTTTCCTGAGTATCATATCAACAAATCTAAATAATATTTTTTTTTTAATTATAGCAAAGTTAAACTAAGGAATTGGTTTAGATGCTTTGAGCATATTAAGTTTAAACTAGTCAATTCCTTTATTCGAAAAAATGAATTTATGAAATTTGCCCGTATTGAAAGATAGGTGAATAAGCATTAAAAAGGATCTTATCTATTTGGAGTTCAAGAGGAACTTCAATTTGATCATGCAAAATAGAAACAAAGGACTCAAACAAAGGACTCATATAACAAGGTTCGGTGTTACTGTAGTTATTGCTGCTGAGATCGAATAGGGTTTAAACCAAAAGCGGAACAAAAAGAAATTTGAGCGAGTGTTGAGAAACCGAAAAATTAAAGCAAGAAAAATAAACACATAAAATAATCACAGCCACAAGACAAAAAGTACTGTATCTTAGCGAGCAGTTGCGTGCATTCTATAGTTTCCGATAACTTAGTTCTTGGATTGTAGAACCTAATGATTTTAGGTTCCAAAATCTAGAAAATAAGATTTTAGGGATTAAATGGTGTGAACAGCTAAAGATTTAAGCCTTATGTATAGGATGTTTTAAATAGATTAGATTCTTAGTTTGAGTTCCAACCAAATAACAGGCAATCTGATTTTATATTAATTCAATCTGAAAATTTATTTAACTTCTTATTTTCTAAACGAGTATTGATACACATACATATTAGTATACATCAAAATATATATTAATCTAATGTGTAAATAGATAATTTGTTGAATATATTTTCTAATGAGGCTTATATGCAAAAATTAAAAAAAAATTAAAATTTTTTTATTTATCATGAATATTTTTTGATAAATATTCATGTGTAGTCATAACATTTTTCTATCTAAATATACCTAAATCCTCTTCTCTCCCCTCAGCATGTGCTAGGGCACACGTCGCTCGATCAACGCCTTCTCCTCCACCCGATGGAGCCTCCCCCAGATCGCACGCGAGTCGGCCCCCTTCGCTCTTGCCTCCACGCATCGCCGACAAGCCCCACTCTGGCGGACAGCTGTTGGTCGGCCGAGCCTAGCTCCCCCATTCTTCTCATGTAAATAAACCATAATTTCCTCACCATTTCTCTGCACTCATACCTCCTCCACCTCCTTCCTCTGGTCGACCAGCTCCTCCTCTAGCCTCACTGACCCTAGCGACCCTCACCGCCGCCCCTCCTCTCCTCGCCTTGGCTACCGACTGACCATTTCTACAGCGGTTAAGAAAAGAGAAAAAAAAATCTGTATAAATAATTAAAATATAATTAATAATAATATTAATAATAATTATTATTATTAGTAAAATAATTTTTATAATTGTTGTCATTTTTATTTCTATCAATTTATTTATTATCAAATTTATTATTATTTTTATTTTTGTTAATTTATTTATTATTGTCTATTATATGTTACTATTATTATTATTATTACCTATTATTATTACCATCATTATCAATAATAATAATACAAATAATAATAGTGATTTAAACTGCTACATTATTATTATTTTAAAATTATTAATTTATATTTATAAATATTATTATCTATGCATATATGCATATACTCACATAAAGTCCAACCCAGTTAGGGAAACTTTTTTAAATGACAACATAATAATTTTGAATTTAAAGCTAAATAACTAAATACAAAATTATGCAAATATGTTTGATAATTGATTTTTGATTCATTTTACAAAATAAATACCATGAATACTACTTTTTTCACTTCTTACTTTTATTGATGTTTTAATATTGTTCTGCTCTATTTTCATACATATATTAAATTCCGACAATTATTTATTGCCAAAATATGTCACAAAATAAACACTTAATCTATTGCGGATGTTGCAAGGATTTTGAAACGGTTATGTTATTATGTAGGGATAGGGCTAATCCATCATGAGTTATAAGGGTGTTAGCTGGAGTTTTTGAGGGAATCAAGTTTATGACTATGCTTATTTGTACCTCCCACCTTATGGTTTTGATTTTTTTCATAAAAAATATTAAAGTTGCTTCTTCAAGTACGCTGCAATCAATAAGTTTTTGGACATATGACATATTCATAATTATGATATTTTATTTATAGATAATAAAGTATTTTCTTGATAATATTATTCTTTATGAAATCTATTTATATCTTCCTTTCTCTTATCGTATATAAGCTTTAAAAATATATATTATGTATTATCTAATGATACTTAGAATATTCTCTAATTTTTTGGAACTAAAAGTCTCAACATTTTTGTTATATACAAAATGCGAGATTTTGAGTTTGAGGAAGTGCACGACGGAGATATTTGAGAAGCTTTCTGGAGATTAAGAAGTTCACCAGGCTGCTAACATTTTATACACCCTTTTTTTATTAAACCTTTGTACTTTTATTAAAAAGCTTATATGGAGCAAATGAGAACTTATATTATGTAAAAGTTAAATTAATATGAATGGATGGATGTTGGAGTTTCTGATAAAATTGAATGACAATACTCTTCCACATTATTTCACATAACGCTCAATAAGATCCTGCAACAAAGAGAATCTGATGCTGGTTTAACTCACACTAACTTGATGTCGGATCCTCACATAGAGTCCTTAGATATGATTTCTTGACAGTTCATCGATTCAAATTCCATCAGCCACATTATTGCCTCTTTGAAGTTTTTGTTTTTTTGCATATGGTAACAACTAGAGCTTGTGAATAGTATTGTAATCTATTGAATAGAGTTCTTAGATTTAAACACTTGTCAAGTTAAGGGTTCAAATCCACGGGCTACTTAACTGCCTCACTAAAGCTTAACCTTTTCCAAAAAAAGAATCAGAACTCATATTTCTAATCATTGACCTTTTATTTTTCTAATCGTTCATTCATCAAGACACTACTAAATGATCTTAAATTCAAAGTCTTTTACAATTACATTAATATTAGGCAAAGTATTTTGAAGAAAATAATAAGAACTAGAACAAGAAGAAATTTAAAGTGAAAAAATTTATATTGAAATTGCAATTTTTGAATGAAAATAATGGTGAAAATTGCAACTCTATTTATAGGACACAGCGAAGGATTCTAGAAATAAGAATTTTGTAAGATCCTCTTTTTATAAGAAAATTCTAAATACAATAATAAATAAAATTTCTTAGAAATCTCAAAATATTAATGTAACAACCCGGAAGTTGTTACATGTCAATTAATGAATCTAATTGACTATAAATATCTTTTATTACTCTTATAATAGAGATAAAAGTCTCCACCTCAAATTTCGTGCAATATAGAGATCGTTTGTCGATTTCCAGCCTTTTTTGGTTTTCAGATAATTCTGAAGATACCTAAATTATTTAAACTTCAGAATTAAAAATGGAGTCCGCCATTGGACTCAATAACTCTAAATTAGCTAAGAATGTTATTCGGGGAATTTTTGAAAATTATTGATTTTCCCGGATTTTCTGCTAAGTTCGATTGCTCAAAAATTTTTGTTAAAATTAGGGTTTCAATTTAAGTCAAATAAAAATATAATAAATATATTCTCTTATAAAGCCTATTGAAAGGATCCTACTGCAAAAAATTTGAGCGCGTTTGGGATCCCGGATTATCCAGAATAAATTTATGAAGTTTAAACTTTAAAGGCTGATAATTTGAAAAATATAAATTGGAATTTAGAAATTTTTGTATATCTAAGTCAAGCATCATATGAGGATGCTATTTTTCAAGTTTCGTTAATTTTTGAGTTTTTAATTTATCATAATTAATTTTTCAAGTTTTTCACTTAAAAATCAATATAAAATAAAATACTTGTCTAAATTCAATAATTTTTGGACGCGTGCGTTCGTCTCATCGAAACAGGTCGTTTTAATATAAGTTTGTAATTTTTAGAGCTCAAATGACTCCAGATCTTGGCTCAGAAATTTCAGCCGTCTATTTTGATCCAACGACTAATTTAGATCTTAGGATTTACTTATATACCTCTTCAAAAACCTAAATCCTAATATTTCCTCAGCCAAAATTTCTTACGCACGCCATTCATGTGACCGACACCTTCATTGCGATCCCTTTCGAGATAGCTCCCTCCTTCAAGATCGACGCGTGGCTTCCTCCTCACGTGAGAGCCAATGGCTCGTCGCCGTGACCCTCCTCATCGCAAGTCGTGAGACGCGATCATTATCTTCAACTAGTCCCATACTCCTTTGATTCCGATATCTACTCGAGACCTAGCGAATCCTTCGGGCATCCTCCTCCATCAAGCATAGCTAAAGTCGCCGAGTTTCCATCTAGCTGAGAGCCGTTGAAGCCGAGCCTCTCCATCCGACCGAACCCTATCCCACTCACCAACGCCTTCACTCGCCGAACCCTTCTATTCGCCGAGCACCTCTTCAAGTCGAGTGAGGAAGCAAAGGTACGACCATCCTTATTATCTCCACTCAGCAATCACATGGCTTTTACTGCTTAGTTATCTCTAAATCAATAGTTTCATCTTTGAGAACCTGATCGAGTTCAATGGTTTGCTAGAACAAGATTAACGGACTTATCAAATGGAGAGTGATATTTACTGCTGTAATGTGCAGATTATTGTAGCTATACAATATTTGATTAATATTTCTCTGTTTGTTTCCTATTGCGACTATCCTTTGATCTCATGTTTCAAGTAATAGTTATATTAGTTGTCATATGTTATAGGAACCTTCTGCAAAATACAATCTCTTTGTGTAATATTTTTGTTGATCAATCCTAATTCTGCATATTAGATTATTCCTTTTAATTCAAATTAAAATACTAAATACAATGAGATAATGAAGTGATCATACTATACTCAATTTCTCTTGTATTTAACCTATGTATTAACTAAGTTTAGAGGAATGGTTATTAACATCTTACAAAAGTTAATATCATTTTAAGAGTGCATCATCAATGACAGTAAATAAATGATGAGAAAATATCTCATGAACTTATAAGGTGGTTATTCAGCTTTCAATCAAATTAAAATCTGTGAAAATATATAAACAAAATGTTAAGACGTATTTTATTCATAGGTTTTATTATATTTCAATTATTCAATAAGAAGTATATATAATTTCTTTTGTGAAGCAATAAGCTAATTCTGAACTTTGAATTTGAAATAACACAAATAATATATTCAATGTTACCCAAATCCTTTTAAACTCTCCGCAAATGTCAAATTTTAATGTAATGCATTTAATTGAGTTTCATGATATATAGTATGAATGGAATATTTAAAGTTTTGTATACTGTTAACTTCATGATAATTAAGGCCATGCTATGGTAGGATCTAGCATAGTTGTTTCTATTGTGCATGATAAAAATAGATTGAAGTATACTTTGCTTATTCATATTAAAATAGAATACATAATATATTATGTATGTTTCGGTAATAGGGTTCATTTAAAATAGCTGCACAACTCACTTATCATCAATTGTACTTATTGGTTTAGTTTGTGCTTATTTCTCATGATAAATTACTGAATGAATGCTGAATTTACATTATTATCCTTATTTTTCATGTATAGTTTTCTTTTGTTGTCAAAGTAAGTTTGACCTCGTAAATGATATATAGTTACTTTAGTTATCTTCAGTATATGTAATGATTTGAATTATTAATCATTTAGTAAATACAAATGTGTATTTATTGTCAAAACTACTTTGAAACCTGAATTCAAAATACTTCTTATGGATATATAACTCATCTCAAATGAGTTTAAAATAAATGATATCATTATCTTTAATTTAGATCCATGCTGCCATCTTTGGTATTATAAGATCAAGAGTGATCAAATACTATTAGTCTAAATAATATGATCAAATGCTGCCATAATGCTGCTATTCACTTCAAATGTGATTAAATGTTGCCATTTGTGTTAAAAGATTCATATGCTGTCATTAGAATTAATTGCTTTGCATTTTTCATGTGAAAGGTCCATATTGTTGCCATTTATTTTATGATCAAATGCTATCATCCTTAGTTTTAAAAGATCATAAGTAATTCAATGTGAGATACAAAAGTTATCAATAGGTCTTACAAGCATTAATATTATTATTCTTTTATAAATCATATGTTACCAATAAATTATATGAGTATCAATCTCTCTTTCTTTATAAAATCACATGTTGCCATATTCTTAAAGAAAGGAGATAATATGCCACCATATCTTTTAATGAGTCAAATGGTTGCCTATATTTTAAGAAATTCAAATTTACTGCTATGTATTTCCTAAAAAAGAGATCAATGAGATCTTAAGTGATTCAATGTTGCTGTAAATTGAAATGAGGGAACATGTGCTGCCATAAATTGTATATAAAATTATATATTAGTATTTCTCTTTTAGTATCGCATGCTACCATTGTCTTCTAGTAAAAATAATTGCTGCCATGAATTCAAATGTTGCTATGTAATTTAGGAGATCTAAATGTAGCCATATATCTCAATAGATATACATGTTGTAATATACTTTATGGGATCTAAATGTTGTCATTATTTTCCACATGCTGTCATCTTTAGTTTTTAAAAGATCTTAAGTAATTTAATGTTGCTATTAGTTGTAATACTGTCATCAAATGTATTTAGTTAAACTACATGATACGTGTTGAACTTAAGTCTTTATATTTCATTTATCTCATGTGGATCTATTGATGTCAACTTTTTTTTTATATATATAAGCTGCCCTTTATTTTTAAGATCAAATATGGATGCCGTCATGATTTGAACATGAGGATACATATTGTTGTACTACCACATTGCTGAAATGATTTATTTTAAGATTCTAAATGCTAAATAAGAATCACTATTGTCATTTAGTTAAGATTAATTAAATGCTGCTAAATAATTATAGAATTTAATTGTTATCATATATTAGGAGATTCAAATGTTGTCAAATACAAATGCTATCCTTCTCTTATAAGTAATCAAATGCTGCTTTTAAATTAATTCTTATTTCTTTATATTAAAATGCTGACTTTAACAAATGATTCTTTGTAGGATAAGTTGTAAATACAGGATTGCTAAAATGAATGCTATGTGTGAAAAACCACATAAAGCTGCCCTTATAAATGCTAAATTTTACTTCTGCATTTTATATAGTATATATAAACTAGTTTGGTATATGTGAAATTATATTATAATTGGAAATGAGCAGTTCTGTAAAAAGGACTGAACTCTATTTTAGAACTGAAATTAAACTCTATTTTAGAACTGGAATTAAACTTTATTTTTAGAACTGGAAATGAGCAATCCCAAAAAAAGGATTGAACTCTAATTTAGAATTGGAGATTGATTGTGAAAATGGAAAATTTGAACAAAAACAAAGAAGACTCTGCCAAAATTTTTAAGAATTTTAAGATTTAGAAATATTTCAGAAATCTTTAAACATTCAAAATAAAATGTTCAATTCAATGGTTCATTTTTAATTAAAATTAATAACTTCTTTTCTTTTTAAGCTATGAATAAGTTCTCCTTTTATTTTATCAAATTATATTATCTTTCTAATTTCAATTACCAATCCTTCTACTTTTACTTGAAATTGACTTAAGATTAAATATCTATAAGTCAATTTGGAGTCTGATTAACTCCAATTATAAAGTAGATTATTAAAAATTTAGATAATAAAAAGATATCATATGATTTATAATTTTTGTAATCCATTGAATGCTTGCATAGCTTTGAGCCTCATATCCTTGAACATATATTCAAGACTTTGTGCATAAATAAAGATTTTCTTAAAACTTTAAAGGGGAAAATGCCTTAAGGCAATTAGAGTACAAATGAAAATATTTACATTAGAACTTCACATTTTAGAGAGGGTAAATGTGAATGTTCAACTTCCCCACTGTATCTGGTTAAGCAGACGTGCTTAACTCCTCGCCCATTCTGTTGTGTACTCATACAGAATGAGGTTTTTCTAAATGTAACTTTAACTTAAAATATAAGAGATTTTCTTATAATTGAAAATTCTCTTCATAACTATTTAGTTATGCTTTCGTATCATAGTTATTAGACTATGATTATCTTAGATTGAGAATCTAAGATATTTCCTCATTTCCTTTAGCCTTACACTCTTTATTTTCAGTTGGTGTATTACTTATTTTAGTTTAATTTGAATACAGTATATGTTGCTTAACTTCATTTAATGCTTTACTGTATGTCAATTGCTTACTTAGCATACTTTCCATTTGATCATATATATTGCTTATATTTCATGCACATATTAGTTCCTAGCCTTTAAAATGCTTTCCTTTACCCATTTTTAGTAATAGGCTAGAATTTTAATAAAAAGTGAGTATTTTTACTCAATGATTTTCATACTGTTTTCCTTACAGTTGTGCTCAATACTTTCCCATACTATATAGCTTTTACTGCACCACTGTATACTTAAATTGTAAATCATAGTTGTGATATCTTGTTAATTTAAAATGTGCTTAGACTGTTTAGTCTAACTACACTTTTTCTTTTTCTTGACTTTGCCCTATCATATTTAAATACTAAAATATGATAGATCAAGAGCCCTTTTATTCAGGTGATGCAGGTCAAAGTACTTGAATAACTTACAAAGAAATCTGCTTCCGCTTGATTTTAACAGATTACTTGTTTAGTGAGAGAGAGTGATTTACATATTGCATTTTTCTCTTACTTTAAAAAGGTTTGTAATAATAAGATTATAAATTGTTTAAGTTAATTTTGCTTATATTTATCTGTGTTGTATCTTCTATAAACTGCTTGGAATGAATGAGTGGATTTATCTAATTTCTAGCATTGTAGATATTTGCAATATTGCATTTATATGTATCTTCATTTTCATCTATTTAACTTAACAAATGCTCAAAAAGTGACTTGACCACTTAGCATCAACACTTGAATAGTTTTCTTCTAATCAAGTGTTGGGTGCTAAGGTAATACCCCAATATCTGGATTAATCTTCTATCCAATTATTGGGGCCGTTACAATTAAATAAGAAAACACTAGAAATCATTGTATTAAATAAAGAATCTTTAAATCTTTATAGATCAAGTTTACTTTTAACATTCCCTATTAAGTTTGATTTAATAACTCTAAATAATTTTGCATTTTGATAAAACATCTTAATGATAGATTCTTTTATATAATGATAGAAAATTTCAATGTAGACTCATTTTTTAGTTAGCGTAATTACGAACTTGCCATCAATATGAATTTTAATTGCTTTTTCTTGTAGCAATTTTAACTATTTCAACAAGTTTCAAAGCCAAATTGTATGACAAAAACATGAAGTTGCAGCCACGTATTATACTTGTCATGTAGAAAGAGTGACAATTTGTTAGTTCTTTGATATTCAAAAAATGCAGTGTTTCCCATAAACACCCCAAAACCAGCAATGCTCTTTTGATCATTCATATCTTCTGTCCAATTAGTGTCGCTATATCTAATAATTTTAAAATTATTATATATTCAATAACAAATGCCTAAGTCAAATGTATCTTTGATATAGCGCAAAATTCTTGAGCAATTACAAATACTTATGGTGAAAATATCTCTTGCCTAAGCACTTACATAAATATGAATTTCATTTGTTCTGAAAATACTTTTTGATCTACATAATGCTAATGCTCACCTTTAGCATATATATCATATAAAGATATGTTTGAAACCAACTCTTTTGGTTGAAGGAAATAGCTAAATTAAAATAGCTTGAAGTTGATGAAGATGATCTTAAACTTCTTTATAGGCATATTAATATTAAGCAAAATGTTGGCAGTTTAAGAAGTATTGTAGGAATCAAAAATATGGAAGACAACGATGATTAAATATGGCAGCAGTCATTGGATCAGGAGGGATCTGTTCTTCTTGCTTCAGCTAGCCAATCGTTTCAAAAGCTCATCTTACAGCCCCTACCACATAATAAGAAATCTAAAATGTAATAACTTGAGATTGTTAAACATTTAAATTAAGCATAATTAAACTTAATTAAGAGCCATACATTTTTAAAATTTTTCTTCAATATATTGAAATAAAATAAATTTGAGCTTGCTATTAGTATAAGCACACTTTAGTATTGCTACTAACCAAACTTAAGATTTTTAAGAGTACTATATTAATCCAAATTAATTTTCAAAGAATTAATCATAATTAAGGAAAGGATAATGATAAATCTAAATAAATAAAATCACACAAACTATATGTTTAATAAATATCATTGATGTCATGTAAATATTACAAATCTAAATTATAATTAATTTACAAATTTTATGAAATATTAGAGCGTTTGAATATTATTTTTTGCTTACAAATAAATAAATAAATAAATATTTAAATTTGTAATTAAATGTGCTTTGGAGCCTTTTGTTATACTAGAATTACATAAAAATTTGAATCAAGCTCTTAAGATATAATTTTGATGTAAATAGATAACCATTAATTAAATTAAGGTTAAATGATAAAATTATTTGATTTATTTAATTAGAATTAAACGTAAGATAACACATTCATAACTTTACCTTCTAAGTTATTCTGGAATAGATAAACTTGATGCGCTTTTATTCTATCCTGATAAGCTTAGCTTATAGAGCTTATTGTTAACAGTCCATTCAATCCTGATAAGAATGGCGGAACCGACTCATCAGCCCACCTCGTCGCCGGGGAAAGCCCAAACATCTCCGGCTCCATCTCATCCTCTGCATAATTTTTCTGGCAATCCCACATCCGAGGCTGGCGCTGCGTGGAAAGCCAGCAAGTACCCTAATCCGCCGGACCCATTTAACCCCGACCCCATCACACTTCGGGACCAATGGAGATTCGCAATCAGACAATACAGCCGATGGTATTCGCAAGCTTGGGGCGCTGCCATCCTTGCCGGCGCATCATTTTTCGCTCTCGGTTGGTATATCAAAGGCTATAATCCACTTTCCTCTGCTCATGAGCACCAATCACTTGAAGCCGGTGCGCCCGATAAGGAGAACAGGAGTGAATGATCTGGTAAGTGTTGCCATCAATTTCGAGTTTGATTAGGGTTTATTATTTTAGTTGGATTATTTAATGATGCCTTTTCTTTTCTTTCTGCGGACAATTTCTGAAGTCTCTTTAATGTTCTTTCTATGAGGTTAGAATTTAGATGAGTGAGGAAAACAACAAATTGGTGTCGGTCATCGCAATTTATCTGTTTCTAAAGTTAATTAAAGTTAACGAGGGATCTTTGTGTAAAAAACCCTTTCCTTTGATTCTGAATATCTTGAATTTGGTGCAAAAAAGGGAAATGACATTTAGCAAATGAATATATTGGTACAAATCACTGTAATATTCGTTGATCACATCCCAAATCCCATATAAGAAACGTGAATGGTTGCACTAGGCATTTGGCAATAGGGGTAAAACTTGCCAAAATGAATATTGTGTAATCGGCTGAGAAGTTATGCTAGATTTAGGGCGTCCATCAGAAATGTAGTATATGCTCAAATGCAAAGTTAAACGAGCTAGAGTTTCTGTTTTATAGGTTAATGTGGAAAAAAAGTAGCATAAAATGTTAGATTGAGATTAGGATATCAGAATATTTGTATTCCAACATGCAAATTGGGGGGTTAGTTGAGTTTATGATTAATAAAAATAGAACTCCATAGCTTCAAAAAAATGAAGCGAACTGGTGAAAAAGTAAAATAAATAAACAGTTTATTCTTTAAGCATTTGCAACCAACTAAGGTTCAATATTATCTTGGTTAAAAAATTAAAGAATGATGTTGCCGAAATTAAGAGGGTATGAGATATAAATTTGGCTTTAATGTTTATTACTAGTGAGATGACTATTAACATTATAAGTGTTTATGCCTATCAAATAGTATTAGATATGAGAAAATTTGGCAACTTAGGATCAAGTATTGATTTTAGATTTGAAGATAATTAGTTGGAAAAATAATAAGCCTAAATTTTTTCTAAAACTAGATAATGAAATCCTAAGAATGGAATTAGAGATATTTTTGAAAATAGAGTTTTAAAAATCAGTCATTAAAACATTGAAAGTAAAGCTAATATTGTATCAAAAATAAGTATTGACTATATTTATGATGTTGCCAAAGATATTCCTGAAAGTCTTAAAAGGAGAGCCATAATATTGATATTGTTTGGTTGGAAAAAAGGATATTTAAGAAGAAATTATAGAAAATGGGTTATTATAAAGATTATTATAAATGTGTGATAATGAGATATCAAAGAAATATAAATAAGTTTATAATAAGTCTAAGAAAGTTGTTAGTGATATTAAGAATATGGCTTTTGAAGGCTTGTAACCTGTATATGTAATTAGATGGAATTGAGAAGAAGAGATTGTAATGACCTAATGTCGTTACTTCACAAAATTATGTCAAATCTCATCTCAGAAATTAGGATCCCGAGAAACTTCAATTTATAGGGCAAACAAAATACCATTAAGATAGAAATAATTTTTAGATCAAAATGCCCTAGTTTAAGAGAAATCTGGATAACGAAAACTCTCATTTTAAAATCTAAATTATTTAAATTCAATAAATTGAGAAAAAATAAATATGTGTCCAAATTTATCAATTTTTGTGTCATTGTGTTAAGTATATTATTTAAAAGTTATGCTAAAAGTTTCATCGATTTTGGAGCTCTGGTTTGATTATAATTAATTTTTGAAGTTTCAAACTCTTGAAATTATTTTAAAATAAAATATTGCTTTGAATCAAAATTTTTTAGCTCGAGAGTGTTCGTTACATAACACCTCTGTCAAATTTCATTATTTTTTGAAGTCAAACAACGAAAAAATGAGAAAATTTTAATTTTAAGTAATTATTTTTTTTTCCTTCAGATTTTCTTCCTTCTCTGTCTTCCCGTTTCTACCCCCCCCCCAACGTCACGCACGTGACTAGGGCGCAGGCTCTATCGCTCGACAAGCCTGCCAGGTACTGCCACAGACGGCGCTGCCATGAGCCATGCACGCCGCCCTGGTCGGGCCGACCGGCCATCCCATCCCTCTCCTTCCCTCTTCTTTATATATACCCCTCCCCCCCTTCCTTCTTCCCATCAACCTGCTCCCTCCCTCCTGCCAGCTAGCCTCCTCCTCCGGCCACCCCACTCCGGCCCCCTTCCGCCACGTCCGACCTCCCTCCGGTTTCCGGTAACTCTAACCCTAGGTGAGAGGAGAAGGAAAAGAGGAGGAAGATGAGAAGAAATTTTGCTATTTTTTTTTATTTTTTATATATATATACACATAATAATCATTAGTACAAAAATAAATAATTATAAAAATACTTCATTAACATTATATTATTGTTCTCATTAATTAATAATGAAAATAGTACAAATGTTATAAAATAACTATTATTTTTATTCTGTCAATTTCAATTCAGGCATTTTCATTCGGACATTTTATTATTAGTATTATTATTATTATTATTTTTAATTTCTGCAATTTTTACTTTCATTTCTATTCTGTCTTTTTCTTTCATATATTATTATCATTAACTAATGATAATAATAAATATTATTGCTATTTTCAATAACTTAAAAATACTATCTTATATTAAGAAAAGATAGTGAAAGAAAGATATAATAGAAAAGAAAAAAATAAATGTTCCTTAAAAAATATTATACTACTTTTATTATAATATTGGTTAAAGGGCAAATTAGGGGTGGCAATTTTACCCGAAACTCGAAACTCGTTCGAAAATCGCTCGAATTTTGAGTTAAATCGAACTCGACTCGAAATTTTCGAGTCGATTATTGAGTTGAATATTTGGACTCGAACCCAATTCGAGTCGAGTTCGAGTTAGGATTGACTCGACTCGAATTGGGTTCGAGTCAACTCGAAATATACTGCCGGTTAATGCATAAGTATATAAAGCCGCATATCTTAATTGAAATATACAGCAGCACAGTCGGGTGAAACGCTCGCTCGACACCCGACTGGCTGCAGTTCGAATCCCCGAAATGGCGAAATAATGTTTTAATTTTTTTGAGTTGACTCGAACTGAGTTCGAGTCAACTCGAACTCGAATTTGAATGAGTCGAATTTGACTCGACTCGAACTCGGTTCGAGTTCGAGTCGAGTTCGAGTTGAGTTTAACTCAAAATTTTCGAGTTCGAGTTAAGCCTAACTCGCTCGAACTCGAATCGAAGCCAGCCCTAGGGCAAATATAAATTATCAAAAATCTAAATGCAGATTCGATCGAACTGTTGCACATTTGAACTTAAAAAAAAAAAGTACCCAGTATATGAGTTTGTATTACTTTTGCACTTTACTGCTGTTTAACTTTGCTTTGAACCAAAATAATATTGATGCTTGGTTGGTTGTTCGAAATCAACATTCTTTTATTCGTGGTTATTTACTGAAAAAATGACATCAGTAACATTCGTTGTTAGTTACTGGAAAAATGACATCAGTAACATTAGTAGTTGGTTACTAGAAAATGACATTAGTAACCAACATCTTTGTGATAATACTTTTTGCAAGAAATTAATTACCCCGTTTGCGCTATTGCCTTATTTTTCCTGCATTTTTATTACATCTTTATTTCCGCTAATCGCATCTCTGCTATTATAAAATGTAATATTTTATTGTTTACTGCGGTACTTAAAGTATTCTCTAATTACTGGGAATTCCAATTCCGGTATTATTTTCTTTACATTATCAGGTCAGGTGCTTCTGGGATAATTCACATAAGGACCCTAATTCTTAAATTTTCAAATCTGCTGATGGATCTAACGATGCTATTTTATTTTATTTTTGTTTCGGTTTCATTTTGTTCTAAAAAGATGAACATTGTACTAGGTGTGCGTTGGAGTTTTTTTGTAATATGTAATTTTTAATGAATGAGAAATATTATTTGGTTTTTATATGTGTATTCCTTTTCTTTTAAATTGCTCAATATGATCATATGGTATGTGAACACCTGATGTCGGGACAACTCTCACTGAATCAGCATCGAGCCTTAACAGAGATAAAAATATCAGCTATCGAAATTGAGAAGTAAAAAAAGAAACATTTGTCCTAAGTAACATGCATTAAGTATGCTGATAAGAAAATAGTTTATAGAGATAAATAAGATAGATGGTTGAATTATTTAATGAGTTTTTTGTTAAAGGTTGTAATTAGGTGATTAATATGAACAAGTTTAGTAGTTCTAAAGATAAATATTAACTGCTCCTTCATTTAATGGGCAAGTGAAATTGAGGTACACTTTAAACTAAACAAGAGTGGAAAGTTATAGAATGGAATGGCATCTTTATTGTTGTATGCATGTGTTTTGACATAAGACTAATAAGATAATGAATAAGTAGAAAAAGAGTATAGTGACATTTATAAGAGCAAACTTGTTGTGTAAGATTATACAAATTATAGAGGTATTCAGTTAGTAAGTCATACTTAAATTTTGAGAAGATATTTAAAAATATTTTATGATGAGACAAGGATTTTATATAATCAATTAAATTTTATGTTTAGTATAATGGAGAAATTATGACTATCGAAGTTATTTATATGCTAAGAGATTTGATGGAGAAATTTAGAGAGAATATTTTCATTGGTTATATATTGATTTAGGAATAACATGATAAACATTATAAAGTAGTTTTTTTGGAGAGTTTTGAAAAAAAGGATTTGTATAACTTATATTGATGCAATTAAATATTTGCATAATGGAGTATTTATGTGTTTAAATACAAGGTAGCTTTCCAAATGATTTTCTAGTTTCAATCAGATTACATCAAGTGTTTGCCTTGAGTTTATATATATTTGAGTTCATTATGGATATTTTCACTAAATACATTAAAGAAGAGGTGCATTGGTGTATATTATTAGTAGAAAATAAGTGTCTTTTTGAAATTGCTAAAGATAAAGTGAAACTCTACTTATAAAAAATTATTTTAAAATCTAAAGTTTTTGTTTTAGTAAATTCAAAATAAAATATATGAATATAAATTTTAACATAATAACAGTTATACTACCGAGAGGATATGGCAATTAATGATCATGCTATTGGATAGAGAGAAAGATTCAAATCTTTTGATTCAATTGGTCGGATGAAATGAAGGAGTGCTCATGGGTGTTGTACGATTAAAAAATCTAAAAAAAGATTTATAAAATAGTTATGCAATCAATAATATTATGTGGCAGTAGAATATTGATCTACAAAGCAAAACCATTCTAGTAAGTTAAGGGTAGAATATTGATCCGCAAAGCAAAAACATTCCAGTAAGTTAAGTGTTGCAGCTATGAGGATGCTAAGATGAATGGGTGGTGCTCTCAAAAAAAATATGATGAGAAATGAGTATATTTTAGCAAAGTTAGTAACCCAATTGAGGATAAATTTAGAAAAAATTATCTTAATGATTTAGACATTCATTTATCATTAGATGCCTTGGTGCGGAAGATTGATTAAATGAATTTTTCTCTCATTAAATAAGAAGAGGAATACTTAAAAAAGAGATGACAATAAATCATTAAGAAGAATCTCATTTACTTGGAGCTTAAGGACACACTTTTATATGATAGAGACAATAAAGATAAAGGATTTATGTGACTGATCCTACTTAGTTGGATTACAGCTGTAATTATTAGTTTCAAATATTAGATACTTAAATAGAGATCAGTATAAATTGTTAAGGGTTAAATATAGATTATCTTGTTATTATGTATTTATGATATTCTTTCGTTACATATTCCATATTCTTCTAATACAACAACAATTTAAAATTTAAAATTATTTCATTGTTCATATTTTTTTTATTTGTATTGCAAATTATATGTGCTAAGCCTATCATCAGATTACAAGAATACTTGATAATTTTGATAATCATAATTGTTAATATTTACCATATAGATTGGCTATTGTATTCATCAATCGTAATGATACACAGTTTAAGACCTCTCCAACATACATACATACATATATATATATATATATATATATATATATATATCTTAAAAAGGAAAAATTTATTAATAAAAGCATAATTACAGCAAAAAACAAAAGCGAAAGGTCCAAAAAAAATTGTGAAGGGCCACTCCTCTTGTTGACCCAATGGAAGTATTGTAGCAGTTCATTGTTGAATTATTGGCATTCCATTCTTCGCATGCTCCGGATCCGACACTTGCATTCCTACAGTACATAAACTTAATTACCTTTTTCTTCCCGGTGCTCGAACAACTTACCGATTGCTCCATTCTGTGCATCTAGAAAGAAGCCTTTTGATTACCTCATCAAATGGAGCATGCTAGTTCTATTAATTGCTTTTGATTGTTTCAGAACTTCTACAAAACAAAGATAGTTGAGACTATTTTGGGGCTCAGCCGGTTGAAGTCCCGAAATAGTATCCAAATAAGTGTCGGCCAACCAAAAGGGGTTGCTCATTTGCATACTATTGCTTCCAGGCTTCAAAAAGAAATCTAGCTTCAACATATGAGGCATTCTATTATAGACCAAAGTTAGAAGTTGTTTTTGAGATCACATATACTGCATACACACCATTGGAAACCATGAAATTTCTATGGTCCTATCGTACATATCCCAGCTATGCATTTCATCGAAAATCAAAATATTTAAATTGAACTGCATCGAGATGTCTAAATTTAAATATATAAATGGTGATTAAATCACTTATTTGAATATATAAAAGATGCTTTGTTCCCAATACCAATCAATAGATAAAGGAATAGTTAAAATCATGAAAACTCATAACGATAAAAATTTTGATCCAACATTCAAACAGAGTTAACAATCTTTTCGGATGATAATGAGGCAACCTGACATTAACTGTAACGATCCAATGTTGTTATTTTTCAAATTAGGTCAAAACCCGCCTCAGACATCAGGACCTCGGGGAATTTCAAATTAGGGCAAACAAAAATACCCCTAGATAAGAATAATCTTAAGATCAAAGTACCCTAGTTTAAGAGAATTCAGATAACAGAAACTCTCGATTTATTTTTTTGAATTAATTAAATCCAATAAATCAAGACATTGAAATACGTGTCATAATTCATCGATTTCAATGTCTTTGTGTTAAGTATATTATTTAAAGGTTGCTCAAAAAGTTTCATCAAATTTAATTTTTGAAATTTTTAAACCTCAAAAATTAATATAAAATAAAATATTACCTCGAATCGAAAATTTTCGGTGCGAGGGTATTCATGTCGTAACACACCTCGGTGCCAAGTTTCATTGTATTTGGACGCCGAACGACGAAAAAATGCGAAAAATTTAACTTTAAGTATTTTATTATTATTGTTATTACTATTTAATTTTTTTTTTCTTCTTCTCCTTCCCTTCCCTGTTTGCCTGACCTCTTCCCAACCCACTTGCGAATCGCAGGCTCTGTCCTGCAGGCGGAAGGTTCCGCCTGCCAGGAGAGGCCTACGCCGTTTTTGGCGCAGGGTTCGGTCGGCCCTCTCAGCCCGACCCCCCCCCCCACCCACCTTCCTCTATACGAAGGCCCCATCCCCTCCCCTCTCCTCCCACTACCACAGCAGCTCCAGCCCCCTCCCCTCCAGCCTCCCTCCTTCCAGCAGCCTTCGACAGTCCCCTCCAGCTAGCCTCCCTCCTTCCAGCAGCCAACGGCAGTCCCCTCCAGCCAGCCAGCAAGCCGCCAACCACTCAGTAGCCGCTGCTAGCCAACCTCTTGCCGCTGCCACCTCGGCCAGCCATCCGGCCACCCATTTCAACCTCTATTTCTTTACAACAATCCTAACTCTAAGGTAAGAGGAGTTAGAAAATGAGGAAGTTGAAGAGAACACTTTCTTGCTAATCTTATATACATTGCTATAAAATTATATTTAGTCATTCGTATTTTGATCATTCTCATTAATTAATAATGGTAACAATTCAAAATGCTATAAAATGACTACTGTCTTCATTTAAAGTATTCTTTTCATTCCCATCATTACTCTTTCAATACAGTAATATTATTTTAAAGTACGGACTTAAATCATTATATGAATTTAAAGGAAAAGGATAAAATAGAAAAGAAGAATGTAAAAATCATAAAATATCACATCACTTTTAAAAAGAGACTAATTTAAAGAAATATCCGGGACTTAAATGCAGATTGAGCGAACTGTCACTCATCCGAACTGTTGAACTTTTGAACTTAAAAGAACAAGGTACCATATGTCTTTTATTACTTCTATTTAAATATATTTTTTCTGCTCAACATTGCACAAATTTGATAAAAGTGTTTTTTTTTAAGTCACATAAAATGATATATGAATAAGTTTGGATAAGTGAGAAGCAAGGGTTCCATGTTGCTTTATACTTTTTGTCTGATCAGGCAATCGCTAGGACGGGGCTGTCCGACATCAGGAGTCATAAGGAGCCTATACTGATAAGCTTTTGAGAGGGCAGGTATAGAGGGAAGATGAGATATGTAACATAAAAATGAACCCCCCTTTTTCCTCGATTTTGTACTTGCCCAACAAAATTATATTTTGCCTCAGATATCAAGCGCTAAAAATTCTGTATTTATTTTTGTGACTATAATTATTTTTATGCTAAGTTTCAAGTGTAATTGAAACGAGTTTGCAGGGATAAGTTTGTACAGCTTTTATTTCCTGTCAAATATTGATTATTTTGCTTATTATTTAATTTTTGTAAAGATGATATCCATCAGTACTTAGTTTCACAATTAACTGATATTCGAATGCTCGCACTTTTGAAACGTGCCCAGATTAGGAGTTCATTCTCGAGGAAAGGTGCTAAGAACTGAGCAGTGCTGATACTGCTACCTGCTAATCCACCGCTTCTTTTAACTCTATCTATTTTAAAAAAAAAGTTTGTAATTTTTCTTTTGTTTTGATCTTTTGTATCCAAGACTTATGAATTAATGAATAAATGATTATGTTTGATGTCTATATATTTGTCTCTTAAATCACTCAATATGATCATGCGGCTATAGGACTTGTTGTTATTGCTATTCCAGCAAGCAAACCGGTGCTGGATCTGCTCCTGCTGACCCGGCACCGGGTCCTCACACTAACCATGAAACACCAGTGATACAAATGATCAACCATGTATGTTTTATATCAATAACATGGTCAGTGCTCAACAAACGCATCCAGAGCAGTCTATTAAGTGTATAGAGCAAACTAGAGAGATTGGTCCCAGCATTTTCTAGGGTTCGTTTTCAGCACTGGAAGAAGAAACAGCAGACCCCAAAGCATTTGAACCAAGATTTAGGTGGATAATGAGAACCCAGAATCAACAAGTTATCAACAAGATATCACTGAGATCATAATTAGGAAATAATATTTAATTTAGTGTGTGTCCATCCCAATCCATTTAAAATTTGATTGGTTGAGAGCCTCAAAAAAATTGGCGATATCTAAATAAAATTTTTCAATCCTATTATTAGCATTGGGATTTAACCCATTATGTTTTGTGTGATTCATGGCTACGCACGAATGCCAACAAATGTAAGCATCCAACAGAACCCCAATTGGGGTTATTTGAAATTCTAAATACTAAGGTTTTTCCAGTGATCCAGGTGGCAGGTGAGCTTTTATGCGAATGATATTTAAAATTGAACGAACAGATGTCAAAGTGCTGCCACACCATTTTAGTAATCCAATTATCAACAAAAATATGAACAATTGTTTCAAGATCATTACAACATTGACACTTAGATGCTAGCTCCAAGCCTTTATATTTTGTAGGATAATATCTGCAACAATCAAATCTAATTTAATCTCTACATGAATGAGGAAATGAAGGTTGTAATAATTTTATCCCAATGCCATGGGGAATGAACAGCAATGTTATGATTCCTTCGAAAATCCCAAGCAAGACTAATACTGAAAGTTCCATTAACAACCAAATCTGATTAAATAGAATTTTCAATATAGAAATTTGGCTGTTCAGGAATGATGATAGTATCCCATTGTTGAGGTAATAGGTGACTAATTAGTTGGCTGTTCCAGGTAAGATCATTTTTAATGAAGTTCTTGACCAGTCATTTTAGGTGTTCTAGTTTTAGTTAAATCACAAAAGCGACCAAAATGACTCCAATTGTCATACTAAAATTTGGTACTATTATCAATGGATTCTCAGAAGGTATGTTGTTCAAAATGTCCCTAAACTCAAGCATTCGTTTCCAAATACTTGAGCCAAGAATTTTGGAGGTTACCTTGTATGGATGTTTGGTGGCATAGTATTTTGCTGTGAGAAAATTAGCCCATATGGAGTTCTTAGTTCTATAATTTCACCAAAGTTTCAATAATAAGACTTTATGAATTGCATCCAAATTTCTAATACCTTCATTAATAGGAAAGCAAAGTTGATCCCAATTATTCCAAATAATTTTTGAACCATTCCAAATAACTTTGTTAATCCATTCATGTTTGTGCTCCTATGCAAAAGATCAACAAGAGGCTGTTTGGAACAAAACCTACCAGGACTTCTGCCCCTCCAATTGGCTTTAGAATTCTGAATTTAAGTCAAGAGCTTGTCTCAGAGGAGTCGTGTCTTCAGTTGATGACCCATACTGGTTGGATGCTTGTCTCAGAAAAGCGGAGTCTTTTGAAGATAGTGGTAGTAGTGTCGATTTCACTACCTTCATAGTCGTACAAGTTGGTTGATGAATTGGGAGCAGCTCAAATATCTCCAAGAAGCCCAACCAAAAACCCGAAGGGGATTTGTAATGATCCTAGGTCATTTGGACAAAGAACGCTAAATTCTCCGCTATGTTAATTTTTGTTTATTACATGCAAATTTTCGTTTTATATTAAAATTCTCACTAAAATCGGCTTTCGTCAATTTTATGTTACGTATTTATTAAATTGGGGAAATTTCTCAAAACCAAATAATGCTAAAATGAAAATTTAAGGTTTGCCATTAACTTTGAAATTAAATGCAGATTAGTAAAGTATTTCAAAATCTCTTACCTCCCGAAATCAAGACGGAAGACGGAAATTCTAGAAATTGTTGGCAATTAAAGTTGATGGTTCTATCAGGAAAGGACGACAAAATGCAATCGAGTAGACCTTCGAGTTTCGTAATCGATGCAAGATTGCCTACAGTTTTGAGAGTAGAAATCGACGAGTCGCACTGCACGATCCGTAACTTACGCACCATAATAGATCAAGAATCTGACGTGCGTTACATACATACGTCCTATTAAACCTCCGCAGAACCAACGACACCCTCACAACAAGCTTCCCTCGACTCCTCGCTCTTCTTACCCCTCGGCGCTCCTTTCGATCTCTCACGACGCTCGTCTAAGCCAACAGGAACGATTGGAAGTCTGTGATAGAAACGCATATGAACGATCGAGAAGCCGACGACTGCCCTTCCGCCCACACTGCACGAGACGATTGGCATCTGATCTTTCTTCTCGCACCAACTTCTTCGTCTCCAAAACTGCCTCGACTGCCTCGACTACTTAAGGTGAGTTTATTTCTCTAATTTATTTTTGATTTGGTAGAAAGAATTAGAATTTATAATTTGCAATTAAGGATCCCAGATGCTTGCTAGGGTGTTCTACTATACTCACATGTTTAGACTCTAAAACAGATCTATTTCTGCTAGGATGATATGATAGAAACCTAGAATGGGGAAAATTAACCAGCAAGGGTTTTTCATTCAGACTTATTGAATCATGTAGTTTACCTTAGAATTCTAAATGGTAGACCGATTAATCTTTATTCGTAGGATTGAAACTTAATTCAAGTTTAGAATAGGTTGATCTAATGGGAGTAGGAGCAATTGACATCTGATATAAGTATTAGGGTAGGTGGAATGTATGCTCCTAATCACAATTCAATAAAACTAATTAGGCAAACGGGAAAAATGAATCATATTCAAGGTAATGTGAACTAGAAAGGCTGATTTTGGAAGCATTGAGGAAATCAGATTTGATTTGGCACTTGAGAATGGCATGACGCGATAAGATAATGAGTTCTCATTACCCTTTGAGGAATAATCATTTTTGTATAATGATATTTATGTAATAAATTATGGATGTTATTTAATTTAAATTGAATGAATGTTACTTCTTTGTATACTTGAATGGCTCTGGATGTTGTTTAACTACTATTTTACTTAATTGCCAATATGATCCTGCAGAAAGATCACCCGATGTTAGATTGGTTGTTACAAACTTAACATGAGTCATCATAGTTTCGGTCTTATCCTATATGATTGAATAAGTACAGTCCAGCTTATTGTAAATTTCCCAAGCATAAGTGTTTCATAATTAGGTAACCTAGATGCTTAATTTAAGAGAATAAACTGTGACGGGGTTATGCCCCTTATTATCGTGTGCTTTAATAAGTGTAGTTAAGCAAACTAAATATCTAAAGTCATCATTCTTAGAGCACTAAGTATAGTTATAATTATGATATTTAACAGATTGGTTTGAGAGAATAAATTGTGACCTAGTTCTGCCACTTATCGTCGTGCACTTCGATAAGTGCAGTTAAACAAACTAAGTGTTAAATTTACCTTTCTTGGAAACATACCAACTATGTGTATACAATCATTTCAGCTGAAGATTCTATATAACCTTAACTAAGATAATTCAGTAAGTTAGAACTATGAGTCAAAATTCACTAGGTGAATTCTGCATAATTGAGATAAATAGAATAAGTTTATAATATTGGATTGATTTCAGGATTTTGATGCTTTAAAGCATGCCATTATTAAAGCCTTGGCATATCATAAATGCATAAGTCATGTTAGCATTAGCGGAGCACTTGGCTCACCTAAGGACTCTGATAGCGGAGCGTTCGCTCACTTAGGAAATCGGTGGTGTGTCCATGAGACACCAAGTCAGCATATCAGTGGCATATAGTTCTGTGGCATATTCAGATGCATAATCATAAATTCAGAGACATACAGCACAATTTTAAATCAGCATTTATATAGTTTCAAATCTATTCACTATTTTATCTACATTTAGTAATTAATTTACAGTTTTAGTTTATAGTTTCAGTTTATAGTTTCAATTTACTTTTATTTCATATTTACACTATTTTGAGCTTTTAGTTTACTATCTTTTCTACAATTTTGCTTAAACTATGTAAATGTTAAATAGTAGATCATTGTAAATGTTAGAGTGGCTTTCAATGTGTTAGACTTTTTGTCTAACACGTGGTACTTTTGGGATACGACAATTTGCTAGATCATAAGCAATTTGCGGAGCCAGATCCGGTGGATACGCAGGAGATCTAGTAGGAGTTCAATGAGCATTAGTGGACTCTTCTCCAGCCTTTACTTTTTGGTTAGATATTTTTCAGTTCAGCACTTAGATTTTATTCTGTATTTTAGTAAAATATTATATTAACTCTGGATATTTTTTCTTTTCTTTTTCTGAGATAAATGTTTCATTCAGTTTCTATGATAAATGTTTCTATATGTACGCTTTAGCTTTTGCACTTTGTATTTATTTCTACTTATACTTAGTATTATGATGTGATCAGAATAATCATAAAATGCTATTATTCATATAACTTGGATCATAATTATATTTATAATCCAATATATATGAGTACCTTACCTAATACTTAAAATAATGATTAATACTCAGCCATCTTCTCTTGAGATTGAGTCTCAGCAGTTATTGTGCTCGGCAGGTTTATTCAGGGAAGTTATGTTTCCTTCCCGATTAACGCACAATTTCGTCGCCAATTATTATTACTTAAAATTAATTACGTGCGGCAACAGGACAAGGTGTTACATAGATGAACATGGATCCAAGCCAATTCATTCTCCAATGTACAAGATAGAAGGTTAAAGTACTCCATGCTAGAGAAGAATCTATGAGATAGAATTACACAGTTTGATAATAATCAATTCCTTATAGATTGATGGAGTTATAAGGATATGATTCCTAAGGAAGAACTCAAAAGAATTATTGAATCAACAATAATGAATATTACTTTATAAATATTTAAATTAAGACATTAATATTAGATTATAACCCAAATAACACAAGAGTTAAATCTTACTAATGATTGATAAATATAATATAATCATGACTAAATCTTTTCCCAATTCCTGAAATCAGCAATATGATTCATGCAGCATTTTAAGGATGTTAATTAGTATAAGCTATTAACTAATTATCTTAGAATGCATGCAAACATATAACTTATAACATTAAATAATCACTATAAGGAAGCTGCATGCATAAGGATACACAAGGAAACCATTAACATCCAAAAGAATTCACATGCATTCTTGATATGGCATTCAACACAAAACCTACCTTAATGGCTAACCCTAATACATTCATCTCAACATAATCAACAAATTAAATTCAAGATTCTTGATAAGCTTAGAGAGTCACCTAAACAACAGCTGGCGTAAGGTTGGCAAGAAGGATGAGGTGGCTGTTGTTCAACTTAACAAAGGGTTCAACCTTCTAATGGAGGGAATGTGGAGATGAGAGGGAGCTGCAACTTGGTTGAATAGAGAGTGAGTATAGCTCACGGCCTTCAGCCGAGAGGGAGGGCTGGCGGCCTGCGCTTGACCTCCTCCCGAGATGAAGGCTGGCGGGCTGCTATCGGCCACCAGTCGAGAGGATGGAGCCGTCAGAGCTCTCGGCAAGGAATGGTAGGTCGTTGGTTTATTTCTACCAATCAAGCCTACTGGCGACTCCCAAAAGAGTCGAGAGGCGTCGATGATATGCAGGACAAGATCGAGCTCGGTCGTTGAGGGAGAAGTAGGTGCCTATATGGTGGACCGATTGGTTGTTTTGTTGCGGCTCCTAGAAGAATTAGCAACCTCATCCATCAAGGGATGATGAGATCTGGGTCTACAGGGATGAACCAATCTTCGGCCATGGAGGAGAAGGAGGAGCTCCTTCGTCGATTGAAGAAGAATCGGCCGAATGAAGAGGGAAGGCTTGCGTCTTTACTTTTTTCTCTGTTTTTTTAGGTTATTAGGCTAAGTTAGAGTTAGTGCTGAGAGTGAGGGTTTAAATAAAAAACCTAGATTGCTAAAAGTCACTCGATCAAGATCGAGTGGCAATAAACCACTTGAAATTTCCAAGCTTTGATTGATAACTAATTAAATTCCAAAAATTACAAACTTGGTATTAAACCGAACGTCTTGATTAGATGAATGCACCTGCCTAAAAATAATTGAATTTAGGTGAGTATTTTTATTTATATTAAATTTTAAATGAAAACTCCAAAAATTCACTATGATCAATCTGGAGCTCGAAATTTAGCGAAATTTAAAACATAAAATTCTCATTTGATGCTTAAATTAAATATATAAAAAATTTTAAATTATGAGTTATATTTTATTTATTATTAATTTTTGAAGTTTAAATTTCACAAATTTATTTAGGACGATCCAGAATCCTAATTACACTCAAATTTTCACAGAAGAATCCTTTTAAAATGCTTTATTTGAGAATATTTTTATTTAAGTTTTATTTAACTTAATCAAGATCTTAATTTCCATCTTAATTTGAGTAAATTTAGCTCAAATTGATCGGGTAACAATATACCCTCATGGATCTTGCATCAATATGCACATAAGATGAATAATCAAATACCTTGAGGTGGTTCAGTTTTACCTCCTTTCTGCTCCTAGCCTCAGTAGGAATCCCTTCATTTGAGGGTACGGAAAGTCCCCGATTTATCAAGTAAACAACTGTGTTAACATCTTCAGCCCATAACTACTATGGAGACACGTATGCAATCTCATGCTTCTAGCTCTTTTGGTGATTGTTTTGTTTATGCGTTCTATAACACCATTTTGTTGTGGTATTTTTGGAACTATAAATTTTCTATTGATACCTCTCAATGCATATAACTCCTTGAAATCCCTATCATAATACTTGATGTAATTTTCGATTCTCAAGCACTTAAGCTTCAATCATGTCTCATTATCTACAAAAGCTAATCATTTTCCAAATACATCAAACACGTTAGATTTGTGCTTTATAAAGTAAACTCATACCTTTCTTATATGGTCATCAATGAAGGTGACAAAATATGTGGCTCTACTTATCATACATTTGTATGAACCAACTCGAGTTTTCCGCTTTTCAGCTCTCTTCCAACTTTGGAGAATGAACCATTCTTCTAGTTGCCTTGTACATAATCTTCACAAAAATCGAAGTCTATTAACTTTCATCCTTGGAGTCTTCCCCTTGACTATAGGGATTTCAAACCACTCTTGCTCATATGGCCAAGCCTCTGGTGCCATAGACGTCTATCTGTTTGACAGCTGTAATGCAATCAGACACTTTATTGATCAAATAAAGTGTACCTTCCATATTGTCCCGTGTAACAACGAGTGCACCCTTTGTGACATTCCACAAGTCCCTTGTAAAGCATGAGTTGTAGCCCTCCCTAGTTGTAACAACCCAAGTTGTTATCTTAGTCAATTAAGGCTAATCTTAGTCTTAATCTAATCATAAGTGCTAATTAAGTCATTATGAGTCAATCTTAAAGACCCAGTCCAAATCAGGAGTCAGATGGATCGAATCATGATTTAAAAAAAATTCAGAAACCCTAAAAATTAACCTATCTAAAACAACTTTAGATCGAAAAAACGGACTTTGCCATTGCGTTCATTGCCCTCAAATTAGCTAGGGGTGATATTTTTGTGTCAATCGGAAGTCGTCAAAATTTTGACGAATATTTTAATAATATTTAAATACCCCGAATATTGGGAAATTAAAATACTCATTGGATCAAAAATCCGACCTCTCCGTTGCGTTCCTCACCCCTGAATTAATTAGGAGTGATTTGTTGGAAATTTTTAGAATGCATTTATTTAAGTGATGTTAGTTAATAAAATTTAATTAAATTGAATTAAATATTAATTTTAATTAAATGGAGTTAACGGCGCCGTCAACCCACGACGTTTGACTCGCGTCTACCGTCAGGGCTACCGTCTGATCAGACGATAACTGTGAGCCGTTCGATCGGAGATGGAACGGCTCCCCGCCATCGTCCACGAGGACACGGCCGCATGGCGAGCAGAGGTCGAGTGCCGCCGCACGCCTGCCCAACCGGAGCTCCCACCAGCCTAGACCAATCCGCCGTCGAGTCCTTTAGGTATCCCTCTCCCGGTTGTAGGAAAGTTGCGCAACTCCGAGAGTTCAGAAGGGCGTTCGATACCCCCGCCGTTCGACTAGGTACGCACCTTACCCCTTCTCCTTTACTTCAATTAGCATCGTATCATTGTTGTATTACCATTCAACGATTGTTATATTCCAAAACGTCGTGGCGATTGTAATCGAACGCAAGCGAGTCCCGTAGGGTTAGGATTAGGGTTAGACATTTGTGAGGACTCCGACCACCTCACCGGTTCCTTCGACCCTGGCTGTAAAGGTCTCGCCGAGACCTTCACATCGCCATGCGGGTTGAGCCCTGCCGACGACGGGAGCACTGCCAAGAGGACGCCCTAGCGACGATCGCTCGGGAAGATGAGGGGGAAGACCAGGGTTCGGGCCAGGTCGACCCGAGCCCGGCCCGTCGTCGCCACGCGTCACCCGTGGGGCCCACCTCTGTCCGAGGTCTCTTCGGCTGAGCTGTGGGTCCCACAGCGCTCACCCAGGGCCAACCATTGATTGCCGCATGTCCTCGGTGGGCCCCACTGCCTCTGCGGCGCCCAATCATAGGGCGCCACGTGTACGTAGCAGGCCCCGCGCCATGATAACCTGCAGAAAATCATATCAGTTTATATATATATATATATATATATATATATATATATATATATATATATATTCAGAACTTATATAAGTATAGTTATATAAATATACACTAATAACAGAACTTATAAATTTAGTTATATACTTAAGCCGAAACTTTTAAATAATTATTTGAATAAACCTTTATATATATATATATATATAATATCAGAATGAGTTAATTTATAACTAATATTAATTAGATTAATATTAGTTAAATATTATAATCTATTAAACTATAATTAGGTTAATATTAAGAATTTATTAATTAATGTTAATATTAATTAATTCAATTAGACATATAATTAGAATCTATTAATTTATAATTAATTAGATTAATATTGATTAAATAAATTAATAATTTATATTAATAAGATTAAAATTAATTAATCTGTTAATTAATGCTAACTAGATTAATATTAATTAAAGTAAATTAACTAATATTATAATCTATATCAAATTAGATTAATATTAATTGATTAAATTATATTGGAATCTGTTAATTAATACTATTAGATTAGTGTTAATTAATCAAATTAATTAAACACTTAATTAGAATGTGTCAATTAATAATTAATATTAATTATATTAAGTAAATTAATTAATTAGGTAGTAAATAAATCAAATTGTTAAAAAAATTAAGAATATCAAATTTATTTGACTATAAACAGTAAGTTTATTTTTAACTATAAATATGAATAGTAAATAATACATATTATATTTTTGAATAATAATCAAATTAATTAAAATTAAATAAAACATAAAAGTTTAATAACTTTTTGTAGAATGATCCAAACATAGTCAATATAGGTCTCATTTTACTCAGAAAAATAAAAGAAATCAAATGGCATAATGCAAAAATTAGTTTCAGGGTACATAAACGTAGTGATATTTTAAGACCTATTTAAACCCCCATAACTTTTAACCTAGTTGTCCAAACATATGCAATATGGATCTTAAAATACTTAAGAGAACAGCCCCATCATTGTGATAGTATTAGTTTTTATATTTGAATATCAGAATGAAAAGTCAACTTTATGACCCCACAGTTGACTTTAGGAAAATGACTAAAATGCTCTTATAATTCAATTGACCATAACTTGGTCAATTCAACTTCAAATTCAGAAATTCAAAGTGCTAACTAGCTTAGAATTTTAATATAATCAATAAACTGAAATAATATCTAAGATTTGAACTCTAAAAAATTAGAAAATAACTAAAGTACCTTTAACCTTAGTTAGGTCATAATTTGACCATTTGAGGTCCAAATTGGGTCTCCCTATCAACACACTCAGTATATTATAGGGAAACTATAAAAACTGAGTTTGTTGAAATTGAACTTCAAACGAAAAAGTTCGATTTTTGTCACCCGTTGACCGACCCAAAATTACTAAATTGCCTTTAGAAATTAAAATAGCCATAACTTAGTCATCCAACCTCAAAATGCAGTGTTCTTGGACTCTATAGAATCCTTGAACAACAACCAACAGTAAACTGCATAAAAATTTAGGTTCCATTAGGTATAAATTACAAGTTTTCCCTTTAGGTCAAAAACCTTATGTTGGACGTGTAGGACCCGTTTCTTGTCCGAATTAGGCGTACTTACTGTCCATCTTCAAGTTAGACAGTAAGTGTAGCGCCCCGCCCCATCGCCGTGCGCAAAAGAATTAAAATCATAAATTCGACAGCGGAGCGGTGCGCCACTCGGGGAGGAATAACCCGTCTCCTCGAATAGCTGAAAACCAAGCCCATCTGAAGGGCTGCTGACTCAACCATAAGGAGAGTTGAGAGCTAATACTTAAGATAATAGTAGTATCCTTATCCTAAGTATTAGATAAATACATACATTGGATTTAAAATACATTAAAAACCTAATATATGTATAAGATATCAGCATTTCCAGTATACTGATCACATCACAATACTAAGTATAAGTAGTATAAAAATAGAGTGCGGAAGCTTAAAGCATACATCCAGATACATTCATCACAGAGACAGTATGAAAACATTCATCTCAGGAAAGAAAGGAAAGTACATCCAGAATTATTACTAAACATTTACTGGATAATAGCTATAAAACTACATATTGAACCGAAAGTAAACTAAGTAGCTGAAGAAGAGTCCACTAATGCTCCACAGGCTCCTCCTGGATCTCCTAGATGTCCTCTTGATCTGGCTTAGTATCCTGCTCAGGATCTAGAAAATTGCCGGATCCCAAAAATATCTCGTGTTAGATAATAAGTCTAACACATTGAAACTAATCTAACAGTTCTAATTATTCATTTAACATTTACATAATATGAGTAAATATGCAGAAAAACTGTAAAGGTAACTGAAAGTACCAATCTATCTAAAATTGTACAAAACTGAAGCAGTGTAAAGTAAAACTGAATTGTAACTAAATAATGAAAATAAATCAAAATAGTGCTGAATCTAAAACTGAGTAATCATATGTACAACTATGCTGCATGTCATTGAAACTGTGCATCTGAATATGCCACAATACGGTATGCTACTGATATGCTACCAAAATATCACTGAACTGTTATGAGCAGTACGGTCCAATATCTACATACACCCTATTGGGAATACTATTTATTGATGACACTGATGCATCCAAAAATTTTCCTGTCAATGTATGCAACATTCCGTAACTCATAAATCATCACTGATACATTATTCTGAGTCTCATACATCATTCGGATATTCACACATCATGTTATGCTCATGCTCATGCTTCTAAACTACATGAAATAAATCCAGAAAATGCTTTAAAATCTAATAATGAATCCAAATTCCTCATTGTGCAGAATCTTGCTAAAAGAATTCTGACTCCTAAATTCAAATCTTGATAATTGGTTAAAGTTGAGAGTTTACTTAAAAATTATTAGCTGGGATGATTGTATACACGTATTTAGCATGTTTGCAAAAAGGTAGATTTAACTCTTAGCTTATTTAAACTGCACTTATCGAAGCGCACTACGATAGGAGGCAGAACCCGGTCACAGTTTACATCTCAAGCTAAGCTGTTAAATGCCATAATTATAAGCATACTTAGTGGTATATGCAAAATAACTTAAGATACTTAGTTTGCTTAAACTGCACTTATCGAAGCGCGCTATGATAAGAGGCAGAACCCGGTTACAGTTTACATCTCAAACTAAGGATCTTGTTTACTAATTGTAATACTCTTAGTCTTGGAAGATTTACTTTAATGTGACTGTATTCGACTAATCTCGCAGGATAGCACCTGGTCATAAGTCCACATTGGAGTGAATCAACCAATCCTGAATATTACTGAATTCATCTAGTAATATGGGTATACCCTACTATATCCAACCAACAATCTGAGTTCAGAAGGTTCTATTTAATCGACAAGGATTTATCAAATCTATTAATCCTTACTCTAAGTAGGTGTACCCTAAACAAGGCTCCAAGAATGTGATCAAGAGATCACTCAATATAGGTTGCTACCACAAGGAATAAGTCACATTCTAAGTAATTTAGGTGGTTTCTACAATAAGGTGTCAAGTTCAACTTCTAAAGTTATGAAGGATCAACTAGGTTTCTACCTCAATCAATTACAAAAGTTTTTCCTACCTCAATATATCATTAGTTAAGGTCTTTAAACATTTCAATTACGATCTTATAGCAATACCCTTAAAATCTCACTTTTTCTACTTCTTAAGGTTACCTATCAGATTTAGGTTAAAGTGGTTAAATCAGATGATTCCTTTGATCCTTTTCTATTCTACCATCATGGGATAAAATCAAAGATCTTATTGGAGTTGGATCATTGCATAAATCATTACACTTTTATTTCCATCTTATGCTAATTGTCTTATATAAGAGAAAATCAAAGATCTAAAGTTTGGATTCAGATAATTTAATCACACATATTCAATGTTATTCTTAGCACTTCTAATTTGATGATTTAAGATCAATACTCAATTCAAATGCATTATTGGAATAATGTAAATCAGATTTTCTTACAATCAAGTAGATTGATTAAATGATTAAGATTTAGATCTTAATCAAGATAAGTTAGGGTTTATGGAGGTTAGATCTATTAAGGTCAATTAAAACAACCTAAACTTGTATGTGGACAAGAGGAAGAGTGATAAGTGTTGAGATACAAGATTATCACCCATAGATTTTAAAGGAATGGCAATGTAAGGAAGCTTGTCTGTCTCACTTATGATGAACTCGTTAATTGCCCCAATGTAGCAAGTCTCATTTGCTTTATGAAAATTTCTTGAAAAGAGAATTAATTATGAATTTAGATCAAGCAAACCTTATGAATAGTGTAAACGAGGTTAGACAACGAATTAAGAGTGGAAATCCTGTACGGACCTACTGATCTATTTCACACTATTAAGTTTATATTTTGAAATTGTAAATCTTAGTGTTTGACCAGTTGCTCTGCTGATTAAGTTCTAAAATTTTTGTATTTAAAATATACTTTAATTTGTGCCATGAAAACTTATTTGTTGTATAAATAATGAAACTTGATCATCCTAGTAAAAAACACGTAAGTTTATTAATTAACTAACTAATCGATATCAAGCTTAGAAAGGATAATATATACTTTAATAATAAAGACGGACATTTTCAAAAAAAATTGATAAATCTACAAAACATAAATTTTGCAAACACATTAAATCTTTCAGTACTATATCAGAATTGTGAGTCATTTGTCTTATTAAGTCACATAAAGGTACGCTGGATATTATTTTTTATATTTTTATTTTCTTTTATTGTTGCTTAAGTATCACTTTGAATCTATTTTGTGTTGTTATTAAATGCATTACTTTTACTGCTAATAATGTAAAAGAAACAAAATGATATTTATGTATCTTGTGAATGTACAAAGGGTTTCGAAATGGTGGCTGAATAGATTAGGGATATAGCTAGTCCATTGGGAGTCATAAGGGTGCCATCTGGAGCCTTTGAGGGGCCCAGATGAAGGACATGCTTTTATTAAACTCAACCTCAAGGTTCTGACTTTGCCCATCATAATCAATAAAATCGCTTCATGATATCAAGACATAAACATAACCATGAATTTTTATGCAATTATTGATTATTTTAGAAAATTTAGCATGTGACATAATCATGATAACAAAATATTTATTTGCACGAGTTATGATTAATTTTATTATATTTAAACCATGTTTTCCTACAATTATTGTCATTTCATTTTCGCTTTCCGCTTTTGTTTAAAAGCATATTATTTAATATACTTTGTACTTAAAATGTGCACTAAAGTATTTTTTATAATGTCTGATCAGATACAACTGGAGGAGGCTGAGATAGTTTAAAGATGTTAAAAAAAATTATGGCGTGGAATTTAACTTTAGTTTTTACTTTCTTTTCAAGAGACATTTATTTTTGTATGATGTTAATTATGTAAATATTCTGAATAATGTAATGTTAAATTGAATGAATGATATATATTTTTTTGTATGGCTCTAGATGTTTTTGAATGTTATTTTGCTTAATCGTCAATATGATCCAGCGGAAAGATGCACGTTAGATTGGTTGTTGATAACTTAATATGGGTCATCACAGGATCAGATGAAAGAGAGTGAGTATGATGTATCTCCTAAGCTGATGTATGATTATTGATGAATGAAATATATATATATAGGCCCTAACCATTTTCAGGAAGAGAGAGTGAGGTAAATGGCTGTGGTTGACTCATGGAGATTCACTCAAATGCAGGGGAAAACACTATGCATGTCCAGATCTTTACGATTGGAAGGAGCTCAGTTGAGTAACTCAGCCGAGTTGCTGTGAAGCATTAGCTGAAAGAATTTTGGAGTTAGTAGAAAGTTATCGACTCATGTTTGCATTCTTGGATGCAGCCTTGAAATAGCATGTCGAGTTCATCCAAACTTTACCAGCTGAGGCGAGCTCAGGCATGTAAACTTCTAAGAAATGATAGAGAGCCAAGGAGGAGGAGGAGGATGCAACCGACTTTACTCAATCAAAGCTCTAGGATGTCCTAAAGAGCTAGGTGCTGAGTCCTAGCTCAGATGTAGAAGTCACTAAGTGATTATCACAATGAGTCGGACGGGCAATTTTGACTCATAACTTCCTCCTTAAGTCTCGGGAGATTGTTAAGATTAAAAAAAATAACCTGCTAAAGTGTTTTATGTTTAGGTTGCATGCAAGAACTTTCACACTTTGGACTTCACTAGTATCACGGAGTAGTGCTTAGGAACCACACGTAATAGTTGGACGCTGAAAAGTAGTTTCCCAAGTTTATTTCTTTTTTTTTGTCCTTTAGCTTCTGTCGTCCACTATTTTGAACTTTATTTTTAATTTTTAGCTACTTATTTTGCCGTAGGATGCCGTAGGATGCAGCCTTTGAATATCTTCAATTTGTATTTTTAATCTTCCATAATATTTTATATCCAGTGCTTAGTTCTTCTGTTACCTCTTTTTTGAGCGTCTGTACATCATTCGAATAATTTTGCTATGGTAAGAATTTGTTGTCTGTCCCCATCTTCTGCAGACCTCTGCGGATAGCCTGCTAATATGTGGAGTGTTCATGAAGTTCCTCTATCCCCTTTTTCATCACTCGGGCAATTCCACTGTGTTATTTGCATAGCAGATGTTCCTTCTCCTTTAGGTTATGCATGGTGGAGACTCAACTGCTTCGAAGAAACCACAAGACACATTTATGACGATTTATGGAGGAAACTTCCAAACTCCTAGATGCATTCAAGAGGGATATTTATAACTCTTGGAAAATGCACGATGTATTTATGGTTGTTTATGGAGAAAACTCTCGATACTTATAGATGCAATAAAAAAGGATGTTTTGAATTCTCAAAACAATAATTTGCTTTTATGGCTATTTATGTGAGGGTGTTACGTATCCAAGGCCGTTAAATAGTCTTGTTTAGCATGACGTTTGGATAAGAATTGTGGTGTATACAAAGAGTGCATTGTTTGCATTCTTCTTTCATATCATAGTGAAATTTTCGTTGTATGACTTCATAGTTTTTTCCCAGTTTGAAATTTTTCACATAAAATTCAAGGACATCTTAAGAGGCGAGTGCAACCACCAAGAAAATTGGAGGCGTGAAATAAGATACAGGTGGAACAACAAATACCACACATGCTGATCTCAAGGATGCATTGATCTTATCCCTATATCATACTGAGCTCTCAGTGGTGAATTAAGTCATACACATCATGTGATCGAGGGAGTGTGTTTCAAAAATGACACGATATACAACTTTGTGGGGCAAGGAGACATGAACTCCGATTGTCAAACGAATCGAGGTGGCAATTGAAAGATGTTTGGCAAATTCCCAGCTTGAAGAACTTGATTTTGTTGGCCAACTAGCACGGGTTGGATGCACACCCACCTTCACAGCAGGCATTTGGAAGGTGACCAAGGGTGCATCAATGATCACATGAGAGAGCAAGAAAAGATCACTGTGTGTGACATGTTTGACCCCATTAGTAAGGCATCGATTGGAAGGGCACAAGGGAGAGAGATGGCCTATATCTTCCCTCTTTGAAGATGCCATGAACAATCAACAAAGGCGAGTCAGGTTCTCTCTTGACAAGGAGTCCAGTGGCCAGAATTGAAGATGAGGCTCAGGTGAGGCAAGTTGTGCCTCAAGCTACAAAAGTTGAGCCGAGATATCTTCTTGATTACATGCCCAAGGCAAGTGAGGGCGGGCCAAGGATGACAAGGTGCAACCATCAGCACCAAGTCTAGTAGGGGACTTGAAGAAGTTACTTACCATTAGGAAAGAAAACAATTCTTCAAATTGGTAAAGAAACTCACGAGCAGTAGACGTCACAAGACAGCTTGCAAAAAATGAAGGAAGGGTGATCCATGCCAGTCCTCTTAAAGCTATGATGATTACTACCAAGGAATGTAGAAGAAGCATCACACCTAGTCTCCAAGCGGGAGATTATTGTACATGGTGGAAACTCGAGTACTTCAGTGAAATCACTAGTTGCTTTTATGGCACTTTATGGAGGAAACTCCTAAAACTAGTAAATGCATTCAAAATGGATGTTTAGAACTCCTGAAAACTTCAACTTCATTCATGGTTGTTTATGGAAGAAACTTCTAAAACTCTTAAGATGCAATCAAAGTGGATGTTTTGAACTCCCAAAAATAGTTATTTGCTTTCATGGTCATTTAAGGGTGTTACATATTAAGGTCTATAAATAATCTTGGTTAGCATGAGGTTGGGATAACAATGTGCGGTGTACGCAAAGAGTGTGTATGTTTGTAATCCTTTATATCATTGTGAAATCTTTGGGGTATAGCTCTGTGATTTTTTCTGGCTTTTGGTTTTATCACACAAAATCCGGTGTCTTCTATGTATGCTGTGATTGTTCGTACGCGTTTATCCTAGTCAATTCAACCTTGCTCGTATTAACCCCCACGTGTAATGAAGTATTCAACCACATCAGCGATGAATTTTCATAGCACAGTTAGATTCTCAAATTCTCATCACTTTGGTAAGATGTTCCTTAACAAGATCCTTTGGCTGATAATGTAGCTGATTGGTATATGAGTGAATATGCTTACTAAAGAAAAGTTTGTTCTTTGAGCGTGGAGCTAAAGCCGTTATCTTGTTGCGTCGAAGGTCAAGACATGAAGATTAGAAGAAATGAAGATTACAATGCTTAACATCTCCGTGGAAGAAGAGGAAGATGTGTGAAAGCGTGGACCATGCAGATAGCCCATGGTCGCGCTTGGTTGCCGCAATAGAGATTGACCTTAGAAGCAGAGGGGAAGGTTAGTCGAAACTCATGAAGTTGCTCGGGGAACAAGCGAGGTGCTCGACCAAGAAGACTATTGAGGAGCCGATAGAGATGGATCAGATCCACGAGAGTGAGTCATTTCAAGTTGATGAAGAGGCGCATGATTCGGGGATCAAGCCCGAGCACTTGTTTGATTGAAAGACTTTTAGGGGTAAGTCGGATTTCGTGGGCCATTGGGCACATGATTTGAGGATCGAATATAACATGAATGATGGTAAAGAAGATAAGGTGCTTCGATTGGTTGAGAGCATCCACTTGCGCACTTGTAACGACCCCCTTAAGTAGTATTAAATGAAACTCTTTAATATCAAGGCGCATTTTCAGATAACGATAGAATTTCTAATAAGAACTTCAAAGTTAAGCGTGCTCAAGTGGGAGCACTCTCAGGATTGGTGACCTGTTAGGAAGTTATCTTTTGAGGGCAAAACCGTGAGGTCTATCAGATCAAAGCGGACAATACCTTGGTGCTTAAAAGTTTGGACTGCTATAGATTGTATCAGAGCATGCCATAGGATGCGGATATGAGCTAAGTGCCATACATGGCAAAGTACCACTCCATGGGAGCGGCCTCCTGAACCTATGATGGTTAAGGTGCTACATTGCTTGGGGTACCTCTTGAGCATGAAGGGACAACCTCTAGTCTTACCTACCCAATGGATGGTTCTTGGATTTGTCTGTGGTTTCTGACGATAACATCAGTTACTTAAGTTGGGGAGATTATAACGACCCCCTTAAGTAGTCAGTACCCACTGAGTTTACTCAGTTTAAAATTTCATCTATTAATGCAAAGGTTTTTGGTGCTTTTTTCTGGTTTTAGCAATCAGTAATCAAGTTTTTGTGCTTTTTTATTTGTTTCTTAGTATCCTTTCTATTGGTAGCACATTGTTCTTCGGACCTGCTGTAGTTCATTTATTCTTTCAATGTATGGGTTGCTGCCCTCACACTTATTCAAAACTTGACGCATCGCTTTTGCCAATCTACAGATACATTTACACAACCAGTCGACATTATGATTGCTTGTCTTTATTTTAAGAAGTCTCTCTAGCATGACGGTTCACAGGTTGGTTGATTTGGAAATCACTTTGGATCTGTATTATGATAAGTATGGGTTACTGCGGGGATTTCTAGTTTTTGACAAAAAAAAAATTTGAGAATGTGCTGAAGTTTTGCTAGAGCTGTAATATCGTTGGTCATGATTTGAAGATATGTTGTATGATTCATACAGTATCGTGCCATATATCATTGTTACATCTATTGGTCCTGAAGAGGAAATTTACTCTCCATCTACAATGCCCTTGGATGGGGAGGAAATTTCTTCTTCTGGGATTGTTGACTAGGTACTTCGTCGACCTTGTACTTGTTAGTGGTTGTTGAAAGGAACTTTCAACTTAAGATTGCTTTTTTGGCAATACCGGCTTGTGAGTCCATTTGGGAATTTGGTTCTCCATTGAACTCTATGATGAGTGGGTCTTAATTCCTTCTGATGCTCCTGCTTCTTGACTGTTTATGAGCATAGACATGCTTTCGTACCTCCCCTTCTCATTATTTTGGTCTTCCTATGCGTTTAAATTCTGGTCTCAGCTTCTATCACTAAGCGGACATCAGAGTGCTATATCTTATATAACGGTAGATGCGAGCATTTTGTTAGAGTCGGCCATTCTTTGGCTGCTCTTGGACATTGGATGGCCCCTATCAAATGCACCAGATTCGTGAACTCAGAAGCTCAGTAGTTTCGTTGTACTTTGTATTCCTATAATTTAATCAAAGTCATCTTTTAATAATCTTTTAAGTTGTATTGTCCTTTTTAATTCGATAAATCATGGTGCTTATGCACATATATATATATACACATTTTATTTTCTTACAATATATATATATATATATATATTTGTGTGTGTATATATATTAACGTTAAATGGATGATTTTATTCATAGAAAACAAAGTTTAGCAACTTTTGCATCTTTTTCAATTGGAAAAGGTGGCAAGTCACAATCCAGTTCCGGCTGTCTACACAACTTTCTAATCCAATCTTGTGTTATCAGAATCTTTCGTTTCCCAAATCAGTCTTCTAAATCAACCCCATCCTTTCCATACTTTTGAACAGACTCCCCATTGATGCTCCCTGCTACGATGATGCTCCTGATCCACCAATCTACCTGTTGATGCTTCCTGTTGATCCAAACTTATGCTTCTACCTTCTCACAAAAAAAGGAAGGGGTTGCTATGTATTTATATATTGCTATATATAGAGGAACATTCGTCCCTTTTAAAAAGATTGATGATCCCTTCCTTGCACATTCTTAAATCATATTTAAGAGAGCTGAATAACAAATTTGGTGATCAAATTGAAAATTTATATACATATACAGACTACTAAGCTTTATCATTCTATAATCGTTGTTCCTTTAATGAAGTGCCCTATTTCCCCAAGTTTGCACACTACAAACCTTTTTCATAAACAATATTTTCAAAACTAGACCAAATCATTTGGCTCAATCTGATTTCTGGCTTGTTTAATAGAGAGTCCGTGTGAACCTTTAAGAATCGATGAAAATCGATTGAATCAACTATAATCAATTCTCTTTAAATCGATTCACTCAAGTCATAAGCTCATAAGTTGGCTTTATCCAGTTTGGTTTAATTTGGTTTTGGGACTTATTAATAGAGATCGGTGCGAATTGATGACATTGATGAAAATTGGCTGAATCGACTATAATCAGCTCTCTAAAATCAATTTTGTTCAAGTCACAAGCTGATAAATTGGCTTAATATTTGGTTAGTTTATCTTTAAATTCTTTGTTTGGAAAGATGTGAAATTGAGATTGTAAATCATATTATATTTCAACCCATACAAATTTTTATGAAGTTTGCACACCAGTTTTTTTTTACACAAGCTTCGAATCCTTTTAGCTGCAACGTGTACATTTTCTTCTCCAGCTTGCCATGGAGAAATGCAGTCTTGATGTCCATCTGCTCGGCACCAGGCGAATTGTCCTTATCTTGACTATCTGATAGAATATCTTCGTGTAATAACTGTGTTTTTGCTGAAATACTTTCACGGCCAATCTAGTCTTATAGCGATTGCTTTCGTTATGTTTTTGCTTCAGCTTGCACACCCATTTGTTATAAAGGGCTTTCTTTCTAGTGGGCAGCTGCATCGGATCCCATATCTGGTTAGATGCTAGTGAATACTTCTTTGAAGATTCATTGCAAGCTCCCACTTGCTTGAGTCTTTTTACTTGTATAGCTTTTTTATAATTTTCTGGTTCATCACCACCCATTAATAACAGATAAAACAAAGTGTATATTTTTTCGGAGGGCACAATATTCTTGTGGATCTCCTCAATGAAACTGTTGGAAATTGAGGCTCAGCTTGAGCTTGCTAATTGACTTGGATTCCTTCTTGGGCTCGCTAGTGCCTTTGCACTCAATGTACTCTTTTGATGCTGCAGTGTCTTCTAACTTAGTGCTGTCCAGATCCTTGTACATCTCCTTTTCATTGAAGGTGATGTCATTGCTATGGATAATCCTTGGTTTTGGTAGTCCTAAAATATGTACCCAAACTTATCGAAGTTGCATCCGATGAATGTGTATTTTAGGGCTTTGGGATCCGACTTGTTGATCTCTAACACCAATGTGTACTTGCGCAGAGCAACCAAAATTTTTGAGACGACAGATTAACCTTTTTGTCGCTCCATTTTGCTTCCGATAATACTTTCTTCAACAATACTGATGGTTCGCGTTTAATGCGATAAACCGATGTGCTAAACAGCATCAACTCAAAACTGCTTGGGCAAACTCACATGCAATCTCATGCTCTAGGAGCGTTTTGTCGTCGTTTGGTTCATCCTTTTTGTTGCACTATTTTGTTGTGTTGTTCAAGGACTGTGAACTCTCTCTAATCCCTTTCGGCACACAAGTCTTTGAACTCTTTGTCGCGATACTCGTCTTCATTGTCCGACTTCATTCACTTCAGTTTGTCCAGTCTTGCAGCTAGCCACCTCTTAAAGGCGTCGAAGATGCCCAATTTCTTTTTCAGAAAATACACGTGCACCTTCATGTTGTCACAGATGAAAGTGACAAAATAATTTAATTGACCCAAAGAAAATACTAGCGCTGAGTATTGAAGGTTCGTATGCACAAACTTCAATTTTTGTGGCTTTAGTTCCCTTCTAATTTTCTCAAAATTGACTTTCTTCATTTTTCCAAGCACTCAAACTTCTCAAAAATTTAATTCAATGGAATTTAACTCATGAACTTAATCTTGCTAGAGAAGACACTTCGATAGTCTCGCTCGCGTGCTCGAGCCACCGATACCACAAACATGAATCATCCGCACTTGATAATGCTGAAGCATTTGATCCACACTTTATTGATTTGATATAGCATCTCTTTGATGTTCCCCTTCGCTGCCACTAATGCACCTTTGGTAACCTTCCATAAATCTCTAATAAAAGTAGTGCAATACCCATATCGAGCTAATTAGCTCATTGAGAACTTAGGTTCCTTTTCAAAGATGGTACTTGTCGGGCTTCTTTAGGCTGCCTCATTGAGTTGTTCGACAACCTGATATCAATATCTCCTTTGCGACAATGTCACATGCTTCGTCGTCTCTAAGGTAAACTCTCTCGAAGTTACTTCCGACATAAGATTTGACCATGCATTTATTAGGTGCATGAAAACTTGGTGTTATTCCACTCTAGTTTTGAGGATGGGGATCGCCAGTAGCAGATTACTGACTTCTCTGAGAGCAGGACCAACCAGCTGTACAGACTGGAGCGTGGGGGGCAGCCTTGGCAGTTTGCCGCACTGTGGGACCTGGCCTTGGGACCTCGTGAGGCTTGTTTTATGTGGAGACTCTTCAGAGATGCTATCCCGACTCGGTGCTGGCTTGCTAGGCGTGGGCTTGCGCAGTCGTCTGCCTGTGTCTGGGGCTGTGAGGCAGAGGAGGACCGGGAGCACTTCGTTCTGCACTGTCGTTATACTTCATTGATTATGGAGACCTTTGTCTCTTGGGGCCTGCTTCCTGCTTCCTTGGTTTCTTAGGATCAATTCACGGCGATGTTTTCGTCCCCCACCGTGTCGCGCAACCGCCGTTTCAGTTGTCAGATAGTCGCTTACGCCCTGTACCAGTCCTGGCGAAGCAGGACGGAGTTCTCTCATGGCCGTCAGGTTCCCACCCCTGTGGGCTGTGCCAGCTCGATTCTGTCAGCCTTGGTTAGTGCCGGTCTTCACGATGGGAGCGATCTCTGGGGTTCCTCGGCCCACCAGGGCCCCTCCACCTTCTTGAGATGGTGCCCCCCCTGCCCCGCCCCGTTGGTTGAAGGCCAACATCGACGCGTCATACCTCTTTGGTGAGCCCAGAGCTTTTGGTGCAGCAGTTGTTCGGGATACAGAGGGACAGTTTTTGTCGGCTGCTGGAGATGTTATTCAGGCTAGATTCCCGCTTCAGGCAGAGGTTCAAGCAGTGACTATTCTTCGACAGGCTCTGTTGACCACTGGGACCGATTTTGATGGACTCATCATTAAGAGCGATTGCCTAGGCGCAGTCCGAAGACTCCGACGTCTTTGGGAGAGGACCCTGCGATCCAGAGGTGCAGACAGATATGCGGACCCCCTCTCCTTTCTGCTTGAGTTCCCGCATGTTATCTTTTCCTACCGGTCGCGTTGTGCGAACCGTGTAGCGGACTTTTGTGCTTTTTGGCCCGACAGGGTGTTTTTACTTTTGATAGGAGCGCTGTGCTCCCCAGGAGGCTTTTGGACCTCCTGGCTGATAACACCGTAGGAATTTGATCCCGGTTGAATTTTGTACTGTGATTGATTAGTGATATATATATATATATGCTGGGCTACGGCCGTCTTTCATGAAAACTTGGTGTTATTCAAAGATATTACTAATGCATCTAGGGGATCGTTCGTTATAACATTCGTTGTTCTGTTGTGCCCCGCGCCTACACCTTTCTTAGAAGCTATGCAATCTTTCCAATGACCCTTCTTGTTGCAATTCTAGCACTTAATGGGGGCTTTGAACTTCGAATTTCCTTTCTTGATTTGGATAAGATTCGATTTGCATTTCGGTCTAGATTTATTCTTGTTCCTTCCACACTTGAGCTGAAGTGGATGCCTCGCCTTTTGATCCCCTTTGAACCTCTATGCTCTAAATTAAGCCCACGATATCATCAAACTTTATTGCATTTCTTGAAGAGTTCCTTATTCTTGTGACGAAACTACCCAGCTATCCGACAACAGTGATAGCAGCAACACCTTGATCTCATCTTTGTTCAACAAGAAATTTTGTTCGACGCTGAAGGTTTTTCGTACAACGTATCTATAATAACCCTGTCGTTGTTACTTAATTTTAGACATCTAAATTAGGTTAAAATCATCTCCATTAGACTCATAATAGTATTAAGAGTCAACCTCTGAAATTTGGTGCGATTTGAAGATCATTTATTTTCGGCGAATATTTTAATGCATTTATTAATCAGAAAATTAAGAAAATTAAATTGACTTTCGATTAAAAATCTGACTTCATTTTTGAATTCCTCACCCTCAAATTAGCTACGGCCCCTCTGCCGAGCCCCTTAACCCTCCGGCTCCCTCACTCCCTCATTCAACTACATTTGGCGACGGCCTAGCCGTGAGAGCATGCAGTGGATGAGAACCCTAGCGAACCCTCGATGATGGAAGGTACCTCCCGATTCTACTCTAATCGATTCGCAATCTATCCTTTAAGTATCGTTTGTCGATTTCCCCATATGCCGTCGTGATTGACGAGCTCGATCGGCGCTCGTCTCATACTTAGCTACAGTAGATAACAGTGTCACCAAAAACCTAGAACTAGGGCTTGCGAATTGGGACGTTAGTGTCGATTAGGTTTGGTGCTTTTAGGTTTAGATCGAAAACCTTAGTGAGACCTTCCTTTTGAGATGCGGCGCATTGGCGGAGGAGCTCGGGATCGCCGGAATTCTGATGCCGTAGTCGCTAATTGCGGGCCCGACGACATAAAAGAAGGAAGTGCACAGTGTCGGACGAGTCGGCCCCGACTCGACATTAGCACCGGGTCGCGCACACAGCTCGACCAACATGCGAGCGGGCGAGCTGCGTGTGTGGCTGAGACCCCAAGAAACATTAGGGAACATTATTGCAATTTTTAATTTAATTCAATTTTTAATAAATTTATATTTAAAAATATAATTCCAAATATATTGAAATTATATATCATTTGATCAAAAAATATGTATGATGTTAATTTTTTATTTTGATAATTAATTTTGCTAACAACTTTTTAAATATTAATAATAGTCATTAGTGTTTAAATTAACTATTTGATGTCCAATTTGACCATCTATAGTGTTATTGTACTTGTTATACTATAAAGAGTTTATAACTATTATATTTGTATGTGAGTTTTTGGCTCTTAAATAAAATAATATTAAATTTTCAAATATTAGGTTTTGCCTATTTAGTTCTCCTAAGCCCTATGACACTTTAGAAAATGTAGCTTATGACATATTTTAACATTAGATAATATTTTGAGTAGAAAATAATTAGAATAATCTATTTTTAACTTAGCACTAATAAAATTAGGAAATAGCCTCAACATAAGAATAAATTTATTATGTAAGCATAAGGCTTAAATTTTGAAAATTCTATTAAATCTCAATTTAATGTGATTGGTGTTATAGCTAAGTGATTGAAGCTCGTAATTTATTATTTTAGGTATATTTAAATTTCACTGCCACACATTTATTTTATATTTGGAATTCATTTAATTTAAAAAAAATAAATTTGCATTTCAGTTTATTAATTACAAATATACGAACATTTATGCCTTGAGTTTCTAATTTTAACATACGTTAAGAAGTTGAAAAAATTCATAAAGTATTTATAAAAAATATTGATATAAAATTTTAAGAAAATAGCATTAAATGCTCTCAAAATACACATAATATATATATATATATATATGAAAATATTATACTTATATAAGAATATATATCAAAAAATAGTTATAATTAATAATTTTTTTTTTAATTTTTATATATAAATAAAAAAAATTTATTCAATTAATAATTTATTTATACATTAAATTAACATATTATTTATATATTTTGATGTATGTAAATGTAGCAATACTATATATATATTTAATATCTAAATTTTGGATATTATAAAAGTATTCCTCAAATCTCTATATAACTATATAAAAAAATATATTTAAGAGCCAAATAAAAAAGTATTTAGTTTGAGGCAAAATTTTGATCTGAGAGTTGAGAATTAAAATTCTCCAAAATGCCATTACGTGAGGATTAGCTTTACATTCAAATCAAGAAATATTAATTTACTTTCTGCAGCCCAAAGAAAAAGAAAAATAGAGATAAATAATTATACAGCCCAACAAGTGCGGCTCAAATTGTGGAAGAAGTCAGCTTTAACCTGCCAAGTTGTTCTAAGTTGACAGGTCTAAACTATAATAGCACCAAGCTATACAGTCCCATAACTTGTCTGCTTCTAATCAGTAGGGTTTCAGCCAAATTCACTTCAAACATGTATAATAGAGCATGCCAATTTACAGAGCAGCAAATTACTAAGGGGCTGTTTTGGAGTTGAAAGATTTTGTTCGTTCAAACGAAAGCACTTCATAATCGCTTAGGGTTCGAAATTTTATGCGTCAACATGGCTGGTAGATCGAGAAGTCGAGTTGAATTGCCGTTGATCTTGTTCGATTCGAATGAAATCAATTTCATTCAATTGAACAATATTCAAGCGATTTCATTCAACGTTGATTTTGTTCAATTCAAAGTTCAATTGAACAGCATTCAAATAATTTCATTCGAACGAAATTGTGTCATCAATTTAAACTAAAAGAATTCAATATTTTTTTTCTCATGGGATATAATTTTATCATCCCATATTATTCAAAACATTACAATGTCAAATTACTTAATTACAAATATAACAAATTTAAAATTTCCTAAAAAATTAAAAAATAAAATAAAATTAATCTGATTAGACTGTCATGAGATACAATTTTTCAAAATTTCTAATGTCAAACAAATAACCCTCAAAATAAGTAAAATAGAGCAAGCCAAATTGCATAGAGACAAACCCACCCTTTTTAATAAAATGAATGAACGAATCAACGGTGAAGAAGCAGCATCTCCATGAGCAGATCATTCCAGGCATCGATGGGGCCGGGCAGGCACCAGTGCAGGCAGTCATTCTGGACCGCACCTGCCCTATCGAACGGCCGGAATGTGCGGAAAGGGCCGGGATGGCCGTCCGGCCTGAGCAGTGAGAGCTGGTAGGTGTCCAGCAGCTGCAGGCGAAGGCCGCCGGCCCTCGCCTTCGCCTTCCTGAACTCCTCCACCTCCACTGCCCTCATCAGACGGTCCACATCCCTCCCCCCGAACTCCCCCGCATTGTACGGCCTCGTCCGGTTGCACCTCCCCCCGCTGAACCACTCCCCGGATTCGAAATGGTCCGGCGTCCACGTCCGGTAGATCACCGCCGGCCCGTTATCTGACGCCGCCACGTGTTCGAACATCTTCCCCAGCGCCGCCCTGTACGCCCGCTCAAACCCTACCTCTGTCAGATTCCTCTTCCCGCGGCAGTAATGGCAGCCCACCACCCGCCGCTTCTCCCAGTAGATGGCCGTTTTCAGGAACCACTGCCCGGCGGAGACCACCACGCCGTCGGATATGCGGTAGATCTCCGTCCACTTGCTGTCGAGGGTGTCCAGATGCAGCTGGATCTCCGATTCCGATTCCCCGTCGTCGTTCTCGAATATCTCCGCCTTCACCAGGAACGGCGCCCACACCAGCGACACCGTGAAGTTGTAGGACTCAAACCGCCATCGCCGGGACTTGAATTCCTCGTCGTGGTACACCTCCGCAGGCCTCTCCGCCTTGGATAGAAGGCATATCAGTGATTGGACGTGATTTCGAAGAATTGAATCGCCGATCAGCGCCCAAGATTTATTCCGCATCGCATTCAGAAATCTCTGTCCGTCAAAGGGACGTATGTCGCAACCGTACGGTTTCCATCTCCAGTAGAGATACCCTGTGTCAGGACGTCCATTCTTCAAGCAATTCTGAGGATCCTCAATGAAAGGGCAGCTTTCGTTTGTGTAAGGAGGCCCCGAAGGATTTGGAACCCATTCTCCGGTAAAAAGATCGCATTTTTCTGCTGAAACCATACATTTTTGTTTTGTAGCAATATTAGTAACTAATGAGATGGAAAAAATCAAGCAAAGTGATTTATCAAATTCAAATGAGCAAGAGATTTGATTATGTAAGCATCAAAGCCAAACTCCAAAATGGGCATGAATTATGTATGAAGGACACTAGCAGCAACAAACACCTCCTCCAATCTCTCTATCCTACCGAAGATCCTCCATGCCGAGTCTTGCCAAGACTTGTGACAAACTCTAGAACGGCGACTCAAATAGAGACCAACAGATCACACATTATTCAACTCAAAAATGAGCTCCACAACAACATCACCACGAAAGGTTGAGAGCTTTGTGAAAACATTGCATAACAATCATTGTACAGCATTGCATAACACCACTGAACGATCATTGTACATCATTGCCTAACACTCATCATACAGAATTTCTTACAAAAAAATACAGCTGCAGCTGATTCCTGTTTTCCCAGTTTTCATCATCCTTCGAATCTCAATGAATCAGAGCCACTCCGGCTCTGAACTGTGACATGTCAAATCTGTGAAAGAAATGGACATGCAGATCTTGACTATTTGTACAGGATGAATCTCATCTAAATAACACAAAAGCCTCAACAAATAGCACTCCTATCCGACAACAACCCCAACAACAGCTGGTACCTAGACTCCGGTGCTTCAGCACACATCACTCATGACTTCCACAATCTCTTCATGGCTGACCAGTACACCAGAAGAGATAACATCACAGTTGGCAGCATCCAGTCACTGCAAATCTCTAATGTCACAAAGGATCCTGCATTAAAATACAATCCCTATCTATTCACAAGCTAACCAACAAAAATCATTGTTGTATCTCGTTTGACTCACAAGGTTTCTCTATCAAACATCCCAAAACGAATAGAATCATACTCAAGGGGCCTAGCCACAACGGGTTATACACCATCCCAAAGCTCTCACTAACTTCCAACAACCATCAGCACCTCGCTCTTCCATCTTTCTCTTCCAACACTTCTCTCACATGACATCAACGACTAGGTCATCTAGAAATTAAGGTGATGAAGCACATCTCCAACAATCTACCCCTAATCATCACTCATTAGAAGCTATTAAATGCCACCAATGCACACTGGCAAAAAATCACAAACTACCCTTCTATCCACGTACCAGCCACTCTTGTAATGCTTTTGATCTTATTCACACCAACGCATGAGGTCCATCCCCAACCATTTCAAATGGCAGTTATAAATATTATGTTTTATTCATTGATAACTACTCATGCTTTTGCTGCAATTTTCTACTTGAAAGCAAATCCTAAACATTGCAGCATTTGCATCACCTTCAACAGATTCATTGAAAAACGAATTAAATAAAAAATTATAAATGCTTCGCTCAGATGAGGGAGGTGAATATTCCTCTCACGCCATTACATCCCTCCTTCGCAACCTCGGCATTCACCATCAAATATCATGACTCTATACCCCATGACAAAACAGCGTAGCCGAATACAAACACTACCACATCTTGAACCAGCTAGAATTCTCCTCAATATGGCCCAACTTCCTCCATACTTTTGGGTAGAAGCTATCCAAATAACCAAATACCTAATAAACCGTCTACCATCACCCAACATATCCCCTTACCAAAAACTCAACAATCAACCACCATGTTACACCCATCTTCACATATTCGGATGCCTATGCTTCTTTCTACTACCACTTCACCTCATTAACAAACTCACAGACAGATCAGTCCTTGCATCTTTGTCAGCTCCCCCTCCATCACAAAGGCTAAAACCTGCTTCAATCCACAAACTGCCAGAAAATCATCACTCGACACATAAAACTTCTTGAAAACACCTTCCACAACAACCCACCTCTGCAAACACATCAACAAAGAAAAACCACCTTCAACCACATCAAACACGTGTTCCAATCCACAAACACTTGTCCCAATGATTGGGGTCCAACCCCAAAGAGCCCCAACTACCGAAAACAAACCCAAAACCACTCTCCCATCACTATCATCAGCAACACCAGCACAACCAGCACCTACAACCCTACCTTAATCAAATTCACACCACACCAGACTCCAACCAGCATCCATCACCACTCACTCAATCCATCAACCTCACTCAATGGTCACTCGCTCCAAAGCCAGCCACCTCAAACCTAAGAAAATCTTTATTCTCATTCACACCAACTCCATCAACCTCCAACCAACCACTTATAAAAAGTTTCCAAACACCCACGCTGGATATCTGCCAAGAAAGAAGACATTTAGGCACTACAAAATCAGTAATTATGGGTTCGTGAACCCCTGGAACCTATTCATAGTATGGAACACAGCAAATGGGAATTTTGCAGCGGGACAAATGACACCGGAAACATCAATTGCTACAAAGCCCGGCTAGTTGCACAAGGCTTCACTCAAAGCTATGGCATCAACCCCACTCAATGGTCACTCGCTCCAAAGCCGGCCACCTCAAACTTAAGCAAATATTTATTCTCATTCACACCAACTCCATCAACCTCCAACCAACCACTTATAAAATTTCTCCAAATACCCACAATGGATATCTGCCAAGAAAGAAGAATTTCAAAATCAGCAATTATGGGTTCGTGTACCCCTGGAACCTAACCATAGTATGGAATGCAGCAAATGGACATTTTGCAGCAAGAAAAATGACACCGGAAACATCAATTGCTACAAAGCCCGGCTAGTCGCACAAGGCTTCACTCAAAGCGATGGCATCAACTACACTGAAACGTTCAGCCCAATGGCAAAAATGGCCATGATTCACATCTTTCTAGCCATCACCGCATTCAAAAATAGGCCTCTACTTCAATTATCTCCAATGCATTCCTTTACGGACCACTCCAAGAGAAAGTCTACATGAAACAGTTACCAGGATTCATCAATCCAACAAAACAGAACCATATATGCCTGCTAAAGAAAGCAATTTATGGCCTAAAAAATTCGCAGTGGCAATGGTATTCAACACTCACCGCACTCTTCCATGCCCAACATTTCACCACTTGCAAGGCCGATCCATCCCTCATTGAAACAGCATCCAACCACTCCACCTTCATTATCATCTATGTGTCACTGGTTCCAGTTCCCACACAATCTGCAAACTTGTACCCACAATGGCCACCAAATTCAAAATGAAGAATCTCGGCAAGCCCACACACTTCCTCTGTATCTCCATACATGCATCCACGCAATAAAAATATCTCAGTCAAGCTCCCTGCGCAATGCAAATACTCCAATAGGCCGGCATGTCGAACTGCAAACTGGAAAACACACCCGCTGCAACTAGCTTCTCCAAGCCAACACCCACATTCAATTAACCACCTCTATACTGCAAGTTAGCTGGCTACCTTCAATATTTAACAATAACACACCAGTAGACAAAGCATGCCAACATTTGCATAACCCACTTCATGCACACTTCATGGAGCTCAAATGCATACTAAAATATCTCAAAGAAACACAATACATCAGCATTCGCATCAACCCTGACAACCTTCACCTCACGGCATATTTGGACTCCAACTGGGCTGAAGGTACCAGAGATAGAAATCTAAAACCACTTATTGCAAATTTCTCAGCAATTTACCAATCCCTTGAAGAGAAAAAAACAGAGCACCGTCGCCTAAATGTCCACATAAGCGTAATGCAGGGCAATAATCACCACAACAACCGAAGTTATTTGGATTCGCAAGAACTCACGATAATTACGCATCCCTACCACTGCACCTACGCCTCTGTACTGCGACAAGAAATTCACCATTGCCCTAGACAACAACCCCATCTTTCATGCCTGCATCAAACACGTAGAAATCGACTGTTATTTCATTCAGGAGTGCATCAATCGCCGAGACCTTACCATTCTATCATCCCAGCAACTAGCTGACATCTTCATCAAGCCACACTACCAGCAACTCAATTCATCAAACTACACAATGAATTGATTGTTAGCACACACTCGGCATCGGCTTACGGGGGAATGTTAAGGACACTAGCAGCAAAAACCCACTAACACCTCCACTATCTCAGCATAACCACCTAGTACACCACTAATACATAACGAGCATTGTGTTATCCACTCTCTATAAATACTAAGCATTGCATACTGAGTTTCCTACAGAAAATAAAGCTGCAGCTGGTTCTGTTTTCTTCATCCTTTGAACCTCTTCATGACTAAGATAAGCTCATAGATGATGAATCTGCGTTGAGCTGAGCTAATAGAGCTGTTAATGCAATAAAAACTTCCAAAAAAAAGAACAATAGCAATGAACACGAGTATGATTTAATTTCCTCGTTGAACCACGCTGAAGTGTGACAAATCGCAGAATTGACTGCATCTTTTAATCGCTTTAGTCGCCTGAAGGCCGAAGGCCATTCACAAAACCTACAAAAAAAGAAGGAAAACAACCCGATGAAGCATAAAATCCTTGTAAAAAGACTCACCGCTCGTTGCCTTCAACAGAGACTCCGTTTTTTCAGCAACGGAAGGGGTTTCTGGAACGGAGAGAACGTCGGAAGAGCGAAGGAAAAAAAGGCGGAATGAGACGCCGATGAGGAGCACAGAAACGAAGAATTTCAGCCAGATCTGATTGCTTTTCCGGCTCACTGTCGGCCATGGATCGCAATCAGATCTCACGTCCTTCAACATTCACCCTCCCTTCTGAGAAGAAGAAGAAGATGGCGGGAGCGCAGCAAGAGAAACCCTCAGGAATAGGGATTTCAATTCTGAGAACGGCTTCTTTCAAAGTGGGCGGCGGTGGAGGAGGAGCGGTGGTGCTGGTGTGCGAAATAGTGACAAAGCCATCATCGTCAGGGAATCAAACAAAATAGCAAAAGGGCCATTTTCGTGTTTGCCTAAATCTATCTCAATTACATATCGGACCTTACAAATTATAAATTAAGCATTAAAAATGCTATAAAGCTTATTTCCTCACTAATCCACAAAATCACAGCTAGTCTTTGAAAAAATTTATATATTGTTCATCTTGCAATAATGAAAATAATTGGCATTTTTCTTTTAAATTAAAAAAAAGATGATTCACATAGAAATAATTATTTTATTACTTCAAATTTTAAAGATATTTGACTGTGATTTTCTTAAGAAAATAAAATTTTTAAATAAGAATCAACTATGTAATTTGTGGCACCTCCTTATTTCATGAAAGCAAAGAAGAGATGTGTATGCTTTATTATGTCATGTAAACTTGAACTACTTGTTAACATATATTTTATAGTGTAAGCCTTGTAAAGTATAAGAGAGAAACATATATGTTACCCAACACTTCAAAAATATAATAATTGACCCGTTAGGTTAACTCATTGAGTCTAGAGTTCCTTTAGGTATATAAATCATTTAACATTTTTCTTAGACATAATATCAGAATAATACACATGCAAATTTCTTAACAGCAGAAGAGACAGAAAAATATAATCTTATATTTTGAATGATGAAGAACATGCGACTAAACCAGGATTTGAATTAACCAATATGATAGAGTTTTTGTCCAAACATTGAAGTGGACAATGAATTGTCAATGTGGTCGAGCTAAATCGAAATCAATTCGAAAGAGATTGATGGAGCTGATAATATAGATATAGGTAGATTTGGGCAATAATATAAATGTAAAATTAGTAGTTTGAGAAAAATTAAATTTAGCTACATCACATTGACTAAATTATTGGATAAAAAGCATATCATGTGAAACATAGATTTAGATACAATGTAGATTTATAAATAAATTTTGTGATCAAATTTAATGTCTGGCAGCTTATCACGTTGGCATGCATGGAGCAAAGATTATTGGGATTCCTGTTATTTGAACTGAGATCACGAGTTATGTGAATTGAGTCAGTATTATAGATGTTGATCCATATGACTATATTGCTTTGAAATGCAAGTATATCAATCATGCATATTTTACATGATTGTTGAGAAGTAAATACTTTTTTGATAAAAGAAACCAAATTCTTAATTTAATATTTTATACAAAATATTACTGATTAAGATAATATGTTAGCAATTGGTATTGCATTCAATATGATTAATCTTTAATGAGGGACATTTTGGAATAATTCAGAGGCATCTGAAAGCTGAGCCAAGTTGATAAGAATTTAATGTTAGTATTAAGCACATGAACTTGAATGAACTACACTTGTATAAACTGCAAATTATGCTTGCTCAGAGTGAATTGAGCAAAGATTTATGATTTGGATCTTGATATGAACACATAAAAGAAAATATTAAGTATATGATTCAAAAATTAATAAATTCTGATTTTCAATGACTCTCTATTGAGTACAAATACTTAATATAATAAGAATCGGTCAACTTGCCCCTGATTAATCAGCTTAAAGTACTAATAATTTGAAAAATGATCCATTGATCTTTTATGTTTTAAATATATATCTCGTCTCTGTCAATGGCGAACTATAGCCGTCTACGAACTTAAGTCAACTTCTAAGAGAAATTAACTTCTTTCCCCCAACAAATCATAAGAAAAAAAAGAAAAGAAGCAACTTTTTTTCGCAAATGATGAACACAAAGCACACAATACTGCAACAGCACTTCCCATGAACTCGCAAAAAAGTTAAGAAAAAGAAGGATCTTGCTGCTGGTCTCTGTGAGACCAGAGGAATGCTCCGATGGCGAAATTCCTCTTGAATTCGAGATCTCCTGAGACAGGCAAGCCATACTCTGCCAAGAGGCGGTCGAGCTCCCACTCCTGCATCTCCTTATACTCTGCCTTTGTGTATCTCGGATAATGCAGAGGCATCTGAAAGCTGCTCCTCCCTCCGTACTTCTCCTTCTGCAGCCTCGTCATCATCGACTCCATTCCCCTTCTATTTATTTTGCTTCTGTTTTTGCCGGCGATTCATGCCTTCCCGATGCAGGCAGCTTTTATAGGCCGGAAGATGCCCCGCCCGTAAGAAAAACCCCATAATGACCTTTTGGTTCCCTTACCCTATAATTTCAATTAACTACTAATTTAAACCCCCGCACACACACTTGCTTGCACATACATATATCTATATAGCCAAACTTCAGACTCTCCTCATGCGATTCTTTCTTCGCTAATAAGCAGCATCGGATTTGAAGATTTGACTGAGATTAATATAGCGACTTTTAGTGGAGTTTGTGATTCTCTTTCGCTTTGGCATCTCTTTACATAAGATTTCTTATTGCATTTTTGATGAGCCCATACATATTCTTGCTCTTGAAATTGATATTAGATTTATTTTTTTATTAAAAGACTTGGTCAAAGACTAACTATATTTTAGGTGGTTGAAAGTACGGATGGGATTGTCATAAATTTTTTAGAGTATTGCTACATAACTTTCAAATATCTTTCAAAATATATTGATGATTAAGAGTTAAGTGAAATAAAATTTTTTTAGTAAATCCATTATTTTTATTTGTGAGGCTCATAAAAATATATTTTTTAAATCTTGAATCTTAATCATCTATTTTTTTTAAGAAATAATTGAGAATTAAGTAATATTTTTCTAAATTTTATGAGGTTAAATAGAAGGTGGGGCTGCTTGTGGTTCAGCTATAAATGACCAGTGGGGGCACCCGTTTGAAGGGAAACTTTAAAGGTGGAGCTGCTTTTTTTTTTCTATAATTTAAATTCTTATTTGATTTTATTGAAATTTTGAAATGTATCATAGCCGTGAAATCATATAGAATAGATCTTTTTTGTTGCAAGGTCATCATCCTCGACAACTTAAGCCATAGATGCCATAACCACAAAAATTGGGGCATATGCAATGGTTCAATGGATTAATCTAATTTCATTTAGAAAATATTATTTGAACCTTCAGAAGTCATTTAGAATATTAATAAGCATTTATTTCTTATTAATTGAGATTAATTTTTCAGCCATACATGTAAGTTATTTATAGCAATTTTGACAAACTTATTCGTCACATGCCTATATTTTTATCTTATCACCTTCACATTGATCTCATGAATCAATTGGAACTAACATTTAGTTGTTGGATTCACCTTTGCAAGGCGAGCTCTTGAGTCCTATAACAAGTTTCTTTGGACATTTCATGCTTTGACATGTTCTTAGTCGTCCATCTTCTCAAGTCCTTTAAAAAATTGAATATTCTAACGGGGCCTAGAATAAGCAAGGCTATTCTCCATGGCTTATTTAATTCCTCTTAGCCCTCGGATGGAGGTAGAAATTCCTAATTTCCCATGGAGCTCGCCATAAACTAAACTGCCCTAATTCCTCCCTCCTCAGCCTCTCTCTTTATTCCAGACCTCTATTATGATCCAGATCCATTCAGGCCACTACATTACTCATTTATCACCTTTGAATACCTCCTAAGCTGTGGCGGCCACCCCATAACCAACTAAGATTAAGAGGTGGTTGTCACGGGGCAATCCCTCACTTATCATTAGATTAGGTTTTCATCCCTAATTCATTGATAAGGGAAGGATATGCACTAAATGAAATAATTGAAACGTTCACTAAATGAGCATACATAAATATCAGAGTGCGGAAGAAAAGAACATCAAATTTTTAACATTCATGCATCCATAATATAAGATAGAATAACATCCAGCTCAGAATAAAGTAGCAGTAAAGGAAAATACATCAAATACATATATTATTACAGCACATTAAAATAAAGTTTAAGAAAGCAGCAAAAGAACTCTCATCCTCATTAAAATAAAAGTAACATAAACTAAGGCTATTCAGCTCCAAGATGCTCCTCCTCCTAGAACTGTTCCTCCATGGGTACTAATTCCTCAAAATGATCAGAAGCTGACATTATCGGTTTCACAATACCATGGCCCCACAAAAAAAAAGAGAAAAACTGGTTAGACATATTGTCTAAGTATATTTTAAACTAATATTATTTGTATTTTATGACATCACTATGGCGCCCCACCCCTTAATCCACAAGAATTAAGTTAAGGGATGACGTGTCACTCTAGCTAACCCTTCACTTATAATTGGATTAGGATGAAATCCACAATCCATATAATAAGGGAAGGAGTAAGCATAGAATCAAACATGTAGTCACCATCTAAGTAAACATACAGAGTGCGGAAGCGATTTTCAATATATATAACATCCAAGCATCACAACATGAGTATAAGGAAACATATCTCAGAACATAAGTATAAAATCTAAATACGCAGTCAACAGTACCTGTATTATCACATCATTTAACAGTTTTAATAAAAGAAAGTACAAATACACTCATCCTCATATATAAAATAAAATGGCTAAACAGTGGCTTCTTCCACGGGCTCCTCCTCTGGGTATGGCTCCACTCCTAACTCCTGCTCATCTAACTAAAGAGGGTCTGCCATTGTCAGTTTCACAATATAGGGCCCCAGCCATAAAAAGAAAAATCTGGTTAGACAATTATCTAAGTATATTTTAAGCTGATAAATTTTTATACGTGTTAAGTAATATCACCATTCTATAACATCTAGGCAATAAACGTATAAGGAGCAGCAAGCAATACAAGAGAAAAAGAAAAGCTATAAATCATCATTTATAACTTAAGCAAAAAGGGAGGCTAAGATATGCCTCACATGCGAGCTAAAGAAGGTAAGGCATATAAATATACATAATCAAACAAGTGCAGTAAGGAAAAAAAATACATAAACATGCTGGTGATCAAAAGAGACATGCTAATTAAAATAAAACAACTCAGCAGTGGTAAATATAAATAGCGGTAAGATTCTAACATCCTAAATATATATAAAAGTAGTACAAAGAAATAGCTGACTGAATAAGAATACTAAAAGGGTACTAAACATCAACTGCATATAAACATGCATGTACAATCTACCATACAGAACAGAGCTAATCTAGCCCACCAAAAAGGCTGAAGGATCTTAGCACCAGTATGGCTAAGGCACCAACAGTCATAGTCGAAGGATCCTAACACCAGTATGGCTAGGGCGGGTCCTAACACCAGTACGGCTAGGGCACCAACGGTGTACCCCTAGTGTCAACAAGGAAACTAGGCAAACAACACACAACAAAATAGAGGTCTTCCCCTAGTGACATAAGTTGACTAGGCAGTCAGAAGGCAATACTGAGAGGCAGCTCAAACACATCAAATTATTATATTCTCGTTAATTACTTTAATATTTTTACAAGGAATCTAAGGAGTCTCCATATTTTCCTAACATTTTATTCATGCATCAAAATCTTGTATGATATGCTCAAGAAAAATATAGCACAAAAACTAAGGAATACATAGCAACAAAGTATCCAAGTAAGCAAGGGACTCTACTAAATATGATAATATCATTTGTTTTCTACTTAACTATTCTAACTATTCTAAGTTACACAAGTTCAGGATTACTGTTTTCCTACTATCGAGTGTAACTCAGAAACTCGTCCCTATAAGTTAAAAAGGATTAGAACTGATCATGTTCTAATCTAATTCAATCAGATAGACGACTATGAGTTAAATCAATAAATCATACATCCTAATTTTGTGAATTTAGACGTTCTAACTAAGATCTGATCAAGATCTTCTAAATTTATAGATTATGGATTAAACGCTACGAGATTTAGGTTTAATCACATAATCCAAAAAGGATAAGACCTAAGTTCTAGATTTTATTCTATAAGTGATCTACTAGTTATGGCAAATCCTATTAAGTAATCAAGCATAATAGGATGAATCTCCTATTTTAAATCTAAGATTAAAAGATAAAATAATCAAAATAGGTTATAAAATAAAAGAAAAGTCTAGAAACTACTAAAACTAAGGTTTCACCTATTGAGTAACCCATTTACCAAATGAATGAACTCTAACCTATGAATTAGTCCTAGTCCCAGGAAAGGTCCTTAAGGTGTAGTGCTAAAGACTTAGAAGAATCCTGAAATCTGATCTAAGGGTTAATCTCACTCACTTAAATATCACTAAGATGATTATAGCATTAGTTTTAGTGTTTTGGAATATTAAATAATGGTTAAGGGTACTTAATCCAATCTTAGGGCAAAATAACTATTTTGCCCCTACTTTAAGGGTCAAATAATAAACTTTTGACTTATGGGTCAGAATTGAATTCTCTTAGTTCCAACTGATTCTTTACTATCTAACTTGAAGATAGACATTAAGTACGCCTAATTTGGACTCCAAACGGTCAAGTTATGACCAAAACGAGGCCAGAAGTAATTTGGTCATTTACCTAAATTTCTAGGATTTATATCCTAAATATTATTTTATTTTATTGATGACATTGAAATTCTAGACTAGTTAGCATCTTGAATTTTTAAATTTGGAGTTGATTTGACCAAGTTATGGCTATTTGAAGTCTATGGGCATTTTGATTATTTTTACTAAGAATTTTAGGGTTGACTTTTTGTCCTGATATCCAAAAATAAGGAAACTAATACTACTACAGTGATGGGTCACTCTTCTGAGCATTTTAATACCCATATTGACTATATTCTGATAATTGGGTAAAAAGTTATGAGGCTCTAAAGAGGTCCTAAAATATTACCTCGTTATACGTACCCTGAAATTAATTTTTACATTACATTATTTGATTTTTTACATTTTTCTGAGTATTTTGAGACCTATATTGGCTATGTTTGGATCATCATATAAAAAGTTATTAAACTTTTAAGATTTACTATTCAAAAATACAATTTGAATTAATTTACTATTTATTTATTCAATTTAAATGATTTTACTATTCATTCCTAAAGTTTAAATATATGGTTTCTGAATTTATTAATCTTTAATTAATCTGTGATTAATTAGGCTTAATTATTAATTAACATTAATTAATCTATTAATTAATAAATTAAATTATATTTATTATTATTTTACTGTAGCAAAGTAATTAATTATTAATTACTATTTATTTAGTCTTAATTATCTGTTAACCTCTAATTAAGAATAATTAATTATGGTTTACTGTTTAATAATAATTAATTATTCTAATTACTATTAAGATTTAATTAATATTAAAATAATCCTAATTAATCTCTTAATTACAAATTTCAGTTAATTAATTATTAAATTACTGTTTAAAAGTCATTAATACTAATCATAATTTAATTAACCACTAATTGTAGTTAATTAGGCTAACAGTAATTAACTAATTTTAATTAACAGACAGTGGGCCCCAACAGAGGCTGCCACGTAACACTATGGACCCCACAGGAAGGCTGAGTCGGCTCGGGTGACTGGGCAATGGGTCCCACCTGACACGTGGCACTGCCAGAGGCTGTCACGTGGCACTATGGGCCCCACAGGGAGCCGAAACACCGCGAGTGACCGGGTAGTGGGTCCCACTTGACATGTGGCGGGCCCAGAGACTGCCACGTGGCACGGTGGGCCCCACGAAGGAGCCGAAGAGCTGCGCGAGCTTGGGTTGTGGGCCCCACGGGACACGTGGCACGCCGGATGGCTGCCACGTGGCGCTGTGGGCCCCACGACCGAAGCCGAAACGACGCGGGGCTAGGCTGGTGGGTCCCACTGGACATGTGGCAGGCCTTGAAGACGCCACGTGGCTCGGTGGGCCCCACCTGGCCTACGCGGACCCGACCGCAACCGGGTCGGGCTCGGGTCGCCCCGGCCCGACCCGGACGTCACCCGCTTCGCGGGGCGTCCCGAGGGCGCCGGGCTAGGGCACGACATTTGCCAGCCTTCCCGGCGCCAGACCACCTCGGCCCGCACAACTGACGGTAGCCTTCGACGAGGCCTACACGTCGGCGGGCGGACCCTTGCAGGAGGTGGCCGGAGACGGCGGCTAGAGGTAACCCTAGGTCATAGGGTTTCGGCGGACGCGATGAGGCTTTGGCCTGAGGCTTCAAGCCCTGATTTGAGTCAACCGGACCTGATCGAGGTCGATCGGGTCCGGTTGATCGTCGATCTAGAACCTACTATACAATCCTAAAGTATCCTGACAATGAAAGATGAACGGAAAAGGGGGGATCGGAGGGTACCTGGTTCGGACGGCTGCGGAAGTTTCGGGGCTCGGCTCGGGTCGGGGGTCACTTCGGGCTCCGGTTTCGCTAACCCGGAGCTTGTCGAGTCGCTGGGGATTTAAAGGAGGAGACAGCTACCTCGCCGAGGCCGGGGGAGGACCGGATTGGCCGCGCGGGGTGGCGGAGCGCCGCGTGGCGCGCGGGACGGAGCCATCGAGGATGACGGCTCCGTAGCCGTTGGATCCGGGCCCGATCCAACAGCTGCGATGACGCCGTTTGGATAGACGGCGTCCAGACGGCGCCGTCAGCTACAGTTGACGGCAAGTTAAATACTTAAGGGCACGCCGTTAAGTATTAAAATAATATATTTATTTATTTATTTATTTTTTAATTTTCAAAAATTTTGATGTTTTTCTTAGCTATTTGAAGGGTGAGGATCGCAATGGCGAGGTCGGATTTTCGATCCGACGAGTATTTTGATTCATCGATTTCTGGGGTATTTTTATTATTAAAATGTTTGTCGAAATTTCGACGACTTCCGATCGATACGAAAACTTCATCCCAAGCTAATTTGGGGTCAATGAATGCAATAACAATGTCCGTTTCTTGATCCGATGTCAATTTAGATAGGTCAAATCTTAGGGTTTCTGGATTTCTAGAAATCAGGATTCGATCCATTTGACTCCTGATTTGGACTAGGTTTTAGAGGTTGACTCCAATTGACCTAATTAGCACTTATAATTATACTTAAGACTTAGGATTAGTCCTAATTAACTACGGTAACAACCTGAGTTGGTACAATCACAAATAATCTAAGCAATTTAGGAACAACAAAGCTTCAAAAGAAAGGAATAAAGCTATATACCATTTAGTTATAACTTTAAATAAAATATGAGGTAAACAACATACCACATCCTCAAAACTGCATAAAAGTTTAAGCAATGCATATGTGAAAGCTACTAAGTTCAAGAAATATCCTAAGTAAATATAATCAAATCTACTAATGTTAGTTTAATAAATAATATGAAATATGAATAAAGCTGAAATAAATTTAACATCCTAGCATACTTACATATGAAACAAAAATTGCTGAACATATAAATATTTAAAATTGTTAAAAATACTGCAAATATATAAATACTGCATAAATGCTAAAAAAAATACTAAAATGAAATTATATAATAGAAATATTATTTCATTAATGAACATATGCCTACTTAGACCTACCATAACAGAAAAATATGACTCATCTAGCCACAATATGAATCTTCAGAAGCATCTAGGATCGAACACCTAAATCATCGGGCCCATTAGAAAAATATACCATATCATCATCTCAAATATATGTACATATCCTCCAAGATCAAACACCTGGGCACTGAACTGCATATGAATCTCAATATGTGAAACAATACTGTAGAGATAGACTAAGTATGACACATTCCACTTAAAAATGTTAAATATTTTGTTAATTTATCTTTAATTAGTTTATTTGAGTATTCATGAATATGCCTTATAAAATTTCCAAAGTTAACATAGAATATTCCTCAAATATTTTATATTTCATCTATTATATCACAAATATAAAGATTCAAAATAAGGATGCAAAGCATACAATTCAAGGCGATATAGCATTACACTAAAAATATGTGATATCACTTATTTTCTAATTTAATTTTATAATTATTATAGGTTATTACTTAACCCTATCTTAGCATAATTGCATCATAATTATCATTTCATTAGGTTCATTTAGTCATTTGAACCCAACCCCAAAGATTTGGAGCGATTCAGATCTCAATTGAATATTTGAATATTTAAATAATATTTAATTAATTAGAAAATTGAGATATTTAATTTGATCTCAAAATGGAAATCCGACTTCATCATTGCACTCATCACCCCTAAATTAGCTATGAGTGATGTTTTGGAAATTATCAGATTTTCTCAAATAATTTAATGTATTTAAATATCCCAAAAATTAGAATAATTAAATTGATCTTCAAATTAAAATCAAACTTCACTATTGCATTCTTCACCCCCAAACTAACTAGGGGTGAATTTCTGGGATTTTTCAGAGCTCATTCTTCCGTCGAGTTTTGATTAGCGAATCATACTAATTAAATATAATTAATTAATTTAATTTTTAAATAATTCTGAAATTATCTCTTCACACGGGACCCACACTTTCCCTTCCCTTCCCAAGGGTTGCAAGTAGCCTTCCCTCTTGCTAGCTAACTTTCTCCTCCATGCTTTGGATGGGATGGCTCCACCTTATCACATTCAAGCCCATACCTCCTCATACTCTTTATCTAGTCTCCTTCAGCACTCCTCTTCCCTCCATTTGTTGTGCTTGATGCTGAAAGAAACTCTCAAGCTCTCAAGCTCTCAAGCTCCCAAGGAACCAGCATAAATCTTCATTTCAAAGCTAAGGTACCCCTCTTCTTCCTCTATTTTGCAAGCCAAGTATAATTGTAGCGCCCCGCCCCATCGCCAAGCGCAAAAGATGAGTATTCAAACTAACACTGAAGGCTGCTGATTCAACCCCAAAGGAGGGTCGAGAGCTAATAGTTAAGATAAGAGTAGTATCATTATCCTAAGTATTAGATGAATACATACATTAGATTTAATATACAACATGAGGAATCCAATATATATATAAATATCAGTATTTCCAGTATAGTGATCACATCACAATACTAAGCATAAGTAATATATAAATAGAGTGCGGAAGCTAAGCATACATCCAGAAATATTCATCACAGAAACTGAATGAAAACATTCATCTCAAAATAAAAAAGTAAAAGCATTTATAAATTATTATAAATGGTTTACTGAAATAATGCTAAAATAAAGTCTAAGTACTGAACTGAAATAACTAATCAAAAATAAAAAAGCTAAAGGAGAAATCCACTAAGACTCCACAAACTTCTCCAGAACCTCCTAAAAGTCTTCTAGACTTGGCTCAATAAGCTGCTCAAGATCTAGCAAATTGTCGAATCCCAAAAGTACTATATGTTAGACAATGAGTCTAACACATCAAAATTAATCTAAGCAATTTTGATTATTTAATTAACATTTAAGTAATGTAAGCAAAACACTACAGAAAACTATAAAATAGCTGGAAGTCTAAACTATAAAAAACTGAAGTAAAGTAAAGTTGCCGGGATACTGAGTACTAAAATAGAATAAAAATAGTATATTATCTGAAACTGAGTAAATAACTTGTAAGACTATGTTGTATACCACTGAAATGCAACTAAAATATTACTGAACTGCTATGAGTTGTACGGTCCAATGTCTACATACATCTGGTTGGGAATACAATTACTGTAATACCGATGCATCCTGAAATTCCCCGATTGATGTATGCAATATTCTGTAACTCATAAATCATCATTGATTTATACATCATGCTTATGTTCATGCTCATGTTTCTATACTCCATGTCTTAAAATCCAGAAATCTAGAAAATACTTTAAAATTAGATAATGATTTAGATGTCTCCATTGTGCAGAACCCATCTAAATGGATTCTGACTCATAATTCTAATTTTAATAATTTGTTTTACTTGGGATTTTACTTAGAATCATCAGTTAGAAATGTTGTATACACATAGTTGTATGTTTTCAAAAAAGGTGAATTTAACACTTAGTTTTTTTAAAACTACACTTATCAAAGCACACTTCGATAGGAGATAGAACCTGGTCGCAGTTTATATCTCAAGCTAAACTGTTAAATACTCTAATTACACGTATATTTAGTGTTCCACACAGGGCAACTTAAGATACTTAGTTTGTTTTAAACTGCACTTATGGAAGCGCACTATAATAAGAGGCTGAACCCGGTCGCAGTTTATATCTCAAACTAAAAATATAATTTGCTAATTGTAACACTCTTAGACTTGAAAGATTTACTCTAATGGGACTGTATTCATCTAATCCCTCGAGATAGCACCTAATCATAAGTTCACATTGGAGTGACTCAACAAATTCTGAATAATGTTGAAGTAAGATCATAAAGATTTTACACTTATATTATTTTAATTTATATAATTCTCCTAAATTCACAATTCTTATTCCCTTAAGTTTGAAATGTAATGGCTCCAATAATTGGATAGAAGATTAATCCAAATATTGGGATTCACCCAACACTTGATTAGAAGAAAGCAAATCAAGTGTAGAGGCTAAGTGGCCAAGTCACTTTAAGAGTAGTTGTTAAGTTAAAATGAATGAAAAGAAAGATATAACTACAATAATGCAAGTATTTTCAATACAAGCAATTTTTATTAATCCACTCATTCATTCCAAGCATTTTTAAACATAGAAGGTACAACACAGATTAATAAATATATGCAAAAGTAACTTAAGCAGTTTATAAATCAATTATTACAAACCTTTTTAAGAGTAAGAGAAATATGCATTTAGTAAATCACTCTCTCTCACTTATACAAGTAAATTATTTAAAATTAAGCGGAAGCATAATTCCTTATAAGCCATTCAAGTACTTGGACCTGCATCACCTGAATAAAAGGGCTCTTGATCCATCATATTTTGGTATTTAAATATGATAGGGCAAAGACAAGAAAAAAAAAGTGTAGTTAGACTAAATAGTCTAAGCACATTTTAAAATTAGCTATATTTTTAGATTAACAAGATATCACAATTATTATTTATAATTTAAAGTAAGCAGCGGTGCTATAAAAGCTGTGAAGTATGGGAAAGTGAAGTAAGCATAACTGTAAGGAAAATAGTTTGAAATTAATTGAGTAAAAATACTCACTTTTATTAAAATTCTAGCCAGTTACTAAAAATTGGTAAGGGAAAGTATTTTAAAGGCTAGAGACTACTATGTGTATGAAATGAAAGCAATATATGTTCAATGGAATTTATGCTAAGTAAGTAAATGACATACAGTGAAGTAATAATTTAAATTAAGCAACATACACTGTATTCAATTTAAACTAAAGTAAGCAATACACAATACTGAAAATAGAGAGTGTAAAGCAAAAGGAAATGAGGAAATATCTTAGATTCTCAATATAAGACAATCATAATCTAGGACTATGAAATGAAAGCATAACTAAATAGTTATGAAGAGATCTTATAATTTGTAAAAGAACTCTTATATCTTTAGTTAAAGTTATATTTAGAAACTACCTCATTCTATAGGAGTACACAACAGAATGGGCGATGAGTTAAGCACGTCTGCCTAACTAGATACAGTGGGGAAGTTGAACATTCACATTTATCCTCTCTAAAATGCGAAGTCCTAATATAAGCGTTTTCTTTTGTACTCAATTTGCCATAAGGCATTCCCCTTTAAGAACTTTATGAAAATCTTTATTTATGCACGATAATCTTGAATGAATGTTCAAGGAAATAGGCTCAAAGCTGGGCAGCATTCAACAAATTTCAAAATTTTTAAAGTATGTGATATCTTTTTATTATCTAAACTTTTAATAATCTTCTCTATAATTGAAGCTAATTAAGTTCTAAATTGACTTATAGATATTTGATCTTAAGTCAATTCTAAATGAAAGTAGAATGAATGTAAGTTTATTTTCATATAATTGAAGTTTAGGAAAAAGATTAGATTAAATTCAATTTGAAATAATTTAACTATTGAAATGTATATTTTGAATTAAATACTAAAATTTTCTAAAAAAATTTATAAGTCTTAAAATTCTTAGAAATTTTGGCAGAATCTCTTTTGTTTTTATTCAAATAAACAATTTTCACAATCAATATATAAGTCAATTTTATTGACTATCTCCAGTTCTAAAATAGAGTTCAATCATTTTTATAGGATTGCTCATTTCCAGTTCTACAATAGAGTTCAATCCTTTTTATAGGATTGTTCATTTCCAGTTCTACAATAATTTTAAATATATAAAACTAAACTAAGCAGTTTATATATCATATATAAAATATCTAATAAAAAGGAATTGCAAAAATAAAATTTAGCATTTATAAGAGCAGCTTTATGTGGTATTTCACACATAGCATTTAATTTAGCATTCCTGCATTATTCTTACACTTAACCTGCGAAGAATAATATCATTAAAGTTAGCATTTGAATATAAAAGAAATAAGGATTAATTGAATTTAAAGGCAGCATTTGATTACTGTGGCGGCCCTGCCCCGCCGTGGTCCTATTAAGTTAACATGATTACGGTGGAGGGGTCACCAAATGATAAGGTCCCCACTTAGAAATGAATTAGACACATGTTCTAATCCAACTTAAATAAGGACTTTGCCATTCAATTCAAAATACCATCACTAAATGATTATACATGATCTCAGAGTGCGGAAGCAATAAAAATATAACATCCATCCATACATTATAAATACAACTATACAGAATAAGTAAAGATCTGAAAAGAAAAGTTAAACCTGTATTATTACAACATTTAATAAGTTTAAGATAAATGAAAAAGGAAACTCTCGATCTCACAAGCAAAAGAAACTAAAGTTAAAGATCTTCAGGAACGGGCTCCTCCTCTAATGGCAAGTTCTCCACTGGATCTGCTGCTCCAACAAACTCAGAACCTACCATTATCAGTTTCATAATGGTAGGGCCCCAGCCAATAAAAGAAAAACTAGTTAGACAATATACCTAAGTACATTTTAGGGCAAACAATTTTATTAAGTTACTTGAATATCATTGTAAACCAGTACTGAAGCAAAAAGGTGTAGAAAGCGTACAAAAAGAACAGTAATAAGTTATAAACAAACAGTTTATAACTAAGCAAATAGGAAGTAATACATACCTCCTCAAAGCAACTGCAACAAAGACAGGTAAGCAAAAGACTAAACAAAATTGTAAGAAAAGTACAACCTAAACATGCTTATGATCAAACAGAATATGCTAGGTAACATACATAATTTGAATAGTATAAAACTAAAAATAACTAACATCCTAGGTGAGCATATGAAAACAGTAAGTAAAACTAGCATCCTATATATAACACGTGCAGGAAAGCTGTAAGTGAAATAGTACTACAACGCAGAATATGCAAGTAAAACAGTAACTGAAAATGGAAACTGCAGTGACCATCTAAGTCACTCAAACTGAAAACATACTCAGCAAATCTTAGCCTGATGAGCTAAGAAACTCTGAAATGAACATCACTGAAAACTCTTAGCCTGATGAGCTAAGACAGATCTGAATATAAGTGTACTTGAATAAGTATATCCATATCAGAATCTTGACTCTATAGTTAGTAGGGCGAGAGTCTATCCATCCTATCCTATGGATTAGGCATGGCCAATAGACTGTCGGACATTAAACCCTCGAAAGGTTGCCGACCCCAAACGAGTTGATCGAAGAGGTATACTAATCAAGCTACACCTTACCAAAATTACTCTCAACTAGTACTCACCATGTCCAATCCTGATTAAAGAGCGCAAAATCTATTTCTCGCCATCCTGGGAATTATTTCAACCAGATATGGATAGACTTACCGGCAGTAACAAACCAATGTGCTATGCCGAACTCAAGGATTGGAGAGGCATACTAGTTAAGCCACAACTTTCTGAAAAACTGAAAACATCGATCAATCATGAATGATATGTATGCAATTCAAAATTAACATGAGATATTTGTCAAATATCCTATGCCCAAAATATGTGTACAAGATAAGGGGCTCAAAATAAGGTATGCAAAGCATTAATTCAAGGTGAACAAGAGACTCTATCTAAAATACAGGTGATATCCGTTGTTGTCTAATTTATTAGCTCTATCTACTCTAAGTTACATAAGTTTCAGAATCATCAATTCTTACACATTCTGTAACTTAGAATCACGAATCCTACTAGTTGAAGATAATTAGGACTGGCCACGTCCTAATTATAATTTAATCAAAAGATGACTATTTGGTTAAAGTGAATAAATCATCGACCTAATTTTGTAATTTATTTCATCCCAACCTCATCTTGATTAGCCAAATTAAGATGAAAAGAATAAGAATTAGACTCCAGATGATGGGGTCTAATCACTTAATCTAAAGGTATAATCTAAGGGTCTAAGTTTAGAACCCAAAACTCACCGATTAGGTTAAGGCAAAATCCTAATGATAAATCAAATTCATTAGGATATATCTATATTCTTAGTTCTAAAGTTAAAAGATCAAATAATCATTTAATAAATTGAGAAAAATATAGAAACTAGTAAACTCAAGGTTTCATCTATTTGAGTAACCCAATTTACTCAATAGATGAATTCTAACTTAAGATCTATTCTTAATCTTAGGAATTAAAGCTCTTAATTACTAAGAGTATCTCTCAAGACACACATCCTAACTAATGATATAAGACCTAAGGTAAGGTCTAAGAATGATTAAGGAAAGGAGAACACTCACAATTTACTTAGGAATTTTCTTAAGGAGCCAATTTTGGGATTTTGATCAAAAATTTAATTTAAACTTGGATTTGATAAATTTCAGCTATAAATCATTATATTTATTGATTTTAATGATTAGAAACTGAATTTAAGGTTTTTAAAGGCTAAACCCTAAATTTGGGCAAAATGACAATTTTGCCCCTACTTAAGGGTTCAAAAGATCAAATTTTGATCTAGGGCTTAAATTATAAAATTTTCTTTTGGAAAGTATTTCTTACTGTCTAATATAAGATTAGACAGCAACTAAATTAATTTTGGGTGATTATTAAGCCATATGAGATCAAATTAGTGAATTTGACTCATAAGGGAAAATTAGAAATTTGGCTATATAAAAGTTAAATTTTCTTTCATATTATTGCTATTTACTATCTAAGCTTTCCATAGAATCTGTATTTACTAAATTCTGATAAGTATTGATCAAGTTATGGCCAATACAAGATTTAGGGTTATATGGGTAATTAAGGAATCCTTAATTATGGGTCAAAAACCTAACTTTGTCAATTAGTATCCAAACTGAGTAAAATTAGTAGCTATGGTTTACAAATAGTCCACTGATCACAATGACATGTGGTAGACTCAATTTGGATCTAATTTGACTAAGTTATGACCTAATTAGGGTTAAGAGTGATTAGTGAGTGATTAGCAAAATTAAGCACTCAAACACTAATCCAACCTTACAGATAGGTTCTAAATAGTTCTAGGAGTCCTCTGAAACTTAAATCACTCAATTTGGATTATTAGATTTGCTAATATTCACTGATCAAGTTTTGGAGTAATTAGGGGTGATTAGCAAATCTAATAGTTAGATCTAAAATATTTTTACAGATTATTGTTAATTAGGTTTTTTTGATCTAAATGGATATTTAGATCATCCAATTTGGAGCTCAATTGACCAAGTTATGGTCAATTGAAGTTCTAAGATTAATTAGGGTAATTAGGGTTAGGACCTAAAAGTGATTAGGCAAAAACTAATCCAAACAACAAGATGAATATTACCAAATTAATCCTTAGAGTTTTCTGATCACTTTAAGACCCATAATGGGTATATTTGGATCATTGGGTATGAAATTTTGAGACATAAATTTGAACTCAATTAAACCCTAAATAATCACTTTGCTAAATATAGGTCCAAATGCAAAATTATTGGCATCAATAATTCCTCATATTTTTCTGATCAATTTGATTTATTTATTTGCATAATTTGGATGCATAAATTGCAAGTTATTAAGGTTTGAAATTTGGTATTAATCTAATTAATAATTACTGATTTAATTAAATTAATATAACTATTATATATATATATATATTTATATATAATTTTGATTATTTAATATATCTGTTATATATATATATATATCTATTTTTATTAATTAAATGCAGGACACGTGGCAGAGCCTCATTGGCTGGGCAGAACGCGGCGGGCCGCACGGGTCAGATGGCAGAAGTGCAGGTCCACGTGTCGCGATCCCATTGGTAGAGGCTTCTGAGTGGGTCCCACGCTTACGCCGCGTGATATGCTTAAACCGGCTCGGCCGGTTCGATCAATTTAATGGACCGGTGATGCCGGTCCAAGAAATCGAACCCGAAAACAGAAGAATCGAACGGACCATAATCATTTGGACAGATCTAACGGCTCAGATTAAATCAACAAAAAAAATCAATGATATAAGAATTGATTCAGATCCAATGGCTGGATCTGAATCCTAGATCCGACGGCAGATCAGAGGTGGCGATTCGCCTTCCTCCCGAACCGGACCGAGGTGCGGTCGGATCGCTGAACCGGTCCGGAGTGGCCGGTTCGCTCGGGATGACTCTTCGTCTTCCCCGAGATCGCACGTTAGGGTTAGGGTTTTCTTATGATGTGATCGATCGATCGATTAATCGATCGATCCTCGAAGGTTCAAGTGGCGCAAAACACTTAGCTTCGGATAAGATGTGAAAAAAATTAGGAAGAAAAGAAGGTACAGGTCAGTACCTGATGACCGAGATGAACAGAGTATGAGCCTTCTGGTTCCTTGCTTAGCTCTAGGACAGCAAAAATCCCCACTCGAGGAAAATGATTTAGATTTAAATCTAGGTCCTAAGCGGTGCATAGCCAAGCGTCAGGCATGCCGCGGCCGAGTGTCTCGCGAGGTGCCGCGTGCCCTAACGCGACTGAGGGAGACGACCCACGGTTCACGCGAACTGGTACCGAGCCGGGCCAAGCTGGATCGGCGATTCGATCCAGCGATGGGAGTGGGACAACGCTGGTCCGTCTGATCTTTCGATCGGACGGACAGAAAGATCCGTCATAATTAACGGTAATTGTGAAAAATTGGAACGGCGTTAGCTTGATTCAAACAGCGCCGTTAACTTTTAAATAATTAATTATTTATTTAATTTAAATTATACATATTTAATTAATCAAATTTACCCTATTAAATGCATGCCAAAAATTTCCAATAAATCACCCTTAGCTAATTGAAGGGTGAGGAACGCAACGGCGCACTCAAATTTTCGTTTCGACAAGTATTTATTTATTTGATTATTTGGGGTATTTAAATATTATTAAAATATTCGACGAAAATTCAGCAACTTCCAAATGCCTTCAAAATTTCACCCCTAGCTAATTTGGGTGTTCTTAACGCAATGGTGAAGTCGGATTTTTAATCTGAGGTCTAGATAAAAAGTCAACTTTCTAGGGTTTGGGATTTTCCAAAATTCCTGATTTGACTTTGTTGACTTTTGGTTTGACCTAGGTTTCAGAGATGAGTTCTAAATTACTAAATTAGTGACTTAGAACTTTAATTAAGACTTAAATTAATCTTAATTGAGCCAAGTAATAACCTGGGTTGTTACAAATACATATCAAAGAATGGCAGCATTTGAATTTATTTATATGACATCATTTTGATTTTATAAATCTTATAACAGCAATTTGATTTTAAAAAGTAGATAATATCATTTGGGTAGCATGAATGGCAGCAACTTGTATAATTGAATGATATCATTCAGTTCCCTATTACATGGCAACATTACATTAAACTAATAACATTTGCTTCTTATAATTCATTTAACACTTTATTAGATAAGAAATGGAAGCAATTTTATCATTTTAGAATGAATGAATGCCTTTATATTTCAAAGAATACATGTAACTTTGGATCTTAAAAATTAATGACCGTGATCAACATATAAGTCTATGTAAAAATGTGACAACATTCATTCTTACATTACATTAGATGATAACATATGGATTAATAAAGACTGGCAGCATCAAATTACACTTACACATGATGAATAGCAGCACCCAATCTCTTAATGTAAATTAGTAGCAGATAAATCTTATTAAAATAGTGACAGCATATGAATCTCATGATACAAATGGTAACATTTAAATTCTCTAATTAATTGATAGCATTTAATCATAATATAATAAGTAACAGCATTTAGTTATACTCGAGCAAATCAGTTAATCTAATGGCAACTCAAATTTTCCATTTTATTGATAATAATGACAGCATTTTGCCCCATTCCATTTGGGAAGAAAGGCAACGTGTAATAGCGGCATTTTATCAAGACAGCTTTTGATTAAAATGAAACAAGTGACAGTATTCATATTTCCTAAAACACATAACAGAATTTTGAACCTTATAAAATAAATAATGGCAGCAATGATATCATTTAAAGATGGCAGCAAGAGAATTAAATGACAGCATTAAATCACTAAGAATCTTTTTAAAATTAAATATGACAGTATTTGATTCTTTAAAATAGATGGCAATTATGAACTCATCTAAAAGAGATAGCATTTGTTTACTTTAGTTTAACTGAAGCAATTGAAGCATACTGAAATTAATGACAACAGTATTCTACTATACACATAAAGTATAGTATTATTCATTTTCAACATTTAACATCAATATTTAAAACTGAAGTATAAGCGTTAATATTCAGCATTTGTCCTCTTAACATAAAAGATAGTAACATATGATGCTAGTAAGAGAGTTGACAATATTCATTCTTATAAACTAGATAGCAACATGTAATCACATTTGATGAACTAATAATATTTATTTCACATAATTCATTTGACAATTCATTTTAAAAGTTATGGGAGCAATTCTATCACTTTACAATAAATAATAGCTTATTAAAATGAATGAACAACATTGGCTTATTTAAACCCAACTGCGTATGATTCCTTTGACAAGATATAACAGCATTCATTCTGATAACATAAAAAAATGGCAGCATGTGATACTAAAGACAACATTTCATTATCTTATTCAATTGATGGCAGCCATTGATTTGATATATAATTGATGGCAACATAGCAGCATATGCATTAATATATAGTATTAGACATATAAAGAATTTTCAACCTTTATCCAATGCCCAAAATACAATAATCTTTCGATTGGACGGACAGAAAGATCCGTCATAATTAATGGTAATTGCAAAAAATTGGAACGGCGTTAGCTTGATTCAAACAGCGTCGTTAACTTTTAAATAATTAATTATTTATTTAATTTAAATTATACATATTTAATTAATCAAATTTACCCTATTAAATGCATCCCAAAAATGTCCAATAAATCACCCTTAGCTAATTGAAGGGTGAGGAACGCAACGGCGCACTCAAATTTTTGTTTCGACAAGTATTTATTTATTTGATTATTTGGGGTATTTAAATATTATTAAAATATTCGACGAAAATTCAGCAACTTCCAAATGCCTTCAAAATTTCACCCCTAGCTAATTTGGGTGTTCTTAACGCAATGGTGGAGTCGGATTTTTAATCTGAGGTCTAGATAAAAAGTTAATTTTCTAGGGTTTGGGATTTTCCAAAATTCCTGATTTGACTTTGTTGACTTTTGGTTTGACCTAGGTTTCAGAGATGAGTTTTAAATTACTTAATTAGTGACTTAGAACCTTAATTAAGACTTAAATTAATCTTAATTGAGCCAAGTAACAACCTGGGTTGTTACAAACTCCCCCACTTAAGAATGATGTCATCCTCGACATCACTCAAGTGGAAAAATAGACAGAGCAGAATATTTAAAATTGAAATTACTGAAGTCGAATATCTCTGATTACATGAGTTTAAATAAATATAGAATTGCTTGATGGAAATAGAAGAGTATGAGGGTTCTTAATTAACCAATTTGATCTTTATCTAGGGTTTTGACATGTCATTTAATGGGTGATGGTTTTTAGTTTGAAATTCTCACCAAAAGACAGGAAGATGAGAATCATGAAAGTATTATGTTACTTTCATTTGAAATATGAGATATTTATAGATATATATGGTCTTATGATAAATAAATTGTAAATACAACACATCACTACTAATACAGTAATGCATGTCGTAGAAGATAAATTGTCAATAAGAATAAATATTTGATTTGTGTTTGCATACCAAAATTGACATGAGTTTAAGAATATATCATTGTACAAATAAGCAAGGCTTAAAGGAACTTTGAAGGTTTAAAGATTCTTCTCTTTAAGCTTAAATTATCATAATTCATTTTGTAGAAAAATTTCTATTCCAAATTTTATATTTAATGAGCTAAACAACTAAGTGATAATCATCACTTAATGAGGATCTAAATATTAGAAAAAGAGAAGTTAATATTTTATCTAGGCTAAATATAACTGTAAGGATCAAATACTTAGCCCTTAAGTTATAATATATGACTTGACAACCCAAAATGATTATAACTTGGCAGGTGATATTACTTGCTGAATATGGGATGAATTTAGGAGTTAAGATTCTAACAGTTCTATGTTACATTTACTATCTAAGAAGGCTTTGGCAACTAGCTAAGCCTTTACAGGATTCAATAGGGATTAAAGAATAAGAATGGTTCTTCTTCAACAAATGGGAATTAAAGGATTTGGCATCAAAAAACTAGTATTCTTTGATTTCTTATTCTATGAGAATTGTAGGAAGAGATTCATCTTTAGAATAACAGTCTAATAATGAATCCAAATGGTTTGGCTTATAAAGATAAGTTGAGGATGGACTACATATATGAATTAGTCCAAATTAGATTTGAACTATTAAAGTGACATTCAACTTTTGTTAAAATGTCCTAATAGGGCAAATAGGTTCAGCATGCAATTTCACGATACTTAGCTTCAAGTTTAAAATATTAAGTCACACATGATGACTTAACATCAAGTTTTGGTGATTATAAGAGTTTACAAATTATAAGTTTTGACTTAGTCATGTCAAGGAACTCACTCATTCATATGGATAAGTATGCAGAAAACTATTTCCATGATTGAAATTCATAAGGCAAAATTTCCAGAACTAACTGCTAATATCTAAGTCACAAGAGATGGCTTAGATCATTAACAATCTTAATAATTTACTTTATCTCATAATAAATGAGAACTTATTTTGTTATGGCAACAATAGGATTAGTATCCAATTAGGATACATGGTCTCAAAGTTAAAGAGAAAGTTTAAGAATTTAAGTCTCACATTATGATTTAATATCCAAAGTTTGATGATTACAAAATATAAGTCATAAATTCTAATATAAAAATGGCAGGAAATTCACTTATCCATATGGATAAGTGTTAGGAAATTCAATAGAAATTAAAGCTATAGATCATAGGTCATAATCTATGACTTATGCCAAAAATTTTGGAATCAGTTGTTAATATCTGAGCTACATGATGTGGCTTAGATTACTTCGAAATTTAATGGTTATATTTAATTTATCTTGAATAAGAGCTTTATTTTAAGAGAATGATCAATAAGTGCTCAAGTCATATCATGACTTAAGCAAAAAGTTAAAATCAAATAATTTGGGAAAGGAGATTTTCTTATTTAATAGGAATAAGATTTTTCTCAATTAATCTATTCACTTCAAGTGGCATTTATCACTTGATGAAGATCATAGTGAAAGAATAGAATCTCTATTCAATCAAGAATGGACAAGGGAAAATATAAATTCAAACTTATTAAGTTACCATAAGTAACTTAAATAAAAGAATTTCCAATAGAATATTTATAGATTCTAATTCAAAATTTAGAATTCAAAATATTTTGCAACTTTAAGGAAATCCATCCTTTCAAGAACAAAAAGTTCTTTGACTTAGAATAGGTTCTATATTTAAAATTATTTAGAATATCCTTATTATGCTAGGACTAAGAAAGCAACATATTTATTATAGCTAAACATTATGATTATACGCATATAAGTTAAAATAAGCTAACCATTATGAAATATGTAATTTGTCCACTCTGAGGTTTATGTTATTAACCAATCAATCATCCTTGATTAAGGAATGATTTTTAAATGCAGAGGATGATTACCCAACCTGATTACTTAACTTAATGGAAGAGAGAAATTTATTATTTCTAATTATACCATGTGGCTTAATATATTGAAATCATAAGAATGAATCAAGATAATACATTGCTCATTAACTTTGATGAAATACAATCATAAAGCCACTACTATGAGTCAAAATTTTGATTTAAATAACCTATCCTATGGTCATAAGTGTACATTTAACTAATGTGAATATACTCATCCTAACAGAATGAGATATTTAGAACTTAAGGAATGGCTTAGTTTAGTGTTTTAAGTCACACTAGTGACTTATTCAATAATAGATTCAAAATTCTGAATTAATTTAATCTAAGGAATGAGAAGTTGTTCACCCAAACTGGGCAAGTTACTTCTTAGAAATATCTAATTTTGTAAGTTATACACACATAATTTTGCTAAAATAATCTAAGGTTTGATTGAATTAAGCTAATAAAAAGACAATTATCAAGTCAAGGATAAAACCTATTGAACACAAGACTAGACTTATATGAAAAATTCAAATTAAATGATGACAATAATTAAGTTGTTACAATTTGAACTTATATGAAGTAAAGTAAATTTTATGAATGAAAGAAGTAATAAAATTGAGTGTATATACCTGGGATAACATTATCATTAGATTCCTCTATTCCCAGATAATTGTGTTCTTGAAGTTTAGGAGTAACTATTTTCTCCCTGCCAGCTAGATATTATGTTTTAGGTAGCGGTGATGTTAGCATTGTCATAAATTCCAAATCCTTAGATGAGTTGTCATGGCATGTTTTACTCTGATGAAAATGATGAATTATATCTCCATTGATTGTTTTGGACGTACGGCATTCCCGATATCTGTGGCCTTGACGACCACATGTAAAACAGCCTCTACCAAAATGATAACACCTTCCATAAAAGTGTGGTTTAGTGCACTCTTGGATTGACTCCATTGATATGCTAGATCCCTCTTGGTGAGCTTTGTGTTTTCAATTCTTTTTGGTGATCCTATGTTGAGTTTTAGAATCTGTGGGGAATAAGTTCCCATTAAAGATTAGAAGTCTAGATCTTAAGAAGCCACTAAATGACTTATTAGTAACAGTTTGTGCAGTATAAAGAATATAAAAAGGATACCAGAAATTGCAGTATTAAGAGCAGATACTAGTTTCTGGATAGTCACTGCTTGTTGTAATTGATTCTCTAGCATGATAATTATCATGTTTCTGAGTGAAGTGACTTCGTCGGTGTTGCTATTCGATGAATCCTCCATGTTGGGGAAAGAAGTTACATGACTCGTTCTGAAATTAATAATAATATGATTAAGGTTAGTCTCAGAAGAAGAGCTATTATACTTCTTAAGTTTTCATTATTCGAAGGATAATTTAGTACAATAGGAAAGACACTAAATATAACAGGGCAACTTAAATTGATAAAGATCTGATCATATGTATTTAGTATCTGAATGGAGAATATAGTTAATGGTTGTAATATTAATATATTATATTTATAATTCAAAGGATTTTCCTAAGAATTATCTTTTCATCAAGCTCTTACTTTATCTTAGATAAGAGAAATATCAAGTATAACTAAGATGTGATTGGAATACCTATTTTCCTTTGAGATGTATTCTATAATATTATTTCTTAATCAATTGAAGAAATTTTAGTCTTCTGTAGTGAAGTTGTTGTACTAAAAAGGTTTGTTTAATAAACAAGTCTCAAATTTTATATATCTTTGGTTTATTTTGATAGTTTGAATTAATTGATATTGACTTAAACCTCTTAGTCAAAAGTTCAAGGTTTTAATATTTCAATTCCTATGATTATAGAGATCTACTAATGTTTGTTACTAAGCTTTTTATAACTTCCAAAGTTTTAGCCCTTGCTAAAGTTGTATTATGAAAGTGTTCTCTTCATTTTTCTACTTCTTATTCTGAGTTATACTTATAATGAGATGGATGTTGTTTCAAGTATTCATTTAGTGATCACATGGCAGAAGAACAATCCATTAGGTAGAGAGGAATATAAATTCCAATCTGACACCTTATGGTATTCTCTGATACCAACTGTCGCGGCCCTGCCACGCCGTGGTCCTGTTAAGTTAACATGATTACGGTGGAGGGGTCACCAAATGACAAGGTCCCCACTTAGAAATGAATTAGACACATGTTCTAATCCAACTTAAATAAGGACTTTGCCATTCAACTCAAAATACCATCACTAAATGATTATACATGATCTCAAAGTGCGGAAGCAATAAAAATATAACATCTATCCATACATTATAAATACAATAATACATAATAAGTAAAGATCTGAAAAGAAAAGTTAAACCTGTATTATTATAACATTTAATAAGTTTAAGATAAATGAAAAAGGAAACTCTCGATCTCATAAGCAAAAGAAACTAAAGCTAAAGATCTTCAGGAACGGGCTCCTCCTCTAATGGCAAGTTCTCCACTGGATCTGCTGCTCCAACAAACTCAGAACCTACCATTATCAGTTTCATAATAGTAGGGCCCCAGCCAACAAAAGAAAAATTAGTTAGACAATATATCTAAGTACATTTTAGGGCAAATAATTTTATTAAGTTACTTGAATATCACCGTAAACCAGTACTGAAGCAAAAAGGTGCAGAAAGCGTACAAAAAGAACAGTAATAAGTTATAAACAAATAGTTTATAATTAAGCAAATAGGAAGTAATACATACATCCTCCAAGCAACTGCAACAAAGACAGGTAAGCAAAAGACTAAACAAAATTGTAAGAAAAGTACAACCTAAACATGCTTATGATCAAACAGAATATGCTAAATGACATACATAATTTGAACAGTATAAAACTGAAAATAACTAACATCCTAAGTGAGCATATGAAAACAGTAAGTAAAACTAGCATCCTATATATAACACGTGCAGGAAGCTGTAAGTGAAACAGTGCTACAACGCAGAATATGCAAGTAAAACATTAACTGAAAATGAAAACTGCAGTGACCATCTAAGTCACTCAAACTGAAAACATACTCAACAAATCTTAGCCTGATGAGCTAAGAAACTCTGAAATGAACATCACTGAAAACTCTTAGCCTGATGAGCTAAGACAGATCTGAATGTAAGTGTACTTGAATTAGTATATCCATATCAGAATCCTGACTCTATAGACAGTAGGGCGAGAGTCTATCCATCCTATCCTATGGATTAGGCATGGCCAATAGACTGTCGGACATTAAACCCTCGAAAGGTTGCCGACCCCGAACGAGTTGATCGAAGAGGTATACTAATCAAGCTACACTTTACCAAAATTACTCTCAACTAGTACTCACCATGTCCAATACTGATTAAAGAGCGCAAAATTTATTTCTCGCCATCCTGGGAATTATTTCAACCAGATATGGATAGACTTACCGACAGTAACAAACCAGTGTGCTATGCCGAACTCGAGGATTGGAGAGGCATACTAGTTAAGCCACAACTTTCTGAAAAACTGAAAACATCGATCAATCATGAATTATATGTATGCAATTCAAAATTAACATGAGATATTTGTCAAATATCCTATGTCCAAAATATGTGTACAAGGTAAGGGGATCAAAACAAGGTATGCAAAGCATCAATTCAAGGTGAGCAAGAGACTCTATCTAAAATACAGGTGATATCCATTGTTGTCTAATTTATTCGCTCTATCTACTCTAAGTTACATAAGTTTCAGAATCATCAATTCTTACACATTCTGTAACTTAGAATCACGAATCCTACTAGTTGAAGATAATTAAGACTGGCCACGTCCTAATTATAATTTAATCAAAAGACAACTATTTGGTTAAAGTGAATAAACATCGACCTAATTTTGTAATTTATTTCATCCCAACCTCATCTTGATTAGCCAAATTAAGATGAAAAGATTAAGAATTAGACTCTAGATGATGGGGTCTAATCACTTAATCTAAAGGTATAATCTAAGGATCTAAGTTTAGAACCCAAAACTCACCGATTAGGTTAAGGCAAAATCCTAATGATAAATCAAATTTATTAGGATATATCTCTATCCTTAGTTCTAAAGTTAAAAGATCAAATAATCATTTAATAAACTGAGAAAAATATAGAAACTAGTAAACTCAAGGTTTCATCTATTTGAGTAACCCAATTTACTCAATAGATGAATTCTAACTTAAGATATATTCTTAATCTTAGGAATTAAAGCTCTTAATTACTAAGAGTATCTCTTAAGACACACATCCTAACTAATGATATAAGACCTAAGGTAAGGTCTAAGAATGATTAAGGAAAGGAGAACACTCACAATTTACTTAGGAATTTTCTTAAGGAGCAAATTTTAGGATTTTGATCAAAAATTTAATTTAAACTTGGATTTGATAAATTTCAGCTATAAATCATTATATTTACTATATTTAATGATTAAAAACTGAATTTAAGGTTTTTAAAAGCTAAACCCTAAATTTGGGCAAAATGACCATTTTGCCCCTACTTAAGGGTTCAAAAGATCAAATTTTGATCTAGGGCTTAAATTCTAAAATTTTCTTTTGAAAAGTACTTCTTACTATCTAATATAAGATTAGACAGCAACTAAATTAATTTTGGGTGATTATTAAGCCATATGAGATCAAATTAGTGAATTTGACTCATAAGGGAAATTTAGGAATTTGGACTATATAAAAGTTAAATTTTCTTTCATATTATTGCTATTTACTATCTAAGCTTTCCATAGAATTTGTATTTACTAAATTCTGATAAGTATTGACCAAGTTATGGCCAATACAAGATTTAGGGTTATAAGGGTAATTAAGGAATCCTTAATTATGGGTCAAAAACCTAACTTTGTCAATTAGTGTCCAAACTGAGTAAAATTAGTGGTTATGGTTTATAAATAGTCCACTGTTCATAATGACATGTGGTATACTCAATTTGGATCTAATTTGACTAAGTTATGACCTAATTAGGGTTAAGAGTGATTAGTGAGTGATTTGCAAAATTAAGCACTTAAATACTAATCCAACCTTACAAATAGGTTTTAAATGGTTCTAAGAGTCCTCTGAAACTTAAATCACTCAATTTGGATTATTAGATTTGCTAATATTCACTGATCAAGTTTTGGAGTAATTAGGGGTGATTAGCAAATCTAATAGTTGGATCTAAAATATTTTTACAGATTATTGTTAATTAGGTTTTTTTGATCTAAATGGATATTTAGATCATCCAATTTGGAGCTCAATTGACCAAGTTATGGTCAATTAAGTTCTAAGATTAATTAGGGTAATTAGGGTTAGGACCTAAAAGTGATTAGGCAAAAACTAATCCAAACAACAAGATGAATATTACCAAATTAATCCTTAGGGTTTTCTGATCACTTTAAGACCCATAATGGGTATATTTGGATCATTGGGTATGAAATTTTGAGACATAAATTTGAACTAAATTAAACCCTAAATAATCACTTTGCTAAATATAGGTCCAATGCAAAATTATTGGCATCAATAATTCCTCATATTTTTCTGATCAATTTGATTTATTTATTTGCATAATTTGGATGCATAAATTACAAGTTATTAAGGTTTGAAATTTGGTATTAATCTAATTAATAATTACTGATTTAATTAAATTAATATAACTCTTATATATATATATATATTTATATATAATTTTGATTATTTAATATATTTGTTATATATATATATATATCTGTTTTTATTAATTAAATGCAGGACACGTGGCAGAGCCGCATTGGCTGGGCAGAACGCGGCGGCCCCACGGGTCAGATGGCAGAAGTGCAGGTCCACGTGTCGTGATCCCATTGGCAGAGGCTTCTGAGTGGGTCCAACGCTTACGCCGCGTGATATGCTTAAACCGGCTCGGTCGGTTCGATCAATTTAATGGACCGGTGATGCCGGTCCAAGAAATCGAACCCGAAACAGAAGAATCGAACGGACCATAATCGTTTGGACAGATCTAACGGCTCAGATTAAATCAACAAAAAAAATCAATGATATAAGAATTGATTCAGATCCAATGGCTGGATCTGAATCCTAGATCCGACGGCAGATCAGAGGTGGCGATTCGCCTTCCTCCCGAACCGGACCGAGGTGCGGTCGGATCGCTGAACCGGTCCGGAGTGGCCGGTTCGCTCGGGATGACTCTTCGTCTTCCCCGAGATCGCACGTTAGGGTTAGGGTTTTCTTATGGTGTGATCGATCGATCGATTAATCGATCGATCCTCGAAGGTTCAAGTGGCGCACAACACTTAGCTTCGGATAAGATGTGAAAAAAATTAGGAAGAAAAGAAGGTACAGGTCAGTACCTGATGACCGAGATGAACAGAGTATGAGCCTTCTGGTTCCTTGCTTAGCTCTAGGACAGCAAAAATCCCCACTCGAGGAAAATGATTTAGATTTAAATCTAGGTCCTAAGCGGTGCATAGCCAAGCGTCAAGCATGCTGCGGCCGAGTGTCTCGCGAGGTGCCGCGTGCCCTAACGCGACTGAGGGAGACGACCCACGGTTCACGCGAACCGGTACCGAGCCGGGCCAAGCTGGATCGGCGGTTCGATCCAGCGACGGGAGTGGGACAACGCTGGTCCGTCTGATCTTTCGATCGGACGGACAGAAAGATCCGTCATAATTAACAGTAATTGTGAAAAATTGGAACGGCGTTAGCTTGATTCAAACAGCGCCGTTAACTTTTAAATAATTAATTATTTATTTAATTTAAATTATACATATTTAATTAATCAAATTTACCCTATTAAATGCATCCCAAAAATTTCCAATAAATCACCCTTAGCTAATTGAAGGGTGAGGAACGCAACGGCGCACTCAAATATTCGTTTCGACAAGTATTTATTTATTTGATTATTTGGGGTATTTAAATATTATTAAAATATTCGACGAAAATTCAACGACTTCTAAATGCCTTCAAAATTTCACCCCTAGCTAATTTAGGTGTTCTTAACGCAATGGTGAAGTCGAATTTTTAATCTGAGGTCTAGATAAAAAGTCAATTTTCTAGGGTTTAGGGATTTTCCAAAATTCCTGATTTGACTTTGTTGACTTTTGGTTTGACCTAGGTTTCAGAGATGAGTTCTAAATTACTAAATTAGTGACTTAGAACTTTAATTAAGACTTAAATTAATCTTAATTGAGCCAAGTAATAACCTGGGTTGTTACAAATACATATCAAAGAATGGCAGCATTTGAATTTATTTATATGACATCATTTTGATTTTATAAATCTTATAACAGCAATTTGATTTTAAAAAGTAGATAATATCATTTGGGTAGCATGAATGGCAGTAACTTGTATAATTGAATGATATCATTCAGTTCCCTATTACATGGCAACATTACATTAAACTAATAACATTTGCTTCTTATAATTCATTTAACACTTTATTAAATAAGAAATGGAAGCAATTTTATCATTTTAGAATGAATGAATGCCTTTATATTTCAAAGAATACATGTAACATTGGATCTTAAAAATTAATGGCCGTGATCAACATATAAGTCTATGTAAAAATGTGACAACATTCATTCTTACATTACATTAGATGATAACATATGGATTAATAAAGACTGGCAGCATCAAATTACACTTACACATGATGAATAGCAGCACCCAATCTCTTAATGTAAATTAGTAGCAGATAAATCTTATTAAAATAGTGACAGCATATGAATCTCATGATACAAATGGTAACATTTAAATTCTCTAATTAATTGATAGCATTTAATCATAATATAATAAGTAACAGCATTTAGTTATACTCGAGCAAATCAGTTAATCTCATGGCAACTCAAATTTTCCATTTTATTGATAATAATGACAGCATTTTGCCCCATTCCATTTGGGAAGAAAGGCAACGTGTAATAGCGGCATTTTATCAAGACAGCTTTTGATTAAAATGAAACAAGTGACAGTATTCATATTTCCTAAAACACATAACAGAATTTTGAACCTTATAAAATAAATAATGGCAGCAATGATATCATTTAAAGATGGCAGCAAGAGAATTAAATGACAGCATTAAATCACAAAGAATCTTTTTAAAATTAAATATGGCAGTATTTGATTCTTTAAAATAGATGGCAATTTTGAATTCATCTAAAAGAGATAGCATTTGTTTACTTTAGTTTAACTGAAGCAATTGAAGCATACTGAAATTAATGACAATCTACTATACATATAAAGTATAGTATTATTCATTTTCAACATTTAACATCAATATTTAAAACTGAAGTATAAGCGTTAATATTCAGCATTTGTCCTCTTAACATAAAAGATAGTAACATATGATGCTAGTAAGAGAGTTGACAATATTCATTCTTATAAACTAGATAGCAACATGTAATCACATTTGATGAACTAATAATATTTATTTCACATAATTCATTTGACAATTCATTTTAAAAGTTACGGGAGCAATTCTATCACTTTACAATAAATAATAGCTTATTAAAATGAATGAACAACATTGGCTTATTTAAACCCAACTGCGTATGATTCCTTTGACAAGATATAACAGCATTCATTCTGATAACATAAAAAAATGGCAGCATGTGATACTAAAGACAACATTTCATTATCTTATTCAATTGATGGCAGCCATTGATTTGATATATAATTGATGGCAACATAGCAGCATATGCATTAATATATAGTATTAGACATATAAAGAATTTTCAACCTTTATCCAATGCCCAAAATACAATAATCAATATTAATACCTAAAAATTTAGACAGAGCATTTGTTTCTAGCATTAGTAGGATGCTAAAATAAATTCTATAATCATAAAATACATCCCTAATAATTTAGCATTTAAGATACAGCAACATATATGAAAAAAAAATCCATCCTTATATGTAAAACTGCAGTATAGAACCTTATAACATTTAATTCATCATTAAAATAAGGGCAAAAATTAATTTAATATGATCCATTGATTTCACAAAATGTATAGACAGCATGTGATCTTAATTAAAGAATTTACCACATTAATTCTCATATAATAAGGCAGCAATCCATAATAACATCTAAAGCTACCACATAGCCATCAAATCCTTCCTATTATCATATCAGTCTATACCATATCGAGAACCTGAGCATAATTAAATAAGCTTAGGATTTCAGATTTATGAGCCTTAAATTATAAGTACTTAAAAGGATTTAATTAAGAAAATTTTCAAATTGGATTTCATAAAAACAACAAAATCTTCATTAGAAAAACTGTAACGATGCGTATAGTTCTCTTTTATTTCTCGTTGTCCATGAACACTCCTAAGTGAAGCAACTCGCATATGTCTTATGCATAATTATAAAGTTATTATTCAATAGGTATTTGATAAGATAATTATGTTGAAATTTGTAGGCAAATTATTGTGAACTTAGCTGAAAACATATAAAGATATAAATACTACAAAACCTTCTAAGTATAATTTCATCATCAAATAAGAAGTCATACTTATGATTTTGAAAATGTATTTCACCTGTAACTCAACATATTTATTTGGGTGTCAGGAATAGATGAAGTGTTCTTTTCTTTTTGCATTGAACTTTATTTCAGAATGATTTGAGGATCAACTTATAAAGAGAAGCATGGTACAAAACAAATAAAGCATGATTTTAATTATACTATGAGTAAAATAAAAAGTACAATAAAACTAATATCATCAATAAGTATGGCTTTATAAGTTAAACAACAGTCAACCAAACCAACACTATTCTTTTATCTCCAAACATAAGTATTTATAATTTAAATAAACAAGAATATCATATAATTCTATAGCAATTATAGATCCATCTAATATTGCTCGTTTGAGAGAGAGAGAGAGAGAGCCATTGAGTATCAAGTTGATCTACAAGTTAATGTTAATCAAATCTTTACAGATTTTCAATTCAGCAACAATTCATCTGGTTGCAACCATTATAAAAGAATTAGCCACTAAGTAAAATTAAGTTCTATATCAAACTAGTCGATTTCAAAAGAATGACAAAGGAAAGAAAATTGTTAACTGAATTAGGAATACATTTCAGGAAGATTTATTCTCAATTAGGTTTAAATAAATCTGAAAGTAAAATCCCTAGTGAAGAAGATTGTATGGAAGATTGTATTGAAGGTTCTAAGCACATGATCAAGGGAAGGTGAAATGAAGAGTTACCTTACACTCTGGTTTGAGGTCGGCGAAACTTAGGGTTCAGTGAGGGGAGGTGTTCGGCTACACATACCTGTCCTCCTTTTAATGTCGCTCCCGAAGTGATGAGTAGTGGCCAAAGGATAAGGATGGAGCGGTTCTTATCGCTAATATGGACAGCTGGAGTCCTTCGTGCGTATGGGAGGAGACGTCCCGAGGAGGATAGGAACGGGAGGACTCTCGGGACTGGAGAGGGAACGCGTGCGAATGGAGGATTAGGGATTAGGGTTTTCGGCTGATTTCTTGAAAAGGATATTAATATATATACTTTTATATATATATATATATATATATATATATATGTATATATTATATTATTTAATTTAGAATTTCCATTAATTAAATTTATATTGTAATATATCTCCAAATGAATTTTTTGAAAAATTGCTTGTTAGCTAATTTGAGGGTAAAGGTCTCAAAAATGAAATTAAAATTTTAATTGGAAGTCATCTTAATTATTTGATTTATCATATTAAGAAAATATAATAAAATAATCAAGAATTTTGACTTTCTCCAAAAATCACCAAAATTCCACCCCAAGCTAATTTGGGCGTGAGGAATGCAATGGCGAAATCCATTTTTGATACTGAAGTCTAAATAATTTAGGTATTTTCAGAATTATCTGAAAACTAAGAAATGTTGGAAATTACCAAACAGTCTCCAAATTGCACGAAATTTGAAGTGGAGATTTTTAACTCTATTATAAGAGTATTTAAAGAGATTTAGAGTCAATTAGATCACTAATGAATAAGTAACAACATTTGGGTTGTTACATGAAATGACTATATCAGATGTGTGAACTCACTTGATCAATACCTAAATTACAATTATGATATATAATTAAGAATATTATTAGGAGTTGATCACATTATAAATTAATATATTTTTATAATTTATCTCATGCTAAGAGTTCTATAAGAGAAAATCAAGGATCTTAAGGTACATGTCCAGATAATAAATCACATAAGTTCTCTAATAATCTTAGTACTTCTAATACAATGCTTTTAAAATTAATGTCAAATCAGATGTATTGTTGGAATTATGCAAGTTGAATTATCTTTCAATCAAGTTGATTGATTAATTGATTAAGGATTTAGATCTTAATCAGACATATTAGGGTTTAACCACTAGCCTTACCAAATTAAGACCAATAGTTAATTTCTAGGTCAATGACAAATCAATATATTATTGGTATATTATTGATGGTAAATTCCAGAGTTAGATTAAGTATCATTTACTTAATCAAATTTTTAAGATTCTTAAGTTCAAATATAATTTAATATCAAATTAATAAATCAAGGTGTCCAAATGTAGCGCCCCGCCCGTCGCCACGCGCAACTAAAGTATATAATAACAAAACAGTTGACGGCAGAGCGGTGCTGTGGCGGCCGCCCCCTGATTATCCGGATTAGGATTTGGTCGTCACTCAGCACATCTCTTACTTAACATTACGTTGGAAGATTAAGACTCTAATCCAATCTTAAGAGAAGGATGTGCCCTTTTTAATAAAGCAAAGAAGAACAATCATTTAATGAGTATAATATGAAATCAGAGTGCGGAAGAAAAAGGAATAAAGTATAGTAACATCCATCCATCCATAATGAAAAGTAAACATCCAACTCAGAATATAAAATGCAGAAAAAGAAAAGTATAATTTAAACCTATATTATTACAAACATTAAAGTTTAAAGGCTGAAATATAAAGTGTGTCTCATCCTCACGATGCAAAAATATAAAGAAACTATCAAGTAGTCTATGGATCCTCAATAACCTAAACCTCCTCCTGGATCTGCTCCTTATAAGGGTCAACCTCCTCAAATAGCTTAGAATCTACCATTATCAGTTTCATAATAGTATGGCCCAGCCAACAAAAGAAAAATCTAGTTAGACAAAATGTCTAAATACATTTTAGGGTAATCATTTTTATGTGTTTTATTGATATCACAAACTAACTAAAGCAAGAAAGTAGCGGTAAAGCAACAAAGAAAGAAAGACAAGTTATAATAATAAATTATAACTTAAATAAAATGTGAGGTAAGTACATATCTCAACTCAAGCTGCATAAAAGGTAAGTCAAGTTCTAATAAAAAATCTACTAAGTACAAAGAAAAGTCCTAAGTAATATGATCAAACTAAGCATGCTAATTTATAATGTAAAGTAAAAGATATTATACTGAAAAGAAATTTTTAGCATCCTAACATGCTTTTAATAAAGAAAAGTGACTGAATAGGAGAATTATAGAAAATTCTGTAATACAAAAGAATTGCAAAAAATGAAAATTTAACAAAAAGTGTACTGAACTGTAAGGTAAAAGTAAGTCAAAACTGTAAAGTAACTGAAAGACAACTGAAAAATGACTGTAAGTAAAAGTAATATAACTGTAAGGTAACTGTAAAGTAAAAGTAAAGTAAAAGTAACTTAAGGTAACATGTCAGGTCATGTACTTCTGGAAGAGCTTAAACAAGAATCATAATGCTTAAAATTTTCAATCTGCCAATGGATGTGCAACGACGCTGTTTTGCTTATCTTTCATGTTTATTTTTCACTTTTGTCCAAGGAGTACGATTACAGATCTTGTAATATGATGTTTAAAATAAATGAGAAATGTTCGATATTTTTGTATGTGTCCCTTTTCTTTCATTACTCAATATGATCCTGTGGTAAGTGAACACCCGATGTCGGAACGGTTTTCGCTAAATCGGCATCGAGACATCATACAGGATGACATCCTCCTATTGCTTTTAGGCCTTTAGATACTACAATTTTGATACTAATTAAGCCAGCAATCACCTTTGGATACTTCTTTTGAACATGGAGCCTCTTGGCTCCATATTTAATTTGTTCGAATTGCAACCTTTCTACGGTAAGTTCATTCGACGATTGCATATAATTTTGATCTTGCCATTGGTTACTCTGGAGTAGACGAATCTACTATACTAATTGAGCATGCAACCACCGCCTTTAGATTCTTCTTCGAACATAGTGCCTCTTGGCTACTTCGAATTACAGCATTTCTGTGATCAAATCATATTCAGCGGCTTCAGCAACCAATTATTTTTCATTTTTTCTATACCGAATACCAATAAAAAAAATTGCATTTATATTTATATTATTCAAACCTTCTATTATTTCAAATCAAATAAGCAATTAAAAAAAGTGTTATAGATCAAATAATTGTTCCATTTGAGATTTAAGTTGTGTTCAATAAAATAAAAAAATATATTTAAAATTGAGCTATTAAAGCTTGGGTGGCCGTTGCCCCAGAGGCGGTTGAAGTAGCTTGTAGCAGACATCAACGTGGCAGATTATGGGCCACAAACTTATGTTCTCTGTAAACCTCTCTCTAATAACGTTCGCAAGCTTACAAATGCATTGTTAGGGGGACGTCAACTTTGCAATTTCATACGTAATAGTTTATATTTTATTTTTATTTATTTTAGAAAAAAATTAGTCCCTAATGAATTAAGCTAAGGTTAAGTTAAGAGCAAAGAAAAACAGATAATAACTAAAACCAAATTTATATTTTATGTATTTGAATTAAGATGTGATTTTAATGAAGGTACAATATAATGTTCTCATTAATAAAACTAAATTTCTTTTTAAAGATATTCATTCAAATTCTCAAGGTGTGAGAAATTTGTTTATTAGGTAATGGTTATATGAAATGTGTGAATCCAAAAATATTAGGGTGATTTAGTTTAGGTAATTAGAGTGCACCCGAGATCAGGTATGTGTCTATGTTTACATTTGGGTTCTTCGGGATTTTTCAGTCATTTTTTTGAATTTGATGAATACAATAATTATCTCATGTTCACATTATAGATAAAATCATTTCTATTTTATTTTATGAATAATCTTTTGTACTTGGAACCCTTAATTGAGGTAGTTGGGGTTAAGGATCTCAATTTGACCAGAAACTTAAAATTCGAACTCTAACTCGAAATACTGTGACTTGACTCGAATTCGATTCAAAATTTCAAGTCAAATTCGAGTCGAACGGCTTGACTCAAACCCTATTTGACTTGACTCGAAATGACTCGAACTTCTTTTCTTTAAAGTTGAATTATATTCTTATATTTCAATAAATCAAGAAATACAAAAAATAACTATTTATTACCTGTACATTAAATATTTTTAATGTTATTTTGAGTTGATTTTCATTCCCTCTCATGAATTAATACATTAGTTTTTGTAGTGATTTCTTATGCAGATGTTTTCATAAAAGCTTTAGCTACAGTTTCTGATAGTCCACTCATTTCATAGAGCATTCAGCCTCATTTGCTTGTATGCATATGTGTTTTTTTAGGTCTTATAGTAACATGTTTATCTGAAATATATGTACCCGTAACTTTCCGCCATAACGCATATAACATACTATAGCTATTTGTCCTGCTTCTATTTGCTTAGTTGTGATCCAAGTAGGTTCAAGTGCTTTTATAGCATATCCGTCAAAACAAATACGATTACCTCAACAAGATATTTCTTTCATTCTACCTCTATGATGTTTACGAAATCTTATTTTTTGAGTTTTGAAACAGAATAATCACTATTTTATGCCGAATAATGGAAGAGCTGCTGCTATGATTGAAAAATTTTAAAGGCTCTTTAGCTGTTCTTTTATAGGTGTTTGTGCATTACATTTATAACAAAAGAATCATGTCACATTAATTGTTATAAAGAAAGTATAATACAGTTTTTTAAACATCATCACTTGCTTGTAATTTGATTTGGAATGGGCTGCTGGGAATCTGTCGATTTCACGATGATTTGGAGCTGGGCGAAAGGATCGCAAAGAGGCTGATGGAGCTGAAGCCTTCCAATATCTCAGGGTACCGATTGCTTCAGAACCTTTACGCGGCGGCCTATCGATGGGAGGACGCACAGAAGATGAAGGCCTTGGCGAAGGAAAGAGGGCTCAGATTGAATCCCAGGCATATGCTTATTGATCTGAATGAAATCGTCTATAATTTTAAGATTGGGGATATAGTTCACCCTCAGATCGTAACAACCCTAGTTTTGTTATCTATCAATTAGTGACCTAATTGACTATAATCTTTTTCCATTAGTCTTATAATAGTATTAGGAGTCTTCATTTCAATTTTCATACGATTTGGAGATCATTTGGCAAATTCCAATATTTTCTAATTTTCTGATAATTCTGAGAATGCCTAAATTATTTAGATCTCATAATCAAAATGGAGTCCACCATTGGACTCACCAAACCCAAATTAGCTAGGGGTGGTATTTTAGAAGTGTTTGGAAGTCGTCGAATTTTCCCCGAATATTTTAATAATATTTTAATAATCAGAAAAAATTAAGATAATTAAATTGACCTCTGATCAAAAATCTGACTGCAATTTTGAATTCTTCACACCTCAATTAAGTAAGGGTAAATTTTTGGAATTTTTTGTAGTGCGTTTGGTTATTTAATTTTGTGTGATAAAATGTGTATAATTAATTAATTATTTAAAGTAATTAAATTAAATATTATAAATAATAATTAAGATATCAAATCGAAAATTTACAAAACCGCGCGGATCCCGTGCGTGAGGCTAGCGCATGGGACAGCGATTCGCGCTGATCGTAGCCGTTGCGCTAATCTGGATTTAATCAAACGGTCCTGATTTGATATGTGGTTCTCCGCTTGATCTAATCGTTGAATCTTGGCATGGTTTGGACGGCATGGATCATTTCTTCAGTACGTCTCTCTGCGCCACTACCAGACGCAGAGGCGTACTCAGCTCGTAGACTGCTGCCACATCCTCGGCAATTAGGCCCTTTCTACTCCTCGATTCTTCCCACTTTTTGTAACAGCCCAACTCTTAAGCACCAAGGTATTGTCCGCTTTGACCTCAAATACCTCACAGTTTTGCCCTCAGAAGATAACTTCCCAGTATGTCACCCATTATGGGAGTGCTCCCACATAAACACGCTTAACTTTAGAGTTCTTATCAGGAACTCCACCATTATTAGAAAAGGCGCCTCTATATTTAAGAGTTTCAGTTATTACTACTTAAGTGGGTCTTCACAATCTCCCCAACTTAAGTACTTGATGTCCTCGTCAGTATCCACACATAGATCCAAGAATCATTCATTGGGTAGATAGGACTAGAGGTGACCCCTACGGGCACAAGAGGTACCCATAACCATATAGTATATTAATCACCATAGGTTCAAGTGGCTGCTCACATGAAGTATTACTTTTGCCCTGTATGTCACTTAGCACCTATCTGACACCCTATGGTCTGCTCTGATACCATTTGGAATATCCTAAACTCTTAATCACCACAGTATTGTCCGTTTTAGCCTGAAAGGCCTCACGGTTTTGCCCTCAGAAGATAACTTCCCAGCATGCCACCCATCCTAAGAGTGCTCCCACATGAGCACACTTAACTTTGGAGTTCTTATCAGGAACTCCACCATTATCTGAAAAAGCATCTCGATGTTTAAGAGCTTCACTTAGGGTCTTCACACTTTTGTTCTTCCTACCTAGACGAGCTACCAGAGAACCTAAGGAGCTACAGGCGAAACTTTTGGCGTGCGACTAGAGCAAACCCTAGCCGACCGATCGACCTGCCAGGTACCCATCTTCCCTTACTTTGTAACCCATGTTGTAATGTTGAATGTATATAGATTCATTATAGTATCTCTTATTCTAGTTCGAGTACTAAAGGTTTAATTTCTATATTTCAAATTTTCACCTAGAAACTCTAACCCTAGCTGAAATTATTGTATTCTTTTGTTCTTAAATCAATTTTGGAGAGGAGCTTAAAAATTAGGGATTTCTTCTTCTCATGCAAGAACCCGATGGTATCTTCCATTTAATTGGTTCTAGGCCTGCTAAGATCTAGTATTTTTGAAGAAAAACCTAATCTTAAATCTCTTGTCGTCGCCTCTTTCGGGGGAAGAAGACAACCTAATGAACCGGTCGGTACATTCTTTCCAACCACTAGTTCATTCGTAGCCAGCGTGTTAATTAGAGTGGGCCCGCCTTATTGCATGTCCCAACTACTGGATGACACGTATCCGAGGAGATACGTGTCACTCAGAGCACGCATTTTAGAGCACTAACGATAGTCAGCCACAATTTTAATGTTGTCTTGATTTCTGTTTTTAAAATTTTTGTGCCACTCTAACTTATGTGCAATTATCCGATTGATTGTTTACAAATTAATTAATATTAATTTAAATTTATATTTCATTTAATCCAAATTTTAAAAATACTTAGCCAAATATTACAAAATTATATACCATTTTGATCACAAAAATGAGTAGATTAATAAATATAAATTAATTTCTATTTTGATAAATATTTTAATTAGTCAATATTTAAGATTAATTAATTAATTACAAATTAATTTTATCATTTCATGTGACTTAATTTGATCATTTAATATCCAAAATAAATGATCAAATAGTCCATTTCACTCATAAAAATATGAGGAATAATAATATGAAATTAAATTTAATATTTAAACCTTAATTTTCATAATCACTTTTTAACCTTAATTAGGAGTCATAAAAACCCTAATTTCCAATATTATCTAAATTTGACATACTTAGTATCATTTTTCTTCTTATGTTATAAGGATTTCAATATTATGCAAAGTAATTTGATTGGACAATAATTAGTGATTTTAGGTTGTTGACTCTTAATTTGGTGTTATTGTGATAAGTCTAATTTCTTAGATATCATGTTTTAGGTATTATAAAACCCTAAGATATCTAATATGTCACATTTATTATTCCCCATGTCAAATTAGATTACTTATGTCTGAGCTTAATTCTCATTTTTTAGCTATGTGAATCAATTTCAAAGTACTTGATTCACCTTTCAACCCTAAGGTAGAAACCCTAGGTTTGATTTAAATTTGAATTATAGTTGATCCCTAAATCTATTAGTTACACCTGTTAAGAGTAGTTAGTCTTAATGCCTTTGTAATTATAGATTATTGAATCAACTATGACTAATTTTTAGTGACTAGATTAAAGCCTAGTTTATTTATTCTAATTCTTAAAGTCTTCAATTGATTCCTTTAAGAACTAGTAATAGGAACCCTAATTTACTTAGAGTAGTTTAGGAATCTTATAAAATTCCTTGAACTTTAGTAATTAGGATACTTGGAATTTGTAATTCTTAAATCTTATTATATATTTACTTTAAATCTTTCACTTTATTATAACCTAGCTAGATTAGTACTTGAATGGTTAAATCCTTCAAACTACAACCTAGCTAGCGAACTTTATTGAATTAAACCTTAACTTATAATTCCTTAAGTTTGATATGTTCTTAATTTCAATCTCCTCTTACTAGTCACCTAAGCCTTGATTTAGTTATCCTAATTGAATCTTATAGTTTAGGACTAGAATAGAACTAGTTTCTATTTGTATTGATTATACTTATAAATTATTTTTTCATAACATAATAAATAAAAGGAAACTATTATTTTCAAAACTCCAATTATTACTATTAATTACAATTAACTTGAGATTAATATCTTAAAGTTAATTGGGAGCTCACTTAACTCCAATCATTAAGTAGATTATTAAAGTTAGATAACTTTGGATATCACTTAGTTTCAATTTTTAAACTTTCTTTGAATACTTGTTTAGCTTTGAACCTTATTCATTTGAATCATTCATATAAGATATTGTACATGAATAAAACTTTCACATTAAAAATAATAGAGGTTTATATTTGTAATAACTCAAAGTTGTTACCTAGCTTGAATTTAGCTTAATCATATCGTAATTATAATTCCATCAAGTTCATCTAATCGTTAGAACCAAACCAAAAAGGTTTGGAGCAATTCAGAGCTAAATCCAATCTTTTGGATTATTTTAATATTTAATTAATTAGAAATTGAGGTATTTGTTTTGACTCAAAATTGAAATCCGACTTCGTCGTTGCAATCGTCACCCCCAAATTAGCTAGGGGTGATGTTTTGGATGCATTTAGAAGTCGTCGAATTTTCGTGAATATTTTAATGTAATTAAATGTGTCGAAAATAGAATAATTAAATAATTGTCGGAATTGAAATTCGACTTTGCTGTTGAATTCCTCACCCCCAAATTAGCTATGGGTGAATTTTTGGAATTTTCGGAGCGCATTTCAAAAATCAGAATTTTTAAATAATTAAGGGAAATAATTATGTAATTATCCGATCGCTTATTTGTAATTTCCCCAAATATTTATTATTTTTGGCTGATAGTGTGGCGACCGGGGATCGAAGTTCGAGAGTCTTTAAAGAACAATTCATTTCAATTTGAAAATATATACATTTTTATAATTCAAAAAGGACATAAGAATAAAATAATAAAATTCACAGTCCTTTTATACATATAGCCAAAACATATATGAAAAGTTACAATAGTTTGAATTTTACAAAATAAGAAATAAAATATCTATATTCTTCTGTTTCTTTAAATTCTTCTTCTTTTAATTTGGCAAATCTTCTAAGTCTTTTTAATTATCAAAACTTGAAAAAATTCAGTTTACCAGTCAGGTAGGAATACGCAAATTATTCTTATAATAATAAATTTAGCATCCTATAATAGGTATGAATCACATATGAAAAAAACTGAAAGACTGTAAATAAAGTAAGCAATTTCCAAATTCAATTTTTGCCCTACAAAATAGCTGTGAAATTCAACATATATGAAATAAATTTATCAAAAGCATTTGCAACAATAAGTCGAGTCCGGAGACCCCTAAGCCCAAATGGGTAAGCTCATAGGCATAATCTGTAGGAAGCTTATCTCGCCACCCGTCGGTAGCTTACTCAAATTAGGAACTGATGGTGTGTCTTTCCTCTGGATTTGCCTACTTCCTACAAGAGGCTAAATCCCTCCATATAACTCCCAGGGGCTTACTAGCTAGCCCAATCTGTACAGATTTCAGTTTTGCATTCCACCATCCAAAGACAAACACCACAAAATATATATAAATTCTTTTTGTTACATGCTTTTTGATATAATTCTTTTGCAGATTAAAATGCGGTAAGCAGTGCAAATAATACTCAAATGGAAAAATGGCTCAAATAAGAATACTGAAATAAGACTTATAGGTAAATTTGCGTACCTGACTTGTTTTGATAAAATCAACCAAATTTAATTTCTTTGATCTGCTAAAATAATGAAATTTATCAATTTAATGTTTTTATCATGATTTGTAATATTATGTTTATTTTGATTTATTTGAATTTATTTTTATTAAGTTATTTATGCCTTATAAGGTCAAATTGGGAATTTGACCTTATAAGGGCATTTTAGTAATTTTACCTTTAATAAAATATAAAATTTATGTTAGTTTATTGTAGATTATGCTTTAAGGTTTCTATAGAGTCTAAAATTATCAAATTCTGATATAAATTGGTTAAGTTATAGCTATTCTAATTTCTAGGGTTTATATTTAAGGTTTATTATAATTAGAGAGTGATTAGTGATTTTAGTCACAAAATTATTAAACTAATTTCTAATATACTTTATGAGTTATTTAAAACTGAAATTAATTAATTTGGATTATTATATTTGTTAATATTCACTAATCAGTTTTTAGAGTAATTAAGGTTGATTAGGAGATCTAACTGTTGGATTCTAAATATTTTTGCAGTTTATTGAAATTTAGGTTCTTCTGATCTAAATAGATATGTGGATCACCTAATTTGGAGCTAAATTGACTAACTTATAGCTATTTGAAGTTTATAGGGTTAAAAGTTTAATTAGGGTTAGGTCCTAATTATGATTAGTCAAATTTTAATCCAAACAGAAAAATTAATACTTCTAAAATATTCCTTAGATTTTTCTGAGTATTTTAAGACCTATATTTAGTATATTTAGATTAGTAGTTTATAAATTATGACTAAATTAAATTTTATGATTTTTAGGGTTCAATTTAGGGGTCCTAAATGTCACTATGTTAAATATTAGTCCAAATGAGAATTTAATTCTTCTAATAAATTCTTTATATTTTTCTGATGAATTTGATATATTTATTTGTATGATTTGGATGAATATTTTAGGAGTTATTTTAAGTTTAAAGTTTTGGTATTTATTTGATTTAAATAAATTTTATATGGATTAATATGAATTCATAAATATAAATTGACGTGATTATTCTGTTTACTTAATTATATAAATAATACTTAGTATTTAATGATATTTATTTTTCCGTATAAATTATTATTTTACTTTTATCTATTTATTTTATTTGCTTATTGATTCTAATAATTAATTTTAGTAATTAATTATTATGTCATATTATTTATTAACTTATCTATATAGTTATTTATTTGTATTTAATTAATTATTTTAATATTTCTGTTATTTAATTATATTATTTGATTTTTATTTTATTTATTTTATTATTTACGTTTATCTATATATAACAGAGTTATATATTATAAATATATATATATATATATTTATTTATTATAATAATTATTATTATTGTATTTGATTTGATATATATATATATTTATAATATTTTCTGTTTATTAATATTTACTGTATTTGATTATTTATTTTACTATTTTTATTTTATTTTATTTGTAATATATATATACGTATATATTATTATTATTTTAAATATTATAAGAAATTAAATTAATTAAATGCATTATTTTAATTAATCTGCTTTATTTTATTATTCTGTTTGATTAAATATTTCTATTATTTATTAAATTATATTTAAAATGTTATTTATTGATCTATGAATTTTAATATTTAATTATTATGTTATATTAAGTATTAATTAATTAATTTATGTTTATTCTTTTCTGTTTATTTGAATATATGTATTTATACTATATTTAAAAAAAATTTCTTAAGTAATTAAATTTTGTATTATTAAGAACTTATAATAATTTTAAGTATAATTATTATTTTTCAGGAAATGAAGTTTGACTAGTCCTTCCTCCACGTGGCGTTTGATGATTTGCTGAGTCTAAGTAGATGGGTCCCATGTGTTGGCGTCAGCACTGCTACGTGGCAGTAGGGATCGAAGACATCGCCTTCGTCCCCAAAGTCCCGTCGCAAAAGTGCGAATTAGGGTTCCCAAAATTTCGCTGTACCGGGCACCAATTGAAGAAGTACAGGTGCCTATCGAGAGGTCTTTTTGAGATCTCTCGATAAACGCTGGAATCGATACTAATAGATCTCCCTAGCCTTAGTTATACTGATGCCCTAATTTCCAAAAATGCAAAATTGCAGGCTTAAATTAATCCCAATGAAATACAGTTTATACTAATCTATTTGATTTATCTACACAATTGCAGAACTTCAATTTATTGAATGCAGAAGTTGAGTATAGATAAAACCATGAATTACTCAAATTAAAAATTTGCAGAATCATTTACAATACGTATTGTATCAAAAATTGAAATAACTTCAGAAATTCGTAGTACCTCTATATGATATTGTGAAAAGGATTGATTGCGCGAAGATTGGAGCAAAGGAAAAGGTTTAGGTTTAGGGAGGTTCGATTCGTCTTAAGGATTGAAGATGTTGTCCCCTCTTTGTTTGAGATCTCGATTTATGTATAAAAAGAACCTTACGGCGGTGGAGGTTATACGTGAAGAAAATGGTCGCTTCGTGCCCTAGATCGGTGACGCTCTCGGATGGATAGGGCGACGCGTCTTGATCCTTTTTGCCACACGGAGCTCTTTGAAGGAGATGCTCGAATTCGTCTGATCCTTTCGATCAGACGGATTAGGAGAGTACGCAACTTTAAACCGCGTGAATGCTACGGCGTTAGGGAAAATGAAATGTGCTGTTAATGTTACTTAAATTAATATTATTATATAATTATTTAATTTAATTTAATCAATTTAATTAATTAAACTTAACTTAATAATTATATTCAAAAAAAAAAAAATTTTAAATACCTTTCCTAGCTAATTGAGGTCTTCTAAACACAATGGTGTACTCAGATTTTTGAATCCGACGAGTATTTAATTACTCGAATTTTCAAGTATTTAAAATAATATTAAAATATTCATCTAAAAATTGACGACTTCCAAATGCGTTCAAAACTTCAACCCTAGCTAATTTGGGGGTGGTGAACACAATGGCAAAGTCAAATTTTTAATCTGAGATCAAAATTATTTAAATATTAATAAATATATTGAAAATTAATTTCTGGTGTTTTACAGACAGCCCCCCATGTATTTCGGCTGGCCATTCCCCCTTCCTCCCTAAGCCATGCCATCCATTAATGCTCAAGCATGATGGCTCTACCCCTCTAGCTCCTTAGCCATGATGAGGCCTCCCCTCCCCTCTCCTCCTTTAAAAGGAGAGCTCAGCCCCTCTTCTCATGCTTGTTAAAAAATTTCTCATCTCTTTCCCTGTACCGCCCCGCCCCGTCGCCGGGCGTAAAGAGTAATTTGGCGGCAGAACGGTGCACTACTCGAGGAGGAAAGAATACCCCGTCTCCCTGAAATGGCTGAAAACTAAGCCCACCTGAAGGGCTGCTGACTCAACCTCAAGTAGGGTTGAGAGCTAATACTAAAGATTAGAGTAGTATCCTTATCCTAAGTATTAAGCAAATACATACATTAGATTTAGAATATAATAAGGATCTAATATATGTATAAGATATCAGCATTTCTAGTATACTGATCACATCACAATACTAAGTATAAGTAGTATAAAAATTAAGTGCGAAAGCTTAAAGCAAACATCCAGAATCATTCATCATAAAAGTTGGAGAAAACATTCATCTCAGAAAAGAAAAGAAAATACATCCAAAATTATTACAAACAATTTACTGAAATACTGAAGTAAAACTAGGTACTGTAGTGAAAATACTAAGCAAAAAGTAAAGCTGGAGGAGAGTCCACTAGTACTCCACAGGCTCCTCCTAAATCTCATGAATGTCCTCCTGACGTGTCTCAATATACTCCTCAGGATCTAGCAAATTATCGGATCCCAAAAGTACCTCGTGTTAGACAATAAGTCTAACACATCGAAATTAATCTGACAGTTCTAATTATTCATTTAACATTTACTTAATATGAGTAAATCTACAGAAAAACTGTAAAGGTAACTGAAAGTACAAATCTGTCTAAAACTGTACAAAACTGAAGCAGTGTAAAGTAAAACTAAATTATAACTGAATACTGAAAATAAATCAAAATAGTACTGAATCTGAAATTGAGTAATCATATATACAACTATATTGTATGTCACTAAAACTGTGCATCTGAATATGCTACAATACGGTATGCTACTGATATGCTACCAAAATATCAATAAACTATTATGAGCAGTACGGTCTAATATCTATATACACCCTATTAGGAATACTATTTATTGATGATACTGATGCATCCAGAACTTCCCCTGTCAATGTATGCAATATTCTGTAACTCATAGATCATCACTGATACTTATACATCATTCTGATTCTCATACATCTTTATGATATTCACACATCATGCTTATGCTCATGCTCATGCTTCTAAACTACATGAGATAAATCCAGAAAATACTTTAAAATTTGATAATGAATCCAAAGTCCCCATTGTGCAGAATCCTGCTAAAAGGATTCTGACTCCTAAATTTAAATCTTGATAATTGGTTAAAGTTGAGAGTTTATTTAAAAATCATTAGCTGGATGATTGTATACACATATTTAGTATATTTGCAAGAAAGGTAAATTTAACCCTTAGCTTGTTTAAACTACATTTATCGAATCGCACTACGATAGGAGGCAGAACCTGGTCACAGTTTACATCTCAAGCTAAGATGTTAAATGCTCTAATTACAAGCATACTTAGTGGTCTGCGCAAAGTAACTTAAGATACTTAATTTGCTTAAACTGCACTTATCGAAGCGCACTACGATAGGAGGCAGAACTCGGTCGCACTTTACATCTCAAACTAAGGATCTTGTTCACTAATTGTAACACTCTTAGTCTTGGAAGATTTACTTTAATGGGATTATATTCGGCTAATCCCGCAGAATAGCACCTGGTCATAAGTCCACATTAGAGTGAATCAATCAATCCTGAATATTACTAAATTAATCCAATAATATGGGTATACCTTACTATACCCAACCAATAATATGAGTTCAGCAAATTCTATTTAATCGACAAGGATTTATCAAATCTATTAATCCTTACTCTAATTAGATGTATCCTACACAAGGCTCCAAGGATGTGATCAAAGGATCACTCAACATGGGTTGCTACTACAATGAATGAGCCACAATCTAAATACTTTAGGAGATTCCTACTACAAGGTATCAAGTTCAACTTCTAAAGTTATGAAGGAGCAACTAGGTTTCTATCTCAATAAGTTACAAAGGTCCTTCCTACCTCAATGTTTCATTAGTTAATGTCTTCAATCATTTCAAAGATGAATCCTATAGCAAGACCCTTAAGATCTCACTTTTCTATTTCTTAAGGTTTACTTGTTATACTTAAGTTAAGATGATTAGATCAAATGATTAAAATTCATTTGATCCTTTCTTATTCTATAATCATGGGATAAAATTAAAGATCTTATTAGATTTAGATCATTGCATAAATCATTATAATTTTATTTCCATCTTATGCTAATTGTCTTATATAAGAGAAAATCAAAGATCTAAAGTTTGGATTCAGATAGTTCAATCACACATATTCAATGTTATCCTTAGCACTTCTAACTTGATGATTTAAGATCAATACTCAATCAAATTATTAGAACAATGTAAATCAGATTCTCTTACAATCAAGTAGATTGATTAAATTATTAAGATTTAGATCTTAATCAAGATAAGTTATAGTTTAATCCCTAACCCTTCTATCATTAAGACCAATAGTTAATTTAAAGGTCAATGGCAAATCAATGTATTATTAGCATATTATTGATGTCAACTTAGGTTTGGATTAAGTATCATCTACTTAATCAAGTTATAAAGATTCTCATGTTCAAGTAATCACATTTAAGTGTCCAAATAAGTGTTAAGGTTCTCCAATATATATCCTAAGTTCATGAACACATATAGATGAAAAGGTAACATAAAATAAAAAGGTGATTATTGCTAATCAAAATCTAAATCAAACAAAAGAGATTAGCACTTAATCACAATTTTAAAAGATCTAAGTTTCATGCCATTTAGATTATTAAGGTATACCTAATTGATACAAGCAATTAAAACTCCAGTACTTAGCATATGGCATAACATGTATTTAAGATACATAGGTTTTGAGCACTTAATGAAATTGACAAAGTTTCAAATTCAATTTTCAAATAGAATTTTATGCAGTATTCAATTTTAACTAAACCCCACTAGGGTCCTAGGGGTCTTAAAACACCAAAATAGTTGAGTTTTGGCCATTTCAGCCAAAACTGGGCAGTTTTACAAAATCTGGGCAGTTTCCTGAGAATTCTAGAAATTTTGCAAGTTTTGGCGCTGCAGCGCGCTGGAGCGCATTTCGCGCAGCAGTGCGCTGTAGCGCTTTCCGCACGGCAGCACACGGTAGCGCCTTTGCGATGCGGCTTGCTGCGGTCCACTGCGATCCGCTGCAATCCGCTGTGACCCGCTGCAACGCGCTATGATGCGCTATAGCGGTTCATTTTGCAAAATTATTGTTCAATTAATTTATTTTGTCATTTCCTAAGATCTGAAATATTTTTGCTAAGGTCCCCTGCAGCGCACTACAACACGTTGTAGTGTCCCATTTTACAAGTTACTATTCAATTAATTTTTATGGTCGTTTCCTAAGTTTCGTGAAATGCCGCAGCAGCGCGCTATAGCGCGCTGTAGCAGTTCATTTCACAATTTTACTGTTCAATTAATTAATGTGCATTTTTCCTAAGTTTTTCTGTCTACTACAGCCCGCGGTAATCCGCTATAGCCCGCTGCAATCCGCTGTAGCCCGCGGCAATCTGCTACAGCACGCTGCAGCGGCAGACGGTGATTTTGCCAGGTGTGAAACCCGCGAGAGCTGTTTTTCGAGCTTATTTACTCTCAATCCAGAGAGTTTCATGAATGGTGCCATATATCAATGGAAATGTATTTCCAATACCTTTCCATAGACACCAAAATTGGCACGAATGAAGCATCCTATATATATTAAAAATATGGATGAATGACAGGGTATACAAAATAGAGAAAAATAGAGTATATTTTCATGAAGTTTTTAAGAGCCATAATGGCTTTCATACATGCATATAGACATTCCAAGGCTGCATTCTAACATCATAACATCATAAGAAACTCAAGGAGAGGAGCAAGAGGGTACCTTTTAGTCCTTGCTAGAGGAGGATGAGGAAGGCTTTATCTTCTTCAAGATCTTGGAGAGGTGCTCCTTCTTTTAGCACTAGGGACTTAAGGGAGGGGAAGGAGATGTGAAAGTTTTTCAGCAAACTTGAGAAGGGGGGCTGAGCTTTCCATTTAAAGGGGAAGGAAGAGCTAGGGGGCCATCATGAAGCTAGGGAGCCTAGGTGAGGGGGAGTAGGAGCCATCATGAGGGAGCATTAATGGATGGCATAGCTTAGGGAGGAAGGAGGGATGGCCAGCCGAATTGCATGGGGATGGCCAGTCAAAAATATTTTTAAAATAAATGAGGAAATTGTAAATTAGGGAACCAAAGATTTCTTAATTACGCATTTATTTTCCCTAATTATTTAAATATTCCAATTTTTGAAACGTGCTCCGAAAATTCTCAAAAATTCACCCCTAGCTAATTTGAGGGTGAGGAAATCAACGATGAAGTCGGATTTCAATTCCGACAATTATTTAATTATTCTATTTTTCGATGCATTTAATTATATTAAAATATTCACGAAAATTCGACGACTTCTAAACACGTCCAAAACATCACCCCTAGCTAATTTGGTGGTGACGATCACAACGGCGAAGTCGGATTTCGATTTCGAGGTTAAAATAAGTACCTTAATTTTCTTATTAAAATATTCTGAATTAATTTATTGGTCTCTGAATTGCTTCGAACCTTCACGGTTAGGTTCTAATGACTAGATGATCTTAATGGAATGATAATTACGATATGGTCATGCTAAAATCAAACTGGGTAACAATCTTGGATTGTTATAGTAGAGCTTCATCATTAGCTAGGGTGGCTAGGAGTAGGGGCCATCATGGATGGGCATTAATGGGGCATGGCTTAAGAGAGGAGGGGATGGCCAACCGAAATAGAATTTTTAAAATAAATGGGGAAATTGCAAGTTAGGGCCTCAATGTTTGCTTATTTACTTATTTATTTTTCCTAATTATTTAAATATTCTAATTTTTGGAATGTGCTCCGAAAAATCCCAAAAATTCACCCCTAGCTAATTTGGGGGTGAGAAATTTAATGGTGAAGTCAAAATTTGATTTCGATAATTATTTAATTATCCTATTTTTCGATGCATTTAATTACATTAAAATATTCGTGAAAATTCGACGACTTCCAAATGCGTTCAAAACATCAAATAAATTCTTTCTAATATCACATGGGTGCATCACAAATAAATAATTATTTCTCATGGGTGCATCACAAATCATCTTTACATTCTCTCACTTATATGAATATATATATATATATATATACTTATATATATATTCATTGAAAGTTTGCAATTTTGGAATATCTAACTCTATTCCCTCTGGAATTGGAGTTCTATAGGATAAATTATTTTTTCTTAATGACCTAATGTTAATTGGGTTATTTGTCATTAAATTTATATTTAAAATCAAAGACATCTTATAAAAGTTATTTTGAAGAAATACTAAAGTGCAATAAATCAATTTTATTATTTTGAAATTTGTATTTATTTTAAATTAATATTTATTAAGAACTTATAAATAAAAATATATAATATTAATTATTTTTAAATAGAGAAATACTACTTTGACCTACTGATGTGGCATAAAAAAATCAATTGAATGTATTTGAATATTATTTTATTAATGATTATTTATTTATTAATATAATACAAATATTATTTTTAAAATTTATATTAAAATGATATCTAAATCTTATTATATGGGTTTGATATAAGTTTAATACGATTTATTATATTGTCTAAACTTTATCAAAAAAGAATTATAACTTTATAAAATATAAAATATAATTATTATAATTTATTTGATTGAAGTAATATTTTCTTTTATTTGCTGATGGAGAAATTGATTGAATTGTCTCATATAAAACTTTTCAATATTTTTATATTTACATATTAATATACACCAAAATATATAGATGATGTGTCAATCTAATGTGTAAGTAGATTGTTAATTAAATACATCTTTTTATGGAGCCTATATGTAAAAAATTAAAATAAAAAAAATTATTAGTACTGAATAATTTTTAATGTATATTCTTGTATAAGCATAGCAATTTTCTAATCTCTTGAAAAAATATTTATAGAAAATGATATGCTTACATAAGAACATATATCAATAATTATTCAGGACTAATATAATTTTTATTTTTTTAATTTTTACATATAAACCCTATAAAAAATATATATTTAACCAATAATTTAGTTTTATATTAATATATTATTTATATATTTTTTATAATAATATTAATTTTATGAGTATTGCTACACTTACGCACTAGTATATATTAAAATATATAAATGATGTGTCAATCCAATATGTAATTAGATTATTGGTTGAATGCACTTTTTGATAAGACCTATATACAAAAATTACAAAAAAAAAAAAATTTAATTGGTGCTGAATATTTTTTAGTATATATTCTTGTGTAATCATAGTATTTTTCTAATTTTATATATTCTGCTTTGTCACTCATTTACAAGTTTAACATAATTAATACATTTAAATTTAATATTAAATTGATGATAATTTAAATTTAGGGAAATGTTATTTGGACCTGCTGCAGTATATTTTATTAATTTTTTTTATTTATATTAAAATAATATAAATATTATTTTTAATATTTGTATTAAAATTATATTCAATTATTATTTTGTGGATTTTTTTGGATATCATATCAGGTCCAAATAATATTTCTCTTAAATTTATTAAAAAATTATAAAAAATAATTGTTTTTCCTTTTCAAATCATATTATTTATTTTTTATTTTTGAAAATTTTCGGTAAATAAGAGAATTCTGGCATCATATGCCAGGTGGCAGGAAACGGAAGCAGTAAAGCATCATCAGCTGCACAGGCTGGTCCAGCCAGGCTCAGACGGATGCCGGCCGTCCGTTTCTTCACGAATGATTGTGTTTACTTTCACATGGACACATGGGTGGGTCCCCACCACACACTCTATTTTTCTCTCTGCTCCTCTGTCGAATCAAAACCATATTTCAGTTTTTTTTTTCGAACCCTAGCAAGCTGCAATTCGAAAACGCAGGGAAGGAGGAGCTGCAATATTTCTCTCTCCGAGGCGTAATCTGTCGCCGCCCTCTCTTCCTCCGCTCTTCTTCTCCTGCGTTTTCTGAGTGAGGACGGGCTGAGGATTCAGGACTCGATCAAGGGCTATGGCTTCGGCGCATTTCTCTCCTTTCCTCGTCGTGGCTTTTGCGGCCCTCATTGTGGGCGTCTTCTTCCCTGCGGCTCACGCGCAGGCCCCCGCGCCGGCGCCGGCCAGCGACGGTCAGTTTACATTATTCCGATCCTAACTTCCTCCTCTTGTGATGAGCACTGGTTTCTTCCATCATTCTTGTTTTAGGCTTTTTGAAATATGTAGCGACAACATTTAATTTTTTCGTAGTAGATGAACCAGTGCGCCTTATGTCCTTTGTTTCTCCATCTTCAATGGAAGATTGCTGCAATTTCTTTTGATTTTTATGTTTTAAATATTTTGATGAATTAGTCGGGCTTAAATTGCCCAACCAAAGCGCTCCCTAGTCTTAGCCTTTTAAGCTTCATCAAATCTTTGCTGTTTACATATTGAGTGCTCAATGTTTATAATTTGTTCAGTAAAGTTTCACCGAATCTTACCCCTGTTTATAATCTCATCGCGAGATTGAAAACAAAAAAAATGCCGAGTAGGTGATAAATTTGACGCATTCAAAATGGTTTGATCGTCAGATGACTAGGAAAGAGTAGGCGCTAGCAGCTTGTTTCGTTATAAAGATTTGAGAATGTGCAAGAAATAAACCTCTTTTTTTTCTCGATGTTGATTGATGAATCCAGTCGCAAAAATGGTAGCATTTAGGAATCCTTTTAAGCCACGATAATTTTTTCAACGTTCTCTTTGAGGCTGTTTGGTAACAGTCTGCATTTAATGGACTAAATCCTTAAAAAAATCTTCCAAACGGTGTGGAATTTAATGTAAATTCAAATCCTCAAGTCCTCCAATAATTGCGGAAGAGAAGATTTACAGATATCCAAAATAATAAGAGAAAATTGCAGATTTTTTCAGTTTTATACTTCCTTATTATTAATTATTTATTAAATATAATATTAACTACAAGAATAGAATGCATTAAATTAAATTAATTAAAACTTAGTTTTAGCATGAACAATAAATTAATTTTGTTTTGCAAATTCAAGAACTATGAGCAAGTATATTAATAATTAATAAACGACTAATTAGATTAAAAGGTTTTGTTTCTGTATATTTTTATGTGATTTAAATTTTGTTTTGCATCTTTATCTACATAAATCCTTATATCCTGAAGGTGTACAGCCAAACAAAAAACTAAAGATTTAAAGATTTTAGGATTTACTAATTTTGGATTTGATGATTTACTAGATCCTCAACTACTGTTTACAAAACAGTCCTTTGTTTGTTCATTTTTCTGTGTGCTGCAAAAATGTATTTTATATGAGATTTACAAGATGTATTTTATGTATTTTTCTTTTCTTCCACCCATAGATCTCAAACTTCTTTCATGTTTTTATGTGAGATTTGCAAAAAATATTTTTTATTTGAAAATTTTGTTGGACAGCATTTTCTTATATGTGTAACAGGCACAAATATATGGAATCGTTGGTGTAGACTACCATATATTATTCCTTTACCTCTTAGAAAACTAAAGACTTATGTTTGGAATGCAAATTCTACTGTTCTTTGGAAAGATATAAAGCAATGGATCTCTTGAAATTGTTGTTTGTGATTTACTTAAAAAAATTATTTTACTGACTAACGTATGTTGTCTGTCATGTATAGTTATATTCGGCTTGCAGATAATTTTAAATTGTAGATATGTAAATAATATTACAAACATATGATAATATGTTTGACATCAAAAAAAACACTGGTATATAATAGCAAAATTTGACATTTGGTTGAAATTTTATATTCTTCCATTTTTAGACAAAGTCGTTTACTCAGCAAAGGAAGCATATGCTCTTCCTTACATTGCTTGGTATTATAACATTATTGAATTTGTAGATTTCAGTCAAGGTAATCCTTTTAATGGGAGTCTCTTTTGCTGTACTAAACATTTTAAATAGGTTAATTTGAAAGAGTTTAATTACACGTCTAACAATTAGCTTCCAAATAGCCCCAAACAAATGAATTTTTTTCTTTAATATAAATGGTTGAAATGCACTTTAGAGCTGCTTGGTGTATGCTAGAAATTTTGTTTGAATCTTAAGCGCAGTATGCATACAGGCTTCTAGAGGGGATGGATTGCTTATATGTGAGGCATAGTTTTTGTTTTCATTTGATTTTTCCCCGCCATAATCCGCCTCTATACATTGATCGCATAAGTGGATTGGGGCAACTGACCATTGTGTTTTCCTCTTCTTTCGTTTTCTTTAAAGTGCAGGTGTTTCTTATTCGTCTTCAATAATTTTATCTTATGTATTTTTCACATAAATCTGTGTCAATTGTTTATTTGTTTGATTTTTTTGTGTTGATCGTTCGTCATACTTTAACAAGTACCCCAGGCCTGTTGAAAAACCATTATTTCTCTGTTTTGTTCCTAAAGTTTTGGGGCTGATTGGTGGTGATGGGTGGGAGGACGTTTAACATTTTCCTTTTTGAAATACTTTGTAAAGAGAAAGCTTTTATGTTTTAATGAAATGATTGTATCGTGTTTGATGCATATTCTTGCATTATAGATGAAAAGTTTAGACGCAGTCATTATAAAGGAAATTCAAAGGAAACTTTATAAATCTTATAAAGTTGTGTTAAATATACTGCAAAATAAATCGATCTCTAGATACTCATTGGGTAGAACTGAAACAGGATCATTGGTTCATAATGTTGATCAGGAGTAGTCGGGATAGAACCAATGATTAATATGATGCTTTTTATCTATATTTTATCTTTAACTAATATTTTACGCTTTCTGTATAACTGTTAGTGGTATAGTATGGATATGCAGTTTAGATGTGGATGCAAGAATGGGAGTTCCCTTTTTTGAATTCTTTTTCTTTGAATCATAATCCATTTAGTGAATATTGTGGTCGAAAAACTCAAAGTTTGGAATAAAAAAAATCATTTTTGAGGGGACAATTTGTTTTTTATTTATATAAGAGTTTTCTTTATGACTCCTTTTTACAAGTTTATCATCAGCTGAAGCTTGCTCCAACGTTTCTACAAATTGACTCATTTCTCACCTTAGGCCCTTCTCCGCATAATGTGTCGTAGCCTCGTGGTTAAGGCTAAGGACATGTTATAGGTTCAAGACCCATCAGTCACATATTCGTTTCTTATTTGAAGCTTACCTTCTTTAATCACATTGCTGGTCTTATAGCTTATAGCTTTCTTGTGAAAGTGTATTTGCTATTATTTTGTTTGATTGAACCAAGAAGATACTTGAATCTCTTTGAATCATTTTATGAATAAAAAAATGAATATTTATTATTTAATTAATGGTTTTATTTTTGTTCCTCTGTTGTGCAGGAGTGTCTATTGACCAAGGGATTGCTTACATCCTGATGCTGGTCGCATTAGTTCTTACATACCTCATTCACCCCTTATCTGGATGATATAACTCTCTCCTTCACCCTTCCCCACAGCATGCATCAGCATCACTTCAGTTCAGTTCCTCTAAAAAAAATGGTAAAGTAAAAGAGTAGAGAGAGCGATGTGTGAAAAACAAATGAAATGCTTTGTTTGTGTAGAGAAAATTATTTGGATCTGCTGTGGTTTTCTGTTGTCTCTTTTATTTTTTCTTTTGTTTTGTTTGAGGTTTTGTTGCTGTTATTAATTATCATTATTTGTGAGCAATGTTATTGTTTCCAAATAGTATTATGTTTTGTGACACCTGTTAATTTGTTAGGAAGACAATCTTATAGCTCAATGCCATGCTTAATATATATTAGTATGATGAATACATCAGTTATGGTCTCATATTAATTATATTAAGGCATTAATTTGAGCAATGAAGTGACTATTTGAGCATTATTCTAAAGAATGAATATAAAATCATACTTTAAATACCCCCCTGAGATAACAGATTTTCTTGGAAAAAATGTTAAAAATAATTAAAATTAAAGTTGGCTAAGATATAGTTGTTGGGATCTTTTAGAGTTATGAAATAATGCAGAATAAAGATTGAGATAATGAGCAAATGAATATGAAGCAATAAAATAACATGTAAATAATTACAGTTACAAGATAGATATTTATGTGGTTTGTTGTTAATATTTACAAATATGGGAAGGAGAGCAAAAGATTTCACTATTTAGAGGAGTTACAATAAATTTTTGGGTTTACAAATCCTTTCAAGATTTTAAAAGTTTTTCTTCTTCTTTTCAATAAAGCAACCACTCACAAAACCAATGAAGGATTTTATGGCCTCCTTGGAATTTTTTTTCATAGCATGAAAATGCCTACTTTTAAGTATCCAGCTCATTTTTAGACCCCAAATGATCCAAAGTACCTCCCAATTTACTTGAGGCGAAACCTGAACGAAGCATAATTCGTCAGGCGCTATGGCGCTTCGTAGCGCCTAGGCTTCAGGTAGCCAGTGAACGTTGTAGCTCCCAGGTCTCTGTTTTCCTGCAGTTGCGGGACAACTACCGCTGAAGCGCGCTGCAGCACTTGATTTCGTTATAGCGCGCGCAGCGCCTGTTTCCGCTGTGGCGTGCTTCCAACCTGCTCCTTGTTAACAATCTTCACCTCATATCTCATGTGCTCCACATGAGAGCTGACTTTTTTAAGCTTTTTATCAATGCAGCTGCACTTACTTGGTTGCCTACATATCCCCCTCCCAAAAGAATAAAGTTATCCATAGTTTTAACAAATGAGAAGCATATATATGGTTCTCCAAATTCACCAAAGGTTTGGAATGGATAAATTTTTGAACTATATGCACCTTTGTCATCATATATGCAGGATTATCTTTAGTGTTGATTATCTCTAGTAAGCTGTGACGGCCGGGGAATCGAGTTTGAGAATTTCCAAGGAAAAATTCACACTTTGAAAATATATATTCATGAAAGTAAAAAAAATAAAATATATAAATGTCCATAATTATATTCAAAGCCATCCATATGAATTACACAGTTTATGATTATTACACGATAAGTTTGAAATTTAAAAATATCTTCATTATGCTTACTTCGCAAAAGCTTTGACTTTAACTTTTAAAATGCAAGAACAATTCTTAATTATCAAAATCTAAAAATTTTCAAATGATGTCAATCAAGCAGTAGTGCGTAGATTATTTTTATAAAAGTTACATTCTAGCATCCTATTGTAGACATAAATCAATATGAGAGTGATATGAAGAAAATTATTGCATCATATATAAGAAAGTAAAGCACTTCCCAATATAATTAATTATTACCCTGCATATTAGCCTTGCATTCAAAATATAAGAAAAATATGAAATAAATTTTATCATAAGCATTTGTAACATAAAATTGAGTCTGTAGACTCATGAGCCCAAATGGGTAAACCCATAGGCATAACCTTTAAGAAGCATTCTCGTTACCCATCGGTAGCTTATTCAAAATTATGAACTGATGGTGTGTCTTTCCTCTGGATTTGCGCACTTCTTTAAAAGGGCTAAATCCCTCCATATGACTCAGGGCTGCTAGCATGCTCAATATGTACAGATTCTCAGTGTTGCTTTCTATCCTCCAAAGATAAATACCACAATAATATAATAAATACATTTCATCTTTTTGTCACATAACTTATGATAATATCTTACAAATTAATAAGCGTTAAACATATTAGAAAGCATAAACAGTATTCAAATGAAAATAACTCAAAGTAGGTATGGTGAAATAAAACTTATAAGTAGATCTACGTACCTGACTATTTTGATAAAAATACAACCAAATTAATTTTTTTGATCTGCCAAATAATGATTTAATTTATTAATTTAATATTTTATGATTTATCATGATTTATTATTTATTAATATAATATTAAGTTTATAAGAACTAAATTTTATAATTTAAGTTTTTAAAATAAGAAAATGATCTAAATATTTTTTAATTGATTTTGAATCATTAAGTTATTAATTTAAAATATAAAGATATATTTAAATCATTAAAATTTATTTAATTTAATATTTGGCTAAAATGACCAAATGCCCCTCTTAAAGGTACCTAAAAATGATTTTAAGAATTAGGCTTTCTAATTAAATTTTCTTAATGCTAAATATTTTCTCACTGTCTAATATGAAGATAGATACTAAGAACGTCTAATTTGATTAAAGATTAAGGATAATCAGCTTAAATTAGTATTTAAGCTCACTAATAATTGATTAATAATTTTACTTAAGAAAATTTGGAATTTTTATTATACTTATGTTTCTTAGTGCCTAAGGATTCCATAGAATCCAAAATATTTAAATTCTAAGGTCTTTTGACTAAGTTATGACAAAACAAAGTTTAAGGTTAAAAATGTAATTTAGGAGATTTATGAATAAGGTTAAAAAGCTAATTTCTTCATTTAGTGTCCAAATTGAGCAAAGTCAGTGGTTATAATTTCCTTGTAGCACACTGATCATAATGAAACTTAGTTTGCTCAATTTAGATTTTATTTGGCTAAGTTGTAAGGCTAATGAGCTTAAAATTATGATTTAAGCTCATTAATTGGTGATTAGTGAGTGATTAGTGAAATTAATTATAGAAATTTTATTTTAACTATGTCAATGTGCTCTCCTCTATTTTGTGAGTGATCAAAAACTTAAAATTTGAATTTTAGACAATTAATGAGTCTAATATTCACTAATTCATTTTTAGAGTAATTATGCTAAATTAAGAAATCTAATGACAGAATCTAAAATTTTCTTGCATATTAGTATTTCTTGTATTTTCTAATCAAAATGGTATATTGGATCAATATATTTGAATGTAATTTGATTATGTTATGATAATATCAATATTTGAGGTTAAGTGGTTAATTAGGCAAATAAAGTGATTAGTGAAACTAATCACCAAATAGAAAAACTAATGAAATAATTTTAATCCTAACATAAGATGTGAATAAATTTAAATATTAATTTAAATAAAAATTGAACATAAAATATTTATTTTTATGAAAGCAAATCTAAAGTTTCCAAAAAATATATAATTTTTCATCTTAACATAATATGTTATTTTTTAAATCTTATTTAAATATGAGAATAAGTATAAATATTAATTTAAGTAAGAATTTGAACATATGAAACTCATATTTATGAAAGATATAATTTTTGCAAATGAATTTAAATCTAAACATTAATTTAAATAAAAATTTTAACATATTATATATATACAATCATCCTAATATTAGCATGAACATAAATATTTAAGAAAAATTTCATATTCTTTTAAGTTTAAATATGATTTGAAATTTTCTTAAGATAGACTATTGATCTATATTTACCCCATAAAATAACTTAAGTCAAATTTAAGTCATTACTCATGACTTCAAAATTTAATTTAAGTTTCATATAAGAGATATAGGGAAAGAGAATACATTTGCAATATACTTATTCATCTTGGAACCAAAGAGAGATTGGAGGATGATGATAATTTGTTAAAGTTCCTATCACTTTAATGGAAACTTGAAGTCTTTTGATGCTCTTTTAGTCTTTGAGAATGTGTAGGGCAAAGTGCCCTAGCTTGAGGAAGAAGTATAAGAGAAAGAGATGGAGAGGGCTTTGTGTGCTTGATGTAATTATCAATGGAGTCTAAAGGAGGTGAAGAAAAATGTCCAGCTCTTTTTTATTAAGTAGATTCCAAATGAAGGCACTATAATAGATCCAATGGAGAGTATTTGATCTTAGAGAGCTTGAATGGTTAAGATTTGGATGATATTTATTTTGTCATCTAATAAAGAAAAAATCTATTATTATATGAATAGCATATTCCTATGAATAGAATCAAGATGAAATTTTTGTGAAATTTTTATTTAATATGCCCAAAAGTGCTAAAAATGAAAGTTTAATCATCCATAAAATTGATCACGTAAAAATTACCAAAAATTCAAATTGAGGTATCCATTAGATATGTCTTGATGAGAGGATTCCATAGATACTAAAATCGCTCAATTTGGATAAGTGGTTGAGCCAAAATTTGCATTTGAAATTTCAGCTTTTTTCTTATTTTTAACTGGCCCGTCTGTTAACAGCGCAGTTAACACCGTTAACAACGATAGCTTTCACCGTGAACGGTGTCATGCGCAGATTCAATCTGCACCGCCTGCTTGAGCGGCAGATGACGGCCGCCTTAAGATCCGCCGCTTAGATTGACGACGTCATTGACTCATGCCGTTAACGTCGTTAACACTGTTAACGACGTTTTTTTTTAGCCAAAAATTGAATGAGTTCCAAGAAATCTCAAAATTTCACCCTTAGCTAATTTGGGAGTGAGAAACACAATGATAAAGTCGAATTTTGGATTCGATATCAATTTATTTATCATAATTTTTTGGGTATTAAAATATAATAAAATATTTGAGAAAATTTGACGAGTTCCAAAATTTTCTAAAATATCATCCTAGCTAATTCAAGGGTGATGAGTGTAATGGCAAAGTAAGATTCTCAATATGATGAGAAAATAATTAGCATTTTTTTCTTAATTAAATAAAATAATAAAATAACCAGGAAATGACGAAAAATTGAAAAAATTCAAATTAATTACCAAAATTTTTATAAGAATATTCCTAGCAATCCTATAATTTTATTTTGTCAATTTATTGTGAATTTAAAATTAGAAAACTAAATTTAAAAAAAAAATATGATATTTCACATAAGGTCTCACATTCTTCAATTACATCTCGAACGAAATGGTGATGGACATCAATATGCTTTGTGCGAGCGTGACAGACCATATTAGTAGCTAAAAATATAGCGCTCTAGCTATCACAATAAGCTACAATCTCATTTTGCTTCGCACTCAAGTCTTCTAGCAAGTCTTTCATTCAGATAGCTTCCTTGAACGCTTCAGTAACTGCCATATATTCAGCTTCTGTCGTAAATAGGGTAATAATAGACTGAAGAGTTGACCTCCACCCTACTTGACCTCATGCTATAGTGAATATATAATCAGTTATTGATTATCTTCGATCCAAATTTCCGGCATCGTCAGAGTTCAGGTATCCAACGCATAAGTTAGCTATTGAGAACTGCTTATGAAATATTAGGCCAACACCAATTATATCTTTCAGGTACTGAAAAATCCCCATCACTGCTTGCTAGTGATCTTTCCCCAAATTGTGCATGTATCGGCTCACGACTCCAACTACTTGAGCCAATTTTGGTCTAGTGCAAACCATGTCATACACCAAGCTTCCAAATGCATTTCTTCCTTTTCAAAATTTATTTTTGGACATTATTTTGCAGATAAGTGAAAGTGAGGTATTAGAAGTATAATCACAGACTTTATAAAGTCATCAATCCTAAACTTCCTCAACACCTTCTCCAAATACCCCTTTTGGGTCAACCAAATATTTGCCCTTTTATCCTTACAGATTTCCATCTCCGATATTTTATTTGCCTCTCCCAAGTTCTTCTTTTCAAAGTTCTTTGATAATTGATCCTTCATGTGATCCATCTTTATTTAATCTAAAATAGCTATCAATATGTCATCAACATACAATAATAAGTAAATAAAGTTATTTTGAGGCAACCTCTTGTAATACACATAATAGTCAAACTGGCTACTTTAGTACTCCTCATTTTGCATGAACTGATCAAATTTTGTGTATCATTGTCTTGGTGATTATTTTAGGCCATAAATAGACTTGTCCAGTTTGCATACCAAATTTCTATTTTGACTAAATAGACTTGTAGCACATGACCTCAACAAGAAATTGCAGAACCCATAAATAAACTTGTCCAATTTGATCCAAATGACTATTTTGAAGGCTTGATATGAGGTTGGTAGCTCGTTGAGTATGTAGAGTAAACTGGAAGAGCCTGCATCAACAATTTTATCTGTTATTGATTTGATGTTAGATATTCTTGCATAGAGCAAACTCGAAGAGCTGCATTGAGTTCATTTTTAGTTGCATGATTCTAGAACGAATTGCCGATTGGAATCGACATTTAAGAATCAACCAAACCTCGCATCGTGCGTCTCAATTGAGAGCATAGGAAGAATATGTGGGTAGATGGTAGTAGAGTAGAGAGTGAAGATGAGGTTTCGATTGAAGGATGGTAGATTCCTTTGGTATAAAATTACAGCAATAATTTATGGGTGTTTTTAGGTGAGCACTTATTATGAGTGAATGGTAGTGGAGCAGCTACTTGAAGTTAGTTATAGCTAGTATTGATAGTGGATAAGTTGCTTGAAAGTTACTCTCAATTTATATACATGTCTTCTCTTTGCGTGCAAGAAAAATCTATAATTGTTTCTAGGTTAGTGATTAAATTTTATTTTTCAAATGACTGATATTTTTATAGGAAAAATATTCTGTTTATACAAAAATATACATAAAATAAATATTCATAATGCATACTTTTTGACTATGTATTTAATAATAATTTATTTAAATATTAAATTGACACATAATTTTTATATTTTGATGATTACTAATGTGTAATGTAGCAATATATATATTTTTTTTCTTGGGAGATTCTCATTAGCATTAATATCAATGCTTCTTTAAGCATAAATGGATTTAATTTATTTCTTCTTTTACAATTAAGACATTGTCGGACCTTGCGACACTTTTTTCTTGAAATATTTCCTGAAATTTTACCATATCTGATTAGTCCTACTTTATAAATAATATATTTAATAAAAGTTTGACTACGCTAATTGTTTTAAAATATTATAAGTTGACTGAAGGCAAAAATGCTTATGATAATGTGTATTATTTATTTATTTTTGTAATACTTAAAAGTAAGATTTTTTACTTTATTCAAAAAATGGTCAAAAAATACGCATTATGAATATTCATTTTTGTATGATTCTCAATCGGAAAACCATATACATTCCTCACTTTTTTTTAATAGTATTGCTACAGTTACACAATAATATATATTAAAAAATATAAATAATATATCAATCCAATATATAAATAGATAAAGAAAATCTATCTTTAATTAATTAATTAATATTATAATATCTCTTATTAGTCCCCTCAGTAATCTAGAAAGATAATCTCATACTTTCTATACATTGCATCAATAATGAGATTAAAACTGCTAATAATCAGGCAAAAAAACGAGTTGCTTTGTCACAACTTTGCCAACTTTGTAATAAAATGAATAAAAACATTTCCCCATACACAGATTGCTGTCAATGCTTCAGTTGCTGTAATTGCATAATTTATGTCGGAAACAAAAAAAATTGCATCACTTCAGTAGTCTCAAAGACCGACTGTTGCTATGGCTCGATATTAGTCTGTCAATCATATTTGTGCTAATTAATCAGATATCAATTGGTCTGCATATTCGAACATTCTATTTTTCTAGCCACTACTATTAAATGTGACTGCTGTTTGATATTTCTCCTTATACTTATTTACTGCCTTAGCATACAACCGGGCTTAGCACCCATAAAATGCTTCCAAAAAAGAGAGCATTCTATATAATAAAAATCATCAGATAAATGCCACATCGAATACACCTGTTCAATAGGCCCTACAAAAAAATGAAGACAGTGGGGCATCACATATATAGTCTTATGAACCAGCCTTGTGGAAATACAATTTCTTGTAAGAAGAAAATTGTTAATGATGAAAACTTTACATTTTAAATCATACAGCCTAATCACTGAAAGAGTTAGACAATTCAAACTCTACACATAAAAAGTACATGGCACTCTCTCCAACTTTCATTGGGCCACCACCTACACAGTGAAGCCAAGTGAATTTAAATGTAAATCTTGTTTTAAATCATAGCTCCCCTTAAAATCAAAATATATAAGTACATCTCTTAAATTAAAAGATGTAATATTTATTAAAATATACCTTTTAACCTTATTGAGTTAATGAGGAGAATCCATCCCATTGTCTCATCAATTCATAAAATGACTGGAATAGAATGAAAAGGCTACCAGAAGCAACCAGAAGAATATGAGCCATCTCTCCCATTAAAGGCTGTCAGTTCATTCTTCAAGTGAGCTATTGTGTCTTTGATGCAAAGCATACTTTACCACCTCATAGAAGGAAACAACAATTCCTGTCGAAGGGCCGGCTCGACCGACCCTTGGGCCAACCCCAGTGAACAATCCCTTCATGCCTCCGCTCCTGACAAAAAAGTGGTTGAGTTGGAAATAATGAGATAATGTTGGTCAACACCTCATATTTGGCTCATTCATAATTCATCAAGCCAAATATGAGCAACTCTAATCATTAATAAATAGAACACAAACAAAGCTTCTTTTCCACTGGTGTTCGGTATGATATAAGCTTTAATATAATGTACACAATATGATAAGTATAAGTGTATCCATATATATATATATATATATATATATAGTGTGTGCACTTATACGATGAATATGTGTGGCTAGACCACTACTTTTCAAAATAAAGGCTACACTTATTCTTCCACATCCTCCCTTGCTTATTGATCTAAATAGCACAATATTAAAGTATTCAACATGGCATGGTCACATCATGGTATGTAAATTTTATCTTGCAACATGCTTTACTTTATTCCATTTAACTAAAGTGATGAATGGGAGGATAAAAAAAGTACAACTATCCTTCTTATAGTATATAGTAGGCTCCCATACAGAGCATGGGTGCACTCGTGTCTTGTTTGTGCTTGTGTGTGCGTTAAAGTATGTGCTTCCGTGTGTCTGTGTGGATAAACTATTATATATGAAATAAAGCACTTTCTTTCTATAATGATCTGCAACGGCAACAACAGTCGGCCTATTTATCCCTCGATCTAATGATATAAACTAAACTGCACTAAAAGTTAGATCACATGATGTGCTATCTATTCCTGTAACTATTTGTAGGTCTTCTCTAGGCCCAACAGTGCAGGGACTTCTTTAGCATCACTGCACCTTTCTAAAATCTTCACTCATTGTTCCAAATTACAGATTTATTACTCTGTACTTTATAAATCCATGCCCGTGTAAGAAAAAAAGCTTGTCCCTTGAGTGTTTACAAAGTAATCACACTAGCACACTTTGATCAGAATGTTTTAAACGTCCCTGCTCCATAAAGACATAAATACTGATCTTATATGATATAAGACATAAATACAGATTATACTAACTGTGATGCAAAAACAAGTCTTAAGAATAAACTGATCATATTTTTGTCAGAATGTCATGACCATTTTGTTTTTTTTTTTGGCATAACTACAGAAAAAGTATTGTTCTTTGTTGAAGACATTCAATGGCATAATTACAAAGGAAAAAAAGAAAAAGAAAATATCCCTAAAATAGTGCATACCTCCAAACATCCGATAGAATTCTCCACGTATTGCTGTTCCGTGCCCTAACCGGGTCCTGCAAAAAATTTATATTTTAGATATAGATGCCGATTGAAAAAGAAATTTTTTTAAATCGTTTATTCATTCAATTAAGAACAAGTATTTGCAAGCCTATAATCAAAATTACAATTTTTCAGTAAATTGTTAGCATTAAACTACAAAAACTTTAAGAAAAAATCAAAGAATAAAAAATATGTCTTTACATACATAGGACCCAAATTTCAATATTTACAAATAAGACGCATTTGTTTTAATAATCTTAAAATTCTTCTTAATACAAGTAGTTATGCTTTGTCATGCATTTTAGAAATGAAAAAATGATAGTGTTCTTTTTGTAAATATTAAAATAGGAACAACCTCTATCTGTCTTCGAGTTTTGACCACATCAAGAGGACATGTAGCAGCTGCCGCAAGGCTGCTTGCAACAAAACCAGCTGTGAAGTTTGCCCCAAATATGGCAACTGGACTGCCTTCCTCCACGATTAATCCAAGTAAACTCCTTCTGATCTGATTGATAATAATGCATTTCAGCTTATTGAAGTCTACGCCTACAAAATTTATATTTTTCTCTTTTAACAAGACAACAACAAAACCAGGAGGAACCTGACCGGTTCAAGAATAGACCAACAGATGGCTGAAAATGGAACATCTCGAGCAAGTTGAGACCCAACACCTGTCCACAGGACAGTATACCCTCCAACTGTACATTTTAGGAGATGAGCTAAAGCATCCTAATTATGAATAAACTAATCACTCAAAATTTGGACAATATGCAGTATCTAGTTAATTTTATCCCTTCTGATTCCTCCTATTCTATATATACAAATTTGAATTCGTTTCTATTATTGTTCAAAATATAAAGAACGAATTATTATCAATGAAATAAACAAAAGTACATACAGTTAAGCGGGTATTTTGAACTTCTGACAGGTGATAAAACGCCAAGTAAGGTTTTCCAAACTCCGGAAGGCTTTTGTCCAGTTTGGATCTCCCTGAATGCCTATTTTAAATAACAGGGAAAAATAAGGTTAAAATTTCAGAACAAATTTGAAAGCTGCATGAATGAAAACAACACATAATCCGAAGACATAGAAGTTACAAACTATAATAGAGCCACAAAAAGAGCAGAAATATAAAAAATTAAAAAACTTCTATGCTGATAACAAAATAGTTCAATATTCACTGGGAACTTTCCCAACCAAGATAATACCTTGACTTGGTCTGGCTCCTCTAAGTTCACAAGCAGCTGGCCACTTAACTGGTGCCAAAACCTAAAAATTGTTAACCATAACTGGATTTTTTTCCAGATTTGGGGACCCAGAAAATGAGTCTTCTATGCTTTGATGTAATTAGAGGTAAATTCAATGTATCCTAAGCAAACTGAAGCTTTTTAAGTGTAAAGCATATACAAATTTCTTGTGACTTGGTATTTCTCATCATCATTGATTTAGAAATAAAGATAATCTAGTTAGGTTATGGACATAGTGGAAGCAGCCATTATCGACATCACTCTTGTTTTGATTCTGTGATTATTATGTTTGTTGACACACTTTCAGGATCATTAAAAAGAAGACATTCCATGTGTTCTTCAAGCATTGGTATTTATTGGAGCGGTTTTAGCAATAAGCATTAGTGTTAAAGAGAGATACCCAGGTTTCCAAAAATTAGTATTAGAAGAAAGCAGACGTTGGAGATGCCAGATTTGAACAACCCATTTGACACCCCAAAATCCAACAATAATTTCATGAAATTCATTTACCTGCATTCGTGTTCTTGCTAGCTCAATAGGGGAACAGACTATGCAAGCTAATGAGCGTGCGGCAGAGCCAGCAAACAGGGGCGCATATGGAGCCAAATGTGAAGAATTCTTATTTGCAAGTTCTTCAATCCAATTTCTGAATATATCATAACAAGGCAGGTATATGCCCACCTGTAAGAAGCCAATATGCAATAAAAATGAAATAGAGAATATAAAAAATTTAAGGAGAAGAATCTAAAATTAAAACAATTGCTCAAACAAGTGTTATTAAAGTTACCTAGAAGGGTTAAGAATTTTATACAATAAAACATAAGAATAAAGTTTATTGTCCCCATACCACTGAACCTTAAGGTGGCTAGGGTTTTGATTTTCAGATCTCCAACACCCCTCCCTTGTAAGGTAGATAGGGTTTGGACTTTCACTCTCAGGCTATGCTCCTCAGCCTACTCCAAACTCAACAGCTACCAGCTTTGCCACTTCATGATGTCTCTTCTACCCTGTGCTTCTGCCATCTAATCCTTGCTTACTTTGGCCCAGGTCACCCAATGCAACAACGCTCTTCTGTTCACACCTCTCAAACCCTGGCTTTCCACCCCAAACTCTCTGCCACCAGCTATCCACCCTCTGCTAAAGCCACCATTTTCTGTAGCACAATATCCTCCAACAGCCATTGTTAGCAATCCATAATTAATTAATCAAGCAAACCTTACTATCTAATTAAGCACATCAATCCTCCTTGAATCAGTTAATTATACAACAATTAAAATGGGATCAAGCATTCCAACAAGCCTCACACCCCGTCCTAGTGTGATTGTATCTTTGCTTCCACTCAGTCAAATTACTTGATCTCTAATGAACTTCCACTTAATAGAGGTATGATGAATGTGTAATTCTTTTTTTAAATATACTACTTTTATTAATATGTAACTGCTTTCTTAATGAAGATATACCCTTTTATTAGAAAAAAAAACATTATAAAAGTGCGGTGACAACTGATGAAAACATTAAAATAGCTGGCACAATATCAATTGATGATTTTCCAGTTTAACATCATTAACATTTTAATCTTTAATACTTAAGATATTTTGCCTCCTATGTCACAATGTTTTCACTCAGCTACTATATGCAATAATGAAAAAAAAAAAAAAAATTTTATGCAATAATGTAATTATTATTACTGTGCACTATTTGGAACAACATTTAATACTGTCTTATCAATAAACGGCTATATGAATTGATATATAAGCAATTTGGAAATCCTTTAACAACTTGCATCTAAAACTTTCAAAAAACTAGTAATTTTATTCACTTATTTAACCATATTTATAAAACTTCAAAAATCACTATCTAGTCAAGTAAGCGCCATATTAAAAATGTCTCAAGGAATGCTAATATTAAAAGAACATGATAACCGAAATCAATAATATATGTTATGGTTTCTATAATATAGAAACTTACTGTTGGTATAGCTAGTGCAAGGCTTGCATTTGTTCCCCTCCACAATCTCGCATAACCTTCCTGAAAAGGAAAATTAAGATATAATGAAACAGCATTTTTTGAATATTCTTCAATAAGAAACAATCTGGAAAACTCGTGATAATTTTTTGAAAGGGTGACAAAACTACTGGTATCCATTACAAACTGAATATCATATAATAAAAGCACCCACTTGTCTGGCCACTTTGAATAATACATCAAATGTGCCTTTATACCGAAAGCTTTCACGAAGAGAAGCAGGTTCTGCTGTTAACAAACAATTACATGCACTTGAAGGAGAGCACCTGATATCTGAGAACATCTGAAAAATACATTTCAATAAAATTAACTCCACACTAAAAATATCTTGTCCGTATAAAAAAAACGCAAACAAAGCATGAAAATATATGGAATTGTTTCATTTAGTAGAACTTAATGAATTTAACAAAAAAAATGAGAAAGGAACACTAAATTACCATATTATTACCCCATAAATATAAGTATGTGAAATCTTTAAAGATATTTCCATTGCTCGTATCTTCCAAAATAAATGATAAATTTCACAAATCTTATTCTCTGATTATAATACATGTATTTATATATTATATTAGTATATTATTAAACAAAGACCTGTTAATATGCCTTATTTTGCATATTAACAATGAGCTTATTATTGTGATAAAGTTAATGATATAATGTTAAGCTTTATAATACGTAATTTTATTTCGCATTTTGAAAAACCAAAGCGTGCAACCATAAAATATTGGTATGTGAAATATTTAAAGATATTTCCATTGCTCGTATCTTCCAAAATAAAAATAATAAATTTCACAAATCTTATTCTTTGATTATAATACATGCATTATATATTATATTAGCATATTATTAAACGAAGGTCTGTTGATATGCCTTATTTAGCATATTAGCAATGATCTCATTATTGTAATAAATATAATGATATAATGCTAGTCTAAGTATATTATGCTGCCCTTGTCCAACCTTTAGGCCCAATTTTCATGGATGCTTGATTCTGGCTAAATACACATTAAAATAATAGGTTCTCTCTTCATAGGCATTGTTGTACAAAGCTTATACACAAAATATCATAGCAAGTGTAAAATAAAATGAATTCATAGAAATGAAACAGACATTATATGCATTTATCCAAAATAATAACTTACACCTGCAATGCCTCAACTAAATTTGTGTAGTTAAGTGAAAAAAACAAGGGTGTTTTTTTTTAATTATTGACATAACTAGAAGGAAATCATCATATTGCAGCATGGTAAAAATTTAGCCAAAATCTATTGTCCGGTTTTTTAATGGAAAATTATTAAAAAAACAAAATAGTAAAATAACGAACAATGCAAAACTTACAAAGTTAGCATTTCGAGAAGCAATATGCTCTCCAATACAGTTCTTGGTAAGGTGATATGGAACTCCAGCAGCTTGTGCTTGTAATCTTGTCTGTAGTGAACAACTTCGTCATAAAGTGCAAACAAAAAATTGGGTAACACAATAAAGAATTCTGTACTCTAGAAAGAAATACCGCTATATTGACTCTGCATGAAAAACATTTTCTACTTGTTAATCATCCTAACCTCTTATAATCAGATTTTGAGTTCACCAAGTGTTTTTCAGTTCAGAAAGAAAGAAAAACATCGCTCAAAAGCACATGCAACAACTTGCCAATATACCAGCCAAACAAGTGTAAAACAAAACTAGCATAAACCTTTATATGCATACAAATATGTATGTGTAAGGAAGTAAGCAACCCAATGCTATAAATTCATATAACAAGTCCTGAAAATATTAAATCAAAAACAAATAAAATAAAAGCTCAAGCACAGGTTCATTATGCTGTGGATTAACAATCTCACGTGTGGCTATAAAGCAGCTGATACAGTTTCTTAAATCACCACCAAATGTCCTGAACCTAAAGACTTCTAGCAATATTAAGTAGATTTTATTAGACATGGATGAAGTTGGAAAACAACCAACAAGTATCAAACTGAATATATGATAGAAAAGAAATATTTAGGGTTATAATTAAAGCGGCCTCTTAAGTCGTGAAAAACAAATGTTATGATCAGAAAAGCATGGTAATTAGGGTGCCTCCTTATCAACATTAGGCTTGTCAATGGTTGGGTTTGGATGAGTTCATCATGATGCAGACATGATCCCAAAATATATATTAAAATTTGAGTCAGCACAAATCTTATTCACCACTCATATCGAACTGAATTTTTGTGATATGCTATATAGTCAGATTGTATGAATTTAGAAGAGATTAAGTTTATATGAATTTTGATAACAAAGACTGTTTTGCGCTTAAAAATTTATATAAATTAGTAAGAAAAATCGGAAAAATTCATGCTGTTATTATTAATCCTGGCATTAATTTTAGCAGCTCATCTGTTGGACACATTTTATATCCTTTGTTGTAGATGTCAAATTCACCTTGTGTAGTAGGTTTTGGCCTGGTAGGGTTGACTACTTAGACTGAGACTCAAGGCTCTCTTAATCTTACCTACAAGAAATTGGATTGCAATCACCCCTCTAAGCAAAACAATTCCATTTATCCAAGCATTCAAATTTTTGCCACACCATATCAAAGACTTTTCAGCTATTCTTATTACCATCATACAATATTATCAACCTAATAAGAATTTCAGTAAATTAATCTTAAAAGACTATAATATCCTTTAGGAGTTAGTTGATTTGATGTTATGTGAAAAGTTATTAAGATAGAATGTTCTTCAGATAGCAGTGTACTTCAAATAACAGGTTGTAATTAACAGATGTCAGTGTCATTTTGATGTATTATGTTTGGTTCACTATCATTCATGTTATGTTACACATGAGATAAGATTACCCCCAACAGCAAGATGTAAATTTATATATGAGCAGCTCTCTCTCTCTTCACGAAAAATTATTCAAATTCATTTTCTTTAGTTATAGTTACACATGCTGTAGATCCAACTAAAAAAAATACAAAAAACACAAATTGAGAAAAAAAAAAAGTTTGGATGGAAGTTATTTTCCATTTCTATTTCGGATCTAGCAAGGATATCACATTACCGGCGAGTGCAATTGGAATACGTTCTTGAATAGGGGATGACCTTTCAAAATAGCAATGAATCCTTTGCAGTTACCTTGAGCAGCCACCGCAAAATGGTGGCGAATCCTCTACCTCAGCTTTGACGATGATCGTACTAGCGGGTGAAAACTTATTGTGTCATCTTCGTCCTTGGCGAGAGAGATTCGGGAGCATCTCCTTCGTCCTTGGTGAGAGCGAGAATTAGGAGCATCGTCTTCGTCCTCGAATGAGAATCAAAGAGAAGCACGATAATGTGGCGAATAGATTGTCTGTGGCGAATGTCGACAAATTTAGGCCGACATTCAGATAAGATTACACAATGGCATTTTTGAAATTTTAATAAATGAGACAGTATTGAACCTAGATGTCTACGAACCAAACAACCTCTTAACCATATGAAACTCACACTTCACCATTTTAATAATCAAGAGTAACTTAAGAAGCTATTAATCACAACTACATCTCTATTCGCCAGTATATAAGATCTACCATATTTAAAAATATTGCACATTATAATTATACCATATAATCAATTCAATTGTCTACACTACTTCAAGGTCCACCATCTTCTAAGCAATTTATCTGAAGTTCTTTTTTTTCATATTTCAATAGATGTTTATCTAATTAAAATCATACCATTTGTAATAAGCATATAACAAACGCTTCAATCATCATAATACTTTGTCGAAATAGTCCACAAACTATTTAAATATATCTAATTTATAGTTTTAAAAGTTGTTGGATTAGTTTCTCACAGCTTAATGTTATCTACGTAGCTAATTTTGTATAAATAAGTATTTTAAACTTTATAAAAACTAAATATAAATAAAAATAAGTAGAATAAGATAACCTATCAAATGAATAATGTAAATGTATATTGGAATTGTGAAAATCCAAGACACATCAAATCAAAGTCATAATAACATCTTTATAAAATAGTATCATGAAATATGTAATTAAAAGACCTAATAAAACTATTTTTTACTAAAACCAATATAGCCTAAAGTCTAATAATAGACGCTTCACACAATAAGCTTAATATCATAAAAAAAATATCATTAAATGCCTGAAGAAAATATAATTAAATAGTCAACAATAACTATCTTGATTAAATAAAAGATTAGTATTGATCAAATTTACATTAATAACATCATTTTATTTTTACAAACAAATTATTCCAAAATGTGCACCAAATTATATGTTAACCTTTCAAGACCAAAAATACAATAAGAAAACTCATTGATATATTCTCTACGCTTCTTTGCTTCTATATGAGATTTTTTTTAGATTAAAATGAATCTCTATTGTTATCTCAATTTTTCAAAGATGATATCCCAAAAATCTCTTCCATAATTTCATTGAATAACTCGTAAATTGAATTCTTTTAAGGTTAAACACAACCTTGACTATATAAAAATGTAACTTATCCAATCAGTAGAATTCCTTTTAATTTTCAAAAATTCATTAAAAGTTCAATTAAATAAATCATTGTGAAATCCGTGACTTTAGAAATCCAAATCATGGAACTAGCAGCAATTGACCCCATCTATCTCATTGCACTTTTCAAGTATTAAAAACTTTAGGATTGAATTCTTGTGTTTTGGATTTTTCCTCCTCAACAATGTAGTCTCCACTACACATCTTCAAACCCCTCAAGCAGGTTAATAGTTTCCTTTCTTCCTAGCTTAGAAATATTATTATTTAATGTCAGTAGATGTAATTTTTTAAAGTCAGCTCATGCCCACAAATCATATAGCAAAGTACAAAAAAGAGAACAATCTTGAGTGCATGTTACCCTGTATCCTTCTAAGAATGTCAAAAAAAACCGTTCATAAATATAATAAAATAAGTCCTCGTCACGAACAAATTGGCTCAAAAACCTGCGCAATGTTGCAATCATGCGCTCTTTGGATATATGAGATGTTTTTAAACATAAAAATAAATTTACAAGGGTGATATTTTATCTTTTTTTCACTTCAAGACCTCTCAAAAGCAATTGATTCGAGCAACGGAAGTTTCAAGTACAATGTCATCCACCCATTCCTTATAAGCATTCTTGGGCAGCGTACCACCTTGAATTTCCACCTCCAAGGGAGTTGTATTTTAGCACCATAGGCTACAATGAGATTTCCATTGCCATCCCAAAGGACAGCGTCACCAAAAGCCTCATTCTCATCATATTGACAGAAGCCATCAAAGATAGATTGAAGCCACTTCGGTTCATATGTTCTTTCAAACTTAAAATATTACGACTTCTTGAAGGAAGGATTTGTTTTCCTAGTGACATGTAAAGCTCTAGCCAAGTGAAAACACTAGGCGATCTTCAAATCACTCATCTAATATCTCTAGTTGCTAATAATTATAGCCCAGTAATGATCTTGGCTTAATCAGCTGGTTGAGGCATTGATTCCCTGATCACGAGCCCCATCTCCTTGGAGTTTTGACTCACTCCCATGAGTCAATGAAGATGGGAAATACTCATCTGGCTTTTCTGTCAGTGTACCATTTAGATCAACTGAAAATTTCCCATTTAATCTGGTACATCGTCTTTGAGCCTCTTCAAGTAATCGGAATCTTAACTTTTAAGACCTTTTATTCATCCAGTATAATCTCCAAACTTAAAAACAGGCTTTCCATAGGTGGTAGAACTTCTACAACATCCACAATGGGAGTTAGAAGGGTTTTTCCCTAAGTGTGCCATTTAATTCAACTAAAAATTTTCCATAGCTTTCCAATATGGCATGTCGTCTTAGTGCCTCTCCGAGTAATCGGAGTCTTAACTTCTAACAACTTGTTTTCATCCAGGATAATCTCCAAACCTAAAAATAGGCCATCCTAAGGTGGTAGAACTTCTTTGGCATCCAACATGGTGGTTTATAGGGCTTCAAACTCTTAGTATTTGCTGCCTCACTCAAACTAGATCATATCATAATGGCTAAAGTTTCTTTTCTTCTCCTTTCCTCCTCTCCTTTGAGATGTATAGCCAAATGAGATCATTCAGCTTGAAGATCTTTTTCCATTAGAAGTCTATCATGCCATTCTTTATGGTTATGTTCAATCTTCTTTAAACACTCAAACTACCTTTTTCCTTCTTCTGAGTGGCTCAAATCCCTTCTAGATATTCACTTTTGGTAAAGATCAATGATAGCTCTATAATGTTTTGAACTATCAAATGGTAATTACAAGTCACTCAAATTTACTGGCAAATAACCCATGCAAGCTTCCGATGGACTAATAATTATCGAGCTATGGGTTAATCAGTTGAACTTAAATTGAATATACGTTAGATTCTCATTTGACATTTTCAAGTTCTTGCTATGGAAACCTCTCAATAATCAAACAACTGACCAATTGACTTTTTCAGTATGGCCATCCATTTGTGGATGAAATGCCATGCTTTGCTTTAGTGTAGTGTCCATAAGGCTCTAGAGGATTGTCCCGAATAAACTCAAGAACTTTGAGTCTGAATTCAAAATATTTAATGCTGGCAATCCATAATATATGAATACATACTAGAAGAAGAGTCTTGTTGCATCTTCACTAGTCCCAATCTTCAATCATGCAAAAAGAACATTTTAGTCTCCATTGTGGCACTAATATTTAACAGCTTAATGGTTGTGAATAATGCTTTATCATAGGTAAGGTAGTTTTGTTGGGCTCCTTGAAGTATCACCAATAGTATGACACTTATCATGTCTTACATGGGAATGGCTCCCAATGCTCTTGAAGCTCTCAATGAGATATGATCTCTTCATATACAACTTGGATATACTCTCTCTTGATTTCTTTTGGTAGAGTTCATATTCGCTCGTTAAAATATTAAAATGAAATTGCTTAACGTCATATGTAGTTATTAAAGTATCTAAGATCTCATTTTCAATTTTGCACAGAGAAACACGCATGTAATATTTTGCATTATAGCAACTAGAAGATTGTTTTTTAACTATACACCAAAAGTAGTTAATTTTGCATTTAACTATCTTTGAAATCTTTGTATGTTCATTCTATATATGAAATGGTTGGTATTGAATAACCAATTTCAATCATCATCTGCATATGATAATCAACAGATTTTATTTTCTCATTTTTATTTTCAAAAGTCAAAACCGATTTCATCAAACAACAATGGCTAGGAGTAAGAAGCTAATGTTTCCATCTTCGAAGAGTGTCATAGAACAAGATATTTACTTTACAAACAATCAAATCTAACAACCTAAAGATACGCTTTGATATTACTTGTTGGGTTCGAGAAAACCTAAGTGACACTATCTAAGAGAAAGTGAGTTGCATTTAAGTAAAAAAATGGATGCCTATAAATATTACCCGTGAGAAAATTTCAAAAAATAAAATCCAAACTTTTTTGTTGTGCCGAAATCCAAGGGTCCCTTAGGAGCTTAAGTCGGGTTGTTGGCAGGTAGTACAAGCATGTGGTTGCGTGAGGAAGTCGTTGTTCTACTCATTTTATCGCTTTGTGTGATGTAAATAAAAATCTAATTTTTGTATACTATTTAATTATGCCAGTTAACGTATATCTAACCTTTTGACTTGTGATTAATATTGTGACTTTTGTTAGAACTCTGAATTAGAGTAGCTATGTTATCTAGTTGCAATAGTACTCAACTCTATTTACAACATGTTGATATTCCTTTATAAATAAAAATGCATGTTCACTAAAACGTTGTAATATCACATTGAGCTGGTAGCATGTACAAACCATGTCTTTTCTCTAAACTATTGTGTTCATGTTGTCCAAATATTTTTCAATTAAAATCTAACAATTATGATATTATTGATTCTGTGAAAGACGGGTAGCCTGAATAGTTAGTTAATTAGCACTGTTTAAATCTCTTAAGTGCCAAGAAATTGAAATATAAAATAAATTAAGGAATGTCTTGTGATTTGATTATGGTGATGTTGTCCTATTTTGAATTAGGGTTTCCCTTTGTTGTCTATACATAAGATGCTATCAGCATTGAAGTGCTAATAAAGACCATGTGGTCATAGGAAGAGACATTGACCTAAGTGGTCAGGACTCACTGTATTATTACTATTATTATGTGCAAACTATTGACGAGATGGGGGCAAAACTTCTATTTGCTAATAAGTTGGGTATCAATTCCCGGGGAGGCGGCATGTGAATAAGACCACATATTTACATAAGATCATGGTTCAAAAAAGAAAAAATTAGAGTAATTAGTAAGGCTCTCAATTAGGTAAAACTCACTCAAACGTTAGAGATTCAAACCTAAGTTTAATAAATAAAATAACTTGGTATCAAAGCAAAAATTTACTCACAGAGCAACAGCTGCTCATTCATGTGGGAGCATAATGAATGATGCAAGATATAGCAAGATATAGGGTTGAGAAACTTTTGAATACCTAGTGCACAACACATGAAGGAGAAGCATAAATGAAAATGAATATATGTACAGAGCAGATGCCAAAGCATACAACATCGACAAATCAGGAGACATGGACATTTTGCAAGCAAAAGAGGCGGCAGTCGGAAGATGTACAGCATGTTCCAAACTTGGAAAGAATCTTTTTTTGTCTGCCAATTTGCATGGGTTGGCTACACGACAATATTCACAGGGAACTTCAAAGAAAGGTCGTGAAACCTGCATGGTGGTTGGTTGTGTGGTGAAGCGCAACAGAGGCAAACAATGAAGTTTGGCCAAAGGCATCAAGACCTCGGGCACATGGTTAAGAGGGGGTACGCATCTCTCCTCTATGAATGTACATGTATGCGGAGCTGAATACAATCAGGTTCACTATACAAGAAGTGCCCACGGTGTAAAAAGATTGAAGAGTTGACTCAAATTGTGGAGATGCGAGATGCATCAACAGTGGAGCCAAGGAGATGTTTCGAGATGTGCTAAAGCGAGTGGGAGCGAGCCATGGTGCTACCTATTGGTATGAAGCGACTCTTCAGATGTGGATGAAACCCACAAGGCAGCAAGCGTTGAAAAGAGAATTGTACGGAATGATATTTGGAAAAAGGTTGGTTGAGCCTTTGAATGTTTTTGGAGACAAGGTGAGCCACACCACTCTACAAGAATCCTGGGCTATGTTGGCGATGCCAAAGTTGGAAGCAGTAGATGAAGACCTGCAATCGATCTTCAAATGAGAGGTTGTTATGTTTGGTGAAGCCTCGAGTGCAGCATGAAGAGATGAACTTAGACGAGATACACCAGGACAAGCAGCCAATGGCATTGGAGCGAGTTAGAACCGAACGTGGTGAAGGCTTAGCTCATTAGGTGGCCTTGAAGTAGACCATGGGATAATGAAAAAGCTCATAGTAACTTTCGAACCAACCAAATGTAAGCTAGATGCGAAGTGGGCTGAGATGGGCAAAGGAATGCTAGAGATCCTATAGATTGGGACGAGAGTCTAGTGCTTGGGCATGCCCAAGCGCTAAGGCAATGCCCCAAGGTTTGCAAGGAGCCGAGAGTACGGTGCTTGGGGGCGCCCAGGCGTCGAAGATGTGACCCAACACGAAGCCCGGGTACCTGAGCACGCCCAGGCGCCAGCAGATCAGCCAATGAACGAACCAAACTAATACTTGGGTACTTGGACATGCCCAAGCATCGGCAGATTGTCAAACAACAAAGCTGGACCGTGAGCCTATCGTTTTGGCATCCCCAAGCACCAGCAGCCTGAACCAAGCAGAGCTGAAATAGAGGCTTGGGCACACCCAAGTGCTCAATATATTATCTGACAGCTGAAGAAACTCGAGAACCCGACACTTGGGCACGCCTGGAATTGTCACCAGAGGACCTAACGCTTGGGCGCGCCCAAGCGCTGGTCTACGAATGCGAAATCTAGAGGGGATTTCGCACGCAGAAGCTGGTTATTTGGATATGTGGCATGACTAGATGGTGCATGTAAAAAATGTGGCAAATATCCAATGACCCTAATAAAAAGGCGGAGGCTGATGGGGGCAGTTTGGAGGTTATATATACCTAAGTGTGAGAGTAGGGTTAAAGAGCTTGAAGCCAAAACTTGGAGACTAATACAAGGTAGCTAGTCTTGAAGCTGCCAGGGATGGGATAAAGTTTTTTTTTTCCTCACACCCTCCTACAACTTCTTGTTCCTCCTTACAAGTCTTAGCTACCACAAGCTCCAATCACAAACACGGCACACATCCACATAAACTCTAAGTAACTTAGATATTTATAACCCACCAAATAGTTCCAATCGAACCCTAAGACTTTTGCATGTAGGTTGTGTATCCCCACGCCCCATCAGAACTAGCCAAGTGTCCAATAAGACATTACAGCGCTCCAACTTCACCCTGAAGTTCGCATTCGCCAACCGGCGATTGGACCGGCCCAAGTGCAGAGCCCTCAGGTTCCTTCAGCGGACAAGAAAATAAATGTAGAGCTTGGGCGCTCCCAAGCCTCTATCTTGACTTTCAACTTGATTCAACTTGTTGATGCCTAGGAGTGCCCAAGCGTCCGGGTCTTGGTTTATGGCTCCATTGTCTAAAGAAGTGATGGCACTTGGGTGCACCCAAGTGCTCAAACATCAACCTGCTGCATCTAATCAAATGCCTCCAGTGCTTGGGCACGTGCAAGCTCTCAAGCCTTAAGTTATGTTGACTCTAGAAACATCTCATTAGCGTTTGGGTGCACCCAAGACTCACTCCAACTAAGTTCAAAGGCAGACTCATTGGAATTTATGCAAACTCAAGCGCCCAAGCCTCAGCTGAAGATGTTGTCTCGATGCTTGAGCATGCCCAGGTGTCGGCTCCTCTGTCCGATCAGTTCCTTCAGCAGCCTTCAAGCTTAATCTGATTTGCTTCCAGTTAAAACATGGGTGATATGTTGCTAACCCGAAGTCACTCTAAGCTCCGCAATTGACTTATGGTTCACTCCAAGGGCATTCCATTGTACTTGAGACTTTATCAATCCAGTTTATGCTCACATCAGCATACTTCAAGCTGTAATCAAGTGCATCCAAACTAGTTGCACCACTTTGGACTACACTCGAATCTCCACAAACATAACATCACTGAGTCAAACAATTGAACTATGATCCCTCTAATCTCTGAAATGCTTTGAATCAAGTCTCTATGAACTTTTGGATCGTCTAAATCATCTCAACATCAAAGTCTTGAATCTCATTGTAACAATATTTTGAAAAATATATTAAATAAATAATTATTAAATATACAAAAAAACAAAATAATCTTTGCGGTCATCAAAAGCAAGCAAGAAAAGATAAAGACACTAGAATCTTTAGTACAATACTTGGGATGATCATTATTCAAAATAAATCCAAAGGGATTTTTAAAATATCCCAACAGAAGTACTTCAAAAGATGCTTAAAAATTCAACATCTGAAATCCAAACCATAGAAATATTCCTCTAGAAAGTGAATTCTAAGTATTCAACGAGCAAGGCTAAAAATCATATGATGACCAAAGCACATAATAAAGATACCATTTGTATGTATAACATGTTGAGAGTTTGATCTATGCAATGGTGCGCATAAGACTAAATAATACTCATGTAGTATGAGAGTTGAGTGTATATTCACGTTAGATTTGAGAGACAAGAACCCGGAACAATCAAGCTAATTTAAAGTGCTTGAATAGAACTGCAAGTACCACTCTCCATTCCAAGAGAAATTAACTAAGGCCACTCAAATGATGGCCTAAAAGAAGATTTCAATGATGGTAAGAACATAATGATTATGTTTTCGTACTTGGAGGAATTTTAAAAAGTTGAATGTCAACGCTGAAAAAGGTGTTTCTTTGTATATAACTAAAATTAATTACACAAAGGTTACAGAAACAAATATGGCTGAAAATTTTTCTAAGAAGAATTGGGCAACAAGCGGGCAAGCAATGGCATGTTTAGTGATAGCTAGAGCATTATTTATATACCAAAACATCCAGAATCCATACAAGAAAGATGCACATGATGTCGTGAACTATCATGTTCAAAAATTGATCAATGATAAAGCATTATAGCTCAGAAAATTCTTTGCATAAAAAATCAAAATAATGTATTGACAAGGAATCCGAGCATTGAGATTGTTCATTATCTCAGTTGGCCTCTAAGTATTTAGTGATTAGAAGAGTCATACAGGAGAAAGATGATTGTGATCTATTTGGAAGAAGAGTTTCCCGATGAGAGATTGTTTGGTGTACAAAATGTTACAAATTGTAAAGTAAGACTTAATGAATAAATCTGACAAGTGGCAGAAATCCATCGTAATCTGCACAGCACCTATAAAAGGTAAGACCGAGCTAATTCCAGCTGGGACGTAAAAAACTAGTAGTTCAAGCTATTTATCTATCATTACTTTAGAGGTGGCTTGTGAGCTAGGTTTGTAGTCCCAAAAAATCCCATGTGCTCAGGTTGTGTGGCAACCCGTTAACCCTTAATGCCCTTTGCTAAGTCACTAGTTTGTACTATAAAATTGCATTTTTAGTGAATTCTCTTTAAGTTTTGAGTGGGGTATTGAAATAGACTCCTCATATAAAGTTCTGTTGATATAAGAATAAGATGAGATGATTGTTAGATGAAATTTGGACCTTTCCCCTAATCTTATTCTTGTTGATCTAAGAATTCGCTGGTACAACCCACAGATGCATGTGAATCATAACCAAACCATGCAAATTCAGGTAGTTTTTCTTGTGTTTTGTTTTCATTGTTTTCTCATTTGCTATTATGCAAGAAAGCACAAGTGAAAAATCCTCCAACTCGACAATGCATAATGAGAAATGCTAGACATCCAAACAAATGATTAAAAAATTAAACAAATATTAAGATGATAGAGAGATATACAAATACGGTTCACATTAAAAAATGCATTCCATTAATCCCAAAATTTAAATTTGGATACGCCATCTCATCAAGCCTTTCATTTGTCAATTTATTGGAGTGTGTAGCATAACTAATACATAAAAAGAATTCAAATTCTGATATTAAACTTCCAGCTAGACATCATGTCAGGAATATCATTCCCATTTAGTAAGAAAAGAGGACCTAAATAATTAAGAAACTTTGACATATTTAGAAAATTTTGGGTGCTATATTAGTAAATATGAAAGGCTAATTGCTAAAATTATAATGATTTGAGTCCTATGCGAAGATTAATAAGCTTTCACGGCTGTCATAGACAAATTATCTGCACACATAATCAACCGACGCAAACAGTTAACTCCCATATGGCACTCCATCTCACTAACTGATACAACAGGAAATCAACAGTAAAAGAAAGCATGAATCAAACTCCATACATTGCTACTAAAATATGAAAAAGTCCGAAAACGAGAAATTGAGAGAAGAAGAAATGGACCGCGAGGAACATAATTCTCGCTGAAAACTGGTCTCAGCAAAATATATAGACAATCGGCAGGGGTCTCTATCACAGAGTATTGAACTACGAGGAAACTGAAGTCGGGTCCAAAAAATGCCAACACGTCCCCCACATTCACAACGTAAAAGCATTTTCAAGCAAACAAATACAATACTGTAACACATGCTGAGTCTCGGATTAAACGCCAGAAAGAGGAAATACCTTTGCAACGTCAAGAGGGTTCACGAGAATAGCAGAAAGAACGGCTGCTCCGGCAGCGGAGACTGCTCTCTCGCCGAACCTCATCGCTGAGTCAGAGGACAAAGAGAGGCCGGGATCAGGAGGTGAAGAGGATGGAGACTCCGGTGGAAAAATAGGGCTCATCTTCCTGCTCGAATCGGCCATGACGGCTCAACAAAGAACTGAACGGAGGAGCTTCTCCTCACCTCAAGAGAGAAATTCGCTGGAAGGAGCAGAAGCGGACCAAAAGTAAAATTGCGGCGGGACGAATATATAAATAGGGTTCAGTGCGGCCGCGGCGATCTCCGCACGATTCGATGCTTGAAAGCCACGAACCTTTTTTGAGACTCAGCGGCTGAGTTCGAAACGGAAACCACGCATATTTTTCTCCGATTAATACTGTGCATCAAAATACTATATACAGATATTTTCTTCAAAACACATTTGGAAGTGATAATTTAAATTAAGAGTTCTAACAAATTGCTCATAGCATCTACTATTGTGAAATTTTGCAATTTAGATATTAATTTTTATTCTTATTATTTATTTATTCATTAGTGAAATCATCAATTCAAAAAATAAAAATGTGAATGTGCATTTATTTTTTCTATTTTAAAAATAAAATTTTATTTTATAAATAAGATATATCACCCCAATAAACTCTATATTTGTTTACTGAATATATAATTTTGATGTTTAAATGCTGGCATATAAGATTTCATAAAAATATTTTAATAAGAGTATTGTTACACTTATATATATTAGTATATACTAAAATATATAAATATTGTGTCAATTTAATATATAAATATATAAATAGATCTTGGTTTGAATATATTTTTTTAGGCTTATTTGTAAAATTTAAAAAAAAATTATTTTTTAATAAACTTGTATTTTTAATCCTAAAATATTTATTTTGAACTATTTTATGAAATAAATGAATGAAAAATATTATAATTATGCAATAATATATATCAAAAAGTATTCATGATCAATAAAAAAGAATATTAATTATGCATATAGACCCCACAAAAAAATGTATTCAACTAATAATTTACTTATATATTTGATTGACACATCATTTATCTATTTTGATGTATATTAATGGGTAAGTTCAGCAATACTTAAATGAATATATAAAAGTTTTCAAATAGATAATCGTAAAATCATATTTTAATTAGATATACAATAAAAAAATAGAAAAATGTTAGGCTTATACATAAATATATACTTAAAAAAATATTCAGAATTCATACAAATTTTTTTCTTATAATTTTTGTATATAAGTTAATGTAAAAATTATATTCAATTAATAATCTATTTACCTATTGAATTTGATATATCATTATATATTTTGATATATAAAGTTAATATATATATAATTAAAAGCACTTTAAATGAAATAAAAAGCTATTAAATAAAAAAGGCGAAGACTAAGAATAGATAGATAACGGGAAGAGGATATACTTATTATTTTTTACTAAATTATTTATATGGATTTTTGCCACAATACAAAAAAAATAATGAATCTTTGCATCTATCTTATCTTAGGTATCCTCTTTAATTTATGCAAAAAAAAAGGAATTGGAAGGTCTTTACTTAGACTCGATCATATAGCTTAATTCGTATTAGTAGGATAATAGAAGATAATAGAACGTATGATGAGATCCAAATTAAAGAGTAAAAGATCAATAATGAAAAATATTATGTTTACCTAAGAATATGCATCAAAAAGTATTCATGAATAATAGAAAATTTTAATTTTATATAGGCCTTACAAAAAAATATATTTAATCAATAATCTAATTACACATTATATTAACACATCATCTATATATTTTAACATATATTAATGTGTAAGTATAGCAATACTCATCAACAATATGCGGCATCCGCTGTGGTGCGGAGATTTGTTAGATTTGGATATTTGACATGAGATTCAATGACCAGGAATTATTGTGATTTTAAATAAATAACAATTTATTAAATGATTGTTGTGTGGCATCATCTAAATTCAACACTTTTGTGATCACTCACAAATTTTAAAATCAATTAAATAAAAATATATAATACATATTTATTTATAAGATTAATTTTAAGATGAAAGGCAAATTTTATAAAAATTTAATAAATAGTTTAAGAAAGAATGGTAAATATAAAAATACAAATAACTTTGTGTCTTAAGAAATATATTATCTTATATTAATTTCTAATAACTTTAACTATTTTATTAGAATATTTAAATTGTTAGAAATGTATCTAAATTCCATAGAAATATTATAAATTTATTTCTTAATTATTGGCATATCATTTAAATTAAATTTCAAATATATTGAGAAATATTTTAAAATTACATAACGGACCAATGTTAATTAGTGAAACTAAACTGGCATTAAGTATTATTATGACTTTTCATATTGGACTAGAGGTGATAATCCAATTTAAGGGATCACATTTGTCAAGGTCTTATTGAGGTAACACGAAAATAAATGGGTATAAATGTGTAAAAAATAACACAATTTTCACAATTTCATACATTTGAAATAACTAAAATAAAAGTATGTCTAAAAACAGAAACTAAAACATCTAGATATAATAATTTTATTACAACCAAATTGTTAACAAAATAAACCATCATCGAGCTATTCCTGAAGAATAAAATGTTGAAATAGAGAAGTTAAGCAGATAGCTATTCCTGAACTAGCTCATACTCCAAAGATATCTCTTCATCGAGCTTCTCATCCAACAAATCGGTATTATATGCCATGACACAGTAAAAAAATTAGGAATTTGATTAGACATATTGTCTTTAGGATATCACATTTATTTACAATTAATTTAACAAGTAAATGCATATGCTCAAATGTTGCAGGTAGAAAAATAACTCAAAAAAAAAAAGTAAATGGTATGATACTGTGTATCTCCAAATCAAAACAATCTATAGAAACTATAACAATCATAGATATAAAAACATATTGTAAGTTTTCTATTTATTTACTATTATTCTTAGTTTGAGCATAGAAGGCTTAAGGAATAGATCTTTCATCTCAAATTTTAGAGTTGAATTTTGGAATTGATTTTTCATCTCAAATTTTAGAGTTGAATTTTGGAATTGATTTTATAAGACATGAGGTCGATCAATACTGAATTTCTTATGCTTCCTCGTGGGCATGAATTTATTTCACTGTGATCTTTGTTTTCTTCAAATAAATTCATTATTCATAGCTTTCTTTTTTTATTACTTGCAATATTTCAACATTAGTTATGTGAAATGTCTAAATACTATATCCTAAAAGACGTAGAATTCATTAATTTTAGCATAATATACTTAAGCAATTGTCTAATACAATATTTTCTCATTTTTTGCTGAGTTCATGGCATGTGAAACCGACATATCAAATCTAGAGTTATTCGTGGAACCTTCATCATGTGAGGAGCAGGAGCATAAGAATGATTCTGAGGATGTTGCTTAGTTTTTCAGTTTTCTTTTAGAGAGAGTGTATTTTATTTTCGTTCAGTAATCCTATTAAACTCTGGATTGTAATAATTTTGAATTTTTATATATTTATTACTATACTTTCTATTTCGAGATGAATTCATTTCCTTTCATTTTTTACTATTTGGATGTGATATATGGATGTTATCTTATTGCTTCCTCATTTATATTATATATATTACATTTGGTAATTGTTGATTTTATTCTCTTATTGTAATAACCCAAATCATAAAGGGTAAAATTGTTAATCCAATCAGGACAAAGTTCTGGTTAACTTTAAAATTAGATTAAACAAAATATATCATTGAAAAGAGTATATTTTTGTGATCGTAATATCCAAGTTTGAAGGCAATTCGATCAACGGATACTCCTATAATAATTTTTGAAATATTTAAATATAAAAAATTAGAAAAATAAAATATATGTCTAAATTTAAAAAATTTGGTACCGTTGTATTCGTAATAATAAAATAAGGCAACCAAAATTTTTTCGTGGAGTTTTGAAAGTTGGATTATCCGCAATTAATTTTTGAAGTTCTTACATTTAAAAATTAATTAAAAATAGAATATAGCTCCAAATTGAAAAAAATTTGTTCGAAGATGTTTGTCTCATCGAAAAGAATCTCCCGGTCAAGTTTCATCGAATTTGGAAATCAAACGGTGAAAAAATAAGATTATTTAAATTACATTTTTTTAAATATAAAAAATATCCATTTTTCTTCTCTCCACTCTCTTCCCTTCCCTCTACCCTACCCGCCGACAGCTAGGCGGGACACCCCATTCCCACTCCTTCTCCATCTCTTGTAAAATCCCCCCAAACCCCCTCTATTCTTCCCCAACTCTCATCCTCCTCCACCTTCGGCAGGCCGCCGACCTCCATCTTCCTCCCAAACCTCTCCAACATCTCCAAAACAACCTCTCCTTTCCCCCACGGCGAAGCCTTAGCATCATCCCCTCTCCCCTCTCCTCTTCCTCCATGACCAACCACCGCCTCCCGCGTTGCCGCCTTAACCTTCAGACACCTTGCTGGCATCTCGCTCGACTCTCCAAAGCCTCCCCACGATGCCTTGTTGAGCCGCCGCCACTTATAGACAAACCACAATTTCTCATATATTTCTCTTCCCTGGTGAACCACCACTCGTCACATCGCTGTTGGACCTTGTCGAAACTCTGCTGGAACGTTGTATAACACTTTTAAGGACTATTCTTTAACTCATCGTCAAGTTGCTGCCTCATCGCATTGAATTCTCTTTAAACAGGAAGGAGCCGCGAAAACACAAAAATAAATTGAGTGGAGAAAATTATTTGGACAAATCATCAAAATAAAATTTTACATGGGAGAAAATTATAATTAAAATATAATTTGACTCATAACTATGCTGATTAACTAAACACTAATTTTTTTTTTTTTTTTTTTTGCTCATAACCACTAATTTCTATTTTTGCAATTTAATGCATACATTTATTTTTATGTAATTTTGATTCTTGCTTTTTCATATATATATATATATACTACAAGAAATAGACATATACCAGGGTTATAAGTATTATGTTAGTATATATATACTTATGTGTGTATTTTATAATATGATAATATATAATATTATAATATATAATTATGTATCAATAATAATAACTAAATATGTTATTATTATCATAATTATTACAAATATTCATAATAATAATTATTACTTAAATAATATTATCATAAAATCTCTCACTAAAATCATAATATTCATTCTCTCAACTATTAGTCTCTAAATAATAATAATAATAATAATAATAATAATAATAATAAATATATTATCTTATTCTTATTATTATATAATATTATCTCTATTCTCACAAAGAAATATTTATAATAAGTATATATTATTATCATTATTATCTTCATATAATAATAATAATAATGATAATCATATTATTATTATAATCCAATTAATATTATTATAATATTCTCTTTCTAAAATAAATTATTGTGCATAAAATTATCACTCGAAATAATAATTTTTTTTTTCATTTATTATATTCTCTCACATATAACAATAAAAATAATAATTTTTACATATAAATTCTCCTATAAATAATGATGATAATAATAATAATAATAATATATTATTATTATTATCATTATTATCATTTCGATAAGGACTTCAATTTATTTCTCATAAATATAAATAATAATAATTATAATAATATCGATTATTATTATTACTTTTATTACTATTATTATTATTGTTATTTTTATCACTCATCACAATTATGATCACCACTACTATCATTATCGTTACTAGCTCCATTACCATCAAAAAAATAATTTTCTAATAAATAAATTTTGCACAGACTCACAAGGAGCTATCATAGCTAAAGAAAACAGATACCCCGGAGATCATGAACTACATTTATATATACTGATTTAATTATATACTTTTGCTCCGCAAATTAAACCAACTAATTCCTTACTCTGTTATTTTAAGAATTAAAGTTTATTGTCACTACATGAGATACATTCAAAAATATATAATGAATTTTGATTGATTGAATTAAATGAGGTTCCATGAGAAATATTTACAGTCTATACAAAATATAAAAAGAATAGGCTAGTTTGCTAGCATACTATTTCGTGAAAATATAAGAAGACTATGGCTATGCCTACAAGAGGGCTAGCATAGGTGGAATAATGCCTAAATGACAATATTTGAACCCAAATTGTGATAATCAATAGCAAATATGCTTAATTTTCTCAAGATTCAAGAAATTGTCCACTCGAATGAAATGTTATATATATATATAATCTTTTTTTTGAAACCTGTCAAGTTTTATTAAATAAATTAAAAATTAGATAAGATGGTTGGGTGGTTACAAAATTACATAAATCTAAAAAGACAAAGCCAACCCAAAAAGTAGAGAGATCCAGAGCATATCCTAGAAAGTCCCTAAAAAAAAAGAAAAAACATACAACCAAACCGTTCAAAGACGATAAGAGAAACACACAAAACATCGAGCAGCAAGTAAGCAGACAGGGGCAGAGGGCAGAACAGAGCTTGCAAAACAAAACAAAAGAGATAAGAAAAGAATTGAAATAACCTGGCAGAATCAGGGCAGATCCCAAGACCCGCAGAAATGGTCTCGACCCAACCATCATAAGCCTCCATAGAAATAATGAATACCAACAATTTTTTTTCCTGAAAGCAATGAACAACAAACACCAAATCCAAACAATAGCTCTCGGGAACAGAGCTATTTCAAGCTCAATGCAAACGATGTTTAGTAAAACCCAGCACCCAATACCATCAAAATGAGGATAGCACCCAATGCATAACAATGTCAGCACAGCCCCTAGGGGCCATCCTAAATTGATGGTATTCCAAAACTCCTCATGCATTCGATATATTCAATATGAAAGAAAATAAATCTATCTCACAAGAAAGATGATGAACATAAGGCAAATGAGAGTTTCCAATTTATAGCATTTTTACATGTATACCAGCAGCTAATGTTACTAACAGTTATTTCCATGCCTATTCCATTCATCTAGCTAGACGATAAGGCTAAAGACAGTAAGTTATATATATATACCAACAAGTTGAGCAAAAATTGAACTTATGATAGCCCTTACAGTGAATATAAACGATAGCTTTTTTAAAATAGATTTTGCTTTTGGAACAGGGGTCGGGACAAACCATCTGACTATTCAAAGGAATAGTAGAATTGCTTTCACCTTTGAAATCAATCTTCAGCTAGCAAATGTAAGGAAAATGATAATGCAGGTAATTAAAGGTGCAGGAGCTTACGGCAGCCCTCCTAGAGTATAGGGAGGCCTTTGTGGAATTGCATCCGAAGCAAGAAGTAAAATACAATTTCACAATATTTAGAGTAGCACCACTAAGATACCAGCAGTTAATGCCAATAATTTTTACATTTCCACTGCATTTGACAATAACATCCATATTTATCGTAACCATCCGCCTAATCAAAGTTATAGTAGTATTGATATTACTTTTGAGGACAATTTCAAGCCACCATATATAAAGAGAAAGATAATATAGGCCAATAAAGGTGCAGGTTACGACAATCCTCCCATCATATAGAGAGGCACAATAAGACTTTGAGGAGTTACAACCAATACAAGAAGTAAAGTGAGTTTACAAAGCATTTGGATCAGGACCAATAAGGTACTAGCAAATAATGACCATATTTCTACATTCCCATAGCAATTGGCATTAACTTCCATATTAGATTCATCAATAATGCTTAGGATATAACAAACCATGATATATAACATATTTGTATAATAGAACATAGTACCCACATTTTCCACAACAGACCACCAGCTCAGCATAGAAGAAGAAAACCAAATGTAAATTATGCAAGCATAAGCAATAGTTTTTTGAATTGATAATGTAAGACATGAAGAAAAACGTGTTGTTGTGGTAGTAACAGTTGCTAGAGTAATTTTGAATATTATACAATAAGACATAGTTCCAATTATTTAACAATTCACCAAATTGAAAAGCAATACAGATATTAAAATAACTTTGAACAACATTCATTGGCAACTAATCCAGAGAGAGAAGCAACAAACCAGAAATTCCGCAAACTAGCGGCGAGATCCCCAAAAGCCACAGGGATCTTAGAAATTGATATCTCTTTTGATGTGGACTTCATTTAGATTGCTCCAATTAAAATTTTTACTTGGAAAAGCTGTGATAATCGTTCTAACATCATTTTTTATTGCGGCCACAATAGTATTGGGGAGAATAGCCTTGGTCGAGTGTTTAGCTTTATTATGAGCATTCCAAATATGCTAAAGAGTGTAGGCATCTAAGAGATGACCAACAAAAATATCTTTTTGATTATAAGTGGGGCCATCTAAAAAAAAGCTCGTTAATTGTTGTCGGGATCTTACCTCTAGTAGGCATATTTATTGTGTTCCAAGTGGTTTTACTGTGTTGATTCTCTAGAAAGACATGTTCAATGGATTCAGTATTTTGGCAGCATTGACATTTTGAGGCTGAGTAGCCCTTTTGTTGCATAACAGTATCAGTGCTGATAAAAAAATGGTAAACTCTCCAAAGGAAGAGGCTAATCAATGTAGGGATACAGTTATGCCAGATCCAAGATGAGAAATAAGGAGGCAAATAAGTTCTACAATATTTCCAAGAGGTTTTAAAGGGAATAATATTCTTGGAACATAAAGTAGAATTAGCCAATTTAGTTTTAGCCACTATAGGAGAAATAATGCTAATGTTAGGAATGGCCTCAGCATGGAGAACCATCCTTAGGAGCTTTAAGTTCTAGCCAGTGCTCATGTCAAAACAGTCACAGACCTTTAATTTTGGGTTAATGATATCAAAGTTATGATTGGCCAAGATTGAAATTTTATTATAGCAATCAAACTAAAAGGAAGTGGAAGGGTTCACATTTTCCCAAATCAGAGATTCTTCTACAAGCTCTTTATAGAATAACATCCTTTTCCAAGTAAGTGAGTTAGTAATTTTTGGCTTTGTTTGGGAAGGATGGGAGTTAGCACAATATTTGGCCAAAAGGATATCAGCCCAAATAGAAGAGGAGGTTTTGAACTTCCACCATCATTTGAGAGAAGGAGGCATGGATATAGGCTAGATATCTAAGGCCTAGACCACCCTCTTTAAAGGGAAAAATAACTTTATCCAAAGTACACCAAAGTATTTTACTTCCTTTGTGGTGAGTCCAAAGGAATTTGGAGAAGATATAGTTCATTGTTTTAAAAATATAATTGGTCGAGGAGGTGACTTCAAGCCAATATATTAGAATAGTATTCAGCACATGCTTTATAAGATTCAGTCTCCCACCCTGGGATAAGTATCTTTGAAACTTTTTGAAGATAATATCCGTTAGACCCTTGAAATTACTTTTTTTTATTATGACCATTAAAGATAGGAATTCCAAGTTAAGTAAAGGGGAGTTTGCCTTGTTTAAAATGGAACATGTCTTTGAGTTTAGCAATAGTTCTTGCTGGGCATTTTTGGCTAGTGAAGAAGTGGAACTTGAGAGGGTTGATTATAAGCCCAGAATCATTTTCAAGCGTCGTGAAGAGGTTTTTGAGTTATTAATCGTACTGTAGCTCCTACTTGTAAAGAGGATAAGATCATCAGCATAGGCCAAGTGGGAGACCATAATTTCACCACCTCTATTGAAGTGGAGGGTAGGGTCATTTTTGAACAGAAGGTTTATATTATGAGACCAATAATTAAAGGCCAAGATAAAAATGATAGGGGATAGGGGGTCTCTTTGCCAGAGCCCTCTTTCAGATTTGAAGAACCCACAAGCTTGGCCTTTGAAGAGAATTGAAAACCAGTTATTATGGGTTAGGTTTTTTATTTTGAGGATGAAGCTGTCATTAAACCCATAGGATTTAAGCATTATAAGAAGGAAATTCCAGTTAATCTTGTCAAAAACTTTTCAAGGTCAAGTTTAAATATGAGATTGTGCGTGTGGCGCCCCGCACCCTTAATCCAACAAGGATTAGGTTAAGGGTGGAGTGTCACTCTGGCTAACCCCTCACTTACCATTGGATTAGGATAGACTCCACAATCCACCTGATTAGGGAAGGATTAACACAGCATCAATCTAATAGTCACTATAATGTACAGAGTGCGGAAGCAATAAATAACATCCAGGCATCACAATGTAATATAAGTGCAAAATATAACTCAGAATATAAGTATATAAGTCCAAATGCACAGTTAAGAGTACCTGTTTTATTACAACTATTTAAAGTTCAAATAAAAGGAAATGTAAAGGCACTCATCCTCATAATAAGTCTAAGGACTAGATATGCTCTGATCTGAGCTGCTGCTCCTCCTCTATAAATAGCTCCTCCTTAGGTACTGGATCTTCTATCTGTTCTATGCCTTCCATTGTCGGTTTCACAATGTAGGGCCCCAGCCAAAAAAAAAGAAAATCTGGTTAGACAATTTGTCTAAGTACATTTTAGGCTAATACATTTTTATATGTTTTCTAATATCACCACTTTACACAATTTTTCCTAAGCAACAATATATCAGGGAGCGACTAGCAATACAATAAAAAGAGGAACAGCTATAAATAACATTTATAACTTAAACAAAGAGGGCTAAGACATGCCTCAAAAGCGAAGTAAACAAAACATGGCATATAATATAAATAACTAAACATATGCTGAAAGAAAATGCTACATCATAATACATGCTGGTGATCAAATGAAATATGCCAATTAAAATAAATAACTCAGTAGTGATACATATAAATATCAACAAAATCTAACATCCTACTGTATATAATCTGTATAATGAAATAGCTGACTAAATGAACAATGCCAAAACATAGCCAAATACTACAACTGCAAATCCAAACTCTGTATATTGACTGCCATATCAGAAAACTTGGCCAACCTGGCCCACATATATATACACATCTAAATCTGCAAACATACTGAACATACTGCATGACTGAAGAGGTAGACAATACTTATGCAACATATTATAGTTATTTTGCTTTTGTTTCTATGGACAACTGTTAGAAACAGCTGAGGAGTCAAGCACGTCTGCAAGACTATACAGGTCCCAAGCCTAACACACTCTCCTTAATGAGAATGTTAGGCATCCTGATCTCACCTTACCCCTGTCCATCGGGGCAAATGTGCACCATAATCACCATAAACCGGACCCAAAGGCAACTGTTATCCCAATATTCTAAGTTTTCATTTTCATGCACAAAATTATCTTATATGAAATGTCCAAGGAAGTAAGCTCAATTATACAAGGAATGTGTAGCACAAGTAGCAAAATAAGCAAGGGACTCTACTGATATGGTGATACCATCTGTTTTCTATTATTCGTTTTAACTATTCAGGATCATAATTATCCCACATATCAAGTGTAACTTAGGAATTCATCCTTACAAGTTACAAAATATCAGGACTAGCTAGGTCCTAATATACCAAATCAAAGTCGACTATAAAGTTAAGAAATAAATCATAATGACCTAATTAATAATTTTAGATGTTCTAACTAAAACTAATAAACTATAGATTATGGATTAAACACCACGAGATTGGGCTTAATCACATAATTCAAAAAGGATACGACCTAAGATCTAAGTTTCATTATAATAGTGATCTAATAGTCAAGGCCAATCCTATTAAGTAATCAAACTTAATATGATGAATCTCCTATCTTAGATCTAAGGTCAAAAGATAAAATAATCAAAAATAAGTTGAAAATTTTAGAAACTAACAAAACAAGGATTCATTCATTAAAAAACTTCATTTTTCAATGAATGAAATCAATCCTATGATTCTAGTCCTAGTCTTAGGAAGAGGTCTTTATGGTGTAGTGTTAAAGACTTAGGAAAATTCTGAGATCTGACCTAACTGTGGATTTTACTTACTTAAAGGTCACTAATATGGTTATAAAGTTAGTTTTCGTGTTTTAAAAGACTAATTAAAGGTTAAGGATGTTTATTCTAAATTTTTGGCAAAATGACCATTTTACCCATACTTGAGGGTCAGAAAAGTCAACTTTTGATTTAAGTATCTAAATTAATGTTTCTCTTTTTCATATGATTTCTTATTGTCTAACTTGAGGATAGACAGTAAGTTTGTCCAATTCGGACAAGAAACGGGCCCCTACAGGTTCAAACTAATGTTTTTGACTTAAGGACATTTAAGAAATTTTTACTTTACTGGAAACTAAGTTTTTATGCAGTTTATTGTAGGTTACTATTCAAGGATTCCATAGAGTCCAAGAACACTGTATTATGAGGTCAATTGACTAAGTTATGAACGTTTTAATTTTGGTAGTTTCGAGTTGGTCAATGGGTGACAAAAATTGAACTTTTCCGTTTGAAGTCCAATTCTAACAAACTCAGTTTCTATAGCTTCCCTATAATGTACTGAGTATGTTGGTAAGGAGTAGACCCAATTTGAACCTCAAATGGTCAAGTTATGACCTAACTAAGGTTGGGGGGTATTTTGGTCAATTTCTAAATTTCTAGGGTTCAGAACCTAAATGTTATTTCAGTTTATTGGTGACATCGAAATTCTAAACTAGTTAGCATCTTGAATTTTTGAATTTGGAGTTAAATTGACCAAGTTATGGTCATTTGAATTCTAAGGGTAATTCGATTAAGAGCTAGTTTTTAATAGTAATAATTACACTTATAAATTATTTTGTCACATCATATTAATTGAATTGAATCTACTATTTTAAAAATCCCAATTACTACGATATTACAATTAACTGAAATCAATATCTCAAAGTTAATTGGGAGCTCAATTAGCTCCAATCATTAAGTAGATCATTAAAATTAAATAACTTTGGATATCACTTAGTTGCAATTATTAATTTTCCTTGAATGTTTGCTTAGCTTTGAGCCATTTTTATTTGAATCATTCATATAAGACATTGTGCATGAATAAAATTTTCACATTAAATTATTAGGGGTCTATATGGTAGATCAGTTTAGGGCAGACTGAAAATGGTGTAATAAGGAGACCTCACATTCTTAGAGAGTGAATATGAGTATTTTAGATAGACCCCTGCTCTTCCTTAATTGTTAAACAGACATATTTAACTCCTCATTTCATTCTGAATATGCCCACAAAATGAGTATAGATTAAATTAACTTCAATTAATAAACATGTGAGATCTTCAGTCTTATAGATTGTTAAGATTTACCATAGATTTTAACTATGTTACTTTCCATAGTTTTAGACTATGTGAATCTTAGACTAATAGTCTAAGATCTTCTTCCAATTTCATTACTATGCATTTTTTATAATTTAGAACTGTACTTTACTTGTTTAAAATTTATTTATATTACAGTGAATATTGTATAATTTCATTTAAATGCTTCACTGTTAATTTTCCTTACTTATCATAAGTTCATTTAAATATATACATGCTTTACTTTATTTACTTTCATATGCACATTAGTTTATTTTTAGCCTATTTAGGATGCTTTTACCCTTGCATTTTTGCAGGCTATGATGTTTACCTAAGTGAGTATTCTAACTCATTTGTTTTTCCTACTTACTCTCCCTTACTTGTATGCTTACCATATTGCACTTATGCTAAACTTACTTTATAATTAGAAATATGATATCCAATTATAACAATAACATGTCTAGCCAATCTTAAATTGTATTTAGACTGTTTAGTCTAATCATATTTTCTATTTCTTGGCTTTGTCCTATCATATTTAAATGCCAAAATGTGATAGATCAAGTGCACTTGGAGGCTAGTGGAGCTAGACCAAGCGCTAAAAACTAAGAACTGCTTCTGCCTATCATATATCATAAATTTATAGCTTATTATAAATTGCAAAGTGAGCTATTAGATTTCTTCCTTTTCTTTTCAGTTTACTGTTAGTTTGTAATAATGTCATTTACTTTAATTTTATTACACTTGTTGAAGCTTAGAATATATAAAATGCTTATGATGAATGAATGGATGAATGGTTATAAATGTATAAAAGTTGCATATTTACTTAGAATGTTAAATTGGAATTAGTTATATACTCATTTATTTATAGAATTAGAATTTAGTTTCTTATCTAAGTAATAATCCTTTCATGTATATATGTGAGTATTGAATGTTGTGATAAAGCAAGCCTTAGGGTAGACAATTGCTGTACATGTGATTTTCTCCTTTTAAATTTTTAGACTTGTAAATGAGCAATCCTATAAAATGGATTGAGCTCTATTTTAGAATTGTAAATGAGCAATCCTATGAAATGGATTGAACTCTATTGTATAATTAGAAATGAGTAATCTTATAAAAAAGATTGAACTCTTTATTAGAATTGGAGTTAAAATGGATTGAAAGCATGTTAGTTTAGGTTGTCTTTTCTTTCAAAATATAACTACCATTGGAATGGAAGTCTGGCATGTCTACCTTGCAGGTATCTCCTTAACTATTTACAAAGGAGACTCTGCCAAAATTTAAAAAAAAAATTAAACTTAGAATAATTTGGCAAAGTGTAGACATTTAATTCACATGTCAATTACTCACTAAATATCTAGAAATTCATGTTTAAGATTGTAAGTATTTATTTCAATTGTTATAAATTACAAATTCATGTCTTCTTACTTATATCACATGCTTAGTCACATTTCATTCTCATCTTTTAAATCCATATATTGCAATCTTATTTATAAATTATTAAATACCATTCATAATTTTACTTTTATCTTAACTCAAGACCCTCTTCTAAATCTTTTGTCAAACACAATATATAATGATTTGGATTAGTTTTTTTCTAATCTTGTATTAAGTATTGTGGTGACATATCAATATTGAGTTAAGTGATTCTCAATATTGGGGTCATCACAACAGCATTAATCTTGTCAATATCATTAATGGCAATGACACTTACATCAGGTGTGGCATTATGATTTTGAGGGCTCAAACTAATCATATTGTCAACAGAGTTAGCATCAGGGTTAGCATTAGATTTAGCATCAGAGTTAGCTTCAGAGTTAGCAATGAAAATAACATATTGGACCTTCTCATAAATAGCCATAGGATTAGCATCAAAGTTAGCATCAAAATTAGCAGTAAAAGTAATATATTGGGCCTTCTCATAAGCAATAACAGGATTAGCTTCAATCTCAGCATTAGAAATCAACTTTTCATTGCTATTTGGGCCCGTCCCAGCCATAGCATTGATTTTTAAAGCATTAGAAACAAAATATGTTTGACAAGGTTCTTCAATAATTATATTTTTCCATGATACTTTAGCAACATGAGCAACATTGATCAATTTTGACTTTCCAATTTTAGCTACAATAATTGTATTATTATTTTAAGTGGCAACTTCATCTTGAATAACTGAAACCACATCACTCTCTCTCCCAGCATTGTTTAAATAATGGAATAGGCTCATTATATTCAATGATAGCATTTAAATTGTTAGGGGACATATCCCTTAATCTTCTAGTAGGAGCTGAAGGATTATTTGATTTCTAAAAGAACAATTATCAGATGTTCATTTAATCGTCTTTCTTAGGGCAACATATTTTTGAAGCAAGGCCGTGTTTCTATCGAGTTCCAGAGGTTTGCCATTAGCCGAACCAATGTTAAATAGAATATCTTTAGTGATAAAATGAAGTCTGAGCTCAGGCAAGTTGATCCACACCAGCACAATTGGGACATCCTATTTCACATCTAATAAAGGATCCCACTTGCAAAATCGCATAATGTTTTCTTTGAGATCACAATAACCTTTTGAGAGTAGATGAGCATAGTCTAAATCTGATTCAAAAGTAAAAAATCACCCGGTGAGAGTCAAAAGAGCGAATTTTCACCGGGGCCACTGATTTTAAACTAGCAATAAAACCATTGACCAAGCAAAACTAGGTTTTACACGAGCGAATTTATTGACAAGAGTTAGGGCATGCAGATTAGCCAAAGTAGAGACCTCATCTGAAAAGAAAATCGCTAGACTCCATTAAACTTACAAATGGGTTTTGAAGCCACGGGCTGGGAGTTTGCAACAATATCCCGAAATGATCGAATGGTTGGTGGATCTTCCATCACTTAAATCATGATCGACAAAACCAAATATAAAGCAAGCAAGGAAAGTTAAGAGGTCATCCGAGGAGTTACAGCTTTAGAGATCCCTCTTTCTGTCGGTAGAGCCAACGGGAAGAACCCTAGAGGAGCGCTTCCGGAATCGCCAAAGGAACCCTAAAGGAGCGCGAAGGATATTCATCATATATATATATATATATATATATATATATATATATATAATATATATAAGTATACACACACAACACACACACACTACAACACACAAGTATGAAACCCTGGCAATGCACGGGAAAAAAATTTAAATATCGCAAACGACTCGTCTACTTAAAGATATTAAACAAATTTTTAAAAGGGGATGAGTACAATTTATACATACATCTATATAAGTATATATATATGAGAGCAAAATTGAGAGAATGTGTAGAAAATAAACAAAAGTCTTTTTTACTTTTCGTCATTCTTCTTAGATAGAGGCAAGCTTTCCTTCAAAGCCTCCTTCACCCCCAGCCGCCTTAACTTTTCCAATCGCATGCTTTCTCTCGCCAAAATCTTTCCCATATACATAGATCTATTTATGTAGATGTGTGTATATATATGTATGTTGCTTTCTAGTAAATAGTCTAAGTGAAACTCTTTGACTTATAAAAGAAATTTGTAAACATTGATAAAATTATTGTATTGTGAATTAAGAAAAAAAATATTTATTTAAGGAAGGGTTATAAGTTGAATAATTGAGATAATTCTTTTGTATTTTTATGAATTACATAAATAATTAATTTAATTAGATAATATAATTTTTTTGCGGCCGTCCACCGTTGGTTCTACGTTGGTGAATAAATGTTGAGAGAGGTAAGACTTAAATTTTTTATATAGATATGCATATGATCTTAATTTTTTATTTTCTTGTATTCACTCTATTCACTCAGTAAATGAGCTAAGGAAGATGAAGCGATATACTTTGATGAAACGATATACTTTGAATGACTGTTAACCACATGTGAATGGAATTTGGAGATTCATAGCAATTAGGGAAAAAACTAAACATTCATACAATATATATACTCCATACAATATATATATATATATATATATATATATATATAAATAAATTAAAAAAATATGTTCATAAAATTACAAAGATTGCAAATAATTTGTATGCAAAAAATTAAAATAAGAAGCATTAATGTCTAAAAAAGAGTAAAACAAAAAAATAAGAGCAATATTTATTAACTAATGCTTGATTTTTACAATCTTCTCATTCACCTAGAAAATGTATAACTCTTCAAAGTACAATTAGATAAGAAAATTAATTGATACTAATTGATTAATCAAATATTTTTTCAATTATTATTAATCATAAACATTTTAAATAATCTATTAAAGACAATTATAGATTGCGAGTGTGAGGATATATTCAAATTATTAAAGTATTTTAAAATTCCTAAAATAAAGATAAAATAATATGATTTAGTAAAAATATATTTTATAATAAATAAATAATTAAATATGTGTTTATAGTTCTTATTCTTAGAATTATTAATCAATTATTGTTATTTATTAAATTATAATTTTAAATTTTAAATTGTTTTAAATTATTTAAAATAATCATTTTAAAATTAAATTATTTTTATTAAAATAATTTATCAAAATATTTAAACAATTAACTTATTAACTATTAAAAGTTCGACTTTGACTCATTAAATTAACTAATTATTTTAAAAAATTATTGAAAAAAAAGAATTTTGAATGGTGATATAAAAATAAAAAACTAAAAAATTAGCATAAATTAATTAAAAATAAACACTTAAATATAATATTTTTTATAGAAATGAAAATTTTTATGTTATTATTTACAAATAATTTATACAATTGAATTAATTTTTGCCTTATTAAATTAATTAAAATATTTTTCATTATGATAATTTATAAAATATTAAAAACCAACTATTAATTAACTAATTGCTTTAAAAAAATACGGTGAATATAAAAAAAATAAAGAAAAAAAAAGAATTCATGAAATAATATGAAAGTATAATTTGGGGAATTAATTTGTATGTCAGATTCCAAAAAAAAAAAAAATATAACACCCAATATTTCAACTTAAGAAATATTATATTAATGAATATTTTAAGATATATATATATATATATATATATTGGGTCTAGCCCCCATGATTTGAACCTCGTCTATCAAACCCTAATTCAACCAAACCTAACCTAAGCATGATTGCTATTCTACAATGCAAATCTGGTCTACCCGACCCCGTGTGGAATTAACTCTATTGAAGTTACATTTCATTGAAAAAGAAATAAGCAAGTAGGCCGACCTGTGTTGGATTAAGGGGAAGTTTGGCATGAAAAAATATAAAATATTTGAGCATAAAATAATTTGATTACATTATAATCTATATTTACAGTATACTTATATTACATTAATGTTATTTGAATGTTTTACTAGAAATTTAATATATTTTTTTCCTATTTGAAATATAATAAGTTGTAATATTTTAAGTAAATCTAGGAGAGGAAATTATTAAAAAAAAAACTTTTTCTAATTTTTTTTGGAATAGATTTCATTCCTAAAAAATAGATTTCATTCAAAATTGAGAAATCAATTTCATTCGAACGAAATGGATTTCGAGGAAGGTTTAGAAAAGGCTTTTTATTTTGAACTCATTCTAAACAGCCTTTAAATAAAAATGTTGTTTTCATAAAAATCAGGCGATTGACTGTTTTTCTTGCTCGAATTAAGGCCGAACCTGAGCCCAGTCTATATATATATAGATATATATATATATATATATATATATATTATATATATATATATATATATATAATTCTTATCCGAAATAAAAAATTAAAAGTCCTAAACACTAATTATTTACAATAACATTTTGGATGGCTTCTACCGCGGGTGGAAAGAGGATTACAGTTACACTTTTGAGAAAAAAAAAAAAAAAAAAAAAAAAAAAACAAAGGCAAGCGCCTTTGAATCAGAGCGGGTCGAGAGGAAAAAGGTCAGTAATGCCCTCAAACAGATCGTCCCCATCGTGGCAAATCCCAGACCCGCCTCCGTCGGCGGCGTCAATACCTCGATCACCGGCTGCGAACTCTTCCATCATCCCGGGCATAAAACTCATCGGCATTTCGTCGAACATCATACAGTCATACTGCCACCATTCATCGAGCATGACCAAATCGCCCGCAAACTCCGACGGCAGCCCGGTTCCCTCGGAGGAGAGCCCGCGGAGAACCGTCTTGGGGGAATAAGAGGCCGACGCGTTGCGCGAATCCTCGCTGGATTCCTCTCCTGCCGAAATGCCGCAGCTAGAATCACGGTTCGAGAAATTGGTGGCCGCGTTCGGCCCCCGCAGCCGCTTGGCAGCGGAATCGTAGACCATCGCGGCCTCCAGCGCGGTGTCGAACGTGCCTAGCCACACCCGCACGCCGCGCTGGGGATCGCGTATCTCCGCCGCGTATTTCCCCCACGGACGCCTGCGCACGCCGCGGAATCGGTGGCGCCGCCGCTAGCTTTGTCACTCTCAGCCCTCTGCCTCTCCCTCTTTTTCTTGCGGCCCGCCGGCTCGTCCAATCGGATTTCCTGAACGTACCGCTTTATCAAGCAGGAGGAATCGTCGTTGGAGGAATCGGTGGCGTCTTGATCCTCGCAGAATATGCGGATTGTGCGCGGCAGAACGGCACTGCTCGCTGGATTGATCGGCTTTGTAGTCACTCGGACTTGAGAAGTCCGCCTCGCCGAAGAAATTGCGCTCTTTCTCCCTCCCATTGTTCGCTCAGATTCGACCCTAATGCAGCAGATTCGCCATCTTTGAGGAGGAGAGATTTGGAAACAGAGAACTTGTTTCGTTTTTGAACCGCCCCCCGCACAATAAATCCGAATAATTCATACCCCCCCGCCGGGGTTTATTTATTTCCTAATTAAATTTCGGCTACTGATATTCCGTAAATTTCCTTTCCTTTTTAAAAATAAATTTAAATCAAAAAGGCGAGTGGGGCTGACCGGGCGTTCCGGTAGCTGCTGGCTCTAGACGGTCACTCGCCACACGCATATCGAGCCGCCGCATACGGATGGCGACGAGTCTCTTTTTGGACAGCTGGCAGTTGTGGCCCCACCGTTGCGGCCAATGAACGAACGGGCGGAGCTGCGCCGACTTGGAGGACACGTCATGGGAGTCTCCGCGGGAGGCGGCACGATCACATGACCTTACAGACGGACGCATTAGAGGCGGCTGCGCGGTCACGTGACCTAATTTTTTATTTTGGGCCTGATAAAATTAATATATTTTATTTACTTATATAAATTCTACAGATTTACCACCAAAATCTATATTATTATTTTTCTTATATATTTATTTAATTAAAAATAGATTAATAGTAACTTAATAAATATTAAATTTTAGAAAATTGATGTATGAATATATAGATTTCGTACGTTAAAATATTATGAATGTTCTTTGAAAGGTTTGAAATAATACGAATTTTAATGAAAAAGTAATCATCACTGATCTTAAAATTATTGAATTAATATGTTTATGAAATTATAATATTCACAAGTTTATTAATTTGAATATATAAAATATAACATAATCAGGATTTTTTTAATTCAATAATCAAGGAGAGAATAAAAAGAGTATTAAACGAGTTGACTAAACAATGCTTATAATATACCTCCAAAAGGGAGAAAAAAATGGAGAAAAAGAACAAACTATAATGATTTCCTGGAAACTATTAGAGAGTCGGTTGTAATGGGAGCTCCTAATTTACTCACAATTTTAAAATTGCTTTATTTGTCCAAAGAACAAGTGACGATTTATCCCATTTTTAAACCAAGAAAGGAGCTCCAAAGAAATGCCATGTATCAACTGTGTTTCCTCTTGTAAAATCATCATCATCATCACAAGTGAACTTTAACATGTAATAACCCCCACATGATCTTTGAGATATAAATCTCGTTTAGGTATCCATAGTTCAAGATCAACACATCTTTTGCTTCGTTTCTTCAAGCTAGTGAAGAATGCTTTCCAAAAGACGGTCATCCCGATCACAAGAGTTAGAAAGCATGAAATCACCACAAAAAATGGGGACGGGGTTTAAGAAAACCCTCGAGAATATATGCTAGGAATTAGGGCAAAGGTTCCCTAATCTCAGCGGGGACCATGAAAATACCTAGTAATAGGCGGAGGGATGACCTCCAATGGCATATTTCTTCTCATTCAAGAGTATATTAATGGATCATGATTTGTTTAATATCATTCCTTTTTTTTTTTCAAATTAAAATAAAGAATGTCTTTCAATCAAGAATAAGTTAAGGATTGTTTATGACAATTCAATGTTTTTCACATTCAATCCATGAGAAGGTTCAAACCTTTCTCAAAGAGATAAATAAATATGCATTGTCTTATTTGATTGGAAGTATAAACCAGTTAAGGCAAGCATCTCATATAACTTAAAAGTTTCACAATTTAAGTTTAATTTAATTAATACAATAAATCAACCAAAATAGTAATTAATTGATTTAGCTAGAGTAATCATGCCAAATATTAAATGCTATTAATATTTAATTATTAACTAGTTAGTAATCACTCAAATTTCTCATATTTTTTCATGCCAAAACAATACCTTAATTATAAATGTAAATATAATAAGTAATTGTACGCTTAAAATTAATTAAAATAATAAAATAATTAGTAATAATCATGTAATCAATAGTTATTATTTAATTAGTTATTATTATTGAGTAAATAACTTATTTAGGTAGCTAAATTATTTGTTGTTTAACATTTATTAAGTAAGCATTAATTAAGATTAAAAACATAATTTATATACCTTATTAATCCAAAAGTAGACACCCAAACTCTGGCCAACAGATTGCAAAGGAGTCAGAGTCAAATTAAAAAACGAGTAAAAAAGTTTACTCATAATTCATATTAAGCCCAATAAATTTTCCTAATTTGACTCAGACTCTTTTTACAACTTAGGGCCGGAGTTTGGGGGTTTTTAGGGAGTCTACTTTTTTTACTTCATCTTCAACAAAATAACATGCATCATTCACATTATCTGCTTCCTTGTGTTGAGTCAAGGTTTCTTCCAATGTCACCGCTCATAGTTTTCCAACACTTTTTTTCCCTTACATAATAAACTCTTTTAGTTAACCCTGATTTATCCAAAAATGATCTCAAAGAATGGCAACTTATTGTGGAATGTTCATTAGCATCATGATAAATACAAAAAGTTGAACTGCCTTCCTAATATTTTATTTGAGAGAGATTACATCATTTTGGTGATAGCTTCAAAACCTAGAACATAACTATATATAAAGGCAATAGCATTCTCTGAATTTACCGACGCAATCACAGGTAATAACATTTGATTTTGAATGATGTATACAATAATATGATCAACCTTTACTAACATTACATTCAATTATAGAGTAAATAAAAAATTATAATTGGATTGCCTACAAAAATTTTACAAAAGTTATGGACTATTTTTTGTTGTGATGTGGCAAGAAAATTTTCAAAGATCATAATCAAGCAAAGCATTGGTACTTCAAATATTATTTCCCTAACATCTAAAACAAAGGGATGATGATTTCTATGCTAGAATGATACTTTACTAATATGTGTAGTTATATTTAAGCAATTTCAATCATAAAGAAAAGTGTGGCAAGTTACAAGTTATCAACAAACAAATTGCAAAACTAGAAGAGTACAAATCAAAGATCCACAGTGCTGGCCGGAGAAGGCGGTGCCTAATGTAGATACGCAATATCTGATGAAAATGAAGGAAGATCGACAATGCTGGATATAAATAGGTGAGAAATCATCAAAATTGGATAAAGATCAATTATGTAGAACAAAGCTGGTCAAAAGATCACACTCTTCGCTCTCATGCCATACCAGAAGAATTGGATGGAAGGAACAAAATTCTCTTGATCTAAAAATACATCACTATTTATATCCAAGATTATAAATTTAAAATACACGTGGCAATCTATGTGCCTCCTTGTATGAACCATTAAGATGATATGTGTGGCCCATCTTAAGAATTCAAATTGCTCTTTATTATTTTAGCATTTCTAATTAAATAATTAATACACCAACATTTAGTGTTGTCATCATTCCAAAGAGTTGCAGTTCAAAACTCATTGATCCAATAATTTAGCTCATCATTAGGTTCATCAATATTTAAAAAAAAGCTAATGGTATAACTTCTAATTAATTTGAAAATAAAATGAACAACAACAACAACACCAAGCCTTAATCCCACTACGAGGAGTTGGCTGCATGAATCCTTTGTTTCCATTGTGCACGATCAAATAGAAGCCTCTCCCTAAGTTCCAAATAGAGAGGATCATTTCTAATGATTTCTTGCCAAAACATTTTAGTCTTCCTCTCTAATGTTTTTCACTATTGGAGCCACTCCAACCTTACTACAAATAAACTCATTTCTCATTCCATCCTTAGAGTATATCCCCACTCATCAACCTAACCATCATCATATTTGTAATATTTATTTCATCAGTTTCTTCTTCTTTGGTAAACATTCAACCCCATATAACATAAATAGCTGTATGGCTGATGTATAAAATTTTCCTTTATAATTGTGGGATTTCTCAATCTCATAACACTCCAGGAGAATATCTCCATTTTATCAAACTAGCTTGGATCATACTAATCACATCTCCCTCTGTTTCACCATTATTTTTGAATAATTTATTCAGGATATTTGAAACTCTCGCTCTTTTTGATCACATAGTCTTTGTGATTTGAGCTTCTAAGACCATTGAACTTACACTATAAATATTCTATTTTAAAACTACTAAGAAAAATATTTAGATTCTAAAATAGTCCACCACAACTCAAATTTTACATTCACTTCATTCCTAGTTTTATATTAATAAAATATCATCTGCAAAAAACATGCACTAAAAAACCTACTCTTGAATGTGCTTTATCTAAATTTCTTCATCAAACCTCTTAATATTGTATAGCTTCCATGCTAAATCTACCTAATTGATTTTGAAAAATACAAGTATACTTTTATAATTTGTATTCAATAACTACATTACATTTTTTATTTTTATTTCAGAACTCTTATCTTAATTTTTACTTTATTCCACAAAAACATATTTTACCAGAGAAAAAATTTAATTTCAAAATTCTTAAACCAAAACTTCCCTAAATATAAAAAAAAATTCCTAATTAAGTATCATAAAAATAATCTTTTATTTAAATGAAAAATACTACATGACTCTCGCATCAAGCAGCTACACTCTTGCAATTTATGACCCTATAAATAAATAAATAAATAAATTTAAAAGAGCTCCGATATAAACAAATTTCAATACTATGGAGCCTTTTTAATCTTCAAATTGAATATTAATAAAATCATTATTAATATATATATATATAGAAAAAGAATTTCACTACAAGGTGAAGTCAAAATAACACAAGGGAATACCTTCTTATTATATGACTGGTTGTATGTCCACCATTATTAATTCCACCTTCTACGGCTTCAGTTTAAAATAAGCCTGCAATTAGTAAAAAGATTAAGAATACAATTTCATTCCAAATAATTTCAAACATACACCAAAATATTAAGTATTTAAATATCTAACAGATAGTGCAGTCCTAATGCACATAGTCATTAGCCGCATTCTTTGTAGGCTGTCCCCATAATTTCAGGTCCTCTTGCTCTCGATACTTGCAAAGAGAATTGTTGATCAAAGGAACATCATCATGTGATGGTTAATATCTCTTAAACTCGAGAGAACGAAGGAAAAAATATATGAATTCATCTATATATCTTTGGCATAAAAGAATAAAGTTAACTTCTTAAAAGTAACTCAACCCCCAAATGAAAAAAAAAAAACTTCCTCTTAAATGCTGGAAGCAGATGAATAGATAATGGTTAATCTGTCAGACGGCTTCAAAACGGCTTCAAAGGGAGGAGAATTTTCATGTGAACTCTAGTCAGTCACCTTTTGTTATTTCCAAGAAAATTTTCAAAAAACAATCCAATGAGCATATATATATATATATATATTTTTTTTTTTTTTTTTTTTTTTTTTTTTTTGAATCAATTTGGGATTTTTACCTTCATGACACTCAAATCTTTATTTACTAATAAAACGTTTAAAATTTTAATATTACTCTCATAACACCGTCAAAATTGTTTCCTTTACTTCTGTTATTGCCGGGAAACATAAAGATTGCTTCCTCCGATAAAATTCTTTTAAAACCTTTGTAGTTAGCAAGAACCGGATTCTAAGATATAGAAACAGGAGTTGAAGAAATAAACAGTGATCTTGAATTAAAAGGTGATGATTATGATAAAGAAAAAAGTAGGATTGAAAAAGGAAGAGCTTGTAATTTTCAGTAAAAAAAAGAAAATGAAAAACAAAATAGTGGTGGAGACAATAAATTACAGAATTTGGAAAGTGTTTTTTGTAAATATTAAAAATTGGGTGCATAAACTTGGGTATAACAAAGAAATAATCCCTTCAAGTGCCAAAAATATATGATTTTCTTAAAGCATAGTCTTACATATGAAAATAAAAAAAATATATATATATTAGACTAAAAAAATGCATCTTCACATGCAAGTATCCAAGCTTTGTAATATACAAACTGAGCGACGGAATTTTAATGTGTAGAACAAAACATTATCATTTCATCAACCTTAATTATTCTAATTATAAGTACATATAAAATGTCATGCTCTTTCATAATGAGAAGGTTAAGGTTGTTTTCTATAAATATTAAAATTGGGAGCAAGTTTGAGTATTACAGAATTAATAATCCTTTTAAAACGCCAAAATTAGTAACTTTGTGAAACATGAAAATAAGAAAATCAATTAGTTAGATAGTAAAAGGGCTTTTCCATTCTAAGAACTCAAACTTTAATATTAAAAGAACTCAAACTTTAATATTAAAAAAACTATCATTTTATTAATTTTGTTCTAGTTATAAGTGGGATATTAGGTGTCATGTACTTAAACATAAGATGAAATTATTTTTTGTAGAAATTAAACTTTGAAAGCAATTTAGGTATTACAAAAGTTAGAATCTCTTTAAAATCTAGAAAAAAATTCACATACATGAAAGGATTGAACTTTTAATCACTGCAGTGGAAATTCAATGTGGTATTACTGCTTGCTTTTGCTTATATCGCATATGCTTAAAAAACTTAAATACACAAGATTATTTGTGTAGCCAATGAGTGAACTTGCCTCTAGTTTAAAAGCCCTGCTTTATAAGGTGACCAATAAAATATTAGTGTCAAGAACTTTTTAATAGAAAGAGTTTAATTGATCCTCTCTCAACTATAAGTTTATTAGGAACGTATAGCATTTCTCAACATTTATTAAGTTGCAATCCTAATCCGTAATGTAAGACTTCTAAACTTTAATTTTTACACTTAAAAATTAAAGTTTTGATAAATACGTGCATTTGATCAACACTTCTTGAAATTGAAATCAAGAAATTTACAGAAATAACCACAATCAGAAGTTCTGCAACTAGTGTGATATGTTTCAAATAATTTAATTGCACTTCAAAAATTGAAATAAGAAAGCAATTTACAAATTTGAAAGTTCATAGACCGAATTGTTCCAATTATACAGTGAAAGTTTACTTTGTTTAAGAAAACGGTTTACAGCACATTCAAAAACTGTGCACCATGACTTAATGCCTTCAATAGCTTCACTAACTTACCTCTCAAAATCACATGTCTTGTAATTTATTGAGACTTCTGTATTTGCAAATTTCACCCGCCATATATTTGCCTCGTCAATCCTTAACTTCTTCAAAAACATTTATTGATAAATTAGACTAATGGTTGGGTTGGCGGCCCTAATTAAGAATGTCAGATTATTGAGATCAACTCAGCTCAGCGAGCTCTCCCCTTTTTAGCTCGGCTCTTCCCATTTCAACTCTCTCCTCATGGAAACCCTAACTCCACTGCTCTCCTTAATGGCGGCACCTCTTTTGAGGCCGCCACCCATCTACTCCTCCTTGTTTCCTACAACTCTTCATCCCCTGAAACTCTTCTTTTCCCCATAACAACTCTCACCCAGTTTGGTTGTTCCTTCATCGGCTAGGGCAGATTGGAAATTGCTCTTTGCTTCCTCCAGTTTGAAAAAATGTTTCACTCGATGATTCTGATACTTAAGCTGCCTCAATGCTTTGGGCAAACTTCCAAGTTGGCTTTTAATAACGGCAAATCTCATTCATACAAACCGTTGCTCAAGTCCATAACTAAGCTTTGAAAATTAAGAGGGTCTTTCTCTCTTTTCTTTCTTTCTGATGGCTTCTATCTGCTTAAATTTACATGCTCGGACATTGATTTCATCCTCACCGGAGATCTGTGATTCTTCTTTAGTGTTCCTTTCCTTGTCTCAAGCCTGGACACCGGACTTCACACCATCCCAAACGACCTATGAAATCATACCCATATGGGTAAACTTCCCAAAACTCCCTTTGCGTTCTTGGTCCGACTTGAGATTGTCGAAAGTTGCGAGCTCCATTGGAAAACCTCTCATGGACAACACTCTCACAACTTCCAGAATGAGGCAGCATTTTGCACGAATCTGCATTGAGGTTTCTGCTGATTCGTCTTTTCCTGAGGTGAACGGGGGGGGAATCTTTCACTCAGCAGGAAGTCTACAAATGGCTGCTGAAAAAATTTAAGGGTTGTAACTCTCTATATCCTAAATCTTGTGGTGTAACACTACTATGACTATACTACTAGAGGCGGAAACCGTAATCGGAAGAATTGCAGAAATTCCTCATTCAGTCCGACAAACTTGATCACCGCATGCTTCTCCTACTCCGATCACAGTGCTTTTTCCCATTCATAAAGTTTCCCCTCAACTGACTCCAGCACAAGCCGCTCCCTTCTCCAGCTTCCAAACCAATTTTCCACACTCAAATGCATACAAAATTATCCCCTCATGATGTTAACATTTCAAAGCCTCTGCCTAAAAGGAACACAACCTCTCCGTCTTTCATCATCCCCTTATTCTACCTCCTCTACCACCCCAGTTGCATCTCATTACGAGCCACATTCACCCAAAGAACCGTCGTCATCAAATCTCAACCTCTACCAAGAAGACTCTTTATCTGATAACTCTAAGCCTTCCGACTCAGTTTTAAAAACTCAGCCAAGACGAGGCAGGTCTAAGGCCTCTGTCTCAATGGACTCATAAGTTGGTCCTTTTCTTATTTTCTTGATGGTTTGCACTCCAATTGAAACATGGAATGTCAGAGTGGAATGACGTAAATTTGTGATGTCATGGATTTTGTAAGTTCACAAAAGTTCAGTTGATAGCTCTTCTTGAACCTAAGGTCTCTCTTACTGAAAATTAGAATCCTTTTGTGCGCAAAAAATGCTTGCTATTTGAAAATGAATATAGCATTCATAATTTTAGCCTATCTCATGTTAGTAGAATTTGAATTAAATGGAACCCAAAATTCTGGGATTTTCACCCTAGTGTGATCAATATGCAATTCATCCATGGTGCACTTCATACAATTACGGGAAGTTTCTTCATTAGTTTTGTAAGCAGCAAACTCTGAATCGGATAGGAAATCTTTATGGAAGGATTTATTTTCTTTGGCCAATACAATCAATGAGCCGGGATTCTCATGGGTGATTTCAATATCATTCAATTCACTAAAGAAAAACTTGGGGGTGCAATTCCTTTGCTAAGAAAATTAGATGTTTTTAACACGTTCATTGCAGTTGCGAGTCTTCTTGATTCACATGCAACTGGTCCTAACTATACTTGGTTTAATCAACAACATTCCAATCCCATTCATGAAACTTGGACAGGGCTATATGTTTCTGCATGGCTGAATGTATTTCCTACTTCATTTTACAAAGTTATGCTGCCAAGCACGTCAGATCATTGCCCTCTCATGCTACTTCTCAGCTCAAATGTGCCTGCACGAGCGAGTAGATTCTATTTTAAAAATCATTGGATTCTTATGGAGGGTTTTAATAAACTAATTCAAGATACTAGTAACCCATTCTCCTCACTTCTTCTTTATAACTGTAAGGCCACTACAAATCTTAGAAAGCTTGATAATCTTGGCTTTCTGCACCCAAAAAAATGGGTTGATCATTTTCAAAAAAGGCAAGCTGTGCTCATCAATGCCTTATCTCTTAATCCTAATGACGTTTTCCTAGCTCATGATTTCTTATATGTCAATCGTGCATTATGAAAGAAAAAATTGAATGTTTTTTGGCTTATCAACGTGCAAAATCACATTGGCTTACTCAGGGTGAATCTGACCTGAAATTCTTTTATGATCGCAAGAAATCTCGGACAACAAATATGTGAGATGCTTCTTTCACCTCCAAATGGCATGCAACTTGCGTATCTAGTTATTAACTACTTCAAAGAGCTTTAAAACTCTTCAACAACTCATCCCCTTGATTTTGGTTCATGCTCTATGGCCATGTCTTCTACAGAGGCTACGGACCTTGCTAAAGTTTTTGCTTCTGATGTTATTAAGAAAGGTTATTTTTAGCTTTAACATGTATGCTTCGCCGGGTTCTGATTATTTTAATGCAAATTTATATTAGGAAACTTGGAATGAAACAGGTCCTTATATTTTACAAGACATTTACAATTTCTTTGAAAATATCTAGGATGCCAAGATGGTTATCTCATACGACCATATCCTGATTCCCAAAATAAAAATGCTAACTCGATGTAGGACTTTAGACCAATTTCTTTATGCAATACAATCTATAAAACAATTGCCAAGCTTCTTGCAGATCGTATGGCTCCTCTTCTTAATAAGGTTATCAATTGTGCTCAAGCATGGTTTAATCGTGGGCAGTTGGGTTCTGATAACATTATTATAGCAAATTCCATATTGCATGCTTTAACTCTCGAACCAAGGGCTTGAATTTGCAATAGCCATAATTCTAATTATTTTACACTCCATTTACTACAAACCAAACAGACAAAATATTTAACACTTAAAGTATGGTTATTACATAACGACTACTAAGCTTTTTAACTCAATTACATGCATTCAATGAAGGAGGACATAAATGGGATGATAGTTTGTGTAAAAATAAAGATTTGTGCGGCAATTGTATAAATATTAAAGGTTAGATTTAGATATATACATATAGAAGATCGACTAGTAATGTCCAAAAGTCAGCCTCAAACCTCAAAAAAAAAGAAAAGAAAAAAAAAGGGTACGAGTCAATCATTACACAGCAATCATCAAGTTATCTCAAAGTCAAACAATTGAAATTGATAGGAGTCATATTATAGGCTGAATAAAAGAACGCACTGAATAATTATAGCTAAGCGCAGTCATCCCTAGTGAACCATTGTGAATATCAAGTTCTCAAGAGATAATCAATGATTTTGGAAACCACTAAAATTCAACATCAAATTGTCAAATAACTAAAGAATGATATTGAAATAAAAAGATCTTTCAACTTACTAAACTAATGTGTTGAAAATGATTCTCCTCTACCTGTGTCAAATCATTATGGTTGTCAAGCTGCAACTTCAAAACAGCAACAATAATAAAACTTGATCCCACTAGATGGGATTGGCTACACGTATCCTTTGTTTCCATAGTGCTCAATCAAATAGAAGCACCTTTCTAAGTTCTAAATAAAACAATCATTTTTAATGATTTATTTCCTCTTGTAGCATGGGAAAAATTCATATACTCAATTTTTTTAAAAAGGACATCAACTGTCTATGCTTAATATACCCAAACCATCAAAGATGACATTCACTAGTCTTATCCATTATTGGAGCCACTCCAACCTTACTACAAATGAACTAATTTCTCATTATATCCTTTCAAGTATACCCACTAATCCACCTTAACATTGTCCTCTTTGTTACACACTTAATTTGAATATCTTGCTCTTTTTGGTCACATGGTTTTCAATAGTCATGTTCTAGAAATTTGGGCACCTAATACAATTGAAGTTACATTATATATATTCTATTTTAATCTACTAAGAAAAATCTTATAGTCAAAAGTAGTCCTCCATAACTCAAGTTTTGCTTTAACTCAATCCCATTTCTTATCAATTAATAGACTGTCATCAACAAATAACATACACCATGGAACCTCCTCTTAAATATGCTTAGTAAAAATATTTATAATTAAAGCAAAACAATATGGGCTGAGAGATGAGTCTTGACATAATTCAATGGTAACAAAAAAATCATTAGACAAGCCACATTGCGATCAAAGTATGTTGCAACCTCATTATACATATCTCTAATAACATCAATATATGTAATACAACCCCTTTTTTTTTATCTAAAGCTCTCCAAAGAACTTCTCTTCATAATAATCCAGCTTAGCATTGTTCTCTTTGTTACACTTAATTCATAGATATGTTTCTTCTTTGTTGAGTCAAGGTATTTGAATCTCTTGCTTTTCTTGATCACATGGTCCTCAATAGTCATGTTCTCGAGATTTGAGCTCCTAATACATTTGAAGTTACACTATATATTCTATTTTAAATCTGCTAAGATAAAAATCTTTAGATTCAAAAGTAATTCTCCATAACTCAAGTTTTACTTTAACTCCATCCCAATTCTTATCAATTAATAAAATGTCATATGCAAATAACATACACCATGAAACCTCCTCTTGAATGTGCTTAGTAAAAACATCTAAAATTAAAGTAAAAATATATAGACCGAGAGATGAGCCTTCATGTAATCCAATAGTAACAAAAAAACTTTAAACAAGCCTTGCGATCAAACACATGGTACAATCCCATTATACATATCTCTAATAACATCAATATATGAAACACAAATCCCTTTTATCTAAAGCTCTCCAAAAAACATCTCTTGATACTATATCATAAGCCTTTTCAAAATAAAAAAATTAAATGTAGATCTTTTCATTCTCTAATTTTCTCCATCAAACCTCTTTGTATATATATATATATATATATATATATATATATATATATATATGTATGCCTTTCATGGTAGATCTTTCTAGCATAAAACAAAATTTAATTTTTAAAAGTGTCCCTTTATCATCTATATTCAAGTACTCTCTCCCAAAATTTCAATGTATGTGACTCATTAACTTGATTCATCTATAATTAACATAGTCTTGAGTATCGCTTTTCCTTTATATAAATCATCGAATGATATACTCTTAGCATCACAAACTGTTATTTTAGATTCACGATAAGTTTGTTTATATTTTTTTCTATTTTCCTCAATCTTACATTTAAAATATTTTTAATAACACACCTTAATTCCTGTTATTCTTCTCATCATTTCTTTAATATAATTTTTAACATATATATATATATATATATATATATACACATATATGATATGAGAAGGTTCTTTGAGAGCTTCATCGGCAAATGCAAGACAAGTGAGAAGAGCTTTTTTAGCTACCACCATCAACTTTCTGTACCGATACAAGATTTTAGATGGGCAGAAATAGTCTTAAAGAATAATGCACCTGCACCTATACTAATTATTTAATCTTAAATATTTCACATTTATCTTAATTTGGCCTTTGATATTTTTAAAGTTAGCTTGTATCTATATTTCTAGCAAAGTTTACAACAAAAGCAACTCCTGTTTTTGGTTCGTTTATGATGCCACTGTCACGGATAAGCAAGATTTTACAACTCCTGCAATGGCTCTGAGTAATGTTAATACGCTAAATGATATTAAAAAGCTTTCAATTAAAGAACCGTGGTGAGCAACACGAAGTGATCTATGTATGACAGATTAATAATGAAACACTGAAATACTAAAGTTTTCCACATTGACTAGGTAAAATGTATACACAGAAATCACACTAACAGCCGAATTTAATTAATAAATTTTTCTTTAACATTTGATGAAGAATGGATATTAATATCAGTCACACAATGCTTATCTTAAATTGGGTTGTAATTATTATTATCATAAAATGTTTTAAACATATATTTTTAATATAATAAATCAATAAGGATGCAGAACAATGACGCCTTGATATTCAATAATCTAAAATGACAACTAACTTACTTAAACATACAAAACTTTCAATCAATAAAGATGAGTAGTCAAAATAAGACTCAACTACTTCAGTTTTGCCAATTTAATCCCCAACACTTCAATAAATATTCTTTAGGCACTTGGCTATTAATTTGAGCTCAATTTAGTGCACGTAATTAAAAATTGAGAACTAAATCAGCCTTAAATCATTAGTCAAAATACCACTTTGGTAATTTAACCAAAAAGATGTACATAAATAAAACATAATTTCAATAACTAGCCTACCAAATTTAATCAGTGAAAAAAAATGTACAGATATCAAGAATTGCGTAGGTAACTCCAGTTTTACAAAGTTATACGAAAAAGCTGCAACAATAATTCAATATCTAACAAACAAATCTCCAAAATAAATAGATGGAAAACACATGAAAAATGTTTCAAGATATATTTGAGATAACCAAATCTTTTGGTCCTTTTTTTTTCTCTCGGTTCTTTTTAGAAGGGAGCCAAATGTCTCAGACATGTTAACCCAATTCAGATTAATGAAGCAAAAAAAAAAAAAAAAAAAAAAAGAAAGATAATTACTCACATAACACTCAAATCTAAAGCATATAAGAGGTTGTTTGGATTACTGTAACTGAATTCTTGGGATAATTCAATTAACGTGTAATTGGATTTCAAATAAAACATATTATAAATAGATTTTTGGATGTCTAGAAGTGTAACAATGAAATTAAATATGATATTTATTTGAGTGTAAATTAAAAAATTTGCTTAGAATCTTTTATTTCCTTGTGCAGATCGGCACAATTGGCAAGTCACGACATGGGCCGACGAGGCCCAGGCGCATGCCGGACAAGAAAAATGTTGTCTGCATGTGACAATTGGGGTCAACAATCTCCGGACAGAGGGCTGACAGGTCTGATTGGGCTGGATGTTCACCTGATAATGGCTATGCCTTAATTGGTCACCGAGGGATGAATGGATGCCGGCAAAAACCGATGAGTAGCTGAAACCAGCGTGAATTGACAAGGGATGGCCGGCGCAAGAGCGTGAGTTGTTTTTTTCACGGTAATTGAAATTCACCCGGTTTGTTCATATTTCAATTACGCATAAAATAGGCCAAAACGAAGAAATTTAAATTCCCCACAAAATTGCATTGCAATTCAATTACCTCAAACCAAGGGCATAAATTTTGCAACAACAAGAATTCTAATTATTTTACAACCCAATTACTACAAACCACACAGACTCTAAATATTGAACACTTAAAGTATGATTGTTACATAGCCACTATCTAAGATTTGAAACTTGCGTATTACATCCATTGAAAAGGAACATAAACGGGATGATAATTTGCGCAGAAAAAAAGATTTAGATATATAAATTATGAAAACTTCAGTGGTAATGTATAAAAATCAGAGATCAAAACCTGAAAAAAAAGAAAAGAGAAAAAAAAAAAAAACTGTACAAGCCTCTAGTGTTGCATAGCAGAGTTATCAAGTTAACTCGTTTGTTTCAAAGTAAAAGCAGAAAGGGCCAACAAGATAAGGATTGAATAAAATGTTTGTGGCACTTAAATTTCCAAGATGTTACCCCTTCACAAATATTTGTTAATTATTAGAAAATCACAAAAATTCTATAACAAAATTACAAAATAATTATAGAGTGAAAAAATTTAAAGGATTCTCTCATATAATCGAAGAGTAACTGGGAAGTGAAAAATTTTGGCAACGATTTGAATAGCCATTTGGCAACTATTTGAATAGCCTCTAATGATATTTCGGGTTTTTCCGAGTCAATGCCGAGTTCTTTATATTATGCTTGTTGAAATGAAAGTTAGGCTTGGGACAGCTGCTCTTTCTAGTTCAATTTGGCAGCTTACTCTTCTTTTTTCTCATGAGATTGTTGAGACGATGACAGAGAGGACAAATTTTTGGGCCACATTCGACGGTTTAGTGATTTCCTTCGATCTTAGCCATTGAACAGATACTTTGCTAATACTTAAGGATTGATGCCTCGTTGACTCATGGGCTCTGGGTCGGCAGTAGGCCTCAACTGAAAGATCTAAATCCTAGCCTCCATTGGTTTTAAATTTTCTTGCATTTCATTTTCGCTATTTTTGTGTTGCTTTCCCTTTAGACTTAGTTTTTCACTGTTTGTAAATATTTTGATGCAATATAAGGGCTTTACCCTCACAAATTACCAAAAAAAAAAACCGGGTTTGACAGACCCCTCTCGAGCTTAAGTCAAACAATTGAAATTGACGGTAGTCATATTATTGGCTGAATAAAAGAACGTATACTGAATAGTTATAGCATCCCAAGTACACATTCGTGGACATCAAGTTCTCAAGGGAAAATCAATAATTTAGGAAACCACTAAAATTCAGCATCGAATTGTCAAATAATTAAAGAGTGAATTAAAATCAAAGAGTCTTCCAACTTAATAAACTAATGTATTGAAAGTGGTTCTCCTCTTCTGCTTAGAATCCAAGGGATCTTCCAACTTGATAAACTAATCTTTTGATTATGGTTCTCCTCTTCTGCTTAAAAGATTAAAAATATTGCAACTAGAGTAATAAAGAGGCCAAACTCCTGTACCAAAATGCTTCTAATATTCCTCTCTTTTCCGCTCACCAAAACTTTAATCGCACTCATTACACAATTTTCCATTCACTCAAATCTAAAAAAAGTTTTTAGCATAAAATTTACCAGGAGAAGCCAATGCGAGTAATTATACGAAACAAATAAAAAATAAAAAAAAAACGAAAGGGCCAAACTCACCATTGAAGAACTTGATATCACATTTTAGTTGCGGCCGCGCGCTCCCAATCTGCTTCAGGGTCACAGACCCACACTTCACTCGAATCGGGAACTTGGGCGTAGGTTTGCCATCAACAATAAATCCCAACGTAGATCTCATTTCCATCATAAACCCGATCTTCTTGCTCTTGAACCTAGCCTTCAGCCTCGCCCCAACAGAGTCATCAACCATCACTCCCTTCGCCACCGCCGTAATCCTAACCGCCGTTGAGTTCTTTCTCTCCAACTCAAATCCTGCCGCCGATCCCACGCCCAAATCCACCTCCCCGTCCTCATCCGCCAGCGCGACTCTCCCTTCTGCATCCCGGAACGACAGCCCTAGTTTCTTGTTAGGGTTTGCCGCCAGGATCTTAACCGTTGCTGTTGCATCAAGGAACGTGGCGTCCGATCTCGACGTTATTCTGAAGACGGGAACCGTCACATTCTCGATTCGGAATGTAGGGAGGTGAGGCCGGAACCAGAGGTAGGTGAAACCGACTGCGGAAGCGGAGAGTGCGACGATGACAATGAGGAGGACGATGAGGCAGCAACAAAGACGGCAACAGCAGGATCGGCCGCTGCGACGTCTCCTGGAAGGTTTTCCCGCGTTCCGAAACGCCGGAGGAAGTTGCGGCTTCTTGGGCGGTGGCCTCACTGCCGCAGCCGGAACGGATAGGTCTCTGTAGCCCGGCGGCTTTTGCAGCACTGGTTTCACTGCCTCCCCCATTTGCCCCCTCCCTCCCTCGTTCTCACACTATCGATCACACACTCTCTGCGAATTTGGTATTCTCGGAAGAAGAAGGCGACAGGGAAACGGGGGAAAATGGAAGTGAATATTTTGGGATGGATCGAGGGAAAGAGATAGAGCAGAGAAGGGAAGGAGGGGCGAGACGGAGGAGATGAGTGTGTGGTGTCTCGCGGGTTCAGTTTGGGGGGAGCAGTACATCAGCTGGGTGCCGTTGGATGTTAGGAATCGGCGGTCGATGATAGGCACAATCGACGGGTGGATGTTGAAAGTGTAGGGCTAAAAAAAAGAGGATATGTGAAGAAGTTGTCGCGGTGTAGGGATAGAGTTGGGGAGAGGGAGAGCGGAAGCTGGGAGGATGTCGGGATGTGTTAGCGTAAGGTGCAGCGGACATAAATGGGCCTGGCTGCACGCCCATCGCTCTGTGTGTTGTGTGTGTCGATGACGTGGCAATACGTAATGGGCTGTCGGTGTCCCATACATGATAATGATAATATTTTGTACCTAAAAATATTTCCAAAACAAATAAAAATTTAATAAAGAGAAGTTAGAAGAAAAAACAGATAAAAGGGTACTTACCTCCTGGGAGCGATTTAGGGTTTCACATGGGATCCTCGCCGGGGGAGGTTTCCTCCTCTTCTAATGGGGTTCTCGGGCCTTCCCTCTCCAATCCTCTCCCTCTAGCATCTTCCCTTAGATTGGGCTTCGCTCTTGACAAGGGTCTCTTCAACTCTGTTCAAAGTGACTAGACGTTCACTCTCTCTCTTATTCTCCCCTTTTTGCTGATATCATCTGATGAGAATCTTTCTAAAGGAGAGCAGCTATGGAAGCATTGCATCGTTGGTTTATCGATGGGTAGAAAGCATGCGTATAATGCACGATTTGGTTCATCGTCTCTTTTCACATTGTCTGGTGGATGTTATCTTCTTGAACTCCATTTCGAAGATGATGCGAATCTTATTCTTCAAGGTGAGCCAAATATTTTCTTCCTTTTGCCATTGCATTCTTCTGATCCACTACTGCAGCTCTGGACTGATTCAGGCTTATCAAAAGTAGCTAGTGCCGTCAGGTTTCCCTGATGACTGACGACCTCACTGTCAATATAGAATGGTTATCTATGATTAGCTTCTCCAGGTATGTTCTTCGTGTTATGCTTTCACTCTTATGGGCTGCCAAAGTAGTACCCATTCAAATGATAATGATAACTCAAGGGTAAGAGGGTGTAGCAGATTAAGGAAACCCCAACAATCCAATACTGTCAGGAAGGTGTATTTTATTTCAGTTCCACCTAAAGATCCATCCAACTCGCCGCTGCAAACAATTGAAGAAAATTCTCCTCCTTCCTCCTTAGGTAGCTCATAATCGATCATACTCTCCTGATCTTAATATTATTCCCCTCTTCCTCTCCTCCCCTTTCTCCTTCTCTGCTAGACTATGGTTTTTGGGCCTCATGCCCCTAAAGAAAACTACCATTGTGATCTTCATGTGACCTCCTCAACCACTGAAATTTGAGATAGATTAAATAAGTTTGCATTGAACCTTGGTCCATTGAGGTTGTTGGATTGAGCAAATCTAGAAGGGCTAAGCCTTGATGACTCAAACTTGTAGCACCCACTTGATTAACAACTCTTTAATAAATATTGGGGTTAAGTTATTCTTAACATTTGCAGCAATATTTGACCCTTTGTGTAGGATAAAATCTATAGATTATTGCTATAATAAATATTTTTAATAAATCTAATGACTTTACTATAATAAATATTTTATTAATTGTTTATTAAGAATAAAGAATGCAAATGTAACATCATAGCATATTTTTCTAAAAAGCGGTGTGAAACAGAAGCTATTTGTTCAATAAGAATGATAATAATGCATTTGATGATTACAACACAAGTCAAAGTAATAAAATTAAATCCCAAGAAGCCATGTCTGAGCTAGGTTTATATTTGAAGGAACCATTTTATAATGTAAATATCTAAATAAATATTTTAGATTTTTGGAATAAAAGTTCAGTTGAGTATCCTATGCTTTTTGCATTGGCAAGATATTTGTTCGCTATTTTAATTTTTATAGTTGCATCTGAATCAAGTTTTAGCATTGGAAAGAAAATTATTAATTCATATTGTAGTTCCTTGAAGCAAAGAATAGTTCACACTTTAGATTTTTAATGGTAAATTATATGCATCTTTTTTAATTTTGTAATTTGCATGTTAACTTTGAATAACTTTTAACTCCCAACTTTAGTTGTACATTATTACTTGTACTTGTTAGCATCATAATCTATTGGTCACAATCTTAATAGGCAATCTGTTACTTCATTCGATGAAGAGTCTCAAAATGATGATATTGATGCGGATAACATTATGTTTTATTAAGCTCTACTATCCAGCTGTGCTACATTGCACAGTTATTAGTTGAGTTGTGTATTTGCTGCAGAAATACTTGTAGATTTGTAGACTAGTTTTTTTATTTTGGAATGCAGAGTGCAGGGTTATAAATTATTATCTCAGTTGTGTTGTATCTAGTTGTGCTTATTGTCTATTGTGTCTACTATCTGCAATTAAACACCTATCTACTTTGCGTGCAATGTCTGCTATTCTATTGTGTTGTCTATTGTGTGTTTTATAGAAAATTATAAAAGATATTGTGTTTATATAACCTACTACTAACTAATGCAGTCATATTTTATTAGTAAGGGCTATACTTATACTCTGATATCTACCTGCTTTATTAATCTAATTTATAACAACTATAGAGATGCAACCAGCATTCAACTGGTGATATTTATCTAATTCTTCATTTATTAAATGTTAATTTTTTTACATTCTTGCCACTATAAACATAACTTGAATAACCTTGAACAAGAGAAAAGGTTTAAAAGCATAAATTAATATTTTAATAAATATAATAAATTACCAAGCTTGAATTTTAATTTTAAAAAATAAATGTTTCTTAATTTTGAACATCCATGGACTATAGTTTTTAGAATACTAAACAACCAATAATTTTGAATATCCATGATATAATCCAAAAAAAATTATGAACATCCATGCTCTAGTGCAGTAATTGTCTTTTTTTGTTTTGGGAAAAATTTTAGCACATTTGCAGTTTATTTTCTTATTTTTATCTTTTGTATAATTTTATGAAACTATATTGAATGATGAGAAAATCCAATCATTCATGGGCTCTTGAGATTGGACAGTTCTCCTTTTAGGCTGGATACTGTACTTAGATGCTACAAACATATATTATGCCTTGAGAGATAAACCTCTCAGAGAACTCAATGTTATTGATAAAAATATATGAATTTGAAGTTTTTTTGTTTTTTCAGTCTTTGTTTTGACTTATCTCTACAATTTTAATAGAGTTTTGCACTATATCTTTGGTTTTTATATTTTTCTTTGATGTTTAAAAAATGTGGATGATTTATACTTTTATACTATTTTTATGTTTATGGCCATTTAGGTTATATTTAGTGTTCAGAAATTAGAATGTTATTGTTTGCAATTTATATTGTTTACTTTTTATATTAAAAATCAGAGTTCATGGATATTCAAAATTCAAAAATGTTAATTATTTTGAAATTAGAATTCATTCTTGAAATTTTATTAGAATGCAAAACCTAAAAAATATTTTACATATTTTTATTATTTATATTTTGTTCAAGACAGGAGCTATAAAGGTTATCTCAAAACCATTCAAATGAATTATGGATATTCATATATATTTTGCTTTTAGTGTTCAAAAATCAAAGTCTAAGGATGCTCAAAATTTAAAAATATTTGAATATAGAATTCCAGTTTTAAAAATCATTGTATTGTAAATTTTAGAAATTGAATTATTTTTGTTACTGTTTGTTTTTTTTTTTTCGGGAAGAGAGATGTTTAGATTATCTTAAATGATTCAAATGAATTCTAAATGATCATAATTCTAAAATACATGTTTTTAATGATTAAAAGTCAGAGTTCTGGAATGTTCAGAATTTATAATTATTTGGTGTTTTGAAATTAGAAATCATGCTTGAAATTTATTGTGTTGTAAAATTTTAGGAATTTAATTGTATTAATATTTTTAGATTGTTTATATTTTGTTCCAGATTGTTCATATTATCTTAGAGTTATTCAAATGAATTCTAAATATTCATAAACATTTGCTTTTCAGTATTCAAAAATTAGAGTCCATAGTTGTTTAGAATTCAGAAGTATTTGTTGTTTTGAAATCAGAACTCAAGCTTGAAAATTTATTGTATTTGTAAAGTTTTATTAAATTAATTATATTATGTATATATACTCTTTATATCTTGTTCAGTATTGTTCAGTTGATCATAAAAACTATTCAAATGAATTTTGAATATTCCAAAATATTTGTAATTCAGTATTTAGAAATTGGAGTCTAAGGATGTTCAAAATTCACAAACGTTTGCTATTTTGAAATTATAATTTATGCTTGCAAATTTATTATATTATAAAATTTTAGAAAATTAAGTATATTTATTTATTGTTTATTAAATTGTTTATTATTGATGAAATAATAAAATATTTTTATTACATTATATTTTTAAAACTTTAGTACTGTATGTTTCAATTTTGTATATATTTTTTGGTGTATAAAAAAAGTTATTGGCCGTTATTTTTTTTTTCAATCGGGCCGGCTTGACCCAACGATCCAGTATTAGATTGGGATTGGGCACCAGCTGGGCCGCGTCTGTGCCTCAAATAATTTACCCTCGATTTATTAAGGCCGGTCCTTGCCCTAGGTCTAATGAAAACCCTCTCCAACAATAAAAATAAAGTGTAAAATATTTTGATATATAACAATTTCTGAAACTAATGTTGCATTAAGGCACCACATATTATTCATAAAAACTTTATCAGCCAAGCAAGCATTTAATATGTTTGGCTGTGGTACAGTGAATAACACATTTATTAAATTGGGAAAGGGCACTGCGGGAGGAAGATGTGATCCACTTCGTTTGTGCGGGGGTAAAGGAAAAAATACTGTAGCACCATGCGTTTGGGGTAACGCCTTTCACAGCGCATCGTTTTCCTGATATATTTTGCATGTTCTATACTCGTTTCATAGTAATAATGTCTTGAAAAAGCAGTCCTTGTTCTTAAACAAAGCTTATTTAATTATATTGCACATGAAAACTTAAAATTTACTATATGAAATTTTTGTGCAACAAATGAGATGCAACTGTCAATATGGTTTGATTGTCTTATCCATCTTAAATAAGATTTTTATGAACACATGGATTTATTTTTCCATTATGTGGCCTCTTATAATTGCTGTATATATTTCCATTATGAACGGCATGAAGCAGAACACACAGCCAACGTTTTCTACTATACATGATACTGAAACAAGAACATAAAAAAGATTTCACATTGTATATAACGCAACCTGTGTTTTTCTAATAATATTCGTAGATACAAGACTAATATATATGTATAGTAGAACAGATGATTGCTGGACTGTCAGCTACGAACGGTTTTGCAATGGGAAAATCTGATATTTGCTTTTATTGACTAACAGGCTAATAGAAATTCGAGTGTCAACAACTTGAACCTTTTAAGTGATGAGTATCGACTTGAATCTTTTAAGTGATGAGTATCGCTGCTAAGAAAAGAGATAAAAATAAATTATAAAATATATGGTTTTCCTTTTTGTTATAATACCAAACTGTAGTATGTTATTAGAAGTAAGTGTGTTGCTGCATTGTTATCTACTCTTTACAGTTGGAAAACAAAATGTATGCACTGTTAGATGTTAGATGTATTATACATTGCAATACTTAATTTTGATGAGCTTGATTGCTATACTTTATTACATGCATAAAGCACAGTATTTAATAAAAAAGAAAAAAATATTTTTCATGTGGAATTTTAAGAAAACATTATTTTTATTAAGAATAAAGATGGCTGTCCTTTTAGGGGAATAGTTGGTGGATCTAAAACAGCCCGCATGTTCTGCAAATCTAGTGTAGCCTTTGATTAAGTTAAGGAAAATAATTGAGTTTCGGTGGCTTATTATAATTAAACTTAAAAATATATATAATTTTCTTCTAAAAAATGGGTAAGCAAAAAGGTAGAAAATAATATATATGGGCTCCGATTTCATTATTGATAATTCGTTAACAACTAAAATAAGCTTGTCCTCTCTTTCCCTCTTTTTTTGCATTGTTATGAATGCTTTATCATATATTTTGAAAATGTAATTGACACAAAAAGTTTTATACTTATTTCTAAAGGTGGCACTAGCTGCTCTCATTTATTATTTGCTGATCGTGTGTTAATTTTGGGCAAGCTACAAAAGAAAATTTGCATAGCCTAAAGCAATGTCTTAGCCTCTTTACCTTTGCTACGGGTGCTAGATAGAGTATAATATGGATAAATCTTCCATTTTCTTCTCTCATTGCACATCTAATTGTGAGGAGGTTGCTTGCTAGATAGAGTGTAATATGGATAAATCCTCCATTTTCTTCTCTCCTTGCACATCCAATTGTGAGGAGCTTGCTGCAATTCTTGGTTTTCAAATTTGCTCTTTCTCTTTTAAGTAATTGGAGCTGTCTATTACCCCTCACAACACAAAGGCAATTCATTGCGCAACTCTGATTGATAATTACAACTCTTGGATGGATGGTTGGCAAGCAAGTTCCAACAGTATCTGATTTTGATTTCTACATACCTTGAATGAAAAAGGAGGTTTAGGTCTAATCTATCTAAATACTCACATTTTTTTGAGTTGCAAATTTCATATTTTCCTTCCACTGGCATATTCGCAGCAATGTCTCCAAATTTGCAAAATGGTGGAAAGCTGATAATATCTTACATGATTATCTAATACATTGGGGAATGTTAGTAGCCTCAAAAAGATCTTTCTTCAATCTATTAATATCATTCAACCTCACATGTTATTTCTAATGATAAGGCTTGGTTTAAAGGCAAAGATTCTTTTTCTTTCGAAGATGCACACAAGTTGATTATTTATGATGAACCTTTAGCATATTGGGTTTCTACTTTGCAATAAAAGCATAAGGTATTCTTGTCTTCTATGGAGAGCAACTCAAAAATGCTTAAAAAACCAGTTGATGTGTTAGAAGCGATCGGCATTCATTGTATTAATAAATGTGCTCTCTACAATGAAGTTAATGAATCTCATGATTACATTATTTTCTCCTGCCCCTTCATCTTTACCCATTTCGGAGCATTGTGTCGAATAGTTCAAACTTTCTTCTTCCCCCAACCTCTCTCAAGTCTTGCAAAATGCTGAACCAGGATGAAAAGTAGGTGAAACTAGGTATTTAATAAATGTGCTGTTAACTCTTATAATATGTGGGATGAAAGAAGTATTTTTCAAATCAATTCAAAAATTAAAATTAAGCAGGACTACATTGCAAGAGGCTATTACAGGTGTAATTCCATCCTGGATTCCTCGTAATTTGAGTTACAATGATGATATTATTAGTTTCAGAAACTGTGAAAGTTCTTTTACACATTTATTTGACTATTATGGGTTGTTTGTTCTTACTCGGCCATTGGTTGATGCTTTCTGCCAATTTGCAATTATTATGAACTGATTTTCTGTTTCGAAACTGCATGTTACTACTATAAATTATTCTGATACTTTTTGTTGGACTAGTTCTCCTATTTCTAAAGCTGGCTGCTGCTGCCTTATTTGTCGTTACTTTTTTTTCATCTCTTTTATGACATTTTCCTTCAGTCACAATACTCTGTTTTTTTTTTTTTTAATATGCTGAATTTATCACATGAATTGCATCTATGAAGGTCTATAGAAGCCTAGCACATTCCAAACTTAACCACTAGTTCCATTTCTCTTTACAATCTTTATTTCCCCACACAATTTATTTCATCATTTTAATTAAATTATGAGTTTATGTTGATTGTTTGATTAAAATTTTTATTTAGACATCTTTCACCAATCCAAAATATTTAATGCATAGAATTAGAATTTGATTTTCAAATCAGATTTTTGAAAGATTAAATGCTCAAATTGATCAATTCAATTATCAAATCACTAGTCTTGATCATTACTCTTAGATGAATAATTTAATGAATTACTACATGAAAAAGATTAAACATAAAATAACAAAAACAAAACAATAAAAGTAATTACTGATTTAAAAATAACCTACTGGGAGTAGCAAGGAGTGAAATGACCTGATTGAATAATGGCATACTGTCATTATGCAATCATGCTTGAGATTCCTCTTGTTTCATTGTTGGCTCACAGATAACTACATAAAACTTGAAACAAATAAGAAATAAGAACATAAAATTATTTGTTGAGTTGCTTCTCAATCAACGTATAATTTAATGTCCTCAACCTGACCAATAAGAGTTTATATTCTCTTAGAATTTCTTTCCAGAGCTTCATTAAGGCTTTTGGATGTTCACAAGCTTATTTAATAATATAATCATTATGGATATCAAATATACATTCTTTTCCCTTCCAAACCCAACTTATATGGAGTATAATTTAATTTTCTTATCGGTACATTCCAAGCATTTCTCCGTAAATTCAATATGCACACAATCATCGTCAAGATTGCTAAGAGGTTTAGTGATGTTTGAGAATGCTACAAATGGTTTTTGCACCTTCACAATATTGTATCAATTTACTTTGTTCATCCTCGAATAATATTTCACCTATTGTTAAACATTGAGGTAGAAGCACTTGAGATGTGCAAGAGACATAAGTCTCGGGTTGCATTTGATCAACTTTTTCAGTTTGAAAATATTATTGCATTTACAAATGGCCTAATTTAAATTGATATTCTAACTTTTTTTTATTGTCATTGTTTGTTTGAGTTAAAGTTTCCTTTCTACACATTGACACTTCTTGAGCTTGTTCCTTTATATGGCGCCCCGGTCTCGAGAATTTGGGCGCTATCGCTCGCTACGGCGCTTTCCTCTTGGGAATTATGGCGCTACATCGCGCGTAGAGCCTTGCTCTCGGGAGAAAGGGCGCTATGGCGCTCTGTAGCGCGTTGCGGCGTCCTTTTCCTTCTATTTTCCTTTTCTTTCCATTTTGATCTCTTCTTACCTGAAATGATAGAAGAACACACTAGAACAACGAGTGATTTTAACAAGAAAATGATTATAATTATGAGGCTGATCACATTAAGCAGTTGTTGTCTATCACACTGCATTTCATCAATTTTTATAAGTTTCGATTAGTGCCTCAGACTTCGAAATTTGAATGTGATGCTGCTCGCTCTCTAATTAAGTCCTGGCTTATTGTTGCTTCTCTCTAGCTGTTCTTAATATCGGGCACAGCCTTATATTTTGTTTATGTGGGATTATTTTTTGACGGTTGCCTCTGGATTTCTATATTTGAATTGCATTTTGGCTACTACTATCTTGATGCTTCCGATTTTTGTTTTTTTCTGTTTTATATTTGAGCGCTTGATTTTCATTCAAAGAGACGATGATGGATTATATTGAACTTGAGTCACCTATTCTCTAGTTTAGAGGCTTTCCACTTGATCTTAGTGTACATAAACTTCTCAGATGCATTTTTGGGGGTCATAGGGCCCAACTTCTCCTAGGAGCTTTCAATGACTTTTAAATTAGAAAAGAGAGATGATTTCATATTATGCTTAAAACTTATGCAAAGTCCATTGAATTTTTATATTGAAATATTCTGAATGATGCAGCTTATGAGCTAGGAAGTCGAATTAACTGTAGCTTGACTCGTATATAGAATATATATATGTATATATAATTGTTTTCGTACCCTTGCTTAGTGCTCTATTACAGTTGATTTAAATGTAGTGTTACATTGAAATTAATCAAGATTTTATAGTTAAAATTTTGATTATAAACTTATACAAGACAATTAATTATTTAAAAAAAGTTGGGTATTGTAGGGAGTACTAAAATATTTTTCATATATATTAATTTTTTTTTATTTATAGTGAATTCATGCATAATAATTCTTTACATAAAAATGACACTAAATATAATAATTAAAACAAGATTGACTATGAATCTTAGTTTTTAAATATCAAATAATGCTATTTTTAAAGCTTAGCTCTTATTTGAGCCTTGATTAATCAACAAATAACTGAGCTCCAACGAGCCCATTCACAAATAATATATATTAGCTTATTTTTGAATAATCTGCATTCAGTTTATTTTAAGCTTATCTCAAAATTTAATATTATATAAATAATATATTTTCTTATTTATAAAGTGTGCATTCATAACTTCAAATCTTTTTAGCAATATATTTAATGTTGAATCTTTTACATTTAAAAATGTATTTTAATCTTATATTTTATAAAGTGCTTGAAATTTTATATTAACGTATCGCTAATAAAATTATAGATATGATAATAATATTTTTATATAAAATAGAAACTTATATAAATAGTTTTATATGCAGAAGATGAAATTTTTTTCCATAGAATTAAATTCTCTATCTAAATAATCAAATAGTAATTTATTATTAAATTTTCTTATCGAACTATTATAGACGGAATAATTTGGACTGTGAGGATAAGGCGGGGTGAATCAGCACAGTGCAAATAATTTATGAGACAAAGTAAGCACTGTCATGTATTAAAAAAAAGCACACTTACAAATACGTGGAAGATTGTGGAGAATTGAATGCTTTGGAGTGAACACAAGCAAGTTTAGAACAAGCTCAAAAGGTTGGATTGAACTAAGTTGGACGCCGTGCGCACCAGAACTCACGAATGGGCCTCAAGGAGCGTCTCGAAGAGCTAGATGAAGTTGCAAACATGTGTTTTCAACCGCAAGCCAGTAACTCCTAGGAAGGTCTAACTTCAAGTTGAGTTCTAGTTGAGAGCCTTTGCTCAAACTCGACTCGAATTTGTTCGAGTTCGACTTCCTGTCAAGGTCTAGTTGAGTTCGAGTTTGAGTTATTTAGACTCATTTTAAATAGGGTTCGAGTCAAGATGTTTGATTGAAATTTAATTTGAAATTTTTGAGTCGAGTTCGAATTTTAAATTTTGGGTAAAAGTGCACGCCCCATGTTCTAGACAAAAGAGCGTATGCAATGTGCCTCTGACGGAAGCGCAGATAGAATCTAGGCGTGCTCATGCGCAATTAGAATTAATATATTTCTTTTGCCATTGAAATATTTTTACTATTTTATTTTTTGCATTCATCGGTCGCTCTTAATCTTTTTCAGTTATAGCCACACTATTTTTGCATTTTATCTGCAATTAAGTGAAAAATGGATCACACTTTATTTTAAAAATATTTATAAATTATACAAAAATATTCTGCATCACTGAGCTCTTATCTCAAAGTATTTCTGCCTAAATTTTGCAATCATCCTTCGTCTGTTTCTCTTGTATGTTTCTTCTTTGTTTGGAATATTCTTCGATGCAGTAGTCGGCCCATTTGATTGTTGCCACATGCCATTTTTTTGCATTATTTTTCCATTGCCGCCCCGCTAAATTGCCGGATGACGATTAAAAAACTAGGGGATGTGTCCCATTTCTTAACTTTTCACAGCTAACAGATTGCACATTCTGCAGGAACTTATTGTTTTTCAGTGTACAGGGCTATTATTTTGCACTTTGTAAGAATATTTAGAAATTAAACAGATGGAATGAATCAACGAGTCGAATCTGCCACCAAATGGGAGGTGTGCTTCAAGGCGAACAAAAGTATGGGAGGAGAGATCATGTGAATGAATCAAAGGAGTAATCGAAGGCGATCCAATCTGTAAACGAAGACCTTCGAGAGAATTAAATCGCCTTCGGCGTTGAACTAAAACTCTGTACTCCCTCTATCGAAGAGAAGGTGTTAATCGATTGTGAATGCACCTTTGAACAAACGAACGAATCTCCTTCGACGCATCGAAGACTTTGAACTAACTCTTCTGCAAATGCCTAACCCATACTTCTTGGCTTAATCTCAAAAATCGGCTGTAAAATATTTTACCATAAAAATTTCACTCTAGCTTTTTAACTTACCTCACAATTTCATGGCACCAAGTACTTTAATTTAGAATTACATAAATAATTGAGCAATTTGTGTTTCAACGGGCTATTATTTTAATTTATGTGGCACCTAAAAAAATTTACTCAATAATATTTGAATATAATTTTAATACAAATATTAAAAATAATATTTATATTATTTTAATATAAATAAATAAATAGTAATAAAATATTTTTAAATTTTATTGAGTTAATTTTTTTGAATGACATATAAATAGATTGAAATAGTATTTCTCATATGAAGTTCCTGATTATTTTAATTTTACGTATATTTAAAATATTATAACATTCTTATCCATTATTCATTCCAATAAAATATATATATATTATATTATGAAATAGCTAAATTTTTTGTATAATCTCATCTGCCATGATTATATTTTAGGAGCTTTAGCTCTTTTCATTTATTCCTCCCTGCACTTTTCTCTCTCTCTCTCTCTCTCTCTCTCTCTCTCTCTCTCTCTCTCTCTCTCTATAAAGGTAAAACAGAGTAATTATCCAAGCTCACCTTTCCGCGCACACCAGCTCTGCTTTTCCACTAACCTGGCCTCACTCCTTCAGATCTAACCATCAAAGAAATATGAACAGCGGCCAAATCTCCTCGCCGGCCGGTTCGCCGTCGACCGTTCAGACTAAGGACCGGCCAGCCAAACCCGGCGGAAACCAGCCGGCTCCGCTCTTCATGCCTTGGAATCGGCCGAGTCCTTCCAGCTCCGGAAAAAGCGATTCTCTGCCTGAGTGGAAGCTTCACTGCCTCTGCACCGACCAAAACCTCTTTTCTCCGAGCATGACGGGCGGCTTCCACGTCGCCGGCGGCTGGTTTTAGTTAAATTTGTCAGGAATATATCTTACCGTTGTGGGATGTTTTTGCCTTTGGATTTCTCGACCTCTTATCTTGTTTGAATCATATATATATATATTTCATAATTAATTTTTGTCAGCGAATTTCATGGTTGCCCCTTTCTGTTCAGACAAAGTTCTTTGCTCTGAATAATGGAACTGTAAAGGGTTTGTTGAATCTGGAATTGAATTCAGGTTTAGGTTTTGAATCTTTTTGGATAAAGATTAAATTAAACGATCTGTGGAATGCACTCTGATGGGTGATAAGTTTGGATTCGAGCGGGATAATCTGCCCCAAATATTTTAAATACTTTAAATAATTATATATTAACGCTAATAAATTATTTCTTAGCCAAAATTTGAAATATTATTTAAATTTTGTATCATACATAGATCTATATAAGTAGAAATGTATGTATAGGAAAATTAAAAGTACTTAATTTATTACATAGTATTTAATGATATTAAAAGTAATTTTATTATAAATATTTGGAGTCAAATATCATATTTTTCTTAGAATTAAATTTTAAATCTTTAGCTAAAAATGCTATATTTTTTATACTACAATATATAATAAAAAGTGAATTTAAATCGATCATATATTTATATATTTGATTATCATTAAATATAATAAAGTAACTTAAAAGAATAATAATGCTGATGTGGAGTGGGCCTTGTAATTAATTGATTCGATTCTTTTCGAATCTTTAACAGCAAAAGCATCCAAAAATGCCCTCAGTGCAACTAAATTGTGAATATATATAATTAATGAATTTTAAAGGATAAATTGATAAAAATTATATAGTTATTATATATTTAATATAAAATTATTATTAATTATAATTTTAAGGATATATATTATTTGTTAATTAGTTAACGATAAAATGAAACCATCAACCTTATTAAAGAAAGCAAATTTATTAAATTTTCTCAATTATATTTTGAGTGTTGCTACACTTACATACTAGTATATATTAAAATATATAGATGATATGCCAATCTATTGTGCAAGTAGATTATTGGTTGAATGTATTTTTTAATAAGATCTATATACAAAAATTATAAAAAAAAAAATTTTAATTGGTCATGAATACTTTTTGAGTATATTCTTGTGTTAATTTCGATTAGTATTATTGAGGAATGCAATAAAAATCTATTATGGGGGCACTGTACTTCAATTATAGCTTTAGCTTAGGGTTATAGGTAATATCATGACAACATAATGTGTATTTCATGATGATTTCTCAAAAGAAAAATGCTATGATTGTACAAGAATATATATCAAAATATATTTATGATCAATAAAAAATTCTTTTTTTTAATATTTGTATATATGCCCCACAAAAAAATTATCAATAATTTACTTATATATCGGATTAACATATTATTTATATATTTTGGTATATATTAATATGTAAGTATAGCAATATTTTTTTTTTAAATAATCTACTATAATACCCAACTTGTGTCCATATAACGGGCACTGCTAAGAAAAATATGTATTTCTGCAACTGTGATATGCTTTTATGCGCACAAATGAAATCTGAGATCTGCGTACTATTCCACCAAGCGTTTTGGGATTAGGGTTAGAAACCCTAACTTGTTCTTTTTCAAACTTAAGTCGTTTATGCCAAATTAAGTTTTAATTAGGTTATATCTTATAGATTATTGCTACACTTACACAATAGTATATACCAAAATATATATGTGATGTGTCAATCCAAAGTGTAAATAGATGATTGATTAAATACAATTTTTTATATGATTTATATGCAAAAATTAAAAAAAAAATAAGAAAATTTTATATTAGTCATGAATATTTTTTAATATATATTTTTGTGTAAGCATAGCATTTTTAAGATAAGAGGATCTCAGATTTTTTCGTTATTATTCATTAATTAAATAATTAAATATATAATAAAATTATTGTAATTATATTTTATGGAAATTCAAATTATATAAACAATATATTTTCTCCAAAATAGATTATAAATAAAATAATTTTTTTGTATTATTAAAAATATCTGATATTAAGTAAGACTTGTTAAACTCTTACACAATATTAAACGATTTTATATTAATATAATAAAAAGGACGCACCCGTGTCACCCGCCCATCATGCTTAGGCATGTGCACCCGGGTCTGCCCGCACCTAGGCGTCACCCTCGAATTATGCCCGGGCCAGCACCTGCTCGCGCCGCCGCGCCTAGCACGTACACGTCCACATGCGCATCGAGTGCGCGGAATTGTGCGCACGCAATTGACAAAATGAAATCTGGAAATAGTTTGAATGAATTCTAACATAATTTGCATAATTAAGAAAAATATATAGTTATGTAAATACAATCATATTTTCTTAAACAGTGAAATTTGTACATAAAAAGAATACATGTAAGAAAAATATTTGTGATAATAATTAATTTTACTGTAAAAATATTTTAATTAATAATTATAATTAGCATAATTTAAAATTTACAATTATATAAATTATGTTTTTACAAGATTATTTTACAGTAATTAATTTAATATTTTTTAAATAAGAGAAATGCTAGATTTTTGACATGATATCCAAAAAAATTCAATAATTAAATTTGAATAATATTTTAATACAAATTTTAAAATAATATCCAAATTCAATTGAATAAATTCTTTTGGGTGCCACATCGACATCTAAATCTAAATCACATTTTTCCAAAACTAAAGAGTGCTGCTAACTTTAGATCACTGTAGCCACAGTAGTGTAAAGATATGTTGGCATCATAGGTGGCAAGCCTTGCCACATCAGAAATTCCAATCTCTCAAAAATCGATAAACCTAATTACCTCTTCGCTTCTCTCGTTCGTCCTCATCTCTCGTTCGCGAAGCGAAGCGTGACGGAGCTCCATCTTCTCGGAAGAAAATCACAAAAATTATACAGCGTAGTATTTCTTCAGGCCGAGGCGAGAGAAAATATGAGAGCACCCGTTCTTCGGCTTCGACTTACCCTTCCTTGATCGACTTTCCTCGCTCACGTCCAAACCCCCTCTCTCTCTCTCTCTCTCTCTCTCTCTCTCTCTCTCTCTATCTCTCTCTCTCGCATTTCTTCTTCCATTCGAATCTTCCTTTTTTTTTGCAGATTTCAGGGGTCACTTCCCCTGATTTGGATCCTAATTAAAAAAAAACAGCTCGAATGATCCCGACATCTGTGGCACTCCTCTTCGTTGCAGATTTCAGCAATCATTAGCGTCTCTTTCTCTCCAAATGCATCCATTCTGCTGCGCATCGCTGGTTCCAGGCTCCCCCGTCACCGGCGCGTCGTCCCCGTATCCGCTTGTAGCGCCCCGCCCCGTCGCCGTGCGCAAACGGTACAACAGATCGGCGGCGGAACGGTACGCTACTCGGGGAGGAACAAACAGCAACATCTTCCCGAATATGCTAAGGATGAGCCACACTAAAGGCTGCTGACTCGAACATAAGAGTAGGATCGAGAGTCAATACTTAAGATAAGAGTATAATACTTTTCTTAAGTATTAGACTATTACATATATTAGATTTAGAGAGGTAAATATGAATCTAATATACGTTATCAATATATCAGTATTTCCAGTATGTTGATCATATCACAATACTAAGTATAGTAATAGTATAACAGAGTGCGGAAGCTAAAGCAAAACATCCAGAATACATTTACAAAGCAGTAGTAAACATTCGTCTCAGAAAAAAAAGTAAAATACAACTAAAATTATTACAAAGTGATTTTAAATGATGCAAAAGTAAAGTCCATCAAAAGTACTAAAGCAGAAACAGTAAAGTAAAAAAGTGGAAGACAGATCCACTAAGGCTCCGCGTACTCCTCCTGGATTTCCTGCAAGTCCTCCTGCTCTGTCTCAACAAGCTGCTCGGGATCTAGCAAATTGCCGGATCCCAAAAATACCCCGTATTAGACAAAAGTTTAACACATCGTAACTAAACTAAGCGGTACTAAAGTAAATACAAATAGACAGTAAAGTAAAGAAAGCTATAGAAAAGCTGAAAATGGCACTAAGTAATTGAAACTATAAAGATTGCACAACGTGAAAATGAATTGAAAACTAAATACTAAAAATAAGTGAAAAATATCAAATGCTCATAAACCAGTGTAACAATCCTCAAAGATGTACTATATATCACTGAGATCGTGCATCCAAATATGCCACAACACGGTATGCCACAGATATGTAACAGAATTATCACTGAAATACTATGAGTCGTACGGTCCAATGTATACATACATCTAATTGATAATACAATTTATTGTGATGCCGATGCATCTTGAAATTTCTCAGTCAATGTATGTAATATTCCGTAACCCATAATTTATCACTGATACTCATACATCACCACTAAATCATTTATCATGCTTATGCTCATGTTTATGCCCATGCTTCTATTCTATTTGAGGGAAATCCAGAAATTCATAAAACTTAGAATACTGATGATGAATTCAAGATCTCCACTATGCAGAATCTTGCTAAAATGATTCTAACTACTCGCTTCTTAAAGGATAATTGGTTTTAGTTGAAGATTCAATTAAAAATAATTAGAGAGGATGAATGTATACACATATTTAGCACATTTACAAGAAAGATAGTTCTTAACACTTAGTTTGACTAAGCCACCCTAATGAAGCGATATTCGATAGGAGGCATCACCCGTTGGCGATTTGTATCTCAAACTAAGTTATTAAGGTGCTCAACTCACAATCACACTCAGTATCTTAAAGAAGGTGGTTCTAATTACTTAGTTTGTTTGAACAACACCTATTGAAGTGGTCTTCGCTATGAGGCATTGCCCATTGGCAATTTGTATTTCAATCAAACTAAGGAATGAGTCCCCATTTAATACATTCTTAGGATCAATTGATTTACTCTAAGTGAGGTTGTATCCGCCTAAACCCGCAGGATAGCCCAAAGATAAATCTTACTTAGAGTGACTCAATCATTCTCGAATACTACTGAAATAGTCCAGTACTATTGGTATACTCTACTATACCCAACTAATAATACAGATTTAGACAAATCTATGTAATCATCAGGGGTTTATCAAGACTATTAATTCCTATGCTAAGTAGGTAAGTCCTACACAAGGCTACAAGAAAAAGTGATCAAGAATCACTCAATATAGATTCTACCACAATATGAGGTGTCATTCTAATATCTTAAGTGATTCCTACCACGAGGGGGTTAAGATCAACTTCTAAGGTTAAGGGATCATCTAAGTTTCTACCTCAATGAGTTATACAAATTCTCCTACCTCAATATTTATTTAATTTAGTTTTTTAAAATATTTCAGAGACAATCTTATGTTGAGATACTTAAGATCTCACACTTTTAATTTTAATGCTAATATTCTAGGTTTTACTTACCATTTAGGTTTATAGTGATCAGATCAGATGATTAAGTCATCTGATCATAACTTATTCTAAGATTATGAGATTTAAATCAATGATGTTATTAGAGTTAGATTAATTATGAGATCAATATAATTCTATTAATTTTTTTATGCTAATAGTCTTATTTAAAAGAAAAATCAAGATCTAAAGTTCAGATTCAGATTAAGCAATCACATAGATTTATTATTAACCTTAACATGTCTAATTCAAATATTTAAGATCAATACCAAATCAGATGCATTGTTGGAATAATGTCAATTGCATTATCTTGTAATCAAGTCAATTAACTTAAGGTGTAAGAGTTTAGATCTTAATTAATTAGATTATGGTTTAACCCCTAATCATGTCTAATCAAGATCAAATATTTAATTATATATTAAATGTCAAATCAATGAATTATGGTATATTATTAGTGGCAATCTCATACCTAGATCAAGTCTTAATAACTTGATCAAAGTCTTAAGATTTTTTAAGATTAATTAAGATGTTTAAGTTCTTCAAATTTATGTTTATTCAATTTATACATCATAAATTTACATACATAGTTTCACTACATCTACCTCACTATTATGGAGCATATTAACAAAAAAATTCATAAAAACAAAAAGTAATTAGTGCTAATCAAACCATAAACTAATTCAAAAAGATTAGCACATAATTACAAATCTAACTATCAGAATTTCATACAACTTGACACATAAGTTATATTTTATCATATAATTAATTAGAGACTGAGTTTTCTAAGATCCAATGACTAAAAACTCTAATTTTTATTAATTATAATTTAACAAGATTATGGCATAAATTGAAATAAAGATATTAGAAAAATAAATCACATAGCACATACATTCTACTCCTCATAAAGAAATATATGGCACCCTAAACATGCAGTTTGATTAAGTATAATTGCTAATCCATCCTAATCAAGTTCTGCAATACTAAGGTTAAAATAGGAAATCTAGCCATTAGATGTTCAATATTATTTTATATTCTTATTCCTGAAGATTTTCTGATCAAATTGATATATAATATCATAGGATTTGGATCAGTGGAATAAAAGTTATTCAATTAATACATTCTGCATTTTTATTTAAATAAAATCCAATGATCTGAATAATTGAATTATTTTCCTTAAAGAAAATAATTCTAATTATTCGGATACTATTTAAATGGGCGCGGCCCGAATCCAAAACACCGGGTCGGCCGGGGCCCGATGACCCGAGACTGTCGCACCGCGCGGGTCACGGGTCGGCCCGACCCGCACAGGGGCTTCGTCCCCGAGCCTTCGTCCCAACAGAAGGACCCGATTAGGGAACCCTAATCGGCGAATTCCAACACATCCCGACCACGGTACAACCGACCAATGGTCGCTACACATTCCCCGTGGTCAGGCGCGTCGAAGGGGACCCGAAGCCCTCTGTGAGGCGGTCTAAATCGGCCAGACCCTACTCACCCAAGAGCTCCCACAATGGGGCTACTGTGGGAAGACAATTCTTCTCACAGAGGTCATGTCAAACCCAGGGCTTGATCCCTACACCTTCAGGGAGGTGTAACGGATCGAAGCCCACCTAGTCTAAGGGCTTGAGGTGGGCTGGAACTGTAACAACCCAAGTTGTTACTTAGGTTAATTAGGACTTATCTTAGTCTTAAAACTAATCATAAGTGCTAGTTAGGTCAATTGGAGTCAACCCCTAAGACCTAGTCCAAATCAGGAGTCAAACAGATCGAATCCTGATTTCTGGAAAATCCAAAAACCCTAAATTTTGACCTATTTAAATTGACCTCCGATCGAAAAACGGACTTCGCCATTGCGCTCAGTGACCCCGAATTAGCTGGGGGTGAAGTTTTTATGTCAATCGGAAGTCGTCAAAATTTCGACGAATATTTTAATAATATTTAATGCCCGAAAATTGGGAAAATAAAATACTCGTCGAATCAAAAATCCGATCTCACCGTTGTGTTCCTCACCCCTCGATTAGCTAGGGGTGAACATTTGGAATTTTTCTAAGTTCAATTTAATTATTTAAATTAAAATGGAAATTTATTAAAATATTATTATTTTAATCCAAATCTAGCGGCGACGTCCACCTCAATCCACGCCGTTAGGGATTCCGCCGTTTGAGCCAACGGTTGATCCGAGCCGTCTGATCCAAAGATCAGACGGCGGAGTGTCATCTTCCCTCGTCTGCATCGCCCGCTTCCACGCGTCAGGCGCCGCGCGGCCAACCGCCGCGTTCGCCCAACTGATGCCCTCCGGGTCCTCGGCAGCTCCACCTCTTCCCCCTTTAACACCTTCCCAGCCTCGGAGGATCGTCCCCGCTCGCGTCCGGGAACTCGAGACAATCCATCGAACCCTAGGATCCCTCTTCCGTCGGATTTCAAGTACTTCCCTAAACTCCGATTCAATTCCAATCTCAATTCTTACTGCTCGTATACCTATTTCGTAGTATCGATTGCATTATGTGCGGTCCGATCGAAGATCTATTGGCTTGATCGAGCCAATTTGATCGATCGTATACAGCGGTTTCCGTTAGGAGTCGGCATCCCGTGACTCGTCGTCTAGGGTTAGGTATTCCGGGCGCATCCGTCTTCCTCCGGTCTCGAACCCACCGCCGATGGGGAGCCACCGTCGTCCTCTTTCCATCGCGTGCGGGGGCTGCGCCCGAAAGGTGGGGCCCGCACCTGCGCTGGCAGCGTCAGCCGACGCGTCCGTGGGGCCCACGCGCAGGCTTCGGCCTGTCATCTCCCGCCGCGTGGCAGGGTGGGTCCCACTCCCACTGCCGCGGGCAGTCATGTTCCGCCACGTGGAAGTGGGCCCCACCGTCGTAATGATGACCTGCAGAAAAAAAAAACAAAATATACATATATAATTATATATATATATTATATATATATATATATATATATATATATATATATATAATTTCAGGCTGAATAAATGCACATATATATGCAACTATATATTATAAATTTCATAGTTAGATAAATGTTAGGATTAATTAACTTAAGTTAGTAAATTAGACAGCCGATTAATTTAGGACAGTTAAATTATTAAATTAATTAAAACAAAAAAAATCAAATAATTGAATATATATATATATATATATATATATATATATATATATATATATATATATATATGGAGATCAAGATAGGAATGTGTGTTTGCATAATTAGATATATTTATACAAATAATTATACTCATGTTAGTTAGGAATTGACTAAGTAATATGCAGTTAGTAATTAGCTAAATAACAGTAAAATTGATCCTAAATAATTGTTAACATTTGTTATATTATTTAAATTAATAATTATTAATTAAGGCATTAAATTAATTAGTTAATTTAACAGTAGTTTAACATTAAAACAGAAGGTTAAATTATTTTAATTATATTAGATAATTTAATAAATTAATTAATTATTAAAATAATAATAATGTATTTAAATTGTATATTTAAATAGTAAAACTTAAAAGTTTAATAATTTTTTATAGGATAATTCAAATACAGCCAATATGGGCCTTAAAATGCTCAGGAGATCGGCCCCATCACCGCAGAAGTATTAGTTTTCCCATTTGGACATCATGATAAAAAGTCAACCCTATAACACAGAGTTGACTTTAGTGAAAAAATGACCAAAATGCCCATAGAATTCAAATGACCATAACTTGGTCAAATCAACTCCAAATTCAAAAATTCAAGATACTAACTAGTATATAATATTAATGTCACCAATAAATTGAAATAATATTTAGGTTCTGAACCCTAGAAATTTAGAAAATGACCAAAATACCCCAACCTTAGTTAGGTTATAACTTGACCATTTGAGGTCCAAATTGGGTCTACTCCCTACCAACATACTCAGTACATTATAGGGAAGCTATAGAAACTGAGTTTGCTGAAATTAGACTTCAAACGAAAAAGTTCGGTTTTTGTCACCCGTTAACCTACTCGAATTTACCAAATTGCCCTTCAAACTTAAAATATTCATAACTTAGCCAATTTGCCTCAGAATGCAGTGTTCTTAGACTCTATGGAATCCTTGAACAGTAACCTACAATAAATTGCATAAAAACTTAGTTTTCAGTAGAGTGAAAATTTCTTAAATGCCCTTAAGACAAAAATCTTAGTTTGAAACTGTATGATCCGTTTCTTGTCCAAATTGGACATACTTACTGTCTATCTTCAAGTTAGACAGTAAGAAATCATATGGAAAGGAGAAACCTTATTTTGGATACCTAAATAAAAAGTTAACTTTTCGGACCCTTAAGTAGGGGCCAAACGGTCATTTTGCACAAGATTTAGGATAAGCGTCATTAGTCTCTGGATTATGAATTAAATCACTAAAATTAGTACTAAGACTATATTAAAATCCTTTAAGCAAGAAAAATCAACTATTATGTCAGCTCGGCAAAATTTCCCATAATTCTCTCTAAGTCTTCTCTTTAGGATCTTTGCACCACACATTAGGGCTACTCCTAAGATTAGGATTAAATCACAGGTTAGATTTTATTCATTAAAAAATGGGGTTTTTCAATGAATGAAACCTTGGTTTTATTAGTTTCTAAAATTTTTCAACTTATTTTTGATTATTTTATCTTTTAACCTTAGATCTAAGATAGGATATTCATCCTGTTTGATTACTTAATAGGGTTGGCCTAAATTATTAGATCACTTTTAGAATCAAATATAGATCTTAAGTCTTACCCTTTTTGGATTATATGATTAAACCCAATATCATGGCGTTTAATCCATAATTTATAGTTTAGTAGTTTTTAGTTAGAATGTCTAAAATTATTAATTAGGTCGTAATAATTTGTTATTTAACTTTTATAGTCGACTTTGATTTGGTATATTAGGACCTAGCTAGTCCTGATATTTTGTAGCTTGTAAGGATGAATTTCTAAGTTACACTTGATATGTAGGAAAATGGTGATCCTGAACTGGTGTAATTTGGAATAGTTAGAACGGATAATAGAAAACAGATGGTATCACCATATTAGTAGAGTCTCTTACTTATTTTGATACTTTGTGCTACGTATTTCTTATATATTTGAGCTTACTTCCTTGGACATTTCATATAAGAGAATTTTGTGCATGAAAATGAAAACTTAGAATAATAGGATATCAGTTGCCTTTGGGTCTGGTTTATGGTGATTATGATGCACGTTTGCCCCGATGGATAGGGGTAAGGTGAGATCAGGATGCCTAATATTCTCAATGAGGAGAGTGTGTTAGGCTTGGGACCCGTATAGCCTTGCAGACGTGCTTGACTCCTCAGTTGTTTCTAACAGTTGTTCATAGAAATAAAAGTAAAACAACTAAAATATGTTGCATAAGTATTGTCTACCTCTTTAGTCATGTAGTATGTTTACAGATTGAGATGTATATATATGTGGGCCAATTTGGCCAAGTTTTCTGATATGGTAGTCAGTATACAGAGTTTGATGTGCAATTTTAATATTTGGCTATGTTTTGGCATTGCTTATTCAGTCAACTATTTTCTTGTACAGCTTATATATAGTAGGATGTTAGATTTTGTTGCTATTTATATGTATCACGGTTGAGATTTATTATTGTAATTTTCATATTTCATTTGATCACCAATATGTATTAGGATGTAGTATTTTCTTTCAGCATATGTCTAGTTACTTATATTATGTGCCTTACCTTGTTTATCTCGCTTTTGAGGCATGTCTTAGCCTCCTTTGTTTTAGTTATAAATGTTATTTATAGCTTTTCCTTTTTCCTATTGTATTGCCAGTCGCTCTTTTATATATTATTGCTTATGAAGATTGTGTAAAGTGGTGATATTATAAAACATATAAGAATGTATCAGCCTAAAATGTACTTAGACAACTGCCTAACCAGATTTTCTCTTTTTTGGATGGGGCCCTACATTGTGAAACCGACAATGGCAGGCGTAGAGCAGATAGAGAATCCAGTACCTGAGGAGGAGCTTTACCTAGAGGAGGAGCAGCAGCTCGGACCAGAGCATATCTAGCCCTTAGATTTATTTGTAAGGATGAGTGCATTTGCATTTCCTTTTTATTTAAACTTTAAATGTTATAATAATACAGGTACCCTTGATTGTGCATTTGGACTTATATGCTTATATTCTGAGATATATTTTGCACTTATGTTACATTATGATGCTTGGATGTCATTTATTGCTTCCGCACTCTGTACGTTTACTTATATAGTGACTATTAGATTGATTATGTGTTAATCCTTCCCTATTCAGGTGGATTGTGGAGTTTATCCTAATCCAATAGTAAGTGAGGGATTAGCCAGAGTGACACTCTACCTTAACCTAATCTTTTAGCGAATTAAGGGTGCGGGTCGCTACAGTTGGTATCAGAGAATTCCATAAGGTGTTCAGATGAGGATTTGCATACTCATCTACCTAATGGATGAGTTTTCTGCCAATCCAACCACTATGTCAGAATACATTAGAGTCACATCCAAGGGATCACAATGTCATACTCAGAATAAGAAATTGATAATCAAAATGCACAAGCAGTGGTATCGAACATGATTATAAATATTAACATAGTTATATATGCTAGAATGACAATTGAGAGGCATCACCGATGGTTTGAAGAAAATTGGGAAATAATTGTCCAATTCTACCGAGAACACGACGTGTACATAGAAGGGATATCAGATTCGAAAATCAGGATGTTGACCCAATTGCTCCAAGAAAGCACATTCGGAGGGTATGATCTCCCCGTATTGGCCAAGAGATGGCTGATGAGAACAGATGATATAATGAGGGCGATAAACTTTACGGACAACACCAAGATTGCCCTCGTGACGTGCCTCCTGCAGGATAGAACTAGAGACTGGTGGCGCGTCACCCATAGAGCCCTCACCTATCGAGACGAATGGTTATTGCGGGACGTCACCTACGAAGACTTTCGTCGTGCCTTTACAACCCAATACATCAGATAGAAGCCTTAGTTTTATTTCATATACTATCTGTATTCCTTTCTGTATCATCGTAACCTGATCTCTAAAATCTAAAAACTATTTTCTTTACTTCACTTAATCTGGATGTCAATGATACAGTGCGAGCATGACAAGGTACGATCTTTTTGCCCATTTTAAGGATAGGTGGGCATACGATATGTTCTTAGCAAGGAGATATGGGATGGAAGTTCAAGGAGTCTCCCCAGCAGGAGCCAGCGTTCTTGAGAGGATGCTGGAAGATGCAGTGTTCAGGGGGCTGGATTTCCCCATCCTGGCCAGAGAATGATTACGTAGAGTAACCAAAGTGTTTGATGAACTGGAGTGTCCAGATGATGCTCGACTTTACATGCTTGAGATCCTCCTCCAGGATTATGCGGAGGAGTGGTGGGCTCGAGAGGTATGGAGGTTCGAACGACGATATGCCCACCACCGCCGAGAGCTGACATATGCCTTCTTTACGCGAGCTTTCACAAGAGAGTACATAGGATAGACTCTGTATTCTCACTATTGATATCTTTTTATGTACTGCTTTAAATGATGTATTGTACCTGGCTAATAAAGGAAATAAAATGTTTCGATCTCCTATTTATTGAGTTCTGAAGAATGCATTGTTCTTGATTCAGGTGTTGGTAACCATAAACCCAGGATCAAGTTCCCCTTCTGTCCTCTCCAGCACCTCCTCTAATGAGGTAAATGTGTTACTGGAAGCTGTGAAACTGATGGTGGAATCCCACCAGCGACATGTTGAATTTAGCCAAAAGCAGGCTAAAAAGGTCTTAAAGGCCCAAGCTAAACAAGCCGAACGGATGGAACGACTTCTGGTATCTCAAATAAACCAGAATCGTACCACCATGGGAAGTACCCCAGCACCCCAAACCCAACCGCAGAATCAATCCACATAAGGGATACTCCACAGCTTTCTCTGATTAAGGCCTCCTACGTTCGCATGGATAAAGATGGTCGAAAAGAATTTAACGAGCATCCAATGCCCAGAATCGGCCATAGTTCACCTTACTACCCACCTCTTGCAGAACGAAGCTGAATACTGGTGGGATACCACCCGCAGCACCACGTTCTCCAGAGTTCCATTAGCCGAGATAACGTGGGATGAGTTCATCGAAGTGTTCTAAGCTCGATTCATTCCCCCATCCGCCAAGCATCGCTTAAGAGAAATGCTACTAAAATTGCAGCAATGAGATCGATCCGTGTCAGCATACGAGGCTGAATTCCGTCGCCTTGCCAGATTTTCTATAAGACTGATCCCTACGGAGATAGACCGCTATTTCCAGTTCCAGGATGGCCTGCGACCTTCAATCCGAAGTCAAGTGATTCCTTTGCGCATAACCGATTTCTCAGAATTACTTGAGACAGCCAAGGTAGTGGAATAGGATCAGGCCAGGGAAGGATCCAGAAGGAGTATATGGTCCACTTCATTACAGCCGCAGCCGTTCAAGCGAGCCAGGGTATACCAACTCGAGGCCGAGACTCCAGCAACAGATCCATTCAATGGTTGCACCAAACCACACCCTTATGGGCGGTGCTACCATGGGAGTCGTGTCTGCTATACCTGTGGATGGCCAGGTCATGGATTCCTCAGCTGTGAAGCCACAGAAACAGTGGATGGTGATAGGATTGCCTACACAATCTCGGACAGACGGTAATGGTGGAGCGAAGGCAGAGGGGAATTGAGTTCAATCAAGCAGGAAAGGGGCAGAGGGAGGATTGCTGAGGCTGTTTATAGCCACAGACGAGTTCAGGAAAGCTTCCAGAGGGCTGAATTGGGCTGGGGAGGACCCGAGAGTTCGGGCCATGGCCGAGCTCTCGAAATTCCATTTCTAGCTCGGCCGGGCCACGAGGCCCGATTGGGGCACCTCGTCATAACGGGAGGATCCCCAACTGCTTGCTGAGTTGGAGGCTCGAGTGGGAGATAAGGGGGGTAGCTGGCTGTACAGAGGATCTTCCCTGTCGAGCACAGGTGAGAGGAAGATGAAGTCCACAGTAGCGGGACATTCGGATGCCGTCTGATCTATCGATCAGATGGCACTACGGCTGTGATCGTTCGGATCCTAACGGCCGATCGCATGAGTGATCATTGTCGTAGGATCCACGGGTTCATCTAACGGTGGATCCGCTATCCCGCAAAAATTAAATCTAGACCCGGGCTCCACAGTGGATCTCCCGCGGTCCGCACAGTGGATCCCGACTGCTAAATTAGTTTAAAAGGTATATTTGAATTTTAGAAAAGTTAAGAACTCTTTTATACAATTAATCCATTTTATTTAAGTGTAAATTATGGCCGAAATGATTTCCAAATTGCACCAAACTTTTACCCTTAATTAATTTGGAAATGAGAAATTCAAAAATGCAATAATTCTAATATCAAAATATTTTAGATCTAATTTAGGGCATCTAAACTGATCAAAATGCAAATTTAGACTTAGAGAATACCAAATTGCCTTCAAATTTTTTCAGGATAGGCTTAATTTGATATTCTAAGAGTAATGGGATCAAAATGAATGCTCAATTATGCTGGCACTTAACAGGGTAACAACTAGGTTATTACACCGCTTCCTCCAGCATAACGAAACAATTGCTTTTTACTGATACACTTCGACAGCTTGAGGTATGCAATCGGGTTGTCTCAAGTTCAGAAACTATTTTTTATCTTAACTTTTTGAAACATTGAGATGCTATAATGGCTTATTATTTGACAATAAGAATCTTTATAACCTTGTGTGATGTTGAAATATTTTTGGAATCTTGTAAACATGTAAATATGTAAATTTGTTGAAATGTAAAGTTTAGTGCACATTCCTCCATCCAGATGCCAAGCGAGCTGCGCATAAAAATATTGTTCATCTTATTTGTTGAAACCCTTTTTTTATATCAAACTGATTGTGTGCATCATTCTGATTGTTAATATTTGTCTTTTTAAACTCTAGAACAGAGTATGAAGTATTTTGTGCAACTTATTCAAGAGGATGTAAGTGCGATCAGTTTATTTTATACTTATAACAATCATAGGTTGTTATCTACTAATATATAGTCTAAGAAATCATTCATTTTGATTTCATTGCTTTAAGAATATCAAATTAATCATATCCTAAAAATTTGGAGTCCATCAGACTTCTCTAAGTCCAAAATTATATTTTGATCAGTCTAGATGCCTTAGTTTAAACCTAAAATATTTTGATCTCAGAATTAAATTATGATTACATTTTTTAATTCCTCGCCCCCAAATTAGCTAGGGGTGAAAGTTTAGTGCAATTTGAAAATCATTTAGGCCATAATTCATATTTAATTAAAATAGTTCAATTGCATAAAAGGGTTCCTAACTATTTCCAATTTGCATTTGTACTCTTAAAACTAATAAAATAATTGGGATCCGCTGTGCGGACCGCGGTCGATCCGCTGCGGAGCCCGGGTCGTGCAACAACGATGTTTCCGTCGTATCCGCCATCCGTTCTATTAATCCAACGGCTAGGATTAGATCCCGCAAAACCGTGAATCTACCGTTAGATCAACCCGTAAGATCCCACAGCGTGGATTTAATCCGATCCGGCCGTTAGGATCTGGAAGATCAGGACCGTCGTGTCTTTCTGATAGATCAATCAGACGCATCGAACCCTCCTGCGACTGTGGAGCTTCGTCTTCCTCTCACCCACGCTCGACAAAAAGGATTCCCCGTACTGCCAGCTGCTCAGCTTGTCCCCCACCCCCGCATCTACCTCAGTAGGTCGTTACGACCTCTCCCATTTAGGCACGTAACCTAATTGGAGCCTCGTGTCCCGGCCGAGCTCGAAATGGAATTTTGAGAGCTTGGCCATGGCCCAGCCTCTCGGGTTCTCCCCAGCCCAATTCAACCCTCTGGAACCTTCCACACACTCACCCAGGTTATAAATAACCTTTGTACTTCTCAATTTGATCCTTGCTGATCAATTGAGCTCTCTGCAACTTCTGCCATTGCCATCTGTCCAAGCTTGCGTAGATGATCCCAGGAGCTCCCGAACCATTGATAGTAGCTTTCCTGGTGTTCAGGATCCTTTGCAGCATTTAGAACCTCAGCTTAAGCCAACCGAGCCCTCAGATGATAGTCCTGAGCTCCCCCGTCAAACCAAGTACCCTCATTTGCCGATTTCGAGCCAATGAGGCTCGAACCTTCCTCCTTTTGGCTCGATTATGAGCGTATTGTCAAAACGAACTCACTGGTATCGAAATTGAGCCCTAGGCTAGCCCCAACCAATCGAATCGATCGATCGGGTTAAGTCCCTTAAGGAACATCTCGAGTGAGTAAGGTCCTGGCGTTCCAGACCATCTCATGCCCTCAGACCAGGGGGCTTCAATCTGCCTCACCTCCCTGAAGGTGTATGGATCAAGCCCTAGGTCTAGCATGGCCTCTGTGGGGAGAATTGTCTCCCCACAGTAGCTCCATTGCGGGAGCCCTCGGGTGTGTAAGGTCTGGCCGATCCGGACCATCTCACTGAGGGCTTTGGGTTCCGTTCGGTGCGCTTGACCACAATAAACGTGTAGCGATCGTTGGTTGGTTGTGCCGTAGTCGGAATGCGCCAGAATTAATCGATTAGGGTTTCCCTAATCGGGTCCCTTCCGTCGGGACGGAAGCTCGGGGACGAAGCCCCTGTGCGGGTCGGGACGACCCGTGACCTGCACGGTGCGACAGTCCCGGGTCTTCGGGACCCGACCGACCTGCGTGTTTTGGATTCGGGTTGCGCCCATTTAAATAATATATGAATAATTGGAATTATTTTCCTTAAGGAAAATAATTCAATTATTCAGATCATAGGGATTTAATTATATAAAAATACATAATGTATTAATTGAATAACTTTTAATCCACTGGTCTAAATCCTATAATATTATATATCAAATTGATCAGAAAATCTTTATGAATAAGAATATAAAATAATATTGAACATCTAACGACTGGATTTCCTATTTTAATCTTAGTATTGCAGAACTTGATTAGGATGGATTAGCAATTATACTTAACCAAACTGCATATTTAGGGTGTAATTAGTTTCCTTATGAGGAGTAGAATGTATGTGCTATCTGATTTATTTTTCTAATCTCTGAATTTCAATTTATGCTATAATCTTGTTAAATCATAATTAATAAAAATTAGAGTTTTTGGCCATTGGATCTTAGCAAACTCAGTCTCTAATTAATTATATGATAAAATATAACTTATGTGTCAAGTTGTATGAAATTTTGATAGTTAGATTTGTAATTATGTGCTAATATTTTTGAATTACTTTATAGTTTGATTAGCACTAATTATTTTTTGTTTTTATAAACTTTTTTGTTAATATGCTCCATAACAGTGAGGTAGATGTAGTGAAACCATGTATGTAAATTTATGATGTATAAATTGAATAAACCTAAATTTGAAGACTTAAATATTTTAATTAATCTTAAGAAGTCTTAAGACTTTGATCAAGCTATTAAAACTTGATCTAGGTCTGAGATTGCCACCAATAATACACCTTAATTCATGAATTTGATATATTGATTTATATTAAACATTTAATCTTGATTAGGGGTTAAACCCTAATCTGGTTAATTAAGATCCAAACTCTTACTCCTTAAGTGAATTGACTTGATTACAAGATAATGTAATTGACATTATTCCAATAATGCATCTGATTTGATATTGATCTTAAATATTTGAATTAGACATGTTAAGGTTAATAATAAATCTATGTGATTGCTTAATCTAAATCTGAATTTTAGATCTTGATTTTTCTCTTAAATAAGACTATTAGCATAAAAAGATTAATAGAATTATTTTAATCTCATGATTGATCTAACTCTAATAACATTCTTGATTTAAATCTCATAATCTTAGAATAAGTTGTGATCAGATGACTTAATCATCTGATCTGATCACTATAAACCTAAATGATAAGTAAAACCTAGAATATTAGCATTAGAATTAAAAGTGTGAGATCTTAAGTATCTCAACATAAGATCATCCCTGAAATATTTTAAAACCTAAATTAAATAAACATTGAGGTAGGAGAATTTATATAACTCATTGAGGTAAAAACTTAGATGATCCCTTAACCTTAGAAGTTGATCTTAACCACCTCGTGGTAGGAATCACTTGAGATATCAGAATGACACCTCATCTTGTGATAGAATCTATATTGAGTGATCCTTGATCACTTTTTCTTGGAGCCTTGTGTAGGACTTACCTACTTAGCATATAAATTAATAGTCTTGATAAACCCCTGATGATTAAATAGAGTTGTCTAAATCTGTATTATTAGTTGGGTATAGTAGAGTATACCCATAGTACTGGACTATTTCAGTAGTATTCAGGAATGATTGAGTCACTCTAAATAAGATTTATCTTTAGGCTATCCTACGGATTTAGGCGGATACAACCTCGCTTAGAGTAAATCAATCGATCCTAAGAGTGTATTAGACGGGGACTCATTCCTTAGTTTGATTTAATGTGCGGTGCAATAGTCCCGAGTTTTCAGGCCCCGGCCGACCCGCGCCTTTTGATAACGGGCCGAACCCGTTTTAATTATATTCGAATAATTAGAATTATTTTTCTTAAGGAAAATAATTCAATTATTCAAATCATAGGAGATCATTTAAATAAAAATATAGAATGTATTAATTAAATAACTTTTAATCCACTGGTCCAAATCTTATGATAGTATATATGAAATTGATCAAAAAATCTTTAGGCATCTGAATATAAAATAATATTGAATATCTAATGGTCAGATTTTCTATTTTTGCCTAATTATTATAGATTTTGATTAGGGTTGATTAGCAATTGTACTTAACCAAATTGCATATTTATGGTGCCATTAGTTTGCTTATGAAGAGTAGAATGAATGTGCTAAGTGAATTATTTTTCTGATCTCTATATTTCAATTTTTAACCTAATCTTATTAAACCATGATTAGTGAAAATTAGGGTTTGTAGATATTGGATCTCAACAAACTTAGTCACTGATTAAGTGTATGATTAAATAGGACTTATGTGCCAAATTATATAAAATTCTGATAGCTAGATTTGTAATTATGTGCTAATCCTTTTGGATTGATTTATGCTTTGATTAGCACTAATTACTTTTTGTTTTCATAAATTTTTTTATTAATATGCTTCATAATAGTAAGGTAAATTATGAAAACTATGTATGCTAATTTATGATGTATAAATTGAATAAATCTGAAATTAGAGAACTTAATCACTTTAATTAACTTAAGAAGTCTTAAGACTTTGATCAAGTTATTAAGACCTGATCTAGGTCTAAGATTATCACCAATAATACATATCTAATTCACTGATTTGACATTTGATCTATAAATGAATCCTTGATCTCAACTAGATATGAGTAGGGGTCAAACCCTCTTCTACTTAGTTAAGATCCAAACCCTTAAACTTTAACTAAAGTGGCTTGATTGTAAGATAATATAATTGACATTATTCTAATAATGCATTTGATTTAATATTAATCTTAAACATTTGAATTAGACATATTAAGGTTAATAATAAACCTATGAGATGGCTTAATCTGAATCTGAGCCTTAAATCCTTGATTTTCTCCTAAATGAGACTATCAGTATAATAAGATTAATAGAACCACATTGATTGAATAAGTGATCTAACTCTATTAACATCCTTAATTTAAATCCCATAATTTTAGAATAAGCTATGATTAGATGACTTAATCATCTGATCTGATCATCCTAAATTTGAATAATAAGTAAATTATAGAGTGTTAGCATTAGAGTGTGGGATCTTAAGTATCTCAACACACAAGATCATTTTTGAAATATTTTAAGGACCTAAATCTGATTATACATTGAGGTAGGAGGACTTTGTATAACTCATTGAGGTAAAAGCTTAGATAATCCCTTAATTTTAGAAGTTGATCTTAACCCCTCATGGTAGGAATCACTTAAGATTTTAGAATGACACCTTTTTTGTAATAGAATCTATATTGAGTGACACTTGATCACATTTTCTTAGAAACTCATATAGGACTTATTTATTTAGCATAAGAATTATAGTATTGATAAATTATTGTTACTTAAATAGAGTTATGTGAACCCAAATTATTGTTTGGTGTAGTATGACATACCCATAGTACTAATTTTCTTCAGTAGTGTTCAGGATTTGTTGATTCACTCTAATGTGGATTATGAGCAGGTGCTATCCTGAGGGATTAGATGAAAACAGTCCCATTAAAGTAAATCTCCCAAGACTAAGAGTGTATTAAACAGGTACTTATTCCTTAGTTTGATTGAAATATAAATCGCCAATGGGCGATGCCTCCTAGCGAAGATCGCTTCAATAGGTGTGGCTCAAACAAACTAAGTAATTAGAATCACCTTCTTTAAGATACTGAGTGTGATTGTGAGTTAAGCATCTTAATAACTTAGCTTGAGATACAAATCGCCAACGGGCGATACCTCCTATCGAAGATCGCTTCGTTATGGTGGCTTATTCAAATTAAGTGATAAGAATCACTGTGGCGACCCTCACCCTTAACCCTCAATAGGTTTAGATTAAGGGTGGAGTGTCACTCTGGTTAATCCCTCACTTAGCATTGGATTAGGATAAACTCCACAATCCACCTGATTAGAGAAAGGTTAACTCAGAATCAATCAACCAGTCACTATATAAGTAAAAATACAGAGTGCGGAAGCAATAAATAAATGACATCCAAGCATCATAATATATATAAGAAGAGAAATATAACTTAGAAAAGTAGCATAGTGAAATCTGAACACACAGTCATAGGTACCTATATTATTACATCAATTAAAGTTTAACAAAATAAATGTTCAAAATTCACTCATCCTCATAGGCAGTAAATAACTAGATATCTTCTGGCCCCAACTGCTGCGCCTCCTCTAAGTAAGGCTCCTCCTCGGGTGCAGGCTCCTCAAACTGCTCTAAGCCTGACATTATCGGTTTCATAATGTAGGGCCCCAACCAAAAAAGAGAAAATCTGGTTAGACAATTGTCTAAGTACATTTTAAGCTGAATTTTTAATAAGGTTATATAATATCACCATTTTACCATTTACTTCTAAGCATGATGTATAAATACAGGAGCAGTAAGCAACATAAGTAAAAAGACAAATTATAAGCTATGCTCTATAGTATAAACAAGGCAAAGAAAAGAGGCTGAAACATGCCTCGCATAACAAGTAATCAAGGACAGACATATAAGTGTAAATATAAATGAATAAATGCTGGAAGAAAAATTCTACATCCCAAACATGCTGGTGATCAATAAAAATAATATGCTAATTAAAAAAATGAATAACTCAGCAGTGATATATACATATAGCAGCAAGATTCTAATATCCTAAATATATAAAGCAGTACAAAGAAATAGCTGACTGAAAAAGAATATACTAAAACAACTACAACTGCATATAAAACTATAATACATCAACTGCCATACAAAAAAGAGCTACACTAGCTCGCCAAACAAAAATGAAGATCTTAGCACCAGTACGGCTAGGGCTACTCCTAGCTCGATCCGGCTAAGCCAACAACAGTCACACATATGGCCCTAACACGATACGACTAGGGCTACTCCTAGCTCGATACAGTTAGTTCACCAACTATCATACCGAAATTTCTGGCACAGTACGGCTAGGGCAACTCCTAGCACGATACGGCTATGGCAACATTTGGTATGATCAAAAGAACACTGAGAGGCAGCTCAATCACATCAATTCATTATCATTTCACTTATTTACTTTAATATTTTCATAAGGAATCTAAGGAGTCTCCATAATTTTCTAACATTTTATTTATGCATCAAATATCTTATATGATATGTTCAAAAAAAATATAAGGCACAAAAATATAAGGTATGCGTAGCAACAAATAACAAGTAAGCAAGAGACTCGACTACACATGGTGATATCATTTGTTTTCTACTTAACTATTATAACTATTCTAAATTACATAAGTTCAGGATCATCATTTTCCTACTATCGAGTGTAATTTGGAAACTCGTCCTTATAAGTTAAAAGGATTAGAAGTGATCAGGTTCTAATCTAGATCAATCAGATAGACGATTATGAATTAAACAAATAAATCATACATCCTAATTTTGTGAATTTAGACGTTCTAACTAAGATCTGATCAAAATCTTCTACACCTATAGATTATGGATTAAACACTACGAGATTTTAGGTTTAATCACATAATCCAAACTGGATAAGACCTAAGTTCTAGGTTTTATACTATAAGTGATCTACTAGTTAAGGCAGATCCTATTAAGTAATCAAACTTAATAGGATGAATCTCCTATCTTAAATCTAAAGTTAAAAGATAAACTAATCAAAATGGGTTGTAAAATAAAATAATATCTAGAAACTACTAAAACCAAGGTTTCACCCATAGGGTAACCCAATTTACCCAATGAATAAACTCTAACATAGAATCTAGTCATAATCTCAGGAAAGGTCCTTAAGGTGGGGTGTTTAAGACTTAGAAAAAATTATTGGAATTCAATTTAATGACTTGTTTTATTTACTTATATGATACTAATATTATTATATTATTAATCCTAGTGTTCTAAGATTTTAATTAAGGGCTAAAGTTGAGTAATCTCCAATTTTAAGGTAAAATGACCATTTTGCCCCTACTTTAAGAGTCAAAAAGTCAACTTTTAATTTAGGGCTCCAAACTAAGTTTTCTCTTCTCCAACTAATTTCTTACTGTCTAACTTGAAGATAGACAGTAAGTACGTCCAATTTGGACGAGAAACGGCTGAGTTATGGCTAAAATAAGGCTATGGGTATTTTGGTCATTTCTCTAAATTTTAGGGTTCAAATTCCTAAATATTATTTCTGTGAAAATGATGACATTGAAATTCTAAACTAGGTAGATTCTTAAATTTTTGGATTTGGAGTTAAATTGACCAAGTTATGGCCATTTGAAGTCCAAGGGCATTTTGGTCATTTTCACTAAAGTCAACTCTAAATTCTAGAGTTGACCTTTTGTCCTGATATCTAAATGGGAAAACTAATACTACCACGGTGATGGGGCCGCTCTCCTGAGTATTTTAAGACCCATATTGACTATGTTTGGATCATCGGGTAAAAAGTTATGGGGTCTTAAAGAGGCCCCAAAACGCTATCTCATTATGCGTACCCCGAAACAAAATTTTACATTACGCCATTTGATCCTAAATATTTTTCTGAGTATTTTAAGACCTATATTGGCTATGTTTGGATCATCCTACAAAAAGTTATTAAACTTTTAAGTTTTACTATTCAAAAATATAATTTGAATTATTTTATTATTCATTTATTCAAATTGAATTATTTTACTGTTCATTCATAAAGTTTAAATTTAATATTTCTAATTTTTATATCATTTAATGTAGCAAAGTAATTAGTGCTAATTACTTTTTAATTAGTCCTAATTATTTATTAATTATGAATTAATTTAATTATATTTTAGTGTTCAAAAATAATTAAGCTAATTACTATTTAATTAATTATCCTAATTACTATTTAATACTAATTAACTTATAATTATATTTAATTAATCAAATATGCTGTTCAAAAGTAATTAACACTAATCCTGAGTTAATTAATACTAACTGTAGTTAATTATGGCTAATTAACACTAATAGTAACAATTAATTTCTAATTAATCAACAGTGGGCCCTACTGACACGTGGCACATTCAGAGGCTGCCACATGGCACAGTGGACCCAACGGGTTGTTGACTCAGCACGGCTGACTGCAGTGGGCCCCACCAGACACGTGGCACTGCCAGAGACTCACGTGGCACTATGGGTCCCACGGTTGCTGACTCAGCTTGGGTGACTGGGCAGTGGGCCCACCTGACACGTGGCACTGCCAGAGGCTGCCACGTGGCACTGTGGGTCCCACGGGCTGCTAACTCAGCTCGGGTGACTGGGCAGTGGGCCCACCTGACACGTGGCACTGCCAGAGGCTGCCACGTGGCACTGTGGGTCGCACGGGCTGCTGACTCAGCTCGGGTGACTGGGCAGTGGGCCCCACTTGACACGTGGCAGTGCCAGCGGCGGCCACGTGGCACTGTGGGCCCCACTGGGAGGCGAACCGCCGCGAGTAAACCCGGGCAGTGGACCCACTGCCACGTGGCTCGGTGGTCCCCACTGGGGAAGCCGAACCGACGCAGGCTCGGGCTGTGGGCCCCACGTGACACGTGGCGTGCCCAGAGGCTACCACGTGGCACTAGTGGGCCCCACGGCCGAAGCCGAAGTGACGCGGGCTCGGTGTGTGGGCCCCCACGTGTCACGCGGCGGGCCCGTAGGCGGCCACGTGGCTGGGTGGGCCCCACCCGCGCTGACGCGGACCCGACTCGAGTGGGTCGGGCACGGGGAGACCCGGCCCGGCCCGAAGCGGCGACCGTTCGTCTTCCTGGGGTTTGGCGGACCGAACCCCGACTCATTCACGGGCATGGTGCGCCCGATCGGGTTGGTTTGAGCCCGATCGAAACGGTGGATGTGTAGATGACATCCTAATCTACCTATCCTATAATTATTGCAATGATCGAACGGTAAACGAGGGAGATCGGGGTACCTGAAGTTTGGATCGGCGAAGGATTCGGCAGAAAAATAGGGCTGACTTCGGGGCTTGATTCCGGCTCGATCCGTTCTCCGATCGGTGCAAACCCAGAGCCTAAGGGTCGGCCGAAGTCTTATAGAACGGACGGCGACCTCGCTGAGATCTGGATGCGGCCGGATTGGCCAGAAAATGCGACGGGCCGCCGCATGTCACGCTGGCGGAGAGGGCGAGGACGACGCCTCCGGACCGTCGGATCTACGCGATCGCGGACGGTCCGGATCGCGCCAGACCGCGCGACGCGGATCGCGGCCGAGGGCCGTGGGATTCGCGTGCGATCAGACGGTCCGGATGGATCCATCTGATCTAACGGCACCGTTAACTTGAGTTAACGGCGTCGTACGGCGCCGTTAATTAATTAATTAATTAATTAAAAAAAAAAATTTTTTTTTAACATTTTCAGAAAAATTTTGAACATGTTTTTCCTAGCTAATTTGGGGTCAAGGAATTTAATGGCGCAGTCGGATTTTTGATCCGATGAGTATTTTGATACCTCAATTTCTGGGGTATTTTTATTATTAAAATATTCGTCGAAATTTCGACGACTTCCGATTGACACTGAAAATTTCACCCCAAGCTAATTTGGGGTCAAGGAACGCAATGACGATGTCCATTTTTCGATCGGAGATCAATTTAAATAGGTCAATTTCTAGGATTTTTTGGATTTCTAGAAATCAGGATCTTCCAAATTGACTCCTGATTTGGGCTGGGTTTAGGAGGTTGACTTCATTGACCTGATTAGCACATCTAATTATGTTTAATACTTAGGATTAATCCTAATTATCTAAAGTAACAACATGGGTTATTACAATCACCATCTTGCAAACCTGCTAAATATGTGTATGCAATCTTTAAGTAAATCTTCAAGTTTAACCACTTATCATTCTAGAAGTTAGGAGTCAGAATCATTTTAGTAGGATTCTACACTGTGGAGACCTAGAATTCATTATCGATATTCAAAGTTTTATGGATTTCTAAATTTTACTCATATAGAATAGAAGCATGGGCATAAACATGAGTATGAGTTTGATGAATCATTTCAGTAGTGATGCATGAGTATCAGTGATAAATTATGGGTTACTGAATATTGCATACATTGACTAGGGAATTTCATAATGCATCGGCATCACTGTACTATCTTTCTAACTAGGTGTATGTATACATTGGACCATACGACTCATATCCTTTCAGTGAAAGTTCCATTACATACAGTGGCATACCATTTTGTGGCATATTTGGGTACATCATTCCAGTGACATATAGTACAACATTGGACATTGTCTGCATTGATTTCTGAGCTTTTGATATTTTCATTTACTTTCAGTATTCAGTTGTGATGCAGTTTTACTTTGCTTACTCTTTACAGTTTCAGTTGCTTAGTACCTTTACTATTATTTTCTACAGTCATGTTTACTTAACTGCCCATTGCATTTACTTTAGAACTGTTTAGTTAGTTGCGATGTGTTAGACTTCTTGTCTAACATGGGGTACTTTTGGGATCCAGTAATTTACTAGATCCTGAGCAACTTATGGAGACAAGGGCAGGAGGACCTACAGGGGATCTAAGAGGAGTACGTGGAGCCTTAGTGGATCAGTCTTCCACATTTTCTTACTGCTTTATTTTTAGTACTTCAAATAGACTTTACTTTTCATCTTTTAAATCAGTTTGTAATAATTATGGATGTATTTTACTCTTTTTTTTTGAGATGAATGTTTACTACTGCTCTGTAATAAATGTATTCTGGATGTTTTACTTTAGTCTCCGCACTATGTTATACTAAGATCAGCATACTGAAAATGCTGATATATTGATAACGCATATTGGATTCATATTTATCTTTTCAAATCCAATGTACATATTAGTCTAATACTTAAGACAAGTAATCTACTCTTATCTTAAGTATTGACTCTCGATCCTACTCTTAGGTTCGAGTCAGCAACCTTCAGTGTGGCTCAGTCTTGTAGCCTATTCGGGAAGATGGGTTTTGCAAGCTCGTCCTCCTGAATAGCGCACCGCTCCGCCGCTGGTTATAACCATACCTTTTTTTGCGCGTGGCGATGAGGTGGGGAGCTACAATACCTAACTGATTCTTCAATTGATTGTGGGTACGAGTTATAAGGGTTAAATTTATTTATTACTTGAGAACACTCAAACATGGGCATCATATGCTTTCTAATATAACATTTATTAAGCTTAGTTTTGTATTTTTGGTATAAATGGGACATGGATAGCCAACTCGATTAATATCCCATGAATCCTTATCTCTATATGAGAGGACTTGGACACTTTCTCATAGGCAATCTAATTTGTGACATGAGTTGTGTTTTATTAGTTTGTTTTGGGTCAATTTGCTATGATCACATTGGATGGCTTACATGTGAATGTATTTAGTTAATGAAACCAATTTACTATTAGTGTTTTTGAGGTACTTTAAATAACTACTGTTGCGCAACATAGTCTTGATAAGTTTGCATTTATATTGGCTTATAGGCTTGAGGCATTGCTAAGGTGGTGGTTCAATTTTGTTTGATCTTTTTTAGACCAACAAAATGCATTACAAGTTATTTCTTGTAGTTGATAAATTTTCATTTTATTTGAGCATTCCTTGAATTTTGTTTCCAGTAGCCTAGCTATATATGATACGAATGGATGAATCTTTAGAATATTTTTCATTTCTTGTTATAAAATTCTAAGCCATTTTGGATAAAATCAAAGCTGAATTTATGACCTCTACCTAGGAGAAAAGCAGCCTTTATCTGTGTACAATTCCTTTGTTATCAGAATTTAGTTTCAGATATCATTATTTTTGTTAGTTGGTAGTGATGTTAATTGCATGAGCGTATTTGGATTATGTCCAAGCATTTTTTCTAATCTCAAGTTCTGTTTCAATCTTATGCATAATTTAAAGAGCATAATCAATTATCTGCCTGAAATAATCTTTATCTGAGTGATTGCGACTGTTCTTTAGTAGTTTCTTCTTTCGATAGCATTTATCCTAAATATATTAATGATTAGTTTTTACCAAAGTAATGATCTACATATACTGGATCTAACGTAACTATCTGCTTAAAGTAAAATATTGCGATTACTATGTGATCTTTTTTGGCTTTTGATTTATAGGTTCATGAGAAGGATGTGATTGGTGTAACTCATCATCCTCACATGAATTTTGATTTACAGGTCCAAGTGCTTTGCTTTTTAATTTATGGATTGATATATAGAAAATAAAGAAACAAAGTGGATTGAATGTGATGTAGCTCAAATGGTAGAGCGCTCATATGGTATATGAGAAGATCAGGATTCAATCCCCTACATCTCCAAATATTTATTCCATTGCTTGTTACACACAAAAAATGATAAATCACACAAAAAATAGTTACCAATAGCCACAATGTGGATACAAACATCACACAAATGTTATTCACTCATTTATTGACAATTCAACTGTTAGAAAAGTGATCTTAAATGATTACTAAAACTTCAGCTCAATTTCATTTCATTTTAACATGACGAAAAATACATTGTATGAATTAATACATTTACTTCTCAAACAATAAATAAAATTTGATACAACTCAAATTAAAATAAAATTGAGCTCTTTTGAAAGTGTAGATAGCCGTTCTTTGTTGCTTTGCAACTATCAAAAGAGAGCCTTCAGGATTGTTTAAATGTTGCTGTCTAAGCTCCATTATATTCTTCTTTAAGCCTTTTCTATATTTTTGCAAAAGAAAATTTTAGTAGTTAAATGAAAAAAAATCACGAGAAAGAATAAGATTCCTACTGCTGAAACGTAAAGCCTCAGTTTGCAAAAATTATATCTACAGCATACCAAGAAAAATAAAAAATAAATTTCTTAATCAAGCTGCATGACACCCAATAACGCACAAAAAGCTTGTAGATAAAGAAGTAGCAGTATGCTCAGTAAAACAGCTTCGACACAACATCTGTTACCATTGGGATAACATTTCAGCACTTGTACCCATCATTCATTTCAATAGGGGCAACATTTGTTATCATTGGGACAACATCAATAACAGCATTCATCTCAATGGAGACATTAATTATAACCATAGGGAAAACAAAGAAGCAACAGCATGCTCAGTAAAACAGCTTCAACACATTTCAGCAAAATAAAAAATGCATATGTTTCAAATAATTCAAACGTTACCTGGAGTTTTTGTTGCGCATTTGATGGCTTAAGCATATATGAACATATGAAACATCACATATTTAGATATGAACATGTGCACCTTTCAGTTCAAACTTATGATTTTATACACCTTTCATTTGAATGATAATCATTAGAAAGCTTGATGTCTAATAAAGAGCAATGATGTTATCATGTTAAGCTAAATAATAAAGCAGAATGTGCCAAACATACCTACAGCAACCCAAAAATGAGACCCAAACATTAAACTCAAGTAAAGCAATGGATAGCATCTATATGAGGGATGGACCAAAATATTAATACCCTCCCAAATGAGTTTAATAAAAAAATAAGGGCTAATATCAGTAGTACCTGGATCTTTTTATTAAAGATAACAACAATATTCATGCATACATCATTGTATTTTGCAAAGTTTCTAGCACACAAAATATGCCAGCATATGTAAGAATCCACAAAAGTGCCAAAATTTTTTAAATTTGCTGATCTTAGATTTTCCCACCTCTTTAGTTAATCATTCAGACCACCACTATAGGAAATAAGCTCAAAGGAGAGATAGAGTTTATCCCAAGCTGCGGTTGAGAATAATAGAGTGATGTTGCAGAATTTTTATGGACAAAAGGAGGCAGCATCTCATCCTAATATGCGTAAGAAAACAAATTTTGCAAGAAAAAATAAGCACAATACATGACTTCAAATTATATGAAATTAGATATCAATAGGTAACATTTATCTTACAATAAAATTGAAAAATATAACTATGCTGGGCTATTTGAATCATTGTCAAGCTAGTAATGGTGGCATTGGTTGCTTGAGGGTATCAAGCCATCCTTGATGTCATTGAAATCTTAAATTAAAGAAAAAAAAAACTCAACTGCAAAAATTCTAAATCAACAATGCTTATAGTTACTCAACTGCACATTTAATTTATTTTATACAGAACTATCACATAATCTTAAGAATTCCATCAGTCTTTAATGATTTGAAATAATAGTGGGGGAATAATAACTGCTAAATTAAAATCTATAATAACCACCAAACAGTCCAATTTTAGACAAGACATGCAATTGACCTGAATTGCAATCTATCGTAGACCAATTTTAGAAATTTAAAATCAATTTCTGTAAAAATTACAACATAAGCTTGATTAGGAGTACAAACCTTGATTAGGGTTCCTTTGCTTCTTCTACTGAATTAAAATACATATTTGCATTTTCCCATTTATATAATAAAAGTATATAGGAGATGAACATACGAACAAAGCAATAATCAACAAGCAACAAGAAGGTAACCATTTGTAACCATTGGGACAACATCAATAGAAGCATTCATCTCAATAGAGGCATCAATTATAACCATAGGGATAACATCGATGGCAGTATTAGCAGAAACAGCTATGATAAACACATCATCAGATTTAAGAACATCATGCATATCTATAGGAGCAGCATCATTTATAATAAGGACAATATAAAAGACATTATTCATTTCAATATGGACAATACTGGTAACCATTGGTACAACATCAATAACACCATTCATCTCAATAAGGACAGCAATAAAAGACAGCAAATATATGGTAAAGATAAAATAAGATCTTCCTAACCTCTATTTGAATATGTTCTCAGCCCCAAACTTCTTGCTTGTAAGAAGAACATATTAAATTTCATACAAACAATCACAATACAGGACTTCAAAATAGAAATAAACTTAAGATTCGTCATTATTACATTTTCTTTTTCGTTTGTCAGTATGGCTCAAGATTTTATTTTTTGACGGTCTCCCCTTTGGGTGTGCACGAATTGGATCTTTGATTGCGCTTGATTGTGTGCGAGAGAAATATTCATGAACCTTCTGCTGAGCTTCCTGTAGTGTCATGAGTGTGTATGCCTTAGTTTTTTTATTCATTGAGCCAGTCTCAATTGTATTAGAAGTGTCATATGCTTGGCACTAATACTCATTGTCATTTTTATAAGCAAAGGACGGGGTGGTGATCGATGATATGGCTGAATGCAAACATATGAAGTCTTTCCTCCATATTGCCTTTATGAATTGTTCTAGGATAACAGTTATTTCTTCTTGTCGCCACACATATAGCATATGACAATAAACAAGCCCCTTAAACTGGAATGATCGGCAAATGCACCACGCGTATTTCATCATCAAATTATAAATAACACGATATTCGTGCCGATGCAATCCATTATGTTCTTTAACATCATAAGTTTTGATAGATCCATTGACCTCTGTCAATGAACACATACAATGCATAAGTTTTTTAACCTCCACCTAAAATTTGTAAAAAATATTTAGCATGTATTGTCTTGAGATTTGCTCTTCAAATAGGAGATGTGATATTAATTGTAGACTAGTATGAAATAACTTGAAATCTTCTTGTCATTCCTTCTCAAATTTATTATGGAGTGCATTTACGTACTGATCAAAGAACGTCCGTAATGTTATTTTTGAGTTCACATATCCATCAAAAAATGCGTTCATACTTTCATTCTTTGAGTTGTTGACATCCCAGCCCAAAACATGTCCTTAAAATATATTGGCACCCATTTCTCTTGACAAATATAGAGTGTAGCTAGCCAAATATTTTCAATTATGTCATATTTTTTAATGGCACACATCCACTCTCTCTCAAATTCGACAATGCTCGTAGAATCATAGATTACCGTACTAATATCAGTAATTATGGCTTGACGGTTGACGTTGTTTCTCAATTTCTATGGAAGCTTACGCATGATATGCCATAAACAAAAGCGATGTTTAGTTGAGGGAAATACTTTTGCTATTACAGCCTCCATTGATTTGCATTGATCAGTTATGATTCCATCAAGATATTTGTTCTGCATACACACTAATCATCTTTGAAAAAGCTATGAGAATGTTTCAATTATTTCATCTATTAGTAAAGTACACCCTAAAAGAATAGAATGACCATGATAGTTAACCCCAACAAATGGAAGGCATAACATATCTATTAGTTAAGTAGGTGGTATCGAAAGCTACAACATCTTCAAAATAGTGATAAGCTATCTTAGAGCGTGAGTCAGCCCAAAATACATTTCTAAGATATCCCTCATCTGATAATTAAAAACAATAAAAAAAATTTGAATCATTATTTTGTAGATTTTTAAAGTATTACAACAATGAATTTGCATCACCATCGACTAATGCCAAGACCCTTTGATTTGTAACATAATTGCGACAATCTTTTTCAGTAAATTTGCAGTTTTTTTGACTCCCACTTTCTGTAAATATTGTGTTGATGAACTTGTTCAGTGGAACGCCAACTTTATCGTTTATTATAAGTTGTCTCTGAGCTGTTAAAAATAGTTTACGAAAACAGTGTATGAAGCGTACCATTTCGAGATCCAAGTCATGATTATGCTATAAATTCACATCTTCAACCCCCCAATTACCATTCAAACATCGATCAACAATAACCAACATTGCTTTGCATCCTATGCGTACTATAGGTTTTCGGTGTAGCTCAGAAGGACCAACGTTGTTCTTAGGGTGTCCTTCTTTAGAGCAAGTAAATAAACAACGTGACCTATGATCATACAAATTATAATTTGATATTTTCTTAACTCCAAATCCTATTAAATAATCATATGATTTATAATAATTGAAAGCATCATCAATCGAGTTAAATTTTCATGAAATAGTCTTCTGTGTCACTACAAATATTGTCACGTTCATCGATATGCTCATATAATTAATAAATTCAGTAAGTAAAAAATATGGATATACAATATATTAATTCTCTTAAAAGAATACAAACTTATAACCTCGACAACTATGCCAAAAGTGTTCAACTCATTGTTCACAATATTTTCATCACAACACAAAGATTCTGCAACATCTAAAGGATACCATAATTACTTAAATAATATGAAGAATATCGGTGCATAATTGTTCAACATTTAATAAATTTATATTAAATATTGTTAGATATTCATCTGCTGTAAGTAACAAGTATTCTATGCTAATATTCTCATCAATCATTATTGTAACAATATCTGCTCAAATAGTAAAAATATAAATTGAAAATAAGAGTTGAAAAAATATCTAACATGCAAAACAATATCTCATACTCAATTTTAAAATAATAGATAAATATCTGATCATATAAGTGACATAATACCATTATTTAATATATATCAATGAAAAACTATTATCAGCTTGTTAACATTGAGACACTTTCTCTTACCACCATCTAATCCAAGTATTCAATTAAAACAATCATTTTCCAACAATAAAGCAAAGTTTAACCATATCAAAGTACTATTACAGCAACACATCTTAAACATATTTTTTTTCATATGAAAACCTAAAGAAGTTAAAACTAAACTAGCAATTATCAACAGCTGGTAATTATAAATAATTCAGAAGTCAATAACTTTAATAGGGATGAAAAAATAAAGTATATTTTTTATTTTCCGGAAGAAGCAGCGGCACCCAATATTAACCCACTGATATTAAAGCAATATCTGTAACAAATTGTTGCATATTTGATGGCTTGAGCAGATATGAACATATGAAACATCACACTTGGCGGAAGCAAACATTGGAATAAGGGATGATTGGAGGTATGTTAAGACATAATAAATATTCATCACTTGGCGGAAGCAAACATTGGAATACTATATATAATTAACACCTTAAGTCCTCTAATACCAACAGCACCCAAAAAATTGTTCAAGAAGACATGATATGAATTCACCCAGCAGATCATCAACTTCCCACTCCAAACTGACAAGCATTAGAAAGCTAGATGTTTAATAAAGAGCAATGCTATTATGATGTTAAGCTAAATAATAAAGCAGAATGCGTCAAACATACCTACATCAACCCAAAAATGAAACCCAAACATTAAACTCAAGTAAAGCAATGGATAGCGTCTATAAGAGAGACAGACCGAAATATTAACACCCTCTCAAATGAGTTAAAAAAAAAAGTGATAATATATAACATAAATGATATGCATGCATTTTGAAAAGGAAAAGAAGGTGTTTAATATGATGGCCCAATAATAACAAGTCCAAACTTTCACTCATTAAAAGTCAAATAAAACTTGAAAAATGAGCCAGATAAATTTAAAAACAAAGTTCTGTTTATATCAATGTTTTCAAAATAGAACATTTCATTGAACCTGCATATACACTACTTCAAATATTAATCAATTCAGAATGAAGAATTAATTTAATGATCCAAAAATCAAATTGGTTATAAATAACAGTAATGACAAGAGTACTGCATGCTTAATGTATAATGCAGCATAAATAAGATGTAAGATCATGTGTGTTCATCACAAGAGAACAAATAACAGCATGCAGTTATGTTTTATAGAAGCAGATGTCATTGGGAAAGCAAGATTGCAATCAAATAATGAAGGAGCATCATCTAGGCATAAAGCAAATCCTAAAACCTATAGAACTTCATTTCGCAAATCAGAGGCAGTTGCTGTCCAAGAAGGGTCAAAACATGCAATACATTTATTTCAGTATAAGTTAGTAGATAAATGAGTTTAACATTTATCTTACAATAAAATTGAAAAAAAATCAAAATTTAGGAAATGCATATTGTTGAGAATGAACTTGGATGAGGCTGAGGGGGGTGGAAGATTTAGAGAATCTAGGTTTCCTTGTGACAACTGCGAAGAAGGTGAGGGACTTTGAACTTCTTGAAGCAACGGCGTCGGGAAGGAAACGGGCCCTTCCAGAGGGGGCGGCTGCAGTGAATGGTGCTGAAACGACGTCATCTTGCATCGGTCGAGGAGGGAGATGCAATGATAAACACTATCTTCCTGTGTCGGGTCTCGGGAAGCGACTCGAGAACCGGTCGCTTCTCGATGGGAGAAGCAAAGCGAGCGCGCGGCGGGGAATGGAGGACGAAAGCTCGCGGCTGAGACAAAGCGAGAAGTGACGGGAGAAACAAGAGAGCGGCGGCGTGAAGCCACGAGAGAATCAAACGAGAGAGCATGGGATTTATGTTTAGAGAAAGCGTGAGATTTAGTGGCAGCGGGATTTAGGTTTAGAATAGTCAGCAACACAGCTCACCAAGAGTTTAATATGGATATAACTGTATAACTATATCATTTTCCAAAACTAAATATAACAGGCATAATTTATAGATGTATTTGTTTATAATTTTTATAATAAACTAAATTAACTTATGCTAATGAGAGCACCCGCAGGTTCAGAAAATCTCTTTCGGAGTTCTTTCTCCTCCTTATGACTGATCTCTTTCTTAAGATCACGCGTACGTTATAAATTTCTCCAGCCATTTCCTTTGTGCAGATTCTGATCTCCCTCTCCCCGGATCACGCGATCAATCTAAACCTCCATCCCAAAATGAACGACGCCGATGTCTCGAGGCAGATCCAGCAGATGGTGCGGTTTATCCGCCAGGAGGCCGAGGAAAAGGCCAACGAGATCTCCGTCTCCGCTGAAGAGGTTTATTCTCTTCTTCTCACATGTTTTCTTTTTTGAAATGTTTTGATCCAGCTACTGGGTTTGTATAGATTGGTTTTCTAGACATTTGAGAGAATCCACGAAATGATATCTTAGGTGGATTCAATAAATGTTTTACCGGTGAATCGCTTGCGTAACATAGTCTGTTGGATTTGTTGAATTTTATTTGATTGGGAAGCTTGATTGCTTTCTATTTCCTGATTTTAGAAGAAGGAATTTGGTTATCCATTGACTCGTTAAAGGCAGTGTAATATCCGCGATGACCTAGTTGTTTATTTGTGAAAATAATCACTTCAGATTTGTATATTACAGATCAGCTGAATGAAGATTGAGAATGAGAAACTAATCTGGCTGATCAAACTTGGAATGATATGCTGAGCAATTTTTTTTTTCAGGAATTTAACATTGAGAAGCTGCAACTAGTTGAGGCAGAGAAGAGGAAGATCAGACAAGAATACGAACGTAAACAGAAGCAAGTCGAAGTTCGAAAGAAAATGTAAGGTGTTGATTTGCTTTTCTTTTTTTTTGTTCTATGCTTTTGTGTTGGTAGTAGGAGTAATATACATTATTGTTTATGTATTGATAACTCGGCATTTTGTTTGGCATTGCTCTGTTTACTTGTACCATGCTGCACTGCACTAAATAAATCGTGTATTATGTAAGAGATGGCCCACTTTCTTATCAAGTGATTTCTTCTTGAATGTCCAGTGAAGGTGGTGCGCACAGCAGCAGGTGTTTTCATTTCTACATGAATTGAGTTCGTGTGTATAAATACATATGCAAGCATGTATGTATGTATGTACATACATATAAGAAAATGCAAAAGTATGAAATAATAAATGAATTATTTTAAGTTTAGAGGGTCATTCAGCAAATGCTCTTTCAAATCTTATTGAACAAATGAGGAGATGAAAATATTCAGTCCATGTCTGGATTGTTGATATAAGTAACAAGCACTGGTAGCCCTTGAAATCAAGCTACTTATATAACATTTTCAAATTTAATAAATGTAGTGGTAAGCGATCATTATTGTGAATGGAATATGTGGTCGGCCACAAACTTAGATTTTTTGGGTCGTTAAAAATTCACAAAAATTTGTACGAGTACATTCTTTGATAGTGCCTCCTGTTATCAATAAAATATGGTTGACAAATTAATGAAATGCTTAGCAAATATGTTAGAGAAATCTAAAGAATGGATTTTGTGAACTTGTGATGCGGGGAAGGTGAGGGATTTAAAGAAGTGTTTGTTGTCCTCCTTTTTTGTGTATTCTTAGTTTTCCTTTAGAATATCATTATAATTTTTTGTTTCAAAACTATCTTCATAATTCTCTGTATCTAAAATCTATTGTGCAAGAATACCGACCATTGACAAGGAGGTAAAGACATAAAAGGAAGATGAGAAGCCATAATTCTAAATGAGAAATTACTTTGAATCTATTTGTGTTGCCGATAAGGAGCTAAATGACAAAGATGAATGCATTCAACAAAGAAAGAAGTTTGATTGCATGAAAATGTGAGAAAATTCATGTATTTGGTAAACACACGCGGCTAAAATGAGTTCCTAATTTTTGCTAAAAACAACCTAAATACCACAAGAGTTTATTAGGAAGCATTGAGAATTTTTTCTAAGAACTTAAAGGATTTTTAACTCATTATGCAATAAAGCATGAAGTTTAACAGTTTGTCACAACTATACTCAATATTTGGCTTTATTGATATTCTTTGTTGAAAAATGATGAGATCAAGAAATTTGTTGACTAATTGTTTGATCGCGAAGTAATTCAGTTAAGTTGATTATCATGTGTTCACCAATATTGATGCGCTCAAGAATAGTGTTAGGTGTTAATTTGTACAGATTATTAGGCACTTAATAATAAGATAGCAATCAACAACATGATTTTCTTATCAAGATAATATGATTCTCTAGATAATTGTAAATTTGCTAGTTTTCTTATAAACATGAACCTTATGTCAATTTGCCATCATTTTAAAGTTGCTGGCGGGGATACCTTTTTGACAAAAAATTTAATTTGATAATAATGATCATATGAATGATTAGTGATGCAAATGGGTTCTGCATATGCATGTAACCTTTGTTAGTTGATTAATGACATTATGCTCGTATATTTTGGCTCAAATTAAAAAAATCATACCAAGACATAAACAAGTGCTTGAGATTTTGAACAAGAGCTATCTCTTTTTTAACTTCAAGAAGTGAAATTTGTAAATAAAACTTGCTATATTTGATTTTTGAAGTTGTGAATGTTGACTCAAGATTAACCCTTCAAAATTGAAGTTATTAGAAAATGAGTTGGCCAATTAGTTGTGATTAATATTAGGAGCTTTATGGGAACTTGCTAATACCTTAGGTCTTTAGAAGATTCATTAGACATTTTTCTGAATTGACATCTCCACTTCACTCATTAAAAATTCATTAGATACGTATTGGGAACAACTTTTGCCGGAAGGAAAATTTGTACTCTATTAATTTTAGATGTTTGCAACATAACTATTCAATCTATTAGGAGTTATTAGATATATATCAAGCTGGAGAGCATTAAAGATCTTTATGCTAGTAAAGATGGTAGCTGTACATGCAGATCACATGCCACTTTAGTATTTAATTCAAACTCTAACAAGCAAGGCACATGAAATGGATGTCATATTTCCAACACTCTTATTTGATGATTTAGTATAATAAGAGAGCAAAAAAAAACTAGCTGACATGTTGTCAAGCCCATGATAACACTAGTTATGTTAATGCTACTGTGTCATCTATGCGAGCTAGATATGCAGATCTTAAATATGCTAGAGACAAATAATAGAATGATATTCTTATCATACTAGATTGCTTTTTAAAGAAGAATGAATATGTATTTGAAAACGATATGATACATTGAAGTGGATTAGAGGAATTACATTCAAGCTGGCTGGATACTTCTAACTAAATAAGACATGGCAAAATTCTTAGAAACATGCATTTTACTCCATAATGGTTATTGAGTTTCTTATGCATATTAAGTGATTCTCTATAGCATTTGTAAATTCACCAATTGAAAGTAGGGGTTATCCAACCCTCTAATAAGTCAACATAAGCCGTTAAAGAGAGATGCAAATAATAAATGAAAGAAACAAATTTATTTTTAGGAACTTGGCATTGAGGAGTTGCAACTAGTTGAAATAGGAAAGAGGAAGATCATACAGGATTATAGATGTAAACTGAGTCTAGTCGAAGCTCAAAAGAAAATGTAAGATGTAATTTTCTTGATTTTTTTTTTTGCTTTATGTTTGTGTTATTAGTAAGAGTAATATGCGTTGTGGTTTTCCTTCAACATATTATGCTTTAGAGTGATTATGATTATTTATTTTTTATAACTTGGCATAAATAAATTCTTTATGTTTGAAGGCTTGTGTAACAACTGTTCTATCAAAATCTTATTTAAACAAGTGAGAAAATGAAAACATTTACTCCGTGCATGGAGTGCTGGTAATTTAACAAGCACTAGAACCCTTGAAGTTAAGCCCACTTATATAACATTTTCAAATATAATATATGAAGTGGCAATGGATTTCTATTGCGAACAAAGTCTACAATGCAGCCATAACCTTTGATTATTTGTGTTGTTAGAAATTCACAACAATTTGTTTTATTAGAATACTCCTATACTGTGCCTTCTTTTATCAATAAAATGGGTTGAGCAATCAGTGAATTATTTAGCAAACTTGTTATAGAAATCTAAATTTTAACTATTGTGGACATGCGAGGAGAGGAAGATGATGAGTGAGGGATTTATAAAACTGTTTATATTTGTCCTTTTGTGTTTCATTCATAATTTTCTTTTAGTAAACCATTGGAATTTCTACTTCCAAAACTTTCTTCATTTCTATAATTTTACAAGCATACCAACTGTTGACAAAGAAGGTAAAGACTAAAGAGAAATGTTAGAAGTTAGAATTCAAAAAGAGAAAGTAATCGATTTATGTTGTTGATATACAGGAGAAACCAAATGACAATAATAAATAATTTCTGCAGGGAAAGAAGTTTAATTGTGTGAACACTTGAAAATTATCTATTTTGTAAACATGCATAGTTGAAAGGAGTTCTTACTTTTTCTAAAGAACAAACTAAAGATTGCGTGGGTTTATTAGGAAGCAATGAGAGTGCAATGAGAGTTGTTTTTAGAGCTTAAAGTATTATCAACTCATCAAGTAATAACACATTAGATCTAACATTTTATTACACAATTATACTTAATAATAGCTCTTAATAAAATGCATTGTTTAAAAAATGATGTGATCAAGAAATTTGTTGGTGTTTGTTTGATCATGAAGTAATTCAATCAAGTTGATTTATCATGTGGCTCACCAATATTGATGTGATTCAGAATAGTTGTAGGTGATGAATGTGTGTAGATCATTGACACTTAATACGATCGCAATTGATAGTATGATTTTCTTATCAATGTTAGATGATCTTCTAGATAATTGTTAACATGCTTATTTTTTATAGAATTGAACCTTAAGTTAGTTTGCAATCAATTTAAACTTGATGGGGAAATAAACCTTTATGATTAAATTTTAAAATTTATAATGACTATATAAATGATTGGTGACATATTTGGGTTTTGCATATGCATGTAACCTTTACGAGTTTGATTAATGAGATTTCAAGTCCATTCATTAAAGACATTGTAACTGTTTATCTAGATGATAATATGCTTATTTTTTATAGCTCAAACTAGAAAAAAGCATATCAACATATATAACAAGCGTTTGAGATGCTGACTAAAAACTAACTCTTCCTTAACTTCAAGTACTGTGGTTTTTATAGAAAACTATACTATATTTGACTTTTGAAGTCGGAAATGTTGGGTTCAAGATTAACTCTTCAAAATTGAAGTTATTAGAAATTGAGTTGGCTAACTAAATCAAATTAAAATTAGGTGCTTTGTGCAAACATGTCAGTATGTTAGCACTTTAGAGGATTTTTTTTGAATATTTCTTTAATTTGGCATCACCCTTACAGTTATTAATCATGTTTGATTGAACTTTTTTGGAAAATGATTCATGAGATATACATATTTGGAGCAACTTTTGTAAGAGAGAAAACTTGTACTCTATTAATCTTAAATGCTTGCAACATAATTTTTCAACCTATAATAAGAAGTTACTAGATTTATAGCAAGCTGTTTAGCTTTAGAGATCTTATATGGCAGTTGTACGTATAGTTTACATTGTATAAAAAGAGGACAACAGCTACTTGGAGGACTGACAAATCTATTAAAGAAATTTATTGTTTGGTTTTTGGAGTAAACCTTGGAGAAATTTATTGTTTGAGCAAAGAATTTAAAGAAGAGATCGTTTTCCTCTTCTTGTGAGCCATTCTTACTTTTTCATTGATGAAGCATAAAGTATCTAGTACTAAAATATCTGAAGAAGTTCCTTGTGTTGCTAATATGCTGTATTGGTTTACTAACCGTTGGTGAGAAATGAAAACAACTTATCGGGACTTTAGGTCAAGAGTGCAATATGCTTTTAGCAATGTATTGACATATCAAGCACGTTTTAAAGCTAGCTATTCAAACTAGTATGGGGTTTCATACAAATTTTCTTAGATTTTTATAGCTATAATGTTGAAGGAATGGCGTGTGTTATTTCATATAGTTTTGCAATACCAGTTTTTATATATTAAGCAAATTGTTTGAAAGAATGCGCTTTAGTAGCCCTAGTCTCCTCTGTTTTTTCTCCCTTATTTTGTATGATGATAACAAAAGTTGCATTATTTCTTATATTTTAGAAATTACAAATGCTTGCTTAGAAGAACATTCTACATTGAATATGGTTGATGCTCTCAGCAATGTTGGAAAATTTTCTTTTTTAGTATCACAACTATTTCATTCTTAGCCCTCTATTCCCCTCAATGAAATTGACACTTTCGTTCACTTGAAACTACTGAACCTGATACTGGTGATACTTAGGTTTATTAAGATCTTACTTGAAGCCTATGCAGCCGGCTGCAATGTTTAATTTGCTAATGTGTATGGCTGACTAATTGTTAGAACATAATTCATGTGCATTGCCATTTCCTAGATTTAACCTAGACATACCACAATTTTTTCCCTTAATTTTTACAATCTCCTCCATTTCACACTCCTTTGCTTCACTTTTTTCATTCACTTTTTTTGCGAATTTCAATTGAATTAATAAAATTGTAATTATAAGAAGTCACTTTTAAGTTTTGAAATTTTGTGGGATTAATGCCAATAGTGGATAAACTATAAGGGCCTGAATATATATATATATATTAACTAATCAATTATTAGAGGAATTACTTGCTCATTCAATGCTGTTTTATTTGCAGCTTGTTCTTAGGGGAGTTGCTCATTCAGTGCATTTTATCCCTGTTGAGTATTAATTTTACTGAAATCTCCTCATTGTTTTATTTTATTTGCTTTGCTCATACTCCTGAATTCATTCGGATAAGACTAATGTTGTTGGCGGTGCTGATATGTTCTGCTTAATTGTGATTGATGCGTTTCTCGTGTGCTTTTTGTTTTGCTAGTGGATGGTATTATGGAAAAACATGAACTATTTTTAGGTATTATGAAGTAACTATCTATAGCTATATATAATCCTAGGAATATAATTTTTTTTTATATCATAGTTTCATAACATTAAATTGAATACCACTTGATATATTTCTATTGTTATTTTCTGTGATTTATATATTAATGACTTGATTACAACTTTTATAAATATGGGCAGTGAGTATTCTATGCAGCTTAATGCTTCTCGTATAAAAGTTCTTCAAGCTCAAGATGATCTTGTCAACTCAATGAAAGAGGCTGCTGCAAAGGAACTTTTGAATGTTGCTCGGCATGATCATACGTACAAACATCTTTTAAGAGATTTGATTGTTCAGGTCAGCACAACAGATTAATAGTCTTTATGATATCAGGCTTTTTTTGGTATCAATTTAAAATCAGAAATTTATTTTACACGCAAAACATTTTGTAGTTTGGCATGGCACATACATTTGGTGAACTTGAATGCTTGACAAGACAAAAAGTTTTGTTCTTTATAACCATCAAACCACAGTTATGGTGGCTTGACATATTGACCTGACCATGATTTTTGTTTATGGATAACCATCCTACCACAGTTATGGATTGGCATATGTGGACCTGACCATGATTTTTTTGTTTATGAACATTCACTTTAAAGTTTCCCTTGTGTGAAGTTACACTAGAATCTGCTTATATAGGCGTAAGAATCACCTTTCTCTGTGTCATCCAGTTATCTACTAGAGTTCACAAACACAAGTGTTCATAACTTACTAATAATGAACATTTTGTGCCCGCAACTCCACAAATGATGCCATGAATTGTTTTACTGGAAAAGTTGTGTAAAAACATCCTTCTCATTTTTGGGATATAAGATAATGTTACACAAACCCCCACCTAATGGGATTTAGCTTGTTGTTGTTATTGTTGCTGTATAATGTTACACAAAGTATTTGGTATAAGTTTAATGATTAGTTTTTGCGGCAAAGCTTACTTTGGGTATTTGAAATGTTTTTTGGCTTATTTGCTAAAGGTGTTTTAAAGCTGAATTATGATAATTTGGCTGATAAGTGTTGTAATATTAGGGTTTGCTTCGTTTGAAGGAGCCAGCTGTATTACTGCGTTGTCGAGAGGTGGATCTTGAGGTTGTAGATTCTGTTCTGCACATTGCGAAACAAGAATATGCGGAAAAAGCAGGTGTGCATCCACCTGAAATCATTGTTGATAAGCAAGTGTATCTGCCACCTTCTCAGACTCATCACCATGAACATGGGCTATTCTGGTAAAACATTTATCTAACATTGAGTCATTTTTCTATAACAATAACACCAAGCCTTGATAACACCTTGTACGGGGTCGGCTAATTTTTCTATAATTCATTTTCATAGATTTTCAGCGTTAGGTGGTTTTTATGTTAAATAAAGAACACACAAAAACTCATTTGTCATTCTAGTTTGTTGCAGGATAATGATCATGTTTAGATATAGTTATGATTCATTGCTGTTCTTTCACAACTTGTAACACAATCCATGTCTGAATCTAGCAAATTTCATTTCAAATTTGGTAAATTTAACTGAAACCTGTTGTGTATCTGGTTTGATATGTCATCTTCATCATTAGCATTATTCCAGGATGCACCGATGCTTCATAGTAAAAGCGCATGCAATTTCCAACACTTGTAAGATGCTGAATTGATATGTGCATGCACATTATTAGAAATATATTTTAGATGAAGTGAGATATGAGTGGGACCCGCATGTAGTTTCTGTAGCATTTTGGATTGTTAGGCAAAAAAAGTTTGCTCTTTTTTTGGAGTACTAAGGTTAATAGCATCTGTGCTATTAATTTCATTTATATCTATAATAGGCTTTTATGTTGAGCTTATGTGGAAAATATCTATAATCAGGACTAGTTTTCTTGTTTTAGTTATCAATATAATTCTATTCTTGCTACTTGTAAGTTGTACATTTGGTTAAAATTAATTATCATTGGTGAGAAATTTTCTTAAGGTAACTTTATACCTTACTCAAGTCATCAACATAAACGTGTATGCAGGCATTCACATATATGAGATACATGTAAGACTGGCTTCAAATGGAGTTTTACTTGTGCTGTGCCCAAAGTCAGAATTTGAGTTTATCTCGATTTGAACTCTAACTTGTTTTGAATTGAGCCGGCTCAACTTGAAAAGGCTGAATTTCAAGCCAACTCGAAAATCTTTTGACCCAGCTTGAAAAATAAAATTTAAATTTTTTAGCATTGATAGAGGCGAGATTCGAACCTAAGTCAGTAGTTATACATAGAACTGTCCAGCCAATGTGTTACATGATTCTTTTGTGTATATTATATATAAAATAATTTATTATGAATTTGAGTCGGTTCGAATTATTATTTGGATGAGCCTATCTAGACTTGAAATCAACTGAAAAAATAATTGATTTTTTATTCAATTCCTACTTGAATAAAATTTTCAATGAATTTTGAGTTTCAAACAAAATACTATATGGCCTTTGGTGATTCGATATGAACTTGGATGCTTGGAATGTACTTCATGCATGGAACTCACATACATAGATGCTGGACTTGATTGCTTGCACAAAATAGCTTAATTATCATGTCTCACTTTAGTGTTTAAATGATCATGTACTTAATTCACATTGTACTTGCATGTTTCTTGTTCGTGTACTATCAGCATGCATAATGAATTATAGCATTCTATTCCTTCCATAAACCTTGCTGAATTTCTGAATTCAACTTAATACATCTTCTTTTAATGTTTTCATGTATTCTTGTTTGTGATTATATAGGGAGTCATCATTACCAGTTTGTATGGGCCGTACCACTTTAAATTTTTTACTAAAGTTTTTAACCTTATTATCCATATATTGGAAATCAACAGCACTCGTCTGACCATCTTTTACTGATCGTTGTACTTATTTGTTTTGATTTGTTTTTGTTTGATGGTTCTAAATTAAAGATGCAAAAATGCAATGCAATATTATTAATGGTCTTACTAATTGTGTTTTTTTATTATCACTCTGCAAGTGGTGTTAAAATGCGTAATTATACGTAATGTGATGTGTATTATTTTATTAAATAAAATAATAGCTTAACATACTATGTGACATAGAAGCTTGCCTAGAAAAAATGTTAAAATGTATAATTATACGTAATATGATGAGAATTATTTCATAAAATAAAATGATAGTTTAATATACAACGTTACATAGAAACTTGCCTAACACAGTTAGAAATCTGAACATAGGTCTTATGCATTTGTCCCAATGATTGACTTGATTTTGCAGACGATCTTGATCATAGGAGGATCATAGTGGATTGCATGGACAATTGGCACCAGTAGTTTTTAATCAGAAACTACCAATATTCGACATTTTACATCAATAATTTCTTTTTAAACTTATATCTGATAGTGAAGATTAACATCTTCAGGTATTTTCTAATGTCTATCAACTTAATTATAATAAGAGGGGCCCGTCCTAATCATAAAAAGCAATTTCTAGGAAAACCTTTTGCATGGAAATCTTGTAGTCTTACGCTTGAGTTTTTTTATTCAAATGACTTACTAAACATGGAAGGGTAAATCAGAGATGAATTGTTTATTCTTGTCACGAAGTTTGAAGGACTATGTACATTATATAATTTTTATTTTAGAGACCTAGAAACCATTGCAATAGTATTTTAACGTGTACTAGAATACCATAGTATGATTGCATCAATAACATTATGAAATAACAAGTCACGACAACATTAAAAGAAAGCAACTTAATGCGAGGAAACATACTTAGACACACATGAGAAAGGGTTAGCGCCTACATAGGAGACATAGTTGGGGAGAGTTCTTAAAAATTCTTAGAAGAAGCTCCCTGGTTGGTTCTTAGCTTTCCTTTTTAGCAATGCATGGCTTCAAGCTAGCTACTTTTTCAAGAACCATTTGCATCTTATCAACATTCTTCTAGTACTGTGATAAACTCTTCCCATGTGATGGAAGACTTTGGAAGTCTGCCGAATTCTCTATTCATTAAGGCTCTTCCTCAAGCTGTGTCTCTCATTGAGGATGAATGTTTTGTCAGTTTTTTTTTCTCAATGCGCATGCTTTTTAGAGTTATGTATCTCAATGATTTAGTCCTTCGCTCTAATTGGACAGCTGCTCTTATGAAACACATGTGCTACTTGTCTTGGAACACATGTCTTGGAGCAACATTACGTTTTTATCAACTATGATATCGTTAGTTGCTGCTTCGAAGTTGGGATTTCTGCAACATTTAGCTCATTGTCACAATTATTTGAGCGAATAACTCAACATTAATGGGAAAGATATTTCCAGCTTAGATTGAGATCTTAGGCTCCATGGTCGTTAACTTTCTCAGCTCTTTCATTTGCTACTCTTCTACAATTTTAAAATTGCAGAAGACCAATGATTTAAACAAAAACCATCTATAAAATGAGATGCTTAATACTAAGACTCTAAGAACAGTCTAAATTTTTATCATTATAATGATTTTTTCATTAAATTTAAAAATGTATCTTAATCTTGACTCTGACACCACTCATGTCACGATCTAATCTGATAACCGTGGGAGTTTGGGAACTTTTGAGATGGGGATGATGGCTTGAAGACAATAAATTTGATATTTTTAAATAATTATGCTTCTTGTTATTTCAGTTAATAAGTTAATAAGCATCCACAAAAGAATATCCTCTAGTAAAATAAAGAAATATTTTATATCAATTACATTAATACTAGAATAATATGATTATGTTTTTTTTCTTTCATAGCTACAAAAGCAGGGATAGAACTCATTATTGCTAAAAAGATAACTAATATTGAAATAACTAAAATTAAAACAAAAGAAACTGTACTGAGAATTCACTACTATGTTTACAGTCAAAACATAGTTAATCCCAATTATGTATTTCTTAAGTTACTGCAGACATCCCAAAATATGTGAAATAACCCCAATTATGTATTTCAGAAATTTGATTGTGAAAGGTAGCATGATTTAAAGCAGCACAAAACATTCATATGGAAATGCATCAATGATTTAAAATTATACTTCTCAGTGGCACAAACTTTAAATCGACTACTGATTGTTATTGTCGATTGAGTCGCTACTTGGAGGCGAGGCGATGATAGGAAGAGTCAAGACCAGAGGGGAAGGGCTGAATGGATACCTGTATTTGCCTGTGGGAGACAGGGACTTGGGGAGACGAGGTTGTGAGAGCAGATTGGAGATCATGATTGACTTAAAGCCTTAGGTTTTTTTTTTTATAACATGATGTTATTATTTAAATTGCTAACCATTTTTTAACCTGGTTTTCACCTGTTTCTGACTGGTTCTTGCATTTTTCTTTAAACCAGCCCGTTCCTATTGGCCTGAACTGGGAACTGGTTCAACCGGTTGAACTGGCTAGTCCAGTCTGGTTTTAAAACGTTGAAAAAATTGACTCCAATCTCTACTAGGCTGTTGCCCTCTTAAAGGATAAGGACTTAACTGACTTAACTTTATTTTTGGGCACCTATAAATTTTAATATTTCTATTTATACTGCTGCTTATTTATTGAAAGTAGCATGATACAATGAGACTATTCATAGTTCAATTATTCCAAGAAAAGATTCCAATAATATTTTCTCATCAAAAACTTGAGAAATAATTATGAAAAGGTCATAATTTATTATTAATCCTACTATTGAAGAAAAAGGAGAAGGTAGGATTCATTTATTTTTTCTTCCCCCAACACCTAAAATTTCACAAATTGACATTCTGCTCTAGAAGAATTTGCAGTGGAAATAGAAAAAAAAGGTAATTTTACCTGCTAATTTGGTTGGTCGGATCGGAGGGGAAAACAGTTTTCTAATGTTATAGAATTTGTAAGTATTCGATTTGCACTTGACTGGTACAAACATAGGATAGCTAGGAAGGTTTTGCTTGCTGATTTTTAGGGAAAAAAACCAAAATGGAGAGGGGCTGCAGAGTGGAAGGATGAATTGTCAGCGCTGTTCAAAATGAAGGAAGCTTAGTGAGAGGAAAGAGAGGTTTGCTGCGTGTTCAGTTAGGAAGCCTCGACTCCTTTTGGAACATTCTGTGTGTTGCCGGATCTTGTTCCTATACTGCTTGCTCTAGGAAGGAAGGGGCAGAGCTTACAAGCAAATATGGAGTTAGGGATATATAGAAAATTAAATACAACAATAATAACAACAACAATGACACCAAGCCTTTATTCCACTAGGGGGTCGGCTACATGAATTCTTATATTCCATTGCGCACGATCAAACAAAAGCCCCTCCCTAAGCTCCAAATAGAGAAAATCATTCTTAATAGATTTTTCAATGTTTTTTTGGGTCTTCCTCTTTTAATATGGGAGAAATTCATAAACTCAATTTTTCTAATAGGGGAATTGCACAGTCTACGCTTAATATGCTCAAACCATCTATGAGGTGGCATTCTCTAATCTTATCCACTATTGGAGCCACTCCAGCCTTGCTACATATAAACTCTTTTCTCATTCTATGCTTACAAGTATATTCACTCATCAACTTAAATATCCTCATCTCTATTACACTTATTTTATCTGTAGGTTTCTTTTTTGTTGGCCAACATTCATTCCCATATAACATAGCTAGGCTTATAGTTCCTCTAAAAATTTTACTATGATTTTAAGTAGGATTTTTGGATCATACAATATTCCAAAAGTGCTTCTCCATTTCATCCAACCAACTTGGATTCCTATTAATCACATTGCTCTCTATTTGAAATAATTGAATCCAGTTACTTGAACCTCTTGCTCTTCTTGATTACAGGTCCTCAATAGTTATGTCCTCGAGATTAAGGCTTCTAATAGCATTGAATTTACACTTCGTATATTTTGTTTTAGATCTACAAAGACAAAAACCTTTGGATTCTGAAGTAATCATCTGTAACTCAAGTTTTTGTTTAACTCCATCTCTAATTTTATCAATTAATAAAATATCATCAGAAAATAATATGCACCAATGATTCTCCTCTTGAATGTTTCTTATATACATGACTTGAAAATTTTAACATTGACACCCAAATTAATAATTTTAATGAAAATTGAGTATTGTAGCATTTGATCAGGCTGATGAAATTGTCTTTGTAAATGAAGATGATTTTTACAATTACTTGATGAAATTGAGAATATTCTGAAGAATATATATTTATTAATGATTTATCGTATCATATCCTAATTTATACTGAGAGTTTGCGTTGTTTAACTATTATCATGCTTAATTATTAAAGCATGACTTTGCTTATCAGAAAATGCAGCACAAAATTATATTTGCGTCTCATAAAATGTAAAGTCCTACTCAATGCTGCGTTGTTAAATTCTTCAAAGTGGAAGTATCTATATAATATCTCATCATGACCGTTTATTCTCATCTTTGGGTACTCAATGGATCTTTTTCATTGTTTCCTTTCTTGCCTTTGTCAACCTTTCACTTCAAATATTCTTATAGAATATATACGATTTGCATGCTTGGTTAAGCCATGAGTGAAAGTACATATCAAGTCTTTGTACTCGTTATATTCATTCAAATAACTCCCATAATTCTTTTGGCTGCAGTTTTTATCCTTTTTTACAACAGTCTAAACCACTACCTTTTTTTTTTTTTTTTTAAATGCTAAATGTTCGAACAAATTTACCAAAACTTTAACAAAGTTTAGGCATTTATTGAAAGAAAAAATGTAATTATGTCATACAAGCAAAAATGTATCACACCAATCACATTCTTACACTTGGGAATTGCACATCATCACACTAAACTTTTTTTCAAATTTTGCTTTAAATAGCAGCACTTTTGTAGCAACTAAAAACCACTGCATTTGGTTGTTCTATTTATAAAGTGTTTCAGGACTTTCCACAGCACTTTTGAAACCACTGGTTATCTTGCAGTACTGCTTATTAAGGCTGCTTTTGTGGTATAGCTTTTTTGTTGCTACGCGTTGAAGGGAGCTGCATTTTGTTGGCTTCTTTAGGAAGCAGCCAAAGCAGCTTTTAGGAAACAGTTTACAAAATGCGGTCCTCCTGCTTTCCCTTTATTTTTGTATGAAAATTACTGTTTAACTTCAGTTCACCACCACCTATGCTCACCAACTTACAGATCATTCGCTTGGCCGCCAACTGTCGTCAGCTACTACCATCCCATTATTTATGTTATGCATGATAGTATGGTAGCATTCTTTGCGTTAGCTTTTTTTGTAGCAGATTTTTCTACAGCAGCTTCACAGTGGCTTTCTATACAACAGTACGACCACTTTTTTAGAGAGCAGTCGCTGCTCTGAGCTGAACCTTGGCCACTTCGTAAGGCAACCCTATTGCAGCAATAGTGCTGCTGCAATGGGAATGTTTATCGGCAATTAAAACGCTATTAAGTTTAATATGTAGAGGCAGCTTTAACCACCTGTACTAGTGCTTTATGATGGCATCTTTATTGATTCAGTGCTAAGGCTTCCCATCTTTTTTGTCTGTTCAAGTACATTTTTCTTGTTTCATTAAGAACTCACTTCTACAATTACTTAATATTTTGGTGCATACTGTTGGTTCATGAATTTTGGCGGGTCTCAGCTCTGGCGGAGTTGTGCTGGCCTCTAGAGATGGCAAGATAGTCTGCGAGAACACGCTCGATGCAAGGCTTGATGTTGTTTTCCAGAAGAAGCTTCCGGAGGTGCGTTATTGTTTTTATGTGCTTTATTAATTGCATGCTTTAAGTTTTTTTTGTGTGTATATTTATTTGAGTGGTAGAAATGTACATAAATAGGATTGGAGTCCTGAAATTTCCTCAATTAAAAACTTCAGTGTACAGCTTGTTGCTCACATTGTCCTGCCGCGATTGGTTCCTTGCAGATCAGGAAGCTGCTTTTCAGCCACGCTGTTGCTTGAGCGCCACTCCTGTTCTTGGACTCGCCAAGATTCCAAGATTCTTTCTGTATTTGAACCATCCTGGCATCTATGTTGGGTACGATGCTATCCGAGTGACTTTTATTCTTTTCTTTTTGGCTTATTTTGTTGTTCTGTGACTAATAAGATGATTATTTTCTCCATTTTGCCATTTATTTATTTAAATTCAGTAATAATCTTGACTACTTTACATCTCGAAGCTCTCACGTTACTGGTACATATGGATTGCATTGAGTAGATCCTACTTCACAACCCACAAGCATAGGCTGAACGTGCTCGAAGCTCTTTCATTGTGATTCTTTGGAACTCACAACAACATAACACCAAACATTAATCTCACTATCATGAATCATTTGTTTCTATTGTGCACGATCAAATATAATCCCCTCTAATTCTAAAGAGAAGATTCTTCCTGATAATTTTTTCCCATATTTATTTGGGTCTTTTCCCACTTCTTTTAATATGAGAAATTCATAAAATCAATTTATCTTACAAAGGTATTGCACAGCCTGCTCTTAATATGCCCAGACCATCTAAGGCGGCATTTTCTGAGCTTATTTACCATTGAGGCCGCTCTAACCTTTCTACAAATAAATTCATTTGTTAGTCTATCTTTACGACCATACCCACCATCCACCTAATTATCCTCATCTCCGTAACACTCATTCTATCGATAAAATCCTTCTGTGTTGGCCAATATTCAGCCCCATATGCATAGCTGATCGTATTACTGTTTCATTAAATTTTTCTTTAATTTTGAGTGAAATTTCTTGAATGACATAACATTCCAAAAGTGCCCCTCCATTTCATCCACAACCAGCTTTGATCCTATTAATCACATCGCTATTTATTTTGCCATTATTTTTGAATAATTGAACATAAGTTTCTGAACATCTCACTCCTCTTGATCACATGGTCCTCAATAATGTTATCGAGAATATGATTTTTAATACAATTAAACTTACACTATGTATTCAGTTTTTAGATCTAAGACAAAAAAATTTAGATTCTCAAGTAGTCTTTTATAAATCAAGTATTGTTTTAACTCAATTCCTAGTCTTATCAATCAATAGAATATCATTTGTGAATAATATGACCTAAACATCTCCTCTTGAATGTGATCATTAAGAGCATCCATAATTAAAGCCGAAGATATTGAGTGATAGCTAAGCTTTGATGTAATCAAAGCAAAATAGGGAAATCATTAGACAAACCACCTAGCAATCAAACACATGCAACAACTTCATTATACATATCTCTAATAACATCAATATATGAAACACTCATTCCATCTCTCCAAAGAATGTCTCTTGGCACTCTATCATAAAAGTCATTACAAGATCAATATAAATTAAATGAAAATTTTCTTTTCTTTCTCTAAATGTCTCCATCAAATCTCTTAATATATGTACAGTTTGTGGTAGCAGATCTAATTGGCATAAAACCAAATTGATTTTGAGATATGCATATATCCTTTCGTAATCCATATTTAATTACTCTTTCCCAAAATTTGAAAGCTTAACACAACGTTCTTCGGAACTTACAAAACTTGTTAAACTTTTTATCTTGCGTTGGTGTGAATGATAGTGGGTGAAATATTTGTATGCAACATATATTATTTTGTTTCTTCACATTTGTCCATATGTGATTTGGTTGTTTCTATACAAATTCTGTGTTATCTCGATCATAAAAAATGATGGGGTGTCGATATGCCCCTCTCATAAATAAAATAGCAAAAATATATCATCCTAAGATGGGATTATTCTGCAGGCACGAAGCCTTTGTGTTTTTTAGTCAGTGTGGAGCACAATAATGCCTTTAAATTTTTAGGCCATCATTCTTCACTAACCCATTTCCTTATATATATATATATTAATGAGGAATGACGTTAATTCGAATCAAAATATTTGAATAAAATAGGGCTTTTCCAAGTATAGCAGTAAGAAAAAATTCTTATCTTATAAATATTCTAATTTTCTCAAAAAATGTGTATTAAGAAAAAATATTTAGAATTTTTTTGAGAAAATAAATAAGTTAAAAATAATAGTGAAAGACCAATTCTTTTGCTGTTTATTTTCTAACTGTAATATTTTGTTATAGTTTAGAGATTCTATAAAAATAAGCCTGCCATAGTGTCCAATATGAATCTCAAACAAAGTGCGGACTCGAGTACTATTTTCTCAAGCATTTTGAACTTATGTCCACCATTTCTCATACCTAAATTCACACTTTAATATATATATATATATATAAATAGTGCTGTAGCTCAATCATTGGTTGAGACTTGAAATTTATTATTTCAGATCATGAATTTAAATCTCATAGGCCACACATGCAAATTAATTAATAAATAAATATATATATATATATATATGATTAATATGGAATAAATATCTTCTATATAAATAATATATGAATTTAATGTATAAATATATTATTAATTAAATACATTTTTTATGAGTTTAATATGTAAAAAAAAAATATTAATTTTGAATATTTTTATTTTTATAAGCATAACATTTTTAATTTAAAAATACAATTTTAATGAAACTTAAAGATTTATAAATTTTGAAAGAAAAATAATGTACAAAACTTGTGACAGTCAGACGTATCAAAATAGCATTTCTTTTTAATTTACAACTAAAATTTTTTTCATATAATTTTTTTGTTTTAAAAATATATATCACAACATTTATTGTATAATATTTTAATTTCTCATCATTTGATACGTTACCCAACTATTTTTTTTGTAGTAAAATAAAAAATGCTACAAGAATATAAAATAAAAAATATTCAGAAATAATAAAAAAAATTTATTTTTTTTTATTTTTGCTTTTAAATCTAAAAAATAAATATATATTTTGAACCAATAATATACTTACATATTTATTATTTACATATTAAATTGACATTATTTATATATTTTAATATATACTAATAATTTATAAGTATAACAATACTCTTAAAAAATACATATTAAATGAGAAGGATTTATATGATCTTGAGAAAGATCATGTATTCAAGTGTGAGCTTTATAATAAAAAATTCATCTTTATTGTTTATTAAAATGTGTGCATTTAAAGTGTCAAAAACAGACATTTGAATACTTAATTATGGCACATTATAATATTATGTAAAATATAGTAAAATAAATTGCACATTATAATTATTAATTTATTGGGTAAATAATGGTGAAAGTAAAGTCCTTTTTAAAAGCCATCCTGGATCATTATTGAATTATAGGTTACTAAATAAGCGGACAACAACATGCAATAAGTATTATAAAACCAGCATATATCCCAAGTCTCGCTAACCTATGCAATTATGAATGGCATTTCAATGAATAAATGTGGTAAAGCTAACATTAACTGGCATGATTAAACAACATAATAGCATAATTAGATTTAAATATGCTTAACACAGCCTCATAATATTCTTAAGAGAGCTCACTCATAGTTCAAAGAATTGAATGACAATAATTTTGTATTAAAACAAATATTTTTAATAAACCCACAAATAAAAATTAATTTATTAGATATTTCTTATGAGAAAATTTTATTTTATTTTTTTGGAGAAAGGCTGCATATTCGAATCCATAAATTTTTCAAGAAAAAAATGAAAGAAAAAAATTAGATGACACTCAAATAACTATACGAACATTTAAGATTTTAAATATATTTTTAACAGGCCAATCATATCAATTTATAAGATAAAAAATATATTTTATATTTTTAAAAAACTATTTGTTAGCTATTTTGAAATCATATATCTGAACTCAAATGAAACAATAAATATATGAAATAATATTGCTACACTTACACATTAATATACATCAAAATATATATCAATCAAAAGTGCAAATAAATTATTAGTTGAATACAATTTTTTATGAAGACTATATGCAAAAATTTAAAAAAAAAAAAAATTCCATTGGTGCTGATTACTTTTAGGTGTACATTCATATGTAACAATAGCATTTTTCTATATGAAAATGTAGGCTCCAAATATATATAAAAAAAATATTTTATTCTAAATAGAGGCGTTCTGCTTTCCGAAAGGAAACAAATGTGCTTTCAGAAAAAACAGATGCTTCGATTCTCATCATCAGAATAATATAAATGCTTCGTGCATCAGTCAAAGAAGGCACTATTTGGCTTTTATATAATCCAATATTAGCAAGAAGATTAATTAGTGATTTGAAAGGCATTTAGCTCAGATTAACAAACATCTGAGACGGATTATCTCTTAATGCACATCTAAAACTAAAGTTAATATGAAAAAAAACCATCATTTTGTAATGGCAATAATCCTATAATACAAACACCATTGTTGATCATAGTAATTATTAAGCCATATGATAAAAGTATGTATGTGTTTTTAAGAAATCAGATTCAATTCTAGCAAATTTTGAGAAATTAACTCATCACTAATCAGATTCAAAGGCACCTTTATTTGTCAATTTCAAGAATTTAGGAGCACTCGTCAAGGATCGACTTTTTGACTCATGTATCACACTCAACTAATAAGCTAAATTCAAGACGCTTAGAGATGGTGATGACATAAAATTTTACATAAATTATGAATTTTTGAGGGCATTGAACGATGTTGTTTCAATAAATTTACAGATTCTCTTGTTAATTTTCTGAAAAACGATTAATAATGATGTCATGAGTATTCGATGACAACCTTAAAAGAAAGATTGATACCTGTAATCTTCGTAAGAAGTTCACTTAGTTTCAGGCACATTTACTGAAGCTGCCTCTTTCTGATCCTCTGTAGATCGAATTGCTGGGAATGCGAACTTAAGCTGAGAGCTTTCCAAGTTCGAAAGTAACTGACTCACAGTCCTCAGATGCGAAACATTTTGCAAACCGAGATTCATGTAAGCATCCAAGGAAGAAATGGCATGTGGTAACTGCTCCAAAACCTGTCCAGTATTCTTAATAGCCGGCACTTTGGCTACGAGATTCTTAGGAAGCTTCAACAGGAGTGCTTGAGAAGGGGATGATTCTTGCATAAGGTGCAACAGATTGGACGTTGACTGGACCGCCTGACAGATCTGATCCTCAACCGTTGCCTTTGGGCTCTCTCTTTTAGCCATCTTTCTCTGAGATCTGCCGACCCCCAAATCACCTAAAGGTCTTCACTGAGAGCTTGCTTATATCAGAAAGAACATAGAAGAAGCTCCAGGTAGAATTACAGATTAACAAATCAAGAATGTGCTACTTAATTTTGTATTTAAATACAATAGAGCATACAAATGCATGCATACAGCTTAACTTTTCGATACCAGGTAGTCAGTAGCTTAAGATAGAATGGTATTTGAAGAAGTTCAACGATTTAAAAAAATTGAACTACAAGGCTAATAATATTATACAACATTTTAATCTAATTTTAACTTTATATCACCCACGCCAACAAAGATGAAAGCTCGTTATTTTCAAAAGCAATAAAAGCATTTACACAAGGATGACAAAAAAGAGGCTGAAACAAAAGAAATTCTAAACAATGTAAAGAAAGCTATTTTCATCTAATAACAAATAAATCTTAAAGAATTTAAATTTATAGAAATTTCTAATAAATACTAACTAAAATTAAAAATTTACCATATAATTTTCCTTTTGATTCTTTTTCTCCATCTTCCTTAATTTCTTAAAAGAACATTCTCAGTGCAATCCCCACTAATCTTAACCATTTCTTCCCTTGACTATCTAACGAGCTGTTGCCCAGCAAAAAATTGATCCAGAACAGTAAATATATTGTCCACAAATATGCTCAACTTTAAAGCCCAAATCATACTAACCTATGTCTCTGTATAAATGTAACCATGTGATTTAGCATTTGTTTACCTCAATTTTGTGTTTAAGCAGGCCAAAATAAATAAATTTGATTGAAAATGAGCATAAACATAGGCACGCACTTTTAGCTCATCGGTCTAGTTATTCAAATAGAAATTATATTAAAATAAATTTTTTATCCAAGTAAATTTAGTCATCATTAAGCTCACAAATTTACAATAAAAAACAGATTCAAATAATGTGAGATCTTAAAAGTGCAACAACACACAAAAAGAGATGAAAAATGAATTGGAACGTCATTAACAGGTTCTGCTCACTTCTTTCAAGAAAAAAGGTGCTCAGTTATGAGAAGAAACAAAGAGGCAATAACAGTGAAGCAAACATACAGGCACAAAATCAATATATGTTCCATCATCAACAAGTTGTTTCTGAATGAGTGTAATATTACTGAGCTTCCGGTCAAGGCGAGGGAGGCACTTTGGAGAAAGTGGCTAGACTAATCACTAACTAGCAGAGGACGGCATGAAAGGAATGCAATCCTACAAGTACTCACAGAAACCGATGAGCCAAGGACAAACAAGGCTGACAGGACAATTAAATCTATGAGGACACTCATAGCGGAGATCACAAGGTTCTTGTACAAGAAAATAAAAAAAAATAAAAAATATTAAATAATATAATTTGAGCCAAACGAGACAAAGGAGGAGAGGAAAGGTGGTTGCGCAAGAGAGGAGGTAAAAATGAAAAATGTAGCCTGAAGCAGAGGACCTTGAGACTCATGAAAGGAACATAAATCTAAGGGGCAATTTAGTTCACAAACATTGCAATGCCAAAATAGGGGATTGTAGATATAGATGTTTGTAGATTGTGAGTTTTTTATTTACTAAATATATTTTGATATTTAAGGGTTATTTATTTTGAGCTTAACTTCTAAAGTTTAAAAAAATAAAAAAATTCACTATTCTAAGCTATAGTGATAAAGCCATTGGTCTAGACTTTTTGATATTTTTTTTACTTGTAGCTGTTTTTTATTGAATTTAAATAATCAAAATAAATAGAATAAAATAAAAAACCTTGGGTGAGACTACTTATAATAATGCAAATTCTATTTTATTTTATCACTACAACAATTGACTCAGACTAAAGTTTTCATTATATATTTATCCCATTCTCCATAGTTAGTTTCCAGACTTACGCACTAATCAAACAGCTAGATTTTTTTCACATCTTTCTCTATTTTATCAATCTTATTTAATTATTGCCAATTTCCAAGATTTTTCATAAATGTTAGCTATTTTTTCCATAATCTCCATGCTTGCCTCACTATAGCAAGAGTTGTCCACTGCAGAACTATGATAGGGACGATCAGTACCACAACATTCGCTAAGCTAGGCAGCTAGGTGAAGAGTAAGATAGAAGGGATGAGAATTAAAAAGAGATACGCGAGTCAAAAAGAGCTAGCTGGGTTATAATGCTAAAATATAAATTGGTGCAAAATGTAATTTTTTAAAATTGAACCATCCAAGCTTCCAGTTCCTGGCATACAATGGAGGAGACAGCTTGGTTTGATGTTATGTGAAAAAGTTATTAAGATTGCATGTTATTCAGATAGTATGTTATTTAGATAGCAGTGTAATTCAGTGTAATTCAGATATCAGATTATTTTTGGTTCAGTGTGTTATAAAAATTGTCATTTATATTACATTAGACATGAGGTAAGATTACCCCAACACAGATAAGGGTAAAAGAAAAATTAGCAAGTTGTTCGTTAACATGCCATCGCCGATTCAAAAGTGGCACCGCCTTCTTCGGGAACATGGAGCTTTCAGCCTTCTTCGTGAACGTGGAGCTTCGCCATCGCCAATTTGCCAAAAACAATTCGGCAAGATAAAAAAATCGCCTTCGCCATTGCCATCGCCGATTCGCCGGAATCGGCGAAGATGATTCGATAAAAAGAGAAAGTCACCATCACCGATTCACTTTTGCTTTCGCACTAGCCGATTCACCGTGGCGAAGCACCCGAACAAATGTCACGATGTTATCTAAATGTCGACCGATTTTGGCCGATATTCAGATAACATTAGACATCAGACAGTGGCGTTTTCGAAAATTAAAGATGTCATGAAGGAGATAGAATCAATTTTAATAAAACAATTACACTAATAACCATAGACAGAAAATAGCAGTTTAATTATCAATGGAATCTAAGCGTTAATGTTATCTAACGCATAGCCCAACCAAACTCATAAATTATAGAATCAAATTTGGTGCAGACTAAGCGAGAGAGGAAAAAAAATTCTGTCAAAACAAAATCTGGAAATATCAAAAGATGATGCATCAAAGATATGGGGTTGTCTTATGCATAAACAAAACATTACAAAATCCTCATTCTCAAGTTGCTAATGCAAACAAAAAATGCAAATTGCTGAATCATCAGTCGCACAAAATTTTACTTTGATTCCAGAAAAACGTTAAAAATACCAAAATCAATCAATTTGGTTTATACTTGACAGTTTGACCTTCTAATTTCTTCAACTAAGCAGAGTCAATGGGTATATTATAAAAACGAGAATAGCTTCATTTTATAAATAATGCAAGCATCTCTAGTACTCCAATATCAGCATATCCTCTAATTTAAAGATGCAAGGAATTTCTCATCATCCGATACCAACAAATTCATCACACCACACAAGCAAGAATTCAAAGCACGACAAAACAAATGTAATGTAACTAAAAGTATAACAGGCGACTCACCCAAAGAAGATCATCGGTTTCATATTCTGTTTCAGCAAGATAACCACAAAAGCTTGTGAGACATGATTTAAGCTTTTTTAATGTTTGTGTGAGATCGGAACGACACCAAACTAGGATAGATAGAGATTCTGCGACCCCCACTACTACGAATAGAATTATATTTTTTAAATTGCAACATGGAGCTTAATAGCCAATTTCTCAACAAACCAATTAAATTTATCTTTCGCTGGTTTAACCGGCTTCTACTGGTTCTGTGAAATAAAATTGAATTGTCGCCTAGACTTTGTATATAAAATTGAATCGAACAGGATCAATCAATATGCCTCGGCTATGCATTTCATTAAGCCTTTTGATAAATTTTAATCAAACAGGATTGCTCACTATGTCCATCGAGCAAGTTCGACATGTTATGATTCGGTTTTGAAAATATTCACTTTATATATATATATATATATATATATATATATATATATAAAAGAAGTTAATGGGATGAATATGTTAATACAATGGGAGCCTACCTAGCCCCGTGTTGCTCAGACACGGTCACGTGTCACAACCCGTTCATGCAACGCCAACACACCACAGTGTGCCCACACGCACCAAGCCTTGTGCAACCATCCCACAGTCTTACGCTCGCATTCGCTAAATACATCATGCCCCAAAACGCAGTTGCCTACCTACTGCCGTTGCACTTTGGCTGCCCCCCACATTGTGCCGCCCCAGTGATAAATCAAAGATTTATAGTAAAATAGGCTAATAAAAACAAACACTTTTCCATTAGAACCTGTGTACTTTGATGTGTTTTTATGATCTCAATGCATGAAAGAGCTAAATGGAATTATGGGCTGAAAACTGAAATTATGAAAGAAAACCGCTACGACGCGCCCCAGAGCTCCACAGCGTGCTATAGTAGACCAAAGACAGAGAGCGCCACGCTATCGCACGCCGTAGCAGAATCCAGACAGAGACTCTGGCACAACCGCGCGCCACGGCGGTCCCAAGACAGATGGTATCCCGCTATCGCGCGCCGTGGCGATCTCAGGACGGAAACTCTGGCGCTGCTGCGCGCCACAACGGAAGTTCAGCATTGCCAAACTTTAACATAATTCACAGGCATCCCGCTATCGCGCGCTATAATGGCTTCGAGACAGAGACTCTGGCACTACCGCGCGCCGTAGTGGAAATCAGACAGAGACTTTAACGCTACCGCATGCCACAGCGGAAGTACATGTTGCCCAGACTCAACGTAATTCTAAAGCACCCCGCTACCGCGCGCTGCAGCGATGTCAAAACAGAAACACGACCACGCGCTGCAGCGTTGAAGAATTTAAAGCTTACACGCTACCGGGCGTCGTAGCGGTCTCAAAACAGAGACTCGGGCGCTAACGCGCGCCGCAACGCCCGTCGTAAAATCTGCTAACCAACAGCATTAAAGCAACATAGGGGAGATCAAAAGCTTGATTTAATTCTCTTCCACATCAAGACATAAATGCCAACAGCGAAAACTCTTCATTACCAGGATTAAAGGAATAATCATTTAAAGAAAACACAAATTTCTAAATTGAGAGTTAATGGTTGAATTAATTCCTGAGCAGCTGGAAATAGTCTATAAAAGAAAGAATTGAAGATTAAGGAAGGCTCCTAATTTTTGCCAAGCAAAGAATTTTTATACCACCAGTTCCTGCAAGAGATATAGAATGAGAGTTCCCCACTACCCAAGGAAAGAGAAGGTTGTACCTTGAAGGAGAGAAGACCAAGTGCTGGAACGCAAGGGAGAAGAGCTATGAGAAGGGAAGACAAGCCGGTGAACGCGACAGCAGTTCCCTATAACGTATCACCTTCTAACTTATCTTCTTTCCTGTAAAAGCCATGCAAAGGTTTTCTAGTGCTTGTAATCTTTTCTGTGTTAACTTATTAATGGCAGTCTAAACCCTCCTTGGGGAGGATTGGGCGTAAGCATGTAACGAATCAAAAAGTATAAAGTGTTTGTACTCTTCGAAATATCAATGAATGTGTTTTTGTCTTTTTGATTTGGATGCTGTGAAGAATGAAATAGATGAGTGAATATTAACATGAAAATATCTTGATGAATGACTGATTTAAAATTGTGAAAACCATTGAGCTCTTAAGCTACTAAAAACCAAGTGTTTGCATGTTGAGTGTCCTCGCCGCTAATGTCAGTGACAACATTAGCTGTCCAATAATGGCCAGTGCAATCCCTTAGTTCTGAAGTGGATTAATAGAGCCATGAATATTTAATGATCTCTGAGGTCCATTGCTGACAATCAGTTTATGCGAAAAGTTAGAGCATGACGAAAGTTATTGCACGACTCCTTGCTGAGCTGAGAATTTGATACATGTGATGCCGAGAGCCACTAGTTGAGCTCCATAGCTCATTTTAGGTTTATGCGAAGAGTAAGATGCATTATATGCTCAGAGTGATGTGACATAGCCCATGTAGCCTAATAGGTCATCTCTTTAATTAATCCTAAAATTGATGCATGTGAGCCATTAGTGAAATCGAATTCATGTGATGCAAAACTAAAATTGTAGATTTCATAACTTAAACGTAAGCGTTGAATTCAATCACTAAGAATCACATAAAAACCAAAGTGCCGAGATTGAAAGTTAACATGTTCATCTCTGAGCACTAGGTTAGACCTAGTACATTTGGGGAACACCCCAGAGAAGATTATGTCTCTTGATTATTTTAGTTCGTTCACCTCATTCAGCACTAAAATGATATAGAAGAGTACTTGCATGAATTCTTGACAAATTGCATGTTGAAACCAAATTCTCCCTATTTTTTTTAAAAGTAATTTCTGATAAAAGAAACTTTAGCTTGCTAAGATTATGACCAAATTATCAATAAAACTCAAACCATCATTCAAATATTAATGAATTCTAGTACACTTTAGTAACAAAACCAATAATTCAATAGGTCATTGATAAGCATTGTTAGCCATTTCTTCTAGCGTTTTACTATTCAGAGACCCTCCTGCTGCTACATCAATTCAGGTCTTAGTGAGTGCATTTCCATTATAGACTGTCTGCACTTGCATCCACTGCGGAAATCCATGATGAGGACAGCGCTTTAGGTACTCCTTGAGACGTTCCCAACTAGCGTATAAGGTTTCTCCATCATGTTGGCAAAAGTTTGTTATCTAAATCCTCAACCCAGCTGTCTTTGCAGGTGAAAAATATTTGGCTAAGAATTTTCTAGCCAAATCGTCCCAAGTGCGAATAGAGTCGCTAAGTAGAGAACTGACCAGCTTTTTGCTCGGTCTCTCAGTGAGAAGGGGAATAGCCTAAGTCTAATAGCATCGTCAGTGACTGTAACAGCCTCCTAATATAAATAATTAAATAAGCTTTTAAAGTAAATAAGTTATATAATATAATCAGAATTTAAATTAAATCTAACGGTTAAAATTTAAGTAATGGCGGCAATCCGCTGTTTTGTCCTAAACGCGAAACAGCGGTTCAACCGAATCGTGGCCGTTACTTACCTTCTAAAATAGATCAGGTGGCCAGAAATCGCTCGGATCTGGGAAACCAGATCTGTCCATTCGATCAACAAATCGAACGAATGACCAGATTATTTCCCCTGTACGTCTCCACCACCCACGATCGCAGTGCAGCATGGAAGGACCGTCCTCGCCTTCCAGCTGGGCTACTGAGCCCCTTCTGATCGCAAGACCTCCCTATTTCTCTTCTTTGCTCATTATTCTCCATTTCCCGTGCTGTCAAGCTGTCGAAGGGTGGCTCGAATCGCTGTTTTGTAGTGCTTTGAATTCTTGCACATATGATTTAAAAATCTTTTTTAAATTATTAAGGATTTGAGTATTGCACATATGATTATCAATTAGAAAAACTAATTACTTTCTTAATTAAAAACTTGAGAGTTATTTAATTCAAGCTTAGTCTAGCTTAAGATTCTTAAGCAAAGTTAAGCTAAGTTTGATACTGTCTCCTAAGCTTGTGAAACGATTTTATTTTGCTAAGAAAGATAAACAAGACGAGTTAAGAAACACAAGTAGTGCAAGCAAGCTGAGTTAAGCTTGAGCTCACAATATTTAGAAGATATGTATAGTCGCATCCATGGCAGTTGATCTTCAATGTTTGATGTAGAAGATAGATACTGCAAAGCATCCAAAATATGGAATCCTTGTGCCCTATCGCCACATGAAGATAAGCAAAGGGGTGAGTATCTCATTGTTATTTTCTTATTTTCTACTAGTGATCATTCATAATTTAATATATATCTTTAGCATATGCTTATGATAAACTGAATTTTAAAGGTTGTTTGATTAGGTTTCTGAGAGGAGATCAATTTGTGTCAATTGAAGTTATTGTATGCCTGTGTTCAGCTCAGTGTGAGAGCGCAATCACATTTCAATCGATATAATTACATATCAGTTATAACAACTGTAGATACCAGGAGAGCCATTATTTTCCTTGAAACATCTAATTGGGAGAAGCGGGTGATATTTTATTTATCAAGGGCCAACCGGCTAAACCATCAATATAAAGAGGTAAGACTCCATTTTTAGCTTAACTAAATCATCCCTCTAAAATTCATAAAAACATGAAGGCAACAGCAGAGAGCAAACAGACAAAGAGAAGCAATCACAGATTAGATAACATAACTCAATCGAAAATGCCATGCATGATCACAATCAGTCAATTTACTCAAGAAAACCTGGTCCGCGGAGAAGAGAAAGACGCCGGCATCTCGGTGGAGTTGGGCTGTTGGTGCAAACATGGAGAAGAGAAGGACGGCGAAAGTAGAGAGAAGAAGGCGTCTCGGTTCGACGGCGTCCGCGGACGAAGAGAAAACGCAGCAGATCGTCCCAAAAGCCAAAATCGCAGAGAGGAGAGAATTTAGGGTTTTTTTTTTAGCGAGAGCTTGGGCGGAGCGAATCGTGCAGCGAGCGTGACAATGCCGTATGAAAACTCTTTGATAAATCATATTTATAAATTTAGATAAATGCATATAAGTTACAAAAAGAATTATATGTATATATAGAAAATTTAGAGTTAAAATAATTGATAGTTATAAAACATCGTTTTTTTTATAAGAATTTTGATATATATTTAAAAAATAAATATGGATGATTAGGATTTAAAGAATTAAGTGAAATAAAATTTTTTTTATTAGATCCACTTTTATTTGTGGAGCTCACATAAATTTTAGTCATTCATAATCCTTAAAAAATATTTGAGAGTCAAATAATATTTTTTTTATAATAATTATAATTTAAATTAGAGATTTGAGGATTGGGTGGGGGTTGTGAGAAGAAATTGCAAAATATAATGCGAAATTCATATATATAATAGTCTTGAATGATTTCACGTGAATTAGCTTCAATTACATGCATTTTGAAAGGCTCATCTAATTTATCTAAGCAAGCATGGATATAATTTATTGTTTTATTTTTTAACAGTATATTATCACTTAAATGTCAAGTTATTATCTATAATCCCCCTCTTCTCTCTTATAGACAAATTCCTCAGCACTCTCCCCAACTCATATAAACTATTCCTCTCCTATAAGAGCCTCACTCCTCGTCAAATAAGTCATTAATGTTACTCCAAATTCAGTATCCAAAACATCTCAAATCATTTATGCATTTAACAATCTCAAGTCAGCAACCCCCAAAACAACCTTCAAACATATCCAACCTAAGCAAAGCAACCATAATTCCAAAGTACTGAACAACAATAGCCTTCGACTGCTTAACATGATATGAAATGATCTACATTTTGTATCACTTTAAATGACTAGGCAAATTCTCTCTGGGCAAAATATAAGAAGAACATGCCCGCTTTTGAGAGAGGTTGATAGTGGTTAATGTGATATTATTGGAACCGGGTAATCTAGTAGGCATGCTTAAACCATTGATCATTATTTTGCGTGTTGCCTAAGCAGAACAAATGTTCAGTTATACACAAGGTATGCTTCTATGAAATATGGTATGTTTTGTTAAAGGAAAATATATGAAATTATATTGTGACAGATACAAGGAAATGAGCATATGATGTCAAATATGATAAAATAAATTTGCTAAAAAGAAATAACATTTAAGCAGAGGAAAATGTGTCAATGATGATGTCCAAGTGTGAGACTAATTTCATCGAAATATTGAATTTAATGTTGTGGTCATTTTTTTGCTTGATTATCTTTCTCTTTTCTATACACATCGTTTAAATATGTTCACTGATATCCAATTAATTAGATAAATTTAAATGTAATCAAATACTCTGGCACGCTTTATGTGTAAGATTAAGAGCTTGCCTTTAACCCTCGTGATGAAAAGAAAGAATACACCATACTATATTCCTTGACAGAATCTATGAACTTAGCATAAGAATTTTATATTTGCTTAGCTTAAAAGTCATTGTATATATACGTTTATTCTACATTTTTTAATTTTTGTTGAATGGATGAAGAATGTTATGGATGAATTGTATTAGTTACCACTCTACTTAAATAGCCCAATATGATTTGGGAAAATGAATTATACATTCAGTATTAGATAAGTCACTAATTCAGTATTGGGTAGTTATATAGATGCTCCTAGATGTTAGAGAGCAGACTTCTCATGATTCTTAGCCAGTTTAATAGATACCGCGGAAGATACTTTTGAATCTGCAACTGTATCGGGTGTCTCCAAAGCCTCTTGTGCTCCTCGTGGTGTGCTTTGGTGATGATTTTTCTATCTTATAAAGTAAATAGATTTGGATTAAACATGTTGTATTGATCTCTTAATTTATGGCTATATTGCAAAGGGTTGTTGGGATGTCTAGTTCCTTGTTGACTTGTGTCTCTCGTTTAAGATTTCAAGTTGATTACGAAGCTGCCAAGCAGCTTATGGACTTCTGCTGCCAGTCCTGTGTCCTGATTTAATGGCTAATGATGGTTTTCTGCTGATTGTACATCGCAATCCACCGATAATTGATGGCACATTTTGAGTCATCAGTTGAATAATGTAACCCCTAATGGTCTGGCATCGTTGACACCATATTTGATTATAGTTCTTAGAGTTAACAAAGCCCTTCTCCCTCATCTTCAATTCCTCCATATCATCATATGAGCATCATTCATCGAGAGTATTACATGAAAATGACTTAAACTTTGTGCAAAAGTATCTCCCTGTGTGCGGCCCTTGTCATTTGGTTGTTGCTTTTATGTTGAAGAAGTGCATTCTTTCCCAAAATTGCATGATGGAATGTTCTAGGGTTCCACTCCGATGTATTTAAGATATCTTATTCCCTCCCATCATCGTCCCTCAACTGCTCCGGGGGCGATTAAAAGTTGCATTTTTATAATAATGTTAAACATATAAAATATGTATTAAAAATCCCTAAAATTGAATGCATTCATATATTTTGGTGATTGAATCGTCGAAGCAAGAAGAATAATCTGGCTTGCGTACGTGCCAAAATTTCTCTGTATATTTTTACTATTTATTCGATTGATTCGCAGCAGGACAGAGAGAAACAGATAGGAGGCGGTGGATTTAATCAATGGAGGAAGGGGGCAGTGAAAAGAAGTGATTGGACGTTGAAGCGAGGTTGCGCAGTGGGAAAACGAAAGAGGAACGAAGGAGTCCACTTTTGCAGGCACACTTTTTTAATTGAAAAGATGGATTCCAGCCTGCTATACGAATCTCATTTGAAAAATGGAAAAATAGAAAATATAATTAATTATTTAATTATATATACTTCAATTTTATGATACTTTCTATGTACTGAACTCTTGAGGAATTTTAAGATCGATGAACTAAACTACTTTATTTATAAAAATTAAAATTTATCTTAATTAAATAGAAACTATAACTTAAGCATTCTTCAAATTTGTATTACATAATATTTAATTTATTTCAAAATTAAAATTTATTCCGTTTGCATAAAATAATCAAAATATGAGTGCGATTTAGATAAAGATCCCTTAATATTAGTTATAAATATTGGAAAAATAATCTCCAAATTAGCCCTAATACAGATCATAAAATCTACTCTCTTAAGCGTGGGCTCACTAACAACATGTATTTAAGATATAAATCATTCGCTCTAATTGTGCGCTAATGCTAGTTAATTATAAATTATCTTCGAAAAAAAGTTTGCTGCACTTATACACTAACGTACACCAAAATACATAGATGATGTATCAATTTAATATGTAAATAGATTATTAGTTGAATATATTTTTTTATGAAGTCTATATACAAAAATAAAAAATAAAAAAATTTATTGATCTAAATATTATTTAATTTATATCCTTATGTAAGAATAATATTTTTCAAAGTTTAATTGCAATAAACGAATTGTCCGTAGCATATATGCTAAGGATGAAATATATTTTTAATGTAAAATTCATATAATTATTATTATATTTTTTTGTGTTTAATTAGATTTTTATTTAATTTTTTATTGGTGGGAAAGTTACCTTTTTAACTCAGATATAAAATTCCATTTCATCCTTAATTTAAGAATTAAGGGTTTATTTAATTAAAGTTAATCTATCTTAAAAATATTGAGCTAGCTTAAGCTAAGCCAACTATTTGGAGTGAGCTGTTCTTTAGGATCTGTTTGGCATCACCGTAAAATAAAACCTTTCGGAGAATTCAAGAATATCGATGTTTAACGTGCAGTAAAACTGGTAAAAAAATTTTACATCGTATTAATATTTTACGCCACTATAAGAACCCGCGTCGTGAAAAAATGATTCAGCCAAATTGGCATAAATCATGTTTTATCTTAAGGAAGGCACCGTCTTAGACTTCTCCCCTTCACCGTTTGGATGAGGAAAGTTCCACATTCGCCTAAGGTAGGAAGCAGAGATCGGAGTCGTTCGAAAGAAATCGCTATTTGGCGTCCAAACAGTGATTCTTTCGTTCAAAATCGATTTCGTTCGAATCGACCAGTGGTTCGAAATTGTTTGATTTCATTTGAACAAGTGTGAATTGTTTGAATCGAATGAAATATGAATGAGCTTTCTGAAGATCTAAAATTAAACAAATAATTTATGGGAGTTATTTTACCCCTATATATTACTCCGAATACCGTACTCTCATGTTATCTCGTTCTAAATAGAAAATGATAAGTTTCATGAAAAACTATCAAACGTAGTAAATATTAATTTAATAACTGTGTTATAATCAAATTATCTTACATTTATATTTCATAGATTTTCTCATACCAAACATTCATAATAATGTTAAAATATAATCTAACAAGGTGTGAAATATATTGTTTTATATTAATAGAATATCTTAAGATTTTAATTGTTCATAGGGGATAATTAGCTTGAGAAAATCCGAAAATTTTGAGTGTAAAATAATATTATTACAGTGAAATCTAATTATAATATAATCTTGTTAATTTATTGTTTCTAAGATTTTGTTCAAATGAAAGAAAAAGAATCATTTGAATCGTTTTGAATTGTTTAATGTTTCGTTCAAACAAATTGTTCAAAAAACCCATCTAATGGTTGGTTCAAACAAACGAAGAATTCGTCGAAAAAACGGAATCGTTCGCTCATTCGAACAATCCAACGAAATCCCCTCTCGTTCATTCGCTCAACTGCAAGACCCATATAATTTTAATATATGTCTGATTCGAGCATAATCAGTTGAATCTCATCTTATATATACTAACATAAAATCAAAATACAATGTAAGTATTTTTCACTTATTTTAATCCATGCCAAACTCTAATAATTTCGGTTTACCAAAAAAAAATTACTTTGCTCTACTTTACCTTATAACAAACAATCTTTTAGAAAATTTTAATAAAGCACATTTAAATGTAAGAAAATAAAAATAATATTAAAAATGCAAGAAAATAATGAATACATACAAATCCAATTTAGCATCTAATTCATAAATTTATTTTATTTGCTCTGTTGCTTGAGCAAACTGTTCATGTGTGAGTCCAAAATACAATAAAATGTTGAATTTTTTATAATTTGCTCAAATGCCCATTTTATAATCACCAATTCAAAATTATTAGTATGAACTTGTTGATTTGAAAGAAGGTTGAAGAAAATTTGAATAGCGAGCGCTCAACGTCCGATAGACAGAATAGCGGGCGCTCAGGCGCTGGTGAAATTAAATGCACAATTTTTTGGCCCTGTAAATTCATTTGTAGCCCATTTTTAGCATCACAACTATTGTTGAGTGAATCCCAACTATTGATAGCACGAAAAAATCAAGAGAGCATCAATTTTATGGAAGATGCTCTTAATAATGATAGCACTGCCAACCTGCTCATTCTGCATTTTGAAATCATTTACAACAAGAAAAATATCAGAATAATTCCATTTGTCCCACCCCATTTCCCTATCTCTGAATTTCTGTATTGATGCTTTCACTGCACCATTCTCTGATGAACAAGTTCTTAACACTTTAGTCTATTGATATTAATGTGTCACCGGGTCCGGATGGTTTCTCTTCTGATTTCTATATTAGGAATTGGAACCTGCCAAGTAATAAGATTTGTCATGAAGTTGATTTTTTCATCTCTAAAGCAAAATTGTTGACTGCTATCACGCACACAACAATTGCTCTCATTGATAAAACTCATCATATCGGCAACATTCAAGATTTAAGGCCCATCTCTCTGTGTAATACTATTTACAAACTTATTGCAAAAATTATGGCAGCTAGACTTAAACCTCGCTTGCATTCTGACCGCTATCACGCACCCATTATGGGGCGTGTTATTAGTGAAAACAGTCTACTTGCAACGAAAATTCGTCACTTTTAACAGAGGTATTGGGAAGTATTTTTGTGCCAAACTAGACATCAAAAAAACTTTTGATATTGGTAACATTGGCTCAAAGTGTTGAACTTCATTTCCCTCTTAGGAAAAATTAAGGGCTGGCTTTTAGGTTGGAATAAAAATTTTCTTTTTATTGCATACCATTTTCAACTTTTTAAATCTATTGTTTGGAATTTACTCACATATTGGCTCAAAGACACTTATATTCCGATTGCAATTATTAATAAGATTCTGTATGGCTAGTCATTTTCTTTATGATGCTAGGGAAGATAAAAGGAAACTTCACCTTAGCAGTTGGAACAAAACTATCACATTGAAACAATACGATAGTCAAACTTTCTAATTTTATTACTTGTGCTCTCACTCTCGTGTGGTGGCAAATTATAAATATTCCTTGGCATCCATGAGGTGAAAAGACAGCTTATTAGAAAATTTTTGCTTGGGCTCGGGCACTTAGAAGTAATATTTCGGCTCCATCCTAATATTATTAGTTGGTATAATCCGATTTGGCGCAAAAAATACAAACTGAAATATGCTATCTTTCTTCGAAGGTGTACACAGTCTCGCAACTGCATATAAATTTAAGAATTTTGGTGTTAAGTGTAGCACAATTTGTTCGCTTTGTCGTGAAGCCCGAGAAATTACAGAACACTTATATTTTGGTTGCAATTACTTTTTTGAGTTGCTAAAATTGATAGAGATTGCACCATGGATCATCTTCCTTGCCAACTCTTCTCCAATGATTGGAATTAATAGCAATCAGAAATTCAAGAAATAAAAGATAGTATCTCACCCTTATTTCAATTACTATTTATCATATTTAGCAAGTACGAAATGAAAGAATTTTCAAATCTTATCAATTATGCATAAAGTCTATAAAAAAAAATTTTATCTAATGTTGTGGACTAATAAAAGGCTTAGCAGTGATAAGTACTGTAATGATGAAATGATGCTCACCACTTGGCATAGCAAGTAAGCCGTACTTGATTCTTAGCTTTAAGATACTACGCACACAGACTCGACGCTTGAAGCCGCTGAGTGCTCAGTGCCACATGACTCATTCAGGCAATTTTGAGTGGGCCTCATCTTGAAAATGCTGAATCATTCTTTTCAAATATTATAGTCTTCTAAACCATTTAGTCATTTAGTCTTATAATTTTTATTTAATCATATTTTTGAACTTATGGTTGTTTATTCTTACCTCATTTTGTGTTTATATATAAATGTAATAGCTATGTTTATAATTAAGATCTTAAAAAAAAAAAAAATAATAATATTTTGAAGATGGAGATGCTATTAATACTCAATTTATTATGATTTGATGCTATTCTCATAGTTCATGATTAGTGGCTATAATATTTTGAAAATTTTCTATATTATCTAAGTAAAGACAAATAACAACTTTACTTAACATCAAAATTGCTAAAACAAGACAAATTATAATGCTACTTATATATCAGATTAATGAGTAATAACCGTCCCGTTATCAATGATATTCTATTCAACAACAGTATTATTTAAATAAAACTTGCACCCATATGGGCTTTACATACCATAGACCAAATGAAGCGCATAATCATCTCAAAAGATGCTTTTCTTTTTAATATTACAAAAGAAAATGATAATATTTTTATATACCGTACATGATATAGTTATACACAAATCTCTTATAAATTTAAGATTTATAATAAATTAGGTTAATAAAAAATAACATTTTTTTATAAGAAATATATACTTTGATATATTTTTGCTGTGTTCAGGACAAAAGAATAACTGATTTGAAACTTGGGCTGAATTCTGAAATTCTGGAAGAAAATCGCTGCGACGTGCCACAACGTGCTATAGAGGATCAAGACAGGGAGCTCCGAGCGCTGCAGCGGACCGAGACAGAGAGCTTCGCGCAGAAGTTTCAAATTAATTTTTTTACAACAAAAGCCTGAATTAATTTTTTTACACAGCAAGACATAAATCTGAAACATCTGAAAGTTGTCTATAAAAGGGAAAATTGAAGATTAAGAAAATGTTTCTGATTTTGGTTATGCAAAGAAATATTCTTCTATCAGCTCCTGCAAGATATAGTACTGGAAGCGAGGCAGAAGAGCAGTAAAAAGGGAAGACAAGCCGATGAACGCAACAACAGTTTCATGTGTAGTATTACCTTTTAACTTGTTTTCTTTTTTGTAAAAGCCATGCGATGACTTTGTATTACTTGTATGCTTTTCTGCTTTTTCTATTTAATGGCAACCTAAACCCTCATTGGGGAGAGTTGGGCGTAGGCATGTAACAAATCAAGAAATATGAAGTGTTGTACTCTTGAATTATCAATGAATGTATTTTTATCTTTGATCTAAATGCTGTGATGAATGAAATGAATGAGTTAATGTTAATATAAGAAATAGCTTGATGAAAGAATATAATTAGATCTGTGAAAATCATTGAGCTCTCAATCACTAAGAGCTAAGGGTTTTGCATGTTGAGGATCCTCATCGCTAATGTCAGTGACAACATTGGTTGGCAATAATGGCCAGTGCAACCCTTTGGTTCTAAGTGGATTAATTGAGCCATAAATATTAAATAATATACATTTATATATGAATGAGAAGGTCAAAATTGTATACACATATTCTCCTAAATCTTCTACAAGATATACTAGAGCTGCCTCAACTTCATCAAATGTAACTTCAATTACTCTAACATTATGTTAGATGACAATACACTCTCAAGTAAAAGCATGGATCTCCAATATCATGCTTAAATTGCTATGTTATTTTTTCATTTTTTTTTTTGAAGTTAAGTGAACATTATGATCGGTGAAATTTGAACATAAGATTCTAGATAACAAAATCAAAATCTCAAATAGTGGGCAAATTTTCATCTTAAATTATGCAAAATATAATTAATACAATTAATGAAACTCAAAATTAAGAACATATACCATGCATTATAATTTTAATATATTATACTAGCACATTTTTTTGGCAAAATTATAATTTATCAAAAGTCACTCAGAAATAATATTTAAATTTATTGATTTGACATTTAAAAATAAAATAATATAAATATTATTTTTAAATTTTGTATATGATATTTAAATCTCAAAAAAGAATTAGGTCGTAATTTTTATTAAATAAAATTTGCACTTAGTCTTAGGGAATATGCATTAAAAAATTAAATGCTTAAACTAATTAGATAATGGCAGATCTCGTAAATGAAAGATGGGTGGATATATATGGGTTCGGACCGTTGGGAAAAACGAAGTCCGTGGAAGCTTACAGAGTTTGCTTTTGGAGGGAATATGAAAAGAAAGAGTTTTTAATTATTATTTTGCATTATTTAAGCTTCCACCTGCATCCAAGCTTATTAATATATTATTATATTTTTAGTCTTAGATGATGAAATATCAAATTGCCTGCTGCTACCTATATAATGACCCATCTTCTTCCTCTGGTTGCCCAAGTGTAGGGTTTCATGAGTGAAACCTCTCCTCTCTTCTCTCCCTCTCAGACTTCAGAGGAATATATATCATACCAGCTTCTGCATGGGAACTTATATTTTGTTTTTTATGAGTAATATTATGGAAAAGGTTTGCATGGGACTTGCAAAGAGAGCTTCCTCCAGTCCACTCATGGGTGGCGTTAGGGTTGAATTAGCTGCCGAGTCATTCATTCAAATGCTAAGTTATTTTCAAGAGGGAGTGGAAGAAAGGCTGTAATATGCTTAGTAGATGAGTGAATGAAGCGGGAGATAAATTTGAATCCTTGCTATCTTTGCTTGGACTGAAGGGAGCTCCCTTTTCTTTTTGATCCGTTTAATGATTCGTTCTGTGGAGTAGAACTCCTCTCTTATTGACTGGCTCTTTCTCTTTAACAGGCGCACACGTTCTGCCTCTCACTCTTTTTACTTTCTCCATGTCTTCAACTCTCTTTTTGTCTTTCCCTCACTTTTACTCTCTTTTGAGGCATTTGATATATTTGGTAAACACCTCTAGGATTTTGAAGCTTTAATCAATGTTTGCATCCCTCATTATCATTGAATCTTCGTTTAAGGTCTGTTAGTTCTCATGTCAAACGTGGTTTATGCTTCCTGCATGTCTTCAACTCTTAAAATATCTCTCATGTATTGCAACATTAAACCTTATATCTACACTTGTGTTTAATTTATTTGGGCAAAGTTCCTTTTTAGTGTAAAAAATAATCATTCTAAAAGCCTGATTTCTCGTTATTCATCTTTATGATTGCTGTTTAATTAGTTGTACATGGTTCTTAACTTGTAATTTGCTTATAACTTGAGAAATTTGTTTTTTTTTTTTTTTAATTTATAAAATCTTCTCTTTGATAGTAAATAAAGATGTTTATAAATTTGATTAATTTCTTTATGTTTTTAAATGGATTTTAATGGAGTGTTTACATCTTCTTTATAGCATATTAGTCTGCTGGACAGAAAATTGTATTCAGTTCTTATTGTGTTTACGCTTTGCAAGAATAAATATGGTATTATCTAAAGGTTTTAATCAATTAGTGAAATAAATATAAGGTTTAGCATGAGGTCTAGCATAAAAAAGTTGTGGTGTCTTCCATTTAGTTCAACTTAAAGCTAATTAAAATTAAGGCATGCTCGCTGTTTTTGCTTATTTAGCTTTTGTGCTATTGGTGAACAGCCTTAATCTTGTTTATTTATTAGTATTAATTTGGCTTGATCCAGTTTATTACTGTAAATTGTGTATAATAATGTTTTCATCATAGCAAAAATGTTGTATATATGTTTGAAACATTAGATGCTGCAACGTTTTATTATCGATTCCAACTTTTCTTTCTTGAATCTTTTGCTTAATTTTGTGACTGACAGAGATCGATTGTTTTTCAGCAGCCATTTCTTGCCGACGCATCATTAATGGATGCCTTGCTTGTTTGTAATTTATTGAGATTACGCTTTATACGCTGTCTTGAAAATAAAACTACTGTACTAATTAAATTACTCCAATTTGTACGGTCTTCTTCGAAGCTGCTCGCATAATTTTGTTTACTTTGGGCATAAATTCTGAAAATGCATATTCTAAGATGGAGCTGTCTGAAGCATTGAAAGCCAAGGAAAGCAAAAATGTTCACCATAGTGACATAAGACTCTTCAAAGCTGGAACACGCAGAATGCTTCGTGGCCTAAGTTGGTTGTTCTGTCAAATACACTTCAGATCTAAATTTCAGTATCTGTTCAAAAGGTTTTTCATGTATAAACCGCAATGTAAGCTCCACAATTTCTTATTCTTTGTTGTGCTGTTACTTAACCTACAACTATATATTTAAACGTCTAATGATCTGCACTTGTAATGTAAGCTCTTTCATGCATAGTTCACATTTTTGTTGTGCTTTGTATCTACATATTATTTCTTATTATAGGCAGCAGTTTCGGATTAGTTAAATAATGGACTTTTATTTATGAATATTAGATTTTTAGTAGGTGCTCTATATTTTTTTTACAACGCTAATATTAAATTAACTTTTACATATTGTTTGTAGTAATGAAGTGTTTGCCATTTTTATGAGGGTCTGAAGTTTTATCAGGTGTGGTTTGCTATATTGTGTATGTGTATACTAAAGTTGTAGTACTTCTTGCAGTCTGAACTGCCAAGTAAGAAAGAACCTTCAAACTTCAGTCAGATCTGAGCAAGAATTCTGAAGTACCTTGTTATATATACCAGTCCAGGATAATTTGGGAAATTGTTCACCTAAAAAAGCCTGCATTTTTGCTCCAAATTATTATCTGGATAAGAGAGGGATTATTGACTGCTGTTTCTTCGTCATAATCGAAACCCTAACCCTAATGAACGAAGATAAGTAGCTGTTTGTTGCTGTGCTTGGCCATGTGCTGAAAGAATCTCTCGCGTGTCTGGCCACGAGGCAAAACCCTGTGCTGTGCACGATTCACTGCTTCTAATGAGAAGTCTTGTTTTCTGTAAAGTTTTTGGGCTATGGTCCACAGCTCCCCTCTCTTAAATTCTTCTCACGCTTTCCAAAAAATTAAGGGCTCCCACTCTCTCACTTAAATTCCTCGCCCATTTCCAAAACAAAAGGCCTTCTCTTTGTCCGAATGAATAGATAAATAAAAAAAAACGATATCAAATGCTCTTGTACTTAACAAACATAATGGATATATCTCTTGAGAGCATCATTCAGATTATATTTATCAGTGCAACTTGTTAGCCGAATGAACAATTTTTGAGAATGAGGGCTATAAAGGAAGCACCTTGTTAGCCTCTGGAGGCAAAGTATAAATATTTTCAGCCGTAGGATAAGAGAAAGGAAGCACCTTGTTAGCCACAGGAGGCAAAGTATAAATGTTTTCAGCAGTAGGATAAGGGAGCTATAAAGGAAGCACCTTGTTAGCCACAGGAGGCAAAGTATAAATATTTTTAGCCGTAGGATAAGAGAGCCAAAAGGAAGAGGTGAAGTTCATCATTTCTCAACAATATTGTAAGCCAAAGAGGTGAAGTTCTCTTATAAGAGAGGATTGATCATATAGTAAGTTATTTTTTCCCAGTATTTTCTCAAGTGATACCCTTCCAGTAGTAGAAGAGAATGATTCACCAGTTTCTCGTATCTTTGGAGCCTAAATATAAAGGATGTATTGAATTATTTTACTAGATGCAGAGAAATACAGTATGGTAGATGAGATCGGAGAAGAGATTGCTTCCAAAATAAGCACCCTCTATGCTAGTGATTTTTGAATGATCGGAGTTTCTGCAACTGAAGACGGAGATCTCGCAATACTAAACATGTATTGAGGCAATACTAAACATGTATTGAGGCAAAGGCGGAGGCTGAATGGATATATTTGTTCTGTCCATCTCTTTATCAAAAATCAGATTCACATCTTCACAAATCAACTGAAACCTTTTGACAAATTGAAAGAGATGTGAATCTGATTTTCAAAAATTAAATAATTGTTCAAGTAAAACTCAAAAGTCACGTCTTCCGAAAGCTCATTTCAGCCGAAAAATTTTCAAGTGTATTAGCTACACCCAACATTATAGGCTCCATTATGTTGCTGCCCAGTGCATGAAGTTTTGTATAAACAAAGATACCAGAAACTGCTTTTCAAATGTAGTATCATTTGTGGAAAAGACGACCAATCCCGCATATCTGACGGATGGAATACCTACTCGTCCATCATAGTTTTGAGTACAAAAAGTTAAAAGCTCCATTGATTATGTGAGCAACCCAAAAACTGGGCAGCAACACGGAAATGCATTGACCTCAATCCAAATTAGCAAAACAGTTGATTCCAAAAAATCGAAATAAGCTGTTGATTAAGGAGCTGTTTCGGAGGTGAGCTGCACTGCCCTGTTCTCAGAGAGATTTATATATTTTAATATATTATATTATTGAATATTTAAGTAACTAAGAGGTACAATAAGTAACTAAGAAAAATAAGATAAGCTATAAATAAAAGATTTATAACTTATCAATACAAAGCATATAAAGAACGTACATCAATCGGAAGGAAGCTGCAACAAGATCATGTAATAAATATACATATAATTGAAACTACTGAAAGTAAAGTTTATCAAAATATACTTATGATCATATGAATACATGTTAATTTATAGAAAAATAAATTGAGCAAAGTAAATTGAAATAATTATATAACATAATTAGTATCATAGCATATAAAGAAATAAGCAATGCAAAATTAAACTGAACTATAAAAGTGTGCAGAAAATAGAAAATAGTCAAATAAAATGTTATAATAGAAATTGGCTAATAAAGCCATTGAAGCTGAACTGAATTGAAATAATCATTGAAATTAGAAATGTGCTCAAACTAGTACTGTCATAATAGAAATTAGCTAAATGAAGCCATTGAACAGAATATTCCGCATGTATCATTTTAGCCAACCACAGAGCTAAACTCAGCCTATAATAGCCCAAATTTTTAAGCATCAAGGTATTGTCCATTTTGACTTGAAAGACCTTACGATTTTGCTCTCAAAAGATAAATTCTCAGCAGTCACTCATCCTGAGAGTGCTCTTATATGAGCACACTTAATTTTAGAGTTCATATCAGAATTTCATCATTATCTAAAAATATACCTCAATGTTTAAGAGTTTCACTTATTACTATTTAAGTGGGTCTTTACAATATCCCAACTTAAGTAATTGACGTCCTTGTCAGTATCCACCCAACATTATAGGCTCTATAATGCTTTGAACGTGTAACTGAGAGTGCATGAATTTTTGCATAAACAAAGAGACAAGAGACTGCTTTTCAAATGTAGTATAATTTATGTGATATTGCGGAAAAGATGACCATTCCTGCACCTGATGGATGGAAATCTTGCTCGTCCATCATAATTTGAGTACAATAATTTAAAAGCTTCATTGATTCTATGAACAACCCAAAAACTAGGTAGCAACACAGAAATGCATTGACGTCAATCCAAATTAACAAAACAATTGATTCCAAAAAATTGAAATATGTCAGTGTTGATTAAGGAGCTGTTTTGGAGGTGCGCCGTAGCGCTCGGTCGCCAGAGAGGCGGGCGCCACAGCGCTTGACGCCTGAGAGCAAGGCGTTATGGCGCGCCATGGTGCACGTGGCTTAGCTGGTTCAAATCTGAGCCACATATAAATATTATTTAGCCCTTTTTAGGGTTAAGAAGTGAGAAATTTGAAAATTTGATTGCCTCCATTATGATTGTGTGTGTGGTGACTACTCCATCAAGGAAGAAGAAGGCTCTTAAGAGTTCATGTAAAGGTTGTTAACCCTAAATCTTTGTAATCTCCTCTATATAGTGAAATTTTTTTGCTTTCCTCTTTGTGGACAACGTGTTAGCATCAAATCACGTAAATCTCTTGCTTTGCGAGGTGATTGTTTTTGCATGTGTGGAGCACCATCCATGCCGTAGTCATGTTAATATCAATATTAACATAATTACGGTAGAACGGTAATTGTGTGATAAATTTTCAACTATTGTCGAATTAGGTTTTCAGCCCAACTCGTCGATAATTCTAGAACTTGCCATCTGTAACTGTAATTCATTCATTAACATATATAAAGAAGAACATAGTGCGGAAGCAAAACATGTATAACATCCATTCCCATAGCACAAAAGAAAATGAACAGTTGCTCAACTTAGTATAAAAGTGCAGAAAAATAAGGATGTCCTATAACAACCCAGGTTGTTACTTAGATTAATTAGGATAAATCTTAGTCTTAATTAAGGTTCTAATTCACTAATTAATCTTTTTCATTAGAGTTAGGAGGAAAGTCTCCATTAATCTTTTTTAGAGATGCTGACATAGACAAGGTAGTGAAGCTTGCATGGCAGGGGGTTTTCTTTAACAAGGTGTACATTTTTATTAAAATCTTAATATCTAAAATTTCATATATGAAAGTTTTTAACACATATTTAGTAAGGTGTGTCTCTCCTTTTTGTTATTGCCCTGAATAGTCAATGTGACTTGCTTGAGAACCCTTGCAGCAACAAAATCTTGGTAAGCCTATCAAATACAATGTCTTTTTTTTTTTTATTGTAGTTTCTTTGAGGACGACCTTTTCTATGAGGAGACTTCTACCAACAACGTTGAGGCACGTAAAGAATGCCTTAACATTGTTACAAGTTATTCTAGCCTCTCCATCAATCCGCCAAAATCAGCAACTCATTTTTATGCCGGGGCGCTGTACAAAAAGAGAACTGTGCTTCATTTGGGAAATGCAAAGAACTATCTTGGTCACCCCATCCCCAACAGAAACTTGATTATGAACTTTTCTCCCCTCGTGAAAAAAATAAAAAAATTTCATCTTTATGCTTACAGGTAGACCAACTTCTAAAATTAACCAAATCAACACCATATGCTCCCTCTTTCTAGATCTTATTACATGGAAAAATATTGTCAAACAAAGGAGATTTTGTGGGCTTGGTCTCTTCTCCCCAAAGAAACACCTCATTGTCTGCAAGCTTTCTGCGGGTTGCATCTTCTTATACTTGTGCAGCGGGGGCGTCCATATTTGAGCTAAGATCAGTTACTCTTGAGTGCGATGAGTCACCATCACTCTCCTCCTCATCAAAGTACTCAATCATCTCATCACATGGATTCATCTATAAAAGGTAAAATGATTAATACAAAAATATAATTTTAGTACTTTCACGCTCTAGTTGTAATGAAGGAAGAGAGTAATCACTTCACAACTTAACATGGATGGTACTATTATTCAAAGTTGATTTAATCTCTTTAGAATGAGCATAACTTTGTTTTTGTATATATATTACTTCCTCTCAAATGTGCTAAATTTTGCTCTGATACCAACTGTGAGGGCCCGATGCCAGTTCAGCGAAAACTATCCCTACATTCAGGTTATTCACATACCGTATGGTCATATTGAGCAATTTGAAAGAAAAATGAATACACATATAAAAATCAAAAGCTATTTCTCATTCATTGAAATTCTAATTTACAAAATAGCCCACGTACACATCTTACAAAATTCATTTTTTTAGAACAAAAGATGAATTGAAACAAAAGTAAAATAAAAATAAAAGTAAAGTAGCACCGTATATCCACCAACAATTTGATAATTTAATATTTAAAATTCTTGTTCAAGCTCTCTTAGAAGTACCTAATCTGGTATTGTAACGAAAACAATACTTGTATTAGAATTCTCAGGAATTAGAGATTATTCTCAGTACCGCAGTAAGCAATAAAATATTCCATTTTATAATAGCAAAAATGCGATTAGCTAAAATAAGATTGTAATAAAATGCAGGAAAAATAATAAATAGTGCAAACAGGATAATTAATTTCCTGCAATAAGTATTATCACAAGATATTGGTTACTCATGTCGTTTTTCCAGTAACTAGCCACGAATGTTACTGATGTCAATTTTTTTGTAACTAACCACGAATGTTACTGAGATCATTTTTTCAGTAACTAACAATGAATAAAAGGATGTTGATTTCGAACAACCAACTAAGCATTAATATGAATTTGGCTCAAAGCGAAGCTAAGCAGCAGTAAAGTGTAAATGTAATACATGTTCATATATTGGGTACATTTTTTCTTTAAGTTCAAAAGTGCAACCGTTGATCGAATCTGCATTTAGATTTTGATATATTAAATTAGCTTTTAGCTAGTATTTTTAAAAGTAATTATTATATTCCTTTCCATTCTATTTTTTTTTTCGCTCTTTCTTTAAGTTACAGAGGATAGCAATAATACTTATAATAACGTTAGTATTATAATTATTAAATGATAATAATAATAATGTATGAAAGAAAATATATGAAATGTAAAAATGATTGAAATTAAATTGACAAAAAATAGAAATAATAATCATCTTATAATATTTTCACTGTTATTCATTGTTAATTAATGACAACAATAATAATATAAATGACATAATTTTATCATTATTATTTTCATAATAATAATTTATTATGTGCAAATAATATAAATAAAACAAAGAAATAATAACAAAATTTATCCTTATTTTCTTTCTCTTCTCACCTCGATTAGAGTTGCCGGGAAATAGAGGGAGGGAGAGGAATTTCTTAAGGAATTTTAAATAATTACTTAAAGATAATTTTTTCGTATTTTTTCGTTGTTTAGCGTCCAAAAATAACAAAACTTGACACTGGGGTGTGTTATGACGAAACGAACACCCTCGCACCAAATATTTTTGATTCGGAGCAAAATTTTATTTAAATTAATTTCAGAAGTTTTAAATTTCGAAAATTAATTGAGATCGAACCGGCGCTCCAAAATTGATGAAACTTTATAAGCAACTTTTAAATAATATACTCAGCATAATGACACGAAAATCGATGAATTTGGACACATATTTAATATTCTTAATTTATTGAATTTAAACAGTTCGAAAAAAATAAAACGGGAGTTTTCGTTATCCGAATTTTTCCCAAACTAGGGTGCTTTGATCTAAAAATTATTTCTATCTAAATGTATTTTTGTTTGCCCTAATTTGAAATTTCTTGGGATCCTAATGTTCGAGTCGGATTTTTGATATATTTTGCGAAGTAACGAATTGGGTCGTTACACCTAAACACAACAAAAACACCTGGAAAGCAACACCTCCATCCTCTGTTTTATAGCACATTTGGTGCACTAGGCACATCTGGATACGCCTAGGCACTTGGATTGCTCTTGCGCTCTTGCACCGGCTTCTCGGGTTTGCCTAGCAAAATGGATGCTAGGGCAGGCTAAGTGTCGGTTTCTCAACCATGCACATTTGGGTGCACCTTTTGGCCCATTTGGGTGCGCAACATCTAAGTGCATCCTCCTAACGCATCTGAGTGTATTTACTGGTCCACTCCATTGAGGTTACTGCACTCGATACTCCACTAAAGGTAAAGACTCTCATGGCAAAAGAAGGCAATAGAAAGAGCTAATCTTAGAAATAAGATCAAGTTCTTTGTGTTGTATGAAACGACCTTAAAAAAGAAATTCCACATTCTTATAAGAAACAAGATAGTATAACTAAATAATAAAAAATTTAGGAAATTTTGCTTGCTTAGCATCGAAATCTCTACAATTTACATATCGAACAAAAACATTTTGATAGGTAAGTGCATGATGATTCTATGAACAAAAACATTTTGTTATGAATGAACTCCTTTCTCATTCTAAATATACCCACTTATTTATCTTAACATCCTCATCTCTGCAACACTAACTTTGTGGTTATACATCATGTTTAAACTGGTTAGGCTAATGCGGCCCAACTGACTGAACTACTACTTCAACGGCACAGAAATGATATGGTGTTGCATCCATCTGCTTCCCAAAAAAGCCATTACTTGGAAAAAAAAAGCTGGCATAATTTATTTATTATTTTTCAGGAATTTAATGCCAAATTAAGTGTCTTGGCTACCGGGTGAGATTTTGCCTGGCTCAAACAAAAGCACCAACGAATAAGCCTTCTCTATTTCTGAAGATTTTTGCAAAATGTTTCCACCGTAAATAATTATAATTAGGCAGTCTACTAAAGTTGGAGCATATCAAAAATAAAAACAGCATCCAAAAACCACTATAACTCTAAGAAAAAAAAAAAGGGTCAGAGCACATCTTCCATGCAAACATGTATACATCCATTCTCCTTCACATACAGTAGGAAAAACATACAATACAAAGGCCTGTATACCATCGTCAATAAGAAAAAAATATGAACTTATAACACTTCCGTGTATCAAAATACAGATTTTAATAACAAGTTGATAACTGTTTTCTTTAATGAACAAAAAAAAAAAGAATGATTTGACTTTCAGTAGGAAAAAAATCAGACGCACCCTCAATTCTTGAAGATTGCCCGAATGAAATGCGTCTGTTTAGTGCAAATGTAATCAATATGCACTCCACGGAACAACTTCAATCTTTATACTGGTTGATTTGAAGTAAGTTCAAAGAAGATGAGAAAACTTGGTAAGTGCACCAGATTAAATAAACTTCAGAGGAGGTCCGGACTAACTTTTTCCACTTGTGATTGAAATTCTTGGATTCATCGCTAATCCAGAACAAATTTCAACTCAGCTAAATAAATGGCTTTTATACTGCAGACGTCTTCCCATCATGCTGGCTCATAAAGTCCCAGCATATGTCCATCAATGCAACGCATGGCTGCGATCTGTATAATTACAGAATATAACAGATAAGATACATATCTCAGGAACATGCATTTTTTCCAGGAAGTTTATTTCAGAATGTTACCTTTCCATGAATCTCATATTTAATTGGACCATCCAACTCCGCTCCTAATGTCACCAATTTTGTCACTGTGCTTTGTATATCAGTCACAGTAAAAGACAGCATAGAAGAATAATCCTTTTGTATGGCAGTGTTGCTGCACACAAATAGAGATTCTGAACCAGATGAAATATTTATTGATGGAATCTTTAAAAGAATAACGGAGTTTAGCATAATTAATAGAGCATAGAGTCTGAATAAAACATGATGGTTTTATTTCAATTAAGAGAAATAACGAAAATTAGAGCCACACACCCTGAAATTAAAAAACATTTGCATACTTATAAAAGTGAAGCCATCAGAACACAAATAAACTGCTTTTTTATTATTTAAGAACGATTTGGTTGGGTCCGTTTAAATTCATGTGAACAAAATGCTGTTTAAATAAAATACATGCGTTAACATTGCAGTCTATTTGCCTTTTTTATGTTTGGTTAAGCATATGCAGATCAAACAAACCAAAAAGTTAAAAAAACACAAAAAGCAAATTTGGGGTCAGCGAGAGCTGTAATGCGGTAGGAGACTGAAGGGCATGCCTACTTCAGCGAGGAGCCAACAAAGGTTGACAAAGGTCAGCAGAGGCTTGCCAAATGAAGGCAATGGTTGGTGACATCAGCAAAACACTTTGAAAAGCCAGCAAAGGCCAAGCATGGGGCTTCAAAGAGTCAAGAGTTGGCGAAATCTTAGCAAAAGCTGGAGACCAGCTAGTGAACATCCCAAAAGGGGGCCACGAAGGTTAGTGAAGAGCCATAGATGGTCATTTTTTGTGGTTTGCAAGTGATTCCTGTAGAGAACTCTCCCACACATGGATTAGAAGCCAAAAATGCATATCTTAAAAGAATAAGAAAATGGTGAAAAGAAATAAACATTTAAAAATAAGATGGTGAACAATGAAAGTTGAGAAATTATTAATTAAAAATTTAAAATAATCTAAGGCAACATTGGTCAAACTTTAATTTAAAATATAAATCATGCGTCAAACCAATCCAATTGCTCCATTCTAGTTTACCACCTTCATCCAATACTAATGGATGTAATATAATTTTGCTTGTTTCCCATATTTTAAAATATAAGAATACTTAAGAGTCTGATTTCATCCACACTCACTCTCAAAAGTATGTCATTTAGAGCAATGTGTCACAATACATAATAAACGTTAAGAAACCAAACGTTTAGTGAAAAGATATCAAAGCACATAAAAATTAATAACATTAGAAAATCATGATGATTTATATTAATCGATGATCTTTAAGCTAACAAATCTACTTATAACTTTAAGAGAAATCATTCTTAAATTTCAGAAAAAAATTGAACCATTAACATGCTTATATTAATTATATATAGATGCACTTATCATTTTCTAAAAGTACAAATAATAGCATTTAACATTTTCCATCACTTAGCGAAACATATTTTTATTAAATTTACTACTACATTAATCACAAGAGCATACAAAACCTTTTTCCACAACATTCTGTTTCAATTGCCATTTTCATTTCCTTTTCCAGTCTTTTCCATTATCTTTTCCATTAGTACAACGTCTTCATTAAGTGCCAAGAGAAAATTTTCTCCATAGATCTTCACATACATACATCCATTAATATAGTTGAATAAATACTAATTCTTTTAACCACATAACTTGAAGTTTAATACATACTACCATGAAATTTTTTTAATATAATACCTATCTATACATTAGCTTTAATTGTGCAAAGCTTAAAATAGTATTTGATCATAAGAATGCATGCATAATTTACGCAAGATAAGAGAGTATTTTAAGAAAAAGTGAAATGAAATTCATATAATTAATCATCTTGATAATTTTAGAATTTCAGTTTATATAATTTAAAATATGTATAAAGATATTTAATACAATATTTTAAAGAGAGCAAAAAATATGACTAAAAGAGAAGATAAGGTCACTCACATATAATTCCTTTAGAACTTATTGAATCTTCTTAAGGTTGTCATTAAAGATACAGAAATTGACCAAACTTGGAACTGCTTTCAAAGTCCTTGTCGAGTTTCAAGATTGGAGAGAAAATTTTTGCGACCAAGTGGGTAAGTCTAAAATTTTCATATGTTTTACTTTATAAAAAAAGATTTTAAGAAAATAAGAGCCAAAAAATTGAAGTGTAGGATTATGTTTAGGGATTTATGCTTTGAAAGAGGAGAAAGGGAATGAAGAAACCATGGGTGAGGAGGATAGGGAAGAACGGTCAGCCATAAGGTGAGGGAGGTGGTGTAATGACCCTAGGTCATTAATAAAGCAACATTAAAATTCCCGATTCGCTAAATCTACCGCAATTTCAGTTACCGTTAAAATCTCCCGCTAAAATAACTTTTCAGGAAATTTTTCAAAATGCAAAAATAGAAATTAAGGCTATACTCAATCTAATTAAGCATAACTTACCTCTTTAAATCGGAATCAATTGAAACCGACAGAATTTAAGAAAAACGTAGGTATTATTGGAAGGTTAACGAAACTTTCCCCCGTCTGCGAGTAACGTTTAAAAATATCCGACCGTTCAGAAGGTTGCGCGAGTCTGGTCCGTAACTCAGTCCGCAAGGGGCGGATGTGCGTTACTGTACGCATGCCTTATAAAAAACGCCAGAAGACCCTCGACTCCTCACAACCTCTACTCGCCTCTCCCTCTCTCTCGTCACGTAAGAAGCGTACCTGAGAGCCGCTCGATCCTCCTCCCTGCTGCTGCGCCGAGAGTCAGATGGTCGACCTCTGCTCGCGTCGACGCAGTGCCGACCCGCTCAGCTTGACTCTGCGCCGATCTTCTTCCGCCGAAGCTCTGCGCCCGATTTTCTCCTCTGCGTGCCTCTCGACTCGCCTGCTAGACCTTCCGCTTGACGCACCCGATCGGCTAAGGTAAGGCTCTGCTCGCTCGACCTCTGCCAATCCTCTTTAAGGAAAATGTAAATAGGTTTATACATATATATATATATATATATAAATATATATATGAATATAAATATGAATATATAGATATATATGAAAATATATATATATATATATATGAATATATAGATATATATGAAAATATATATATATGAATATATATATATATATATATATAGATATTAGTATAAGTATTTATATAATAAACAAATAATAATAATAATGAAATTAGAAAATGATAAATTGATTTGATTTCAAGGTTAAGTAAAAATTTTTGCGAGTAGTTTAATTTAATTAATCTATTAGCATGCGTTAGTATCAAATTTTAGATGTCTAAATTTAGCTTAGGTATCAAATTATGTTCAGATTAATTGGAGTATTATTTTAGGATTTTAAGCCAAATTTTAATATAACTCATTATTTAGAACACTCTATATATTCATGTGCTATAATAGGATTTGGATGAGTTTGATTTGTAATTAATGACAATTGAAATGTTTTAAAACCTCTAAGATAATTTTAGGACTCTTAAGAGGAATTATAGTAATGTACCTTTTAAATTATAAAGATTTAAGTTAAAGTTTGAAAAGGGATATGAAAATAAGAAGATGGGTAGTTTATCGAGTAAATAAGATCCGTTGAAATATAACATTACTTTCAAAAGTTTAATAGAATTCTCAAACATAACTTTTGCAAATCCATTGAAATTGTGAGTGAAACGTCTAAGTTAAGTCAAACACAAAGGTACACTGGATATTACTTTATATGCTTTTACTTTCATTTGCTGCTTATGCATCGCTTTGAACTTTTTTTGTATTTAATACATTATTCTTACTACTGATGATGTAAGAGAAATCGATTGATGTTTATGTGTCTTGTGAATGTTGCAAGAAGGGTTCCGAAACGGAGCATGATTAGGTTAGGGACGAGGCTAATCCTCGGGAGCTATAAGGGTGCCATCTGGAGCCTTTGAGGGAGGCACAGGTGAAGGTTGCTTAAATGCACGTTGCCATTTGAGATCCTTAAGTGGGTCCAGGTGAAGGCTTATGCTTAAATGCATATGAACCCAGCCTCATGGTTCTGGCTTTGCCCAACAGAACTACTATTATTGCTTCATGATATCATAGACATAAACATAAACATAGATTTTTACGCGATTATTGCTATTCCTTTTGACATTTAGCATGTGAACAAAATATTTATTGTTGCAGGTGACCTGATTATCTTTTATTTGAAACACACTGTATTTCCCTACAAATGTTATCTTATTTTCTTTGCCTTTCGCTATGCTTTAAAGTATATTTTAATATCCATTGTATTTAGAATGTGCACTAAGGCATTATTTTTATAATGCCAGATCAGATATAATTGGAGGCGGTTAATATATCATAGAGGCAGTTAATATAGCCTAGCGCGGGAAAATAACTGCCTCTTCCAGGATTAATAATTTGATGTATATGAAATTTTATGTAATAATTTATGGATGTTATTTTTATTTTAAATTGAATGAACGTCATTTCTTTTATGTGAATGGCTTGAATGTTCGTTAACTACTATTTTATCTAACTGCCAATATGATCCTGTGGAAAGATGCATCCGATGTTAGTTTGGTTCTTACCAACCTAACATGGGTCATCACAGGTGGCCACTGGACAACCATGGGGAAAGGGAGAGAGTGAGGGAGGGAGGGTGGGAGAGAGGGAGAGAGTGTGATGCAAGAAATGGAACTCACGTGAGAAGAAGGCCCATGACTCGGGCATTTGCATGGAGCATAATTGGAAGTTGAGGGAAGCTGCATCATGTTGTGTTGTATTTTCAGGTCATATTGTTTTGGTCCATATTTGCAGTGTCATGTGTTATCGCATTTGGTGTTTATATTTTTGTGACGTATTGTACTTAGTGTTAATATTGGTTTGTGTGGTATTATATTTTGGTGTTTATTATTTTGTACTTTTAGTGGATATGATGGTAGTTACCCATGAGTACTAATATACATATCTTTGTAAGTTCATTTGAGAGATAACAAACAAAATCTTATTTTCCTCCAATTAATGACTGAAGTTTACTCTTGCGAGGTAGTGTGTATAGTCACTTTAATTTTTGGGCGCGTGCATAGCAGCAAAGTCACTAGGTGTGTATAATCTTGATAAATTTATCTTTATGATCTTGATATTTTATGTTTTCTTCCATTTGCTTATTTATCAGATCCTCCATCATTCTCCAAAGATTTCTCAAATCATCTTATGTTGCTCATTGTTTTATTCTTAGTGTCCTAATGTGCTCCATCATTTCCCACCATTTTTTTCCTCATCCAAATCCCCCTCAAAATTGAAAAAAAATATAATAATCTGAAACTTCACATCATTATTGGTATCAAAGCGCACAGTTGAGACCCAAATTACTTCCTGATCATTCTGGAATTTTTTTGGATTTTTTTGGATTTTTTTTGAATTTTTTACAAGCAATTCAAGTTTTGGTCATCATTACTGTGATGTCCCGACGCCGGTTCAGCGGAAACCGTTTCGACATTGGGTGTTCACTTACCGCATGATCATAATGAGTAATTTGCAAAAGAAAAGGGACATAAAAATCAAAATACATTTCTCATTTATTTATAGTTCATATTACAAGATCTTTCATCAAACTCCTCGTACAAAAGTGAAAAATAAAATAAAAAGATAAATGATAAGTAAAACAGCGTCGTCGTAGATCCATTGACAGATTGAAAATTTTAAGCATTAGGGTTCTTGTTTAAGCTCTTCCAGAAGTACCTGACCTAGTATTATACAACAAACAATATCGGGATTAGAATTCCCAGTAATTAGATAATACTCTAAGTGCCACATTAATCAATAAAGTATTATATTTTATAATAATAGCTGAGATGCGATTTACAAAAAAGAGATGCAGGAAAAATAATAAGGTAAAAGCGCAAATGAAATAATTAATTTCCTGTAAAAGATATTAGCTCAAAGATGTAGGTTACTGATGTCATTTTTCCAGTAACCCACCATGAATATTGTTACTGATGTCATTTTTTCAGTAACAACTCACAAATGCTATTACCGATGTCATTTTTCCAGTAATTAATCATGAATGTCGTTACTGATGTCATTTTTCTAGTAACTGGCCACGAATGAAAAGGGTGTTGGTTTCTAATAATCAACCAAGCATTAATATTACCGATATCATTTTCCAGTAACCCACGAATGTTACCACATTGGTTGCGAACAACCAACCAAGCTTCAAAACGAAATTTGGCTCAAAATAATTAAGCGAAGCAAAGCAGCAATAAAAATGCAAAATATAATACATGTCATATACTGGGTACCTTTGTTCATTAAGTTTGGATGAGTGACAGTTCGCTCAAGCTGCATTTAAGTTCCTGATATTTCAGTATTTAGTCAATTTTCTTAGGAATAAATATTATATTCTTTTAAGGATTTTCTTATATTCTTCTTTGTTGTCATTTTCTTTCACATTCTTATAATGATATAAGTCTGTATTTATTAAGTCACTTTATGTAATCATATAATATTTATCATCATAATCATATTAATATATGAAAGAGTAAAGATAGAAAAATAGAAATGAAAAAAATACTTAAATAGAAATAGTAGTCATTTTATAGTATTTGAATTGTTCCCATTATTAATTAATGAGAATGATAAATGTGAATGACTAAATATAATTCTTTTATAACAATGATTTAAATGTATAGAGTAATAAGATTAGCAAAATGTTTTCCTTTCATTTTCTTCTTTTCCAACACCTCTCACCTTAGAATAAGATTGCCGGAAAAAGGAGGGAGGTTGAAGAGGGGTGGCCGAAAGCTGGAGGAGGGCTGGCTGGGCTGCTGTTGGCCGGTCGGAGGAGGTAGCTGGCCGGCAAGGTGGCTGCTGCTGGCTGGCGGGGTTGCTGGCCGGCGGTTGGCTGGTAAGGGTTGGGTTGGCGGGGCTGGCAGCTGCTGTGTGGCTGGCTATGTGGGGAGTAGAGGGGGAAGGATGCTGTTTTGAAGAGGATAAGAGAGCTGGGAGAGAATGGCTGATTTGGAGAGGAGAAGGGAGGGTTGGGAGCGCTTAAATAGGCGCATGAGGGGGTCTCCAGCGCCAAACGTGCGCTAAAAGCGCCTTAATGGTACCATTAATGCCTTAATGGCACATGCCTTGCGATTCTTCCGCCTTCTGGCGGAAGTAATCGCACGTTTTGTGATTTGGGGGGGGAAGAGGAAGGAGGTTTTCTTAAAAGAAGAAACAAAAATTTACTTACTTAAATTAATCGTATTTTTCCGCTGTTTGGTGTCCAAATGCAACGAAACTTGATACCGATGTGTGTTATGACATAACAAACACCCTCGCATTGAAATTTTTTGATTCGGAGTAATATTTTATTTTATATTAATTTTTGAGGTTAAAAACATCAAAAATTAACTACGATAAAATCAGCGCTCAGAATTTGATGAAACTTCTCGAGCAGCCTTTAAATAATATACTTACCACAACGATACTAAAAACGATGAATTCGAGCATGTATTCCAATGTTCATAATTTTTAAAATTTAAATAATTCAGAAAATAAAGCGGGAGCTTCAGTTATTCGGATTTTTCCAAAACTAGAACATTTTGATCTTTAAAATTATTCTTACTTATGGTAATTTTGTTTGCCCTAATTCAAAATTCCCCGATATCCTAATTTCTAAGGTGGGATTTGACCTAATTTGCAAAGTAATGACTTTGGGTCGTTACAGTTACACACTATTAGGCCAGCCTAACCGCCATAAACCGCTTCCAAACTGCCTAAGAAAACCACACACCAACGGCTCTCGAGCTGTGACGCGCCTCTTCAAGCATACGCATCGCCCGCGAGAATCTGCCACCAACATCACTGCTTCTGATTCTTTGTTCTCCGTCGTTTGAACTTTGATTCAAGTGCCATTTGCACCATTAGAATCCTGAAAGCAAAGCCTACACTCCAACAATGATTTTAAAAGGATTTTAGCCCTCAATTAAGAAGAAAATTGAGAATATTTGACATGTTAAGGGGGATTTGTTTGCCTTCATGGAAAGTCACCTTTCATTTTCTTACAATATTTTGAGTTGTTAGTCTCTGAAAATTGCATCAATACTAATAGTTTGAACATATTGTATATGTGTTGCAAGTTGTGCGCAAATACTATATTTTGTGCCTGATTTAGTAAACCTCCACTTTGAAATAGCCAACCAATTGCTCCTAACCTCTACCCAACTTTGAACGACCACTTGTGAGGGTGTGTTTAACTCAAAAACTCATCTTATTGTACTGAGTTGCAATTGAGCCGCATTTACTATTTTAACTTGACCTATATGTATTTTCATCTAACTTGTTTATATTTTGTTTATTTGTTTATTTTACTGCTTAAAGTAGTAATTGCATTTTATTTATAATTTTTTTGCATTTTAAGATAAGCATAACTAACAATCAAGAACATAATTGGAATGAATTAGATCAACGAATTGAGGGCTTAGAAGTTTTTATGGCTATGATAGAAGATTAAGTTAAGCAAGTCTTGGAGGCAATGCACTTGATGAACGATTAGCATCCTCAACCACCACCAAATCATCCAATACCCCAAACTAGATCTAGGGCAAATTATGACATTTCACCTCAAACTAGGGATGACAAGCCTTATAAGATTAAATACAACATCAATTATATGAGAGGTAGAATTCATAAGGAGGAAGATTTTGAGAATTGCTTTGATGATGTGTGTTTGATGAGGAGACATCAAAGTTATGATAGGAAGACCCAATTGAGCAAGATCAAAGTGGAGGCTCCAACATATGATAAAACTCATGATCCTAACAAGTTTTAGATTGGGTGATCCAATTAGAGAATTATTCGAGTGGCATGATTTTGATAATTATCAGCAAATCATCCTTACTCGCATAAAATTAATTAATAATTCCAAAAGATTTTGCGTTAAGTATTGCCCATGTTATCAGCATAACTAATTTAGACACCTAAACCATCTTAAGACACCTCCCACACTACTAGTATTGTTTCAAGATTACTTATTGCACCCATGTCAATTCGATCAAATTCATTACAAAAAGTAATAATGTGACACATCACATTAAATCAAAAGAATGGAACTAAGCTTCAGTTGATTATAATTGCCACCTCACCATTAACTTTTGATGCTCCACTTGCAACTATCTTACTTAGGGAACTTGAGTCTCTTCCCTACACCTATTGTAGATCTAGTAAGATATCACACCTTAAGTCAATGATTTGAGAATTCTAAAGGGGTTTAAATCTTACACATCAAAGAAATAATCCCTGACAGCAAGAAATTTGTCATTCCTCCACCTACTGTGGATCTCCTTAAGGAATTTTCAGAGACCACTTAAGAATCTTCTAGATGAATTTCCACACTTACAAGAGATTCAATATGCTATTAACTTAGTACTAGGTTTTGAACTTCCCAGCTTGACGCACTGTCACCTTAGTAATTTGAGCTTCAATAGCAAGTAGAAGCCTTACTCCAAAAAAAATTTTTATGGGAGAGTTTTAGCCATGGCAATTGCTAGACACTACACTTTTTGTCAGCATTCCAACCACAAACTGGTAATCAGATCGAAGTGGTAAATAGGTTATTAGAGAAATTATTAAGGAGTCAAACATCTACTAAATAGTTGGCTCTTCATCTACATGCTCATAAGAACAATCATGAGTCAAAGCGTGAATTAGAATGTGAGTTTTGTGTCATTTGAGTTTAATTCAAAGTGTAGGGCAAAACTTTTCAGTGTGCCCCATGTGTAGCACTAAAAGCATGTGTTCATCTTTGTAGAGACATTCTCATGTGACTTTCTACATCTAACAATAGATTTTGAAAAACAATTGGTGATGCCATTGTCATTGGTGGAAGTATATTTAAACGGTGTAGTTTGGGGCTTCTATCAGTATAGTGTGAACATCTATGAATCTTTTAGCTTTCTTTCTTTTAAGATCATTCTTCTCTAATCAGCTTATTGATTCAACTCTACTTGCCTAACTTTCTCAACCACAAATTTCTTGATTTCAATATGATATCAACTCTTAATACATTTAAAAAATAGCATTTCCCTATAGTAGTCAATATTAGATGCAAAGGATACCGAGAAAGTCATGTATCCCTCCCCTCGTATTGAAAAATGTGTGATTTCTTATTCCAATTTTTGAAACTTGGATTTTATCTGGCAGTAGATGGCACATGCCATTCTCTAAAAGTTGTTGTGAACTCTTCACACGTGATAACTAAACTAGACAATCCATCAGTTTTCTCTTATCATTGGCTCCCTAACTATCTGAGATAAATGTTGCAAGAACAAATTTTCTTTCTCAGGACACTATGCTTTCTAAAATCTTTTTCTTCTTAGATGCCAATATTTGACTCCAATTAGATTAGATGCTTCTATGCAGCAACATGTGGCATATCTTGAAATATCTTAAAGCACTTGTCCATTACCATTCCAAAATTTCAACTAGCATGAGATTGAGAGTTCTGCATGAACTGATTCATAGTGGCCATCATTTGAACAAAAAATCTTGCATTGATCGTCATCATATCTTTAGTTCCAATTAATACCACAATAGTCTCTTGGTTCCTATTTCCCCAAATATCCTCAATTCTTTCATCAACCATATAGTCTTCTAGAATCTCTAGACCTATAATAGAATAAACCAAAAAAAGAACACACTAAGAATCGATGTTAGATGAAATAACCTACTTAGAAAAATTAAGAGATCAAATTCAAAATAAGCAAATCTTAACCTTAAAATTGAGACCACTCTTATTATAACTCAACCTAATAAGCATTAAAAAATAAAGGTCTGCTGAAAAACATGAATTTCAAACTTCTATTCTTTTATTAAATAATAATTCTGCACATTAAATAAAAAAGCTATTAATCATCATTAGCATTTTTTGTAAGAAATAGTACTACAAAACAAGACAGAAAAGAAACAAAACTATGCGAATGTAGCAACTAAGTAGAATCCATGTGAAGTAAAAAACCTTATCAACCATCCTTATCAATGTGGATAAGACTAGAGAATGTGGTATTAGATGATTCTGCCATTAAGCATAAATTTAAGTATAAAATTTTGTCCATGTTAAAAGAGAAAAAGGAAGACTAAAAAAAAGCATGAAAAGAAACATCATAAGGGATCTTCTTTATATGGAACTTGGGGGCGTCTATTTGATCATGCACAATGGAAATTAAGGGTTCATGTAGCATACCCCACCTAGTGGGACTAACGATGTAGTGTTATTGTTGTTGAACCATTCCATATTCATGATTCTATAACCCAAAAAAAATTAGGTGTTGAGAATGAGTTACATTGTAACTTTGTGAGTGCCATTGAATTCTATTTAAAATTATGTGATAAGAAAAAAAATCAAAGTACATGCAACTTAAAATATTAGAAATTGTGACAGGTGATATTTTTTTAATAAGCTTTACGTGGATGTATCTAATTATAATTTAAGAAAAAATTAATTATATTTAATTCATATAAATAGAATTGAACTCTTAACATGCTTATATTAATCATATATGGAAGCACTTAACCTCATTCCAAAAGTACAAACAATAAACTGACATTATCCATCATATGCTTAGCATAGAGGAACAAATCAATTACTTTACTACTACACTGATCACAAGATCATACCATCTAAACCCTTTCTTTAATAATTTTTCAATTATCATTCATTTTTATAGCCTTTTCTATTACATTTTTCATTAGTACATCACCACTAGTACTATGAAATCATTTTAAGTATAGTTAAATAGAACTTATAAACATTAACATATATTTTGAAATAATGGTGAAATTTTTTATAATAATTCCAAAGTTAAGTGTCCTTGGGTAAAAGCACTCCTAGAACTCTTGAACTCAAGATAGGACAAAGTGATATACTAAATGGTAAGTGGCACCTCTTGAGCCTGTAAAGGCCAACTCTAATCCTATCTACTCGATGGAAAGTTCTTGGATATGTATGTGGATATTGATGAAGACGTCAGTTACGAAAGTTGGGGATATTGTAAAACCCCCTAAAGTATAATAAAGAATAAATTTTAAAAATCAAAGTGCCTTTTGAGATAATTGAGAAATTTCTGATAAAAATTCCAAAGTTAAGTATGCTTGAATGAGAGCACTCTCAAAATGATTGGTCACCTGAGAAATTATTTTATGAGGATAAAGCCATGAGGTTATTAAGACTACAAAGCTGATAAAACCTTAGTGGCCAAGAGTTTGGCTATTAGAAGTACTATAAGAGAATTTACTCCATAGATCATCACACACAAGAATACAATATAGCTTAAAAGAAAAAATCGATTCCTTAACTCCAATAACTTGAATTTTAATATACCAGCTTAGATTTATATATAACATTATTGTGAGATTTCTTTAATAAGATATTTTATTTATAACATTAGCTTTAATTGTGAAAAGTTGTAAAATAGTAACTAATTATGAGAAAGCATCCATAACTTATTATAGATTTTGAAAATTAAGAAAAAATTATTTCCATAAATTTAATCATCTTGACGATTCTTTTAGTATTTCAAATAAATAATTGAACATATAAAAAAAAACTTTTAATTCATTATTTATAAAAGAGAAGAAAATATTACTATATTATACAAAAGAAAAAGATTACTACTTTTGTTTCTTTCTGAACTTGTTAAATTTTTTTACCTTCAGCTGTATTTGTATGTTACTCCTCATAGTCTATAAGAGGAGAAAAGGGATCAACATGTTATTACTCCTACAATATAGGACAGTCCAACCCTAGATTTGATAGCAAAGATGGAAACTAAAGTAGTCGATTTTAATGTTGATTTACCCTAATTCGGAATGTAAGATCTCTAATTCTATATAGATTGATGCTTAAACAAGAATAAATGTGCAAATGACAAGTTTTTACCTTAATACTGACACCAAACTCATAGAAGATGGAGACAATCAATGCCAATGTTAGATAAACCTATAAAAAGAACTAAAATTTTAGGTTTTATATGTTTCATGTAGTCCAATTAAAATACAATATGAAATTTTATAAAATATATTATTTTATGACTCATTGAAGTTGAGAAAATTGAATAAACCTAAAATTATTGTCAAAATCCTTATCGAGCTTCAAAATCAGAAAGAAAACCTTTTTAATTAGGGTAAATCTTGAAATTTTATATTTTTATAATTTATAAAAACAAGATTTAAGAAAGTGGAGAAAGTAGTTGAAGTCTAAGTTTATGGCTTTATGTTTTGAAAGAAAAGATAAGGAAGAAACCATGGGTGGACAACGAGGATAAGCAGAGGTGGTCGGCCAAAGAGTAAGATGCGGCCAGCCATAGAGTAAGATGTGGCCAATTAATGAGTCGAGAGAGAGATGAGTCGAGAGAGAGAAAGAAAGAAACGAGAAAAAGAGAGATCTAGAGAGAGGGAACTAAGTCCAAGGGAAAATTAGTAGTTTGAGAAGGTTTTCTACATTCTCGGTTTCCTAATGCTATTTGTGTGAAATCCATTGCAAGAAAATAATGGAACAGCTTGGATTTTAATTCAAAACTAAATTTCTATTCCAAAAAATGAAAATTAAATTTTAAAATTACAAAGGGAACGCCAAAAATAAATTTTATTTTGGGTGCATTAAAAATCGAAAATTACAATTTTGGTACCAACACAAAGAACTCACAAAGATACCCTTTAGGAAAATAAATCATTATTTTTGCCAAAATTGCTAAATATTGCAGGAAGTTAAACTTAATTACTAACACCACGAGACCTAAAGCATAGATACTTTCCCATATTTGTTGAAGCAAACCATTACGGCCTACACTATTAAACCCTTAAGACACAAAGAGACTTCCCCAACCTCTGATGCATGCTTTCAATATGGACACTGCTCCCCTTCATTGTCATCATCATCCTGCACCAAGTAATCCAATGATGTTTCTCTATCAATCAAGAATAAAAATTTACCCCTCTTCGCATTCCCATTTTCTTTCTATTCATCACTACAGAGCAGTAAGGCCTTTGGACGCCCTCACCCATGACTTAACTTGGCCACATTTATTTTAAAAAATTCATCGTCTTGCTACCTTTTCAAGTCTAGTTGGGAACCTAATGTAAGTTGATTGTTTTGATAAACAGTAACTCTAAAGTTATGTAACTTATTATGCAATCACACTATAATAATAACATGGCCAATTTATCTAGGTAGAATCCAATGCTAATCAAATTTAATCAAGCTAATCAAAAGCCAAATCAATTAAAAAAGTTCATTACAATGGGCCTTTAAAGTGTAATGAATTGTTGATTGAATGAACGAAAATTCAATTTTGAACTTTTAGAACTTCGGTTTTATCTCTTGTAAGAACTGAAAGCCTTCTGATGCCCTCACCCATGATTTAATTTGGCCACAATTAGTTTTAAAAACTTCACCACCTTGCTACATTTTCAAGTCTAGTTGGGACATAATGTAAATTGATTGTTTTGATTAACAGTAACTCTAAGCTTATTTAACTTAATACGCAACCACACTACAATAATAACTTGGACAATTTATCTACATAGTATCCTATGCTAATCAAATTCAATCAAGCTATTCAAAAGCAATATCAATTACAAATTTATTACAGTGGATTTTTAAAGTGTAATGAATGGTTGATTGAATAAATGAAAATTCAATTTTGAACTTTTAGAGGTTTGGTTTTATGTCTTGTAAGAACTGAAAAATTAAGCAGTCCAATATACATAGCCGTACAGATGATAGACCTTGCCTCACTCAAGCAGATTTGCTCATCTAATATTTAAATGGAACCTTGGATACTTTTTACTGGGTTCGTTTATGATAAATATTTCTTTCACCACATCCAGGCAAAGCCATCTACTAAAAAAACTTAAGCAATTTTTCTAAAGAAGACTTTATCTAAAACGAAATTATACTTGGGCAAGGGCCAAGTCGGCTAAACTCAGTCAAACTAGTCCAAGCCTGAACCTAGTTTTGCAAGGCCCGTGCCTAACTTTACCTGTACACTAGGCCAGGAATTTTGGCCAATGCCACCATTAGGCTAGATCCCACTGTTATTAAGTCGGGCCAAGCTAGGCCATCTGGTGAAAATAAACTTGGTTTTTAATGATTTATACTACATAAAAACAATTATTATTACTATAAATTAAGAGAATATCAACACGATCAACCTTACTTGGACATATTATATCAATTTTAATTATTTATAACATTTTTGGCCTAAATTGTCATTAAAACACTGGAATTGGAAGCAAAATACAAACTCTTATATGCATTAGTTGAGTTAATAAATTTTGCCCACATAAAAATTAACTAAAAATGATCTCTCATGCTAAGATCCTAGGGAATGATTTCTATTAGATCAACCACGATGGCAGAAAATGATTCATGTAGCCATCCCCATTCAGTGAGACTAAAGTTTAGTGTTAATGTTGTTCTAACCAAAAGTTAGATCAATCACACTTCTATCATCTCTAGTTCATCTTTCAGTCCTTTGAACATTCCTAAACACCCTGCCTTCACTGTAGCCACAAAATAAATACAACAAGACAACACAAATGTCCTTTCATTGTAAGTAGAATATTCCTAATAGTTATAATTCAATCAGTAATATTAGGCTTCTGATTATATGCTGTCTTCTTGGGACCATTGAACCAATAATTCCATTGCAAATTCTCAAATTCTCAGTAAAAAGAAGCACCCAAATTCATTTACATATCAAAATCAAGAGAAAAAGAGATGAATCATCACAAATCAAGCTTCAAGTAACTAAGCTGCAAGATTTTATCACCAAAGAAACAATTTTCCAATTGAACGCACACCAACATCATCCCAATTCAACAAAATCAATTAAATACCCCATTCTTAGATCCATTCTTACGCCCCTGATGTTCTCATTATGTTATCACGAAAAACAATTTGCTACAAAATAAAAACGCCACTTTCGAGGAGACGCGGATAGAAGGTAAAATGACGACAAGGAAAAAAATAAACAGAAGTGCAATTGTGCTTTGGAATCTAAGTATATTTCTCAATTTACTTAATATTGGTAAAGTGCGCACCTGTTGGACTGCATGAGAGCAAGTTTGAGGGGACCAGAGTGGAGTTCAGCCCACCGGAGAGTGCAAAGTTTAACTGTGAAGTCCAAACCCTCCGAGTAGAATTGTGCTGCTCTTGGCACGTCCTTGTGCAGCTGCAGCACCCACCTGAGAGCGACTGCCATTCTGAGGAAGAGGCAGAGGAAGCCAGGATAGGGAGAGGGAGAGTAAAACCTAGTTCGTGTTAACCATATAAATTTAAGAGATTTTTTTTCAAATTACTATATTTTCATATAGAAAAATGATATACATCTCCTATTTATTTTTTAAATTTTTTTAATAAGTAGAATGCTGATGTGCCATCTTAAAGCACACTAACAAACCAAATAAGCCTTTCTGTATTTACAAAACTTGTCTATTAGCACTCATCTCATTCGGTACTGTAGCCGCAATCGTTCGTTAGGGTTTTTCGATACTCTTCTCGTCCGACAGCTAACGAAGCGAAGCCGATTGTCCTCGTTAGGGTTTTGCTCTAAGATGATCGTGAGACATTCGATCCTCTTCTCGTCTGACGGCGAACGAAGCGAAGCCGATCGGCGACAGCGCCCTTAAAAAGCCGATTGACCATCCATCCTGAATCACCTCCATTCAGCGTGCAGTTTAGCGATCGATCGACCAACCCGGACTGGTGTTCTGATTCGCCGCCGCTAACTCAAACAAGAGTATTCCTCTTCAGCAATCGTCTGCTTTGCGTCTCGCGTCGACAACTCATTTTTAGAGGGTACTCTGCGTCGCTTTGCCCCTCCTTCCTTCGCATTCCTCTTCGCATTCCTTTGCATTAAAGAAAACTCATTCAATAAGATTTGAACATTATTTCATTCGTGTTTATTTATTTATGTTAAAATAATACAAATATTATTTATAAAGTTTATACTGAGATAATGTCCAAATCTATTTGATGGGCTTTTTTGGGTGCTACATCAACAGGTCTAAATAGACATTTCTCAATAAAAAAATAGATTACATATCTCAAATGTACGACGACGCAACATAGTGCTAGATTGGCCCGCTACTAGTTGTGTTGTTGATAGGAGAAAGCTATTTATTTCCTAATAACAACTAAATAACATCAGTATGATTCACTGCTATGCTGTCCTTAAAATTTTAAAATTTTGTATTGGGGTAATTTTGCTTTTTTTGTTGCTCAACATATCGCTTTTATTCAACAATATTTGTTAGGTTTTTTACTTGTAAGACACACAAGCTATTAATATTACTAACAAAGCACACAAAAATAAGCATTACCTATAAAGCACTATAATACATCAAATTTTCAAATAAAACACTCACATATAGTGCCTAATTCAATTCCAATTTGATAATATTCATCATTCTCTTGTTGAATGTTCATTATTTTGCTCTTAAATAAATGCACATAATTAATTGTGTTGTTATATATACAAGAATACAAAATGACTTGGAGAGACTAAAGGATGCAAACAATTTTCTCCACTGCTCTGTATTTGCAAATAAACTACTCCCTCTGTTGCAAAATTTTCTATTTTCCACCAATGTGTATCCCTCTTTACTAATAAAGGATTAAAGAGATCCATTATTTTTCAAATTTTGAGCATAATATCATTAATTGTGTTTCTAACTTCAAGAACTCTGATGCTCTTATGTGCCATGAACAACTCCTAAAAGAACAAATTTTTATGAGTCTGTTAATTTTATTTTGATGACAAATTTTTCAAAAAATCGTTGAGCTTAATGAGTCTGTTAATTATTTCTATTATATCTATTTATTATAATATATTGCACATATTTGTTGCAGTATTTTGAAGACACATAATCTAGAATACTAATGATCTTGCTATTGTAACTGATCAAATAAATTCAAATACAGAGCCTACATCTGTAAGTGCATATTAAAATCGCTTTAAATCTTAAAGTTTGCAATGAACTTTTGTAACATATAATTGTGTACAATTTATTTATTTTTCTTAGGATATTCAAACTGAGGATATGGAAATAGAAAAGTTGAATCAATCTGCTAACAATAATATTGCTGAAAACATTCCAACATTGCCCTAAACTGAAATTGGCATGAATTTTGATTCGATTGATGATGCTTTAAGTTTTACAAAACATTTGAATATTTGGTTGAATTTTGAATAAAAAATAGATCAGGTCATAATTTTTATGGCATCAAATATTATTGTTGCTTTACATGTTGCAAAGAAGAGGAGAATATTGCTAGTAGCTTCTATGCAAACCTATTATAAAGACATGTTGTGGGGCAATAATGGTTATTAAAGATCTATATTTAAATGGAAAATGGATTGTGCGTGACGTTGTTTTAGAATATAATCATCCATTGTATCCACATATGGTTAGATTTATGGGATGTCATAGAGAATTGTCATTATCAATCAAAAAATAACTTGAAGTTAATGATATTGCTAGGGTACCACTTAATAAGTTTGTAAATACTATAATTACTCATGGAGATGGATATGAGAAATATTCTTTCACAAAAAAAGAATGCAAGAATTTTATTTCAAAGAATAGGCATACATTATTAGGTCATTGTGATGCATCTGCATTGATAAAATATTTCAAGATGATGCAAAAGGATAATATAAATTTTGTCTATAATATTGAGCTATCAGAGAGTAATCAATTACAAAATATTTTTTGGGCATATGTTAGATCAAGAGTTTTGTATCAGTACTTTGGTGATGTTGTCACGTTTGACTCAACATACCTCACAAATCGTTATGCAATGCCCTTTGCCCCATTTGTTGGTATGAATCATCATGGCCAATCTGTGTTGCTAGGGTGTGCTCTTCTTGTTGATAAAACAATGACACATTCAAATGCTTTTTTGTAGATGGCTAGATTGCATGCATGAAAAAGCTCTATCTGCAATCATAATTGATCAATGCCAAGCAATGAGCTTGACAATTTCAGAAATATTTCCTCAAATACATCACAGATTTTGTCTATGCCACATTATGAAGAAACTCCCTAATAAGTTGGGTTGTATGCATGACCGTATTGTATCTCATCAAAGTTTAGTCGAGTAGTGTATGATGTACTCTCCGTATATGAGTTTGAGATTGCATGGTTTGACATGGTGTCCGAGCACTTGCTATTAGAACATGAGTGGTTCAATTTACTATATAATATTAAAAAAAATGGTTCTTGTATTCTTGAAAGATATCTTTTAGGCTGGTATGTATACAACACAAAGGAGTGAAAGTATGAATGCATTCTTTGATGGATATGTGTCATCAAAGACAACATTGACAATGCTTGTACAAAATTATGCAAACGTCTTGAGAGCCAAATTTGAAAAGGAGGTATATGAAGATTTTTGATCTTTCCATACACATCCACAACTGATATTTGTTTTTTCATTTGATAAACAAGTATCTTAAATATGTTTTATAAATTTCAGAATCAGTTAAAGAAGCTAATAAACTGTTTGTACACAATTGTTGAGGTAAATGAGTTCGTTAAGTCCTATACAGTTAGTGAGCTTGATGATGGCAATAACAAAGAGTATCGTGTTACATACAATCATATGTAGAATGAGACTTGGTGCATTTGCAAACTTTTATAATCAAAAGGTATAATATGTTACTATATTTTGTGTGTTTGGTGGCAAGAACATATAACAGTCATCCCAGATTGCTACATTACAAATTATTGGAGAAATATTTTAAGAGATTATATGCATTTATATCTATGCCACCAATCTATCAAGGTAGGAATTTATCATCATACGATGCTTTGTACAACATAGCCTAACATTTTTTCAGTGATATTATTGAGCTTGGTTCAGTATCTGAAAAACATTCGAAATACGCTTTAAAGCTTTTAACCGAGGCTCGGGAAAAATTTATTAACGTTGATGCCATTAATCGGTTTGACAATGATAAGACGTGTTAAAGTGCACAAGATAATGCAATACAAAATCCTTTGCCTGCTCATCCTAAAGAAAGACCTCCAAGCAAAAGAAAACTAAGCCATCTCGAGAACGAAATAACTCGAAAACGTACAAAGAAGATGTGATGATTTCCTTATTTGAGTATGTCGGGTGGTTGCTTATTTTTTAGTTCACATTTTCTCCTCAATTTATTTGTTTTCTGACCATTCCGCAGATGTTGTTGAGCTACATTCTACAAGAGTAATGGAAAATGAAAGGCATATGATTTAACGTGGTTCTTTTTGTAAGAATAAAATGGCACGAATAGAACTTGAATTAATTATTGCATTGTGAATATTAAATTCTCCAACCAATGTATGAGAAGTAGGAATTTCCTTTTTTTTATATTCTTATCTTGTATGTTTTTATCCTATACACTGTTCTTTTGTGCATTTTATCTGCGGATTTCTTTGCCGATGGCTTTGTGCATTTTGTCAGTGAACCAAACAAGCCCTTATGATTGGTTTTGTATAGAAGGAAATTAGCTTTCATGTTTTTTATAATGAGTATAATCCTATTTTGGCTGCTGTTTGGCAAATTTCCCAAATATTTTTTATTTATGAGCAATCTTGTTGCCCTCACACATCTGGTTTGGAAGTTGTCATGGGATATCGGTTTATATGTGGAACAAGTTTATCATGATGTACCCGTTCTGAACTCCTGAGGCGACAGAAGACAGACCTGGGACGAGGACTGAAGCTCTGTTACAAATTTCTGGCCCGATTTTGCAATTCCAGCGCACATGAAGCTTAAGTTGGGATTCTTTGGGACTTGCATTATTGCAACGATATCTCCTTCCATACACTGTTTGGAAGAAACATTGAATACATTGGATTATGCGAACCGTGCTAAAAACATTAAGAACAAGCCAGAGGTAAATTGTAGTGCTGAAAACAGTTACTTAGACTTGAAATATTAAACAACTTGCAATGTTTTTCAAAGATTGAAGATCAATCAAGAGATGATGAAATCTGCAATGATCAAGGATTTATACTTCGAGATTGATCGTCTTAAACAAGGTTTCTTCTCGCATCTATACAACTTTAATTTGAAAATTTATGTTTTGATCTCCCACCCCTGTGATTTGCTCAGTACAATGAATTGGCGGACTTGTAATATGTAGTCTTAAGGTGCTTTTTAAAAAATAAGGAAAATAAAAATTGGTTGATTTTACCTACTTGAGGTATCGGCCTAGTAATCGATTACAGTTTCCAACAAACATTTGGGAAATTTTAACCTTCAGCAATTTTTAGTTTGACTAGATAAAGATTGCTGTAAGATTTTAGTCGGTTTAAATAAATGCTTAAAATAATTTCATAAAAATTAACTGACGTTCATTATAAATAAACATAAAGTAATATTCTTAGGGAGCTAAATATGGAAATTCTATTAATCAATATAGTTATATGGGAGTAGGCGGTCTGAACTCTGGCTGCTAGAGAAAAGAATGGCATCTACATCCCAAGAGATTTTTTCCTGCAAGATGAAGCCTTAAAAAGGTATATTTAATATTCCCAAAAGCTTTAGATTATATTCCATTGCATTTATTTGCTTAATCTAACACTGAAAAGACGAATGAATGATTTTTTTTTATTTTTGTTTACTGCAGGCAACATCGGACAAAATGGAGAGTTTGGAAGTTCAATTGGAATTAAGGGACAAGGTATCATTTCCGTTTCAGCAATGTCCAAATTCTACCAGTTGATTATATATATATATTGAGTTAGTTCTTATTTTAAAACAGGAATTGGTAGGGCTACAAGATCTTTTCAATTCCGAAAAGTTGCTGAATGCAGATCTAAGTGATGAGCTTGAAAAGACCAAGGCATAGAACTGTTTTTCTAATTTCAAAGTCTTCATGAATTCAATCCAATAAAAAATGGAGAATTGACGCTTCTTTGTGTGCTATTTTTATGCAGAGGCAACTGGATGAAAAGGAGCATTCCTTCTCTGAACTAGAACAACGTTATAAACAAGCAAATTTGGCTATTAAAGAAAAGCAGTATCTAATATCTAATATCTTAAAGTCAGGTAAGCAATGATCTTTCACATTTCGTATTATACTGTAGGGATTCAGAAAAGTTATGACATGAAACTTTCCTATACCTTTCTCTGAGAAGGTGCTTGTAGAGAATGCTTTGGAGCGTCGATCTGAACTTGAGAGTACAGCAGAAGTTGTTTATGATTCATTCTGTGTATGCATTGTCAGCTTGATTCATTCACGGACAGATATACTTTTATTTTTATCCTTGTAGTTTTATGCAAAGACTGGAATCTGTAAGTATGGTGGGACTTGCAAATTTCATCATCCAAAAGACATTGTCTGTGCTGCAAAGAATGATGCTGCCAGCGGTGATTTAAATCACATGAGGACATTCGTTCCATCCACACCTGCTTTATGGTATCTTTGTTTCTCCTTATATTTTTTCTGCTCCCTCTAATGCGTGTATGTGAAAACTTTTTTCTGTAAAATTTATTTAGATTTTATGTGCAAGGACTATATATGAGTGTGCTAATTCAACTTTCACATACATAAAAAAATTGTTTTTGTCACTGTCATTGAGAAAATATGTTAAATGAATTGAAGTTGTGATAAATTGAATTTAGTAAATCCATCAAGGCTGGATTGTGCTGATAAATTCAATAATTTGATTGGCTCTTTATATTATCCTGATGGTGATTCTGCCAAAGACCTTGCCTTGGAGCTTATTCGAAATGTGAGTTGCTTTTCTCATGCTCATACTCAATATGTACCTTGCATTTTTTGAGCTAAAATTGCAGGCTGATCGACACTAATTTTATTCTCAGTGGCATAATCGACACCGGTTTTTTCCAAACAGATTGTTGTTCCATTCGTAAATATTTTTGTTCTACACAAATTTTGTATATTCTTTGCTTTAAGTTTGTTTATCCCAAGAGAGGATAACATTATAGAGATAACATTACCAAAATTGTTTATCCCAAGAGAGGAGAAGACCTTTAAAAGGAAAGAAAGGTGGTAGAAGAGCTACAAAATTAAAAAAGAAATGCAAATAGTTTCAGAGTTCTATTTAAAGAAAATTGCAGAAGTACCGCTAATACAAATTTGAAGCACACAACAAACTGTTATTATTAAGAATCCCCCCCAAAACATGCCCGCAAAGGCATTAAATGTAAATAATTTATATCGTCTAAATCTAATTTATATCGTTTTGTTTATCAATTCAAATTTTTTTATATTTTGCACTACTTAAAATTTAGGAATATTGCACGCAGTTGGTTCAAACTTTCTTCACTTAAAAAATCAAACTACCCCATGTAAACTTGAAATTGGAATTTTGGTGCTAAACAATAATTTCCACAAGAATTGCATGTTCAAAACAAAAAAGAGGTCTTGGTTTTGTAGTGTAATGTGGAGGGTTTTTTCTATTCCTATAATTTAGCTATACTTCAACATGGAATTGCTGCTCCGCTTGTAAGTATTTTTTTTTTTACAGTACAGATTTTTTATTATTTGCATATGTAATGATCCTAGGTCATTAATAAGTCAAATATTGAATTTCCAAACCGTTAAATCTTCCGCAATTTTCAGTTACTGTTAAATCTCCCACTAAAACAACTTTTCTGGAAGTTTTCTTTTTTTTTCAAATTAATAGAAATTAAGACTATCATTACCTACTCAATTTAGATAAGCATTAACTTACCTCATTAAGTCCAGAATCAATTGCAATTGGCAAATCTTATAAGAAAATCGTCGGTAGTAATGACCGACTGAAGGTTACCTCCCCGCCTGCGAGTAACGCATGGAAGACTCGACATTTTTGGAAGGGCGTATGAGCCCAGACCGTAGCTCCTGCCGCAATGAGCGGGCGTGCGTTACATACGCACGCCCTACTTAAACAACAGGAGACCCTCGACTCCTCACAGCCCCTCTCGCACTTCTCTCCCTACTTTCGACGAAAAACGACGTACCTGAGCAGCCGGGAGCGCACCAGCAGACGACGCGACTAGCGATCGTCGGACGTCTCAGCGCCCACGGTGCGAACCCTCTTCGGCTTGATTCCTTCCGCTCGGCTGTCCTTCCGTGCGGCGACTCCCTTGCGCTCGACTCTGCGCCAATCCCTTCCGCACAATCCTGCGTCAACTTCTTCGGCTCGATTCCGCGCTCGTCTGTTCGCATCCGCTCAGCTGAGGTGAGAACTCTGTCGAGTCTTTTAGGGAAAGAAAAATTGTGCGTGATTTATATATAGTAATATATATATACATATATATATACATATATATATATATATATGTATAATATATATGTATATATATATATATATATGTATATATCTATATATAAATGTATATATAAGCTTGAATATATATATATATATAAACACTATATATATTTATATATATATGTATATATATTGGTATATTTATAATAACAGTAATAATCATAATCGTAATAATAATAATAATAAAACTAGAATATAATAAATTAATTTGATTTATAAAGTTTTTATGTGGAAATTGTTTTTTTTTAAAGTATCAAAAGCAAAGCATGTGTTTTTCGTAGCAAACCCTAAATGTCTAATCCCGCTTTAGTTTATTTATCAAACCATATTATTAGAAGATGTAAGAAATAGAATTTTGATGGGGCTAACCTCGTATACGCTTAAATTGAAAGTATAAACTAAGTGAATACTTAGCTATTTTAGATATCCCCTATGAAAAGGTGTTAGACTAGGAAAAAATTTATGCGATATACTAACTTCTATTTAATAGAAGTTGATACATTATCCAACCTATAAATACTTACATTCAGATTACGCATGAAATTGGAATAAAATTAGGAGTTTTTAAGAAAATGTTGTTTAACTTAAAATTATTCATTGACTTTGAGATTCTAAAGATGTAAATTAAAGTCAAGCTTAGAAACATGCATGCAGGTCTTAAATCTTATAAGTAAGATTCGTTGAAACACAAACTTTACTTTCAAAGTTTAATAGGATCTCAATTACAATTTTTGCAGACACAACACGTTGTGAGTGATTCATCTAATTAAGTCAAAACACAAAGGTACACTGGATATTACTTTATATGCTTTTACTTTCAATTGCTGCTTATGCATCGCTTTGAGCTTATTAGTACTTGATATGTTATTCTTACTACTAATGATGCAAGAGAAATTGAATAATGTTTATGTGTCTTGTGAATGTTGCAAGAAGGGTTCCGAAATGGAGCATGATTAGGTTAGGGATGGGGCTAGTCCTCAGGAGCTATAAGGGTGCCATTTGGAGCCTTTGAGGGAGGCACAGGTGAAGGTTGCTTAAATGCACGTTGCCATCTGAGACCCTTAAGTGGGTCCAGGTGAAGGTTAATGCTTAAATGCATATGAACCCAATCTCATGGTTCTGGCTTTGCCCAATATTACTGCTATTATTGCTTCATGATATCATAGACATAAACATAAACATGAATTTTATGCAATTATTGCCTTTCCTTTTGACATTTGGCATGTGAACAAAATATTTATTATTGCAGGTTATCTGATTATCTTTTATTTGAAACACACTATATTTCCCTACAAATGTTATCTTATTTTTCTTTGTCTTCCACTATGCTTTAAGTATATTTTTAATATTCTTTGTATTTAGAATGTGCACTAAGGCATTATTTTTATAATGCCAGATCAGATACAGTTGGAGGCAGTTGATATAGTCTAGAGGCGTAGCGCGGGAAAATAACTGCCCCCTTTCAGGATTAATAATTTGATATATATGGAATTTCATGTAATAAATTTTGGATGTTATTTTATTTCAAATTGAATGAATATCGTTTCTTTTATGTGAATGGCTTGAATGTTTGTTTAACTGCTATTTTACCTAACCGCCAATATGATCCTGCGGAAAGATGCATCTAATGTTAGTTTGGTTATTACCAACCTAACTTGGGTCATCACAGCATAAGATACATTTCCTTTTTTGTATACAGTGGAAACAAAGGATTAATATAGCTGATCTCACCTAGTGGATTTAGGCTTGGTGGAGTTGATATTGGTGTTAATATTTATTGAATTAAAATTTTTATTATAGTTTTCATTTTAATATTTATGCATGAGGTGGATCTTTTCAACCGCTTCCATGGAACTTAAGGATGAAGATAGTGCTTGGAGCTACTAAAGGCCTTGCTTTCCTGCATACATCAAAAAATCAATTAATCTACAAAGACTATGCCTGCAAATGCTGTTGTACTTGCCATGATTGTAGCCACAGGATTGAATCCTGCTCTCGCAGGAGCATTGGCTGTCGGAGCAACTCCAGCTGCTCTTTCTCAGATACAAGGAACTCAGTTCAATATTCATCGTGATTTATCATCCGGTTTAGAGATTCGGTGCAAACACAACTGACGTTTTTGTGTTTAATGAACATTGTAATGTAGATTGAATAAAAGAGATTATTTTTGTATTTTCATTAGATCTATGTGAACAATTGTTTTTGTGCTTATTGAATGTTCAAATAAATCTTCAAAATTTAGTTAAGATTCTGCTCATTAAGGTTTCCCTTTAATTTTTTTTTGTATTTATATAATCAAGATTTGTCAAATTGAAGGATCCTTCATCCGTGCAAGTGAATACAAATCAATTGTAAGCCTGCTTCTTTAGAAGTTGCTTGGTAGCTGGATTTGCACTGGATTTATGCAACAAATCCTAAAATTCAAGAAATGCTGTTTAGGCATTGCAATAGACTTATCATAAACCCAAATCTAAATCTGATTTGTTAAGATTATGTGCTATACTTTTTTTTTTTTACATGCTCTCTAAGCTCAAAACATGGTGATGCCAAGAGTTGAACCCTAAATCTCTTGCATATAATACGAGCGCTCTTCCACTTGAGCTTCATCCCAATCAAATTAGCTAGTCTAACTGCAGTCTGAAATAATATATAAATTTTGCAAATAAAAGGCCCAAGACCCTATCTGTTAGTTTAACACTAACCATGAAATATGAATCACCTAAGAACATTCAAGAATGATTCAGTTACTTGATTCTATGCGTTGACAACAAGTTGTAAACATAACAGTAAAGTTAATTTAATTAAATTACTAATTTAATAAAACCACACTCATGAATTCTCCCCACTTAAATTTGGTGAACTTGAGCTTGAGCTTGACAATGCACAACAATACTATAATTTATTAGAGTTCTAAATTCATTGTATGGCATACCAGAATGGACGTTTTGGAATCGCTAAAGATAAAGGGCATTGCATATCACTAATCTTATTCAATCACAAATGCATTTAGATAATGTTTTAATGTAAAACGAATAATAATATGTTTGATATGGATACTAATATGCTGATTAAGCCAATTCATCAAAATAATGATAAGCTTTGCCATACTGCAAAAACAAATGCACAAGTAAGCAAGAAGCCAAGTGGGCATACATGACCCATGCTCAAGTTGCTGACAAAGATTGGGGAAAACGGATCAAGTGCCTAAAACTGTCTGATTCATCTACATTAATCCTGATTTTTGTGATTTAAGTAAACTCATCGGCGTTATTGGACGAGATAATTCAATCAACTGTCTGATGAGATGCTCTCGCTCTGATTATGGCGCACTTGCCTCACTCAACAGCAGCTTTAGCTCTTTAATCAAGAGCGGAGAGCTCTACCGGATTCGCCGAATGAATGCAATCACTGAGCATTGGGTATACTTCTCATGCAACGTGAATGAGTGGGAAGCCTATGATCCTTATTGTGCCCGGCGGATCAATCCGCCAAGGATGCCCCATAATGGATGCTTCATGTGCTCTGATAAGGAGTCCCTCGCTGTTGGTACCGAGCTTCTCGTCTTTGGGAAAGAAGAGATAGCGGAAGATGTGCTCGGGTGTATTTATGGATAAGAAGTTCTATGTGATTGGAGGAATGGCCAGCAGCACTGAATTGCTTACTTGCGGGGAGGAATTTGATCTCGAGAAAGGCACTTGGAGGCTTACCGCGCCGACTCTGTTACGCATCCGCCGTCCGTTTCCCCGCGCGCGCGGGGAAACGGCGCAGGCCGCTGCGAGGACGAGGGCGGCGAATGCGGCCAAAAGGAGCTGCATTGCGAAGGCCTTGGTAGTCGTCGGTATCGGAGGGAAAGCTCGCGGAAGAAGCGCGTGCCAGGGAGGGCGCCGGAGAAGGAGTTGAAGGAGATGTTGTGGTACACCAGGGTCTGAATGGAGGTGAGCGGGGCCAGCCCGCCGGTCGAGTCTTTTGAGCTGCGAGAGGCATCGAAAAACCGAAGGTGTGATGTGGCATGCAACGTCACAGTCCGAACTCTATAAGTTTTTTTTTTTGGAGTTAAATGAGAACTTTCTTATTGGATGAATTAATATCATATCAACAAAAACGCATAGAATGCTGGAAGCTTCTTCTACTCCTCCCTCGCATTCGAAGTCTTCTCCGACGACGACGAGTGGCATCATCTGCGCTTGGAGGTTAATAGAAGGTGAGGCTATCTGGATGGAGATCGGGGTGGCGACGGGGGAGCGAGGAGAAGAGGGAGAGAGCGTGGAAGGCAGGAGTGGAGCGGAGGAGGACATCTAGGAGGAAGAGATCGGTAAGTCGATTATGAGAGAGATTGGAGAGGCAGTGGATGAGCTCAGTGGTGGTGGGGTGGACGTTTTGGAATCGCTAAAGATAAAGGGCATTCCAAGCACTGGTGATGTCGCTCGTCGGAGGAGGAGAAGAGCTTCGAATGCGAGGGAGAAGGAGAAGAAGCTTTAAACGAAAGTTGGCTTTGTTGGCAGTACTAAATTATGATTTACATGGAATGGACAATAAGTTTATGAAGACTGACATGTTGAAGTAATTTCCTTGCAATATGAAAGTTGAGAATAAGGAGTGGAAGAAGTGGTGGTAGTCAGCAGCCGGATAATTCTAAGAGTACTGGGCAATAGCAGGCTTGTCAAACTGTTGAGATTGGTAACATTTTGGTGTGCATACATGATGAGTTGTACGATAGCTAAAAGAGGTGCATCCCATTCTTAATATTCAAAATAAATTATTATTAGTGGGGTCTTTGGAAACTGAGGGCTATTAAATTGTGATTAAAGCATGAGCTATAATGATCAACTGGAACATACTATTAGCACACATATGAGAGCTTTCAGTGCTATTATTTTCTTTAAAGAGAATATAATAATAAGAAAGAAATAATATATTTATATATTTACTTAGAGATAGAAGTAGGAATAATCAGAAATAATAATGCTATTTAGTTAAGTTTTTTTTATTTTGAGAGGATGAGTGTTTATTTTCTCTTCTGCTAAATTTTTAGTAAAAATTATACTAATTCTAAATGTATTTTTCTTTACTGTACTTATGTTCTGAGATGGCTTGATATTTACTTTATTACTGTATTTATGGTTTAATGGATGTCTCATTTCTTGCTTCTGCACTATCTTTTGTATGATCATTTAGTGATACTCAATTCAGATAGGTCACATCCTTTAGTTAGGGACGGGTTAGGCAGAAACTTAATCTCACTTTAAATGGGGGATGTGTCCCGGTGACCACTCCACTGTAATCATGTTATTATATTAGTGTTAACATGATCATGACGGGAATGAGGTACCATAGTTAATATCAGAGAACACCATTATGTGTCAGATTGGAGTTCATCTTTATCTACATAATGCAATCTTTAAATGAATACTTGAAACATCTATGTTACCATAAGTTCACATGCTCAGAATACAAATATGGATTAGAAATACTTCCCTAAAATACACTTAGGATATCTAAATCCAAAACTAAGTAAAAAGAGGAATTAATTCAAATAACTTAAATTTCAATTCTTGTAGGAACTATGGATTTTGGAATGTCAGACTTAAATTATTTCACTAATAGATTTGAAATCATTTCCCATCGTAGCCAAGGAGTGGTAAAGCGAGTAAATTTAACTTTAGATGCCATCGAATGTCCCGGTCACTAACGTATTCAACTAGTGTCCTTCCTTTTGTGAGATGAAGCTGAAGATTGGTGGAACTCTACCTGTTAGAAGCTCGCTAATGAGTGCAGGAGGAAGCGTCGTGTTGTCACTTATGTCAACTTTCGTCTCGCCTTAGTTGCAAAATTCATAGGATGATCCTAGTCATCATTTCTTTTAGCACTTTTGTTATGATTGTATCTTCCCTTATCATAGCAATTTCATGTTCCATTTTTCATTTTCATTGTACTCTATAAAGTTTATTCAAGTGACAAAGTTCAATGATTGTTGAATGGAATTTTCTCAAATATGAGTGGTTTATTTTCCAAAATGAATCCAAGTACATGCTTCTTGTGACGACCGGGGATCGAAGTTCGAGAGTCTCTAAAGAATAATTCATCTCAAATGTAAACATATACATTTTTATAAATAAAAGGACATAAAATAATAAAAGTCCAAAGTCCAATTATACATTTAAAGATAAAGCTAAAATATATATGAAATTTTACAACAGTTTATCTTTTTCAAAATAAAGATAAAATATTCATATTTTCTTGCTTTTTTATTTCTTCTCTTTTTATTTGACAGATCTTCTAAAATTTAATTATCAAAACCTGAAAAACACAGTTTACCAGTCAGGTAGGAGTACGCAAATTATTCTTATAAGAGTATTCTAGCATCCTTTAATAGGCATAAATCAAATATGGAAATGACTGAATATTCGCATATGAAAGAAAAGCAATTTTTCTCAAATTAAAATTCTGCCCTGCATATTAGCTGTGAAATTCAATATAACTGTAAAGCATGAAATAAATAAATTTTATCAAAAGTATTTGTAACAATAAGTTGAGTCCGTAGACTCCTGAGCCCAAATGGGTAAACCCGTAGGCATAACCTGTAGGAAGCTTATCTCACTACCCGTCGGTAGCTTACTCAAAATAAGAACTGATGGTGTCTTTCCTCTGGATTCGCCCACTTCCTACAGGGGCTAAATCCCTCCATATAACTCCCGGGCGCTGCCAGTAAGCCCAATCTGTACAGATTCTTAATGTTGCGTTCCACCCTCCAAAGACAAGCACCACAATAATATATACCATGTTTCATTCTTTATGTTACATGCTATCTGATATCATTCTTTTGCAGGTTTAATAGCGGTAAGCAGTTTTGTAATAAATAGTGCTCAAATGAAAATGACTCAAAATAAGAATACTGAAATGAAACTTATAAGTAAATTTGCGTACCTGATTGTTTTGATTCAAAAGCAATCAATTTAATTTCTTTGATCAGCCAAAAATAGTTTAAGTCATTAATTTAATGCTTTATGATTTTAACATGATTTATAATAATAATTAATATTTGAATATTTAATTTATTTATTAAGTTATTTAATTATTATGCCTTATAAGATCAAATTGGGAGTTTGATCTTATAAGAGCATATTAGTAATTTTACTCTTAATGAAATTTAAAAATTTTGTCAATTTATTGTAGATTATGTTTTAAGGTTTTCATAAAACTTAAAATCATCTAATTCTGATATGTATTGTCTAAGTTATGGCCAATACAAGTTCTATGGTTTAATATTTAAGGTTTAATATAACTAGTGAGTGATTAGTAAAATCAGTCATAAAATAACTAAACTAATTATACAGCTAGGTTCTAATTTACTTTATGAGTCCTCTGAAACTAAAATTACTTAATTTAGATTATTAGATTTGCTAATATTCACTAATTAAGATTTAGAGTAATTAGGATTAATTTAGAGATATAACTATTGGATCATAAATATTTTTGCAGTTTACTGTAAATTAGGATTTTTTGATCTAAATTGATATTTGGATCACCTTATTTGGAGCTAAATTGACTTACTTATGACTATTTGAAGTTTATAGGGTTAAAGGCTTAATTAAGGTTAGATCCTAATTGTGATTAGTCTAAATTTAATCCAAATAGAAAAATTAATATTTCTAATTTATTTTTTAGGGTTTTCTGAGTATTTTAAGACCTATATTTGATATGTTTGGGGTAGTATGTGTAAATTTATGGCTTAATGAAAATTTGTAATAATTTGAGATTATTTAAATATCCTAAAAAATCACTATGTTAAATACCTATCCAAATTAAAATTTAATAGTCTCATATTATTCCTTGATTTTTGCTAGTTAATTTAATATATTTAATTGTATGATTTAGATAAGTAATTTAAGAGTTATGCATATATAAAGATTTGATATTAACTTTAATTAAATTATATTGATTGAAATGGATTTATATATATTCTTATATTAATATTATTGTATTGTAATTATTATTCTTCTGTTAATTAATTATTTAACAATACTTATTACATTAATTTATATATAACTTAATTATATCACTTTTCCATTTAGATATATATATATATATATATATATATATATATATGTATATATATTGGTATAGATACATATACATATATAATTATACATATGTTAATTATAAGTTTTATCTATATAATAATTATATATATCAATCTATTTTTACTTTTTTTTTCTCTGCAGGTGGGACCTGCGCCGACTGACGGAGCAGACGGCGGGTCCCACTGCCACGCGTCCAAAAATTACGCGGCGGACAGTGAGGCGGGACCCACCAGCGTTAATTACGCGTCATAGCCGATGTTGACCCCTCGAACCAGCGGTTTGGTTTGCGTGAACCGGTCCCGCAGAAACGGTCGAGCCGTCCGTTCGATCTACGGAAGAGATCTGTCTCATCTAGATCCGACGATTATGGATCGAATCTGATAAGTAGGGATCTGATCCATCGATTACGGATCGGATTCGACGGTCATATTTAATCAGAATCTGACGGTCAGATCCAAGTATCGGATCGTCTTCTCGCCCGACGGCACGCCCTAACGCGATTAGGGTTAGCGACGAATGCGAGGTTTTGAGTGCATCGATTGAATGCAATAGACACAATAATTGAATATGAAATGGTGGGGAAGAAGGAATACCTTCGTATGGACCGTCGAAAATAATGGAAATTTGTCTATCAGGAGTTTGTGAGATTTCTAACTGACTTTAAATGATAAAACCTTAACTCAGTTCGATTCAATTCTTAATGGAAGATTGGAAGCGGTGGATGAGTCCTCAAGTGCCAGCTGCAGCGAGGGCAGTCGGTGCGACCTCCGCGTGGCCTCGATCACGCCACGCGCCAGATGCGCGGGGAAGAAACGAGTGGGTCGTTCCATCTTCCGATCGAACGGCTCACAAGAGCCGTTAGATGCGACGGCCGCAGATGGATGGCGTCAGAACAGATGACAGCGCCGTTAATATTACTTATATTAATATTATTATATAATTAAGTATAATTAATTTATTAATTAGATTTAGATAATTAAACATATTCTAAAATTTTCCAATAAATTACCCCTAATTAATTGAGAGGTTCTGAACGCAACGGTGCACTCGAATTTTTGATCCGATGAGTATTTAATTATTCAAATTTTCAAGTATTTAAATATTATTAAAATATTCGCTGAAAATTCAATGACTTCCAAATGCATCCATAACTTCACCCCTAGCTAATTTGGGAGTGGTGAACGCAATGACAAAGTCAAATTTTCAATATGAGGTCAAAATTATTTAAATATTAATAAACAAATTTGAAAATTATTTTTTGTATTTTACACTTCTGAACCTATCTTCTTTTGTAAAATATATTTGTTTCTTGTTCATTAATTTTTGCAGGTAGTTAATTAAATGCATTCGAACAAATCATAGGGAATTTGTGTCTAAATGACAAACAATGCAATGTGTTATTCAATACTGGGGCTATTCATTCTTTCATCTTTGAGAGTTTTGCCAAATCTCTTAATCTACTATTGTATAAATTAGCAAAATCATTAAGTGTTGAACTTCCATCCAGAGCCCAACTCAGTGCACATAAGTTCTGCGACCTTAAAATCCCGTTAAACAACCAAGCGTTCGAATCTAAGTTGGTTGTCTTATCGATAGCCAATTTCGATATCATTCTTAGAATGAATTGGCTTAGTATGCACAATACGATCATCAACTGTTATAAGAAGGTCACCCTTCATTCTCGTAGTAAGCCAGAAACTTTTGTTGGGAGGATAAGTATTCAATTATCGTTGGTTAATGCAATTAAAGCTGAGAAATTAATCATTAAGGGATGTGATGCTTATCTTGTCACAATGATGTGTAAAGCAAAGAAAAGTGTCTCGCTCTCTGAAAGTAAAGTAGTTTGTGATTTCATTGATGTATTTCCCGATTATCTACCTAGTTTACCACCAGCTCGAGATGTGGAATTCTCCATCAAATTAATTCTGGAAACACTGCCAATATGTAAAGCGTCGTATAGAATGACACCTAAAGAACTTCAAGAGCTAAACGAGCAACTGAAGGAATTACTTAGTAAGGGTTTCATCAGACCCAGTATGTCTCCTTGGAGAGCACTGGTTTTGTTTGTTAAGAAGAATGATGGATCTATACGTATGTGCATAGATTATCGTGAGTTAAATAAAGTATCTATAAAAAATAAGTATATGTTTTCTAGAATCGATGATTTATTTGATCAGTTATCTGGTGTTGTCATATTTTTCAATATCGATCTAAGATCAGAATATCACCAGTTGCAACTGAAAAATTCATGTGGAGAAAACAACATTTCACACTCGTTATGGTCACTTCGAGTTCTTAGTGATGTCATTTGAACTCACTAATGCGCCATCTGTTTTCATGAACTTGATGCAAAGAGTTTTGAAGCGGTTCTTAGATAAGTTTGTCATCGTCTTCATGGATGATATTCTTATCTATTCCAAGAGTCTGAAAGAGCATAAAGATCACCTGAGAACAGCCCTAAAATTTTTGCGAGCCCATCAGCTTTATACTTAATTCTCTAAGTGTGAATTCTGGCTAGAGTTAGTAGCATTCTTGGGTCATGTAGTTGATGCCCAATAAATTTGTGTGGATCAACAAAAAGTTAGTGCAATCCATAATTGGGTGCAGCCCAAGTCAATAACAGATATTCGTAATTTTCTGTGATTAGCCGACTATTATAGAAAATTCGTTAAGGGTTTCTCTCATATTGCGTCTCCGTTGACCAGTGACAAACTGTAAATCTACGCTTGCACACAAGTATACGTGTTCGAAGTAATAAGTGGAACAGCAAGTTCTGGGAATTTATATCGTCCTCAGGAAATTGTAGTTTTGATACTGAGTCTTATATTCTTTTACTAATATTTAGAATAATTTATTTTTGGGTTTTTGTTGGTTCCTAAATTAACAATACAATTTGCTTAAGGTAAAATACTATTTGTTCAAGAGGAGAGAGTTGGGGATTGATTATGGGACTCGTATGGGCTTGGTGCTGTCATTTAGTCATTGAAACTCATAAAGTATTTTCCTATGCCTAAACAATCAAGAGAACATTGCCTAAACTAGAGCAATCCTCTAATTCAACAAGTTTAAGTCTAGTGCAGCAAGGAGAACACCCTTAGGGTTCTACCTCGGCACATAGACCCTTATGAGATCTTTATTTACTTCAATTCTGATTTCTTACGTTTATGTCACCAAAATGTTACTTTTAGTTAATTGATCTCACAAACATAATTTCCATCAATCTGCATCATGCACATACACACATAATTAGCTAAATGAGAGAATGCATTGGACTCATTGAACTAAGTCACATTATTCAATGGGTGTCAAATGTTCTCTCATTCATTCTACCTTGCTGAGCCACAGAGCAAAATTGATGGGAAGTTAGCTCATAATCATCAATCTCTTAGACGAGCCTTAAGGAATGGCGCTAACGAGTTTGAGAACTTGTCACAAAGTTCTCAGCTCTAATTTGCACTCATTCATTGCTCTAATCCAATTGATGAGCTTTGGAGCATATGTCCTTTTTAATGATAATTCATTTCTAGTTTGATTTAATAAAAAAATTTATAAGATACATCCAGGCATTTTCATTAAATAAGGATAAGAAACAATTCAGATAACAGTTTTTATTCATTTCAAAGCAACGTACAATACCATAGACTCTTACATTGTCCCATAATTACAGCCCAACCCTCTCTAAGGAGGGCTTAGCCTTCCATTTCTGAATTAATACAAAAAGACAGGCAAAATAAAATGAACCTTGACATTGGCTCACAACAAGAAAAATAATACAGAGTTTAGAAGAGGTACTGGGAAACAGCCCAGAGGATTTCTAGAGTTTTCTTGGTATTCCTCATTTTCTTCTTTTTCCTTCTCTTGAGATCTTCTACTGTCTTTTTTTCTTAATCCTTTACAGTTCTCTTCAATTTCTCATTGGAGAGTTCTTTCCTCTTTTTCTCACACCAGCCTCTCTTTTAGATGTTAAAATATTAAAATTTGGAACCCTTGTTTGGTTTGAAATTACCTCTTAAATAGGAGAGTTTTCAGCCCCATGCATTAATCACATGTGACATTTCATCTTCCTTGATTCAATGCAAGCAATTCAAATTTTATTTTGTTATTCACTTGGGATTCATCAAATTTAATGTTACTTCAGGTTTCAAGAGGTTGGGGAAGGCCAAAGGTCTCAAATTGTGTCCTTCCATATGCTGTATTAAATGCAATTTTTGGAGCTTTTTTTGCATCGGGCGTTGAGGCGCGCCGCAGCACGCTGCAGCGATTGCATTTGATTCTGTTGAATTTAACTTTAGATGAGCTGTTCTACTGAGGATCCGTCGTAGCGCGTTGTGGAACCTCCAAACCAAACACTATTCCATTACAACGCACTGTATCGAGTCGAATTAATTCGGTTTATCGCTACGGCGCGCTATGGCAGTTTGAGTTTCGAAAACGCAGAATTGTCACTGTTCAATTAATTCATATATGGTTTTTATGAATTATCTGAAACGCCGTCGGGCGCGCTGTGGCGCGCCGCGATGGGCAACAACGACTTTGTTCCAGGTCTGCATAAATCTTCATAAGGCATAGCGCGTTGTGGCGCGCTGGGAGCGCGTTGCAGCGGTCAAAAGTTCGAAACCGTGGATTTTGGCACTGTTCAATTAGTTCATATAAAGTTTATATTAAAAATCTGAAATGCCGCCGTAGACCGCTGTGATGCATTGTGGTGCGCTGCAGCGCGCTGTAGCGATTTGTTTCCAGTTTAACAGATCAGGTTCCAGGTCTTTGTTTAGTGCACTTGTCCGTCGTGGCCCGCTGGAGCGCGTTGTAGCGCGCTGCGGCGCGCTACAGTGATTTTCATCCAGATTTCTCCAATTTAGCTCTGGCTTGCTTTTTTTTTCCATTATTCCTGAAAATGCACAAATTTCACTCAAATTAAGCCGATTTGTATGATGTTTTAAATGTTTTTAGCACTTTATTTTGTTATACATTACGGATATATCAACCAGACTGACACAAAAAGCAATACCTTTTGTTTGGAGTGTTGACTGCAAAGAGGCATTTCAGAAATTAAAAGGCGCAGCACTCTTAACCACCCCAGTGCTTGTTCTGCCAAAAGAATGTTTAAATTTCCAAGTCCATATTGATGCTTCTGGAGTTGGTTTGGGATGTATATTAATGCAAAAAATGAGAGTGATTGTGTATGCTTCTTGTCAACTTAAACAGCATGAGAAGAGTTACCCAACTCATGATCTCGAACTTGTTGCCATTATTTTTGCCTTAAAAAATTGGCGTCACTATATGTATGGCGTTTAGTGTGCCATTTTCACCGATCATCAGAGTAAAGTACATCTTCACCCAGCGTAATCTTAATTGTCGTCAGAGAAGATGGTTAGAGCTAATTAACAATTATGATCTAAATATTTAGTACTAACCTAGAAAGGCAAATGTTATAGCAGATGCCCTTAGTCGTCATGCTACCCTCTCTGCCATGATCGCTGAAAGTCCACTCGAAGAAGAATTTCGTAAGCTATGCATTGTACCTGTGTGTGGTAACATGTTGAATGTGTTAATAAGTCAAAGTTCCGTTGAACCCACTTTTCGCATAAATGTCTCCATCTCTCAAACAAAGGATGAAGATTATCTAAAGATTAAGGTTGAAATTGAAAGTGGTCGTCGTTTTGATTTGCAGCTACACAATGGAGTCGTTTATCAATGAGATTGATTGTAGATTACAAAATCCATGCATCAAGAAGTCCTTGTTGAAGGTTATAATTCAGGATATTCAATTCATCTTTATTGTCATTGTTTGTTTGAGCTTGTTTCTTTATATGCTCATTTGAAAACATGGGTATGATTAACTAATTATTGCAATATAAATTCTAACTAAGCCTCAATTCTCTTATATAGATGCTCTTAATCTTCTAGATTCAGCTCGTGCTTACTCAAAGTTGGCTCAGTTTCTTGCATATATTTGTTCATATACCAACTAAACTCTTCCATGAATTTTTCTAAGTATGATTTCTCATTTGTCCAATTTGTATTATTAATGTTCATGTCAGGGCAAGTGTAATAGTGTTGGAAGTTGTGATCATCAATATTGTTAACGGGCTTTATTCTCGAATGTGCTAAAGAGTTATTTGTATTACAATCAGAACTTAAATATGCTCCCCCTCACCATCTACACAATTTTGGATAATTGTTGTGCATAACCATAAAATACTTTATATATAAATAAATAAATAAATAAAATGAAAATAAAAACTAAAAATAACAAAAATAATAAACTAACAAATTAAAATGATAAATATATCAACAAATGCTTAAAGCATTATCTACTAACAGATTATCTCTAATACAATACAACCATTTCCCAGTAACGGCGCCAAAATTTTGACAAACCAAAATTACGTTATATGCGGTTACACGCAAGCGTACGTGGTCAAAAGTAATATGAGATGATGAGATACAAAGATTTATTGTCCTCTAAGAATAGTGTGTGATTTGTTATTAGAGTATATCTATTATCAATAATGTTGAAGTAAATGATTATGTTGAGGTTGTTATTCCTAATAATCAATAATGCTAAACTAAACTGGTTTTGTGATCAAATTAGGAAATTTGGGGAGAGTTAGGGTCCGAACATGCATTTTGTTTTAGCTGTGTGCATATTTACTCCCTTTCTAATGCTATGTCATAATTGAGTTGTTCGACTTTTAATTTTGTTATCAATATATCTAGCTTTTCAAACTAGATATGTAAATTGCTAGATTCTATTTAGTGCTTTAAATGAACACACTTGGGTTCAATCTCAGCACATAGACATCTTCGTGATCTTTTAGTAGGTGAAAGTTACCCTTACATCTAAGTGATAAATTTTAATATTTTAAGTACATGATCACTTGGTCTTGATTTAGCTAACAAATTGAGCTGCGAAGCTAAATGAGCTTATGTCACTTTGCTCATAACTTAACGTGCTCTAATACATCTCATAAATTAAGGGTGAGCTATGGGGTTCTATAGATGGGTCTCGGCTCACATGCATCAACTCCATACCTTAATTTGGAGTTGGTAATGGCATACATGAACTATGTCACCTCAACCACTACTTAACATGCAAGAGTTTAACGTTTTGATAGAATTTCGTCGACTTGCTCGTTTTGCTCCAGAATTGGTGAGAACGGAAGCAGCTCACTGCCATCGATTTCAAAGTGGCCGTCGTGACTCAATCAATGATCACATAGTACAGTTGAGGCTCACTAACTTTTCTGAACTTATTGAAACTACAAGAGTCGTTGAACATCATCAGTTCCAAAGGGACTCAAAGCAGAGTTTTTGTTTTGCGTCCTATAGAAATGATAAGTTTAAAAAGGGCAAGAATCCCATCTGGCAAGGTCTATCAGATTGAGGCTGCTGCTACTACCTCAAATTCATTCAAGGGTTGCACAAAAGCCTCATCCATATGGGAAGTGCTACCACAATGGTTGATGATGCTATACTTGTAACAGACCGAATCACATTTTCTTCCAATGCACCTATACAGAAATGGTGGACGGTGTGCACATTGACCACTCCAGACACAAACAAGTCTTCAACCGCACTCCTATAAATCGTAGAGACCAAAAGTTGGCAATAATGCCTCCTCCTTATGAAGCAACTTAAGTTCAGGAGAAGTAAGAATCTTCTGCACTTCAAACCTTTAATATTAAACATCCTCGAAAGCAGGCTTACAACAACAAACCTACTGGTCCAGCTAGAGTGTACATTCTAACTCCTGTAGAAACGGTAAAAGATAACAATGTCGTGTCAGGTAGACATTCCTAATCCTAATTGTTGATTCATCATTTTCCTTGTGCAAGTTATCATGTCTACAATTAGTTAATAGTTAAATTTTTTAAAATTAGGAGTCATTTACATTGGTGATAAGCCCTTTAAGGTAATATTCGATACTGGGGCTACTTATTCCTTTGTATCTAAAAATTTTGTCAAATCTTGTAAACTTACCATTCTACAAATTAGCCAAAACCTTAAGTATTAAACTTCCTTCTCTAGCTCAACTCAACACAGCTAGATTCTGTGATCTTAAGATACCTTGAATAATAAAACCTTTCAATACAAGTTGGTGATTTTTGTGGAGCCTCATTCATGCCGCAATCATGTTAATACTAATATTAACATGATTACAATAAAGCGGTCACCGTATGACAGATTCCCAATTAAAGTCGAATTAGGTTTTTAGTCTAATTCACCGATAATTGTAGATTAGGCCACCTGAAACTGTAATTCATTCATCCATTCCCATAGTGCAGAAAAAAAAGAGAACAATAACTCAACTCAATATAAAAATCCAGAACATTAATTATTACAATAATGAATTAAAATTTAAAGAAAAGACACACTCATCCTCACAAGCAGAAAATAAAACTAGCTAAACCTCATTAATAATAGGAAGGTCCTCATCCTGGCTATACGCCTCACCTTAAAGCCACCTCCACAAACCCTCTCAATCTGACATTATTTCTATATTTTGAAAAATAACACCCATCTTTTCCCATGCATGTCTGTTTACCCTTTTTTTTCTCGTCTCCAATTCTCTTCTATTTCTGAAGTCTCTCTACTTTTGAACTATTGATGCACAGTGCATTTTTCAGCTTCAGTAAATTTGCATACTTTTTTTTGCTTTGAATCTGATTGATATAAGTTCTGGTATGATGCAGGAACTGCAATCAATGATGTTGTACCCCGTTTGAAGCTAACGGAAGCCTGAATGATGGTTAGTCAATGACTTTCTTCCCTTCGCCAATAAAAGAAAAAGTGCAAAACTGAAAATTTGAAGCTTATATTTTATTTGTGAGCAGCAATCATTAATAGTGTGTTGAGTATTTAAAGATTAAAATCGTTCAACATAAGAAAAAAAAAAGCATTCTGCCGCATCAAATGCCACTGTTTGGGCGCATCGAATTCATGTTTTGATTCGAACCCTTTTTCAAAATGCTGCTAACGTAGCTTTTCCCAGTTTAAAATGGTTATTTATCGATATGACACTAATTTATATGCATCTATATAACCTTTGATTTTCACACACTAGTAAAGAAGCTACTGAATCCAGCTGGTACAGTCGGAAATCTCCCCCGCAAAGAGCCATTACTCATTTACTATGTTAGATTATTCCCAAATTACATGGTCAAATATTTGAACCTTGCTACGTTTTGGGAAGCTTTTTAGTTACTTCGCTTTAAACAAAACTCCCCTAAATCAAATTTGTCATTTTGGGAATTTATACTCTTATCTACTTCAAGAAGCAACTCTTAGAATTTAGTTTTACGGGAATAGTTACTTCAGTTTCTAAAAATTATTATTTTGGTTTTGGGCTCCATCACCATCAATGGGCACTAACTTTCAAGTTATTCGTTTACCTGCTGAAAATACTTTGGCAAGTGCAGAGCATTCAAATAATATCAACTCATTCTACAGAAATTTCACAACTTTCTCTGTATAGCTTCATACTAATTCAGTTAGGCAACTACAACTCTTTCAAATAGAGCCCTAATCATTTGATATGGATTAGATCCGATTGAAAAAAAGCTAAACAACTCAACATACATAAAAGATAATATAAATTTATACATGTGTAAAGACATTTGAGACTACAAAGCAAACTGAAATTATAATATTTAAATTAGCCTGCAAACTCAAAAATTTATATATTTGTCTTAGATTAAAAATTACAAATTCAAATCCCGTAGTAGGCGCTCCCTAAGCCTTGTCGTCCTTCGATGGATCTTTTGTCGAAACCTTGTGATCCAACTCTTTAGGAGCGATTCCTTCTGCAGACCTAACAAAGTAAATTGCCTTAAATATATTTTAACAAAAAAATGTGTATCTTTAATAGAATGCCTAAATCCTTATACATTTTAATCTCAAATTTTGTGTTTACACTACATAAAAAACTAAACCATATATAACCAACCGTCTTTTATATTGCGACACATGTAGTTGTGATCTCCTATCTTGATGCTGTTGTTGATTGAGCTTCCACCCCCTTCACCACCACCTAAACCCAAATATCAATAAGATTTATCAAATCCTGCACTTGCATGATTTGCTTTAGATGGAGGTGAATTGAGACCAACTCCTCATTCTGCCCAAACAATTCTTCTATTCCTATATAAATGATATATAAGAAAACCTTTTTCCTTTTTTCCCGTTAGTAACATTAGCTAACAACATTTCCTCATCTACTGTAGACCCTACTAATCCAAAAAATACCTTCAAGAAAATCAAATCAAGTGCAAGTTGGTTGAGTTCAATGATGCACAAATAAAAACGTGAATAGAGCTTTCCTGCTTTCATAGTGTTCCCATCTTCATATGATTTCTATTTTAAACATCGCAGCTTGTAATCAAAAGTAGAGAGCAGCGCTGATTTCAAACTCCGCAAACGACTTTTTTGTGGTAAATTCGCTTTTAACGTTGCAATGAACCTATGTTGAATAAAATGTACCCAAAACTGAAGCATTAAACTGAACCAATACGTGCACATGGGCCTTACAAAGCAAAATAGTTCATCTCCCCATAGTATGCCAAACACGTCTTTAACTTTACTCATCAATTGAAAAAAGGATCTCATGCTGAAATCATGGAAGTTCAAGATATGAAAAATCAGTTTGTTATTTGATTTCGGTCGCAGCGACTAAGACTGAGGGGAGATCACAATGTAATGGGTCACAGTGAAGATGACCAAGGTTTGAAGGGCAACAACATTAGGGAGAGAAAAATTATATAAAAAGATGAACAGTTGCAATTAATGGGATGGTATATTTGGTGAAATGTGTAGAATTGAGTGTTTTGTGAAAAGCATATAGAATTTGAGAGTCTAATGGGCAAATAATAAAAAAATATCCCTAAATTATTTGATTTTGATTAATGTGCGGGTTGTGAAGGGCAGTGGGCTAGGGTTTCCGAGTACTTTAATTGTCTTGCTGGGCAAGATATCTTTTTGTCAAAAATTAGTGAAGAATACTCGTAATTAAAAAACTTTGAATCCACTTTAATCGAATAAGGAATGTTCATGAGCAAGGGCTGTCTACGAATCATTTTCATCCGCTAGGGTTTAGACCACTTAACCTTGAACTTTCTTTGTTAAGGATCGCTAATGGAAATCAGGCATATACTAAAGGGATCGAAACTCAATTAAAATTAAGGCAAAATACAGAATCTGCGCGCGACTGAAATAATATAAAGCTTACTTGGAGGCCGTGGCAGATTCCTCTTCAAGCCAGTTCCGTATGTGACGCATGTTACTACGGAATATGGCCGCCGACTTTCTCACGTCGCTGCGCAGGAGGACGACCGCAGCGCTTACAGCCGCCACGGTTAGAATGAAATTAGTCAGTGCCATGGGGGAAAGAAAGAGAAGCCTGAAAGAAAAAAAGATCATTCTTCTCGCATTTGAAAGCATTAAGCATAGTAAACAAAAACAAAAAACCCTAATATGTGAGCCATGATTTACTTCCTCAAATCCTCCCTCCAAACGATAAGGATGGAAGTGGATTTAATGTAAACCCAAACCTTGCATTAGGGAAGCTCAAATCACGTAAATGTGAAGACAATGACTAAATCGCAGTCATGAAATCCCACATGTGTAGGATTTAGTGATTTACAAAATGGAAAAGCAAAGCCAAAGAAGAGAGGAAGATATGCTGCGATAGAGAAAGATCGCAACGATCTTCAAGGAAACCTGAGCTGAAGGAAAGGGGCGATCGCAGGAGAGGCTGAAAATTCGGCGACCATAAGAGTAACTCCTCCACACGTCATACACAATAAATTAAAGGGAGATTTTCATAATTGGCATATAGTATATTAAAGAGAAATTGGTAGCAAAAAAGTTTATCTAATAAATTTTTTTTTATTGTATTTAATATAAATTTTAAGAATAATATTTATATTATTTTAATATAAATAAATATACATTAATAAAATATATCCAAAATCTATTGAATAGACTTTTTTAAATACTATCAATAGGTCTAAATAGCATTCCTTATTAATTAAATAACCTATAAAGTATTATTAACAAAAATGTATACATAACCATATATATTATTAATAAAAAGAAAATTATATTATTTTTTATTTTTCATTTTTTATTGAAACAATTTCACATTTTGTGTCCAGAAATGTAAAAAAGTTAGTACTTTTTTTATTTAAAAAAGAAAAATATTATATAACTCTCAAATATCTATTAAAAAGTATAGATGATTAGGATTTAAGATTTAAAAGATATATTTTTATGAGCTCCATAAACAAAAGTGAATTTAATAATATTTTTTTATTCCACATAACTACCTAAATTCTAATCATCCATACTTTTTAAAAAATATTTAAGAACTATATAAAAATACTCTTTAAAAAATATGTGTCAACAAATAAAATGTTGCGGCTAGAGTTGTAAGAAAATTTGTGGCTATCTAAGGTGTGGAGTTGTGTGACATCCCTCAATTTCAAATACAAAATACGATATCATATTTAAATATTATTATTTACAGTATTTTACATGAGTATTATTTTTATTTGATAAATGAGAAATAAAATAAAAGTGTTTTTTTATTTCAACATTGATCTAGCTCGTCTTTGAAATCTTGACCTGACAAAAAAATGTGCAGGCTAAAAATTCTTTAAAGAATATTTTAAATACTTTGAATATTATTAATTACATTATATATAAATAGAGAAAATATGAAATAAAAGAGGATTAATCAATAGGAATTGAAAATCAAATTATCATTTTTTAAGGCTTTTCATAATTCTCTTAAAAACAAAAATCAAATAATATTTGAAGTAATAATAAAAAAATTGCATTGTTCTATCTAAAAGAAGAATAATAAATAATAATATTATTCAATTGAGTAAATTACTCAAACATTGAGGAATCAGATATATTTTTTATAATAATAAACTTAGTTTAATTCTATATAACAATTCATTAATACTATCCCCTCATAAGATTATAACTTCCAAAGTATGATAACCCTAATATTATTGATTATTACAGTTTCAACTAGTAACAATCTAGACAAAGAAACTAGGAAATAGCTCATTAGCATCTAAACTATATGTTAAGCATTATATTGGTGTGTTATTAAAATTTAATTGTAATCTAATTAGTGTGTTATTTTCATAATATATTTAAAATGATTTTAATTATAATTAGCGCATATAAGCCTCACCAAATCTCACAAAATAATAATTTTCTTAAATTATGTAGCATATTTCTCAAGGCAAAAAGAATTGATAAAAAACAATTGCTATACTCTTTAAAATATGCACGAAATGAAATATAATGATAAATTATTTCTGATTTCAAATTTGACTTTCTTTAACAATTGCTATACAGTACCCCCTTTGTGAAGAATGCTGCTTAACTCTAATGTTTTTATTTAGTGATTGACTTGTCAGAAGAACCATCCATTAGGTAGAGATGAATGCAAATTCCAATCTAACACCTTATGGAATTATTTGATACCAACCTGTGGTGCCCCACCGCTTAATCCACAATTATTAGGCTAAGGGGTGGTGTGTCACTTTGACAAATCCTTCACTTAACATTGAATTAGGTGTAACCCCTAATCCACTAGTAAGGAATAGATGAGCCACTGCATGCATGCTATATAATCAGTCACTAAGTAAATAAAGAATCAGAGTGCGGAAGCAAAACAAAATAAATATACATTCAATTTACCACAATAAATGGAGAAAGGGTAACATACAACTCAGAATAGAAAGTACAGTAAAGAAAAATACAGTCAAAAGTACTTGTATTATTACAGTATTTTAAAAATAGTTTAAATGAACCGAAAGAAAACTACTCGTCCTCACAATAAGCTGAAAAGATTAAACAGCTTCAGCTTCTTCTTGATGCTCCTCCTGAAGATAAGGCTCATTCTCTTCAGCACCAAGCTCCTCAAATCTATCTGATTCTGATATTATCGATTTCATGATAATAAATGAAATTGCCATATTCAAAAATATGAATTAATACTATCCCCTCAGTAAGGATTAGGGTTGTTATAAATGCAACAAAATTAAGGAGTAAGACTCCTAAATAGAGTAAAAAACTAGCAAATAGTTAAAGTGATGAAAATGAAAAGTTTATTTTATTTTATTGCATTTTATTTAAATTTTATTGTATTTTGGGACCGTGTTTAAGTGTTTTTGGGTTCATCAGGCGTGAATATTGTTGTATCATTTTTTAAGGTATTTTAGCAAAATAAAAATAAAAAACAAAACTTAAATTTCAAATTTAAATTTAATATTCCACAAAATTCACATTCCATAACCAAAAAGTTTTAATATTAGAATATTTTGTGAATTATGATAAAAGTAAAAAATTTGAAAAAAAATGATAGGGTTTCATTATCAAAGGCTTTTACCTTCAAGAGTTTTGTAACCTTATTATCAACTTTAAATGATTATTATTTCTCATACTATTATTCAATTTTAATACGTCAATTTCTTTTTATGACACAATGTAGCAACGCTATATGAAAGAAAAGCTCGTGCTAAATGGGTTTATAGAATTCACATATGATAGAAATGCATTAAACTTAACTAGTAAATAGTATTTGTTCAAGGTCTATCCATACACCTTCCATGTCATTAAAGTTGACATTAAACACTTAGTTTAAATTTTTTATTATTATTATTTAAGAATGTTAATAAAAAATATGGTTACTCATTTAACCTAATGTCCCAACCTTATTCAAGCCTTTAAGGCCATAGGACTCACATGCATTATGATAAAACATACTTTACAAGTTGAACCTTCATAAGCCTTAGAATTTGGTACACTTGATGTATAGGCCCTTTACCTTTGATCATAAATGATAATGAGATACATAATTAAGTGATTTATAGTATTTTGGACCCAGTCTAAGTTAGCCCCTAAGCTCACTAAGGCTATAAAGTCACACCACTACCTTTCTTTTTTAAGGCCCATAAAAGTCCTAACACTTCTAAAGTGATTTGGAAGCTTGAATTATGAACTAGCTTTGTTAGATTGGACTCTATGGCGCCCCACCTATTAATCATCAATAATTAAGGCTAAGGAGAGGTGTGCCATTTTGGCAAATCCCTCACTTATCATTAGATTAAAAAGTAATTCTTCAATCCACTAATAAGAGAAGGATGTGCCATGAATAATGTAACACAATCCATTCACTAAGTATATACATTCATCGGAGTATGAAAACGAGATAGTAAAATATGCTACATCCAATCCACCACAATATAAGTACGAAATAAACATGCAACTCATATTAAAATAGTACAGTAAAAGAATATACATAAATATCAAAATTATTATAAATATTAAATAAGTCTTAATGAAAATGATAAAGCTCTCATTCTCATAAAAATAAAAGAGAAGCTAAGCTAAGGATCCCCATCGGCATCACACTCCTCCTCCTGAATCTAACCTTTAGAAGGCCCGACTACCTTAAATAATCCAAAATCTATCATTATCGGTTTCACAATAATAGGGTGTAATAACCCAAGATTATTACCCAGCTTGATTTTAGCTTAACCATATATTAATTTAATTCATCTAGCCATTAGAATCAATCTCTACAGATTTGGTGCGATTCGGAGCTAAATCAAATATTTTGGATTATTTTAATATTTAATTAATTAGAAAAATTGAGGTTTTTATTTGACCTCAAATTCAAAATCCGACATTGTTGTTGTGATCGTCACCCCCAAATTAGTTAGGGGTGATGTTTTGGACGCGTTTGGAAGTCATCGGATTTTCGCGATTATTTTAAATATAATTAATTACCTCAAAAATTAGCATAATTAAATAATCTTCAGAATCAAAATCGACTTTGTCATTGAATTCCTCACCCCTAAATTAGCTATGGGTAAATTTTTAGAATTTTTTGGAGCACATTTATTAAATATGAATTTTTAATTAATTAAAAATTTAGAAAAATAAATAAATGATTATTTAATTAAGAAATTTTATTTTCTTAAAGTGCTTTGCTGGCTCCCTCCTCTCTCTATTCGGCGCCCCCCATACCCCTTCCCATCGCACGTAAGGGGCAGAGCCCCTCCCCCTTCTCCATTTTTCTTTCCTTAGGCCATGCCTACTCTCCCTTCATCTTCTTCTTTAAAGGCAGCTCTCAAGCCTTTCTTCCTCTCTATTTTGCAAAAAATGGAAACCCTAGCCTTCCTTCTCCTTTGGTGGCTGAAGAAGAAGAAGTTTTTCCTCCAATAATTTTGAGTCTTCTTCCTCCTTTTCTTGCAAGGTCAAAAGTACATATTTGTTCTTTTTCCTTGATCATTTTATTTCTCTATTATACTTATTCGCATCCTTAGACATTCATAATTAAGTATGGAAGCCATTATAGTTCTTCAAAGTAATATATCTCATGCTCTATTTTCTCCCATTTTGCATATCCTGATGTTTATCTCTATTGTTCGTATAGTTAGGATGATCCATTTTTTTCGATTTTGGTATCAATGGAAAAGTCTCAGAAAGACCTTTCCATCAGTATATGGTGCCACTCGTGAGATGCCCAAAATCGGGAGTATTGGGTTCAAAAGTAAACCCTTTACGGGTTTTGCACTGGCGAAATGGCGCCCGACTTGCAGAAACTGATTCATCATAGCGCACCGTAGCGCGCCGTAGCATGTCATAGCGCGCTACCGCATCTTAATAATATTGTGATGTATAAAATTACAATCTGATGAAAATAATGTAAATCCGTCGTAGCGCACTACAGCGCGCTGTAGCGCACTACCGAGCTTCATAGTGCGCCGTAGCAACCGCCTTTCAAAAATCAAGTGCTGAAACTGCTGTAACGCACTGCATCACCTGAAAGCGCTGTCGCGCACCACTGCATCGAGACCCACCGTAGTGCCCCGCAGCACCCAAAATTTTCTGAAAGTGCCCAGAAATGGCTGAAATGGTCAAAACTTCGCTGTTTTGCATTTTAAGGTCCCTAGGACCTCAGTAGGACTGGATTATATCAAATTTGAACCTAGTTTATGTAAAATTGAGCATTGCATAAAATTTTATGTGTAAATTAAATTTGAAACTTTGTCATTTTTAAGTGCTTAAAACCTATTATGTATCTTAAATGTCTTATGCCAAATATTAAAGAATAGGATATTTGATTGCTTATATTAATCAAGTATATCTTACTAACTAAATGGCATGAAACTTAAATCATTTAGATTTATAATCAAGTGCTAACCATTTTGGTTTGATTTATGATTTGGTTATCCTTAATTACCTTCTACTTTGTCATTTATATTTATATATTTTCTTGATATTATGATGTATATTAGAGAACGTTAGCATTTAATTAGATACCTTGATATGTTTAAATTGATATTAAACTATAAGTGAACATAAGAATCCTGAGAACTTGATTAAGTAGATGATACTTAATCTAAATATAAAATTTGATATCAATAATACACCAATAATATATTGATTTATCATTAACCTTTAAATTAACAATTGGTCTTAATTTTGGTAAGGCTAGGGGTTAAACTCTAACTTGTCTTGATTAAGATCTAAATCTCAATCACTAAATCAATTAACTTGATTATAAGATAATTCAATTAATATTATTCCAATAATGCATCTGATTTAGTATTGATCTTAAATTATTAAATTAGAAGTGCTAAGGTTAATATTAAATCTATGTGATTGAATCATCTGAATCTAAACTTTGGATCTTTGATTTTCTCTTATATAAGACTATTAACATAAGATGGATAATAAAATTATAATGATTTATAAAAAGATTTAACTCTAATAATATCTTTAATTTCATCCCATGATTGTAGAATAGAGTATGATCGGATAGATTTAATTTATCTGATAAGTCTATTAAGTAAACTGGAAAGTTAACTTAAGAGATAGAAGAGTGAGATCTCAAGAGTCTTACTTTAGAATCATTCTTGAAATGCTTAAAGACCTTAAATATTGATACAATGAGGTATGAAGAACTTTTGTAACTTATTGAGGTAGGAATCTTAGATGATCCTTCATAACCTTAGAGGTTGATCTTAACACATTGTGGTAAGAATTACCTAAAACTCCTAGAATATCACTTCTCCCTTGCTATAGCGATCATTATTGAGTGATCATTTGATCACATATGTGGAGCCTTGTGTAAGACTCACCTATTTAGAGTAAGGATTAATATATTTGATAAATCTTTATTTATTAAATAGAGTTGTCTAAACCTAGATTATTGGTTGGGTATAGTATGGTATACTCATAGTACTGGATTATTTCAGTAGTATTCGGGAATGGTTGAGTCATTATAAGCAAGATTTATCTTTGTGCTATCCTGTGGGCTTAGGCAGATATAATCTCGCTTAGAGTAAACTAATCGATCCTAAGAGTGTTATAAATAGGGACTCGTTCCTTAGTTTGATTAAAATACAAATCACCATCGGGTGATGCCTCCTAGTGAAGATCGCTTCAATAGGTGTGACTTAAACAAACTAAATAATTCGAGTCACCTTTTTTAAGACACTAAATGTGATTGTGAGTTGGGCATCCTAATGACTTAGCTTGAAATACCAATCGCCATCGGGTGATGCCTCCTATGGAAGATCGCTTTATTATGGTGGCTTAATCAAACAAAGTGTTAAGAAGTATCTTTCTTGCAAATATGCTAAATATGTGTATATAACCATCCCATCTAATAATTTTTTAAATAAACTCTCAACTTTAATCAATTATTGAGATTAGAATTTAGAAGTCAGAATCATTTTAGCAGAATTCTACATAATGGAGACTTTGAATTCATTATCGAATTTCAAAGCATTTTCTGAATTTCTGGATTTATCTCATATAGCTTTGAAGCATGAGCATGAGCATAAGCATGATGTTGAGTATCAATAATGATGTATGAGTATTAGTGATGATTTATGGGTTACGGAATACTACATACATTGACTGGGGAATTTCATGATGCATCGGTATCGCAGTTCCCAACTAGATGTATGTATGTATTGAAGCGTATGACTCATAGCAGTTCAGTGATATTTTAGTTGTATATCAGTAACATACAATATTATGGCATATTTAGATGCACAATTTCAGTGGCATACAACATAGTTTTATATGCTAGTACTCAATTTGAGATCCACTACTATTTTTGGTTTACTTTTAGTATTCAATTTATAGTTCAGTTTTACTTTATTTTACTTCAGTTTTGTACAATTTTATACAGTTTTATAATTTCAGTTATCTTTATAGTATTACTGTATATTTATTTACATTATAAAAATATTAAATGATTAACTAAAACTATTTAGATTAGTTTTGGTGTGTTAGATTTATTGTTTAATACATGGTACTTTTGGGATCCGGCAATTTACTAGATCTTGAGCAGTATATTGAGCCAGGTCAGGAGAACACCCAGGAGATTTAGGGGGAGCCTATGGAGCTCTAGTGGACTATTTTCCAGCTTACTATTTTGCTTAATTTATTTCAGTTCAGTAGTTAGCTTTTATTTCTGTATTTCAGTAAACTATTTGTACTAATTCTGGATGTATTTTTCCTTTTTTTTCTGAAATAATATTTTATTCAACTTCTATGGTGAATGTTATTGGATGTTTACTTTAGCTTTCACACTCTATTTATATACTACATATACTTAGTATTATAATGTGATCAATATATTGGAAATGCTGATATCTTATACATATATTAGATTCCTCATGTGTTTTACATCTAATGTATATATTAGCCTAATACTTAGGATAATGATACTTGTAATGCCTCACTATTAAGATAAGGATAATGGATGTTTACTTTAGCTTCCACACTCTATTTATATACTACTTATACTTAGTATTGTAATGTGATCAATATATTGGAAATGCTAATATTTTATATATATATTAGATTCCTCATGTGTTTTACATCCAATGTATATATTAGCATAATACTTAGGATAATGATACTTGTAACACCTCACTATTATATTAAATATAATAATCTAATAATGGGTGTTACGGTAGTATCTAATATTGAGTTAGGTGATTCCAACTCAATATTTGATACTACATTTTATTATAAGGATTTAAGGGTGGAAGGAAATTCAATTATTCCAACTTAAACATTCATTATTTATACAGTAAAACATATCTAAACTGATACTGTTTAAACTAATAACCTCTATAATCTAATACAAATGTCCGGTACCAACGTTGGGCCCACTTGTAAACTAATAAATCTTTGTAATCTGATATTCAATAACTTTTCGTGGTCCCACAACTTTTTCAAAGTGATATTCGCTACAGTATGTATAAAAAAAGGCTCAAACCCCTACAAACTGACCTCAAAAAAGCTGACATTGCGAACTAAACACGCCTGAAAAAATTTGTAATCCCCTTCTATACCATTTGCCTGCTCCGGACCGTGGAGAGCTTGTCCTTCATCCTTGTTATAGCATTGAGGAATTCAGTGTTATCGTCGTCCTGCTACGTCTAGAAGTTTTCTAGAGATTGAAGTATCTTGTTCGCCTCCGCTGCTGTCACCGGGGGCGGTGGTTCCTGGCTATCGTCAGCCGCCATCCACATAATCTAGCTTGAGGTATTCTTGAATGATGTCATCCACATCCGGCACATAGGACACAGTTTGTTCTCCCGGAAAGTTAAGAAGGTTCCGGACATCCATTAGATTTTCATACTGGAGCTGCCGGATCTGTGTCTCAAGCTCCTGGACCACCTCATTTTCAATGTGGTCCTGCTTCGGAGCCGGCACACCTGCCTCATTAGTGCGGATCTTGCAGTGCAAGAAGCAGATCTTGATAGTGTCTGCTTTTACATCAGATCCCCAAGCTACCACTGCCATCCGAATTGCGACAAGGACATCAATCTTTTTAGGGGCGGCAAGGTTGTCTTCCAGACCCTGAAGAAGGAGCCGGTTAAACTGCTTGCGGTAATAGGCCTTAAAGTTGCGAATGATCCCAGCATCGCACGGCTGAATCTTCGAAGTGGTGTTCGGCGAAAGGTAAGAAACGGTTGTGTTCCGCAGTTGAACCTGCTCCGAATGTTCTGTTGGCGGAATATGGGAGCTGCAGTTGTCAAGGATGAGAAGAACAGAGCGGTTGCCATGCAACGGTCGAATGCTTTGAGCCACTCGAGAAAGATGATCTAAGTTATCCAAGCTTTCGTGTTGTTCAGGTATTGGCAGTCGAGGTTGCCACGGTTGATGTTCTTGAAGCACCGTGGGTTTTGGTATTTCCCGATGACCAACAGCGGCACTTTGTCACTCTCGTCTCCATTGCAACACACTGTCACAGTGATCCGTTCCCTGTTTTGCTTGCTCCCGTCTCCATTTCAACACACTGTCACAGGGAGTTGTCTGCCTGCCAGGAAATAGAGCCTTAGAAAATGATCGATTTGTTCAACGGGGACCGACACAAACCAAAACCCACTTGCATGCGATAGAAAAGACCAGTTTCATCCATGTTATAAATATTTTTCCAAGCAAACTTATTCAACGTCTCACGGATGGGGTGGGAAGTGTGTTAATGATGACAGTCATGTCCACCGAGCCACTCTCTCCAAACCGGCAGAAGGAACGTATGCCATGTCGGGCTTTGAATGATTCCAGCCAGCCATTCGAAAACTCAAACGCCTCATGGCCAGGGTAGAGGCGGTCCAGGATCCGTGAGGCATTCTCCTTGATGAGATCACCACTCATATTGACACGTTCCTGGTGAGACTTGAAGAAATCCACAAGTGCAGACTCCATCTCGGGATACTTAACGGTGCGCTGGCATTTTCGTGATGGAGACGAAGGTCCGAAGATCTTGGTCTAAAAGCTGGGTTGGTCTACGCTCGGTTGGTACAAAGAATGCCTGGCGCGAAGGTTTCTCACGGAGGGGGGGGTACATATAAGGGGGTACAGTACAAAAAGGGGGAAAAGGGGTAAAGGGGGAAAATTTTATCCGACCTCCATTAACTAATAACCTCCCTAATCTAATATCGACCTTCTGGTCCCAGCAGTATTAGTTTAGACATGTTCTACTGTAATATGAATTTACAAATGACATAAAAGAATAGTTTACACACATCACAAAATATTAAATTTACAAATGTTTATAAATAAAACTGATTATCACATAAAGAAATAAAAGTGAATTAACTTCTCCCAGTTATTGCTCAGGTTCTTCTTTAACCGCAGGTTCTGATCCTTTCTCATGATCTACCATAATTTAGTTTTTAAATACGGTAGAGCACAGCCAAAAAAAAGAAAAATGTGGTTATACTTTAAAAGCTTAAGTACACTATAAAAAGTAGGCTAATATATTATTAAACATATATCACATTAGCTATTTACAATATATTTAAATAGGGCAAAATGCAAAAGACTGAACAAAAAGGAAAAATAATGTCAAAGGCTGTAAAGAATATAAACAAACTTGCTCAGTAATTTAAGATGTCCAATTTTACATTAAATATATTAATAAGGCATAAAAGCACTTTAAAAGAGGAGCATGATTATGTCCAAATAATCAAATGCAAGGTAATAGCAGAAGACAGTGTAGAAAAATATGAAAATAATAAGTAAAGCTATACTGTAAGTATATAAAGCTGTAACGTAAAGAGCTGCAATAAAGTAAACAAGTAAATAATCTCAGTCTCAAGGACTGAATGTATGAAAATGCAATCATAAAAGATTGTAAACTGTAAATGTTATTTAATTATCTTATATTTTTGTACTGTGCGCAGAACAAGCGATGAGTTGAGTACGTCTGCTCAACTTATCTATAAGTTGGGTTAAAAGCAAACACACACATTCCCCTTAAAGGAATTATGTGGTCTCCAAATACTCCAATAACCTTGCTTAGGCAAATGACAATTGTACTAAAATCATCCATTTAGACTCATCTGAAATGTTTTATTAAACTGTTTATTATATGCATAAAATTTGATGTATGAATCAAGATTTAGGTTCAATGCGTGGCAGCACAAGAAATTTATCAAAATATTATAAATCGTGTGATATCCATTTGTTTTCTATTTTTGATTTTATATTCTAATAATTGCACATTCACAATGGTTGCCCACACATAGACCGTCCAAATTGTGATATGACATTAAAAAAAATAATAAAGAATGATGTCATTCTATAATTATAATATACTCACGAGTCTAAATTTTGAATATCATATCAAAAAATTGAATATATTAATACTGAGCACATGAGACATTATGATTAGTGAACTGTCAACACTTTCTTAAAAACAAAGAAATAATTTATTTTCAAAGAGAGTGGTATTACAAAATGAGAAGTGTCAACAAGTTTAATCATAAGAAATATAAAGTTTATTAAAACTTATGACTAGTCCTTTGTTATCATATTACAATAACTTTGCATGCTGAAACACAAATACATAATTTCAAAAAGACTCCTTACAAGTTTCAATTTATTACAAGAACAATGGCACAAATGATTTTGAAGGCAGAAATTTGGACAATTAATATTAAAACTGAGAGCCACAAAGGAAAACTACAACTGAGAAAGGAGGGGTCAAAGTTCATATTACACGTGCTAAAACAATCTCGATACCAAGTTCTATTAGAGTTTTCGATCAAATCAAATCCCATCTTTAAAAAAAATGAATCTCAACTGTGCATTAATTCATAAAAAAAAATTGGATAGAATATTATGTTTTCCCTTAACAAAAGCATATAAAACGATACATTTTTTCAACAAATATGCACAAAGTATTGGGTCTCTTACTTGGCATCAACTCTTTTATAAATAGGTGTACAAGTGTGATTGATGCGCCCTACTTACATAATTAATGGGAAATATTTCTTTCATATGCTGATTTTATTTATACTAAATTGTGTTCCTTATATTTTTCTTTGAGTAGCAATATAAAATATTAATATTTGGTAAAATGTGTTATGCAAAGCATTGTAATATGTTTAGATATTTTAAACATATGGAGATATCATATATTGTGGCATTTGAATATCATTTTTTTTAAAAATGGCACTGACAAAAAGATATACTAGTATTTTTAATAACATTGTTATACAGCATCATAATAACATTAATGTTTAATAATTTATCAATGATCAAAATTTAGTACTTGACAAATTACATATGACTAATTCAATTAATTTATCATTTTATGAGCATATAAAATGGAATAATCTATAACGTTATGCTCAAAGTTTAAGTAGTTATGCTAAGGAGCAATTGAGATGCTTCACAAAAAGAGACGTTGATTTAGACTAATCTCAAGCACTTTGAAATCCAGCACCTAAACATACATGTCATACAACTATCAAGTTAATTTCACACAAACAAGATTATATGATTAATAATTTGCATGATATATAATGTAAGAATACACTTGAGATTATGTTTTAATCAAATAAATATTTGTATTTAAAAGAAAAGAATAAGGAAGTCAAACAGTATTAATTGAAATCAAGAAGAAAATAAATAAAGTGTTACAAAGTGGCACATTTTTCACAATTTGACATCAAGTAAATATGCATAATCTTTGCAATGTCAAATCATACGGTAAATAAAAAAAAATGATCTAGCTTTGTATAAAGATTACCTCACATCACAAAATTAACTATGAGTACTATTAATCATTCAAGTTGTTTTCATATGAACTATACTTGATAGGAGAATTAGGTGGAGTATCTTATCGGATCGTCGTGAAATGGTTACTAAGGTTTGGGAAATCGTTTGGTTTGCGCCGATTCCAGAAACTCTTCCAAAAACTCCCCATTGAGGAGATGAGACTCGGATAAATAGAGAGGTAGCGTTGGATTTACCTTCCTACGATTGGATGAAGTTGCGGCGGTTTGATCTTGTGAAAACCTCATATTGGCAAGAGTAGTGGCACTCCCCACGCGTCGCCTTCGTGCGATGGAAGGAAGAGCCGATGGATTGGCGTGCGAATAGATTAGGATTTAGGGTTGCAGCTTGCCGATTTAGATAAATAAGGAGGATGGATTTATTAGTTTATTAATTAATTTAATAAATCAATTATTAAATTCTTGTATTTAATTAGATCTATATGATTATATGCTTTCAAAAAATTAAAAAAAAACAAATTGCTCTTAATTAAATTAGGGTGACGGACTCAAAAATGCAGTCAAAATTTTAATCAGAAGTCATCTTACTTATTTCAATTTTTTAGGTCTCAAAAATACAATAAAATATTCGAGAAATTTTGACGGTTTCCAAAACTCACCAAAATTTCACTTAAAGCTAATTTGGGTGTGAGAAACGTAATGACAAAGTCCAATTTTTAATCTGAAGTCAGAATAATTTTTTCATTTTCTTGATTTTAAATAATTATCAAAAATTAGGATTCTGTTTATTTAATTTCCAAACTTAAGCAAATCTTCTGTACTTGCTCTTAATGATTTATTAAGTCTGTTAGAGGAGATTAGACTATTAAATAATGATTAACAACTTTGGGTTATTACAATATTATTCTTATCTTAAGTATTAGCTCTTTACCCTCCTCAAAGTTGAGTCAGTAGCCCTTCAGATGAGTTTGGCTTCAGCCGTTCGGGGAGACAGGATATTCCTCCCCGAGTGGCGCACCGCTCTGCCACCAAATTTGATTATTATGATCGCTCTTGCGCGTAACGACGGGGCGGGGCGCTACATAGGGCCCCAGCCAAAGAAAAAAAATCTGGTTTGACATATTGTTTAAGTACATTTTAGGCTGTCATTTTTTATGAATTTTATGATATCACCATTTTACTTAAACTATAAAATAAGTAAAGCGTAAGGGTGCAACAAACATACAAAAGAAAGAATAAGTTATAAATAAAGGCATTTATAACTAAGCAACATGTGAAATAGAAAAATATACCTCAACTCCAAAGCTGTAATAATGTTAGGCATATAAATAAAAGCAAAGTAAAGAAAATATTGAAGGAAAAGATACATCCTAAACATGCTTATGATCACTTAACATATGCAGGTTAAAAATAAATAATTTGATTTTGATATGTATAGTAAACAATAATAGAAAGTAGCATCCTGTAAGTAAGTAAGTAAGTAAAGTAAAGCTGACTGAAGTAAAATACAACAGTAATGATAAACAGTAAATAATAAACAATGAACAGTAAATAGTAAGGTATATAATGACTGTCATATCAGAAGAGGTCTAATCTAGCATGCTGCAATAAGTATATGTATATATATTTCTAGCATCATCTGAGGCCAGGTCGGAATAATAGAATAAAAACTGAACTAAAGAGGCAGTAGTCACAAATGCAGTAATATTTTAGTTATTTACTTTATTTCTGTGGACATATCCAAAAATAGCTGATGAGACAAGCACATCTGCAAGATTGTTCGGGTTTCAACTCCTCAATGAGTAATATTAAGTAATTCTTATTTCTCCTTACCCCTGTCAAATAAGGTAAATACATGAGATTAACAAGTAACTGAACCCTATGCAAATATTATCCTAAATTATTTTATGTTTTCATTTCATGCAACAATGATATCTTATATGATATGTTCAAAGAAAAAGGCACAGAATACAAGGAATGCAAAAGCAACAAGTAAAATAATAGTGAGCAAGGGACTCTACTACATAATGTGACATCAGTTATTATTTATTAAACTATTTTAACTATTCCAAGTTACACAAATTTAGGATCTCTAATTCCTACTATCGAGTGCAGCTTAAAAGCACGACTTTATAAGTTAAAAGCAATTATAACTGATCAGGTTCTAATTTAATTCAATTAATATTGTATACAAGTTAAATAAGAAATCAGCACGTCATATTTGATGAATTTAGATGTTCTAAACTAAGATTTTATCAATATTTACTAAAACTAGGAATTATGCATTAAATACCATAAATTGGAATTAATCACATAATCCAAGGGTAAAACTTAAGGGCTAAAGTTTAAGTCTAACTGTGAACTAATGATTAAGGCAAATCCTATTAAGCAAAAATCAAACTTAATAATCTAAAATTGAAAGATAAAATAATCATAATTAAAGTATAAAAATCTAGAAACTAATAAAAGAGAGGAAACTTCTAATAAACTTAAAGTATTATTATAAATACATGTTTCTCTTTTATTTAAAAATACAAGAAGAGAATAAAAAGTGCAGCGGTATATTGATCCGGCTATCTTCTGATCCTCAGCAACAACCTGACCTGATATTTATAATGAAAATATCTAGGTTTAACACCCGTTAGAGATAAACTCTAATACTTTGGATATCATTAATTACATTGTATATATAGCAAAAATATGAAATTTAAGTGCACAAAAATGTAAGGAAGTATAATAATAAAAATTTAAAATGCAAAATTTTCTCTTTAGAGGATTATTACAACTTTTCCCACAAATCAAAATTTTAGCGATAATTTTGAAATATCAATAAAAGTAACTTGTCACAAGTAAGTTATATTTATCAAAAATTGATATCTCTATCTCAAAAGTGAATAATATATATAACATTTTCATTCGAGCAGGCAATTTCTCAAATCTTGAGGAAATCAAGCACGCATGCTATAGTTATCATAATTTGGGTTCAAGCATTAACATTCAGGCATTATTCTACTATACTAGCTCCCTCATATACATAGTCATAGTCTCCTTAAATCTTCACAGAATAGTATGATTGTAAATTGGCCCCGTTCTTATTACATTATGTACAAATTATAAATACTTCTCATTGAACTCCATTTAATTCAATAAATCAAGATTTATTATCTATTTTTAAAAGTATTTCATATAGTGACAGTAAACTTTAATTATTAAAATAGTAGAATAAGAAACTAGTTGGGTTAAATATGCGGAGCAAATGCTTATAATTAAATCATCATATATAAATGTAGTTCATAATATTCGGGGTACCTATTTTCTTTTAGCAACGTTAACTTCTTATGAATCTATGCAAAATTTATTTATCGGAAAACTGTCGAATGAAAGAAATAAATATATTCTTATTATCATATTTCTAATTCTCTCTATCTCTGATTCTTTTTTATTATTTCAATGCTAGTGAAAATAAGATGATGATTTTGATGGTGATGGAGATAGTAATTATAATGATAGTAGTGATAATTATAATTGTGATATTAATGATAATAATAATAATAATAATAGTAATAATAATAATTAATATTACTATTATTACTATTATTTATATTTATAAAATAAAGAAATAGAAGTCCTTATAAAATGATAATTTATGATAAAAGTATGAATGATAATAATAATAACAACAACAATAATAATAATAATAATAATATTATTATTATTATTATCATCATCATTTATAAGAGAATTAACACATAAAAAATAGTATTTTTATTGCTCTATGTGAGAGAATATAATAAATGAAAGAAAAAAAAATTATTTTTTTGAGTGATAATTTTATGCACATGAGCTTATTTTAGAGAGAGAATACTATAATAATATTATTAAGATAATAATAATAGTATTGTTATCATCATTATTATTATATGAAGATACTAATGATAATAAGTATACACTTATTATCATTATTATTATTTTTGTAAGAAAAGAGATAATATTATAATAATAATATTTTAGTATTTATAATAATAGTAATAATAAGATAATATACTTATTATTACTACTATTCTTTAGAGAATAATAGTAGAGAGAGAATATTATGATATTAATGAGAGATATTTATTATAATAATATTATTTAAATAATAATTATCATTTGCAACAATTATGATAATAATGATAAGTGTTGTGATACTCAGCTCTCATTTAACTTCCAAACATCCTTGATGAGTAAGATTATGACTTGGCATTAAGCCACATCAAAACTTTCCCCTAAAATTTCCCCCCCAAACTCTCGCATCTCTGTCGCAGATGCCTGCATTATTTCTTGAAATCCGACAAATTAATGGCGGACGTGTGATGGCCCGACATTCGGGTGTTTACATATTGCAAGATCATATTAAGCAATTTGAGAGAAAAGAAAATACACATAACAAAAGCCAAAGATATTTATCATTCATTTAATATTTCATATTACAAAAATTTTCCAATATTCCTCATTACAAAATTCATCTAAGAGAAACTGAAACAAAAGGGAAAATAAATTAAAAATTAAAGAAAAAGTAGAATAATGACGTAAATTCATCAGCAATTTAATAATTTAAATTTTAAAGTTATTCTTCAAGCTCCCTAGAGGTACCTGATCTTGTATTGTTCAAAAAACAATACAGGGATTTGAATTCATAGTAATTATAGAATATTCTAAGTACTATAGTAAATAAAATAATATTGTATTTTATAAAAGTAAATATGTGATTAATAAATAAGGATAAAAATGCAGAAAAAATAAGATAATAGTGTAAAATGAATAAAAATTTCTTGCAACAAATATTATCACAAAATATAGGTTATTAATATCATTTTTTTAGTAACTCACCACGAATGTCAGTGATGTCATTTTTTCAAGTGACCCACGAATATTGCTGATATTATTTTTCTAGCAACTCATAAATATTACTGATGTTATTTTTTAGTAACCCATGAATGTCACTGATGTCATTTTTTCAGTGACCCATGAATATTGCTTATATTATGTTTCCAATAACTCATGAATGCTACTTATATCATTTTCTAGTAACCCATGAATATCATTGATGTCATTTTCCCAATGCCTCACGAATGTTATCACGTTAGTTCCAAATAATTAACAAAGCTTCAAACGAATTTGGCTCAAAGCAAATAAGAGAAGCTAAGTAGTAATAAATTATAAAAAGTAATACAAATTATATACCGGGTACCTTTGTTCTTTAAAATCCAAAGTTTGACAGTTCGCCTTTTGGATCTGCATTTAGATTTAAATATTTTTAAATTAGCTTTTAGACAAAATTCTTCAGAGTAATTACTGTATTCTTTATAGTATACTTTTCTTTAGCTTTTACATTGGGTTAAAGATATTATTATGATAATAATAATAATATACAAAAGTAAAAGATAAAATGAAATTGACAGAAATTAAATTGCAGAAAGTATCACTCTATTTGAAAACGGACATGTCGCATCCGTGGGGCCCGCGGAGTCAGCTATAGCGGGATTCGTCCGTGCGTCTCATTGTGGGGCCTGCTTGCGCGTACGACATGCAGCTATGGAGCCCGCAATGTCTCTCACTATGGGGAGCGTGGGACCCACTGGAGGCGACCCGAGCCTCTGTGGTGCCACCACGTAGGCTGTGGGGCCCGTCCTTTGTTTGACATCTCGTATGTGGGTCCTGTCGCAGTAATCAAATGTATTTAATTTAATTTTGTTTTAATTAATGCAAACAGTAAGATTAATTTAAATCAAATTAAATTAATTGTAGAAACTTTAATAATTCATATCTTTCAATTTAATAATCCAAATATATTAAATATTACATATCATTTAAATTAAAAAAATGAGAGGAATATTTTGACAGTGTCAAATTTCTTGTATGATACCTAAATAACATAGTGATATTTAGGACATCCTCTCATTTGTAACAAAACTTCAAATCCTCATAACTTTATACCTAGTAATACAAACTTAGCCAATATGAGTTTTAAAGTAATTAGGAGAATATCAGGAACACTTTGATAATATTAGTTTTACCATTTGATAATTAGGGTGGTTAATCACTTTTATGACCGTCATTAACGACCCTTAAAACCTTAGATATTGATTTGGTCATATCTTAGTCAATTAGACTCCAAATCAAAAAATTCAAGATGCTAGCTAGCTTAGAAAATTAGTGCCAACAGTAAACTGAGATAAAATTAGGGTTTTGACAACTAGAAATCCTAGGTTGACCAAAATACCTCTAACCATAATTAAGTCATAACTTGACCAACTGATGTCCAATTTGGGTCTACTCTCAATTAAAGTACTCAGTGTGATATAGGGAAGCTATAGACACTGAGTTTGCTGAATTTGAATAATAAATAGAAAAATTAGATTTTTGACCACTCTTAACCTTAGAAAATTCCATAATTTCCTTAGAATAGAATTGGCCATAACTAAATTATTAGACCTCAAAATTTAGTATTCTTAGACTCTATGAAATTCTTGAACAATAACTAATAATAAACTGTACAAATTTTTAGATTTCATTAGGTGGAAATTATTAAATTACCCCTTATGTCAAAAATCTTAGTTTGGACCTATAGGACCTATTTCTTATCCAAATTTAGTGTACTTACTGTCTATTTTTATGTTATATAGTAAGGAATCATTTGATAATAAAAAATTCTAATTTAGAGCCATAAATTAAAAGTAGCTTTTTGAACCCTTAAGTAGGGGCAAAATAGTCATTTTGCCCAAATTTTAGGTTAAGTGTTCTAAAATCCTATAATATCTTTTAAATCACTAAAATGAGTGATGAAACTGATTTAGAATTAATTTAAGTATTAAAACTCATAAATTGAGCAATCTAATTAAAATCCCCATTTTAAGGCTTAAAATCTCTAAGTAAGGAAAATGCCCTTTACTTAGCTAGAATTTATTTTTATCTCCCTTAAATAAGTAAAACAGCAAAAAAATTGAATTCCATATTTTAAAGGAATTTTCCTAAGTCATTTTTTTAGGAATCCAGCACCTCACATTAGAACCTTTTCCTAAGTCTAGGAATAGATCTAGGTTAGATTTTATTTATTGGATAAAGTGGGTTATCTAATAAATGGAATATTGGTTTTATAGTTTTTTAGAATTTATAACTTAATTTTGATTATTTTATCTTCTACTCTTAGATTAAGAGTATAAGAATCATCCTATTAAGCCTGATTTTGCTTAATAAGTTTTTGCCCTAATCTTAGTTCACATTTATAACTAAAACCTTAGATTTTTATACTTTACTTTTGGATTATGTGATTAACTCCAATTTCGTAGTGTTAAAATCATAATCCCTAGTTATTAGATCTTGATCAGCACTTAGTCTAGGACGTCTAAATTCATAAGCTAAGTTGTGATGATTTCTTATTCAAACTTACATAGTCGACATTGATTTAATCATATTAGGACCTAGCTAGTCATAATATTTTGTAACCTATAAGACTGTATTTCTAAGTTACACTCGATATTGGGAGTTGGAGATCCTGAACTTGTGTAACTTATAACAGTTAGAATGGTTAATTAGACAAAAAGAGTGTCCCCATTTGTAGAAGAGTCCCTTGCTTACTACTTGATTTTTGTGCTATGTATTCCTTGTATTTTGTGCTTATTTCTTTGAACATATCATATAATAGAACTTTGTACATGAAATAAAAACTTTGAATAATTAAGATAACAATTGCCTTGGGTTTAGTTATATTATGGTAGGTTCTGGTACACATTTATTCTAATAGACAAATATAATAACCCTAGGTTGTTACCATGCAAAATAGATGTTAATTGATTTAATTTTTAGCATCATTGCTTTTAGGACATTAAGATAAGCCTATCTAAAAAATTTGAAGTCTATTGGACTTATCTAAGTCAAAAATTTCAATTTGATCAGTCTAGATGCTCTAGTCTAGACCCAATATATTTTGATCTCAGAATTAAAATATGATTGCATTTTTGAATTTTTCACCCCCAAATTAGCTAAGGGTGAAATTTTGGTGCAATTTGGAGTTTATTTGGGCAATAATTCAATTTAAATTAAAATGGTTCAATTGCATAAAAGGGTTTCAAACAAATTGATTTTGCAAATATACCCTAATACCTAAATAAACGGTCGGGATCCGCTGTGCGGACCGCGGGCGATCTGCTGCGGAGCCCGGGTCGCGCGACAGCGGCATCCCATAAATCCAGTCGTTCCGCCTTTTTGATCTATTGCCAGGATGCGATCCCGCGGAATAATCGATCCATCGTTGGATCTGTCCCGTGGATCCTACGGCCAGGATCGCTCCTGCGATCTGTCGTTAGGATCTGGACGATCTCAGCCGTAGCGCCTTCTGATCGATCAATCAGACGGCAACCAGGGTACCCGTCACTGTGGATCGTCATCTTCCTCTCGATCGCGTACCCGATAGGGAGAATCCCCGTACCGCCAGCTATCTAGCTTGTCCCCCACTCCCCGCGCCACCTCAGCAAGCCGTTGGGATCCTTCCCGTTTCGGCAGGGAGCTCCTGGTCGGGCCTAGCGACCCGGCCGAGCTCAAATTGGAAGCTTGAGAGCTCGGCCAAGGCCCGACCTCTCGGGCCCCCTCCAGCCCGAGCCAACCCTCTAGAATCTTCCTTGAGCTCGCCTGGGGCTATAAATAGCCTCAGGAATCCTTCCTCTACCGGTTTGCTGATCAATTGACCTCAAATTTCCCCAGTCCTCAGTTCGTCATTGACGATTTCTGGAGCTCCCCGCAGGCGCTCTTGAGCTTCTGAACCGCTAGTAGTAGGCTCTCCTGATGTTCAAGAACCTTTGTAGCGATTGGAATCGAAGCAAGAGCCAGTCGAGCCTTCTGTCGAGCGTCCCGATCCAGTCCATCGAAATCAGGTATCCTAATTGCAGGTTCTGCGCCAATAAGGCTCAAACCTTACTCCATTTGATGCAGTTTTGTTCATATTATCGTTTCGAACTCAGTGGTATCATAATTAGGGTCTAGGTTAGCCCCGATCGATCGAATCGATCGATCGGGTTTAGTTTCATCTGGATCGCCTTGGTCGAGTAAGGACCCAGCGATCCAGGCCACCCCAGACCCCCAGACCAGAGGGCTTCGATCCGCCTCACCTCCCTGATGATGTAGGGATCGAGCCCGGGGTCTGGCATGGCATATGTGGGAAGAATTATCTCCCCAATAGTAACACGAATGGCGAACGCCTCGGGTGAGTAAGGTCCGGCTGTTCCAGACCATCTCACAAGGGGCTTCTGGTCCCAATTGACGCGCCTGGATGTGGTGATGGTGTAGCAATCGAATGCTGGTCGATCAGTGGACCGGATGCGCAGGAATTTTGGCAATTAGGTTTCTCCTAATCGGCCAAATTCGCGGGACGAAGAATCGGGGACGACGACAATGTGCGGGCCGGGTCAGCCCATAACCCGCGCGGTGCAACAGTGCCGGGTCACCCGGGCCCCGGTCGACCCGCGCGTTTTCGATTTCGGGCCGAGCCGTTTAATTAAATCGAATTAAGAAAAATAATTCGATTAATCAAATCATATGAATTTGATTAAATAAAAATACAGAATGTATTTTCTTAATAACTTTTAATCTACTGGTTAAAATTTTATAATATTATATATGAAAATGTTCAGAAAAATCTCAGGAACTTAAATATAAAATAAAATCACACATCTGATGGTTAGATCTTTAATTATTGCCTAATTACAGTGAATGTTAATTAGGGTAGATTAACTAATTTACTTATCCAAATTGTATATTTAGGGTGCCATTAGTTCACTGATGTTAATTAGATTGCATGTGCCCAGTGTAACATTTTTCTGAGTTCTGTAATTGTAGTTATGCCCTAATCTTGTCAAATCATAATTAGTGAATTTTAGGGTTTATACACATTGGATCATAGCAAACTCAGTCTCTGATTACTTGTATGATTAATTAGGACTTGTATGCCAAATTTCATATAATTTGAATGGTTGGATTTTTATTTATGTGCTAATCCTTTTTGCTTGAAATTAGGGTTTGGTTAGCATTAAGTAAACACTATTTGTTTGACTTTAATTATTATTTTGGCTTATAACAGTAAACCAAATGAAATGAAATCGCCATTTATAAACTTATTAAGTATACTTGAATCAACATAAAACTATAGAATCTTAATTATCTTAATTAACCTAAGAAATCTTAAGATGTGGATCAAGCTTTTAAGACTTGATCTAGATCTAGGATTACCACCAATAATGCATAATTAATCCATTGATTTGATATTAATCTTTGAATATACACTTGATTTGACTTAAGATTTGAGAAGGAGTCAAGCCCTAATCTACTTAAGGCAAATCTAAAACTATAACAACCCTAACTCAACTATATTAATTACAAGACTGTGAATTGAAAATTTTCCAATAATACATCTGATTTATTATTGATCCTAAATATTTGAATTAGACATGTTAAAGTTAATAATAAATCTATGTGATTGTTTGATCTGAATCTAAACTTTAGATCCCTGATTTTCTCTTAAGAAAGAAGACTAGCATAAGAAGACAATTAAAATCATATTGATTAAACAAGTGATCTAATCCTTAGCAATATGCTTGATTTAGTTCCCATAATCTTAGTCTAAGTGTGATCAGATGACTTAATCGCTTGATCTAATCATCCTAAATCTAATTATGAATCAAAACCTAATAGATTAATATCAACATCTAAAGAAGAGATCTTGATGCTCTCTTCATAAGATCGTCTTAAATTATCTAAAAGACCTAAATTTATATATCATGAGGTAGGAGGCCTTGTATGAATCCTTGAGGTAGAAGTATAGAAAATCCCTTCACCTTAGAGCTTGATCAATTCTCCTTGTGGTAGTAATCCCTTAAGATACTAGAAGAGATACATCTCCTTGTGGTAGAATCCTTATTAAGTAATCCCTGATCATATTAGATTGGTGAAACCTTGTATAGGACTTACCTATTAGTCTAAGATTTGTAGTCTTGATAAATCCTTATTCTATTAAATAGAATTGATGGAACCACGATTGTTGAGTAAGTGTAGTATAGTATACCCATATTACTGGTCCCCAATAATAATATGGATTGGTTGAGTCACTATAAGTAAGATTTGTCTTTGTTGCTATCCTGCGGGCTTAGGCGGACATAACCTCGCTTAGAATAAATCAATCAATCCTAAGAGTGTATTAAATGGGTACCCATTTCTTAGTTTTATTGAAGAACAGTTGCCATCGGGCAATGCCTCCTGGCAAAGATCGCTTCAATAGGTATGGCTTAAGTGAAACTAAGAAAAAGGGGAATTACCTTCCTTAAAACGCTAATTATGATTGTGAGTTTAGTGATTAAATGCTTAATTTGAGATACAAATCATCATCGGATGGTGCCTCCTAATGAAGATAGCTTTATTATGGTGGCGTAATCAAACTAAATGTTGTGTCTAATCTTTGCAGCATATTTAATATGTGTATACAATCACCCTGCCTAGTGATCTTTGAAGTAAATAAGCAACTTTAACTAAATATCGATCTAGAGTTTTGGAGTCAGAATCCTTTTAGCAGGATTCTGCACAGTGGAGACTTAGGATTCACTTATGTTTCTTACTACATTCTTCATGGATTTGTTTAGATTTTCCATTCGTATCATATCATGGCATAAGCATGAAGCATAAGCATGAGTTGACCTCATTTCTTCTGTTGTGACACATGGTTATCAGTGATACAGTATGAGATATGGAATGTTATATACACAGACTGGGGAATTTAGGGTGCATCTGCATCACCATACTGACTTCCTAACTGTTGTACTTACATTGGACCGTACGACTCATAGACCTTCAGTGATAGTTCTGTGGTATATCGTGATATGGCTTATCTGTGAGCATTGTTTTAGTAGCACATAGTGCAGCTTATAGCATTCTTTTTAGCATTTAGTTTTGATGCAGTTTTTCTTTACTTAGTTCTTACAGTTCAGTTATTTGATGCTTTACAGTTTTCCTGCATTTTTACTTTATGTTCTGCGTATTTATTATATTTAGATTAGCTTGTATAGCTAGTTTCGATGTGTTAGACTTCTTGTCTAACACGAGATACTTTTGGGATCCGGCAATTTGCTAGATCCTGAGCAGTTGTTGGAGACAGGTCAGGAAGACGTCCCAGAGTCTCAGGAGGAGCACTTGGAGCTGTAGGGGATCGAGCACCTACTTTTACTTTCTAGTTTCTTCCAGTATTTTAGCTAGACTCTTTATATTCTGCATTATTATGGTTTGTAATAAAACTCTGGATGTATTTTCACTTTTCTTTTCTGAGATGGATATTTTCTACTGCTTGAGATGAATGTATTCTGGATGTTTTGATTTTAGCTTCCGCACTCTGCTATATTACTATACATAGTATTGTGATGTGGTCGGCGTACTGGAAACACTGATATATTTTATAACATACATGGGTTCTTCTCCACTCCCTTGCACCTTATGTACGTACTAAGTCTAATACCTAAGATAAGTGCTCCATTCTTATCTTAGATATTGACTCTCGAGCCTACTCTTAAGGCTCGAGTCAGCGGCCTTCAGTATGGCTCTGTCCGTTTATCCTATCCGGGACGATGGATTTTACTTGTATGGCCCATCGTTCACGAGTAGCGCACCGTTCCGCCGCCAATCTATGAATCATACTCGTATTTTGCGCATGGCGACGGGACGGGGCGTTACAACAAAGGTAAGGAGTAGTAACTTAACATTACTTATTGAGGAGTGTGTGTTAAGCTTGGAACCAGTATAGTCTTGCAGACATGCTTAACTCCTTAGCTGCTTCTAGACATGTCCACAGAAGCAAAAGTAAAATAACTAAAATATTTTTGAATTGTGTTTACTGACTCTTCAGTCTTGCTATTTTAGTTTGTCTGCCCTAGCCCATAAAGGCTTTGGGAATTTCTGTCTGCCCTAGCCCAGAAAGGTTTTTGGAATTATGCTGAGCCCGATTGACCAATTTTTTAATATAGAAGTTGTAACAACTCATGGTTGTTACCTAGCTTAAATTTAGACTAATCGTATCGTAATCATCATTCCATTAAGTTCATATAGTCATTAGAACCAAATCCTGAAGGTTTGGGGCAATTCAGAGTTAAACCTAATATTTTGGATTATTTTAATATTTAATTAGTTAGAAAATTGAGGTATTTATTTTGACCTCGAAATCAAAATCCGACTTCGCCGTTACGATTATCACCCCAAAATTAGCTATGGGTGATGTTTTGGACGCATTTGGAAGTCGTCGGATTTTTGCAAATATTTTAATATAATTAAATACCCCAGAAATTAGCATAATTAAATAATCCTCTGAATCGAATTCCGACTTCGCCATTGAATTCCTCACTCCCAAATTAGCTATGGGTGAATTTTTGAGATTTTTTGGAGCACATCTCAAAAATCTGAATTTTAAAAGTAATCAAAGAAATAAATAAGGGATTATCTAGTCCTAATATTGCAATTTCTCCTAATTTCCATTGTATTGGCTGTAAGCCCTCTTAAAGTGTTCGGTTGGCCATCCCTCCCCATGCCTCATTAAGGCTCAAGCATGATGGCTCTCTACCCCCATAGCTTCCCTAGCTTATGATGACTCCCTACTCTCCATCTCCTCCTTTAAAAGGAGAGCTCAACCATCTTCTCCATTTGCTGAAATTTTCTTCTCTCCTCCTCCATTACTGCACCTTGAAGAAGAGGCTCTCCTCCAAAGTCTTGAAGGAAGCAAAGGTTCCTTTCTCCTCTCCCCCTTGCAATGCTAAGATACCCTTTTGCTCCTCTCCTTATCTAGTTCATCTTGTTATTATGCTTATTGCATCTCTAGATAGCCATGTTTAAGTATGTAAGCCATTACAACTCTCCATGATATAAAGTATGATGTTCTATTTTAAATTTATTATGCACACCCTGTCATTCATCTACATTTTTAGTATAATTAGGATGCTCCGTTTGTGCCGATTTTAGTGTCGATGGAAAGGTATTGGAAATACCTTTGTAACAACCCAGGTTGTTACTTTGCTCAATTAAGACTAATCTAAGTCTTAATTAAGGTTCTAAGTCACTAATCAAGTGATTTGGAATTCATCTTTGAAACCTAGGTCAAACCAAGAAGTCAATAAAGTCAAAACAAGAATTCTGGAAAATCCCAAAATCTGGAAATTTGACTTTTTATTTAGACCTCAGATTAAAAATCTGATTTCTCCATTGCGTTCAGAACACCCAAATTAGCTAGGGGTGAAATTTTGAAGGCATTTGGAAGTCGTTGATTTTTCATCGAATATTTTAATATTATTTAAATACCCTAAATAATTAAATAATTAAACACTCGTCAAAACAAAAATCCGAATGCGCCATTGTGTTCCTCACCCTTCAATTAGTTAGGGGTGATTTATTGGATTTTTCTGGAATCATTTAGTAAGCCAATTTTAATTATTAATTAGAATTGATAATTAATATATTACTTAATTAATATATTCCTTAACGGCTCCGTTAAGCTCTTAAATCGCGCCGTCATTTTCTTTTAACACCGTTTGGATGCACATCAAGCATTTTGGACCGTTCGATCCAGGTTTGATCGAACGGTGATGAAGTCGTCTCTCTCGTTCTCGCCACGCACAGTGCGCGTGGCGATCATTCGCGCACACAGCCAGCCTCGATCGCCACCTGCCTCTCGCCTCTCCTAAAGTCTTCTTAAACCTGAATTTAAGTCAGTATACCTTTGATTTGATAATCCATTCTCTCCTTTGGATCGATCGAAATCAGAAAAGTCTCGAGCTGTTCGTTTCCTTCCAGCTATCACCAATCGCTGATAATAGGTACCTCACCTCTGTTCATTTCCTATACCTAAGTTCCTAATTCGCATATGAGTGTATTGATTGAAATCCTCGATTCATCTATTTTGCACATTTTTAGTCAAAAATTAGGGTTGCGTTTGGGATGAGGTAAAATATGAGATCATCTAGAGCTATTATACTCTATGCATAGGCCATGTTTTCAACTTTTAATTAAGATAATTTAAAGTGCCTAATTTGTTATGTGCTGAGAGATCCATTGAACACTAGATCTCGGCTTCCGCCCCCGAAAGAGACGATCTACAGTAAACCGGTCCAGCCTGGACCGGTCTGATACTGTGCAAAAATTTGTCCGGTTCGTAAGAGATTAAACCGGACCAAGCCATTCGTTTCTGTGTTGCCACGTATCCCGTCATGATCACATGTGGGGCCCAGCGCATGCGCTGTCTGCAGAAGAAGCAGCCACATGGGCGTGTGGGGCCCGCATCGCGTAAAACGCGCCGTGCAGAGCAGTCCTCTCAGCTGCTGGTGTGGGGCCCGCCTGAGAGTCGCCGCCCAGTACCTTCACGCCACGTGTCCTGCAGATTTTTTTTTTAATAAATTTATGTATAGTATGAATGACAGTTAAATAATTAAATGAAAATATAATTATATATAAATATTATTAATAACAGATTTATTATTTATATTAAAACAGTAATAATTAATTAATTAAATACCAAACTTTAAACCTAAATAACTCCTAAAATATTTATCCAAATTATATAATTAAATATATTAAATTAATCAAAAAAATATGAGAAATTTATTGATGCCAAAAAAATTTTACTGTAAGATGAATATTTTGCAAAGTGATTTTTCAATGATTAATTTAATTTAAATTAAGTGTCACAAACCTTATTTAGCTCATAACTTTGTACCCAATGATCCAAACATACCCAATATGGGTCTTAAAGTAATCAGAAAACCCTAAGGATTAATTTGATAGTATTTATCTAGCTGTTTGGATTAGTGTTTGCCTAATCACATTTAGGACCAAACCCTAATTAGGTTAATTAACCCTAGAACTTCAATTGACCATAACTTGGTCAATTGAGCTCCAAATTTGATGATCCATAGGTTCATTTAGATCAGAAGAACTTAATTAATAATAATCTATAAAAATATTTTAGATCCAACGGTTAGATTTGCTAATCACCCTTAATTGCTCTAAATCTTGATTAGTGAATTTTAGCAAATCTAGTTACTCAAATTGAGAGATTTAAATTTTAGAGGACTCCTAGATCCATTTAAAATCAATCCATAAGGTTGGAATAGTTTTTGAGTGATTAATTTTGTTAATCACTCACTAATCACCCTAAACCCTAATTAGGTCTTAGCTTAGTCAAATTAAGTCCAAATTGAGCCTACCACATGTCATTATGATCAGTGAGCTATTTGTAAACCATAGCCACTAATTTTGCTTAATTTGGACATTAATTGGTAAAATTAGAATTTTTGACCTATAGTTAACAATTCCTTAATTAATCTTAAAACCTAGATTTTTGTATTGACCATAACTTGGCCAATACTTATCAGATTTCAGCAAATTTAGGTTCTATGGGAAGCTTAGGCAGTAAAGAAGAATAATCTAAAAGAAAATTTAACTTTCACTTAGTAAAATTATTAAATTGCCCTTATGAGTCAAATTCACTAAATTGATCTCATATGGCTTATTAATCACCCAAAATTGATTTAGTTACTGTCTAATCTTATATTAGACAGTAAGAAGCACTTTCCAAAAGAAAATTTTAGAAATTAAGCCCTAGATTAAAGTTGATCTTTTGAACCCTTAAGTAGGGGCAAAATGGTCATTTTGCCCAAATTTAGGGTTTAGCCTTTTAAAGCCCTAAATTCAGTTTTCCAATCATTAAAATCAGTAAATAGAATGATTTAGAACTGAAATTAATCAAATTTAAGTCTAAATTAGGTTTTGATTAAAATCTCAGATTTTGCTTAGTAAAGAAAATTCCTAAGTCCCGAGTGAGTTTTTCTCATTCTTTAAATCATTCTTAGACTCATCCTTAGGTCTTATAACATTAGTTAGGATGTGTGTCTTGAGAGATACTCTTAGTAATTAAGAGCTTTATTTCCTAAGATTAGGAATAGATCTTAAGCTAGAATTCATCTATTTAGTAAATTGGGTTACTCAATTAGATGAAACTTTGAGTTTTCTAGTTTATAGATTTTCTTAGTTTATTAAATGATTATTTGATCTTTAAACTTTAGAACTAAGAATAGAGATCTATCCTAATGAATTTGATTTATCATTAGGATTTGCCTTAATCTAATCTGTGAGATTTGGGTTCTAAACTTTAGACCCTTAGTTATACCTTTAGATTAAGTAATTAGACCCCATCATCTGGAGTCTAATTCTTAATCTTTTCATCTTGATTTGGCTAATCAAGATGAGGTTGGGATGATTTAAATTACAAAATTAGGTCGATGATTTATTCATTTTAACCAAATAGTCGTCTTTTGATTAAGTTATAATTAGGACTTGGCCAGTCCTAATTATCTTCAACAAGTAGGACTCGTGATTCTAAGTTACAGAATGTGTAAGAATTGATAATTTTGAAACTTATGTAACTTAGAGTAGATAGAACGAATAAAGTAGATAACAAAGGATATCACCTGTGTTTTAGATAGAGTTTCTTGCACCTTGAATTTTTGATGCTTCGCATTCCTTGATTTTGAGCCTTATACCTTGAACATGTATTATGTACATAAGATATTTTGATAAATATCTTATGTTAATTTAGAACATTATTTATAAACAGCATTATGTTCGTTTCACAAGTGGTTTGTAAGGTGTAGCTTGATTAGTATACCTCTTCGATCAACCCGTTCGGGATTGGCAACCTTTCGAGGGTTTAATGTCCGACAGTCTATTGGCCATGCCTAGTCCGAGTGATAGGATGGATAGACTCTCGCCCTACTGACTACGGAGTCAGGATTCTGATATGGATATACTAATTCAAGTACACTTACATTCAGTTCTGTCTTAGCTCATCAGGCTAAGAGTTCCAGTGATGATTCAGTTCAGAGTTTCTTAGCTCATCAGGCTAAGAATTACTGTTTTAGTGTTCAGTTCAGGTGACTTATATAGTCACTATAGTTTCAGTTTGCAGTTACTGTTATACTAGCATATTCTGCATTTCAGCACTGTTTTACTTACAGCTTTCTTGCACGTGTTTTTATATATATATAGGATGCTAGTTTTACTTACTATTTTCATATGCTTACTTAGGATGATAGTGTTTCAGCTTTATACTTTTGTACTTCACTTAGCATAATCTGTTTGATCATGAGCATATTTAGGTTGTACTTTTCTTACTTTTCTTTTACTTTTACTTATCTGTCCTTGTTGCAATTGCTTGGAGGAGGAATGTTTTACTTCCTATTTGTTTAGTTATAAACTGAAGTTTATAACTTATTCTGTTCTTTTGATATGCGTTTCTGCACCTATTTTGCTCAGTTCTGTTTTATGGTGATATCTTCTTAATTTAATAAAATTGTTTACCCTAAAATGTACTTAGACTTATTGTCTAACCAGTTTTTCTTTTGTTGGCTGGGGCCCTACCATTATGAAACTGATAATGGTAGGTTCTGAGTTTGTTGGTTTAGCAGATCCAGTGGAGAGTTTGCCATTGGAGGAGGAGCCCATTCTTGAAGATCCGTAGCTTTAGTTTTTCTTCCAGTGAGATTGAGAGTTTTCTTTCAGTTCTTTTAAAAACTCATTAAATGTTGTAATAATACAGGATTATTTTTCTTTTTCAGTACTTTACTTATTCTGTATTGTTGTATTTATACTGTATTGGATGGATGTTATGTTTTATGCTTCCGCACTCTGAGTTCATGTATGATCATTTAGTGATAGTATCTCTGGGTTGAATGGCAAAGTCCTTATTTAAGTTGGATTAAAATACGTGTCTAATCAAATTCTAAGTGAGGACTTTGTCATTTGGTGACCCCTCCACCATAATCATGTTAACTTAAGGGTTAACAGGACCACGGCGGGGCAGGGCCACCACAGTTGGTATCAGAGAATTCCTTAAGGTGTCAGATTGGAATTTGTATTCCTCTCTACCTAATGGATTGTTCTTCTGCCACTTGATCACTAAATGAATACTTGAATTGACATCCATCACATTATGAGTATAACTCAGAATAAGTTAAGTTATTAGGTAACCATAAAAGATGATAATTATCAAAATATATATATATATGCTCAACAAATCTAAGTAGAATGTTATAATTGTAGGAATATAAGATCATCTAGAAATGGCATTCATGACTTACCTAAAGGAGTTCGAGACTATTTGGAAATATGAACATAAATTAGGAAAGAAGCAAGGAAGAGTGATTGAAGGAATATCAGAACAAGGATCGCAAGTGATAAACAAATTACTGAAAGAAGGCGTCTATAGAGGCCTTGATTTTCCAGTTCTAGCAAGGGAATGGCTTGCGAGAGTTGACCACATATTTGGTGTTATGGAATGGCCTAGTCACATCAGATTAGAAGTGGTGCTATGTCTTCTGCGTATGCAAGCAAAGGAATGGTGGATTATGTCATACGAAGAACTGTTTCGTAAAGCACAAGAGGAGCATCGTGAAGTGATTTATGAAGACTTTCACAGAGCATTTTTCATTAAATACATAGGATGGGAATAGTTTTATAAGTTTATGATGATGTATTTTGTTATTTCAATAAAAGTTTAAATAAATGAGAAAAGCAGTAGTTATATTATAATAAGGAACTCAAGATAGTTGTTTTGATTTCAGGAAAATGAATCCTGCTACTTCTCCCAACAATACTCCACTCAACCCTCAACCATCCACAAGCAATGCTCCAAATAATACCGTGGCTGCTTCCAATACTGTTGATGAAATAACTTCTTTAAGAAATATGGTTACTGTAATGCTAGAGAATCAAAATCAGCAGGCTCTAGCTATTCAAAAGTTAGTATCTATAATACCTGTTACTAATGCCAGCACCTCTTCAGCATCCCCCGCTCCTCAAGTTCCCAATATCTATCGGCAGTCTGCAGATGGGATACTTCACAGTTTCCTAAGATTAAAACCGCCAACCTTTGAAGGATCTGAATCCCCAATGGATACCTTAGCATGGCTGAAAACTATAGAAAAAAATATCACTAGTCTTGGTTGTTCAAGCAACCAATCTATAAGACTAGCTACTCATCTTCTGCAAGGAGAGGCAGAACATTGGTGGGAACAAGAAAGGAACACACGTTTTGAAGAATTTGAATTAGACGAAATAGAATGGAGCTGGTTTGTCCAAGCCTTCAAAGAATCATTTATTCCACCATCCACCAAGAACATTATTGGTGAGTCTTTATTAAGGTTAACCCAAGGAAGTCGATCAGTGGCGGAGTATACTTCAGAATTTCGAAAGCTCATCCGATTTTCACCTCATTTGGTTCCAACTGAAGAAGATAGATGTTTCAGATATGAGAATGGACTCAGAGAGTCTATCAAAGATCATGTAATTCCTTTACAACATACCAAATTTGAGAAGCTCGTGGAAACAGCTCGGGTAATAGAGCATCATCAAAATACTAAATACATGAAGAGAAAGGCTTTCAATATGAATAAATACGCTCAGAACTTCAAGCAATAATGAACAAATCAAGGAAGGGTATATCAAATGGAAACCACTGAAACATCAAGTCAAACTGCCACATGTAATAGGCCACATCCTTATGTGAAATGTTATCATTTTGGCAGAGTATGTTTTACATGTGGAATAGAAGGTCATGCATATAGAGAGTGTCGATAAAATAAAACAATTGATAGAGTAACTATTGAAAGAAATCGTGCGAACAAAATATTCCGTGCCACTCCCATCAATTTCAGAGAACCTCAGAAAACTCTTATGCCACCTCCTGCTCAAGAGCGAACCCTTGCAAAAGTTCAATATGCTGCAAATCCTTCAAACCCAAATCAATCAAAAGCTCAAACATCTGACAGCAGACCTTGCTGGAAAGGCAAGAGTGTATAATCTCACTCCTGTAGAAGCAGCAGAAGACAACAATGTAGTTTCAGGTACAAATCGCAACTTTTTGCTTTTCTTATTGAATTAGAATTTTATAAAGTCTATACTTTTATTAATAGGCACCTTATACTTCAAAGATGAGCCCTGCAGTATATTATTTGATACTGGGGCTAGTCATTCATTCATCTCTGAAAATTTTGCCAAGAAATTAGGACTATCATATTTCAAACTTACAAAGATTTTGAGTGTTGGACTTCCGTCTGGAGCCCAACTTAGTGCAAACAAATTCTGTAACGTCCAAATACCAATCAATAACCATACCTTTCAAGCCAAGTTAGTTGTGCTACCTATAGTAAATTTTGATATCATACTAGGCATGAATTGGCTTAGTATGCATAGTGCTACTATCAATTGTCCCTGAAGATCTGCCTGGTTTACCTCCAACTAGAGAAGTAGAATTTGAAATAAATATAGTTCCAGGAACACAACCTCTATCAAAAGCACCATATAGAATGGCTCCAAAAGAATTACAAGAGTTAAATGAGCAATTACAAGAACTGCTAAATAAGGGGTTTATTAAACCAAGTATGTCCCCGTGGGGAGCCCCGGTACTATTTGTTAAGAAGAAAGATGGGTCTATGAGAATGTGCATAGACTACAGAGAGCTGAATAAAGTCACAATTAAAAATAGATACCCACTTCCTCGTATTGATGATCTGTTCGATCAACTTGCTGGTGCTGTTGTGTTCTCTAAAATTGATTTAAGGTCAGGGTATCATCAAGTAAAGGTAAAGGACTCAGATGTAGAAAAGACAACGTTCAGAACATGATATGGGCATTTTGAGTTTCTTGTAATGTCATTTGGTCTCACTAATGCCCCATCTCTGTTCATGGACTTAATGCAGAGAGTTCTGAAACCTTATCTAGATAAATTTGTTATAGTATTCATTGATGATATCTTAATTTATTCCAAGACAGTAAAGGATCATGAAGAACACTTGAGATTGGTTCTGGAAAAGCTTAGAGAACATGAGTTATATGCTAAATTCTCTAAGTGTGAATTTTGGCTGGATTCTGTATCATTTCTTGGACATGTGGTTGATGCTCAAGGAATCCAAGTAGACCAAAGTAAAATTAGTGCTATTCAGGATTGGGTTCAACCCAAGACAGTTACTGAAATTCGTAGTTTTCTGGGTTTAGCCGGATACTACAGAAGGTTTGTTAAAGGCTTCTCTCAGCTTGCCGCACCTCTTACAAAATTAACTCAGAAGGCAGTTCCATTTGTTTGGACAGAAGAATGTGAAACTGCATTTCAATCTATAAAGGACGCATTAACTTCTGCTCCAGTTTTAGTTCTTCCAAAAGAAGGAGTTAACTATCAGGTGTATACAGATGCATCTGGAATTGGGTTAGGATGTGTATTAATGCAAGAAGGCAAAGTTATAGCATATGCATCTCGCCAGCTTAAAACCCATGAAAGAAACTATGCTGTACATGATTTAGAATTGGCAGCATTAGTTTTTGCATTAAAAATCTGGCGCCATTATTTGTACGGAGTTCAATGTTCCATATTCACAGACCACCAAAGTCTGAAGTACATTTTTACCCAGAGAGAATTGAACTGTAGGCAAAGAAGATGGCTGGAATTAATAAGTGATTATGATTTAGATATCCAGTACCATCCAGGCAAAGCTAATGTGGTAGCTGATGCGTTAAGCCGTCACACTGTTCTTAACAGCTTAATTTCAGAAAGTCCGTTGGCGAATGAGTTTTATAAAATGGAAATTTCTCTTGCTAAGGGAAATTCAATCAGTACCATAATATCCATGAATAATATAGAACCTACTTTTCATAGAGATGTTTCAATTTCTCAAAGTAAGGATGTCGAATATTTAAACCTTAAAGTGGCAATAGAAAGTGGTCGTCGTCCAGAATTGAATTTTAAGAAAGGTGCTATTTACATGAATAATCGTCTCTGGATTCCTAAATCCATGCAGAAAGAGATCTTGATTGAAAGTCACAATTCAGGGTATCAAATTCACCCAGGAAATTCTAAAATGTATCAAGACCTAAAACAATCATTCTGGTGGCCAGGGATAAAGAAAAGTATTGCAGAATATGTTGCAAAATTTCACGCTTGTTGCTTAATAAAAGCAGAACATCAAAAGCCTGGTGGCTTATTGAACCCACTAGAAATCCCAGAATGGAAATGGACTGATATATCCATGGATTTTGTCATGGGTTTGCCTCGATCAAAATCTAGAGCTGATTCAATATGGGTTATAGTGGATCGTCTCACAAAATCTGCTCATTTCATTCCAATCCGTCAAACTGACTCAGTGGAGAAATTGGCCAAATTATACATTAAGGAAATAGTCAGATTGCACGGAATTCCTAAAACAATTGTATCTGATAGAGACAGTCGTTTTACTTCTAAATTTTGGAAGGCTATCCATCAAGATTTAGGCACAACTTTGGCCATGAGTACAGCATTCCATCCCCAAACAGATGGCCAAACAGAGCGAGTAAATCAAGTCTTAGAAGATCTTTTGCGTTTATGTATATTGGATTTTTCAGGATCCTGGGAAGAGCATATTCCTTTAGTGGAATTTGCATATAACAACAGTTTTCAGTCAAGTATTAAGATGGCACCATATGAGGCATTATATGGGAGAAAATGTTCATCCCCACTAGCATGGTCTGAGTCAGGAGATACTCAATTATATGGATCTGAGTTAGTGGAAGAAACAAATAAGAAGGTTAAACTCATTCAACAAAGAATTAGAACTGCTCAAGACAGGCAAAGTAAATACCATGCAATCGTCATCGTCCTCTAGAATTCAGCAAAGGAGATTTGGTGTACTTAAAAGTGAGCCCGATGAAAGGAATCTATCGTTTTGGAGTTTCAGGAAAACTCAGTCCAAGGTACATTGGACCTTTCAAAATTTTACAGAAGATTGGTTCAGCAGCTTATAAATTAGAGCTTCTAGAAGACTTCGCTGCTGTTCATAATGTATTCCACGTCTCATCTCTAAGGAAGTGTCTACGAGATCCTTCTCATCTTATTGAACATCCTGCAATTAAAATTCAACCTGAATCTTTCTTACACTGAAGAACCAATTAAAATCTTAGATCGCGATCTGAAGAAATTAAGGAATCGATCTATTCCAATGATAAAGATTCAGTGGAAGAACCGGTCTTGTAATGAAGCCACCTGGGAGAAAGAGGTGGATATGCGCCAAAAGTACCCAAACCTTTTTAATCAAGGTGATTCTTCAACTTTATCTTATTTCAATTCGTTTCTTTATATCTGCTTAATTTCTTTTTCTCACTTGAGTGATGTCGAGGACGACATCATTCTTAAGTGGGGGAGTTTGTAACAACCCAGGTTGTTACTTTGCTCAATTAAGACTAATCTAAGTCTTAATTAAGGTTCTAAGTCACTAATCAAGTGATTTGGAATTCATCTTTGAAACCTAGGTCAAACCAAGAAGTCAACAAAGTCAAAACAAGAATTCTGGAAAATCCCAAAATCTGGAAATTTGACTTTTTATTTAGACCTCAGATTGAAAATCTGACTTCGCCATTGCGTTCAGAACACCCAAATTAGCTAGGGGTGAAATTTTGGAGGCATTTGGAAGTCGTTGATTTTTCATCGAATATTTTAATATTATTTAAATACCCTAAATAATTAAATAATTAAACACTCGTCAAAACAAAAATCCGAATGTGCCATTGTGTTCCTCACCCTTCAATTAGTTAGGGGTGATTTATTGGGATTTTTCTGGAATCATTTAGTAAGCCAATTTTAATTATTAATTAGAATTGATAATTAATATATTACTTAATTAATATATTCCTTAACGGCTCCGTTAAGCTCTTAAATCGTGCCGTCATTTTTTTTTAACACCATTTGGATGCACATCAAGCATTTTGGACCGTTCGATCCAGGTTTGATCGAACGGTGATGAAGTCATCTCTCTCGTTCTCGCCACGCACAGTGCGCGTGGAGATCGTTCGCGCACACAGCCAGCCTCGATCGCCACCTGCCTCTCGCCGCTCCTAAAGTCTTCTTAAACCTGAATTTAAGTCAGTATACCTTTGATTTGATAATCCATTCTCTCCTTTGGATCGATCGAAATCAGAAAAGTCTCGAGCTGTTCGTCTCCTTCCAGCTATCACCAATCGCTGATAATAGGTACCTCACCTCTGTTCATTTCCTATACCTAAGTTCCTAATTCGCATATGAGTGTATTGATTGAAATCCTCGATTCATCTATTTTGCACATTTTTAGTCAAAAATTAGGGTTGCGTTTGGGATGAGGTAAAATATGAGATCATCTAGAGTTATTATACTCTATGCATAGGCCATGTTTTCAACTTTTAATTAAGATAATTTAAAGTGCCTAATTTGTTATGTGCTGAGAGATCCATTGAACCCTAGATCTCAGCTTCCGCCCCCGAAAGAGACGATCTACAGTAAACCGGTCCAGCCTGGACCGGTCTGATACTGTGCAAAAATTTGTCCGGTTCGTAAGAGATTGAACCGGACCAAGCCATTCGTTTCTGTGTTGCCACGTGTCCCGTCATGATCACATGTGGGGCCCAGCGCATGCGTTGTCTGCAGGAGAAGCAGCCACATGGGCGTGTGGGGCCTGCATCGCGTAAAACGCGCCGTGCAGAGCAGTCCTCTCAGCTGCCGGTGTGGGGCCCGCCTGAGAGTCGCCGCCCAGTACCTTCACGCCACGTGTCCTGCAGATTTTTTTTTTAATAAATTTATGTATAATATGAATGACAGTTAAATAATTAAACGAAAATATAATTATATATAAATATTATTAATAACAGATTTATTATTTATATTAAAACAGTAATAATTAATTAATTAAATACCAAACTTTAAACCTAAATAACTCCTAAAATATTTATCCAAATTATACAATTAAATATATTAAATTAATCAAAAAAATATGAGAAATTTATTGATGCCAAAAAATTTTGCTGTAAGATGAATATTTTGCAAAGTGATTTTTCAATGATTAATTTAATTTAAATTAAGTGTCACAAACCTTATTTAGCTCATAACTTTGTACCCAATGATCCAAACATACCCAATATGGGTCTTAAAGTAATCAGAAAACCCTAAGGATTAATTTGATAGTATTTATCTAGCTGTTTGGATTAGTGTTTGCCTAATCATATTTAGGACCAAACCCTAATTAGGTTAATTAACCCTAAAACTTCAATTGACCATAACTTGGTCAATTGAGCTCCAAATTTGATGATCCATAGGTTCATTTAGATCAGAAGAACTTAATTAATAATAATCTATAAAAATATTTTAGATCTAACGATTAGATTTGCTAATCACCCTTAATTGCTCTAAATCTTGATTAGTGAATTTTAGCAAATCTAGTAACTAAAATTGAGAGATTTAAATTTCAGAGGACTCCTAGATCCATTTAGAATCAATCTATAAGGTTGGAATAGTTTTGAGTGATTAATTTTGTTAATCACTCACTAATCACCCTAAACCCTAATTAGGTCTTAGCTTAGTCAAATTAAGTCCAAATTGAGCCTACCACATGTTATTATGATCAGTGAGCTATTTGTAAACCATAGCCACTAATTTTGCTTAATTTGGACATTAATTGGCAAAATTAGAATTTTTGACCTATAGTTAACAATTCCTTAATTAATCTTAAAACCTAGATTTTTGTATTGGCCATAACTTGGCCAATACTTATCAGATTTCAGCAAATTTAGGTTCTATGGGAAGCTTAGGCAGTAAATAAGAATAATCTAAAAGAAAATTTAGCTTTCACTTAGTAAAATTATTAAATTGCCCTTATGAGTCAAATTCACTAAATTGATCTCATATGGCTTATTAATCACCCAAAATTGATTTAGTTACTGTCTAATCTTATATTAGACAGTAAGAAGCACTTTCCAAAAGAAAATTTCAGAAATTAAGCCCTAGATTAAAAGTTGATCTTTTGAACCCTTAAGTAGGGGCAAAATGGTCATTTTGCCCAATTTAGGGTTTAGCCTTTTAAAGCCCTAAATTCAGTTTTCCAATCATTAAAATCAGTAAATAGAATTATTTAGAACTGAAATTAATCAAATTTAAGTCTAAATTAGGTTTTGATTAAAATCTCAGATTTTGCTTAGTAAAGAAAATTCCTAAGTCCCGAGTGAGTTTTTCTCATTCTTTAAATCATTCTTAGACTCATCCTTAGGTCTTATAACATTAGTTAGGATGTGTGTCTTGAGAGATACTCTTAGTAATTAAGAGCTTTATTTTTTAAAATTAGGAATATATCTTAAGTTAGAATTCATCTATTGAGTAAATTGGGTTACTCAATTAGATGAAACCTTGAGTTTTCTAGTTTATAGATTTTCTTAGTTTATTAAATGATTATTTGATCTTTAAACTTTAGAACTAAGAATAGAGATCTGTCCTAATGAATTTGATTTATCATTAGGATTTGCCTTAATCTAATCTGTGAGATTTGGGTTCTAAACCTTAGACCCTTAGTTATACCTTTAGATTAAGTAATTAGACCCCATCATCTGAAGTCTAATTCTTAATCTTTTCATCTTGATTTGGCTAATTAAGATGAGGTTGGGATGATTTAAATTACAAAATAGTCATCTTTTGATTAAGTTATAATTAGGACTTGGCCAGTCCTAATTATCTTCAACAAGTAGGACTCGTGATTCTAAGTTACAGAATGTGTAAGAATTGATAATTCTGAAACTTATGTAACTTAGAGTAGATAGAACGAATAAAGTAGATAACAAAGGATATCACCTGTGTTTTAGATAGAGTTTCTTGCACCTTGAATTTTTGATGCTTCGCATTCCTTGATTTTGAGCCTTATACCTTGAACATGTATTATGTACACAAGATATTTTGATAAATATCTTATGTTAATTTAGAACATTATTTATAAACAACATTATGTTTGTTTCACAAGTGGTTTGTAAGGTGTAGCTTGATTAGTATACCTCTTCGATCAACCCGTTCGGGGTCGGCAACCTTTCGAGGGTTTAATGTCCGACAGTCTATTGGCCATGCCTAGTCCGAGTGATAGGATGGATAGACTCTCGCCCTACTGACTACGGAGTCAGGATTATGATATGGATATACTAATTCAAGTACACTTACATTCAGTTCTGTCTTAGCTCATCAGGCTAAGAGTTCCAGTGATGATTCAGTTCAGAATTTCTTAGCTCATTAGGCTAAGAATTGCTGTTTTAGTGTTCAGTTCAGGTGACTTATATAGTCACTATAGTTTCAGTTTGCAGTTACTGTTATATTAGCATATTCTGCATTTCAGCACTATTTTACTTACAGCTTTCTTGCATGTGTTTTTATATATATATATGATGCTAGTTTTACTTACTGTTTTCATATGCTTACTTAGGATGATAGTGTTTCAGCTTTATACTTTTGTACTTCACTTAGCATAATCTGTTTGATCATGAGCATGTTTAGGTTGTACTTTTCTTACTTTTCTTTTACTTTTACTTATCTGTCCTTGTTGCAGTTTCTTGGAGGAGGTATGTTTTACTTCCTATTTGTTTAGTTATAAACTGAAGTTTATAACTTATTCTGTTCTTTTGATATGCGTTTCTGCACCTATTTTTCTCAGTTCTGTTTTATGGTGATATCTTCTTAATTTAATAAAATTGTTTACCCTAAAATGTACTTAGACTTATTGTCTAACCAGTTTTTCTTTTATTGGCTGGGGCCCTACCATTATGAAACTGATAATGGTAGGTTCTGAGTTTGTTGGTTTAGCAGATCCAGTGGAGAGTTTGCCATTGGAGGAGGAGCTCATTCTTGAAGATCCGTAGCTTTAGTTTTTCTTCCAGTGAGATTGAGAGTTTTCTTCAGTTCTTTTAAAAACTCATTAAATGTTGTAATAATACAGGATTATTTTTCTTTTTCAGTACTTTACTTATTCTGTATTGTTGTATTTATACTGTATTGGATGGATGTTATGTTTTATGCTTCCGCACTCTGAGTTCATGTATGATCATTTAGTGATAGTATCTCTGGATTGAATGGCAAAGTCCTTATTTAAGTTGGATTAGAATACGTGTCTAATCAAATTCTAAGTGGGGACTTTGTCATTTGGTGACCCCTCCACCATAATCATGTTAACTTAAGGGTTAACAGGACCACGGCGGGGCAGGGCCGCCACAACCTTTCCATTGATATATGTCACTACTCATGGAATGCTCTAGATTAGGAGAATTTGAGCTCGAAAAATAGGCCTTAAGTTTTCGTCCAGGCGGAAAATGCCGTCTGGCGCTCAGCGCGCTGCAGCGCCCGAAGTTGTAGAGCTAGGCCGCTGCAGCGGGATTTCGGCGGAATATATAAAAACATTAATTAAACTATTTGAACAGTAAATTCGCAAATTTGACCACTACAGCGCGCCGTAGCGCGCTGCAGCGGAAATATTTTTTGGAACTTTAGAAAATGTGAAAATAAACTAATTGAACAATAGTTTTGCAAAGTGAGCCATTGCAGCACGCCATAGCGCACCGCAGCGCTGCCGCGCTAATGGCGCTACCGCGCGCTGCCGCACGAAAGGCGCTACCGCGCACTGCATCGCAGAAAGCGCTACCGCGCGCTGCAGCGCCCAAACTTGCAAAATTTCCAGAAATTTTAGAAAACTGCCCAGATTTTTGTAAAACTGCCCAGTTTTGACTGAAATTACCAAAACTTCCCTGTTTTTGTATTGTAAGGTCCCTAGGACCCTAGTGAGGCTAAGTTTAGTTAAAATTGAATATTGCATAAAATTCTATATTAAAACTAAATTTGAAATTTGGCCATTCTTAATGTGCTCAACAATCTACCATGTACTTTAAAGGTATGTCATATCAAATGCTAAGTAATAGAATCCTTAAAAGTATGTATCAAATAGGTAAACCTTAATAACCTAAAGCTTAACATTAATAATACACTAATAATACATTAATTTGTCATTGATTTTTAAATTAACATTTGGTCTTATAGTAGAAAGGTTAGGGGTTAAACCCTAACTTATCTTGATTAAGATCTAAACTTTAATCACTTAATTAATTAACTTAATTATAAAATAATTCAATTGATATTATTCTAATAATGCATATAATTTGGTATTAATCTTAAATCATCAAATTAGAAGTGTTAAGGATAATATTAAATATGGGTGATTGAACCATCTGAATCGAAATTTTAGATCTTTGATTTTCTCTTATATAAGATAATTAGCATAAGATGGAAATAAAATTATAATGATTTATGAAATGCTCTAACTCTAATAAGGATCAAATAAATTTTAATCATCTGATCTGATCACCTTAACCTAAGTATAACAAGTAAATCTTAAGAAGTTGAAAAGTGGGATCTTAAAGGTATTATTATAGGATTCGTCATTGAATTAATTAAAGACCTTAACTAATGATACATCGAGGTAGGAAGGACTTTTGTAACTTATTGAGGTAGAAACCTAGTTGATCCTTCATAACTTTAGAAGTTGAACTTAATATCTTGTGGTAGGAATTACCTAAAATACTTAGGATGTGGCTCATTCCTTGTGGTAGCAACCTATGTTGAGTGATCCTTTGATCATATCCTTGGAGCCTTGTGTAGGATACACCTACTTAGAGTAAGGATTAATAGATTTGATAAATTCTTGTCGATTAAATAGAATCTGCTGAGCTCAGATTATTGGTTGGGCATAGCAGGGTATACCCATATTACTGGATTATTTCAGTAGTATTCATGATTGGTTGATTCACTCCAATGTGGACTTACGACTAGGTACTATCCTGCGAGATTAACCGAATATAGTCCCGTTAGAATAAATCTTCCAAGACTAAGAGTGTTACAATTAGTGAACAAGATCCTTAGTTTGAGATGTAAACTGCAATCGAGTTCTGCCTCCTATCATAGTGCGCTTCGATAAGTGCAGTTTAAACAAACTAAGTATCTTAAGTCACTTTGTGTAGACCACTGAGTATGCTTGTAATTAGGGTATTTAACAACTTAGTTTGGGATGTAAACTGTGACCGGGTTTTGCCTCCATCATAGTGCATTTCGATAAGTACAGTTTAAACAAACTAAGGGTTAAATCTACCATTCTTGCAAATATGCTAAATATATGTATACAATCTTCCCATCTAATAATTTTTAAGTAAACTCTCAACCTTAACCAATTATCGAGATTAGAATTCAGGAGTCAGAATCCTTTTAGCATGATTTTGCATAATGGAGACTTTGGATTCATTATCAGATTTTAAGGAATTTTTTGAATTTATCTCATGTAGTTTAGAAGCATGAGCATGCACATAAGCATGATGTGTGAGTATCAGAATGATGTGTGAGTATTAAAATGATGTATAAGTATCAGTGATGATTTATGAGTTACAGAATATTGCATACATTGTCTAGGGAATTTCAGGATGCATCAGCATCATTAGTAGACAGTATTCCCAACTGGATGTATGTATACATTGGACCATACTTGTGGCCCCCCCGCACCCTTAATCCGCTAAAGGATTAGGTTAAGGGTGGGGTGTCACTCTGGCTAACCCTCACTTACCATTGGATTAGGATAGACTCCACAATCTACCTGATTAGGGAAGGATTAACACAGAATCAATCTAACAGTCACTATCTAAGTAAATAAACAGTGTGCGGAAGCGATTTAAGGAAATGTAAACCATCCAAGCATCATAATATAAATAGCAAAAGTAGAACTCATAATATAAGCATACAATCCAAATACGCAGTCAATGTACCTGTATTATTACATCATTTAAAAAGTTCAAATAGAATAGAATGTGCAAATACTCTCATCCTCACATATAAAATAAATGCTAAACAGCGACTTCTTCTACGGGCTCCTCCTCTGGGTATGGCTCCACTCCTAACTCCTGCTCATCTAACTGAAGAGGGTCTGCCATTGTCGGTTTCACAATGTAGGGCCCCAGTCAAAGAAAAAAAAAATCTAGTTAGACAATTATCTAAGTACATTTAAAGCTAATGAATTATTATATGTGTTAAGTAATATCACCATTCTACAATATTTAAGCAACATATATTTATATAAAGGAGCAACAGATAATACAAGAGAAAAGGGAAAGCTATAAACCATCATTTATAACTTAAGCAAGGAAAAGGAAAGAGGCTGAGACATGCCTCGCATACAAACTAAACAAGAAGGGAATATAAATATACATAACTAAATAAGTGCTGTAAGAAAAGTTCTACATCCTAAACATGCTGGTGATCAACAGAAAATATGCCAATTAAAATAAACAACTCAATAGTGGTATATATAAATAGCAACAAGATTCTAACATCCTAAATATATATATATATATATATATATATATATATATATAAGCAGTACAAGTAAATAGCTGACTGAATAAGAAGGCTGAGAAGTAAACGAAATAACACAACTGCATATAAACATTCGTGCATCTACTGACATATAGAAAAGAGCTAATCTAGCCCATCGAATATCAAAGAAGCTTAGCACTATCACGGCTAAGTCATAAAACTGTGTACCCTAGCGACATAAGGAGGCTAGGCAAATAAGCACACAAAGAAAGCAAGGGTCTTAGCACCAGTACAGTTAAGGCCCAACTGTATGCCCCTAGCGACATAAGGAGGCTAGTAAACTAAGCATACAATGCAACATTAACACCAGTATGGCTAAGGCACCAACTGTAACAACCCGAGTTGTTACTTTAGATAATTATGGTTAACCCTAAGTCTTAAACATAATTAGATGTGCTAATTAGGTCAATGGAGTCAACCTCCTAAACCTAGCACAAATCAGGAGTCAATTGGATTGAATCCTGATTTTTAAAAAATCCGGAAAACCCTAGAAAGACCTATTTAAATTGACCTCTGATCAAAAAATGGACACTGCCATTGCGTTCCTTAACCCCAAATTAGCTTGGGGTGAAGTTTTCGTGTCAATCGGAAGTCGTCGAAATTTCAACGAATATTTTAATAATAAAAATATCACGGAAATCGAGGTATCAAAATACTCGTCGGATCAAAAATCCAACTGCGTCATTGAATTCCTTGACCCCAAATTAGCTTGGGGTGAAGTTTTCGTGTCAATCGGAAGTCGTCGAAATTTCAATGAATATTTTAATAATAAAAATATCACGGAAATCGAGGTATCAAAATACTCGTCGGATCAAAAATCCGACTGCGCCATTGAATTCCTTGACCCCAAATTAGCTAGGAAAAACATGTTCAAAATTTTCTGAAATTTTTTCAAAAAAAAAATTAAAAAAAAAAAAATATATTTTTTTATTTTAGCTAACGGCGTGACGTTAAGTACTTAACGGACCCGTCACTGTAGCTAACGGCGCCGTCAATCTGGACGGCACCATCTCAGCCGTTGGATCGGCCCAGATCCAACGGCCGCGGAGTCGTCTTCCTCGACGACTCCGCCCGCGTGACACGCGGCGGCCCGTCGCCATTTTTGGCCAATCCGGCCGCATCCAGGCCTCGGCGAGGTCGCCATCCGGTCTATAAGACCTCGGCCTACCCCTAGGCTCCGAGTTTTCACCGATCGGAGCCCGGATCGAGCCGGAATCAAGCCCAGAAGTCAGCCATTTTTTTCATCCGAATCCTTCGCCGATCTGAACTTCAGGTACCCCGATCTCCCTCATTTACCGTTCGATCGTTGCAAAAATTGTATGATAGGTAGATCAACATGTCCTCTTCACATCCACCGTTCCGATCGGGCTAAAACCCACCCGATCGGGCGCACCATGTCCCCGAAGTGGATTGGGTTCGGTCCGCCGAACCCCCGGAAGGCGAAGGGTCACGCCTTCGGGTCGGGCCAGGCCGACCCAAGCCCGACCCGACCGGGTCGGGTCCGCGTCAGTGCGGGTGGGGCCCACCCAGCCACGTGGCAGCCTACGGGCCCGCCACATGTCAAGTGGGCCCACCGCCCCGTCAGCCAGGCTGAGTCAGCAGCCGTGGGACCCACAGTGCCACGTGGCAGCCTCTGGCAGTGCCACGTGTCAGGTGGGCCCACTGTCTAGTCAGCCGGGCTGAGTCAGCAGCCTGTGGGACCCACAGTGCCACGTGGCAGCCTCTGGCAGTGCCACGTGTCAGGTGGGCCCACTGTCCAGTCAGTTGGGCTGAGTCAGCAGCCCGTGGGACCCACAGTACCACGTGGCAGCATCTGGCAGTGCCATGTGTCAGGTGGGCCCACTGTCTAGTAAGCCGGGCTGAGTCAACAGTCCGTGGGACCCACTGTGCCACGTAGCAGCCTCTGGATGTGCCACGTGTCAGTGGGGCCCACTGTCAGTTAATTAGAAATTAATTAAATTAATGTTAGTGTTAATTAATTACTGTTTAGCCCTAATTAATTACTGTTAGTGGTTAATTAAGTTAGGGTTAGTACTAATTACTTTTAAACAGTAACTTTAATTAAATAATTATAATTAAAGATTAATTAAGGATTAATTAACTGTTAATTAAATCTTAAACAGTAATTAGGATAATTAATTATTTTTGAACAGTAAATTTAAATAATTAAATATATTAGAGATTAATTAAGACTAATTAAACAGTAATTAGCACTAATTACTTTACTACAGTAAAATTATTTAATTAATTAATTAATAATTAAACAGTGATTAATTAAATAAAAACTTTATGAATGAACAGTAAATTTAAATAATTAAATATAATTAAAGATTAATTAATATTAATTAAATAGTAATTAGCACTAATTACTTTACTACAGTAAAATTATTTAATTAATTAATTAATAATTAAACAGTGATTAATTAAATAAAAACTTTAGGAATGAACAGTAAATTTAAATAATTAAATATAATTAGAGATTAATTAAGATGAATTAAACAGTAATTAGCACTAATTACTTACTACAGTAAAATTAATTAATTAATTAATTAATAATTAAATAGTGATTAATTAAATAAAAACTTTAGGAATGAACAGTAAATTTAAATAATTAAATATAATTAGAGATTAATTAAGATGAATTAAACAGTAATTAGCACTAATTACTTTACTACAGTAAAATTAATTAATTAATTAATAATTAAATAGTGATTAATTAAATAAAAACTTTAGGAATGAACAGTAAAATCATTCAATTTGAATAAATGAATAGTAAATTAATTCAAATTGTATTTTTGAATAGTAAATCTTAAAAGTTTAATAACTTTTTATAGGATGATCCAAACATAGCCAATATGGGTCTTAAAATACTCAGAAAAATATTTATGATCAAATGGCATAATGTAAAATTTCATTTCGGGGTACGCATAACGAGGTAGCATTTTAGAGCCTCTTTAAGACCCCATAACTTTTTACTCGATTATCGAAACATAGTCAATATAGGGTCTTAAAATGCTCAGGAGAGCGGCCCCATCACCGTGGTAGTATTAGTTTTCCTATTTGAACATTAGGATAAAAAGTCAACTCTATAAATTAGAGTTGACTGTAGTGAAAAATGACCAAAATGCCCTTGGACTTCAAATGGCCATAACTTGGTCAATTTAACTCCAAATCCAAAAATTCAAGAAGCTACCTAGTTTAAAATTTCAATGTCATCATTTTCACAGAATTAATATTTAGGATTTGAACCCTAAAATTTAGGGAAAGGACCAAAATACCCCTAGCCTTATTTTAGTCATAACTCGGCCATTTCTCGTCCAAATTGGACGTACTTACTGTCTATCTTCAAGTTAGACATTAAAGAATTAATTGGAAAATAGAAAACTCAGTTTGAACCCCTAAATCAAAAGTTGATTGACCCGTAAAGTAGGGGCAAAATAGTCATTTTACCTTAAAATTGGAAATGCGCAACTTTAGCCCTTAATTAAAATCTTAGAATACTAGGATTAATAATGTAATCATATTAGTACCATTTAAGTAAATAAAACAAGTCATTAAATTGAATTCCAATAATTTTTCCTAAGTCTTAAGCATCCCACCTTAAGGACCTTTCCTGAGAGTAGGACTAGATCATAGGTTAGTATTCATTCATTGGGTAAATTGGGTTACCCTATGGGTAAAACCTTGGTTTTAGTAGTTCTAGATATTATTTTGTTTTACAACTCATTCTGATTAGTTTATCTTTTTACTTTATATTTAAGATAGGAGATTCATCCTATTAAGTTTGATTACTTAATAGGATCTGCCTTAACTAGTAGATCACTTATAGTATAAAACCTAGAACTTAGGTCTTATCCAGTTTAGATTATGTGATTAAACCTAAAATCTCGTAGTGTTTAATCCATAATCTATAGGTGTAGAAGATCTTGATCAGATCTTAGTTAAAACGTCTAAATTTATAAAATTAGGACATATGATTTATTTGTTTAATTCATAGTCGTCTATCTGATTGAACTAGATTGGAACCTGATCAGTTCCAATCCTTTTTAACTTATAAGGATGAATTTTTGAGTTACACTCGATAGTAGGAAAATGGTGATCCTGAACTTGTGTAACTTGGAATAGTTAGCTGGTTAAGTAGAAAATAAATGATATCACCATATTTAGTCGAGTCTCTTGCTTACTTGTTATTTGTTGCTACGCATACCTTGTAATTTTGTGCCTTATATTTTCTTTGAACATATCATATAAGACATTTGATGCATAAATAAAATGTTAGGAAATTATGGAGACTCCTTAGATTCCTTATGAAAATATTAAAGTAAATAAGTGAAATAATAATGAATTGATGTGATTGAGCTGCCTCTCAGTGTTCTTTTGATCATACCAAATATTGCCCTAGCCGTATCATTCTAGGAGTTGCCCTAGCCGTACTGTGCTAGGATATTTCGGTATGATAGTTGGTGACCTAACCGTATCGAGCTAGGAGTAGCCCTAGTCGTATCGTGTTAGGGCCATATATGTGACTGTTGTTAGCTTAGTCGTATCGAGCTAGGAGTAGCCCTAGTCATATCGTGCTAAGATCTTCAGTTTCTTTTGGCGAGCTAGTGTAGCTCTTTTTTGTATGGTAGTTGATGTATTATAGTTTTATATGCAGTTATGATTGTTTCAGTATATTCTTTTTCAGTCAGCTATTTTCTTGTACTACTTTATATATATCTAGGATGTAGAATCTTGCTGCTATATGTATATATCACTGCTGAGTTATTCATTTTTAATTAGCATGTTATTTTTATTGATCACCAGCATGTTTAGGATGTAGAATTTTTCTTCCAGTATTTATTCAATTATATTTACACTTATATGCCTTTCCTTGATTACTTATTATGCGAGGCATGCTTCAGCCTCATTTCTTTGTCTTATTTATACTATAGTGCATAGTCTATAGTTTGCTTTTTTACTTGTGTTGCTTACTGCTCCTGTATTTACATATCATACTTAGAAGTAAATGGTAAAATGGTGATATTATATAACCTTATTAAAAATTCAGCTTAAAATGTACTTAGACAATTGTCTAACCAGATTTTCTTTTTTTTGGCTGGGGCCCTACATTGTGAAACCGACAATGTCAGGCTTAGAGTAGTTTGAGGAGCCTGCACCTGAGGAGGAGCCTTACTTAGAGGAGGTGCAGCAGTTGGGGCCAGAAGATATCTAGTCATTTACTACTTGTGAGGATGAGTGGATTTTAAACATTTATTTTGTTAAATTTTAATTAATGTAATAATACAGGTACCTGTGACTGTGTGTTCAGATTTCACTATGTTACTTTTCTGAGTTATATTTCTCTTCTTATATACATTATGATGCTTGGATGTCATTTATTTATCGCTTCCGCACTCTGTATTTTTACTTATATAGTGACTGCTTGATTGATTCTAAGTTAACCTTTCTCTAATCAGGTAGATTGTGGAGTTTATCCTAATCTAATGCTAAGTGAGGGGTTAACCAGAGTGATACTCCACCCTTAATCTAAACCTATTGAGGGTTAAGGGTGAGGGTCGCCACACCAACAGTATACCCCTAGTGACATAAGAAGGCTAGTAAACTATGCACATAACAAAATAGATCCTCCCCTAGCGACATAAGGAGGCTAGGAAACAAGGAAATATCTGAGAGGCAGCTTATATAATTATCATCTTTTCATTAATCACTTTAATATTTTCACAAGGAATCTAAGGAGTCTCCATATTTTCCTAACATTTATTTATGCATCAAAAATCTTGTATGATATGCTCAAGAAAATACGGCACAAAAGTACAAGGGATGCGTAGCAACAAAATATCAAATAAAAGCAATAGACTCTACTAAACATGGTGATATTAGTTATTTTCAACTTAACAATTCTAACTATTTCAAGTTACACAAGTTCAGGATCACCATTTTCCTACTATCGAGTGTGACTTAGAAATTTGTCCCTATAAGTTAAAAAGGATTAGAACTGATCAGGTTCTAATCTAGTTTAATCAGATAGACAACTACGAGTTAAATCAATAAATAATATGTCATAGTTTTGTGAATTTAGATGTTCTAATTAGATCTGATCAAGATCTTCTAAACCTATAGATTATGGATTAAACACTACGAGATTTAGGTTTAATCACATAATCCAAAGAGGTTAAGACTTAAGTTCTAGGTTTTATTCTATTAGTGATCTAATAGTTATGGCAAATCCTATTAAGTAATCAGACTTAATAGGATGAATCTCCTGCCTTAAATCTAAGGTTAAAAGATAAACTAATCAGAACGAGTTGTAAAATAAAAGAAAGTCTAGAAATCAATAAACCAAGGTTTCACCCGTTGGGTAACCCAATTTATCTAATGAGTGAACTCTAACCTATGATCTAGTCCTAGTCTCAGGAAAGGTCCTTAAGGTGTAGTGCTTAAGACTTAGCAGAAATTATTGGAATCTGACTTAAGGGTTAATTTCACTCACTTGATTGTTACTAAAATGATTTAATATTAGTTTTAGTATTTTGGGAATGTTATCCAAAGGGTAAGGGTACTTAATCCAATCTTAGGGTAAAATGACCATTTTGCCCTTACTTTAAGGGTCAAAAGTCAACTTTTGACTTAGGGATCAGAATTAAATTCGCTTAGTTCTAATTGATTCCTTACTGTCTAACTTGAAGATAGATAGTAAGTACACATAAATTGGGCGAGAAACGGTCAAGTTATGATTAAAATAAGGCTAGGGGTAATTTGGTCATTTACCTAAATTTTTAGGGTTCAGATCCTAAATATTATTTCAGTATATTGGTGATATTGGAATTCTAGGTTAGATAGCTTCTTGAATTTTTGAATTTGGAGTTGATTTGACCAAGTTATGGCCATTTGAATTCCAAGGCAATTTGGTCATTTTCACTAAAGTCAACTCTAAGTTATAGGATTTATTTTTTATCCTGATGTCTAAATGAGAAAACTAATACTACTACGGTGATATGGCCGCTCTCCTGAGCATTTTAAGACCCATATTGACTATGTTTCGATAACCGGGTAAAAAGTTATGAGGTTCTAAAGAGGTCATAAAATGCTACCTCGTTATACGTACCCTGAAATAAATTTTTACATTATGTTATTTGATTCCTTATATTTTTCTGAGTATTTTAAGACCTATATTGGCTATATTTGGATCATCCTATAAAAAGTTATTAAACTTTTAAGATTTACTATTTAAAAATACAATTTGTATTATTTTACTGTTCATTTATTCAAATTAAATGATTTTACTGTTCATTCCTAAAGTTTTATATAAAATTTTTGAAATTATTAATCCTTAATTAATCTATGATTAATTAGGTTTAATTATTAATTAATATTAATTAATCTATTAATTAATTAATTAAATTATATTTATTAATATTTTACTGTAGCAAAGTAATTAGCACTAATTATTATTAATTAGTCTTAATTATCTGTTTATATTTATTTAAGTATATTTTACTATTTAATAATAATTAATTATCCTAATTATTATTCAAGGTTTAATTAACTTTTAATTAACCTTAATTAATCTCTAATTATACTTAATTAATTAAGGTTACTGTTCAAAAGTAATTAACACTAATCATAATTTAATTAATCACTAACTATAATTAATTAGTCATTAATAGTAATTAATTATCACTAACAGTAATTTAATTAATATTTTAATTAACAGACAATGGGCCCCACTAGACACGTGGCACTGCCAGAGGCTGCCACGTGGCACTGTGGCCCCACAGGGGCTGAGTCAGCTTGGGTGACTGGGCAGTGGGCCCACCTGACACGTGGCACTGCCAGAGGCTGCCATGTGGCACTGTGGGCCCCATTGGGGAGCCAAACCGCCGCGCGGGCTCAGGCTGGGAGCCCCCACGGGACACGTGGCGTGCCGGCTGGCTGCCATGTGGCGCTGTGAGCCCCACGGCCGAAGCCGAAGCGTCGCGGGCTTTGACTGGTGGGTCCCACTGGACACGTGACAAGCCCAGAAGGTGCCACGTGGCGTGGTGGGCCCACCCGGCTGACGCGGACCCAGCTTGAGCGGGTCGGGCTCGGGTCGACCCGGCCAGACCCGGACTTTCGTCTTATCCGCAGAGGGGGCTCGAGGGCACCGGCTAGGGCATGTCATTTGCCGGCCTTCCCGGTGCCGTACCGCCTCGGCCCGGCCGACGGTAGCCCTCGTCGGGGCTACACACCGGTGGGCGGACCATCGCCGGAGGAGGCCGGAGTCACCGGCAAACGTCGAACCTAAGTCTAGGGTTTCGGTTAGGGCGACGAGGCGAAACCCGAAGGTTTCAAACCCGGATCTGGGTCGATCGGACCTGATCGAGGTCGATCGAACCTGATCGAGGTCGATCGGACCGGATCGAGGTCGATCCGGTTCGGTGGATTGCTAGCCTAGTCCTAGATCTACAATTATCAATTTACAGATTAGCCAAATATGGAGGAAAGGGGGAGATCCGGTACCTGGAAGGTGGACGGCTGCGAGGGCCTCGGCTCGGTTCGGACTCGGTTCGACTGCACTGACTCCGGTTCGCGTAACCGGAGATGGGGGGGGGGGGGAGCGGGAGAACCTCTTAAAGGCCTCCGAACGGAGCAGCCGAGGCGGGGGAGGCCGCCGGTTGGGCAGGCGAGCGGCGGGGCTCGCGGGCGACGGGGCCGAGGACGATGGTCCCTGGCCGTCCGATCCCGCGACACGCGGACGGCCCAGATCCATCCGGACCATGCGACGCGGATCACGATTGCAAGCCCTGGGATCCGCGCGGATCGGACGGTCCAAATGGATCCGTCCGATCGGACGGCGCCGTTAGCGCCGTCCACTTAAGTTGACGGCGCCGTCAATTAAATATATATATATATATATATATTTTAATATTTTCCAAAAAATTTTGAACATATTTTTCCTAGCTAATTTGGGGTCAAGGAGTTCAATGGCGAAGTCAGATTTTCGATCCAACGAGTATTTTGATACCTCGATTTATAGGGTATTTTAATTATTAAAATATTCATCAAAATTTCAACGACTTCCGATTGACACGAAAACTTCACCTCAAGCTAATTTGGGGTCAAGGAACGCAATGGTGGTGTTCATTTTTTGATTGGAGGTCAATTTAAATAGGTCAATTTTTTAGGATTTCTGGATTTCTAGAAATTATGATTCGATCCATTTGACTCATAATTTGGACTAGGTCTCAGAGTTTGACTCCAATTGACCTAATTAGCACTTATTATTATGTTTAAGACTTAGGGTTAGTCTTAATCAACTATGGTAATAACTCGGGTTATTACAGTACTGCTCATAATAGGTCAATGATATTTTGGTTGCATATTAGTGGCATACAATATTGTGGCATATTCAGATGCACAGTCTCAGTGACATACAACATAGTTTACATATGATTACTCAGTTTTAGATACAGTACTATTTTGATATATTTATAATATTCAGTTTACAGTTCAGTTTTACTTTACTTTGCTGCTGTTTTGTACCATTTTATACAGTTTTATGCTTTCAGTTATCTTTATAGTATTTCAGCAGATTTAATTATATTATGTAAATATTAAATGAATGTCTAAAACTATTTAGATTAGTTTTGATATGTTAGACTTATTGTCTAACACGAGGTATTTTTGGGATTCGACAATTTGCTAGATATTGAGCAGTATATTGAGACAGGTCAGGAGGACACCCATGAGATTCAGGAGGAGCCCATGGAGTACTAGTGGACTCTCCTCAAAAATTATTTTCTGCTTAGTATTTTCAGTTCAGTATTTAGTTTTATATCTATTTCAGTAAAATATTTGTAATAATTCTAGATATATTTTCTTTTCTTTTTTAAGATGAATGTTTTCATACAGCTTCTGTGATGAATATTTTCTAAATGTTTGTTTTAAGCTTCCGCACTCTGTTATGTACTACTTATACTTAGTGTTGTGATGCGATCAGCATACTGGAAATGCTGATATCTTATACATATATTAGATTCCTATTGTATTCTAAATCTAATGTATGTATCTATCTAATACTTAGGATAATGATACTACTCTTATCTTAAGTATTAGCTCTTAACCCTACTTGAGGTTGAATCAGCAGCCCTCCAGATGGGCTCAACTTTCAGCTATTTGGGGAGACGGGGTATTCCTCCCCGAGTGGAGCACCGCTCCGCCGCCGATATGATTGTACTTAATTTTTTTGCGCGCGCGATGAAGGGGCGGGGCACTGCAGCAGTTGCACATACCTATTTTCTATTTCAATTTACTACTTACTGTTTTAATAATACATATTATTTCAGTCAACTTTACTTATATACTTGCTCATTTATACATACTTATAGGATGTTAGATTTTGCTGTTTATTATATGTACCACTTTCATATTTATTGTTCTAAATCTGCATATATCATATGATCATCAGTATATTTAAAATTAGATTTTTCTTTTAGTACTTTCACTTACTGTATTATACATGTATGTATATCATTTTTTAGTTTACTTTGAGGTGTGTTTTTTTGCCTCAAATCTTATTTAGTTATAAATGCTGTATTTATAGCTTATCATTCTTCTTATATACTTACTGCTCCTATGCTAGTTAGTATTTAGTTTTGTTAAAGTAAAATGATGACATTAATAATTCATAAAAAATATTCAGCCTAAAATATACTTAGATAATTGTTTAATAAAATTTTCTTTTGTTGGCTGAGCACTGACATTGTGAAATCGATAATGTCAGAATTGGATAAATTTGAGGAGCTTGATGCTGAAAAGGAGAAGCCTTATCTTGAGGAGAAGCATCAGTATGGAGCTGAAGCTGTTTAGTCTTTTCAGCTTATTATGAAGATGAGTGTTTTCCTTTTAGTTCATTTAGACTATTTTAAAATGATGTAATAGTACATATACTTTTAACAATATATTTTTTTTACTGTACTATTTATTCTGAGTTGTATATTACATTTTCTCTATTTATTATGGTAAAATTGAATGTATATTTATTTTACCTTGCTTCCGCACTATGATTCTGTATTTGTTTAGTGACTGATTATATAGCATGTATGCAGTGACTCATATTTTTCTTACTGGTGAATTAGAATTTACACCTAATTCAATGTTAAGTGAGAAATTTGCCAAAGTGACACATCACCCATTAGTCTAATAATTGTGGATTAAGGGATGGGGCGCCATAATATGAGATTTCTTATAGATGACTAATGTTAATTCATCGTGTGGTGCCTCTCAACACTTAGGCTGTTGTGCTTTGGGCTACCTAAGAGGTTAGTGGTCTGAATAATGCCTTAATTTCTTGAATGATGATAGTTTTGATTAGTGTTTTATTAAGCTTTGTTTAATCTTTTTTTTATATTGCAAAATTAAGAAAATGATGGAGAAGATCTAAGAATTTTATTTATTTATTTTGGGATTCAAAGCTATTTTTATGGTATATGTGCTTAATACTAAGTTTTAATTTAAATTTGTATGAAATTGATACTTGTATGCTCTTGAAACTTTTGGTAGTCAAATTTGTTTTCAAGAAAGATATATTCTTTTTAATTTGTATGAATCATGATGTACAAAGTCTTTATTTATACTTTATTTTGATTAAAGATTGATTGAGATGCAACTCAAATGATGGAACACTTTTATTGTATCTGAGTGGCTCAATATTTGATTCTCAATTAAACTAATAAGATACTTGAATGATTAAAATACTAATTTGAAGTGTTGGCTATTTCATACAAATAATATATATATATATATATATATATATATATATATATATATATATATATAAATACTATTTAGCTCAAGAAATATCTCCAAAAAATTAGAATTTTAATTTAAAATATATTTTTTAGGAGCATATGGGAAAAAATATATTTAATAATTGTTTTTTTTTATGAATAAAAAATAATTTATTTTCTTTGAAGCTATTTTTAATTATTTTGGCGTACTATTTAATATAACACTTTAAATATGATAGAATAAATATTTTAACAATAAACTTAATTAAAGTACTAACAACGAAATTTCTCCCGACAATTCCATAATCCATTTATCACAGCCACAAATCATATCCAGCCGTTGAAAAGTTAACGGACGGCTGATTTTACTTAGTTCCCCGCTCCATGGAAGTTCTTATTCTTCCTCCGCCTCTCTCTATCTCTCTGAATCTCTCTCTCTGCAGTTTCTCCCATAATTTGGAAGCTACTGTTCGATGTCAGCGCGGGAGGGTCCACCGAAACATCAAAATAAGTATGTCTGGAAACCTAACGCCGGCCATAAGAAGAACGAGAAGGTCCTTTTCACCTTTTCCCCCCATCTTCAATGGTTGCATTTTGTCATCGCTGAATCTTATCGTGCCAATTTTGGTAGGAACTGGGTGGAAAGTTTCGACCTTACTCAGAGGTCACTGGAGTTTGTCCTCGATGCAAGGAACAAATCGAATGGAAGCGCAGGTTCCCTCTTATTCGATATCGCTACTCAATTCCACTCTATAATTGGTATTAGGGCTTCTTTGGCCGGTGATAGATGTACGAAGCTCCAACTCTTTTTTTTTTGGCTCTTTTGAATGTCTAGGTACGGCAAGTACAAGCCACTTGTGGAGCCTGCTAAGTGGTCAGTTTGCTATCCTTTTTATTCTTTCTATCAGGCCTCATTTGATTGATTTTAGTTTGAGTACATGCTGCGTAAAAGTACAATGATGCAGGAAATATAATTCAGTAGTGGAAGTTAAACACCCAAACTGTTGGATGTGAGGATATGATGAATGTTTAAGGAATTCCTCTCATTTCGGTGCGGATGTTTTCTTAATTTTATCGGCGTCTAGTGTTTTTCATTTTAAAATGATGAATTTATTTTCTTAATAACGAAGTCATTTCATTTGGAGGAGCATAAAGTAAAGTTGAGAGGTCAATGTTGATTTCTAACTACATGTAAACCTGGCAGCAGTTAAGATTTAACTATCCTGTTTAAAGTAAAGCTGGTATGCCTGCGATATGGAGAGCTTGTGTGACCTTAGTCTAGCATAGCGTATGATAAGCTCATCCCAAAGTCAATTATTGAATCAGTTCTTTTTCCTAGAGTCCTAAACTTCGATAGGTGTCTGAAAGAACTCAATGAATATACCACCCTCTTCTTGATGACCGCTTCTCTCGGACTCTAGAAGCAATTGCGAAGTTCATAGCTAGGAAAGTTAAACTACTTTCACTTTCTTGAGTTTTTGGGCTCAACTCTTTCTTAGCCTTTGCTAGCTCAAAATTGGTCTGAAAATAGGATTAAGAGATATATTTTGTGCTATATTTTGAAATATGCTTAGTTTGACATTTATAAAATACAAGTTAATTGTGATGATCTGTTTGGATATTTGTTTCAGGATTTAGGATTTAGGATTTCAAGACTGCTTGGTTTATATATCTTGATGTTTGTTATGTTCTTGGGATATAGCAAAATGCTTTTCTCCCCGTCATGCTATTTTAATACTTTGATAAAAAATTTTCATTTCCTTTTAAGTGCTTTGTACTGCTATTATATCCAAATTAAGAAAACAAAAATAGAATTAGCCTAGATATGAACAACCTTGCATCTTCCTAAAGATACCAAAAAGGCCATAAGGAATAATATAAAAAATACAAATTCATTGTGATCAAAGTGGCACAAAAATAAACTTCCTGACTAGAGAACCTCCTACAATGAACAAACAACACTATGGAAAGTAAAAAAACAAGATAAACTTGTGTGCACCAGGCTCGTTGCTTGTTGTAGGCCACAATGTATTTGCATCTAATCTCTTTGACAACATTGATGCTGTATCCTTTGAGAATTACCCCATCATTCTCATGCATCAAGTCCTGGACAAAATCTTCCAGCAATAAAACATGTTAGAATTCAGCATGGTGAGCTTCTCTTGCATGGCACTTACTGAATAAGAGCTCCACTAACATATTGGATAACTATACCACAGTATGCCTCATGATGGTTTAGGAAGTCTTCATCAATATTAGTCTTGACCTAATGAGGGGGTGAGGGACACCATAAAAAAGAAATTGGTTTTGCTTTAGTTGTGGCCATGATGTCTCCGATCCATGCATCAAAGAAAGCACAATACTTTCTTGTAATTGCTAATATCAAACTCATGACCAACTACGTCTACGATCTAACAGCCACCTTCAAGATTGATAGATGGCACAAAAATCAGTTGAGCATGGCATAAAAGCTTATGTAACTTGCCCCATTAAAATAAATTTTTTTGAACTCATCCCATGATTGTATCTTCTTAAAGTTAGAATCCTGTGAAGACCCCGACGCCGGTTCAGCGGAAACCGTTTCGACATCGGGCGTTCACATACCGCAGGATCATATTGAGTAACTTGAGAGAAGAAGAGCATACACATACAAAAAGCCAAAAGATAATATTCATTTATTTTAATGCTCACTTTACAATGTCTTTTCAACACTCCTCGTACAAAAGTAAAAATAAAGAAAAGATAAAAGATAAAAAAAAAAAATAGCGCCGTGGATCTCATCGGCAGTTGAACTTTTTTAAGCATTAGGGTTTTGCTTAAGCTCTTCCAAAAGTACCTGACCTGGTATTGTACAACAAACAATACCGGGATTGGAATTCCCAGTAATTAGAGAGTACTCTAAGTGCCACAGTAATCAATGCAGTATTACATTTTATAATAGCAGAGATGCGATTTGCAAAGGAGATGCAGGAAAAATATTAAGGTAAAAGCGCAAATGAAATAATTAATTTTCTACAAAAGATATTAGCGCAAAAATGTAGGTTATTGATGTCATTTTTCCAGTAACCTGCCACGAATATTGTTACTGATGTCTTATTTCCAGTAACAAACCACGAATGCTATTGCCGATGTCATTTTTCCGGCAATTAGCCACGAATGCCGTTACTGATGTCTTCTTTCCAGTAACTAGCCACAAATGCCGTTATTGATGTCTTCTTTCCAGTAACTGGCCACGAAGGAAAAGGATGTTGGTTTCTAATAACCAACAAAATATTAATGTTACTGATGTCATTTTTTCAGTAACTCACGAATGTTATCACGTTGGTTCCGAACAACCAAGCAAGCTTCAAAATAAAATTTGACTCGAAGCTATTTAAGCGAAGCAAAGCAGTAATAAAAATGCAAAATGTAATACATGTCATATACTAGGTAACTTTATTCTTTAAGTTCAGAAGTTCAACAGCTCAAATGAGTGACAGTTCGCTCAATCTGCATTTAAGTCCCTTTTACAAGTGATGCGATAGTTCATGATTTTTATATTTATTCTTTATTTTGTCATTTTTCTTTATAATAATTTAAAATCCGTATTTCATAATAATGTTACTGTATTGCAAGAGTAACGATAGGAATGGAAATAGTAGTCATTTTATAGCATTATGAACTGTCTCCATTATTAATTAATGAGAATGATCAAAATGCGAATGACTAAATATAAAATTATATCAATGATTTAATAAGATTAATAAGAAAGTGTTTTCTTTAATTTCCTCAATTTCCAACCTCTCATACCTTAGCTTTTAGGATTGCCGAAAAACAAGGGAGGGTTGGAACGGGGTAGCCGGATGGCTGGCCGAGGTGGCAACGGCAAGAGGCTGGCTGGCAGCGGCTACCGAGTGTCTTGGCGGCTTGATAGCTGGCCGTCGGAGGCTGCCGGGGGCTGCCGGAGGCTGCCGGAGAGGGAGCTGGCTGGCTGAAGCGGACTGCCAGGGGCTGCCGGGCTGCTGGAAGGGTCTGCCGGAGGCTGCCGGGAATTGCCGGGAGCTGCCGGAGGTGCTGGATGGAATTGCTGGGGGCTGCTGGAAGGGCTGAAGAGGGGCTGGCCGGCTGCTGGAAGGGCTGAGGATGGGCTGGCCGGCTGCTGGAAGGGCTGAGGCGGGGCTGGCCGGCTGCTGGAAGGGCTGAGGAGGGGTGGCCGGCTGCTGGAAGGGCTGAAGAGGAGGGCTGGAAGCTGCTGTCTAGGGTTTGGAGGAGGGGAGGGGTTGTGTGAGGGAGGAGAAGGAAGGGGGGGGCGTTTAAGTAGAGGAGAGGAGGGGAGAGGGTGGTCGGCCAGGTGGGCCGACCAGCCTGCGCCAAAAACGGCGCATGCAGCCCTACCTGGCGCGGAACCTTCCGCGCCAGAGGTTCTGTCGGGGCGAGTTGCAGAGGGAGGGGGCGAACGGGGGATAAACAGAGGAAAAGAAATTTTCTTTAAAAGGAAAATTTAAAATAATACTTAATGTTAAATTATTCGCATTTTTTCGCCGTTCGGCATCCAAATACAACGAAACTTGGCACTGAGGTGTGTTACGACATGACGAACACCCTCGCGCCGAAAATTTTCGATTCGGATAAATATTTTATTTTTAATTAATTTCTGAAGTTTAAAAACTTCAAAAATTAGCCATGATAAATCCGGCGCTCAGAATTTGATGAAACTTCTCGAGCAGCCTTTAAATAATATACTTAACATGTCGACACTAAAAACGATGGATTCGGGCACGTATTTCAATATTTTTGATTTTTAGAATTTAAAGATTTCAGAAAACAGAACGAGAGCTTCCGTTAATCGGTTTTTTTTTCAAACTAGGGCACTTTGATTTAAAAATTATTTCTATCTATTGGTAGTTTTGTTTGCCCTAAATTGAAATTCCCAGCCTGATTCCTAAGGCAGGATTCTGACCTAATTTGTAAAATAACGACTTTGGGTCGTTGCAAATCCTCACATAGGCAAGGTGCCTCGGATGCTCACAATGAATTAGTGATTTATAATTACATGTTTCGACGTTTCCCACTCATTGTAGCCCCAAACACACAATGGAGAGAGTTGGGCAATTCCCTTCTATGCAACCACAAATTAGTAGTAGTGATATTTCTAACAGCTCTCCATACAATAATAATCTCCCTCTATCTATGAGTTAGCCCCCAAATAAACCCAACATCTAAATTGCTTTTTTATAAATACACATAGAGGGCCTTGGAGGGTTAGCTTAATTTTGCAAAAAAGTGAATTGGTGAGATCCATCAAGTGTCAGCTCCCATTCCAACTCCTATTTCATGATCTTTGAACTCCAACCAATTATTGTTCACATTGGACAATCGCTGTGAGACTTCTTAAAGTCACATACCATTATGATATACATTATATAAATGGCACCTCTCTTCACCTCTTAAAAATTTGAATGCATGTCTTGCAACAAGTGCTTTCCTCTTAATATTGCACGAATTTTAAGTTACACGCCTCTCGTTATAATTATGCAGGCCATGTTGTTCATTACCATGCCGTTGGAATTTTTGCATTAAATTTTAACATTTAGTAATCATGAATTAGAATGGCTGCATTTAAATAGAATTGAGGAGAATACTTTCATAATTGACTTTATTTAACATGCATGACTTGCAAGTGCAAGGTTTCTGACTCCTTAACTTTGAATCTTAATCCATATTGTTGAAAGAATCTTCTCAAATTGGCCTTCCTTGGAGCTTGACATGCGTGTGGAATTCCCAAGTATGTCAAATGGATACCTTCTTAAGCAATTGAGAATTACAATTGTGTTTGACATGGTGTGCACGCATGTTGAAGAGGACTTGGAATTATGAATTGATTGATTCTTGCTCTGTCCACATAGTACAATCATCTATTATCTCCATAACCTGCTGCTCCACTAGCATTGAGGCTTTGGTAAATAGCATCCCATTATCCGCAGAATTAAATGTGAAATAGTCATCACTCTACTCAGTTTACTTTTGAGCTCAACACAGCCCCTTTGGTGAGATAATGAATTGCATTAGCAAGCAAATTTGAACAAAAAAGGAATAATGAGAGAGGGAACATTCTTTCCAGAGCTCTCACTTAGCTGTTATTAGAAACCTAAATCTTGGTTCAATAGTACATTATACCCACTGACTCCATCAGGGGGAAGCCATGCTTCATATGAACCACACAAGCATTTCCATTGCATCATATGTTTATTCCACGTAAATCTTCAGAACTAGCACATGCACACCTTCAGTGGATGAGTAACATTAGTATCTTGATACCACATGTTGAACCAACAATAACAATCACTTATGCTCTTCTCGTACTGAAATTCCCTTGCTCCACCGAGATGATTTTAGTTAGGATTAACTTTAACCTATTATCTAGGATCTTCATGACAATTTTGCACATTATTGATCATAAATCAATTTGCCAAAATTGATGAGTTGAAGCACCTTTGACCTTTTTGGCAACTACATGACCACTTTCTTTCTACTTCAATGATTTTGATCTCTTCCAAATATGAATTTAAATACTGTTAATGTGTTGGGTCATAGTCAGCCTTTATCTTTTTCAAAAGGATTCTATGGCCCCATCGGCTCTAGGAGCCTTTTGTTAGTCTCCAACTCATTGATGGCATTCCAGATTTCATCATCAATGAACAGCCTATCGATGGGTACCTAACATTACCATTCACAATAATTTTAGGTTTTGGTAGTATGCTACACCTGGTCATTTGGACATCTGCATTTTGTTGCAAAGAACTCCACAAATCTTCTTTTTCTCACCCTCAACAATATAGAACTCCTCATTGTTATCTAATAGAGCTCATTTGATGTTATTCCTCATCTACTGGGAAACATACCTGTGGAAAGTCAAATATTGGTCACCTTCAGCTATTCACTTTGCTTCTGCTCTTTCTTTCCACGTGCAAGTAATTATTGCTTGCACTTTATTTATTTATATTCTCACGAAGCTCACTTGCCACCAACATCCAACATCACCATCTCCGATCTCTATTTCTTTACTTTGCACGTAATGTAGTTTGCATTGTAAAATATTGACCTCCTGCTGCAGTTTGAGCAGTAACCCCTGGTTCTTGCCTTTAAGTGCTTTTTGTGTGAGGGCTCTTATTCAGTTTAGAATGAATGTAGGTAGGCCTTGTGTTGGCTTATTCATTTCTCTTTGCACAACTGAGAAAGTTTGGGAGCAGGACAACCAAGTTTCCTCAAACTTCATTCTAACTCAGTTGAATGCAGTTTAGTTTTGCCAATTCAAGTTGGTTATGACAATGATCCGTGGCTATGTGGATGAGGTGCCATAATGTTGGCCTAACAAGAGCTTCTCATGCTAGAATGTTCATAAATATTCTACCAATTGATCCAAATTTCATCTATCCCCCAATTTTATTACACCAAATGAATTTATTTTCATTGAAGCCTTTGTAATGAAGGTAACTGTGGAGAATGCGCTCTAAGGAACACTCTTGCGCTGTGGTTAATCTGAACTCTTTGTCTCCCTGCGCATCTTTTAGCCTATCACATAACTGAAATCATTGCCAATGATAGCATGGCTGTCAGAATTGCAAACTGCCATGATTAATATTCAAATATCTCTTTTAGAGTGATCATGGGCTGCTAGACCGCCAAGAACCTACATCTTCATGCTTTTAGAACTATCCAACAGGATTACTCTGCTTGCAATGAGTAATATTAGACACAACTTGGCACTGCTTTTTCAAAAAACAAATGAAGCTCCCAAATTTCTTTTTCGACTGATAAAATACAAAGTTCAGTGTCTACCAAACATTTATCAGCTTTTATCTTATTTAAGTTTTGGTCTCTAGTCTTGACAAGATCAAAGTAAATAGGATTGTAATGATGGATGAACGATAGGGGGTATGGTGAAGAGTTGCTTTGTTCTTCATGCTCGGGGGGGCATTTTTGTTGCCAAAAAGGCATTTCACCTAATTTTTCTTGCATGCAAATCTCTCCATTCCTGGTCCTGAGTTTGGTCCCTTCTCAAATTTATTTTTTGCCTCTTGTTTTGCTTTCAACTCACTCTTGCTTGCAAACAAAATGGCCCTCCAATTGCATCACTCCAATGAAAACCACATGGTTTGCACCTCTTGTTGCACACCTCTGCTATTCAATGATTCACTAACCTGATTCATAGCTTCATGTTGAGCAATCCCATTTGGCTTGATGTAGGACAATATCTCTTCTTATCATAAATGATGGTCTTACAACACAATCTGCTCTAATCCATGGCCTAGAACCTTTTGATAAAATGGTGTTTGTCTTCTATTCGTGTTTTCCACATGGAAATGTCCATAGCCACATAACCACCTGGTTGGTTGCAGTTTCTTGGTGGGATAGTTCTTTTGTCGGCTCTTCTCACATTAGTGTTTCTTCATTGTTGCTTAGCCACCTTTTGCTTAGATTTTTTCTCTTGAACAACTGTTAGTCCTAACGATCTTGGCCCTAATGTTTAGACAACATGTCATTTTTGCATTCTTGTTGCCAAAAAGGCATTTCACCTACAAAAATTGAGTTTTGTGCTTTATTAATTTTATCTTATTCATTGCTGTATTTACTTTCATGTAAATATTTGGCGAGTAAGCTTCAACAAACTTGTTTTTCATTTCATTTTATATTCAGATACCCATTTGTAACTCGTCAACATTGAGTTCAACTATTGAATTGGCCAATCTCTCATCAGCTTTATCTCGGTCATTTGATAAAATCCATTGTTAACAATCATTAACTTTCACAGTAGAGCACGACTTTGAGGCATTTTGTTAAATGGATGGAGCTCATGAAAGAATGTTGGAATTTGAAAAGTGTTGGGAAATTCATATTAGCCGTCATGGTTTGACATAATTTTTGTATCATCAACCATGCATCTTCCACATTCCACATATCTTAGCAGTGAGAAACATCTGTGTGGTGTTGCTTTATGCTGTGACGGACTAAGAAGATGAATGTGCTTGTCTAAATAGTCTCATCATGAGGCGGATACAAGTTCTCTTAGTTTGAATTGTTCTTCATCGTTATGTTCTCAATGCTCATCTTCGCTAGCTTACTTGTGTTCCATGGCTGCTCTTGCATTTTTTTAATCTGGGTGGAGTTTGGAACCTTGTTTATATGAATATGAGTTTGTATAATCATGCTTCATTTACTGTTAACTAGTTTCCTATCCTTCCTCAATAAACTTGTTAACGCCTTGCTATTGACGTTTGCTGTCGATACCCACAATTTCCCGACCAATCTACCATTTGTGCTACTACAAAAAGAGAAGCTAGCATCTCACAGAGTAGTGACATTGTTGGCATTGATTATTGTTGAGCCTTCTCTCAACGACTTTTATCTCTTGCACATGTCTACTCGCTCCTGCTTTTCACCACCCACTTAACTATGTCATGAAATATTCACAGTTATTTTATTAACTGCGTTTTGCTTTGGTGACATCGGTGACATCTAAGTATCATTCAAAATTAAGCAAAATTTAAATGCTTTAATAATTATGTTTCTTATTTTTAGTTACACTACTATTCTCCCTTTTTTCCCTATTTATATATTTGATCTTTACATCTCTTCTCTAACTGTTTGTTGGATACCTAAAGCCTCTCCTTAATGTTGCTTTGTCAAAAGATGTCTTTCTCCAAACAATTCTTTGGCAGCTCATCAAAACTTGGGTTTGAAATGAAGACTTTTCAAACCTTTTATTAACCATTTATTTATCATATTACAACACCACAAACACCAAGCCTTAGCCCCACTAAGTGGGGTTGGATACATTAAGCATTTGTTTCCATTGTGCACGATCAAATAGAAAATTTCCTTCTAAGTTTTAAATAGAAAATTTTTTCTAATGATTTTTTTTCATTTTTTTGGTCTTTCTCTTCCTCTTTTGACATGAGCAAATTTGAACACTCAAATATTTTAATAGGGGCATCAAATGGTTTGTGCTTATTATGCCCAAACTATCTAAGAAGACATTGCTTCATCTTGTCTTCTATTTGAGCCATTCTTACTTGCTTTTAATGAACTCATTTACCTTAGCATTCTCATTTCTATAATGTTTAGTTTATCAATAAGTTTTTTCTTTGTTGGTCAACATTATGTCCCATATAACTTAGTTGGCCATTTAACTGCACTAAAAATAGCCTTTAATTTTGAGTGGCATTTTATAATCATACTACACTCTAGAAGCACTCCTCTACTTCATTCAACTAGCTTGAATCTTTGTAATCACACTACCCCTATTCAACATTATTTTGTATAATTGAATCAAGGTATTTGAACATTTCACTCTTCTTTATTATGTGATCATTAATACTTATGTCATCGAGATTAAAGGCTTTTATTACAAATAAATTTGCATTTCATATAATTCATTTTAGATCTACTAAGATGGAAACTTTTAAATTCTATGGTAGTTCTTCACAACTCATGTTTTTCTTAACTCCATTTATAGTCTTAATAATTAAGAGAATATCATTTGCAAATAACATGCACTAAGAATATTTCTTTTGAATGTGTTCAATTAGAATATTCATAGTTAAAGCAAAGATATATGAGCTTAGAGTAGGGTCTTGATGCAATTCAGTAGTAATAGAAAAATCATTAAACAAGCCACACTGTGATTGAATATACATGTTAAATCCCCATTATGTATATATATATATATATATCCTTAACAACATCAATATAAGACTCAAATGCTTTTTGCCAAACCTCTCTATAATCCATAAAACTTTTTTTGGTGCTTTATCAATAGCCTTTTCAGATCAATAAAGATTAAAAGATATTTTTTTCTCTAAATTTTTTAATGAAACCTCTCAATAAATGTATGATCTTTATCAAGGTGAAGGGCATATTTGGAGAGAGGGTGCACTTAAATATCAAAAATTCACCAAAGATTATGCAAATATATATACATTTGTATATATTAATAAAAAATATAATAATGCTAGAGATCTTGGTTTTGCCATTGGCCTCCATAGTAGATCTATTTAGCATAAAATTAAATTGATTTTGTGAATCTAGCCATCACTTTGTAATATGTATTCAATTACTAACAAATTTTTAATGCATGGTTCATTAATTGCATTCCCCTATGATTTGTAGTTTTGATCATTGCTTTTATTCTTATAAATAGGTCAACAATATTCTGCTACTCATTTCGCCATTTTTTGTTTTAAATAGCATATTGAATAATTATGTAAGTTAAGAAATGCCTTTCTCACTTATATGTTCTCACACATTGATAGTAATGTCATCTATTTCTGTAGTTTTTCACTTTTCATCATTGTATTTGGTATTATTTTTATAATTATTAAAATTACTCATTAATTATATTGGTATAATCTTCTTTAAAAAGTTTGATAAAATAATTTCTAATTTTATATTGAATTTTTTATTTTTGAAAAGAATTTTTTAATCAACATTATCAATATATTTTACTTTAGTCAAATTCTTTGTTTTATTATCATTTAGGGGCTATTTGGCATGAGAAAATTTGTAAAATTTGAGTGTAAAGAAATCTGATTACAGTATAATCTGATCACAGCGTAATCAGATTACTGCTGTTTGGTAATTTATTTGGATACTTAAGATTTTTCTGTTTAGAATGAAGTAATCTGTGAGTGTAATGTTTCTAGTAATATGGGGTAAAATAACCCCGTACAATTTTTTATTTTCATTTTTTTCAAATTCTTTAAAGATTTTTGTTGAAGACGAATTCACTCCTATTTTTGATTCAAACGAAATTGAATGATTTCGATCAATTTCGTTCGATTCGAACGAAGTCTCTCTTGAACAACGATTAATAATGGCCCACGACCTTCGAACAAAATTAAAAGATTTTTCCGAACAAACCAATCGTTCATTCGAACGTTGAACAATTCTCCTGTGACCTTTGTATCCCCTTTGAACCGCCTACGAATCGGCCTTTTTATAGTAGCATAATATGAATGCAATGTAAATTTTTTTCGCCCGTTTTACTGCATGTCAAACGCCAGTATTCCTGAATTCCCCAATTTTTTATTTATTTATGCCGGTTTTACTCATGCCAAACAATCTCTTTAATTTAATTAGCTTTATGTGTCTCTTCATTAACAATTTCTAATTTTAAATAATTATCAAATGGTGCAAAGTTAGCATGACAAACTATTATTTTGGATTAACTACAAATTTGTTTATATTTTTTAATTTTAATCATTTGTATGTTTAAACAATTTTTATTATATAACAAACTCTTCATTATATGTGTCTCTTCATTAACAATTTCTAATTTTAAATAATTATCAAATGCCGCAAAGTTAGCATGACAAACGATTATTTTGGATTAACTACAAATTAGTTTATATTTTTTAATTTTAATCATTTGTATGTTTAAACAATTTTTATTATATAACAAACTCTTCATTATATGTGTCTCTTCATTAACAATTTCTAATTTTAAATAATTATCAAATGCTGCAAAGTTAGCATGACAAACTATTATTTTGGATTAACTACAAATTAGTTTATATTTTTAATTTTAATCATTTGTATGTTTAAACAATTTTTATAGCTATTTTTTTCTTTAATCTATAATTCAGCATTTTATTTTCATCAGCAAAATCTTTTTTATTAGGTGTTGTCTCTTTGGATTCATCAAATATATTTTAGCTATTTTCTGAATATAATTAATAATCAAATTCTATATAAAATTAGCTCAACTCTCAGATCTCATCATCTAAATTTTAAAATTTTATTCTTAAAATGTATTAAAATTTTTTTCTTAAAATTCTGCTCTCAAGGCATCTTACATTTAGTATTATTTTCTCACTCTTTATTTTCAAATCTATATCCATTAATCAATATTGGGCCGTCAAACATTCGTATTGAATAATCTTATAATTCTTGCAATATAAATGCTCTCTTGCCGATGAAACAAAATTATAATTTGAGTTTTGGAAGCCCCAATTTTATTAAATGATGACATGTTAAATAAGTATTAACAAATATAAAACTATAAATTAACATTAACTTTATTTTTTTCCTTATTCATTAATCTCTTTTAACCAAAACTATCGTGAACACTAATACATTCCTTATTCATCTTTCAACATTTTCATGTAAATTTTTTTTTATAAAGAAACCCTTTAGGGTACCCTTGAACTAATTTATCCAAATCATGCCAAAATTTTTTAATATTCATATCTAATCGTGTTTTAGGGATGTAAACACTTACAATATTGAGAATTATCCCATCAATTATAATTTTAAGGATATAATTTTATTTCAATAATTTTAATTTTTAGTATATTATATTTTAAGTTTTATATTCTATATGATACTCACACTATTTATATAATGATTTTTATTTGAGTATCAAAGTTTAAAGTTTCACTATCTATTTTTCTTTCTTTCTCTCGCACTCACTATATTTCTTGAAGACAAACTTTTTATCTTCTTTTAATCATAATTTTTACATACTCAAAAAGCTTGCTAGTAAGAATGCCAATATTTAATCCACTTATTCTTTAATTTGTGTCACAAACTAGCTTCTTTACCTACATTCATTTATAATGCGGAAACCCTTGTTTAGTTGACAATGCACTAAGGCCCCGATGTAGAAAGATTTATATGCTTTTCACTACATTCAAGCAATGCAGTGTGTTGCTTCTAGGGGATGCCTAGGTCTAGCACAATTTTTTAAAGGATTCATGCCATAGGAAAGTAAATAAAAAAAGGAAAAATTTTATGGTTACAAGTGATTTGTTAATAATGTCATTTTCAATTTAACATTTAAAATTTTTTTTAGGATAATTGTTTGATTGTACTAATATCCTATTTTTCATTAATAGAATTTAGTTACATGCTTTACTATAGATTTTAGATGATATTGTTATATGCATATTGTACTTCAAAGATAATATTGTTCCAAACATTAACTATTTATTTATACTGAATTTTTTATGTATAACTACATTAAACTAAACAGATAATAACATCGATAATTTTTTATATATATTGATATCTAATTACAGCCCTTTTCAATTTGGCAGCCCTCCAAGTCTAACAGACTTGATCAAACGCCTTATGTTAATATACAGTAGCTATATATATGCATGTATCTTCTTATTATAGGAAACATACATTTTTGATATTCGTTCGACATTTCTACTCTCTCCCGTCTCTCAACATGGTATCAGAGCGATACCTTCCTCAACCTCCCTCTTCCGCAACTCCATCGAATTGCCCTCTACTCTACGCAACTTCTCATCTGTGTTCAGATCTCAGTCGTCCTGCATTCAATGAAAATTCTAGTTCTCCGACTCGACATCGCCATCTACCTTGTCCAGATCTACCTTCTCCATCATCATTGACGATAGAGTCCAACGCTGAATCTCAATCCATCGAGAACTTTGAATCTCGCAGCAACTCCACTCTCATCACCGATTACAAGGACCTAAAATTCCTAGTTTATTACATCAAAAATATCATACACACCCCTCTTACAGCTGATAATAACCCCATTTGAAGAGCTAAAGTCCTTCAACTCTTCGAAGCAAATAATCTACAATATCACCTAAAAGGAACAGAACTTCTGCTACCAATCTCCAGTTCAAGCTACTCATGAATTTCAGTTGATTGGAGCTTAAATACTGCTCTGTATTTTATTATCTCTACTTCCATTCTTCCCTATATACTCAAGGCCAATTATTTTACTAATGCATGGAGCTCACTGACCAAATGTCTTCAATCAACCAATCGTTCTCGAGTTATTCAAATCAATAACGAATTAAATGTCCCATTAAAGGATAGATCCATGCATGATTATCTTTCTAAAATAAAATCTATTGTGGATAGAATTGCCTCCGCTGGATCCAAAGTTAATAACGAAGACATTATCCTCTATACGCTCAAAGGTCTTCCCTCCAATTATCTAGGCTTCAAAACCGCTATCCGCACCAAGTTGACGCCAATCAGTCTGGATGATTTTTACATGACATACACAAAGAACTTCAGCTCAGCATTATGTCTATCGTTGAGGCATATCAAGGGACCAGATGGATCATTGTTGGAAGTGGTCAGACCCTTCCAACATCTAGCATCGGTAATGGTATCCTCCCAAAATTATTGCATATTTCTAGGTAATGCACCAATTTCTTGGAGTGCTAAGAAGCAATGCACCGTTTACTAATCATCAACCGAAGTAGAATATCACACACTTGTTACAGATGCTATGAACATCCTCTAGCTCCGCCGCCTCTTGCAAGAATTCAGCGCCACTCAAGACACGCAAACACCACTCTTTTATCAACAATTGCCTTGACACAATCCAATCTTCCATGCCATAGCTAAATACGTGGAAGTTGACTGCCACTTCATTTGTGACAGCATTAAAAAAATTGAAATTCAGCTTTCTACACATTCTCATCTAAGATCAGCTGGCGGACATTCTTACAGAACCTCTACCTATGACACGGTTCAACAAACTTCGTTCCAAACTCACCATCGCAGTGCCAAACGGCTCGTTTGCGGGGAGCTATAGCATCCCGGTTCAATCTCAGCACTCCAAGTCTAAAAGACTTGATTAAACCCCTTGTTTTAATATATATATATATATATATATGCATGTATCTTCTCATTACAAGGATGAATAGCATTAATTTCTCTCTTGATATTCGTTCGACATTTCTCCTCTTTTCCGTCTCTCAACAACATCATTATATTATTAAGTTCAACCAGTTTAGTTTATGTGGAATTTTATTAAATTATAGATGTAGGTTTAGGGTAGGAGAAGGGAAGGATGATACTTCCATGAATCTTGAGCCAATGCAGGGAACCCTTGATCAATAAGGGAGGAGGAAAACCTATGAAGTGGCTTGAGATAGTTGACAACAATATTTGCACCCAAGAAGAGGGAAGTGGAATAGCAATGGGAAGGTGGAGAAAAATCACTAAGCATGCTAGATTGGAATGAGAAGCAGGAATGCGAGGTAATTGATTTTTCAACCAAAACAAGAGTAGTGAAGAAGCCCCGGCACTCACAGGCCTTGATACTTTATGAAAATCTTGATTATCATTGTATTTTATATATTTTCTGCTTGCTAAATGTAAGCTAAAATATGATTAGATACCAATTACATCTTGAATTAAACAGTTTTGTATCCACAAATATGATGGTTTTAACATTTGCTATTTTTTAAGCATATTTTTCTATTTTTTAAGCAATCAAATGAGCTAGCCATTTGTTTTCTTTTATGTTTGATTTTAAGTTATAGTAAATTTTTTTGCATTTGCCTTGTATATTCATTTTATTTTTTTGCATATGTGCGTTTTGTCAGCCAGAAGTGCACTAAGAGGGCAGTTCGACAGGCATATCATAGCATATGCTCAGGCAAGTATTTCAATTTACAGATCATTAGCTACTGCCTGACTCGGTTCTACATATTTCTGCTGAATCCTTAATTATTTTGCACAGGATGTGCTAAGGACCTCAATTTGTGTGCTAAGTGCTGCTCTAACAGGGTTCAGATTGTGGGGAGGTGATTTGTTAACTTGAACATTGTTTTTTTTCTGTAATTTTTTAATGTGTTATTACGTCTCCTACTCGCAAGCTCGTAGCCTTTGAACAAACCTAGCCCTAGCAGCCCTAGCCTAGGCGAATCCGAATGTATGACCTCTGACCTAACCTAAACCTCTTCCTCTTCTCTTTATATAAAAATAAAAAAATAGATCTATCTATTCTAATTCTATTAATTCTATAGAATATAGAAAGAGAACTACCAATGACATTTTTGTTTTCTTAGGGATGTATCTGAGTTAGAGGCTGAGCGAAAGGTTTTTGAAGAGGTCAGTTATCTCACTTGTTTTTAGTATGCTTATCAGTTGTCCAGTGATTTGAGCCACTTTGGAGGCTTTTATGATTTTTATTTTTGATGCAGGCAATTAAGAAAGCTCGTGAGAGGGATAGAAGAACTCTCCTACGTGCTGTAAGAATTTAGAATTGTAACTTTTAATCTATTTATAATTATTATGTTACTGTTTACATTGAACTTTTCGATGTTATTGAGCTGATATAATTTTTCGTTGCTGTTCTGGAACGTGTATTTAGTATTTATCCATTTTTTGGCTTCAAATGTACTCATGTTTTTCTTTTATTTTATTTTAAACGCTGTCTTACAAAACAGGTGCTGCATTTTGATTCTAATTCAGATAACTAAACACTCTGCAATCTCTTAGCATTTTTTATATAAAATTTTTCTCCGGATGTAATAAATAAATGCTTTTTATTTTAAACCTGCAAATTTTATTGATTTTGAACAAAAGAATGCAGTAGGAGGGTTTGGAGGTGCACACAAAATAAAGCATAAAACAAGTAAAGCAAAAATTTAAAGAAAACATACCAAGCTTGAACAAAAAGGACTATCCAGGGCGTGCTCCTGAAAAATCACCCAATGAAATTAAAATGAAATAAAATAAAATACGTCAAGTACAAGCAAAGAAAAAACTTGAAATTTCAACCAGCAAACCTGCTCCAGCAGAAAACCTACATATCTTAAAACAGGGAGGTCGCAGAAGCCCAACCTACAGCAATGGCAGCCATCCCAAAGCCGAAACAGGACAAAATTGAGGCAGCAAACTGCTATCCTCGGTCCAGAGGCGAGCCATCCAGAGCACCACAGCACCAAGGCACAATTCATAAAACAGCAGAAAACAAGCCAGAGCACCACATCGCAAAACAACACTAAAACGAAACCCAAAACCAGGGTGCAGATTCAACCGGAGGAATCATCGATATAGAGAACAAAGCAAAATGGCTTCAGAAATAAACTAGGCAAAGACAGATCGCTCCCAGCAAATAGGCCTGGAGAAGATGAGCACTAGTAGCTAGGAGTAACACCACCTTAACTCTGCTGCCACTGGCTTATCCTGTTGAGGGTAAACCCAGCAACTGTGGAGGTGTGTAATCCCAGAAACTAGAAGAACCTTAGTTCCACCAGTCAACTAGTAGAAAAACCACAAATTTTTTGCAGATAGTAGAAGATGTTCCAATCACCTTTTCTACCAGTTACATTAATTTGATTAATGTGAGAGCATCACTTTCAATCCAGAGATTTCAAATGCCAAGGTCATTGCGTATTGTTAGATCAATCAAAAGAGCTTTAATTTGAGCAATAATGGGAGAAGAAGCACTAATATTTTTAGAAAAAAACTAGAACATTTCTCAAAAGTTTTTAATAAATGTTGAAGTTGAATATTTCTCGAAAGTTTTTAATAAAAGTTTCTCAAAAGTTTTATTTGTCTCATTTTAGTTGCTTGTAAATGGAAAACACGATATAAAAATTTATTTTATTTTTTAGTCATTTTAAGATAGACAGTGCAATGTTCCCCTATTTGAAGAAATACTTTTATGAATTTCACTCATATTAAAAGAGGAAGAGGAAAACCGAAGGAACTGGCTTCTATTTGATTGTGCACAATGAAAATAAAAGATTCATATAGCCAACCCAGTCTAGTGGAATTAAGGCTTGGAGTTGTTTATTGTTGTATTTTCCAGTTATTTTGATTATGAAATAAAAATATTTTATTTTGAGTTATTTTGAATATGTTTCTAGATGTGTATCTATTTCTAACTTCATTTAATCAATTGAAAAACATATAAAAAAGTCATCATTTTCAAAAGCATGGTTTCTTACCTAATGAAGTTTTTTAAATTGCCTATTTGAGACAACAAGAATAAGGAGTTCATTTTTTATTCTCTTTGAAATTGTTGCAACAAATACTGATCATTATGCATACTTGTTTTATTTGTATTTTTTATTGTCCAAGCTGGATTGCATTTTAATTTTCTAATTGTGGAACTTAAGTTTAATTATCAATGCCATCAATTAGTGCTTGAGTTCTAGACCCCTTTGTGCTAATTTGTAAAACAATAATTTTTTCTTGAGAGATGATCCCAACCATACTTATTTTATTTGTCCTTGATGCAGTCTTTACCTTCATCAACTTAATTAGTAGTTCATGAACCTTATATTGTGCATGCAAATATATTATATCATAGCATATGTTTTTAACACAAATGTATTATTCGATTGACATTGCATAATGTAATAAAGAACACAATTTCTATATTAGCTTTTTATTGTCATACCTGAAAGCATTAATATACATCTTATTGATGCTTCATTGTAAATGGAATACTTACTTTTAAAAAGTAATGAATTGGTTCACTTGTTTTTTATTATGAAAGTAAACTTCACACAAAATATCAAATGAGGCCTTGTATTGGATTGGTATACAGCATTTGTATTTTAACTATTTTGAGATTTAGGATTTTATCCATATGCTATTTAGGATCAAAGATATACCAATGGTAAGATGATGGGAATTGAGACATTACAGTCTTGAACATGATATTTTTAAAAATAATTGTTTATTGTATTTATTTAACTTTTTAGTGTTCAAGAAGGGTGGATAAGTGAGCTGGCAAAAAATGATTGTGATGGGCAAAAAAAGTTGTAATGGCCACGGAGTTTTACTCTTTTAACTCTTACAGCCATAAAATTTTGGGCTTATCATTATGCCATTAATGTTTGAATTTCAACTTGGAAGCAAGTTTTGTAAATTGCGAGATACTATCAAGATTCAAATATGCTGCCATTCTGTTGATGATCAGAATCTTTTTTATTTTGCTGTGATCTTGGCACTTACATCAACTTATTGGATGGTCAATAAACCTTAAATTGTGCAGATTTTATTATCGTTGGAATGGCTTTATATAGTTGTAAATCCTGTTTGACATCTCATGTCTTTCCATAATATTATCATTACCATGAATACATTTAAGAAAAGGCTTAAAATTCACTTAGTGGAATGATTACTTGGCTTATAAAATGTTATAACTAGGCACTTCATGCTTAGAATTCATGAAATTTACTGTGAATTTTAAAAACGACTAAAATCATAAATAATTTTGAATAATAAGTCTTTAGACTGATTCAAATGGTTTTTGAAATATTTTTTCTCTCAAGATGCTATTAATAGTACGCTTAGATTCATGGACGGTCTTAAGGAGAAAATTAGGTAGGAAATTTGTCTGACGCCAGGATAGTAAATGAGGAATATGTTTGAAGCATAAGAATTGATTCATATCTTGACTATTCTTATGTTAACTCTGCCACTCCATTTCTTGATCACTATTCTATAATAAAGTCTACTTTTGATTCATAGAGTGTGAAACGTGCAACAACTCCCTTGTCGCATAAAGTCAAGCCTAATCTGTTTATGGAAATTATACTTAATGAAATATTTTAAATCACGTTCTAATGTTGGCTTGATTTAGAAGGAAATGATTAAAAAAGAAAATTTTATCATGCACTTGTTTTCTATTTGGGAATGCAATATTAATTCCATCATTAAGATTAGGTATGATATTATCCTTACTTTAAAATAACTTGTTACTTGCAAGATTACTTCTCTGAAATTTACCAATTTTTCATTCTAATTTTATAGAGCATATAGAAAGAAGTTAAAAAATATATATTGCAGATGAGGAAGATGATTGAGTGGGTATACTCGTAAGGATAAAATGAGAAATGAATTATCCATAGTAATGTTGGTGTGGCTCAAATAGTGGATAAGATTATAGAATGTCTTAGTTGGGTCAGGTATATTAAGCATAAACTGTTTAATAGTAGATGTATTTAAGCATAAACTGTTTAATAGCTTAGTTAGAAAAATTGAGTATATGAAATTTGCCAATATTAAACTAGGAAAACCAAAAGGTTATGAGAAGAAATCACTAGAAAGGATCTTCTCTATTTAGAATTTAGGGATGAGCTTCTATTTTATCGTGCACAATGGAAACCAAGGATTCATATAGCCAATCCCTCTCTCAGCTCTCTTCATCTTCCTTGGCTCCACACTTCTACCCCGTTTCTTATGCATTTTTCATGTTTAATAATATTGTGATTAGCTAACTATATTGATCCGTGCCAATGAATAATTGTACTTTATTGCATCTGCTTTTATTGAACTTGTGCTTATTACAAAGTTTGATATTTATAAAACTACCACTTCTTCCTATTTAGGTGCACTTTTACTCGTAATAGTTTTCAGGTGTTGACATCTGTAAATAGCCACAAGATTTGGTTGTCAATGCAAGTAAATATCTCCATAATCTTTCTCTTATTACTCTGAACAAATTTGAATTTAAACTCCAGATGAACAAAGGGAAGGCCAACTGCAGCAATATCCTTCTTATGAAAAGTGGAGACACAATCCCAGCTGCCGTCTCAATTGATGAATATGCAGAACTGGCCGCCAGTATAAACGATACTGATGAAGAAGAAGATGATGATTAAATCTGATGCTGATTTATTTATTCTATTATTATTATTATTTGAGTTCCAATACTGTACTTTACAGTACTATAATGGAAATGATTGGTTTTTTAATTTCTTAATGTTAAAATTTATTATTATACTTTATTTAATGATAATTTGTGTGAAATGTCTTGGGAAATTTTGTGGTATCTTCCTAATTATATCTTAATGTCAAATATGAAAAATAAGAAACTTGATGCATATATATATATGTATATAATTATGAAGATTGGGATATGTCAAGCTATGGATTATATAGCAACTAAATTCATTTAGTAGGTTAATAATGAATGGGTTAGCCACTTGCACATAAACAAAACTTGTAATTTTTCTCTTAAGAATAATTCTTCCACCTAATTTTCTGCTTTTAATTGTTATGAAGTTGGACTTGCTTTTTTCTTAAGAAAAATATTATGTGTATATAAGAATATACATTAAAAAATATTTAGAATTAATATATATTTTTTTTTTTTTAGTTTTTGCATATAAGTTTTAGTACATTCAATCAATAATTTATTTATACATTGAATTGATATATTATTTATATATTTTGGTATATATTAGTATATAAGTGTATTAATACTCTTTTCTTAATTGACTTTTTTAATTTTTATCTTGATTAATTTGGTAGTTTATGATTTGTTGTATATATTGACTATTATAGAGAAGAAAAAATAATTATTCTACCCCAACAAACTTTTACAAATATAAGATAAGATTTTGACTTCAAAATATGTATTTTTAGTGGGTTTTAAATGTAAAAGTGTATTTAATATTAATATTTTATGAGATAAAAAGTTATTTAATATTTTTTAGGAGCCAAATGAGAGCATACATTTTGAATTGAATAAATACAATTATTTGATGAGTTTTGATATAACCTTTCTAAAAAAAATTCTAGATAATTCTCAAAAAATATATATATATTTTCTTTCCATAAAAAATTAGCATTAAATTTAGTTACGTGTTTGTGATTTACTTAAAAAAATATATTTAAAATACATTTTAATTATCTAAATCTTAGAGAAGTTATTTGAATGTTAAATAACTTTTCTTATTTGATATATATAATAAATGTTAAAATGAAACTATAAATTATACTAATAAGCCAGTTAAGATCTTCATATTTTTTCAAATCTAATAAATCATGAGATTAACTACTTTAATATATATATATATATATATATATATAATGTTAGTTGGCTCTTAGAAGTATAGATAATTAGAATTTAAAATTTAAAATATATATTTTTATGGGCCTCATAAATAAAATAAAATTAATAATAATTTTTTATAATATTTAATTTTATAAATCCTAATTATTTATATTTTTTGAAAAATATATGTGAGCTATTTATCAATTTTATATATATATATATATATATATATATATATATAATGTTTTCTTTAAAAATTACTGTTATTTAATATTTTGGATTTTGACTTTTTCACTATATAAGAACTTATGAAACTTTAGAAATGTAAAACCGCTGACTGCTCTCCTGGTTCTTCAATCGTAAAGCTAAAATGTCTTTTTTGGGGGGGCTCTTTCTTCCGAATTTGTCAAACAAGAGCGCGAATAAATTGATATGGAAATCATGGATATTTAATTTCATTTCAACCACGCCTTTCCTTTTCCGTTGATCGATTCCGCTCCTACACGCGCTAATGATGCATGCAATTGCGTGCACCCATGCTCTGATTTATAACCCTAACCCTAACCACTACCACATTTTAAGCTTCTTCCGTCTGCTCCAATTTCTTGAAACATTTCTGATTCTTTCTTAAATAAATGGGGATTATTGTGAGAAGCGTTCTTCTTTACTTCATATCTGCTTTCATAGGTTCTGCAACTGCTTGTTCCAATGGAGGCTGCAAGGTCTGCTCATTCATTCTTTTTTTGTTTTTTCTGGCGATTTACTGAAAAAACATTCATGTATGGAATTTTGCATCTATTTTTAACAATTAAAACTGAGAGCTAGAAGATAAAACAGAGAGCTAGAAGATTATATTGCTAATTTTTAAATATTTGAATATTATAAATTTAAAGCAACTTCTTGTTGGTGTTTTTGGCAATTTCTTCAACAACACTAAATTTAGCGTTTGACCATCATGATAAAGATAATTTAAATATAAAAACCTCAAATATTATACTGCAACATCGTTCAGAATAAAATTCTATATACATTAGAGCAAGTCTACAATGATAAACAAATATGAGTTTGAAGATAAAAAGTCATATATTGCAATATAATTTTGTCTTTTACCGCACTAAATTTAGCGCATGGTGTACAAGGAGAGGTTCTCCTAGACTTCCTCTTATATATTATTGCTAATAAGTTGGCGCTAAAGATATTGTGTAGTACTAAAGCTAAAAGTTAGTTTTGTAATTATTGATGTTTAAGCAATAATTTTTTAATCTGATGTTGTGTCAAAACTTTTATGCAAAATACCAATTCATAGACTATTTACCTGCTTAATATATAAATTTCAAAAATTATAATACTAGATCTTAATTATATCGTATCTATAAAATAATATTCGATTGTAATAATTGGATTGACTTAAATAGGATGATAGTTTTGGTACAATGATGAAAAATAGTGGGGTAGTTTTGAAATATTAGATTTTGGTTTTAGATATGTAAACAAGAAAAAAATTGATTAGTATGTATGAAATTCCCCTTTAAATATCAAGAATGAGATTTTATATGCTTTCATAACTACTTGGCTTGAATGGAGGTTTTATTTTGCGTAGCTTCTTGATCAATGCTCCTCAGACAGCGATTGTGAGGCTGGTACCTTTTGCTTCTCTTGTTTGGAGGATGATTCAAGATGTGTTCGGTCTACCATCATGAATCCATTTAAGTTAGTTGTAAGTTTTTTATTTCTTTTTAGTAATATATCTTCTAGTTTTATTTATTTATTATTTTTTTTTGCATGAAATGGCTTATAGATATAATGTTTTTTGTTTTTTTTATTAGAACTTGAATTGCTATTAAAAAATAAAGATTGCAAAATGTTGAAAAAATTGAAGTGTTCAAATGCAAAGTAGTTTATCAAATGATTTTTCTATTTCATGTGAACTACATCAAGGGTTAGCTTCAAGGTTGCATCCCTTTACATCAATTATTTAAGTTCTTAAATTTTGAGATATGAAAACTATATTATAATCTAAATTTTGTCTTATCAGACCCAAACTAGTTATATTGATGTTATTTTAGTAATAATAGAAATAACAAAATTGATAATATGACAATTGAAGGTCGTATTATCAAGAAAAGTGATACCACTCAATCGTACAAAAATAATGACAAAATTGAGTGCTATGTGATTTACATTGCTCAAGTTGATTGAATGAAATGGAGGGCATATAGGGTATTGTGCAATTGAAATATGCCGCTAAAACTCATATAAACTTTTATAGACCAGCTATAAGACCAGTAGTGTTATATGTGGTAGAATGTTGGCTTACAAAGTAGAAACATACTGATAAATTAAGTGTTGTATTTACGAAGTTGTTGAGGTGGATGAGCTGGTATAACCAAAAGGATATATTGAGAAATAAGTACATTTGTAACTAGTTAAGAATATACTCTAAGAATAAGTACATTGTTGAGTTTAATTTCTCAAGATCCTGGTCGGTTGGTCTAATTTATAGCAGACATTTTGATGAAATTGTCAAATAAATTCTAAAATGTTTGCTTACAAAGTAGAAACATATTGATATATTAAGTGTTGTGATTATGAAGTTGTTGAGGTGGATGTTTGGATATACACAAAAGGATATGTTGAGAAATAAGTACATTTGTAGTTAGTTGAGAATATGCTTTAAGAATATGCATTTCTCGAGATTCTGGTCGGCTGATCTAATTGATCGTAGATACATCTCTTGAAATTGTCAAATGAATTAGGATATACCCAAATTTTTTCTAGCATGACCATCATGATAGAGGGTTTTCTAATGAAGCTTATCAAATGGACACCTACTTTCTTTTGGTGGCATTCCTCAAATTGGTCATTCGTTTTTGCAACTAATTGGTTTGTGGGCTTTTGATTCCATTTTTGGAAAAATTAACGAAATTGGTGTTTCCCCATCAATTCTAAGTTTTTTGTAGTAGCTTGTCTTTGTAGAGCTTGATATTAAAACAACCTATGCATCTCAAGGTTGGATGGGTTGTGGTGCTGAAGACCACTAGTAATTGGTAATTTTTGTCACTTCAAGTACTATACACATTGTAAGACTGTTGGACATATAGCCGAAACTTGTTACTAACTACTTCTTGATTTTTAGTCTCCTCATGAATCAACTTCGTCAAACGATGTAAGGAAATTAATTTAGAGACGGTCATATTTTACCCTACTGCTCTCCGGGCCCGATAACATTCTCAAATGGAGTTAGGCTTAGATAAAATATTATCTCATTAGGTGAAAAGTGAAGAAAAGAAAAAAAATGCAATTGGTTTTGCGAATTGGATGCAGATGTTGTAGGCAAATACTGTGAGGACCCGGTGCCGGGTCAGCGGTAGCTAATCTAGCACCGGTTGTGGGGATAACAATAAGTCCTCTAGCCACATGATCATATTGAGTGATTTAAGAGACAAATATATAGACATCAAACATAACTCTTTTATTTATTAATTCACAAGTTTTGTATACAAAGATCAAATAAAAGAAAAGTTACAAACTTTTAAAATAATGTTAAAAAACGGCAATCAGTAGGAAGCAATATCAAAGCTGCTTGGTTCTTAGCACCTTTCTTCTAGGACGAACACCTGATCTGGGCACGTTTCAAAAGTGCGAGCATTTGAATACCAGTTAGTTGTGAAACTAAGTACTGATAAATGTCATCTTTATAAATATTAAATAATAAGCAAAATAATCAATAATTTGACAGAAAATAGAAACTGTATAAAATTATCCCTGCAAACCTGTTTGAGTTGCACTGAAACTTTAGCATAAAAGTAATTGCAGTTACAAAAATAAATATAGAATTTTGACGTTTGATATCTGAGGCAAAACATAATTTTATTGGGCAAGTACAAAATCGAGAAAAATGGGGGTTCATTTTTGTATTACATATCCTAACTTCCCTCTATACTTGCCCCCTCAAAGGCTTATCAGTATAGGCTCCTTATGACTCTCGATGTCGGACATCCCCGTCCTAGTAGTTGTCTGATCAGACTAAAAATATATCAACATGGAATCCTTGCTATTCATTTATCCAAACTTGTTTATATATCATTTTATGTGACTTTTTAAAAGTATTTTTATCAATTTGTGCGATGCTAAGCAAAAAAGCATATTAAACAAGAGTAAGGAAAGACATCTGGTACCTTGTTCTTTAAGTTCAGATGAGTGACAGTTCGCTCAATCTGCATTTAGATTTTTGATATGTCAAATTAGCCTTTTAGCTAAAACATTAAAATGAAAATGATATGATATTTTTATGGATTTTTTTCTTACTTCTTTTCTATTCTGCATTTTTTTCATTATTTTATCTTGATAGAAGACAACATTTTAAGTCTCTGAGGATAGTAATTATATTTAATATAACGTTATTATTATCATTATTTAATAATGATAATAATAATGTATGAATGAAAGAAGACGGAATGGAAATGACTGTATAAATTGCAAAAAGTAATAATAATAATAGTAATAATAAAGAAAAGAAAAATGACAGAATAAAATGCTTGAATTAAAATAATAGTCAATTTATAACATTTGGACAATTTTTATTATTGATTAATGAGAACTATAATAATATGAATGATTTAATTTTATCATTATTATCTTCATAATAATGATTATTAAGTATATAAAAATAAAAGAATGAAGAAATAGCAAAATCTCCTATAATTTTTTCTCCTCTTTTTCTTCTTTACTTGCCTAAGATAGTGTTGCCGGATAATGGAGGGAGGCTGGATGTGGTGGTCGGAGTAGGGTGGCCGGGGCAGAGGGGTGGTGGCCGGAGGCTGGCCGGGCTGTTGGGAGAGGGTGGAGGGCTGCCGCTCTTTGGGAGAAGGAGGGGAGGGGAAGGGCTGATGGAGGAGAGGTTGAGGCTGGCAGGGAGGGTGGCTGCTGGTAGGGGAAGGGGTGGCTGGCTGGGCTGCTGTGAGGGGGATGAGAGGACGGCTGGTTTGGGGGAGGAAGGGAGAGGGCTGATCGGGGTTTTATAGAGAAGAGGGGGAGAGGGAGATGGTGCTGGTTGGCCCATTTGGCCGACCATCCTGCTCCAAACAGTGCAGGACTCTGCGCGCAGCAGGCTTTGTCGCTGGACAGAACTTGCGATCGGGAGGGGTCGCATGAAACAAGGGAGGGATTGCAGGAAACAGGGGAGAAATAAGGAAGAAGGAAATTTTGGAAAAATTACTTAAACTCAAAATTTTGGCATTTTTCCGCTGTTTGAATTCCAAAAATAACGAAACTTGACGCCGAGAAGTGTTGTGATGTAACGAACACCCTCGTGCCAAAATTTTTGGATTCAGACAAATATTTTATTTTTAATTAATTTTTAAAGTTTGAAACTTCAAAAATTAATTGAGGCCGAACCGGTGTTTAAAAATCGATGAAATTTTTCGAGCGACCTTTAAATAATATACTTGATACAACGACATGAAAATTGATGAATTCGGACACATATTTAATTATCTTAATTTATTGGATTTAAATAATTCAGAAAAATAAAACTGGAGTTTTCGTTATCGGAATTCTCCCAAACTAGGGCACTTTGATTTAAAAATTATTTCTATCTAATGGAAATTTTGTTAGCCATAATTTGAAATTTCCCGGGTTCCTGATGTTTGAAGCGGATTTTGACCTAATTTGAAAAGTAATGACATTTGGTCGTTACAAATACTTCCAAACAGGTAGGATTTATAAGAATTGTGATTTCTAGTCATTCATGTACCTTATTCTTTTATTTACTTAAAACATGTTATGAAAAAAGGCACAATCTAGCTGTGTTCATTGTGCATTAAAAGGGATACATTGTAATTTTTGTTAACTGCAATTAGCTAAGCGTCACAAGGTTTGTTTTCTATTTTGTTTTCTATTTTTCTCATTTATTGTTGAATAATAAGAAAATGCTGTAAATGTCATCAAGCTTCTTGTTTTAACTATTTTTTATTATATTTCTAATAAATATTGTGTTTATATTTACAGAATAATTCACTTCCCTTTAATCAGTATGCTTATCTAACTACCCACAATTCTTATGCAATTGAGGGAGAACCAAGTCACACTGGCGTTCCAAGAATTACCTTTACTAACCAAGAGGATACTGTTACTCAACAGCTAAATGTACCAAATTGTGATTCATTATTTGCTTTTAATTAGAATTGTTTAACATTTTAAGAGATGAATCTTTTGACTTGTATTTCTTGCATTATAGAACGGTGTTCGAGCTCTTATGTTGGACACTTATGACTTTGAAGGTGATGTATGGCTATGTCATTCAGCACGAGGGAAATGTAATGATTTTACAGCATTTGTAAGTGTAATTATCATTTAAGCTTGTTCGTGTTTGCTTGTTTTTTAGTTTGAACATGATTTTTTTTTACAAGCTCATTCCTTTAGTGGGTAACAGAAAATAGCATTTATTTAAAATAGCCCTATTTGATTTTGTGTGCGTGCTCATGCATGTGTGTGTGTGTTTAAAACACAAGTTTATTAATTAAGAGGATTGGTACAAGGGATGATCCAGAGGTTCCAAACAGCAAAACATTCTCAACAGCAAAAAATTAATGTTCAACATTTGAATTTCTTTGCTATCGGTTCAGCATCAAGCTTAAATATCCACCACACCATATATGAAATACTTTTAGCGATTACTGCTCTTGCAAGCACCTTTGAGCGTGCTCTGAATAGAATAGCTCTCACCCTTTTTTAGAGTCAGATTCACATGAAAACAAAAATGCATCTTCTTCCATGTTCATATCTTCATCCACTATTGGATTAGATAATAGGTAGTGCGCTTGGACAACGAAACAATATTTGGCACCTCTCAAAACACTAATTGACTATTGTAGCAAGTATAGACATCATCAATTAGAATCGAGTCTATTTGAAGTATACCAAAAAACCCTTTTTTAAATCTCTTCTTAGAAGGGAGGCATGACAGATATTAGCATGAACTTGGTTTTGAGGATTATCTTTACCAATGCTATCAACTTCGGCATGTTGTTTCAACTTAGTGAAGTATATTACAATAATGCATATCGTTACCAGCCAATTTGCAGTTTTATAAAATTTAGGTAAGTTTTCATAGACAAACTTTTGTTAGCAGTTTGATTTGACTTGTCAAAGTTTCTGATGGTAAATCAATCACACAAAAATTCGGATTAAAAAAACCCTTGTCAAAACTTTATTGTGGCTATCCAAGAGAAGAGGTTTACCAAGAATGGCTGTAATGACCATAAGATATTATGATTAATAAGTGGGCTCTTAACTTTGGAAAGGCTTCCAAACTGGCCTGATTGAGGTTCCAAAGCCGGGTCAAAGTTCATGGACAACTTAAGCAATTTCACTAGAACTAAGGTTAACAATTTGACTCAAAATTTGAAACTCGAACTCGAAATATCTTGACTCGACCTCGAGTAGAACTCAACTTGAAAATTTCGAGTTTGAGTTTAGCTGCCTCGACTCGATTCCAACTAAATACCAGCCATAGTGGGAACTTAAATTACTGCAGCTATTTGACAAAACTGGATGTAGCTTCAAAAAAATAAGTCTGTAAGAGCCATTTAACTATAAATTATGGTTCTCCTGGCAAAAGACAACTTGTCCGACTTAAATAGCCTCTCAATCTCTACTTAATGCGCCGAAAGAACCTGTTTCACTTGTGCTATCATGCGAGAATTACCCTTCTAGCTACAGTAACTTAATCCTCCGCCTCCTCTTCCTCCTTCTTCTTCCTTCACCTCCAATCCCACAAAGCCCTAACCCTAAATCATGTTTTCTAGCATCTTCTCTTTTCTTATTTTTCGATCTCTTGTATATTTTTTAGATCTCACAATCTGTAATTTTATAGAAATACCACCTTTATTATGGAATAAGTTTTCACTCTGGTTTTACATTTTCATGATGCCATGATGCGGCAGTAGACCCAATCCTTTTCGACAGCCTTTTCTCAATGCCAAGGTATTGATTTTATAATTATTTGAATTTTTTAATCATAAATCATAAAATTAAACCAAAAATAGGAAAATTATAGATTTACCACCCTCAATAGGAAGGTTTTCCACCTCCGATTTAGCGAATTAGCATTTCAGGAAGGTTTTCAATACCGACATTGAAGATTTGTTGGTCGTAAGCCTTCAAACTCTTTTAGATTGCAACGAGTACTACGGTATGGAGAAATAAACACAACTTTACTTGAATGACCACCATCTACCAAGTTGTATCTATCACGTGGAATGTGAATTCCGTCAACTATCTGCCACATTTTTTAGAACTCTCTAACACAATCAAAGTTGAGTATGGCAATACATTTTGCATTGGAAATAGTTTTCTTTTGCGGAAAGCTGCTTCAGCTCATTTAGGAACTCTTGCTTTAATGTGCGTTCCATCTATTGCACCGATGCAATCCTACATGTACATGAGGCATACATCTTAAAACTCAATGCTCTCATAAGAGATGAGCCACACTTTTTTTTAAAAATGCATGTAAATTTTATATGAAAATAAGAAACTGACCTTAAAAAAGCATGAACCTAATATTAGTTATGATCCTCTGGAGTTGATGAATGAGGCAGAGTAATTATAAATATCAGAATATTAAATATAAATAATATATAAACAGAGTGCGGAAGCTAAGCATACATCCAGAATATTCATCACATAACTGAATAGGAACATTCATCTCAGAATAAAAAAGTAAATGCATCCAGAATTATTACAAACTGTTTACTGAAATAGTACTGAAATAAAATTTAAATACTGAACTGAACTAAAAATAGAATGAAACGGTAAGGCTGAAGGAGGGTCCACTAAGGCTCCACGAACTCCTCTTGAATTTCCTGAGAGTTCTTTTGACCTGGCTCAATATGTTGCTCAAGATCTAGCAAATTGTCGGATCCTAAAAGTACCATGTGTTAGATCATAAGTCTAACATATTAAAACTAATTTAAACAGTTCTAACTATTTACATTTAACAGTGAAGTAAACAAAGCTACAGAAAGATTGTAAAAATAATTGAATAACTAAAATTGTATAAAATTGAGTAAAGTAAAGCTAATTGTGTACTGAATACTGAAAAGAAATAAAAAAAATAGTATAGGATCTGAAATTGAGTAAATAACTTGTAAAATTATGATGTATGCATGCCATTGAAGTCATGCATCTGTATATGCCACAATGTTATATGCCACTGATATGTGATTGAATTATCACTGAACTGCTATGAGATGTACAGTCCAATATCTACATACATTCGGTTGGGAATACAGTTACTGTGAAGTTGATGCATCCTGAAATTCTCCGATTGATATATGCAACATTCTGTAACCCATAAATCATCATTGATACTCATACATCATGCTTATGTTCATGCTCATTTCCCTTACACTACATGTCTTAAAATCCAGAAATCCAAAAATACTATAAAATCATATATTGAATCAAAAGTCTTCATTGTGCAGAATCCATTTAAATGGATTCTGACTCCTAGTCCAAATTCCAACAATTGGTTTTAATTAGGATTTTACTTAAAATCATCAGTTGAGAATGTTGTATACATATATTTAGTATGTTTTCAAGAAATGTAAATTTAACACTTAGTTTGTTTAAGCTGCACCTATTGAAGCGATCTTCGATAGGATGCATCACCCGATGGCAATTTGTATCTCAAACTAAGCTATTAAATACCATAATTACAAGCATACTTAGTGTTATAAAGTGGGTGACTTGAATCACCTAATTTGTTTGAAGCCACACCTATGGAAGCGATCTTTGATATGAGGCATCACCCGATGACGATTTGTATTCAAACAAACTAATGATCTAGGTCCCTAATGAGCAATGTACCTTTCTTTGTAAGAGTGCTAAGAATTAACATAGCACATAAAGCCGCTTGAATAAACATTGTTGCAACGACTTCTTCCAATTGTTTTGGTTTTATGTTCATCCATGCCAATGTTGTGTAATACTGAAATCATGTGCCATATTAAACATGCATTAAAAATAGGTGTATATTATAGATGCAATAGCAAAAAAACACATTAGATTCATTTGTATATAGTTAGCATAAATAGTTTTGCAAAGTCGATCTATTCCACCATTATGTAAATATAAGCAAAAAATAATTGAATCTCTCATTCTACATAATCAATCATTCTACATATAAACCCTAAACCCTTTAGCATGCTATCACCTATAATGCTTTATTTTTTCTGATATTGATGACAGCTAGGTCCAATTAATTTCATTAAAAATGATATAATGCAAGAGTTCGCTACATAAGCAAAAGAAAATAAATTGGCTAATAACAATCAAAAACAAAAAAATAAAAGAGAATAAGGAGACTGGATTCAATGCTTCAAATTGACACAAAACGGAGCCCTTTACCCATCGATGATTCTTTCCAAGTAGTATCCAAGTATAGAATATGTTCCTTCGACTAAGATCAAGGGGAAAGTCGTCCAACCGAAAGATGTGGCCCCAATATCAGCCTAATCCATCATTGCCTTAAACCAAATAAAATATTTTAAATGTCTATTAAAAAGATATAATGCAACAGTTTGGTACATAAGCAAAAGAAAACAAAATGACTATTAACAATCAAGAGACTCTGGATTCGGTGCTTTAAATTAAAGCAAACCAAATGGAGAATTTATTCCATCGAATTTGGGGCCACATCTTTCAGCTGGGTATATTTTCCCTTGATCTTAGTCAATGGAATAGATTCTCCATTTGGATACTACTCAGAAAGAATCTCTGAAGAATCAAAGACGAAGAGGTCTATAAAGCATAACATCTAAAAGGTTTGATAAATAGTGCATCAAGCAGAAACCAACATAGCGGGCAAAATATTTGAGCAAAACAAAATCAGAGAACTGTATTGTTGTGAATCTATAATCTCTTAAATCATATCCTGTAAATAATTTAGATGCTATATCCTAATGTTGTAATTTTTAATGCTTTGTTTATTTTTGTACACTTTTAACATGCTATGAGCTTGAATATTTTATTCCATCAAATAGAGAAAAAAAACATTATTAGGAATCCATTACAACTGAAATTGTAATGCTAGAGTATGGGCACTATTTCCTTGAAATTGTGATACTGTGAATCAGTTAAATTATAGTTTGTAAATAATCAAGGTGCTATTCTTAATGTTCTAATGAGTACTGTTTTATTTATTTTTGTACAACAATAACATTCTATGAGGGGTAGAATGCTTCTTTCCATCAAACATAAATAAATTAACAACCACAATAAAGTCAGCATGCTCATTCAATGATTATGTTGTCTTAGCATTTTCACAAAAGCAAAAACTCCAAACAACTACAATGTTTCATTTCACCGAACCATGAATGAAGAAAAAAAAATAGCAACCACTTATTTACTAGATAAACATACGGATCTGGTAATTTATTGCTCTAGAGAAGAAAAAGACTACATATTATACCTGAACCTTAATAGAGGAAGAAGGGATGCTCGAAGGAGAAGTGAGTGTAATACAAGATAGTATTCGAATGAGAAGTTCCACAGTAGCCCCACTTAAATCGAAGGAGAAAAGCTTATAGATTAAACAAGAAATGTTGCCCTTGGAGCGCAAAAATCAAGAATCGGGGAGGGGATTAGGGCTCGAGAGGGAACGAAGGTGATACATTGTGTTCCGCAAAATGAGATTTTGGCCGTAAAACTTTTACAACGGTTGTATTTATATCGCTGTAAAACTTGTACACATGTATTTAACTTTACTCTTTATACTTTTTGCCCATATTACGTTATGCCGAACAGCGCCTTAGTCTAACAATTTTTTTCTTTTTAAAACTTTAATGCACTTATTCATAAGTAGTAATATATAAAAAAAAAAAAAAATATATATATATATATATATATATATATGTAGATAATAAATATATTATTTTATTCAAGTAAATCTAAATATTTTTAGTTTACTACTGATTAAGTTTGCACATCATCTAAGGGATATATTAATATTATTGTTATTAATTATGTTACTTATTAAATAATTATTTTTATAATGATAGAATTATTTCACAAGCCATTTATTTAGATTAGTCGCACAAGTTGCTCTAATTAATATAAGATAATTATTATATAATATGTGTCTATATATATAATAATCTATGGAGCAATTTTGCTTATGATATTTTGATCGAGGACACCATATTAATGGTTAAAAAGGATAATGGTAACATTTTTGTCAGTGAACTTCTTAGATTATCATATAATAATAGTGTGATGTGAGTTAGGTTTTTGTAAAATAACAAAAGTATAAGGAAAGAACTATTTGATAAATGTTAAATGTTATTAAGCTATTTAATGGATACTGTTTTTGTAGTAATGACTTCAATGGATATTCTCTTAGTGTAGTATTGGAGGTATTGTAAGAATTTGATTACCTATTTGAAGATAATTATGAAAACTTATATTCAGTTCATAATTACTTATATTATATCTAATTTTATTTAAAGATCACCAAGTTTTTATGATTTTCAATATTTTAAAACTTGCATGCAATATGCTTTCATTTCCTTTATGGTATTGTAATTTAGAAAATGATATATACAGCTTAAATTAAATTTTCCATGATGCTTAATATTTCTTAGCTTATGGGACCCACACATATAGATCTAGTTGACGAGGTTTATCACAACAATTTGATTCCACTTAGTAGGTAAGCTTGGTTAGTTTTGTTTGGTATTGCTCTCCTATTATGAAATGCTTATGAGAAGTTCAAGTGCTTTGTTGGATTAATAACTAATTAAATAATGAGATTGAAATTGAAATGTAAGACAATTCCACCTTCGTTTCCTGATGCTTATCGGGCTGGATTGTGATGAGTATATATATATATATATAGATAAGGGAAGTTATTTTCTTTTTAGATGAAAAAAATTGCTTCCTTGCACAACTATTTTCATCTATTGATTTTGATAGATGAATGGGATGCAAAGTTAAAAGATAAATTCTAAGTTTAAGAAAAATATCTTTTCAATTCATTCAAATGGATTGTTTATGAGAGATATGTGATGAGAAGTAACTTTTCCACCTAAACTCAAGCAAGGGGGAGTACACAAAATTACAATGCTCTGCATATGTCCTGTGATAGTACTTCAATGTTAAAATCAATCAGTAATCACTGGTAGACATAGATCCTCCTAAATTTGGGAGGAACTCAAGGTTCAGATGTTTGTGGCTGGTGACAAGTTCATAGAACAAACTTCTTAGTTTGAGGCCACCCTTCCACAAATGCAGATAGCTAGGGTTTGTGATTCATTGTTTATCATAGAGACTCTTTCTAACCATTTGTCTTTTTTTGAGGTGGACAAGATTAAGCATTGATTTTTTCATGAATCTGACTCTAAGATTTGGTTATTTTGTTCAAGCGGAGTTCAAATTTCTTTAAATAATGCAATGGTAAAGGAAAAAATAAGATCAAATTTCACTACTCTAGGGTTGATGTTTCTTTACACTTAGTCCTTTACATCCTTATTGTTCATAACAAATTTTGAATGGGTCAAATTTAAAAATTTAAAAGGTAAAATAATACAATTTCTTAAACCTTTTTTCTTTCTACTAAAACTAAGCTGTTCATGTTCACTTTTTTTCTTATTCTTACTATTTATCTGAAGTAAAAGCTCCAGAATTTGTTTGTAGATGATAAACCATTAGATGTGGCATGCACTTTGTTCTAACATATTTTGAGGCAGGCTATTGCATAACACATTTTATACACTCTATTAGGCATTACTATATTTTCCTCATCATTTCTTTACTAAACTACTACCAAATTTAGGAACGGGCCATTGACACGTTCAAGGAAATTGAAGTCTTTCTGTCTGCTAACCCTTCAGAGATCGTCACAATAATCTTGGAAGATTATGTTCATACTCCAGATGGATTGACTAACGTCTTCAATCGATCAGGGCTGCTTGACTTTTGGTTCCCATTGTCAAGAATGCCCCAAAATGGCCAGGATTGGCCATTGGTCAGTGACATGGTCGCTAAAAATCAACGCCTTCTTGTATTCACATCAATTAGATCCAAGCAAGAAACAGAAGGTATTGCTTACCAATGGAACTTTATGGTGGAAAACCAGTGTAAGCATTTCACCTCTATTTTATGAATATCTATTCTTACAAGTTGAGTTAAAAGAGAAAATTGTCAATATAGTTTCTCGACCATTTCATTTTTAACCAATTTAGTCAATCTATTTAATTTGTCCAATTTACTTCCTCAAATATCTAATTTGCAGAGATGAGCAGATAGGATAAATTGGGCTTAAAAAAAATTGAGAAACTAAATTGGACATATATTCAGTATTTAGGATACAAAGAATGAATGTCTTTAATATGTCTGAGACTAAATCAGTTAACCTAAAGGACTATTCTATTAAATTACTCTGATAAAAAGTTTTGGTTCAACGTTGTGTTCTTGCTCTTGTTTCTACTTTTAAAATTGTCAGCATTTAGGTGAGTTTAGGCAGACTATTATCTTTTTCCAAGCACAAATTATAGGCAGATGATCAGAACGTCTAAAAAGCAATAATGCCTAGTAAAAGCAAAAACTAGCGACACACAAGCACTTGAACTCCGGCATACAAGATTTAACCCAAGAAAGACAAATACTTGGTTCATTATACCTTGCTATTTTGATAAGCAACTGTACACATGTGATGTCCTGATATTTGAGTGTTCACATACCGCAGGATCATATTGAGCAATTTGAGAGAAGAGAGCATGCACATACAAAAGCCAATGATACTTCTCATTCATTTCAAAATTACATATTACAAAAAAAAAGATCTTCATCGTACATCACGAACATTGCTCAACAAAAGAGAAAATAAAGAGATAAAAAGTTAAAGTAGCGCCGTCGTAGATCCATCGGCAGTTTGATAATTTTTGTTTTTAAAATTTTTCTTTGAACTCCTCCATAGGTACTTGACCTGGTATTGTTCAGAAAATAATACCGGGATTGAAAATTCCAGTAATTAAAGAATACTCTAAGTACCACAGTAAACAAAATAATATTACATTTTTATAAAAGCAAATATGCGATTAGCGGAAATAAGGATAAGAATGCAGGAAAAGTAAGTTAACAGCGCAAACGAAATAAATAATTTCTTTCAAAAAAATATTATTAGCACAAAGATGCAGGTTATCGATGTCATTTTTTCAGTAACTCACCACGAATGTTGTTACCGATGTCTTTTTTCCAGTAACAACCCACGAATGTTGTTACTGATGTTATTTTTTCAGTAACTAGCCACGAATGCTATTACTGATGTCTTTTTCCAGTAATAACTCCCGAATATTGTTATCGATGTTCTTTTTCCAGTAACAACTCACGAATGCTGTTACTGATGTTATTTTTTCAGTAACTAGCCACGAATATTATTATTGATGTCTTTTTTTCTAGTAATAACCCCCAAATATTATCACGTTGGTTCCGAACAACCAACCAAACTTCAAATGAATTTGGCTCAAAGCAAATAAGCGAAGCTAAACAGCAATAAATTATAAAGAGTAATACATATTATATACTAGGTATCTTTGTTCTTTAAGATCCAAAGTTTGATAGTTCGACTTTTGGATCTGCATTTATATTTTAGATAATTTTAAATTAGCTTTTTAATCCAATGTTCTTAAGAGTAATTATTATCTTCTTTTTCATTCTATTTTTCTTTTACTTTTACATTAGGTTTGCGATATTTTTATGATAATAATAATAATATACAAATGTAAAAGACAGAATGAAAATGTTAGAAATTAAATTGTTGAAAGTAATAATAATAATATGTTAGAATGAAAAAGTGCTTGAATGGAAATATAGTCATCTTATAACATATGCACTTGTTATCATTATTGATTAATGACAACAATGCTAATATGATGATATAAGATTTATCATATTTATTTTCATAATAATAATTATTAAGTATATATGAAAAGAATATATAATAGTAAAAATTTCCTCATTTCTGCCTCATTTTCCTCTCCTCTTACCTAGGATAGGATTGTCGGGAGGCTGAGGAGGGGGCCGGACGGCTGCAGGAGGTGGCCGGCAAGATGAGGGCTGCTGTTGGAAGGGGAGGGCTGCTGCTGTTGGGAGGGGTTTGAGAGGGTGAGGAGGGCTGCTGCTGTTTTAGAGAGCCGGGAAGGGGCTGGTTGGGTTTGGAGGGTTCAAAAGGGTATCCGGGATGGCTGCCGGGGTGGTCGGGGTGGTTGTCGAGGCTGGTGGTTGGCTGGAAGGGGGCTGGTAGCATGGTGAGGGGGTTGAGGAGGAGAGTTAGCTTGAGAGGAAGGGGGGTGAGAGGGTTTAAGTAGAGGAAGGGTCAAAGAGAAGGGGTGGGGCCCTCCAGGCGCTAAACAGGCGGAAGGAACCTGGAAAATTCGGAGGGGGAGGGGGGAAGAGGAAATCCTTAAAGGAAAAATTTGAAAGCTTACTTAAAGTTAAAATTTTATCATTTTTTCGCCGTTTGGCTTCCAAATACGACGAAACTTGACACCGAGGCGCGTTATGATGTAATGAACACACTCATGCCAAAAAATTTTGATTCAGACAAATATTTTATTTTATATTAATTTTTGAAGTTTAAACTTCAAAAATTAATTTAGGTTAAACCAGCGATCCAAATTTGATGAAACTTCATGTGCAGCTTTTAAATAATGTCATTAACATAACGACATGAAAATCGATGAATCAGGACACGTATTTCAATGTTAAAGAAAATTCGAAAAAATAAAGCGGGAGTTTCCATTATCCAGATTTCTCCCAAACTAGGGCACTTTGATCCAAAAATTTATTTCTATCTAGAGGTATTTTTGTTTGTTCTAATTCAAAACTTTCTGGGATCCTGATTTCTAAGGCGGGATTTGACCTAATTTACAAAGTAACGACCTCGGATCGTTACAACACACGACTTTTGAGGAAACATAATTTGAAAGTACTAATCAATACTTTGTGATTTCTTACATGCCTTAAAGCCTTGAATTTAAAACAAACCCAAAATTATTTCTTTTTTGGAATCATCCAAAATATCTTAATCTTGCAAGCTCATTGAAACCTGCAAAATTTACTAAAAACTTAAAAAAAAATGAAATGATGGCCGACAAATCTTAGGTGTAATTATAAAATTGGTGCAATGCATAATTAATGTGGGTCTAAGCAATTTCTCACTCTACTGTGTTTATTTTCAATTTCAGCTTGTATTTGGAAAGTATTCTAACTTTCAATTTAGTTCACTGAATTCTAGAAAGAAATCAAGTTCCTAATCTTGATTTTAGTAAAATAAAAAATCTCCAAATTTTAAATTTCCATTTTTTTTTTCAAATTTTTGCCTCCAATTGCTGGGTTTAATGCCTTGTTTATAATTTTCTATAAAAATTTTAAATTGTATTGTCTTCTTTTCTTTGCATTATTTTCTTGTTGGTTTAGATGATGTGTGTGCTTTCATATGACCAAAGTTTACTCTTTGAGCTACATCACTAACCATTAGATTTGATATCTCTTGTTTATCACTCTTTGAGCTACATCACTAACCATTAGATTTGATATCTCTTGTTTATCTTCCTCTCACACTTAATCTACCAATTAATATGATCTCTCAATGCCCATCCATGCATACTCTTAGGCTTATGCTTTTTAGCATCATATATAAATCAAACAATGCATTAACTTGAATTAAATGTTCTCAAATTATCTGCCTTGCAGTTCTAGTATGGCTCACATTACCATCTTGTAAAGAGTCAAATAAAATATCATAAACGTTCATTAAAAAGATTTAATGCAAGAGTTTGGTACATAAGCAAAAGAAAACAAAGTGACTGTTAACAATCAAGAGACTCTGGATTCGGTGCTTTAAATTGAAGCAAACCAAATGGAGAATCTATTCCATCGGATATTGGGGCCACATCTTCCAGCTGGGTATCGTTTCCCTTGATCTTAGTCAATGGAATAGGTTCTCCATTTGGATACTACTCAGAAAGAATCTCCGAAGAGTCAAGGATGAAGAGGTCTTTAAAGCAATAACATCTAAAAGATTTGATAAGTAGTGCATCAAGCTGAAACCAACATAGCAGGTAAAAATATCCTAGCAAAACAAAATTAGAGAATTGTATTGTCGTGAATCTGTAATCTCTTAAATCATAGCCTGTAAATAATTTAGATGCTATATCTTAGTGTTACAATTGTAATACTTCGTATATTTTTGTATGCTTTTAACATGCTATGGCCTAGAATATCTCATTCCATCAAATAGAAAAAAAATATTATTAGGAATCCATTACATCTGAAACTGTAATGCTAGGGGATGGGTACTATTTTTTTGAAATTGTGATACAGTGAATCTGTTAAACCCTAGCCTGTAAATAATCAAGGTGTTATTTCTTAATGTTCTATTGAGTACTTTTTTATTTATTTTTGTACAACAATAACATTCTATGAGGGGTAAAATACTTCTTTCCATCAAACATAAATAAATTAACAACCACATTTAAGTCAACATGCTCATTCAATGATGATGTTGCTTAGCTTTTCACAAAACCAAATACTTTGAACATCTACAATGTTTCATTTCATCGAACCATGAAAGAAGAAAAAAGAGGAAGAAGAGATTCTCGAAGGAGAATTGATTGTAATACATGATAGCATTCGAATGAGAAGTTCCACAATAGCCACACCCTAAATCGAAGGAGAAAAGCTTATAGATCAAACATGAAATGTTACCCTTGGAGCGCGGAAATCGAAACTCAGGGAGGGGATTAGGGCTCGAGAGGGAAAGAAGGTGACAGATTGCTGCTCAAAATGAGATTTTGTCCATAAAATTTTTACAACGGTTATATTTATATCGCTGTAAAATTATACACATGTATTTAACTTTACCCAACTTTTACTTCATGCTAAAATCTGCAATCCTAAATTCTCTGAAAAATTTGTATTTTATGTCATGCCAAACAATCCCTTAGTTTAGTAGTTTTTTTCTTTTAAAAACTTTAATACACTTATTGATAAGGAATAATATCTTTATTATATATATATATATATATATATATATATATATATATATATATATATATAATAAAGATATTATTTTGTTACTTTCTTTTTTTTATTCAAGTAAATTTATATATTCTTAGTTAAGTACCGACTAAGTTTGCACATCATCTAAAGGATATATTAATATTATTGTTATTAATTATGTCAATTATTAAATAATTATTTTATTAATGATAGAATTATTTCACAAACTATTTATTTAAATTAGTAGCTCAAGTTGCTCTAATTAATGTAAGAAATATCAAAATGGTCTATTGACTCTTATAAAATGTTTAAATTGATCTTTAACTTTTGCAAATATTTTGTTTGTTTGTTAATTTTTATCAAAATATTCAAATTGGTCCCTGCAGTTATTTGCTCGGTTACAAGTTGTTCCTGTGATGACCTCAATATTGGAATCACTTAATATTGATACGTCACCATAATACCTAATACTAGATTAAAAGAAAATTAATCTAAATCATTAGATATTGTGTTTGGCCAAGGATTTAGAAGAGGGTCTTAAATTAAGATGAAATGAAAATTATGAATAGTAATAAGTAGTTTATAGATGAAGATGCAATACATAAATTTATGAATGAGAATGAAATATAATTGAGCATATGATATATGTAAGAAGATATGAGATTGTAATTTAAAATAATTGAAATGAATATATTCAATCTTAGATATGAAATTCTAGATATTTAGTGAGTATTTGACATGTGAGTTATAAGTCTACATTTTTCAATAAAATTTCTAAGTCTAAATTTTCTTAAAAATTTCAGCAATCTCCTTTGTAAATGGCTAAGGAAACACTTGCAAAGTTAGACATACAAAACTTCCATTCCAATGAAAGTTATAATTTGAAAGGAAAAACAATCTAAATTAACATATAATTAATCCATTTTAGTTCCAATTCTAGTATAGAGTTCAATCCATTATATAGGATTGCTCATTTCTAATTCTAAAGTAGAGTTCAATCCATTTCATAGGATTGCTCATTTACAGTTCTAAAATAAAGTTCAATTCATTTCATAGGATTGCTCATTTATAATTCTAAAAGTTTAAAGGGATAAAATTACATGTGTAACAATTATCTACCATAAGGTTTGCTTCATCACAACATTCAATACTCACATGTAGATGTGAAAAGATTATTACCTAGATAAGAAACTAGTTTCTAATTCTATAAATAATTGAATATACAACTAATTCCATTTAACATTTTAGGTAATTATGCAACTAATGGCTTAATCAATATTCATTTTTATATAATTTTAACCATTCATCCATTCAATACATTCATCCATTCATTCATCACAAGCATTTAAATATAAACCAAGCTCCAACAAAGTACAGTAAAAGTAAAGTAAACAACATTATTACAAACCAACAATAATGTTAAGGGAAAGAAAGAAATTAAAAGCTCACTTGAAATTTATTTTAAGCTATATAATTTTAGTATATGATAAGCGGAAGCAATTAATTTTTAGCGCTTGGTCCAGCTCTACTAGCCTCTAAGTGCACCTGATCTATCACATTTTGGCATTTAAATGTGATAGGACAAAGCCAAGAAATTAGAAAATTTGGTTATACTAAATAGTTTAAGTACAATTTAAGATTCGCTAAACATATTATTGTTATAATTAGATATCACATTCTAGTTACAAAGTAAGCACAAGCATGGGTGCAATATAGTAAGTATACAAGTGAGAAAAAGTAAGTAAAAAAATAAAGTGAGTTAGAATACTCACTTAAGTATACATCTTAGCCTGTAAATAAAATAAGGGTAAAAGTATCCTAAATAGATTAGAAATAAATTAATGTGCATATAAAAATAAATGAAGTAAAGTATGTATATGTTAAAATGAACTTATGCTAAGTAAGGAAAAGAAACAGTGAAGCATTTAAATATAATTTTGCAACATTCATTGTAATATAAGTAAACTGTAAACAAGTAAAGTACAGTTCTAAATTATAGAAAATGCATAGTAAGAAAATTGAAGGAAGATCTTAAACTATTAGTATAAGGTTCACATAGTCTAGAACTATGAAAAGTAACATAGCTAAAAGCTATGATGAGTCTTAACAATTTATAAGATTGAAGATCTCACATGTTTATTAATTGAAGTTATTTTAATCTATGCTCATTCTGTGGGCATATTTTGAATGAAATGAGGAGTTAAACACGTCTGTTTAACAACTAAAGAAAAGTGAGGTCAAATCCTAAAATACTCACATTCACCCTCTAAGAATGCGATGTCTCCTTATTACTTCATTTTCAATCTGCCCTAGACTGATCCACCATATAAACCCCTAGTAATTTTAATGTGAAAGTTTTATTGATGCACAATGTCTTATATGAATGATTCAATGAATAAGGCTCAAAGCTAAGCAAGCATTCAAGGAAATTCAATAATTGCAACTAAGTGATATTCAAAGTTATCTAATTTTAATGATCTATTTAATGATTGAAGCTAATTGAGCTCCCAATTAATTTTGGGATATTGATCTCTAGTTAAATGTGAGTATAGTAGTAGTTGGGGTTTTAAAAATAGTAGTTTCAATTCAATTAATATGATGTGACAAAATAATTTATAAGTATAATTGATACTATTAGAAACTAGATCTTATTCACATCCTAAATTATAAGATTCGATTTCAATAATTAAATCAAGGTTTAGGTATCTAGTAGGAAGAGATCAAGATAAAGAAAATGTCTAACTCAAGAAATTGGAGTTAAGGTAGATTAACTAGAGTTCACTAACTAGGTTATAGTTTGAAGGATCTAACCAATCAAGTGTTAATCTAGCTAAGTTATAATAAAGTGAAAGGTTTAAAGTAATTAATTGATATGATTTAAGAACTACAAATTTTAAGTATTCTAATAGTTGATGTTTAAGGAACTCAACAGGATTCCTAAATTATTCTAAGTGACTTAAGATTTCTAATACTAGCTCTTAAAATATTAAAGAGGAGGTTTTAAGGGTTAGGGTAAACAAATTAAGTTCTAATTTAGTCACTAAACTAGATCTAGTTGATTCACTAGGCTACCATTACAAGGACATTGAATCTATCTACAATCAATGGGTGTAATTAAATAGATTTAGGGATCAACTATAATTCAATTTGCAAATCAATTCTAGGATTTCTACCTTAGGGTTGAAAGATGAATTAAGCACTTGACAATTAATTCACTTAGTTAGAAAATTGAGAACTAAGCTCATATAAATATAATTTAAGTTGATAAAGGAGATAATAAATGTGACATGTTAGTTATCCTAGAGTTTATAAAATCTAAAACATGCTATCTAAAAATTTGGAATAATCACAATAACATAAAATCATAAATTATTGTCCAATAGAAATGATTTATATATTATTAAAATTCTTATATCATAAGGAGAAGAAGGATACTAAGTATGCCAATTTTGGACAACTTTAGAAAATTAGGATTTTAATGACTCTTAATTAGGGTTAAAAAGTGATTAAGAAAATTATGTTTTAAATGTTAAATTTTATTTCATAATATTGTTCCTCATATTTTTGTGAGTGAATTGGACTATTTGATCATTTAATTTGAATCTTAAATGATCAAATTAAGTCACATAAAATAATGAAATTAATTTGTAATTAATTAATTAATCTTAAATATTGACTAATTAAAATATTAATCAAAATAGAAATTAAATTGTATATTATTAATCTACTCATTTTTGTGATCAAAATAATATATATATATTTGTATTATTTGGATGTGTATTTTTAAAATTATTAATGAATTAAGAATGACTTTTAAATTAATTTAAATCATTATTAATTACTGATTTAACAGCAGCATTAATCAAGAGAAAATAATTGGAGCAGAAAAATAGGCGGGTATAGATTTCCAGACGTGCAGCGGAAATCGGAAGGCGGCGCCGACTCAGCTAGTAATGGGTCCCACTTAAGGTGACGGGGCCAAATGCTCGATCGACACGCAAGCCAGCATGCACCATGGAGTGAACAGGACAAAATAAAACACGGTTTAATTAAGTGAACCGCACAGTGTCTTGGTTCGAGCGAACCGGACACTGTGCATCTTCTTCCTCCGCCGGGGGTTCGAAGAAACGAAATTAGGGTTTAACCCAGTTTCGCGATCGCTCGGTCAAACGGAACAAATAACCTATCAAAATGAAGCTATGGAAGAGTTCTTTCCATTAAACCACAAACCCCTATGCCTTGAGCATTATTGAGATCAAATAATCAAGAAGAGAAGGCGAGAGGGTCGGTTGGACAGATGAGTTTAATTCGAACTCCTTAGAGTTTGATTTAACCTTATCTCAATGGCTAATAATTTCTATACGCAGAACTAAAGCATGGATAATTTAGACATGCATAAGAAGATCATATTAGAGTAATGGAGATGTTACCTAAGTGAGGAGCGACGGCCAAAACTCGGATTTCTTCATATCACAGTTTCTCCTCCTCTCGAGGTTCCAATGATGGCTCCGGCAGCGCAACTCCCTCGCTTAGGCTTTCGAAAATGGTTAACTATGGAAAGGAAAGGGTATGAGGAGGTATTAGCTGCAGCAACGCCAGCTGGTGACGAACCGGACGTCCTTCGTCTGCGGGTTGCAAAGATCGTGCGGGAGGGAAGGACAGGGAACGCATCCAAGCCGTTGGATCTAGACGCTGATCCAACGGCTGGATCTACTTGATCAAATTCGCAGATTAGGATTAATATGCTCCAACGGCTTAGGATCAAGCCGCGCGGCTGTCCCGTGCGATGGATCCGCGAGTTCCGAAATTTTAATGTTAAAATAAATTTAAATTATATATTATATATATTAATTTATTTACTTTAATTATTTAATTAATTTTACTCTATTTATAAATCAAATTTAAATAATTAAACACACTCTGGAAAATTCAACAAATTCATCCTTACTTAATTTAGGTGTGGGGAACCCAAAAATGTAATCGAATTTTTGATCGGAGGTCAATTTAATTATCTTAATTTTCTAGGTATTTAAAATATTATTAAAATATTCGGGAAAATTCGACGACTTCCAAAATACCACCCTTAGCTAATTTGGGTATGGTGAGTCTAATGGTGAACTCCATTTTTGATTCCGAGGTCTAAATAAATTAGGCATTCTCAGAATTATCAGAAAACCAGTAATTGTTGGAAATTGTCAAATGATCTCCAAATTGCACCAAAATTGAAATGGAGACTCCTATACTATTATAAAACTAATGGAAAAGGATTAGAGTCAAATATGTCACTAATTGATGGGTAACAACACTAGGGTTGTTACAGTTCTTTACATTAAAATACCCGAAGCACTTCTACTCCGACTCCGGGTGCGAATTTTTCCTGCCGGTTGCAAACTAATATTTTTCGAGCATTTTCACTATGATTTCTTCTTGGCGGTCCCTACGACTTGCAATTTCTTCTCGCCGGTTGCGGCTACGCTCATCAAGCGTTTGTCTCTTTGCATTTGAAGGTCGTGTACAAGTCATCGTCTCTTTGCGGTTCTCACTAATGCTTGACGAGCGTCAAGCGTTCTTCCTTGACGTTCGTCTCTGCATTTGTTGCATATGCTTTCTCCTTGATTGTTCTTCGAGCGTTGATGAGAACACAGAGCTCTATGCTGAATGCTCGTTGAGCGTTGGTGTGATTGCAAAGAGACGACAATAGGTGCACGAAAAAAATTAGTTTGCAACCGGTGAGAAGAAATCGTTGCTGGAATCGGAGAAGAAGTGCTTCGGGAATTTTAATGGATGGAACGACTGGTAATGGAAAAAATAATGACAAGGATTAATTTGAACATTTAAAAAAAATAAAGGGACTAGAAAAAATATTTACAAAAGTTAAGGACCAATTTGAAAATTTTGTAAAAGTGATGAACCATTTTGATAATTATCTCTTTAATCAATATAAAAGAACATACTATTCTGTGAATCTCATAAAAAGAAATGGCAAAATGTTTTGCTCAAAATGATGAGGAAGTAGGACTGTGTGGTGGGAAAGATAGAAGGGGCGAAGCTTGGAGATCTAAAGGGCAAGTGCATGGTGTAACATAGGCAGGTGTGTGGACTGTGTAGCGAAGGTAAAGGCATTGATGAAAGACGCAATACAAATGAAAATTTTCCATTTGGAACGAGTTCTATTTTCTGTTAAATGTACCTCTTCCTGTATTTCATATGTTACAAATATTTTCCTAGATCTCACTTGGGAACCAAACAATAAATATGCAGATACCTATAAAAACCTCTTTTATATTTTCAACACTCACCCTGACAACCCCTAGATCTTTAAAGTTTTGGGTGCAGAAGGTTTCTAAACTTACATGTGCAAATAAATTAGTCAAACTGTCATGCATAAATTGTTGTATAATTTTGACAATTTGGTGGATGCCCTTCAACTTCACAACTTTTGAACATTAGTCATCCTCTCAGTTCCAATCAAAATTTCTTTGTAAAATGCGCTAGCATCAACATAAACTATTGTGGCACAAGGATGGGTAAGCTTGCCTATTGTTACAGGCATTGCCAAACATAGAACCTAGTGACTACATCATGAATAAATTTATCGAGTTTGCTGGAAAACAAGGAAAACTGTCCAAATTGGCATAGGTGGAGGCTTCTTCACATATGAAACATGGTTCAGTTTAAAAGATTCATAGGAAAATGAAACTGGCAACAACAACAACCAAAAAATTCTTAATAATGTCAACTGAAGTTTAACATTAGTAAATTAACCGACTGTAGCATACTAAAAATGTTGCACAAGAAAATCACCTTCTCCCTTAAAATGCCCATAGTTTCTTTTCTTCTGAAAAGTAGACACTGGCTTATCAAAATATCAAAACAATGTGACAGATTTTTATTTCATCATATCATGCTATTACTATTCAAAAGAACGGCTTTCGAATCCATTACTTGCAACCTCACAAATGTGCGTGATGTTTTGAACTGAAGATGGAGATGATGGAATGAAAGTTGGTTCTTGCTCGAACCGTGCCGAATCTGCACCGCTTAATGACACTAGCAAATCACTTGTTTTGATGAATTATTTCTCCTCAACACCGATCGATGCAACAGCATGTGTGCACAATTCTGCAGAACTCATTAACATGCTTCGTACTTGCTATGCCGCGGCAAGTTATCGCTGGGCAAACTTTGTTGCCGTCGATTTCTACAAGGTTCAAAACATTAAAGAATTTGATCTTCTATAAAAGTTTATGCTTCTTATATTAAGCTCGCTTCCTACAGCGGAGTGAGGGAGGAGGATCCTTCCAAGCAACTGACATGCTTAATGGGAGACTTTTATGTGGATGTGAAGATGTTCATGCTTGCATTGTAAGATCACATTTGCTTTTCTTTTTCGATAAACCAATTATATCTCACATTAATTGGGTGATATTTCAAATCATTTTCTTAAAAAAAAATTATTTTAGTAGATTTACTTTGCTATCTTTGAAGCGTAGAGAACTGCAACCTTTTTTTGAGATAATAACTGCTACAAAGTGTAGGGACTTCTTATCTCAATCTGTATGGGGCTTTCTTTCACCTTTTCGGTTAGAGGAGCTTTTAAGAAAGCAAAAAATTGCTTTAATTTATAATATTTCTCGATAAATTGTTTTCATGTTAGCTGCTTACGTGGCAGCTGTAATTTAATAGTGAATTTATTCCATGTATAACTCCTATTTCAAATATTAGTCAATAATCAATTAAATTTATTATAATGCAAGTAATTCCACTCATTTACTTTCTATTTAGTGAAACTCTTAAATTTTTGATATGTTCAATACCTCAGTGAAATGTGGCTCCTAGAAAAATTTTCTTTTGTAGAACAGAAATTGAACTGCTAAACCTAACAATGAGCTCAGAGTATGCATTATCTATCTACCTACACACACACACACACACACACATATATATATATATATATATATATTTAACTTTGGCATATGCAGTAAAAATTGATTATGAGAATTCAAGCAACAGAAAATGAATGCCTTTATGTTGTCAATTCTTTTCTCTTGGTTCAGCCTGGATCTATCTCTGGAACGTGTACCACTCCATGAGAAAAAAGGTGAAGCAATCTCAGAAAATGGAAGATGGCATTTATGATTTCCAAGAAAACGCATAGAGATCTTGTATGCTTTTTCTTTAATGTTCAGTGTTATCAGATATTATTTTTTTTTCTCATTATTTGGAACTTTCACCATATAATGTGTTTTTATGTATTATCGCAGTTATACCTTTACATAGGCACTTTAATGTTTGTACTAGGATGATATGTTTATTGCATTGCTGTCTTTATGCTTTCATTTTTAGCATGATATTAGAGCAAGCTCTTACTTCTTTAATTGATTCCCGTTCTTAGTGGAGAGTGCCCCGTCGATACTCTCAAAAACTGTAATCGAGTCTTTAAAAACTTGGTAATTGTTGATGCTCTTGAAAACTATCTACGGGTGGGAGTTTAGGAGTGGTCGCCTTCTTATGTATTAAACCTTAGTGGTAAACCTGCCTTGGAAGATTATCTTATTATTCTGCCAATTATAACTTTTGACATGATTTTGTGTATACACTGAATGAGTAAGCAAAATCCCTATCCCATCACAGTTTGGTTGATTCATACAACACCTTTAAATGCATTTTAAACTTTTAAAGCTCCTATCAGTATCAAATATGAGGGCCAAACTTTATGAATTTCGATTCAATCATTTCCACACGAAATCCTGTGAAAAGCAATTCTCTACCTTTTCTTTTAGTGTGAATATTCTCTAACCACATTAAAAAATTCCATGGCTTTGAGTTTTCAGTTTATATTTTTTGTTTTTTCTCAGAGGATGTTTGACATAAGGTAATCTTAGAAATTTGAGTGTAAATTATTCTAATCATAGTGAAATTTGATTACAGTATAATCATGTTACTTTACTGCTGTTTGTTAATCTTATAAAAAATTAAATATTTTTTTATTTGGTATGAGGTAATTTATGAGTATAGTGTTTTGAATAAATTTGAGGATAAATTTACCACCATAAAATCTTATTTTTAGGATTTCCATATTATATCCGATTCAACTTCACCGGAAAAGACATTGGATTCAGTGGGCAAGTTTATTGAAGTCGCTCGACGTTTGATTCGGTCGTAATTTGATTTCACCATTTTTATATATATTAACGAAAAATTGAATTATGTTGTAAAAATTTTTAACTCATTTTACTTCATTTCAAAAGCCAATAATCCTAATTTACTTGAAACAATTTTACAACCCCTTGGATGAAATTTTTTTATTATTTAAGTATTTAAGCCCTTATTTGATTTTTTTAAGTGGAAAATATTATTCCCATGAAAAATTTAAAATCAGAAAAAATTACAAAATCATATCACACCAAAATTCACTTCAAAGAAATACTAAAAATATTATAAATCTCATTGTTCTCTCTATTGGAAGAAGATGATGATAATCTGTAAAAATTCATAGTATCAACAATAGTATATATAATAGAGGTTAAGACACATACAAATTTTATAAAAGGATAATAATCATGCGAGAATAACATTTTAATCATTTAAGAAATACAAAATTATTTTAGATGATAGTTTTATAAATATAAAAAGTTAAGTATAAGAAAATGCAAATATGCAGACAAAAAGAAAAAAACTGTCTGTTCGATGTTTTGTTAAATCAATCAAATTTAAATCTTTTGAAAATTGTGCTAACTTGATTTATTTATATATTAATTATTTGCATGTGATTAGGTAGGCTTTCATGTGCCTTGCCTTTACATTATTGAATGATGACAATTTAACTAACATGAAGTAGAGAAATCTTAGATGTCCCAATTTAAATTATTGAAAAATAATAATAATTTAACTTATAATTATTTAAATTATTTTTCTTACTATTTTGAAAATATGATCTAGTTTAGTATCATCATAAATTTTTAAAATTTTTGTGCCATATATCTATATATATATATATATATATATATATATATATATATATATATATTATGATTTAAGTATTAGTCATTATATTTTATACATCTAAATTATATATTATGCAAAATTTAAGATAAAATTTAACTAAAAATCATCATTCTTAATCTTAAGAAGATAAGTCAATTATAAATGACAATAATTTTACTTTTTAATGTTTTTTTGTTTGCATAGCTAAAAATATAATATTAAATAAAATGACATGTTTTTCTTTTCAACATAGTTCTTTTGATTCAATCACTTTATATATATGAGGTTTATGTGCTCTAAAATTCTATCAAATAATAATAATAATACTTAATTAATCTTAGTTGCACTAATATCAATGAAGATCATGTGACAAGGAATATTAGGTCACTAATGTAGGAAAGTGTGTACTCTTAAACTTATATGCACTACTCATGTTAGTATAATAATGCCCTGATTAGATGTAGCATGTCTACTATATGATTAGCAAACATAATATCTTATCATAAGAGACTAATTAAGTAATATAAGTGGTCTTAAAAGTCTTAGTAGGTCAAAGATCATACATTAAATTTTGCGATTTTGTTCGGTGCTCTCTCTACAATCTAGCATAACTAATACATCTAAAATAACTTTTAAGTTTATAATAATTAAGATTTATTAATTAAAATTATAATTATAACAATAGTAAAAATTCTTAATTGCCTTAAAAAAGATTTAGACTGTTTAGTTATTGAGCTTATTTAAGTAAGGCAATAAGCATTGCATACTTGCATCAGCCTAAATTGACTTAAGACAATTATTTGAAGCTCAAGTAAATTTAATTGTATTAAATTTAGTTTAAGCAGACTATTTAAAAATACATTTTGTGCTTATCTTCTTTAACTCCTTGTCAATAAAAAATGTAGTGTGCTACGAGAAAAATACAAAATAGAGGCCGACACTATATCATTTGTCCCACCTCCTATTAGCCTAAATCTATTTTACATAAGATATAATAATTTAACCAAACTAACAACATATCTTATATTCTTAATACAATGATCTATGCAAGTTTTGTCTATACACGAAATAAACACGAATTGAAGAAGAAAATCCTCACAATCACATAAAATTATATATGCGAGACAACGGGGAAAGATTGACACGAATTAGAGATACACATGAAGAACATAATTTTTTCTCATGGGATGACATTATGATCATAAATCGTAATCCAGAAGTAAGCCCTTTAGCGTTTCGGAAATCGCATATGCATTGCCATAAGAATATACATAATTGGAAAAACCATTGATTGAAAATAATGAAATACGAAATACGCAGAAAACCACGTGCTCTAAAACCTCGCTCTAATATCACATGCTATCGATTATCTATGTGAATAAAAGAAAAACTTTAACACCGCACGAGAGCAATGATCGATCAAGATCTTTAGAACAAGATGACCCTCATTAGTAATTAGAGAGCATATCTATAAATGTTTGTATAGCTTGCTTTCGATAAATTTGAACTGTCTTCAGCCAACGTTGAACAAGCATGTATTTGTTGAGCAAGTCACACAATAAAATAGAGAAAACAAAAATAAATAAATCTCTACACAAGATAAAATTTACATGATTTGGTACGAACACCTAGAGAAAATGTGAATATTTCACTATAGGAGCAGATATTACAAATTATAGGGCTTAGAAATCCTTACCCAAGTCTTAATGGAGTTCTAGCCGCATCCAAGATCAGCCACTACACACCAATAGCAAAAAATGATGGCATACCCTAAAAATGGGCTAAGAACAAATTTATAAACCCCTCAAATTAAGCATGTAAATACGTGGGCATCTAGGCATGCATGGCGCCCAGGCCTCAGGTTAGCTATTGTGTGACTTGCCTAGCGACCAGACCTCGGGTTAGCTATCTCCATTAAATTAGTTATAAAATCATATGTTTATTAGTGTTTCCCTAAAATATTTGATTTACAACATGAGTTATCATACTTAATTAGTTATGGCTTAAGGTGAGAGCCTAGCCTTCTCTAAGTAGATCACTTAAAGAATTAAATAAATCTATATTCAATTTTGGTTAGCTAAGACTAAAAGTATTATATTAATTTTAGTTCAATTTTTGGTAAAAGTTATGTTCAAGTTAATTAATATGTAATCACAAATTTTAATCCTAAGTTTAACTATGCTAATCACATTTCTAAGGTCTAAGATATTCCAATAACAATTTTATGAATCTATAATAATTTGATCACTTCAAATAATATCTCTAATGTTCAGCAAAGCATTCATTTAAAATGATTCCTTGCTGTCTTAAGTTTTGAAGAAACAATTATATACTGTCTAACCTAGGGTTTCCATTAATCACATATAAGGGAGGAAAATTTGCATTAGTTCCAAATCACATTCAAATGGCTCATAATTAATATATAAATGATCCTTAGTTAACCATGAGCATAATGATATAAAGCAAGCCTCATTTGGGTGTTAATTGGCCTAATTAAGGCTTAATCACCTTTGATAATTATCAAAAAGATGATTAGTAAAAATAAATATCAAAGTATGAATTTGACCTCATATTAGTAAATAATATGCAATATTTAAATAAGATATATTTGCAAAATTATCATAATTATAAATACAATATATATTTAATATATATGTTCATTCTGAAAAAAAATATAATAATATATAATATTTGTAATGTTCGACAAAGTTACAGAATAATCGAGGAATTAGATATGTCTATCTAACTATCTGAGATGTGGATTCCTGACTCACTACACATTAACCCTTAAATGTTATGTGTAGTCTCCTTATTTTTCCAAATATCAGTCTGTTATGATCTAGCATATTATCTGTACATACATGAAATTTACTTGAATGAACCTATGATATTAATTTTAGATCATTTATTTCAAGTTATGAGTATAAAATCTCATATAAATATATCATAGTGGATCAAAGCTTAATATTAATACAAAAACTACAAATAAAATAATTAAATGAAAAAAATGATATCTTTCATTTTATTTTAGTAAAAATATCAATATAAATATTATATTATTTATTTATATATATTAAAAATAATAATTTGTATTATTATAATTAATATATATATATATATATATATTAAATGAAAAAAAAATACCTTAATTAAAATGACTCAAATAAAAATTACAAAAATTAGAAAATATATAATAAAAAAAAATAACTTAAATTAAAATTGTAAAAATTAAGAATTATATATATATATATATATAAATATATATATAAATGATTAAAATAAAAGTTGTATAAATTATGAAATATATATCTATATATAAAAAAAAATTACTAAAATAAAAGTTGTAGAAATTAAAATATTATTATTAATAAAAGAAGAAGAATTGAAAAAATAGAAAATTTTTTATCTCTTTCTCATTTCATCTCTATCTTTGTAACAACCATATGTTGTTATTTTAGTCAATCAGATGTTAACTAGGTCATGATCTTAGTTCTAACACTCTAAATAGGTGATTTGGAGCACACCCAGAAATTTTGGTCCAAATCAAGTGTCAAATAGATCAAACCTTGATTTTGGAAATTTCAAAAACTCTGGAATTTGACCTATTTAAATTGACCATAAATTAAAAATCTAATTTTGCCATTATGATCATCACCCCCAAATTAGCTAGGATAATGTTTTGGAAGCGTTTGGAAGTCGTTATATTTTCGGTGAATATTTTTATATATTTAAAATACCTTGAAAAATAAGAAAATTAAATACTCGTCGAAATTGAAATTTAACTTTGTCATTGTGTTCATTGAGGGGTTAGCTAATGATAAAATTTTGGAATTTTTCTAATATTGTTAAATAGTCCAATTCTTCTAAAAAAGATTTTATTTAATCATTGAAATTATTAATTTATTTAATTAAATAATCGGCGGGTGGGATTCGCCTTATTGTTATCGGGTCGAATGTCCATCCGTATCGAGTCTAACCCGTTAAGCAGACGTCACAATCCAAATCGTATGATCGAGCCGTCTGGATCTGACGGTCCGGGGATCGTCTCCCTCGTTCGCGACGCGTGCACTCATAGCAACAGCCTTCGCCACGTGGAGAGCTAACCTCCTGCGGAGATTAGACCTAAGGGGAGGTGCGCTACTCTGAAAAACCCTCATTTATTATTGAATTAGGTGAAACCACAATCCGCATAATAAGGGAAGGATGTGCACAGAATGCATACATAAGATCAGTCACTAAATCAATATAAGTACAGAGTGCGAAAGCAAATAAAATACAAGTGCATCAACTTCACCACAATTCCAATGATAGATAAAAATGAAAAGTACTCAGAAATAATAGTGCAAAAAAAGAAAACACAGTCACAAGGGTACCTGTATTATTACAATATTTACTTAAAGTTTAAATAAAATAAAAAGCATCGCTCATCCTCACAATAATATAAAATGAATAAGAGGTCTTCAGCTCCACCCTAATGTGCCTCCTCCAGATATGGCTCCTCCTCAGGAAATAAATCTCCAAATTATTCAGATTCTAACATTGTCAATTTCACAATGCTAGGGCCCCAGCCAACAAAAGAGAAAATATTATTAGAGAAATTGTTTAAATACATTTTAGGCTAATAATTTATTATATATTTATTAATATCACCATTTTCCTAAACTTAAAACAAAAGAAAATGAAATAGGAGCAACAAGCATACAATGAAAGATGGTAAGTTATAAATTAAGTATTTATAACTAAGCAAGAATAAGGCAAAAGACATATATCAAATAAGCTAAAATAAGGCTAGGCATACATGTATAGATAAAATAAATGAAATACTAAAAAGAAAGATTACATTTTAAATATGCTAATTATCATATGACATATGCAGATTTAAAAGAAATAAATTCAATTGTGGTACATATAAGTAAGCAACAACAAGTCTAGCATCCTATAATATACAAGTAATGCAAGTAAAATAGTTGACTGAAGTAAAAGTGAACTAAAAAGTATAATTGAAATCAGAAATAAAAGTAGAAATAGTGTGTCATGACTGTCATACAGATGAGGACTAAATCTAGCTTGCTGAAATCAAAAGGGATTCTTAACGTCAACAAGGAGGCTAGGTTGAATATATATAACTAAATTGAGAGGCAGTATTAACACATGCAATTCACATTTCAGTTATTTACTTTACTTTTGTGGATAATTTCAGAAGTAACTGAGGAGTCAAGCACGTCTGCAAGACTATCCAGGTTCCAACTTAACAACACACTTCTCAATAAGTGATGTTAAGTAATTCTTATCTCACCTTATCTCTACCCATTGGGGTACTATGCGCAAAAGTCAACCAATAATTGAATCCAATGCGAAGTTATCCTAAATATTCTATATTTTCATTTTTATGCAACAATATTCTTGTATGAAATGTTCAAGGAATAAGGCACAAAATTCAAGGAATGCGTGAGCAATAAAATTTTAAAGTGAGCAAGAGACTCTAATAAACATGGTGATATAATTTGTTATCTAATTAAGCCATTCTAACTATTCTAAGTTACACAAGTCCAGGATCTCCAATTCATACTATCAAGTGTTACTTAGAAGTACAGCCTTATTAGTTGAAAGGATTAGAACTGATCAGGTTCTAATCTAATTCAATCAAATATGACTATAGATTAAGTAATACATCACAATGTCATAATTGATGAATTTAGACGTTCTAAACTAAGATCTGATCAAGATCTGCTAAACTAGAGATTATGGATTATACACCATGAGCTTGGGTTCAATCACATAATCCAAAGGTAAAACTTAAGATCTAGGTTTTTAATCTAAATGTGATATAATGATTAAGGCAAATCCTACTAAGCAAAGTCAAACTTAATAGAATGATTCTCCTATTCTTAATATGATGATTCTCCTATTCTTATTTAAAGGTTGAAAGACAAAATAATCAAAATTAAGTTGCAAAATTTAGAAACTAATAAAAATAAGGCTATATTCATTGAATAGCCCACTTTATCCAATAAATAAAATCTGACTTATGATATAGTCCTAGTCTCAGGAATAGTCTTAATGTAAAGTGTTAATAACTAAGGAATAAGGTTTAGAGAATTTAAGGAATTGAACTAAATTGGATTGAATAGTTAATTTTATTCACATAAATGATTCTAATATAATTTTATTGTTGATTTTAATAATTTGAATGATATTTTAGGGGCTGAGGACACTTAACCTAAATTCACTTTGTGATTGCATCCCTTGTCTAATCGAACCCAATGTGATCGTCCCTGGGACTCGGGCTTGCTCTAATCCATTATATCGATCAATCGGGCTACAGCACTTCACTGTGCTGTATCCAAGTAAGGACCCAGCGACTGGGCACCTCCCAAGCTTCGTGGCTATAGGATTTTGATCTACCTCACCTTCTCGACGGTGTAAGGATCGAACCCTAGCCAATCGGTGGATTATGTTAGGAGTATTTCATCTCCATAGTAAACCCTAGGTGCTGGGTGTAGGGACGATAGGGCGAGTAGCCATCCATCGATTCCCTCTCTTCCACATAGGGCTTTGTGATGCAATCGACTGGTCTCGATGCTGGGAATGTTTTATGATCAAGATCGAACTATGAGGTGGCCTCGTTCTCTCTAATTATGGCATTAAAATAACCCATTGGAGTCGTCTGTCGGGAGAAGGAGGCGGACAAAGCAAATAATATTGGGTTGGGTCAGTCCCCGACCTATGCCTTTTGGTTTTTGGGCCAAATTATCGGCCAATTTTCTTTAATTATTTCCCTTAAGGAAACTCAGTAATAATTACTTAACCTATGATTATTTGATTAAAATCATTTCAATTAAATTATCTAATTAACTTTGCTAATAATAATCCAAATGGTATGTTCCTATATACCATTTTGATCAGCAAAACCTCTGTAATAATATTCTACTTTTTATAATTAGGATTTCTAATTTTACTTAAGTACTCTAAGATCTTAATTTGTGAATATTAAATTCATTTCTTAGCCAAAATTTCACAATTAAGGTCTCTAAATGTTCATATGACAAAGGAGAATCTAATTACGCCATTCAAAATATTATATGAGTTGTAAATTCAATAATCACTTCTTAATGACCTTTTAAATTGATTAGTGCCTAATTAATTTATTTGAGCTATGATTTATAAAATCTTAGCGTCAATCATCTTCTTATTACTTTTAGAATCTAGTTGTGAGCTTAGATATCAATTTTATAACCTATTTTTATTAATTACTTTTTTAGCCCTAAAATGTATTAGTGCTCATTAGGCTAATCTTGAGTTCAAACTTGATATTTAAAGTATTAATCCTTTCATTAGATAATTAAAAAAAACTCTATTAGAACTGATTTGAATAAATTTGGAACACTAAATCTTAAAATCTCAATTTTTATTCTTATGGAGGAGCATTTTGGTCATTTTGCCCAAATATTAATTTAAGTGTTCATAAATCCTAAGAATCTATTCAAATGCTTAAAATCAGTAAGATAGTTATTAAGATCATTTTACAGACCCTATACTTAAATAATGGATCCTAAATATTAAATCATAATTCTTCCTAAAATATACTTAAGAAGCTTATTAAAATCCTTAAGGTAGATCTTAGATCTTCAATATTGCTTCATTAAATGGAATTCAATGCATATTAATTAACTTAACTAATATTTAGAATTTTCATAATACTTATCCTAAGTCTATGTTTTAAACAAATTCTTAAGCCCAACCTTAATTAATATCTTAAGATCTTAATCTTGATCCTTTAAATCTTAGATATTAGTAGTTTACTTTTATTGAGAAATTAAATTACTTAATAGTTTGAGCCTTCTTAAGACTTGTGATCTTTCGAGTCATTAAGAATCAATTTATATTCTTAAGATCCTTTATAAATCTCTTAAGTGTTAAATTCTTTAGATTTTCTCTTCGTTTAGCTTGATAAATTCAACTCTATTGAATAATAAAACTATTCAATAGATTGAATATAGTTCTTAGATTTAGAAGTTTAAGTTGATTATTTTGTTTTATAACTTTAGAGTTCAACCTTTCTAAATTAGAATCCGTCCATCTTCTTTAATCTTCAGTCATTATAATTCTCCAGCTTTAGAGTAATATTTTATGTGAAATCCTAGATCTTTAGATATTAGTACCTTGACTTTAGAACTTAAACTATAATTTGGAGTTTAACTTTAAATTTTTGAATCTTAATTATCTTGATCAAGATTGGTTATGGGTCATTAAAATGCATCAATTAAGTTGTTGATTAATTTTTCAACCTTTGTAGACGACATTTCTGATTGTAAATTAGAGCTTATTAAGTTCTAATGTTCAACTTTGTAAGGTCGTGAGTTTGAGATTTTACTTGAAAGTTAGATATTTAGAAATCATAAGCTTGTATTCTCTAAGAATAGATAAAACGATTAAATTAGATAATAACAAATATCACACGTGTTTTAGTAGAGACTTTACGAAATCAAAGTAAGCTTCAAGTGAGGAGAATGAAGACTTTACGAAATCAAAGTAAGCTTTAGGTGAGGATAATATCTCTGATATTTTGTGAATGTAACTTCAGGGTGAGGAGCTTTCTAAGAAGGATGACATTCCCACTAGTGCTGAGGCTTAGCTAGTTTTATTTTTTATTTGTGAGAATGAGTGTCCCTTTCTTTTAAATTTTAATTCAATAATATAATAATTAATATTCTGGAGGCATATTTTGCAATTATCGGCAGATTAGGTTGCAAACCTAATTTGACTTTAATTGGGAATCAGTCACACGGTGATCACGACAGGGACGGGGCTCCGCAGTAATAATGCTTAAAAGTGGATTTGGAGATACTAATCCAATATTAAGTACTACTGTGGCATCTAGTGTTAGGTCAAAACACCTAATCTGACACTGGATCATCTCACCTAAAGCTTGGGACGGCTTGTGGTGGTCCACACCGGTGCTTTGGAAAAAAGGAGTATATAAGATAGCGGCATGACTAGTCATCACTCGAAGATAATCCTGGATTAGCATTAGCAAAGCAAATATTTACTAAGAGGTCACTTACTTTGCTAATACTAATGCTATTAAGATGTCAAAGTAACCAACTATTTAAATATATAATTGTTCCCTGAATTATTATATAAGAATAATTATAATTCGAAATACAAATAAATAGATCTAATAAATAAACAGAAGTTGACAGAATTGAAATACATTTATTCATCACATTCAAAAAATAAACAAAAAAAATAGTATAAATATCATATCTCAAATGATATAGTACTAAAATAAAAGCATATAATGTATAAATTTAATTATTACAAGCAATGGATTAACAATAATTTTAAGAAAAAAAAGATTGAAATGAAATATTAAGTTCTCCTTGTAAAAAGAAAAAAAAAAGTAAACTATGTAGCGGTAGAATAATCATCTTCATGCTCCTACTCCTCACCTTAGAATGACTCATCAAATTGCTATAGGATTAGCATGTTAATTCTAAGTAATTTACAACTACTAAAAATACAAGGAAAAATCATAAACAAGTATGATCAATTACACATACTAATTTTTCAAATAAAATTACAAAATAAGTAAAATAATACTAAAAATTAGTATCCTAATATACTTATACGAAAAATCCTGTATAAAATCAAAAAATTGTCCAAAAATGCACAAAAATTAAAAATACTGTAAATACTGAAAATTAAATTATATTGTACTGAAAATACTTATACAAAAAATAATTTATTTTAATTAGATGTATGCCTAGATTAGTTAACCTAAGGATTTAAAAATTGGACCGGACTGGCCGGTTCAACCAGTTTAAGTGCGAACCGGCCGGTGATCTGGCTTAGAATTATCGGTTTGACAAATTTTAATCAGACCAATAAAAATTTGCCCGGTTCAAAGGTTTGAACGTTGAACAGTAAAATCGAGCGATTTTTTACGAACGATTCAGTTCACATACTTGTATAATTTGGGAAGCGTCTTTAGAACGGAGGGACAAATTCCTCTGCTACAAAATCCTGAAGAAGCTCGTCCACCTCATCTCCTCAGGCAGCACAGTAGAGTCCCCCAATTCATCCTCCTCCTCGACTCTGAGATCCACAAGCTCAACTCTTTCTTCGAAGAACAGGAAGAGAAATTTGTCATCCGCCAAAAAGTGCAATCTTTTTTCAAATCTCCAAATCTCCCTCCCCATCTCTTCTTTCTATTCACTATGATTTGATTCTTCTTCTGATGCAGGAGCTTCAGGAGAGAACCCGCGAGGCGTTGGATTCCCGCAGCGACATGAGCTGCATTAGGAAACAATTTGTCGATTTCCACGGCGAGATGGTTCTGCTCGAGAATTACAGCATCGTTAACTGCACCGGTTCATTTCTCCCTTCCTCCAAAGCTGCCTACTTCTTTTTTCTCTAAAGCTGACGCCTTTGCTTCTCAAGGCTTGCGAAGATCTTGAAGAAATGCGACAAGCGAACGGGCGCTCTGCACGGCTTCCATTCATAGAGAAGGATCTGAAGCAGCCATTTCGAAGCTGGTGAAGGAGTGCGAAAGAATGATGGATGGGATTTTTTCGGAGAGGGAAGGGCCGGCGGCGGCGGAGGCCGCTGATTCTGAGGAACAAAACATTTTTCGAAGCACCATTGTTGCGCTCAAAGCCATGAAGGAGATCGAGAAGGGGAGCTCCACCTATGGCAGATTCTCCCTGCCGCCCATCCCAATCCAGTAGTGATCAACTCATTGATCATGATCAAGAATAGGAAAACAGAGATACTTTGCAAAGTTAGAACAAGACAGCTTTAGATTATGACGGAGTATTAATGCAGTGCGAACAAGACAGGCTCTGCTGTTCTAGTTTTATAATTTTTTATACCCAAATTTATTTAAATACGGTATTACTGTTTGAATTTTGCTCTTTGAATATTGAACATCTTGGATTAGCGGTTCGACCTCCCGTCCAAATTTTAATTACTTTGTCCTATCTTAATAAAAACTAGTTAAATATAGTCAGTCCCATATGTACAATTTATACCACTGATGGTTGATCCAAATCCGAATATATAGTCATATATTTATCATCCAAACTCTCTCTTGGCTAGATTCGTATTGATTCTATCTTAAAAATAAAACTGCAAGACAGATTAAGTATGACACACTGCTAAACATAGCCGACAAGCTGAAACCGGCTGCTTTTAGGATCCATTTTTTTGGCCCTATAAAATAGAAGAGTGCGGAAGAAGAACAATGTTTGTATCTCGTTTATGTCTCATGTGAAATGATTTTTTCTGTTTTACATTTTTGTGTTATGATGAGTGCTTATGAATACTTAGTTTGATTCATAGAATAGATCCTAACGCATGGGTTGATTTCTATTAGTTGCTGACTCGCATGGACTGGCTTTCTGTTTCGACATTGTATGTTGGTCACCATTTCAATTTTTTCTGAAACTAATTGCTTCATAAATTAAGCAAGTTCATATTTTCAGGAGGGAAATTAGTTGAATAATTAGGTTAAAGCTGAGCTATACGCTGCTATCTAATATTATAAGTTCCGGTTTGGCTGAATTTTACTTGGTTTGCTAGCATAAGCTGTCGCAATGCTTTTGTTATTTGCTCTTTCAGTCATGGGTGTCTACTGCTTCACCTTGCAAAAGAAACCATTCTGCGGTTTAATTCTGGTATTATGTCTCTTGAACAGTTTGCTTTTAGTATATTTTAAGACTAAGGCTATCTTGCTCTGTCCTGTTTTCCTGGCTAAATTGCTGGTCTTTTTTCAATGCTCGAGTTGCTTTTGCTGGAAGAGAATCTCAATTTGCTTCAGATGGCGGCTAAACCTCAGCAATTTCTGTGACACTTTACTGCAGGCATACTTTGATTTGAGCATCAATTACGCTCTCTCGGGGATTCTATTTAATCTCATTTGACTCATCTTTATCTTCTTGAAGAAAAAGAGATAATTTTACGAGGATATGATTTTAAGTAAGAGAAAATGCTGTCGCTTTCGGCAAAAGAAATTTGTCTTCTTGTCAGAGAAGCCTCGAGAGTCGAGAGGAGGCGTAGGCCAGACTCCAGAGGGCGAAGGCAGAAGGGACAGCTAGCACACGTGTGGGTAGGTGGCCCACACGTGCGTCTTGATTGATAGGATAATATCAAATCCTTGTCTGCGTCTTGACCTTCCTTCCCTGTTCAGCTGCCGCGGAGACCATATGCAGCTGCCGGTGCACCGCAAACAAAGTCCCTCTCTAATGGCCTTGCATTGAGTGGCCTGCGTAGATCTCGATGCAATCCAATGGTGGCCGCACGCCTGCATTCAGTTATTACTGTATATGTTATATTTCGTACGTGGTTACAGTCAAATCTAGATCTTTCGCTGGAACCGGTTTTTGCTGAGTGGACCGGACACATGATTCCGACCGGGTGGGACTCGGCCTGAGTACCGACACCAAACAAAAATCCGAATTGCGAGTGCCACTGCACTTTTATTTTCTTATTTATTTTGAAATGTTCATAGGTGTTTCTTATAGATATGTTTATTTATAATTTATTTTTTGAAATTAAATTAGATTTTTATTTCAAATAAATATGTAATTTGTGAAATTTGAGGATATAAGATAATAAATCTTGAATATCAACAATTATACTACAATATTATTTTTCCCAAAATTTATCATCTTATTTTAATATTATTTTTAAAATAATTGAAATTCATTAATTAAAATTATAGATCAAATTCCACGCAGTATTAAAAATACTATACTTATATATATATATAAATATACATCATAAAATATTCAGAATATTTTATTATTATTTTTACATATAAAATTTATAAAAAAATATTTAATTAATAATTTATTTATATATTAAATTGATAAATCATTTATATTAATATGTAAGTGTAATAATACACTTTGAAGTATTTGAATAAAAACAATAATTGAGTAATATAAATTGAACAAAAAAAAAATTAAAGTGTAAGTATTTAATATGAGGTTAGTTAGGGGTCTCCTGTGCGAACGAAAGCCGGCAAGGGGCAGGCGATGGTTGGGGCGCTGAGCAGGAGTCTTGCCCAGATGCTAGCACTGGGCTCATGTCGAGGAGGACGAGAGGACAGACGAGTCGAAATGAGTCCAATCGCTCGTGGGCCCGTGCGCTGATTAGGCTGCGTCCGGATGCGTAGCCGAGTTTAGTCTTAACTCATAGGATGCTTAAATATATAATGATGCGCGTTAATCCTCACTAATGAATCATTACCTCGAGCTGCTTAAAGAAAGAAAATATATGTATTCTAAAAGATTTTATATTAATATAAGATTCTGAGTAATATATGTACTCTAAAATAATATCAGGCATGTGGGAAGACATTCTCACCCGTGCACGTGATGAAACTCAACCAATACTCTTATGAAATGTTTTATTTAACAAAAAAAAAAAAAAAAAAAATTATTCTTATATAAAAATATATATAAAAAATATTTATGATCAATATAAATTTTTTTTTTTTTTTTTATATAAGTTTTACAAAAAAAATTATAATCAATTAAGAATCTACTTATATATTGCATTAGCACATATCTATATATTTTTGATATATATTAATATATAAATATAATTTCATCCATTTTTTTTTCAAAAGAGAAAGGTTGAATCCTGCACTCAAAAAAAAATTTATATAATGAAATTTGAATATCATTTAATTAGCGTTGATTTATTTACTTTAAAATAATATAAATATTAATTTAAAATTTATATTAAAATGATTTTAATTAAATAAATATTTTTAGATATTATATTAAGTGCTCTAAATATCATTTCTCTTTTTAATATTAGCATTCTCCTATTTATTTTTCATTATATTATAATATGTTTAATGCGTCCAATTCATTTGAAATGACTTTTACCAAATTTTTTGTATAAAAATTAAGAAAAATGCTTTCGCTGTTTTCTAGGAAATTAATTACTTTTAATGAAAATTAATTGTTATTTAATTGTGCTTATAGCCACCCTGTAACAGGTTTGTAGTTACTTGACTTGTCTTTAAACGCAGGACAAAGATTTTTTTTGTGAAGAAAAGGAGTGCCCATTTGTATGGAAGCAAAGAGATTTTTTATAAAAGAGATATAGTTTTTATCTATTTCCTAAAAATTATGAATATTTAAAATTTAATAATTTAATTAAAATATAAAATTATTATTAAATTTACTTTTATTTTTATGAGACCTATAAAAAATATATTTTAAATCTTAAATACTAATTATTTATATATTTTGAGAAATATTTAAAAATCAAATAATAATTTTCTCTTACATTAAGTTTGCCACGTCAGCTTCTTATATAAGCCAACATAATATGCATGAATGATTTGCTTTTTGAGTAAGCAATATTCTCACTTCTCTTTCAAATAATTAGGCTTAAATACTCCTAAAAAATTCTTAATTAATCGCATCTTTTGGAATATAATTACCGTTATTCTCTTATTAATATATCATATATAATATGAAAAAAAAAAAAAGAGTATTGCAACGTAGCTCATAATTATCTCCTAAAATATATTAATGATTAAATTTAAAGAATTAAGTGAAATAAAAAATTTTTATTAAATCTATTTTTATTTATGAGGCTTAGTAAAAATATATTTTTTAAATCTTAAATCTAATATTTTTTTTAGAAATATTTGAGGGGCTAAGGAATATTAAAAAAAAAAATGCCGTAAGAATTTCAATTTGGAGGAAAAAATAAAAATTTAAAAGTCAAAAAGAATGAATGCCGTAAGAAATGAATTTGGCCGGACATTAAATAACCAAAACTTTATTAATAATATATTTGTCTTGATGTATGGATAACCCACATGGTCATGCATGGCTATGGGGTGGAGATGCTACTACACATAGCATCTCGGATAGAGCTAATCTACAATCATCAATCCGAAGAGCTATAAAGATGGTAGGGAGGAGAGAGGCAGTAAGTAGCAGCAGCATCCTTGCTGTCAAATCACCATCTAAGGATTTTCTTGGGACCATCCTTTGCCTTCCTTCAAGTCACCATCTCGACTTCCTTTTTACCCTAATTCAAGAACAAGCTGTCAACTTTTAATTAAATGCACCCTTTCTTCCTTCCGATTAAAAATTAATTTTCTTGAGAGCAAGTTCGCTCGTTTCAGGGTCAGCATTTCCATTAAGCAAAATAACAGAGAAGCTGCAATTACAGTGGAGACAGATCGGAGAAACAACTGTCAGAGTAAAATACATTCTTTGTCTTCTCTAAATATTTAATATGAAAGTAATGCAATCCGCCGTGCGAAGCATTGCATCCTAATATCCACTGTTGTATAAAAGGAATATTCTGAAAAAATCACTCCATGCAGACGACAACACACGTAGTTGTATTAAGAGACCGACATCCCGCAAATCATAATATAGACTTCATATAGACAACATAGTTGCATTAAGACCAGAATCCCATACAATCGTAGAGAATCAAAAGCTCATAGTCAATGTAAGAGACCATCATTTTCAAGCATAGAAAAAAATAAAGCTCATTGTCAATATAAGAAAAAAGTAGCAACAATGATATCTAAAAGCACTATCAACGGATAGTTGCAATATGACTAGCAACCAACAAATTCCTAAACACAAAATGATACCTAACATTTATCACAGAAAAGAAAGAGAAACTATATTTCCAGAGTTCAATTATTTCATGTCATCATTTAATATAAAGAGAGCAGAAATAATAGATTTCTCGTCTCACAGTTAAAGTAAAAATTAGACAAAGAAAAACAAGTTGTGTAGGCTATTGACTCCTCCTGAATCTCCTGAGTATTCTCCGCTGCTGGCTGCTGAAACTGCTCCGAATCTGATAAATTGTCAGATCCCAAATGCCGATTTCCCGAACCAAAGAAAAGAAGAAGTATAAGTTCAACTCGGACCTAGCTCTCATGATGCCTAGGATGGATACATGTTGAATTCATAGGTCTGGTATGACCTAATTGTGTTATGGCAGTATTATGTTTAGGCATGCTTTTACTTTTAGTTCAATTCCAGTGCTTTGGTTGGCTTGCCACATGATTCAGTGGATTTAACTTTACAGTTTTCTGCATACTTTTATAATTATTTCTGTTCAGCATTTATTCAGTACTTATACATTTATGATGCTAGTTTTTTATATATACAGTTCTACCTATTTCAGTATGACTTTTCCTTAAGTAATCATCATGTATTCATGTGATCATAATCATGTTATGATAAATTAACTTTTAGCAAATTGTAGTTATTTATACCTTTAGCTCTACCTTGTTCAGTTTCATTTATAGTATGTTATTCTACCTACTTTGCTTATTGATTATAAGTGTTAGTTTATAACCATCATTTTTATTGTAGCTTGTTGCACTTTAATTTACTTACATGCTTAAAGTAATAATATAATATCTTAAATGTTTAGTTCATTTAATTAGCCTAAAATGTTCTTAAATAATTTATCTAACTGTAACATTTTTCTTTTGTTGGTTGGGGCCTGACATTTGTGATACCGACAAATATCAGATTCGGAGCTGTTCGTTGGTGGTTCTTCTAGAGAGGAGCTTAAACAGGAGGAGAATCTTCCTATTGCTGCTTAGTTAGACTTTATATTTTGTTGTGAAAATGAGTGCTCTTTTCCTTTAAACTTTCAGTCTGTAATAATTCTTATTCTAGATGTATTTACTTTATGCACTTTTGGGCTGAGTTACTGCTATATTTATCTTTCTATACTATGATGTGATGTGGATGTTATATTATACTATTTTTATTTCTGATACTTTGATATATTGATGTATGTTCTCAGTTTCAGGTGACAAGTCTTCTGCTTAAGCCAGGTTGGGTTATACCCGACTCTTCTTAAGTTGGAGATTTGTCATAGTTGGAGACCGTACTCCTCGTGATTATGTTAATATTAGTATTAGCATGGCTGCGGAGGGTACGGGGCCCTACAGTTGGTATCGGAGAACACCATAATGTGTCAAAATGGGATCTGTGATTCCTTTCTACCTAATAAACTGTTCTTCTGAAGTACAAACATCAAGATATAACATCCATAGCATAGTGCCATCAGTAACTCCATGAAAAATGTAGAAGGAAAATACTTGCACTAGATGATTAAGTCACCTCTGATTTAACTAAAAATCAATAAATTCTTCTAATATAGCAAAATGGATCCTGAGGAATCTGACTTGGGCCATTATCTTAACACCTTCAAGCTAGCTTGAAACCATAGCTTCGAGTGGAGGCAAGATAATAAATGTCAGATTAAATGAGTTTTCGCAAAAGGAGTCCAAGTTCTGGAAAAACTTCTTCATCAATTAGTATACCGAGGGCTTGACTTCCCAATCTATGCAAAGGAGTGGTTGAGCCTAGTAGAATCGGTTCTAAGGCAAATAGAGTGTCCAGATTCCATCTGCATTGACCTTATGATGTATTAATTGCTGGACTATGCAAGAGAATGGTGGTCCTACACCATTTATAAGCTCAACAGGAAACACAAGAGGAAGCATCAGAAATTAACCTTCGAGGACTTTCGTATCGCATTTGGTGCTGAGTATATCGATGGAACTTAAGTAGTAGTTAGCATGATTATTATTTTTTGTTATTCTATGATTTCAGTAGTATTATGATTTATAATTATCTTCATCTTATGTAAGCCTTCATTTCATAGCAATGAGAATTCCATGTATGTTAATTGGCGTATTTAAAGCTTGAACTATTACCTTTCTTAAAAAGAATTTTTAGATTTATATTCGTATTGCTTGGTCAGAATAAATTATGGATCTCCTCCTTCGGCTACGCTCATTAAAATTATTGTCGCTTCAAGTAGTTCTTCCGATGAACTAACCCACCTTCGAAGAATGGTGGCGGCTATGTTAGAAAACCAAGCTTAGCAAGCTCAGGTTATGCAGAAATTAATTGCCGATCATCCAACGCCGACTATTAATGCTGCTCCAGCAGTTCCTATTCAACAAAGCTCTTTCTCTTCCCATCATTATGCAGATAATCTTCTCCATAGCTTTTTAAGGCTAAGGCCTTCAACATTCAGTGGGAACTTATCCCTTATGGACACAGCCAACTGGTTGAAAGCAGTCGAGAAGAACTTGATCAATTTGACTAATTCTGAAGCTGTCAGTCTCACGGCGACTATTTCATGCTGAAGCAGAGTACTAGTGGTACATTGTTCGAAATGATAGTATCATCAACTACGAACTCGAAGATATCCCTTGGGATGAATTTATAGAAGCGTTCATGGCCGAGTTTATTCCTCTGTCCGCGTAGAATATTATAGTAAACACGATCTTAAGGCTGACGCAATGAACCCGCTCCGTTTCTGATTATGAGAGAGAATTTTGCAGGTTAATTCGCCTTGCTCCAAAATTAATCCAATCTGAATCAACAAAATATCATCGTTTCCTCAATGGACTATGAGATTCGTTAAAAGATCGTATCTTATCGTCCCGCTCTGTTTGTCTATTTTCTTTGAACTTGTGGAAATAGCAAAGGTGCTTGAGCACCATCATTCTGAGAGAGATCATAAGCACAAGATGTAATCAGTTCCCCAGCATTATGAAGCTTTCAAAAGTCATAGACCTCGACTTACAAAGGTCTATCAGATTGAAACTGCACCATCTGTTGTACTAATTCAAGGCTGTAACCGGCCTCACCCCTATTGTAACGACCCATTGTCATCATTAAATAGAATTACTGCTAAAAAAAAAACAAAAACTCAGCAACTATAATTTCCTATAACACACTGAGCACTTTAACTAGGAGTAGACCCAATTTGGACTCCATTTAGTCAAGTTATGACCTATTTAAGGTTAGGGATATTTTAGGCAATTTAGAGTTTCTAGGGTTCAAAACTTAAATTTTATTATAGTTTACTGTTGGTACTAAAATTTTAAGCTATGTAGCACTTTGCATTTCTTGATTTGGAGTTCAATTGATCAAGTTATGATTAATTGAAGATCAATGGCATTTTTGTCATTTTATGAGAGAGTCCAAAATATCACTTTGCAAACTAAGCTACAAATAAGAAAACTAAAACTATCACAATGATGGGGCTATTCTCGTGAATATTTTAAGACCCATATTACATATATTTGAATAATTAGGTAAGAAGTTATGAGAGTTTGTTTAAGACGTAAAATGTCACTAGGTTAAAAAATTCTCAAATCAAAATTTTGAATTACGTCATTTGATTCATTTTATTTTTCTGAGTGAAATGAGACCTATATTTTATATGTTTGGATCAATATATTCAAAGTTATGATATCCTAAAGTTTTAATTAAACAAATAAATTAATTAATTAAATATAATATTTCCATCCCCGAAAAATTTAATTTTTTTTTATATCTCAAATTTAAATTTTGACTGAAAATTTAGGTTCAGAACGTCGAAATTAGCTAGGAGGAAAATTTTCAGATTTTTCGGAGCTCAAAGAGACGAAAAATACGCATAATACATTTGGAATTAAATTTTTCCTAAAGTTTTTAATTAAAATTGTATTTTTTGAAATTTAAAATTCATTAATTAAAAATGGCGGGAAATCCGCTGTCCGGGTCCAAACAGCGGACACCGGATCGGACCAATCAGCACAGTCAGATCGCACAGAACCAGCAGGATCGTGCCACGTAGCAAAACACAGAAACACCATGGGCCATGTGGAAAAACACAAAAACACCATGTGCTACGTGGTGCCACATGACAAAATGTTTGAAACTCGGGTGCCACGTGGCAGCATGTTGAGCTTTGGATTGCCACGTGGTAGCGCACGAATCTTCGGGTGCCACGTGGTAGTACCTCATTAAGCCGCATCATCATGTGCCACGTGGTGGCTCCCTGTTGCGACGTGCAACAGCAGCGCCACGTGGCAGACACGTGGTGATCTATTATTGCACCACGTCATCGCGTGCCATGTGGCAGCACCCCGTTGTGCCGTGCAACCGCGGATGCCACGTGGCAGCCATGTGGCGATCTATTATTGCGCCGCATCACCGCGGATGCCACGTGGCATCTTCCCGGAACCCGTGATGCCACGTGTCGATGCCTGATTGCGCCACAAACCAGTGGGGTGCCACATGGCAGCTTCATGACGCGTCTGGTCCACGTGGCGGCACGTACCAGCACCGCAGCACCGACACATAGATGACTGCCACATGTCATGCCGGGATTTGGCGGCGGGGCGGCAACGGAGCCTACGAGGGGAGTGCCACCGCCTATTTAAAGGCCTCAGTGAGCCCGAGGGGAGGCAACCATCAGATCGTCGGAAGATTGTCAGAGGCGGAGGTTCGCGTCAGGTACGCAGGATAATATGAACAATAACTGCCATGTGGCAGGTACGTGGCAGTTCGGAGGTCCATAGTGCCACGTGGTAGACATGAGGCAGCTAAGCAGTCTTTGTCTGTACATGTGGCAGCCACGTGTCACCAGATGGCACGTGGCAGATTTATGTGTGCCCGTAGCCACGTATCAGCCACATAATCGCCACGTGGCACCCGTCATCCATTTTTAACAGATTCCGTTAACTGAAAGGGAATATTCCTAGAATATTTCCTTTCCATCAGCTACAGTAACATTATCGTTAACGTTAACGGTAACAGAATATTCCGTCAACCCCAAAAATAGTAATAATTCAGAAAATTTTAAAAACTTAAAAAATTCATATCTTTTAAAATAAGAGTCCAAATATAGTAAAATTATATATTAAAATGATCAGAAAAATTCAAAAATTCTAAAAATATTATCAGATTTTTTATTTGACATCAAAATTTTAAAAGTTATTTTTGCCTCATAAACGTGCAATTTTCAGATTTTGACAAAAATACCATTGTTGTGCTCGTAATCACCTGTATAATCTAATCAAATAAAACTTGCACACTCAATAGGATAATTAATCAACTAGTCACTAACTAGATTAAGTACTAAATATGCAGGTAGCTTGAATATCACACAAAAAAGGTACTGGATATTTTCTTACGTTTATTTCTTACTTACTTTCTTTTAAACGTTTTAGCACCGCTTTGAACCTTAAATTTAGTTTTACTTTCCTTTTTAAGTTATCCATTACTCTCACTAAATACTGAATGAAATGTCTTGAGAATGCATGCATTCTTTTAGGTTATTGAAACGGCGGCTTGGGTGAGAATTATGGAGGGGCTAGCCAAGATGGGAGATAAGGGAGCGTGCTGTAGCCTATGGGAGGCACAGTATGATATATTATTATAATATGAACCCACATTCTGTCCGACCCCAAGGTTCTGTGTTTGCCCAACATGACAAATTGTTTATGATTATGCTTACTGATACAAGACATATCATATTATACTAATTCATGTGACATATTGAGATAAAATTTAGCACTCCTCTATTTTTTTGTGAACCTAACAATGTGCTTTTGTGGCGGTCCTGCCCCGCCGTGGTCCTGTTAACCCTTAAGTTAACATGATTACGATGGAGGGGTCACCAAATGACAAGGTCCCCACTTAAGATTGGATTAGACACACATTTTAATCCAATTTAAATAAGGACTTTGCCATTTATTCCAGAAATAATATCACTAAATAATCATACATGAACTCAGAGTGCGGAAGCATAAAACATAACATCCATCCAATACAGTATAAATACAACAATACAGAATAAGTAAAGTACTGAAAAAGAAATATAATCCTGTATTATTACAACATTTAATGAGTTTAAAAGAACTTGAAAGAAAACTCTCAATCTCACTGGAAGAAAAACTAAAGCTACGGATCTTCAAGAATGGGCTCCTCCTCCAATGGAAAACTCTCCACTGGATCTGCTAAACCAACAAACTCAGAACCTACCATTATCAGTTTCATAATGGTAGGGCCCCAGCCAACAAAAGAAAAACTAGTTAGACAATAAGTCTAAGTACATTTTAAGGTAAACAATTTTATTAAATCAAGAAGATATCACCATAAAACAGAACTGAGCAAAATAGGTGCAGAAACGCGTATCAAAAGAACAGTAATAAGTTATAAACTTCAGTTTATAACTAAACAAATAGGAAGTAAAACATACCTCCTCCAAGCAACTGCAACAAGGACAGATAAGTAAAAGTAAAAGAAAAGTACAACCTAAACATGCTCATGATCAAACAGATTATGCTAAGTGAAGTACAAAAGTATAAAGCTAAAACACTATCATCCTAAGTAAGCATATGAAAACAGTAAGTAAAACTAGCATCCTATATATAATCACGTGCAGGAAAGCTGTAAGTAAAATAGTGCTGAAATGCAGAATATGCTAGTATAACAGTAACTGCAAACTGAAACTATAGTGACTATATAAGTCCCCTGAACTGAACACTAAATCAGCAATTCTTAGCCTGATGAGCTAAGAAACTCTGAACTGAACATCATTGAACCTCTTAGCCTGATGAGCTAAGACAGAACTGAATATAAGTGTACTTGAATTAGTATAACCATATCAGAATCCTGACTCTGTAGTCAGTAGGGCGAGAGTCTATCAATCCTATCACTCGGACTAGGCATGACCAATAGACTGTTGGACATTAATCCCTCGAAAGGTTGCTGACCCCGAACGGGTTGATCGAAGAGGTATACTAATCAAGCTACACCTTACATACCACTTGTGAAACGAACATAATGCTGTTTATAAATAATGATCCAAATTAACATAAGATATTTATCAAAATATCTTATGTACATAATACATGTTCAAGGTATAAGGCTCAAAATCAAGGAATGCGAAGCATCAAAAATCCAAAGTGCAAGAAACTCTATCTAGAACACAGGTGATATCCTTTGTTATCTACTTTATTCGTTCTATATACTCTAAGTTACATAAGTTTCAGAATTATCAATTCTTACACATTCTATAACTTAGAATCACGAGTCCTACTTGTTGAAGATAATTAGGACTGGCCAAGTCCTAACTATAACTTAATCAAAAGACGACTATTTGGTTAAAATGAATAAATCATCGACCTAATTTTGTAATTTAGCTCATCCCAACCTCATCTTGATTAGCCAAATCAAGATGAAAAGATTAAGAATTAGACTCCAGATGATGAGGTCTAATTACTTAATCTAAAGGTATAACTAAGGGTCTAAGGTTTAGAACCCAAATCTCACAGATTAGATTAAGGCAAATCCTAATGATAAATCAAATTCATTAGGACAGATCTCTATTCTTAGTTCTAAAGTTTAAAGATCAATTAATCATTTAATAACTAAGAAAATCTAGAAACTAGAAAACTCAAGATTTCATCTAATTGAGTAACCCAATTTACTCAATAGATGAATTCTAACTTAAGATATATTCATAATCTTAGGAAATAAAGCTCTTAATTACTAAGAGTATCTCTCAAGACACACATTCTAACTAAGGTTATAAGACCTAAGGATGAGTCTAAGAATGATTTAAAGAATGAGAAAATTCACTCGGGACTTAGGAATTTTCTTTTTTAAGCAAAATCTAAGATTTTAATCAAAACCTAATTTGGACTTAAATTTGATTAATTTTAGTTCTAAATCATTCTATTTACTGATTCAAATGATTAGCAAATGAAATTTAGGGTTTTTGAAAGCTAAACCCTAAATTTGGGCAAAAAGACCATTTTGCCCCTCCTTAAGGGTTCAAAAGATCAAATTTTAACCTAGGACTTAATTTCTAAAATTTTCTCTTGGAAAGTGTTTCTTATTATCTAATATAGGATTAGACAGCAACTAAATTAATTTTGGGTGATTAATAAGCCATATGAGATCAAATTAGTGAATTTAACTCATAAGGGCAATTTAGTAATTTTATTAAGTGAAAGCTAAATTTTTCTTTTAGATTATTTTTCTTTACTGCCTAAGCCTCCCATAGAACCTAAATTTGCTGAAATCTGATAAGTATTGGCCAAGTTATGGCCAATACAAGATTTAGGGTTTTAAGGTTAATTAAGGAAAAATCTTAATTATGGGTCAAAAATCTAATTTTGCCAAATAGTGTCCAAATTAAGCAAAATCAGTAGCTGTGAATTACAAATAGCTCACTGATCATAATGATATGTGGTAGACTCAATTTGGACCTAATTTGACTAAGTTAAGATCTAATTAGGGTTTAGGGTGATTAGTGAGTGATTAACAAAATTAAGCACTCAAATACTAATCCAACCTTATAGATTGATTCTAAATAGTTCTATGAGTTCTTTGAAATTTAAATATCTCAAATTGAGTTACTAGATTTGCTATTATTCACTAATCAAGATTTAGAGCAATTAAGGGGTGATTAGCAAATCTAACCGTTGGATCTAAAATATTTTTACATATTATTGCTAATTAAGTTCTTCTGATCTAAATGGACCTTTGGATCATCAAATTTGGAGCTCAATTGACCAAGTTATGGTCAATTGAAGTTCTAGAGTTAATTAACCTAATTAGGGTTTGGTCCTAAATGTCATTAAGCAATTACTAATCCAAACAGCAAAATGAATACTATCTAAATAATCCTTAGGGTTTTCTAATCACTTTAAGACCTATATTGGGTATGTTTGAATCATTGGGTACAAAGTTATGAGCTAAAGAAGGCTTGTGACACTTAATTTAAATTAAATTAATCATTGAAAAATCACTTTGCAAAATATTCATCATACAGCAAAAATTTTAGCATCAATAAATTTCTCATATTTTTCTGATTAATTTGATATATTTATTTGTATAATTTGGACATATATTTATTGAGTTATGATTATTTAAAGTTTAAGCATTAATCAATTTAATTATCATTATTTAATTTACTGTATATATTATGAATATCATATATATATATTTATATATCTGTTAGTGTAATAATATAATTATCTATACGTTTTCTTTCTGCAGATCTGGACAGCGGCAGAAGGTGGGTCCCACCGCCACGTCTTCGGAGGCAGACACGTGTGAAGGAGGTGGGGCCCACCCTTCGTCTTCTTCACGGGAAAAATGGCATGCGAAGGAGACCGCATCCATCTAGGGCATCAGCAAAAATGCCTAAGGAAGACTTTTCTGTCTACGATTCGCATGCCAAACAGAAGGTAAAGGGTTACCTTTCAACCACATTCAAAATTTCTAACCTAATCATATGCAATCAAATGATAGAGTGATGCCCTAAATTTGCGAGGGCTAGATCTTTACAGATCGATCGCCAAATTGGCGATCGATACCTTCTTATTGAGTTCTAAAATGCATTGAAAACGCACGGGATAAGTAAAGAAGATTATAAGATCGAAAATGAAATGAAGTAAATTAGAAAATTTAGAATACAAATTAATTTCTTAATTATACTATTATAACACTAATATTCACTTAATGCTCGGCTTAAAGCCCCAGAATTTCAGAATCATTCGCATGGAATATTGCAATATCAATTGAGATATCTTTAATGATAGGTTCAAGAGATTATAGTACCTCAATACAAGCTTAAAGAGAAGAAAAATTCGAGTGAAGGCTGGAGCAGAGGAACTTAGTTTTCGATCGGCAGCCCATCCAGCTTTCAGATCTGCTAGAGTCTGGGACGGAAGGATTAAATGAGACAGAGGAAGAATTCAGATAGCGGTGATCGATGCTTGGCATTGCCGCTGGATGACGCGCGCTGGGACTTCTGCCGCGTGTGAGGGTCGCGAGAACGATGATCCTCAGCCGTCTGATCGAGAGATCAGACGACGCAGATGGATTGCTTTGATCAACAGCATAGCTTGGAAATGGAGTGACGCCGTGAGACTTTAAGCAACGACAGAGATTTAAATAATGGATGGCGCCGTTAATTACTTTTTAAATAATATTAATGTTATAATAATTTAATTAAATTTCATTAATCAAAATTTAATTAATTAAATGCATTCCAAAATTTTCCAATATATATCACCCCTAGCTAAATGAAGGGTGCTGAACGCAACGGCGCACTCGGATTTTCGTTTTGACGAGTATTTAATTATTTGATTATTTAGGGTATTTAAATAATATTAAAATATTCGACAAAAAATCAATGACTTCCAAATGCCTCCAAAATTTCACCCTTAGCTAATTTGGGTGTTCTGAACGCAATGGCGAAGTCAGATTTTCATTCTGAGGTCTAGATAAAAAGTCAAATTTTCAGGTTTTGGGATTTTCCAGAATTCTTGTTTTGACTTTGTTGACTTCTTGGTTTGACCTAGGTTTCAAAGGTGAATTTCAAATCACTTGATTAGTGACTTAGAATCTTAATTAAGACTTAGATTAGTCTTAATTGAGTAAAGTAACAACCTGGGTTGTTACAGCTTTGCAGGATAAAACCTCCACATATTTTCCTGTATTTATCCATTTATTATTTACCGCTAACGCTTTTATAAATGTTTGCTGATATATTATACTTAGTCTACGGGACTAACCATCATTCCAATGCCCGCACTTTTATGTGCCAAGTCAAGAGCTAGTGGAGATCGAGATAGCTGAAAAGTGAGGAGGATCGGCTCAGCATACCTCTCTTATTTTCTTTTTCTTTATGCTGTTATAATAAATTAAACTATATGATGTAATCTTATTTTAATTGAATGGATGATCTTATTTCTGCTTACTTATTGTACTACTTAAACTGCTTAATCGGACTCCTCGACTAGGAGCCTCATGCGGGGCTCATTCTCTGATATTAATTCGGCATGAAGAGGGTCCCCACACCTATGGCAAGTGTTATCACTTTTGCCATAAGTGCTACACATGTGGACATCCAAGCCATCTGTTTTATCATAGCACATACAAAAAAATAGTGGATGGAGTTCAAATCAAGCAGTCACAAAAAAATCAAATTTTTAGAGTGACACCATTAAATAAGAGAGAGCACGATTTGGTAATAATGCCATCCCTTGCCTCTAAATCTGCTTGGGAGTAACCTTCTGCTCCAAGGTTTCAGAATAATCATAGGAAGCAGGTGAGCAATTGCCTTACTGATCCTGCTCGAGTCTACGCCTTAACGCCGCTTGAGGCTACAAAAGATAATAATGTGGTTTCAAGTACACATTCTTGAACTCTTCTTTAATTATGTCTGCTCTTTAAATATTGCAATTAGTTAATGTAATTTGTATGAATAATTTTAGGCACGCTATATTTTAGTGACCAACCCTGCAATGTGTTATTCAACACTGGTGCTAGTCATTCTTTTATTTTCTGAATATTTTGTCAATATTCTTAAGCCGTACTCGTACAAATTAGTTAATTCTTTAAATGTTGGACTGCCATCTGGAGCCCAACTCAGTGCTCATAAGTTTTGCAATGTCAAAATTCCATTAAATAGTCAAGAATTTAACTCTAATTTGACTCAGGATTTGATATAAACTTCTTACGGGGACTAATATAGATGATTATGAATTAATTTGACTGATAAATACTGGTTAACAACCTTTAGGTTATTACAGACTCCCCCACTTAAAAATTATCGTCCTCGACATCATTGATAAGTAAGGAAAGGCAGAGCAGGAAATAAAAGACAGTAAGTTAAGGAAACAGAGAGTTGAAAGAAAAATAATACCTATGTTCACAAAAAGGCTTGGATACTTCTTTTGCATATTCATCTCTCTCCGCCAAGTAGACTTTTCAAGAGAACGATTCTTCTACTGAACTTTTACCATATTAATAGAGTAATTCCTCAGCTACTGCTGATCGCACTCCTCCACATAGTAAAGATCAGGCGAGAGAGAAATGGCTAGAAGTTGAACGAGATGTAAAGGATTACCAAGACATCTCTGCAATGATGAGATAAGAAAGAAGTTATGCACTGCTGAGAAATCTTCAGAGAGTTTAACCTGTAGGCTGCAAAGCCTGCCTTCATGGATACTTCGAAAGGCCTGACGTATTTGGGACTAAGCTTCCCAGCCACATCGAAACGAAAAATACTCTTAATTGGGCTAACCTTGAAATACGCAAAATTTCCAACATTGAAATTTAGATGACCATGATGAGCATCGTAATATTTACTTTGGCGATCCTATGCGGCTCAAATTCTTTACTGAATTAATTGCAGTTTTCTATTCATTTCATCCACCAATTCGAATCCAAAAAGTCGAACACTACTGATTTCAGATTATGAAAGTGGAGTGCTGCACTTTTTGCAATACAAGGCTTCATATGGTGCCATACTGATACTTGCATGATAACAAGTATTAAAAGCAAACTCCACAAGAAGAATGTGGTCTTCCCAGAAACCACCAGAATCTAAAATACATAAACACAGAAGATCTTCAAGAAGTTGATTGACACATTTTGTTTGTTCATCTATTTAAGGATGGAAGGCTATAATCATGGCCAGAGTGGTTCATAAGTCTCTATGTACCGCTTGCCAGAACTTAAATGTGATATACTATCTTGATTAGAAACTATCTATTTTGAAATAACGTGGAGTATGACGATCTCTTTGATATATATCTTTGCCAACTTTTCCACCGAATCTGTTTGACACATAGGAATGAAATGAGCTGACTTGGTTAAGCGCTCGACTATTACCCAGATCGAATCAGCTCCGGATCTCGACTTAGGCAAACCCATGACAAAATCTATGGATATATCAAACTATTTTCATTCAGAGATTGCTAGAGGGTGAAGGAGTCCTTTAGGCCTTTGGTGTTCGGCTTTGATGATGTTACAAGCATGACATTTCAAGATGTAATGATAATAAGACACACTAGAATAATGACTGGTTCCAAGAAAATCATGCATTTTAAGCATGAAAATAAATATAAATATGGGGCTCATCAAACACTACATTTTTCATTTTACAATGTAAAAACTTTATGTTCGTATTATCAACTGCATTTTTAATATTCAACTTCACTGCACATGTATGTTTTCGATGTTGGTTTTTCTACAAAAAGTTGTATAAAGGTTGAGGTAGTAATTGGTGATATGTTTTACGTGAATAATAATCTCAGATTGAGATGTCAGTTCATGATATGTTGAGAATCTGATTGGAATAATTCCCAAAGCTTATCAAAAGTGATATATCCAGAGATAAGTTCTTAATGAGATAATGTATAAGCAAATGTAAGTATGATGTAGATCATTGTATCATATGAAAACGCACTAAAATAATTTTGTTAATAATTTGTAAATAGCATAAGGTTTGAGCCAAGAATAACATAGGCACCCAAAAATCTTGAGAAGGTTTAGTCAGAGATTTTGTGAAATAATAGTTCATATGGTGAAGTATGCGAAGACGATTGATAAGATATGTGAAAATTTTAAAGCGTGTAGGTAGAATGATTAGCATATGTTTTAAGAGTAAGGTTCTTCTTGCTTCAACTATGTGTCTATTTTTTTTTGTTCATCTTTGTCATTTTGTGAGGGAGTGTGAGGAGTATAAAATCACTATTAAATTCCCAAGTGTGAGAGATGTTTGGAAAAAACTTTGTTCTCTCCACCTTCATTTGATTTGAAGGTGATATTTTCTATGTATAAGGCATTTTCTACCATATATTTAAAGAGAAAAATAAGGAAAGACCTTCATTTTTATTATTCATAGGATAAATCCATGTAATGTTTGAAAAAACATCAATAAAGATTATGAAATTTTTTAATTATCCAATGAAATGTCCGAGATGGGGTTTCAAATATTAGAAAAAATAATCAGTAGAGGTTTATTATATGTAGATATTGACGATATAAGTTGTCGTTGATGTTGTTTGGTTTGTTAGCAAGCTCTGGATGCTGTCGCATTGGATGATAATGTAATGGATGGTTCAAGTTTTGATATCACTTTGATAATATCTTCTGAAGATTGTCTCGATCGCTCATGCCACTTGCTAGGCAGCAGTTTGCTGTTGTATACTATAGGAGATAATGGCAAAAATTAATATGAATCATTCTTACTATAATCATTGAGCAGCACATTCTTATTTTGAGCGTCCCCGGTGATGTAACATTTAGAGTAAAATTTAATAGATATATTTTAATCAAATGTTAACTGACTGATAGAAATCATATTCCTTGAAATGTTAAATGTATTAAGAAGATTGTGTAACTCTTACATATGATTAAAGTAAGGTATTGCTGCATCACATGAATTATAAATAGTAACAAATGTACCATTACCTATTTGCACCTGCTAATTGTACGGTGTAGTTTGTTGATTTTAAATTCTTAAATTATGGAGTAATGTAATGAGTTGCACCTAAATCTCCAATCAATGAGTCTTATATAGTAGTAGCAATGCAAGATGTTGGCTAGATGAATAGTTGTCCTTGTGTGAGGTACAACTCAAAATTATGTTAGTAAAAGCGGTTCACAACGATATGTTCAGCGTGTTTGCATAATTGACAAATTACCAATGATCTTCCTCTACCTTTTCCATGGCCACATTCTCGAAACATTATACCCCATCCACTATTGTGCGAAGTAATTGATATAGTAGATTCAATAAATAGAGCTGAGGCTGGCTTCAACATTTGCCTTTGTTCGGTATGATATGATAGTGCAGTAGATCCATTAGAAGATAGTGATTCGGTGAACATTTCACGATTGATCAAGATATCAATGAATTTGTCTAGAGGTATGGGATTTAGACGAGCAGTAATGGCAATAACTAGAGAAGCCTAGTTGAATCCAAGCTCAGTTAATATGCTTAGAATAATTTACTGATTGGATATAAGAGGTTGCGTTGACGATAATTGGTGAGCAAGATGTTTAGTATATCTGTATGAGTTAGATGCATAAATCACAATAAGAGCTTTTTAGATTTTGGCTGAGGAGTCATTCCTGAGAATATAAAAGAGACTTGCTAATGCTGAGATTATTTAGCTTAGAATGAGCTTATTTTGTTTGAACCATTAAGTGTAGGCCGGATTAGGAAATGTAGGTGGGGTTGGATTTAAGATTCCATCAATATATAAGCCATGAGCTCTAAATATGAGTAAAACTGAGATATCTATATGGAATAGTTTATTTTGTCAAACTTGATTAATAGGAAGTGGTGTATATTTTACAAGAATATGTTGTGGATCTTAATGAAGATTGTTAGATCTAGGATCAGAAAAGGTTATAGAGCAAGTAGATTAGACAGCTTCGACTGCTTTCTCTTTTGTTATCTGTCCATAAATTTTGGTTGGAACATGAACGAGGAGAAAGATTTCCAACATATTAGCATTTAGGGTTGAGAAATGTTTTCACCCTGGAATACTATACTATTGATATTACATTGAAAAAGAACTCTCTGAAATATTTGTGATTAAGAAATTTTAATTTCATTCTTTATTTAATAGGTTTATAATGTTTATGTATAAAAATTATTGTATAATTTTTATAGAATTTAGCGGTGCCTCAACATCATTACAACATTAAATTTAATAGTTTTTACCATTCAAAATTAAAATTAAAAATTCATTAAAAACAATAAATTATATGAAAAAAAAATGTTAAGATATATTTAAGGCATTCAATTATTTTCCATTTCTTATTTAATGTGTGCATTAACGGCTTAAAAAATATATATTAATAAATTATTGGGGTTGTGCGCTTTGTCGCTGGTCTTAATTTCCGGCATATATTTTGAAATATATCAGCTTATTTAATTTGGAGCTTTTTCGGAATATAATATTTAAAATTTTATTTATTGACATATTCAGAATTACAACATTTTAATGATATCTTATATTTATTTATTTAGAAAAATAAAAGCGGTTAACTTATATATAAATAAGAAAACTTATACAAAAAGATCAGAATAATATTTATTTATTTTTTATGTAAATAAATAAATATTAATGAATAATTTACAAATTTTATAGTTTTTTTAGCATTTCGTTTATACAAGAATATATATCAAAAAAATATATATAAAAAAAATATTCAGGATTAATAGAATTTTTTTATTTTTTTTACATATAATTTCCACAAAAAATTACATATTAGATTGACATATTATTATATATTTTGATGTATAGGCTTGGAGCAATACTCATTTATTAATCGGAAAGATTTTAAATTTGAGAAATTAATGCTAAGTATGAGTGTTTAATTGCAGTATTTAAAAAATTATCCTTGCCTCTTCTCTTTTTTTAAAGAAGAATTATCTATTAAATAAAAAAATAATTCGAAGAAAACGGAGATAGCTGTGCATGCAACACAAGAAGGAATCTGAGCTCTCTAAAACTAAAATTTTATTTTTATTTGGAGTGCTGCTCTTTTTTATATATAAAATCACATAGTTTTTTTTCTTACTCGCTTTTTAGAAATTTAGATGTAAAAAACGAGGGTTAGAAATTACTGTCTTAGAACTACTGCGAGGTGAATGAAGCTGCTTCCTGTTCCTCTATATAAATAGGCCTGTCTGCCATATTGTTGAGAGAATTAAGACCAGGAATAAAACTCAGCTATTTATTCCTGCATGCCCTGTCTTAGTCTCTATTTTGCTTGCTGAAGCCATGGCTCTGCTTCTCGAATCCGCTCTCTATCTGTTTCCTGCCTTTCTTCTTCTTTGCTGTGGACTGCTGAGATGGAATGAAGTGAGGTATAGGAAGAAAGGCCTTCCTCCAGGAACCATGGGCTGGCCTCTCTTTGGTGAGACCACAGAATTTCTAAAGCAAGGTCCTAATTTTATGAAGAACCAGAGAGCAAGGTCACTCCTTCATTTTGATGATGCTTTCCAAACCATTTTGATCTCTTAACGGGCAAAAAATTGTAGCTTTTTCAAAGTTGAAAGCTTTGCTTATTAGCCATTGTTACTAAAGCAATGATTTTTAACGTTGGTTAGCCAGATTTTGTTGCATGTCTTGATCGTGAGATGAATTTTCAGGTATGGAAGTTTGTTCAAATCGCATATACTTGGATGCCCCACTGTAGTTTGCATGGATCCCGAAATCAACAGATACATTCTGATGAATGAGAGTAAAGGGCTTGTCCCTGGTTACCCTCAGTCTATGCTGGATATTTTGGGAGAATGGAATATTGCTTCAGTCACTGGCTCACTTCACAAGACTATGAGAAGAGCTATGCTTGAGCTTGTTGGTCCTTCTATGATAAGAGACCAGCTTCTGCCCAAAATTGATGAATTCATGAGATCGCATCTCAGTAATTGGGCTGGTAGAGTTATTGATATTCAGGAGAAAACCAAAGAGGTTTGTCATTCTAGATGTTAAATTATGCTTTAATTTTATTTTTTCTTTTGTTGCTCTTGTCTATTTATGGATTACTTGAAAGGTTCCTTTTTGTTTCTGGCGGAAAAGGAAGTGAGAAGCTACTAGCTGTGAACATACATCTGTTTCTAAAAAGTTGAATATATAAAAAGGATAACAAAGAAAGAAATTGCTATCAAGATTCTAGCTGAGACTGAAATTTTGTCTAATGTATTTGTAAAAAGGTTGTTCTTTTTCTCTGTTGATCAGATGGCACTGTATTCGGCTCTAAAGCAGATTGCTGGCATTGAAAATGGCTCTGTTTCTGAGGCTCTCAAAGCTGAGGTCTTCCAGCTTGTTCTGGGGACTCTCTCATTGCCTATAAACCTTCCAGGAACAAATTATCGCCGGGCATTTCAGGTGAATTAAAGAAAGAAAACATATACATTTTGAGTTTGCTTTCCAACCATCCTTCCTTTCATGCGAGAAGACAAAAAAAAATGTTTTTTTTTTCTTTTATATATATTTTAGTGACATGCAGTAGAATTTAAAGGTAAATCTTAAGAATATTTTCATTTTTGGTTCGATTTGATTTTAACCGACTCTTGAATGTTTTTCATATTTCAGGCAAGGAGAAGAATTGTTGAAATTCTGAAGCAGTTAATTGAGGAGAGAAGAAGCTCTCAAACATTCCAAATTGACTTGCTTGATGTTTTGCTTAAGGCTGATGAAGGCATGAAATCTAAGCTTACTGAAGAACAGATCATAGATTTAATCATAGCCCTTATTTATTCGGGTTATGAGACGGTATCGACGACCACGATGATGGCTGTCAAATTTCTCCATGACCACCCCAAAGCTCTTCAAGAACTCAGAGTAAGAATGCTGAGCTACAGAAGTTGTATTTTTTATATTTTGAAGCAATTTGAAAAGCTTGGGGTTATATTTTGGATAAATAAAAAAAACAGCTTTTAAAACTGTCTTTTAAATTTCCATCCCAGTATTCAGAACTCAATGAACGCAAGAGTAAGAATATGGCGAACTAATAAGTAAAGCCAGCATCTCTGTTTCATTGTTCTGCTCTGAAATATTATTCCCCACATCTTTTTTAGCTATAAATGTTGCATTTTTAGATTTTTGGACAATTTGAAAAGCTTGGAAGTATATTTTGGATAAGTAAAAACGACTGTCTTATAAAATTTCCATCTCATACTTCAGTACTGAATGAACTGCTTGATGTTGCAGAAGGAGCATTTTGAGATTAGGAAAGGGAAGTCCAGTGAGGAAGCCATAGATTGGAATGATTACAAGTCTATGACTTTCACTCGTGCCGTGAGTCAAAAAGGCCTAAAAATCATTTTCTGATAATCTTTTATTTAATTTTCCTGTAAGAAATTTGAATAAATATAATGATTTTGTTAATGCAGGTGATTTTTGAGACACTGAGATTAGCCACAGTTGTTAATGGTGTTTTGAGAAGAACTACCCAAGACATAGAAATGAAAGGTGAACTTGGCTTCTTTGTTTACAAATAAACTTTCGTAATTGTCACAGAACATACGCCCCACTTCAAGCTAAATTTTGCAGGGTTTGTAATTCCTAAAGGATGGAGGATCTATGTTTACACAAGAGAGATCAACTATGATCCTTACTTGTATCAGGAGCCGTTGATCTTCAATCCATGGAGATGGATGGTGAGATTTTGGATATCAATTCACATTATTCTCTTAACACTTGCAATAGTATTGGATATCAATCCGTATGATCAGAACACAAAACTTTGATTATTTAGATTTTCTTAATCTTTGCATGGTAAAAGCAGGGCAGAAGCATTGATTCTCATCAGTATTTCATGCTGTTTGGTGGGGGCAGCAGACTGTGCCCTGGAAAGGAGTTGGGCACAGTTGAGATTGCTACATTCCTTCACTATTTTGTCACCAGATACAGGTATTAATTGTACTGATAAGTCATTTTAAAACGAGACCATAACACCAAGCTTGCATTCCTTCAAATTTTGTGCATTTGGAGTATTCAACAACTTGCCTTTGACTGCATTGCTAGCAACAAATTGTATCTATTTTTGATGATGCAGATGGGAGGAAGTTGGGATGGCAACAATACATCAGTTTCCGAGAGTCGAAGCGCCTGCTGGATTATGTATACGGGTTCAGAGTTACTGACTCATAGCTCAATGTAAATAATGTTCTTCTTTTTTTGTTGGAGGAAAGTGAGAAAATGAGGCAGAAAATGGAGACATGTATGGTAACTAACATCAAGTTTATATGGAGATATGTTGTTTTATTATGAATCGCATGTTGCTAAACAAGTATTAATATTTTAATCAAAGGATGTAAATTTGAAATCTTTGAAAAAAATTATTTGTCTTTTGCAAATGATTGAGCTGATAATTTTTTAAAAGTACTAAACACAAGAAATTTAGTTTTAGAATATGATTATTTTTTTTGCCGCATGGAAATATTATGCAAGTTTAGGTTTTTTTTTTTTTTTTTTTTTGATGCTTATTTGAAAAAAAGAGACTGGTATAGTATTCAGAAAAATATAATCAATAGGATTTAGATAATATTTTAACACAAATTTAAAAAATAATATTTTATTATTTTAATTTAATTAAATAATTATTAATGAAATAATATTTAAATCTTATTGGATTGTTTTTTTAAGTGTTATGTTCCGGATCTAAATATTATTTCTCTTTTAAAAAATATATACATAGTGTGCTTAATGCAATAATTTTAATGTTTAGTGAATGCTCTTAATTTAATTATCTCATGTTTTATTAGTTTATAACATATTCTTTTTTAAAAATATTTCATGTATTTATTATTTTTTGAGACTTTAAATTATATGTTATATTTATCAAATTTAGATATTTACCTTCTTGAAAAAATAATTATTAAAATATATTTATATAGCTAAATATTGGAATCAAGATAATGAAGATTTCTCAATTAAAAATAAAAATGATTTATCTGATTGAAGATAAGAGAATGATGAAAAAATTGTTGTCAACTTTTATATAATCATTAATCAGAGTAATCTATAAAATCATTTTTGAATTTTAATTACAATTCTATAATATAATTCTATAATATAATTACAGTTGCTTTCAATTTATTTCTTAAAAAAATATTAAATGTGCAATTTTTTTAGTTTAATTTACTTTTTAATGCCAAGGCTTTGCCGGGGACTCAATGAATTTTATGCTATTCTTAGAATTAAATTGCTATCAATTTTCTTTAAAATATATTTAATGATTTTTTTTTTTTTGAGATTTTCATTTATAATATAATTTATATTAATGCAGAAAGTTCGGGAATTACAATTTTAAATAGAAAGGAAAAATTTAAAAAAACCGCCGTTGCCGGGGATCGAACCCGGGTCACCCGCGTGACAGGCGGGAATACTCACCACTATACTACAACGACAATTATGCTTAAGCCTAAATAATATGTTATATGAATTAATTTAATCAGGAGAAAGGAAAATTAAAATTGTATGGTGACGACCGTACCAAAAATTGACACAATTCTTTGTTGCTATAGTGCTCGATGCACATCTCAAACTGAGCGACTAGGAAATTATGCGATGGCTTGGAATTCGTAGCATTTTTCCCTTCATAAGTAATGTAAATCTGCTTATTAAGCCAAGTTTTATAACTAAGGATTTTGTGTAAGTGTTAGGTTATTTAAAATCTTACTTTGATTAATCTCAACTAATATGTATTCCCTAATAACATTTTATATTAAATGAGTTCAATTGATTTCTTGTATGGACTTCAATTATTTTGGCTATCTGTTTTAGAAATTTGTCCTTATTTTGGTTACTTTTGCTCAATCACCTAGGACAACAAAATCACCTAGGCCCAGCCCAACCCAGCCCGGCCCAGCCCATACCCAAGTTTAATTAGCTCCCAAACAGCTAGTTGTTTAGATTGCATGTAGTAGTTAGGACTGACAATTTGACCTCATAACTCAAAATTCGAACTCATTCAACTCAAACTCAAAACATTTTAACTCGACTCAAAAATTTCAAGTCAAGTTCGAATCATACGTTTTGACTTAAATCCTATTTAAAATAAGTTGAAATTACTCCAACTCGACTAGAACTCGAATAAGTTCGAGTACGAGCTAACTCAACTCGAACTCGGAGCCTGTCCTACATGTAGCCATAAAAGCTCTCTAGTATGTTAATTTTGATATAATAATAAGCATTTAGTAATAGTTTTATGAATAGTGATATCATTTATATAAAGATGAATAATCTGCATTAAATCATCCTTAAATAAATAAACAAATAGATCTTAAATATATAAATACAAAAAATTATAAATTAAAAATTCATGCCTCATTATTTATAGAATTGGTACCCATCAAATTCAATTTCTGAAAATGCCAATAAAAAAGACATTGTAATTCTAATACTCCAGCTTTTTAATTACATAATAATGAGAAATTTGCTAATAATAAAAATAAATGGTTTTATTATGCATTTCTTATGCAAATATCCCAACCACTCGATCTTTTTTTTCCTATTTACAGATCAAACATCCAAAACACTGATATTTACAAAACTATCACAAATTCCAACCTGATGCATATGGAGCGCACAAGCAAAATTGATAGTTTTGCAATAATCAAGTCAAGTCAGCAAATACTCCAGCAGCCGAAACCTTAATAAGGCAGGTGCCGATAACAAGCCCAACAAAACGTAAATCGAACCCAGGCCAAGAATTCCGGTCCTTCGTAATTCTGCTGCTGCGTCTGCAGCGAAAAAAAGCAAATGAAATCGAATTTGTTTCATTTCAAAGATTTTCAGTATGATGATGGAAGCAAGATGATACAGCAAGAAATCAAGGCCATGCATTTAAACATCTTTTACCTCATGAAAATATATAGCTGAGAAAATTTGTAGCATAGGATGATTGATGTGAAAAAACTGTTCATTTTCGACAGCTTTTCGCGATGACCTCATAGTATCCCTCTTCTCCATATAGACTCCTGGAAAATAATGTGTATGTATGTATATATATATTCAGACAAGCGAAAGGCGACAATCATCATATGCATACACACACATATATACATATATATATATATATATATATATATATATATATATATATATATGTAGATATAGATATAAAAGTGACCTCAATAATAATGATAAGCATGAGCTTTCATTAAAGTTCTCCCATCAGCAGCTTGGTTGAAAGGGTTGAGCAATTAGCAGTTCTCCCATAAGTCGGGATAAGCTCAAATATTTCGAGTTCAGCATAACTTAAATCAAACTTGATCTGGAGTCAGTCCTAAGTATACTCCTTAACCAAATTGGGTGAGAATGAAATGTTTGAATATCAGGTACATGAACTTGACCGTTTGTCGGATCCCCCCATCAGCCCCTAGTTGTCCCTCATTAGCAGCGGGCCGAAATCTCCTATATTATGAAAGAAAAATAGGATGGTGCCACGTAGATTTACACTTTTTCCTTACAAATAGGCTTAAGAAAAAGTGCATTGTATCAATACTCTTTTTACATAGGTGTATGGCACATCATCTATAGTTTATGCTGTATTCTATTGTATAACCATAATAAAATTCATAACCAAAAAGAGGCCATTATCAACCCTCATTTGAACCCGCAGTCCACTGAAATTTTGCATCTCATCAAGTATATCGAAACTAGCTAGCGCCTTATCAATAAGAAAATAAAAGCTCTGCGACTCTAATGCATATTTTTTTGCACATCATTTCTTTTTCATCTAAATTCTACATTTTTCCAACGTAACTACCACTTGTATAATGATTGCCTAAGATGTTATGTTCTGCTTGCCAATCAATTATAGCAAAAAAAAAAAAAAGAATACGTAATACAAAGCCTTGAAATTTTGTGGATATTCCAATCATTTGCTTCACTGATTTCCAGGTTTGTCAATCCAGACAATTTGATTTAAATATCTAGTCTCGGTGGTTCTGGGAACAGCCCGCATCTGCTTCACTCAAATAGCTGAGTGATTAACTTTGGGGCATGGTCATGTCGTTAAAGCACATATTTGACCAACAGTAAGATAAAAATATGCTATTTAAAGCTCCATCTGAGGTTGCGATCTTGTTTGAAAGCTAATGTGAAGGTACTGCTACATAAGCTGTAATGAAGTCACATTAGAAGACGTACTAATTATTATTGTTTAGATGTTATCTTGTTAAATTATTTGATGCTATTTGAAGACTTAAAAGATGCAAAATGAGTAAAAAAAGTTATTATGCATATTTACAAGAATATAGGCAACAGTCAAGTCTGTTCAAAATATAAAGGAATTAAATTAATAAGTCATGTTGAAACATTAGAAAAGGGATATTGAAAACCAATTGCTTAATAATACTTGCATTTCACAAAACCAATTTAATTTTATGCTAGATAGATCCATTATAAAAACCATACATTTACTTAGAAGTTTGATACAAAATTTTGAGATAGAATAATCTTTGTTTATTGATCTTGAAAAGACTTACGATAAAGAGTACTAAAAATATTTTTTGGAGTTTCAGAAAGAACAAAATGTCATATATTGATGCTATATAGAATATGCCTAATGAGGCAATAAGATGTGTTTAATCACAAGGTGGCTTGCCTAATTATTTTCTTATATTATAGAATTACATCAAAGCTCTGCACTTAGTACATCTCTTTGCTTTATTTATGGATGTCTTACTAAACACATTCAAGACAAGGTTCTTTGATGCATATTATTTGCAAATAATATTGATGTGTAAATTTTAAAAACTAATAGATTATCTTGCGAGAATATATGAAGTGTAAATTTAATCATAATAGAAGTTATAATTATAATCTTGAAGACAACTATTAAGGACCATATGATCAAGTATAGTGAAAGGTTCAAATATCTTGGTTGAATTATAAAAAAAATGATGAAATAGAGAGTAATGTACATAATCCAAATTGGCCATATGAAATGGAGGAGCCCTTCAAAAGTGTTGTGTGATTAAAATATCCCACTCAATTAAGGAAAAGGTAATAAAGTAACTATATGACCAACTATGTTATATGGGGTTGAATGTTGGCCAACAAAGAAAAACTTACTCATTAAATAAGTGTTATAGAGTTGACGATGCTAAGGTGGATGATCAGGTGCCATGTCCTGACCCGTTTCACTGAGCAGAAACCGTTCAGTGGCACTACAACAGCTTATCTCAGAGTATTTCCAGTCAGATTTATTATGTTGAGAGAGCAGGGGAGTAGTGGTCTTTCTACCATACGTGGGAGATTCAACTTGGTCCTTGGGAGGCTTGTTTTCTCTTAATATATATAGAGATGTCATCCCATGAACCTTTGGATGTTTTAAAGAAGAATTTGTACTACTACCACCTGTGTATAGAATTTCCAAATGAAGAACAAGCAGCACTTTTTCATCCACTGCAGATTCACTAGTCATCTCGGACGTGTTTGTCAATTGGGATTTTTTGAACTCAACGCCTTATGGCTCATAGCAGCTTACCTCCCTTCACTAGAGTGCTACCCCTTCCCAATGATTCACTGGTTAGATCATGATATACATTATATACCATTCCTAGAGGAGCAAGTTGGAGAGACAGCACGATCGATTTTTTCCTATGCCAATGGTCTGTACTAGCTCCATGCTCCCGGCAATGGTTAGTGCAGGACTCAGCGACGAGAAGGATTCTTGGAGCTACCGGGCTCTTGCGAGCACTGCTACCTCTACCCATAGATGGTTCCCCCCACCCCATTGGCTTAATGCCAACATTGATGAATCCTTAAAATATGGAGATCAGGACTATTTTGAAGGACTGGTGCTTCGTGATGAGCTTGGTAGATTGGTGGTCACCTATGGTGCGCGGCTACAGGCACAGACCTCGGCAGAGGCGGACATCCAGGTGGTGCTGCTTCTCCAGCATATAACACAAGAGTGGACCTTTGGGATGGTTGGCATTATTATTAAGGGTGACTATCTTACTGATTTGTGGCGGCTCTAGCAGACTTGGGAGAGGACTCAGAGGACTAGGGGCACCACTCGCTCTTCGAACCGTCTAGCTTTCCTTTTGAGCCTCCACAATCTCTTGTTTAGACAACGCGTGTGCAATTGCATTCGTGCGACAAATTTTTGTGTTTTTTTGCCCTACAAGGTGATCGTCTTTTTTGAGAAGGATGAGATCCCTATCAGATTGTCAGATATCCTCACGGACGAGTCTGAGTTTGATCCGGGTTGACTTTGCATGATAATCTTTTGATACATATATGGCATGCCTTGGTGGATTTTCATAAGAAAATAAAATTAAAATTGGCTCATTCATAGCAAGGTTGCAGTAGCTCCAATAGTGGATAAGATTAGACATTTTTATTTTAGATGGTTCGGGCATATTAAGTGTCAGCGATTCGATGCCCTGACTAAAAAATTTGAGTATATGAATTTTCTTACGCTAAAAGAGGAAGGTGAAGACCAAACATAAAATTAGAAATTTGCTCATTCATAGCAAGGTTGCAGTGGCTCCAACAGTGGACAAGATTAGACATTTTTGTTTTAGATGGTTCGGGCATATTAAGCATCGGCCATTCAATGCCCTGACTAAAAAATTTGAGTATATGAATTTTTCTTATGTTAAAAGAGAAAGATGAAGACCAAAAATAATATGGGAAGAAATCATTAGAAAGGATCTTCTCTATTTGAAACTTAAGGAATATCTTCTATTTAATCGTGCACAATGAAAACAAATAAATTATGCAGCCAGCCACACTTAGTGGAACCAAGGCTAGGTTGTGTTGTTTTTGTTCTTCATTTTCATGAATCTTAGACAAAATGAAAACAAGCACTGAAAATGCCCGTTTTCAATTTAAAAAAATGCACTTAGTGAGATTAAATTGTTGGAGTAATCATAAAAAATATTTGAAGTGCCAACAAAAAACATCATCAGTGTCTGTAAATTAATTATCAGAGCACTATAGATAACTTTGTCAACAGAACGAGATTTTCAAAAAAAGAACTTGCCTTCTATGAAATTTATTTGCTCAGGAACAGTACAGAGACTTACGCTAAGTCTGCAAGAGTCTTAGACTTGGTTACGGCTTTGCCTTCGGCAAATTCAAGGCAGGAGTAGTGCATTATCATTTCTTTCAATGTTTGCTTGGTGCTTTTGACATCATTGTCCCAATAAATAGACTGCAAAGAAAAATACAACTAAATGAGAGAAAAACTTAACAGATAATCAAACGAAAAGTAAACTGCGTTGCATCCAAGATATCAGCAATATGTACTATGTGATAGATACCTAGAAATGTGATACTGCAGGAAAAGAAGCCCCATAAATGCAATAACCAATTAATTTTAATTAAATCAAGTTTATGTTAATCAGATTACTTGATGAGTGTTAATTTAGCAATTTTACATTTGTGAATTTCAAGTTTTAATTGGATTCGATTTCTATTTAATGATCTAATATTATTATTATTTTTATTATTATTATTATATTATTATTATTATTATTATTATTATTATTATTATTATTATTATCTTCCTCCTAGCATAAGTCTCACATGAATTAGAGCTACCCATTAACACCTTAAGCCTCTCCCTCCTCAAATGCAAAGTCGATGCCACCCTTTCCCACTGGTGAGTTGAGCACCATAACCTTCCAACGCACGCTAAACTCCTCTCTCACACTAGACTTCCCTTCACATGCAGGTAGTCGCACTCTCACCACATCCGCTCCCAACTACACAACATCCATTTCCTCAATGTTGTAGCCTTCTCTTTCGACAATAGAATCCCAATCCTCTATGCCATTATTTCCCAAATAAACATTCAATTTTGGATATAGGCTTGCCGACATCTAACCTAAACAAGGCCCTTTGTGTCAACAATGACCGTAGTAATCACCTAAGCCCTCAATACTAAAGGGTGAAACCAAGAATCAATCTCTTAAAAAGTCATTAGTGTTATAATAAATAGCAAGATAAATCCAAAATTTAAATGTATTTATGTAAATCTAAATGAATAAATTGATTGAAAAAAATAATGGAAAATGTTGGAGAAGAAAATAGAGTGCAACTTCTCTCATCTCTCTAATATCAACATTAATGAGTAACCCTAAAATCTATCAATTTTATTCTAGCTCCAAGTTTGGAAAAGCTTATGTGAATAATTTAAAAGCAACTTAGCGACATCAATAATTTAGCATATTAATTTAGGGTTTAAGATAGTTTTAAGGTCTAAATCAGATTGAGTGCTAACATGATGTTAATAGATTAAGCATATAATTCCTAAGTTATATGCATACCTTTTGATTTGCAAGAAGGGACACACGGGCAGCACACATACAAAAATTCAGATAGTTAAAAAGAATCTCAGTTTTACTTTATACTAATGCTCATTTTTTTCTTTCAAGAAGTTGATGCATTTCCAACACAAATGAAAGCATTATAAAAGAGCAATGAAAAGTAATTTAACATGATTTTTTTTTTCGAATAGCTCACATTTTGTATCAAGATGCATAAATATACTTATAGTCAAGCATCTATTATATCTCAAGCCATTGTGACAATACTATATTTAAATTAAATATATCATAATAACGACAGCATAAAATGTCTCATCTACTGTGTACTTAAAATATACCTTTACAATAACCTATGAATGTGTTACAGCAAAATGGTTGAGGCTTAGAATTTGTTATCCCAGATTATAGGTTCAAATTCCACCGGCCACCAAAAAAAAAAATTATATATATATATATATATATATATATATATATATATATATATATATATATGTGTGTGTGTGTGAATGGTGTTGAAGCCTAGTGGTTGAGGCTCAGGATTTATTATCCCAAATAATGGGTTCAAATTCTACCGGCCACACAAAATATATATATATATATATATATATATATATATATATATATATATTATATGAAATTAAGGGAAGTTAATAGCACCATATTAAGCATATACATGTGCATGATAATTTATAAAGACAACGTCTACTGGTACTAGCTAGGGAGGATGCACAAATGAAAAATGCTAAGGACGAAGAAATGGAAAGGTTTTATGATGTGCTCGTATGGTTAATACAAGGCATATGGTCTATATATAATAGAAAAAAGAAGAAATATTTAAAATCTATACTTGCTGAAAAAAGTTAAGGATATATTTATGTATACAAACTATATGGAAAATAATAATATCAATAGTTTAAGTGATAGACAAATGTTTTGATAAATTTTTTTGAGTCAAATTTTATAATTTTTTAGTTATGTAAGCTTGCATGTGTATTGCTATCTTTTCCATGTGTTATTATAGTTTAGCACTATATAATGAAGCCATGGAAAAACAATTAAACTTGCCCATGATAAGACATAGGTTACAACAAATATGGTAAAATTAAGGGAGAGGCAACCACAAATGAAGGTTTCTTAATGTGCATGTTTTGAAATATAGTCTCATTTTAAGTTCATAGTATAGTGTTGCCTTTTATTATATAGGAATGATAATTATCTTAATTATATAGTGGTTCATTCTTTCAAGCTTAGAAAATTAGCAGAATGTATTGATTGTTGTAAGAAAATGTTTAACTTAATATATACGTTTTAGTTGTTGTCTTCTGATCCTTGTATCTACATTGGTACTTCCAAGATTTAGACCAATTTTGAACAATTAAGGGGATAGAAGACAACACCTTCCTCAAGTATTCTTTCTTGACATCCTCCCAAGACTTTCCTTCTGCCTGAAAAATTGAAGCATTCCATAGAGCACCTCTAGCCACCATTACCGATGCAGCACCTGATGATTTAAGAAACAGCAACAATAAAAATGAGACGAATTTAAGTTGTTCGTAAGACTAAAATAAAAAATAACATTATTGGTTGAGTTCAAGGTGGATGTTTTGGTATATTCATAAAGATAGAATGAGAAATGAGTTCGTAGCAAGGTTGGAGTGGCTCTAACAGTGGATAGTGGATAATGGATAAGATTAGATAATGTCATCTTTAGATGATTTGAGCATATTAAGCGTAGAATATTTGATACCCCTATCAGAAAAATTGAAGAGCCATTTCCTGAACTGTCCCCTTGCTTGAAATATGCCCAAAATAGTCCCTAACAATTTTAGAAAAAAGCCAAAATAATCCATATATTGAATTTTTGTCACATTAGTGTGAATACACGGGAAAAAATAGAAATACAAATTTTCGGAGCTAAGATTAACCGTGTTTTCTATTTGTCTCAGCACATTTATTTTCTCCCGTGACCTCGTCTGCGACTTCTTATGATTTGTAGTCATCTATGATGTTGCAACCTGAGCTCCTATGTAACGTCGTCTGTGACCTCAAGCTTCATCCGCGATCTCGTCTCACAATGACCTCGTTTCACAGCAACCTAAGCTACGACTTTGTCAACAACCTCATCTCACAGCGACTCGAGCTCCTCTGCAACCTCATTTCACAACCAATCTCATTTGAGATTCTCAGCAACATGATTCCTCTGCAACCTTGTCAATTAAGACTAAAAACAAATTCAAATACAAATTAACATTTTTTATAAATTGACTAAATTCAATAAAATATAATAGCAAATTTCTAAAGAATAAAATTATAAAATACAACAATTACAGTGACTAAAAAATATTTTTATAGAAGTTTTTTTTTCAATATTAAAGATTAATATTAAAAAAAATGCTATTATACAAATATCAAAGGCAAAATAAAAAATAAAAGTCCATGGTATGATATGAAAAGTAAAAAAAATTATAAAATAAATAATATCAATAAATCATAATAGTAGCACTTCTAACAAAAAAACTATTTTATAGAATTTTTATCAATATCTGAAAATTAGTTAAAAAAATTTAGTATCAAAATTTTTTTATATATATTTTAATTAATTACTAAAAAACTTGATTAACTTTTCCATCCAAAATGGATGGAAAAGTTAAAATTGGACTACTATTTTTGGCTTTTTAAGAGAATGTGGGAACTATCTTGGGAATTTCAATAGTCGATGAACTAAATTGCATTTTTTAATAGTCGTACGGGCCATTTAATGAAATAACTCAAAATTGAGTATTATATGAATCTTGCCCATGTTAAAAGAGGAAGACCAAAAAGACATAAGAATAAACCATTATAAAACAATCTTTATATGGAACTTAGGGAGAGGCTTCTATTTGATTGTACACATTAGAAACAAAGAAGTCATGTAACTGATCCCACATAGAGGGACTAATGCTTAGGCTGTTGTTGTTGTATTGGCTGAATTCAAGGAACAATTAGGTAAAGTTAGTAAGATTGGAAAGGAAAAAATGTCAAATCATATAAAACAAGTATTGAATGTCATCAAATAAAAGCTATGGGGCTAGCTTTGTTGATAATAGTCATGTAGGTTTTTCACAATTACAAATTAAGCAACATCATCACCACTACACGTTAATATGTGTGTTCAACTGTATGAATCTTATCTGCATTGTGCATGAACAAATAGCAATCTCGCTAAATTTCAAGTATTTGAGAATATGATGACCCATGTTAGGTTGGTAGCAACCAAACTAGCATCGGATGTATCTCTCTGCAGGATCATATTGGCGGTGAAGTAAATAGCAGTTAAACAAACATCCAAAGCCATTCAAGTATAAAGAACTAACATTCATTCAATTTGAAATAAATAGCATCCAGAATTTATTACATAATATCATTATACAAACATGATTATCCCTAGAATGGGTAGTTAGAATTCGTTAATTTCTCGTGCAATATCTTTAAACTATATCAGCCTCCTCCAGCTGTATCTGATCTGGCATTATAAAAATAATGCCTTAGTGCACATTCTAAATACAAAGGATATTAAAAATATACTTTAAGCAAAAGCGGAAGTCAAAAATGATAATAATTGCAAGGAAATATAGTTTATAATAAAAAGATAATCATAACTCCTGCAAAATAAATATTATTTTATCACATACCAAATTTTTAAACGGAAAAGCAATAATAGTATAAAAATTCATGTTTATGTTTATGTCTATGATATTATGAAGCAATGATAGCAATTATGATGGGCAAAGCCAGAACCATGAGACTAAGTTCATATGCATTTAAGTATAACCTTCACCTGGGCCCCCTTAAGGGCTTCAGATGGCAATAAATAAGCATTTAAGCATAACCTTCACCTGGGCCCCCTCAAAAGCTCCAGATGGCACCCTTATAGCTCCCGAGGACTAGTCCCGTCCCTAACCTATTCATGCTCCGTTTCGGAACCCTTTTGCAACATTCACAAGATACATAAACATCATTTTGTTTCTCTTACATCATTAGTAAGAATAACGCATTAAGTAGCAACATAAAATAAGCTCAAAGCGATGCTTAAGCAGCAAATAATAGTAAAAAGCATAAACATAATATCCAAAATACCTTTTGTATTTGACTTGACAAGATGAATCACTCACAAACTTGATGTGTCTGCAAGAGTTATAATTGAAATTCTATTAAGCCTTGTAGGTATTTGCTTGCTCTATGAAAGTTAATAATTTTATTTATAAGCTTTTGATTAATTATGAACCTTGTGATCATTTGCTCCTCTTGATTTATGACGCATATAAAGAAATTATCTGAGTTAATATAGAAAATCAGTATCACTAACATTGGTGAAGCAATTTTCTATAGTTTTGAATAGCAGCTAACATAAGTAGTTTTGAATAGACTAACTTGACCATTACTAAATAATAAATTCTTCATTCATTGGTCTAATCTTGATTCATAAACTTAACATAAAGACAGTTGAAACTTACAGTAGTTCTTAAATATTGCTCACAATTTTCTCAACTCAAAATTTAATGCACCTAGTTGTAAGTTCAACCTTTCTTTAATAGTAATTCACCAATATTATTTGAATCCATTCATATTTTATTTAATATGAATTGCAAAGTATATTCATAATGAATTTTATTTCAAAGTCTGAATTATATATTTTGCCTAACATTTTGTAACATGATGTTTTAAGTATTTTACAACCGTATGTATTTAGAATACCCAAAAATTTACAATAAGAGCTAACGTCACTAATTCTATTTCATGAATCTTATAATAGAATAATTTAATGATTAAACTAAAGCTAAGATTTGATATTTAGGGTTTGCTAATAATTACCTGAAAAATAAATGTTGCTAGCTTTTTGATCTAGCATATAATAGATTAATTGAATGATACTACTCGTGTAATAATCAAAATATAAATCTTAAAGTCAAATTAATTTATTCTATTCTAGTTTTATTATCAATTTAAATATTCATTTGCTAATACCTAATTAAGTGCCTATATAAACATGGAAGCGGTAGAGCTTCTTACCTGCTACAGAAATCGGCATAGAGAAGGGTTGACGTAGAGAAAGATCGGGGGCAGGCAAGAAAATTGAGCGGAAAGAAGGGGTCGAGAGCAGGGGGAAGGCGATCAGCTCAGAGGCGGAACAGTCGAGTGAGGAGGATCGTGCGTGCGTGCAACGCTCCCGCTCTCGCTGCTGATTGCGCAGACCGCTTCTGCCGACGCGTCTCGTCACCGGCTCAGGTACGCTCCTATGGCTCTGGTGGAAGATAGGAAGAGGAATTCGAAGGCTTTGTGAGGATGGGGAGCGGCTTTCAAACTTAAATAAGGCGTGCATACATAACGCACGCCTGTGCGTCGGCTGGGAAAAAGCGCTGAAACGAGCGTAAGTTACGGAAGTATGGAAATAAGGAAATCTTGTAATCACGGGAGCTGAAGGAGTCGAGCGGTTCACATTTCTTTCCTGATAGAGCCGTCGGTCTTAATTGCTGACGGTTTCTACGACCTTCATTTCCTGTTTTGATCTTTTGCGCTTAATGGCAATTTAAAGTCTCTTATTTCAGCTTAAATGAATTTGAAAACTTTCTATATTAAGGATTGTAACTGAAAAATCGAAATTTAGCGGGAGTTTTAACGGAAAACTGAAACCTACGGGAGAATTTTAACGGAAAAACTAAAATTGCGGGGATTTAACGAATCTGAATATTGCGGGAAAGTAACATCCCTTTTAAAAATATCCTAGGGTCATTACAGAGAACGTTCTTAAATTTCTCGTCGCATCATTTTGGTCTTCCCTACTCTAATGTCAAAAATATTTATAAACTCAACTTTTCCTAATCGAAGCCTAAAATTGTCTACACGTAATATGCCCAAATCATCTAAGATAATTTTCTTTAAACTTATCCTCAAATAGACATTACAACCTTACTACAAATGAGCTAATTTCTCATCATATCATTTCGTGTATACCCACTCACCCCCTTAGCATTTGCATTTTTGTAAACATTATTTTATCAATATGCTTCTATTTTGTGTGCTAATATTGTGTCCTATATAACATTTACAAAATAAGCAGATCCGCAAAATTTATTTTTGCTATAGTGTATACCCATCAAATAACTTCTTTGATAAAGTCATATTGATAAGCATCATTGGGCATCTCTCTTCAATTTAGTTCAAGATGAAATCCGGCTACCAACAAAGATCTTGCAAGAATGTTCAAGTTACATTTTTTAAAAGTGAATTGTCGGTAAACATGTTTCATGTTACAATTCTTAATTAATGATTAGGAATCAATGAAATGTCATACAAAGTTGACAGCAAGTTCAAATGCAAAAATATGTGCATAATTACAATTAAAATGAACCATTAATGAACAGAAAGTCAAATCAATATTAATAATTGTTAAAGCATCATTAAAAATAAGACATACTAATTTTTGCCTGTAACAATACAACATTTTATAAACGTAACTAAAATGATATTTTTGGTTTTGTTACAATGTAAAATTCCGAAAACAAAGAGGGCATATTTCAAAATAATAACAAGATAATTATGAAACATGCGGCCTGGAATAATATATACTTTATTTAAAAAATAAATAAGAGATTTTCTAAAGCTTAACCTTTCTATCACTATGGCTTATGCTTAGTATTTATATCAACAAAATTTGCAATCATGCTTATCAAGTTGAAATGTACAGCTTCAGATTGTGCAAAAGTTAGTGCAGATATTGAGTGAACAAAGGACTATCATCTACCATAGATTCTTTATGAACAAATGATTTCAAGAATCATGTGCCTAACAAGCACAATCAATCTTTAAAGAGATCTCAAAATTAGAGTTGGTGCATAACTGGCTAATGTCCCAAATTAAACTGATCATGTCTAGGATATTATTTGATTTAAACTAGGCAAGTGATTTCGATTCAGCGAAGACCTTTGAGTTTGATTCAATTCAAGATCAGCCCGAAATCAAAATTATGAAGTTTAATTCATCTCAAAATCAATTCAAACTTGAACTTATTTTGAGTCAAGTGAGCTCAACTCGAAATGATTAAATTTCGAACCAGCTCAAAATCAATTCGCGCCTGATTAAAAAAACTAAATGCTAAATAATTAAAAGCTGAGTTTGAATTAATAACCTCTCACTCTAATATTGTACTCTAAATTGAACTGGCCGAACTTTATTAGGAATGCCTAAGAAAAATATTTATTATCAATTTTCAGATTGGGACTCTGACTCGTGACTTAAATCAAAATTGTTCGATTCAATTTCAAGTTGAATCAAACTTAAAGCAAATTTTGAATGAGATTCAAGTTTCGAGAAAAAGGGCCAACATTGTTCCCATGTCTCCTAAATGCAAGTATTGTGTTTGATGCTATGCAAAAATTAAATAATCATGCCAATCCTGACCAAAAAATAGATGAGTTATCTTGGAAGATCAAACTCTGACAAATTTTTGAAGTTCTATATTTTGATTTCATCAGCAAGGAACTCCGTCCAAGACCTCATTTTCATAAACATAGTTGACCTTATTAAACAATTTGGGGTATGCTTTACGAATATATATCCTCAATTGGTTCCCAGTGGAATAAAAAATTCAACTCAATAATGCTAAAAAGTTATTCATGTAACCGACCTTAGTTATTGGACTAAACTTAGTGGTCATTGTGCTTGAGGTTTCCAATAAGCCTTGCCTGGGCAACCTTCTTTTTTTCTTTTTTGCGCTCAACATCCAACCAATAATTTTAGTCATCACATTTTCTTTCATAATTCTTCTTCAACTTAATTACCAAAATCATTATTATATATGATGAAACTGCCAAGTCTAGTTTCATTGCCTAATTTCATGTAAGCTTTGTAATCATTGTCAAGCAACTCATTACCTCAAAGGCAACACTTTCCCAATCAACCTAAAAAGCATAAAGGGGAACTAAAAATTCTAATGAACGGAAGAAGACAAGAAGATTTCTTTATGAATGTTCCCAAAAAGTATTTATACGGTGCACTGGAGAAGAATATTAGAGACTTCATTTGAGGTTTGCAATGAGAAAATCAAACAATTGAGAAAGTTAATGCTCAACAAAAGCATCCAGTATAATTTTTATCAGTTAATACCATGGATTAAAATACACAAGGCCAAGAAAGAGAGAGGAAAGAAAATATACAATTGTGACAAATATTAGTTTGAAAAAGTTTTCAAATTGATGCATGTAGGGATGAAATTTGATGACTTATTCACTTGCACTTTGATAGTTGAATACTATTCGAAAGCTCTGACTGTTTGGATAATTTTGTCACTCAAAGATATTTGAATGTTTATAATTGAGCTTGATGTGAGATGCTACTTTGTGATTCTCCATTAGGAAAGTTCATCTATACTATGAAAAAGAGCCGTATGACTTTAATAGAAAGTTGAAACTTTAAGTGATTTAATAAGGTAAAGTAAAGCAGGTATTCACATAAAACGGTTATAAAATGAGTTTTAAAATTTTAGAATATCCTACATGAACAAATACTTTTCTTGCTTTACTTGACATTGCATGATCAAATTGTTCAGCAGATTAAATAAAGTATATGTCATGTGAAAGCTTAAACTGAAGCTAATCATCAAGTAATAAATGTGTGAAGTACTTTCAAGTCTAATAAAGTAAGCTCACAAAAGAGAAAATTATCAAAATGGTCCATTTACTTTTGCAAAATGTTCAAAATAGTCCTTAACATTTGGTAGATGTTTATTTGGTCCCTTAACATTTGTTTGTGTGTTTTTTGGTCCCTATCATTAACTCCTCCGTCCTTTCCGTTAAATTTGGTCTTTTAGCAGGAATCGGTCGATGGATTCAGCTGCTGGAATCCAACGGCCGATTCTAGCTGTAAACAGTTGATTCTGGCTGAAAGACGCACACAATTTAATCGAAGGAATGAGGGGAGTTAACTGTATGAATAAAATAAAACACTTAAAAGTTAAGGGACAACAAAATATTTACAAGACTTAAGAATTAATTTAAAAATTTTGCAAGAGCCAAAGGACCATTTTGAAAATTTTCTCACTAACAAAATGAGCTATGCCTTTTAAAAAATCAAATTGTATTAGGTAGAAATGGTATTTGAATGGAGGTTTGCAGAAGGTAAAAGCTTATGGATATGCTCTCTAAAAAACATGAAAAATATAATGAAAAGGAAACATGAGTCATAGCAAAAGTTGGGATTCAATGATCTCATTCATCATAAAACCATAAATCATTACCCAATAGGCAAAAAGTTAATAGGTTAGATCAACCCATCTTCAGTCGTTTTGTTCATTTTTTTTCTTTCCCCATCCATAATCTAAGAAATTAGCTTTAAGCTCACAAAAAAAAGAAATGACGAATACATATAATTTTAGCATACTACAGTTTTTACCAATCTTTTCCATAATGTATGATCCAAAGCTGAAATGCACAGGGTGAATTTCCTTGAAACCTTTGCATGATATTATTTAATAAGCATCGAAGCCATCCCACATAAGCTTCAACGATGAGAAAAAGCTCATTCACTTGCACAAAAAGCAGCATACAATTTAAAAGAAAAACTATAAACCTTAATTACCAGTAGCACTTTTTATCTGTTCAAAATGTTCATAATCAAAGACATCGCCATTAGCTATAACTGGAATGGATAAAGCCGATACAACATCTGCAATCTCACTCCAATTTGCAGGATCCCTTGGCCTATCCTTAATTCTCCTACAATTCATATAGCGGAAATGTGGAACAAATTTATCAAGTAAAATCAAATTTATCCAAATGGGAATAAGAAAAAATATATAGAGTAAATTTAAAATATATCGAAGTGCTCCATAGGAGTTGCATATAAGAGTTATTGCAATGTTGCCTAATTCATAAGGTTCCAAAAAACATTCCAAGAAGAAAACAATTTAGCTTTTCAAACAACAAAACAAATTAACGTTAAGAAGTTCAAAATTTATTAGTATTGATCAAGAAGGCAGAAAATCAACAAACTTGCAAAGAAACAGAGTGATTTAAGAACTTAATCTAAGAAGGCATGCCAAATTGAGTAAACAGGGATAAAAGTTGCAGTTGATCTTAAACAATAATAAGGGCGTAGAAAAATAATGACAAAACTAACACAGAACATACAACATCTTGTCTAATCACTTAAGAAAAAAAAAAACACAAAATCAGGTTTCCAGAATTTGAATAGCTGTCACACTATACTATGAAAATGAGCTAAGCCAGTGAAAAGCTCAAAAGAGGGACAACTAATCGTCATTAATATATAGAATAACTTACAAATAACATAACCGAAAGAAGAATAGATTTTCAAGAGTAGAATACCTTCCATGAACAGCAAGTGCAGAAACGCCAGACATCTCAATTCGACGTGAAAATTCCACTGTATCTCGGGATGAATTTAGAAGACGAATCTTGCAAGTCACAACATTGTCCAAATTCCTTCTCAGTGTGGTCAAAATCTAATAAAGAAAGATGTAGCATGATCGAATTAAGGGCATCAAATTACTGAGGAAACTTAAAACATATTTAAAAAAAAAAAATGAAGTACATCATGAACAAGTTCAGGTTTAGAAAGTAATGCAGAACCCATTCCTCCACTGATGGAGAATGACTTGGGACACCCCATGTTGATATCAATGGCAGTAACATCTTTGGACCTGCAGAAGAATGCTGGATAAGGAGAGAGATGGAGTAACATATGAATATGTGCAGACAATATAGCTTCGTTGGATTCAACTAAAGGATACCAATTTCATGGCAAACAAAATTGTAAGAGAAACAAAGTTTGCAGATATGTACAACTTAAAACTTGGAAATGACGACTGAGAAGCAATGTGCAGCAATATTATGGGGAAATAGTAGTAGTCCGTATAGTACTTTTTGCATGGCAAAGAGCTTAAGAACATCATCAAAATTTTACTATGTGGAGGATCTTCACATATCATCCTTTGTGAGTTAATGAAACGGAATACAAAAACTTTTAATGTTTACCAATGATTGCATCACTTGACATAATTGAAACTGCCACATAGGCCCCTGCTAACTAATCTCGGGGCACAAACAGTATCAAGAGCACTGCCCAGCATATATGATAGTTTCATGCAATCTACACTACATGTTAATTTTGGAAGGTGTAAAGAAGAAATTGGCAACATTGATTTCACCCGATAGCTAATGCACAACACTATGTGGAAATGCAGAAAATTTGTCAAATTGATAGGTTTTTACTTCAATTAATGATAAGTGTTGTGCATTTAAGCTTGGATATTTGCATATTGGATTGTAATCATTTTAGTAACCCATTTTTATATGTTTTATCATGACGGGTGAGAGCAGGCTAAGGAGAGCATGTAGGTGTATTGGCATAATAAATTAAGTGGTAGGTCTAAAATAAATAAATTGAGTGGTCACTATGAATATCTTATTGGTAGGTTTACGTATCTTTAATCCACCACATTAGCTATAAATAAAGAGCTTCTTATAAAATCACTTGTGAATGAGGGATAAGAATAAGACTTCTAAATACAACTACTTAATGTTGATAAGTTTAAATTAGCTAGATTTTTTTAAGTGAATTTACAAGCTATACATGTGAAAGTATTATTTTTGAATTTGAATAATTGCCCTTATTTAAATATTAAGGGAACTTTATTTTAAATTTGTTTTAAATCATGAATTTCTTATTTTCCTTTTTATTTCATGCATCTTTTTCTTTGCATACGCATAATCATGTCTTAGAAAGCCTAAAGTCAGCGACCTGTGAATAACATTACTAGTTTTTGAGCCACCAGAAAGATAGGCCAAAACACAATGGCAAATGTATTTGATTCACCAAAAAATCAACACCTAGTAACTTGTGGATCTCCTTATAATATCTTAAAAATCTGATAGTTCGAATGATATATATCAACTATTAATTTTGTCAAAACTGACTTGTTTACAAGTAATTAATGTGGCATACATTGAATGTTTGAGAGAGAGTAATTGAATATAGATTACAAAGAGATACTTATCTTTCTCAAAATCAATTTGATTTTATACATGGTAGATCTATCATGAAAACTATATATATATATATATATATATATATTGAAAAGTTTGATGGAGAAAATTAGAGAAATAAAGGAAAATCTTCATTAATTTTTATTGACCTTGAAAAGGTGAGAAGTTATTTAGAGAGCTTTAGAGAGAGAATAGATTTGAGTTGCATATATTGATATTATTAGAGATATGTCTAATGGTGATGTAACATGTGTTCGAACACAAGGTTGCTTGTCTATTGATTTTTTCTAAGAAAAAGTTCATTGGTGCATGTTATTTGCAGATAACATTCTATTAACTGATAAGACTTTGAATGAAATTAAAGCAAAACTTAAATTTTGGAGGATTACTTTAGATTCTAAGGGTTAAGGGTCTTCCTAAAGAACTCTTTCCAAAGAATTCATCAACTTGATGCTTTAACTCAGCATGCTTTATGGATTCACATTGTAGATAGAAAGGTTAGGCAATGGGACTAATTTTATGGCAAAATGAAAATCCTAAATGGTGGTAACCCTTAAAGTATCTCATTAGAAAAAAACCTCCTTAAAAGTTTTTATGGTAGTTCTAATCATCGCATAAGTTTCTTCTAATCTTATTTAACTTTTATTTGAAACTAATGCATAAATAATCTCCTTGGCACTCTCCTTCGAAGTCTTGGCTACTTAAATTGTCTAGTATTTTCTTAATTTCATTAAGCATATTGGTCTTGTGTGGTGAAGCCTTTAAGTATTAAGTCAAGAAAGCTTCAATATTAAATTTATATTATTAAAGTAAAATGAGCATATGTTCTATCTACCCTAATGCTCTACACAACAATACTTCAAAGGTGTGACTAATTAAAGTATGGCTTTAATTTCTAAGTAGTTATAAGCTCTTTACCTAATCTCCCACATATTTCTCCACTTATAACTAAGACTTTCAACTTGTTAACCTAACCTAGCACCTCTATTAGTAAAAATGATAGTTGCATTAAACTAATATTAATGTATAATACAATATTTGTTAAGCTACAATTTATGTTAAATTAGTAAGTTAATACATTAAATAAATAATATCAGCATAATAAAATTAAGCATACAAACAAGTATTCTTTAATAATATACGAGTATAATGTATTACAAAATCATATTAAACTTTCTTACCTAAAATACATGACTTTTACTATATGATTTTAAAAAATGGAAGCCTTTTTTAATAATACACAAGTATGGGTATTTTATAAGAATAATAGAGTTTAGTACTCCCCGAAAATGAAATGCAATAAAAAATTTATGTTTATTAACCAGTCAATGAAGACCTTAGAGTTAATTCAACCAACATATGTGAACACATATAATTTTATCTCCCGAATTATATCATCAATGAAATAGTAGTGATGATTACATAGATCCCATAATCTTTAAAGTTAGGTCTAAGTTATCAACTAGGAATTGTCTTTCAAAATAATTCCAAAATTGTGTTTGAATAAATGGGCTAAATTGAATAATAATAGCCATTTCAAAATGATAGTTATGTTGAAATAACACAGCATCATGCTAAAACAAGAGAAAAGGATTCCCCTAAAAGTAATCACATTTGAGTCAAAGCCAAAGATCACGTCAAAGAGAACACAAGTAGGACTTTGTAGTTAGTTGCTAATAGGCCAAAGGGAAAGATCAAAAATACATATTCTACCAAAAAAGCATTAGCATTAAGCAAATGAAAAGTGTGGCATGTATAGACCAAGTTTAATAATAGGTTTAAAATCAATAAATTGAGTGATAGATTTGGAATACATAAATTGAGTGGTAAATTTGAAATAAATAAATTGATGCATCAATTGTTTTTCATAATTTTACTAAAAGTCTATATTTATGCCTTGTATATGCGTGGCAATTATCAATTTACTTAACAAAAACCCTAGATATCATTTATTCACCCACCCTCTCTCACACACAATTCACAAGCTCCACCCCATTCTTTATCATCTCTTCCATACCATTTCTCCACCAAACCCCAAATCCATGCATAATTACCGACCATTACCCATATAAGCTCAAATATCAAATCTTACCACAACAATATTATTCCCTCAAGTTATGCTCAAACCGCATGCAAATCTAAACCTATTTGCCCACACCGCTTCAAGAGGGAATCAAAGATATTGGAGAAAAAGCACTAAAATAAATACTATTCAAGAACAAAGAACATGCCGTTAAATTGTGGTAAATAAAATAATCAATCATTAAATGAAGTTATATGAGAGAATAATGAAACAAAGACTTCAACAAAAATTCTTAACAGAATAAATTTGAATGTATGCCAAATAGGTCCACTGGAGAACAGTCTAAATCTAAACCATTAAGTGAAAAATAATATAAAAAAGAGAATCTTAATTTTCAGTTAATTATAACACGACTTAAAATCAATTCTAACTAGAAAAATTTGATGCAAGTTAAAAAACGTGTTGCATGATTTTAGAGTTGATAAAGCATGAGAGTTAACTAGTATCGAAAACATTTGTATAAGGAATAAGTTCAATCATAGAAGCATTGCATTAAATATTGATAACAACAGCAAGATAACTGCTAAAATAAGTTTAAAGATTGAACAATATAAAGATTTAAAAAGTAAAGTGCAGAATTTGTAGGACAAATCGAGCAGCTGGCATACAATAGTGTAATATTAAAAATAATCTATCAGCGTTACTAAAAGTAGTACTAAATATAGAGGTGATAGATTTGTTCAATATCTATTATAAAAAGAACGAGCATATAGATGAAAATAAGATTTTAAGGCTCAGTGGTTTTGAAAGAGAACTACCTTTAAATTAGGCAATAAAAAAATATTACAAAATTATCAATAAAAGAATATAAAAAAATTTTAAAATAATTTTACAAAACAAAAATAATGCTGGACATATATGGATTAAAATGTTTGTGGCTAATAAATTGTGATAGCCAAATAGAGCATATCAATGATGGAAATGAAAACATGGGAGTGATAAAACAGGGAAAGAGATTAAGATATGAATAATTTAAAGTAAGAGTGACATCCTTTAAAGATGAAGTAGTGGAAATTAGACTTTAAAGTGACTTTAATATATATTATAGCAAATACAAATACATCAAATAAGACGAACAAACAAAATTAAAATTGAAGAATGAAACGTGAATATAAATCTACAAAACTGCTTTTGTAACAATGTTTAGAATTTTTGTCAGCTCACAATAATGCTTGAAAATGAAGAAAGTTAACGCCACACCAAGTATTAGGATAAAACAGCAGTTGATAATGAAAAAAATTACAATGTGATTGGCAAAACATGATGGCTCTATAATTTTGTTGCCAAGGTAGCTCTATGATTTTGTTGTCATTATCCTGCTTGTTTTGTTTTCTTTCCATATTTCCGAATGCAATTCTTGGTTTAATAAGAAGTAGACACAGTCAGCTTCTATAGAACAACAACAAAAAAGATTAAGCATTTGATTTAATTTTTGATAAAACTAATTAGCCACTAGTCAAGATTAAAATAAGCCAGGCCGTTTTGAAATGGAACAACTCAACTTCACCTTCTTTATAGGGATGAGACATATATCATGCGTAAATTGGATACGAACACAGATATCCACTTTAAAGTCGTTCAATATTAAATTATGTGAGAACCATGTCTATAATGACAGAAACATTGTGCATACTTTTAATGTTGATTCTTTAAGAAACATAAAACAAAATACACTCACACTAACTCAGCAGCAGCTAGAGCCCTCACAGCATCAGAGGTGCCCATCTGAAACACAATTCTATCTCTCTCCTCGTGACAGGTTCTAAATACAACATCACCCGTTTCTTTCTCCACTAAATCAATAGTTCCAAGATAGTCTAAAGACAGAAGAACATATCAGGCTTAAGCAAAAAGACAATAAAACAAAAATTAGTAACAAAAACAGCAGAATAAATAAAGAAAGAAAGAATATCAACACTCCGGTAGCAAATAAAAAACAAAGAGAAATTGGCCAAAATAGTTCATCATTATTCCATTTAAGGCCCAGGTTATTTAATTTGTCCAATTTAGTCCTCAACTTTTAATTTATCCAGTTTAGTTTCCCATTCAACAAATTCAATTTAGTACATTAACTATATATCTCAGGCCCAACTATTTCCTAGTAAGTGAATAAATATAAGTTGAATTGGCTTTAAAATACAGTCAATGAACTAAATGAAAGTATTTTAATAGTTTGAGAAATAAATTGGATAGAATGAATAGTGTGAGATTAAATTGTTAACATGAACTAGTTATGGAAAAAGTTAACAGATCGCTTAAAATAATATCAACTGCTCTTAAGATTGTTAATTACTTTATACATACAAAAAATCCACTAGGTAGCTGATCATGTGTACAGAATACAACAGGCTATATTATGCATGGCATTAAAGTTATAGTCAGCGATTGAAAATCACCCAGACAATTGAGCAAAATCATCCCAACAAAAGGTCAAATTGCCAATGCAGTTGACAAAATAAAAGTTTTTAATACATGAAATAAATAGATTGATTTTCTCCAGCCAAAACATAGGGAAGAGAAAAGCTTTGATGGTGGGCATTTCAATTAAATGTTTACAATCTTGTTATTACAATAAGAACCCCTATTTGATTACAGTATTCAAAAAGATTTAACAAAATTTAAAAGCCTAATAATTAGTCAAATGCTATTGCAAGATAGCATAAATCAACAGATAGAAAAAATCCCGTTAGGTATCTTAATGCATAAAAATACAGTTAAATCCTAGATTTGTTAATCATATCATTACGCAGATTTAAATTAATTTTATTTATTAAAATTTAGCCATTTTTATAATTTAGTTTCTAGTTAATTTTCAAATTAATTAAGTTGCAAATCATGTTTTAGTTAGTTTTCTTATTTATTATATTATTGAATGATTTGTTAAATTAGTTCAATTGTGATTAGCTATTAAATAATAGTTAAGGTTTATTTGTAGTGCTCTCATCTTCCATCTCTTCCTTGGAGTTTTTTCTTTTGCTTTAACATCATAATTTATTATAAGCTAATTAATAACTTATTTAATTAGAAGGTCAATTCATTGAATCACAATGACTGGTTAAATCAATATTTACTATCAAAATGCTTGCCAAATAGTTTTGATAACATAAGAGAATCTTCATGCTACCTATATACTAAATCCAAATTTAAAGATTTAGGAAATTCCACTTTAATTCTGCACCTGCCAAATTGCCCCTACAGATCTCTTTGAAAGTAGCATGCATCTAAACTTCCTTTTATGTGTTTTCTTATCAGATCTTCCTACATACTAAAAATAATGATTATAGCATGCTCTTGGAAAAGCTGTTAATGAGATTAATCATGATTTAAAGGATTCATCACAAACTTAAGAAGAATGGATATGACTTAATAAAGATATGCGAATGATTTTTTAAATCAAATGAATATTCTTTATTATCTTCCTTAAAGCACCAATTATATGTTGTTGATCATAAGCATTAGTTCAATTTGATTCTGCAAGATTTCTTTATAAATTAATTGATCTAGGCTATAATATATCTAATTAAGATGGGAAAAACTTGATGTTTAGGCATATGTTAATTAAATACCACACTAATTTTATGAAAGGTTCACATAACCTACCTATGCTCATGAGAGCACTCATCACCAATGTGAATATTTTCAATGTAATAGTCTGCTTGCAGTATTCACATGACATGTGGAACTCATGCTCTAATGATACCATCATTTGAACCATAAATGTCATCACAAAACATAAATGAGTGAAAGCGCAACTACATATATAATCATACTATATACGACAATACAATTACTTTTAACATAAATAAGCACAATAAAGGCTTGATAGATAGGTCGTATTATATAGCACACCATAAAACATAAGGGTCAAATGCATTGAAAAATAAAGGTGTATCAAGATAATAAGAAAGAAAGAAACAACTTGTGCCAAAAAAACAGTATGTAGCTGCATAGCTTTATTTAACTAACCTCAACCAAGCCAGAAAAATGAAAATCCCAAAGAAGCGTTGAATTTTGTGCCACTTTTTAAAGTGTAAAATACTATGATACCTCCATTTTTGCCCAAAAACTCCCCAAAAATAAAGAGATAGATAAACAAAAAGAAAAAAATTAAATAGCCACAATCCAAGTATATCATATCAATTCCTGCTTAATATTTGAATTAACCAACCCTTTCAAAACAACTTTTGAAGATTTTGCAGGTAAAGTAGCAGCTTCCTTTTAGAAAATGAACTCTTCAGACATTGGATAAAACAACTTGATTTTATACTGATACAACTACGCCTAAATTGGAAAATACTAAACATACAAGTTAAAGTCACGTTCCACTCATTCTTTGTGAAAAACCTATTTCTTTATTATCTGAATTTATGTGTACCCAAATTTTTAACAATATAACTGCTTTGCACTAAACATTGTGCCTTTCTCCATAATTCATCCTTTTTCCATAAATGTGGCTACACTATTCGCTTTGTATGATGATGCAGTCTCTGCATGTTTTTAGCATGTTCATTTGATAGTGTACCCTGTCCGAAGATATAGCATAAACCTTAATAATCATCCATAAAAAACAAATTTTATATACAGTAAAAACACCACCATACCTTAGTCTCACCAAGTGGGGTTGGTTACATGAATCCTTGATCACCACTATTTCAAATCTTAACATCTCTTTAAGCTCGAGAACATGATATCATTCTTAATGATTCTTTCCATGTTTATCTTTGGGTTTTCCTTTCCCCCCTTTTAATATGAGAAATTCATAAGCTTGGCTTTTCTACCTAGGGCATCTAAATGGCTCAAACCCTCCACAGCAATCTATAATTCTTTTTCCCTGTTAAGCTATATTATGTCAAGAACATAAGAAAAACTTTGCATTAGAAAGGATTTTTGTCATACCATTAAAACCTGTTCATTTTTCCTTTTGAGCCTCTCAATAATTGTATTCCCCATATATAAATGCTTATACTGTCTATTTGAATTATTACACCATAACTACACTATTTTAATATCGACTTCATAAATTTTAATCCATTTTAAGACATTGATCACTGGAAATTGCTCCTTATAACCTTTTATTCTTGCAAAATTTTTACATTGGACAAAAAGTAGTGTCTCAACGAAGCAATTTAATGTGCAAATAGCATAAACCAGTTACATTAAAAAATTTATTTGCAATGTTATGTTATGCCAACATTTGTAACAACCCAATGTCACTACTTTTCAAATTAGGTCAAAACCCGCTTCAAACATCAAGACCCCGGGGAATTTCAAATTAGGGCAAACAAAATTTCCATTAGATAGAAATAATTTTTAGATCAAAGTGCCCTAATTTGGGAGAATTCGGATAACGAAAACTCCCGCTTTAATTTTCTGAATTAATTAAATCCAATAAATCAAGAATATTGAAATACATGCCCGAATTCATCATTTTCAGTGTCGTTATGATCAATATATTATTTGAAGGCTGCTCGAGAAGTTTCATCACATTCTGAGCGCCGGTTTAATTGTGGTTAATTTTTGAAGTTTTTAAACTCAAAAATTAATATAAAATAAAATATTATTCTGAATATAAAATTTTCGGCGCGAGGGTGTTTGTGATATCGTAACACACCTCGGTGTCAAGTTTCATTGTATTTGAACGCCAAATGACTGAAAATGACGATTAATTTAAGTTTAAGTAAATTCCTTCATTTTTTTTTTCATTCTCCCCCTGCCCAATCGCAAAAGCTGCGATCCTTTTTCTGCCCATACGCCTTATCCATGCCTAATTAACACATTAATGATGCTTTAAACCTTATCCCCTTATCCTGCTCCCTTTCTCCACCTAAGCATCCGCCATCCCCTTTCTTCTCTATAAGACCCCCAACCCTCTCCCTTCCTTCCCCAAAACCTGCACCTCTCCTCCCCCTTCTAGCCCAGCCGCCCACAGCAGCAGACCCTCAGCCTGCTGCAACCCCCTTCTAGCCCAGCCACCCTCAGCCTCCCAGCCCACAGCAGCAGCCCCTCAGCCTGCTGCAGCCCCCTTCTAGCCCAGCCACCCCTCACACAGCAGCAGCCCTCTCCTCCCCTCCCCACATAGGGGCAGTCTTCTCCCCTCCCCACACAACAGCAGCCTTTCCTCCTCTCCCCACATAGCAGCAGCCTTCTCCTCCCTCTCCCACAATCACTAGCAGCCCAGCCTCTCCTTCCTACCCTCCAGCAAGCAGCCCCTCCTGCTGCAACCCTTCCTTAGCCAGCAGTCCCTCCTACGGCAGCCCTCCCTCATCCGGACAGCCAGCCATCCGGCCAGCTAGCCCCCGCTGCCCCGGTAACCTCCTGCCAGCTCCCTTCAGCCACGTCCGGCCTCCCTCCGGCTTTCGCAACCCCAGCTTTAAGTAACCGGAGAAGGAAAAGAGGAAGAAAATGATATGAGATTTTTAATATTTTATTTCCTTTATTTCATTTCTTATACTATTATATTATGTCATTGCATTACTATTGATGTTATTAATTAATAATGAACAACAGTATAAATGCTAGAAATTGACTATTACTTTTATACAGTCTATTTCAATTCAAGCATTTTTCTTCTATCATTTCCATTTTCTTATTATTACTATTATTATTATTATATTCTGCAATTTATGCAGTCATTTTCATTCTGTCTTTCATACATTATTATTATCATTATCATTATTATTATTAAAATAATAATAATAATGCTATTATAAATATTATTGCTACGTCAATAACTTAAAAATACGAACTTCTATCAAGTTGAGAAAACGAAAGAGAAGTAGAATAGAAACGAAGATAATAATATTGGCTAAAAAGACTAATTTAAAATATCAAAAACCTAAACGCAGATTGAGCGAACTGTCACTCATCTGAACTGTTGAATTGTCGAACTGTCAAACTGTCGAACTGTTGAACTTAAAGAACAAGGTACCAGATGTCTTTTATTACTTCTGTTTAAATATGTTTTTTCTGCTCAGCATCGCACAAATTTGATAAAAGTGCTTTTTAAAGTCACATAAAATGATATATGAATAAGTTTGGATAAGTGAGAAGCAAGGGTTCCATGTTGCTTTCATGTTGCTTTATATTTTTTGTCTGATCAGACAACCGCTAGGACGGGGTTGTCCGACATCGGGAGTCATACGGAGCCTATACTGATAAGCCTTTGAGGGGCAGGTATAGAGGGAAGTTGAGATATGTAACACAAAAATGAACCTCCCTTTTCCTCAATTTTGTACTTGCCCAACAAAATCATATATTGCCTCAGATATCAAGCGCTAAAAATTCTGTATTTATTTTTGTGACTGCAATTATTATCATGCTAAGTTTCAAGTGCAATTGAAATAGGTTTGCAGGGATAAGTTTGTACAACTTTTATTTCCTGTCAAATATTGATTATTTTGCTTATTATTTAACATTTGTAAAGATGACATCTATCGGTACTTAGTTTCACAACTAACTGATATTCGAATGCCCGCACTTTCAAAACGTGCCCAGATCAGGAATTCATCCTCGAGGAAAGGTGCTAAGAACTGAACAGTGTTGATACTGCTACCTGCTGATCCACCGCTTTCTTTTTGACTATATCTATTCTTTTAAAAAGTTTGTAATTTTTCTTTTATTTTAACTTTTGTAATCAAAACTTATGAATTAATAAATAAATGAGTTATGTTTGATGTCTATATATTTATCTCTTAAATCACTCAATATGATCTTGCAGCTAGAGGACTTATTGCTATTATTTTATCACACCCACAGCAACTGATGCTGGATTAGCTCCCGCTGACCCGGCACCGGGTCCCAACAACATCTATGAACAAAATTTCAAAAATGTAACGACCCAAGGTCGTTATTTTGCAAATTAGGTCAAAATCCCGACTCTAACATCAGTATTCTGGGGAACTTCAATTTAGGGCAAACAAAAATACCTTTAGATGAGAATAAATTTTAGATCAACGTGCCCTAGTTTGTAAGAAATCCGGATAACAGAAACTCCCGCTTTATTTTTCCGAGCTTTTTAAATTCAATAAATCAAGAACATCAAAATACGTGTCCAAATTCATCGATTTTCATGTCATTATGTTAAGAATATTATTTAAAGATTGCTCAAGAAGTTTCATAAATTTCAGAGCGCCGGTTTGATCTCAATTAATTTTCGAAGTTTAAAACTTCAGAAATTAATAAAAAATAAAATATTGCTCCAAATCAAAAAAATTCGGTGCGAGGGTGTTCGTTACATTGTAACACACCTCGGTATCAAGTTTCATTATTTTCGGAAGCCAAACGGCAAAAAAATATGAAAAATTTAACTTTAAGTAAATTTCTATTATTTCCTTAAGTTTTCCCTTCCTCTCCCCCCGATTTTTCCTTCACTCCCAGGCGAAAAGTTCCGCATGTTTAGCATGGGAGGGCCCCACTACTCCTGTCGCTCCCCCGTTCTCCCTTTATTTAAACCCCCTCACCCCTCTCAACCCCCTCCCAACAGCAACAGCCCCCCCACCCCTCTCAACCCCCTCTCCGGCCTCCCCACTTCGGCAGCCCTTTCGGCTTCCTTCAGCCATACGGCCTCCCACAACTTTCCGGCAACACTATCCTAAGTAAAAGGAAAGGGAAAGAAGGTATAAATGAGGAGATTTTGCTAATACTATTATTTAAGTATTTCTTTTTATATACTTAATAAACTTTATGAAAATAAAATTATATCATCACATTAGCACTATTGTCATTAATCAATAATTATAAATAATGCATATGTTATAAGATAGTTATTACTTCAATTCAGCACTTATCATTCTAACATTTTATTATTAATATTACTTTCTGCAATTTAATTTCAATCATTTCCATTATATCTTTTACTTTCATATATTATTATTACTATCATTAAATGAAAATAATAATAACGCTAACCTAATGTAAAAGCAAAAGAAAAAATAAAATGAAAAAGAAGATAATAAATACTTCAAAGTATATTGGCTAAAAGCTAATTTAAAATATCTAAATCTAAATGCATATTCAAAAATTGAACTGTCAAACTTTGAATTTTAAAGAACAAATGTACTCAGTATATAACATGTATTATTTTTTTGAAAATTTATTGCTGCTTAGATTTGTTTCTTCGCTTTGAGCCAAATTCATATTGAAGCTTGGTTGGTTGTTCGGAACCAACATGATAACATTCGTGGGTTACTAAAAAATGACATCAGTAACATTCATGGGTCACTGGAAAAATGACATCAATAATATTCGTGATTGGTTATTGAAAAAAAGATATCAAGTAATCAACATTTTATTCGTGATTGTTACTGGAAAAATAACATCAGTAAAATTCATGATTGGTTATTAGAAAAAAAATATCAAGTAACCAACATCATTTTATTCGTGGTTGTTACTGAAAAAAATGATATTAGTAACATTCGTGGTTGGTTAATAAAAAAAAAAAAAATCAAATAGCCAACATCTTTGTGATAATACTTATTGCAGGAAAACTTTATTTAGTTTGCATTATTTTCTTATTTTTCCTGCATTTTATTATATCCTTATTTCTATTAATTGCATCTCTACTTTTATAAAAATATAATATTATTTTGTTTACTGTGGTATCTAGAGTATTCTCTAATTACTGGGAATTCCAATCCCGATATTATTTTCTAAACAATACCATGTCAGGTACTTCTGGGGGAGCTTGAAGGAGAACTTTAAAACTTAAATTATCAAATTTGTCGATGGATCGATGACGCTACTTTAACTTTTATTTATCTTTTTATTTTCTCTTTATTTCCAATAAGTTGAACAACGTTCTTAATGTACGATGAAGATTTTTGTAACATGTAATTTTGAAATAAATGAGAAATATCTTTGGCTTGTGTATGTGTATTTACTTTTCTTTTAAATTGCTAAATATGATCCTGCGGCATGTGAACACCCGAATGCCGGGACAGTTTTAGCTGAGCCGGCATCGGGATATCACAATTGGTATCAAAGCGGGATTGAGCACATTTGAGGGGAAAATATATACATACAAAAACACAGATATATTCATTCTAAAAAGAATAAAATCTGACCAAGGATAATAAAACCATATGCAGAAGTGATAGTTTTCCTTCTTCTTTGCTTTTAAACTATGGGAGTTTTAAACGTTTTTGTATTAATCATTTTATCTTTTATAGATGAATCCCGATGATGAAATGAGTACTATGAGAATTGGGAGATTGATGGTAACTCCTCGCACTCAGGAATAACCGATCTTAGCACAAATATAGACGTGTCCGCGGCAAAAACATCAGATGATGCGACAACTGAAAAACTAAGTAGGATTGAAAGTACCCTCAACTGGTGGGTATCTGTATCAAGGGATCAAATTTTGGAATTAGAAAATGAAATCCAGGAATTGAAAGATACCACTCATAGAAAAATCTCTTAGATGAATCCTCCTACTTTTAACAGCTCAGCCAGACCCATGGAGGATAAAGATTGGATTCAGGCCTTGGAAAGTAAGTTAGACAATTTGAAATGTCCTACAAGCGATAAAGTTAGACTAGTAAAATATTTGCTAAAGAGTGAAGCCGAAAGGTGGTGGAGAATCACGTACGAGACAACCTTTAAGGGCGCTAGTTGGGAGGACATACCCTAAGCAAAATTCACTGATGCGTTCAAAAGCCGCTATATTCCTCATTCTGCGTAGAGGATTTTGGAGAGCCAATTTATAAGAGTAACTCGGGGGAGCAGATCAGTGGCAGCCTACGAGACAGAGCTCACAAAACTCTCCTGTTATGCACCAAAGCTGGTAAATTGCGAAGCTTCGAGGTGCAGTAGGTTCCTGAAAGGTCTAAAAGACAGCATTCGCACTAATCTGATTTCACTTAGGCATACGAAATTTGTCGATCTTTTAGACTGTGCAACAATGCTTGAGCATAACGAGCAAGTGATCGCGGAAAGGCAAGGAAAAAGGCAGAATCATCCCTCAGAGGACCAGGAGACTTACAAGCGTCCCCGTTATCCCCCACCAGCCAAGGCATATTATATGTCTGTAGAAGCTCCCAGTACCAATGAAGGCGTAGCCTGTGATCGACCTCACCCGACCAGGAGATGCTACCACGGGTAGAACCGTTGTTTTACCTGCGGGCGCTCGGGTCACGGTTTTCGTTTGTCTTTCCAAGAATACAATCGATGGAGATATTATCCCTGAGGTAAAATCTGCCACAAGACAACACTCAGCACCAGCAGCCCCCGCTAATAACCAACGAAGAGGAGGTGCTCCTAGACAAGTTGCAGTAACAGCAGCGCCCTACCCAAAGGAATGGTCATACCACTCGGCCCATCGTCCCAACAAGAATGTACACCCTCACTCTTATCATGGCACCCAACGACAATGACGTAGTATCAGGTATTAATCTCACCATATTTAAGTTTTGATTGTGTGATGTCGAGAACGACATCATTTTTAAGTAGGGGAGTTTGTAACGACCCAAGGTCGTTACTTTGCAAATTAAGTCAAAATCCTGACTCTAACATCAAGATCCCAAGGAACTTCAATTTAGAGCAAACAAAATACCTTTAGATGAGAATAAATTTTAGATCAACGTGCCCTAATTTGAAAAAAATTCAAATAACGGAAACTCCCGCATTATTTTTCCGAGCTTTTTAAATCCAATAAATCAAGAATATCAAAATACGTGTCTGAATTCATCAAATTTGTGTCATTATGTTAAGAATATTATTTAAATACTGCTCGAGAAATTTCATAAATATCGGAGCATCGGTTTGATCTCAATTAATTTTCGAAGTTTAAGACTTCATAAATTAATAAAAAATAAAATAATGCTCCGAATCAAAAAAATTTGGCGCAAGACTGTTCGTTACATCGTAACACACCTCGGTGTCAAGTTTCGTTATTCTCGAACGCCAAACGGAGAAAAATTGCGAAAATTTTAACTTTTCTATTATTTCCTTAAGTTTTCCCTTCCTCTCCCCCCCTGATTTTTCCTTCGCTCCCAAGCGAAAAGTTCTGCCTGTTCAGCCTGAGAGGGCCCCACTGCTCCCGTCGCTCCCTCTTCCAGCCCCTTCCTCTTCCCCCCACCCCCTCTTCTCCCTCTATTTAAACCCCCTCACCCCTCTCAGCCCCCTCACAACAGCAGCAGCACCCCCACCCCTCTCAGCCTCCCCACTTCGGCAGCCCCTTTAGCTTCCTTCAACCGTACAACCTCCTTTAGCTTTCCAGCAACACAATCCTAGGTAAAATGAGAAGGAGGTAGAAATGAGAAGATTTTGCTAATACTATTATTTATGTATTTCTTTTATATACTTAATAAACTTTATGAAGATAAGATTATGTCATCATATTAACATTGTTGTCATTAATCAATAATTATAAACAGTACATATGTTATAAGATTATTATTACTTCCATTCAATCACTTTTCATTCTAACATTTTATTATTATTATTATTTTAAATTGGCTAAAAGCTAATTTAAAGTATCCAAATCTAAATGCAAATCCAAAAATTAAATTGTCAAACTTTGGATCTTAAAGAACAAAGGTACCCAGTATATAATATGTATTACTTTTTTAAAAATTTATTGCTACTTAGCTTCACTTCTTTGCTTTGAGTCAAATTCATATTGAAGCTTGGTTAATTGTTCGGAACCAACATGATAATATTCGTGGGTTACTGAAAAATGATATCAAAAAACATCCGTGGGTCACTGAAAAAATGACATCAGTGACATTTGGGATTGGTTATTGGAAAAAAGACATCAAGTAACTAACATCATTTTATTCATGATTGTTACTAGAAAAATAATATCAGTAATATTCGTGGTTGGTTATTGAAAAAAAGATAGCAAGTAACCAACATCATTTTAATCGTGATTGTTATTGAAAAAATGGCATCAATAACATTCGTGGTTGGTTATTGGAAAAAAAAGGACATCAACCAACATTTTTGTGATAATACTTGTTGCAGAAAACTTTATTCATTTTGTCTTATTTCTTTATTCTTCCGGCATTTTATTACATCCTTATTTATGTTAATTGCATCTCTATTTTTATAAAAATATAATATTATTTTGTTTACTGTAGTACTTAGTATTCTCTAGTTACTGAGAATTCTAATCCTAGTATTATTTTCTGAACAATACCAGGTCAGATACTTCTGGGGGAGCTTGAAGGAGAACTTTAAAACTTAAATTATTAAATTTGCAGATGGATCGACGGTGCTACTTTAACTTTAATTTATCTTTTTATTTTCTCTTTATTTCCAAAAAGTTAAACAATGTTCGTGATATAATGATGAAGATTTTTGTAATATGTAATTTTGAAATGAATGAGAAATATCTTTGGCTTTTGTATGTGTATTTTTTTTTATCTTAAATTGCTCAATATGATCCTGCGGAATGTGAACACCCGAATGCCGGAATAATTTCCGCTAAGCCGGCATCGAGATATCACAAAAAATGACAAACATATTTGGCTAACTTCAACTGTGTTGACATTGGATGAATACAATTATTGTGCATTAATACAGATAGCAATGATCCTTTTAAATCCAATAACACCAAAGCAAATGCAAAGCACTAACATTAAGTTAGCATAGCAATGACAGAAAAAGGTTCCGACAAGTAAAGATTGGTGATAGATTATATTCAATGTTTTAAAAGAAAAAAAAAACTTGTAAAGAGAAAAGATGCAGCTTTCCAGGCTGCCATTGGGCTGCTGAACTTCAAGCCTGGACTGTAGAGGCGTTGACTGGACCTAGACTTGTGTTATGGAGAATGGTTAAAGATTCGTAGCATATATTTATTAGTAAAAATTATTAGGATTTCCTAAACTACAAGCTAAGAGATCTGAATGCTGTCCTTGATATCTTTCCTTCTCTATTGGATGTGAATCTTTCGAATACCATATGTGCGGCCATGTGCATGGGAGAGTAGATTATAGGCCGAACCCAAGAAAGTGAATGAAGCTTTAAAAAATTTCTAACATAAAAAAAAATTGTTTGAAATATAATATTCTTTTAGACTATTATAATTACTAGGAAAATATAGCTGGAAAGAATTCAAATGTAACCATTTCATGATATCTATAAACATATATGTATATATAGGTAAATCTACAAATTTAAAAAAAAAATAGTGCACTAGGATATATAAAAGCTCCGGTACACTAATTCTATGTCCATTTCCTATCGCTCTCATTAGCAAAACCTTCATTAACTGTTCTTTCCTTGGCAATCTCAGGTGAATAAGCCTACCGGAGCTATTGGCACAATCTACAATGAAGTAATATGAAAGCAAAATAATAGTAATACTAATAATAAAGAACTTAATCTTCAAACGAACATAAAAGATAACCTGATTGTTTGCTTGAATAATCACCTTAAATTCCTTTCTCTTTAATTTTCTCATTAGAAATTACTTTAAAAAAACGTATATTAAAAAGAGAGATTTTGAAAGATGCTCAAATGGTTAAGGTCTCATACTTAAGTTTAACTTATAAGAAATGCATTAAATTATTTTGAAAAAAAAGAGCTTGCTGTTTTGTTTAATGCCCAAAAATACATTTTCTTCAATCAATTAGCCGTTCCTTGCATGAAATGCCAGTAACTAATTGCAAGAGCTAGTACCACTAATGTTTTTGAACTTTGTGGCAATGCGTCACAAAGAAGTGCGGCAACTTACAAACTTAGGGAAAGTTGGTTTTCTTCGTATATATAGGGATGTCAAGCGTTCAATTAGCCAGTGCTCGCTAACAACTTAGAGGCATCCACTAATTTAATAATGCCCCGTTAATAATAGTTTTAAATGTTATATTTCAAATTAAATACAAAAAAGTTATGAAAAATATTTTAAAATTTTAAAAAAATTCTATTAAGCAAAATACTACAATGATTTATTCACGCATGCAATCAAAGATTCCAAAAGATTCAATCTTCTCAAAGCTTAATACACCTCAATCTTCTTGAGTCTTTAATGAAGTATCCTTTGAATGCTAACAATGTAGACATTGTATTGATAGTTACTGCCTACAAACACTTTAATCAATCATTAGTACTGCCATAATTTTTAAATCATAAAATGCAATTTTATTTATTTTAATTACAAACATAAGATGTGAATGACTCTAATAATGACAATGATCCTTGTATTATTGATGATATTATAATAGACTAATTGTACAATGTAATACTGCAACAGCCTCACTAAACTTAAGAAAACACTAATCCAAGTGTTAAAAGCAATGTACTAAGTTGGGATTGAAGTGAGCTGCAACGAAGATTTTTTTTAAAGATAAAAAAATGATTTTATGCTCCTAAAACCAAATTAGACTAGTTGTTCTAAGGTTTATAATATTTTTGCATTTTTTGTATAAATAATGAGAATAAATTAACTTAATCGGTCGTCATACAAAAAACATAACTTGTTAGTTTGTCCTTTCACATCATAAAAACTGAGAAAATAAAGTTGCATAGAAAATCATTCATGACATAACCAATAAAACTTATTTGATATCTAGAATACATCTTTTTACATTGTAGCTTATGATAAAATTGTGAATGCCTTGATCTGTGCAATACATATAAACTACTGAATTGATTGTTATTAAAGAAAAGATATATCTATCAGATGTGAGAACATATATTATTAACCTACCAACAAATTTTTCAGTGCATTTAACTACGAAAGAAAAAAGATTCAAGTTTATAAAAATTCATAGCAAGCTCAACAAAATGGTCAAATAATGAAGCTCAAATTTGACAACATATGAAACTAAGCTATCATTGTGCTTATCAAATCCATCAAGTGATTGATACCTGGAATGGCTACTCAACTTGTAGCAGAGATCAGTATTAGTGGAGGAGGGAAAATCAATAATGTGCATGTTAGAATAAGTCACAAAAGTACAGATCATAAGATCATAACAACATCCAAGTATAAATAGATCTCTTACAATATAGAGAGAATCAAGAATCCTTATTGTTAAAAAGTCTAATGCACTATTAAAGTGTTTAGTCACTATGGTCATTGTATGGTGAACAGTCCTCATTGTTCAATTTGATAAGTATATTTTAAGGCTTTGACTAATATAATATGTAAATTCATAAATTTGCCCTTCCAAGCTGGACGATGACTATATCAAATAACAAAGATATTCCAAGTACAATGTGGACATCCATTTAAATGGCATCGCACCATATTTACTATTATTTGATGTTTTTGCTAGCACTAAGCATATGGCAATCACAATAGTGGAGGCAATATTTACCCATGTTGATCAAATTAGACCAAGATGTGGCTCATGTTTTAAATCAGCCCAAACAAGACTTTGGATGCTCAAAGTATTGCCACCATCTTTCAAAATTTGGAGTTTCTGTTATTTGCCATGGAGTGGTGCAAGTAATATCAAGTCATTTTCTTTCATCAAAATTAAGAATGGTGAGTCATACATCCCTTTACAAAAAGTAAATATCGCAAGTAGTGAAAATGTAAGAAAAGCATCAGTCTTTTTTTTACCAAAGATACGGGTTCCTTACACCATTCCTCCATGTGTTTTCTTTAAACATATATAGTAGATAATGTACGTGTCTTTTTTGGAAGGTTCCTTGGTTATTGTTATCAAAAAAAGTCTAGCATATATATGAAAATGTGGGTCTAACATTAGACATTTGCATGGGTCTGGTACATGCAGATCAACCAGAACTAAGAGTAAAGATTGTGTGTGAAAATGGCCAGTGGTTTTAGTGTCACTTAAAGGTGTATATAGATTAGATGATAGAGAAACAAGAGACTTAATAGTTGGCCTCATGTTTTAATTGAGATTAAATTTTATTAGGCTCTATACCTTAACAATTACAACTATCTTCACACTTGGTAAGTACATACATTATGTTGTGCTTTAGAGGATAAATCTATAGGAGAAATTTTAATGATAAAAGATCTATAGTGCATTTTCATAGCTTAATTAAATGCACTAAAATGTCAAATTCATATCAATAATATACAACCAAAAGTCATGGTATAGTATGCATTAAGAAGTTCAAGCCTATTTTAGTTGAATACACCCTTGCAACTTCAATAAGGGGTATACTAGGATAACCAACATATACTAGCTTTTCTTACAATGGTGCTCAATAACTTATAGTAATGTAGAATTTCCTAAGAAAATAACTTTTTTTGCTCCAAAATTGGTAAGAAAAAGATGGCCAATCCAACAAAAAACTAAACCAATAAAAGATTATATTTGAAAGGATCTCCATAAGTGGGTGTTGGATTTAATGTAGAAGGCTGTTTTTTAATTCCTTGTTTTGTGAACGCATTTGCCAAGTTAGATATCCATAGGTGCCTTGAGAGGAGACCTAGTCAAACAATTACAAAATGAGAGGGTACTATTGGGAGGTGAAAGTTTAGATAAGGTAACAAAACTTGGGCAAGCTCTGAGGCATGGAGCATTAGTCTCTCAAGACATAAGATGTAAGCACATAAAATTTATATTTAATGTAATTTATGCATAACAAATTAAATGTCAAAAATTTTTGAAAATTCTAAATTTAGGGATTCTATCAAGTTACAAATTCCGGTGAGCTTCAAGGACAATTTGTGGAGCTCTTGGCTAGAAACCTGAGCTTGCTAAGAAATATATGAAGGCCTACATGGTGTCATAAATGAGTGGTAGATGTGTGCGTCTGAACAAATAAAAAATTAACTTGCCAAGATCACCGAGTGTGCTGCCAATCATAAAGCAAGACACATTTGCACATAAAAAAGCAATAGATTTTATTTCAATAGTCAAACATTTGCATTATAAACACAAATTTAAAATGATGCTATTAATTTCCAAAAAAATAAGCTGAAGAGGAGTTATTGACAAGAAAGAGATAAATGAGAAATTCATGGTTTCCTTCAAGCTACCCTTCATCATTTTCCTTTTTTGAGATAAATAGGAATCTTAAAATGTCAATGGGTTGACTAAAAGAAACATTTGACAGAATCTGTAGAATGATTTACAAAATTGCCTTGATTAATTCTTTATTGAATTTAATTGATAAAAATATATCATTAATCTTCATGTAGGAAGGTTGTCCACTTAAGATTGGGATGTAATGGACTACGAAAATGATGATGAACTCTTGAATTTGATACATTGCATTGGTTTCTATGCTAGTGGCAGCTTCAAACTATATTGCATCATCTAGTAATATGGACACCTTAATAACACATATCTGAATAAAAGTGAAACAAATAGCACTAAAATGCTTTTAAAATACTCCATTATTGTAAGAATAGCAAACATCCTTATGTGTATTTGTGCATATCTTTCTACGTCTTTGTTTTTTCTTGGTTTGCAAATCAAGATACCAACCAAAACATTAATAAGATAATGAAAATTTCATCCATATACAGCCTCAAATTGCAAAATAAGAAAACTTAAAACAGCGTAATTGAAAGCTAGAGAACACAATCTAGTAAGAGAATACAATTTTAAAAAAACAAACATCCTTATGTGTATTTGTGCATATCTTTTTACATCTTTTGTTTTTTCTTAGTTTGCAAATCAAGATACCAACCAAAACATTAATAAGATAATGAAAATTTTGTCCATATACAGCCTCAAATTGCAAAAACAGAAAACCTAAAAGAGCATAATTGAAAGCTAGATAAGACAATCTAGTAAGAGAATACCATTCAGGCGACGTTCACACTTCAAAATCTTGTGATCAATGATCTCCTCCCCATAAGTAATATCCGCACCATATTCGGCTGCAAGTAACCTGAACGGCAGAGTTCCCTGCATCAAGAACCCTTCTATATAATGCAATCAAAAGTTCAATTGAACCAGAAAGGTAAGTGTAGTATAAATGCATAATCAATCAGAATGAAGAAAAAGCAGCAAGATTTGTCAGTAACTGAAAAAGACACATTCCAGCGGAAAAAAAGGTTCAAATTTTATACCCTACGGATCAATATTTAAGTAAGCCCTAGTACAGAAACTATGAACCACAATCCTTAAGAAAATCGCACTTTTATTTCAAAGGTTGGCGAAAAAAATAAGTAGAGACTGACCACGCGGACCATGGGAGCAAGGACATGTTTGTTCTCGTAGTTCATGGCGGCGTTTCGTCGGCCGCCGGTAGAATCTGTTGGTGAGAGAGGATTCAGCGCATATTCCTCGCCTAGATTAACCGAAGGACAAAAAATCGGGAAAATATTTTGAATGGGGTAGTTTAGCAAATGGTTTACCTTTTAGGATCAAATATGTTCTTATTTTTCATAATTTTGCTTATATTTTATTATAAGCATATTATGTTTAAATATTTATCTTTAATTTTTTTTAAATTTTCAATTTATATTTGTGTTATTTATATCAAGAATAATAAGCTTTCTTTTATAATGATAGTCAATACATCTTTTATTGATTTTTTATTAGAATATATATTTTTTTAATATTATGCAAATGTATTAGATATTAAGATCTTGATCATACAACTTGTATATCATAATTGTGATGGTATGTGAATAATTAGAGTTCTTTATTATTATGTATTCATTTAATAGTTAATAAAAAAGAAAAAATAAAAAAAAATATGTCTCTAAATATATACAATTTTTGTAGGTCAGATGTAGTTATCCATGATATACCTCTGCGCTTAGTGCATTAGATAGTGAATTTAATGTAAATAATTTACTAATAACTTGTATTATTAAATTAAATTGCATTAATAGTTAGTAGCTTATAAATATTAAACTTATACACAAATAATTGTAAGATTTGCATACTTAGATATAGATAATTTTAGCATTTGATTTATATATGTTAAACTATATGTGTAACGACTTAAGTCTGTACCATCGAAATTAGGAGCAAACTCAACTCAAAAATTAGGATCTCGGGCGACTTCAAAATTTAAGCATACCAAAAATACCGTTGGATAGATTACATATTTTGTAATCATAATGTTGAAGTTTGGAAGTAATCTGGATAACGGATACTCCTGAATTAATTTTTAAATTAATTAGATTCAGTAAATTGAGAAAATATATACAAATCCAAATTCAACGATTTTGGTATCATTGGATTAAGAATATTATAAAAAGATTAAAAAAAAAATTCGTCAAATTTAGAGCTACGGATTGACCATAATTAATTTTTGAAATTTTTATCTTCAGAAATTAATAAAAAATAAAACATTGTTCCAAATAAAAAAAACTTGCACGAGTATGTTTGTCTCATCAAGATACACATTTGTGTTAAATTTATCATGTTGGAATAATAGAAAATAGAGAAAATTAAAAAAAAATTAAATACACCTCATCCCCCTTCCTCCCACTCATCCTCCCACCTCCTCTCCCCTTCCCCACTCCTCTTCTCCTATCCTTTTCCTTCTCTTCTTACTTAGCCACCATTGGTTCCTCCCGCCAACCTCCAGTAAAGCCTCATAAATAGTAAGAAATTAGAAAGAAATAAAAACTTTTCTATTATTTTCATTTATTTTCTTCTTCTTTTATTAATAATAATAATGTTATTATTTTTATTATTATTTTCATTTATGTTATTTTCATTTTAGTCATTTTTTTCTTTCTATATATATATATAATTTTCTTTCTTTTATTAATCATAATTTGGCATAATAAAATTTAAAATTGTTAAGCATACTCTTAGAGATTTTTTGGTAATTTTTGGAGAATTTTTCCATTTAAGAATTTTTTGGATTAATTTTAATGTAGTTGTTTAATTAGAAAATCTAAGATAATTAATTTGATCTCCAAATAAAAATTGGAGTTCATCATTGAGCTTCTCACCCCTAAATTAATTTGGGGTGAGATTTTGGGATTTTTTAAAAGTCAATTAAATTTTAATTACTAAAATAATAAAATAACAAGTGAGGTTCACAATCTGCTTATCCTCCCCACTAGCAGTAGATGATAAACTCCTCTAATTTATTCCCTACCCAGCCTAATTTCTCCATTTGCACATCTTCCCCTCTTACAATCTATCCTCTTAAGTTATGCTTATCATCTACACTTGCAGCAAAAGATGAACCTCTATAGCCTACCTTCTTATCAAGCTTAACTTCTATACTTACAAAAAATAGAGAACTTATTGTAACTTTTCCACCTCTAATTAAACTCATCTTCCCCCACTTGCAAACTCTAAAATCTGTAATTTATTCCATAGTCAAGCCCATTCTCCCCAATTACAAACATAAAAACTTGCAGCCTATCCCCTCATCGAGCCCTTATCTCACTCCTTTATCAACACCCATCATGATCTCTCAGCCTGCACTTAAAAATTTTGAGAGTCGGAGAAAGTAATGTTTGCTGAAACTTTTTCCCAAGCAAATATTTACCCATTAAAGCTTAGGAGTTTTCGGACTCGACTTTATGTCACATAATTTTTTTGATGATATTTATTTCATGTTAAATTTATGTTAACATGCAGTGCAAAACTAGTTTCAATTGACAAATATTTATGTTTCCTTATTTGTGATGCAAAGATATAGAATGCTAGAAAGTAATCTTAAAAGAATAGCCTATATACTTCTGTTTGACAGGAAATTATTATTAAATTTATAGGTTTTGATAATTAATCATAAGAAAAACAGTTAGAATAAAGAAAAAAAGCCTGAGTTTAAGAGGAAAATTTATTTTAACTGTTGTTGTATTATTAAATTATTCATGTAATGTTTATGTCACTTTTACAAATAAAATATATCATCATAATCATAATTTTAATATAAAAAAAATTAATGCTAAAAAATCATAGCATAGGTAAGTGTTAATTACAATTTTAAAAATGATAGTGTTTTGGAAGCGCGATATCAACGTAAAGCATGCATTAGAAAGCTAAGCACTCAACTAATACAAATTATTTTGGCTAATCTTTACATTAATATTCTTTATTTGTGTCGAAAGAATTATTTCCCTTATGAGTACTTCTTAAGTTTTAAGGAAAAGACACTTAAAACTTATAAATAGAAATAAGTTAGAAAGTGCAGCACCTTAATTGAAAATATCATAAGAATTTGCCATTGATTTAAAGCAAAGAGTGTATCAACGAATAATCAAACTCACCCGATCATAATAGAAAATTTGAACTTCACTTCACATTAATGAGCCTTGCAAAAGCATGCTGAGACATAGTTGCTTCTCAAAGAAGATAATCCCACATCTCTCATGAAGTTCAAGCCAATCAATCTGTATGCTATGATTTACAAATTTACCACCAAAATTTTTTCAACAACATTAATCCAATCAATCTTTATGCTATAAAGGTCAAGGGATTTTTGTATACAGACCAGGATGGGCCGGCATGGGTACCAGGCTTATTTCTTTGGCATGCACATGGCTCAACTTGGGCATTGATCAGGCTCGAACTAAGTTCAGGTCGGCCTGACAGTTCACATTATAGAAAGTTCTAGCATTGTCATAGTTAAGAGAGTCGTCACAACAAATTAGAGGGCGTCAGGTGGAAGGTGAGGATAATTTGGAGGATCAGTGTGACGATCGCAGGATCTTGCTAAAAAAATTTATTCATCACATATTCAACACATCACATTGTTCAATCACAATTTATTATTATAGATTTTGAATTTGTTATGGGATAAAAAAATAAAAAATGACAAAGTATATTATTTTAGCTAGGTCATATATCTATTCTTTTATTATCTTTTTGATTTATATAGGTTTTGAAAATCCTTACTTTCTATAATTTTCTTTTCTTTATTATGAGATTCTAAATGCATGAATAATGACTTATACACTTTTATATTAATCTTCTCCTATCCTGCTCTAACACCAACTGTGGCGACCCGTCGTTGAGTTAGCATAGCTAAATTCAGCATCTAAGTTGCTCCATCATGCATCAGCTTCGCCTCAAAGACTTGATCCAAAGATTATTCCCGAATTGTATATATATATATATATATATATATATATATATATTGTGTGTGTGTGTGTGTCTGTCAAGGCGAACCAAGAAAAAGAAAAAAATATATATATTTAATTAGACACAAAGGTCTAAGTAAAATTTATAGAATATTAAAATTTGTATATAATATTAAGTGACATAATTCTGCATTAAAAGTATACACAAGTACAATGTGATATATAAGTATGATATACTTGTAAAATTATCACGATTATGAATGCAATATACATATTTAAGATATATACTCATTCTGAAAAAAAATATAATAATATATAATATTTATTCTGTTGGACAAAATTACAGAATAATCAAGGAGTTAGATAAATCTATCTAACTATATGAGATATGGGTTCCTAACTAACTGCACATTCCCCCTCAAAGGCTCTGTGCAATCTTTTTATTTCTCCAGATATCATCCTGTCCTGGTCTAATATATTATTTATACAGACCAAGATCAACCTGAATGAACCCATAATATTGATTTCTGATCATTTATTTCAAGTTCTAAGTACAAAATCTCATATAAATATAACAAAGTAGGTCAAAGCTTAATAGCGATATAAAAACTACAAATGAAATAATTAAATGAAAAGAATAGTATTCTTCATTTTATTTTAGTAAGGATATCAATATTAATAGTATCTTAGTTATTTATCTTTACATATTAAAAATAATAATTTATTATTATTATTATAAGTAATATATATATATATTAAATAAAAGAAAAATTATTGAATTGATAGTTGCAAAAATTAAAAAATATATACATATATAAAAAAAAGAAAATGACTAAAATAAAAGTTATAGAAATTTAAGAAATATAAATATATATATATATATATATAAAGAAAATGATAGGAATAAAAGTTGTAGAAATTAGGAAATATATACATATATAAAAAAAATGACAGAAATGAAAATTACAGAAATTAGAAAATATATACATTATATAAAAAAAAATTGTATAATAGAAATATAATAATAATAGTAATAATAGTAATATTATTAATAATAATAATGACATTATTATTACTATTAAAAAAACAAGAAGAAAAGAATAGAAAATTTTCATCTATTTCTTATTTCTTACCATTGATAAGACTTTGCCGAAAGTCGACGGGGAAACTAGTAGTGAATGAGGAAGAAGAGGGTAAGATGGGGGAAAAGAGAGGTGGGGGATGAGAGGAGGTGGGGGTGAGAGTGTATTTATAAACTTTTTTTATTAATTAATTAATTAATTAATTTTCTCTCATCCATTATTTAGATGAGATGGATGAGAGAAAATTGATCATGATTGGAGTGTTTAATTTAATCTTCTCTTCCTCCTTATCTCTTCTTTCTCTCTCTTCCATTTATTTTCCATATAAATAATGAAACTTGATATGGAGTTGTATCTTGATGAGAAAAATACACTCACATAATTTTTTTTTTAATTTGGAGCAATATTTTATTTTTTATTAACTTCTAAAGATAAAAACTTCAAAAATTAATTATGGTCAATCCGGAGCTTTAAATTCAATGAAACTTTTTATGATGCATTTTTGTATTATTCTTAATCCAATGGCACTAAAATTGCTGAATTAAAACATGTATTTAATTTTCCCAATTTACTAAATTTAAATAATTCAAAAATTAATTCATGCGTATTCATTATCCAGATTGCTCCCAAGCTTGAGTATTACGATCACAAAAATAGTAACTCCCCGCTATTAGATTTGATAAATTAATTTAACTACAAGTGTTACAGTAGTACTTAATATTAAGTTAAGAATTTCTAACCCAATATTGAGTAATACCTTTCCAATATGCAAATCTATGGGTAGATGCAAACATTCAAATTTAAGCATTCATCATTTATAATATAAAAATACATACAATATGAAAGAATAATTTAAAAACATCATAGAATATCTAATAAATTTGAGCATGTAAACACTCATCCTCACATAATGAAAAAGAGATAAAGTAAATAAGATCTTCAATCCAATTATAGCTCAAGTTCTTTCTTAAGTGCAACACCTTATTCACGCTCTTGATCTACCGTATTTAGTTTATAATATGGTAGGGCACAACTAATAAAAGAAAATGTGATTATACTTTAAAAGTCTAAGTACAATTTAAGAGTACTATAAAATTTAAATTAAGCGGATATCATGTTAGCCATTTACAAATTTAATATAAGGGAAGCGTTTTGCATGGATTGAATAAAAAGGTGATAATAACTAAAAGTGGAAATAAGAAAATGGTACACATAATTTATCCTTGCATCAAATAAGTTAGTAAGATAGTTATAAAGTAAGCATTTATGTAACAAAAATATGAATATATCCAAAATAATTCTTATGCTAAGTATTAAGACAATGTAGTTAAAATTGCATGTTATATAAAATGAAATATACACTGCATAAATTGAAAGTAAAAGCTAAAATAATAAACTGCTGAAATGAAATAAGTAAAGCAATTTCACCTATAAAAAGATTGAATAAACATAGTCAAATGATCATTCACAATCAATAATATTGTAAGATATGCAAGTTATGCTTTTATTTATCTTATATTTTTGTTCTATGTGCGCAGAACAAGCAAGAAGTTGAGTACGTCTACTCAACTTATATGAAAGTTGGGTCAACAACAAACACACACATTCCCTCTCAAAGGAATTATGTGGTCTATGGATACACTAATAGCCTGCCCAGGCTTAATGACAATTATACTAAAATTCACCATATGAACCCCTCTAAAGTATATTTTAAATGTTTTTTATTATGCACAAAGTTTTAATGCATGATTTCAAAGAATTAGTTTTTCAATGTGTTGCAGCATTTCAAGGATTAACAAACTATTATAAATCACGTGATATCTATTATTTTCTATTTTTAATTGTTTATCATAATGATTGGGACTAATAAAGTCTCCCAATTAACTTAGTCATTATAGATTTCTAAGTTAACTGATGGGATAATAGAAAAAAATTGATTTTGCAAAAACAGTCACTAATCATTTTGCAAACAACTATATACTATTCATATTTTTGGTCATTAGATCTTGTGAGGCTTGTAAAGAATAGCCTTTTTTTTTGTGAAATATGTGCAAATTATACTCAGATTTTAAACATGAATTGCACATAAGCTAATTATACATAACTTGAACATAAGCACATATAAATTATTAAAATGGTTACATTCATAATTTACATAAATTATTGAATTCTGCTTAAAACACAAGTTGAAAAATATCATACCAACAAGTGTTTGCAGTAAGTAGTATAATTAAAAAATAAAAATGCCAAAATCAATAATTAAGCTTTAGATGCTAAATATATTGTTTTAAAGCTTCAAAAATTCTCCCAAGGTGAGAACATGCATTTTCACATGTATTATGATGAAAAGTAAAATCATTTTTTTTTTTGCTAACTGGCTTTTAACAATAAAACAATCACATTACTTATCAAGTTTCTTTAAGATGATACTAACATCAAAAACATAAAAACTTAGGTATGCATCTGGGATTGACTAAAAAAAGTACACCGTCAAACCAGTTTATTATAGCATGAAGTAAATTTTACCACAACAGCACAATAAAGTAAATTTTGCTTGCAAATGATTAGGCATTCCAATCTAATTCAAGGCATTGCAAGATAATAGCAAAAATGAGCCATAACCTCGAAAATAAACTACAAAAATAGCTTGTTATTGATTTACGAAGCGCTAAACTAAATCATTAGCTAAGATAAATAATTATTTTACAACTACAACCAAAGCAATGAACAAAGATATAAAAGTTCGAACTAAATCACTAGCTAAAGAATGGAGCCGTGAATCATTAACTAAAAATAAGTTTAAATAAAATCACAAAATTAAATAAAAATTGTTCACTTATTAAAATTAAATATCTATCAAACATTGAGTAAAAATATTATACTAAACCTTAAGCAAAATATTTTTTACCGCACAACGCATACTTTGTAAATTTTAGTGAGATGGCTAAGCAATCTAATTATTCATGTAATTTTTGGGTGAACTTTTCATAGTTGAAACATCAGTGTCTTATCTATTTAAATTGCTTATATCTTTTCATTTTTCAACAAAATTCACTACTTAAATTTGTTAATTATACAGATAGCTCACTCAAGAACACCTACCAACCTAACTTAATCTTGAGCATGTGGAGTTTTTTACTTGTCAAATTTTAGAAAGAGTAAAATTTTCTCACTAAAAATAGTCTTATTTGAATTCGAATCTTCTTTTTAATATCAAATACCAAGAGCATGAACCTAATTTGCATGCTAATTTGATTTAAAAACAAAAATTGATGTCTGTTTTACCTTTAATAAAATTGATGAAATGATGATTTGTAACAATCTAAGAATGTATGCAGTATTTTTTTATATTTATTTATCTTGATATTTGAGACATATTTTTACATGTGATAAACTCAAATGAAAACTATATTCATTTTAACAACATGTAAATGAGTATATGTTACTATATGATATCTTATATTTAGAGAAATAAACAAACTCAAGACCAACCTAATACTTTCACTTATAATGTGCAAGAAAAAATAGATATGCATGGGATGCTTGTATCCATACTACAATTTAACATCTTTTTTTCTGCACAAGCAGAATATTTTTCAAATTTTAAACACTTGTTAACCATTACTGAATGCAATAACAAATTTACTTCAAATAGATTGATAACAAACAATTTTATAAATCTACGAATTATTTAAAAAATGATCAACAAAGTGTTCAATGTTTTTGAATAACAATGAAAATTACAGATGATTATCACCTCTTAGAGAGCATTTACTGTCTACAACAAGGTCATGCAGATTTTTTAGTGTAAGAAATATTTGTGTTAAGATAAAAATTGAAAAAGCATAAAGATAATAAAAAAAAAAATCTTCATTCTTGTTATCTTAAGAATGCATTTAATTAAGCACCACAAAATTTTAATTTTGTGGGCAATGAAGAATTGATGTCCATGTAAATTTTAAGGATATGGGTAAAATATTTCAAAATACAAAAGAAAAGCTGTGGGCTATGCATACGCCTCTCAACCTTTTTATTAATGCATATAGAGCAGATGTAGCAGATGTTCAGTGTTTATAACTTGCAATGCAAAGCGCAGATGATCATCATCTTCACATGAATAACAAATTTTAAAATCACCATCCCAGATTATAAAATGAGCGGTCTTAGAGAACCCTACTCCTTTCAAAATCATTTCAAAGTTGATATATTTAAGCAACCATCTATCAGATAACTATTAGAAATCAAAAGAAGTTAACCAAATACAAGGTTTAAAGGTGATAGAGTACTGAATTTATTTGAGAGAGCAAGTTAAGACTCAACTATACATGCAAGGAAGAGGAAGGATCAACGAGATCCTTGCATACTTGCAAAGATTGGCCAGCAAGGAAGATAGGATTGTCGGGAGAAGTGGCGGTGGGGTTTGGCCAAACTGAGTTTCGTTGGTTTGTTTTCGATTGTTGATCGAGGGCCGAGAGAATAGGGGTGAGAATTGATAAAGAAAGAGAGCGGAATGGGTTAGATTGGGATAACTGCGACGATCTGATCCCTAACGAGGCCATCCATTGGCAAGAGTTTGCGGTGCGAGCCACGCGTCGCTCCTGCAATCTCAGAGGAGGAGGCGATCCTTCACTCAATGGATCGACGGCTCAACTTGATCGAACGACGCCATCAATGCGCCGTTCGACCGAATGGCATTAGGGTATGAGCAAATGGTATTAGGGCAGAACTTATGGCAAAAAAAATATTATCCACTTAAGACATCAATTAAATAATTAGTTAATTGTATTATTAATTATTTAATGTATTCTTTATTTATTTAGAATTTTAAATAATCATATGAGCTAAAAAAAAATCCAAATTTTTTTTTGCCATTACTAAAATAAGGGTGATGAACTCAAAAATATAGTCAAAATTTTAATCGGATGTCGTTTCAATTATTTTATTTTTCAAGATATCAAAAATCAATAAAATATTCGAGAAATTTTGACTATCTCCAAAACTCACCAAAATTTCACCTATAACTAATTTGGGGGTGAGAAACTCAATGGAGAAGTCCAATTTTTTATACGAGCTTGCTCCTAATAATTAATTAAAACTATTAGAAGAATTTTGAGGTTAATTAGACTGTTAAACAATGATTAACAACCTTGACTTGTTACAAAAATATACTATATCCAACATATTTTTAGTTTACCCTAATTTTGGAGTCACTTGGGATCTTAATTTTTGCGTTGAGTTTAGTTATAATTATCCTAGTAACGACTTACAAACTCCCCTACTTAAAAATGATGTCGTCCTCGTCATCGCACAAACAAAACTTATTTATGGGTGAGAATAATACATGTGTAACGTCCCGCCCCGTCGCCGCGCGCAAAGGAGTTAATAGTATATATATATATATACTTATTAACTATATGAATTTTTCTTTTCCTATTACCTCCTACCATTCATTTATTTGAATTGATGATTGAGATGCAAAATTAAAAGGAAAATGCTTGAATACCACAATAAATGTCTCAACACTTTTCTCAATATAACTAATTTATTTTAATTGATATATAATCCTGATTTTTAATAGTGAATCTCAGTTATTATGAGCTAAACATCAAAATTAAATGTTTTAAGGATGTTGGTGCACCGATGGGGCACCAATGAGAATATTGTAGCAACTTCCAAATTAAAAACATTAGTAACATATTTAAAATCCATCCAAGTAATAAAATTAAATAAAAATATAAAAGAAAATTTTATATTGAAGAATAATTAAAATAGTAATAATAATAATTATTATTATTACATTATACACACAGAGCACTATTTTTCTTTCACAAAAATGCATTCATTATTTATCACATTTCTTACTTATAACAATTAACAACACACCAAAATATAGTACCAATAAAGTAGAGTGGCGCTTCATTCTTCTCATATATTTAAGAAATGGTTTTTGATTTTTTATTCCCCCATTACCACTTGAGAATAGAAGGCAAATCTTTTAGGTTGGCAAGAAGGCTTCACGTCCACCAAGGCAAATCCCCTGCTCAATAATTGATTCGGCAACATAGCATTTCTACCTCCACTAAAAGAAAATGGTTAAAAAGAGCCTTAGAGAGGGCACTGAACATCTGCAGCCAATTGCCTGCTTGCTTGCTTTGTTCCCCACCCCTTCAAAGATGCTATGACAAGTTGTAAATGAAAACAAAAGGAATCATACACAAATAATGAAAGGGAAAACAGAATAAATCTTCAGGGAATGGCTGTACAGCATGTAGCTAGTGGCTCTTAGAATCTTGAAATCTTTTCACATTTTAATGCAGCCACTAACCATAACCTATTTCAAATTTGCAAACCTATTAAATTTCTAAGAACCTTAGATTCCTTCAATGATGGCACTGCTGCTTGGGAATTCAGCCTTGCGGCTAGATTCTCAGATATTTTTTAGCAATTAGATTCTTATGGGGAAGGAATAAAAAAAGGATCTTGTCACACGTGCAGTACTCCAAAGCTGGGCCCATGAATTTATTACAAAAAATGAAGATGGATTATGGGGAAAAGAGAGAAAAAATATGGCCCATGAATTGCACACCATTCTGATAAAATGGGAGTCTTTGGGGAAAATTCGGAGCACTATGAGAAAACTGTGTACCTATGCATTTAGATATAGCACGAATCCGATTTACAGCTGTTTACTTTCCCATAATTTGAGTTCAAAGAATCAAACTTTTCAGAAAGAACAGAAGTGAAGCAATTCATCAAAATATTTTAATTTACATCACAAATATGTTGAAAAGCATATCAACATTATGCTAAATGTATCTCATCTCATCGACCAGTTACATGTTCTTCTGTATCAAGAATAATATAATCAAGAGCTTAAACCCTAAACCCAATAATCAGATCGAACACAGCAGAAATAAGGTTCAAACACAGAAAAACTTAAAAGGAAGAAAAAAATCCACCTGTTCAGCATCCAATAAAACCCTTATCGATCACTGGAGAAATAATTACCTAGTTATTTCTCCTGGTGCTAGAAGTTGTGGAAGAACTAGCGCAGCCGCAACCCACATCATTACGATGATGATGATGATGATGATAAGCTGTCAGTGGTGGAGACCCATAGATCTGCCGACTCATCATCATCATGCCACTCTCGCCATGCATCCCTGCAGAGCCGACAGAGAAACCCCCTGCATTGCTTCCAATGCCCGCATCCCTGTGCGTCTGAAAGCTGCCTCCCAGCTTTTCCCCTTCCATCTCTCGAAATTTCTGAAGATAGATCTTGAGGGGATCGATGTAGTCCTCGAAGCCAAGAGTGGTCATGGCCCACAACAGATCGTCGCCATTGATGGTCTTGCGCTTCTCGCGTTGGCACTTGTCGGATGCCTCGCCGGTGATGAAGCTGATGAACTCCGAGACGCATTCCTGAACTGTCTCCTTGGCGTCTTTGGAGATCTTGGCGTTGGTGGGGAGGGCTTTCTTCATAATTCGGCTCACGTTGGCGATGGGGAGGAAGCGGTCCTGCTCTCTAGAGCAGGAGATCTCGTTGTTAAGGGCGGAATTGCTACTGTAATGGCCGCCGGATTCATTGTCAGAATCCGCCATGGGAGCTAAATGTTCGGTTCTAGGTTACTTCCTGAATGAAGAAGAGTGACTGCAGAGATGGGATTGCAGGTTTGAACCCTAGAATCCGGGATTCTGCGGAGTCTGGCTGCTGGCTCGGAGGTTAAAAGGCATAACTAGAATCGGGGAGAGGAGGAACAAAGAAGGATGTGTGTTGACTCTGTTGGTAGTAACTACTAAGAAAATATCGATGTCGACATCTGGGACAATGGAAGCCGTTAGTTGTATAGCGGGGAGGGGCGTGAGCTATTTGTAAGCGTTGATGTCTTGAATTTAGGCAAATCTCAGCCGTTGGTGTTCGTGACGCAATATTATGAAGTTTTTTTACCCGGTGACAAGATTAATCTTATTCTTTTTACATTCCTTTTATTTACCAAATGGGTTAATCATCCCTTTTATTATTAGTTTCATGTGACTAAATAATAGATAAAATTAATTATTAATGATTTCAGTGTGCTATTTTCATATATATATATATATATATATATATATATATATATATATAATAATAATAATAATAATAATAAAATAGAATCTCATAAAATATTGAGATGATATTAACTTTAAGAAATGTAGCAACTATATATATATATAAATTTATAAGTATTGTTACAATGGCAACAAAATATTCAAAATAAAGTATGGATAACATGATAATCATATTTTTAGCATATAATTTATGCAATATATATTTTGTGGACTCATAAAGTAGGATATTTTTTCTTGCTATTTTCTTATCAAAGTTTAGCATTTTCCTAATATTATATACATTAATTCCATAATTATCTTTAAAATCATTTACTTCCAATGAGGGGCAAAAAGGTAGGGTTAGTTTGGGTTCGTCATGGTTTGGTTTGATCTTGGGTTGGGTGTGGTTAATGGGAGGGTTTAGGAAGGAATGGGGGTTGAGGATGTAGATTGAGAAATGGCGGTCTAAGATTTAATAACTTGTTTATGATACTAAAGCACTAGTGTTAGATAATAGATCAAAGATCTAACAAAGAATTTGGGCATCTAAGATAAATTTTACCAAAATACTTTCATTTATATAATGATCCACAAGTATATATAAAGAGCATGGCCTTCAAAACACATATATAGCACCCTCACATGAATATAAACACATATTTCTTTCTCATTACAATGGTAAAATTTAAATCTTAAGCATTTGTTGCTAATTATTCTTCTTGACAAATAATAATTGATCTTCTAATTCCAATTTTTCACATGAAAGTTTTAAATGAATAGGGGGTTCAACAAAATGTTAGAGCTCAAATTAATATTCAAAGAGAGAAAGAATAGAGTTAAGTAATAGTATTGCAAAGCACAAATAGTATCAAATAATAAATTAGCTTTAAATCTGAATAAACAATGCAACGAAAAACTAAGTAATATACGCACACTTCTCCATATGCTTAATATTATTTAAACCTCACATCTCTCATTCTAGTGAGAAATAACCTTAATTAGGATATATTATGAACTGCATGTCAACTCTTATATTAATTAATATATTATCATTTGAAACTCTTTAAGAATAATTAGATTATTATATTCTTAATCGTTTTAGGTATGCAAATTTCATCATTCACAACAATAATCAAAATAAACCTTAGCCGAAACTCGATGATAAGAATAGAACATAAAAGATATCGTTACTAGTGTTCACTCTCCAAACATTTGTGTATCTAACAATAAGATGCTTTTTAGGATCACACAATATTTTTATCATATTAAATTTCATTATGCTTCGATTACAATTCAAAATAGATTATTTACTGTTTAATTGGGTAAACTTTGAAAATTGCGTTAATGATAATTCTTCTACACTTTAGTCCCACTTGAATTCACCTTAATTGTAAGTTCTGGAAATTTAAGTTTCTCATTATTCCTTTCAAGTAGAGAAAGAATAAAAAAAAAAATATTTTCCATGTTAATTTTTAAGAATAATTTGGTGAACTTTGGAAACAAAAAAATATCAAAATCATATTGATTCACAAGTCTTCCTATTTTTTTAATATATATATATATATATATATAGTAATCAATAAATTAAAAATCGGACCGGATCAGCTGGTTCAACTGCGAATAGGTCGGTTAACCGGTCCGAATAGGAGAATAAAACCGCAAAACGTCAAATCGGGAAAAAACAGGCCAGTTTTACTATTCAACCGTCGAACCGTAAAACTAGACCGAGTTTGAAAGAACCATCCGGTTCTACTTAATTGCACGCAAAGCGTGCGATTTAAAGTCGACGCTCGGATTTGCCTGTGAAGTGCGAACATCTTATATGCGAATATGGAATATGCGATGCCTCATTGCCTCATCATTTTCTTCTTAACATATTCGACTTTTCCTTTTCCTCTCTTCGTCGCGATCAAAAATGTTTGTCGGGTGTCTGCTTCGTCGATTGCTGGTTGGCTTCATCGATTACTGGGTGGCTTCGTCAATTGCTTGGTTGGTTTTTCTTAGTTCTACGTTCTCCATTTCTCCATCGATAAGAGCATAACGATAATTTTTCGATCGGTAAGAGTAGCAAAATTATAATTTGATTTGCAGAATGCATCTCTTACTGTCGTTATTTTCATCTTTAAATGTCAATTGATATTTTACTATCATAGTTCATTAAATAAGAGTATGATAAGCATAACTGTAACAACCCTAAGTTGTTACTTAGCCAAATTTTTAGCTAATCGCATCCTAATTATTACTCCATCAAGCTTATCTGATCATTAGAACCAAACCCTGAAATTTTGGAGTAATTCGGAGTTCAAATCCAATATTTGAAATATTTTAATATTTAAATTAATTAGAAAATGAGATATTTAATTTGATCAGTTCCGTACTTGCATATTTTAGGATGGTATTTGTTAGGCTCTCTTTCTGTTCAGCAACCTCGTTTAGCCAAGTTATATATATTATCAGTTATGCATATTTTTTGTTTTAAGTTCATTTCAGTACAGTTATTTTTGTTTAATACTTTTAAGTTCCATACTTGCATATTTTAAGATGTTAGTCTTTATTTCAGTTCTTTTATGTTTCAGTACTAATTTTCTTTATGCAAGTTAGCACGTATTTAATTGATCATAAACATGATAGAATGAGTTTACTTTCAATTCATTCAGTTGTTATATATATATATATATATATATATATATATATTATATAATTATTATCTAACCTTAATTACAGATTCGATTTGAAGTATATTAATTTACATACTTTATTTTATTTAAGTTATAAATGCTTAATTTATAATTATCCTGCTCTTGTTATTTATTGCACCTTAAGGACTTACATGCTGTAAAATGTGATATCTTGAATATTTAATCTCATTTAATCAGCCTAAAATTACTTAGACACATTGTCTAACTGTAAGTTTTTCTCTTTCTTGGCTAGGGCCCTGTCATTATGATACCGATAATATCAGATTTGGAGTTGTTTGTTGAGGTTGCTTCAGGTGAGAAGTTAGGTCAGGATGAGGATCTTTCAGCTGTAGAGACTTAGCTAGTTTATATTTTTGCTTGTAAAGATAAGAGAGTTCTCTTTCATTAAGTTTGTTTGAAATAATTAAATATTCTGAATGTATTTATTTTCTATATTTTTATATTGAGTTGAGTTACTGTATTTTCTTTTCTTTACTGAGCTATGATGTGGATGCTATACTCTTATCTGCTTCCGCTACTTTGATATTTTGATGCTTGACCTTCAGTCTCAGGTGGCAAGCCTCTCGATAAAGATGGGTTGGGTTTATACCTGACTTGACTACAGTCAAGAGGGTTATTGCGCGGGGATCGTACTCTTCGTAATTTTTACAATGCATTTTTTACTGTCATTATTTTCATATATAAAGGTCCATTTATAGTTTACCATCATGTTTGTTAGATAAGATTATTATAAATAAAATAATAGCTTTCAAAATTATATTTAATTTTCAGAATGCATATTTAACTGTCATTATTTTCATCTCTAAAGGTCAATTGATATTTTACCATCATGTTCACTAGATGAGAGTATGATAAGCAAAATAGTAATTTTTAGAATTATTATTTGTTTTTCAGAATGTATATTTAAATACCATTATTTTAATCTTTAAGGTCAATTGATATTTACTATCATATTTACTATATGAGAGTATGATAAGCAAAATAATAATTTTTAGAATTATTATTTATTTTTCAAAAAATATTTATAAATTCCATTATTTTTATATCTAAAGGTAAATTGGTAGTTTACCATTATGTTCATTAGATTATAGTATAATAAATAAAACAATAGTTTTTATAATTATTATTTGATTTTGAGAATGTGTCTCTTACTGTCATTATTTTTATCTATAAATATCAATTGGTAGTTTACCATCATACTCACTAGATGAGAGTATGATAAGTAAAACAATAATTTTTATTTTCAGAATACATCTATAAATGCTATTATTTTTATCTCTAAACATTAGTTTACCATCATGTTCATTGGATCAGATTATGATAAGTAAAATAACAGTTCTCAAAATTATTATTTGAGTTTTTGAATGCATCTCTAAATACTATTATTTTTATCTATAAATATTCATTTGAGTTTATCATCATATTTGTTAGATGAGATTATGAAAATTAAAATAGTAATTCTCAAAATTATAGTTTGATTTTTAGAATATATCTCTAAATATTATTATCTTCATCTATAAAAGTTCATTAGTAGTCTACTACTATCATGTTCATTAGATGAGATTAAGAGTAGTAAGATAATTATTTTTTAAATTATTATTTAATTTTTAGAATGCATTTCTAAAGATCTATTGGTAGTTTATCATCAAGTTTATTAGATGAGATTATGATAAGTAAAATAGCAGTTCTCAAAATTATAATTTTTAGTTTTATAATGTATCTCTAAATATCATTATTTTCATCTATAAAAGTCTATTGGTAGTTCACCATCATATTCATTGGATGAGATTAAGAGTAATAAAATAACAGTTTTTAAAATTATTATTTGATTTTCAGAATGCATATCTAAATGTCATTATTTTCATATATAAAGATCCATTAACAGTTTATCATCATGTTTATTAGATGATATTATGATAAGCAAAATAGCAATTCTCAAAATAACAGTTTGATTTTTAGAATATATCTATAAATATTATTATTTTTATCTATAAATGTCAATTGGTATTTTACCACCATATTTATTAGATGAGAGTATTATAAGCAAAACAACAATTTTTAGAATTATTATTTATTTCTTAGAATGTATCTCTAAATACTTTTATTTTCATCTCTAAAGTCTAAGGGTCCATTTGTAATTTATCATCATATTTATTAGATGAGATTATGATAAGCAAAATTGTAGTATTAAAGATAATTATTCTTTAATTTTTAGAATATATTTATAAATATCATTATTTTTACCTATAAATATTTATTAGTAGTTTATCATCATATTTATTAGATGAGATTATGATAAGCAAAATAATAATTCAAAAAATTATTGTTTAATTTTTTAAGAGCATTTTTAAATGTTATTATTTTCATTTTATCTCCAAAGGCTATTATTTATATCTCTAAAAGTTGATTGCTAGTTTATCATTATGTTCATTAGTTGAAATTATGTGAATCAAAATGATAATTTTAGAAATTATTATTTGATTTTCATAGAGCATCTCTAAATGCCATTATTTTTATCTTTAAAGGATGATTATTAATTCAGCATCATATTCCATTATTTATTAAATGAGATATTAAGAAGTAAAATAGCAGTTTAAGCAATTATTGTTTGGTTTTTAGATAACATCACTAAATATTATTATTTTTGTTTTATCTCTAATGGATATTGCTTTTATATATAAAGGTCAATTATTAGTTTAACATCATATTTATTTAATGAGATTATGAGAAGTAAAATAACATATTTAGAAATCATTATTTAATTTTCAAAGAGCATCTTTAAATGCTATTATTTTTATCTTTAAAGGTCAATTGTTAGCTTTGGTTTAGATTTTAGGGTTTAGATTTTGATGGGCTTTCAATGTGAGATAATGATGGATGATGATGAAATATGAGTCATATTCTTCAGTTTGGAACCCTGTCCCCTTGGTCTTAGCTGATTGACAGATACTCATTATTGGATACTATCATCGATAGGATCCCCGAAGGGTCATGGGCTCCCCCGCCATGCCTCTGATCGAGGCACTGAGTCCAGAGTCTCACAATTTTAAATTTTGGGATGGTGTTATTTTGTATGATGTTGCTAAGTGCTAACAAGTAACAATGGGCTTTAGAGATATTTCTTAAGAAATTAAATATAATTTGTAAAATTGATGTTTGCTTCTCATATAATCTCATTTAATGAATATGATGATAAACTAGCAATCGATATTTAGAGATGAAAATAATAATATTTAGAGATGCTCTCTGAAAATTAAATAATAATTTTGAGAACGACTATTTTGTTTATCATAATCTCATCTAATAAATATGATGGTAAATTACTAAAGTACCAATTAACATTTTGAGATGAAAGCAATAGTATTTATAGATACATTCTGAAAATCAAATACTAATTTTAAAAATTATTGTTTTGCTTATTATACTCTCATCTAGTGAACATGATGATAAATTATCAATTGACCTTTAGAGATGAAAAGTTGAAAATATCATTAATTAGAGATAAAATGAAAATAATAATATTTAAGGATGCTCTCTGAAAATAAAATAATAATTTATTGTGATGGGCTTATTTACAAAAGAGGGCTTTATATCAAGCTTAAGTTCTTAATATTTTATCTTTATTAATTGTTTAATATGAGATAATGACGGATGATGATGAAATTGGGGCCACATTCTTCTATTTGGGATGCTATCCCCTTAGTCTTAGTTGATTGATAAATACTCATTATTGGATACTATTATGGATATGATCCCTGAAGGGTCATAGGCTCCGCCATGCTTCTGATTGAGGCATTGAGTCCATAATCTCACTATAGTTTTGAAAACTGATGTTTTGCTTCTTGTACTCTAATCTAATAAATATGAAGGTAAATTACCAATGAACCTTTAGAGATAAAAATAATAATATTTTGAGATAAAATAAAAAATAGTATATAGAGATGCATTCTGAAAATCAAATAATGATTTTGAAAAGTGCTATTTTTGCTTCTCATAATCTCATTTAATGAACATAATAGTGGTGTTTTTTATTGAGCAAAAATTAATTCAAAGTTGAACACATGTGTAGTCACTTTTCATGATATTTTCATATTATTATTAAGCAAAAATTGGTATTTTAATTGTATGCATTTTATATATTTTTCTTTGAACTTTCATTTAATTCAATCTTGATAAGTGAATGGGACTTCTTTGCAAAATGGTATTTTCTGTCAAGCTTAAGTTTTTAACATTTCATCTTTATTAATGTGAGACAATGACGGATGGTGATGAAATTGGGGCCACATTTTTCGATTTGTAACGCTATCCCCTTGGTCTTAACTGATTGACTGATACTTATTATTGGATACTACTATGGTTAGGATCCCCAAAGGGTCATGGGCTCTGTCATGCTTTCTAACTGAGGCACTGAGCCATGAGTCTCACAATTTTTGTTTTTAATTTTGCTTTTGTTATTATTTTCTACTTATTATTTTACTTATTGTTTTACTTTTGCAAGATTATTTTAAGAAATTTCTATTGTCAATTGATATAGAAATATTATTTGATTATGGAAGTATCTGTATTTCAGAATATGTTAAGCACTATGCATAATATGTGTGAGAAAATAGATCCAGCATGGAATCATTTTACTGAGATAAAAGGCAATGATGGAAAAATGCAATACAAATGCTTATACTATGGTATTATTTACAAGGGTGACAGTATAAATAAAATGAAATAATATTTGCCAGGGATAAAAGGTAATATTGGTTATTGTAAAAAAGTTACGCATAATGTTCATTTTCAAATAGAGGAAAAATTAAAAGAAATTTTACATAAGAAGCAACAAGCATGTGAATCAATGCAAGTTACATGCACATACTTTGAAGCTTTTAATGTGAAGGAAATAGAATCGATATTATCAAAATTTGATCATTTACAACCTTCAGTAAATAAGGGTAAGAGGAAACTTGAAGATATTGATAATTTTTTTGCTCCAATAACAACAAAAAATGCTCAACCTTCTATTAAGAGTGGCTTCCAAAAAAATTGTGCATAAAGCAGATATGGCTATTGCAAGGTGATTTTTTAATTATGGCATACCACTTAATGTTTTAAATTCATCTTATGCACAACAAGCTATTGATGACATAGCAGCCATAGGGTCTGGGTATGAGCTTCCTTCGTATTATAGAATGAGAGTAAATTTGTTAAGAGATTGTAAGGAGGAGTACATATTACTAGTTGAATATTTTAAATGTTAATGGAAGGAAACAAGTTGTGCATTAATGGTAGATGGGTGGACATATAATCTAAACTGAACATTGATCAATTTTCTTGTATATTGTCCACGTGGCTTATCGTTTTTGAAATTCGTTAATGCATCTGATGTAACAAACGATGAAAATACATTATGTGATTTGTTTTTTGAAGTTATTGAATGAGTTGGGCCAAAAAATATTATTCAATTAATAACTGATAATGCATCATTTGTTTGAATTTAATTCTTAAAGTTATAGCTTCTATGGGACATGTCGATGAGCTAGCCAAGAAGGCTTCAAAGGTTACTTTGTTTGTTTATAATAATACATTTATATTAGTGATACAAAGCATCAACGGAATCATCATCGATTAGCCAGATCATAAATTAATTTAACTATACAATGTTTTATTGTGCTGATGATGCAAGGCATCAACAGAATTATCATTGACGTGCCAGATCATAAATTAATTTAATGGTACTATATTTTATTGTGCTGATGCAGGGCATCAACGAAATTAGTATCAATATGCTAGATCATAAATTAGTTTAATGATATTATATTTTATTTTCCTATTTTTAAGTCCTATGGGCATTTGTATTTATTTCATAAATGGGCCTTCATTCTAGCCCATATATTGTCATGTGAGTTATTTATATGAAATAACACTTTAGTCCTTCATGAGAGAGTTGATTTAAGGTTTATTCGGTTATTTGTGTGAAAGGATATTTTAGTCCTCCATGAGAGAGTAAGTACATATTTTTTTGGTCTTTTTGAGGAAATGATACTTTAGTCTTTTATGAGAGGTTGGTTGATGGTTTTTATAATCATTTAACATGTATTTTATTGCTATAAATTGGCCACCCCCATATGTATTATGGGATTGTAAGTGATGTAAAAAAAATACTCTCTTCTTCTTTATGTTATGTGAGCTTCATTCTTAAGAGAATGATTTTTTGAGGTGTGGTTTCCAATTCTTGGAGAAGGACTTCCAAGAAAAGAAGATTCAATCTACAGCAAATGACTGCTCGTAAAAGTTAATCTTCTTTATCGTAAGCGACATATTCGGTAATAAGGCCCCCGTAAGATTTTCTCCATTTATTTTTATTTTATTTCCTCTGACCTTATGTAATAACCTAAGTTGTTACCTTAGTCAATTATGACTAATCTTAGTCTTAAATTTAATCTTAAGTGCTAATTGAGTCATTAGGAGCCAACCTCTAAGACCTGGTCCAAATCAGGAGTCAAATGGATTGAATCCTAATTTCTGGAAAATCCAGAAACCCTAAAATTTGACCTATTTAAATTGACCTCTGATCGAAAAATGAACTTCGTCATTGTGTTCACCACCCCCAAATTAGCTAGGGGTGATGTTTTGGTGGCAATCGGAAGTCGTTGAAATTTCGACGAATATTTTAATATTATTTAAATATTGAAAATGAGAAAATTAAATACTCGTCGGAATCAAAATCCGACTTCACCGTCGCGTTCTTCACCTCTCAATTAGCTAGGGGTGAATATTGGGTGATTTTTGAAAACCATTCAATGAATTTAAATTAATTAATAAAACTAGGAAAATTAATTATTTAAATAAATTCTTTTATATATATATATATATATATATATATATATATATATAATTCATTTATTCTCTTATTTCCTTCTTAACCGCATGCCCTAGAAAAAAATTTCAGCCGACTCCTCTTTGCACGCAAGCCCTTCCTCCACGCCGACACCTCCTCCTCCCCCTCGACCCGTGGCTCACGTCGCTAGTGCCTCTCGGCACGCGTCACCTCTCCTCGTCGCAATCTCCGCCTATTATTATCTAAGGAATCGCAAACCGAATGCACGGATGGGGAGATACATGGCCGAACCCCTCTCAAGCTCCGCGCTTTTGCTCCTCTCGTTGAACCTCGCCTCTCCTCCTCCTTCCAGCACGTGTGGTGTCGAGCGACGCCTTCCCTAGCCGATCTCCTTAAGCGTCGGCAAGGTACTTCACTTCACCTTTATCTCCTTCAATTAAGCTATTTGCATTACTTTCAATGGATGCACTTACAAAACAAACTGGAGTAGGCGAAGTGCAGGGGATGTAAGGCAAAATACAATGCTCTCTCTCTCTCTCTCTCTCTATATATATATATATATATATATATATATATATATATATATATATATATATATATAATGCAATTCATTTATCATTATTATTATTTTTTTTTTGTTGAAAAAGCTGTGTGATTGCGTTTTCTTATGGCCCCATGATTCAATTTGGCATACCACCAACCAAGATTTTTAATTTCAATTGCCATTTTAAGCCTGGAATTTTGCTACTTTCTACTTAATATACTGAGTATAATGGCTTTGAAGATCTATTTTGACATTTGGTCAAGCATTGGCTCATTAATTTTTTTTTTGAAAATTTGTTTTCTTGTTTTGAAAGGATAGTTGCTATGAAAAGGCAGCTCGAGCTCTCCTATGTGCTAGTTGACTCTATTATATTTTGCTCAATCACTGTGCTCGAACTTTGCTATGCTGCCTTTGTCCGCTATCCTGATCGTTGTATGCAAAGATATAAAAGGGAGAAAAATGAGTACCTTACATCTCCACACTTTGCGGCCATGATAATCTTCTTCTCACATTACTCACTGCAGCCTGCTGATCTACATCAAATTGCCTTTTTACCTATGAATGCACCAATTGTAGAGCTTACTTGAGTTAGTCTTTCTCAACCATACTATTTGGTCTTGCTTCCCTAGATCTTCCGTATTCTATTTTCTTACGTCTATGCATCTTTCCCAGTTCTGACACTGAGAGTCTGAATGCGTTAATCTCTTGACTGTTTTCTTTATCATATGACATAACTATAATAATACGAGGAGATAGTTATGTGAGATGGAAAAAGAAAAAAAAATGAAAATGAAGAAAAAAAAAAAGAAGTCAAATTATTTTATTTTGTAAGCTTTGGTTGCTTTCACGTCAACTTTGATTCTCTTAGTTTTGCCTTTTGATGTACTCCGGTATGATTTTTTTTTTGTCTGTGTTATGTGCTTTTCCTTAGAAAAATTTTGTTGTTGAAAAATCATGCTGAAAGACATTTTGGTGAATCTATCATGCTTCTTTTAAAGCAATGAAAATCATCACTCATTAAACTAAAAACTAAAAAATTAGAAAAGGGAATGTTAGAGAACCTGAATAGTTGGGTCTAAGGCATGAAGATTATCATTTCAACTATTGGATGCGTAGTAGAGATGCCAATGAGCCAAGTTAGCTTGTGAGCTGGCGTGTGCTCACCTTTTGAGCATATTGAGTTTTAAGATCGAGCCTACGAACGAGCTTGACTTTGAGGTTGAGCCAGCTCGACTCTTTGGCTTGAGGAGACATGTCGAATTTAGCCGGCGCTATTTAGGTTTTGGTAAAATTTAGACCATTCAAAAAAATCTAATGGTAGATATAGATTTTATATATAACATTGCAAGCCAGAGAGCTTTACATTCGGTTTTTTTTTTTTTTTCGTAACTCTAAAAACACAACGCAAAGATGCGAGGATATTTATTGCATTATGTGAGGATGGGATTAGAGTCAGAAAGTTTGGTGCATGGCTTCACTTTGCTTCTTAAACCAAGTTGGCAGGAATCCGTTTCTGTTATATGAAATTTATCTTATGTATCCAGTTAGATGTTGATTGACGTATTGATCTTTGATATTATAAAGCATTCAAATGTGATACTTTGGCATATAAATGATATTTAAAGAATAAGATTTAGTTATTTATATATATTAAGAGTGCTCAAATGAAAAGAGTTTAAAGAACTGCATTAAGGGAAGTAAACTCATTGAGGCATAATTATGGGTCTCAATAGAAAGAAAAGAAAAGAGTTTGCAAGAATTTATAACCCGAATGTTTAGCTGAAATTATTTTGATTATTTTCTCATAGCTTGTATATATATATATATATGTATGTATATATTACCTTATATGTTTTAGTAACAATATCATTGGTAAGGAATATGATTTATTCATAAGGAATGAATTTGAAGTAAACTTATAAAAGCAGCTAATATGGTCACGATATCTAAGCAATTGCACTATGGAAGCTTAAGATTAGCAGCTCATTGATAAATATCCTCGCATGTTAAGTAATATATTGATGTCCCTTATTAAATGCTGAAATATATTCCACTATTTTTGCTTGTTAATCTATAAGATATTGTTCTTGATAAGAGGCTGATCTACATACTAATATTCCTTATAATGCTGAACTAAATAAAATTTATTCTTGCCTAATAAATTAAGTATTGTTGTCCTTTGCAAGGTTATTTAAATTCTAGTCATTCTTTTAGATTTTGAATCAAATGTTGTTCTCTAATGAAAGGTTTAATAATTAAGATATTTAAGGTTATGTTCATTTCAAGCTAACATTTTTCTATCCAAAAGTTGTCCTTCTCTCTCTTCTATTAAAGATATGATGCATGAAGGTGCCATATTACAATTTGGACGGCCTATAAGTAGGCAACAATTGTAATTATGCGTTATACCTCCCTGTTATTTTATCGTATCAAAACTAAAGTAATTCAAATTAAATTTGCTCATGTTAACTGTAAATATAATCTTAACGATAACATAAATAGATAATGAGAACAATGAATTAAATAAGTATTAGTGTTGGAAAGAGAATAATATCAAGTTTATATGTTCAATTACAGTCTTTCTTCTTTTGCAAAATAATCAAGTTTAAGCTTCATGATATAAAATTAATCTCATATCATGCCTTCTTAAACTCCTATAATCCTTTCTATTTCATTCTCAATCTTCCTAATAACATTAGTTAGGATTTATGTTTGAGTGTTAATCTTAGTGATTAAGAGCCATTCTCTTAGGATTAGGAATAGATAATAGGATTTTTTATTTTGATAGTTTTATAGATTTTCTTAGTTTGTTAATGATTATTTGATCTTTCAATCTTATAACAAAGAATAAAAATCTATCATATTGAGTATAATTTACTCATTAGGATTTGTCTTAATCTAATTTTGTGATAATTGGATTCTATACCTTAGACTTTTAGATATACCTTTGGATTGGGTGATTAAACCCCATCCTTTGGAGTTAAATCTTCAATCCTTTCATCTTAATTGATTAATCAAAATGGGTTGGAATTATGATAAAATATCAAATTAGGTCAATTGATTTGTTTAATTGAATACTATAGTCGACATTGATTCAGTAAGATTAGAACCTGATCGGTTATAATCCTTTTTTAACTTATAAGGCCGAGCTTTTAAGTTACACTCGATAGTATGAATTGGAGATCCTGAACTTGTGTAACTTGAAATAGTTAGAATGGTTAAACTAGAAAACAAATGATATCATCATGCTTAGTAGAGTCCCTTGCTTATTATTTGATTTTTGTGCTACGCATTCCTTGTATTTTGAGTCATATTTTTTTGGATATATCATATAAGACTTTAATGCATAAATAAAATTTTAGGAAAATATGAACTCCTTAGATTTCTTGTAAAACATTAATGTAAAGGATTAAAGATAATAATTGCATGTGTTAGAGCTGCATCTCAGTTATGTCTTCTACACATGCTTCCTTGTTGACGCTAGGAGAAGACTTTGCTTATATTTTATGCATATGCCTCCTTGTTGACGTTACGAGAAAATTTGTTATGTGTTTTCTGCCTATACCTCCTTGATAATGCTAGGAGAAAATCTTATATTCTGCCTATGCCTCCTTGATGACGCTAGGAGAATATAGTTTTGCGTCTTAGCCTCCTTGTTGACACTAAGATCATTTTGATATTCAGTGGGCTAGATTAGCTCTTTTCTGTATGGCAGTTAGTACACGGATGTTCATATATAGCATTGATGTTTTGTATACGCTTCAGTATTTTCATTTCAGTCAGTTATTTCCTTATTTTGCTTATACATATTTTAGGATGTTAGATTTATTACTGTTATTTATATGTATCATTGCTGAGTTTATTTATTTAACTTGCATAATTCTTATGATCACCAGCATGTTAGGATGTAGAATTTTCTTTCAGCACTTGTACAGTTACTTATACTTATATGCCCTGCCTTGTTTAGCTTACATTTGAAGCATGTCTTAGCTTCCTTTTTGCTTAAGTTATAAATATTGTTTATAGTTTTTTTCTCTATTTTGTCATGCTAGTTGTTCCCTTATTTGATATAGTTATTGCTTATAATATGTTAAATGGTAATATTACAAAACACATAAAATTTATCAGCTTAAATTATACTTAGATAATTTGTTTAACAAGATTTTTCTCTTTTTTTTGCTGGGGCCCTACATTGTGAAATTGATAATGGCAGAGTCCCATCAGTTAGAAGATCAGGTGCTTGAGGTGGAGCCTTATCTAGAGGAGGAGCCTTTAGAAGGAGCTGCTATTTAATATTCTTACAATTGATGATGAGAGTATTTTGCCTTTAATTATTTAAATTTTAATGCGATGTAATAATACAGATACTCACGACTGTATATTCTGAGTTATATTTCATACTATTCATATTGTGATACTTGGATGTTTCTTATTTAAATCGCATCCGCACTCTGTATGAATTTCTTATATATTAACTAAATATTTGATTCTGTGCTTACTCATTCCCTTATTAAGTAGATTGTGGATTTCATCCTAATCCAATAATAAGTGAAGGGTTAGTCAGAGTGACACATCACCCCTTAGCTTAATCTTGTGAATTAAGTGGCGGGGCGCCACACCTTACAAGTGTGCTCATTTAATCCAAGCTCTCATTACTTGTAAGTGCTTATATTACTTCTCTTTATTCTCAACAAACGACTTGTATATCTACTAGTAACTTAAATATGCAAGGTTAATTTTGTTAATTAATTGGTGGATTTGATTATGTTGCATGCCATCACCCCCATCCTACATCAATTAGCCTAACTACGAAAAAGACTTATGTGGCAGGAAATTGTCAGTCCTGGTGCAACTCATTTTGCAATGACTTTTGTTACGTTATATAGTGTTCATGCTCATATGCATGATTTGCAAGCTTTTGCTACATGTAAGGAGTACACAGATTCAAAGCTAGCAAAAAACTCTTAAAAGGAAAAGAAACATCTTCTGTTATTTTAGATAAAAGATTTTGGGGTGATTGTTTTATTATGTCACAAATATGTTGGCCTCTTATTAGATTACTACGAATTATTGATGCTGATGAGAAATCATCTATGAGCTTCGTTTATGATGGCATGCACAAAGCAAAAATGATAATTAAAAAAATGTTTAGAAATAATAAGAGGCTCTATAAGCCGTATACTGATATCATCAATAGGAGAAGGGATGGGCAACTTGACCAAGGATTTCATTATGCTTCATATTATATAAACCCTCAGTTCCAGTATGATCATGATAATTATTGCAACAAACCTAGTCATGCAAGGCTTTGTAGAGTTAATCGAAAATAAAGATATATGTAGCAAGCCGAAGGATGCAATGAATGTAGTAAGATTATATCATGATAATTTAGAAAGTTTTGGTAAGTCAATGACACTATCATTAGCCAAAAAATGCAGCCATGTATGCTCTTTTAAATTTGTTTTATATTTTAAAGTTTCATCTGAAATTGAATTTTTAATGTTAAATGCTTAAATTATAGATGAATGGTGGTGAATGTTTGGGTTAAGTGCTCCAAATATACGAAATTTAGCTATTCATATTCTTAGTAAAACATCTTCATCGCCTGGATGTGAAAGAAATTGGAGTGTTTTCGAACAAATTCATACAAAGCGGGGGAATCATTTGATGTATCAAAGATTAAATGATCTTGCTTATGTTCGGTACAATATGAATTTAAGAAATAGGTACAATTTGTACAAAATATCGCCCTTCTTTATATTATGTTTTAAACATTTTATAAACAATTGTAGTTTATGTTCCAAGAAATGAAATTATGATCCTATAGATTACACATGTATTGATTATTTTGTTTTTTGGGTTGTGGATGAAGAATCTAGCACAGAGCTTAATTTGGAGAGTTGGGAAAAGAAATTTACAAAGATGATGATATCCCTATTATTTCTACTCAAAATATGCAAACTTATGAAACACATATTAGTAAGTATCTATAAATTTATGTTTCTTTTTCTTAATTGCATTATATTTACAAAAACCTAACAAAATATTAAATTTTTAGCTGAAGATCCCTCAAATCGAACCAAATGGTAAAGGAATATGATGTTGTGACATTTGAGTCGATTAATTTTGCTAGTTATTATTTGAATTTTGAAGCAAACATTGATGATCAATTCTAATATATAGCCGAACAGAATGCATCTCTTACTGCCAATATTTTCATCTATAAATATCCATTTGTACAAAATATCGCCCTTCTTTATATTATGTTTTAAACATTTTATAAACAATTGTAGTTTATGTTCCAAGAAATGAAATTATGATCCTATAGATTACACATGTATTGATTATTTTGTTTTTTGGGTTGTGGATGAAGAATCTAGCACAGAGCTTAATTTGGAGAGTTGGGAAAAGAAATTTACAAAGATGATGATATCCCTATTATTTCTACTCAAAATATGCAAACTTATGAAACACATATTAGTAAGTATCTATAAATTTATGTTTCTTTTTCTTAATTGCATTATATTTACAAAAACCTAACAAAATATTAAATTTTTAGCTGAAGATCCCTCAAATCGAACCAAATGGTAAAGGAATATGATGTTGTGACATTTGAGTCGATTAATTTTGCTAGTTATTATTTGAATTTTGAAGCAAACATTGATGATCAATTCTAATTATATAGCCGAACAGAATGCATCTCTTACTGCCAATATTTTCATCTATAAATATCCATTTGTACAAAATATCGCCCTTCTTTATATTATGTTTTAAACATTTTATAAACAATTGTAGTTTATGTTCCAAGAAATGAAATTATGATCCTATAGATTACACATGTATTGATTATTTTGTTTTTTGGGTTGTGGATGAAGAATCTAGCACAGAGCTTAATTTGGAGAGTTGGGAAAAGAAATTTACAAAGATGATGATATCCCTATTATTTCTACTCAAAATATGCAAACTTATGAAACACATATTAGTAAGTATCTATAAATTTATGTTTCTTTTTCTTAATTGCATTATATTTACAAAAACCTAACAAAATATTAAATTTTTAGCTGAAGATCCCTCAAATCGAACCAAATGGTAAAGGAATATGATGTTGTGACATTTGAGTCGATTAATTTTGCTAGTTATTATTTGAATTTTGAAGCAAACATTGATGATCAATTCTAATTTTATAGCCGAACAGAATGCATCTCTTACTGCCAATATTTTCATCTATAAATATCCATTGGTAGTTTACAATTATGTTTCTTAGATGAGAGTATGATAAGCAAAATAATAATTTTCAGAATAATTGTTTGATTTTTAAAATGCATCTCTAAATGTCATTCTTTGCAACTCTAAATGTCAATTGGTAGCTTACCATCATGTTCGCTATGAGAGTATGATAAGCATAACAATAATTTTAAAATTATTATTTAATTTTTAGAATGCATCTTTTATTGCTATTGTTTTCATATATAAAGATCCATTCATAGTTTACCATCATGCTTATTTGATAAGATTATTATAAACAAAATAACAATTTTCAAAATTATTATTTGATTTTCAAAATGTATCTCTTACTGTCATTTTTTCATCTATAAAGGTCCACTGGTAGTTTATCATCATATTCATTAGATGAGAGTATTATAAACAAAATAACAATTTTTAGAATTATTATTTAATTTTCAGAATGCATCTCTAAATATCATTATTTTCAACTCTAAATGTGGATTGGTAGTTTACCTTCATGTTTACTAGATGAAAGTATGATAAGCATAACAACAGCTTTCAAAATTATTATTTGATTTTCAGAATACATCTCTTGATGCCTTTGTTTTCATCTATAAAGGTCAATTGATAGTGTACAGTCATTTTCACTAGATGAGAGTATGATAAGCAAAATAATAATTTTCAGAATTATTATTTGATTTTTAGAATGCATCTCTAAATACCAAAATTTTCAACTATAAATATCAATTGGTAGATTATCATCATGTTCACTAGATAAGTCTGATAAGCATAATAGTAGTTTTTAAAATTATTATTTGGTTTTCAAAATGCATATCTTACTGCCATTGTTTTCATATCTAAAGATTCATTCGTAATTTACTATCATGTTTATTAGATGTGATTATTTTAAGAAAAACAGTAGCTTTTAGAATTATTATTTAATTTTCAGAATGCGTCTCTTACTGCCATTATTTTCATCACTAAAGGTCAATTGATATTTTATCATCATGTTCACTATATGAGAGTAAGATAAGCAAAATAACAGTTTTTAGAATTATCATTTATTTTCATAATATATATATAAATATCATTATTTTCATCTCTAAAGATCAATTAGTAGTTTATCATTATAATCACTAGATGATAGTATAAAAGCAAAATAACAATTTTCAAAAGTTTGTTTGATTTTCAGAATGCATCTCTAAATGACTATTTTTATCTTTAAAGATTAATTGATATTTTACTATCATGTTCACTATATGAGAGTATGATAAGCAAAATAACAATTTTTAGAATTATTGCTTATTTTTCAGAATGTATCTCTAAATGCTATTATTTTCATCTTTAAAGGTCGATTAGTAGGTTACCATTATATTCGTTAGATGAAAGTATGATAAGCAAAACAGTAATTTTCAGAATTATTATTTAATTTTCAGAATGCATCTCTAAATGACATTATTTTCATCTTTAAAGGTCAATTGGTACTTTACCACCATGTTCACTAAATGAGAGTATGATAAACAATAGCAATTTTTAGAATTATTATTTATTTTCAGAATGTATCTCTAAATGCTATTATTTTCATCTCTAAAGGTCAATTTGTAATTTACTATTATGTTATCTAGATGACAGTATGGTAAGCAAAACAATAATTTTCAAAATCATTATTTTTTTCAGAATGTGTCTCTCTTACTGTAATTATTTTTATCTCTAAAAGTCAATTGATATTTTATCATCATGTTTTCTAGATAAAAGTATAATAAGCAAAATAACAATTTTCAAAATTATTGTTTGATTTTCAGAAAACATCTCTAAATGTTATTATTTTCATCTTTAAAGATCAATTGGTATTTTACTATCATGTTAACTAGACGAGAGTATGATAAAGAAAACAACAATTTTCATAATTATTATTTAATTTTCAAAATGTATCTATAAATTCAACTATTTTCATATATATTGATTTTTTCTTTTATACTTGAATATTATATACTCAAATATTATTTAAATATATTATTTAATTAAAATATTATTTATTACATCATCACAGTTCGACCTCCGGTTCAACCTCAGCTTAACCATCGAACCTTGAACCTCTCGTCTTGATAAATTGTACTATTATATTTTCATGATAAGTTAATAAAGAGGATATATTAACAATCACGTAGACATTGATGGTTACGATCATCCGGATTAAGAACAATCATGATGAAAGATCATGAAAATAATCATGATCAATCACTCTAATCATAATAATCATCAAGATGCACAAAGATCATAGCAATAATCATGACCAATCATGATGATCTCTATATAATTGTTTTAAAAATATCTCTTGGGATCATAGCAATGATTATGAGGATAGTGAAGTAGGTGAGAAAAAGAAATAAATGCATGTATAAATGCATATATATATATATATATATATATATATATATATATATATATATATCAATTAAAATGTTTTTTTATTGTAAAAATGCCCAAATGACTTGTATGGAGGACAACCATATAAGGCTCAGAATGATTGGATGCCATGTGGATGATACTGATCTCATGATATATAGAATTAACAATCACAATTAGAGAGATGATCATGCCTATTTACTATTAGGTAATGATTATTTTCATGATTAGACAGCATTTAACTTGTGATAGCAATCTTTATAAAGGAAAGCATACCTAATTAAGAAATTGGAATTGTTGATTTCATTTTGTTCATGTGCATGAGCATTCAAAATAGATTTTGTTAATCACTTTTTAATTTTCAGAATTCATATTTATGTTTGAACCCAAAAGGTACACAAACTAAAATTATTAAAATACAAACTCTTGCAGCAGTTCTGCACACCTTATGTCGAACTCAACTCCTGCTTCATGAACACTATGGCATGCTTTTCAAGACTCCTAAACCAACACTTAACTGATTCAGCCCAGCCATAACATACAAGCTCAATTTTTATTTTGATAAATAAAACGAAAGTAATTAATTCAAAGACATGATATTTACAGCGGGGAATTAAATTCCCCACAAAAAAATACATCAAATCAAACACTTAAAATTCTCAACTTCCGAGAATTGAATTATTTTACACTCCAAATACAACAAACCAAAATGCCCTTTAGCATTAAAATTTGCTCAATCGTGGAGGCTTTGTCAGGCAACTTGTGTATGGAATCTTTACAGTTTGCTTATCCAATATCCAAAGTTTATTATTTCACAAAATTAAAGCCAACTTTGTCCATGTCTGGAAAAACTGCATACTAAACTTAGAGATTTCAGTACTAGCTATACATATATAAAAGCAAGATTACAGCTACTTTGACAGTTGACTTCAGTTAAATTACATACCAGAAAACTTGCATAATCTAACACCCAAATCTCTCTGAATACTGCCACCCTAATCAGCCCCTTCTTATTCTATAACTAAAGATGAGCTTACATACAGGATTATGTTTGTTGTTACTAAATACCAAAAAAAAAAATGTCAGACATGTAAATAACTCTTTAAATTTATAGTACTTTACTTCGACTGTTAAGAAATACAGAGATGAGAAGCATTTATATGAGACAGAATCATACCAGGTTTCACAAACAATCATTTATCTAAAATAACAAACCATGCAATTCATAATACCACGTAATATAACCAAATGTGAAGGTTGGGTAAAACATGTAAAATATGAGATGAGATCATGTACAAAATAGGTTCAGAACTTATGTATTTAAGAGAATTGAAATACAACTGTTTGATATTAAAACACATTATACCCGCAGTAATCTTCTTCTCATAGGTCCACTATAATTCATGCAGTTTACTTTAATCTTAATTCCACTTTAATCCACATAATCTTTTATATAAAAATCATTTTCCTGATCAGAGTTGTTAAGAGCACGCTTTGCTTCGCATTTAAAGCACAGCAAAGACTTTGTGTGTTGCATCATAAGAAGCCGCTTTTGGCTAAGTGCCCTCACAAAGCGTAAGCACACAAAGCCAAGCACAATTCTCCATTTTGATTAGATGGGTTACAGTATTTGACAAGCAAGGAACATTGCTCGTCGAATAATCAACAAAGAAGCTTGAGTTATCAATAAAAATGTCATGTAATCTCTCAACACGATAATTTTATATTTGCAAATTGATAATTAATAAGAAAATTGCAAGCAGAAGGATTCATATGAGATTAAAGAGTAAAATTGAGACTAAAATTATAGGTATTATAAGTGAACCTGACTCACTATAGTGCACTTCGCCTTGTGCACTAAAGTAAAAAAAAAATACCAGTGTGTTTTGTGTTGTGCATTGCCCTTTGCAGACACTGTTCCTATATATTTAGTCATAAGCTTCAAAGAAAAATCTTCAGTGAAACAAGAAACTATATAAATTATAAGATGCACTTCTTGATCCCAATTGAAGAAACAACATAAAAAAGTAAAAATAAAGAAAAATTATTTTTTTCTAGAACAAAGGAACTACACAGTTCTATTATGATAATCTGCATCTTGATGTGACCAAATTCATGTATATGCAAGACATTAAATACACAAACCACGAGTTACCTGACATGATCGGGTTAATAAACTACAGCAGCAGAAGTCCTGCTGAAGGAGCCATTAATAACACAGAATCACAAGCAGCCATTCAATAATCCACATGCATTTGTAAGAAAGAATTGAGCTTTTCAAAGTCATCACGCCTTTGCTTTCTTTGCGGCAAGTTTTGGATTTTCTTCCTTTACAGCCTCTTCCTTCTCTGCTTCTTCTTCCTCCTCTTCGCTCTCCTCTGCCTCGTCTGCCAGCTTGGTCAGCTCTTCTTGAATCATTTGTTTAATTGCAGCTTTTCTAGAAGTCAAATCCATCTTATAGTGGGCCGCTGAGAGGTGAGTTTTTAATTAAGATATAGAAACACAGGGGTTAAATTTTCAAATGATTCGTTAGAGAAGGCATACCAAGCTTTTTAAGAATGTCCGTAAATGTGGCCTGGAATGAATAAGGCAAAGTGGTAAGCTTTTATGTTAATAATAATACTGCAATTTAACATAGAGATGATAATTGAGACAAATAAAATGAAAATATTTTAAAAATATGCATAAAAGCATTAATAAATACCGTATTGAAATCAACTTCCTTAAGAATTTCACATATAGTGTTCCTCAGATCAGTCTTGCTGGGAACGGGCTTTCGTTCCTCTCCTGTAGTCTTTCCCTTGGCAGTTTTTTTAACTTGAAATATAGCAACAAAATTTAAATTTTAAATTAAATGTCGCATCAAAAAGTGTATGTTATCACACCAATCAAACACTAGTAAAAATAAATATGGCAAACTTTAAGGAGAAGATGTGTAAAATCAGCATTTGAGTAAAGACTTCAGCAGCAGTTTAACACCTCTTCCTTCTTACATCTCTAAAACAGAAGTTTTTTATATGAGAAAGATGAAGATAGAAACATTAAAATCATAAATGGCATCGAATTAAACAGAAACACAGAAAATCCGTGCAAAGAATACGATTACAATTTAAAATTGTTCACTATGCCGGACATATGCCAGAGTAATCAACTATAATTAAAAAAATATCTTCCATATGAAAAATTATTAAAAATGAACTTTTCAATATTTTAAATGATATAAACAGTCTTACCAGAAGAACTATCTTTCGCATTTGACTTTGAGTTTGTCTTCTCAGGTGAATCAGCTTCTTTTTTCTTCCGTGTGAATACTTTTTCGCCAGTATCATCCTTCTCAGCCTTTACTTGCTTGTCAGAAGGTGGAGTGCTCACAAAGCCCTTTGCAGCTGTTGAAGCCTTCTTAGAGTTGCTCCTCGTTCTTTTCCTCTTATTTGAAAAAGAACTTTGTTGCTTAGGGGACTGCACGACATCTTGGTTTCTTTTATCTAAGTCATCAACATCCACATTTTCTCTTTCATCATCACCTGCCTCTGGTGATTGGCCATCTTTCTTTTTCTTCCTTGTGAAAACCATTTCACCAGTATCATTCTTCTTAGCTTTGGACAGTTTGCTGGCAGATGGTGCCTTCGCAGGGCTTTTTACCTGTGTTTCTAAGGAAACCTTAGAGTTGCTCCCAGTTCTCTTCTTCCCTACACTAGCAGAGCCTTGTTTTTTGAAAGATTTATTTTTATCTTGCTTTCCTTTCCCACCAAAGTCATCATCATCATCATCCTCAGTTTCACCTTCCTTCTCGCTTGCTTCTGATGATTCATTTTCCTTTGCTTCACTCACAGAATGCATTGGCACATCCTCCTCCTCAGCAACACCATTTTCTGTGTCCTCATCCTCATCCTCATCCTCATTCTCATCCTCATCATCTGTATCTTGTGTATACTTTCCTCTTGATTTAGGCGTGGCCCTTCTCTACAATATTTTGCATTGAGCTCAAGCAAATATTAATAAAAACAACAGTAAATACACTAACACAATATATTAGCATGTGTAACTACAGAAGAACTAGAACAATCATAAAAAGCAAAAGAGCATAAAACAAAGAAGGGACGTTGCATTACCTTCTTAGACTTTTTTGGGCGCGTGCCTCCTGATCTCCTTGAACTGCCTTCAGCAACGCGCTTGCGTTTTCTAGACTTTTCTGACTACAACATAGAGCACAAAAAGCAAAACATTATGCTCTACAGCAATTCATAATTATGATTCATAAGGTAAGTAGATACACATGATATACTCCTAAAGATCACACAAAGGCCACCAAAATGAATGTTAAGAACCTGCTCCTTTTCTGCAAGTATGGTGTCTGTAGTTGCATGCGGAGCTTCCAAAAAATCCATAAGCTTCACCATAACTTCTTCCTGCAAAAACAAGACAGTAGAACTAATAAACTATCGTGAACACTACATTAGAAGTGCCAAAAATCAGAGACCAGCCCCAAGTTAAAGGCAATTATATAATGTAACATAAGCCACAAACCTTTTTAATACTGCTTTTAGCTACAGCCAAATCAAGCATGTCACATAGTTCCAACAGATTGTCTTTAACGCATTTTTCAAGCTTCTCCTTTATCTTCGCTCTTTGTTTTTCCTGCAAAAAATTAATTGCAGAAAAAAAAGTTAACAAATGCAAACACATTAAACCTTGATTGCAGAAAACAAACTAAAGAAGATGAGAACAATACTTAGGGGATGAAACACAATTCTAAAGCATGAGAGAACCCTTACCTCCTCAGCCTCATGCCAAGCAAACCCAGAAAAATGTAATATGTTGTTTTTAAAATCTAAAACCTGAAAATGATTCATCGAGAGAAATAATATGATAAATAATCAGTCCTGCAACAAAAATACGCCCTACAAGTCAAATTACCAGTAAATTCAAGTAGAGACTAATCCAAAAAAAAAGAAAGCACAAACGAACAAAGAATAATAGAATATGTAAAAGTCATTGACATATACACTGTTTCAATACATGAAATACAAGCTCAAGCAGCATAATCGTTCACAAAATGATCTCACATAAAATCAATTAGATTAAAAATAAGAAATCACAATGCATAATTGATTTAATAATGGCATCAAAGTTTCTAATTGTTAAACAAAACCACAAAACCTCAACTTACCCTGCCTCTTCTTCCAAAAAGAGTCTGATGAAGGAATTTTAGATCAATAGGCTTCTTTCTCGATACCTTATATGCCACTGACATAACAATCAAAACACTGGCTTGTTAGCAAAAAAATAAAATGCTATGAGGTTGGCACACAAAAACATAGCAATCTGCAAACACAGAATAAATTGACAATGAAAATGCTTACCGTACACCACAATTTCTAACATATTAATAAATGGAACGTCCCAATTACTTGATAGGTGAGAAAAATGAAGATGCCAACTTGTTATTTTGTTTAGCCATTAATAACCTTAGCTCTAATTAGCTTAAATTTTTAAAAGCACAGAACTAATTATATCATATTAATAATTAGACTTAAATTAAGGTTTGTCTTAATCTTTTTTTCAAGTGTAATAAATTAATAATTTATCTAAAGAAAAAAATCCTATCTTCATTATTAACCAGAATTTTCACCTTGCTGATAATAGATTATGACTGAAAATAATGCCTTGCACCTTGCAACACTTGCCCAAATGCACAAAGAAATTAAAATCAAATGAAACCAAACTGCACAAGTAAAATCTAGCAGGAGCTCTTATTCAAGTAAAAATAAAAAAAAACTGAGTAAATGATTAATTTCCTTGAAAGAACAAAACAATGGCAATACCAATCAAACTCAAGAAAAGATATTTCTACAAAAAAGCCTTAACTTCAAAATGAATATCAGCTATTGTTATTGGTAATGCCAGTAATAAAAGCAGCACCTTGTATAAGGCTTGTACGGAACTTGCATCAGTCATCATATGGAATTATAATAGTATGGTCAAATATAAGAGACAACGGAGCAGTAGCTTTTAAAGAAAAAGAAGGTAAAAAAAGTAAGGTGACCAAGAGTCTTGAGGTTTGTGCAATTTAAGGGTAGAATATATATCCCCAAAATAAATAAAATAAAATTACAAGAATAAAATTTTGTAATAAGATTTGTGTAAATAAGTTTATTGTAATTAAATTTGTGTAAAATTAGTTTAATGTATCATATATCATACAATAAAAATGAATGAGGAACAGATATTTCTTGATTTTTCCATGTTGTTCAATTGTATTTAACATTCTAAGGGATTTTGTGAATAGGAACATCTACTTTGCACTAGTTTCAAATGCTTAAAAGTAGGTCAAGCCATTTAATCAATCTAACAACAACAACACAAGCATTAATCCTACTTTGTGGGGTCAGCTACATAAATCAAATATTTTCATTGAGCAAAATTAAATAGAAGCCCCTCCCTAAGTTCCAAAAAGAGAAGATCCTTCTAATATAATCGAGCAAAACCAAGATTATATAGCACTGCTTGTAAGAAAAAAAAATGCAAGGATAAGAGAAAATTTTAATAATGGATAGAAAGTCCTTGCATGAGCACACCCAGTTTCCACACCATAATTAAGCCTAGAACAAGGGCACGAAATACATTCCGATTTTTTAAATTAAACAAACAAAAAGTAAAAAAATATGATTGAAACATCATATTTATGCATTCATCATAAAAGATATGTTTACACTGGATCCCATTGTTTTGAAATATGTAGTTCATCCTGCTGTACAAGAAAATATGTCTGCAGTTTTAAGAAATTCATCTACTAATATATTATCAGGCATGTCCTTGAAATGGGCATCTACTCTCGGTTGGTAAATTAGACGAGGAATTGATGAGTATGACGCAAATATATCTAAATAGTAATTGATTAACATCTTAGCACAACAACACCAAATCTTAAACCCATCAAGTGGGGTCAGACCCATGAATCCTGTCTTCAATATGCTCAATCAAATGATAACCCCTACCTATGCTCCAAATTCTAGCAAACGTGATCATTTTTAAAAGTTCCTGCTTATGGTATTTTTGGTCTTCATCTCCGTTTTTTATAGTTGTAAAATTCATTAATGCAAATTTCCTATTTGGGGATCTAAGAATCTGCATTGAACCATACACATGAACTTTCTAGGATAACATTCTCAGCAAGGTCTACTTTAACATCGCAACAAATGTACATACTTCTAATCATATCCTTTTATTTATTCTTCCTATTCATCCACCTTAGCATCCTCATATATATAACACTTATTAGCATGCTTATAATTTGCATGTCAACATTATACCCCATATAACATTATCAGTCTTATAAATTTCTGTTAAACTTTCTTATAAGCTTGAGTAAGATTTTTCAAATGTGCAACACACTCAAAAGCACTCTATTTCACCAAACCTACAAGATGCTGTTAATTTCACCTCCCTCACTATTTTGCCGTTACTTTGTACGATCAAACCAAGATATTTGATCATATTGTTCTTCTTTATAACTAAACTTCAATTGTCATCATCAATATTATAACTCTATAATAATTAAACTTACAATCATATTTTTTGTTTTGAATAGACTAAAGACAAATCCTATATAATCTAGAACAACTTGTATCTCAAGATTTGCTTTAACCATGTCTCTAGTATTATCAATATGTATATTATTATATCTATAAGCAACAGATAACCAATGCACCTACAATTGACTGTGTTCTGCAAGAAAACTCATTGCATTCAAAATAAAGCAATGTGAACTATTATTGCTGAACAGTAGATCTATGGTTAATAAAATGTAAAGTAGAAATTATATAAAGCAAGCACCAGATAAAAAGTATACAAGATTACAATTTGTTTATACGGATTTAAAGAAGAACCACTAGCATACTCCACTTAAAGAAATCGAACAGTGAAAGAAAAACAAATTCAGATTAAATAAATTAAAATGCTATAATTAAGTACAAACAATGACAAAAGATTCATGTGATTCAATAAAACTAACTACAGGGGGTTGAATTCAGTAGGCTCATGGGCTAATATTTAAGTATACTGATATATTCAACAATCAAACATAAAATACCAAAAGCAAAACATAAAGGTATAAAAAAATTTGAAAAAATTCAGAAAGAGAGAGCAAACACATGAAAGTGTTGGGTCCTCATATTTCAAATATAAAAACAAGTTTTATGTTTCTAGATTTGGGCTGTGCATTAAATTAAAAAAAAAAGTGGCATAATTTTATATGGATAAAAATCATGCTTTTAGATAATGAACATGAAAGACGATGGCATAAAAATTGAACGAACATTCAGTGACTAATAATATCAGCACAAGAGTAGATGATCTGATTTTAGCTCCTACTGTAGGCATCAGAGCAGCATACTAGAAACATGTATTTTAACTCTGAGAAACCTGATGTCGCCTATAGGTCCCAATTAAAACCAAATGCATCTAACCAAAAGAATGTAGTTTGAAACACATTCGTAAAAGCATGTATAAATAAGCCGTATGTTTAAAATTATTTGTTTAAACAATCAAAAATCATTTAAATCAACGAGAACAAATATACCAATGAAATTAAAATTAATAAAAAAGCCATGTGAAAATACAAGACAAAAATAATAACAAAACATAATCTTGGTCTCCACCGCATATTAAGAATATTATTGCATGTAAAATAGTGTCTGTTTGTCTGATGATACCTAAATGTTCAAATGAAATTAAAATATTTATTCATAAAAAGTAAAACCATAAATAAATTGCAACATTTTAGTGCACAGAAAACTCCAGTCAGAATGACATATATGAAAAAACTTGAGTATTTGATAGGATTATATATAACAAAAGTAGAAAGGATGTTTCCAAAATGTAAAAAGGAAGGCTATTAAAGTGAATATATACGTTAAAAACATGAAAAAAGCATACATAATATGCATGAAACAGGTTGCATTCCAAGTAAATTAAAGAAAATATACCATAACTTCAAAATAATTGCAATTGAGGCAACTGAGTCATACCATTGGGAATATCTTTCAAGAGAGTTCCACGGCCCTAAAAATGACAACATTGATTGATGGGTATTGAATATTTGTATCACAACAATAAAAATGTATGCTCCTGGAAATGAAATATGTGCAAAAATCAAGCGTGCACCTTCTCTATGATGACAGCCTTGTCGGGCCCTTTCTCAATAACCTCTACCAATCTCTCCACAGTTTTTCTCTCACGCACAGGGCGCTCCCTAGAAGAGCCAATAGGAGACGCAGTGTCAATAGTAGCACTCAACTCTTTTGTTTTCTTTTGACTTTCTTTCTTCGGCTTTGCTTCAACTTTGTCCTTAGTTTTGCCTTTGTTGGTAATTCTTTGTCTCCTGTCCTTTTTCACTGTGGAAGACTTCTTCACCTTGTTACCTTGTTTCTTCTCTATATCATCATCATTATCCTCTTCCTCAGAAAGATCCATTTCCTCAGAAGTGCGCACTTCCTCAGCAGCATCCTCTTTCTCTTCATCCATATATCTAACAATAGTTTCTTCTTTCTCATCAGCAGCAAACTTCTTTTTCCCACCCTTAGCCGCCACCTTTTTGGTAACATCAATCTTCCTTTTGGGCTTCACTCGTTCATCATCCCCTTCCTCAGGAACATTCACTTGCTCAGAAGCTTGCATGTCCTCAACAGCATTCTCTTTTTCTTCATCCATATCTTTAACAATAGTTTCTTCATTCTCATCAGAAGCAATCTTCTTTTTCCCACCCTTAGCCGCAACTTTATCTGTATCTTTAATCTTCCCTTTGGGCTTTACTAGTTCGTCAGCTACTACTTCCTTTAAATTACTTTTAGTATCAGTGTTTCCGCCCAAATCTCTCTTTTGTTCATCATCATTAATTTCTTTTGCACCTTGCTTATTTTTATCATTCTTAGATGGTTTAACAATGTTGCCATCATTGTAAGCCTTGCCTTCTGCAAGCTTCTTCTGCATAGCAACTTTTGCATCATTAACACCAATTTTCTCACCATTTTTTGCATTGCCTAAAACTGGGACAGTACTTTTACTTTTAATATCTTCCTTCGGTTCAGCAACAACTCTTTCTGCAGCTTCCATCCCATCCAAAGCAGTTTCCTCTTTGCCATGTTCAACTTCTTCAGCAGTCTTGTTCCCTTCTTTATCCTTAGTTTCCGAAGAAACCTTCTCTTCTTCATCATTGTTATCAGCAGTCTTGTTCCCTTCCTTTGCTTCTTCCAGCCCTTCAGAGCATATTGTTTGACGACCGTTACTTTTTCTATCCATTTCATTGCCTTCTCTTGCATCCTTATTTCCATCCCTGTCTTCTGATTCGTTTTCTTCATTCTCTCCAACTAGATGGAAACTTTCCCTGACATCTTTTTTTTCATTTGCTTCATCAGTTAGCTTAGCATTCTTTATTTGATTTACATCCACACAGTCCTCATTGTCCTTCTTTGCGTCATTCACATCATTCATCTCTCTTTCATCATTAGTGTTATCCTGGCCCTTTTCATCAACATTGTTATCTCTTTCTACACTCTTTTCATTTTCAACATTCTCCACCTCATTCGCATCCTTCTTATCCACTTCATCCTTCATATCCTCAAGTCCCTTTTCTTCCTCAAGCGCTACCTTCGCTACTTCAACATCCTTCCTATCATCTACTTCTTTCTTGTTTATCCCACTAGCTGCTCCCTCTTCAACTTTATTTTCAGTAGAAACCTTTAAAGAAGGGACGTCAGGAGGATCAAACCCATTATCCAGAGAATCTGTTTTTGATTCCAATGCTAATGCAGTAGGGGAATCTGCCATTCTAGTAAAATCAGCTGGTGAAAAAAAACTTTAACAAAGAAACCAAAAACAATAGCACTGAAGAAGTTTTCTTCTGAGTTCTATGCCTGAAATAACAAGGGACAAAAGACAACAAAACATTATCAGTACAATTTTATAAAAGGCAAGCCAATTATACAAAACAAAGGAATGAAGGACAACACAAACCCTAACTAAATACAATATTCAAATTATCCAAAAATATTAATTTAGATGCGTTGCAAATTGAAAATTCCAGGTAATAAGGTTTTCCACATCATCAGTTGCTCTGCAAAACTGAACCTTCAACACGCCTAACGTTGGTCAATGAAAAAATAATTCACAGACCCTAAGAAGGAAGTACCTTGAATTAACACGAGCATAAAGATACAATTTTTATAGCATTTGAAACGTGAATTCTTCCATTAAAAGCAAAAAAATAGACAACCCGCTACAGGAATAAAATGCATATCTAGTAAAGCGCAAAATCGACCAAAGGGACAAAAGCAGGGCCTCTAGGGCAGCCTAACAGAAAACAGAAAGCATAAAACTTGGAAACAGAGATTGCACGGGTCCAACAAATTCAACCAAAAGTAATACAGAAACTTCCTAGCACTCCCCAAACCCTAGCTCTCACAACGCCAAGCTGTAAAACCCCGCAGTAAGATCCAATTTTTAATAAAACAAAGCCCTAGAAAGTCCTACCATATGAAAAATTCAGGAGAAGGAAAAGCTGCTTACAAAGCAACACTGACGCAGAGGATAATTCGTTCCTGTTCCTGCTCTGGCTCCTCTAGACCCAGCGGAGTAGAATAAGAATAAAAATGGAGGATCTCTCTCTTTCCCTCCACGCACAAAAGCTCCTAGTTTTTTCACCTTTTCACCCCTTCTAGACCTTCAGTTTATATGGCGGATCTGAGTCCTGATTCCATTCTGATTTACCTCTCCCCGACTCCGACGGTCGCACTCGCAGCCCTCAGCTCGTTATATAGCCCTCACTTCTCACGGCAAGTTCACGTGATACTTAGATTATTTAGCATACCCGCTCTTGGGTTGATCCAGTAGCCTTCAAGTCTGGCTTTAGATTTCCATAGGAATTAACATGAGCTCATCTCTCTGCCACTGCGGTTCTTCATAAAGTAAGCCCATTAATTAATCCATACATAAACTTAGCCAACCTTAGATCTAAGAAACGTTGAATCTTATCCTTGATTATAATCTGATGAAGATTTAAAATGACTTGTGATTGCTAAACTTATTTGAAATTGATCCTCTCAAGATTTTAAAGAAATTAGGAATCTTGGTGCTATTATTCTAAAAAAGCCTAATTCTACTTAATTTTGCGTCTACTTAATTTAACCTTGAACTTCTAGTTAAGAGTGATTAATGGTCAAAACATATTGATCAAATACTTGATCAAAACTATTAGGGTAGAACTTTAAGAATATAATTTGATCATAGTAACTCTTGAGATTTGGCTTTAAGACTTTAAAGAACTTTAATTTTTACATTTTCCTAATATTATAGTAAACTCTAATAAATGTTATACTTACTTGAACTTAATTTGGGAGATTTAACAACTTATATTGCTAAAATTAACTTAATTAAAACATATAATTAATTTTTATAAAGATAAAAAAAAGAATTAAATTGTTTATACCAAAAACTTTATAGTGTCATACCAACTATCTGATATAACATTGTCTTCAAATACTTTTTAATGTGCCTAAAAACTCTAATATTGAAGTTTGAATAGCTCTACTATTTAGTAAATGTAAAATAAAACTTTCTTAAAGCTAAGCTTTTGGGTGAGCATTCAAAAGATTTTAAACTTACACTAAGATTAGATCTTTAAACTTAAAATGAAAGCTTAGCTATTATTATAGGGAGATTTAAATGGTTAATAATAAATACTTTGTTACACTTATTAAAAGAGTAAGTGTGACAAAGTAATTTCTTTTAAAATACTCATATGCTAATGACATTTTTAATTTTTATATTAATTTTACATATAATTTTATTGAGATTATTTCTATTAAATAAAAAATATTAAATTAATAACTATTTCACTAAATAATAAAATTGTCAATAAATTAATATATTTTTACTCAATTTAATGTATATGAATCTCTTATAAAATTTTTTATTTTTCCATATTAAAGTCTTATGATTTAGGGTAATTACTTTTTTTTTTTGTTGAATTTTAAGTAAGTAGATTAGTGGTTTAACTGTTTTATGTTTTGGGCATATTAAACACCTCTATTTTATTTTTTTTTATACTTATTGATATACTTATGTTTATCAATATACTTATTATAATTATCATGTAAGTATATAACTATAGGGATGTTTGGTATGCTGACAAATATGTGCTAAATAATATTTTTTGAAGAATTTAGAATTATAATATTTGGCATAAAGAAAAAATGGGTTAAAATAAAATTTTGAAGTAAAAATTTTACCCCATTATAAAGCCTCAGTATAAAAGAATTTCAATCAAATCGGCCAAAATTCAACTTTACATGGAGCATTCTCTCTTGTGATGTGCTTGAGAGACGAATGAGTGACCAATCGAAGGCATTCGACGAGTGCAGCGTTCGATCTCTGGCAACCAAAGGTCTTATTTTGATTTGGTCTATCACTGAAGACCTTCATTTGATTCGGAAGAAGCAACATCCCGCCCAGGACATGAAGGATGAGGGCGATGGATGCGGGCGATGCGGAGGGGCAGATGGGATTGGCGGATGCTTTGGAACAATTCATAGTTGTTACTTGAATTTTAATCACCATATTAGCTTAAGAACCTCTCAATTTGTAATAGCACGAAACTCTTAAGCGCCAATGTATAGTCCGCTTTGGCCTGAAATATCTCATAATTTTGCCCTCAGAAGATAACTTCCCAGCAGATCACCCATCTTGGGAGTGCTCTGTAGCGCCCCGTCCCGTCACCGTGCGCAAAAGACAAGTAGTAAATCAGCTCGGCGATGGAGCGGTGCGCTACTCGGGAGGACGAGAACAAGCAAAACTCATCTTCCTGAATAGGCTAGAAGACTGAGTCATACTAAAGGCTGCTGACTCGAACCTAAGAGTAGGATCGAGAGCCAATACTTAAGATGAAAGTAGAATACTTATCTTAAGTATTAGGCTAATACGTATATTGGATTTAAAGGAACAAGTAAGGATCTGTAATAACCCAGGTTGTTACTTGGCTCAATTAAGACTAATCTAAGTCTTAATTAAGGTTCTAAGTCACTAATTAAGTAATTTAGAACTCATATCTAAAACATAGGTCAAACCAGAAGTCAACTGAGTCAAAAATCAGAAATTATTGAAAATCTGACTTCATAATTGCGTTCAGAACACTCAAATTAGCTAGGAGTGAAGTTTTGGAGGCATTTGAAAGTCGTTGGATTTTCGTCGAATATTTTAATATTATTTAAATACCTGAAAATTCAAATAAATAAATACTCGTCGAAATGAAAATCCGAGTGCGCCGTTGCATTCCTCACCCCTTAATTAGCTAGGGGTGATTTATTGGAAATTTTTGGAATGCATTTAGTTGGTTAATTTTAATTAATAAAATAGGTTTGAAAATAATTAAAATAATAATATTTTATTTAAATGAATAACGGCGCCGTCCATTTAAAATTAAGCGCCGTTAATTTATTTTGTTCTGTCCACCGTTTGGATTGGACGGATCTTTTGATTTGTCCGATCTGAGATCGGACGGTCGAGCCATCGCCTTCCTCTTTCCCTACGCGTGTCACGCGGGCGACTCCTCTCGCCGAAACCCTTCGCTGCGCGTCCTCATTGCTCCAGATGGCTGCTTCCACTGATGATAAGAAGCCTAATTTAAGCCTGCAATCTTTTCTACTCGCTGTTTTGAGGAAAATTTGAACCCGAGAAGTCGAGATGAGCCTGTATCGACCTTTCTTTTATTCAGACCGTCGAGTTCGAGGTACTTCTATACCTTAAATCTTGAGTTTAATCCTCAATATTTTGTTTTGAAATCATGCTTACAGTAGTGGATTAGCCTATAACCGGGTTTGATCGTGTTCAATCGCACCCGATCTTGTGATTTGCCTAACCCTAATTTCTTCGGCGCCTCATCGCGTGAGAAGACGAAGCGACGCCCTAACGCTACCGGACCGGATCGAACCCGTCTGGTTCGCATTTTCTGCGAACCGGACACATATATGCATCCCGTAAGGCATGGTATGGGTCCTGTAAGCCCCGCTGTCGTTCCCGGGTTCGACCACGTGTCGATACCAATGGATGACAGCCGATCCCGTGATTTAAGGCTGTGGGGCCCACCGTTCTCTGCTCTGCCAATGAGATCGTGCCACGTGTCCTGTAGATATTATATATAAACGTTTATATATTTATAACGTTTAATTAATTTAAAACAAAATTATATATAAATCAAATCAGAATAATTAAAACAGAATTAATTAATTAATTAAATCAAATCTTCAAACCCTAATATCTTGCAAAATACAACTCCAAAATATACAAAATTATATACCATTGGATTCAGCAAAAATAGAAGAATAATTTGGCACTATTAATTTTGCTGTAGGACCTGTATTTAGCAAAGTGATATCTAGGGTATTAAATTAAGTCCAAATAATATTACAAAATTTAATTAGCCCATAACTTTGTACCCAATGATTCAAACATACTCAATATGGGTCTTAAAGTGATTAAAAAACCATAAGGATTAATTTGGTAGTATTCATTTTGCTATTTAGATTAGTATTTGCCTAATCATATTTAGGGCCTAACCCTAATTACCTTAATTAGACCTGGAACTTTAATTGACCATAACTTGGTCAATTAAGCTCCAAATTGAATGATCCAAATATCAATTTAAATCAGAAAAACTTAATTAACAGTAATCTATAATAATATTTTTGATCCAACGGTTAGATTTGCTAATCACCCTTAATTACTCTAAATTTTGATTAGTGAATATTAGCAAATCTAATAATCCAAATTGAGTGATTTAAGTTTCAGAGGACTCTTGGAGTCATGTAGAACCTAGCTGTAAGGTTGGATTAGTATTTGAGTGATTAATTTTACTAATCACTCACTAATCACTAAATCCTAATTAGGTCATAACCTAATCAAATTAGATCCAAATTGAGCCTACCACATGTCATTATAATCAGTGGACTAATTGTAAACCATAGCCACTGATTTTACTCAATTTGGATACTAATTGGCAAAGTTATGATTTTTGACCCATAATTAAGGATTCCTTAATTATCTTTTAACCTTAAATCTTGTATTGGCCATAACTTGGTCAATACTTATTAGAATTTAACAAATTTAGATTCTATGGAAAGCTTAAATAGTAAATAGCAATAATTTGAAAGAAAATTTAACTTTCACTTAGCCAAATTACTAATTTGCCCTTATGAGTCAAATTCACTAATTTGACTTCATATAGCTTAATAATCACCCAAAATTAATTTAGCTACTGTCTAATCTTACATTAGACAGTAAGAATCACTTTTTAAAAGAAAATTTCAGAATTAAAACCCTAGATCAAAATTTGATCTTTTGAACCCTTAAGTAGGGGCAAAAATGGTAATTTTGCCCAAATTTAGGGTTTAGCATCTTAAAGCCCTAAAATCATTTTATAATCATTAAAATCAGTAAATATAATGATTTATAGCAGAAATTAGTTAAGTTCAAGCCTAAATTAGATTTTAATTTAAAATCTCAATCTTAGCCCTTAAAAAAAATTCCTAAATCTTAAGTGAGTGGTTTCTTCTTTCTTATTCATTCTTAGATCTTTTCTTAGGTCTTTATAACATTAGTTAGGATGTGTATCTTGAGAAATACTCTTAGAAATTAAGAGCTTTAATTCCTAGGATTAGGAATAGATCTTAAGTTAGAATTCATCTATTGAGTAAATTAGGTTACTCAATAAGTGAAACCTTGAGTTTTCTAGTTTATAGATTTTCTTAATTTATTAAATAATTATTTGATCTTTAAACCCTAGAATTAAGAATAGAGATCTATCCTAATGAATTGATTTATCATTAGGACTTTCCTTAACTTAATCTGTGAGATTTGGGTTTTAAACCTTAGATCTTTAGTTATACATTTGGATTAAGTGATTAGACCCCATTATCTAGAGTCTAATTCTTAATCTTTTCATCTTGATTTGGCTAATCAAGATGAGATTTGGGGTAAATTAAATTACAAAATTAGGTCGATGATTTATTCATTTTAACCAAATAGTCATCTTTTGATTAAGATATAGCTAGGACTTGGCCAGTCCTAACTATCTTTAACTAGTAGGATTTGTGATTCTAAGTTACAAAATGTGTAAGAATTGATGATTCTGAAACTTATGTAACTTAGAGTAGATAGAACAAATAAAGTAGACAATAACAGATTTTACCTGTGTTTTAGATAGAGTTTCTTGCTCACTTTGATTTTGATGCTTCGCATTTCTTGATTTTGAGTTTATCACCTTGAAACATATATTATGTACTTAAGATATTTGATAAATATCTTATGTCAACTTTGAATATTCATAAGCAGCATTATGTTTTCCTTTTATAAGTGGTTTGTAAGGTGTAGCTTGATTAGTATACCTCTTCGATCAACTCGTTCGGGTCGGCAACCTTGTCGAGGGTTTAATGTCCGACAGTCTATGACCATGCCTAGTCTGTGAGATAGGATGGATAGACTCTTGCCATACTGATTATAGAGTTAGGATTCTGATATGGTTATACTAATTTAAGTACACTTACATTTGGTTCTGTCTTACCTCATCAGGCTAAGAGTTTTAGTGATACTCAGTTTAGAGCTTCTATCTTAAGCCCATCAGGTTAAGATTTGCTGAGTGTGCTTTCAGTTGAGTGGCTTGGACAGTCACTGTAGTTTTCAGTTTTCAGTTATTACTTTTACTTGTATATTCTGCATTTCAGCACTATTTTACTTACAGCTTTTCTGCATGTGTTTCTATATAGGATGCTAGTCTTACTTACTGTTTTCATATGTACACCTAGGATGTTAGTTGCTTTCAGATTTATACTGTTCAAGTTCTGTATGTCACTTAGCATAATCTTGTTGATTATAAACATATTTAGGCTGTATTTTCTTTTCAGTTTTGTCTAGTTTTCCTTTTTGCTTTCCTATCTTTATTGCAGTTGCTTGGAGGAGGTATGTGCGTACTTCCTAGTTGCTTTAGTTATAAAATATTTATTTATAACTTTATACTGTTCTTTTTGTACGCTTTTCTGCACCTATTTGCTCCAGTTTCTGGTTTATGGTGATATTCAAGTAACTTAATAAAATTGTTTACCCTAAAATGTGCTTAGATAATAGTCTAACCAGTTTTTCTTTTGTTGGCTAGGGCCCTACCATTATGAAACTAATAATGGCAGGTTCTGAGTTTATTAAAGCAGTTGATCCAGTGGAGAGCTTGCCATTGGAGGAGGAACCCGTTCCTGAAGACATATAGTTTTAGCTTTTTTTCTGCCCATGAGATTGAGAGTTATTTTCAGTCATTTTTAAACTATTCAAATTATTATAATAATACAGGATTAACTTTACTTTTCAGCTCTTTACTTATTCTGTATTGTTGTATTTATACTGTATGGATGGATGTTATATTTTTATTGCTTCCGCACTCTGAGTTCATGTATAGTCATTTAGTGATAATACGTTGGGATGAATGGCAAAGTCCTTATTTAAGTTGGATTAGAATATGTGTCTAATCCAATTCTAAGTGGGGACCTTGTCATCTGGTGACCCCTCCACCGTAATCATGTTAACTTAAGAGTTAACAGGACTATGGCGGGGCAGGGCCACCATAGGATCCAACATACGTTATCAATAAATCAACATTTTCAATATACTAATCACATCACAATACTAAGTATAGTAGTATAACAGAGTGCGGAAGCTAAAGCATATCATCCAGAATATATTCATCACAGAGCAGTATGTAAATATTCGTCTCAGAAAAGAAATGAAAAGTACATCCAGAGTTATTATAAACTGATTTAGCATACGAAAAATAATGTAACAATCCAAAGCTTGTTATCTGTCAATTAGTGATCTAATTGACTCTAAATCTCTTTCATTACTCTCATATTAGAGTTAAAAGTCTTCACTTCAAATTTCGTGTAATTTGGAGACCGTTTGGTAATTACCAACGTTTCCTGGTTTTCAAATAATTCTGAAGAAACATAAATTATTTAAACATCAGAATTAAAAATGGAGTCCATCATTGGACTCAGGAGCTCCAAATTAGCTAAAAATATTATTCTGGGAATTTTTGGAAATCGTTGATTTTCCCGAATTTTTTGCTGAATTTCGATCGCTCAAAAATTTTCGTTAAAATTTGGATTCCAATTTAAGTCAAATAAAAATATAATAAAAATATTTTCTTATAAAGCCTAATGAAAGGATCCTACTACAAAAATTTGAGCGCGTTTAGGATCTCGAATTGTCTTGAATAAATTCATGAAATTTAAACTTTAAAGGCTAATAATATGAAAAATATAAATCGGAATTTGAAAATTTTTGTATATCTAAATTAAGCATCATATGTGGATGTTATATTTTAAGTTTTGTCAAGTTTTGAGTTTTCGATTTATCGTAATTAATTTTCTAAGTTTTTCACTTAAAAATTAATATAAAATAAAATACTTGTCCAAATTCAATAATTCTTGAATGCGTGCGTTTGTTTCGTTGAGACGGTCGTATTGATACTATTTATAATTTTTGGAGCTCAAATGACTTCAGATCTTGGCTCAGAAATTCTAGCCGTTTGTTTTAATCCAACGGCTAATATAAGATCCTAGATTTACTTATATAATCTCATCTAACCTAATTCATCCTTATTAAATTCTTCTATTCAGCTGACACTTCTTCCTCCTCACGCGATAAAGACGAGCCCCCTCATCCATATCTCTCGAGCAAGCGAGAAGAGAGGCGATGACGCGTGGATTGCGCCGCCCTTCGCTCCAATGGGAAGGCTCGAACCCATGTCGCCTCTACTCCTTATCTTCGAATATTCAACCTCTCGGCAGGAGCCTTGATCCAAAGACGAACCTTCCACTCGTCGAGTCCTCCCTCGTCTCCAAGTCTCCTCTAACCAAGAACTTTCCAAGCCGAGCTTCTAAAGCTCGCCGAACCTCTTCCATCTCACCGGATCTCAAAGAGCAAATGTACGATCACTCATATATCTTCCTATTTCATAAATTCATTAAACGACTATTTTAATCAACCATATAATGAAATAGATTGTTTGAAAGCAGATTAAATTCTTAGATGTCGTTCAATCTCGATGTTTCTTTCTCTATTTCCCGTTAAGGTTTAATGACATTAAAAAGGCATTAAAGTTTATTGAATGGATTAATAGATTCATTTCAATATTAATTACACATGATTAATTGCTATTTCTCCTTATTTCATATGGAAATTTCTTTGTATTTTAGAGAACTTTGATTTGATTTATAAGTTCTAATAAATAGGATACGATTTTCTGAGTATTGCTGTATATAATAGATAATGGATTTCTTACAATACTACTTAATTTACCTCTTAGTTCGAATTGAACTTGAGAAGAGACACGCTGATTTGATTACTGAATCGTAATAAAGATCTAAATCACTTTGATAAAGTTATCCATTATTTATTCCTCAAATGAATATTACTTAACTTGAATTTTTTTTTAGTAAAACTTAAAGTAAGAATTCATGTGCTGAATGGTTTTAAAAGAATTATATGTTCTTTGCAATGCTATATTTACTTTTATTATTACTTATAATAGATTTCAACTGCTATTTTATTTGAGGAAAATTTATATTGTTCAATTGTTGAAAGAACGTTCAATAAATCTAAATTCAGTTGCAACTTTATTAGGTTGATAAAATTCTTTTTACTGAAAATCAATAACTAGCTCAAATAAATTCGTATACATAATTAATTTATGAATGAATTTGTAAATTTAACAATTAATAAAATTAAATCATATCTAATGGCATGATTCCTACTCCAATAATGTCATATATAACCAATAAACTTTTGTTTATTGATGCTAAGCAATTGAAATTTTTAAGGATGTCATAATTTCATTCCAAATAATCTCTTAGAAATAATTATATATATATGATACGTTTGACTTTCCTATTTGAGAATATGATTGAGAGTAAACTATGTAAATCTATCATTTGTTGAAAGAATAATGTAGCATGAAGTGAGACAAGTCATCTTAGAGAATTTTTAGTTTTCCAGCAAGATTTAACTGTGCACTCTATCAATACATGATTGCTATAACTTGAAATTTATACTCAGCTTCAGCAAAGACATATATAATCATATGTTTTGCCTTTCACCATTAGTTGTTCAGCATAATGAACACTGGCAATTTTACTTGTCAAATTCTATTTGAATCTTAAGTTGATATTAAACGTCGCTGATTTTTTATAAGTATTATCTAAATCAAAATAAATTGTTATTATGAATATACATACGAATAAAAGAAATTCTTAAGAGAAGAATCAAGTATATATATAATCACGTTCTTTTACATGTGTGTACAAAGTACTTGTTAGTCATAATGGTATACCTTTTCAATTACGATATTTCTTTAAGTATTTTGTTTATGATTTTGACTGTAAATCGTTTATTCAATTTGTTATAATATAATTCCATAATACATATGCTGTAGTTGTAGGCGAAATGTTAAGTTGTATCTTCAAAAACATTGATATTCATTACGATACTATTTGAACTTTCAACTACCTTACAAAATGCTGAAACAAATGTGGGTATTAGTTGTAATAAGAGATTAATGAGATGAGCGATTCAATGTTATCAAATGCTACCATGTAAATACATTAGCCTCATACCTTGCCATTAAATAAATATGAGGTTAATGGGATTTAGAATGAATGCTGTAATTGCCTCTATTAGTATCATATGATGCTGTGTATTAATTGAGAATAAATTGTTACTATTTAAAGTAAAGAAAGAACACTTATCAAATTTCAATATATTATCTTTGCAATCATTTATTTTTAGTATATTAATGTTATGAGATTCACATGCTCATATTCTCTTATTCGAATTCTATACTATCAATTCTGCCAATTAATTATAAGATCAAAAGTTGTATGTATTCTATAAAATCTCAATGTAATTTTATGAGAACAAGTGTTGTCACTTATTTCAAGATAAAGTAAGTGATGCCCATTAGTTATAAGAATAAATGATGTCATCTTTGTTTATAAAGTCAGATGCTGCCACTTAGTTGTGAGATGCAAGAACTGATAAATGTTATTGTCAATTTATGATTAAATGCTGTCATTTTTAACATGAGATCAAATACATGTTGCATTTATTTTAGAAGTAATAAGATGTCGCCATTCCTTTTAACAAATCACATATTATTTTCCAATGGAATAAATGCTGTTATATTGACATGAAATTTGGAGGTTCAAATTGTTGCCATCTTTTGTTCCTATGGGAGAATCAAATGTTTTTGTTAAATTATTTGGTATGGGTTGAGCATAAATTCTTATATTTCATATATGTCATATAGATTCATTAATGTCAATTAATGTAAGTAAGGGTAAGAGATGCCATCATTCAGGTGATTAAATATTACCATTTTTAGTTTAATAAGATTATAAGTAGTTTAATGTTATCAAATGCTGCCACATACATATACATTAGCATCATATCTTTCCATCAAATAAATATGGAATAAATATGAGTATAGAAGTTGATATCATATGCTGCAATCTTCTATTCTTATGAAGGATCACATGTAATCATATGAGTTCAATTGTATAGATGAAATGAATCCATGTGACAAATGTTGTTATCAAAAGAGAATATATGATGCTAATTAAAATTAGCATAAATCAAATGCTACCATAAGTCAAGAGCTGCCATCATTAGAAGATTTAAGCTGTTGTAATTATAAATCAATTTGCTGTCATTTATTTTATTTTAAAGTCAAATGTCATAAGAAATCAATTGCTATTTGTGAATTTATGAGAACAAATGATGCCATGTACATTAGGAACTCAAATTGATACTACTTGAGTTGAGAAATTTATAAGTTGTTATGTGTTTCAAATGCTATCATTTACCTTACAAAGATATAAATGCTGTCTTGAACTTATATCCAAATGCTACAATTACATGAAAAGTGTAGTAATGTAAAGTATGAATCAAACTGCTGCCATTACTTTAATTAAACTGAAATAATCAAATATTGTCATTCATTTTTAAGGAAAATCAAGTGTGCTGGTTAGTTTATAAGATTCAAATGCTGTCATGTAAATATATGAATCTCATGTTGTCATCTAATGTAATAATGAGTGTTGTCACTTATATAGAATTGTTATGTTGATAAATAGATGAATATGAGAATTATGGAATACTAGAATAAATGTTGTTATTTCTTTTATTAACATCATATGTTGACATGTATATATGTATGAATCAAATGCTGCTATGTATTATATGGGATTTAAATGTCATCATCTAAAGAAATAAGAGAACAAATACTGCCATTTGTTTCATTGTGAATCAAATGCTTTTAGTTAAGCTGATGAAATTGAATGCTATCATTTCTTTAATTAAAATATCACATGCTGCCATCTATTAGTATGAGATCAAATGTGAATACAAGTTGCCTTTCATATTAGAGTAAGATTAAATGTGATTAAGTACTTCTATTCCTTATAAATAAAATCATATACTCCCTTTCATTCTAATGTAAGAATAATGGATTATATAAGAAACAAATGCTGTGATAGATTTTAAATGATTATTACTTCTTTTATATTTAAATGCTAAACTTTAATGTTATTGTTCCTTATAGGTTGAGTTATAAATTAATATCAAAAGAAATGTTGTGCTAAATGTTGATATCTTATGGCTTGATAAGCCAAATGATGATTGCTTCTATAAAATCTCTAAATTAAATTATGCATCTTTTATTAATTTCATAGATGCTTGATATATGATGTATGAATTATAGGTTAGTAGACTGTTTTGTTTAAATTTATGAATTATTAGAACTGGAAATGAGCAATCCTATAAAAAGGATTGAACTCTATTTTAGAACTGGAAATAAATACTATTTTAAAATTAAAAATGAGCAATCCTATAAAAAGGATTGAACTCTATTTTAGAACTAGAAATAGTCAATGGATTGACTTATATTTGATTGTGAAAATTGTTTATTTGAACAAAAATAAAGGAGATTCTGCCGAAATTTCCAAGAATTTTAAGACTTAGAATATTTTAAAATTTTAGTATTCAAATCGATGTATGCATTTCAAATGGTTCACTTTTAAACTTTAGTTTCTTTCCTTTTTAAGATTTGGATAAGTATTTCTTTTATTTAAATTATATTTTTAAATTCAAAATTATATGGGAATGAACATACATTCATTCTACTTCTATTTAGAATTGACTTAAGATCTGATATCTTTAAGTCAATGTGGAGATTAATTAACTCCAATTATAGAGTAAATCATTAAAAATTTAGATAACAAAAAGATATCACATATATTTATAATTTTCTATTGAAAGCTTGCCTAGTTTTGAGCCTCTTTCCTTGAACATTCATTCAAGAGCATTGTGCATAAATAAAGATTTTTCTTAAAATTTTAAAGGGGAATGCCTTATGGCAATTTAAGTACAAAAGAAAGCGCTTATATTAGAACTTCACATTTTATGGAGGGTAAATGTGAATGTTCATCTTCCCCACTGTATCTGGTTAAGCAGACGTGCTTAACTCCTCGCCTATTCTGTTGTGTACTCCCATAGAATGAGGTATTTCTAAATGTAATTTTAATTAAAGATATAAGAGTTCTTTTACAAATTGTAAGATCTCTTCATAACTGTTTAGTTATGCTTTCATATCATAGTTCTAAACTATGATTATCTTAGATTGAGAATCTAAGATATTTCCTCATTTCCTTTAGCTTTACACTCTCTATTTTCAGTATTGTGTATTGCTTACTTCAGTTTAATTTGAATACAGTGTATGTTGCTTAACTTCAATTAATGCTTCACTGTATGTCAATTGCTTACTTAACATAAATTTCATTTGATCATATATTACTTTCATTTTATGTACATAGCAGTTTTTAGCCTTTAAAATGCTTTCTTTACCAATTTTTAATAATAGGCTAGAACTTTATTAAAAGTAAGTATTTTTACTCAGCTTATATCATACTATTTTTCTTATAGTTATGCTTACTTCACTTTCCCATACTTTACAGCTTTTATAGCACCGCTGCTTACTTTAAATTATAAATTATAATTGTGATATCTTGTTAATCTAAAAATATAGCCAATTTTAAAATGTACTTAGACTGTTTAGTCTAACTACACTTTTCTTTTTCTTGGCTTTGCCCTATCATATTTAAATACCAAAATATGATAGATCAAGAGCCTTTTTATTCAGGTGATGCATGTCCAAGTACGTGAAGGACTTATAAAGAAATTTGCTTCTGCTTAATTTTATCAGATTACTTGTTTAGTGAGAGAGATGGTAATTTATATATTGCATTTTTTTTCTCTTACTTTTAAAAGATTTGTAATAATTAGATTATAAACTATTTAAGTTACTTTTGCTTATATTTATTTGTGTTGTATCTTTTATGTTTGAAATTGTTTGGGATGAATGAGTGGATTTATCTAATTTCTATCATTGTAAATATTTGCAATATTGCATTTATATGTATCTTCATTCATTTATTTAACTTAACAAATGCTCAAAAAGTGACTTGGCCACTTAGCTCAACACTTGAATAGTTTTCTTCTAATCAAGTGTTGGGTGCTAAGGTAACACCCCAATATTTGGATTAATCTTCTATCCAATTATTGGGGCCGTTACAGTTGGTATCAGAGCCAAGGTTGAGAACGTTAAGTTAAAAAGAGATAACCACTCATCAAAGTCAACAACACAGAAAGGTAAAAGTACTTAAAGAATATCACCTTAGAAAAGTGAACAAACTTTAAATTCAATAATTAATAAAATCTTATTTGAATTAAGTGATTCTAAGATAAAATAATATGGAATCTGAACTAGAATATATTTCTAATTCTGTTCAAAATTGTAATCCTTATTTCCTTACTATAATTTTTAAATAATTTCTATGTGAATCTTCTCTTTTCCAAGCTTCCAATTTTCTTTTCTTAATCTTCTAAGAATGGATTATAATCAGATAAATCCTTTTCTATCAACAAATAAAGAAGTTGAATCTTTTGTCCCACCTCCTAATAAGGATATAAGGGAGTTAATGCAAAAGATTTAAGTTTTGGTTGAAACCCAAGCAAGGGCGGCTAAGAGGATTGCTTCTATAATTGCTCCCTTTCGCCCATCCTCAACCTTTCCACCTTCATATCTTCTATCATTCATTCTCTCTACATTTTTGTTTTTACTTCATACTTTTAATTTTCATTAGTTGTAATTAGAGTTTATTTTCCCTATTAAATGAACTCTAGTTTTAAGAACCAACATTGTGTCACTCTTTGCATTAAGAGTGCTTGTCACTCCTGCATTTCAGTGAGTAATACATTTCTTTAAATTTTTAGCATTACAACCTGAGTAATACTTAGATAATGCAAATGCCAATTTAAGATTTGATCAATTAAGTCAGTATAATGTTGTAACAATCTTCTCTAAGAAAAGAAATTCCCTTAGAATAGGATGAAAGCCTAGGGTCTTCATAAGTATGGCTTGACCTTTGATCATGTACACTAGGAAGTATCTCTAGACGGTGAAGATGTGTTAATTAAGATATTAAAAGTACTGTATCTTTGGAGGCGACGATTTTCCTAGATTGGCAAGAGAATGGTTTCATCACAATACTTTGGTATTGGATGCCATTAAATGTCTCTAAAATACTTTGGCACATCCGGACCACGGCACGACCGACGATCGATCGCTACATGTTCACCGTGATCAGACACACCGAATGGGACCCGAAGCCCCCTGTGAGACGGTTCAGATTGACCAGACCTTACTCACCCGAGAGCTCCTCTACTGGAGCTACTATGGAGAGGTAATTGTGATGACCTACTTAAGTAGTAATAAGTGAAACTCTTAAACATCGAGGCGCCTTTTCAAATAATGGTGGAGTTCCTGATAAGAACTCCAAAGTTAAGCGTGCTCATGTAGGAGCACTCCTAGGATGGGTGATCTGCTGGGAAGTTATCTTCTGAGAGCAAAACCGTGAGGCATTTCAGGCCAAAGCAGACAATACCTTGGCATTTAAGAGTTTGGGCTGTTACAAATGGTATCAGAGCAAACCATAAAGTGTCAGATAGGAGCTAAGTGTCATACGGGGCAAAGTACCACTTCATATGAGCAGCCTCTTGAACCTATGATGGTTAAAGTGCTACATGGTTGTGGGTACCTCTTGTGCCTATAGGGGTCACCTCTAGTCCTATATACCCAATGGATGGTTCTTGGATCTGTGTGTGGATACTGACGAGGACGTCAGTTACTTAAGTTGGGGAGATTGTGATGACCCACTTAAGTAGTAATAAGTGAAACTCTTAAACATTGAGGTGCCTTTTCAGATAACGGTGGAGTTCCTGATAAGAACTCCAAAGTTAAGCATGCTCATGTGGGAGCACTCCCAGCATGGGTGACATACTGGGAAGCTATCTTTTGAGGGCAAAACCGTGAGGCATTTCAGGCCAAAGTGGACAATACCTTGGTACTTAAGAGTTTGGGCTGTTACAGCAATTCTCCCCACAGAGGCCACACCAGACCTCGGGCTCGATCCCCATACCATCAGGGAGATGAGGTGAATCGAAGCCCTCTGGTCTGAGGACCTGGGATGGTCTGGATCATCGAGTCCTTACTCGACCGAGGCGGTCCTTACAGGACTTAGCTCGATCGATTGTATCGGGACTAGCTTAGGTCCTAGCTACGATCACATTATGTTCGAAATGATGATACACAAGCATATGAATCAAATGGAAGAAGGTTCGAGCCTCATTGGCTCGAAACCAGCAAGCTGGGGTACCTGATTCGACGGGGAAGCTCGGGATGGTCGACTGGGACTTTGGTTGGCCTTGGCTGAGCTTCCAGACACTTCAAAGGGTCTTGAACACCAGGAGAGCCTACTATCAACAGTTCGGGAGCTCCTGGATCGCCTACGCAAGCTCAGACATATGACAATGGCGGAAGAGAGGACAGAGATGAATTGAGGGAAATTGAGCAGCAAAGCAGCATAGGGAGGATTGCGGAGGCTATTTATAGCCTCAGACGAGCTTAGGGAAGCTTCTGGAGGCTCAGCTCGGGCTGGGGAAGGCCCGAGAGGTCGGGCCATGGCCGAGCTCTCGAATTTCCAATTCTAGCTCGGCCAGGTCACGAGGCCCGAATGGGGTCTCTAACCATTCCTGGGAGGTTCCTAACGGCCCTGCTGAGTTGGAGGCGCGAGTGGCAGACCGGATGTGCAGCTGGAAGTACGGGGATTTTCCCTGTCGGGCGCGGGCGTGGTGAAGACGAAGGTCCACAGTGCCGGGACCTTCGGATGCCGTCTGATTTATCGATCAGATGGCGCTACGGCTGGGATTGTTTGGATCCTAACGGCTGATTGCTGGAGCGATCCTGGCCGTAGGATCCATGGGATGGATCTAACGACAGATCCGCGATCTAGCGAGATCAAATCCCGATCGTTGGTTGAAAAGGCGCGACAGCTAGATGTGCGGATCGCCCGCGGTCCGCACAGCGGATCCTGGCCGTTTAATCAGGTATAAGGGTAGATTTGCAAAATCAAATTGTTAGAAACCCTTTTATACAATTAGACCATTTTAATTAAATGTGAATTATGGCCTAAATAATTTCCAAATTGCACCAAATTTTCACCATTAACTAATTTGGGGGTGAGGAATTCAAAAATGCAATCAAAATTTAATTTTAAGATCAAAATATTTTGGGTCTAGACTAGGGCATCTAGACTGATCAAATATCATTTTGGACTTAGAGAAGTCCTATGGACTTCAAATTTTTAGGATATGATTCATTCGATGTTCTAAAAGCAATGGAATTAAAATAAATGATTACTTAGACTATAGCTTAGTAGGGTAACAACCTAGAGTTTTTACATGCTCCCACATGAGCACGCTTAACTTTGGAGTTCTTATCAAGAACTCCACCATTATCTGAAAAGACGTATCGATATTTAAGAGTTTCACTTATTACTATTTAAGTGGGTTTTCACAATCTCCCCAACTTAAGTAACTGACGTCCTCATCAGTATCCACACATATATCCAAGAACTATCCATTGGGTAGATAGAACTAGAGGTGACCACTACAGGCTCAAGAGGTACCCACAATCATGTAGCACCTTAACCATCATGGGTTCAAGAGGCTGCTCACATGAAGTGGTACTTTGCACTGTATGACACTTAGCTCATATTTGACACTCTATGGTTTGATCTGATACTATTTATAACAGCCCAAACTCTTAATTACCAAGGTATTGTCCGCTTTGGCCTGAAATGCCTCACGAGTTTTGCCCTCATAAGATAACTTCCCAGCATGTCACCCATCCTGGGAGTGCTCCCACTTGAGCACGCTTAACTTTGGAGTTCTTATCAGGAACTCCACCGTTATTTGAAAAGACGTCTCGATGTTTAAGAGTTTTACTTATTACTACTTAAGTGGGTCTTCACACAATTAGTCTTAAAATAGTCTTAAAATAAAAATCATTTCATGCAACAACACTCCTTAAGGCGAGTGCAGCTGAGGAGTCAAGCACCTTTGCAAAACTAAATTTGCAATTAAATGCACCGGAATTGAAAATGGAATAATTAAATGCACCGGAAAAATGAAATAATTAAATAATCGTCGGAATTGAAATCCGACTTCGTTGTTGAATTCATCACCCCCAAATTAGCTAGGAGTGAATTTTTGGGAATTTTTGGAGCACATTTCAAAAATCTGAACTTTTAAATAATTAAGGAAAATAAATAAGTAATTATTCAACCCCCAATTTGCAATTTTCCATATTTTCATAATTTTTAATTGCCTTGGCTGACAGCCCCTTGCAAATTTTGACTGGCTTAATCTGACTGAATTAATCGAGGCTGCCCGTCTATAAGAAGGATTCCAAGGTCAACTGGACCGGAAAAGGAAGGCGATAGTAATGCAGTCGAGGAAGGAACGTTTTGGCCATTATAAGGTGGCAAATGTCTATAACATGAAAACCACACAACCCCAACCTTAAATTTTTGAATGCAAACGAATGAATATGTACGAGAAATGCTACAACTTTGGTGGTGTATGTTTTACTTGTGGTTGTAAGGGCCACTGCTATTTTGAATGCAATGAGAATAACACAATCGACAGAGTGCTCATCAACCACTCCCATCATAAACAAGCATTCCGTGCGCAACCAAGGAACAACCGAGAGCCTGCTCTTGCTATAATGCCGACTCCAACCTCAAACTTAAGGGCAATTGTACCAGCACAAAGGCTAATTTATGATCGTCAGGGTCAAAGGCCCCAGAACAAACAACCCTCAGCACCTTCCAGGGTATATATGTTAACTCCTGCCACTGCTCCTGAGGACAACGATGTGGTGTCAGGTACGCCTTAAATTAATTTTTACTTAGTTCTCATCGTGTCAGTAATCAGTCTTTGCCATTTCACTATTTTAAATATTTGAGTAGCTATTCTTACTAAGTTACTGTAATCATAGGCACCTTATCAATAAACGACAAATCTTGTAACATCATTTTCGATACGGGAGCGAGTCATTCCTTCGTATCGGAAAATTGGGATGAGACTCTTAAGCTACCAACCTATCGATTAGCTAGATTGTTGAGCATCGAGTTATCTTCTAGAGCCCTTATGCAGTCCCAATAATTATATAACATAAATATTCCTATTGGGGAACAAAATTATGGGGCTAAGTTAATTGTATTACCAATCACAAATTTTGATATAATCCTGAGCATGAATTGCTAAGCCAGCATGGTGCTTCCATAAATTGCCAAAAGAAGAATATAACTTTGGGCAGTGAAAGTAAATAAAAAAATCATTCGTGGGAAGATTTAGCACCCAAACATCGTTGATCAATGCAATGATAGCAGAAAGGCTAGTCAGGAAGGGATGTGATGCATATCTTGTAATGATATTGGGAGAGAAGAAAGAAGTTGTGCCTATTTCAGAGAACTGTATAATTCATGAATTTCCTGATGTTTTCCCTAAAGATCTACCCAGTCTTCCTCCAGTTAGAGAAGTAGAGTTCGCAATTGAATTAATTCTCGGAACTCAGCCGCTGTCAAAAGTTCTGTATCAATGCGTATCTCGTAACTTTCAGTATTCAGTTGTGATGCAGTTTTACTTTGCTTAGTCTTTACAGTTTCAGTTATATAGTGCATTTACTATTATTTTTTACAGTCATGTTTACTTTACTGTCTATTGCATTTATTTTAGAACTGCTTAGTTAGTTGCGATGTGTTAGACTTCTTGTCTAAAATGGGGTACTTTTGGGATCCAGTAATTTGCTAGATCCCGAGCAGCTTGTGGAGACAGGGCAGGATGACCTACAGGAGATCCTGGAGGAGTATGTGGAGTCTTAGTGGATCAGCTTTGCACATTTTATTTCAGTACTTTAGATAGACTTTACATTTTATCTTTTAAATCAGTTTGTAATAATTCTGAATGTATTTTACTTTTTTTTTTCTGAGATGAATGTTTACTACTGCTCTGTGATGAATATATTATGGATATTTTTCTTTAGCTTCCGCACTCTGTTATACTACTATACTTAGTATTGTGATGTGATCATCATACTAGAAATGCTGATATATTGATAACGTATATTGGATTCATATTTATCTTTTTAAATCCAATATATGTATTAGTCTAATACTTAAGACAAATAATCTACTCTTATCTTAAGTATTGACTCTTGATCATACTCTCATGTTCGAGTCAGCAGTCTTCAGTGTGGTTCAGTCTTTTAGCCTATCCGGGAAAATGGGTTTTGTAAGCTCGTCCTCCCGAGTAGCGCACCGCTCCGCCGCTGATTATGATTATACTTGTCTTTTGCGCACGACGACGGGGCGGGGCACTACACCGACGGACTAGGTTCCTTCCCTATATGTCTCCATTGCTGCTGGCCGTGATAGTGGGCAGCTGGACCAGGCGCCGTACCTGGAGGGTCTCTCCTCTACCTTAAGTCCTAAGACCTCACTCCTTTTTTTTTTGGGCTATACTCTTCTCTCTTCATTTGCTGATGGAGTTGCCGAGCTCGGAGAGTCATTCCTAGCCTCCCTTCCTTGCCCTAAATTCAATATTCTTCCATCGGCAGAAGTGTTAAGGTACACTGTTAATTATGGTTTTAAGAGTTTGCTAGTTCCTTTGAGTATTACTTAATCATTTCATTAAGATTTAATTTACCTTGATTCAATTCAACTTAAATAAATAATCAATCTTTCTCTGAATCCATTGCCTTTTTTATTTCTATCTTAGCCGTAAACTTAGAATTAGGATTCAGGTTTACAGACCTCTGAAGCCATTTTAAACATCGATCCTAGTACCATATGAACGGCACGGTTAAAGTCTTTTGAATGGTATATGGACGGATGTTGTTATGGTCGCAGATCGCCGTCGTGGGTATGCCCTAATTTTCCCTCCTTCGGGTGATTCATCGGGGAAGAAGGAGATGGATTCGAACCATGTTCATTCCTGCGCCCCCTGCTGAATCGGTTCAGTTCTCCTTAAGAATTTTGCTGACGTCGCTGCTGGACCCACCTCAATACGTGGTTCCCTCTCGGGTTCGACACGTGTTCTGTCGGCGTGTATTTATGCGCTGTCTTTAATTGTTAATTCATCATTATTTTGGATGTTCGAGCCCTCATTTTTCTGAATGGAATTTAAATTATGTGTTTAAATTTTAATTTTTGACTAAGAAATTCTGTCCAGCCGATTAGTTTAGTATAAACAAGTTAATTAATAATTCATATGTAAATTTAGATTAATCATAACTTTAAAAATAATAATCCAAATAATACAATACTATATATCATTTTTATCACAAAAATGAGTAGATTAATAATATGCAAATTAATTTTTGTTTTGATAAATATTTTAGTTAGTTAATATTTAAGATTTAATTAATTAATTACAAATTGATTTCATCATTTCATGTGACATAATTTGATCATTTAATGTCCAAATTAAATGATCAAATGGTCATTTTCACTCACAAAAATGTGAGGAACAATAATATCAAATCAAATTTGATATTTAAACTCTAATTTTCTTAATCACTTTTTAACTCTAATTAGGAGTCCCAAAAACCCTAAATTTCAAACGTTGTCCAAAATTGACCTACTTAGTGTCATTTTTCTCCTTATGAAATAAGTATTTCAAATTTATGTATATCATTTATATTGGACAATAAATTATGATTTTGAGTTTTTGATTCTTAATTAGTATTATTGTGATAAATCATAATATTCTAGATAGCATATTTTAGGTATTATAAAATCCTATAATAGCTAATATGTCACATTTATAACCTTGCTTTGGGGCTAAGTTATGATTTAATTTTTGGGTTATAGATAGACCAATTCTTGTTATGGTCCTAACATTGGAACATCCATGTTATGGGCTAGGAATAGAACAATTATTCTTTCCCTCTATTAAGACAACAAATAATCTATACTTTGGGCAAAAGCTTTTATTCTTTTGCTCTTGTTTCCCTCTATTAATTTTTTTATAACAAATTTTCACAAAATACAATAAAATGGATTATGGGGTAATCCCATCACTTAAGTTATTCGGAGCACTATAAAATAGATTATGGGGTAATCCCATCACTTAAGTTACTCGGAGCACTATATTAGAATGTATTTAATAAATTATGAGAGCCAGCTCGTTTGGTCACATGATGATTTGTGCATTGTTAAAATGATAATTTTGAGAAATTGTTGATTAAATAGTTATTATTAGTCTTTCGCTCTGCTCACAGTTTTATTTTGATATCAGGATGAGACATAATTAGGTTTAATGAGTATATGTCTACAACAACCATACAACAATCAAATATTAATAAATGAGTTTAACATAAATACATAGATAATCTAAGAACCCTCTGAGCAATTATGATTTTGACATGTGCTAATGAGAGTTAACATAATCAATGCTTTCAGATACACCCAATTTTGACATGGTGCTATACAAGTAAACGTAATTAAAATAGGGACAACCATAACATAATATTTTATTTCACAAAATTAAGGTATAAATAAAAGAACATAACAACCACTTATTTCGGAAAATAAATTATGAACCCAGAAACCTATGGCTCAAGAGGGAAATAACAGCAACATTATACCCTAAACCATAACAGAGGAAGATGAGCTATCATATCATATAACATTCAAAGGAGAAACGAGATGGCGAGATAGAGCTCGAATGAAAAGTGTCGTAGAAGCAACACTATCGAATCGAATGAGAAAAACTTATATATCGAATGAAAAATGCTGCTGTCGGAGCTCTAAAATTGAGAATATGGAGGGAATTTGGGCTTGAGACGGAACAAATGAGAAATAGTTCGCCATGTAATCTGAGAAACCGATCGATTTGACAGTAAAAATTTACAATGAACTAGTATTCGCTTTTTCTTCATAAACACATGAATTCCAAAATTCCAGATATATATATATATATATATATTTATTTATTTATTTAATTTTATTAGATATCAAATAACCCTTAAAAATAAAATTGATGATTTGAAATGAAAGAAAAAATAAAATATAAATTTAAGAAATATAAGTTTGGTTTGTTAAAAATAAAAGATAAAAATATATATTTAAACAAAATAATATATATTATTTGATTTAATTATATATTTAAGATTTTTTGATTTAATTATTACAAATATTTAATTTTTATTAAGAATAATGCAATAACATAAAAGAATGAAGCGAAGGCTCGATGGCATAACTATATCAAATTTATAAAATTGATATATTAAAAAACAATGGACACGTGAGTCGGGGATGAGTTGGCAATATACAACATAGCACATAACAAATATACACGTGTTAGCTATGGAGTGTTCTAATACTGGAGCAAGTCAACATATAAGCGTTGAGTGGCACAAAAGGGCTAGTTGACAAAGGAGTTGACTGTGAAGCATATGATCAATCTCAGTTGATGCAAATAGTGCATAAAGCGAACATAGCGTAAGGTCGAGATTTTGTTCGATGTACACGGGTCGATGGCCGAGTGATAACTGTTGGAAGCAGCTCTATGCCTGCTGTTGACACAACATAAGGCCTAAAAATGATGTGTGTGTATATGTTTCAAATTTATTTGTAGAATTTATAAAAATATATATTTAAAATTTTAAATTTTAATTATTTATATTTTTTTTAGAAAATATTTAAGAGTTAAATAATATATATATTTTTAATTTTATTCTGAAAAAATTAATAATTATATTACTTCAAGTTTTGTTTTTCAAATACTAACTCATGAATTATTAATTATAAAAAATAAAAGAGATAGATACATATATAATTATTGAATTAATAATATTATATTATTTAGATAAATATTATTTAAATTTATTGATTTGATACTTATATTTATAGGAGCATTGTTATATTTATATACTAGTATATACTAAAATATATAAATATGTTTCAATTTAATGTGTAATTAAATTATTGATTGAATACATTTTTTTAATAAGACTTATTTATAAAAATTACAAAAAAAAAAATTTTAATTAATGCTGGATATTTTTTTTTTGATGTATATTTTATGTGTAACAGTAGCATTATTACCTTTCTCTCGCAAACAAACCGCTGACTTCTTCACTGAATGCGGCGCCTCTGCGGTAACCTCAATCGTGCTCGTGGGCTTAGGAACGCCGGTCCAAAAACCTAATTTGATATTCAAGTTCCAGCTGCAACTAAACAATCGTATTATATCCTAACGGAGGATTCCAAAAGCGGTTTATATGTTCACAGCCATTCCAAGATAGAAGAAAATAGGTACAAAAAGAATCAGTTACGGCTTCAAACCACGAAAAGGAAAAGCAGTTGGAAAGATCTGAGGTTATTGTGGTAAAAACTAAAGATCTCTTTTTATTTATCTATTTTTTTAATCTTATGCATGGATTTGGATGTTGCGCTTTTCTATATCGCGGTCTGCCTAATCTGACAGTTTTATTCTTATATTTATTTTCTATGTTTTTGCGGGTTTTATTTTCAATGTTTCACGGACAAAGTCAGAATTTCATGTTTTATTTATTGCATTTACTTCAAATTTTCTTTCCTACCTGTAAAAATGCAGGTTTTGAATTTTTGGCTAGGAATCTGAATGAAAGAAAATGCAAAACCTATTTGTGAAGGTAAAATAGAAAATGGCTACAGAATCATAGTCATCTTTTAAAATTCCATTTCATTTCTTCCATTTTCAGTCTATCCAAACAAAGCAGCAAAATATTGATATAATAATGATTATTTCTTCCATTTTCATGTGCTGTTTTTAATATCCTCATTAGAACAGGAAAAAGTTGTGGAAGAACGAGCCTATGATTTAGATTTTCTTATGCCACAAGGACTAGGAAGGCTAGGATTTGCTCAAGCCTCAAATGTGTATTTTATAGTGGCGTTGATATAAATTTGTCATATCATTAGGTAATGATTTTTCTCCCCCCTCATTCCAGCTTTTTGTCATAGCTTCTATGAGATGGTGATGGAAAAGCATTAGAATGTTGAGAAGAGATTTCCGATTCCAGAGGTGGGGTAGTGTTTAACTTTCCTGAGAATGTTGTTGAGGGTTTTGAGGCTTAGATGGTTAGGGATAAGGTGGTGGCTGTGGGGGACAATTTATGGTGAAGGCTGCTCCGCCTTTCATTATTGATGTCTTGCACCCACGAATCCATCCATGGCTCTACCTCCTCTCTAGTGGCGGAAGGATTGCTGGTCTGCTGGTCTGTTGGTCTCTATACCAATCAAATTCATGGGAGTCTTATCACATTGATTGAAGAGGTTCTCAAATTCTCCATCTATTTCACTGATGCTCCCCAAAGATCTGGAAGCACAAGATTAACCAAGAAAAAAACATTTGTCTTTTTAAAATTATTATGCCGGGCTTGCTTCATCTTCCATAATTTTTGTCCAAGCTAGGGGCAAGCTCCTCTCTTTTTTGCTACCTACTTGATTGTTGGCTGTTTTTGTTTCTTCCTTGCGAAGGAATTCTTGATGCTTTATACTTTTGCATAGTGCTTATGCAAAACCTTTTGATCATGCATTTGTGCTCAATTGAATGGTCTTTTTTGCCATGTTCCTTAGCAAAGCAGCAGATTACCTCATCGAGAAGCAGGAGGTGCTGCTGGTCCAGATGGTGCACCTTCCACATAAGGTCAGCAGAAGAAAATGCTGAAGGAGATCGAGATGAAAAATACTGAGTACAAATTCCTGACGACGACCATTGCTTGCACACCATCATGACTCTCAGTTATGGTGACAAGAGCTTCTGCCTGCTGGCCAACTGAATTTTTACTGTTTTTGTTTTAAGCGGTTCAGTCTGAGTACTCAACTCTTTTTCTATCTCTTCAAAATACAGATGGAGCACTGACAACAATTCCAGGTCAAGTGGGTGTTGACACAATTATTGGCTTTAGTTGACTAAATAAAGCTAATTTAGATGATGGTTGTGTAGTGAGGTAAACATGTTTACCGACAATTGCTTTTGTATTTCTTGGCACTCCTAGGCTAAGGATTTACATTTGGATAAAGCTTTACTAATCTTTAAATTTGGATTTAATTAACTTTAGGAATGTTAAATCCTAAAAATAGTTTGGCACCGGATTTGTTAAATCCTGACAACTATTTGGCTTTCCCTTTTTCACAACAATCTAAATACTTTTTTAAAGCATTGTGATTTGAAAAATCTGAAGGTAGCTATGAACTTTTATTTGATTTGTAGGATTTCTATCGTCATTTGCATCTCAAATTCTCTTTGATTGGACTTAATTTAAGCACTTAAATTTTGTATAAATGTTTAAATTCTATGTTGCGGAATGACCCTGTAGAAGTATGAATCATTTTCGTCAACCACTTTGTTATGAATTTCTTAATATTCTGATTCAAGCGGTTAAAAGACAAACTTTCTTGAAATTTAAAGCATTAAAAATGCACGAATGAGAAATGGGTGAGGAAAAGTAGTCCTACTTCTTAGTTTTATTAGCCATCATGAACCTTTTTTCCTTTGTGAGAGAATACTGAATTGATTCAAATGGATGCTTAGAGTGCGGCTGAGTTTGTCATATGCAAGCTAAAAGAGATGGGGAAGATAAGATAACAGGATGTTGCTTTAATGATGGAGGAGCTTGAGCATCGGGACATAGGAAATTCAAGCACCATTTCAAATTTGGATTTGCTTCTCATCCAATTGAACTCTTTGCTTTGAAATCTTCATCTTTCTCCAATTGCAGTGCACTTCGATTTTTTGTTAGTTTTTGTTTGTGCAATTTGCTCTCTTCTTATTTTAGATTTTTTAATGACCATGTTTTCATTTTATGGATAGTAACTGAACCACAGTTTTTAAAGCAGGATTGTTCCTTTTAGCATCTCAGTGAAAATTACATTTTGTGATTTGATGCTACTATCATGCCCCAACATCCCCTTCCAAGAGCTTCTAAAACACAAAGTGAGAAAGCAATTCAAATGCATTTTAATAATTCTTATTTTTCGTATAGGTTGTTAACGCTTCTGGTGTCAAAGTTGAGAAGAAAGTAATGCATTGTATGAACGCTTGTATTATATAATGTGCATGACATGTCCCACATACCATTTACATGTTCAATTAAAAAAATCTTAATAGATGTGAGATTCACATGTCAAATATGATGCAATAAATATAGGTATTCAATTATGATTGAATATAATGTAAATAAAAATTCGTAACATTTGATTTAAAAATAAAACTACACATTAATGTGAGAAGGGTACGTGTTGATTGTTATGGAAATTGTGTGTATTCCACGCTTTTATGAATCCTGAGACAACATAAGAATTGTAGGGCGTCAGCTTCTGAAAAATGCGCATTATGGCTCAATGAAGTGGGTCAGCCAATCCGCCTCCACTCGGCATTAACTGATAATGTGGCCAGCCATGTTTGCGGGCTTGAACACAAAATTGTGTTGGTGTCATAGGGAGGGTATGGTTTGGGATGAGGTTGAATTTAATGACAAATTTGTGTTGGAGAATGATAACTCGGGTCATGAACGTTGGACGAAATTAGCGGGTGGCAATGATAATGCCAGGCTAAAAGTTTGTCATAGAGGCTGACGATGGGCAAGGTAGCGATAATATTGCCAATCAACAAGATCCTGAACCATAATCTCAGCACCGCCTCTTTCCGTTGCCTCTCATCCTATTCTTTGAATCTCATCACGCTGTTATTAATGCCGCATCACTACCGTTGACACGAACCCTAAAATCTATTGGTTTTTTCTTTCCAAGCTACGAATAACATTTTTTTTAGCAATTCTTTAGCTCTCTTTTATTTATTTTTTTGTTCATTTTCTTGGTTTGTTTATATAAGCCAAGTCATCTATTATTGTGGTGAAGGTGCTTGAAATTTATGTCTGGACTTCTGATTCATCCATGATTTTGGAATCAAAAAGCTTATTCTGATACTTTTATTGCTTAAGTTTAGCCATTTAACTCTCATCTTTTTTTTTTTTTTTTCAACGTTTTCCTTTTATCACTTACCCTCACTACAATAATTTTTTCTTTGCATATTGTAGTAGATACAAAAGTGCAAAGAGGCAGATTAGCTTTTCTTGTTTGTATCTGGGTCAAATGGGTAGACCAATATTTTAGGAAGTTATTTATAAAAGTTTTATTTTAATATATTTGATTTATCTTTTTTTGGTTTTATTTTTTATTTTCTTAAACTAGTTATTTATAACATATATATGAGTAACTCTAAAGATTCCTATTGTGCTAATTGTAGCTTTTGGTTTGTTAATTAATAATTACTTGTATACGATGGGATTTGGGAAGCAACATGTGGAGCATGGGAGCTGAAAGATTTTGTTGAACTCACTTTATATCTTTGATAATGATAATTGTATCAATTCATTGATAGACAGCATTTATGGCATAAGAAAATTAGTTAACATTTCGTTGTTTTTAGTGATATGAAATTCTACTTGATTATTTCACCAGATTCAAATTAGTTGTTTTCAAAGTTCTTCTTAAATGCATTTATTAAAGTTTTTTAGATTCTGGATGGTGCACTCTGTGCAACTCAATCCTTTCTCTATTTCATGAAAATGCAGATGAAGCGCAGGTAGCAATCTTTGGTCAAGTGGGTGCGACTCAAAGGATGACTCTAATCGATCTAGAAATAATTGATTTAGATGATGAGGGTGTTGTCAGTTAAACATGTAAACTAAAAGTTTCCTATTTGTTTTTGTAGCACTCTTGGGTATTGTTTTAGAAGTGGTATAGAATTTACGTTATATAGGATTTATTAAATATTTGATAAACCATAGGAATTTGAAGTCCTAAAAATAGTTAGCATCAGACTTGCTAAGTTCGTTAACTGTTTGGCGCTACATTTTTTGCTAAATCCCAAATCTACGAACTTTATTAGATTTACAAGATTCTGATCATCGTCTGGAACAAACTGAGCACATTTTCAGTTTGGTTGGCTTTCAGAATTTAGACACTTAAATTATGTTATGATTCTATGAATTCATTGTTGCCAAACCACCCCATAGAAGTATGAATCATTTTTGTCAGCCACTTTTTTTTTATAAATTTAGAAAGATTTAGATTTCAAGTGATAAAGACAAACTTGGTTGAAATTTGAAGCTTTTAAAATAAGAGAAGGAGATGTGTGTTGGGGGATTTCACTTATGTTAGATAGGTTTGCATTTGATTGTTGGCAATTTAAGTTGATGCGTAAAACCCTAAATGGCCTGAAGGCACAACATATTTGCTATTTTGCTAAATAATTGAGAAAAGTAAGAAGAGAGATAGAGAAAGTAGTTCTTAAGTAGCTTGTATCTAGTTTAAGGTATCATCTTGATTATTTGATGATGCTTGAGATTGTCCAGAAATTTTATGGTATGCTGAGCAGAGAGCTACTAATAGTGTTGTGGTTGATTGACTTTTACTTATATTTAAAGATGCAATTTCTGAGCTTAAACACAGGGGATAAAGGAAGCTAATATAGAGATTGTTTGTTAAGGGGAAATTGTGACGAACTCAATATTGAAAATCACTTAACTCAATATTGATACGTCACCACAATACTTAATACTAGATTAGAAGAAAGCTAATCCAAATCATTAAGTATTGTGTTTGGCCAAGGATTTAGAAGAGGGTCTTAAGTTAAGATGAAAGGGAAGTTATGAATGATATTTAGAAGTTTGTAAATAAAGATGCAACAAATGGATTTTAAGAATGAAAGATGGTAGAATTGAACATGCTATTTATGAAAGAAGACATGAGTACATGCAATTGTAATCTAAAATAAATGAACTACTTACATTTAATCTTAGACATAGGATTTTAATTATTTATGGGGAAATTAACATGTGACTTATGGGTTTATAATTTTTCCCCAATTATTCTAAGTCTAAATTTTCTTAAAAATTTCGACAGAGTCTCCTTTGTAAATGGTTAAGGAAACACCTGCAGAAGTACATGCAATACTCCCATTCCAATGGGAGTTATAATTTAAAAGAAAAGACATCCTAATCTTTCATACATTCAATCCATTTTAACTCCAATTCTAATATAGAGTTCAATCCTTTTTATAGGATTGCTCATTTCCAATTCTAAATAGAGTTCAATCCTTTTTATGGGATTGCTCATTTCCAATTCTAAAAGAAAAAGGGAGAGAAGTACATGTGTAACAATTGTCTAAACTATGATTTATTTCATCAAGATATTAAATATTCATAGGAAGATATGCAAAGACTTAATTAATACACAAATTTTATACATTTAATTCTCATTCATCCATTCATTTACCCATCCATTCATTCATCACAAGCATTTAAGTATAGTCTAAGCTCCAACAAGTATGGTAAATTAAAGTAAATGACATTATTACAAAATAACAGTAAACTGAATAAGAAAAGAAAATTTACAGCTCACTTGGAATTCTTAATAAGCTATAATTTATAATATATGATAGGCGGAAGCAATTTTAGTTTTTAGCGCTTGGTCCAGCTCCACTAGCATCCAAGTGCACCTGATCTATCACATTTTGACATTTAAATGTGATAGGGCAAAGCCAAAAAATAGAAAACCTGGTTAGATTAAACAGTCTAAGCACAATTTAAGATTAGTTAAACATGCTATTATTAAAATTGGATATCACAGTTCTAGTTACAATGCAAGCACAAGCGTATGTGCACTATGATAAGCATACAAATAAGGAAAGAAAAAACAAGTGAGGTAGAATTGCTCACTTAATCAAACATCTTAGCCTACAATCAATACAAGGGTGAAGCATCCTAAATAGGCTAGAATGAACTAGTGTGCATACGAAATTAAATGAAATAAAGCATGATATGTTCAAATGAATTTATGCTTAGTAAGGAAAAATAAACAGTGAAGCATTCAAGTAGAGTTATACAATATTCACTGTAATCTAAATAAATTGTAACAAGTAAAGTACAGTCATAAATCATAGAAAATGCATAATAAAGAAATTGAAGGAATAATCTTAGATTTAAATCTAAGATATACATAGCCTAGGACTATGTAAAGTAGTATAGCTAAAAGCTATGGTGAATCTTAACAATCTATAAGATTGAAGATCTCACATGTTTATTAATTGAAGTTATTTTAATCTGTACTCATTCTGTGGGCATATTTAGAATGAGATGAGGAGTTAAACACGTCTGTTTAACATCTAAGAAAAATGGGGTCCATACCTAAAACACTCACATTCTTCCTCTAAGAATGTGATATCTCCTTATTACTCCATTTCAGTCTGCCCTAGACTGGTCCACCATATAGAACCCCTAATAATTTTAGGTGAAAGTTTTGTTCATGCACAATATTTTTATGAATGATTCAATGAATAAGGCTCAAAGCTAAGCAAGCCAACAAGGGAAATTCAATATTTGCAACTAAGTGATATCCAAAGTTATCTAATTTTAATGATCTATTTAATGATTGGAGCTAATTGAGCTCCCAATTAACTTTGAGATATTGATCTCAAGTTAATTGTAATATAATAGTAATTAGGATTTTGAAAATTAATAGATTCAATTTATTTAATATGATGTGATAAAATAATTTGTAAATATAAAGATTGTTGTTAGAGACTAACTCTTAACCTCTTCCTAAACCATAAGATCTAACTTAAGAAATTTGAAACTAATGAAATTCTACTACTATTCATTATGGTTTTCTAGCTAAGTTATAGTTTGAATGTTCTAATCAAACATATTAATCTAGCTAAGTTACAAGTAATTGCAAAGTTTAGGATAAGTACTTACTAGACTTAAGAACTACAAGTTTTATGTTTACTATTAATGTATGTTTAAAGAATTCAATAGGCTCCCTAAATTAATCTAAGTAAGTTAAGGATACCTATTACTATATCTTAATTTAACAAAATAAGTTTTAGGGATTAGGATGAATAAGCTAAGTATTGAACTAATCACTAAAATTAGATCTAGTTGATTAACAAATCTACAATTATTAATTCATTAAGACTATTTATTCTTAATGGTTTCAACTAATAGACTTAGGATCCAACTATAGATCAATTACAATTCAAATCCTAGGGTTTCTACCTTAGGGTTGAAAAGTGAATTAAGCACTTAGCAATTAATTCGCATAACTAGAGAATTGAGAACTAAGCTCATAAAAATATTATCTAAGTGCCAAAGGAGATAATAAATATGACAAGTTAGCTATCCTAGGGTTTATAAGACTTATAGTAAGCTACATAGAAATTTAGGTTAATCACAATAACATTAAGTGAGAGTCAAAAGCCTATTATCATAATTTTGTTGTCCAATTGAACTCTTTTATAATTAAATGAAATCCTTATTTCATAAGGAGAAGATTGACACTAAGTTTGTCAATTTTGGATAACATTGGAAAATTAGAGTTTTAATAACTCCTAATTAGGTTAAAAAGTGATTAAGAAAATTAGGTTTTAAATATTAGATTTTATTCCATATTATTGATCCTCACATTTTTGTGAGTCAAATGGACTATTTGACCTTTTGATTTGGAAATCAATTGATCAAATTAAGTCACTTGAAAGATTAATATAAATTTTAAAATTTATTAATTTATCCTAAATATTAACTCAATAAAATATTTATAAAAAAACTGAAATTAAATTTAATATTATTGATCCTCAAAATTTTGTGATCAAAATAATATATGAATTTGTATTGATTGGAGTTGTATTTTTAAAGTTATGATTAAAACAATTTATGTAAATACTAAGAATATTATTTTATTTACACATCCTCCAATAACACAAATCAATTATTAAATTAGGCTATCATTCAATATTTAATAACACAGCATTTATTTAGACAACAGAATTAATTGGAATACAAAAATTCATAATGTCAACTACAGAAATTAAACTTTTCTTATTTATTAGTTTAAGTATTTCATTAATAAAATTAATAATTAAGATGCTATTTAAACTAAAAAAAAAAACGCACGACGCACAGCGATCACTCGAAGGAATCCCCGACTGAAAATCGTAAGGGATGCGTGTCGTTACAGGCGAGCGGATGGGGGATCGACTGGCCAAGATGATGCGTCGTCTCCTTCGCCATCTATAAGGGGGATGCCGACGGGAATGGGGGAGGTGCCGACAAATTTTCCGGAAAGTAAAACTTGATATTCGCGTAAAATGGAAGAAGATGAAGACGGACGTACCTGAAGATCCCGCACAGAACGGCTCGTCGACGGAGGCTTAAGGTACGCAAAGCTTCTTCTTACTCCTTCTCACCCGCACCCGTCGATCGCCTCGAAAGGAGTCGCAACCCTACGAAGAAGCTCCCGCAAGCACTTTGGACACAGCAGCTCTAAAAATTTTCAGCAAATGTTAAAAGTCCCTTAGGAAAGGAATAGAGGGGGAATAAAGCCACGGGGAGGCCAGCTGGAGAACCGGACGGTCCTTCTCTGGCAGCCGCGATCGTGCGTGAGGCGTACAGGGAGCGGGATTTGGCCGTTCGTTCGATCGGTTGATCGAACGGCCAAATCTCAAATTTTTGGTTTGATTAATGCTAAACCGCCGGATGAGACCCAAAAGGACGAGCGACGATCGAGATGCTGCCGCACGCCTGCTTCGTGCAGTACTCGCCACAGTGAAATTTCTTTTACTAAACAAAAGGAACCGTTGGATATTTTTAAGCTTTAATTAGGTTGTTTAACAATGTTTTTAAAAGCTAATTAATTTAATTTAGTAGGAGGCTGTTAAAGAAATGTTTTAAGAAAGTCATGTATGTAACCATGGCAATATTTTTTTTCATGCCAGGTTTAAGAACGCAACTTGATTCTATGGTTTGGATTCAGATGAGAGATTTTTTGTAGTCTGTCATCTTTGAGAACTATCTTTCATAGTATTTAAGCTGCAAGACATGGGCCATGGCCGTTTTATTGCATGTTTTGTTTGGAACTCAAACTTCAAATAACTTCTTACAAGATGGCCCTAATGAGCTTTTGTAGTGGTACTGATATGATTTTGTCAGATCATTAGGTAATGATTCTCCTTCCCCGTCCAGCATTGTGAAAGCTTCTTTCTATGAGCTGAAGATGGAGGAGCTTAAGATTATTGAAATGCGAGAGATTGTTGATTCTTAGTTGGGATTGTGGCTTAATTTGATCGAGAGAATGTTGTTGAGGGTTCTGAGGCTTAGATGGTTAGGGATGGGGTGGTGGCTGTTGAGGGAAAGGTGAAAGCTGGTCTGCCTTTCATTATTGATTTGTTTTGCAACTCGAACTCCACTTATGGTTGTACCTCCTCTCTAGTGGTGCAAGGATTGCTGGTCTCTATACTAATCAAACTCATGGGAGTCCGTCACATTGATTGAAGAAGTTCTCAAATTTTGTATCTATTATAAAGAAAATGAAACTAGAAGATTTATTAAGGCTTACTGCACTGGCGTTCCAGCTTCTTACAAAAATATATGATGTAGGAGAAGGAAGATGTTATGAGGCTTCAAATTAGGGCTTTATGAAGCTTTGCTTCCATGTAGCATTTTCTTTATATATTTCTGGCTTTTTTGGGGAAGGAACCTTGCTTGTAAAATATATATTTTATTTTCAATAAATAAAATTAATATGAAATTAAAAGCTTATGTTTGGGCTGTTTATGCTTGATGACTCATTTAGCAATTTAACTGTGTTTATTATTTTTTTCTTGGGTTATGTTGCCTGAATCATTATTTTGATGAAAACATCTCTTTTCCAATGAAACATTCACTATTATCCTGTTTGATAATGCTTAATCATAACATTCGCACCCTCAACTCTACAACTTTTCAATCAAGAAGACTCATGATTGATGATTCTACAAAGAAAACCAAACCCTTGCTGTGAGGATCGCAGGTGCTCCTCAAAGATATGAAAGCATAGGAATAGCCAAGAAAAAAAGATTTTGGCTCTGTTAAACAGCGCCATCTCCCGATGCCTTGTTTGTCCCAGACAAAGTCCTGGGCATGTTCCCAACTTCTGGCTTCATCTTCCATAGTTTTTGTTCAAACTAAAGGCAGGTTTCTCTCTTTGTTGTCATCTACTTGATTGTTGGTTGTGTTTGTTTCTACCTCGTGAGGGAATTTGTGAGGCTTTTTACTTCTGCATTGTGATGACAAAGATCATTGGTTATGGAGATCTTGTTCCGCATAGTGCTTGTACTAAACTTTATGCTCATGCATCTTTGTTTAGTGGAATGGCCTTTTTTCGCTCTGTTCCTTAGCAAAGCAGCGGATTACATTGTCGAGAAGCAAGGGGTGTTGCTGGTCAAGATGGTGCACCTTCGACATACGGTCAGAAGCATCAAATGACGAAGGAGATCAAGGTGATAAATTTTGAGTACAAATTTCTGATGACGGCCATCGCTCGCACACCATTACAACTTCTGGTTATGATGATAAGAACTCCTTGCTGGCAGACCGCGTTTTCAGTATTTTTGTTTATTCTAAATTGCCCCGTTTGTGCTACTCAATTAAATCTATCTCATAGAAATACAGATGTAGCGTTGACAACAATCCTTGGTCAAGTGGGTGCTGATGTTGTTGTGATGTAAACCTGTATACCGACAATTGCTTTTGTATTTTTCTGGCACACCTAGACTAAGGATTTATTTTAAATAGGATGTATTAAATCTTTAATTTTGGATTTAATAAACTTTAGGAATGTTAAATCTTAAAAACAGTTTAGCACCGGATTTGCTAAATCTTGAAAACTTATTGGCTTGGCCTTTTTCACGACAACCTAAATACTTTTTTATAACTTGGAAAATTTGAGGGTAGCGGGATTGTTGATAAATCTTGAGTCTGAACTTTTTTGGATTTGCGGGATTTTGATCTTTGTCTACATCTCAAATTCTGTTTGGCTGGATTTGTGAATTTAGATGCTTAAATTCTATATAAAATTATAAATTCTATGTAAGTTTGAATCATTTTTATCAACTACTTCATTTTAAATTTCTTAAGATTCAGATTTCAAGTGGTTAAAAGATAAACTTGCTTGAAATTTGATTCGTTTCAATTTAGCGAAGGAGAGATGGATGAGGAAAAGTTGTCCTCTTTCTTAGTTTTATTAGCCATAGGAACATTTTTACCATTTTGAGAGAATGCTGAATTGATTCAAATGGATGCTTACAGTGCATCTGAGTTTGTGATATATAAACTAAAAGAGTTGGGGAAGACAAGCCAGAAGGATGTTGCTATAGTGATGGAGGAGTTTGAGCATCTGGACATTGGTAATACAAGCCTCATATCTAATTTGGATTTGCTTCACGCCTAATCGAACTCCTGGCTTTGAAATCTTCATTTTTCTCCACTTATATTGCGCTTTTAATTTCTGTAAGTTCTTGTTCGGCAATTTACTTCTTTTTTTTTTTTTTTTTTTTTTTTTTTTTTTTGGTTTCTTAATGACCATATTCATTTTTGGATAGTAACTGTAGGATTGTGCCTTTTAGCATCTCAGTGAAAGCTATATTTTGTGATTTGATGCTATTATCATGCCCGAACGTCCCTCCCCAAGAACTCCCAAAACACAAAATGAGATAGCAAACCAAGTGCATTTCATTAATTCTTATTTTTCGTATACTTAGTTAACTCTTCAAGTGGCAAAATTGAGAACAAAGTAATCCATTTTATGAACACTCTTGTAAGATATAATGTGCATGACATGTGTCTCACATGCCATCTACATGTTCTATTAGTAAAAATAAACATGAGACTTACATGTCAAATATGATGTAATAAATATAAGTGTTTAATTATGATTGAGTATTATGTAAATAATCAATTTAACATTTGATTTAAAAATAAAACAACACATTAATGTTAGAAGGGTATGTGCTAACGGCTATGGAAGTTTGGTATGTTCCATGCTTTTATGATCCTTGAGACAACATAAGAATTATAGGGCGTCAGCTTCTTAAAATTGTGCGACATGGCTTAATGAGGTGGGTTGGCCGGTCATCTCCACAAAACATTAACTGGCAATGTGACCAGCCATGTTTGTGGGCAGGAACACAAAATTGCGTTGGTGTCATAGGGAGGGTATGGTTGGGGATGAGGTTGAGTTTAACGATAAAGTTGTGTTGGATGATGATAACTCGAGTCAGCTTGGACGAATTGGCGGGTGGTAGTCATAATGTTTGATTAAACGTTAGGCGTATAGGCTAACGGCGGGCAAAGTTGCAAGACAACGTTGCCAATTGACAAAGTTGGTCACCACCGCCTCCATCCGTCGCATCTCATCCTATTCCTTGAATCTCACCACCTTGCTGCTAATGCCTCAAAACTACCATTGACACAAACCCTAAAATTTGTTGGTTTTTACTTTCCAAGCCACAAACAACAAATTTTTCTTAGCAATTCTTTAGCCTCTCGTGTTTCTGTTCTTGCTCATTTTCTTGTTTGGTTTATATATATGCCATGTCATCTACTGTGATGAAGATGCTTGAAATTTATGTGTGGACTTTTGAGATTTATCAATGATTTTAGAATGAAGCTTATTTTGATACTTCTATTTCTTAAGTTAAACCATTTAATTTATCCTTCTTTGTTTTTCAATGTTTTCCTTGCACCGATTGCCCTCACAACAATAATATTTTCTTAAGTTTATTGGAGTGTAGATATAAAGGTGCAAAGAGGAAGATGGTTGACTTACCAGTTCAGATTAGCTTTTCTTGTTTGGATTTGGGTCAAATAGTTCAACCAATATTTTTTAAGTTTTTTTTAAACAATTTAATTTAAAACATTTGATTTGTCTTTTTTTTTTTGAACCTTATTTTGTGGAATATATATGAATAATTTCAAAGATAATTGTAGTGCTAATTGTAACTCTTAGGTTGTTAATTAATAATTTATTGTATAAGATGGGATTTGAGAAGCAACATGTGGAGAATGAGGGTTCAAAGCATTTGTTGAACTTACTTTACATTCTAGATTATAATAGTTGAATAAATCATTAATAAATAGCAATTATGGCATAAGAAAATTTGTTAACATTTGGTTGTTGTTGGTGATATGAAATTCAACTAAATAATTTCACCAGATTCAAACTAGTTGTTTCCAAAGGGCTTCTTAAATGAATTTTGAAGGTTTTTTTAGATTTTGGGTGGTACGGTCTGTGCAGCTAAATTTTTTCTCTATCTTACAAAAATACAGATGGAGCGCCGGTAGCATTTGTAGGTCATGTGGGTGCTGACCCGATGATGACTCTAGTTGATCTTGAAAAAATTGATTTAGATGATGATGGCGCTTAGTTAAAATTGTAAACTAAAAGTTGCTTATTTACTTTTATGGTACTCTTAGGGAATATTTGACAATGGGTCGGATTTACATTAAGGAGGGTGATTTTGTGTTGGTACGCATTTGTCCAGAGAGGATATGCCACCATAAAATTTAAAAAACTGCACACTGGATCTTTTAAGGTCATTAAAAAAATTGAACCAAATGCTTATTTTATTGATTTGCTACTTCATATATTAATTAGTCTTATATTTAATATTGAGGATTTAATTGTATTTTCTACTGATCTCTTTAAAGAATGTACGGACTTTTTCTAATGCAGGATATAATGAGGATCAATTACATTATATTCCTAAACTTTATATATTTGAGATTGTCTATTTTTACTATGACATTTATGTAGCCAAGTTTGAAGAGTGCATTTTTTTTTAGTGGAAGAATAAGCCTCATTCTGAAGATACATGGGTAAACAAAAAAGAGCTCTAGAAGTTTGATCATGACTTGATGATTACTTAAATTTCAACTCTGCGGAGCTGAGTTCCATTAGCAGAGGGAATTGATGTAGCACAACCACCAGTTGAATGATCATAAGTAGTGGCATATGCTTATGCTAGGAGCTTAAAGACTTAAGGATGTACTGATTTTTTTTACATTTATTTTTATGTTGTATTTTATTTAGTATGTATTTTATTGTTATGCATTTAGCCAACGATATGTGATAAATATGTTGTGACATATGAGTGGGTAAGAGCATTTTAGTTTTTTTTGTTAAAAAGGGGTATATTTAGGATTTTTATAGTAATTTGGAAAGTCTTGTATGAGTATAAATAAGGCTCCCATTCTCTTGTATCAAGACATTGAATAAGAAGACCTTAATACTTATCTTTGTTTTTTTTAAATTTTGTGTTATTTACTAGTTTTGTATTCTCCCAAATTTTCATCTCAATCCAACTTTAAATACCCATCTAAATCCCTCCCACAAGTTTACCCACAAAACCCGAAAGATCAAATCCCATAATCCACAAGCAAAGCCTCAGCTCGTCATCCTTAGGTGCAAAGTCCAACGACAAGCGAGGTGGCAAAATTATTGACACTCGACGAAGTCATCAACTAAGATGTCACCACCACCTCTATTCATTGCATCTCAACTTATTCTCTTGATCTTGTCACCTTGCTGCCAATACGACAACACTATCGTTGACAGAAGAATGTGCTTTTGAAGTTTTTGTTATGTGATATAATTAATGCTGTTTAGATCATGCAATGATAAATAATAATAATCCAATTATTTGATCAGTGGATAGCTATTGCGACTTCAAAAATTAGTAAACATTTAGTTGTTCATTATAGGAAATTCTACTTGATTACCTCACAAAATTCAAATTAGGAAGATTTCATAGGCTTCTTAAATGTATTTATGAGGGCTTTTGATTTTTTTTTTGTGATTTGGAAGATAGAGGGGTGCTTCGTCCTCCAAATTCAGCTACGCCATCCAGGTTGCCATTTTCAAATAAAATATTTGCTTGGAAAGCATATTTACATTACTATGAAACAATTAGATTATTAATTTTCTATACAATAAACATAAAAGTATACAATAGCAGCACTAAACCAAATTCAGCTACATGCCATCCAGGCTACATGTGTCCTATGTTTCCATTGTACATGATCAATTAGATGCCCCTAAAGTTCTAAGTTAAGATCTCTTCTAAACTAAGATCTTTAGGTCTTCTTCTTCCTCTTTTCACATGAGCAAAATTCGTATGCTCACTTTCCATTCTAAATAATAATAATCCAATTATTTGATCAGTGGATAGCTATTGCCACTTCAAAAATTAGTAAACATTTAGTTGTTCATTATAGGAAATTCTACTTGATTACCTCGCAAAATTCAAATTAGTAAGATTTCATAGGCTTCTTAAATGTATTTATGAAGGCTTTTGATTTTTTTTTTGTGATTTGGAAGACATAGTGGTGCTTCGTCCTCCAAATTCAGCTACGCCATCCAGGTTGCCATTTTCAAATAAAATATTTGCTTGGAAAGCATATTTACATTACTATGAAACAATTAGATTGTTAATTTTCTATACAATATACATAAAAGTATACAATAACAGCACTAAACCAAATTCTGCTACACGCCATCCAGGCTACATGTGTCCTATGTTTCCATTGTACATGATCAATTAGATGCCCCTAAAGTTCTAAGTTAAGATCTCTTCTAAACTAAGATCTTTAGGTATTCTTCTTCCTCTTTTCACATGAGCAAAATTCGTATGCTCAAGTTTTCTAATTGAGGCATTGAATGTACTATATATAAACCATTTAAGACAACATTCTCTAATCTTATCAGCTATAGGAGCTGCTCCAATATTTTAGTGATGAACTCATTGCTCATTCTATCCTCATGAGTATACCCACTATTCACCTTAGCATCCTCATCTTCTAAACACTTATTTTATTGGCAAGTTTCTTCTTTATTGGCCAACATTTAGCCTCATATAGCATACATAGCCTGATCATATAGCTGCTCTATTAATTTTTTTTTTTTAAGTTTGAGTTGAATTTTTTAATCACACAACACTCTAGAAGTGCTTCTTCATTTCATTAACTATTATTTGAATATTTAAACCAAAATCTTTTGCTCTTCTTGATCACAAGATCTTTAATACTTATGTCTTCAGGATTATAGCTTTAATTTTGATTGAATATGCTCTCTAGATATTTTATTTTGATCTACTTAGTAAATTTTCAAGTAGTCATCCATAACTTGAGTTTAACTTTGACTCTATCTTTTAGTATTATCTATTAACATAATGCATCTACATATAACATGTACCAACGAACCTCCTTTTGAATATTTTTACTGCGAACATCCATAATTAAAGAAAAAATATATGGTATGAGAGTTGAGTTTTGATGTAATCCAATATTAAGTGAAAAATCATTAAACAAGCCACCATATGAATGAACACAAGCTATAGCTTCATTATATTTATTTTTAATAACATTAACATGTGCCACATTTTTTTTCTCTTTAAAGAATTTTCTCGTGGTACTCTATCATAAGCATTTTCAAAATCTATAAAGAAAAATTAAAAATATTATATTCTTTTTCTAAGTTTCTTTATTAAACCTTTTTGCAAATTTATGACATTTGCATTAGATCTTTCTCTGCATAAAACTAAATTGATTTTGTGAAATACGAGTATTTTTTGTAGTTTATATTAAATCACTCATTCCCAAAGTTATACATATCACCTAAAACTCTAAACCTTTTACCCTAAGGTTTTGGATTTAAGGTCTTGGGGTTTCAGATTCTGGATATAATACAACAATTTCACTTTTCTGTGTTGCTTGGTACTCCGGACTATGAATTTAATAAAAATATTGAAAATTTTGAATTAGCAGATCATAAAATCTTTAAATCTTGAAAATTGTTTGATCTGATATTTGATTAATCTAGATTTTCATTGTTTTAATCTTAGGGGCTATTTGGATTGAGATAGAAGTAGTAAAAAGAATTTTTTTTTTGGGTAAAGTGAGATTACTTGTTTTTGGTTTGAAGTAAATATGGACGAAAAATTTTTACGCTGTAATTCGATTTTGTGTTCGTATATAAGGAAATGACGTAATCGAGTTACGGCCCGAATCGGGCGTCACTCCGGATTACGCGGAAGAAGCGGAGTAGCCGAGCAACTTCTTCTCCGACCTCTATTCGTTCGTTCAATCGAACTCCGTCGCCGTGCTGCATCTTCTCCGACCACGTTTCATTCAGAAGAATGAATCGTTTGAATGATTCGTTGTTTAGTTCGAATGAAACCTAAATCCCCACAAAAAATTTGATTGGGGTTTATTTTGCCCACTAATTTACTCAAAACATCACTCTCAGATTACTTTATTTTAAACAAAAGAATCTTAAGTTTTCTAAAAAATTACCAAACAATGGTAAAGTAATCCGATTACATTGATTTTTGATTACATTTTTTACCCTCAGATTTTTAGATCTCTTCGTGCCAAACAACCCCTTAAAGATTTAATTATTTATTTGAATAATATGAATTCTACTAACAAAATACCCAATTAATTTTGTAATAATCACTTAAAAAATTGTTTTGCTGTTAAACTTTTTTGATGATCTGATATTTTATTAATATATTTTTAATATATAAATATAAATATAGCTAATTAAATAAACGCTTATTAAAATTTATATTATTAATTGTATTAATAATAATTAAAAGCCTTTTGTTAACATTATAGAAGTTTTGGTTAATTTATTAATTAAATATTTATTCAGGACAAGACAACACTTTTGAATTGGCGTGTACATTCTATTGCATGGTTGTCCAATACTAAAAGATTGATTATTATATTATTTTATTTAACAAATTAATTTAACTGTAATTTTTTTTTTCTTGGGTTATGTTGTCCGAACCATTATTTGATGAAATACATCTCTTTTCTGATGAAACATACAATGCTATCCTGTTTAATAATGTGCAATCATAACATATGTACCCTTACCTCAGAACCTTCTCAACCAAGCACAATCATGGCTGATGATTCTGCAAAGAAAAGCCAACCCTTGCTCTCAGGATTCACAGATGCTCTTCAAAGATCTGGAAGCACAGGAATAACCAAGAAAAAGAGATTTCGCCTCTGTAAAACTGCACCTTCTCCCGATGCTTTCTTTGTCTCAGACAAAGGCCCGGGCATGTTCCCAGCCTCTGGCTTCAACTTCCATAATTTATCTCCAAGCTTGTGGCAAGCGTCTCTCTTTCTTGCCATCTACTTGATTGTTGGCTGTGCATGTTTTTATCTTGTGAGGGATCAACTTGCTGGCAAGAGAACAAATGGAATGCTTGATGCTTTATACTTCTGCATTGTGACGATGACAACCGTTGGTTATGGAGATCTCGTTCCACAGAGTGCTGCTGCAAAGCTTCTTGCTTGCGCATTTGTGTTCAGCGGAATGGCCTTTGTTGCTCTTTTCCTTAGCAAAGCAGCAGATTACCTCATCGAGAAGCAGGAGGTGATGCTGGTCAAGGCGGTGCACCTTCGACATAAGGTCGGAAAGCAGCAAATGTTGAAGGAGATTGAGGGGAAAAAAGTTGAGTACAAATTCCTGATGACGACCACCGTTCTTTTCTTGCTGGTAATTGTGGGAACAGTAATTCTTGTGACTGTCGAGAAGCTAGACATTATTGATGCCTTCTACTGTGTATGTGCCACCATCACGACTCTTGGTTATGGCGATAAGAGCTTCTCCACACCGGCTGGCCGAGTTTTCGCCGTTTTTTGGATTCTGGGCGGCACGATCTGTGTAGCTCAATTCTTTCTCTATCTCGCTGAATTACAGATGGAGCACCGGCAGCAATCCCTGGTCAAGTGGGTGCTGACTCGAAGGATGACTCTAGTTGATCTCGAAGCAGCTGATTTAGATGATGATGGTGTTGTTAGGTGAACTTGCAAACTAAAATTTGTTTTTATTTTTTTTGTGACTCTTGGGGGCTATTTGGCAACTAGTAGGTGTAACATTATTTAGGATTTATTAAATCCTTAAATTTGGATTTAATAAACCTTAGGAGTGTTAAATCCTAAAAATAGTGTGGCACTAGATTTGTCAAATTCTCTAAATTGTTTAGCTCAATCTTTTTTCTATATTGCGGGATTTGGTAAATCAAAGGGTAGCGGAATTTTGCTGAATCAATCTTTTTTCTCACTTGTTAGTATTATTTTTCTACTGACTTGATTGGGTTCAAGGGATTTTGATTATTGTGCAAAAAATGCAGTGCAAAATTTGGTTTTACTGAATTTAATAATAGGCACTTAAATTCTGTATAAATTCTTGAATTCTTTGTTGCCAAACCACCCCATAGAAGTATGAATCATTTTTGTCACTGCTGCCTTATAAATTTTTAAAGATTCAGTTTTCAAGAGGTTAAAAGACTAACCTTTTTGAAATTTGAAGCTTTTAAAATCAATGAGAGATGACGAAGAAAAGTGATCCTATTCTCTAGTTTTACTTGCTTTCATGAACATAGTTTCCATTGTGAGAGATTGCTGAATTGATTCAAATGAATGCTTACAGTGCAGCTGAGTTTGTGATATATAAGCTAAAAGAGATGGGGAAGATAAGTCAAGAGGATGTTGCTTTAGTGATTGAGGAGTTTGAGCATCTGGACATTGATAATTCAGGCACCATATCTAATTCGGATCTGCTTCGTGCTCAATCGAACTCAGGGCTCTGAATTCTTCATCTTTCTCCACCCAGCCTCCATTTTCTGTATGTTTCTATTTGTTATCTTTTTTTTTAGTTTTTAATGACCACATTATTTCTTGGAAACGAACTGAGTTCAATTTTGAAGCAAGTATATGCACTTTTCTGCATCTCAATTGAAGTTATATTTTCTGATTAGATGCAGATATCATGCCCCAATATCCCTCCACAAGAGCTTCCAAAGTGCAAAGAGAAGAAGCAAAAAGGTGGAAAGAGATTATTTGAACTTCACAATCAAGTGCGGATCAATAATCCTTATTTTTCATAGGCATTGCTACACTCTCAAAGAGTCAAAGTGGAGAAGTTAACGCATTGTATCAGCACTTTTTGGAGATATGATGTGCATGACATGTATCACTTATGTAATAAATATAAGTGTTTAATAATGATTGAGTATCATACAAGCACCAATTCATGAGAAATTGCTGCGAGTTTTGGCCCTTTTCGACTTAATTCTGATCATGGCAAAAGTGCCCCAAGCATGATAGTTCTATTGACCACTGAATTGTTGAGGGTTGAAATAAATAAAAGTATACCAGCTTGTCTTAAATAGGTGTTAGCTTGTTGTATAAACAACCAGAAGGAGAAATGTTGTTGCCAAGCATAAGCATTGTTGTGCTCAAGTTAAAAGTAAGTAAAAGTGAAGATGACTCAAGATTTAATTGACTAAGATGTACATAAATAATTGTAGCACAATCACAAAAAAGCACAAGTGACTTTTTTGTTGGAAAATCTAAAGTTGAGAATATTCATATAAGAACAAGGAAGATATAAGCTTTTAACCTTGCAACACATCAAGCTTTCAACAGTAACACACCTAATTCCATGTACGATATGACTATTTATAGAGTTTATCTTTACATAAATGATCATGAAAGCAACGAGTAGTTATTGGGAGCTCTAAATAACTCCTTAAATGCATCTTTGGAGTTTCTAGATGTGTTTGTGGTCCTGTTGGCATGCATGGACGTTCTTTTCAACTCATAGAAAAATTGCATGTAGCTAGCCAAAATGGCTTGGTTGCTTATATGGGCCCTTTTGGCTTAGGGCAGATCGGGCATGTACAGTGCCTGATCGCCTGATTTAGGGTTTATGATTTCCGTCACTTCCACTGGTTAGTCGTAGGCTCCATGGGTCAATCTTAACATTGGGTTGCTCATTTACTTACTATGTTTGGTGTGTATCGAGCTAGCAGTGTTTGTTAAGAATCATCCTCAAGAACTAATAGAAAAAGGTTTTATCAAACCTAGTAGTTCCCCATGGGGAGCCCTAGTAGTGTTTGTAAAAAAAAAAGATGGAAGGATAGTATTCCTTCTCACATGTCTTACACAATAAGATATACTTTATATATGGGGTTCATCATGTGAGACTGCATTTTAGAAGTTAAAGGAATGTTTAACAACAGTTTTTATTCTTGTGCTACCAATAAAAAGAAAGGATTATCAAATCTATAATGATGCTTCTTGGAATGGTTTAGGTTGGGTTCTTATGCAAGACGGAAAAGTCATAGCCTTTACTTTTAGGCAATTAAAAATTCATGAGAAAAATTATCTAGTTTATGATTTGGAGTTTGCCGCAATAGTATTTGCACTTAAAATTTGGAGATACTATTTATATGTAGCGAGGTGTGGAGTTTTTACAGACCATCAAAGTACATCTTTACTCAGAAGGAAATAAATTTAAGACAACTGAGATAGTTAGAACTAATCAAGGATTATGATTTATCAATTCAATATCACCCGGGAAAAGCAAATGTTGTAGCAGATGCTTTGAGCCGTAAAGCAACCTCACATTTACATGTACTAACCTATAATCTTATTTTACTCAAAGAGACAGAAGAACTTCAGTTAGAAGTGGTGTTATCGTCAAATGCCTAGCTATTCCAAATGAATGTGGGATGCTCATTGCTTAATGAGATTAAAGCACAACAGAATAATGAAGAATATAATCCATTAGCTGCATCTATTAATATAGGGAAACATCCAGAATTAAATCTAGATTCAAACTAAAACATTTGGTGTGGATTTAGAATTTGGATACATAATGAATCTGAGTTAAGATTAAAATTGAAGGAAGCTCATCATTCCAGATATTCTATCCATCCATGAAATAATAAGATGTATCAAAACATGAAGTCTCATTTTTGGTGGTCAGAAATGAAGTATCATTGAATTTATATCAAAATGTGATGCTTGTAACCTTGTCAAAATTGAACATCAGAAACCAAAAGATTTATTGCAACCATTAGCTATTCCTCAATGAAAATGAGAAGATATTTTCATGAATCTTATTACTAGGTTTCCTAGTACAAAATCAAATAATGGTTATATCTGGGTAATTATAGATATACTTATAAAATCAGCTCACTTCTTACCCATCAGACAGTTAAACTCAATGGACAAGCTAGCCAAAGTATATCTTAAGGAAATAGTGAAATTGAATGGTGTTCCAAAAACTATTATTTATGATCGAGATAGTTGTTTCACCTCAAGATTTTGGAAAATGGTCCATTAACATCTTGGTTTCCAGCTTTGTATGAGCACAACATTTCATCCACAAATGGATGTGCAAATTGAACTTTAAAGGATCTTCTTCGTTTATGTATTTTAGACTTTGGAGAAAATTGAGATGATAATCTTCTATTAATTGAATTTTTCTATAATAACAATTTTCAAGCAAGCATTGTGTGGCATCCTAGCCCCACCGTGGTCCTGTTAACTCTTAAGTTAACATGATTACGGTGATGTGGTCACCAAATGATAAGTTCTTCATTTATAGTTAGATTAGACATTCATTCTAACTCAATATAATTAAGGATATTTCCATTTACAAGTATTTCACTAATGATAAATACAAAAATTACATTCATAGTGTATAAGCAAAATATAACATCCATTTCATCACCATACAGTAAATAGGAACATAGAACTCAGAATAAATGCAATAAGAGAATATACAAAATAAACATGTATTATTACAATACATTTAAAGAGTTAAACTGAAAATAAAATAAATGCTCATCCTCATAAGCATAAGAAATAGAAAGAGCAAAGGAAGTAAGGTTCTCCAACAGCACAATCATTCTCCTGAATTCGATCTTCAGAAGGCTCCACAACCTCAAAAAGCTCAAAATCTATTATTGTCGATTTTACAATGATAGAGCCCCAGCCAACAAAAAAAAATGTTATTAAACATATTATTTAAGTACATTTTAGGTTGATTAATTTTCATGTTCTCTTAGATATCACCATTAAATAACAACTAAGCAACAACAAAGGTGTAAGAAAGCATATGAAATGAACAGGAAGCTATAAACAATAAATTTATAACTTAAACAAAAGTGGAAGTAAGCATATACCTCCATCCACAGTTGGCGACATGGTTATGTATAAAAGAAAGAATAAATATTAATAACTGGAAGGAAAAACTCATCATAATCATTGTTATGATCAATGTAAACTCATGCTGATTTTCATAACATAAATGAATATATATTATATTTAAACAACTTAAAGTAAAGTAAATCTAGCATCATATATATATATATATATATATATATATATATATATATATATATATATATATATATATTTTGCTTATGTGTGGCCAGTGGGATTTTAACCCATGATTTGGGATAAAAAATTCTGAGCCTCAATCACTGGGTTACAACACCATTCAGCCATCATATATATATATTCAAGTAAACAAGGCTAACATCTTATCATATGAATAAGTTAGTAATTCAGTAAGACATGAAATAAGAAAGTACTAAAATACAGTAAAAGCGAGTTGAAAATAGTAAATACAGAACTAAAAACTGTTATGGCCAAACAAGCCACTCTAATTAAAAACATACAACAATCCTACTTAGCCTGCTAGGCTAAGGCAGAAACACTGAACTGAATATGCACAAGCTCACTTAGCCTACTGGGCAAATGCAGAATACTGAGTAGAAGTGCATCTAAAACTAGTACTGTCATATCAGAACACTGACATGCCTATAAATATTGTTATGTTTTGTGAATATAATTTATGTGCTTATACATAATTATCATTATTAAATAAATTAATTAACTATTAAATTTTCGAGTAATTGCTTATCAAGTACAAAATCGTACAGATACTTGACTTTTGACTTTCTAATTCATGCACTAAGAAAAAGTACAAAATATTTTTTATTACTCTATTTAATATGCTTTTGCGCTCAGCAACGCACAAATTTGGTAAATGTGCTTTAATAGTCACAAATGATATAAGAAAAAGTTTGGATAAAATGATATAAGAAAAAAATTGGATAACTGAGTAGCATGGGTTTACTGTTGATCTATTCTTAGTATGATCAAACAACTGCTTGGATGGGGCTGTCCAACATCAGGAGGCATAATGAGCATATACTAATAAGCCTTTGAGGGGGTATAGAGGGAAGTTGGGATATGCAATACAAAATAGAATCCCCATTTTCCTTGATTTTTAATTTGCGCAACAAAATCATATTTTTCTTACACATCAAATGCTAAAATTCTATATTTATTTTTGTGACTGCAATTATTTTTATGCTAAAGTCTTAGTGCAATTGAAACAAATTTGAAGAAATAAATTTGTACAACTTGTTATTTCCTGTCAAATTATTGATTATTTTTCTTATTTTTTAATAATTGTAAAGTTGACATCTATCAGTACTTAATTTCACAACTAACTAGTATGCATATTTTATTATTCATCATATTCAAACATTATTCATCCAAAATATCTCATATTAAATTTCTTGATAACTAAATAAATTTATAAGTGAAGCAAGAGGAGAAAGAAAAGTTAAGGAGCAAAAAGAAAGAGAAAATAAAATTGTACATATTAAAAAAATTAAGGAGAAGAAATATATATATATATTATAAATATACATCTCATCTCTCATTATCCACATTCTCATCTCCTCTCATTTCCCCCATTTTTTTTCATCACCATAAATTTTTCTCTTTTCTTTTATTAATAATAATAATAATATTATTTCTATTTTTAAAATTTTCATTTCAATCAATTTTTATTTATTTTAGTGTATATATATATATATATATATTATTACTATTATTATTATTATTATTATTATTATTATTATTATTAATTATTTTTATTATTTTTTGCAACTTTATATCTTTATTTCTTTTATGCCAATATTTTGCTTCCCTATATTTTACAAATTTGATTTCATACTTTATGCTTATATATACTATAATTAATGATATCCATACAGATTGAGTGAGTTCTAACAGAAGAAAACTTTCATGCATAGCACTCAAATCTTTATTTACATGTATAACCCACAAACTCAATGATCAGGCATTAGTTCGGTAAACATTCCAATTTAGGTGATATGCAAATTCGCAAGATCCGAGTGCCATGTAGGGATTATACAACAAATAGGGGGATACATTTGTTTCTGCTGGCTTTCAGAAAATCTAGAACGAATTTTTAGGGCCTCTGCTTTTCAGAGTGGAATTTGCTGCTTTCTTCTGGCTTGAATGCTTTGATCCCTCTACTCTGCGTTTGGTAGGGCTCTGAGCTCCTTGAACGCGGGTCTGAAACCACCGTTTGGCTCAAATCTTCGCTATCCTGAAAATGCCTGTTCGTGATTGGAGAACTGTAGTTCAGCCCTCTGTACCCCTGCAAAATTTATGTTTAACAAGGTAAAAAAAACATCACAGAGATTCCACGCAATGGATGATAGAGATCAAACTCTTTCATTTATGAAACTAAATTGGTCTCAAAATAAACTGAGCCCATCTGATTTATTCAGATGGATATAGGGTTTAACATCGGTTTCTTAGACTATGAAGTAAAAAATAAGTATATATTTGAGCTTTCTAACCTTCGACTTTACTTTGGAAAAGCATGGAGTCAGACAAGGATTTATGTCATCTATACTTAGAGGATTGCCAGAGTTGTATTCCTGCAAAATAGTTGTTGATAGAAGATGGGAGTAAACACAATGCAAGAAATATATAAAAAAAAGATCTTTCGTGGAGATTTTCCATTTTGCTCTTGTTAGCAAGGAAAGGAGAGCATACCAAGACAACAGGGTACTCCTTATCATACTTAGGAGTTTTTGGAGAACTAACAAGCCCATCAAAGCAGTTCTTTGTAGCATACTTATCTGCCTTTACCTGTTCAAACATTTCATCCAAAAAAAAAACATGAAAAACTAAGCAAGAATTATGAATAAACGGCAGTCCAGATGTAAAAGAACGGTGATGTGCTTTGCTTTTGAAAAAAACTCTTCCCAATTCAAATTCAAATAACGATAATGGTCATAATGCCTGTATAAAAGACACTACACAGTATACCTCTTTGCCAACTAAAGAGATGGCTATTAACTACAGACGGAGCAAAAATACATTTTAGTTCTAATAAAATGAACACCATGTTTCGTATGTATGATGGGCCTCATGCAAGATACAATTTTTCAAACTAGTATTGCAGGGCACCCAGTTTGATTCCCATATAAAATAACATTGAAAAAATAAATAGATAGCTCTATTGTACTGACTTCAATAATAAAGAAACTAGAAGAAAAAAGAAAGAATACATAGGATCTTCAAACTAACTAGCATCTATACAATCCAAAAAAGATGATATCACTATAAATTGTATGAGAAAAGAATTAGAAATATTTAGGGGAATAACTTGGTTCGATTCATTCAAAATCTCAATCAAAGCCTTCTGATAACGTCAATAGGGTGAACAATATTTCCTCTGAGTATGTGTGACCGCATTATTATGCTTTGATACACAAACACAATAGAAGCATCATAATATTTAATAAATTTCAACTAGGGCTTTTATCTCAAATTAAACTCTCTAAGAAAGTATATATTTAGGATAGTAAATATCTCACAATATAAACAGCTGCAACAACAACACAACAACACCAACACCAAGACTTAATAGGTGGGGTTGGCTACATTATTCTTTGTTTCCATTGTTAACGATCAAATAAAAGTTTTTCCCTAAGTTCCAAATAGAAAAGATCAATTCTAATAATTTCTTCTCGTGTCTTTTTTAGTCATCTCCCTCTTTTTATATAGGCAAAATTCATAAACTCAAGTTTTCTAACATGAGAACTGAACGATCTACACTTAATATGCATAAACCGTTTAAGGTGGCATACTCTAATCTTATTTACTATTGGACCAAATCTAATTTGGCTATGGAAATACTAATTTCTCATTCTATCTATGAATATATTCGCTCATCCACAAAAGCATCCTCATCTCGGTAACACTTATTTTATCAACAAGTTTCTTCTTTGTTAGCTAACATTCAGCCCCATATATAATAGTTAGTCATATAGCTATTCTATAAAAATTTTCTTTAATTTGAGTGAGATGCACAACACCATTAACATTCAGCAATGTGCTAGGGGTGTGCCACACCACTTTCTTGACATAAATTGAAGAAGATAATGAAGGATTAAAGATGGATGATTCCAAAATATCTAAAAGAGGGAGATTGTTATATTACAGAGACCATTCAGATCATCATGGAGATGTTAATGAGGCTCTGGTGAGCTTTCAGGAGGTTCCAAGGCAATTCGGAATAAGATTGAAAGTTTCAATTGCAACATAAGCGCCCTAAGCTATTTGGAGGGTAATTTGAACTATTTGGGGTTCATAATGGAGTTGGGTACTTAAGCAAACATCTTAGAGATATTTCCTATGTTGACATTTCAATTGAGAGGACTTTGGCTGCTGTGAGAGGAGATCCCAAGGAGGAATCTTAAGGGAGAGCTGATGTGCAAGAGAGCTCTTGCATGTTGAAAAAACACTCCAGGTGGTGGCTGCTACTTCTCCCCTTCATCCTAAAGTAAGAGCTTGTGTTCATTGTTGAGGTTAAGCTTTCTGTAACTCTGTACTCTTCAAGATTCATAGTAGATTTTTTTTTTTGTGGCTCTGTGGTTTTTCCCATTCTAGAGTTTTCCACATAAAATCTGTGATTGTTTGGATGTGCTTGTAATTGTATTGCATGCATATGCTATGCTTCCTTTTCATGGTGTTTTGTGATATTGTCTTTTGTTTGAGAACCATCAACACAACCCCGGTCCTCATTCAAGTGCGCTCTAAACCGCTTCCGCTGCGGTGTGCTCAGTTCGGTGGCCGGTGTGCCGGCTTCAGTGGCAAGTAGCGGAGGTTCGCCAACCCTGATCCCAGTGTCGGTCTCGGCGCATGGAGCGCCGACCTCAACGGCATCGCTTCCTTGGAGAGGCATCTGTTTGAAACCCCCACGGGTGCGGAGTCTGGTTCTCTGACAGCACATGGATCTTTATCTTCGTCCTCGTCGGCGTGCTCGTCAAGTGGTACATCCCGACTCGTAATTGGGCTGCCTGCATTTTCCCAAGGTGGAGATCTCTTAAAATTCATGGCTGCTGCATCTCCCTTGAAAGCTGCAGAAGGAATTTCAGCACAAAAAAAAGTGCTGACCCAGCATTCAAGGATTGCATGTTACAATTTATGATTCTAATGAAGTTAATAATGTGATTGCTTTGGATTTGGATGAGTGTGATGAAGGATTACCACCTAATAGCTCTTGCATACATGAAAATGTCATGCCAAGCAATTCCGGGAACACCCCCCAAGGTGTTTGAAGAAATGCCCCAAATGGGCCACAAATTTCAGAAAAAAACTGCTTGGAAAAAAAAATGTCCCATGTGAAGATATTGGTGATGCGCTAAGATTCATTGGCCAAGTGATTATTGATTTAGATGAGCAATTACAACAACATAATCACTTTGAAGGATCTCTCATAGTACGGATTCCTAATGATATTATCGTCAATGAACTTCATGTAAGGTGGAGCAAATTTGGAGATTTTACAGTTCAGCTTTTGTAAGCAATCGCACTCTCAAATCCTCATAAATGAGCCTTGGTCGATTAGAGGGCAAGTCCTTGAACTTTCCAATTGGGTTCCCAATTTCTCATTGGCCATGAACATTGGATGGTCTACATTCCCATTTGGATCCGCCTTCCGAGATTACCACTTGATCTTTGGATCCCCGGCAACCTCACCCGGATTGCATCAAAATTCGGGAAGCCTATTTACATTGACGCTATAACCACAAATAGGGAAAGATGTGCTTTTGCAATAATTTGTGTCGAAGTAAACCTAGAGTAACTCCTAGTAAAACTTCTAAAAATTTTGCGCTATAAAACTTTTAAAATTTTTGCAAGAATCAAGTTTGCGCTATAAAATCCAAGTGCTTTGGTAGCGGCTATTAAAATCCAAGGTATTGACGGCGAATTTTAGCAAAAAGTCTCTTATGAGAAAATTTCAATACATTGCAAGTCATGCATGCGGTATGGTTGAGCACAAAGATTGTGTTATTCATGTAGGGTCGTCAATCATTGCCCAAAACCTGACGGGGATGACTCACCCAAAGAAGACCAACAATGACGAAGAAAAGGCCTTCGCTCCTATGCCCCAGGTTGTTGAGACCCCTCACGTGGACGCCCCACGTTGCGTTTGGATAAGTCACGGCCTCGCCATCAAGGCCGGACCCTGCCCACCCCCTGCTCAACTCACACTGTCCTCAGCCCCGAGGTCGCGAGCGTACTTGAGCCGGTCAGCTCGGGCCGAAGCCCACCCGCCACCCCCCAGCTCCCGAGCCCACCGGCTTTGCCAGCCCAAGCCCGGCCCACCACGTCCGCTCGGCCCGCAAGCCCGCTACCGGGCCCAAGCCGGCCTGCACCAATGTCGGCCCAGCACGTGCCCGCCTGTTGACCCAACGCTCTCAGCCCATGCAAGTCGAGAGCCCCTCAGCACCGAGCACGGCCCAGCTCATGCTGCACGCGGGGCCGATCCCGTAAACCCCGGGTCTATCGATGCTGCATCCAGCTCGGTCTGATTACCCCATTCTCTTCTTGGTTAAATCCATCGACCCGCTTGTGCAAACTGACCTTGCTCCGAAGCAAAAGCCCTCAATTGGGGTTCCCTCCAGGATCATGTGATCCAATAGTAGGGAGCAGCCCCCGACTCTCCAATAAATGGCATCATGACGTGGAATTATCGCGGCGTGTGGATGCCGGCGACACGACACCACCTTCCTCCACTCATCTCGGTGCGCAAGCTGGGGTTGATTGCTTTGTTGGAGACTCGCGTGGAGTCTTTTACTTGTCGAGACGTGAACCGCCTTTCCGGGTGGCACTGGAGCTTTATGGTCCCACCTTTTGCGGGATGTTCGGGAGGTATCATTCTTGCTTGTTAAAGTGAATTTTTGCAACGCAAGATTCATCTTTTCTGCAGCCAAGTGATCCTTGCTACCATTACTCTGAAATTGAGGAGCTACTTTCAATTCGGCGCTTTCTACGTATCCACTGATCTGTACACGAGGAGGGAGCTTTGGCAGACGATTCTAGCAGTCCAGGTGGAGGGGTGCCCGTTGGTTCTTTGTGGGAATGCATTCTCTCTCAGGCAGAGAAATGCGGTGGGAATGCATTCAGTGTGACTACTGCGCAGACGGATTTCCAGGAGGTCCTGGATACATGTCATTTTCATGGCCCAGGCTTTGTTGGTCTACCTTTCAAGTGGAATAATAACATGGAGAGCTTGACGTATTTGGGAGCGCTTGGGCTAGTTTCTTCTTAACATGGAAGCGATGGACCTTTGTCGGGTGCAGTCGTGCACCACCTCCTCCAGGTAGCTTCTAATCACTGCCTGATTTTCTTGACAAATGCTTGTCCCAGATTCCAGAGTACCGGAGCGCAGTACAAGTTTGAGAACACTTAACTGCAGTACCCGAAGACTTTTTCTGTGGTCGAGAGGACTTGAGGGCGGCCGTCTCGTAGCTCACCATCCTCAATCCTCAACCACAAGATGACACGCACTCTTCGGGCACTATGGAAGTGGGGCTGAGATAGACTTCCAGATCTACGGAGGAGGAAGGTTGAGCTGACTTTGACTCTGACGCAGCTCCAGGCAAAGGATATGGAGACAGACCGAGGTGACAACCTTGAGCTTGTTTAGCAATTCCGGGTCGCCACGCAAGAGCTCTCTCAGGTGGAGGCGAGGATGGCAAGCTGATGGCAGCAGCGCTTCAAGGTGTGGTGGCTCTCTCAAGGTGACAGCTACACCGCGGTGTTTCAGCGACTTGCGACACATCGTCGGAAATCGAACACCATGCTTGCACTTCAAAAGGAGTCCGGGGAGTTCTCGTCTGACCCAGAGCGAATTCGCCATCTATTTTTCAATTTTTTCCAGGGGATGTGGGCACCGCTAATGCCGTAAAAGATTGTCCAGATGATTTGATGCCAGACCGCACCCTTGGCGACGCAGACTCTGCCTCTCTCCAAGGTGTGGTCACGGACGCAAAAAGCTGGGCATCCCTGCAAGACCTCGGCCCCAACCATTCCTCTGGGATTGATAGTATCACCCCCTCTTTCTTTACGGGCTACTGGAGGGTCACCCAGGCTGGCACCTTAGCCGTGGTTCACCATTTCTTTGATGGTGGATGAGAAGCTTGTTTCCTGTGGCGATTACTCAGTGATTCCTGACGGGGACTTCGGCCCCAACCATTCCTCTGGGATTGATGGTATCACCCCCTCTTTCTTTACGGGCTACTGGAGGGTCACCCAGGCTGGCACCTTAGCCGTTGTTCACCATTTCTTTGATGGTGGATGTGAAGCTTGTTTCCTGTGGCGATTACTCAGTGATGCCTTCCTGACGGGGTGTTGGCTGTTCAGGAGGGGACTCACTCAGTTAGCAGCTTGAGTTTGGGGCAGTAATACTGATGAGGACAGAGAGCACTTCGTGGCCCACTGCAGTTACACGAGAGCCGTACTAGAGACTTTTATGGGTTGGGGCTTGTTGCCGACCACTATGACCTCCTGTGACCAGTTTACTGCTTTCTATTAGACTGCTACTGCGTTTCGCCATTGCCGTTTCAACTATCAGGTTGTGGCCTACTCCCATTACCAGGCTTGGCGGAGTAGGACTAAGCAATCTCACGGCCACCGTACCCGACTTCGTTGGTTTTTGCAGGTTCAATTCTCTCGGCGATGGTCAATACTAGTCCGCATGACGGGTCTGATTCCTGAGTTCGACAGCCCACCAGGGCCCCTCCACCTCCTTGAGATGGTGCTCAGGCCAGTGCGGGTTTTTTCTTGAGAGAGAACGCAGTTGAAGTCTCTACCAAGAATCAACAGGCACCACTCCACCCGAACTGCTAGGATCTTCCGCTAAATCTCCATCCTCATGTATCATCCACCAAAGCTCCCACCTCGTGTACAGATCAGTGGATGCGTAGATGGCGCCGAATTGAAAGCAGCTCTCCGACCTCAGAGTAATAGTAGCAAGAATCACTTAGCTGCAAAAAAAGATGGATCTCGCACTGCAAAAAGTCATTTTGCCAAGCAAGAATGATACCTCCCAAACGTCCCACGGAAGGATAGACCGTAAAGCTCTAGTGCCACCCGAAAAGGTGATTCATCTCGACGAGTAAAAGACTCCACACGAATCTCCAACAAAGCAATTGACCCCAGCTTGCACTCCGAGATGATTCGGCGACAGAAGGTGGTGTCGTGTCGCCAGCTTCTGCACATCGTGACAATTCCACGTCATGATGTCGTTCATTGGGAAGTCGAGGGCTGTTCCCTACCCCTAGATCACAAGCTCCTAGAAGGAATCTCAACCGCAGGCTTTTGCTTCAAAGCAAGGCCGGTTTGCACAAGCGGGCCGACGAGTTGGACCAAGGCTGGAACAGAGCAATCGGGTCAGGTTAGAGGCAGCATGGGCCGACCCGAGGCTTGCGATGCGGCATGAGCTGGGTCAAGCTTGGCGCTGAGAGGCTCTCAGCTTGCAGGACCGATAGCGCTGGGTTAGCAGGTGGGCCCATGCTGGGCCAAACATGGGCCGACATTGGCACAGGCCAACTTGGGCCTAGTAACGGGCTTGCGGGCTGAGTGAAAATTGTGGGTCGAGCTTGGGCTGGCAAAGCCGGTGGGATGGCAAGAGCACGGGTGGGCTCGGGAGCTGGGGGCTGCGGGTGGGCTCTGCAAGAGTGCTCAGCGGGTGGGATTAGTAGGTGGGCTTTGGCCTGAGTCGACCGACTCGGGTCCGCTGGCGAGCTCAGGGCTGAGGCAGGTGCGGACCGAGCAGGGGTGCAGAGCTTGTTCCAACACAACGTGGGGCATCCACGTGATGAGTCGCAGCGACCCAAGACACGGGAGCAAGGGCCTCTCCTTCATCAACGTTGGCCTTCTCTGGGTGAGTCATCCCCGTCGAGTTTTGGGCAATGATTGACGGTGCTACATGAATAATGCAATCCTTGTGTCCAACCTTACCGCATGACTTGCAACGTATTGAAATACCCTCATAAGAGACTTTTTGCAAAAATTTGTCGTCAATACCTTGGATTTGAATAGCCGGCCCGCTACCAAAGCGTTGGAGAGGTTTACCTCATTTGCGGTCATAGCTTCAATGCAAATAGGCTTCCCAATTTTTGATGCAATCCGAGTGAGATTGTTAGGGCTCCAAAGATCAAGTGGTAATCTGGGAAAATAGACCCTAATGAGAATAGACCATCCAATGTTCATGGCTAGCAAGAAATTGATAACCCAATTGGTAAGTCCAAGGACTTGCCCTCCAATCGACAAAGGCCCATTTGTGATGATTTGAGAGCGAGCCTCGTTATTTGTAAAGCTAATCAAGAGGCAATTCCACCTCCAAAAAGTTGAACAGTAAAATCTTCAAATTGACTCCACCTTACATGAAGTTCGTTGACGATAATATCATATGGAATCCTTCACCCAAATAGTCGTACTATGAGAGATCCTTCAAAGTGAATTCGTTGTTGTAGTTGCTCCTATACATCAATAATCACTTGGCCATGATCACCAATAAATCTTAGCGCATCACTAATATCTTAACATGGGACAAATTTCTTTTTTGTCCAACCAGTTTTTTTCTGAAATTTGCAGCGCCCTTGGGGGCATTTCCTCGAACACCTTGCGGGTATTCGCCGGAATTGTTTGGCATGACATTTTCTTGTATGCAAGAGCTATCAGGTGGCAGGCAATCATTCATCACACATCCAAATCCAAAGCAATCACAAAAATCAGGAACTGTAACATGCAAACCTTGAATGGAGGGGTTGGTCAGCACTTTTTTTTTGTGCCGAAATTCCTTCTGCATACTTCAAGGAAGATGCAGAATCTTAAGAGATCTCTATCTTGGGAAATTGTAGGCAGCCCAACTACAAACCGAGATGTGCCATCGGAGACTCTGCAGCCTGTGGGGGCTCTCGAACAGACGCCGCCCGAGCGGGCGACGTCGTCGAGGGTAAGGCCTCGGTCGGCGAGGCTGGCCCTCCATGCACTGAGGCCGACGCCGGGGTCGGGTTGGCGAACCTCCGCTACATGCCACCGATGTCGGCTCGCCGGCCACCGAGAGGCCGATCAGGCCAGCGCCCAAAGTTGGCCTCGCGCCGAGAATCGCCCTGAGTGTGTCCCTTGCCGGACCCGTCGATCCAAGCTCTGCTGAGAGGCCGAGCGTCTCCAAGGGGGACAACGCCCCCTCCGAAGATGCGGCCGAGCCCCCCTTAGGGTTGGGGGCTCCTTTCCACCTTCCTCCTTCCGTCATTTCCCTCTTTTCCCATACAACAAACGTTCGTCGCAGCTGAGGGTTTTCCTATATTAATGGCGGATTTATTATCGGCAGGAAGGCCACAGTTTCCGTGGGCATGCTTAACAGCAGAGCAGCGGCCGAAGGTTGCCGGATCCTCCGTTGAAATTTCAGCGATAACAACGTTTCTGCTGGTTAGTAGGGTGGTATATTTGAGATAATTCCTATCTTCACAAAAGAAAAGAAAAAGATTTTCCTAGAAATGCTATTTATTAATGAGTTTTGCTACTTCCACATTATTATACATTAAACTAAAATATATAAATGCTGTACCATCCAATAAGATTTAAGATATATTTCAATATAAATTATAAAAATAATATTTATATTATTTTAATATAAATAAAATAAAATATTAATTAAATAATCTTAAATTTTATTGGATGAACTTTTTTGAGTACCACGTTAATAAATTTAAATATTAATGGATAATTTTTATATATATTTTTGTGTATCATGATATTTTTTTTTTCTAGTTTAAATTAAGAAGAGTCAAATTTTCAAATGGGACAAAACAGAAAGGGTGATCAAAGGTTTGGACCTCATAACATCCTATCTGCCACATAATATGAAATATATCAATACACCTTTACCCCTTAGTAACAAAAGATAATATCATATGTATTAAGCGCTCAACCCTTTTCCGTTCAAATCCAAAGCATATAAACATGAACAATATGTTTTGCGAAATTCTCCAAAAAGTCTATACATTTACTTTATAAAATAAAAAAACTTAAATCATCCGAACAATATGAAGTCAACATTTTTCTCATTTCATTTTTCCTTTAATTTCAAAGAACGGTTTCCTTGAAAATTTGCTAGAATTTCATTATGAAGGATAAAATTTTTAGAAAGACAAGTGATGAAAGGCGATATACCTCTGCGAGATCCTCTGCAAGGCACTGGATCTTCCCCGTCAGTGAAGAAACCTGCCTTTGGAGACAAGGTATGATTTTTTTAGCCTCCTTTAGCTCAGATCCCTGCTTTTCAAACAACTCCTGAAGCTGAGGCTTTACAACATCCGGAAAAAGCACGGCATCCTTCAGCATTTTTATCTCCTCCCTTTGCTTCAGGCACAGATCCTTCAGTTTATCGACCTTATCGCATGAAACCAGCGCTAAGGAAATCAAACAACCCCCCCAAACGTTGTTTTTTTGAACAGCAATAACATAATCGGATCATCTCATAACTGAAATTACCTCAAGATTCCTCTCTTCAACAAGAAGCCTCAGCTCTTGAATCACCCGCTCATACTCCTTATTCTGAGCCATGAGCTCCCTCTCGCTGCGGAGCACCATTCCCAGAGTGCGAGTATTGTTGCTCACCTCAGTCAATGCCTTCCTGGGGGTTCGATCAGCAGCGGATCCAGCAATATTGAAGAGCTTATGGCGGAGTCCTGAAAAGCCTTTGCCGTCAGATCCCTTAGCCACGGCTTTCTTTAAACCTTCCACAGCAGCATCCGAAGGCGCCCTTCTCCCAGATCCGGGCTTCGAATCGGACTGCTTCCCCATGATTTTTTTGACTATAGTGCCAAATGTCGGTGGATGATTCTTCGCCGCTAGAGAGTTGTTAGAGTTGGAGGATGGGTTCTTCTGGAAGGGAAGCCTCTTGGAACTACTTTTGGGATCGGAGGCAGGGGAGGGTTCTACTGCGGCGTAACGAGAGGAGGCCTTGGAAGCGGCCATCTTTTTTCTGGTGAATCGAGTTCCGTAATAGGGGAATTTGGAGGATTTCTAGGGTTTGTGAATCGTTCCTGAAACGGGGTCAGATTCTAGGAGAGTGAAAAGGGAGTGTTTTATTTTTCCTTAAATTCGAATTTGAGTGCAGAGCGCGCTTGCAATAAAATGCTCCGCGAGATTACCAAACTCGGTCTATTAAAATCTGGATTTTGCTTTCTCAATCTCAATTTTTATAATGGATACAATTCACTTTTTATTTAGATAAATATATAACAAAAAATATATATATAAAAAAAAATTTTAATTGATAATTAATATGATTGTCTGTCCAATAATATAAGTGTAGTATTTTTTATAATTAATATGTTTAAATCGTTTAACTTTAACTAAATAGAATAATAATATTGATTTTGTTGCTCCAACACTCAATATTTTACATAACTTAGTCAAAAAGTTAAAGGCTTAATAAATGCTCAACCATCTCTTCTTATAAATGCAAATTTTTTAACATTCAAAAAACTATTTTTTGATTTGATTTTAATAGATCAATGACAAATTTTTTTGCTAAATTAAATTCTTTTATGCACTCATAAGTTCCTAAACAACTTTGAATTTATACAATTGATTATTATTGTCAGGTCTACAACTTTGATTCAATGACAAATCAACCATTATTTAAATTTGAGATGCAAAGCCATCGAATCCGATTCAATTTGACGACCAAGATCAGCTCAACCCGGCCGTACCGCCCCACCCAACCCAACCTTGACGAACTGTGCTTCATCTCAGTCGACTAGTTTTCATATGCCGAAACCCTAGGGTTTATCCAATTTTGATTATTGAGCCTAATTTTGATATATTAATAATCTAAATGGGGTGCAAGGGTTAGAGGAACCTATTATGACTTGAATCGTGGCCTAATTCAGCATAGATTAAGTGAAATCCTTAAAAATTGTGGGACATATTTTTGCAAAATTTGATGGTCTATTTATATAGAGTCCCATCTTTATATGCTATATTTTTATATTATTCTTATTCCATATATTATCATTTTTTTATTAAAATTTTAGCAAATTTGCCTGATTCATGAGGCTATTTTAGGTCCCCTTATGTGATGACTTGGGGATCAAGTTTGAGAATTTCAAACAATAATTCATAATTAGGAATATCATTAATTAAATAATTTAATTAACATAAAATACTTCATCACCACATAGCCACATTCAAAATATTTTACATAATTCATTTATATACAATAAAAATAAAATATTCAACTTCATCTTACTTTTTATCTCAAGCCCTTTGTAGTTTAGTTTTTAAAATCTAAAATATATAACAACTATACCAATTAGGTAAGAATATATAGATTATTCATTAAGAATTATTTTATAGTATCTTAAATTAAGTATAAATCAAATGAAAATGTCTAGATATTTCAAAATTTTTGCCAATTTCAATGTCTAGATATTCAAATAAAATAAATATGTATATTATCAAAATTTTCTAAGCTTGCCTTGAATATTAGATATTGAAATAAATATATGAATAAGCATCAAATAAATTTTCACTTAAAAGCTAAATGTGTAACAACTCCCTTAAAGATTATTGAGCATAACTCTTAAATATCAAGTCATTTTTATAGATAATGGTGAAGTTCATAATAAGAACTTTAAAATTAAGCATGGTCGAGTGGGAGCACTCAAAAAATGAGTGACCTTTGAGAAGTTATATTTTGAGAGCAAAATCATGAAGTATTTCTGACTAAAATAGAATACTTGGTGCTTAAGAGTTTATGCTTTATAAATGGTATCAGAGCAGGCTATAGAATGTCAGTTAGGATCTAAGTGCCCTACAGGGGAAAATATTACTTCATGTGAGTAGCATCTTGAATCCATTGTGATTAAGGTGCTACATAGTTGTTGGAACCTCTTGAGCCTGTAAGAGCCACCTCTAGTCCTATATTATGGTGACCCACTGTAATGCCCCGTCCCGTCGCCGTGCGCAAAAGGACAAGTGTAAGACATGTTTCGGCGGCGGAACGGTGCGCTACTCGGGAACGGTGAGCCATACAAGCAAAACCCATCTTCCCGAATAGGCTAGAGATACGAAGCTATACTGAAGGCCACTGACTCAAACCCTAAGAGTAGGTTCGAGAGCCAATATCCAAGATAATAATGAAATATTTATCTTAGGTATTAGACTAGTACGTATATAAGGTGCAAGGGAGTGGAGAAGAACCCATGTAAGTTATAAATTTATCAGCATTTCCAGTACGCCGATTACATCACAATACTATGTATAGCAGTATAACAGAGTGCGGAAGCTGAAAGCAAAACATCCATAATACATTCATCTCAAGCAATAGTAAGTATCCATCTCAGAAAAAAAAAGTAAAAGTACATCCAGAGTTTATTACAAACTATTTAAAAGCATAAATATAGAGAGTATATCTAAAATGTTGAAAAGGACTAGTAAGTAAAAGTGGATGCTCGGTCCACTACAGCTCCAAGTGCTCCTCTTGAGTCTCTGGTACGTCCTCCTGACCTGTCTCCAAAAACTGCTCAGGATCTAGCAAATTGCCGGATCCCAAAAGTACCCCGTGTTAGATAAGAAGTCTAACACATCGAAACTAGCTATGCCAAGCTAAGCTAAACATAACAATATACAAGTGAAATATAGCCGTAACAGAGCTGATTAAAAATATGTAAGCGAGGAAAACTGTAAGTACTGAGTAAACAAAACAGTAAAAATGCTAGGAAATGTGAAGCTGTCACCAAATATAACTGAAAGTAAAACAACATTATGCTAAAAAGGATGCTATAAGCTGCACTATATGCCACTGAAATAATGCTCACAAATATGCTATACCACGGTATATCACAGAACTATCACTGAAGGTTTATGAGTAGTACGGTCCAATATAAATACAACAGTTAGGAAATCAGTATGGTAATGCAGATGCACCCTAAAATTCCCCAATCTGTGTATATAACATTCCGTATCTCATACTGTATCACTGATAATCATGTGTCACAACAGAAGGAATGAATTTAACTCATGTTTATGCTTATGCTTATGCCATTATATTGAATGAATGAAAAATCCCGAAATCCATGAAGAATTTAGTAAGAAACAATAATGAATTCTAAGCCTCCACTGTGCAGAATCTTGCTAAAAAGATTCTGACTCCTGTTCTCTAAAGCGACGGTTGGTTAAAGTTGCTTATTTATTTAAAGATCACTAGACGGGGTGATTGTATACACATTAAATATGTTGCAAGAATATAGTTCTTATTATTTAGTTTGATTAAGCCACCCTAATAAAGCGATCTTCATTAGGAGGCACCATCCGATGATGATCTTGTATCTCAAGCTAAGTATTAAGTCACTAATATCATAATCATACTTAGTGTCTTAAGAAAGGTGGATCCCATTACTTTGTTTATTTGAGCCATACCTATTGAAGCGATCTTCGCTAGGAGGCATTGCCCGATGGCAACTTGTCTTTCAATTAAGCTAAGAAATGGGTACCCATTTAATACACTCATAGAATCGATTGATTTACTCTAAGTGAGGTTATATCCGCCTAAGCCCGCAGGATAACAACAAAGATAAATCTTACTTAGAGTGACTCAACCAATCTCGAATATTACTGGGGACCAGTAATATGGGTATACTATAATACACCAGCCAATAATCATGGTTCAATCAAGTCTAATTAATAGAACAAGGATTTATCAAAAACTACAAGTCCTGAACTAATAGGCAAGTCCTATACAAGGGTTCACCAATCAAATGTGATCAAGGATCACTTAATATGGATTCTACCACAAGGTGAAGTATCTATTCTAGTGCCTTAATGGATTACTACCACAAGGAGAGTAGATCAATTTCTAAGGTGAGGGGATCTTCTATACTTATACCTCAAGGAATCATACAAGGCTTCCTACCTCATGATATATGAATCTAGGTCTTTTAATTAATTTTAGACGATCTTATGAAGAGATACTCAAGATTTTTCTTCTAAGTTTTGATATTAATCTCTTAGGTTCTCATATTTAGGTCTAGGATGATGATTAGATCAGAAGATTAAGTCATCTGATCACACTCAAACTAAGATTATGGGATCTAAATCAAGAATATTTTTAAGACTTAGATCACTTGATATTAATCAATAAGATTTTATTAATCTTCTTATGCTAGTCCTCTTACTTAAGAGAAAATTAGAGATCTTAAGGTTTGATTCAGATCAAGAAGTCATATAGGATTATTATTAACCCTAATTTGTCTAATCTAATGTTTAGAATCAATAATAAATCAAATGCATTATTGGAGAATGTTCAATTCATAATTTTGAAATCAAATCAATTAATTTAGGTTTCTTAAGGATTTGGATTCTCCTTAAGTAGATTAGGGTTTGATCCCTTCTCATGTCTTAAAAAAAATCAAGTTATGTATTTAAGATCAATATCAAATCAGTGGATTAATTATGTATTATTGGTGGCAATCTTGGATCTAGATCAAGTCTTAGAAGCTTGATCCAAATCTTAAGATTTCTTAAGTTAATTAGGATATTTAAGATTCCAAATATTTGGATTTATTCAAGTATACTCAATAAGTTTATAAGGATGAATTCATTTCATTTAACTTACTGTTATAAGTCAGATTGATAAATCAAGTTCTAAAATAAGGGTTACTTAGTGCTAATCAAACCCTAATTCCAATCAAAAAGGATTAGCACATAAATATAAATCCAACCATTCAATCTACATTATATTTGGCATGTAAGTTCTAATTAATCATACAAGTAATTAGAACCTGAGTTTGCTAAGATCCAATGAGTATAAACCCTAATATTTACTAATCATATTTTAACAAAATTAGGGCATAACTAAAATTACAGAGCTCAGAGAAATAATCTACTTAGCACATGCATTATAGTCATCACAAGTGAACTAATGGTACCCTAAATATGTAATTTGGGTAAGTAAAATTACTAGTTTGCCCTAATCAAGATCTAATATAATTAGGCAATAATTAAAGATCTAACCATCAGATGCATGATTTTATTTTATATTTAGGTTCCTGAGATTTTTCTGATCACTTGATTGATACACAATCACCGTGGTCAGATGCGTCAATTGGGACTCGAAGCCCCTTCTGAGACGGTCTGAATCAGCCAGACCTTACTCACCCGAGATTCCTTCATTGGAACTACTGTGGGGAGATAATTCTCCCCACAGAAGCCATGCCAGACCCTGGGCTCGATCCCTACACCATCAAGGAGGTGAGGCGGATCGAAGCCCTCTGGTCTGAGGGTCTGGGGTGGTCTGGATCGTTGGGTCCTTACTCGACCGAGGCGATCCAGAAGGAACTTAACCCAATCGATCAATTCAATCGATCGGGGCTAACCTAAATCCTAATTACGATAGCGTTGGGTTCGTAGCGACAATACGTACAAGAGCGCATCAAATGGACTAAGGTTTGAGCCATATTAGCTCAGAACTTGCAACTAGGGTACCTGGCTTTGCGGGACGGAGCTGGGACTGGAAGTCGGAGCGTGGTTCGCTACCACAGAGACTCTAGAAGCTCTTAGGGGGTCCTGAACTCTAGGAGCGACCTGTATAACTGAACATCTCCAATTTTAGCCCATGAGAATGGAGTGGAAGATCCTAATGGTCTGGTTGAGGTGGATGAGGATTGGGGGACATGTTCTGGCTCTAGCGGTACAGTGAATCTCCATTGTCGGGAGCTCACACGAGTGGGGATGATGGTGAGCAGTAGCGGGAGTGTCCAAAGTCATTTGATGTATTGATTGTAAAGACGTTGTAGTCTGGATCTCTTGGATTCTAATGGCCAGATTCAGAATGATATGGGTCGTGGGCTTCAAAGGGTAGATCCAACACCCGATCCGCGGTATCACGTGATTAGATCTAGTCTGTTGGATTAAGTGTAGTGACGACCAGATACCGTGGAGCTCCACTATCACGTGACCAGGGCTCCGCAGCGGATCGCCCGTGGTCTACACAGCGGATCCCAGACGGGTAATATGGTTAAGGGTAAATTTGTAAATATAAATTGTCAGTGCAATTTTTCCAATTTACTTTAAATTCAATTAAAGCCTAAATGACATCCAAAATATCCCAAACTTGCATCCCTTACTAATTTGGGGGTGAGAAATTCAAAAATGCAATCAGACTTTGGATCAAAAAGTAAAATATTTTAGCTATCAATATAACAATCCTAGTGTTGTTACATATCAATTAGTGACCTAATTAACTCTAATCCTTTTCCATTAGTCTTGTAATAGTATTAGAAGTCTCCATTTCAAATTTTGTATGATTTGGAGATCGTTTGACAATTTCTAGCATTTCCTAATTTTCTGATAATTCTGAGAATGCCTAACTTATTTAGATCTCAGAATAAAAAATGGAGTCCACCATTAGACTCACCACACCCAAATTAATTATGGGTGGTATTTTAAAAGTGTTTGGAAGTCATCAAATTTTCCCCAAATATTTTAATAATATTTTAAATACTCAAAAAATTAAGATAATTAAATTGGCATCCGATCAAAAATTCGATTACATTTTTGAGTTCCCCACACCTCAATTAGGTAACGATAAATTTTTTGGATTTTTCAGAGTGCGTTTGGTTATTTATTTTTGATTAATGAAATATGTATATTAATTAAAATTAATTAAATTGAATTAATTATTATATATATTATAAGTTATTTAAATTAAATCGGATTAATTTTTATTACCGCGAAAATCCCGTGTATGATTCTAAACATGGTACAGCTGCGCTTTTGAATAAGTACCGTCGGATGCTTCTGACTCCTAATATAACGACGGTGGTTCAAGAAGCAACTGTTGGATCAGTGCCTCGATCCAATGGCCTGGATCAATCCCCTGTACGTCTCTGCAAAAGAGACGATCATGCCTCTGCCGCAAATGCCAGGCGCGCGTACGATACCCTGGCAAACCCCATTAACCATCCATTTGATCTCTACTATCTTCATTGTTGCTCTAATCTTGCTTGGGAACCATTGCGGGAGCTGGGAGTTGCATTTCGAGCTCTACTTTCCTGCCCTAAATTCGACCTTGTTCATCCGTCGGCATTTGAACCTCTAAGTACTTCCTTAGAGCATTTTTCCTTCCTTAGATTATAATGTTTAGCATTTATTATACAATTGTTCTTCTTAAACAGAGTCAATTTCAGCCATTCGAATAGAATTGATTTCCAATTGATTGTTTTTAGGAGACTTTATTTTCTGATCCAGAACCCTAGTCTTCGAAAGAGATAACTAGGGCATCAGTTTTCTTTTAATCCTTTAGTTGTCCAGTCTCGATCTGTATTTGGCACATCTGCCATGGAGGGAGCTTCTCGTCGGTGCGCGAGCTGAGCTCTAAGGTCATCGGGTCATCCCCAAGCAGACCTAAGCCTAATCGCACCTCTTCTGTCCTCTTTTAGGAACGACGAGCCTACCGGTCCAATTTCTTTGGATCGGCCAGCCCGGTCCTTAAGAATTGTGCCTTTATCTAGTCGCGTCAGGGATGCGTGTCGACCATCTGCTTCGACACGTGGTGGCTTATGGGATCACACGCTGGGCCTCTCTCCTGATGAAGGGATGCCAGATGTCAATGCAATAATCTGCCCCGTCAGCTTATAAAATTCTGTGTGGTATTACTTAAATGATATTCGGTTTTTAAATTTTTGTACCTTTATAAAGTTCCGCACCATATTAATTAATTATGTGATTCTATAAATGATTAATGGAATGCATAATTAATGATTATGTTGTGATTTAGTTAATGTATGAAAAGAAATGTGAATTTAATTCTTTTGATAATTTAACTAATACACCCCAAAATATATGATATAATATACTATTTTGATCACAAAAATGAGTAGATTAATAATATAAAATTTAATTTTTGTTTTGATAAATATTTTAATTAATCAATATTTAAGATTAATTAATTAATTATAAATTATTTCATTATTTCATGTGACCTAATTTGATCATTTAATGTCCAAATTAAATGATCAAATAGTCCATTTCACTCACAAAAATGTGAGGGACAATAATAAGAAATCAAATTTAACATTTGAACTATAATTTTTTTAATCACTTTTTAATCTTAATTAGGAGTCATTAAAACCCTAATTTTCCAAAGTTGTCCAAAATTGACATACTTAGTGTCCTTTTTCTCTTTATGATATAAGGATTTCATTTATATATAAATTATTTCTATTAGACAATAATTTATGATTTTTAGGTTTTTGACTCTTACTTAGTGTTATTGTGATGATTTTAATTTTTTAGATAATATATTCTATTTATTATAAAACCCTAGGATAGCTAACATGTTATATTTATTATCTCTCTTATCAAATTAGATTGCATTTAGTATGAGCTTAGTTCTCAACTTTCTAATTATGTGAATTAATTGCCAATGACTTAATTCACCTTTCAACCCTAAGGTAGAAACCCTAGGATTGATTTGCAAATTGAATTATAATTGATCCCTAAATTTATTTAGTTACACCTATTGAGTGTAAATAGATTCAATGTCTTTATAATAGTAGATTAGTGAATCAACTATATCTAATTTAGTGACTATATTAGAACTTAATTTATTCACCCTAACCCTTAAAGCCTCCTCTTGAATATTTTAAGAGCTAGTATTAGAAATCTTAAGTCACTTAAGGTAATTTAGGAATCCTATTAAAGTCCTTAAATATCAACTATTATAATACTTAGAACTTGTAGTTCTTAAGTCCTATTAATTAATTACCTTAAACCTTTCACTTTATTATAACTTAGCTAGATTAACATTTGATTGGTTAGATCTTTCAAACTATAACTTAGCTAGTGAACTTTAGTGAATCTACCTTAACTCTAATTTCTTGAGTTAGACATTTTCTTTATCTTGATGTCTTCCTACTAGATACTTAAACCTTGATTTAATTATTATAATTGAATCTTATAGTTTAGGATGTGATTAAGACCTAGTTTCTAATAGTATCAATTATACTTATAAATTATTTTGTCACATCATATTAATTGAATTAAAACTACTACTTTCAAAACCCCAACTACTACTATACTTACAATTAACTTGAGATCAATATCTCAAAGTTAATTAGGAGCTCAATTAGCTCCAATCATTAAGTAGATCATTAAGAAATTAGATAATTTTGGATATCACTTAGTTGCAATTATTGAATTTCTCTTGAATACTTTCTTAGCTTTGAGCCTTATTCATTTGAATCATTCATATAATACATTGTGCATGAATAAAACTTTCACATTAAAATCACTAGTGGTTTATATGGTGGATCAGTCTAGGGCAAGCTGAAAAGAGAGTAATAAGGAGACCTCATATTCTGAGAGGGTAAATATGAGTGTTTTAGGATTTGACCCTGCTTTTATTTAGTTGTTAAACAGACGTGTTTAACTCCTCTCTTCATTCTGAATATGCCCATAGAATGAGTACATATTAAAATAACTTCAATTAATTAATATGTGAGATATTCTTTAATCTTATAGATTGTTAAGACTCACTATAGCTTTTAGCTATGTTACTTTCCATAGTTCTAGATTATGTAAATCTTAGACTAATAGTCTAAGATTTTCCTTCAATTTTCTTATTATGCATTTTTTATGATTTAGAACTGTACTTTACTTATTTACAATTTACTTAGATTACAGTGAATGTTGTAAAATTACATTTAAATGCTTCAATATTTCTTTTCCTTACTTAGCATAAGTTTATTTGAACATATACATATTTTACTTTATTTATTTTCATATGCACATTAGTTTATTTATAGCCTATTTAGGATGCTTTTATCATTCTATTTGCAGGCTAGGATGTATACTTAAGTGAGTATTCTAACTCACTTTATTTTTCTTACTTACTTTTCCTCACTTGTATGCTTACTATATTTCACCCATGCTTATGCTTATTTTGTAACTAGTAGTGATATCCAATTAAAATAATAATATGATTAGTCAATCTTAAATTATACTTAAATTATTTAGTCTAACCTGATTTTCTATTTTCTTGGCTTTGCCCTATCACATTTAAATGCTAAAATGTGATAGATTAGGTACATTTGGAGGCTAGTGGAGCTGGACCAAGTGCTAAAAATTAATTGCTTCTATATATCATATACTAAAATCACATAGCTTAATATAAATATTAAGTGAGCATTTATTTTTTTTCCTTTATTTAAGTTTACTGTTGGTTTGTAATAAATATTGTTTATTTTACTTTTATTACACTTTTGTTGGAGCTTAGTTTATATTTAAATACTTGTGATGAATGTATCAAATGGATGATGATTATAAATGTATAAATGAATATTAATTAAGTCATTAGTTGCTAATAGAATTGGAAACTAGTTTCTTATCTAAATATTAATCTTTTCATATCTACATGTGAGTATTAAATATTGTGATGAAGCGAACCTTATGATAGATAATTGTTACACATGTGATTTTCTCCCTTTAAACTTTTAGAATTATAAATGAATAATCCTATAAAATGGATTGAACTCTATTTTAGAATTGTAAATGAGTAATCCTATGTAATGGATTGAACTCTATTTTAAAATTGGAAATGAGCAATCCTATGTAATGGATTGAACTTTATACTAGAATTGGAATTAAACAATCCTATATAATAGATTGATTACATGTTAGTTTAAGTTATCTTTCTTTCAAATTATAACTTTCATTAGAATGGGAGTCTTGTATGTCTACTTTATAAGTGCTTCCTTAGCCATTTACAAAGGAAACTCTGTCGAAAATTTTAAGAATTTTAGAACTTAAAATAATTTGGCCAAAACGTAGACTTATAACTCACATGTCAAATTCTCATTAATTATCTAGAATTTTATATTTAAGATTTTTAGTATTCATTTTAATTATCTTAAATTACATTCTCATGCCTCCTTACATATATCACATGCTTAATTATATTTCATTCTCAATTATAAATTCATGTGCTATATTTTTATTTATAAATTACTTAATACTATTCATAATTTTCCTTCCATCTTAACTTAAGACCCTCTTCTAAATCCTTGGCCAAACACAATTTCTAATCTAGTATTAAGTATTGTGATGATATATCAATGTTGAGCTAAGTGATTCTCAATATTGGGGTCGTCACAATTAATCAGGGCACCTAAATTGGAAAAAATGCCCAATTGACCTAGAGAGGTCCGATTAATCCCAATTTTTAGAGTTAGCTTCTAATGATCTAGTGGATGCGATGGAATTAAAATAAGAGCATGATTAGGATTATGACTAAGGTGCTGGCCTGCATATTAAGGCATGGGTTGAGTCTGACCTGAGCTGACCCGACCCTAACCGAGCCCTTGTCATCCCGACTCGCACTCGAGATAAAAAGACTAGGACACGCCTTTTGGCGGCCTTCCTAGAGGCTGCAGGGCTTGACCGGCATGGCTATGAAAAGAGGATGGTAAGGCCTTGTTGACGTTGGCTAGACCGAGGACAGGGCTGGCTTGGGGACGCCGGTGGGGTTAACCCTAGCTCTTAGAGCATTGCGGCATTGGCTATAATTGTAGTCCACTGTGGACTACGGATGAAATATGCCCGATCGAGCTCGATCAATTGATAATCCAGAGCATGAAATAAACTTTCAAATTTGAATGCAATTATATAAGGTAGTATCAAATGGGATCGAGATGTACCTTGGATGGACGACCGAAATTTAAGTAGCTGAAGGTAAGCTCCTGAATGCTATAGATGGTCCTCAAATTGCGCAAACACGGTCACGCCTGCGATTGGGGCTTAATGGAGGCTCGGCGTAACCTCTAAGGATGACTGCACACGGCGATTGGCTGCGTGCCACGGCTCTGCGATGCACGTATGCATGACATGTGGGGATCGGCCTAGGGACGAATCGCCCCAACTGTCTGATCCATCCCGCGCGATCGATCAAACAGCTGGATTGATGCACCATCTGATCAGACAACGCTGTTTGACAAGTAGACGGTGCGGAGGGATTTGGGACGGCTCCGCCAAGGAATTTAATTAATATATTAATATATTAATTTAATTCATAATTTCTTAATTAAAATAGGTCTATTAAATGACTCCAAAATTTTTTTAATAAATCTCCCATAGCTAGTTGAGGGGTGAGAAAACGCAACAACGAAGTCAAATTTGGATTTTGATGAGTATTTAACTTTCTTAGTTTTCGGGGTATTTTAAATATATTAAAATATTTGTCAAAAATCCAACGACTTCTAATTTCCTCCAAAACATCACCCATAGCTAATTTGGGGGTCACGAGCGAAATGGTGAAGTCCAAATTTTGATGAGATTAATATAGATAGGTCAAATTCTGGGGTTTCTGAAATTCTCAGAATTATGGTTTAATCTATTTGACACTTGATTTGGACCAAAGCTTCAGGGTGTAATCCTAGTGACTTATTATGAGTGTTAGAATCAATATTAGGACTCTGTTTAGTCCTAATTAACTAGAGGAATAACATTGGATTATTACATATATACCCAATGAATGGTTCTTGGATCTGTATGGTTACTAATGAGGACGTCTGTTACTTAAGTTTGGGAGATTATAATGTCCCTCTTAAGTAATATTAAGCGGAACTCTTAAACAATGAGGTGCATTTACAAATAATGGTAGAGTTCTTAATAAGAACTTCAAAGTTAAGCATGCTCAGGTGGGAACACTCATATGTGGCGCCCACCACCTTTAATCCCGCTAGAAGATTATGTTAAGGGTGGGGTGTCACTCTAGCTAACACCTTACTTATCATTGGATTAGGATAAACACTACAATACACCTGATTAGGGAAGGATTAACATAGAATCAACTAACAGTCACTGTATAAGTAAATAAACAGAGTGCGGAAGCGATTTAAGAAAATGTAAACAATCCAAGTATCACAGTATAAATAGAAAAAATAGGACTCAAAATATATAAGCATACAATCCAAATACATAGTCAATGGTACCTGTATTATTACATCATTTAAAATGTTTAAATAAAAATAGAATGAAAACCACTCATTCTCACTCGAAATATAAAGGAACTAGACGACAGCTTCTTCCACGGGTTCCTCCTCTGGGTAAGGCTCCACACCTAACTCCTGCTCGTCTAACTGAAAGGAGTCTGCCATTATCGGTTTCACAATGTAGGGCTCCAACCAAAGAAAAGAAAAATCTGGTTAGACAATTGTCTAAGTACATTTTAAGCTGATGAATTATTATAAGTGTTAAGTAATATCACCATTTGACAATATCTAAGCAACATATATATATGAAAAGGAGCAGCAAGCAGTACCAAAGAAAAGGGAAAGCTATAACCATCATTTATAACTTAAGCAAAGAAAAAGGGAAGAGGCTGAGACATGCCTCGCATACGAACTAAACAAGGAAGGGCATATAAATATACATAACTGTCATGTGCTGTAAGAAAAGTTCTACATCCTAAATATGTTGGTGATCAACAGAAAATATACTAATTAAAACAAGTTAACTCAGTAGTAGTACATATAAATAGCAGCAAAATTCTAACATCCTATATATATATATAAAAGCAGTACAAGGAAATAGTTGACGGAATAAGAATATTGAAAAGTAAGCAATAACAACTGCATATAAAGCCACATGTGCATCGACTGCCATACAGAAAAGAGCTACTCAAGCCCATCGAATACAAAAGAAGCTTTGCACCATCACAGCTAAAACATAAAACTATGTACTCCTAGCGACATAAGGAGGCTAGGCATATAAGCACACAAAGTAAGCGAAGGGTCTTAGCACCAGTACAGTTAAGGCCCAACTGTATGCCCCTAGCGATATAATGAGGCTAGTAAACTAAGCATACAAGATAACCTTAATGCCAGTACGGCTAAGGCACCAACGGTGTACCCCTAGCGACATAAGGAGGCTAGTAAACTAGGCACGCAACAAAACGGATCCGACATAAGGAGGCTAGGCAATAAGGATATAATTGAGAGGCAGTTCATAAAATCATTATCTTTTCATAAATCACTTTAATATTTTCACAAGGAATCTAAGGAGTCTCCATATTTTCCTAACAGTTTATTTATGTATCAAATGTCTTGTATGATATGCTCAAAGAAATATGGCACAAAAATCAAGGAATGCGTAAGCAACAATCATCAAAGTAAGCAAGGGACTATTAAATATGGTGATATCATTTGTTTTCTACTTAACCATCTAACTATTCCAAGTTACACAAGTTCAGGATCACCGTTTTCCTACTATCGAGTGTAACCTGAAAGTTCGTCCTTATAAGTTAAAAAGGATTGGAACTGATCAGGTTCCAATCTAGCTCAATCAGATAGACGACTACGAGTTAAATAAATGAATCATACGTCATAGTTTTGTAAATTTAGACGTTCTAACTAAGATCTGATCAAGATCTTCTAAACCTATAGATTATGGATTAAACACTACGAGAATTAGGTTTAATCACATAATCCAAGGGATAAGACTTAAGTTCTAGGTTTTATTCTATAGGTGATCTACTAGTTATGATAAATCCTATTAAGTAATCAAACTTAGTAGGATGAATCTCCTATCTTAAATCTAAGGTTTAAAGATAAAACAATCAGAATGAGTTATAAAATAAGAGAAAATTTAGAAACTAATAAAACTAAGGTTTCACCCATTAGGTAACCCAATTTATCCAATAAATGAACTCTAACCTATGATCTATTCCTATTCTCAAGAAAGGTCCTTAAGGTGCAGTGCTTAAGACTCAGCAGAAATTATTGAAATCTAATTTAAGGGTTGATTTTTACTCACTTGATTGATATTAAGGAGATTTTAATAATTGATTAGGGTTCTGGAATGTTAACTAAAAGGTAAATGTATTTAATTCAATCTTATGGCAAAATGACTATTTTGCCCCTACTTTAAGGGTCAAAAGTCAACTTTTTGTCTTAGGAGTCAAAATTGAATTCTCTTAGTTCCAATTAGTTCCTTACTGTCTAACTTGAAGATAGACAGTAAGTACGCCTAAATCGGGCGAGAAACGGTCAAGTTATAACTAAAATAAGGCTATGGGTAATTTGGTCATTTATCTAAATTTTCAGTGTTCAGATCCTAAATATTATTTTATTAAATTGATGACATTGAAATTCTAGGCTGGTTAGCATCTTGAATTTTTCAATTCGGAGTTGATTTGACTAAGTTATGGCCGTTTGAAGTCTAGGGGCATTTTGGTCATTTTCACTAAAGTCAACTCTAAATTCTATGGTTGACTTTTTATCCTGATGTCCGAATAAGAAAACTAATACTACTACGGTGATGGGGCCGCTCTCCTGAGCATTTTAAGACCCATATTGACTATGTTTCGATAACCAGGTAAAAAGTTATGAGGCTCTAAAGAGGTCCTAAAATGCTATCTCATTATACGTACCTCGAAATAAATTTTTACATTACGTTCTTTGAATTCTTACATTTTTCTGAGTACTTTAAGACCTATATTGGCTATGTTTGGATTATTCTACAAAAAGTTATTAAACTTTTAAGATTTATTATTCAAAAATATAATTTGAATTATTTTACTATTCATTTATTCAAATTGTATTATTTTACTATTCATTCCTAAAGTTTTTATATAAAATTTCTGAAATTATTAATCTTTAATTAATCTATAATTAATTAGGCTTAATTATTAATTAATCTATTATTTAATTAATTAAATTATATTTATTAATATTTTACGGTACATAAAATGTTATTAGTTAATTAACAATTAATAATTACTGTTTAACTATTTAACAGAAGTTTTAATTAACTATAATTATTGTTTGGTTAGTGATTAATTAATGACTAATTAATTAACTAATGACTGTCAATTTATTAGTTATTTACTTACTGTTTAATAATAATTAACTGCACTAATCTACTACTAAGTTTAAATTAGTCCTTAATTAATATGCTAATCTATCTGTTAATTTAACTTAACTACTAATTAATTACTAATATTATAGTTAAATAATATTAATATTATCTTACTGTTTAATATGGATTAATAGCTAATTATTATTAATTAGTATAAATGAACTAACTGTTAACCTAAATTAATTACTAATAAGCCTAAATTAATATTAATTAATAATAAAATAATATTAATATTATTACTTATTTTATGCAGGTCATTATGAGGCGGGACCTGCCACTGCCACGTGACAAATCGCTACTGGCTGCGGCAGAGGGCGCGGGTCCCACCACCGCCACGCGGTAGATGCGGACATGTCGCGGGCCTGCGCGCGGGTCCCCCGCGCGCGTCGGCTGACGCGGGCCGCGCAGATGCGGTCCCCACGCCCCGAGCGCCGAGCCGCACGCGGACCGCGCGTGCGGGCCTTGGGCGGGCCCGGGTCGACCCGACCCGGCCCAGCCACTGCGTCTCCTCCCTCCCCTCCCCGCTCAACCGGAGCTAGGGCACGCGATTTGGCCGACCTCCCGGCGGTGCCGGGGCTCGACCTGCACGGCAACGGGTAGGTCCGGCAAAGGCCTATCCGTAGAAGGTCAAACCTCCACCGGAGACGACTCCCAGCTCCGGCTACGGCGAGCCCTATGTCCAGCCCTCACGGAATCTCTCGGGTCCTAACGGTAAAGACTATAGACCGGCTCCTAAATTCAATCGATCAGAACCTCCGATCAAGGATCAGGTCCGATCGATCGACCATCTAGACCCCGGAATAGGCTTGCGAACAATCAAACTTAACTTTGGAAGTAAATCAGGGTGTTAGGGGAGGTACCTGGGTTGGACGATCGCGGACGGTCACGGATGACGGGCTCGCTCCGGACCCCAGATGCGCGAAAACCCTGATCCCTTCGTGCGGGAGAGGCTTTAGGGAGGCAGGGACGGAGAGTGCGAGGGGAGGAGGCCGCCGATTGGTCCCGGCTGGAGGCTGGACGCCGCGTGGCGCCTGCGTGAGGGGCGGAACCCTCGAGGAAGGAGGTGACTCCTGGACCGTCCGATCTTCGATCGGACGGTTCAGATTTGTCGTCTGGTCTGACGGCAGCTCCAAACGGTGCACCCTAAAGAGGCATAACGGCGCTGGCTTATTGACGGCGCCGTTAGAGATTTTAATTTTTAAATAATATTAATTTATATAATTAATATTTAATTAAAAATTAAATCGATTAAAAAAATTTCCAAATATGTTTTCCTAGCTAATTAAGGGTCAAGGAATTCAATGGCAAAGTCGGATTTTCGATCTGACGAGTATTTTGATACCTCGATTTCCGGGGTATTTTTATTATTAAAATATTCGTTGAAATTTTGACGACTTCCGATTGACACGAAAACTTCACCCCAAGCTAATTTGGGGTCAAGGAACGCAATGGTGGTGTCCGTTTTTTGATCAGAGGTCAATTTAAATAGGTCAATTTCTAGGGTTTCTGGATTTTCAGAAATCAGGATTCGATCCGTTTGACTCCTAATTTGGACTAGGTCTCAAAGGTTGACTCCATCTGACCTAATTAGCACTTATAATTATATTTAAGAGCTAGGGTTAGTTTTAATCAACTATGGTAACAACTCAGGTTGTTACACATAGGATGAGTGATTTGTTGGAAAGTTTTCTTATGAGGACAAAATCGTGAAGTCTTTCAGGCCAAATCGGACTATACCTTGGTGTTTAAGAGTTTGAGTTGTTATAAAATATGACATAAAGTCAAGTCTAGTGACCCATAATCTAAATGGGTAATACCTATTGGCATAAGTTATGGAAGCTTACTACTGCTTATCAGTAATATATTTATTAAAATCTTTGGTATCTTTCCTCTAAATATTCTGCTTCCTTTTATAAGGGCTAGATCCCTCTTTATTTCCACATAATTGCTAATTAATCCAATCTATACATAATTATAGTGTTGCATTTTTCTCTTTAAAGACATACACCACATGTAATTCATTTTTTGTCACATTTTTATTTATAATTTACAATTAAATAAATCAGTGTTGCGTAATAAAAACAATAATCAAGATTCAAATGAAAATAAGTTCAAAACAAGATACTTGAAATAAAACATGAATAAATCTATGTACTTGACTTGATGTGATATTTCATTAAATTTATAGGTTTCAATCTATTAAATTAACAACTTAACTTGTTAGTTTATTATTTACTAGCTTACTTAGTTATTTATTTAATTTATTATAATCATTTTGTATAAAGATGGTGATGATATTATTTATGAAAAGAATTTTGAATTTATTTTTTATAATTTCTCTAAATATTAAATTTATTTGTTAAATTCATCAAAAAACATCATAATAAATATTAATTCAGCAAACATATAGTTTTAATTTCAAAAATAGTCCATTAAAATGTTATATCATTTTGAAAAAATTTCTAAATTTTGGCTAAATATAGGTTGTGATATTTTTGCTGATTTTATGCTCTTCAAAAGGTGCCTTTAGAGTGCTTAAATTGCTTTGTTGCCTAAATACAATTTTCTCCCCATACTTCAGAGAACATTGATGCCAAAAATGACATTTCAATTATATGTAATTTGAAAATTATATTCATTCAAATTTAAAATAATTTTACCAAGTGAAAATCTGATTTTCAAGAACTTTTAAGCACCTAAATGACTACCTTAATAATACTCCAATGATCAACATCATATTTATTCACAATATAACAAAAAATATGTATATCAAAAATAGACATCTAGTTATATTTGAAATAAAAATTATTCTATGTGAAATATGAGTAAACAATATGAAAATCTATTTTTATAAAAAAAAAAGGTTTTTACTAACTTTATGCATTTAAATGAAGACTTAAACTACTCAAAGTTTATTAAAGTCTTATGTGAAATTGTTCCCTATTCATAGGAGAACTTACATATAAATTTCAGCTATTTAATTTAAAGTGGTTACAAAGTTTGTCAAAATTTGAAAGTTCTAATAATTTTTTGTAAGTAAAAATTCAAGATTTTCTTTGAACCTTAGTTGTTTTTTATTGCCTTAGAGGCATAATCAAGTGGTATTGTCTTCTAAAAAATTGTTACCAATATATATGAGAGTAAATAGGGTAAGATTTTAAGTCATGGAAGTGATTGGTTAAAAAGTTATTGATACTAAAAGTGGGCTAAGAACTCACTTGCACCCATATAAGTATTGAAAATGATTTAAATATTAATCTAACACATGCGAGCTTGAATATATAACATTCATCTTCATATAAATGAATTTTAGAGCTTCTAAACATTCATAAATCACCTTAAGCTAGATATAATTTTGTGAATCTCTCATAAATTAACATAACTTATGTTTGTTATCATGATAATATGTACGTAAGAGCATGCAAATATTCATCTTAAAGAAAATAAATCTTCCAGGAACTCATTATATTCTTCAAGCTAAATATGATTTGCAAATTTCTCATAGCTTAATATTATATTAGATATGCTCTATAAAAAGTGTTAAATTAAGTCTAAGTCATCATGCATGACTTAAAATTACCTTGTGCAAAAGAGATTGGGAAAAGGGGTATCTTTGAGATTTAACGGTTTACATTGGATAGTATGAGAGATTGGAGGATGGCAATGGCTTGATAGAGTTCATAGCACCTTGATAGCTGCCTATGTGTAACAACCCAGGTTGTTACTTGGCTCAATTAAGACTAATCTAAGTCTTAATTAAGGTTCTAAGTCACTAATTAAGTGATTTATAACTCATCTCTGAAACCTAGGTCAAACCAGAAGTCAACTGAGTCAAAATCAAAAATTCTGGAAAAAAAAATTTCAAACCCTAGAAATTGACTTTTTATTTAAACCTCAAATTGAAAATCCGGCTTCGCCATTGCGTTCAGAACACCCAAATTAGCTAGGGGTGAAATTTTGAAGTCATTTGGAAGTCGTTATTTTTTTTCGTCGAATATTTTAATAATATTTAAATATCCCAAATATTCAATATAAATAAATACTCGTTGAAACGAAAATCCGAGTGCGCCGTTGCGTTCTTCACCTCTCAATTAGCTAGGGGTGATATATTGGAAAATTTTGGAATGCATTTAATTAATTAATTTTGATTAATGAAATTTAATTAAATTATTATAATATTAATATTATTTAAAAAGTAATTAACGGCGCCATCCGTTATTTAAACTCTGTCGTTGCTTAAGTCTCACGGCGTCACTCCATTTCTAAGTTCTGCCGTTTGATCAAAGCGATCCATCTGCGCCGTCTGATCGCTCGATCAGACGGCTGAGGATCATCGTTCTCGCGACCCTCACATGCGGCAGAAGTCCCAACGCGCGTCATCCAGCGGCAATGCCAAGCGTCGATCACCGCTATCTAATTTCTCCCTCTGTCTCATTTAGTCCTTCCGTCCCAGACTCTAGCATTTCTTGAAGATGGATGGGCTGCCGATCGAAACCTATGTTCCTCTGCTCCAGCCTTCGCTCGAATTTTTCTTCTCCTCAAGCTTGTATTGAGGTACTAGATCTCTTCTCCATTTTATCCAATTAAATTCCATTATGCGAATTGCTGTCGATTGTAATTCAAATTCTGTGATTTAATTAATATACGCGACTGAATTAGAGTAAATCCAATATTATGTTCTATCCTAAATGATTGATCAAGGCAACTTCTATTTACAATTGCCAATACATTCGATAAGTATTGTAAATGCCGTGAGTCAAATAGGGTTATGTCGATTCGAATGAGTAGAGAGAACCAATTGCGCTTCAATATCCTTCGAGTTGAGCTAACCTTGAGATTTAGGGCATCTCATTTTCTGGAGTTAGATAAGTAGAAAAAGGGAGTTTAGGATCTCGATCGAAAGATCAGAGTATGACCTCTCGATCGAGCTTGAAATCGAGTCTCGAAATCCCTCGCTCGCCGAGATCCTTGATGCCCTAGCAATCTCCTTCGCCGCCTGCAGAGAAGACGAAAGCTCGCTTCCGTTTCGGGTCGGGACTACCTCAACCCGCTTTCACGCAATCAGACCGGCCGGTTCTGTCCTGAACCGCGACTTTTCGGGCCGGTTCCTTTTGATTGCTGCAGCTCTACGTGTTAGCATCTGGTCGCTCCCCGTAGCGTCCAAATCAGCAGCTGCTGAGTTGACCGCAGTCAGTCTTCTGACTGCGAGTAGGTCCCGCTGCAGAATAAATTAAATTTAATTATATTTATAAATGTTAAGATTTAGTTTAATAAATTATAATTAATTAAATTAATTCAGTTAGATTTAATTTAATTAATTAAATCATAAGAATTTAAGTAACCATAACTCATAAAATACATGTCCAAATTTGACAAATAAATATACTAAATTTATCAGTAAAATTCAATAAATATTTTGAGATTGTCAAATCTCAATTTGGATAAATATTTAACATAATGAAATTTAGGGATATTAACTTAAATCAAAATATGTTACAAACATTCATTTAACCATAACTTTGTAACCCATAATCTAAACATACCCAATATGGGTCTTAAAATACTCACAAAACCCTAAGGAACATTTTAATAGGGTTAATCTTTGCTGTTTGGATTAGTTTTTGTCTAATGACATTTAGGACCTAACCCTAATTATTCTAATTAACCCTAGAACTTCAATTGACCATAACTTGGTCAATTGAGCTCCAAATTGAATGATTCAAATATTAATTTAGATCAAAAAAATCTAATTAACAATAATATGTAAAAATATTTTAGATCCTACAGTTAGATTTGCTAATCACCCTTAATTACTCTAAATCTTGATTAGTGAATATTAGCAAATCTAGTAATCCAAATTGAGTGATTTAAGTTTCAGAGGACTCATAGAATCATTTAGAATATATTTGTAAGGTTGGATTAGTGTTTGAGTGAATAATTTCATTAATCACTCACTAATCACCCTAAACCTTAATTAGGTCATAACTTAGTCAAATTAGATTCAAATTGAGTCTACCACATGTTATTATGATCAGTGAACTATTTGTAAACCATAGCCACTGATTTTTCTCAACTTGGATACTAATTGGCAAAGTTAGGCTCTTAACCCATAATTAAGAATCCCTTAATTAACTTTAAACCCTAAGTATTGTATTGGCCATAACTTAGCCAATACTTATCAAAATTTAGCAAATTTTGATTCTATAGAAAGCTTAGGTAATAAAAAATAATAATCTAAAAGAAAATTTAACTTTCATTTAGTCAAATTACTAATTTTCCCTTATGAGTCAAATTCACTAATTTGATCTCATTTGGCTTAATAATCACCCAAAATTAATTTAGTTGCTGTCTAATCCTACATTAGATAGTAAGAATCACTTTCCAAAAGAAAATTTTAGAATTTAAGCCCTAGATCAAAATTTGATCTTTTGAACCCTTAAGTAGGGGCAAAATAGTCATTTAGCCTAAAATCAGGGTTTCGCCTTTAAAAGCCCTAAATTCAATTTTTAATCACTAAAATCAGTAAATAGAATGATTTAGAATTGAAATTAATCAAATCTAAGTCTAAATTAGATTTTTATTTAAATATCAAAATTTGCTCCTTTAGGAAAATTTCCTAAGTCTTAAGTGAGTGATTTTTCTCCTTCTTTAATCATTCGTAGACTCATCCTTAGGTCTTATAACATTAGTTAGGATGTGTGTCTTGAGAGATACTCTTAGTAATTAAGAGCTTTAAAATCCTAAGATTAAGAATAGATCTTAAGTTAGAATTCATATATTGAGTAAATTGGGTTACTCAATAGGTGAAACCTTGAGTTTTCTAGTTTATAGATTTTCTTAGTTTATTAAATAATTATTTGATCTTTAAACCCTAGAATTAAGAATAAAGATCTATCCTAATGAATTAATTTATCATTAGGACTTGCCTTAACTTAATCTGTGAGATTTGGGTTCTAAACCTTAGATCTTTAGTTATACCTTTGGATTAAGTGATTAGACCCCATCATCTGGAGTCTAATTATAAATTTTTTCATCTTGATTTGGCTAATCAAGATGAGATTTGGGGTAAATTAAATTACAAAATTAGGTCGATGATTTATTCATTTTAACCAAATAGTCATCTTTTGATTAAGTTATAATTAGGACTTGGCCAGTCCTAATTATCTTTAACTAGTAGGATTCGTGATTCTAAGTTACAGAATGTGTAAGAATTGATGATTCTGAAACTTATGTAACTTAGAGTAGATAGAACGAATAAAGTAGACAACAACTGATATCACCTGTGTTTTAGATAGAGTTTCTTGCTTACTTTGATTTTGATGCTTCACATTCCTTGATTTTGAGCCTTATACCTTGAACATATATTATGTATTTAAGATATTTGATAAATATCTTATGTTAATTTGGAACATTCATAAGCAGCATTATGTTTTCGTTTCATAAGTGGTTTGTAAGGTGTAGCTTGATTAGTATACCTCTTCGATCAACCCGTTCGGGTCGGCAACCTTTCGAGGGTTTAATGTCCGACAGTCTATAGCCATGCCTAGTCCGAGTGATAGGATGGATAGACTCTTGCCATACTGACTATAAAGTCAGGATTCTGATATGGTTATACTAATTCAAGTACACTTACATTCAATTCTGTCTTAGCTCATCAGTCTAAGAGTTTTCAGTGATGTTCAGTTCAGAATTTCTTAGCTCATCAGGCTAAGATTTGCTGAGTTTGTGTTCAGTTCAGGTGACTTATATAGTCACTGTAGTTTCAATTTATAGTTACTATTTTACTTATATATATTCTGCATTGTAGCATTATTTTACTTACAATTTTCCTGCACTATATAGGATGTTAGTTCTACTTGCTATTTTCTTATGTTTTTAGGATGTTAGTTTGTTTCAGTTTCACACTGTTAAATGTTGTATGTCACTTAGCATATTTTTGTTTGATCATATGCATATTTAGGTTGTATTTTCTTACAGTTTTACTTTTCTTTTACTTACCTGTCTTTGTTACAGTTGCTTGGAGGAGGTATGTATTACTTCATATTTTTGCTTAATTATAAACTGTAGTTTATAACTTATCACTGTTCTTTTGTACACTTTTCTGCACCTATTTTGTTCAGTTCTATTTTTATGGTGATATCTATTTAACTTAATAAAATTGTTAGCCCTAAAATATGCTTAGACAATAGTCTAACCAGTTTTTCTTTTGTTGGCTGGGGCCCTACCATTATAGAACTGATAATGGTAGGCTCTGAGCTTGATAGAGCAGCTGATCCTGTGGAGTGCTTGCCATTAGAGGAAGAGCACGTACTTGAAGATTTATAGCTTTAGTTTTCTTTCTTTCAGTGAGATTGAGAGTTCCTTTCAGTTCTTTTAAACTTATTAATTGTTGTAATAATACATGTTTATATTTCTCTTTCAGTACTTTACTTATTCTGTATTGCTGTATTTATACTGTATTGGATGGATGTTATACTTTTTATGCTTCCGCACTCTGAGTTCATGTATAGTCATTTAGTGATAGTTCTTATGGATTGAATGGCAAAGTTCTTATTTACGTTGGATTAGAACACGTGTCTAATTCAATTCTAAGTGGGGACTTTGTCATTTGGTGACCCATCCACCGTAATTATGTTAACTTACGGGTTAACAGGACCACGGCGGGGCAGGGCCGCCACACTATGTAAGTTTGAAGTCTCCACTTGATGCTCCTTTAGCCTTTGAGAAGGCTTAGGATGATGGGTGTTAAGCTTGAGGAAGAAATAAAAGAAAGAGGAGGGAGAGGATTTTGAGTGCCTGATATAGTTATCAATGGAGTTCTCAAAGAGATAAGGTGTCTAGCCATATTATGACCAAATTCCTTAAATAAGCACTAGGTTAGATCCTAAGATGGTGATGTGATCTTGGAGGGCTTGAAAGGCTATGATTGAATGGTGCCAAATTTATCTTTAATTGAGACAAATATATACCGGGAAAGAATAAGAATATTCCTATGGATAAAATTAGTATGAATTTAATTCAAAATTTTAGTTTAATTTGACAAATAGGCTAAAAATGAAAATTTATATTTTTATTAAATTAATAAAATATAATCAACGAAAACACAAATTAAAGAGTTCAAATGGAAGGTCTTGATGAGAGAATTCCTTAGACACTATAATCACCAAATTTAGTTTAGTGGTTGAACCAAATTTTGAGTTTTAAATTTCACATTTTCGAGTTCGTCAGCCTGTTAACGGTGCCATTGTAACAACCCAAACTCTTAAATACCAAGGTATTGTTCGCTTTGGCCTGAAAGGCCTCACGGTTTTGCCCTCAGAAGATAACTTTCCAGTAGGTCACCCATCTTAGGAGTGCTTCCACATGAGCACACTTAACTTCCACAGGAACTCCATCGTTATCTGAAAAGACGTTTCGATGTTTAAGAGTTTTACTTATTACTATTTAAGTGGGTCTTTACAATCTCCCAAACTTAAATAACTAACATCCTCGTCAGTATCCACACACAGATCCAAGAACCATTAATTGGGTAGATAGGACTAGAGGTTGCCCTTACAGGCTCAAGAAGTACCCACAACCATGTAACATCTTAACTATCATGGATTCAAGTGGCTGCTCACATGAAGTGTTACTTTGCCTTATATGACACTTAGCTCCTATATGACACCCTATACTCTGCTCTGATACTATTTGTAACAGCCCAAACTCTTAAGCACCAATGTATTGTCCGCTTTAACCTAAAAGGCCTCACGATTTTGCCTTCAGAAGAAAACTTCCCAGTAGGTCACCCATCCTGGGAGTGCTCCCACATGAGCACACTTAACTTTGGAGTTCTTATCAAGAACTTCACCGTTATCTGAAAAGGCGTCTCGATGTTTAAGAGTTTTACTTATTACTACTTAAGCGGGTCTTTACAGCCGTTAATGTCGTTAACCGCCGCTCGACCTGTCTGTTTCAACGGCAAAATATGTGATCCGTCAGATCCGCCGCTTAGATAAACGTAGCTGGTTGTTTTTAACGATGTCATCGTTATGCCATTCAACGACCTTTAATGATTTTATTTAAAATTTAGACTATTATTCAAGTTAGCTCCAAAAATTATGAAAATTTCTCCCGTAGCTAATTTGAACCGTTATAAATCCAAAAATATCAAAACATTTCAATTTCAACACCTAAATATCTTCATATAATTATTTTAATTTTAATTTTTAATAAAATAATTGAGAATAATCTAATTACCGAAAAATTATCTAAAATTAATCCTTACAATCTTATATTTTATTTCTCCATTTTGTTTTAATTGTAACAGGAGATAAATAATAAAAAATTTTTATCAAAAACTTGATATTTTACACCTTGTTGCCTATTGTTTAATCAATTTAGAGTACTATTATGACCATCATGTTCATCAGAATATTTCTAAGATCTTTTCTAGCCTCCCAAGCATAATTTCCAAAGTTTTGATCCCACCATCAGTGGAGTTTGACCCAATCTTAATCCTTGATTTTTTGGTTAATTCCCCACCATAAGCTCACCAAATTTGGTCTATTTAAACCCCCTCAACTTTAGAATTCAACTCCTAATACTCTCAAGCTCATTTAACCACCATTATTTCAAATTCCAAATATTATTTCTTTTCACTTCTCTCAAAATTAACCACCTCTCACCATTAACATATTCAGCCTATTGAATCTACATTAAACCACAAACATTGACACACATCTTTCCAACATCCTACTTTATAACTTTCTAAGAACCTCTAATCTCCCTAAATGCCTACATTTGGCTTTAGGAACCCAAAACTAAGAATGAAGCTATTTTGTGAGCTAAAATTTTGAGGCTTTATACTTTTGTTGTAATGGGCAAATCAAGCTAATCTTGAACTTGTTGAAAACATCTGGATCTACGAAAGTGCACATTCCTAGGTACACAAACCCATATGCCTAGGTGAACACTGTATTTAGGTAGGCCTAATCTTGATGACAGACAAGATCTTGAATTTTAGTGCATTCAAAGTGCATAGGTGAGTTTTAACTAGCTCCAAGGCAGGCTATCTAGGATCATAGGTAACACACCTAGGCGAGTTTTTCCATGTACCAAGGTGCGTTTAGTCACCCAAAAATCTTGGCCTTTTTATTTTGAGAGTTTCTATACACTCCAATAAGTAGGAGCTGGTTTCTCATGCTTTCTTCAATCCCAAACAAAGCCTAAGCATTTAAAAAGCTTTCTAATCTAATCATAAGACATTCCAAGGAGTTAAGAATATCTATCTAAGTTTAAGTGGTTCTAGTTTTGAGGGCGTCCCATTTTGAGGTTGTAAGTTATATTTTTATTATAGTTTTTCTTTCTTTTGGATACTATTATTGCGGGATGTGAAAAAGAGTTTTAGCAAGACATGGCATTGAGAGGAGGTTGAGTCTACAACTTTCACCAAAGTTTGCAATGTAGGGATCCTGGCAGCTCCATCCACATACAATTTATAGGAAGGAGGGATATTTGACAACTCTACCGCCAAAGTACATGAATGAGAGATCTTGGTGCTCCATTAAGGAATGCCTTTGAGAAGGAATGCTTTGTTTAGCTTTTTGCTTGCTTGTGAATAATTGAACGAGTGACTGCATTTAAGGGTTTGGACTTCCCATTCATAGCTTCTTTCCTACACTTTAATATACAAGGCTCAAAACTTTTTAAGGGTTTGAACTTCCCATTCAAATATTTGAGGCTGTATATAAGCTCGAGAAAGCTTGAGGCCGCATATTGTGCTCCATTACTCGTTAAAATAACTAAATGGACGCAACACACGTCTTCAGAGGTCTCTAATTTATGAAAGCATTTATTTGGAATGTGTTTATATACTGATTTAAGGCTATTCAGATCCTTGCTAGTGTTATTAAATTAAGTTCCTGATAAATTTTGCTGCGACATTCATATTTGTAATTTCATAATTGGTGTAATGCATATTGAAATTAACTCACTGATGTGTTGATGCTTGTAATGTAATGGGAATTTAAGAACTTGATCCTGCAGGTTTTAAGGGTTTATTTTTTTAGACTAGCTCAAAAATATTTCTAACCGTTTACTTTCCCACATCACGATTACTAACAATATTTATGGTAACCAAACTTTTCTTTATAATATGAGATCATTTCTCTATGGCTTATACTAAACCCTTAAGAGGTCATGAGATTTAACATTATGGATTGGCATGAATTTCTTTGGTACAAAAATTAAAAAAATTAAAAATATGGTTATTCTTCTTAATGATAGAGAGATTCATAGTGATATCATTTGTAAATTTGTCACTCAGTTTTGGAAATTCACAAAGCAAAATATAATGCATGGATGATACATTTTAAGATAAAAAATTGTTTCAACAAAGTTCTCCATATGCCTAAAGAGTAAAATTACCATGTGATTAAAACTCAGATGTTACAAAGAGCAGCACACACCAAATACACATATAAAAGAATAAAACACACATACATTCCTGATTCTAAGCAGAGGTGTTAAACTTCCATACAATTCTGAAAATGGCAAGAACAGCATCTTATCTGGCCACCTGAAAATTGCCGAAATCATCTTCGATGGGGGAATTCTCTTCTTCTGAGACTTGAATTTTTCGACTCTCATCACTGGTGGGTGTGGTACCAGAATTAGACATCGGTGAACTAAGTGGCGGTCTCTCGATGGTGGGACGAATAGGAGAGAGTGTAGTCGATGGAGCAGGCGGCGGGGGCTTGAGGAATACAGATCCTTCCTCTTTCGCAGTCTGTTTATCCTTTAGCAAAAGCTTGCTCGCACTGCCACCTCCTTTCTTTTTCGTGAAATAAAAGAATGATGACAAGATGTTAGGGCAGAGTTAGGAGAATAAGAGAGTGCAAGAATTCAGTGCATTCAAAATAAACCAGCAAATCAAATATGACAAAACTTAATTAATTTAATGGAAACAATATCTCATTCTACAAACATGCATAAAAAGCAATAAAATAGGAATTACTGATCCCACATAGTAAAGTGACACGCTTGACAATTTCCATACTCCAATAGAAACTAATTGTGAACAAATTTGCTCCTATATTAAAGACCAGTTAGCGTTACTTCTTAAGAATATTCAGCAACAAGATGTGCTAAGAATATTTAAAATCAAAAACTCAACAAGCTAATTTTCCAACCACTGGATTGCCTTTGAGATTAGTGCTCATTCATTTGCACTAATCACAATATCAATTCGATGAATGGAAAACCCACCTTCATGAGTCTTATCATAAAGCTTTCCTGATCGTTGTTTTTTTTCCTCCAAGAATTTCTTATAGCACCAACATCCATAAGCAACCAAAGGCTGGCATATTATGATTAAAAATGCGAACCAAGAGAACTTACATTCTTAATCTGAAGAACAAGAGTTTCTCCTTCTTTTAGGCTATAATCTGCTGATGATTTTGCTTGGAAGTGTTGCACCATCTCTTCAGCTGTTTGCTTTTTATTTAGATATCTTTCATTTTGTAAAGGAAAAATAGTACTCTGGATCTTGCTGTAGGATGATATCTATATTCTGAAGATACATAAAATGAATTTAAAAGGAAAAAAAAGCTGATGCATGTGATTCAAACAGAAAACAGACATGGCTTAAAAACAGGTCGGAACTGAGTGGTAGATGAGTACACTGCAAGCAACAAGGTTCAAGGAAGGGTTGATTGGTAGTACCACAATGGAGAGCTTATCTTGAATCAAAGGCACCCTAAACTACTTTTTGATTGGTGATATTCAGAAACTTGTAGAATTTCTGAGTAAATCTTTTATATAAATAAAAGGGAAGGATACTTGACATGATCATGGAGAGCAGCTTGAAAATCATAAGCCTGTGGCCTTTCACGAAAGCCTACACCAATAAAAGCATGTCGAAGACGCCCATCTGCATGTAGTTTGCATCTTAAAATTTAAAAAGGTACAACAAACAGCTATCTTATAGCCTCTTGTGTACTGAAGCCAATGAAAAAAATACACAAGTTAAATAGCTGGTAGATTATTGATGGGCACATGTAAAAATAATTAAACATCGTTTTGCATACTCGAACACAAAGAATTAGTCGTAGAAATAGTCCAACATTCAAGTTAACAACAATCGATAGTACTATCAACCACAAAAGAAATATCAGGTTTCAACATGAAATCAAAATGTTAACGTGCCATTTTATTGCTATTCTACAATTTCTCCTTTTGAATAGTGCAAAGAACTGGAAAGGAGTTAACACATGCAGCTTTACACTTGCAATTTTATAGAGGTTATTACCATGAATCTAACAATGAATCTCTGAGAAAAGTAAAAGGTAACTTATCGCTGCGACATCCCTTTGCAGACCTCTTTTTTGGTTCCTATCCTATTTCAGCAATTTCTGTACAGGCTCTCCAATAAACTGTGGTTAAAATTCTACAATTTATACCATACTGGATTTGTAGGCCTATGCTATTGCTGCAACCTATCCGATTACCAAAATAGCTTCTCTCTTCCAATGATGTTGTTTTGTCTTCTCTTATTTTGTTGTCCCTTAAATCATTCCTGCAACAACTCAAGTGGAAGTTCTAGAGGCTTTCAGTTTCAATCTAAAGGATACCATTTTTGTTTCCATGTCACTCATATTGGATGTTTATAACTTATAAATTGTTACAGGAAGTTTATAAATATATGTTCACCTAGAAAAGACCGTATGATGGCTTAAACAAAAGTTTTTTCAGATGTAAGCAAAATACTAAGGCTCTGAGATGTTTTTTAGATGTTTAGTATATCTTCATGAAAAAAATTTAACCTCTGCTTCATGAAAAAAATTTAACCAGCTTCAGAGGGGGGATAATTTGAACCAAGTTAAATAAAAAAAGGAAATTGGAGAATTTACTAGAGATAGTTATTAGAATGCAGAGATTGTAGTTAGATCAATATGGCTTAAAGTTTCTCAAAGAGACCAAAATAGAGGTGATATTTCATGAAGTGCTTAAAAGTAAATGGTTGATAAAAGATGATTCGTAAAGGCTCCCTTAGATAGTTGAAATAAAGCTAAAGATCCTGCTGATGATGTAATGTTTCAACAGCTCTAAGGTATCATAGAAATCATACGAAATACTTCTTTTCAGTATCTATGGAAGGTGTCCTCAAAAGTCGGCTTAATATGTGTCAAATATAGTATTTCAGTTTCTTTCCAAATTACAGGGGCATTTACAGATCTTGCCACAGTAACTGTTTACCTTCCATAATATGCCAGAACCTCAGAATAACTGACTATAAAGCAGAAGCTGGAACAAAAGTAATTCTCAACAATAAGCTTATTGCATCCTCAAATTTAATTTTAACATCAAAATTTTAAGTTATAACAATCTGAATTGTCCCCCAGACATTGAAAGAATGAGAAACTGACCAATGCTCTCTTCAACTCGAAGAACAAAATACCTGGCGAAGGAAAATATGGGATTACTTGATAGGAAAACCATGTTTAATCATGTTAAACAAAAAATGAAATTTATATAAAAGATGAGATAAAAGCCGATACTCCTGAAATCCATAGTTAATTCCCGCCTTTGGAGACAGCTTTATAGGCTCATGAGGTTACCTGCTGCTATCAATAACTGGCTCCACTGGGTTTGGCTCTCCTTTTCTTAGAAATGCTCTTGCAAAAGGCTCCCCTAATACCCAATAACAAAAGATTATTAATTTTGACAGAAAATCTCAATAAAATGCCACAATTTGATTGCGTCCATAAGATGATTGAACAATCTTCACCTGTTGCTCTGTCTTCCAGCCTAATAATGCACTCTTCCCCCTTGCTTACGACTTTCAAGGCACCTTCCCAGTGCCATTTATTGACATTCCATTCATCAGCCCTAGATATTAAAATGCCAAATTAGAAATACATGCACAAAACAAAAATTAAAATTCTAGCGAGAACATGATAGACATTATAGAGGAGGGTAAACCTTATTATCTTGAACTGATAATAACTGAAACAAACAGTGCATTGTAGCATAAAGTGCATGCTTTCCATACTCATGAAGACAGTTACAAGTATAATCCACTCACTCTCAAATACACTATACAGGAGCACTACATAAACTTTTTGCAGCTGGAAAAACCATAGCAAACGCCACAAAACACACAAAAATAATTCATATGAATGCTTATTTAAAATGCTGGCAAAAAAAAACTAATTCACATATTCTGATTTATCAGGTCAGATATTAATTTTCATGACCGATTATCTTTTTTGATGTTATAGCTGATATTTCCATCAAAAAATCCGTAACCTTCCATGCAGAAGTTTGTATTCATAATCACAATGAAGTACTGTAGTTTTTTTTTTTCTATATAGTTTCAGTATTGTTTTATTTCATATAATATAGAAATATGTTTATATGCATTTTCATGTCTTCATAATAAACTTTTTAAAACAATTGAAAAAGCTGCCTGTGATGATTATAAAATTAATAGAAACAAATCAAATAATAATAATAATAATAAATGTTGAATCAAAACTTCTTGATTCATTAAATGCTAATAAATAAGCTAAAACATTGAAGGCAAAATGAAAGAAAACGATTTAATATTCTAATAGTATTCCATGGGCTACACATATCCACTAACAGATGGATATTCGTATAATTTGTATCAAAATTTTAAAATAGTGATCCCTGTACATTAGTCCAAGTGTTGAGATGGCAATCCATGGGACTTACTCATTGTTCAATGCTTCCCTCAATCTAGAGCATATATTTCATGATGTTTTAACTTGCATCAACGATTGGGAAATTGAAAAGGTGTCAATTTTTTTGTAAAATAATTGCTAGTTATTCTTCACTGAAGTTATGAGTGACTATCTTTTTGATAAAAAATCTCCAAAAAAATGTTAGTTTATTTTAATATGCTTTGTTCTTTTTATGAAATATATGATTGCTTGCAATATGAATGATATCTTGATTTATACACGTAAAATAATAACCTAAATAAAGGGAAGGCCAAACTTTTCTAAAATATTTTCATAAGCATCGTTTCACATGCTGAATAGGCCGTAGCCAAGTATTCAGCTAAACTATGACATTATTTTTTTTACTTCTCCAATGAGAATCATTTTGTAAAGACACTATCCAAGATAAACATTTTACCCTCAAGTGAATTGGAAATATTCAGCATCTTATTAGTCTTCATTTTGTATAGATGACCATGCTTTTGACAAATAAGCTCATTCCTTAGTGAAATTTTAAAATATCTTAAAAATTTTCTGAGCAATTTCCAAGTGATTTTTGGGATTCTGCATACGGTGACGCACTACACAACTAAAAAAAAATAAATTTATGTCAAGTGATTGTTAAAGAAGATAAGCTTTTAAGATGTCTTTAAAGTCTTCATTATCTTTGGAAATCTGCATCCAATTTTTCCCATTACCCCCCACACACACACACAAATATATATATATATATATATATATATATATATATATATATATATTTAGTAGGTTATTATTTTAAAGAATGCAAGATGAATAATATTGAACAATTAGATGATCTATAATGTAAGCCAATTTCAACAAAAGATTTACATAGTTTTTTAACTAGGTATAAGAACCACATTTTAGGCAGTTTTTTAACTAGGTATAAGAACCACATTTTAGGCCTTAAATAGCTCTTTGAATTTTGCAAACACTATTCTTTCCTTAAACAAGAGGTTGCCTCATTCATTCAGCTTCAAGGATCACCAAAAAAAACATTATTGATATCCATATACAGTAATAATTATCCTTTATTAATATAAACAGGGGCCATTTCTTAAATACAACAATCTCTCTCTCACTCTCATTTTGAGGATGAAGGCATTGAGCACTAAGTGCAAATGATAGGCATTTTTCTTAAAAAAATTGAAAATAATTTTACTTTATTTTTTATGAAAAAACCCATAACACTTAGTATTTTCACATATAATCTCCAAGAAAGTTACGAGGAGCACCCCAATACGTGTGCATGCACTAGCTCCAAGCTTTTAGTCTTTAGTTCTCTCCAACCTTAGAGAAACTGGTTCAAATTTACATTAACACAAGAAAAATTTTTCATAAAGTGGATCAAAAAACTTTTAAACAAGAAAATTTATATTTGGCATGATTCATATTTAAATCTTCCTTTCACATTACCTAGACATAACTTTCATAAATTAATGGCAACTCCCACAATTTCTATGTAGAATGAAATGTAGAAAGTGCTTGTCCAGTTAACTCAAACAACAATCTAAGCATCTTTTGTCACTTTTTTAACATAAACATCAAGTAGAATAACATAATTCTATAGTTAGCTCTCTAATAAATAGTAGATTTGTCCCAAGACCATCCATGTGTTGAACTTTGCTTACTCCATGTTGACAGAAATATCTAAATTAACGCATCTTTAACTCCCACAAGTACTAATCCTTGCTAATAAAAACCTAAGAAAAGTGCCCACTTAATGAATTTTCAGTTTGCCTACTTAATGAATTTTCATAAACAACTCATTTGAAGAAGAATGAAAATATGCAATAAAAAACCATATTTCATGTCTCCATTAAACTTTTGCAATGAACATTAATGCATTTGAAATGTCTTTCACCATAACATTTATTATTTTTCAACTTGCTTTTGCTTTGTTCGATTTTTTCCATTCAATATAACTTTAATATACAGCTAGTATTGCGACACTACTAGTATCTATTTGAGGATGAAGGCATTGAGCACTAAGTGCAAATGATAGGCATTTTTCAGGGAAAATTTTGAAAATAATTTTACTTTATTTTTTATGAAAAACCCCATAACTTTCAGTATTTCACATATAATCTTCAAGAAAATTACAAAGAGCACCCCAATACGTGTGCATGCACTAGCTCCAAGCTTTTAGTCTTTAGTTCTCTCCAACCTTAGAGACTCTGGTACAAATTTACATTAACCAAAAAAAATAATTTCATAAAGTGGATCAAAAAACTTTTAAACAAGAAAATTTATATTTGACATGATTAATATTTAAATCTTCCTTTCACATTACCTAGACATAACTTTCATAAATTATTGGCAACTCACACAATTTCTATGTAGAATGTAATGTAGAAAGTGCTTGTCCAGTTAACTCAAATAATAATCTAAGCACCTTTTGTCACTTTTTTAACATAAACATCAAGTAGAATAACATATTTCTATAGTCAGTTCTCTAATAAATAGTAGAATTGTCCCAAGACCATCCATGTGTTGAACTTTGTTTAGCTTCCCATGTTTACAGAAATATCTAAATTAACGCATCTTTAACTCCCATAAGTACTAATCCTTACTAATAAAAAACTAAGAAAATTGTCTACTTAATGAATTTTCATAAACAACTCATTTGAAGAAGAATGAAAATATGCAATAAAAAACCAATTTCATGTCTCCGTTAAACTTTAGCAATGAACATTAATGCATTTGAAATGTCTTTCACCATAACATTTATTATTTTTCAACTTGCTTTTGCTTTGTTTGATTTTTTCGATTCAACATAACTTCAATATACAGCTAGTATTGCTACACTACCAGTATCTAATTGAATGATCTCAAGACTTGCGTTTATTCTAATTAGATTATAGCTTTTTATAATGAGATTTTGATTTTCCTCTACCATTGCTATAAACACCTACTCTTCCTATCAACATTTAATAAAGAAGATACTATGCCTTCACTTTTTTCTTACATCATTTGATATTTTTCTTGGAAATTGAATTTATCACTTTATAGAGCAATATAACAACAAATCCATCAAAATTACAGCGCAGTTTGACTCTTAAGAAAAAGAGGTAAGTTAAGACATGAATCTTGTAAATGAACCTAATATTCACATAATTTGATTGTCCTATATGAGCTAGAATTTGTTAATGTGACTAGAGATTGAAGGTCCTTCGTATATCGTGAAATTAAAGAACTTTCACATCATATGTCCAGTGATTGTTGCGGTCCTTTCTACAAATGGGAGAGCACATTCATAACAGCTATTGAAGTTGCATCATGAACATGTTGAAGTATACATAATGTTGAGAGATGGCCAAATGACCACACAACCTTAACAATCTATTAGTTCAGCTTTTCTTGACCAACTATCCAGGGCTTCATGCTTTCAGTGACTAATAGAAATTTTGATAGTATAAATAACTCCATAATTGCATTATTTAAATTTTGTTGTTCCATCCATCAAACTTAAAGATTCTAATCCTCTAATCATCATAGCTGAATTTGACAGCATTCTATACCAAAAATAAGATACAAGTTATTCAAAAGTAATAAATCTTTCTAGTTGTTTATGTCCATGTATTTATGTTCAGTATTGAACTCAAGCTTTTAGTCTTTTATTAGACTAAGGAAATCTATAATTGTTTTTCTATATATTATTATACACACACAAAAAAAAGTTTTTCTTTTGAACACAAATCTGTTGTATGATATCTTTCATCACATCCTCCAATGTAAAGGAGACCACCTTCAAAGCCTAACTTGTGAGAATTCTAACACTTGCATGAGTAACCCAAGCATCAAAAACACTATAACTCACACTCATGGATTCTAAATATTTAAAGCAATTTATGCTACTTCCAAGAGCTTGATAGCATATGTCTCCATGCACTAACCACATGTGTCAAATATAATTCTATTACTGCGTAGAATTTAGAAACATTCTCAGAAGCACAGAGCCGGCACCAATTTTGGGACCAGAAGGTTCTGGCATGCCGGTTCTTCCCATGATTAAATCTTCATGAATTAGAACAAAAAAATGTATTTCCATTTACACAAACAAATTGAAAGATGGGATCGAGGAATAGCAAACCTATAAGAAGCCGCAGTCTTTCTTGGTGGTATCTGCCAATCGAAGATACAAGACAAGAGAATGAATAGGGGGATTTGAAGGAAATTGCTCGACTACAAGAGAAAACAAGATTATGATTGAAGATCGCGCCGCTTAAATTTGGAGACGATATACCAAATAGACGTAGCACTCCTTGACATGGAACAGAATCAGTTCAACGGCCTCGAGTTCCTCCTCGTCTTTCTCCTCAACTTTGGCACCTTCAATGGAACCGGCGTCAGAATTTCGTGCATGCTGCACCTGATTGTGCTGTTCTTCATCCATGAACAACTCTTCTCCCTGCCGAATTCAAGAATTCCGTGACGATTCGTCTCCTTTCGGTCGATGGCTTCAAGCAGCAGCGTCAGGAACAGTTTAAAGTAGAAGCATTAAGTAAAATCAATTCCCTAACGAGCTGTTTAGAATAAAGCAAAATAAGTGTACATTATTCTAATTACACTTATATTATTTCTACAATTCTGTATAAAATTAAATAATTTATAGAGCATGATATTTCGAGGAATTTATGTGGGTGAGACTACCTTGCCTGCTAGACTCGTCGAACAAGGACGGACCTTCGCTTGCAAGACAAATGCGAACGATTTGAAAAATTGGGGGCGAGGAAGATTTGTTTTTTTTTTTGGTTGAGATTAGGGGAGACATTCAAACGATTATTGGGAGATTCGAACCACAAGGGAATATAAGTGGAGACATAAGCAAGCTCCGCGTTCGTCGAAGGCCTTCAACTGAGATCGCTCCTTCACTTGTGAGGCCTTCGATTGAGATCACTTCTTCGCCTTTAGCGCATCTCGAGAGAATGCTCTGCGTAAAACTGGATTTCGACCTATTTGGCCAAACCTCTTTTAGGCGGAGGCTGGTATAATTTTTACTTCACCTCATTTTTTTGCACAAAAAACACTTTTAAGTCTAAGTTTTATGAAAGAAACCCTTAAAAATTGATGTGTAATATTTTGATCTCTCCATAATTTGTTTTATTCAAAATTTATGTACAGACTAATCCACCAAGAATAAAATCTACTATTCGTATTAGTGTAAATTTTATCTATGCACAAATATTTTAATATGATATTCAAAAAATTTTGGCTCAATGCTTAGTAGCAATAAAGGATTTTCAATTTTAATTGTAAATTGTGTGATATTATTTGTTATTTTATAAGTTATCTAATTTTAATGATTGGGGTAATCAAGCCACAAATTGAGTTAAGATATTAACTAAATGTCTTAATTAATTGATAAATAATTTACATATATATTGTGGGAACTCGATGCTGAGTTAGCAGAAACTAATAAAGCATTCTGGATAATTCTTAGTAGCTTGATCATATTGGGTATTTAAATGAGATAACACAAGATAAGTAAAAATTAATTATCTACTCATTCATTCATAATAATTCATTATTATAGAATAAGTTTAATTACACTCATTTAATAATATAAAGCTTTTAAGATAAAAAAACTTAAAATACTAGCAGTAAAAAGTAAAAACTACTAAAAGCGAAGGTAATAGTAATTTCCTCTAGCTCAAGGGCCATGACTTGTACATGTTTTAAAAGTGTCAGCATTCGAATACTGATTAGTTGTGAAACTAAGTAATGATAGATATCAAATTTACAATTGTCAAATAATAAGTAAGATAATAGTTTGACAAAAAATAAAGAGTTTCACAATTCATCACTGCAAAACCTGTTTCAACTATACCAAAACATTAACATAAAAAGATTTGTAGTCCTAAGAATAAATACAAAATTTTAATATTTGATATATAGTGTAATTTGATGATTTTATTGGGAAAGTATAAAATTGAAGAAAATAAGATTCCAATTTAGTGTTACATAATAATCAAAACTTCTCTTTGTACCGTGCCCACATTAAGGCTTGCCAGATAGGCTCCTTATGATTCCTGACATCGAACAACTCTGTCGTAGCAGTTGTCTGATTATACGAAAAAGAAAAGTTTCAACAATAAACTCTGTGCAACACATTTATCCAAATTTCTTCAAATATCATTTTATGTGACAAAAACAATTTTCTCAAAATTAGGCTACAATGAACACAAATACATATAAAACAAGAGTAAAGAGAAATATCCCATACAATTTCTTCATGTATTTTAAGAATGTGTCAAAAAGCAGGTATCTTCACAATTTTATATTTAATAACTAAACATTTACTTGAGAATTAACTAGCTACCCTTTTAATAATGATAATTTTATTATTTTAAAATTTAATAAAATGAAAATAAAATAAAATATTTATTATGAGAAAATTATCATAAAATAATAATGATGGTAAAAATGAAAATGACATAATTATAAAATAATATATAAGAGAAATGATATTCCTTATTTTTCTCTCTCTTTCTCTTTTTTATTTATCTTTCTTTTCTATGTATCTCTCTTTTTTTTCTATCTTTCCTATTTCTATCTCTTATGGTCGGACCGTTTAATTGAACGACGTGCTATTCGGCGTCGTTCAATAAAGCCAGCCGTCTAGATCGAACGGCTGGGAAGTATTCATCCCCGAGTCTGCACGCAGGAGTAGCGCGTTGCTGCTAGCGTACACACGACGCCCACAGGATGCATGAATAGCCACACCATCCGCTTAAGGCCTCTTTCGACCCCCATTGATATCCCAAACGCAAGCTCAGCCCCATTTGCATCCACTAGGATAGAATCTAGAGCTAAAGACATTCAGCTGTCACCTCCTGAACTTGTAGATCTCTCACGAAGGTGAACAGAGGTACTTCTCCTATTTCCATTGATCCAGTGATGCAACACAATCCTTAGCTTTTCGATTTGCTACATTACATGTCCTATTAATTGTTGAGCTCTAATCGAGCTTATGTGAGCTCAATTGGCGCTCGATACACATGCTTGTACATTAGTATACAGTCGTGCGCTCGAAGAGAGTCTCGACCTTTAACCGCATGATTTGACCCAATTTAGGGTTCTATGGGTTGGCCTCGACCCAAGGAACCTGACAATATATAGCTTGAAGCTTGAAGTCTCATGTGGAGAGAGTAATCCCCCTCCATAGTAAAGCATAGGTTATGGATTCATGTGATGAAGACTCAGTTACCAGAAGCAATTTCTGTAAGTATCCCAATATCAGATCAGGGATCCAATCCAATATTGGAGTGTTACCACAACACTTAACGCTTGATCAGAAGGAAACTGTGGCGGCCCTGCCCTGCCGTGGTCCTGTTAACCCTTAAGTTAACATGATTACGATGGAGGGGTCACCAAATGATAAGGTCCCCACTTAAGATTGGATTAGACACACATTCTAATCCAGTTTAACTAAGGACTTTGTCATTCATTCCAGAATTTATCACTAAATGATCATACAAGAACTCAGAGTGCGGAAGCAATAAAAGGTATAACATCCATCCAATACAGTATAAATACAATAATACAGAATAAATAAAGTACTGAAAGAGAAATATAACCCTGTATTATTACAATATTTAATAAGCTTTAAAAGAACTGAAATGAACTCTCAATCTCACTGAAAGAAAAACTAAAGCTACAGATCTTCAGGAACGGGCTCCTCCTCCAAAGGCAAGTTCTCTACTGGATCTGCTACTCCAACAAACTCAGAACCTACCATTATCAGTTTCATAATGGTAGGGCCCCAGCCAACAAAAGAAAAACTGGTTAGACAATATGTTTAAGTACATTTTAGGGTAAAAGTTTATTTAAGTTAACTGAATATCACCATAAAAATAGAACTGAGCAAAATAGGTGCAGAAAAGCGTACAAAAGAACAGTAATAAGTTATAAACAAATAGTTTATAACTAAAACAACTAGGAAGTAATACATACCTCATCCAAGCAACTGCAACAAAGATAGGTAAGTAAAAGAAAAGTAAAACTGTAAGAAAAGTACAACCTAAAACATGCTTATGATCAAACAAATTGTGCTAGGTGACATACATAATTTGAACAGTATAAAACTGAAAACACTAACATACTATGTGAGCATATGAAAACAGTAAGTAGAACTAGCATCCTATATATAACATGTGCAGGAAAACTGAAAGTAAAACAGTGCTGAAATGCAGAATATGCTAATAAAACAGTATCTGTAAACTAAAACTGCAGTGACTATCTAAGTCACCCAAACTGAACACATATACAACAAATCTTAGCCTGATGAGCTAAGAAACTCTGAACTGAACATCACTGAAACTCTTAGCCTGATGAGCTAAGACAAAACTGAATGTAAGTGTACTTGAATTAGTATATCCATATCAGAATCCTGACTCTGTAGTCAGTAGGACGAGAGTCTATCCATCTTATCACTCGGACTAGGCATGGCCAATAGACTGTTGGATATTAAACCCTCGAAAGGTTGCCGACCCCGAACGGGTTGATCGAAGAGGTATACTAATTAAGCTACACCTTACATACCACTTGTGAAATAAAAACACAATGCTATTTATGAATGTTCAAAATTGACATAAGATATTCATCAAATATCTTAAGTACATAATATATGTTCAAGGTATAAGGCTCAAAATCAAGGAATGCGAAGCATCAAAATCAAAGTGCAAGAAACTCTATCTAAAACACAGGTGATATCCTTTGTTATCTACTTTATTCGTTCTATCTACTCTAAGTTACATAAGTTTCAGAATTATCAATTCTTACACATTCTGTAACTTAGAATCACGAATCCTACTTGTTGAAGATAATTAGGAGTGGCCAAATCCTAATTATGACTTAATCAAAAGATGACTATTTGGTTAAAAATGAATAAATCTTCGACCTAGTTTTGTAAATTAATTCATCCCAATCTCATCTTGATTAGCCAAATCAAGATGAAAAGATTAAGAATTAGACTCCAGATGATGGGGTCTAATCACTTAATCTAAAGGTATAATCTAAGGGTCTAAGGTTTAGAACCCAAAACTCACAGACTAGGTTAAGGCAAATCTTAATGATAAATCAATTTCATTAGGATGGATCTCTATTCTTAGTTCTAAAGTTTAAAGATCAAATAATCATTTAATAAACTAAGAAAATCTATAAACTAGAAAACTCAAGGTTTCACCTAATTGAGTAACCCAAATTACTCAATAGATGAATTCTAACTTAAGATCTATTCCTAATCTTAGGAAATAAGGCTCTTAATTACTAAGAGTATCTCTTAAGACACACATCCTAACTAATGTTATAAGACCTAAGGATGGATCTAAGAATGATTAAGGAAAGATAAACACTCATAATTTAGGAATTTTCTTAAAGAGCATATTTTGAGATTTTAATCAAAATCTTATTTAGACTTGAATTTGATTAATTTCAGTTCTAAATCATTCTATTTACTGGTTTTAGTGATTAGAAACTGAATTTAAGGCTTTTAAAGGCTAAACCCTAAATTTGGGCAAAATGACCATTTTGCCCCTCCTTAAGGGTTCAAAAGATCAAATTTTGATCTAGGACTTAAATTCTGAAATTTTCTTTTGGAAAGAGATTCTTACTGTCTATTATAAGATTAGACAGTAACTAAATTAATTTTGGATGATTATTAAGCCATAAGAGGTCAAATTAGTGAATTTGACTCATAAGGGTAAATTAGTAATTTGGCTAAATAAAAGTTAATTTTTCTTTCATTTTAATGTTCTTTACTGTCTAAGCTTTCTATAGAATCTAAATTTGCTAAATTCTGATGAGTATTGGTCAAGTTATGGCCAATACAAGATCTAGGGTTTAAGGTTAATTAAGGAATTGTTAACTATAGGTCAAAAATTTTAACTTTACCAATTAGTGTCCAAATTAAGCAAAATTAGTGGCTATGGTTTACAAATATCTCACTGATTATAATGACATGTGGTAGGCTCAATTTGGACCTACTTTGACTAAGTTAAGACCTTATTAGGGTTTAGGGTGATTAGTGAGTGATTAACAAAATTAATCACTCAAATACTATTCCAACCTTATAGATTGATTTTAAATAGTTCTATGAGTCCTCTGAAACTTAAATCATTCAATTTGGATTACTAAATTTGCTAATATTCACTAATCAAGATTTAGAGTAATTAAGAGTGATTAGCAAATCTAACCGTTGGATCTAAAATATTTTTATACATTATTGTTAATTAGGTTTTTCTGATCTAAATGGACCTTTGGATCGTCAAATTTGGAGCTCAATTGACCAAGTTATGGTCAATTGAAGTTCTAGGTCTAATTAAGGTAATTAGGGTTAGGTCTTAAATGTGATTAGACAAAAACTAACCCAAATAGCAAAATGAATACTATCAAATTAATCCTTAGGGTTTTCTGATCATCTTAAGACCCATATTGGATATGTTTGGATCATTGGGTACAAAGTTATGGTTAAATGAAATTTCGTAACATTTTTAGGATTATTTAAATATCCTAAATGTCACTATCTTAAATATAGCTCTAAATAAAATTTTGACAACTCCATAATATTCCTTATTTTTTGCTAATCAAAATGGCATATTTATTTGCATAATTTGGATCTATATTTTGCAAGTTATTAGTATTTAAAGATTTTGTATTTAATTAATTTAAAATTTTCTATTTTTAATTAAATTAATTACTCTGTTATTATATATATATTTATATATATATATATATATATATTTATTTATATAAATTAATCGATTGTTTATATATATAAATATTTTTATTAACTAAACTGCAGGGCACGTGGCGAGCATTTATTGGATGAGCTGACGACCGCGGGCCCCACAGCTCAGACGACAGACACCCCGGCCACGGGTCACGCTGTGGTTGGCTGGAGCACTGTGATGCGGGCCCCGCCGAAGTAGCCGAAGAGCCATGGTCCACGGGTCGGGCCCGGGCCGACCCGGCCCAACCCGAAGGATCTTCTCCCTCGCGCGCTTGCTCCGCTCGTTGGTCCTAGGGTTAGAATTTCCGGCAGCCTCCGGCAGCGGTAGGACTCATCCCACACGGCGTTGGACAGCCATTGATGAGACCTTTCTGTGGGTGGTTGGTTCAGGATCTATAGCAGCCTAAGTTTCGTGAAATCAACAACCCTAGGTGACCCTATCGCGGACGATTCGACTATAACGGTAAGTACTGTAGCGATACGAAGGAATTGATACGATCGGGTTTGATCAGACTCAATCAAACCCGATCAAAGCTTAATCTAAGCATTGAAATAACTCTTCAAAGATTGAAATCAATAATCCATAAAGTAGATTGAGAACGGTTCGTACCTCAAGTTGGACGGCAGAGAGGGTTCGAGATCTAATCGCCCAGATTTCCTCTTCCTCGATCAAACCAGGCGAAGATAAAGATCCATAGGTCTTATAATGCTCCTAAAGCGGTGCTTAGATGGTGGGATTCGGTGGCTGCGGCCATCTGGCGCTCGCGGAGCACTCTGCGTTGGCACCGAGCGACGCGTGCGCTCCGCTCGGCAGACGATGGGGACGAAGCAGCGCGACCGTCCGATGGCTCGATCGGACGGTTCGAAAGGACCGTTTGATCAAATGGAAAAATTAAAAAAATTTGGACGGCGTTAATTAAATTCTGACGGCGCCGTTAAGTTTCAATAATTAAATAATTATTTAAATTAAATTATACAGAATTAATTAATCAATTTTAACCTATTAAATGCATCCCAAAAATTTCCAATAAATCACCCTTAGCTAATTGAAGGGTGAGGAACGCAACGGTGCACTCGAATTTTTATTTCGACGAGTATTTATTTATTTGATTATTTGGAGTATTTAAATAATATTAAAATATTCGACGAAAAATCAACGACTTCCAAATGCCTCCAAAATTTCACCCATAGCTAATTTGGGTGTTCTGAATGCAATGGCGAAGTCAGATTTTCAATCTAAGGTCTAATTAAAAAGTCAAATTCCTAGGGTTTGGGATTTTCCAGAATTCCAATTTGGACTTTGTTAATTTTTGGTTTGACCTAGGTTTCAGAGGCGAGTTCTAAATTACTTAATTAGTGACTTAGAACCTTAATTAAGACTTAGATTAGTCTTAATTGAGCAAAGTAACAACCTGGGTTGTTACAAACTCCCCCACTTAAGAATGATGCCGTCCTCGACATCACTCAAGTGAGAAAAAGAAATTAAGCAGATATAAAGAAACGAATTGAAATAAGATAGAGTTGAAGAATTACCTTGATTAAAAAGGTTTGGGTACTTTTGATGCATATCCACCTCTTTCTCCCAGGTGGCTTCATTACAAGACCGGTTCTTCCACTGAATCTTTATCATTGGAATGGATCGATTCCTTAATTTCTTCAGATCATGATCTAGGATTTTTATCAGTTCTTCAGTGAAAGAAAGATCAGGTTGAATTTCAATTGCAGGATGTTCAATAAGATGAGAAGGATCTCGGAGACACTTCCTTAGAGATGAGACGTGAAATACATTTTGAACAGCAGCGAAGCCTTCTGGAAGTTCTAATTTATAAGCTGCTGAACCAATCTTCTGTAAAATTTTGAAAGGTCCAATGTACCTTGGACTTAGTTTTCCAGAAACTCCAAAACGATAGATTCCTTTCATCGGGCTCACTTTTAAGTACACAAAATCTCCTTCGCTAAATTCTAGAGGATGATGACGATTATCATGATATTTACTTTGCCTGTCTTGAGCTGTTCTAATTCTTTGCTGAATGAGTTTAACCTTCTTATTTGTTTCTTCCACTAGCTCAGATCCATATAATTGAGTATCTCCTGACTCAGACCATGCTAGTGGGGATGAACATTTTCTTCCATATAGGGCTTCATATGGTGCCATTTTTATGCTGGATTGAAAACTGTTGTTGTATGCAAATTCCACTAAAGGAATATGCTCTTCCCAGGATCCAGAAAAATCCAACATACATAAACGCAGAAGATCTTCTAAGACTTGATTTACTCGCTCTGTTTGGCCATCTGTTTGAGGATGGAATGCTGTACTCATGGCCAAAGTTGTGCCTAAATCTTGATGGACAGCCTGCCAAAATTTAGAAGTAAAACGACTGTCTCTATCAAATACAATTGTTATAGGAATTCCGTGCAATCTGACTATTTCCTTAATGTACAATTTGGCCAATTTCTCCACTGAGTCAGTGTGACGGATTGGGATAAAATGGGCATATTTTGTAAGGCGATCTACTATTACCCATATTGAATCAGCTCCAGATCTTAATCGAGGCAAACCCATGACAAAATCCATGGATACATCAGTCCATTTCAATTCTGAGATTTCTAGTGGGTGCAATAAGCCACCATGCTTTTGATGCTCTGCTTTTATTAAGCAACAAGCGTGGCATTTTGCAACAAATTCTGCAATACTTTTCTTCATTCCTGGCCACCAGAATGATTGTTTTAGGTCTTGGTACATCTTAGAATTTCCTGGATGAATTTGATATCCTGAATTGTGACTTTCAATTAGGATCTCTTTCTGCATGGAATTAGGAATCCAGAGACGATTATTCATGTAAATAGCACCTTTCTTAAAATGCAATTCTGGACGACGACCACTTTCTATTGCCACTTTAAGGTTTAAATATTCGTCATCCTTACTTTGAGAAATTGAAACATCTCTATGAAAAGTAGGTTCTATATTATTCATGGATATCATGGTACTGACTGAATTTTCTTTAGCAAGAGAAATTTCCATTTTATGAAACTCATTCATCAACGGACTTTCTGAAATTAAACTGTTAAGAACAGTGTGACGGCTTAATGCATCAGCTACCACATTAGCTTTTCCTGGATGGTACTGGATATCTAAGTCATAATCACTAATTAATTCCAACCATCTTCTTTGCCTACAGTTCAATTCTCTCTGGGTAAAGATGTACTTCAGACTTTGGTGGTCTGTGAATATGGAGCATTGAACTCCGTACAAATAATGGCGCCAGATTTTTAATGCAAAAACTAATGCTGCCAATTCTAAATCATGTACAGCATAGTTTCTTTCATGGGTTTTAAGCTGGCGAGATGCGTATGCTATAACTTTGCCTTCTTGCATTAATACGCATCCTAACCCAATTCCAGATGCATCTGTATACACCTGATAATTAACTCCTTCTTTTGGAAGAACTAAAACTGGAGCAGAAGTAAATGCGTCCTTTATAGACTGAAATGCAGTTTCACATTCTTCTATCCAAACAAATGAAACTGCCTTCTGAGTTAATTTTGTAAGAGGTGTGGCAAGCTGAGAGAAGCCTTTAACAAACCTTCTGTAGTATCCAGCTAAACCTAGAAAACTACGAATTTCAGTAACTGTCTTGGGCTGAACCCAATCCTGAATAGCACTAATCTTACTCTGGTCTACTTGGATTCCTCGAGCATCAACCACATGTCCAAGAAATGATACAGAATCCAGCCAAAGTTCACACTTAGAGTATTTAGCATATAACTCATGCTCTCTAAGCTTCTCCAGAACCAATCTCAAGTGTTCTTCATGATCCTTTACTGTCTTGGAGTAGATTAAGATATCATCAATGAATACTATAACAAATTTATCTAGATAAGGTTTCAGAACTCTCTGCATTAAGTCCATGAACAGAGATGGGGCATTAGTGAGACCAAATGACATTACAAGAAACTCGAAATGCCCATATCGCGTTCTGAATGCTGTCTTTTCTACATCTGAGTCCTTTACCTTCAATTGATGATACCCTGACCTTAAATCAATTTTAGAGAACACTACAGCACCGGCAAGTTGATCGAACAGATCATCAATACGAGGAAGTGGGTATCTATTTTTAATTGTGACTTTATTCAGCTCCCTGTAGTCTATGCACATTCTCATAGACCCATCTTTCTTCTTAACAAATAGTACCGGGGCTCCCCATGGAGACATACTAGGTTTAATAAACCCCTTATTTAGCAGTTCTTGTAATTGCTCATTTAACTCTTGCAATTCTTTTGGGGCCATTCTATATGGTGCTTTTGATAGAGGTTGTGTCCCTAGAATTATATTTATTTCAAATTCTACTTCTCTGGTTGGAGGTAAACCAGGAAGATATTCAAGGAAAACATCTTCAAAATCTCTAACAACTTTTATTTTAGAGATTGGGGTTACTTCTTTGCTATTACCCATCATTACCATCAGAATACAACTATAACCTTTGCACACCATTTTCTCTGCTTGAATTGCATTGATCAAGGAGCTACTAGTGCTGATCTTCCCAATAAACGTTATTGAAGCTCCTGGAGTTTGCAACACAACCTTCTTCTTTTGACAATTGATAGTAGCGCTATGCATACTAAGCCAATTCATGCCTAGTATGATATCAAAATTTACTATAGGTAGAACAACTAACTTGGCTTGGAAGGTATGGTTATTGATTGGTATTTGGACGTCACAGAATTTGTTTGCACTAAGTTGGGCTCCAGATGGAAGTCCAACACTCAAAATCTTTGCAAGTTTGTAATATGATAATCCTAATTTCTTGGCAAAATTTTCAGAGATAAATGAATGACTAGCCCCAGTATCAAACAATATACTGCAGGGCTCATCTTTAAAGTATAGGATGCCTAATAATAAAAATATAGACTTTAGGAAATTCTAATTCAGTAAGAAAAGTAAAAGTTGCGAATAGTACCTGAGACTACATTGTTGTCTTCTGCTGCTTCTACTGGAGTGAGATTGTATACTCTTGCCTTTCCAGCAGGTCTGCTGTCAGATGTTTGAGCTGCTGATTGATTTGGGTTTGAAGGCTTTGCAGCGTATTGAACCTTTGCCAGGGTTCGCTCTTGAGCAGGAGGTGGCATAAGAGTTTTCTGAGGTTCTCTGAAATTGATGGGAGTGGCACTGAATACTTTATTTGTACGATTCCGATCAATAGTTACTCCATCAATTGTTTTATTTGATCGACAGTCTCTATATGCATGACCTTGTCTTCCACACGTAAAACATACTCTGACAAAATGATAACATTTCCCATAAGGATGTGGCCTATTACATGTGGTAGTTTGGCTTGATGTTTCAGTGGTTTCCATTTGATATACCCTTCCTTGATTTGTTCGTTGTTGCTTGAAGTTCTGAGGGTATTTATTCATATTGAAAGCCTTTCTCTTCATGTCTTTAATATTTTGATGATGCTCTACTACCCGAGCTGTCTCAACCAGCTTCTCGAATTTGGTATGTTGTAAGGGAATTACATGATCTTTGATAGACTCTCGGAGTCCATTCTCGTATCTGAAACATCTATCCGCTTCAGTAGGAACCAAGTGAGGTGAAAATCGTATGAGCTTTCGAAATTCTGAGGTATATTCAGCTACTGTTCGATTTCCTTGGGTTAATTTTAATAATGATTCGCCAATTATATTTTTAGTAGATGGTGGAATAAATGATTCCTTGAATGCTTGGACGAACCAGCTCCATTCAATTTCATCTAATTCGAATTCTTCAAAACGTGTGTTCCTTTCTTGTTCCCACCAATGTTCTGCCTCTCCTTGCAAAAGATGAGTAGCTAGTCTTACAGATTGGTTGCTTGAACAACCAAGACTAGTGATATTTTTCTCTATAGATTTTAGCCATGCTAAAGTATCCATCGGGGATTCAAATCCTTCAAAGGTAGGCGGTCTTAACCTTAGGAAACTGTGAAGTATCCCGTCTGCAGACTACCGATAGGTATTGGGAACTTGAGGAGCGGGGGATGCTGAAGAGGTGCTGGCATTAGTAGCGGGTAATATAGATACTAACTTTTGAATAGCTAGAGCCTGCTGATTTTGATTCTCTAGCATTACAGTAACCATATTTCTCAAAGAAGTTATTTCATCAATAGTATTGGAAGCGGCCACAATATTATTTGGAGCATTGCTTACAGACGGTTGAGGGTTGAGTGGAGTATTGTTGGGAGAAGTAGCAAGATTCATTTTCCTGAAATCAAAACATCTTGAGTTCTTTATTAAAATAAGATGTAAGATAACTACTGTTTTTCTCATTTATTTAAAATTTTATTGAAATAACAGAATACATCATCATAGATTTATGAAACTATTCCCATCCTATATATTTAATGAAAAATGCTCTACGAAAGTCTTCATAAGTCACTTCACAATGCTCCTCTTGTGCTTTACGAAACAGTTCTTCGTATGACATAATCCACCATTCCTTTGCTTGCATACGCAGAAGACATAGCACCACTTCTAATCTGATGTGACTAGGCCATTCCATAACACCAAATATGTGGTCAACTCTCGCAAGCCATTCCCTTGCTAGTACTAGAAAGTCAAGGCCTCTATAGACGCCTTCTTTCAGTAATTTGTTTATTACTTGCGATCCTTGTTCTGATACTCCTTCAATTGTTCTTCCTTGCTTCTTACCTAATTTATGTTCATATTTCCAAATAGTCTCGAACTCCTTTAGGTAAGTCATGAATGCCATTTCTAGATGATCTTTTTATTCCTACAATTATAACATTCTACTTAGATTTGTTGAGCATATATATATATATATATATATATATATATAATTTGATAATTATCATCTTTTATAGTTATCTAATAACTTAACTTATTCTGAGTTATACTCATAATGTGATGGATGTCAATTCAAGTATTCATTTAGTGATCAAGTGGCAGAAGAACAGTCCATTAGGTAGAAAGGAATGAATTCCAATCTGACACCTTATGGAATTCTCTGATACCAACTATGGCAGCCCTGCCCCGCCGTGGTCCTGTTAACCCTTAAGTTAACATGATTACGGTGGAGGGGTCACCAAATGACAAGGTCCCCACTTAAGATTAGATTAGACACACATTCTAATCCAGTTTATCTAAGGACTTTGTCATTCATTCCAGAATTTATCACTAAATGATCATACAAGAACTCAGAGTGCGGAAGCAATAAAAGGTATAACATCCATCCAATACAGTATAAATACAACAATACAGAATAAATAAAATACTGAAAGAGAAATATAACCCTGTATTATTATAACATTTAATAAGCTTTAAAAGAACTGAAATGAACTCTCAATCTCACTGAAAGAAAAACTAAAGCTACAGATCTTCAGGAACGGGCTCCTCCTCCAAAGGCAAGTTCTCTACTGGATCTGCTACTCCAACAAACTCAGAACCTACCATTATCAGTTTCATAATGGTAGGGCCCCAGCCAACAAAAGAAAAACTGGTTAGACTATATGTTTAAGTACATTTTAGGGTAAAAGTTTATTTAAGTTAACTAAATATCACCATAAAAACAGAACTGAGCAAAATAGGTGCAGAAAAGTGTACAAAAGAACAGTAATAAGTTATAAACAAATAGTTTATAACTAAAACAACTAGGAAGTAATACATACCTCATCCAAGCAACTGCAACAAAGATAGGTAAGTAAAAGAAAAGTAAAACTGTAAGAAAAGTACAACCTAAAACATGCTTATGATCAAACAAATTGTGCTAGGTGACATACATAATTTGAACAGTATAAAACTGAAAACACTAACATACTATGTGAGCATATGAAAACAGTAAGTAGAACTAGCATCCTATATATAACATGTGCAAGAAAACTGAAAGTAAAACAGTGCTGAAATGCAGAATATGCTAGTAAAACAGTATCTGTAAACTGAAACTGCAGTGACTATCTAAGTCACCCAAACTGAACACATATACAACAAATCTTAGCCTGATGAGCTAAGAAACTCTGAACTGAACATCACTGAAACTCTTAGCCTGATGAGCTAAGATAGAACTGAATATAAGTGTACTTGAATTAGTATATTCATATCAGAATCCTGACTCTGTAGTCAGTAGGGCGAGAGTCTATCCATCTTATCACTCGGACTAGGCATGGCCAATAGACTGTTGGATATTAAACCCTCGAAAGGTTGCCGACCCCGAACGGGTTGATCGAAGAGGTATACTAATCAAGCTACACCTTACATACCACTTGTGAAATAAAAACACAATGCTATTTATGAATGTTCAAAATTGACATAAGATATTCATCAAATATCTTAAGTACATAATATATGTTCAAGGTATAAGGCTCAAAATCAAGGAATGCGAAGCATCAAAATCAAAGTGCAAGAAACTCTATCTAAAACACAGGTGATATCCTTTGTTATCTACTTTATTCGTTCTATCTACTCTAAGTTACATAAGTTTCAAAATTATCAATTCTTACACATTCTGTAACTTAGAATCACGAATCCTACTTGTTGAAGATAATTAGGAGTGGCCAAATCCTAATTATGACTTAATCAAAAGATGACTATTTGGTTAAAAATGAATAAATCTTCGACCTAGTTTTGTAAATTAATTCATCCCAATCTCATCTTGATTAGCCAAATCAAGATGAAAAGATTAAGAATTAGACTCCAGATGATGGGGTCTAATCACTTAATCTAAAGGTATAATCTAAGGGTCTAAGGTTTAGAACCCAAAACTCACAGACTAGGTTAAGGCAAATCCTAATGATAAATCAATTTCATTAGATGGATCTCTATTCTTAGTTCTAAAGTTTAAAGATCAAATAATCATTTAATAAACTAAGAAAATCTATAAACTAGAAAACTCAAGGTTTCACCTAATTGAGTAACCCAAATTACTCAATAGATGAATTCTAACTTAAGATCTATTCCTAATCTTAGGAAATAAGGCTCTTAATTACTAAGAGTATCTCTTAAGACACACATCCTAACTAATGTTATAAGACCTAAGGATGGATCTAAGAATGATTAAGGAAAGATAAACACTCATATTTTACTTAGGAATTTTCTTAAAGAGCATATTTTGAGATTTTAATCAAAATCTTATTTAGACTTGAATTTGATTAATTTCAGTTCTAAATCATTCTATTTACTGGTTTTAGTGATTAGAAATTGAATTTAAGGCTTTTAAAGGCTAAACCCTAAATTTGGGCAAAATGACCATTTTGCCCCTCCTTAAGGGTTCAAAAGATCAAATTTTGATCTAGGACTTAAATTCTGAAATTTTCTTTTGGAAAGAGATTCTTACTGTCTATTATAAGATTAGACAGTAACTAAATTAATTTTGGATGATTATTAAGCCATAAGAGGTCAAATTAGTGAATTTGACTCATAAGGGTAAATTAGTAATTTGGCTAATTAAAAGTTAAATTTTCTTTCATTTTAATATTCTTTACTGTCTAAGCTTTCTATAGAATCTAAATTTGCTAAATTCTGATGAGTATTGGTCAAGTTATGGCCAATACAAGATCTAGGGTTTAAGGTTAATTAAGGAATTGTTAACTATAGGTCAAAATTTTAACTTTACCAATTAGTGTCCAAATTAAGCAAAATCAATGGCTATGGTTTACAAATAGCTCACTGATTATAATGACATGTGGTAGGCTCAATTTGGACCTACTTTGACTAAGTTAAGACCTTATTAGGGTTTAGGGTGATTAGTGAGTGATTAACAAAATTAATCACTCAAATACTATTCCAACCTTATAGATTGATTCTAAATAGTTCTATGAGTCCTCTGAAACTTAAATTATTCAATTTGGATTACTAAATTTGCTAATATTCACTAATCAAGATTTAGAGTAATTAAGGGTGATTAGCAAATTTAACCGTTGGATCTAAAATATTTTTACACATTATTGTTAATTAGGTTTTTCTGAAATGGACCTTTGGATCGTCAAATTTGAAGCTCAATTGACCAAGTTATGGTCAATTGAAGTTCTAGGTCTAATTAGGGTAATTAGGGTTAGGTCTTAAATGTGATTAGACAAAAACTAACCCAAATAGCAAAATGAATACTATCAAATTAATCCTTAGGGTTTTCTGATCACTTTAAGACCCATATTGGGTATGTTTGAATCATTGGGTATAAAGTTATGGTTAAATGAAATTTCGTAACATTTTTAGGATTATTTAAATATCCTAAATGTCACTATCTTAAATATAGCTCTAAATAAAATTTTGACAACTCCATAATATTCCTTATTTTTTGCTAATCAAAATGGCATATTTATTTGCATAATTTGGATCTATATTTTGCAAGTTATTAGTATTTAAAGATTTTGTATTTAATTAATTTAAAATTTTCTGTTTTTAATTAAATTAATTACTCTGCTATTATATATATATTTATATATATATATATATATATTTTTATTTATATAAATTAATCGATTGTTTATATATATAAATATTTTTATTAACTAAACTGCAGGGCACGTGGCGAGCATTTATTGAATGAGCTGACGACCGCGGGCCCCACAGCTCAGACGACAGACACCCCGGCCACGGGTCACGCTGTGGTTGGCTGGAGCACTGTGATGCGGGCCCCGCCGAAGTAGCTGAAGAGCCACGGTCCACGGGTCGGGCCTGGGCCGACCAGGCCCAACCCGAAGGATCTTCTCCCTCGCGCGCTTGCTCCGCTCGCTGGTCCTAGGGTTAGAATTTCCGGCAGCCTCCGGCAGCGGTAGGACTCATCCCGCACGGCGTTGGACAGCCATTGATGAGAACTTTCTGTGGGTGGTTGGTTCAGGATCTATAGCAGCCTAAGTTTCGTGAAATCAACAACCCTAGGTGACCCTATCGCGGACGATTCGACTATAACGGTAAGTACTGTAGCGATACGAAGGAATTGATACGATCGGGTTTGATCAGACTCAATCAAACCCGATCAAAGCTTAATCTAAGCATTGAAATAACTCTTCAAAGATTGAAATCAATAATCCATAAAGTAGATTGAGAACGGTTCGTACCTCAAGTTGGACGGCAGAGAGGGTTCGAGATCTAATCGCCCATATTTCCTCTTCCTCGATCAAACCAGGCGAAGATAAAGATCCATAGGTCTTATAATGCTCCTAAAGCGGTGCTTAGATGGTGGGATTCGGTGGCTGCGGCCATCTGGCGCTCGCGGAGCACTCTGCGTTGGCACCGAGCGACGCGTGCGCTCCGCTCGGCAGACGATGGGGACGAAGCAGCGCGACCGTCCGATCGCTCGATCGGACGGTTCGAAAGGACCGTTTGATCAAATGGAAAAATTAAAAAAATTAGGACGGCGTTAATTAAATTCTGACGGCGCCGTTAAGTTTCAATAATTAAATAATTATTTAAATTAAATTATACAGAATTAATTAATCAATTTTAACCTATTAAATGCATCCCAAAAATTTCCAATAAATCACCCTTAGCTAATTGAAGGGTGAGGAACGCAACGGCGCACTCGGATTTTTATTTCGACGAGTATTTATTTATTTGATTATATGGGGTATTTAAATAATATTAAAATATTCGATGAAAAATCAACGACTTCCAAATGCCTCCAAAATTTCACCTCGAGCTAATTTGGGTGTTCTGAATGCAATGGCGAAGTCAGATTTTCAATCTAAGGTCTAATTAAAAAGTCAAATTCCTAGGGTTTGGGATTTTCCAGAATTCCAATTTGGACTTTGTTAATTTTTGGTTTGACCTAGGTTTCAGAGGCGAGTTCTAAATTACTTAATTAGTGACTTAGAACCTTAATTAAGACTTAGATTAGTCTTAATTGAGCAAAGTAACAACCTGGGTTGTTACAGAAACCAACCCAATATTAAGTACTATGTGGCCAAGATTCCTTGTGAGGGTGTAAGTTAAGAAATGAAAATGTACAACAAGTAAGAAAATATGCAAGCAAAAAATTGCATCATATCCACTATCCAAATCAGACAGTTTATATGAAAGTAAATCTATCACAAAATATTGCAGAAATTAAATTATTACAAATTGAACTTAAAGAGTAATTAAAGTAAATTCTCTCGCTCACAAGCAATAAAATAAAAGGGTGCATAAGCAGAATTATTCATATACAACTAATGTCCATAATTAGGACCAGCTCTACTATCCAAAAAATGATCCTGATCTACCGTATTTTGGTTTGTAAAATACGATATAACATCACCTGTAACAACCCAAGATTGTTAATCACCATTTAACAATCCAATTAATCTCAAATCTCTTATAATAGTCTTAATTAATTATTAAGAGCGAGTTCTGAAGTTTTGGTCCAGTTTGGGAATCAAATGAGTAGAACCCTAATTTTTTATAATTATTTAAATATGGAAAATAAGAAAAATATTTTGACCTCAGATTAAAATCGAATTTTGTCATTGCGTTCATCACCCTCAAATTAGCTAAGAGTAAAATTTTGGTGAATTTTGGAAATTGTTAAAATTTCTCGATAATTTTATAGCATTTTTGATATCCTGAAAAATGAAATAATTAAGACAACCTCCAATAAAAATTCTGACTGCATTTTTAAGCTCGTCATCCTCGTTTTAGTTAAGAGCGAATTCCTCTGAAAATTTTAATAACCATATAATTGCTTAAATCTAATTAAATAAAATAATTTAATAACTACATTATTAATCTAATTAATTAATTTATAAATTCATTTTTTTATACAAGTATATACTACAAATTTCCTTAACTCATCATCTTCGAAACCTATCCTTTCGAGCGGCGCTTTAATATGACACTTGATCGAGAAGAGCGGCTGACGACGCGTGGCTCACGCTGCGAGTATTCGCCAATAAGAAGCTTTATGAAGATCAGATCGTCGTTACTCTTACCCGTTCACGCCTGCACCTCCCGCATCTTAAAAAGAAAGGTATCGTGTCCATTAATCAATTTGAAAAAGGCTTTTGCAAACTTGCACGAGAAGCCTAGCGGCTATCGCACGACGATCTAGTATGTACTCCACCAAATTTTCTTATCAAGTATAGTTTATATAAAATCAACTTGAAAGATTTATAGGATTCACAGATAACCTTTATGATGAATTTTTCATTCTAATGTAAGCCCCAATAATGCTTTATTTGTAAACTTTAATATGTGGGCTAACAGAAACATAATAAAAGATATGATTAAATTTTTTAAAATAAACGTAGAAAGGTGGTTTGGATTTTCATTAATATCATTAGATTGATCAGAGTTTGTTAGTTCACTTTACTAATAATCTTGCTGCTTCATTTGATGTCAACTGGTTGTTAATTCATATATTTATTAAGAACTCTCTGTATTATGGAATATCTTTTATTTCATTAGTTGTTTACTCTTTGGAATATTTTGGCTACGAATTCTATTAATTCTTTGCCGATGAATCCTTATCATTTCAATAAGGCTTAGTATGTTGGTTTCTCTATCAGAAATATTACTAATACTTGTAGGTGTCTTGTTGTTTGGCTGATATCTAATTTCAAATATTAATGATGCATATCTGCTTATTTAACATTCAATCTTGTTTGTTTTTACCATTTGTATTATGTTCAACATCATTGGTTGACCTCTTGTAGCGCCCCGCCCCATCGTCGCGCGCAATAAGCAAGTATAATCAGATCGGCGGTGGAGCAGTGCGCTACTCGGGAGGACGAAGCATAACCCCATCTTCCCGAATAGCCTGACTAAACTAGCCACATTGAAGGCTGCTGCCTCGAACCCAAGAGTAGGATCGAGAGTCAATACTTAAGATGAGAGTAGAATACTTATTTTATGTATTAGACTAATATGTACATTGAATTTAAAGAGGTAAATATTAATCCAATATACGTTAGCAATATATCAGTATTTCCAGTATGCTGATCACATCACAATACTAAGTATGATAGTATAACAGAGTGTGGAAGCTAAAGCAAAATATCCATAATACATTCATCACAGAGCAGTAGTAAACATTCGTCTCAGAAAAGATAAGTAAAATACATCCAAAATTATTACAAACTGATTTTAAATGATGCAAAAGTAAAGTCTATCTGAGGTACTAAAGCAGAAACAGTAAAGTAAAAAGGTGGAAGATGGATCCACTAAGGCTCCACGTACTTCTCCTGGATCTCCTACAAGTCCTCCTGCTTTGTCTCAACAAGCTGCTCGGGATCTAGCAAATTGTCAAATCCTAAAAGTACCCCGTGTTAGACAAGAAGTCTAACACATTGCAACTAAACTAGGCAATACTAAAGTAAATACAAATAGACAATAAGGTAAAGAAAGCTATAGAAAAGTTGAAAAAGGCACTAAGTAACTGAAACTGTAAATACTGCACAGCGTGAAAATGAATTAAAATATGAATACTAAAAATATGTGAAAAACATCAAATGCTCATAAACTAATATAACAATGCTCAAAGTTGTACTATATGTCACTGAAATCATGCATCCAAAAATGCCACAACACTGTATGCCACAAATATGTAACAGAACTATCATTGGAAGGCTATGAGTCATACAGTCCAATATATACATACATCCAATTTGGAATACAGTTTACTATGATGCCGATGCATCCTAAAATTCCTCAGTCAATGTATGTAACATCCAGTAACTCATAAGTCATCACTGATACTCACACATCACCACAGGAATCATTCCTCATACTCATGCCTATGCCCATGCTCATGCTTCTATTCTATATGAGTAAAGTTCTGAAATCTGTAAAATACTTTGAAATACTGATATTGAATCCAAAGTCACCATTGTGCAAAATCCTGCTAAAAGGATTCTGACTCCTAGCTTCTAGAACAATAATTAGTTAAAGTTGAGAATTCAAGTGTAAATCGTTAGATGGGGAGATGGCATACACATATATATAGCATACTTCCAAGAAGGGTGGTTTCCAACTCTTAATTTGATTAAGCCACCCTAACGAAGCAATCTTCGATAGGAGGCATCACTCGATGGTGACTTATATCTCAAACTAAACTATCAAAATACCCAATTAATAAGCACACATAATGTTCTAAAGAAGGTGATTAGGATCATATAGTTTGCTTGAAGCACACCTATGGAAGTGATCTTCAATAGGAGGCATCACTCGATGGTGATTTTTATTCAAACAAGCTAATGATCTAAATTCTCTAATCATAGCACTCTTAGGTTTGAATGATTTAGCCTAAGTAAGACTATGTCCGACTAAACTCATAGGATAGAACACATACATAATCTATACTAAGATGAATCAACCAATCTTGAATGCTATTGAGGTAACCTAGTACTATAGATATACCCAACTATACCATCCAACAATTAGAGTTCAACAATTATATTTATTCACAAGGATTTATCAAGACTATCCATCCTTATGCTAAATAGGTGAATCCTACAGAAGGCTTCAAAGATGTGATTGAAGATCACTCAAATTAGGTTCTACCACAAGGAAAAAGGGTTCACTCCAAGTAACTTAGGTGAGTTTTACCACAAGATAGTAAGATTAATTTCTAAGGTAAGGGATCACCTAAGGTTCTACCTCAATAAATTTGCAAAAGGCCCTTCCCACCTCAAGGTATCATTAATTAAGGTCTTTTAAGTATTTTAGATACGAGCTAAGTAGTGAGATACTTGGGATCTCACACTCTTACTTCTAATGCTACATTATAGGTTTCATCCAACATTTGAGTTTAGAGTGGTTACATCAGATGATTAGATCATCTGATCACATGTTAAATTAAGATCATGGGATTCAAATCAAGAATGTTATTAGAGTTAGATCAGTTTATCAAATCAATACAATTTTATTTGTCTTTTATGCTAATAATCTTATTTAAGAGAAAATCAAGAATCCAAAGCGTAGATTCAGATTATTCAATCATATGGTTTGATTATTAACCTTAACATATATAATTCAATGATTTAAGATCAATACTAAATCAGATGCATTATTGGAATAATGTCAATTGCATTATCGTATAATCAAATCAATTTAATTAAGTTTAAGAGTTTGGATCATAATCAAATAAGTTAGGGTTTGACCCCTACTCACATCTAATTAAGATTAAAGTGTTCATTTATAGATTAAATGCCCAATCAGTAGATTAAGGATGCATTATTGGTGGCAATCTCAGGCCTAGATCAAGTCTTAATAGCTTGATCAAAGTCTAAGACTTCTTAAGATTAATTAAGATATTTAAGTTCTTCAAATTTAGATTTATTCAAATTATACATCATAAATTTGTATACATAGTTTCACTACATCTACCTCACTATTATGGAGCATATTAACAAAAAAATTCATAAAAATAGAAAGTAATTAGTGCTAATTAAATCCTAAATCAATTCAAAAAGATTAGCACGTAATTACAAATCTAACCATCAGAATTTCATACAACTTGGCACATAAGTTTTATTTTATCACATAATTAATCAGAGACTAAGTTTGCTAAGATCCAATGGTTAAAAACCCTAATTTTTATTAATCATGATTTAACAAGATTAGAGCATAAATTGAAATACAGAGATCAGAAAAATAAATCACTTAGTACATTCATTATAATCTTTATAAGAAATCTAATGGCACCATAAACATGTAATTTAGTTAAGTATAATTGCTAATCCACCCTAATTAAGTTCTGCAATAATTAGGATAAAATAGAAAATCAAGCCATTAGATGTTTAATATTATTTTATATTCTTACTCCTAAGGATTTGTTGATCAATTTAATATATAATATCATAGGGTTTGGACCAGTGAATTAAAAATTATTCAGTTAATACATTGCTGCCAATTATATTATAAAGTACAAATGCTGCCACGTATTTAGAAGATCAAAATGCTGGCATTTACTTTGTAAGATACAAATGCTGCCATGTATTTTAGGAAATCCAAATGCTACCAATTATGTTATGTATAAGATCACTTGTTGCCTCTCAATTTAAGTGAGATTAAATGTGATTAAGTGTTGCCATATCTTGTAAATTAAATAATATGCTGCCTTTAAATTCAAATGATTCTTGTTTCTTTTATATTTAAATGCTAACTTTAATGATGTTGTTCTTTGTAGGATGAGTTATAAATTAGTAACAAATGAAATGCTGCACTAAATGCTATTGCCTTATGGCATAATAAGCCAAATGATGATGCTCTTATAAATTGCTAAATAAATTTTTGCATCTCTTATTAATTTCATAGATATTCGATATATGATGTATGAATTATAGGTTAGTAAACTGTTTTGTTTGATTTTATAACTTGAAACTAGTAGAACTAGAAATAGTCAATGGATTGACTTATAAACTGATGTTCTTTATAATTGTTAAAACTATTAGAATTGGAAATGAGCAATCCTATGAAATGGATTGAACTCTATTTTAGAACTGGAAATAATCAATCGATTGACTTATATATTAATTTTTTTATAATTGGTTATTTGAACAAATACAAAGAAAACTCTGTAGAAATTTTTAAGAATTTTAGGACTTAGAAAATTTATGAGAAATATAAATTTTTTCACATATTAAATACTTATAAAATATCTAAAATTTTTTATCTATGATTATAAGTATTCACTTCAATTCATTTTAGAATATTAGCTCTCAATCAATTAGATTGAGAGTAATAGCTTCCTTTTAAGCTTTAGATAAGCTTTTAAATTTTTAATTCCCTACAATCATAAGTTAAATTATTTAATGTATGGTATAATCTATCTCTTTTATTAGCTCCAGTAATTAGGTAGATTATTAAAGTTTAGATAATAAAAGGATATCACATACTTTACAATTATTAAAATTCATTGAATGCTTGCCTAGCTTTGAGCCTCTTTCCTTGAACATTCATTCAAGATCATTGTGCAAAAATAAAGATTTTTATAAAACTTTAAGGGGAATGCCTTATGACAAATTTGAGTAATAAAGATAGCGCTTATAATAGGACTTCATATTTTAGAGAGGATAAATGTGAATGTTCGACCTACCCACTGTATCTAGTTAGGCAGACGTGCTTAACTCCTCGCCCCATTCTGTTGTGTACTCCTGCAGAATGAGATAGCTTCTAAATGTAACTTTAACTAAAGATATAAGAGTTCTTTTATAATTTTATTGATTGTAAGATCTTTTCATAACTATTTAGTTATGCATATTTTTTATAGTCTTAGGCTATGTTTATCTTAGATCAAGAGTCTAAGATACTTCTTTATTTCCTTTGCTTTACACTCTCTATCTCCAGTATTGTGTATTACTTACTTCAGTTCAATTTAAATACAGTGTATGTTGCTTAATTTCATTTTATGCTTCACTGTATTACATTTGCTTACTCAGCATAAATTTCATTGAACATATATCACTTTCATTTAATTTACTTTAAGTGCACATAGTAGTTTCTAGCCTATAGGATGCTTCCCTTACCAATTTTGGATACAGGCTAGGACTTATATGCAAGTGAGTATTTTTACTCAATTTATTCTATACTGTCTTCTTTACAGTTATGCTTAATTTATTTTTCCATACTTTACAGCTTTTATAGCTCCGCTGCTTACTTTAAATTGTAAATTATATTTATGATATCTTATTAATTTAAATACATAGCCAATCTTAAAATATGCTTAGACTGTTTAGTCTAACTACACTTTTCTTTTCTTTAGCTTTGCCCTATCATATTTAAATACTAAAATATGATAGATCAAGAGCTCTTTGATTCAGGTAATGCGGGTCCAAGTGCTTGAAGGGCTTTTAAAGAATTTTGCTTCCGCTTAAATTTTAGACTATTTACTTGTATTTTATTTTTAAATAAGAGAGTGATCTATTTACTATCATCTACTCTTACTTTTAAAAAGTTTGTAATAATTAGATTATAAACTGCTTGAGTTGCATGAGTTACTTTTACTTGTTCCTAATTAATCAGTGTTGTATTGATTATTTTAGAATTGCTTGGGATGAATGAGTGGATTAATCTAATTGCCTGTATTGAAATTATTTGTAATATTATATTTATATGTATCTTCTTAACATGTATCTTCTATTGCATTCAAATTGTATAACTTATTTTAACTTAACAACTACTCATAAAGTGACTTGGCCACTTAGTATCTACACTTGATTTGCTTCCTCCAAATTGAGTGTTGGGTGCTAAGGTAACATCCCAATATCTGGATTAATCTCCTATCCAATTATTGGGGTCGTTACACTCCATCCTCTTCTTCTATAGATGGATACCTTCAAGCATTCCTTCGTTTAAACCCTCCTTCTTTTAATGGGCCAGTACAACCCATGAAAGCTGTAAATTGGTTGAGAGCCATGAAAAAATATTTGACAAGTATAAAGTGTCCTGCCAGCGAAGGCGGACTCTGTTTTCAATTCTGATATCTAAATAAAATAGCATTCTCAAAATTATCAAAAAACTAATAAATGCTGAAAATTGCCAAACGATCTCCAAATTGAATAAAAATTGAAATGGAAGCTCTTAATACTATTATAAGACTAATAAAAAAATTAGAGTCAATTAGATCACTAATAGATAGGTAACAATATTAGGGTTGTTACATAAATCCATCCGATCAACACTTATACTACAATTTTGGGGTATAATCAAGAGTATTATTAAGATTTGATCTTATGATAAATCAACTTAGTTTTATAATTAACTTTATGCTAAGAGTCTTATATAAGAGAAAATCAAAGATCTAAAGTTTAAGTTCAGATACTTAATCACACAAGTTCTTTAATTACCTTAGCACTTTTAATTTAATAAATTAAGATCAATGTCAAATCATACGCATTATTAGAATCATGTTAATTGAGTTATCTTACAAACAAATTAATTGCTCAAGTGATTAAAAGTTTAAATTTTAATCAAACAGGTTAGGGTTTAACCCCTAGCTTTGCAAAATTAAGACCAATAGTTGGTTTATAGATCAATGACAAATCAATACATTATATATGTATTATTAATGGCAAATTTTAGATTTAGATTAAGTATCATTTACTTAATCACGTTCTTAAAATTCTTATGTTTAATTATAGTTTAATATTAATTTAAGTAATTCAAGGTGTCCAAATCAGCATTTAAGTTCTCTAACATGTATAAACATTATATTGATTAGAATGATGTGTAATTAAGGCTAATCAAATCTCAAATCAAATACAAAAAAGGATTATCACTTGGTTACAAATTTAAAGCAATTATGTTCAATGCAACTTGATTATTAAGATCTCCTTGGTCATACAAGCAATCAAAGATTTTAACCTTAACATTTGGCATAAAATATTTAAGACAACACAAGGAATTTTAGCACATATTATAAAGAATAAATTTTCACATTTGAATTTTACATAAAATTTTATACAATGCTTAGGTTTATTAAAACTAGATTTAATTTTGATATATTTCAGCCCCATTATGGTCCTAGAGTCTTTAAAATAAGAAAAATGTAAAGTTTTGGTCATTCCGAACAGTTATGGGCACTTTCTGGCAATTTTGGTCCCTATGGCGCACTGTAGCGCATTCTGGCCAAAAGCCAGGCGCTACGGTGTGCTATGGCGCGCTACGGTACACTGTAGCACTTTCGGGAGATGAGGCTCACTGCGACAGATTTTAGCACTGTGGCGCGCTGCAGCACTTTCAGACGATGCGGCGCGCTACTGCGCTTGTTTTCCGAGGTGCAGACGCTACGGCGCGCTGCAGCGCTTTCAGGTGCTGCGGCGGATTTCATTTAATTTTATCAAAAAAATATTTTTATGCTTCGTCAATTATTTTACCATTGCGACGCATGGTAATGCGCTACGGTGGCTCAATTTCGAAACTCGGGCGCTGCGGCGCGCGGTAGCACCAAACGGTGATCTTGCTTGTGTGAAAATTGTGACGGGTCTCATTTTGCACCCAATTACTCCCAATTTTGGGCACCTCACGTGTGGTGCCATATACTGATGAGAATATCTTTTCAAGACATTTCCATTGATACCAAAATTAGCATGAATGGATTATCCTATCGAACAAAAATTGATGCTCTAGCTATAAGTATACTTAAATTTCACAACTTTTTGACAGTTTTTCCAATGGAGAACCAGCTTTGATCGGATTCCTTTGAGTTCAATTGAAGATCGACAATTACACATAAATCCCATACAATAGCTAATGAATATGCCAATCACAGTATTTTGATAAATCAGTAAAGTTGAGTACAAAGGAGAGTAAGCAAAAAAGTACCTTTGATTAGGAAGAAGAATAGAACTCTGTTTTCTCTTTCAGAAACTTGGAGGAAGGAAGCTTCTTCTTCATCACAAAGCTCAGCAATAGAGGAAGGAGGAGAAGCTTCAGCTTTAGCAAATGGAGAGGAAGAAGGAGGTTGAGCTCCTTTTTAAAGGAGAAGAAGAAGAGGGATGCTCCATCATGAGCTCTTCCATAAAGCATGGAGGAGATGAGGGAAGGAAGGGGTTAGCCTCAATTGCTTGCGTGCACAAGTATGGGGTGCAAAATAAGGTATGGTAGCCAAAGGAAGAAAATGGAAAATAGGAATAATAAAGAAATAAATAATTATTTCTTTTTTTATTTAATTCTTAATTTATATTAAAAAAATTAAATTTAATAAACGCACTCTGAAAAATCTCAAAAATTCACCCTTAGCTAATTTAGGGGTGAGTCATTGACAAAGTTGGATTTTGATTACTATGATTATTTAATTACTTTATTTTCTGGTGCATTAATTATATTAAAATATTCACAAAAATCCGACAATTTCCAAACACGTCCAAAACATCACCCCTTGCTAATTTGGGGGTGACGATCGCAACAACGAAGTCAGATTTTGATTTCAAAGTCAATTTAAATACATCAATTTTCTAATTAATTAAATATATTAAAATATTCCAAATATTCGATTTAGCTCTGAATTGCGTCAAATCTTCAGGTTTGGTTCTAATGGATAGATGAACTTAATGAAATGTTAATTGAGATGCAATTAAGTTAAAATTAGGCTAGGTAATAACCTTGAGTTGTTACATAGTACCTGACATTGACGATGACAGAGGCATCTAAGGAGGAATTGAAGCGATTAGAAGCTTCCAAGCTACTCGAGGAGAAGCACAGGAAGACTGAACACCAGACATAGCCCTATATTAGCTGTTCGTAGTAGCATGAATAGCTGAGAGTGACGGGAGCTCCAAAAGACTCAATTGGGGAAATTGAGGGATCACAGTGAGCAAAAGGACTCATTGTGATATCCTAGAGGTATTTATAGGCAGTGGGAAGGCTCTGGACTGGTTGCCATGGCTGGGATCCATGGTTCAGGCTCGGTCCGAGGGAAATGGGATGGACAAAACGACCGAGGGCAATTCAGGGAGAATGCAGCCGGCAGGCCATTGGGCTCAAGGGTAGAAGAGGAAGACCATGCTATCCCCGTACTGCCACGGGGTCTATTGCAGGTTGGGCTATCGGGGGAGGGGGGGACCAAGCGAGCGAGAGGCGAGCTGGGAACGAAGGTGAATAAGGCTTGGGGTGCTCTATGCGATCTGATGGATTGACCATTAGTTCTGAACTGTCCTAATACGCCCCAGGTATATTTACTTATGACGGTTGAATATCCACCATCGGATGCTAAGGGATGATCCATCGGCTGGGATTAGATCTAGGCGCGGGGGTAGCGGATGCCGTCAAATGGATTGCACTAAGATGCGTGCTAGCGCTTCCAATGGAGATGGTTGAATATCCACTATCGGGGGTAGCAGATTTGTCGCGGTCCCGATAGCAAATCTCATATAAAAAAATTAATAAATATTTAATTTAAATAATATAAATCACTTAATTAATTAAATAATAATCCTAATAAAATTTAAATCCAATTTAGGACTTAATGAGCTCCAAAAATTTCAAAAGATTTACCCTTAGCTAATTAGGGCATGAGAAATTTAAAAATAAAATGAGATTTTAATTTAGAGATCAAATTAACATATCTAATTTTCAGAATCCAAAAATAAGCAAAAATAGCTAAAATGCTCAAATGAGCTCTAATGAATCCAAACTTCTAAGGTTAAGTTTAAATGAATCATTTAGTCTAATGGAATGAAAATTAAAGCTTAGATTGGCTTAGATTAACCTGATTTAGGTATGGTAACAACTAGGGTTGTTACAGCTCAACACCCAAAAATTAGCTAGGGGTGATATTTTGCAAGTGTTTGGAAGTCGTCAGATTTTTTTCAAATATTTTAATATATTTAAAATACCTTGAAAAATAGAATATTAAAATTGTCGTCAAAATCAAAATTTGACTTTACCGTTGCATTCCTCACATTCGAATTAGCTAGGGGTAAAATTTTTTGGATTTTTCAAAGCCCATTCAATAGTTCAATTTTAAAACATAATTTTTGTATATTTTAATTTAATTATTTAATTAAATACTCTTTGGTGGGGCCCATCGTCTCAATCAGGCAGGGCCCGTTTCCCTCAAGTGGTTAGGATCCGTCTGATCGGCTCGATCCGAGCTGATCGATCGGGCCATCCCGATCGGACAGCCTGGGGCCATCATCCCCGCGCAAGTTGCCCGTCGCACACATGATATAAACCAGCCACATGTGGGTTTCTCCACCGCTTCAAAGCCTTGGTTAACATTAAATCAAATGCCAATTGAGGACCGCTATCATTAGAATCGATTGCAAGCGTCAAGCCCGAAGAGATCCATTCCTATCAAACGAAGTTTCTCTTAGCCGTCGGTTGAAGGTATGCCAAGCACCCTCGTTCCTTCATGCAATCTAAAATGCTTTGTTTCGAATGCTTATTCGATAAGTTAGATTATTGTATGATCAGACCTGATCAAGCTCGATCGAACAAATCTCTTGAACCCTCAGTAGTGCTACACAGTAGCACCTCCCATCCGAACCCCATTTCCTAGAGCTGGACCTTACTGGAGCTATAGACCTCCTCCGGTGATTGTCCAGCTGTTAATCAAAAAGTATCTTCGAGACCTTTTCATCGCCTTGTGGACCAGCCTCTGCAATGAGGGAGGGCCTTCATTTTCCGTGCCCTAGCTTTATACCTTCAAATTCTATCAGGAAAAATGCGACCCACCTTGAGTCAAGTCAGGCAGACCCGACATGCTCTTTTGGTCCCAGATATGTGCGCTATTGTCTGCCGAGTCGCAGTTGTGGGCATCGCCTCTTCTGCCATGCGCTGGGTCCCACATGTTGTCGTCCATTAAAGTTCGGGCCCGCCTGTTCTAAGCCACCAAAATGCGTGGCTCGTGTGCAATAAGAAGTTGTTAACGTCAAATGGACTAAGGAAAATGTTTACTAAATTTTAAATAGTTTAATTTTAATTAATTTAATTATCAAATCTTTAAACACTCATAACTTAAAATCCATCAATCTAAATATAACAAAGTTATATCTCATTTTACTTAGAAAAATGTAAGGATTATTTGGTAGTGTCAATTTTTTCATTGGATGTATACTTTTGCTAATGATATTTTAGGCCCTCTTAAACCCCCCATTTAACACTAAATCTTCATTAGCTCATAATTTATCCAATTTAGCTCTAAATTATAAGATCAAATATACCATTTTAATTAGGAGAATGTAAATAATAGTAAACTATAAGAAAATTTCAATTTTGGTGGATATATTTAATAATTAGCTCTAATCACAAATTAATTACTCTAAAACATGATTAAGGCCTAGATTAATTAATTGGTGCTAAAATTAAGAAAACTCACTATCATTATAATCAATGTGCTATAGGGAACCTATATCAACTAACTTTACTCAATTTAGACACCAATTAGCAAGTTAAGTTTTTTGGACCCCACTCTTAATCTTCCTTAATTACCCTTTTAGGTTAAATCGTATATTGCTCATATCTTGGTCATTTGATCTCAAAATTTAGCAAACTTAGTTTTTATGAAATCCTTGGATAGTGTAAAACTTATTTGTTATAAAAATATTAGATTTCCCTAAGTAATTTCACTAATAACCCATAATAAGCTTAAACCTTAATTTAAGCTCATTAGTCTTTATCCTTAGCCAAATTTTGTATTCTTAGTGTCTATATTCATGTTAGATAGTAATAAACCATTTTCTATAATAGAATTTAATTTGGAGCCTTAAATCTTAAAATCATATTTTTGACCCTTGAGGAGGGGCATTTTGGTAATTTTTCTCAAGTTTTGATTTAAGTATCCTTAAGTCCTAAAAATATTTCATTTCCCTTAAAGTTAGTAAATTAAAGATTTAGGAATCAAATTTAGATCTGATAGTGAATAATAATGTGATTTTTTATCTTGATCAAGACTTTCGACTCTCTTGATTTTCTCTTAAATAAGAGAATCGGCATATAATTATCTTTAATTAATTAATAAGAGATATTTGATTTATCATACAGCATAATCCTAAGATTGTAAAGACTTTTCTCATGATTTAAGTGTTAACTCTTAGAGATTTAATATTAAGTAAATTGCACCTTGATTTCACTCTTTCAATCGATGATTTAACATATAACCTTACATAGAATCATACTTAGCATGAATTTAGTTTAGTCATAAAATTTGTAAATGGTAGATGGCATGATTAAGAATGTTCGATTTTTAAGAGGCATGTTAAGTAATATAATTAGATGCTTAATATATCTATGGCTATAGCTAAGATGACCTTGAGGTAGGAAATGCCTTATTGAACACATATTGAGGAATGCCCTTAGATGAACCTCTTGAGCTTTAGATAATTACTCTTTTGCCTTGTAGTAGCAATAATCCAATTAAACTGTAGATTGAACTTATTCAATTGTGGTAGTTCACTCAATTTAAATAGCTTATATGTCCTCCTTGGATCTAATTAATTAGAACTTATTGCAATGGAAAATGGATTCAATAGTTTGAAATTCCTTGTTTATTAAGTCAATGTATAACTATAAGAGGTGATAACATTAGTATTATCATATAAAGATTTTAGTGCATATCCATAAAACTGATTTGATTCGGTAAAGATATGGAATTAGTTGATTCATCTTGAATAGAATTATAAATTTTAAGTCTTGTCTTAGATGAATATACAAGTACAATTCAGGATAAATTTCTTATTTATAGTAAGTGTATTTATAAGTAGAGGATTGAATAGCTTAGTTTGAAAGGATAAATATTAAAATGGTTTCGTCCCCTTATCTTTGTGCGCATTGATAAGTGTAGGTAAACAAACTAAGTGTTTCAAATTACCTTTCTTATAACACTTTAAGATATATTTATAAGTAAGAGAATGAATAGCTTAGTTTGAGAGAATAAACAGTAAAAGGGTTTCGTTCATTTATCTTTGTGCTCGTTGATAAGTGAAGTTAACCAAATTAAGTGTTTCAAGTTATCTTTTATACAAACATACTAATTATGTATATGTACTCCCAATGTGTGATAACTTAGAAAGTTATAAGAAAATAATTGAATTGAACATCAAATTTTTAGCTGAATAAACATGGTTTTGAGAAACTCTTATGATCAAGTTCTAGATTTACAAAAGTTACAAGTAAGCATACTATTAAGATAATCCAAGTTAATATTTAGATAACAAAAAGAGATGATTTTTTTTGTTTATTCTTTTCTTTGTTTTTTATTATTTAAAGGAAATCAGATTGTTTTAAAGGCATTTTTGCATAAAATGCATAAGCATCAATAATCATTTATTAACTAAGGGATGCAGCATACATCAAGATTGAGTAGGAACTATGGGATGCAGTATGCATTAGTATATTATAATTTCAATTGGATGCAATGTGGCATCAAACAGCATATTAATAATAATTCAGTGGCATATTTAGATGCATATGTAGTGACATTCAGCATAGTTTTATTTCAGTGTTTTATTCAAGTTCTATCTTCTACAGATTATTTGTTTCAATACTTTGTACTTCATTACTACTTTACCTTACTTTCAGTTCTGTACAATTTTGTAGATTTCAGTCATTTCAGTACTCTTATGTAGTAGTTTTTGTTTTACATAATATTAATTTCTTAAATTGTAATAAGGCATGCTATAGCTTTTGTTGTGTTAGACTTATTATCTTACATGAGGTACTTTTTTTTTGTCTAAGAAACTGGCATTTAGGGATTTTATAATATGTCAGATCATGAGTAGTTTTAAGAGTCCACAATGGAGACTAGCTAGGAGATCCAAGATGACTCGGTGGAGTAGTAGAAGACGCAACTTTTACTCACTTATTTAGTTTACTTCTAGTAGTGAGATTGAGAGACCTTTTAATTTCTGCTATTTTATTTAAGTAATTGTAGAAATTTGAAGATAAAATATGAAAGACTACATACTCAAATTATTTTGTGATAATTTTTATATTAAAATAAAGCATAAATAAATAGCCTACAAATATGAGATAATTTTGGAATGGTGCACTATCCTCAGATAGAATTTCCCTTACATGAAAAGTGATTAAAATACCTTGCTATAGTTACTCCTAAATCAATTATAATAAAGGTTGTATATTATTCTAATTTAGTAAATAGTAAATCAATTATAATAAAGGTGGCATATTATACTAATTTAGTAAATAGTAAATCAATAATGATAAAGGTTATATATTATACTAATTTAATAAATAATAAATTAATTATAATAAATGCTATATATTATACTAATTTATGGAAGTAAATAGTAAATTAATTATAATAATTAATAGTCATCCTATTGATAGTAAAATATTTTGAGCAGGACAGTGGAGATAAGACGAGTAGTCAGAAAAGATCTTAGGAGTGTTTGACAAGGTGTTTGGAATTTTAGTAGCCTAGATCGCATCCTATTGATAAGGTAGGCTACCATAAGGACAGCTTCCCCCCATAATAATTTTGGAACATTTGTGGAGAACATTAGCGATCTAGCCACCTCTAACAAATGCTTATTTTCCATTTCCGTGATTCCATTTTGTTATGGGGTATCAACACATGAACTTAAGTGAACAACCCCTTCTTGTGCTAGAAATTCAATTAGAATGGAGTTGAAATAATTCCTAGCATTATCAGACTTTAGAATTTATATTTTTGACTAGAATTGGGTCTAAATCATATTTTTAAAATTTTTTAAAATTTGACTCGTTTCAGATTTTTCTTTCGTGAGGAATACTCAAGTTAATCTAGTGTGATCTTCTATGAATGAGACAAACCACCTAGTACCAGTTACATTTTTTATTCTTGAAGGACCCCAGATATTACTATGAATCATTGAGAATGTACTAGAGTCTTTATAGAGTTGAATGGGAAAATGAGATCGGACTTGTTTTAATAATTGACAAATTTCACACTCAAAGGATTTTGAAATTTTTGTTAAATAATGAAGGAAATAAATGCTTGAGATATATAACATTGAGATGACCTAAGCGATAATGCCACAACATTATTGCACTATCATTATTTTGATATGAAACCGAAAAAGAATTATTACCAACTACAATTTGAGGTTGCTCTTGTGGATCATAGTGCTCCTTAAGGATGTAGAGTCCAAAGCATTCCTCAGCATTACCGATCATCTTCCCTGAATCCAAATCCTGATATTCACAGTGAGTGGAGGAAAAAATAGTAATACACCTCTTTTTCTTAATGAGTTTACTAATTGACAATAAATTACAGTCTAAGTTAGGAACAAGGAGAATAGAGTTGAGAGTAAGATCCTTTGATAGCACAACTGAACCTGTACTGGCAACCTTTGATAGTGAGACATCTGCTATTCGGACTGCTAAATTATATTGGCATGAGCTATATGTTTAAGAAATTGTCGCATCTTCTGTCATATGATCAGATGCTTCTGAGTCCACGATCCAAGGTTTTTTACAATTCTTACCAACAGTGAAGGCACTCAAAAAATTACCTTTGTGAGCCAAGGTTTCAGAACCAAAGACCTGGTTGGAAGAAGAGCTAGTTTGTGACTGAACTGACAGAAGAGGAGACAATAATTTTTGAAGCATCTCCATTTGCTCCTTATTAAAAGAGCTAGCTTTAGGTTGTGGCAATTGTTCATTGGTAGCCACATGATTTCCTCGTCCTTCTTTTTCAAGTGGTTAATGTGGCTTCCAATCTACTGGCTTTCCATGAATCTTCCAGCAAGTTTCTTTTGAGTGTCCCAGCTTTCTGCAATGATCGCACCAAGGTCTACCTCCTTTAATTTGTTGAAAATTGTCAAAAGAAGCAAATTGAGTCTTAAGAGCCGAGCTTTCTGCCATATTCAGTTGCTGATGGGATCCCATCATGAGATTTTTTCGACTTTTTTCACGACAAACTTCAGCGAATGCCTCTCTAAGGCTATGTAGAGGTTTTACTCCCATGATTCTTTTTCTGATTTCATCAAGATTTTTATTCAAGCCTAATAAAAATTTAAACACATGTTTCCCTTTGATAATATTTTTATACAACAAACCATCAGTAACACAATCCCAGTAATGAACCTCAAATGTATCAAGTTAATGCCATAGACGAGAAAGAGTATTGAAATATTCAGTTACAGTAAGATTTCCTTGATGCAAATCGTGGAGGATGCCTTCAATCTGGATAATTTTAGATATGTTTTCTTTGTCTGAGAAAGTTTCTTTTGTTATGTCCCAGATTTCTTTGGCAGTATCAAATGACAAAAAATTTCACCAATATCAATGGGTCATAGAGTTGACTAGCCAGGACATGACCATATTATTTTCTGCTATCCATTTTTTGTAGGTTGATGATGTGGTTTATGGTGCCGCCAAAGCTCTAGTGATGTAGTCATCTTTCTCCTTTCCCCGTATAAACATTAATATGGATTGAGACCATTGCAAATAATTTTACTCATTCAGTTTATGGGCTGTGATTGGAAGATGAGAGGGTTCCATCTGCTTTGATACCATGTAGAATTTTGAAGACAAAATATGAAGGAACACTGACTCAAATTATTCTGTGAATAATTTTTATAATGAAAGAAAGCATAAATAAATAACCGAGACAGTTTTAGAATGGTGCACTATCCCCGGATAGAATTTCCCATACATGGAAGTAGTATATTATATTAATTTAGTAAATAGTAAAGCAATTATAATAAAAGCTGTATATTATACTAATTTAGTAAATAGTAAATCAATTATAATAAATGATATATATTATACTAATTTATGGAAGTAAATAGTAAATTAATTATAATAAAAGCTTGATTTCCAACAGTAATGATTTGTAATAATTAATCTGAATATATTCTCTCTTTTTTCTTATCTTAGATGGATACTTTTATTCAATTTTGTGATGAATGTTTTTAGCTTTTACACTTTAATTATTTCCTACTACTTATACTTAGCATTGTGATGTGATCAACAACAAATGTCTATCTAAAGTACTCATATACATTAAAAATAGTCTTTTTGTTTTATCAAGTCCAATGTGTATAAGTATTCCAGCTAATATTTAAAATGAGAGTACTACTTATCTTAAGGATTAGTCTTTAGTTTTACCATGAGTATAAATTCAGTAGTAGTATGTGGGGAGGTTTAAAAACCATTCCAAAGTAATGTCATGTTCCACCATCAACTGTTAAGGTATTTATTTCCTTAAATCTCTCTGTTGCGCATGACGACGGAACGAGGCGCTACAGCACGTGGGCAGCGCGTGCGTGTGGGAGCCGCTTGCCGCCAAGCACATGGCGTGCATGCATTCAATTTAACTAATTAAGGATTAATTAAATTAATAAATATTTTATTAGTATGTTAGGATGTTAGATTTTAGTTTTGTTATATGCACTTCAATATTTTATTAGTATATTCAACATTTTCAAATTTGATTATATTAGCATAAGGATTTCTCTTGTACTATATTAGTTTTTTGTATATATATGCTTAACCTTTTCTACAACATTTGAATTTGAGGTATATTATTTTACTTGCCTCATTTTATTAAAATTATAAATGCATTGATTATAACTTTCCATTTTTTGTTGAGTGCTTGTTGCTCCTATATTGCTAGTATAATTTGTGATATCTAAAATTTTAATAATATTTTATCAGCCAAAAATATAGTTAGATAATTATATCTAATACAAGGTCTTTTTCTTTTCTTAGTTGGGGCCATAGCATATAAGAACCAACATGTCAAATTTAGAGCTTTTTGAGGAGTCTGTATTAGGTGAAGAGCAGGAACAAGAGGATGATCATACTGTGACTGCTTAGCTTTAGTTGTTCTTTTATTTGGAAGATAGTCATCTTTAGTTTCTTATTCTCTTTATTTTCATTGTATTTTGGTATGTAATAATTAAATTCAGTATTTTATATTTCTTATTTTAGTACTGTATTATTTGAGATGCATACTTTATACTATTTTCTTTTATATCACTTGAATGTAATAGATGGATGTATATTATTTCTTATAGCTTTTGCACTATGTAATAAATGTTTGCATATATCAGTATTGTACACTGAACTATTATCATTATTATTTGATAATTCGATGAACAATCATATGTCTGAGTACTTAGTTACTTAGACATTCTAGTAGGATTAGTGTAACAACCCAGATTGTTACTTTGCTCAATTAAGATTAATCTAAGTCTTAATTAATGTGCTAAGTCACTAATTAAGTAATTTAGAACTTGCCTCTGAAACTTAGGTCAAAACTAGAAGTCAACAAAGTCAAAAGAAGAATTCTAGAAAATCCCAAAACCTGGAAATTTGACTTTTTATTTAGACCTCAGATTGAAAATCTGACTTCGCCATTGCATTCAGAACACCCAAATTAGCTAGGGGTGAAATTTTGGAGGCATTTGGAAGTAGTTGAATTTTCGTCGAGTATTTTAATATTATTTAAATACCCCAAATAATCAAATAAATAAATATTCATCGGATCGAAAATCCGAGTACGCCGTTGCGTTCCTCACCCTTCATTTAGCTAAGGGTGATTTATTGGAAATTTTTGGGATGCATTCAATAGGTTAAAATTAATTAATTAAATATGTATAATTTAATTTAAGTAATTATTTAATTATTAATACTTAACGGATTCCGTCAGTTTAATTAAAGCGCCGTTACCTTCTTGGACGCCGTCAGCTTCGTTCGTCAGTCGGGCGATCGAATCGTGGCCGTCTGATCGTTTGATCAGACGGCAGCTGCATCGTCTTCTCCGCGAAGAGCACGCGGCAGAGGAGGCCTGAGACGCGCGTCGTTCCTCCTCGTCTCCCTCGCCACTCGTCGATTCCGCCGCTTTCTTGATGAATTAAAACTCTCGATCGACTCCTCTGCTCGTGTTACTCAAATCCAACCCTCTCAGAAATCGAAAGCGTTCGAGTCGATCCTGATTGATCTGCAACCGTCGAAATTTAGGTACCTCTATCCCTAAATCTATGTTTCCAAATGTTAAATTTCTTGTTCGCATGTCAATTTCATAGTCTTGATTTAATTTTGAGCGGACCCGATCGAGTCGATCGGGTCTGGTTAACCCGGATTTGGCTAAGACGCAACAGTGGAAACCGTTACCTAATTTTCTCGCCGAGCGTAGTGACTTAGGGTTTGATTTTGCCGGGGTTTTGTGCCTTCTCCGGTGGTCTTTGAGGTACCAATCGAAAGGTCTCTTCAAGAAAGGAGACCTTTCAATCGGTATACGGCTCGTCGTCTGGCACCGTCGTCTCCGCCGTCAATTTTCAAGCCCTAGATTCCAGTCGCCGGGACGATCGCGCGAGGAAGAAGGCATTTCGGGTCGGCCCGGGCCCGATTCGTGGCCCGTGGCGCTTTGGCTGCCTCAGCGGGGCCCACCTCAGAATGCGCCAGTCAGTCGCGGTGCGACACGTGGCCAGCGCTGGCGCTGTCTGGACCGTGGGGCCCGCGGTCGTCAGCCCAGCCAATAAAGGCTCGCCACGTGTCCTGAAATTAAATTTAAAAGTTATATTTAACAGTATTAATAATAATGAAATTTTATAAATCAAATCAGAATTATTAATATAAATAACAGAATTATTTAAACTTAAATAAAACAGTAAAATTAATTTAATTAATTCTAAAACTTTAAACCTAAATAACTCCTAAATTACTCATCCAAATTATGTAAAATTATATACCATTGGATTCAGCAAAAATAGAGGAATATTATGGTATTATTAATTTTGCATTTGGACCTGTATTTAGCAAAGTGATTTTTAGGGTTTAAATTAATTTAAATTAAATGTCACAAACCTTATTTAGCTCATAACTTTGTGTAGAATGATCCAATTATACCCAATATGGGTTTTAAAGTGATCAGAAAACCCTAAGGATTATTTTGGTAGTATTCATTTCGCTGTTAGGGTTAAATTTTGCCTAATCACATTTAGGACCTAACCCTAATTACCCTAATTAACCCTAGAACTTCAATTGACCATAACTTGGTCAATTGAGCTCCAAATTTGATGATCCAAAGGTCCATTTAGATCAGAAGAGCTTAATTAACAATATTATGTAAAAATATTTTAAATATAACGGTTAGATTTGCTAATCATCCTTAATTGCTCTAAATCTTGATTAGTGAATATTAGCAAATTTAGTAATCCAAATTGAATGATTTAAGTTTCAAAGGACTCCTAGAACCATTTAGAATCAATCTATAAGATTGGATTAGTATTTGAGTGCTTAATTTTGTTAATCACTCACTAATCACCCTAAACCCTAATTAGGTCTTAACTTAGTCAAATTAAGTCCAAATTGAGCCTACCACATGTCATCATGATCAGTGTGCTATTTGTAATCCATAGCCCCTAATTTTACTTAATTTGGATACTAATTGGCAAAATTAGGATTTTTAACCCTTAATTAAGCATCCCTTAAATCACCCCCCCTTAAAACCCTAAATCTTGTATTGGCCATAACTTGGTCAATACTTATCAGATTTTAACAAATTTAGGTTCTATGGAAAGCTTAGGCAGTAAAAAACAATAGTCTAAAAGAAAATTTAGCTTTCACTTAGTTAAATTACTAAATTGCCCTTATGAGTCAAATTCACTAATTTGATTTCATATGGCTTAATAATTATCTAAAATTTATTTAGTTGCTGTCTAATCTTATATTAGACAGTAAGAATCACTTTCCAAAAGAAAATTTTAGAATTTAAGTCCTAGATTAAAAATTGATCTTTTGAACCCTTAAGGAGGGGCAAAATGGTCATTTTGCCCAAATTTAGGGTTTAGCCTTTTAAAGCCCTAAAATCAATTTCTAATCATTAAAATCAGAAAATAGAATGATTCATTGTTGAAATTAATCCAATCCAAAGTTTAAATTAGACCTTGATTAAAATCTTATTCTTAGCTTCTTAAGAAAAATTCCTAAGTCCTAAGTGAGTGTTCTCTTTCTTTAATCATTCTTAGACCGATCCTTAGGTCTTATAACATTAGTTAGGATGTGTGTCTTGAGAGATACTCTTAGTAATTAAGAGCCTTAATTCTTAAGATTAGGAATAGATCTTAAGTTAGAATTCATCTATTGAGTAAATTGGGTTACTCAATTAGATGAAACCTTGAGTTTTCTAATTTATAGATTTTCTTAGTTTATTAAATGATTATTTGATCTTTAAACTTTAGAACTAAGAATAAAGATCCATCCTAATGAAATTGATTTATCATTAGGATTTGCCTTAACCTAGTCTGTGAGTTTTGGGTTCTAAATCTTAGACCCTTAGATTATACCTTTAGATTAAGTGATTAGACCCCATCATCTGGAGTCTAATTCTTAATCTATTCATCTTGATTTGGCTAATCAAGATGAGGTTGGGATGAATTAAATTACAAAACTAGGTCGAAGATTTATTCATTTTTAACCAAATAGTCATCTTTTGATTAAGATATAATTAGGATTTGGCCAGTCCTAATTATCTTCAACAAGTAGGATTCGTGATTCTAAGTTACAGAATGTGTAAGAATTGATAATTCTGAAACTTATGTAACTTAGAGTAGATAGAATGAATAAAATAGATAACAAAGGATATTACCTGTGTTTTAGATAGAGTTTCTTGCACTTTGATTTTGATGCTTCGCATTCCTTGATTTTGAGCCTTATACCTTGAACATGTATTATGTACACAAGATATTTTGATAAATATCTTATGTTAATTTGGAACATTATTTATAAGCAGCATTATGTTCATTTTACAAGTGGTATGTAAGGTGTAGCTTGATTAGTATACCTCTTCGATCAACCCGTTCGGGGTCGGCAACCTTTCGAGGGTTTAATGTCCGACAGTTTATTGGCCATGCCTAGTCCGAGTGATAGGATGGATAGACTCTCACCCTACTGACTACAGAGTCAGGATTCTGATATGGATATACTAATTCAAGTACACTTACATTCAGTTCTGTCTTAGCTCATCAGGCTAAGAGTTTCAGTGATGTTCAGTTCAGAGTTTCTTAGCTCATCAGGCTAAAGATTTGTTGTATATGTGTTCAATTTGGGTGACTTAGATAGTCACTGCAGTTTCAGTTTACAGATATTATTTTACTAGCATATTCTGCATTTCAGCACTGTTTTACTTACAATTTTCCTGCACTATATAGGATGCTAGTTTTACTTACTGTTTTCATATACTCACATAGTATGTTAGTGTTTTCAGTTTTATACTGTTCAAATTATGTATGTCCCCTAGCACAATTTGTTTGATCATAAGCATATTTTAGGTTGTACTTTTCTTACAGTTTTACTTTTCCTTTACTTACCTATTTTTGTTGTAGTTGCTTGGAGGAGGTATGTATTACTTCCTATTTGTTTAGTTATAAACTGTAGTTTATAACTTATTACTGTTCTTTTTGATACGCTTTTCTGCACCTATTTTGCTCAGTTCTGTTCTTAAGGTGATATCTATTTAACTTAATAAAATTGTTTGCCCTAAAATGTACTTAGACATATTGTCTAACCAGTTTTTCTTTTGTTGGCTAGGGGCCCTATCATTATGAAACTGATAATGGTAGGTTCTGAGTTTGTTGGATTAGCAGATCCAGTGGAGAGTTTGCCATTGGAGGAGGAGCCCGTTCTTGAAGATCTATAGCCTAGTTTTCTATTTTTAGTGAGATTGAGAGTTTTTTTTCAGTTCTTTTAAACTCATTAAATGTTGTAATAATACAGGTTTATAATTCTCTTTCAGAACTTTACTTATTCTGTATTATTGTATTTATACTGTATTGGATGGATGTTATACCTTTTATTGTTTCCGCACTCTGAGTTCATGTATGATCATTTAGTGATAGTATTTCTGGATTGAATGGCAAAGTCCTTATTTAAATTGGATTAGAATGTGTGTCTAATTCAATTCTAAGTGGGGACCTTGTCATTTGGTGGCCCATCCACCGTAATTATGTTAACTTAAGGGTTAGCAGGACCACGGCGGGGAAGGGCCGCCACAGTTGGTATCAGAGAATTCCATAAGGTGTCAGATTGGAATTCATTCCTTTCTACCTAATGGACTGTTCTTCTGCCACTTGATCACTAAATGAATACTTGAATTGACATCCATCACATTATGAGTATAACTCAGAATAAGTTAAGTTATTAGATAACTATAAAAGATGAAAATTATCAAATTATATATATATATATATGCTCAACAAATCTAAGTAGAATGTTATAATTGTAGGAATAAAAGATCATCTAGAAATGGCATTCATGTCTTACCTAAAGGAGTTCGAGACTATTTGGAAATATGAACATAAATTAGGTAAGAAGCAAGGAAGAACAATTGAAAGGAGATCAGAACAAGGATCGCAAGTAATAAACAAATTACTGAAAGAAGGCGTCTATAGAGGCCTTGACTTTCCAGTACTAGCAAGGGAATGGCTTGCGAGAGTTGACCACATATTTGGTGTTATGGAATGGCCTAGTCACATCAGATTAGAAGTGGTGCTATGTCTTCTGCGTATGCAAGAAAAAGAATGGTGGATTATGTCATATGAAGAACTGTTTCGTAAAGCACAAGAGGAGCATCGTGAAGTGATTTACGAAGACTTTCGTAGAGCATTTTTCATTAAATATATAGGATGGGAATAGTTTTATAAATCTATGATGATGTATTCTGTTATTTCAATAAAAGTTTAAATAAATGAGAAAAGCAGTAATTATATTATGTCTTGTTGTAATAAAGAACTCAAGATAGTTGTTTTGATTTCAGGAAAATAAATCCTGCTACTTCTCCCAACAATACTCCACTCAACCCTCAACCGTCCGTAAGCAATGCTCCAAATAATATCGTGGCCGCTTCCAATACTGTTGATGAAATAACTTCTTTAAGAAATATGGTTACTGTAATGCTAGAGAATCAAAATTAGCAGGCTCTAGCTATTCAAAAGTTAGTATCTATAATACCTGCTACTAATGCCAGCACCTCTTCAGCATCCCCCGCTCCTCAAGTTTCCAATACCTATCGGCAGTCTGCAGATGGGATACTTCACAGTTTCCTAAGGTTAAGACCGCCTACCTTTGAAGGATCTGAATCTCCGATGGATACTTTAGCATGGCTGAAATCTATAGAGAAAAACATCACTAGTCTTGGTTGTTCAAGCAACCAATCTGTAAGACTAGCCACTCATCTTCTGCAAGGAGAGGCAGAACATTGGTGGGAACAAGAAAGGAACACACGTTTTGAAGAATTTGAATTAGACGAAATAGAATGGAGCTGGTTTGTCCAAGCCTTCAAAGAATCATTTATCCCACCCTCCACCAAGAACATCATTGGTGAGTCCTTATTGAAGTTAACCCAAGGAAGTTGAACAGTAGCTGAATATACTTCAAAATTTCGAAAGCTCATCCGATTTTCACCTCATTTGGTTCCTACTGAAGAAGATAGATGTTTCAGATATGAGAATGGATTCCGAGAGTCTATCAAAGATCATGTAATTCCCTTACAACATACCAAATTCGAGAAACTGGTTGAGACAGCTCGGGTAGTAGAGCATCATCAAAATATTAAAGACATGAAGAGAAAGGCTTTCAATATGAATAAATACCATCAGAACTTCAAGCAACAATGAACAAATTAAGGAAGGGTATATCAAATGGAAACCACTGAAATATCAGGCCAAACTGCTGCATGTAATAGGCCACATCCTTATGGGAAATGTTATCATTTTGGCAGAGTATGTTTTACGTGTGGAAGACAAGGTCATGCATATAGAGACTGTCGATCAAATAAAACAATTGATGGAGTAACTATTGAATAGAATCGTACAAATAAAGTATTCCGTGCCACTCCTATCAATTTCAGAGAATTTCAGAAAACTCTTATGCCACCTCCTGCTCAAGAGCGAACCCTTACAAAGGTTCCATATGTAGCAAAGCATTCAAATCTAAATCAATCAACAGCTCAAATATCTGACAGCAGACCTGCTGGAAAGGCAAGGGTATACAATCTCACTCTAGTAGAAGCAACAGAAGACAACAATGTAGTCTCAGGTACAATTCGCAACTTTTGTTTTTCTTACTGAATTAGAATTTCCTAAAGTCTATACTTTTATTAATAGGCACCTTATACTTTAAAGATGAGCCCTGCAGTATATTGTTTGATACTGGGGCTAGTCATTCATTTATCTCTGAAAATTTTGCCAAGAAATTAGGACTATCATATTACAAACTTGCAAAGATTTTGAGTGTTGGACTTCCATCTGGAGCCCAACTTAGTGCAAACAAATTCTGTGACGTCCAAATACCAATCAATAACCATACATTCCAAGCCAAGTTAATTGTGCTACCTATAGTAAATTTTGATATCATACTAGGCATAAATTGGCTTAGTATGTATAGCGCTACCATCAATTGTCAAAAGAAGAAAGTTGTGTTGCAAACTCCAGGAGCTTTAACAACATTTATTGGGAAGATCAGCACTAGTAGCTCCTTGATCAATGCAATTCAAGCAGAGAAAATGATGTGCAGAGGTTATAATTGTATTCTGATGGTGATGATGGGTAATAGCAAAGAAGTAACCCCAATCTCTAAAATAAAAGTTGTTAGAGATTTTGAAGATGTTTTCCCTGAAGATCTGCCTGGTTTACCTCCAACCAAGGAAGTAGAATTTGAAATCAATGTAGTTCCAGGAACACAACCTCTATCAAAAGCACCATATAGAATGGCCCCAAAAGAATTGCAAGAGTTAAATGAGCAATTACAAGAACTGTTAAATAAGGGGTTTATTAAACCAAGTATGTCCCCATGGGGAGCCCCGGTACTATTTGTTAAGAAGAAAGATGGGTCTATGAGAATGTGCATAGACTACAGAGAGCTGAATAAAGTCACAATTAAAAATAGATACCCACTTCCTCGTATTGATGATCTGTTCGATCAACTTGCTGGTGCTGTTGTGTTCTCTAAAATTGATTTAAGGTCAGGGTATCATCAAGTGAAGGTAAAGGACTCAGATGTAGAAAAGACAGCATTCAGAACAAGATATGGGCATTTTGAGTTTCTTGTAATGTCATTTGGTCTCACTAATGCCCCATCTCTGTTCATGGACTTAATGCAGAGAGTTCTGAAACGTTATCTAGATAAATTTGTTATAGTATTCATTGATGATATCTTAATTTACTCCAAGACAGTAAAGGATTATGAAGAACACTTGAGATTGGTTCTAGAGAAGCTTAGAGAGTATGAGTTATATGTTAAATACTCTAAGTGTGAATTTTGGCTGGATTCTGTATCATTTCTTGGACATGTGGTTGATGCTCGAGGAATCCAAGTAGACCAGAGTAAAATTAGTGCTATTCAGGATTGGGTTCAGCCCAAGACAGTTACTGAAATTCATAGTTTTCTGGGTCTAGCCGGATACTACAGAAGGTTTGTTAAAGGCTTCTCTCAGCTTGCCGCACCTCTTACAAAATTAACTCAGAAGGCAGTTCCATTTGTTTGGTCAAAAGAATGTGAAACTGCATTTCAGTCTCTAAGGGACGCATTAACTTCTGCTCCAGTTTTAGTTCTTCCAAAAGAAGGAGTTAATTATCAGGTATATACAGATGCATCTGAAATTGGGTTAGGATGCGTATTAATGCAAGAAGGCAAAGTTATAGCATACGCATCTCGCCAACTTAAAACCCATGAAAGGAACTATGCTGTACATGATTTAGAATTGGCAGCATTAGTTTTTGCATTAAAAATATGGCGCCATTATTTGTACGGAGTTCAATGCTCCATATTCACAGACCACCAAAGCTTAAAGTACATCTTTACCCAGAGAGAATTGAATTGTAGGCAAAGAAGATGGCTGGAATTAATAAGTGATTATGATTTAGATATCCAGTATCATCCAGGCAAAGCTAATGTAGTAGCTGATGCGTTAAGCTGTCACACTGTTCTTAACAGCTTAATTTCAGAAAGTCCGTTGGCGGATGAGTTTCATAAAATGGAAATTTCTCTTGCTAAGGGAAATTCAGTCAGTACCATAATATCCATGAATAATATAGAACCTACTTTTTATAGAGATGTTTCAATTTCTCAAAGTAAGGATGACGAATATTTAAACCTTAAAGTGGCAATAGAAAGTGGTCGTCGTCCAAAATTGAATTTTAAGAAAGGTGCTATTTACATGAATAATCGTCTCTGGATTCCTAAATCCATGCAGAAAGAAATCTTGATTGAAAGTCACAATTCAGGGTATCAAATTCACCCAGGAAATTCTAAAATGTACCAAGACCTAAAACAATCATTCTGGTGGCCAGGAATGAAGAAAAGTATTGCAGAATTTGTTGCAAAATGTCACGCTTGTTGCTTAATAAAAGCAGAACATCAAAAGCCTGGTGGCTTATTGCACCCACTGGAAATCCCAGAATGGAAATGGACTGATGTATCCATGGATTTGGTCATGGGTTTGCCTCGATCAAAATCTGGAGCTGATTCAATATGGGTAATAGTAGATCGCCTTACAAAATCTGCCCATTTTATTCCAATCCGTCAAACTGACTCAGTGGAGAAATTGGCAAAATTATATATTAAGGAAATAGTCAGATTGCACGGAATCCCTAAAACAATTGTATCTGATAGAGACAGTCGTTTTACTTCTAAATTTTGGCAGGCTGTCCATCAAGATTTAGGAACAACTTTGGCCATGAGTACAGCATTCCATCCCCAAACAGATGGCCAAACAGAACGAGTAAATCAAGTCTTAGAAGATCTTCTGCGTTTATGTATGTTGGATTTTTCAGGATCCTGGGAAGAGCACATTCCTTTAGTGGAATTTGCATATAACAACAGTTTTCAGTCAAGTATTAAGATGGCACCATATGAAGCATTATATGGGAGGAAATGTTCATCCCCACTAGCATGGTCTGAGTCGGGAGATACTCAATTATATGGATCTGAGTTAGTGGAAGAAACAAATAAGAAGGTTAAACTCATTCAGCAAAGAATTAGAACAGCTCAAGATAGGCAAAGTAAATATCATGATAATCGTCATCGTCCTCTAGAATTCAGCGAAGGAGATTTTGTGTACTTAAAAGTGAGCCCGATGAAAGGAATCTATCGTTTTGGAGTTTCTGGAAAACTCAGTCCAAGGTACATTGGACCTTTCAAAATTTTACAGAAGATTGGTTCAGCAGCTTATAAATTAGAACTTCCAGAAGACTTCGCTGCTGTACATAATGTATTTCACGTCTCATCTCTAAGGAAGTGTCTACGAGATCCTTCCCATCTTATTGAACATCATGCAATTGAAATTCAACCTGATCTTTCTTTCACTGAAGAACCAATTAAAATCTTAGATCGTGATCTGAAGAAATTAAGGAATCGATCTATTCCAATGATAAAGATTCAGTGGAAGAACCGGTCTTGTAATGAAGCCACCTGGGAGAAAGAGGTGGATATGCGCCAAAAGTACCCAAACCTTTTTAATCAAGGTGATTATTCAACTCTATCTTATTTTAATTCGTTTCATTATATCTGCTTAAATTCTTTCTCTCACTTGAGTGATGTCGAGGACGACATCATTCTTAAGTGGGGGAGTTTGTAACAACCCAGATTGTTACTTTGCTCAATTAAGACTAATTTAAGTCTTAATTAATGTGCTAAGTCACTAATTAAGTAATTTAGAACTCGCCTCTCAAACCTAGGTCAAAACCAGAAGTCAACAAAGTCAAAACAAGAATTCTAGAAAATCCCAAAACCTGGAAATTTGACTTTTTATTTAGACCTCAGATTGAAAATCTGACTTCGCCATTGCATTCAGAACACCCAAATTAGCTAAGGGTGAAATTTTGGAGGCATTTGGAAGTAGTTGAATTTTCGTCGAGTATTTTAATATTATTTAAATACCCCAAATAATCAAATAAATAAATATTCATCAGATCGAAAATCCGAGTGCGCCATTGCGTTCCTCACCCTTTATTTAGCTAAGGGTGATTTATTGGAAATTTTTGGGATGCATTCAATAGGTTAAAATTAATTAATTAAATCTGTATAATTTAATTTAAATAATTATTTAATTATTAATTCTTAACGGATTCCGTCAGTTTAATTAAAGCGCTGTTACCTTCTGGACGCCATCAGCTTCGTTCGTCAGTCGGGCGATCGAATCGTGGCCGTCTGATCGTTTGATCAGACGGCAGCTGCATCGTCTTCTCCGCGAAGAGCACGCGGTAGAGGAGGCCTGAGACGCGCGTCGTTCCTCCTCGTCTCCCTCGCCACTCGTCGATTCCGCCGCTTTCTCGATGAATTAAAACTCTCGATCGACTCCTCTGCTCGTGTTACTCAAATCCAACCCTCTCAGAAATCGAAAGCGTTCGAGTCGATCCTGATTGATCTACAACCGTCGAAATTTAGGTACCTCTATCCCTAAATCTATGCTTCCAAATGTTAAATTTCTTGTTCGCATGTCAATTTCATAGTCTTGATTGAATTTTGAGCGGACCCGATCGAGTCGATCAGGTCTGGTTAACCCGAATTTGGCTAAGAGGCAACAGTGGAAACCGTTACCTAATTTTCTCGCCGAGCGTAGTGACTTAGGGTTTGATTTTGCCGGGGTTGTGTGCCTTCTCCGGTGGTCTTTGAGGTACCAATCGAAAGGTCTCGAAAGGTCTCTTCAAGACCTTTCAATCGGTATATGGCTCGTCGTCTGGCACCGTCGTCTCCGCCGTCAATTTTCAAGCCCTAGATTCCAGTCGCCGGGACGATCGCGCGAGGAAGAAGGCATTTCGGGTCGGCCCGGGCCCGATCTGTGGCCCGTGGCGCTTTGGCTGCCTCAGCGGGGCCCACCTCATAATGCGCCAGCCAGTCGCGGCGCGACACGTGGCCAGCGCTGGCGCTGTCTGGACCGTGGGGCCCGCGGTCGTCAACCCAGCCAATAAAGGCTTGCCACGTGTCCTGAAATTAAATTTAAAAGTTATATTTAACAGTATTAATAATAATGAAATTTTATAAATCAAATCAGAATTATTAATATAAATAACAGAATTATTTAAACTTAAATAAAACAGTAAAATTAATTTAATTAATTCTAAAACTTTAAACCTAAATAACTCCTAAATTACTCATCCAAATTATGCAAAATTATATACCATTGGATTCAGCAAAAATAGAGGAATATTATGATATTATTAATTTTGCATTTGGACCTGTATTTAGCAAAGTGATTTTTAGGGTTTAAATTAATTTAAATTAAATGTCACAAACCTTATTTAGCTCATAACTTTGTGTAGAATGATCCAATTATACCCAATATGGGTTTTAAAGTGATCAGAAAACCCTAAGGATTATTTTGGTAGTATTCATTTTGCTGTTAGGGTTAAATTTTGCCTAATCACATTTAGAACATAACCCTAATTACCCTAATTAACCCTAGAACTTCAATTGACCATAACTTGGTCAATTGAGCTCCAAATTTGATGATCCAAAGGTCCATTTAGATCAGAAGAGCTTAATTAACAATATTATGTAAAAATATTTTAGATCCAACGGTTAGATTTGCTAATCATCCTTAATTGCTCTAAATCTTGATTAGTGAATATTAGCAAATTTAGTAATCCAAATTGAATGATTTAAGTTTCAGAGGACTCCTAGAACCATTTAGAATCAATCTATAAGATTGGATTAGTATTTGAGTGCTTAATTTTGTTAATCACTCACTAATCACCCTAAACCCTAATTAGGTCTTAACTTAGTCAAATTAAATCCAAATTGAGCCTACCACATGTCATCATGATCAGTGAGCTATTTGTAATCCATAGCCCCTAATTTTGCAAAACTAGGTCGAAGATTTATTCATTTTTAACCAAATAGTCGTCTTTTGATTAAAACATAATTAGGATTTGGCCAGTCATAATTATCTTCAACAAGTAGGATTCATGATTCTAAGTTACAGAATGTGTAAGAATTGATAATTCTGAAACTTATGTAACTTAGAGTAGATAGAACGAATAAAGTAGATAACAAAGGATATCACCTATATTTTAGATAGAGTTTCTTGCACTTTGATTTTGATGCTTCGCATTCCTTGATTTTGAGTCTTATACCTTGAACATGTATTATGTACATAAGATATTTTGATAAATATCTTATGTTAATTTGGAACATTATTTATAAGCAGCATTATGTTCGTTTCACAAGTGGTATGTAAGGTGTAGCTTGATTAGTATACCTCTTTGATCAACCCGTTCGGGGTCGGCAACCTTTCGAGGGTTTAATGTCCGACAGTCTATTGGCCATGCCTAGTCCGAGTGATAGGATGGATAGACTCTCGCCCTACTGACTACAGAGTCAGGATTCTGATATGGATATACTAATTCAAGTACACTTACATTCAGTTCTATCTTAGCTCATCAGGCTAAGAGTTTCAGTGATGTTCAGTTCAGAGTTTCTTAGCTCATCAGGCTAAATATTTGTTGTATATGTGTTCAGTTTGGGTGACTTAGATAGTCACTGCAGTTTCAGTTTACAGATACTGTTTTACTAGCATATTCTGCATTTCAGCACTGTTTTACTTTCAATTTTCCTGCACATGTTATATATAGGATGCTAGTTCTACTTACTGTTTTCATATGCTCACATAGTATGTTAGTGTTTTCAGTTTTATACTGTTCAAATTATGTATGTCACCTAGCACAATTTGTTTGATCATAAGCATGTTTTAGGTTGTACTTTTCTTACAGTTTTACTTTTCCTTTACTTACCTATTTTTGTTGCAGTTACTTGGAGGAGGTATGTATTACTTCCTATTTGTTTAGTTATAAACTGTAGTTTATAACTTATTACTGTTCTTTTTGATACACTTTTCTGTACCTATTTTGCTCAATTCTGTTCTTAAGGTGATATCTATTTAACTTAATAAAATTGTTTGCCCTAAAATGTACTTAGACATATTATCTAACCAGTTTTTCTTTTGTTGGCTGGGGCCCTATCATTATGAAATTGATAATGGTAGGTTCTGAGTTTGTTGGATTAGCAGATCTAGTGGAGAGTTTGCCATTGGAGAAGGAGCCCGTTCTTGAAGATCTATAGCCTAGTTTTCTGTTTTTAGTGAGATTGAGAGTTTTCTTTCAGTTCTTTTAAACTCATTAAATGTTGTAATAATACAGGTTTATAATTCTCTTTCAGAACTTTACTTATTCTGTTGTATTTATACTGTATTGGATGAATGTTATACCTTTTATTGCTTCCGCACTCTGAGTTCATGTATGATCATTTAGTGATAGTATTTTTGGATTGAATGGCAAAGTCCTTATTTAAATTGGATTAGAATGTGTGTCTAATTCAATTCTAAGTGGGGACCTTGTCATTTGGTGACCCATCCACCGTAATCATGTTAACTTAAGGGTTAACAGGACCACGGCGGGGTAGGGCCGCCACAATTAGTGTAGGCAACATGGGTGTCTCTCACCAGGCATTTACTTTGTCAGCATTAATTTGGGGTTATCATTTAGTGATGACCCACCCCATCGCTAATTATACAAATGTTTGCACAAGTGGTGGGGTGGGGCATCACAATGTCTAAAAATAGATTTTAAAAATGAAGAAATGCACTCAGTGTCTTATGCTAGTGCGGTTGGAAGCTTGATGTACGTCATGGTTTGCAATAGATTATATTTGGCCTAAGCAATTGGAGTTATGAGTTAGTATATGCACAATCTATGAAGGATCACTATCAAACAGTGATGGGACTATTTTGGTACTTGAAAAGTATAATTAGTGTTGGATTATTATTTCAGAAGCAGTCTTCAATAACTGACTTGTGTGTTGGATATGTGGATTTTGAATATGCATGAGATTTGGATCAAAGATGATCAATGACTAGATATGTGTTCACCATAGCAGGAGGTTCGAAAGGTGTGGATGTCGACTTTATATCCTACAACTGCCCTGTTTACAATAGAATTTGAATACTTGATAGTTACTAAGGCATTCAAGGATACTATTTGGATGAAAGGCCTGCTAGAAGAATTGAGTGCAAAATAACGATAGGTAGTAGTTCATTGTAATAGTCAAAGCGCTATATTCTTAGCTACTAAACTGATTTGTCATGCTCGCACAAAGCACATAGATGTGCGACATCATTTTATTCGAGATATCATTAAAAAGGGTGAGATCTTACTAAAGAAGATTGACACTAAAGATATTCTAGCAAACATGTTGATAAAAATGCTCACACTTCAAAAATTCACCCATATTAAAATTCTAGTGAATTTGGAGAAGCATTCATATATTTCTCATTTGTTGGAATTACGGGTGGCTTGATTCCTTTGGGAGGGGGATACATAAGCAACCAAGTTGGTGAACATGCAATAGGGGAAACCATGTTGATTCAACTCTCATATGGCGCACATGAGATATGAGGTAGAGATTGTTGACCAAAGGAACCGCTTTATGGACGTGCGCCACAACGCGCTTGCGAGGCGCCAGGGTGCGCCGCGGCACCTGGCACTTGTTGGGCGTTAGACGGGAACGCGCCTTGGTGCACCGCAGCACATGTGCATTCGATAGGAACGCGCCATGGAGCGCCGCAGATCCTGGGCGTTCGAAAGAATGGCACCAAGGCGCGCCGCAGCGCATGGGAGTTTGGAAAGATGGTGCCGCAACGCGATGTGGTGCCCGCGGTTCAACATGCCTTTTTTGTAGTGCTTATAAGTACTTTTTAAGCCCTTTTTAGGGTTAGAACAACAGTCTCCAGAGTTTCTTAGGATGTGTGGTGACTGTTCTATAGAGAAGACTTAAGCTTCTAAGATTTGGGTAAGGGTTTTTAAACCCTAAAAAATTTATAATCACATCTCCAATAGTAAAATCTTCTATACTTTCCTCCTTGTGGACGTAAGTACTAGCACCGAACTACGTAAATTTTTTCTTGTATTGTGGTTGTGCTTGCATGTAATTTTTCTTTATTTTATTTTGATTTTGCTCAATGTATACACGATTTGTACCGTATTATTTGAACCTTAAGATCCTAACATTAGTTTGTTATGCTAAGATGATAGAATTATTTGGTGTTTTTGATTTTTTGATTTTTAGATTTTTGTTGATTTTAGCCTGAATAAACTACTTAAGCTTGATAAACTGGTTAAGCTAAGCTAAGGTGCGAAATTGCTAAAGAAAGCCAAGTCTGAAATCAGAAATAGTATATCATTATATTTCATTTCATGCATATTTTAAAGAGTATAGCAATTGTTTTTTTAAAAGAAATCTGCTACATAATTTAAGAAAATTATTATTTTGTGAGATTTGGTGAGTTATATGTGCTAATTATAATTAAAATCATTTTAAATGTACTATGAAAATAACACATCAATTAGATTATAATTAAATTTTATCTAATCCTATTATTATTGATATGGGCCATCATCTAATGCTTAGCATCTAGTTTAGAGCATCTAGTTTAGATGCTAATGAGCTATTTCCTAGTTTCTTTGTCTAGATTGTTACTGGTTGAAACTGTAATAATCAATAATATTTTAATAGAATTTGGTGATAAATTCAGCAATGCACATAAATTTATTGTTTGGATTAAACGGCCTTTGATAATCGAACTTCTTATTCGATATAAAAAAAGTAGATCTTTTATTTATGTAAATTTCCGTCAACCCAAGCCTGCATGCATGCAGCACACATACTGTACAGTCACGCATGCACGTACGTACATGCTTAAGTGTATATGGGCATCGAATGACAAATAGTTTATTTTAAATCAATTAATTTCTCATTTATTATAATTAATAAAAATGGAAATATATTATTTAACTTTCGAATAATATAAAAAAATAATGAATGAGTAAAATTTTTATTTAAAATATGTAATTTTAGTTGATCATATATCCAAAAATATATTTAAATATTTTATTTTTTTAATAAGATGAGTCCATATATGAATCAAATAATATTGTGGCATTTGAATATCAATTATAATCATAAAGAATAGAAATTTGTTAAGAACATACATCAAAAAATATTTATAATAATTTACTTACACATCAAATTCGCATATATCTATATATTTTATCTTACCTAAAAATGAAATGATTAATCTTATAAAGTAATTAATCTTATTGACATGTAAAAAATGGTTATAATTATTCACCATATGTTTAATTATTGGCGTATATATAAAGTATATTTGCTTTTGGATCGAGTTCTTAAACGGAACAGTATAAAGTATGAACAAACGTTCAACAAGTTGAGAGTGAGCGACAAAAAAGGGGAAGCTAGTCTGTCAAGTGGAGATCTTTTCATGATCTCGCATTCATCATGCCATTTGAAGATGAAAGATCTCAGCCGAGACGGTACGATCCATCCAAATTTAATTAGATGATAAAATATAATGCCTCGGATCATCTAACTGTTGAAAATGCCATGTTTCTCCATCTCCATCGGGAGCAGCAAAAATAATATACTGTTCTTCTCTTTCTTGCAAGTGCCCCCACACGAGCAGTATACAATATATGTGTATAATTTCAATGTGCTGTTGATTGTACTGTGAATTAACATTTTACTTCTCTGTATATACGACATAAATCAAATTTGCATTGCTCATACGGAGATCAAGAATTAGTACGATTCACTAGAATTTATGAGAGATTTGCATTGCACATACCTTTAACGGAGATCATGAATTTGCATTGCTCATTCCATGACAAAATACATTTATGAGTGTTTGAAAATGTTTTCGGCCGTTGAGAGTCACCGAATTAAATACACAAAAATATCAATTAATACATGCACAACAAAGTATCCATACACAAATCACAAATATATAAACACAAAAATTATAAGGATCAATACTCGGAATGGTGCCACTCACTTAACATCACTTGCCCAAATTATGTGAATAAAATTGTTTTTGTTAATATATCTTATCCCGCCCCTTGTAAGAAAAGAGAGTATTGTAAGCAATGTTCTCTCTTTTCTGATTGTCTCATGAGGCCCTATCTTATAATATCAAAATTTTGCAAACTGGCAAGTTTTATGATGATAACATTGTTCAAATTGCTAGTCAGAAATGAACATGTCCAAGTGAGAGTTGTCTTGGTCAGTTGGCATGATCATCACAATTTACACAAAAGACTATGCCCCATTGCATCCAATTAGCCACCTCATTACTCACCTAAATTCCCGAATGAAGAGGGTCAACATGAGCGAGCTCTTCATTAATGCTCAAAAGTGAGCAAGTTCTCAAACTTAAGATTCTAATTTCACAAGTGAAGAACTCAACCCAAGTTCCAAAACATATCTCCTCACACATCTATCTTACTAGATTGACAAGAGTTTGAGATACTATTTTCTTATTAGATCTAGAATTTTAAATTATAATTTGAAGAAGATTCTTTTAATATCTCATAAGAAGATTAGATTGTTGAAACTTCTACTTTCTCCAATATAACTAAATTATATAGCATCATCAAACTATCAAGCCTGGCTTCTACCTAAACCAAGAAACTATCTAATCTAATCTAAAGAGATGTTAATACCAAAGTATTATACCCGTTAAGGCATAGGTTAATCTAGCCCTAATGAAATCAAACTTAAAGACTAATTATTCTAATCTCCATCAAATAGTAAGTATCCTAATAGCTCTAAGCCTAGGAGCTTGACTGGCCATACCATTATAAGAAGACACAAGATGTAGCAATGCTTGTGGATAGGAATATAAAAAGACTGAATGCGAGCATCTGTCTCACGCCTATTTGTTAACCCTTTTCCTAAAGTTTCACTGTGCTGCACTTTACACATTAAGATGATTTGAAATTCTATATATGACCACTTTTTATAAAAAAAATAATAATTTTTTTTTAATTGATGATAAATATAATTATGTATATGATAATGCAAGTGTATCATTTTTCTTTTTTTAATTAGTTAATTTTCAGTTTTATGAAGAGTTAAAATCGGGCCTTATTTATTCACAAGGCAATTTTACTTCATCTTGGGATAATTCCGGAAAAAAGTTTATAAGCTTTGCTTAAGTAGGATTTTGGCTTCAGCTTTTGGCCATTATTGGAGGTTTTGATTTCATTTATTTTGGAAATTATTTTCGGAGACACATCTCTTATTTGATGATTTTCATACTTAATCTTAGTTAAACTATCAGATACTTTATGCAGAATTCTATGAAAGATATTTGAAAGATCAAACGGGCTATAATTTTCCTGTTTTAGAGCACTGTATAGTCTCCGAATTCCCTTCTCTTAGATGTCGGTGATTTGATATTTTTTTTGGTTGAAGAATTGATGAGCTTTAGCCCAATTTTATTCCAAAGAATATATACAAATAATAATCCTAGAAAGAGAAATTTTCACTATTGGAAAAGATTACAATAGTTTTAGGGTTTATAAACTTTTACCCAAACTTCAGAAACCTTCTTTTTCTTCTTTGGAGTAGCCACCACACACACAAAATAAAATATTGGCTGTAGATTTTCTGTTCTATTCATTCTAACCTTAATAAGGGATAGAAAATATTTATAGAGGGCTCAGAATCTTGCCTGCTGAGCTGCGGGCGCCACGACGCACTGTCACACCCTCCTCTCTGACATCCGAACGCTGGTGGCGCGTTGTGGCGTCAGCCTCTCGGACATTCAGACGTTGCGGTGCTCTGTGGCGCCCGCCACTCGGGCGACCAAACAGGTGCCAGACGCTATGGCGCGCCCTGACACCTTTCAACACGTACTATGGCACGTTATAGCGCGCTCTGGTGCGCTTCTAAAACAACTCTTAATCAATAATCTCCACCCTTGATCTCATGTGCTTCACATGAGAACTGAATCCACTATGCTCTTCATCATTGCAACTGCACCAAATTGGTTGCCTATATATTCCCCTCTCAAAGGAATCAAGCCATCCGTAATTCCAACAAATGAGAAGCCTACAGATGCTTCACCAAAGCTTTATAATCGGTGAATTTCAAAATTGTGAGCACCTTTGTTAACATATTTGCAAGATTTTCTTTAGTGTCAATCTACTTTAGTAAGATCTCACCCTCTTCAATAATATCCAGAACAAAATGGCATCACACATCTATGTGCTTTGTGCGAGCGTGACAAACCGAGTTAGTAGCTAAGAATATAGCGCTATGACTCACAATGAACTACTACCTCTTGTTGCTTCACACTTAAATATTCTAGCAAGCCTTTCATCTAGATAGCTTCCTTAAATGCTTCAGTAGCTATCATGTATTCAGCTTCTGTTGTAGACAGGACAACTATAGGCTGTAGAGTCAATCGCCTAAAGTGAATGCATAACCTATCATTGAATGTATTCAATTAAAATCTCCCGTATAATCGGAATCCACATATCCAAACACACAAATCAGCTATTGAAGACTGCTTCTGAATTAGTAAGCCACCTCAAACCCTAATTTTAAGCTTACATGTGAACGAAAGACGGAGGATATCACTGTAGGTCACTATATACTAGATGATCAATTTGTTTGATCGAGCTCGACCGATCAAAACACAGTCCAGGGATTGAAATAGGGAATCAAAATTCAATTACACAATAAGGTTAAATGTAAAAGGAGATCGGATTGTACCTTTTTGAACGGCTGAAGGATTAGTGTTCGATCAGGATGGCGAGATTTGGGATAGTCTGCAGCTGTGGCGGCCGCCCCCTTTAATCATAAGGATTAGGGTGAGGTCGTCACTAAGCACATACTTTACTTAATATTAGATTGGAATTTAATACTCTAATCCAATCTTAAGAGAAAGATGTGCTTTTCATAGTAAAACAAATGATAACAATCACTTAATGAGTATACTATGAAATTAGAGTGCGGAAGAAAAGTACAAACTGTAATAATCATCCATTCATCCAAATTACAAAGTAAACATCTATTTTAGAATATACAATATAGGAAAAATAAAGTACTATTTAATCCTGTATTATTACAAATATTAAAGCTTAAAGACTGAAATATCTCTCAGATATAAATAAAGTGATCTAGGAAGCATAATCTAATGATCTTCATCAACCTGCACTTCTTCCTGGACCTGTTCCTCTAAAGGCTCAACCTCCTCGAAAAGCTCAGAGTCTACCATTATCGATTTCATAATGGTAGGATCCCAGCCAACAAAATAAAAATCTTGTTAAACAAAATGTCTAAGTACATTTTAAAGTAATGAATTTTAATATATTTTAATGATATCACAACTGAAATTTAAGCAAAGTACAGCGGTAAAGCAACAAAGAAAAGAAAGTAAGTTATAATAAAAAATTATAACTTAAACAAGTTATGAGGTAGAAACATACCTCAACTCAGGCTGCATAAAATGGTAAGTAAAGTACAAATGTAAATCTACTAAATACAAAGAAAAGTCCTAAGAAATATGATCAAACTAAACATGCATGTTTATAATATAAGTAAAAGTACTGTACTAAAAATAAATCTACCATTCTAACATGCTCTCAAATAAGTAAAACGGCTGTCATACAGAAAGTTCTGAAATGTAAAGGAACTGTAGAAAATGAAAAATATGACAGAAAATATACTGAACTGCAAGTGAAGTAATGTCTAAATGGTAAAGTAAATATATAAAGTAACTGTAAAGAGACTGAAAAGTAATTGTACAATAACTGAAAAGTAAAGGTAATTTAAAGTAATTATATGATGTGAGATCATCTTAGTCTGCCGAAAAGTAAAGTCCATTTGCTAATCTAGGAAAAATATCCTAGATTAAAGTAATATCCACCAAAAAGGCATCTAGGAGAAACATCACAGATCCTAAAGTAAAATTCACCAAAAAGGTATCTAGGAGACACATCCCAGATCCTAAAGTAAAATCCACAAAGTATCTAATGAGCATATAGGAGAAACATCTCGATGCCAAAGTAACGTACCATAGGAAAAATTTCATAGGCAAAAACTGTCCTAAAGTAAAGTTATACTGAATGGCAGGCTAAGTAAAATATAAACCATAAGTATAATATTATTTGTTTTATTTATATGTAAATGTTATATGAATGTAATTCAAAGTATATTACAAAGTATGTATCAAGTATTTATGTTAAGCATGTCCAAAAGTATAAAAGGCTCAAAAACAAAGAAAAGCATTGCATTTCAAATTCAAGGAATAATAGCACTATACAAACTTGGTGATATCACTTGTTTTCTAATTTAATCATTCTATCTACTCTAAGTTACATAAAATTCAAAATTAACAATTCCTACACTATCTGTAACTTAGAATCACGAACCTATAAGTTGAACATAATTAGGATTAGCTATGTCCTAATTATAAATGAATCAATATCACATAAAAGGTTAAAATAATTAAATCAATCATCCTAAGTTATTATTTTTAATAATCCCAAACCCAATCTTGATTAGCCAAATCAAGACTGAAAGGATTAAGAATTGAACTCTAAATAATGAAATTCAATTCATAATCACAAGGTTATCCTAATGACTAGAGTTTAATCCCATCTCACTGATTAAATATTAAGGCAAATCCTATTGAATTAAGTCAACTTAATAGGATAGATCTCTAATCCTAATTCTAAAATTAAAAGATCAAATAATTATTTAATAAATTATGAAAAATCTAATAAACTAGTAAGATCAAGGTTCCACATTAATGAGTAATCCACTTTACTCATTAGATGAATTCTAACCTAAGATGGATGAAGATCCGAGCTCCATGGGGCTTAATTAGTACTAGGGAAGGTAGTTGAGCGGTGGCAAGCCATTTGGCGGGGCTGCGAATGACGCGCTTCAGTGGGACGGACACACGTTGTGCACGCAGGGTACCCGACCCGATTAGACGACGTAGAAGAAATGCTGTATGATGAAATGCCTTCCGTTAAGCAATTTGACGATACGTAGAGAGAGGGGTGACACCACTTAGGGATTTAAATACTTTAATTAAATATTTTAAAATTTATAATTTTCAAAATTAAATTAAATAATCAATTGAATTCCCACAATTTACAATAACTCACCCCTAGCTAATTGAGCTGTGAGAAATGCAATGACAAAGTCGAATTTTGATTTCGATGAGTATTTAATTTTTTATTATCTAGGATTTTTTAAATATAATAAAATATTCGACAAAAGTCAAATGAATCCAAAATATTACTCCTAGCTAATTTGGGGGTGATGAGCACAATCGCGGAGTCATATTTTGAATTTGAGGAAAAATTAATTATGTCAAATTCTAGGGTTCCTGAAATTCTCAAAATCAACATTTGATCCATTTGACACTTAATTTGGATCAAAATTTCATGGTGAGATTCTAATGACTTATTAAGAATGTTATAATCAAAATTAGGACTTAATTTAGTCCTAATTGATTAGAATAACAACCTAGAATTGTTATATAGATCATCAAATGGATGAATCCAATCCTAACCTTTTACCCTAAACTATTATTTAAATAATAATTTACAGTACATGTCAAACTAGTTAGTATTGTAACGTCCCTCAATCTTAGATTTCAATAAGGATGTTGAGATTGGGGTTACATCATCTGATTTGCTGAGGATTGTAGTCTGGATTTAGAATAATAATATAAATATCACAATTATTTGTTCAATTAATTTAAAATAAGATAAGTATTTTATTTCAATATAATAGTATTTATAAGAATATATATTTTTTATTTAAAATATAAGAACAAAATAAGAAAGTAAGAGTGCATCGATTAATTATTCAGTGATGTTTAGTAAAGAAAACTCTAAGTACTTTAGATATCATTAATTATATTATATATCTATATGTAAGCGGAAAGTATATAGTTAAATTTGTAAAATTTAGGGAAAAAAAGTAATATGAACTTAAAATACAATCTTTCCGCTTTTGAGAATTATCATAATTTTTTCTATAAATCAATATTGAATAATAATTAAAATAGTAATAAAAGTAATATGTCACAAGTCATACTTCATAAAAAATTGAATATCTCTATCTAAAAAATGAACAAGTAATAATAATAATAATAATATTGTTTGAGTAGGTGAATCTCGAACCTTAAAAAATCAAGCACGTCTGATTGATTATCATAATTTTATGTTCTAACATAATATATATATATATATATATATATATATATATATATATTATTTCACCTATGTTAACCCTCTCGTAAGCATAGTTATAGTATCATTATATCTTTCAAAGCTTGATGATAGTGAACTATCACCGTTCTAAACATAAAATTACATTATGTAGAAATTATAAATAACTTCAGTGAAAACTAATTTTTATTCAATCAAGATCCATTATCTATTTTTGATAGTATCTCAAAATTGTGACAACATACTTAAATTATGAAATAAGGCTTAAAGTATAAAGTATATAATTGAATCAATGAAATTTGCGAGTTTCAAAGTGGAGCAAAAAATATGCAATTTGATCAGCATATATAAATACACTTCATGATATCCGAGATACCTATTTTTGGCTAAGTTGATATATTGCAAATTTGTGTCTAAGATTTTTAATTAGAAAATTGACGAAAGAATTTTCATAATAATATTGATTTTTATTATCTTCTCTTCCTGTTTCTCTTTCTCTCTTTCTCTCTCTATTAGTAAAATGAATAAATGTAAATTGTAATAAGGAGAGAAGAAGATTTTAATGATGGAGAAGTATGATAACGTATATAGTAATAAAGATAATAGTGATGGTGGAAATAGTAGTGATAATAATAATAATCTTGATATTATTATTTATATTATTTATATTTATAAGATAAGAATATTATTGTAAGATAGAAGTGCTATTATTTTTTAGAGAGAGAATATAATAGTAAGAAAAAAATAATATTATGTATATATTTACTTAGAGAGAGAAGTAAACATAATAATTAGGAAAAATAATGATAATAATAGTATTATATTAACATTATAAATTTTATCATGTATATGATAATCTATGCATAAAGAGTATAGGTATTATTCATCTTAGGGAGAGAATATAATAATGAGAAGAAAATAATATCGTTATTTCTTATGATAATATTATACATATATATTTACTTAAAGAGAGAATATAATAATAATAATGACATTATCATTACTATTACAATTATTATTCTTATGATGGTAATAATAATAATAAATATGATAATATACTTATTATTATTATTATAATTATTATTTAAAGATGATAATAGAGTGAGAATATTATACAATACTATAATAATAATTATGATTAATATTATATGATAATAATTATAATAATAAGATAATAATAATAATATTATTATTATTATTAGAAAATGATAATATAGAGAAAATAATATAATAGTATTAATAAGAAATAATTATTTTTATAATAATATTTGATAATAATTAATAATAATAGTATTGATATTATTATTATTATTATACATGTAATAAAAAGTATAATAATTTATATACTTATTATTATTATTATGATTTATCATTTTCATTAGTGATAATGATAATATGGTGATAACAAAATTTATTTATTTATTCTTATTATTTAATGATGCTAATAATAATATTTAAGAATTATTATTATTATTTTCATTATTACTATCAATAAAAATAACAATAATTATGATAATAATTACACAACTTAATGTTATTATTATTATTACAATTATAATATTATAATATAATTATATAATTATAGTATATAATTTATACTTACATACAATAATAATAATAAAAAAAGCAGTAAAATAAAAGAGCAAATATAAAAATTGCATATATGAAAAATTAGTAGCAGAAATAAAAATTAGTAGTTATGAACAAAAATATAAATTAGCGGTTAATAGGTTAGTGAAGTTATGAGTCAAAATTAATATTTAATTATTTTTATCTTTCATTATTATTTTTATTATTATAATTTGTTCAAAAAAATTTCCTACTCACATTTTTTTCTTTGTGGCCCTTCTTCCATGTTCAAAGAGGGTTCACCGTGGGCTAGCGGTGGCTTGTCGAGGAGGCAGGGAATGATGTTTGATGAGTTTGGTAGGGTGCTGGTAAGGTGGCGGCAAGGCGGGGTGAAGGAGCGAGGGGTGATATTAGGCCGAGGAAGGGGGAGAAGAGGGGAAGAGGGGGAAAGGAGAGAGAGACTGAGAGTAGTGGACAATGTAGGGAGGATGGGAAAGAGTGGCGGCCAACCAGAGGAGGAGATGGTGGTGGTGTATGGAGAAAAGGGGGAGAAGGGAATTCCATTTATAGGAGGAGAGGGGAAGAGCGAGAGGTTACCCGTCCAGCACCAACCAGACAAGGCAAGAAAAATATGAAAAATGCATTTTAAATTAACCACATTTTTTTGTTGTATGATTTTCAAAATTTGACGAAACTTGACCGAAAGACCCGTCTTGATGAGACGAACGTCTTTGATAAAAAATTTCTCAATTTGAAGCTATATTTTATTTTTTTATTAATTTTTGAAGGTAAGCATTTTAAAAATTAATTACAAATAATTCAATGCTAAAAATTCGACAAAATTTTTTTTGTAGCATTTTCTTATTATTATGAACCCAACGACACTAAAATTTTTGAATTTGAACTTATACGTTATTTTCCTAAATTTTTGCATTTAAAAAATTCAAAAATTAATACAATAGTATTTTTTGCTTAGATTGCCCCCGAACTTGGGCATTACGATCACAAAAAGATACTATTTCAAATGTTATATTTGGTTTGGCCTAATTTTGAACTTGGTAGAAATCTTGATTTTGTTCTAATTGAACTATAAATTTGGTCATAATTACTTTAATAGAGATTTAGGTTGTTACAAGTATCTACTCATCCATTAGGCTAATATTGAAGGAAAGAATGGGGCAACAAGCTTAATCAAAATTAGCTTAAGACTTAAGAGTTTAACTTGAGGCTGATTAAAACAATCCCGAATAAGAAAATGTTTAAGTTATACATAGAATATTCAATTTGAAATTACTAGCTATATCATATTATAAATTAAATATTTTTTAATGTATAAATTACATATCCTCATTAAATTTTTATATTAAACAAATTTTAAAATATGTGTAATTTAGCAATACATCATTAGTTAATTCACACATAATTAATTAACTAAGAAATGCTTGTAGAATTAATCAATACTTATTAATTATACAATTAACATTCATTAATAAATAATTAAATAAGCAAATAATAACTACATATTTAACTTATTAATAAATAAGCTAAGCTTTCATCAATTAATAACATGATTAATAAATATTGGCTAACTACTACCTATTATATAGTTAAAATACGTATAAACAATAAATTAATATGTAATTAGTACTATTTTTAAAATGTATAATTAATATTAATTTATTATCATATAAATCGGGACTTTAGCTAGCAACACTTGGAAAACCAATTTATTTCTTATGTCCATATATTTATCAATAACTTATCCATATATCATAATTTCAATTATTTTGAATTTATAAGGTTAAATTAATTATCAATCAACTATGTAATTAGAAAGTGGGAATGAAAGTTACTACCTATTCTTAATAAATATTCATTTTCAAAATCATTTTTAGCTAAATATAAAATATCAAAAATTCCCTTTCTTATTCTAAAGTCATTGTTAGAAAATGTGGCATTACATCTAATTTAATTATATGCATTAACATAATATTTATAATTACAATACGATGGAATATACTTTAACTTGCATAAAATAACATAAAGTTTCAAATATCAAAGAAGATGAAGTCTAGGCTTCCATGAACTATATGGGGAGAGGAATGCGAGGAATGGGCAACAGACAAAGGGGAGATTTCCTTTTTAATGTAAACCCTGGAGCTTCAGTCATATCCAATGGATCCTTTTCAATTTGCATGGTTGGATACTTCCAATCGAAATAATAAAGCATATGCGCAAGGATCATTTCAAAAGTTGTCAACCCAAATTGCATGCCAGGACATATTCTTCTACCTGCACCAAATGGTATAAACTCAAAATTACTCCCTCTGAAATCAACATCATTTCCCATGAACCTCTCAGGCCGAAAGACATTTGGGTCTTCCCAATATTTAGGGTCCCTTCCTATTTTCCATGCATTTATTAGAACCGTAGTTTTTGCTGGAATCTCATATCCCATCACTTCACACCTCTCTTGATTTTGCCTTGGCGGAACTAATGGTAATGGAGGGTGCAGTCGCAGAGTCTCCTTAATGATTGCCTGCAAGTAGCTAAGATTTTCACCGTTCATTAATTTTTCTTCTGCTACTATCCGTGTCATTTTGCTGCCTTCAAACACCTCCCTCACCTCCTTTTGCACCTTTGTCATTATGGCTGGGTTTCGAATTAGCTCTGACATTGCCCATTCTATTCCGGTCGATGTTGTCTCCGTTCCGGCCATCAGCAAATCCTGGTATTAGAAGATATAGAAGAAAATTATGTACAGAGACGTAGTAGCTTGTAAAGAGTTTCTCCATATAAACTAGTCTTTAAGATAATACTTTTTATTTTCCATTTAATATATTATAATATTGATAAATTAGGAGGAAGAAGGCTCACAATGATGACAGCTTTGATGTGATCATTAGAGAGCGGGAACTGAAGGTTGCCATCTCTTTGGATTTTAAGAAGAACATCAGTTATATCTTCGTCTGTGCAAATATTATCCCTCATTCTCTTATGCTCTCTAATAATTTCTTCGCTCATATCATCAATCTTTTGATGGCACTGCTCCAGCTTGCGGCGAACGCCTATTCATTTATTTTGTTCTTAAGAAAATTATTTATGTTGTTGAATTAAAATAATTGGGATAGTTGAAAAAACAAAAGCTGCTGTATTTAATTGTTAAACCTGTGAGTCGAGGTAAGAAGGGGATGGATGGGAAGACATCGGCAACAGTGAAGCTGGCCAGTAGCTCTACCGTCTCTGCGAGGACGGACAGGAACAGCTTAAGGTTGGCAATCTTTCCGCCGACGACGGCCCTCGCCGTGATATTATTAACGACACGCGTCAGCATCTCGCTGAGGTCAACGGCTTCCGTTGCACCTGCGAGGCACCGGATCATGCTCCCCACCTCCTGCTCTCTTATCCCCCGAAAGCATCGCACGCGCTTGGCCGAGAAAAGCTCGGTGGCGCACAGCCGACGCATTTGCCGCCAGTACTTGCCATAGGGAGCGAAGACCAATTCTTTGTCTCCGTACCCGATGATCCTGACCGTCGATCGGATGGGCCGCGATGCGAAGGCCAGGTCCTGCGTCCTCAGTATCTCTCTCGCGCCGTCTGCGGTGGAGATCACTGCCACGTTGATCTCCCCCAGTTTGAGCCGCATGATCGGGCCGTAAGTGGAGGAGAGCCGGTTCAAGATCTTGTAGATGGGCTCTTGGGTCAGCAGACGGTGGATGCAGCCTATGAAGGGAAGATTCCTTGGGCCTGGTGGCTGAGATCGCTTGGCCTGCCGTTGTGATTTGAATTTTTTTATTGCAATGGCTGAGAGAGTGAGAAAGAGGACCAAAAGTGACACAACGCATCCGAGCTCCATGGCTTTTGATGTTCATTTCCAAAGCTAATCATCTAATTATATATATATATATGCTATATTTATACATTAGTATATACAAAAAATATATATATGATATATTAATTAAATGTATAAATAGATTATTTATTGAATGAATTTTTTAATAAGACCTATATTCAAAAATTACAAAAAAAAAAAATTTTAATTAATCATAATTATTTTTTGATACATATTCTTGTATAAGCATAATATTTTTCTAATATACATATATTACAAACTGCAATTTATGTAAATGTGATGTGAGCTGATATTCAAACTCTCTCAAATTCTTTCAAAAAACTGTTAATTTTTTTCGAATAAATAATATAATTTAAAGTATCATAGTATTTATATATTACACTTTCAATTATTTTATGGGTGCAAAATGAATCAAAATTTATTTGAATTGTTTCTACGAATATACAATTTCATACACAACCTTTAAATATTTTCAAATAATTTTTAATAATATAAAATAATTTTTTTATCTAAATAATTTTGTTTAGTTAACTAATTTTTTGAGAGTTATTTGGGAACAAGAAAATATTCTTAATATTAAGTAAAATTTTTTAAATCTTTTGAACAAACTTGGACTCAAATTTTCAAGTCAATTATCGAGTTGAATATCTGAACTCGAACCTGAATTAAGTTGAGTTTGGGTTAGACTTGATTCGACTCGAATTTGGTTCGAGTCAAATTGAAATATACAGACGGGTAATGTATAAATATATGAAGCCACATTTAGTTAATAGAAATAAATTGCAGCACAATCGGGTGCGACGCTAGCCCGTTGCCCGACCGGTCACGGTTCGAAACTTGGTGGATTCTTTTTATTCCCCGATTTTTCATCGTGGATTCAAAATAATTATCCCGGATTTGAAATCCGCGATAATATCCTATCACTATGTCCGTCTGTCAGCTTCGATGTCATTTTGCATGCAGAGGGGTTAGTATGTTAGGTTTGAAAAATTGCATAAACATGATTTAACTTCATTCAGTTTATATAATTCATTCAATTCTCAGTCAAATAGAGTGTGTCCTAATTTAGTTGTCTCTTTAGTTCAGTTCTTTGGATATAGAATAGGCTCGAACCTAACTTTATGGTTGGCTAGGGGGTACATGCCTAATTCTATAAGTTCAACTCGGGCGTAGCTCTGTTGATGCCTATGATGATACATGTTGAACTTTCTGTACATTGACCCTATTTTGGCCTGTTTTCGTTATGACAGCACTAGTTAAGCATACTTCTACTATTCAGTTCATTTTAATTTAGTATTTTTAGTTCACTATTTTTAGTTCAGTATTTTCAACTAAATTTTGTTTAGTGCTTGCATATTTAGGATGCTAGTCTTATTTTAATTTTTTTGTTATGCTTTAGTTCAGATTTCTTTTATATAAATCAGCAAGTATTAATATGATTATAAGCTTGTAATGATGAGTTTATTTTCAGTACTTTTTAATTATTTATATACTTACTGTCTAACATTATTACAACCTTTGGTTGAAATGTGTTAATTTATATACTTTGCTTTATTTAGTTATAAATATTAATTTATAGCTATTCTATTTCTTGTTGCTTGATGCACCTTCATTACTTGTATATTTAGTAAAAATATGATATCTTAAATGTAACAATCCAAGTTGTTACCCAAGTCAATTAAGACTAATTGTAACAGCCCAAACTCTTAAGCATCAAGGTATTGTCCGCTTTAGTCTGAAATGAGTCACGGTTTTGCCCTCAGAAAATAACTTCCCAGTAGATCACCCATCCTGGGAGTGCTCCCACATAAGCACACTTAACTTTGGAGTTCTTATCAGGAACTTCACCGTTATATGAAATGGCACCTCGATATTTAAGAGTTTCACTTATTACTACTTAAGTGGGTCTTCACAATCTCCCCGACTTAAGTACCTGATGTCCTCGTCAGTATCCACGCACAGATCTAAGAACCATCCATTGGGTAGATAGGACTAGAGGTGACCCTAACAGGCGCAAGAGGTACCCACAACCATGTAGCACCTTAACCATCATGGGCTCAAGAGGCTGCTCATATGAAGTGATATTTTTCCCTGTATGGCACTTAGCTCATATCTGACACCCTATGATTTGCTCTGATACCATTTATAACAGTCCAAACTCTTAAGCACCAAGGTATTATCCCCTTTGGCCTGAAAAGACTCGTAGTTTTGCCCTCAGAAGATAACTTCCCAATAGGTCACCCATCCTGGGAATGCTCCCACATGGCACGGTTAACTTTATAGTTATTATCAGGAACTCCACCGTTAACTGAAATGGCGCCTCGATGTTTAAGAGTTTCACTTATTACTACTTAAGTGGGTCTTAACAATCTCCCCAACTTAAGTACCTGACGTCCTCGTCAGTATCCACACACAGATCTAAGAATCATCCATTTGGTAGATAGGACTAGAGGTGACCCCTACAGGCGCAAGAGGTACCCACAACGATGTAGCACCTTAACCATCACGGGTTCAAGAGGCTGCTCATATGAAGTGGTTACTTTGCCCTGTATGATACTTAGCTTCTATCTGATACCCTATGGTTTGCTCTAATACCATTTGTAATAGCCCAAACTCTTAAGCACCAAGGTATTGTCCACTTTGGCCTAAAATGACTCACGGTTTTGCCCTCAGAAGATAATTTTCCAACAGGTTACCCAACCTGGGAGTGCTCCCACATGAGCACGCTTAACTTTGGAGTTATTAGCAGGAACTTCACCGTTATCTGAAAAGACGTCTCGATGTTTAAGAGTTTCACTTATTACTACTTAAGAGGGTATTCACAGCCTCCTTGTTGATGCTAGGAGAAATAATGTTATCGTCTTAGCCTCCTTGCTGATGCTAAGAATCCTTTTGATTTCAGCATGCTAGATTTAACCCTCATTTGTGTGGCAGCTAATACATAATTCTTATTATTTCACTTATATTAGATTTTTATTTTTCAACTATACTTTTCAGTTACCTTTACTTTAGTAAGCTACTTTACTTACTTTACTTGTATATTATAGGATGCTAGATTTATTATTGCTGCTTACTTATATGTACCACAGTTAGATTTATTTCTTTTAAATTTGCATAACTGATATGATCATCAGTATGTTTAGGATGCAGTTTCTTTTTTTTTTCAATTTTTATTTACTCATCTATACATGTATGCATAAGCCTTTTTTTTAGCTTTCTTTTGAAGTATATTTTTTGCCTCATCTTTGCTTAGTTATAAATGCTTAATTTAAAACTTACCACTTTTTTATTTGATGCTTGTTGCACTTAATTTATTTCAATACTACTCTAAGTTTAGGAAAAATAGTGATATTAATAAATATATAACAAAATTTTAGCTTAAAATATACTTAGACAATTTGTCTAATAAGAATTTTCTTTTATTGGCTGGGGCCCAAGCATTGTGAAATCGACATAATCATAATTTGAGCAGTTTGAAGGTACAATCCTTGCGGAGGAACTATTTCTAATGTCAATGACGTTGTCTCTATGCCACCAAGCATCAAATCCTAATTTTATGCATGAACAATAACATTAATGCTATGTTCTAATAAATAATTTTTTCTCATAAAAAAACAGAATAAATTCACTTTTAAGTAAAAGGCAAAAAAAAAAGTAAAACATATTTTAAATAAAAATATAATCAATAGGTATGATTAAAGGCTTAGGGTTTATTTTTAACATTAAATAATAAATAAGACCAGTATGATTTAAGAAGGAAAGTTATTGAGTGAGATAAATTTTAAGGATATCAAGAGGGAGTGTTAGTCATTATTATTTGATTTCTAAATAAATTTTTGATTTCAAAATCAAATTTTGCAAACGATCAAATCTAATAAATTTGCTTCCTTTTTCTAAAGTGTGGCCTTACATTTTATTTTATTATTCAAAATAAGATTACATAAGTCAACTTGCATAAAATAATAAGATGTTTCAAATATCAAAGAAGAAGATATCTAAACATCCATCAACTATTTGGGGAGAGGAATGTGAGGAATGGGTAGCAAACACAGATGAGACTTCCTTTTTAATGTAAATGGAGGAGCTTCAGTCATATCAATTTGATCCTTTTTGATTTGTTTGCTTGGATACTCCCAATCAAAATAATATAACATATACGCAAGGGCCAATTCTATAACTGCTAATCCAAATTGCATACCAAGGCATACTCTTCTACCTGAACCGAATGGTATAAACTCAAAATTCCCCCCTTTGAAATCTATCGCATTCCTCATGAACCTCTTAGACCGAAAGTCATTTGGCTCATCCCAATATTTTGGGTCCCTCCCAATTGCATACAAATTTATTAGTACTATGGTTTTTGCTGGAATCTCAAAACCCATTACTTTGCATGTCTCTTAATTCTCCCTTGGCACCGCTAATGGTAATGGAGGGTGTAATCGCAGAGTCTCCTTAATAACTGATTGCAAATAACTAAGATTTTCACAGTTCATTAACTTTTCTTCTTCTATTATGTTTGTCATGTTGCTTCCTCCAAAAACATCTCTGACTTTTTTTTGCATTTTTTTCATTATTGCTGGGTTTTGTAGCAGCTCTGACATTGCCCATTCTAATGTCAATGCCACCAAACATCAAATCCTGGTTTTATGCATGAACAATAACATTAATGCTATGTTCTAATAAATATTTTTTTCTCATAAAAAATTAGAATAAATTCACTTTTAAGTAAAAGGATAAAAAAAAATAAAACATATTTTAAATAAAAAAAGGTCTAGGTTTGCCAGCTTCCCGCCGACGACAGCCCTCGCTGTGATATTATTATTCATCTGCGAAATCATCTTTCTAAGGTCAACGACAGTCGGCACTTTCTCACCGGCGAGTGATCGGACCATAGACGATATCTCTTCCTCTCTTATGGACCGAAAGGAGAGTATTCTCTTCGTAGAGAAAAGCTCCAAAACACAAAGACGGCGCATTTGGCGCCAATACTCGCCGTGCGGAGAGAATACAATGTCTTTGCATCCGTAAGTGATTATTTTGTTGGCTAAAGTAATGGGTCGAGAGGCGAAGGTTAAGTCATGAGTCTTCATAATCTCTCTGGCGCCGTCTGCGGTGGAGTGACTGCCACGTTGATCTCCCCGAGTTTGAGCCACATGATCGGGCCATAAGTGGAGGAGAGCCGGCTCAAGATTTTGTGAACCGGTTGATTGGAGAAGAGATGGTGGATGCAGCCGACGAAAGGAAGATTCAATGGGCCTGGCGGCTGGGATCTCTTGACTTGCCGCTGTAATTTTAATCTTCTTGTAGCTATGGCTGAGAGAGTGAAAAGGAGGACCAAAAGTGAGAGAACGCTACTGAGCTCCATAGCTCATGTTTTTCATTAGCTCAATTTGTTCAACCTAAATCACATTTCTAACCACACTCTATTACTAATAGTTAAACTAATTTTAAAGATGATTTTGAACACAATCTCTTTGATTTCATTTGATTAATGCAGTGCCTAATATCCTTTATCAAAAATACAAGTTAATTATTATGAAAATTGTCATAGCTCTTAAATGTATTGAAGCACAGTGCATTTCTTTAAAATTTGATGCATTTGATTCCTAAACTATATAAGATGCTAAAAATTAATTCTTTTTAGATGTTCTATGTACTTCTGCCTGATTTATAATATTGATAAATATTACATATTGTGAGAATTAAAATCAAATTGTTAAATTTATTTTGAATCTAACTAGGATTCGTTTATCTAGTCACAATTTTAAATTTTGAATTAATTTTATGTCACATTATTTTTTGAACATTTTGTGTAACTTTAATTTAGATTCTAACTCTTGGATAATGAGATTCTTTTTTATTTAATGTATTGTGTTGATTATTTATTTAAATTATTACTTCAAAACTCATAACTTCGATCTTCGGGTTGTTACAGGAGAGGCCTATGAAGAGATGTTTAGTCCGATTGGGAAGATGACATCGATGCATGTTGATTGGCAGCATGCTAAGGTTGGAGATTGTGACAATTGGATGTAAAGAATGCATTTTATTTATAGGGAGATGACAAAAATATCTTCATAATGCATTGGGATATGAGGAGAATGGTGATTATATTTGTAAATTGAAGTAGACACACTTAAAATAAGTACCACGGGCATGGTACGAAAAAATAGTGGAGTTCTTACAGTTTTTGTGGATATTTTGCTTCATATTTTAACTTGAGTGTGTTTCCGAAGAAGCTTGTTGACTTCTTAGTTTATTTAAACTTCAGAGTCGGAGTCCACCATTTGACTCACCACACCCAAAATAGCTAGGTGTGGTATTTTGAAAGTGTTTGGAAGTTGTTGAATGTTTTCCGAATATTTTAATAATATTTATTTACTCAAAAATTAAGATAACTAAATTGACCTCCGATCAAAAATCTGATTTTATTTTTGAGCTACTCACCTCTCAATTAGGTAAGGGTAAATTTTTGGGATTTTTTTTGGAGTCCGTTTATTTTATTTTGAGTAATAAATTATTTGTATTTAATTAATTAAATATAGAAATTAAATTAAATAAATAAATATATATATATATATTTATTTATTTATTTATTTATTTTGATTATCCAAGGATTTTTTTTAAACAACATAAATCCACTGTTCTGCTAAAAACACAGAACAACGGTGTAATCCAATCCTGGCCACTCCTTCCATTTTTTATTCCGATCAAACGTCGATTAAGCTTTGTTTAACTGAAACCGTCGGATCATTGATTGGATCCGACGGCTGTGACGTTTTCTGCTGTACACCCACGTCCTCCTCACGATCGTGCTCTTCCATGAGCAGAGGAAAGGACGTACCCTCACCCAACCATGCCTCTAAGGCAGCCTAGACTTAGGAAACCTCATTCTTTTCCTCTCTTCGCAAGTTTGCCGCTGAGTGCTGAAGGTTGGCTTGGCTGGTGATCCTTTGAAGCTCCTTTGCTGTGAACCTCACTTGGGAGAGCAAAGCAAATTAGGCACCTTATTCTCTCCTCATTGTCGATCTCTGAAAGGTTTGGCGAGAGCTTGGTACTGTGCGAACTGAGGGAATCCTAAGCAGCTCGACAACTCCCTGATTTCAAACCATAACCTTAAGGCTACGCCATCGACGGTGTAAGGTACCACTTTTCCTTTGTTCTTTTCAGTTAAAATTATTCATCAGAAGAACATACTTATTCCAAACCGATTTGAGCTCGATATGATGAAAAATGGTGGATTCTAATTCTGTTCAAATTTTTTTTTATATACTCTGTTATTCATTAATTACTATAATTAATCTAATTAAATTTTCATGGATTGTTGTATTTTTCTACTAGAGAAACAATTTCAAACAAATATACCTATAAATTCCGATTTCTGCAAGGATTTCTTTCTTTATTAATTCTGTTCAAGCTGTTAGTTAAATCCGATTTTAATCTCCATCTGAAATTATGAAAATGCAATTAGAAATATTAACTTCGATATATATATATATATATATATATATATATATACATATATATTTAAGTTTTAAAAAAATCCAAGTTTCATTCCTCTGCATCTTGCTTCCGCCTCTATTGGTGAGGAAGAAGGACTCTCAATCCTGGGCCTGTTATTTCGGCCCAAGAATCGGCCCGTTAGTCCGGCCCAGCACTTACCAATCGGCCCGTATATTAACTGAAGGCCTGTCAAGCATTTAAGCCCGATCCATTGTATTTCACATGCGGGCTGGCTTATAATAATAGAGGATAAATGTTAAATGAACCTTTAACTTAAGAAATAGAAATGGATTAGTATTGAAGTCATTAAATAAAAAAAATAATAATCATAAATTATTTAAATCAAAATATAAAGTAAAGGATAATAATATGATGTTGAACTTCTTTTAAATGATTTTAGAATTAGTGTTAATTAAATAAATTAAATTCAAATTTCATTTCAGCACACTTTTAAAATATAATTCCAAAATATGCGATATAATATACCGTTTCGATCACAAAAGTGTGTAGATCATTAATACATCATTAAATTTCTATTTTGTTAAATATTTTAATTAGTCAATATTTAAGATTAATTAATTAATTATAAATTAATTTCATCATTTTATGTAACCTAATTTGATCATTTAATGCCCAAATTAAATGATCAAATAGTCATTTTCACTCACAAAAATATGAGGAACAATAATATGAAATCAAATTTAACATTTCAACCATAATTTTCTTAATCACTTTTTAACCCTAACTAGGAGTTACAAAAACCATAATTTTCCAATATTGTCCAAATTTGACATACTTAGTGTCAATTTTCTCCTTATGTTATAAGAATTTCATTTATATGTATATTAATTCTATTGGATAGTAATTAATGATTTTAGGTTATTGTCTCTTAATTAAGTATTATTGTGATAAATTTAATCTTCTTTAATTACATATTTTAGTATTTTAAACTTTAGGATAGCTAATATATCACATTTATTATTACTCATATCAATTCACATTACTTATGTTGAGCTTAGTTCTAATTATTTTAGATATGTGAATCAAGTGCAAATTGCTTGATTCACCTTTCAACCCTAAGATTGAAACCCTATGATTGATTTAAACATGAATTGTAGTTGATTCCTAAATCTATTAGTTACATCCATTAAGAGTAGTTAGCTTTAATACATTTGTAATTGTAGATTATTGAATTAACTAAGATTAGCCTTTAGTGACTTGACTAAAGCTTAGTTTATTCATCCTATCCTTAATGTTTTCAATTGAATTCTTTAAGAGCTAGTAATAGGAGACCTAATTCACTTAAAATAGGTTATGAATTCTATTGATTTCTTTAATTATTAACTATTAAAAAATATAAAACTTATATTTCTTAATCTCTACATTTGCTTACTTTAAATCTTTAATTTTACATTAACTTATCTAATTTAGTATTTGATTTGAATAGAACTTTCAAACTACAACCTAGCTAGAACTTCAGTGAATTAAACTCTAACTTCTAATTTCTTGAGTTTGATAATTTATTAATCTCAATCCTTTCTTACTAATCACATAAGCCTTGATTTAATTATCATAATTGAATCTTATAGTTTAGGACTATATTAGAGCTAGCTTATATTTGGATTGATTATACTTTTAAACTATTTCATCATATCATAATAAATGAATAGAAACTATTATTTTTAAAACCCCAATTACTACTATTATTTTCAATTGACTTGAGATCAATATCTCAAAGTTAATTGGGAGCTCAATTAGTTCCAATCATTAAGTAGATCATTAAAATTAGATAACTTTGGATATCACTTAATTATAATTATTGAATTTTCCTTGAATGCTTGCTTAGCTTTGAGTCTTATTCATTTGAATTATTCATATAAGACATTGTGCATGAATAAAACTTTCACATTAAAAACTATAGGGGTTTATATTGTTGGATAAGCCAGGACAAACTAATAAGGAGTAATAAGGAGACCTCATATCCTCAGAGGGTGAATGTGAGTGTTACTTATTTTACCCCGCTTTCCTTTACTTGTTAAACAAACGTGTTTAACTCCTCGCTTCATTCTATATTTGCTCATCGAATGAGTACTTTCTAAAATAACTTTAATCCTTTAAAATATGAGATCTTCTTTAATCTTATAGATTATTAAGACTCATCATAACTTTTAGCTATATTATCTTCCATAGTTCTAGACTATGTGAATCTTAGACTAATAGTCTAAGATCTTCTTTTAATTTCTATATTATGTATTTTTCATATTTAGTACTGTACTTTGCTTATTTATAATTTACTTAGATTATAGTGAATATTATTAAAATTACATTTAAATGCTTCTGTCTCTTTTTCTTACTTAGCATAAGTTCATTTGAACATATACATGCTTTACTTCATTTACTTTCATATGCACTTTAGTTTCTTTCTAGCCTATTTAGGATGTTTTTACTCTTATTTTACTTGTAGGCTAGGATGTATATTCATGTGAGTATTCTTACTTAGTTTATCTTTTATTTACTTTCATTTTTTCACACTTTTATGCTTACCTTCTTGCACCCTTACTTATGCTTATGTTGTAACTAGTAGTGATATCCAATTGAATAATAAAATAGTTAGCCTAATCTTAAATTGTACTTAGACTATTTAATATAATCATATTTTTTATTTCTTGGCTTTGCCCTATCACATTTAAATTCTAAAATATGATAGATTAAGTGCATTTGGAGGCTAGTGGAGTTGGACCAAGTACAAAAAGCAAGCTGCTTCTGCTTAAAATATTATAAAATTATAGCTTATAAATTTATGCAAATAAGCTATTAATTGCTTTACTTTCTTTAAATTACTGTTGATTTTTAATAATTATGTTGTTTACTTTACATTTACTATGTTTGTGTTGGAGCTTAGCTTAATACTTAAATACTTGGGATGTGATGAATGAATAAATGTAAATAAATGTATATAAATGATTATTAATTAAATTATTAGTTGCATATTTATTTTGTATATTAATTGGAATTAGTTGAATACTAAATTTGTATATAAAATTAAAAAATAGTTACATGTTTAAGTTGAGAATCTCTCCTTATCCTCTTGTATGTATTAAGTGATAATTGAATTATGCATACTCTAGAATAGATAATTGTTGCATACGTGTTTTCTTACTTCAAACTATTATAATTGTAAAAAGGTAATCACATATAACGGATTGACTTTACTTTAGAATTGGAATAATAAATCCCATGTAACAGATTGACTTTATATTAAAATTATAAATGAGGAAATCCCATGTAACAGGTTGGCTCTATATTAGAACTGAAATTAAATAATCCTATGTAATTGATTGATTTCATGTTAGTTTTAGGTTGCTTTCTTTAAAATGAATCTTCCATTAGAATGGAAGACTTGTATGCTTAAATTGTAGGTGTACCCTTAGTCAATTACAGTAGAAGTCATGCCAAAATTTTTAAGAATTTAATGACTAAGAATTAGATTGCATATTGAACACTCATATAGCATATGTTAACTATTTAGAATTTTCATATCTAGAATTGTAAGTACTCACATAAATTGCTTTTAAATTACATCTTTATATGTATTTCATATAATATATTTTCATAAAAATCCCTTCCATCTTAACTTAAGACCCTCTTCTAAATCCTTGGCCAAATACAGTATCTACTGATTTAGATTAGTTTTCTTCTAATCTAGTATTAGATATTATGGTGATGTATCAATGTTAAGTTTAGTGATTCTCAATATTGGGGTCGTCATAAAGGCTTCTACAAACCAATCCCATTCAATATCTTCTAACTAGTATTCTTCAAAATGAGACTCTCGAATGTTGACCCACCAATGCTCAATTTCATCCTGAAGCAAGTGTGTAGCTAATCAAACTGTCTGGTAACTAAGACAACTAAGGCTCGTCAAGTTTTTCTCTATCGTTCTTAACCAATCCATTGTGTCTAACGGAGATAAAGTTCCATCAAATATAGGCAGTCTTAACATTAAGAAGTTATGTAGTAATCCATCACCAGACTAACAGTTAGAGTTGAATCAGTGGACAACAGGTGACACTGATGATGTGCTGGCGTTGACAAACGGTAATACAGACACTAGCCTCTTAATAGCCAGAGCTTGTTAGTTCAATATATTTACCATGCTCCTGATGGAAGCTTATTCATATATATTATTATCGTTGGATATAGTGATGGTGTTGATTGGGGGGTCATTAGAAGAAGTGGTGGCATTGATCGGAGTATTATTGGGGGAAGTGGCAGGATTCATTTTAAAATTAAAATGACTATCTTTAGTTTTAGAAAGGAAACATAAAGCATTTATTGATTTTTTCATTATTCAATTGATAAAACTTAGTACAATTAAGGAGATACAAAACATAGCCATAACATAATAGTTTAGACTTTAATAATAGTCATATCCTATATATTTAGTGATGAAAGCTCGGCAAAAGTCTTTAAAGGTGACTTCATGACACTTTCTTCGAGATATTCTAGCCAGTTGATGATAGGTAATATCTCGCCATTCGCCAGCTGCATCAAAAAGAAGATAACTCATTAAATTGATCTTAACATAATCCGGCCATCCTGTTGTGTCAAGAATTGAATCCACCCTTCTTAGCCACTCCTCGGCTAAGATGGGAAAATGCAGGCCTCTATATATGCCATCTCGCAATATATGGTCTAGCACTAAAATTCCTTGATCTGAGATTGTAATAACCCGAGTTGTTACTTTAGTCAATTAGGACTAATCTTAGTCTTAAAATTAATCTTAAGTGCTAATTAGGTCATTTGGAGTCAACTACCAAGATCCAGTCCAAACCAGATGTTAAACGGATTAAATCTTTATTTTGAGAATTTCAGGAACATCAGAAATTAATCTATTTAAATTGACCTCCGATCGAAAAATGGACACCACCATTGCATTCCTTGACCCCAAATTAGCTTGGGGTGAAGTTTTCGTATCAATCGGAAGTCGTCAAATTCGATGAATATTTTAATAATAAAAATACCACGGAAATTGAGGTATCAAAATACTCGTCGAATCAAAAATTCGACTGCGTCATTGAATTCCTTGACCCCAAATTAGCTTAGGGTGAAGTTTTTGTGTCAATCGGAAGTCGTCGAAATTTCGACGAATATTTTAATAATAAAATATCACGGAAATTGAGGTATCAAATACTCGTCGGATCGAAAATCCGACTGCGCCATTGGATTCATTGACCCCAATTTAGCTATGAAAAACATGTTCAAAAATTTTTTTTTTTGAAAAATGTTGAAAAAAAAAATTAATTAATTAATTAACGGCGCCGTACGACGCCGTTAACTCCAGTTAACGGCACCGTCCGATCGGACAGATCCATCCGGACCGTCCGATCCCGCACAGATCCCACGGCCCTCGGCCGCGATCCGCGTCACGCGATCTGGAGCAATCCGGACCGTCCGCAATCGCACAGATCTGACATTCTGGAGGCGTCTTCCTCGCCCTCTCCGCCCGCGTGACACGCGGCGGCCCGTCGCGTTTTCTGGCCAATCCGGCCGCATCCAGACCTCAGGCGAGGTCGCCGTTCGGTCTATAAGACCTCGGCCGACCCTTAAGCTCCGAGTTTGCACCGATCGGAGTCCTGATCGAGCCGAAATCAAGCCCCGAAGTCAGCCTTATTTTTCCGCTGATTACCTTCGCCGTCTCGACCTTCAGGTACTCCGATCTCCCTCATTTACCGTTCGATCATTGCAATAATTGTAGGATAGGTAGATTAGGATGTCATCTTCACATCCACCGTTCTGATCGGGCTCAAACACACCCGATCGGGCGCACCAGACCCACGAAGGGGTCGGGGTTCGGTCCGCCGAACCCCCGGAAGACGAACGGTCGCCGCTTCGGGCCGGGCCGGGTCGACCCGCGCCGGACCCGCTCGGGTCGGGTCCACGTCATCGCGGGTGGGACCCACCCAGCCACCTGGCAGCCTACGGGCCAGCCACGTGTCACGTGGGGCCCACACGCCGAGCCTGCATCGCTTCGGCTTCGGCCGTGGGGCCCACCAGTGCTACGTGGCCGCCTCTGGGCACCCCATGTGTCACGTGGGGCCCACAGCCCGAGCCTGCATCGGTTCGGCTTCCCCAGTGGGGTCCACCGAGCCACGTGGCAGCCTCTGGGCCCGCCACGTAGCAGTGGGGCCCACTGCCCGGGTTTACCCGCGGCGGTTCGCCTCCCAGTGGGGCCACAGTGCCACGTGGCAGCCGCTGGCACTGCCACGTGTCAAGTGGGGCCCACAGCTCAGTCACTCGAGCTGAGTCAGCACCCGTGGGACCCACAGTGCCACGTGGCAGCCTCTGACAGTGCCACGTGTCAGGTGGGCCCACTGTCCAGTCACTCGAGCTGAGTCAGCACTCGTGGGACCCACAGTGCCACGTGGCAGCCTCTGGCAGTGCCACGTGTCAGGTGGGCCCACTGTCCAGTCACCCGAGCTGAGTCAGCAGCTCGTGGGACCCATAGTGCCACGTGGCAGCCTCTGGCAGTGCCACGTGTTAGGTGGGCCCACTATCTAGTCAGCCATGCTGAGTCAGCAGCTCGTGAGGTCCACTGTGCCACGTGGCAGCCTCTGAAGGTGCCACGTGTCAGTGGGGCCCACTGTTGATTAATTAGAAATTAATTAAGTTACTGTTAGTTACTGTTTAGCCCTAATTAATTACTGTTAGTGGTTAATTAAATTAGGATTAGTACTAATTACTTTTGAACAGTAACCATAATTAAATAATTATAATTAGAGATTAATTAAGAATTAATTAACTATTAATTTAATCCTAAACAATAATTAGGATAATTAATTACTTTTGAACAGTAAAACCTAATTAATTAAATTTAATTTAATATTAATAGATAATTAAGACTAATTAAAAAGTAATTAGCACTAATTACTTTGCTACAGTAAATTAATATAATTAACTTAAAAATCAGAAATATATATAAAAAAACTTTATGAATGAACAGTAAAATAATACAATTTGAATAAATGAATAGTAAAATATTTCAAATTGTATTTTTAAATAGTAAATCTTAAAAGTTTAATAACTTTTTATAGGATGATCCAAACATAGCCAATATAGGTCTTAAAATACTCAGAAAAATATTTATGATCAAATGGCGTAATGTAAAATTTCGTTTTGGGGTACGTATAACGAGGTAGCATTTTAGGACCTCTTTAAGACCCCATAACTTTTTACCCGATTATCAAAACATAGTCAATATGGGTCTTAAAATGCTCAGGAGAGTGGCCCCATCACCGTGGCAGTATTAGTTTTCCCATTTTGACATTAGGACAAAAAGTCAACTCTAGAATTTAGAGTTGACTTTAGTGAAAAATGACCAAAATGCCCTTGGACTTCAAATGGCCATAACTTGGTCAAATTAACTCCAAATCCAAAAATTCAAGAAGCTACCTAGTTTAGAATTTCAATGTCATCATTTTCACAGAAATAATATTTAGGATTTGAATCCTAAAATTTAGGGAAATGACCAAAATACACTTAGCCTTATTTTAGTCATAACTCGGTCGTTTCTCGTCCAAATTGGACGTACTTATTGTCTATCTTCAAGTTAGACAGTAAGGAATTAGTTGGAAAAGAGAAAACTTAGTTTGGACCCCTAAATCAAAAGTTGACTTTTTGACCATTAAAGTAGGGGCAAAATGATATTTTACCTTAAAATTGGAGATTACTCAACTTTAGCCCTTAATTAAAATCTTAGAATACTAAGATTAATAATGTAATAATATTAGTACCATATAAGTAAATAAAATAAGTTATTAAATTGAATTCCAATAATTTTTCCTAAGTCTTAAGCATCCCGCCTTAAGGACCTTTCCTGAGATTAGGACTAGATTCTAGGTTAGAGTTCATTCATTTGGTAAATTGGGTTACCCTATGGGTGAAACCTTGGTTTTAGTAGTTTCTAGATATTATTTTATTTTACAACCCATTTTGATTAGTTTATATTTTAACTTTAGATTTAAGATAGGAGATTCATCCTATTAAGTTTGATTACTTAATAAGATATGCCTTAACTAGTAGATCACTTATAGTATAAAACCTAGAACTTAGGTCTTATCCAGTTTGGATTATGTGATTAAACTAATTCTCGTAGTGTTTAATCCATAATCTATAGGTGTAGAAGATCTTGATCAGATCTTAGTTAGAACGTCTAAATTCACAAAATTAGGACGTATGATTTATTTATTTAATTCATAGTCGTCTATCTGATTGATCTAGATTAGAACCTAATCAGTTCTAATTCTTTTAACTTATAAGGACGAGTTTCCAAATTACACTCGATAGTAGGAAAATGGTGATCCTGAACTTGTGTAATTTTGTAATAGTTAGAATGGTTAAGTAGAAAACAAATGATATCACCATGTGTAGTCGAGTCTCTTGCTTACTTGTTATTTGTTGCTACACATACCTTGTATTTTTGTGCCTTATATTTTCTTTGAACATATCATATAAGACATTTGATGCATAAATAAAATGTTAGGAAATTATGGAGACTCCCTAGATTCTTTATGAAAATATTAAAGTAAATAAGTGAAATGATAATGAATTGATGTGATTGAGCTGTCTCTCAGTGTTCTTTTGATCATACCGAATGTTGTCCTGGTCGTATCATGCTAGGAGTTACCCTAGCCGTATTGTGCCAGGATATTTTGGTATGATAGTTGGTGACCTAACCGTATCGAGCTAGGAGTAGCCCTAGTCGTATCGTGTTAGGGCCATATATGTGACTGTTATTGGCTTAGTTGTATCGAGCTAGGAGTAGCCCTAGCCGTATCGTGCTAAGATCTTCAGTTTCTTTTGGCGAGCTAGTGTAGCTCTTTTCTGTATGGCAGTTGATGTATTATAGTTTTATATGTAGTTGTGGTTGTTTCAGTATATTCTTTCTTTCAGTCAGCTATTTTTTTGTACTGCTTTATATATATTTAGGATGTTAGACTCTTGCTGCTATATGTATATATCACTACTGAGTTATTCATTTTTAATTGGCATATTATTTTTTATTGATCACCAGTATATTTAGGATGTAGAATTTTTCTTCCAGTATTATTCAGTTACATTTACACTCATATGTCTTTCCTTATTACTTATTATGTGAGGCATGCTTCAGCCTCTTTTATTTGCCTTGTTATACTATAGAGCATAGTCTATAGCTTGCATTTTTATTTGTGTTGCTTACTGCTCCTGTATTTGCACATCATGCTTAGAAGTAATGGGTAAAATGGTGATATTAGATAACCTTATTAAAAATTCAGCTTAAAATATACTTAGATAATTGTGTAACCAGATTTTCTCTTTTTTGGCTGGGGCCCTACATTGTGAAACCGACAATGTCAGGCTTAGAGCAGTTTGAGGAGCCTGCACCCGAGGAGGAGCCTTACTTAGAGGAGGCTGCAGCAGTTGGGGCCAGAAGATATCTAGTCATTTACTGCTTGTGAGGATGAGTGGATTTTGAACATTTATTTTGTTAAACTTTAATTAATGTAATAATACAGTTACCTGTGACTGTGTATTCAGATTTCACTATGCTACTTTTCTGAGTTATATTTCTCTTCTTATATACATTATGATGCTTGGATGTCATTTATTTATCGCTTTTACACTCTGTACTTTTACTTATATAGTGACTGCTTGATTGATTCTGAGTTAACCTTTCTCTAATCAGGTGGATTGTGGAGTTTATCCTAATCCAATGCTAAGTGAGGGGTTAACCAGAGTGACACTCCACCCTTAATCTAAACCTATTGAGGGTTAAGAGTGAGGGTCGCCATAAAGATATTTCTAAGATTAAATCCCGCGCAACCACGGATCAACCGTAGGATCTCCCCGACTGATCTAACGGCCCGGATCACTCCCGCAATCGGCCGTTATGATCCGAGAGATTCAAGCCGTTCCGCCATCTGATCGATAGATCAGACGGCATCCGAAGCACCCGGCACTGTGGATCATCGTCCCCACTCCCTCGCGCACCTGACAGGAGGATTCTCCCGTACTGCCAGCTGCCATCCTTGTCCCCCACTCGCGCCACCAGCTCAGCAAACCATTGCTAGTCTTCCCCTAATGGCTGAGGGACCCCAATTGGGCCTCGTGACCCGGCCGAGCTCGAATTGGAAATTCGAGAGCTCGGCCATGGCCCGAACCATCCGGTCCTCCCCAGCCAAATCAAGCTCTCTGGGACCTTCCCTGCACTCCCCAAAGGCTATAAATAGCCTCAGCACTCCTCTGATTGATCCTTGTTGATCGATCGAAGTCGCTTACCTTCTCCGCCATTGCCGTCTGTCGAGCTTCCTCCAAGTGATCCTAGGAGCTTCGAACTGCTGATAGTCAGCTCTCCTGGTGTTCAGGAACTGTTGTAGTGATTGGAAGCTCAGCTAAGGCCAGCCAATTCCTCAACCAGTCACCCCAAGCTCGCCTGAGAATCCAGGTACTCTCTTTGCTGGTTTCGAGCCAATGAGGCTCAAACCTTCTTCCTTTTGATGCGTATGAGTTCGTATTGTCGTCTCGAACCCAATGGTATCGATATTAAGATCTAGGTTAGCTCCAATCGATCGAATCGATCGATCGGATTGAGTTCCTTTAGGATTGCCTCGGTCGAGTAAGGACCCAGTGATCCAGACCATCTCAGACCCTCAGACTAGAGGGCTTCGATCCGCCTCACCTCCCTGATGGTGTAGGGATCGAGCCCGGGGTCTGGCATGGCCTCTGTGCGGAGAATTATCTCCCCATAGTAGCTCCAATGGAGGAGCCCTTGGGTGAGTAAGGTCTGGTCGATCCAGACTGCCTCACAGGGAGCTTCAGGTCCCATTCGATGCGTCTGACCACGGTGATCGAGTAACGATCAAGTTTTGGCCGTGCCGTGATCTGAATGCACCGGGATTTGGCGATTAGGGTTTCCTTAATCGACCCTCTCCGTCAGGATGAAAGCGCGGGGATGAAGGCTCTGTGCGGGCCGGGTCGACCCACGACTCGCGTTGTGCGACAGTGCAGGGTATCCCGGGCCCCGGTTGACCCGCACGGTTTGGAATTTGGGCCGAGCCGTTTTAATTAATATTGAATAATTGGAATTATTTTCTTTAAGAAAAATACTTCCAATATTCCAATCATAGGAAATTGATTAAATAAAAATATATAATGTATAATTTGAATAACTTTTAATTTACTAGTCCAAACTCTATGATATTATATATAAAAATGATCAGCAAAATATCAGGGACCTGAATATAAAATAAAATTGCATATTTAATGGTTGGATTTTCCATTTCTGCCTAATTACAGTAGATCTTATATAGGGTGATTTCGTAATTAAACTTAACCAAATTGCATATTTAGGGTGCCATTAGTTTTGTGGCGGCCCTGCCCCGCCGTGGTCCTGTTAACCCTTAAGTTAACATGATTACGGTGGAGGGGTCACCAAATGACAAGGTCCCCACTTAAGATTGGATTAGACACACATTCTAATCCAATTTAAATAAGGACTTTGCCATTTATTCCAGAAATAATATCACTAAATGATCATACATGAACTCAGAGTGCGGAAGCATAAAACATAACATCCATCTAATACAGTATAAATACAACAATACAGAATAAGTAAAGTACTGAAAAAGAAATATAATCTTGTATTATTACAACATTTAATGAGTTTAAAAGAACTTGAAAGAAAACTCTCAATCTCACTGGAAGAAAAAAACTAAAGCTACGGATCTTCAAGAACGGGCTCCTCCTCCAATGGCAAACTCTCCACTGGATCTGCTAAACCAACAAATTCAGAACCTACCATTATCAGTTTCATAATGGTAGGGCCCCAACCAACAAAAGAAAAACTGGTTAGACAATAAGTCTAAGTACACTTTAGGGCAGTAATTTTATTAAATTAAGAAGATATCACCATATAAACAGAACTAAGCATAATAGGTGCAGAAAAGCGTACAAAAGAACTGTAATAAGTTATAAACCATAGTTTATAACTAAACAAAAAGGAAGTAAAACATACCTCCTCCAAGTAACTGCAACAAGGACAGATAAGTAAAAGTAAAAGAAAAGTAAGAAAAGTACAACCTAAACATGCTCATGATCAAACAGATTATGCTAAGTGAAGTACAAAAGTATAAAGCTGAAACATTATTATCCTAAGTAAGCATATGAAAACAATAAGTAAAACTAGCATCCTATATAAAACACGTGCAGAAAAAGCTGTAAGTAAAACAGTGCTGAAATGCAGAATATACTAGTAAAACAGTAACTACAAACTGAAACTATATTAACTGTATAAGTCACCTGAACTGAACACTAAATCAGCAATTCTTAGCCTGATGAGCTAAGAAACTCTGAACTGAACATCACTGAAACTCTTAGCCTGATGAGCTAAGACAGAACTGAATGTAAGTGTACTTGAATTAGTATATCCATATCAGAATCCTGACTCTGTAGTCAGTAGGGCGAGAGTCTATCCATCCTATCACTCGGACTAGGCATGGCCAATAGACTATCGGACATTAAACCCTCGAAAGGTTGCCGACCCCGAACGGGTTGATCGAAGAGGTATACTAATCAAGCTACACCTTACAAACCACTTGTGAACATAATGCTGTTTATAAATAATGTTCCAAATTGACATAAGATATTTACCAAATATCTTAAGTACATAATATATGTTCAAGGTATAAGGCTCAAAATCAAGGAATGCGAAGCATCGCAAATTCAAAGTGCAAGAAACTCTATCTAGAACACAGGTGATATCCTTTGTTATCTACTTTATTCGTTCTATCTACTCTAAGTTACATAAGTTTCAGAATTATTACTTCTTATACATTCTGTAACTCAGAATCACGAATTCTACTTGTTGAAGATAGTTAGGGCTGGCCAAGTCCTAATTATAACTCAATCAAAAGACGACTATTTAGTTAAAAAGAATAAATCAGCGACCTAATTTTGTAATTTAATTCATCCCAACCACATCTTGATTAGCCAAATCAAGATGAATAGATTAAGAATTAGACTCCAGATGATGGGGTCTAATCACTTAATCTAAAGGTATAATCTAAGGGTTTAAGGTTTAGAACCCAAACTCACAGATTAGGTTAAGACAAATCCTAATGATGAATCAAATTCATTAGGATGGATTTCTATTCTTAGTTCTAAAGTTTAAAGATCAAATAATCATTTAATAAACTAAGAAAATCTATAAACTAGAAAACTCAAGGTTTCACCTAATTGAGTAACCCAATTTACTCAATAGATGAAATCTAACTTAAGATCTATTCCTAATCTTAGGAAATAAGGCTCTTAATTACTAAGAGTATCTCTCAAGTTACACATCCTAACTAATGATATAAGACCTAAGGATGGGTCTAAGAATAATTAAAGAAGAAGAATCTCACTTAGGAATTTTCTTTACTAAACAAATTCTGATATTTTAATCAAGACCTAATTTAGACTTAAATTTGATTAATTTCAACTATGAATCATTCTATTTTCTGATTTTAATGATTTGGAAATTGAATTTAGGGCTTTAAAAGGCTAAACCCTAAATTTGGGCAAAATAACCATTTTGCCCCTCCTTAAGCGTTCAAAAGATCAAATTTTGATCTAGGGCTTAAATTCTGAAATTTTCTTTTGGAAAGGATTTCTTACTGTCTAATATAAGATTAGATAGTAACTAAGTTAATTTTGGGTGATTATTAAGCCATATGAGATCAAATAGTGAATCTGACTCATAAGGGCAATTTAGTAATTTGATTAAGTGAAAGTTAAATTTTCTTTCAGTTTAATGTTCTTTACTGCCTAAGCTTTTCATAGAACCTAAATTTGTTGAAATCTGATAAGTATTGGCCAAGTTATGGCCAATACAAGATCTTGGATTTAAGGGTTAATTAAGGAATTCTTAATTATAGGTCAAAAATTCTAACTTTGCCAATTAGTGTCCAAATTAAGCAAAATCAGTGGCTATGAATTACAAATAGCACACTGATCATAATGACATGTGGTAGACTCAATTTGGACCTAATTTGACTAAGTTAAGACTTAATTAGGGTTTAAGGTGATTAGTGAGTGTTTAATAAAATTAATTACTTAAACACTAATCTAACCTTATAGATTGATTCTAAATGGTTCTAGGAGTCCTCTAAAGTTTAAATCTCTCAAATTGAATTACTAGATTTGCTATTATTTACTAATCAAGATTTAGAGCAATTAAGAGTGATTAGCAAATCTAACCGTTGGATCTAAAATATTTTTACATATTATTGATAATTAAGTTCTTCTGATTTAAATGGACCTATGGATCATTAAATTTGGAGCTCAATTGACCAAGTTATGGTCAATTAAAGTTCTAGGGTTAATTAACCTAATTAGGGTTTGGTCCTAAATGTGATTAGGCAAACACTAATCCAAGTAGCAAGATAAATACTATCAAATTAATCCTTAGGATTTTCTGATCACTTTAAGACCCATATTGGGTATGTTTGGATCATTGGTTACAAAGTTATGAGCTAAGTAAGGTTTGTAACACTTAATTTAAATCAAATTAATCATTTGAAAATTCACTTTGCAAAATATTCATCCTACAGCAAAAATTTTGGCATCAATAAATTTCTCATATTTTTCTGATTAATTTAATATATTTATTTGTATAATTTGGATAAATATTTTAGGAGTTATTTAGGTTTAAAGTTTAGTATTAAATTAATTAATTATTATTGATTTAATTGAAATAATATAACTGTGATATTTATAAATATATAATTATATTCAATTTTAATTATTTAATATATATCTGTATTAATATATGCTATGATTTTATTAATTAAAAACAGGACACGTGGCGCAAGTTTACTGGCTGAACGGCAGACGGTGGGCCCACCATTGCCACGTGGCGCAACGCAAGTTGCTGAACGTTGACCGGCGGGTCCCACACCTTCAGACGGACGAGACAACACTGATCCAACGCCACGCGTCGACGCGGGATTCGCCAGCGCCTGCCAGATGGGTCCCACGCCTTCAGACGAGGAGACAGCGTGCGTTACACGCTGTGGGCCCCACGCATCCACGCGGCCTTCCTGGATGCCGACACGTGGGGAGGCGGGGGACTTTGGATGCGTGATCCCGGGCCGGTTCTGTCACGGGATGGGTTGGACCGGTCTGGTCTGGACCGGTTCGAGTACTGTAGATCACCCCCGTCGGAGGCACAAACCCTAGATTCTACTGTAGGGAGTTGGCAAAATTCGGCGGAAATAGGCTCGATCGACATGATCCAAACCGGTAGATGCTTAATCAATATCATGAAATAGGAAAACGAAATTGAAATCTTGCAGATTATTAACGCATTTAGGAAGATTGGAAGTACCTGAAGTCAAGGTGGAATGGTGCGACATCTAACCGAGAGTGCTTCCAACGATCACAGGAACTAAAACAATTGATATTATTGATCGATTCGAGCCTAAATGGGGAGTAAAGAGCGGTGGGTGCCATTCGTGGCGATCGGCGAAGGCCGCGTGTCTGCGTTTTGGACACGCGGATTAGGGCATTTAGGAAGACGCAGATCTGCCGTCTGATCTTAGATCAGACGGCACCGATTTAATCACGCGGATTAACGGTTCAAGGTGACGCCATAATGATCTTTAGATGGCGCAAAAATATGAATCTGACGGCGCCGTCTGGAATTTAATTAATTAAATAATAATTAATTTATTTTAACCAAATTTTATTAATTAGAATTAGTGTATTTAATGCATCCAAAAAAATCTAGATAAATTACCCCTAGCTAATTGAGGGGTAAGGAACGCAACGGCACTCTCAGATTTTTGTTTCGACGAGTATTTAATTATTTGATTATTCTGGGTATTTAAATAATATTAAAATATTCGACGAAAAATCAACGACTTCCAATTGCCTCCAAAATTTCACCCATAGCTAATTTGGGTGTTCTGAACGCAATGGTGAAGTCAGATTTTCAATCTGAGGTCTAGATAAAAAGTCAAATTTCCAGGTTTTGGGATTTTCCAGAATTCCTTTTTTGACTTTGTTGACTTCTTGGTTTGACCTAGGTTTCAAAGGTGAATTCCAAATCACTTGATTAGTGACTTAGAATCTTAATTAAGACTTAAATTAGTCTTAATTGAACAAAGTAACAACCTGGGTTGTTACAAGTTTACTTATGATGAGTAGAATGCATATGCTAGAAGAATTATTTTTTGAGTTTTGTATTTTAAATTATGCCTTAATCTTGTTAAATTATGATTTGTAAAAATTAGGGTTTATACTTATTGGATCTTAATAAACTTATGCTCTGATTAATTGTATTAATGAATAGAACTTGTGTGCCAAGTTGCATGAAATTTTGATGGTTGGATTTATATTTGTGTGCTAATTCTTTTTGGATTTGATTAGGGTTTGATTAGCACTAAGTATTTCTTATTTTATAAAATTTGCTTATTTACTTGATTCATATCAGTAAGCTTGAGGTATTGAAATCATGCAATCAAATTATTAAGTTTAAATTGAACAAACCTAAAGTTGAAAACCTTAAATACCTTAATTAACTTAAGAAATCTTAAGACTTGGATCAAGTTTTTAAGACTTGATCTAGGTCTGAGATTGCCACCAATAATACATAATCAACTCACTGATTTGACATTGATCATTAATCAAACTCATGATCTTAATTAAAGAAGAATAGTGGTCCAACCATAACCTACTTAATTAAGGTCCAAATACTTAAGAACCTTAACTTAGTTAACTTGATATAAGACTATGAACTTGACATTCTCCAATAATGCATCTGATTTGATATTGATTCTAAACATTTGAATTAGATAAATTAAGGTTAACAATAGTCCTATGTGACTTCTCAATCTAAATAAACTTTAAGATCCTTAATTTGCTCCTAATTAATATTATTAGTATAAAAGATTAATAAAACCATCTGATTTAATAAGTGATCTTAAATTTTAATAATATCTTGGATTTAAATCCCTTAGCCCTAAATCAAGGTGTGATCAGATGGCTTAATCATCTGATCTGATCATCCTAAACCTAAGTATAGAATAGAAGCAAAAAAATGTTAATATTAGAAGTTAGGATGGGAGGTCTTAAGCATTTCTTCATAAGATCATCCTGGAAATATTTAAAAGACCTAAAATACATCTACCTTGAGGTAGGAGATCCTTGTATGATTCATTGAGGTAGAAGTTTAGATGACCTTTGAAACCTTGGAAATTGATCTTAACCCCTTGTGGTAGAATTCATCTAAGACCTTAGAGTGACACTTCTCATTGTGGTAGAATCCATATTGGGTGATCCTTGATCAGAATTTAGTGAAACCTTATATAGGTCTCACCCATTTAGTATAAGTATTACTAGTTCTGATAATTCCTTGATCTATTAAGTAGTCTTGCTAGAACTCTAATCATTGGGTGATTTAGTATAGTATACCCATAGTACTGGTTCTCCAGCAATATTCAGGATTGGTTGATTCATTCTAATAAAGACTTATGAGCAGGTTCTATCCTACGGGATTAGACGAATACAATCTCATTAAAATAAATCATTCAAACCTAAGAGTGTATTAAATGGGCACCCATTCCTTACTTTGATTGAAATATAAGTTGCCAATGGGCAATGCCTCCTAGCGAAGATCGCTTCAATAGGTGTGGCTCAAACAAACTAAGTAATGAGACTTACCTTCCTTAAAATATTGAGTATGATTGTGAGTAGAGCAACTTAATACTTAGCTTGAGATACAAAATCACCATCGGGTGATGCCTCCTAATGAAGACCGCCTTGTTAGGGTGGCTTAATCAAGCTAAGTGACAAAGGCTACTTTTCTTGCAATGTACTGAATATGTGTATACAAACACCCCATTTAGTGATCTTTATATAAATATGCAACTTTAATTAATCATCGATCTAGAAGTTAGGAGTCATAATCCTTTTAGAAGGATTCTGCACAGTGGGGACTTAGAATTCATTATCGTTTCTTACTAAATTCTTCATTGATTTCTGGGTTTCACTCACTCAGCATAGCATCATGAGCATAAGCATAAACATGAAACTGACTCATCCCTTCTGTTGTGACACATGGGTATCAGTGATATAGTATGGGTTACGAAATTTTACATACACACACTGAGGAAGGGCAGGGTGCATTTGCGTCACCACAATGACTTCCTAACTAGTGTGTGTACATTGGGCCGTACTACTCATAATCTTTCAGTGATAATTCTGTGATGTGTCGTGGTGTAACATATTTGCGTGCATCATTCCAGTGACATATAGTATAGCATATGGCATTCTCTTTTCCCTTATTTCCTTAGTATTTATGTATCATTTACTTTTAGTTTTCATTGTTGCGATAGTTTTGCTTTACTTAGTCTTTACTGCCTTACTTACTCAGCATTTACCATTTTTCTTACATAGTGCTTTTCCTCAGTTTTTTTTTCTATAGTTAGTTGTGATGTGTTAGACTTCTTGTCTAACACGGGGTGCTTTTGGGATTCGACAATTTGCTAGATCCTGAGCAGTTTGTGGAGACATGTCAGGAGGACGTACTGGAGATCTAGGAGGAGTATGTAGAGCAGTAGTGGATCGGACATCTACCTTTATTTTTAGCTTTATTTCAGTACTACAGTAGACTTTATATATTTCTGCATTTAAAACCGTCTGTAATAAATTCTGGATGTATCTTTTACTTTCTTTTTCTGAGATGAATGTTTACTACTGCTTGTGATGAATGTATTCTGGATGTATTGTTTTTAGCTTCTGCACCCTGTTATACTAGTATACTTAGTATTGTAATGTAGCCAGCATACTGGAAATACTGATACATTGATGACGTATATTGGATCATCACTCGTTCTTTAAATTCAATATATGTGTTAGTCTAATACTTAAGGTAAGTACTCTACCCTTATTTTAAGTATTGGCTCTCGATCCTACTCTTAGGATCGAGTCAGCAGTCTTCAGCATGGCTCAGTCTTAGACTCGCCTTTTCGGGAAGATGGTTTTTTGCTTGTATACCCGTCCTCCCGAGTAGTGCACCGCTCCGTCGCCTAACAAATATATTACTTGTCTTTTGCGTGCGCAGCGACGGGACGGGGCGCTTACACCTCTCCTCTTCCCCTCCCGACCGAGCAGTAGCTCTCATCTTCTCCTCTCGACCGAGCAGTAGCCAAATCTTCTCCTCCCGATCGAGCAGCACCTCTCTTGGCCAGGCTCTCCTTCTCCATCGTCGACCGAGCTGCAGCTCTCTTCATCGTTCGAGCTCCTCTTTCCCTTGACCGACTAGTAGCAGCCGCTGATCTAGCAACTTGATGTCCTCTCGACTGAGTGCCGATCCTCCTTAGCCCGATCGATGCTCGCTTCAAGCGTCGATGCTCCTTTCTAGCCGCAGCAACCCTCTCGTTCGTTGGCAAGGTGTTTAAATCCCTATAAATCTGAATTTGATGAATCTAACCATTGTTGGTAATTTATCAATTTATTACTTGTGCAATTAGTATTCATTAGCTCTATGGATCTACTTTTATTTGCATGAATTGTCTTTCCCATCAAGTATATGCATAAAAGTATTTATACTTACATACAAATATATATATATATATATATATATATATATATATATATATATATATATATATATATATATATATATAAATTGTAGTGCACTTTAATTTCAGAATAATAATATCAAACCCATCCTTTAGCCATTTCAAATGAGCAACCAAAGATGACTGTTGATTTGATATCACCCCAAAACGAACGATACAAACTCCTAAGATGATAAAATATAGCAAAATTTAATTAATACAAAGTACAAAATGCTTGCTCCCAAACCCTGTTACTATATATATATATATATATATAACGCCGATATTTATAAAATTAATACATGGTGATTATTTTGTAAGAATTAAAATGCAGTGTTGAGAGTTTTGTTCATCTTAATGTTGCAGCTATTATTATTTGTTCTTTTTATGTAAACAGATTAAGGAGTATTAATCTTCATTTTTATAATGCAAAATTAATTAGTGGTTTGCTTAAGATTGGGTAATAACCTTTCTATTGCTCTGCATAGAAATTATAGTCATGTCTCGCATGTACAAAGTTCAAATCAAATTTGAGTTTGAGTCATACATACGCATATTGTGCTTTAAAAAAAAAGTCTAATTCTTAGTCTACCACCTTATTTGTTGTATACATTGAACAATGACAATGAACCATCTGCTTATTACTTTCATTAAATTATCATTTTATATTTCTCAAATTTTATTTTGATAATTTATTTTCAAATTTTTATATTCAATTATGTTAAAACAAAACTATTTTGAACAAGGACATTTTTCTGAGATTTTCATTTCCACTTAAGTTATATTGCTTGCTCATTAGAATGGATCAACTCTCATATTAATTGGATTGAGATCTAATATTAATGTTTTATTATTCATGAAGTAATACTCGTTGTTGTGATTCAATGATTCTTTTGAGTTCATTCTTAGGAATCACATCCTTGTAATTCCACATTCCTCGAGAAATTAATTGTTATTAATTATTACACTCCATCTTGTAGATTCTATCTCTAGGCTATTATAGCTTAATCTTCTATCATATGTGCTGGAGGAAGAATTAAATGAAATCCATGTTTGTTTAGGAGCAAAAAAAAGTATCAAAGAGTCTGATATAGATGTTCATCGCCCAATTATTTCAGGTGTTGCGATTGTCATCTCACTCCAACCAATCGCCTTAAAGGTACGTTACGTACTTAGAACTTTATTGAGTTTTGTATTCATTTAATTATGTTATTTTATTGAGCTCTATGTACAGTGCGTACACCATTTGCATGGATCTTAGCATCATTAGGGATTTGATTGTTATTTGAAAACCATGACATTAGGGTATAGGAACTCTTGCTAACTAATTAGTAATCATTACCTTGGTTGAAAATTGTAAATTATGCAGACATGAATTAGAACCTAGAGTCAAAACTAAAATACTTCCTTATGATCCTCACTTCACCTTAGGATCTTTTCCTTAAGATTAGGAATAGACGCTATATTAGATTTCATTCATTGAATAAGTGATTTATTCAATGAATGGAACCTTGGTTTTATTAGTTTCAAGACTGTTATAACTTATTTTAATTAGTTTATCTTTTAACATTAGATTCAGGATATGCGAATCATCCTACTAAGTTTGATTTGCTCAATAGGATTAACTTAATCAATAGATCACTATTAAACAGAAACCTAGATCTTAGGTCTTATCCTTTTGGATTATGTGATTAAGCTCAATCTCGTGGGTGTTTAATCTATAATCTATAGTTTAATAGTTTTGACTAGATCTTAGTATAAAACATCTAAAATCATTAATTAGGTCATGATGATTTATTATTTAACTTTTACAGTTGACTTTGATTCAGCATATTAGGACTTAGCTAGTCATAATATTTTGTAACTTAGAAGGATAAATTTTGAGTTACACTCGATAGTAGGAAAATGGTGATCCTGAACTTGTGTAACTTGGGATAGTTATAATGGATAATAGAAAACAATAATATCACCATATTAGAAGAGTTCATTGCTTACTTTTTGATATTTTTGTTGCTACGCATTCCTTGCTTTTGTGCTTACTTCCTTGGACATATCATATAAGAAAATTTTGTGCATGAAATGAACACTTAGAATAATTAGGATAACAGTTGCCTTTGGGTTCAGTATACTTAGTAGATTCGGGCGCCCATTTACCCTAATGGACAGGGGTAAGGAGTAATAAGGATGCTTAACATTATTCAGGGAGGAGTGTGTGTTAAGCTTGGAACTCGTACAATCTTGCAGACGTGCTTGACTCATCAGTTGTTTCTGGATGTGTCCACAGAAATAAAGTAAAATAACTAAAAGATTTTGCATGTGTGATTACTACCTCCTCAGTTCTGCTGTTGGATTCTATCTACCATAGCCTAGAAAGGCTATGGGAATTTTTGTCTGCCCAAGCCCAAAAAAGCTTGGGGATTTCATCGGCCCAAGGCCATCTTTATGATATGGCAGTCTTTACATACCTGATTCAGTTTTAGCTTACTGTATACTGTGTTTTGATGCATATTTCAGTCAGCTGCTTTTCTTACTTACCTGCTTAGTTGTATGTATTATAGGATGCTAGACTTTTCTACTTATTATATATATCATTTCATATTTCTATTTTTAATTAGTATATATTATATGATCATCAGCATATTTAGGATTAGATCTTACTATCAGTACTTTTACTTACTGCACTATTTATATGTATATGCTCATTTCTTGCTTAGTTGTTAAGGTATACTTTTGCCTCATTTGTTATTTAATTATAAATGTTATATTTATAACTATCCATGTTCTTGTTACGCTTACTGCTCATACTACTTAGTTACTTTTTATTGTACTTAAGTTAAAATGGTGATATTATAACACATGTAAATATTTAGCTTAAATGTGTAACTTAGACTTATTAAAGTCTAACCAGATTTTCTTTTTTTAGCTGTGCCCTATCATATATGTACATATGGTAGATCAGGAGTATAGGTCAGATCCAATGCTTGAGGACTTAGCTGCTAGCAGGTTAAAGTAAAGTGCAGCTCATTGAAGAGATATGCTTCATGTTCTTGGCCTGCATTTAGTAAAAGTGTAATAACTAAATTTTCATATTCTTACTATTCTGCATTTGATGTATTGTATGTGAATGAACTAAATGTGGACTGTGTCTGGATACCTCCTCTTTACTTATTTTTGTATGCTATACTATATGTATGTTTCTGTTGGATCTTGCTCAGATCTTGATTAGTATCACGAATATGTTTTAGTTTAATGTCCGTGGTACTAATGACGACCACCTCTTAAACTGTAAATACCAAAAATCTTGTTTCTAATTATTTATTAATATTTAAATAATTTAATCTCAGATTGAAAATCTGACTTCACCATTGCGTTCACCACCCCCAAATTAGGTAGGGGTGAAGTTTTGAAGGCATATGGAAGTCGTTAAATTTTCGATGAATATTTTAATATTATTTAAATACCTGAAAATTTGAATAAATAAATACTCATCGGATCAAAAATCCGATTGCGTTGTTGGGGTTCAGAACTCTCTCAATTAGCTAGGGGTAATTTAGTTGGGAATTTTTGGATGCATTTAGATATTTAAAATTTATTAATAAATTGATATAAATTATTAAAATAATAATATTGTACTTAACGGCGCTGTTGCAGTTACCCTAACGCGTCGCCCTAATCTAAAGTTTTAGCCGTTTGACCTACGGATCCCTCGGACGCCTGATCATTCGATCAAACGGCCGAGAGCTTTCGTCTTCACGAAAGGCACGCGGCAAGAAAGCTCGACGTGCGGCATCCCGATCTTTTGCCAGCGAGCCAATGATCGTTATCCACCGCTTTAATCACCTCTATAACACTTCGTTTTCATCTCATCAACTAAATGCTTTGATTTATCCTAAAAGAGAACTACATATTTGAACCTTCATTCTAAACCGTTCATTTGAGGTACGCTTCCATTTCCCGATCTTAAACCATTTCATAATTTTTCAATTACGATTACTTATTCTGATCGATTGATTGTCCATTTATCGGGTTCGATTGACTTGATCGAACCCAGATTTATCTGAATTCCAAAATGATCCACAGTGCTCCACAGTTACGCTGAGCATCGTCCGCAATTAAGCATCTAGGGTTAGCTTTTGTAGCAAGCGCTGGTCACCTCCGGTAACGTGCTGGGTGTCGATCGAAAGGTCTCTCCGAGACCTTTCGATCGACATATGGGCTGAGCCCCTCCGGCTCTATTTTGCCATCCAAAATTCATGACCTAGTAGCCCGTCACGGTGACGAAGGAGAAGGAAGTCGAATCGCCTCGGGCCGAGTCGGGCCAACCTGACCCATGCGCTTCGAAAACCACACGATTTTGTGCGGGACACGTGGCGTGATATCGGCGGCTGTTCGACTGAGGTGGGACCCACCTCAGTATTAGCCAAATCAGAGCTGTCTCATTAGAGACAGCAGTGGGCCCCACTCGGCTGAACTAGCGTATTGCTGGACGCCACGTGTCCTCTGTGGCCCCCACCTGCAGAAAAAAAAATAAAAGTGAATTAATAACAAATTATACAGAAATAATTAATACTAAAATTAAAACTTTTAATAAAGAAATATTTAAATTTTTACATATTAATAATAATATAATTAATAGCAAAATATTAAAATTCATAACTCCTAAAATATTTATCCAAATTATAAAATTAAATATATTAAATTAATCAACAAAAATCAAGGAATATTTTAATAATATCCAAATTTCAGTAAGATTAATATTTTGTATAGTAATATTTTAGGTTATTAAATAAATCAAAATATGATACAAATAATTAATTAATCATAACTTTTAATCCATTAATCCAAACATACCCAATATAGGTCTTAAAATACTCAAAAAAACCTAAGGAATAATTTAGAAGTATTAATTTTGCTATTTGGATTAAAATTAAACTAATAACAATTAGGACCTAACCCTAATTAAGCCTTTAACCATAGAAACTTCAAATAGCCATAAGTAAGTCAATTTAGCTCCAAATTAAGTAATCAAAATATTCATTTAGATCAGAAAATCCTAATTTACAATAAACTGCAAAAATATTTAGGATCCAATGGTTAGATCTCCTAATTAACCCTAATCACTCTAAAATTTGATTAGTGAATATTAGCAAATCTAATAATCCAAATTAAGTGATTTCAGTTTTAGATAACTCATAAAGTAAATAAGAACCTAAATATATAATTAGTTTAATAATTTTTAACTAAATTCACTAATCACTCATTAATCATATTAAACCTTAATTATTAAACCTATAATTTATATTGACTATAACTTAGCCTATTTATATCAGAATTTGATAATTTTGGATTCTATAGAAATCTTAAGACATAATCTACAATAAACTAACAAAAATTTTATATTTCATTAAGGGTAAAATTACTAACATGCCCTTATAAGGTCAAATTCCCAATTTGACCTTATAAGGCATAAATAATTATGTAACTTAATAAAAAAATAATTCAAATAAATCAAAATAGTCATTTTATAAACCTAATATTACAAATCATAATAAAAACAAATTTAATTATTTTGGCAGATCAAAGAAATTGAATTGGTTGATATTTTATCAAAACAGTCAGGTACGCAAATTTACTTATAAGTTTCATTTCAGTATTCTTATTTTTGAGCCATTTTCCATTTGAGTATTATTTACACTGCTTACCACTTTTTAACTTACAAAAGAATGATATCAAATAGCATGTAACAAAAATAATGAAACATGGTATATATATTTTGTGGTGTTTGTCTTTGGAGGGTGGAACACAACACTGAGAATCTGTACAGATTGGGCCTGCTGGCAGCCCCTGGGAGTTATATGTAGGGATTTAGTCTCTTATAGGAAGTAGGCAAATCCAGATGAAAGACACACCATCAGTTCCTATTTTGAGTAAGCTATCGACGGGTGGCGAGATAAGCTTCATACAGGTTATGCCTATGGGTTTACCCATTTGGGCTCAGGAGTCTACGGACCCGACATATTGTTACAAATGCTTTTGATAAAATTTATTTCATGCTATTCATATTTATTAATTTTCACAGCTAACTTGTAGGGCAGAAATTGAATTTGGAAAATTGCTTTATTTTATATGCAGACTTTCAGTCATTTTCATACTTGATTCATGCCTATCATAGGATGCTAGATTTATTCTTATAAGAATGATTTGCGTACTCCTACCTGACTGGTAACTGTATTTTATTTTGTAAAAAGATAAATTATTGTAAAATTTCATATATGTTTGGCTCTATCTGTATAAATGGACTTTGGACTTTTATTATGTCCTTTTTATATAAAAATATATATTTACATTGTGATAAATTGTTCTTTAAAGACTCTTGAATTTTGATCCCCGGTCACCACATAAAGTTAGTTGATTAAGGGGCGACTGCCACAGGGAAGGCCACAAATTCAAATCTTTTTGCCTTCCCACAACTGTTTAACTCCAAATATAATTAATACTTTCATTTTCAAGAGGAATAACAGAATAATTTAAGAGCAATCCATTAAAGAAAAGGAGTTGAAAGGTTGGACAAGAGCTGGAGGCTGCACTATAAAAACAAAAAAGAAAGACTTATAGAGGGTTTCCCTCTTTAACATTCATAGTTCCAAAAATTTAGAAGCTGCTGGAGGAGAGAAAGGAGAACCCTGCCCAAGGAAGGAGAAGAGGACCATCAAGGCGAGACGGGAAATAAAACTCAAGAAGCTGGAAAGAAAAAAAAGTTGGAGAACAAGAAAAAATTCGGAGAACGCTAAAGGCTATTCATAGTATTTTTTCTTAAACTTCTTTTTTTTCTCTACTATAGAACCATGCAAAGGTTCATGTCATTGTACTTTATTTTATGTATCTCATTTGTAATGGAAGGCTAAACTTCTCTTGGGGAGGGTTGGGCCAATTATATGCTAAGTTATGGGATGAAGTGGTGCTTGTATTGATTGTTCTCAATGAATAAAATCTTTATCTTATTGATTTAGATATGAGTTTTGTAAATACATGCTGTGTGGATGAACGTTTTAATCTTAAATTAATGGTTAAAGAATGAGTAAAATATTGAGTCAATAAATCACATCAAGGTTTAGGGAATGCACATAAAGGTTCTCGTCACAAACTTATGTTTGCTGAGCGAGGATTCTCTGTGTAAACATCCTAAAATTGATATGATGAGTTAACTTAACCCTTTTCAAGCTCCATAGCCTACTAATTGGCGTAAAGCTAGGAATACGTGCATTAGTGCTTAGAGCCCAGTGATAAGCTCTTGAGCCTAATTGAACTATTTTTTGAGCTCATTTGAGAGATTGATGCATGTGAGCCAAGAGCTACCGATTATGCTCCGTAGCTCAGCATACGTTAAATGAAGAAGAGGAATAATTGCATGATTGTGGATGAATGTGACATAATCCATATAGCATAATAATTCACTTCCTTAGCTAAACTGCGCATGTTGCACGTGATGCTAATCGAGTGGAATCAACTTTATGTGATCGCTAAATTAAAAATCATTATTTAGCAACTCAGACGTAAGGAATCGAATTTAACTTTTTTCGATCACCCAAGGGTCAATGTACCAAGATTGAACCTTCGTGAGTTCATCTTATGCACTAGATATGAAATAATTGGAATTAGAGGACCAATCTAAGGAATGCTATTTTCACTTGATTATAATTTTGCATGTAAACAAGCTCATTAAAAGTTGATAAAATTAAGTACTTGCACCAATCACATAACAATTATGTAATGATAACTCAAAAATCTCAAAATATCAATAGTCTAAACATTATTAAAAACAAATATACCTTAGTAACAAAACATTTCATCTCTGTGGATAATTAATCTCGGAACTCACATTCCAATTATTACTTCAGACCGCGTACACTTGTGTGCAAGCGCAGACGTGTATTCACAGTCTGTCATATTCCAAACATAAGAATCCCACGATACGTGCAAGGAAGTTTTCCAACCTTAAATCCCAATTTATATGTGAACTCTTTCAAGTTAGAGGAAACTTTACAATTTAAGAAAAGTATGAATTTGCTACCATTAATCTTGAGACCCGAATCAGCAAGAGACCTTAGTAAGTCTAATTTAAGGATGAGATTATAACCCATTCTTTTTCTATTAATGTTATGAAATATTTCTTGAGCGGCAAGAATATTCTCTTGAATCTATCTTCCCAGAGTAAAATCAGATTGATTTGGCTTAATAATGCGTGGAAGAAGAATTATAATTATGTTGGCAATAATTTTAGAGATATAGATATATATATATATATATATATATATATATAATATTTAAACATACAATCAAAATCTAGTAAAAAATTTATTCACCCATTTGATTTCATATCAAACATTAGTCTTCCAAAAATTTTTTTTACTTTACACACATGCCAAACAATTCTTAAAAATGTATACAACAACCAATTATCTTACATACATTCAATTTTTCATTTTAGTAAAAAAAAACCAAAAGAAAAATGTTTTCACATACGACGACAAAGAGCCGGAAGGAGAAAAGTAACACAACGGGGAAAGAGGAGAGAGAGAGAGAGATAGAGAGAGAGAGACAAAGGAACATCAAAAAAATAACATTACTAAAAAAATAATATTTCTTTTTTGCATATTTAGATTTAAATATTTATTTATATAAATTTTGTATAGTTAAATATATTTAAATAATTTATTATCTTAAATAAGTAAAATAATTATGTTTGTAAATAGTGTAGTTGGAGCTGCGAGCGCTTTGAACACACTCAATGTGATTGCGGTACAATGTAACGCAGAATGACAAAGTGATGGCTAATTGAGGGTTAAGTTAAACATTTGTCTAATGAAAATATTTTAGGTGTTAACTTTGATTAGCCGCATCAACAGGGTCGCTTATCGAGACCGTCCTCTTTCACCCTTTATAAACGATGCCTTCCCTCCTAAAGTCCACCCTGGTCCTGTGCGCCGCCGGGAGTGTCCGTAGGGTTTCCGTTCTCGCACAGAAAGTATCTCCCCGTGAGAATTGATCCGCAAAGCTCTTCTACTCCAATTGTAGATAGGTAGGAGATGTGCTTTAGAAGTGATTAGGGATTAGTGGAATAACCTTTACTCGTTTGCAGGTCTGGTAGGTCGTAGAAAAGGAAAGAAACCCATGGAGTCTGCCAAGGCGAAGCTGGCCGCCGCTAACGGCGGGGATGTGGAGGAAGACGAGGTTGAAGAGATAGAGGAGGAGATCGAGGAGGAAGAGGAGGAGGAGGAGGAGGAAGAAGAAGAGAAGAGGAGGAAATAGATGAGGTAGAGGAGGAAGAGTGTGGAGACGGAGGGAGCAGGAGAAAGGATTGAGCCTCCGGGAAAGATGATAGATAACGTAGATAGTGCAGACAAGGAGATAAAGCAACAGATTAGCGGTTCTTCTTCTTCAGGGTAGTAGTTTAGTCTTAGGATTTTATTCGTTTTTGCTAGATCAATTTTTCTAGATTGTGGGTTAGCGGTTGGTCGGGCCAATTTCTGGCCTATTTGATTGCCGCGGAGAGATGAGGAAGTGTAGATAACCGTGTTTCTTTCTTCTTTGGTAGAAAAATCTTCGTCGGCGGCGTTGCTTGGGACACAACTGAAGGTAAGGGCTGCTGATCCACTGTGACATTTTTATTTCTTTTTGACTATATTTAGATGTTTTCCATGTTTAAATTATTTCTTGATTTCTTCTCATTCAATTGTTTTTAGTGGAAGCGACATGTTTGCAGCATGCCCTGCCTGCTTTGCGCGTGAAATTTGTGATAAAGTTGTTTAATCACTGAACTAGCTATTTCCTAGTATTCTTTGAAACATGTTTAGAGTGGCTACTTTTGGTTAGCCTGGTGCTATTTCTTCTGTTTTTATCCGCTTTATATATATATATATTCTTACATTAACCTGTTTTCAGATTTAATTGGTTTTTTAGGTGTAATTTGTTATTTACTTTATTGTTATTGGGATTATGTCAGGTGTAATTTGTATGCTAATTTTGCAGTCTTCTTAAAAACATTGAGGCTATATTCTGTGCTAGCTTGGCTGTTGTCTTTTTCCTTGTACCATTTGTCAAAGCTTGAAGGGTTGAGAATTTTTTGAATCAAATTTTTAGTGAATATCAAGACTTGTTATTGTCCAAATGTGTTTAATTTTCTATAAATATATGCGCTTGCATTTGTTATCTAATTTGTGAGATAATCAAACTGCAAGCTCATGGTAAACCGTCATTAATGTCCAATGGAATATTTTCTATAGAGTTTTTCTAAGTTTTGGCTTCTTGGCCAATCTAGCCCATGTTATATAGAACTTTTTTGACAATTGCTGGTTTCCCATCATTCTTAGTGGGATCAAATAGGGCTTTATCAAATCCACTTCAGGGTTCAGTCAAGGTATTTTGTTTTCCTCAGCTTTTTTTCTTTGCCATAAATTGTATCTCAAGAAATTCACTCAACTCATTATTACGATTCCAGCAGTAATGATGTTTAAATTTAAAAGTTGAACCCTTATATCCATGTATCATTTGTAGTGGATATACTATTTCTTTTCTCAATGAAAGCTGCTGGAGTATCTCAAATTTCTTCTAGTTTTTTATCATACTCAAAATAAATTTTGCCTCTAAACACTATGGAATGCTTTTTGTGAACATTCTTAAAATTCCTCTTGCAAGCAAAAATTGTCGTTCCTGTAATCCACATTCTTCAGTTTGTCTGCATCGTGTGGACATATCTTGGTGGTTCAATTTATTAAGGCATATGCAAATTCTGCTTATTTCGGATGCCTCGTCAAAAAATAAAAAAAAGCCATCTACATGCTTCAGTTTGTCTGCATCGATAGGACGTATCTTGGTGGTTTTATAAGGCATATGCAAATCTGCTTCCTATGAATTCAATCAGCAACCTTAAGCTAGGAGAATTGCCTTTTTTCAAAATACTCTCACAGTCACCCCCCTCTACATTATTGCAACATTCCACTTAAACCTGTCAACAATCTTGAACTGATCTTCACAATATCTTAATTAGGCACTCAAAAGGAAATTAAAAAATACATTAGTGCTCTTAGAATTATATTGCTTCCCCAAGAAGTTTTGTTATCTGACTGCAAATCACTTAAAGCTTGGGCTGCTGTATCAAAAATTAAACATGATGGACTAGAAATGGGAATTCCGTATGTGCCAAGACAAAGTCAAATATTTTTGGAACTTTCTGCCTCTCACCTCTTAACCATATCAAAAGACTCTGGTTTTGCTCCACTCGGTGATTCAGGCAGAGAATGCCATTAGTGGGAACATTAGGGCAGGAAACTCTCTTTATAGTTTGATCTCTTGTTTTTTCCTTTCTGTCTTTGCACTTGCTGTATAGCTTCACATACAAAAGGCAAGGTTCAGTTTTTCTTAAGGAATCAATTGGACATTATCAAGCTCTATGCAATGCTCCTTTATCATGCTGCTGATTAGAGTTTAAACACTCAGATTCATAATATACGGATCCAGACATTAAATCATTTTGTGCCATTAGTTGTTTGAAGACCAAATCCATCTATATGGAAGTTTATTTTACCCACTAATTATTTTTACAGGTTCCCTATTACTTTTTATGGCAGTCTATCATTTTCACTATAATATCTATTTCTTTGGAGACTCGTTAATTCTTTTAACCAGTGGACCAATCATCCAGACTAATTGGATCTCTTTAGCTTTCAAATATCTGTGTTTCTTTCTGGTTGAGTTTATCCCACATCAATTTTGCTAAGGGTTTATTCCTGATCAAGTTTGAAGACATTTTTTATTAGATTTTAATTCAACCGTTTCTCAAGTTTCCAATATTGTACGCTAAAATATGAATATACTCAGCAAACTATCTCACCCAAGGGCATGCTAGGAGCTTTTTTCTTCTGCTATTCCTTAACTATCAGACCATATGGAAGGTCAGAAATTCAGCAAGACACCAAGACTTTGTTAGCATTTAAAAGCATTAAAAAATTGGGATATTGGCTCAAGTTGTTTACAATTGCTCCACTATTCAAGCACAAGTACATTAAAGCCAACTATTGGCTTTATATATTTCAAAAACCAGAGAGAAAGCAGAGTTCCATTGAGCTTGCATTGTGAAATGGATTAATTCGAACTGATATTAGTGGAAATTCATATAGACAGTGCTTTCACAAATAATCAAACTATCAGTGGTGATATTATTTAGGATTCTTCTGTGAACTTAATTCCTTGGCAGTATTCCTACCAATGCTAATTCTCACTTGCATTTTCAGATAAAAAGACAACTATTTTAGGTCTTTTATTTATTAATCTTCTGTTTACCTCACAAGAACGTTCTAACTAAATGTTGCACGTAATCTTTTCCATTCATAACATCTTTACCAAGCTCACATTCAGCGTTTTCCATGTATGCTGAGCTGAGAATCTGACTACACACTTGTTGCTTTGACTATGAAAAGTGAAGTTCGTTAATGCCACCATCTTTGTATATCACCATCTATTCTGGGATTTTGTTTACAGAGAAGCAAGACATTCCATACTCGGCTAAAATTATTGTTGCTTTGACTATGAAAAGTGAAGTTCGTTATTGCCACCATCTTTGTATATCACCATATATTCTGGGATTTTGTTTACAGAGAAGCAAGACATTCCATACTCGGCTAAAATTATTTTGGCCAGTCTCTACTTTGCAGTTATGCTTGTACTTCATTTTCTTGCTGTAATTAAATACTCTTTTGTACTTTTTGTTTTGCTGAAGTCTCTCATTTTTATTTTTTCTATCTCATTTATCATAAAATAATACATCTTTTTATAAAAGAGATTTTGTTGCAAACCTTTTGGAAAATGATTTGAAGTTAAATCTAAGTTTGATGAGTATTATCTTTGGATAAAATTGCAATCATTTTAGCATAGTAGTACCTCATTTTAGTAGTGGTAGAGTGCATTGAGTTTAGCTCAAAATTAGCCAATATTGAGGATGTTAATTAAATATGATGTTAATTAAGTATATGATGTTTTAGCTCAAAAATAGTAAAAGCATCTTCAATTTGATTAAATAGGTCAGGAGATTCTGAAAGGAAGGTCAAGGTACCGGCTTGGACAGCTTGAAAGAGGCTTGGCCTTTTATGTTAATGTCTATAATTACATTATTTTTCTTAGCTCTTGTGTATGCTATGAGGATCACTATCATTCACTAACACAACAATATTAAAATGATCTGAATGATAAAGGGGTTGTTTGGTTCACATTAATGCTATGCTATATTGCTATCTTCTAAGAAATTGGAGATGTCAATTGTTTTCTAAACTTTTATGTTAGCTTAACTTTAAAATAGTACAAATTTATCATTGCATAATGCTTTTGAGATAGCAAACAAAATTTGTTAACATCTCAATAGTGCCATATCTTCTTTGCTATTTCCCCACTTTACATGACAATTTCTGCAAGATTACGGTGAAAGTGGAAATTTCTGTGAGATTAAAAGTTGAGGCCACTATTCATCTCTTTTTCATGTAATTTAATCTTGTGCAATTTTACCCCCTCTTCATCTGTGTGTGATTTTGTCTTCTTTTTTGCATGCAATTTCATTTTCTTTATCTTTGTTCTTATTTGATTTTTTCTTTTGTTTCTTGCTCATTAAAGTTATCGAGCTCGAAAATTTCGTTGCAACAACATCAAGCCTTAATCCCGTTATGGGATTGGTCACATGAATACTTTGTTTCCATTGTGAACAATCGAATAGAAACTCCTCCCCCCTCCCTAAGTTTCAAATAGATAAGATTCTTTTAAATGGCTTATTTCTATATTTTTTTGGTTTCTTCTTTCTTTTTAAACATGGGAAACATTCATATACTCAAATTCTCTAATGAGTATTTATCGGTCTACATTTAATATACCCGAATCATGTACGATGACATTCTCTAATCTTATCCACTATTGGAGCCTCTCCAATTTTGGTACATATGAGTTATTCTCTTTTTATCCTTTTGAGTATACCCACTCATCCATTGTAGCATCCTAACTTTTGTAACACTTTTTTTATAGTTTTTTTTTTTTGTTGGCCAACGTTCTTGCTCATATAACAGAGTTGATCATATAGCTGCTCTATAAAATGTCTCTTTAATTTTGAAAGGGATTTTCCGATCCCACATCACTTTAAAAGCACTCCTATTCATCTAACTAGGTTGGATCTTATAAATCATGCCCCTCTCTATTTTACCATTATTTTGAATAATTGAATTAAGGTATTTATCTATTGCTCTTCTTAATTGCATGGTCCTCAATAGTTATCTCATTAAGATTATGGCTTCTATTATAACTAACTTGCACTCTATGTATTTTGTAAAACAATTAGATTGTGAAATAGTTATCCACAACTCGAGTGTACTCTTGGTACTCTATCGTATGAAGAAGATGTTTTCTTTATTTAATGTTTTCATTAAACCTTTTAGTAATTTATGGATTTCATGGTAAATCCATCTAACATAAGATCTTTTTAATCATCAAAATGATATTAAATAACTTGTTAAGCTAAAAAATTTCTTACCAAAATATTTCCACTCATGGATAGGGATATCAATCAATCCAACCATTTTTCCAAACTTCATCTTCTTTAAATCATTCAAAATATCAACTTTACTAGCATGCCAAATAAAAGTGTAACTGATATTATTTTTATAACCATTAAGTTCATTCCAATTTCTTGAATCAATTTCACATGTTATATATGGTTATCTTCAATTTTTAAGCTCTAACATATTTATTTAGTATCAGAGTGGTTTGTTTAATATTTTTTATTCTTGTCAATTGCTAGATTTTTTTTCTTTTTCTGCATCTGTGCTTTTTATTTTGGTTTATCTTGCATCACAATCAAGTGTTGAAGATGGCTTAACAAGTGCTTGTGAGGGTTGCAATAGATAGACACAATGTGTTCCTTGATTGACCATTCATGTGCCAAGAGGTATGATGTGATCCTGCGGGGCTGCAAACAAGATTAAAATTTAAAGATAGAGGTGTAAAGGTTGCTACAAATTTTAACAGTTGCAATTGATTGACACACGGTAAAGAGAATTGGCAATCAGGGGAATAAGAAGTTATTTATTGTCTTTTATTTAATATGCACAATTCTTATAAGAGATACCCTTGAGAAAAATTAATGGAACCATATCTTCGAATGAGAATCACCCAAGGATTTTCATTGGTTAACACTTGCGATTGATGACAACTTGTCATAATAGGCCGTTCTTACCTGATTGTGGGATATAAAGTAGTGCTCCAATGTAATGCTGAACAATTTCACACCAACCTTGAATTTAACTGATCTAGGCTCTGCAATGACATTGGGACAACAATCACATCACTATGTTGACTAGTGGAAAAATGTGGGCCAACTTTACTGCAGGAGTGGTTAGCATCATTAATTTATCTACTACAGCTTGGAGGATTACTACAGTTTGGTTGAACATATTAAACATTCTGGCTATATTTCATGCGGCTATACCAGCATAGTTAGCTTCAACATTGTTTGCTTTAGTGGGTTTGAAACTGTTCAAGCACTTATTATTTTCATCTGGAACTATATTGAGCATGGAAACTATCATTGTTTGCCATTGTAAAATCAACTTTATTAAACTGAAGAGAAACTTTAGAATGTATGAGGATCTTTATTGTCTTGTGACTATAAAGCATGCTATATTTAGTTAAAAAGGGATCAATTTAATTGTAGTGGTTGGTTTATTCCATCGAGTAGCAATTAACCATGGATGATAGGACCATTTCAAGTATATAATTAAATATTCATTATTTTACTTTTTTCTAGTTTTTAAATAATGTGAGTACATTATATTCAGCTGTCTATATATTGTCTCATGGTATTTGTTTTCCCCCTTACTTTGGGAAACGTTTCTCACCAAAATGGGTCCTCCATGCATTTTACTTAAAATAAGTTGGGTTCTGGAATTGCTGAGGTACACTAAATTCTTATGCATGAAATTTTCTAGTTCTAAATTCAAAAATCCATAATTCTCGCATCTTGTAGTACTGCGTAGTACTGTGTAGTACTGCATGAATTTTCTAGTTTTTTGCATGGTAATAATCACTTCTCACCTTGATCTAGCACACTTTTTTTTTTCACAATGAAAGTTGGGTTTTTGAATTGCTGAAGTAACTCTAAATTTTTATGCATAAAATTCTCTAGAAATCCTAATTCAAGAATCCATAATCCTCGCATCTTGTAGTAATGCATGGATTTTACAAAAACCTTCGATGGCTTATAGTTCACAACCAGTTTTATAACATTCCAGACATCATATTACATGTATAGTATATTATTAGATTTTTTCTTGAGAGATTGAATAAACCGGTCATGATGATTTTTTATAAGCAAACAGTTTTGCATATCCGAGAAATTAATTTTTGGATTGCACAAGTTATTAGCTAATTCATGAATTGCTTAGATTTGGTTGATCACATTATTGTGTGAAAATTGCATCAGTATGTACTTTCGATAGTTGTACACTCATAAGATATAGTTCTTGTGATGCTTAAGAATGGAAATGCAATGGTTTCATAAAATGATGTTTGTATTTGCAAATTGGGATTCATTTGATTTTAAATGAAATTCTTCTTATTGATATTTCTTGTGTAGTTGCATTTTCAAACTGCTTTACTTTCGTTAATTGTTCTTCTTTCTCATCTCAGAGACATTCACTAACCACTTTGTTAAGTATGGAGAGATTGTTGATTCCGTTATAATGAAGGACACCCAAGCACCTCGAGGTTTTGGATTTGTGACATTTGCTGATCCATCTGTCCTTGATAAGCTTCTGGAGGATGAGCATTCTATTGATGGACGTGTGGTAGGACCGTATTATATTAAATTGTTGATGTTTGAAATGACAACAACAAGATTAATTGTGCTAACGGGATCCTTTATCATAAATTCAGGTTGAAGTCAAAAGAACAGTTCCAAGGGAGAATATGCCATCAAAAGGAGGTCCTAAGTGCAAGAAAGTTTTTGTGGGAGGAATACCTACGTCTTTAACTGAAGGTACTTATTACAATGATTTGCTGCTTGATTAAGCCAACAATAATTACACTTTTAATTGCAGATGAGTTCAAGGAGCACTTCTCATCTTATGGTGCGGTGGTTGAGCATCAAATAATGGTGGATCATATCACAGGACGTTCTCGTGGTTTTGGCTTCATCACCTATGAAAGTGAGGAACCTGTTGAAAAAATAATTTCGAAAGGCAGGATGCATAATATTTTTGGGAAGCAGGTAACTTGCAAAAGTGTTTTTTTTTTTCCATAATCAGAATGATTGATGTGCTGGATATAAAACTTTATTTAACATTGTATTTTTTCCTTCAGTCTTTATATAAATCTAACGATGATCCAACTAAAGAAAGTGATGCAGGATGATTATGGATAAGGTTAAATTTCCTTAAATATTCAAGTATGTTACCTAATTGTTTATGCAAAAGTTTTAAAATTATGTGATGCAAAAAGAAATTAAAACTCAAATTAACTCATTTAAAGTTTAATTAGTAGTATTAAAATCTAAATTTTAAATCTCAAAGTTGAGCACAATGATTTAGAACTTTTCAAACAATGGTTGAAATACCTAAATAAAATTTTAGATTGTAGTATTTGCTATTACTATCATAGGTTTTGAGCAAAACCATAAAAGAAAAAATACAAAGATACATGGAAGTCGCTTTTGAAATAATATTAAGTTAGCCCTCATGGTTAATCAATATAAAAAATCTTCTAGAAGTTCATTCACCTATAGAGTTGCCCACAATATGAAGAAACATATTTTTTAGTTTAAAATGTTAGTTATTTTAAAATACAAAATTAGCCCAATAGTTTTTTGTTTTTGGGCTCATATTTAAAGAAAGAAATATGTAATAATACAAAATTTTTATCATCACACACATTTAAGTTTTTTGTTACTATTTTTTTAAAAGGAAGTAGATGAGCTCAATTGTAGAGAAATCCATAGATTGTATTTGTGAAATTGAATTTCCAAGATACTGCATTGCATGAAACTTCGACAAAAATATAGTAGCAAAAACAATTTAACAAACACTAGCACAATACCATTTTAGCGGATAATATAGAAATTAATGCACAGCTTGTAAGATATTGGAAATTTTTTTCTTAAATAATAATTTTAAAATTTATGTCAGAGTTTGCTTATATTAAAAAAGTTTTGATCTGATGGATTTTGGGCTTGATATTTTTCAAACCCCTTTAAGTTTCCTGTACTATAATCTACTAATCACAAGTTTGGATGCATGAAACTTCGACAAACATATAGTAGCAAAAAACAATTCAACAAACACTAGCACAATACTATTATAGTGGGGGATAATATAGCAATTAATGCACAGCTTGTAAGATATTAGTAATTTTTTTCTTAAATAATAATTTTACAATTTATGTCAGAGCTTGCTTATATTGAAAAAGTTTTGATCTGCTGGATTTTGGGCTTGATATTTATCAAACCCCTTTGAGTTTATGATTGATAGGAGTTTGGGTAAGGGGCTAGAAAGAAGAAAAATCATGAGATGGGCTGTTGGTTCTTGATACAACGTTGGTTATGTTGAATTATGTTGTAATCTAATATTTCTTGAGATCTTAAATTTATAAGTGTTAGTATCAATACATTGGATTATTTTAAAAACCCGCTTTCTTTGCATTTTTTTTTAAGATTTCTAATGGAAGATTTCTAATAGAAGATTTCTAATATGCATCTTCACACTATTCCCAATATTAAACTTAACATGTCTTTAGTTTAAATTCTTAGAAAGTGTATATTGATTCAAGTTGAGCATGCTTTTCTATGAATCTCAACAATTAATATATTTGTTGGGTGAATTGTCCATTTTGCACTTGGTTTCTTAGGTTGATAAATTATGATTTTAAATGGACTATACATGTATGTCTATTAATAGTTGTATAGAATCATAACTCATTCATAATCACTAGGTGGGGTTGGCTACATGAATCCGTTGTTTCCAATATACACAATCAACTAGAAGCCCCTCCCTAAGTTTCAAGTAGAGAAGATCCTTTCTAATGGTTTCTGTCTTTTTGGTCTTCCTTTTCCTCTAACAAGGGCATTGCACGCTTAATATGCTTGAACCCTTTAAGGCGGCATTCTCTAATCTTGTCCATTATTGGAACCATTCCAACCTTGCTATGGATAAACTCATTTCTCGTTCTATTGTTATGAGTACACCCACTTGAAATGGGTAGGAGTGTACAAAATTGAACTTTTTGTTTTAATTTTTGCATCTGTTGATGCTAAGCGAATAATACATGTTATCAACCATCATTATTGTGTTATCTTTACCAAGATAGCGTGCAAATTAAGTTAGAACTTCACCTTTTAAAGTTTAACCTTCTATGATAATGTATATATGTAAATAGTACATATATACTAATTTCATCATTTAAATTAGTATTTATATATAAAGTTTTTGTATGTAAAATTGTTCTATTAATATGATCAAAATTTTTTACGTTAATTTGCATGTTGTGTATTAACAAGTGATTACTATGAAAATCCATTACTTCATTCTTCATTCCGGCACAATATTTCAAAGAGAAGCATGTTCAAGAAGGAAAATCATCTGGGGCTATTCTCGAATGACACATTTTTTGATGCACCAAATAGTTATTTTTAGTCTTGCTATAAATTGAGATATTAGCAGATTAAGCCATTGAGAATCTCTTAATGTACTAATTTAAGATTTTCATATTCCTCATGAACGTATTGATAGATGCAGTGAAAATTTAAAATTGAGTGCTTCACTTTTTCATTATCACTCTATTTTTCATAGGCATCATCTGATTTGAGGTATTTTTTCTTTTTTATCAATATTTTCATATAAAGATTCGTGGTTGAACATTTGTTGTCATAGTGGTTGACTTGTGGCATTTAAGGTTTTCCGCATCTCATGTGAAGGTTCTATAAAATTTCTAAGGTCTCGCTATTAATGATGGTATTACTCTTCCTGGATGTGTTTACTGTTGGTGTGAATAAACTTAGGTGGATTTACATGTGATTTTTTCCAGTGAAATCAGGGACTCTTCTAGTGGTTGGTGGTCCTTTGCATGATCTCAATATTTGAAGATAATTGGCAGGCTATATTGAGTCGATATGATATGGTATTGTTCTCTAAATTTATGAATTAAGTTTGTTCCTAAATACAGAATGGTGTTGCTGAAATTTTTGTTTTTTCAAAACACATCTTATTGTTTTTACTAAGCCTTGAAAATTATTATTGGGTCGATATGACCATCATATCATATTAATGCGCTTTGCTTTTATTGGCATCAAAATCCTACGTAATCCCCAGTAGAACTTTCTTACGGTTTTATCAGGTGTGTTCCTAAATCTATTCAGATTACAGAAGGTGCATTTTGGTTTATCAGTATGATTTGAATCCGGCTTCTTAAATGGGGATTTCTCTGACTGGCTTATAAACAATTTAAGCTTATTTGTGGCAAGGTTGGTTCATTTATAAAGGTGTTTTGTAACTTTTGAAATTTCCAATTGTTCAGTTTTGGGCCGTGATATTAGGATGCACTTGATTTGATGAATTATTTTAATATATTATTGTTTTGGGTTGAACTTTGTTTGCGTTGCTAGTAATTTGATGTAATATAGATTAGAGCAGGGCCAAGATTCTAGGCATGCTATCTAAATGTCTAAGGCCATGCAAAAAGCTTTAAAACTATCTAACCAAAACATTAAAATAAAACTATGGATGATATTGGGGCAACACAAATCTGTTTGCGAAGGAATTTCTGTGGTTCTGTAGTACACAGTTGCAAAAAATCGTTTGCCAAAACACTGCAACAAAATATTGTGCTTAAATTATTCAGAGTACTACAGAAGAAAATAGAATAAATCATTTGTCAAGTATGTGTCATGTCTAACCTTTTTCTTCTTTTATATAATTATAGAAACTAAAATTAAAATATTTTAGTTGAAAAATAAAGTAAGAATTTATCCACGAGCGTTGTACTAATTTGTTTATATCTAAGGATTATCATTGATTGTTCTGTTTGCATTACTCTTTTTAGATGTTGTGAAAACGTGGGTTGCAGAAGTTTGATGCATGTGTTGACTAGGAGAGGAAGATAGTATATTAGAAACTGATATGATGGATAATTTGAGATATATCTTTAATAAATATTGCTTTGGGTTTGCTTTTTTCTGCCCCTCTTTTGGAGAGCTCGTTCTCTCTTTTTGGTAAATGGGGCGGGGGTTTACCCACCACAAACATGTTTCTGAAAAGGAGGAGTTTCATGTAGCTTATTAGTCGCTCAGGTGGTGAGGGAAAAAAAGACAGTTTATGGGAGGTAGCTGGTGTAAAGAACAAGCAATATCAAGTTTCATGAGAATTTTATAGCTTAAGCTTGACTTCTGTACGGATTCTTTTAACAAACAAGAATTTTTTTAGTTTGATTTATTAATAATTTGTGAGCCTTGCTCGTCTCAAAATTTTGCCTCAATTTTAATAGTTTGCAGCTGACAAGATGAACGACTGCAGGTGGAAATCAAGAAGGCTGAGCCGAAGAAAAACAGAAGGTGGAATCAACGGAAGGGGCGGCGGCGGCGGCGGGCAGCGGAGGCCACCAACTATGGTTACAGTGGCGGTGGCTATCGGCACTACGGGGGAGGAAGAGAGGGCGGCGGCTTCTATAATGGCAACAGCAGAGGAGGCGGATATGCTTATGGCGGGTCCGTTGTGGGTTACGGCCAGGGTTTCGTTCCTGCGGCTGTCTACGGGGCGAGCCCATGTATGGCGGCCCTCCTTCCTATGGCGGCGCCACCAGCTATGGCCCTTCTTATGGACCCTATGCCAGGGGGGGATACCGCTATCACCCCTATGGAAGATAGAATTTTTCTTACTTTATTTTTGGCCTTTTCAAACGATTATTGTTGTGCTTTTTTAAACTTATTATTATTATTTTTGGAACTATGTGTATTTTCCTGAATGATGTGAGGCAATTATTTGCAACTGTTGTGGCTATATATATATATTCTGTTTTTTATCGATGAACTGAAGTGGCTGTGCATAAAATGTTTCTTAATTTTTTTTAGCTTCTTCTATTCCCTGTTGTTAACTGCTCTGCTTTAGACAATACAAATGATATGATGAGAGTGAATTTGATGCAACAGTTGAGATTTTAACTAGTTATAGAAAAAGTCTCCTTGCATAGGATTAATAAAGCAGAAGCTTTAGACTTGTTTGTATATAAGAAAGGTTTAACTTCATTAACTATTTGTTTAACACCGACTATTATAACAGTAGAGTATCTATACTTTGAACCTATTTGTTTTCCATGACAACACAGATAAAACTATTTCTATGGTTTCAACCAGAAAGTTTTAAAGAAGTTGATAAGAAATGAAAGTCTAGTCATAGGCATGCTTGACCTGTGTAAATGATATTTAAAGCTAATGGTTCATGCTTATGATTGACTTTCACAAAGGCTATTAAGGAGATGATGTGGCTTAAATGCTTTTAAAATTGAACAAATTACAAAATGCTAAATAGAAAGTGCTATTTTCCTAAACTTGCTTTCACTACAATTAAACACTCCATTTCCTGACTCACCAGTTTATTGCTTGCTCCTTTGTTGCTCGTTCGTGGTTGTAGGTATTCGAGCTTGGGGCTGCGGGATCTCTATCTGAGGTTGCTTGTGTCTTGCTTGAGGGTGTAGTAGCTCTGTGGGATCGGTAGGGGATGGGATCGTGTGGAAACTCTGATGGAAGAGTTTTTTGTCGATTCCCTCCTTAATATGCACGTCAAATAGGCTCCTATTCCTTTGGCTCCACAATCCTTTCTTGGTACCAATGCGTCATCGTCCCAAGAGATAGTGGGTATCAAACTCATCACATCTCTTAAAGATAAGCTAACACTTATGTTATTTGACAATAAACTAGATATATTGGCCAAGCTTTTGAGTACTCCTAATTGGGAAGTTTTCCAAAGTAATCTCCTAAAAAATTTGTGGGTTACTGATGCTCGATATATTCTGATTAAACTTTCCAATGATGTGAACTCCTCAAGATTATTTGTAAGAGGGCCGTACTACATTGAAAACTTTTATATGATGCTCCTAAAATGGACCATCGATTTTGGTCCAAATCATGAATCACCTATTGTTCCGATTTGGATAAATTTTCCTTGGCTGAGTGCATCGATTACTCATTTCATTCTCTTTTCTCTTGGGTTATTTTATGGAAAACCACTTAAAAGTCGATTACGTGAGGCAAACCTCCTTTATCCATCAGTGGCTCAAGTCTTGGTCGAAACTAATCTCATAGAATCTTTTTGATTCGGTTATTTGGGTTGGCAGTGAAGAAAATTGTATTTCTAAGAGGTTGTTTTCGAAGCCGATAGCTTTTTTGTACTAATTGCAAAAACTCGGGCATGAAATAGCAACGTGTTTTAAACTTCACCCGCATTTACAAACACATACTGCCCGCATTAAATCATATCGGGCCTAGAACTAAGAAGTCAAAGCAAATTTATGTCCCTAAATAAGGTTGTGGAGTTGGGGTTACATCTCTGGTGGATGGGGTGCCAATTGAGAACTTGAAACCTTTTGCTCGGTGAAAGGGTCCGTTGAACTCGCCTTTGACATCTCGTTCGGAATTTTTTTGTGAATTGGAACATGAATCTTGATGGCCTCTTCGATCTTGAGACTTTGGAGACTAACTTTCAGGTATGTTTAAGAGCCTCTTCGTCTATTCTGAAAGAGCTGATTGAAGAAAAGGTATTGGCACGGGTGCTATACCAAATCAGTTGGCGAATTATTTATCCCCCAACCCTTTCGCCGAAGAATATATTCCCTAGGGCTTTTAGCGGATCTCATCCTTTAGAATTGAATACTGCTGAAGCGAACTCGAACTCAACTTTTGATATGATAACTATGACATTGGAGCTTGGTGAGTTTTTTAAGGAGCATAGATAGGAAAATGAAAAAGCGGAAGAGAGGAAGAAATAGGAAGAACCGAAACATCTATTGATAATATTTTGTTATTTGGGATGTTTTGAATGCGGTTGAATTGGCTACAATCTTGAAGTTAATATTTCTTCCTTTCCTACGGAGTCTTTTACTCTGTTTATTGACAAAATTCGGTCACGGCTAGGCTCTCATTTGCCTATTTTCCTCTTGTGAGTAGACTTCAGTTATTGAAATCTTATATTTGGCTTCCTCATGCACTGGTTCAGAACAGTTCACGGATTTTAGGGTTTAGAGTTTAGAATTTAAAAATATTAATAAAACCCATTTTTCTATACTTATATTCTATGAAAAGAATAAAAATAAATATTAGAATTATTTTATTTTATATGAATGTTATATTCTATGAAAAACTTTGGCCAATATTTCACAGAAAAATGAAGTAATAACCTGACATGCAAAAATAAAAAACCAAAGGGCAGCCTCTTTTTGGAATTATATACTAAAAAAGGGCTGAAAAAGATAATTAGAAAAGAAGAAAAATATGACTAAGAGTACTTTTTTTGGCCAACATCTTTTTGGAATGATATACTTTGGTGGCATCAAAGGTGCTTTATTACTTGAAAGCTATTCTGTTGGGTAGTAAATGGTATAACCGTATGCTCATATATTTTTATATATGTATCCACATAATTATAAGGACGCACGCAAGCTTTCGGATTGCATTCGTTTATATGGATAGTTGCACATGCATGCATGCATGCATGGAACACCCATCAATTGCCACCTTCTATAGCTACAAATCTAACAAAATCAAATTTGTAGTAAATGGAGATATATGCATAGTTGTTACTTTATCATTGTCATCATTAACTTTTACTCTAATGCATGTGGCAGCATCATATACATTCTTCCCAAACACTTCGTTAACACTTGAGAATAGTAAATCATTCCACTTGTTTGCTCTATCGCAGCTCCTAGCATTCTCGTCATAATCATATTTCTTATGCTTTCCAAAAGAGAAAGAATTAGTGAATCCCTTGATTTTAGAATCATAGTATTAGAACACTCACACAATATTTAAGAGTATCACATTTTAGAGTGCAACTAATATGACCTCGACCACGAGCTTAGCTCTTTTTTTTTGCAATCACTGATATGATGAAGAATTCATGCATTTTACATTATCTGAATTTGTGCCAAATTGATCAAAGTTATGGACCATGCAACGACCTATAACACATCCTTGAGGGCTTTGCTGACAAATTTAGCATAGTTAAAGTACTCATACAAATGACTTATTATTTGCATTAAGAAAAGTAACTTCAAAAAGCAAGTAACACTTTTTTGCTTATTAAAAATGAAGGTGGAATTTTGTTCTCTCATGAGTGCTTTGGTCATTACCAAGAAGGTTTGAACATAACTTCCAACTATTTCTGCACTTATCTCTTACAACTGCCGGTACAACAGTGAGAAGCTGACCGCCCTGTATTCTATTAAGGAAGCACCCATCAACACCAATTAATATATGACAACTTGCCTTGAAACCATGCTTGTAGGCATCCAAGCAAATATACAACTTTTAAAATATTTTTCTTCCTTGCAAATCTATATCATCAATTAGTTTAATCCTAATGGTTGAACTTGTTTTAGTCCTAACAATCATCAAATAATATCCCAATACATAGCTAAATTGATCAACATCTTTAAGATACACCAAAAACAATGCTTTTTAAATTGTAGTTCTAGCCTGAGCTTTGGTATAATGCATTTTCACATCTTCAATTACTTCGGTCTTAAACCCTTTAAGCTTAAATTTTGGATTAATTTTAACTTTATTTAGATATTTCTTAGCAATGATGGAGGAGATTAAAGTCATATTATGATATGCCCAAGAGTATGTACGCTCAATTGACCTAATCTATCATATATAGTTAATCTATTTTTAACAAACCTGGTTGCATCCCTCTTAATAATAAATAATTCCTTAATGTTTCATTAATTTCTCCTTATATTTGAAAATTTTTCCAACTCCAAATATTGGATTTTACATGATCACATATGAATTAAATATTGGCCATTTCTTTATCTTGCATATATCACTCTTCACCACTCAATCATCAAAATTTATATAGTCAACATCAGAATGACTCTTACTAAATTGATATCATCACTCCCATAATCACTTATGCTATCATTATTAATATTATTTTGATTTGTAATCCTATATCATCATTCATATTTAATTGTGAAAAGTAATTACTCTAAGAAACTTGCATTATCCATTAATATGGGATCAATCACATATTGTTATTAAAAAAGTAAAATCAATATACATTAACCAATATCTTTAAAAAAGATAAAGCTAACTTACAATATTGTTGACAAGTTGGTTAGAGTTTGATCCTCTTTAAGTATTTATAAATCATATTGTAGCCAAATGGTTACACGTATCATTATTATAACAAGTTGTTTAATAAGGAGGTTATTATACACATGTAAATAAAATCTCAAATGCAAAAATGTTTCAAACACAATTGTAAACATCCACTTCAGTGGTTGCTTTGTATCTAAATTTTTCCATTCAAATAAACCCTTAAGCATACAAATATCGGTCAACTACTTTAAATTTAGTACATCTCATGTAAAACTCAACAACCTTAAACTATGAAAAGAAAGATGAACTAAACAGATGTAAATCATAGAGAAACAATCATTAATAAAATTAAAATTAGCCAACCCTAAATCCAAAACAAATAAATGGCTATAGATATGCATTTTTGGTACACATTAAAAACCATAAGAAGCCTAGTGACATAGACTGATTTCCTAGTAGTTGGAAATGATGCAAACATCTTACGTCGAGGTCAGATTGCTGCGTAATCATGTTAGGTTTGTGCTAGCATTAGATGGGTTTGCCAGTGTTAGATGATTCGAATGAGATAAACCTTTATGTTGACATCAAGGAGAGGCTTTGAAATCGAAGAGAAATGAGAAAATATGCAGCGGGATAAGAGTTTTTCTTACTTTAGGTTTAAGTTAAGAGGGGATTGCGTTTCACGCCTAGGCAGTGAAAAAAATTTACTAAACTTCCATTCATTCTTACAACAAATTTAATATTAAATAGACAAATACAATAGAAGGGTTAAATTATAACGCTCTGATGTCGGATTAGTGCAACTAAACCAACATTAGGGGTTACTGTGACTCATGAACATAATTTTTAAACATTTTTCTAAATAAGTTTGTGCCACAATTTGCACAATAGATAATGAGGAAGGAGTTCCTCCATCTAAAATAAGGAAGCCGTAAAATATCAGAATACGAAGAAGAGTTTACTTATTTGGATAATTTTGCACTAGAAATGGTGACTGCTAAAGAAATACAATGCCACCCATTTCTTAATGATTTGAGGAATTACTATTAACAAAGTTTAACTCCCTTTCAAATATCTGAGTTCTCTTAACTTATTGAAAAGGAAAAACTAATGGAATAGCAAGAAGGATATTCCTGATAACACTAGGGTTGTTACAGACTCCCCTCTTTAAAAGAGGTGTCACCCTTGACACACAACAAATAAGAACACAAAATTAAAAATGCACGAAGGAAGTCAAAAGAAACGTGAAAGAAAATAAAAGAACTTAAACTACCTGATTAAGGGAAAAACTGTGGGAACTTCTTTCGCTTATCATCTTCCCTTTTCCACATGGCTTCTTCGACTGAATGGTTCTACCATTGGATTTTAATCATAGGAATATTGCGGTTCCTCAACTGCTTGAGATAATGTCCCAGAATTACAATGGGTTTAACGATAAAAATAAGATCGAGCTGCAATTCGACTGCAGGAATTTGAACTTGCTGACTTGGATCAAGCAAGCACCTTCTTAATAATGAAATGTGAAACACATTATGTATAGCTGAGAAGTCTTCATGCAACTCCAACCTATATGCAGATGTTCCAACTTTTCCAATCACTTAAAAGGGTTCCGATTACCTTGAACTCAGCTTTCCAAACACAGCAAACCTTTGCACACCACGCATCGGACTAACTTTCAGATATGCACAATCTCTAACTTGGAATTCTAACGAACAATGACGAGCGCCATGATATTTCTTCTGTCTATCCTGAGCTACCATCATATTACGCTTAATCAACAGAACTTTTCTAGCAGTCTCCTCAATCAAACCTAAACCATAAAGCTGAGATTTTATTATTTTAGTCCAAGCAACAGGAGTAGTACACCTTCTACCATAAAGAGCTTCATAAAGAGCCATACCGATACTAAACTGGTAACTATTGTTGTAGGCGAGCTCAACTAAGGAGGGATGATCTTCCCACAATCCACCGAAATTAAGAACATAAAGACGTAGAAGATCTTATGAGATTTGATTAACTCACTCACTTAGACCATCAGTTTGGGGATGGAAAGCGGTACTCAAAGCTAAGCTCATCCCCAAGTCTTGTTGAACAACAGACCAGAATCTAGAAGTAAACATATTGTTTTTGTCTAAAACTATGTAGTTCACCGTACCATGTAAGTGAATGATCTCCTTAAGATAAAGCTTGGCTAACTTCTTATTAGGATCAGTCTGATGGATTGGAAGGAAGTGAGCTAATTTGGTGAGTCTGTCGACAATCACCCAAATTGAGTCAGAACCAGATCTACTCATAGGCAGACCCACAATGAAATCAATGGAAATGTCGGACCATTTCCATTTAGGAATATGTAAGAGTTTGAGAAGCCCACCAGGCTTCAGATGTTTCGCTTTAACTAAAGAACAAGAATGACACTTGGAAATAAAAATATCAATATCTCTCTTCATGCCAGACCACCATAATGATTTCTTCAGATCCTGATACATTTTATTGCTACCAGGGTGAATGGTGTAACTAGAGCTATGGGCTTCTGACAGTATTTCTAACTGTAGGCTTTTAGGAATCCATAACCTAATCTTCTAAAATATCACACTTTCGGCATCTAGATGTAATTCGAACCTCTTTCCACTACCGACATTGAAAACTAGAACAAAATAACTAGCATCTTCCTTCTCTGCTTCCACAATCTTTGACCTTAGAGAAACATCCGACAGAATAACAATTAATACAGTGCACAAATCAGTAGATCTGATCGGCTTAAGATTCAATCTGACAAAATCTTCAATTAAAGATTTGTGGCTACAAAAAAAGATAAAGTCGATGTAAGACTCAGGGCATTAGCTACTACATTAGCTTTATCCGGATGGTACTGGATTTCCAAGTCATAGGTGCAAAGTAACTCTAGCCACCTATGCTGACGGTAGTTAAGTTTTTTCTAAGTAAAGATGTACTTCATACTTTGATGATCAGTAAACATCTCACACTTAACTTCGTAATGGTAGTGTCTCCAGATAGTAAGAACAAAAACTACCCCCAGATCATGCACTGGATAATTATTCTCACTAGGTTTAAGTTGTCTAGAAGCATAGTCTATTACACAACGATCTTGCATCAAAACACAACCCAATCCTACCTTATAGGAATTGAAAATCTTTACCCTCCTGAGGTAGTACTAGAACATGAGTAGAAGTTAACAATTGCTTCAATTTTTGAAAAGCTTCTTCATTGGATGTGCTCCAGATGAACATAACTTCTTTCCTAGTTAAATGAGTTAACAACAAAGAGATTTGAGAAAATCCAGGGACAAACCTTCTATAATAACCATCAAGTTCAAGGAAATTGTGAATTTCTGTTACACATTTAGGTTAGATCCACTATTGAACAGCTTGGGTTTATTTTTGGTCAACTATAAAACATTCAACTTTAATCACGTGATCTAGAAATGCCACGGATTTGAGCTAAAATTCGCACTTTAAAAACTTAGCGAATAGCTTATACTCTCTTAACTGCTCAAGAATGGCACACAGATGCTCTTCATGATCAGCAACTGACTTGGAATAGATTAGATGTCATCGATGAAAATAATGTCAAACTTATCGAGATATGACTGAAGGATACATTACATCAGGTTCATGAAGAAGAAAGAGCACTCGTAAATCTGAAAGACATGACTAGAAACTCAAAATGCCCATATTGGGTCCTGAATGCAGTCTTAGGAATATCTTCAACCATAACTCAAATCTGGTAATAACCTGATCTCAAGTCAATCTTAGAGAAGACTTTTATTCTGGCGAGCTGATCGAACAAATCATCGATCCTAGGAAGTACAACTCTCAAACATTGAACTCTCAAGGAATTACCTAGGAAGAAATGTTGGAGGTTAAGAGAAGAAGTACAACTCTCAAATATAAAGGAGTGGCTAGCACTTGTGTTAAATACTGTGTTGTAGAATTGATTCTTAATAATTAGAGTTCCTATAGTAGAAAAAATAAACTCTAATTATAACTAATGAAATTAAAAGTAGGAAGTACTAAAAAAAAATGTAAGAAAAATTAAAAGACAGAAAATAGAAAAGTTAAATGTAGGATGTACCAGTTACTACGCTATTGTCATCCTGAGCAAAAGCAGGAGAAAGAGCATAAACACGCAATACTGCAAGAGGTTGAGAAACAACCTTTCCTTTAGCAGTTTTACTTGATTGTCTTTGCTTTTGAGCAGACGGAGGTGCACCTTTCTGACCTTGAGCACTTCCATTAGTAGAAAGAGGCATAAATGCAAGCGCTGGCGCTTGAGAATTAAGAAGAGTAGAGCTCTAAACAGAAGGCTGGCGATTGATCCACATTTTGTCCACTGTTCAGTTTGCCCGTCAGTCCCAATGGCGATAGTTGGTTATGCTGCAGATGTAACATCAGCAGCCAGTGTAGTAATACTTACCATAAGGGTGAGGTCTATTACATTTAGCATTATGTATTCTTTGCCAATTTTGACTTTATGTGAGCTGGAAGACCTTAGGACCTTTAGGATGGTTCCTCTTGAATGGTTCAGACCTTGAAGACTAGGGATGGGGATGCTTCTTGAGCTCCATTTGTACTTGATGGTGCTCAATTATATGCGCACCTTCTAAAAATTTAGAAAAATCTTTTAGATCCTTTATGAATATGCTGCACCTAGCCACTTCAGTGCGAATTAAGACTGGAGCAAAATGAAATAACTTATGGAACTCTATTTCGTAGTCGTGAATCAAATGATTACCTTGAGTAAGCAGTATGAAGTCATCCTCAATTATAGTTTGGGCTGTGGGAGGAATGAATTATTCACAAAAAACTTGTTCTAACTCATCAAATGGGATATCCTCTACTTAGATGCTAGAGAAATGAGCCTTTAGCTCACTATCCCACAAGTACTCTGCCTCTTCATGAAATAAGTGCATGAAAAAATGGATGCACTTGCTTTCAGGACATTTTATACTAGCTAAGGTCTTTTTTATTTTCTTAAACTAGTTGGCTGCCTCAATATGTGAAGCGGAGCCATTAAATGTCGAAGGATTCATACGAAGGAAGGTAAGGAGAAAAGTGTCCACCACAAGGCTAGGAGCTGGATGTGGGGCCACAGGAATTTTAGGAGGGATAGGGAAGGGAGTTTGAGGAGGAGTTGGAAGTGGTTGTGATGGGTTAGGGGAAGGCTGAGATGGTGTACTGGATGAGGCCATTCTCTTAGCTGCGTGTGTTTGCGCTTCTATCAGCGCACACATCATTTTCATCAGATTCCTCATATCATCAGTTTGATATGTTGTGGTAGAAGCATGTTCTATTACCACATGCGGAATAGGGGCATCTGAATCATGATTCATTCAAAGAAAAGAAAGGAAGATACAATTTAGGAACTAAGAAAATGAAAAAAGTTCAAGTTAAAACATTAAAGATTTAGGAGATACAATATGAATGATATTATGAAAATAGTGTTATGTGATGGAGAGCCTTTGGTGTCCAGGAGCAGCAAAAGTGCAGCACACACCGTGGGGCATCGCAGCGCCCAGGCGGTCCTTATTCGAGAATTGAGGCACTATGGCACCGCAGCAAAAATCATCATTGTAGCGCACTGCAACAGAAATCAACGCCATAGCATGCCACAGCGAGTCAACAGATCCATCCCAAGGCATGGATGTTACAACGCGCCACATCGGGCTCAACTCAAGATGCGGGCACTACAGCGCACTGTGGCGCACCCCTGCACACCGCAGCGATCTCAACTCAAGATTGTGGGTGCTATAGTGCGCCGTAGCCCCAGAAGGAAATTTGCACGGTCCAGGTTACGCCCTAAGAAAATTTGGAGGGCATATTGGATATTTTAGGGCCCATTTTTCAGCTGGCTTCATAAGCAAATAGGCTGAGTGAAAACTTAAGGTGTTGGCATATCAGTTTGGAGGCTAAGGCTACTGTGAGGAGAAGAGCCCTATGCTAAACCCTAAGGAGCTGCAGTGCATGCTAGCCCTTGCAAGTTGGACGAGATACTCTAGGTGGTGGATGCTTCCTCTCCTCTCAATTCTAGAGTAAGAGTTGGAGCATTTGTACTGAGGTGATAAGCTCTTTGTAACTCTATAACCTTCAAGTTATTCTAGTGGATTTCTTTCGGTGTGGCTCCGTAAGGGTAAGACTTAAGATATAGGTTAAATCTAAATGTGAACTAATGATTGAGGTAAATTCTATTAAGCAAATAAGACTTAATAGGATGAATCTCCTATCTTAAATCTAATATTGAAAGACAAAATAATCCAAATAAGTTGTAAAATCTAAAAACTAATAAAACTAAGGATTTATTCATTGAATAACCCCATTATTTAATGAATGAAATCTAACCTAATATTTAATCATATTATTAAGGAATGGATCCTAAGGTGAAGTGAGGATTCCTAATGATAAGACTTAGAAAATTTTTAAGAATTGATTGAATTTCTTCACACTTGTGGATTTTCTTTAATTAGGGATGTTAGAGATAGATTTTAGCTAAGTAAGGCATATTAATCTTATGTATTTTCAAACTTAAAATTGAGATACTTCACAAATTAATCCAATTGAGGAGATTTATGACTTAAATTGATCTTAAATCAATTTTATTACTGATTTTAATAATTTCAAAGGGTATTTTAAGGGTTAAGGATATTTAACCTAAATTTTAGGTAAAATGACTATTTTGCCCCTACTTAAGGGTCCAAGAAGTTACTTTTTGATTAAGGGCTCCAAATTAGGATTTCTTACTGTTAAATGATTCTTTACCATCTAACATAAAGATAGACAGTAAGTTCACCAAATTTGGATAAGAAATGAGTCATATGGGTCCAAACTAAGATTTTTGACCTAAGGGGTATTTTAGTAAATTACACCTAATGAAATCTAAATTTTTATATAGTTTACTATTTTTTGCTATTCAAGGATTCTATAGAGTCCAAGAATACTAAATTCTGAGGTATAATGAATTAGTTATAGCCATTTCAATTTCCAAGGGCAATTTGGTAAATTTCTAAGCTAAGGGGGTCAAAAAGCTAACTTTTTTATTTGTTATCCAAATTCAGCAAACTTAGTGGCTATAGCTTTCCTATATCACACTAAGTACTTTAACTAGGAGTAGACCCAAATTGGACATCAATTAGTCAAGTTATGACCTAATTAAAGTTAGGAGTATTTTGGTCATTTCTAATTTGTTTAGGGTTCAGAACCTAAATATTATTTTAGATTATTGTTAGCACTGAGATTCTAAGCTATCTAGCACTTTAAATTTTTGAATTTGGATTCTAAATGACTAAGATATGGTCAAATGAATTGTTTGGACGCTACGGCGCGCTGTAGCGCCTGACAGTGATTTCACATGTGCGAAAACCGTGAAGGGTCACATTTCAAGCTCAAATACTCTTAATCCAGAGCATTCCATGAGCAGGGCCATTGTTTTAATGGAAATGTTTTTTTGATACCTTTCCATTGACACCAAAATCGTCACAAACAGATCATTCTAGCTATATGAACAATGGTGATAAAGACAAGGGTGTGCAGAATGGACGAAAAATAGAGCATGAGGTATATTACTTTGAAGAATTATAATAGATTCCATACTCAGTTATGGATGCCTAAAGATACGAATAAGCATAATAGAGGAATGAAATAACCAATGAAGGAGAACAAATGGGTACCTTAACTTTTAGAAGAGGAAGAAGGAACCTTGGAAAGCTTGGAGGAGGAACTTCTTCTTCTTTTTCTTCTTTAGCACAAAGCTCAACAATGGGGGGAAGGGTGGAATCTTGGGAGCTTTATCTTGATAGCCAAAAATGGAGAGGAAGAGCTGAGCTTCCATTTATAGGAGGAGAAGGAAGGGGGAAAGCCATCATGAGCTAGGAGGAAGGGAAGGAAGAGAGATGACCATAATCATCAAACCTTACCATTAAGGAGGGGGGAAGGAAGAGAGATGGTCATAGCCATCAAAGCTTTCAATTAATGAGAAAGAAGGAGATGGGTCAGCCGAAAGTGGAGGTAAGGGCCAGCCGAATGGAATAGCCAACTAAGAGAGAGAAAGAAGGAAAAGGAAAGGAAAAAAATGTAATTAGGAATAAATAACTATTTATTCCTTTAATTAATTAAAAATTCCGATTTTTGAAATGCGCTCCAAAAATTCCCAAAAATTTATCCCAAGCTAATTTGGGGGTGACGATCGCAACGACGATGTCGGATTTCAATTCTGACAATTATTTAATTATTCAATTTTTCGGGGTATTTAATTATATTAAAGTATTCGCAAAAATCTGACGACTTCCAAATGCGTCCAAAACATCACCCCTAGCTAATTTGGGGGTGATGATCGCAACAACGAAGTTGGATTTCGATTTTGAGGTCAAAATAAATGCCACAATTTTCTAATTAATTTAATTATATTAAAATATTCAAGAAAATTTAACGACTTCTGAAAAATCCCAAAATTTCACCCTTGGCTAATCCTAGGGTGAGGATCGCAACAGCTAAGTTGGATTTTAATTCCAATAAGTATTTAATTTTCCAATTTTTGGGTATTAAAAATATTTGTCAAAATTTCGACGATTTCCGATTGACTCGAAAACATCACCCCTAGCTAATTTGGGGGCAATGAGCGCAATGACAAAGTCTGATTTTCGATCCGAGATCAATTTATATAGGTCATTTTCTAGAGTTTCTGGATTTCCCAAAAATCAGGACTTGATCTATTTGACTCCTAATTTGGACTAGGTCTTAGTGGATGACTCCTAATGACTTATTTAACACTTTATGATCAAGATTAGGATAGAAATTAGTCTTAATTGATAAAAGTAATAATTTGGGCTGTTACAATATATATATATATATATATATATATATATATATATATATATATATATATATATATATATATATATATATATATATATATATATATATGAGAGTGAAAGAACATCTTTCTTCATGTTCTATTATGTTTAGTTATTCATAGTAGCTCATTCCTAACTTTCAATTTATGGGTAATTAGGGCATGAGTTTTATCCTTCAAATTAAGTGAAAATTTAAAATAATTATATTAGCTGCCTTTTGAAGACTCAAAGTCAACCACACACTGTGGAAATGCAAGCATACAAATCTCTTAGTGTCCACATGGTTATCACATACACCTTGCCACCATATATATTAAGTTTTTTTTTATGAAAACTAGAACATGAATTTTATTTATTAAATTAAAAGAACAATATAAGAATTATAACATGGTTATATCAATGCAATCGCCATTTAAGAACATTAAATCATGGGAAAAAGATGCTTACAAGAGATCATAGTAAGAGGTATTAGTATCTCCAAAGAGATGTTGGTTGAGCTCTAAGGGTTATAGTAAGAGGTATTATAATGTAATGCTTACAAGAGATCATAGTATGATCATGGGAAGCAAGGTGAAGCCTACTAGGTACTATAGTTGAAGGTACTTCCAATGAGTTGCAACCTTCTATGTATTTGCTCTAGGAGCTCTTGAAGGAAGTGTCGATGATTACAAGAGTTTAAAAATGGTGGTTGTTACAAGAAAAAAAGCTGGAGGTTACCGGGAAGCTAGGAACAACAAAAGGAGGCTACCATGATAAATTTGGATTTTAGGGAGACTTAGTGACTTTAGGGCTTTTAGGAGTGCAAATAAAACTTCTTTGAGCTATGTACTACTCTTTGAGGATTATCTTGGGTTAATTGAGTTGATCAAAGAAAGCTTCTTTGACTACAAGAATTCTATTGAATAACTTAGGAGACAACCTTCAATTAGGCATAAATCACATCTCTAGTTAATGAAACAAGCCTGTAAACCATGGTTAAGTTTCAATCGGCATTTGTAGTTAAGCTTGCTTTGAAGGTGTGGGCGTTGAGAGATTGTAATTTAGTCCACTGATTTGGTAGTATAAAGTGGTTACAGCATTCTTGGTCACACTCTAGTTATGGCAATCAAGTGGAATCTAATGAGGAAAATTCATCTTATCATGCTTCTAAGGAACTCAAGGTTCGATTCAAATTGTTAGTTTATAATTTGGTGACTTAATTGTGAGGATCTCTTTTTTAGTGGATTAGGGTTGTCGAGGAGCTCTTGCATGGGGACGGTGACGTTGTTCATTCGGGTTGGTGGGTTAGGTCCCTTGGTTAATTGTAAAACGGTTGAGGGAATTTATGTTTAATTGTATCTCTATTTCAATTTAACAATGATAATCATCTCCGTGATTTAAATATAATATCACCCATCAGATACTAACTGATAACTTAGTTGCTCAATCATTGGATCGATCTGATGGCGAAGATCACTCCCGTCGTTTATTTTAATGTTAAAAAAGATTTAAATTATATTTTATCATAGGAGAATTAATTATATTAATTCGAAATATATTTTGCATATTTTTTTACTCATTTAAATCCAAAATTAAATAAAATTTTCTAAGAGTTGTATGTTAATATGCTAAATTAAAATGTATATTTATTTTTATAATTTATCCACTGGATTTCGAAATGATTTGCTTAAGTTCATGTAATAATTAATTCTTTTACCAAAACATTTTGAAATCTGTTAGAAAAATATCCTTACCATTTTGGCACAGAAGATTTAAAATTTGTTCAAGATATATGTGAAAACTTTCATTTAAGTATGCTTAAGTCTTGGTTAACCTAGAAATGTTACATACTTTTTTCTTGATTTGTGCAAAAAGAGTAGAACTTTATTCCTCTTGAGAGCTCTACTATAGGGGTTATATCTCATAAAACTTTAATAAATAGAATTATAATTTCCATCGTGTAATATCAAACTATATCAGTCATGCAAGTTGATTAATAAGAAAAAAGATTAAGAAGAAAATCCAATGCGATGATTGAAGTTAGAGACAATTCCTTGATCGACTGAGTAACCATGCAAAGACTCGGAGAGCAATAAAGTTTTTTATTCATAAAACTGAATGAAAAAAGTAATCATTTGATCAAAAGTTTCCTATATGATCCTTCAATTAGTAATATAGGTGAAGAGGGAAATTAACTCTAATGATTCAAAGAAGACAATCTTCTTTTATTGTACCAAAGAGTGGGAGAGGTAAATGAAAAATACATAAGGAAGTTTACGATCTTGGTCGATGGTAGGCAGCGGACAGTCAACGTAGTGAGAGATGAATGTGACAAGCAAGCTACTCTTTCTCCCGCTTGAAACATCGCTTAGAAGAATCTTTAATGAATAGACGTAGCCTCTCCCATAGAGAAGTGGACAATGGACGAAGAGAAGTTCAACTCAAAAAGCCAAAATTAAATAGGAGATTGTGAACTACTCTTTCACAATCATAAATAAGTACTATAAAGTATATTAGCAAATTAAGAGTATGATTTTAAATTTTAAAAGTACATTTTAAATTCTATTTAAGCAAACAACTAGTGTAGAATCTTCAAAAAATATATTGTAAAAGAGATTAAAGATTTTGTATAGGACGATTTGCCTTGGAAATATAAGTAAATCCCCTTTGCATAACAAATGTGAAAAAATAAGAATTTTATTAAGTAGTGTCATTTTTTGTAGATAAAATAAAAGGTTCTAAAACAGTTCTAAGGTAATTTTATAAAAATATAAAATAATTTTGTCTCATTAGAAACTAATTTTTGTAGATAAACCACTAAATTAGGTTTGCACGACTTAGGGTTTCCGGGGGCGACTGTACGAAACTGTGAGCGATTTAGGGTTTCCTTTGCTGGGGTCGTCTCCGACCCTATCCCCGACACCCACCTCCTCTTCAGCTCCATTATTGGGCATCCTTGGCTCTCCCCCATCCCTCCTGAGTCGTGGATTCTTCTTGGCAGGCGCAACTTCCTAAAAATCTCTTTTCACCGCTGTTCAAAATGAGAAAAGGACTTTAATCTCTCCTTCGTCCCTTCTCCATTTCTGAAGAAGAATTGTCTCTGAGAGAAAAGCAATGGCTCAACTGCATGGTCGGCATCAGTCATGGAAGAAAACACTGATACAAAGCACTTCATGGGGCCATGACCAAAACATGGAAGCTTAAAGGTTCCATTTCTCTGTTCTCATTAAACACTACGTGCTACTTAATCAAACTTTGCTGTGAAGAGGATATGCAGACCATTCTTCAGAAAGGCCCTTGGTTCTTCTTCAACACTCATTTCCTGGTCAAGCCATGAACTGCAGCTTCTTGCCGTCGGCTTCCTCCTTTTCAACACTTCCGGTATGGATCAAATTTCATGAACTCCCTCTCCACCTTTGGTCAGAAAGTATTATTTCCAAACTTGCTAGTAAGGTGGGTGTTCCTATTATGGCAGACACATTAACTACCTCAAAATCTAGACTTACATTCGCATGACTTTGATTGGCCCCCCCTCTGTTTGTGCCAAGTGCAATCTCTTCTCCAATGCTAGATGCACATGTTCTACCATCCCCCCATCCAATTCCCAAATCCCCTCTTCCCGTTCAGCCTTCAATATCTACTTCTCCACCCCCTCATGTTGCCTCTAAGTTTATCAGTCCTCTACCATCCAATCATAACCTTAACGCCCCTCCGAAAAATGGCCCTAGACCTTCCTCTGGACCCCACACAAATAAAAAGCCAAATTTCCCAGCCCCTCTTCCTTTCAATTCAATAAATGACGCTATCGCTCCTGACACCCAATTTGAAACCCTCCCTCTATCTATAGCCTACTAACTGGAAAATCTATCTCCATTGCTAGTGTCATTGGATGCTTTTCAATAGATCCTAAAATGTTGACTGATGGTAGTAAAAACATTGAGGGACGAAGCCACTCCCTTAGGGCTCGGCCCAAGTATCTTCTTTTTCTTCCCTTGTCCCGATTCTTTGTTTTCTTATTTTTTCTTTTGTTTAAGTCTAAGTTAATGACATGGAATGTCAGAGGGCTTCACTCTGACACCCATATCTCTAATCTTGAGTCTCATATTTGACTCAATCAACCGGACATCATTGGTATTTTGGAGCCAATAATAATTTGGACATTGCTTCTACCTTCTCTGCGAGCAAATACACACTGTTCAATAATGAAGCCAATTATAATGATTTTGATTCAGTTTTTGCTAGTAGAATTTGGGTTAAATGGGACTCCGATAACATCTCCTTTTTCCCAAGTGTTATAAATAAGCAGTATATTCATGGCAGACTTCTTCATAATGGTTTAACTGACTGGGTCACATTTGCTTGTGCTTCAAATTCTGAAAATGACAGGCTATGTCTTTGGGAGGATCTAATTCAGCTAAAGGATGGCATTTTGGAACCTTGGTTGGTTTTTGGGGACTTCAATTGTGCCCGGTACTCAAATGAAAAAATCAGTTGGCATCCTCCATCTTTTGCTAGACTTATCGTGTTTAATAATTGTAAAAGTAAAGTTGGCCTCATGGACATGCATTATACTGGTAGTCATTTTACTTGGGATAATCATTGTTTGAACTTCCCAATAAAAGCAAAGTTAGATAGATGTCTCTATAATTCATAATGGATCACATCATTCCCTGAGTTCATTTGCAATATTATAACGCCTTCTACTTCGGATCATACTCCTCTTATAATTTCAGCACCTCAGATTTGCAGGAAGTCATCCCGCTTTTGCTTCAAAAACTGCTGGGTTAATAATGAAGATTTCATAAATATTGTTGCTGCTACCTAGAATGAGGTCTATGGTGAAGATCCGTTATTTGCGATTCACAAAAAGTTTGTTCAGACCAAAATGATCCTTAAGCTTATACATCTCACTCAATCTTTGAATCTGGCAGAATTCAAAAGAATTTGTAAGGCCCAGCTTAAGTCTATCAATCATATTAATTACCACAATTCCAATGCTACTCATCGCTCTAGGTTACTGCAAATAAAGAAAAATCTTTAGGAAGCTATTTTCAATGACCTCTCTTGGGCAAAGCAAAGATCAAAAGCACACTAGCTCTCTCTCTCGAAGATAATTTGAAGTTCTTCTATATGCAAATGTCAATCAAGGAAAATCAATCTCACTTTATATTACCACAGCTAAAGGATCAAGCCATTTCATTCTATGACAATCTTCTTAACACCAAAATGGGACATGGTAATAACTGTTTTTCCAACTTATGCTATTATTAATTCCTCTTTTCATGATGACATTTGTAAAGATATTTCGGATGAAGACATCAAGCGTTGTCTTTTTTCAATCAAGGACAATGATTGTCCAGGCTCAGATGGATTTACCTCTCTGTTTATAAGAAAGTGTGGGCTAACATTCAAGTTTACATTTGTAAGGGCATTGACCACTTCTTTCGAACTTCCTCCATGCCCAAATGGCTGAATCACACTCTTATTATCTTAATACCAAAAGGAAAGGGTGATCTATCAATTGATAATCTTAGACCCATTACCCTTTGTAATACTCTCTATAAGGTTACATCCAAAATTATTGCGGAACGGATTTCACCTCATCTTCTGGGCATCATCCATCCGGCTCAAGTGACTTTTGTGAAAAAGAGACAAATGCCCAACCATGTTATCCTAGCAAATGAAATTATCAAAACTTTCAACTAGAACACCAGCAAAGTCTTTTGTGCTAAAATTAATCTTAAGAAAGCCTTTAACAGCATTAATAGGGACTTCATTATCAACTCTCTTAGGAGAATCTCCCTGCCAAGCTTATTAACTAGGTCATAGCTTGCATCTCAAACATTAATTTTTCTATCAATTGGCAGGGTTCTATTAATGGCTACTTCGGCTCTTCCACTGGCTTAAGACAGGCTGCTCTCTTTCTCCTCTTCTGTTTATCATCGCAATGAATTTCCTTTCCACTATAATTGATGAGGCTGTTGATAATAATTCTATTAAGCATGACAAATTGAGAGAATTTTGTTGTTCGCACTTATTATTTACTGAAGATATTCTCCTCTTTGGGGAATCTTCTTCTTCTAATATATACGCTTACAAAAACTGTCTGAAAAACTTCTTTGTAGCCTAGGGCCTGAACTTAAATAAGGATAAATCATGTATTTATTACTCTAAAGGGGTGTCAAACATGGATGAGCTATCTGATATTTGGCATTTTCCAAGCTCCCAGTTCCCTATGAAATACTTGGGTTACCAGTTATGCAATCCCACCAGAATAATATCAATAGTACCCCTCTTATTTCCAAACTTCATCACTGGATCTCTAGTGGGCACTAAAATCTCTCAATTTTGCTGGTTGTTTACAACTCCTCAAATTTTTGATTTGTCCTCTACTTCTTTATTGGTTCAAAGCAATTCACATTCCGCTTAGTGTTCTTAAAGTCATCAAAATTCTTTGCGCTAAGTTTTTAGATCACGGTTCTACTGCCAGCAAAATGCACATCCTAGCTTGGGATAAAATTGCTTCTCCAACTCGTAAAGGTGGCATTGGTTTCATTTGCCCCTCCAAGCTTATCATTAGTTGTAAACTTTCTCTTTGCTGGTCCGTGCTTTGCAACACATCCCTCCTAACAATCTAGTGGAAAAGTAACCGATTAAAGCTTTTCAAAGTTCCATCCCTCTCTAATAAGATGGCTTCACCCTTTTAGAGGAAATTAGCAAAGATCTTCCTCATTTTGGTGTCTCATATTAGTTTTAATCCTAGTACTAACACCCCTATTTATAAGACCAGCCACACCCTTACTCTTAAATCTACATACGATTTGCTTTTTACTCATCTTCCGGATGTCTCTTGAGCTAACACTTTATGGACTAAAGGCACTAAGCTAAAAATCAAATGCAATGTCTGGAAAGTATTAAACAACGGGCTTAAAACTATGGATATCCTTAATGCTAGGGGCATTCATGCAATTCGTTATGTCCTTTGTGTTGTCATAACGCTGAATCTCATGCTCACCTGTTACTCGCATGTGATTATGCTTTTCAAATTTTAAAAGAAATCCTTTCTTCCGGTCTACATTACTTATTTCCTCGTTTGGCTCAAATCATTAGCGATATTTCTCCTCTTGATAAATGGTCCAAAAGAGCTTACATTCCTGCTATTGGGGTGATTATAGAATATATTTGGAAGAAAAGAAATGCCCGTATTTTCAACATAACTGAATTAAGGGCCCAGAGAATTATTTCAAATATTAAAACTAGAATTCTTGGTATTGTTCAAAAGTAGTGCAATTTCTCAAACCAGGAAAGTATTCAAGTCTGGCATTTATCTCTTAGCTCTGATTAAATCTTCCTGTCCAGAATTTAGGTCCTCATTCTGGAGTGCGAAAATTGGATTCTTTTGATTTTGGGGAATTGATGCAAAATCTTCTTTTGGGCTTCTTTGTGCTATTGGTTCATCTTCTTTTTGGTGTAGTAGTTTTGATGTAGCTCTCCATGGAGCAGTCGTTCTGTAATTTGTGGTTGGTGCAGGTTATTTTCAATAGTAATTGGCGCAGGTTAGTTTGAAACTGCAGCCATGGAGTTATGAAATCTCAATGAGTTAGGCGCATGTTTTTTTCAAATCCAAATGAGTTCGGCGTAGGTTAATTTCAATTCTTATTGAGTTAGGCGCACGTTACTTTCAAAATGCAGCTATGGAGCGGATGCTTTTTAAAATTGCTATAAAACACGATTTTACGGGCATTTTATGTTGTTTGGTCGATTTCTCCTGCAATTATGGAAGCTTGTCCTTCAGATATTTTGGAAACTTTTGAATTGCTTTATTTTTTACTCTGCTGAAATTGCCGGATTATTTCGTCGAATATGAATCCTTTTTCTGTAATTTGAGCTGGTCTTAATAACTCCTTATCAATTTGTCGAGCTGGTCCTAAACTGGTGATCCTGGCATTATGTTTCATGGGAATTTTAGAGACTCTTCTGAAATGTGCCTTTCTTCTAGCGGATGGCGTCTTAAGTATGTGACTTCATGTTCCTGATTCTCTTTTGTGCAAAGACAATGATGGATCATGATATTTTTCTAAACCCCAGCTGACGGTTTGGTGACTTCCTTCAGCTTTCATCTTGAACAGATACCCCAGATACTACATTGATCTAAATGATTGATGCACTATCGACTCTTTGACATTATGTGGGCCTCATCTTGGAGGAGCGAATCCTAATTTATTCTATTGAAATATACAGGCAGCACCCTCAAAATTTCAAAAAAAAACGCCCACTAAAAATACTTGTTCGTCCATTATTGAAATTGCAGTTCTCTAAAATAAATGATAATTGAACATCTAATTTATGACAGTACTGCTAAGCTTACGTTTTGTCACAATTCACACTGTCCTTCTTAAAGACCATTCATGATTACAATACTCATTCACTGTGCAATGTAATAGTGTTTGTCGAAAAGGCGATGAGAAGGAAAACAGAGTACAACGCTGCCCAAATTTTACCGGTGCCATTAATGGAAAATCATGCAGCATTAACAAATTTGACTTATAAAATAAGATATTTCTCATATTTCTTGCCAGAAAGATTTATCATGTCTTAATAAACTAATTCCTTGAAAAATGGGTACAGTGGTGGAATGCGGATTAAAGAAGGCCTATGTATTTGTTGTACCGTAATTTTCATTGAAAAATGCGTTCATATCTGTGCTCTTTATGTTTGCCATAGTTTTCACTGCTTCACTTTTTATGAAGTAAAAAGCCATAAATACTTTCACTCCCTCTGAATGCCGAAGGGAGCCCATAACATCATCCATGTGGGCGCTCATTATGACAGAGAAATATGCCATGCCTAAATTCATTCTTCTAAAATCATCATGAGAATAATAAAAGAATAAAAGCTGTTAGCACTCATTCATGTCTTAACGTTTAATTCATAATAATTAAGATTTGTTAATTCAAATTATGATTAAAAATTCCTTAAAAAAGAATAAATTACATAAGAAAAATTCAAATAATTGATTTAATTTGAAATCACCTTTCTAAAGTGTTAGTCCTAACATTTTTAACTGCATAAGTTCACTCAGGACTTGGGAGATGGAGACAGCTTTCACGAGATAGAATAGCAGAAAAAAGAAGAAGAATAAAAGTTGCGAAGGACTGCATTTGGTGGCTTAGTTGTTTTTAGGGCCCTCTGTGTTTCAGCAATGAAAATTTGAGACTCATCTCATAAGTGAAAGCAACTTATCCAAAGGTGTATGCTTCAAAATTATTGCAAGCATCTCTAATAACATAAGTTTGATGCAATTTTTAGGATGAAAGAGCCCCTTCCAGGCCAAGCTTATGAGAGCTGAACTACTATCCTGAATGAATTTTTTGCTATACTTGTATGGCCTTTGAATTCTCTTTAATATGGCTATGATTTGCTTTCTTTGATCTTTCCTACTACTAATATAATATTGTTTTCATGCTAGGATAGAATGTGATGCTGGGCAAATACTACATTGTGCTTTGGCTTCTTGGGCTAACCTTATTCTAGTTGTATTAAATTGGATTTCCTTTAGATACTAACTTTTTTTGGCTCGTTGTACACTCAACAAGTTTATGGTGATAGTTCATCATCTTTTATCAATGCACTATTTTACAAGTATCCCCAATGGATCACTTCTTTAAGAAGACTTTAAGTTTTCTTTTTCTTTTTATTATTTTGATCGAATTCTACGGCTGTGTTGTGTCCATCATGTGGGGGGGGTTCCAGAGATTAGGATTAAGAAAAAAATGAGATAGAATAAAAAAAAATCTTACAATCACAACCAAAGAGGAATATAATAGCCATCCCAAAAGCAAAAATAAATAACACGATAACATAAAGCCATACTACTGTCCGCACACATCACAAAATATCCCAAAAATATAACAATTAGATATCTTCAAATATAACATAAATTAACATTATTAAATAATTATACCTTATCAAAAAATTACAAAATTAACAACCCTAGCTATCGAGCTCAGTTGACTCATTTGTAAATAACATGTGAAAATACTATTCAAATGACTACATAGAATTTAAAATCCTATTTTAATCTTATATCAATTTTAGTTAAGGTAAACAAACAATATGAGTTTAGCACTGACAAAAAAATTATTAATTAAATGACTGCAAGAAATAAGAGTAATTGATTACTAAAGCTTAATCTTAATAACAAATGCAACATAATGATATATTTAATGGCATAAATTGAAGTGCTATTTACCAATTCTATTACTACTAATATGTAACTAGATAATAAATAATGCAATACACTCTCATACTAATAACACAAATAAAAAATATAATTAAAATTATAAATAGTTCGTTTTTCATATGATCTCTTCATAGTAAGAGATTATACAACATCCTACGATCATACCTGTGAATAATCCCATAAACAATAAATACATAATCTTTCTCACCCATTACTTCCCTGGGAATCAATACTAGTGTCATTAACATAAGGAAGCTTAGCCCTTGTCGATGGTAGACGATAAGATATCAATAACATAGTGAGTCCTATCCACATAGGCCACGTTCCATCCTAAGATGACACGACACTTTCTTATCACTTAAAGTGTTGATGATACTATTTGTGCAAACAATAAAGTGAATTTCTAATTTGAAAGAAGTCGACATCACCTAAATCAAATCACGAAATCATTTTATATTCATCTCATTGGCATGCCACATAAGAGATTCAACAAAGTAAATAATCAACTTGAATCATTCTACTCATCCTTCATATGACCAAATGTAAATAGAATAATTATAATGAAGTCAAATATTATTTGGACAGCCTGTATGTAAATATTTGGAAAGGATATAAGCTGCAATATTAAATACTAGCTTACCACTACTTTACAATAATTCCACTAAATGTGGTTGCTATTATATAAGCAAAATATTTGGATTACTAATGAGTCTAAAATAATTTTATGCAGCAATATAACTAAAGCTATCTTAACATAAGTCTCAAGCAATAATTGTAATATAATCATTATTCAAGTGATTGGAAAACTCAAACCCTACATTAACTAGCAAACTCAAATAATATAATTAAATTTAGACTTACATATATCTCACACTGAGCAATTGAATACCAAGTGATGGCCTTCGTACGCCACTACGAGCTCGCTCTACCCATCTGCGAAAAATTGTGTGGCCTTCGTTCGCCACACAATTTCAAATTTTTATAATAATTTTCTCTGATTTGGATATTCATCAACCTTTAGGTCGCATCTAGGCGCATGTATGGACCTTCTGGGTGCATCATTGTAGGCACACGCAAAGACATGTCATTTTATGTGATTAAGTATGAAATTTTCTAAAAGCACCCAGATGCATGAGACCACAAGCATGAGCACATTATATATGGCCTCAAATTTGAAGAGTGTCTCATGAGCGTATCTTTTAAGCACATAGATATCCAACCTTAAGAATAATAGTAAAATTTTTTACTTTTATGATTATTATTATTTTATTAAATCATTAATAATATATAATTTTTCTTGAATGTTGCCACAACAAAACTAACCTAAAAGCAAAAAAAATGGCTAACAATTTACTTAACAATCTGCCTTCTAATGAGAAAATTTGGGAGGTTGTCAAAAATCTCAATTCTAATTCTTGCCCAGGACCTAATGGTTTTCCGGGTGAATTCTAATATAAATATTGGTATATTATTAAAGATGATATTTGTAATGTCATTAAATAATTCTTTTACAATATTTCTTTGCCTAATTTTGTTACCCACACAATGCTCACTCTCATCCCAAAAAAAGATAAAGCTAATTGGTGGACTAATTTTAGACTCATTACTCTCTGTTCTACCTTCAACAAAATTGTTGTTAAGATTATGGCCAATAGATTACAATCTGTCCTCCATAAGATTATTGAACATAACCAATCTGCTTTTGTCCCGGGGAAAAAAAATCAATATAACATTTTAGCAGCTCAAGAATTATTTCATAGTCTTAAGCATAAAAGTTGGGGTCAAAATCTGATTATCAATCTTGATCTTGAAAAAGCCTTCAACAAACTTGATTGGAATTTTTAATTCAACCTTCTTAAAAGATATGGCTTAAGAATTCTGATACTACGAGCTCACTCTACCCACTCATACATCTATTGTCAAAAAAAAAAATCATTGACTCTCAAATTTGGAAATGTATGTTAGATTCTTGAGATTTGATTGAATACTCTCTCTTGGGATCTCCTTTTGATTTGATAGATGGAAAGATTCTGATACTCTAAGTGATAGTTGCAATGTTACCTTGCCCAAACTTACTTTGGGTGACCTGTTTTTTGAGCTATAACGGTTGGAACCTTAATCTCATCCATTATATCCTCCCTTATGATATTCCTAACTTGATTGTTAGTACCCTCCCCACCCTTCACCCCCACAAGTTAGCCAATTCTCCTTATTGTGAGCTGAACTCTATTATGCTTTCCACACTTTGGAATATTTGTAAACCCACTAATGTTAATTCATTCCCTACCTGAATGTGGCACAAATCTATTTATACACTTTTTAGCCTTTTCATCTAGAGAGTTTGCAAGAACTTTATTAGTACTGATGATAAGATGCAATCTTTAGGCTATCATCTTGCTTCCAAATTCTATTGTTGCCATAACCAAGAATCCCTTCTCCACATTTTCTTTAATTTCAATTTTGCTCAGGAAATATGGAACGCTTTGCACATCATTTAGTCCTCTTTTAATTACGATAATATTCTTTATTTCTTAGATAGATGGAGGACTCATTCCTTTAACAAGCTTCATATAGGGCACCTCATTGATGCTTTTGCTATTTGGAATATTTGGAATGTTATAAACAAATTTAAATATTATAAAACCCCTGCCAACTCCTCTATGATCAGTTATAACATGACAGTTAGTATTTATATTACAATTAAATCTTACTCTGAGGATATGTTTATTTGGGATAACCTCAAAGCTAATCTTAATGCCTTATTAAACAACTACTCCTTACTGTGACTGCTTTTGTTATGTTGTTATTATGGCTATTTTGACTGCTTTTTGTGTTTATATGTGGTTTCCCCCTGGCTGGTGGGTTGCGATGATCTTTTTTTGGTCTGAGTTTTATATGACGAATGTGGTGATGCCTCATATGTTGTAGATGATACCTATCATTTATAATTGTAGCATTTGCATTTTCCTTATTAACCCATAAATTGAGTCCTCTTGGTTCATATCAACATCCTCATGGAATTTTGAGCTGGCCACTGGAACCTGGACCTTGGTCCTACGATGCTGGCTCTACAGTTTGTGGTTTACATTGTTACATGGCTATGCTCTATTTTATTGTTTTAACCATTTTAATACATTTATTATTTATTACTGCATTAGCTTTGATTGTAATATTAGGGCTTTAGTTTGGTTTTATAAGCTTAGTCCTTTAGTTTGGTTTTACCCATCTATGGTCATTAGTGTTTTTGAAAGTTTTGGGAGTGGATTTATGTTTTATTTACATTAACTATTTTTGGCATTCTAACATCTTAGCTGATGAGCATATGATTGTTATATTGATGCTGGGAGAAAATTTTATAGCTCGGACCCTAGTGGTCTAGTTGACAATACGTGTAACAACCCAGGTTGTTATATAGGTCAGTTAGGACTAATCCAAGCTCTAATTGTAATTCCAGTATACTAATTAAGTCATTATGAACTCACTAATAAGACCTAATCCATATCAAGAATCAAATGGATCAAATCATGATTTTAGAAATTTCCAAGAATCCTAGAATTTGACCTAGTTAATTTGACCTTAAATCAAAAATCTGACTTCCCAATCGCACTCATCACCCCCAAATTATTTAGTCGTGATGTTTTGGAAGCATTTCGAAGTTGTTGGATTTTCGGTAATTATTTTAATATTATTTAAATACCCCAAAAATTCGAATAAATAAATACTTGACAAAATCAAAATCCATCTTCACCGTTGTGTTTCTCACCTCTCAATTAGCTAGGGAGAATATATCTGAGTTTTTTTTGGAATGCAATTAATTAGTTAAATTTAATTAAGAAAAAATAAATTAAGCAATTATATATTTTTATTATAATATCTTCACTTAATGCCTTCGTCAAGCGTGCCATTTCCTTCTCTTCCCTCACCATTTAGATCGAATGGTTGAACTCCTTCGTCCCCGCGCATTCGGCGCGTGGCTTGCGACTCCTGCACGCGGCAGGGCAAGCGATAGATAGAGCTAGCAACCACCATTACTTGCCTTTTTTTGATCTTAATCGATCATAAATCGCACACATTTTCATTTGGGGGGAAGGTTTGATAATCTGTGAGCGTTCGAGCTGCGGTTTGAGCCTTTGAAGTCTCGTAAATGTCCATCAGGTATTCTTCAAACCCTAAATCCTTCCATTTAAAATTTGATTTCTCTATTTGTATACCTATTTCACACACTCGATTTTCATTTAATTGGTTCGATAGGGTTCAATCGAGGACCCTAATTGAACCAATTTTGTAGAAGCTCTTAGTTGTCAACAGTAAAGTCCTAGTTCGTCTCTGTCTCGTATGCACCGATCTAGGGTTCGCCTTTTCCTTTGATGCAGGCCTTCTCTGGCATCGGCCCAACTAGTAATAACTAAGTCTCATCAATGGCTTTACATTGCCATGCGGGCCGAGGCCGTCATCATCGGGTTGTCATCGAAATTTCATGCCCTAGCTGTGAGCTTTTGGTATGAGTCCAGGAGGAAGAAGGATCTTTGGGTCGGACCGGGTCTTCTCGGGCCTGACCAGCGTGTCTGGACCATCTGCGCAGTGCCTCGGCTTGTCTCTGCTCGACACGTGGTTTGGGGGTCCCACACGTCTGGGTCAACCGTCATATCGCTGCGTGGCTTATCGCAGACTGCGCCGCGGGGCTCGCCTCCCTGTTGCAGTGTCTAATACCGTGGGGGTCTGCCATTTAATTAGTTTTAAGATTTTTAATTATATTTATTAATTAAATCGAATTAATTTAAATTAAAAGCTTTATTACTGAACCTTTAATCCTCTATAATTTATAAACCAATAATCCAAACATAGCAAATATATATATCTCATTTTACTCAGAAAAATAAGAGAAATTCAATGGTAGTGATAATTTTCTAGTAGGATGAGTGATTCACCTAGTGACATTTGGGACACTTATATAATTATCAAATTAACCCTAATCTTCTACAGCTCATAACTTTGCACACGCTCATCCAAACATGCCCAATATAGGTCTTAAAATAATCAGGAGAATCTCTAGATTACTTTAATAGTGTCATTTTCTCTATTTGGGTTGTATTTAGCTTAATCATTTTTAGGACCTACCATAATTAACCCTAATTTTATGAAATCTTCAATTGACCATAACTTGGTCAATTGAGCTCCAAATTAGGTCTACTGATATATCATTTTGATTAAAAAGATCTAATAAACAGTAAACTACAAAAAAATATATTTAATTAGATATAAAAGTCTAAGTAAGGTTTGTAGAATATCATAATTTATATTTAAGTGGTATGATTTTGCATGATAAGCATATACAAATAAAATATGTTATTTAAGTATGATATACTTACGATTATGAATGTAATATACATATTTAAGATATGTGCACATTCTAAAAGAAAATACAGCAATATGTAATATTTATTATGTTGAACAAAGTTATAGAATAATTAAAAAGTTAGATACCTTTATATCTAACTATCTAAAATGTGGGTTCCTGACTAACTACATATTTCCCCCCAAAGATTTTATACACTCTCCTTATTTCTCTAGATATCAACATGTCATAGTCTAACGTATTATTTGTATAGATCTGTGATCAAGCTGATTAAACCCATTATACTAATTTTTGATCATTTATTTTTAAGTTTAGAGTGTAAAATCTCATATAAATATATTAAAGTGGGTTAAAATTTAAAAGCGATGAAAAAACTGCAAATAAAAGAATAATATCTTTTTTTATGTTAGTAAGAATATCAGTATTAATATTATATTGTTCATTTATTTTTATACAATAAAAATAATACATTTTATTATTACAAGTAACATATATATAGATTAAATGAACAAAAAATAACTAAATTGAAAATTGCAGAAATTAGAAAATATATGCATATATAAAAAAATGATATAAATAAAAGTTGTAGAAATTAAGAAATATATACATATATAGAAAAAAAGAAAATGACAAATGAAAGTTTCATAAATTAGAAAATATATACATATATAAAAAAAAAATGACAGAAATAAAAGTTGCATACATTATGAAATATATACATATATAGAAAAAAAAATGATAGAAAAAAAAGTTATAGAAATTAAGAAATATATATATATATATATATATATATATATATATATATATATATATATATATATATATAGAAAAAGAAAATAACCAAAATGAAAATTATAGAAAATTGGAAATATACATATATAGAAAAAAAAGAAAATGACAGAAATAAAAGTTGCAGAAATTAAGAAATATATACAAATATAGAAAAAAATAAAAATGACAAAAATGAAAGTTGCATAAATTAGAAAATATATACATATATAGAAAAAAAGAAAAATAACAAAAATGAAAGTTACAAAACTTATGAAATATATACATATATAAAAAAAAATGACAGAAATAAAAGTCACAGAAATTAGGAAATATATACATATATAAAAAAAAAAGAAAATGACTGAAATAAAAATTACAGAAATTAGGAAATATATACATATATAGAAAAAAAAAGAAAATGACAGAAATGAAAATTATAGAAATTAAAATATATATATAGAAAAAAAAATTACATAAATGAAAGTTGCAGAAATTAAAAAATATATACATATATAGAAAAAAATGAGAGAAATAAAAATTACAGAAATTAAAATATGTATAGATATATAAGAAAAAAATAAAATAATATAAATAAAAATTGCATAAATTAAAAAATAAATACATATTAAAAAAAAGAAATGGAAATATAATAATAATAATAATAATAATAATAATAACATTAATAATAATAATAATAACATTATTATTATTTTAAAAGAAGAAGAAGAAATAAAAATAGTAGAAAACTTTTTATCTCTTTCTTATTACTTGCCATATATTAACATTGATGAGGCTTTACTGGAGGTCGATGGGAAAACTATTAGTGGTGAGGAAGAAGATGTGGGGAAGATGAGAGGAGGTCGGGGTTGAGAGTACTTTTTTTTTTAATTAATTAATTTATTAAATAAATTTCTCTCTCCTTCATTATTTGAATGTGAGCAAATTTGTCATTTTCGTCATAAATACTTTAAGTGTTCAATTTGACGTTCTCTTCATCCATCTATCTCCTCTTTCTCTCTCCTCTCTCTCTCTCTACTTTCTCTCTTCCTTTTCTTTTCCAGAAATTAACAAAACTTGACACGGAGATGTATCATGAAAAAAAAAACACACTCGCAAAAAAGTTTTTCAATTTGCAGCAATATTTCTTTTTTTATTAAATTCTGAAGATAAAAACTTCGAAAATTAATTATGGTTAATTCAGAGCTCTAAATTTGATGAAATTTTTTTTGTAGCCTTTTTATAATATTCTTAATCCAACGATACTAATATCGCTGAATTAGAACTTGTATTTAAATTTCCCAATTTACTGAATTTGAATAATTCAAAAATTAATTTAGGAGTATCCAGAATCCAGGTTACTCCCAAACTTGAGCATTATGATCACAAAAATATACTCTATCCAATGGCATTTTTAGTTTGCCCTAATTTTGAAGTCACTAGAGATCCTGATTTTTGAGTTGGCTTTTATGGCGCCCTGCCCCCTGGTCAGCAAGATTAGACCCAAGGGGTGGTGTGCCACTTCTAGCAAATCTCTCACTTATTATTGGATTAGGTAAGATTCACATCCACTAATAAGAGAAAGACGTGCACAGAATAACTATGAAAATCAGTCACTAAGTCTAACATACATACAGAGTGCGAAAGCTATATGAAGTAAACATAATATTAATTCACCTTATAACAAGTAAGAAACAATAATATGGCTCAGCAAATAATAATGTGCAAAAAGTAAACACAGTCACGAGTACCTGTATTATTACAACATTGTAATTAAAGTTTAAGAAATGAAATAAATAACTCTCATTCTCACAAGAATAAAAGACAGCTAAATATCTTCTACTCCAAGCTGCTGCGCCTCCTCTATATAAGGCTCCTCCTCAGGCACTGGCTTCTCATACTGATCAAGATCTAACATTGTCAGTTTCACAATAATAGGGCCCCATCCAATAAAAAAAAAATTTATTAGACAAAATGTCTAAGTACATTTAAGCAAGTATTTTATTAAGCATTTATTAATATCACCATTTTATTCTAAACCAAAATGCAACATCTATATAGCATGGGAGCAAGTAAGCATCAAAAGGAAGACATAATAAGTTATAAATACATTATTTATAACTAAGCAAGAATTGAGGTAAAAGCATACCTCAAGTAAACTAAACAAGGTAGGGCATACATATGTAATATAATAAGTAAAGTACTGAAAGAAAAGTCTAAACCTAAACATGCTGATGATCATACAACATATATAAATTGAAAATGATAAATCCAACTATGGTATATATAAGTAAGCAATAATAAGTCTAGCATCCTAAAATATATAAGTAAAGCAAGTGGAATAACTGACTAAAGTAAAGTGAACTAAAATATATAACTGAAATCAAAAAGTACTATAAATAAAATCATTATGTATTAACTGCAATACAAAAGAGGGCTACATCTAGCCTACTGAAATCAAAAGGATTCTTAGCATCAACAAGGAGGCTAAGGCAATAAAAATTATAATTCTCCTAGCGTCAACAAGAAGGCATAGGAAAAATTATATACAAAAACTTTTCTCCTAGCATCAACAAGGAGGCATAGGCATAAAATATATATAACTGAACTGAGAGGCATTATTAGCACATGCAGAAATATTATAGTTATTTTACTTTTGTTTTCATGGACAATTTCATAAATAACTGAGGAGTCAAGCACATCTGTAAGACTAAATAGGTTCTAAGCTTAACACAACACTCCTCAATGAGTAATGTTAAGCATCCTGATCTCTCCTTACCCATGTACATTGGAGTAATGTGCACCATAATCCACCATGAACTGAACTCAAATGCTAATATTTTCTTAATATTCTAAGTTTTCATTTTTTTATGCAACAATATTTTTCTTATATGACATGTTCAAGGAAAATAAGCACAAAATTCAAGGAATGCATAGCACAACATCAAATGGTAAGCAAAGGACTACTAAATATGGTGATATTATTTGTTATCTAATTTAACTATTCTAACTATTCTAAGTTACACAAGTTCAGGATCTCTAATTCCTACTATCAAGTGTAACTTAGAAGCACGGCCTTATAAGTTAAAAAAGATTAGAACTGATCAGGTTCTAATCTAATTCAATCAAGAATGACTATAAGTTTAAGAAATAAATATCAACATCCTAGTTAGATGAATTTAGATATTCTATCTAAGATCTGATCAAGATCTACTGAACTATAGATTATGAATTAAACACCACAAGATTGAGCTTAATCACATAATCCAAAGGGTAAGACTTAAGATCCAAGCTTCAGTCTAAAAGTAATCTATTGATTGAGGCAAATCATATTAAGTAAAGTCAAACTTAATAAGATGATTCTCCTATCCTAAATCTAAGGTTGAAAGACAAAATAATCAAAATTAAATTGAAAAATTTAGAAACCTTGTTTTTCAATGAATAAAATCTAATCTATGATCTAATTTTAGTCTTAAGAATAATCCTAATGTGAGGTGAAAGATCCTAAGGAAAAAGACTTAGAGAAAATTAGGGAATTTTAAGTTGATTGAATTATTGATTTTATTCTCCTAAGTGATTCTATTATAATTCTAATACTAGTTTTAGTGATTTAAAGGATAATTTAAAAGTTAAGGAAGCTTAACCTAAATTTTTGGCAAAATGATCATTTTGCCCTTACTTAAGAGTCCAAAAAGATACTTTTTGAATTAGAGATCCAAATTAGAATTTCTTACTGCCAAATGATTTCTTACTATCTAATATGAAGATAGATAGTAAGTACGCTCAATTTGGATAAGAAACGGGTCATATAGGTCCAAACTAAGGATTTGCTATAAGGGGAATTTTAGTAATTTACACCTAATAAAATCTAAAATTTTATGCAGTTTACTATTAATTGTTTTTCAAGAATTCCATAGAGTCTAAGAATACTGCATTCTGAGGCTAAATGGCTAAGTTATAGCTATTTCAATTTTTAAGGGCAATTCGGTAATTTTTGTCGGTCAATGGGGGACAAGAATCAAACTTTTCCATTTGATGTCTAAATTCAGTAAACTCAGTTTCTATATCTTTCATATAATATAGTGAGTGCCTTGATAGAGAGTAAACCCAATTTGGACTTCAAATGGTTAATTTATGGCCCAACTAATGTTAAAGGTATTTTGGTCATTTTTTATTTTTTAGGGTTCATACCCCAAATATTATTTTAATTTATTGATGACACTAAAATTCTGAGCTAGTTAGCACTTTGAATTTCTAAATTTAGAGGTGGATTGACCAAGTTAGGGTCAATTGAAGACTAGGGGTATTTTGGTCATTTTAGGATATAGTCCTAAATGTTACTTTCCTAACTAAGTTCTAAATGGGAAAACTAATACTTCTATGGTAATGGGGCTATTCTCCTGAGTATTTTAAGACCTATATTGCATATACTTGGATAATTAGGTTAAAAGTTGTGAGGGTTAATTTAGGTTCTAAAATGTCACTACGTTATACGTACCCCGAAATAAAATTTTAAATTATGTCATTTGATTCCTTATATTTTTTTGAGAAAAATGAGACCTATATTTGCTATGTTTGGATTATTGTACAAAAAATTATTAAACTTTAAAGTTTTGAATTAAATATACTTTATTATTCATTTATTCAATTTAAATTAATTTACTGTTCATATATATAGTTAAGTAAATTTATTATATTTATTTATTAATAAATTAATTATAATTAATCTATTCTTAATTATCATTAATTGTTACTTAATATATTAATTAAATATATGAAGTATCAATTTGAATTATCATATATTTAATTATTAATTTATTGTTTTAATTAATTAATTTTAGCATTAATTAATCTTAATTAATGAATTAATTAATTCAATATTTATCTATCTAAAATAACATTGGATATTTATTTATTAGATTTATGATTAGTGTTAATTAATCTTGATTAGTGCTGCAGGCGGGCCCCACGAGCGCGTTAGATGACGCGGCACGCACAGACGTGGGCCCTACGTCCCGGGCTTAGAGCCCGCACATGCGGAAGTGGGACGGGTCTGGGTCGACCCGACCCGGCTCGGATCTTCGCCCCTACGCAGGCCTCCATTCCCGAGAGCCGCACCTAGGGTTCGGCTTTGCCGGCCACTACGACGGTGGTTGCGTCGAGCCCCACGGCAACGGGAAGCTCGTGAGGAGACCTTCCAAACGGTAGTCGGACCGTTGCCGGAGGAGACTCATACTCCCGGCTAAGTCAAACCTAGGCTCGGCCCCTCGAACGGGTCGAGCCTAACGATATTTACTGTGGAAGCCATGCGAAATTCTTATGATCGAACCGATCTAGGTTCGATCAGCTACCATGGATCGACGATCCATTGAGTGGAATAATCATACAGGTCGACAATCAGAGATTGCATTGAGTAAATTGCGAGTTTAGGGGTACCTCACGACTAACGGTCCGGAAGGAACGGACTTCACTGCGGGCTGGGGAGGAGTCCGACGGGTTCGATCTTCTCAAAAGGGCCGGTCTTAGAGCACGGGAGGGTCCTTATGGACCATTGCGCGGAGTCGGCGAGGTGCGGGAGGTCGTTGGATCAGCCCGGGCCGTGGCGCGCACGCCGCGCGGCGTAGCCCGCAGAGTCTTTGAGGACGAAGACCCGCAGCCGTCGTATCGATCCTGATCCGATGGATGGATGAGGCGCCGTCTGATCAGACAGCGCCGTTCGGGAGATAGACGGCATGGCGATTTATCTAATGGAGCCTTTAAGATATTAAATAATAATATTATTTAATTTAAATTACTTAATTTCCTTTTTAATTTTAATAATTAAATTGATTTCAGAAAATCTCAAATATTCACTCCTAGCTAATTGAGGGATGAGGAATACAACGGTGAGGTCAGATTTTTTATTATACGAGTATTTTAATTTCACAAATTTTGGGGTATTTAAATATTATTAAAATATTTGTCGAAATTTTGACGACTTCCGATTGACACGAAAACATCACCCCTAGCTAATTTGGGGGCAATGAGCGCAATGGCGAAATCCATTTTTTGATCTAAGGTCAATTCAAATAGGCCAAATTTTAAGATTTCTGGATTTTCCAAAAAAAAATAAGGTTTTATTCCATTGACTACTTATTTGGACTAGATCTTAGAGAATGGCTCCTAATGACTTGATTAACACTCATAATCAAGATTAAGACTGAGATTAGTCCTAAAAGACTAGTGTAACAACCTGAGTTGTTACAGCTTTAGTCATAGTTATCATAGTAACGACTTTGGTTGTAACACGTTACACCTGAATCTTATAGCCCGCATTAAATCCTCGTTCGGTTCCATCATCAGCCATCAGATCATAGCCGCGATCCAACAGCTGTTATTCGATCAATGATCTATCGTTATTGGTCAATCGCATCAGAGCCATCATACTTGATGCTCGATCCACCAGACGATTGTCGTAGCTCCCGCTACTATGGAGTCAGCTCGACCCGGCCCGCCCGAAGGTCGAAACCACACCCAAAAGCCCCGAACCCACCGCGTGTCGCGCGGGCCCCACGCTCGTACGCGCGAGTCAGCCGGTGGACCCCCCTGCCCTCGTGCCAATCCCGGCACGACATGTGTTCAGGCTGCCTCCTTCAGCTGCAGCAGGTGGTCCCCGCCGTCTCTACCACGGCCAATCACGAGTCGCCACGTGTCCAAGACTGGTCAGCCGTAATGATGACCTGCAGAAAAATAATAAAGATATTTATTTATATATTTAATATATATATATATATATAATTATAATTAGTTAGTTATAATTAATATTGATTAGATTAGTGTTAGTTAAAAATAATAGAATTAATAATCTATTAATTAGGGTCATAGAACAGATTAATTAATGATTAATATTAATTAGATTATTATTAATTCAGTAAATTAATAATCTGTTAACTAATATTAATTTAAATAAATTATATTTAGAATCTATTATAATCTGTTAATTAATAATAATAATTTATATATATTATATATATAGTTAATATATACAGATGTATATATATAATATTAATTTAGTTAAATTACTGTTAATTATAGTTGATAGTTAATTAATATAGTTAATATAACAAATTCAAATAATATTAATTTAATAGACTAACTCATGATAAATTAAATTAATCAATTAATATATTAACCTAATAAATAGCCAATAGTAAGTATAATTAAGGCATCTATCTATATATATATAATTAACAAAAATTTTAGAATATACAAATATTTATATGTATTTAAACATATAATAAAAACTTTAGGATATAATCTAATTAATAAACTAATTAACTACAGATAATTAAATTATTCAATAAATAATACAGAAAAATATATAATCTTAGGAATAAACAGTAAATTAATTTAATTTGAATAAAGTAATAGTAAATTAATACAAATTGTATTTTTGAACAGTAAAACTTAAAAGTTTAATAACTTTTTATAAGATAATCTAAACATAGCTAATATAAGTCTTAAAATACTCAAAAAAATAAATAGAATCAAATGACATAATGCAGAATTTAGTTTTGGGGAACGCATAACGAGGTAATATTTTATGACCTCTTTAGGACCTCATAACTTTTAACATAGTTGTCAGAACATAGTCAATATGGGTCTTAAAATGCTCAGGAGAGCGGCCACATCACTGTAGTAATATTAGTTTTCTCATTTGGACATCAGAACAAAAAGTCAACCCTATAATTCCTAGTTAACTTTAGGAAAAATTGACCAAAATGCCCCTAGAATTCAAATGACCATAACTTGGTCAAATTAACTCCAAATTCAAAAATTCAAGATGCTAACTAATTTAGAATTTCAATATCACCAATAAACTGAAATAACATTTAGGTCTTGAGCCCTAAAAATTTAGAAAATTACCAAAATACCCCAACCTTAGGTCATAACTTGACTATTTGAGGTCCAAATTAGGTTTACTCCCTACCAACATACTCAATACATTATAGGGAAGCTATAAAAACTGAGTTTGATAAAATTGGACTTTAAACAGAAAAGTTCGGTTTTCGTCACCCGTTGACCGACTCGAAATTACCAAATTGCCATTCAAACTTAAAATATCCATAACTTAGTCAATTGACCTCAGAATGCAGTGTTATTAGACTCTATGGAGTCCTTGAACAGTAACCTACAATAAACTGCAAAAAAACTTAGTTTTTAGTAGAGTGAAAATTACTTAAATGCCCTTAAGTCAAAAACTTTAGTCTGAACCTTTAGGACCTGTTTCTCATCTAAATTGGACATACTTACTGTCTATCTTCAAGTTAGATGATAAGAAATCATATGGAAAAAAGAAATCTTATCTTGGGCACTTACATCAAAAGTTGACTTTTCGGACCCTTAAGTAGGGGCAAAATGGTCATTTTGCCAAAAATTTAGGATAGACACCCTTAACCCTTAATTAGTCTTTAAAACACTAAAACTAACATTTTAACTATATTAGTGGTATTGAAGTAAGTAAAATCAACAGTTAGGTCAAATTCCAGAATTTTTCCTAAGACTTTAACACTACACCTTAAAAACCCTTCTTGAGATTAGGACTAGATCATAGGGTTGATTTTATTCATTAAAAAATAAGGTTTTTTAATGAATGAATCCTTAGTTTTAGTAGTTTTTAGAATTTTTTCACTTATTTTTTATTATTTTATCTTTTAACCTTAGATCTAAGATAAGAGATTCATCCTATTAAGTTTGATTACTTAATAGGATTGACCTTGACTATTAGATCACTATTAGAATTAAACCTAGATCTTAGGTCTTACCCTTTTTGGATTATGTGATTAAGCCCAATCTCGTGGCATTTAATCCATAATCTATAGTTTAATAGTTTTAGTTAGAACGTCTAAAATTATTAATTAGGTCGTAATGATTTGTTACTTAACTTTATAGTCGACTTTGATTCAGTATATTAGGACCTAACTAGTCCTGATATTTTGTAACTTATAAGGATGATTTCTAAGTTGCACTTGATATGTAGGAAAATGGTGATCCTGAACTTGTGTAACTTGGAATAGTTAGAACGGATAATAGAAAATAGATGATATCACCATATTAATGGAGTCTCTTGCTTATTTTGATACTTTTGTGATACGTCTTTCTTGTGTATTTGAGCTTACTTTCTTGGACATTTCATATAAGATAATTTTGTGCATGAAAATGAAAACTTAGAATATTAGGATAACAGTTATCTTTGGGTTAGGTTTGTGGAGATTATGGTGCACATTTGCCCCGATGGACAGGGGTAAGGTGAGATCAGGATGCCTAACATTCTCATTGAGGAGAGTGTGTTAGGCTTGTGACTCATATAGTCTTGCAGATGTGCTTGACTCCTCAGCTGTTTCTAACAGTTACCCATAGAAATAAAAGTAAAATAACTAAAATATGTTGCATAAGTATTGTCTGCCTCTTCAGTTATGCAGTATGTTCAGTATATTTACATATTGAGATGTATATATATGTGGGCTAGTTTGGCCAAGTTTTCTGATATGGTAGTCAGTATACAGAGTTTGATGTGCAGCTTTAGTATTTGGCTATGTTTTGGCATTGCTTATTCAGTCAATTATTTCCTTGTACAGCTTATATACAGTAGGATATTAGATTTTGTTGCTATTTATATGTATCACTGCTGAGATTTATTATTGTAATTTACATATTTCATTTGATCACCAGCATGTATTAGGATGTAGCATTTTCTTTCAGCATATGTTTAGTTACTTATATTATATGTCTTATCTTGTTTACATCGCTTTTGAGGCATGTCTTAGCCTCATTTGTTTAAGTTATAAATGTTATTTATAGCTTTTTCTCTTTCTTATTGTATTGCCAGTCGCTCCTTTATATATTGTTGCTTAGGAAAATTATGTAAAGTGGTGATATTATAGAACATATAAGAATGTATCAGCCTAAAATGTACTTAGACAATTGTCTAACCAGATTTTCTCTTTTTTGGCTGGGGCCCTACATTGTGAAACTGACAATGGTAGGCGTAGAGCATATAGATGATCCAGCACCTGAGGATGAGCTATACCTAGAGGAGGAGCAGCAGCTCGAACTAGAGCATATTTAGTCCTTAGAGCTATTGTGAGGATGAGTACATTTGCATTTCCTATTTAATTGAACTTTAAATGTTGTAATAATACAGGTACACTTGACTGTGCATTTGGACTTATATGCTTATATTCTGAGTTATATTTTGCACTTATGTTATATTATGATGCTTGGATGTCATTTATTGCTTCCGCACTCTGTACGTTTACTTATATAGTGATTGTTAGATTGATTCTGTGTTAATCCTTCCCTAATCAGGTGGATTGTGGAGTTTATCATAATCCAATGGTAAGTGAGGGGTTAGCCAGAGTGACACTCCACCCTTAACTTAATCCTTTGGCAGATTAAGGGTGCGAGGTGCCACAGATATAAAATTTTAGAGAAAGAAAATATCTTCATTTAGTGTTTATAGATCTTAAAAGGCTTATGATAGAGTACCTAAGAAGTTTTTTTTATGATTTTTAGAAAGAAGCAATATTTATAACATTTATTGATATTAATAAATATATATATATATATATAAGGGAATTACAATATGTGTTCTATTGCATAATGGATAGTCTAATGATTTTTTTTTTGTACTTGAATTACATCAAAGATCTACTCTTAGTCTACCACTTTTTATTTTAAAATGGATGTTCTTAACACATTTAAGAAATGAATATTAGGTGCATGCTATTTGTAGACGAATCTCTCATAATTAAAATGATTAGGGATGGAGTTGACACATAGTTCTAGTTGTGGAGAACTATGTTATTATATATTAGAACCCATAATCTTGAGGACATAACTATTGAGGACCATGTGATCAAGAAAAGAAGAGGTTCAAGCTCCTTTAATTATTCAAAGAATGATGTTAAAGATAGTGATGTGATTAATAGGATCCAAGGAATTTTGATAAAATGGAGGAACACTTTTGGAGTGTTTTGCAATTGTAATCCCCACTTAAAATTAAAAAAAATAATTATTGAGCAACTATGCGGTCGACTATGTTATATTGGTAACATAGAGTAAACTTACCAATAAAATAAGTTTAAGGAGATAAATATGATAAGGGCATGAGAAATGAGCTCATTATACCAAGACTGGAGTGGCATTAATAGTGAATAAGATTAGTAAATGTCATCTTAGATGGCCTTAGCATATTAAGCATAGATCATTTGATTCCTCTTTTAAAAAATAGAGTATATCAATTTCCTCATGTTAAAAGAGGAAGATGAAAGCTAACAAAATGCATAAGGAGAAACAACTATAAAGATCTTCTCTATTTGAAATTAGCAATGATTTTTTATTTGGTCACACACATTGGAAACGAAAGATTCATGAAGTCAACCCCGCCTAGTGGCACTAATGCTTGGTGGTGGTATTGTGGTTATTTATTCTTCTTGAAAGTACACAGAACATCATCTTACAATGATTATTTAGCTCTTATTCTTCTTAAAGATTATATATGTAACAAACTTGTAATGCATCCAACTGTGCATGTTACTGTGTGATACTATGCAGCTTAAACGCATATTGCTACATACATGTTGCTATTTGTTTTGTTATATATTTACAACACTCTTCCTTGATTTCTCACTTCCAAAAATACAAGTTTTTGTAGCTATTTTTACTTTCTAATCAGATGTTATTTACTACAGAATACTCGCTTTTTATTGAGTATATACTATTAATGGCATTTGAGATGTTCCTTCTTCTTAGTACTGCATTTGCTTACTAGAGATTTCCTTTGATAAATTTACTTTGATTATGTTTATTTTCCTATTTTATAAGAAAATTTTGGCAGTCTAATCTTCTTCGATTAAACAATTATATAAAATTGAAAGATTTCATAGACTTGAATCCCAATTAGCCAAAACATTTGTTCCATCTAAAGCTCTTCAATTATGTACTCATTCACATTTGAAAGAAAAATAAAAGATCCCACCTTTCTTAGAGGCCCCACTTTGTTGACGAACATGAAAAAAAGTAAGAGTTGGCAGACAAAAAAAGAAGACATAGCCTTTGGAGCACTGGTTTTCAAGGTCCTCTCATATATTGAGCATCTCCATTTATTCGTTTGATTGTTCCCTCAATTCTTGTTAGTATAGTAAGTCACAATTTGGGAACTTGGGTTATGATATTTTCTTATATTGGGTAAAATGCAATATTAAGGTTTTAATAAAATCAGGTCTATGTAGATTATCTTAAATAAGGTTCAAAATTAAAATAGAGTACAATATTTATTTTCAATGATCATTTTGTGGAAATAATTTGATTAATGAAGATAAAGTTTTGTACCCATTCTTGTAGGTTAGAGAATCTTAGAGAGTAATTATACTCCTAGAAAAGGTTACGGGACAACTAGAGACCAAACAAATTCAAAGTGGGTCAAGAACGGCCTTCAGAACATAAGTTGATTATTGGGACATCCAAAGCCCAACTCACTAATTTTGGTAATTTTACCCAAGAGATAGGCACTTAAGCATGCCCAATGCATTGTTTAAAAGTGTTCAAAAGCCTATTGTCCCAAGAAGCGAGTGCCTGTGTGCGCCCAAGTACCAAACATACTATATTTTGCATTGCTTGGCCAAGGAATCGACTCTTGGGCGCGCACAATGCAATGAAAGTGTTACATCATACATTTACACTCTAGTAACACTTAAATTGCATTAATTTGGCAGCTTGGGTTAAATAAAAACCTTAATATAAATTCCCAAGAAGTTTTTAAATTTGTATGTGTAGTAGTTATAATCTTCTTTTTTAGAGGTTTCTTTTGTTTTATGGTTGTAGACCCACTCTAAAAGGTGAAAACACTAGAACTTATGTATTTTTTGCTTCTCAACAATCAATGAAATCTTCTCATCTCCTCCCTGTGACATACGTGAATCTCACCTAACCACATACATTTGTGTGTGTTGTGATTTTCTTTTTTTTGAATTTGTAAGATTGTGCCCTCTTTGAGAGAACTCAATATTTGTGATGGCATGGTGAGTACCTTGGTGGCATCATTCTCAACCGGTTGTATCAAAACAAGAAAGTTGTTAGAACAAGGTGAACGGAGAATAAGCTTCATCAACTCTTAGAAATCTTGAGAGAACCATGTTTTAGATTGTGACGCATCCAAAAAAGATTAATGCAATCAAAATTAATGGCAATAAAAACTTTAGGATATGGAGGTGTGATACAATAGATGTGTTATGTGACCCAAATCTTGGAGATGCTCTTGACAGTGATGAGAAGCTAGAAGAGATGTCAGAGAAATTATGGGCGAAGAATAGCATGAGTCATGCGAAATATTCCATAACCACCTCATGTAACACATCAAATAGTTGTGAGACTGAGATTTCATTAGTGAAGCTATGGCAAACACTAAAGAATAAGTGCTCAATGAAGTGTGTCAAGAATTTACTTTACATGAAGATGCTTTACTAGATTGGATTCTAAGGGTTTCTATGGTTGCGATGCTCCGTTACGGGGTAGAATATGATGTTGTATTGCCGGGTCCTCGAGTAAGATTCAGTGCAACCCAATCCATCGTGGAAAAAGTCCACCATCATTAGAATTATATAGAAACCATGGGATTTAATCTCTGTTGTCAGATTTGATGGCCAATGATAAGCCATTAATTAATGGGTTTAACCATTGTATGTTGGATCATACAATTATTATGTTGTTTAAATCACGGTCATTGGATTGGCAAGAAAACCACCACCATTGAGTCTTTCAAATTTTGATATTTTTTATACATATCCATTATAAAAATTTAATGATAATTTGATAAAAATTTAAATAAAAATTTTAATTTAATTAGTTGAATGCTTCACTCATTTTAGCTCAAAGCATAATAAAATTTTAAATAAAGATCAAAAGAATCATGAGAAATCCTCTTATTCAAAAGTGTTTCTTCAATACCATTATTTAATTTAATATTAATTTTAACATTTTAATTAATTAATTAACTAAAAATAAAAAAATGGTCACCAATTTTATAATTTTGATAGAATGTCATTATTATCATTTTCTTAATTTTGCATCTTAAATTTATTTTAATAGCATGTATTTTGAATATATAATTTGTATATTTGTTTCTCATAATTTTAATTATTATTTATCTTCCTCAACTAAAATCCTTAGATGTCACAAACCAGGTTGTGCTAACATTAATTATATTGGTAAAGCTCAGTGCAATTAGTACAAACAATGATGAGTGAATATTTTTTGGCAACCTAGTTCCTTTGATATTCATTGTGTTATTTTGGCTCAGCCAGACTAGTATGGACTATATAAAGTGAATATATATGGGTTTAACCTAATTTTCCTAATACAAATTTTAATGGTTATGCTCCATTACACTAATATGAATTGTATGGAGTGCTCACTTTTTGTACAACCTAATCAAATTATAGCGAAAGAATATTTTTGGACTTATTCCAAATAGATTGTGCTAAGCAAATGTCCTTAAGTTCAGCCTAGTCTAATTATAATGAGTAAATGATTTATTGTGTTGAGCAATTGTTGGTTCAACTCAAATAGACAAGTATGGATTATATTTATGATCTATGTAATGTTTTATATCATATATTATGCATCTCAATTAACAAAGTTCTCTAAATATATGTACTCCCATGTTAATGTTAACTGATTCATCCATGAGTAGTTAGAATTAGAAAGAATGCTAGGATACCTTGGAAAAGGATGAAAGTTCCTAGAGTGTGAATGATACTGGTTACACAAATAAAGTATTTTGTAAATAAAAATAATATAAACAAGAATAAATTGTAGTCATGTGTTATAATTGTAGATTTTTTATGTATATTATGAAATTTGATAATGAATGCAAACATATTTCTATATTCAACATCTTCTTCTCTTAATGTACTTCATGAACTCGATTCTCAATAATGAATGGGCTTAATTGAGCTTAACTAATTATGATCACGACGAGTATGATTGTGGGGTGCCCCGCAATATCTTTCATAAGTTTGGACATCTGATCTTCTTCTGATTTTAAATTTGGATTTGAGGAGATGGCATGATCATTGATGCCATAACCATTCATATAGAGTAAAGAAAAATGTCATGCTTATGCAAGAATATACACTAAAAAGTATTCAGGACCAATAAAAAATTTTCTTTTTTCTTAATTTTTGCATATAGGCTCCACAAAAAATATATTCAAACAATGATCTACTTACACATTGAATTGACATACATTTATATATTTTCATATTAAAAAACTACGCATGTTATGCTAAGATTATCAGGTATTTTATTTACTTAATCAGATAAGCTACTTTGAATGAAAATATAATCTTAATCTTCTGGCTTACCTTATTATTAGTGACATAAGAAAAATATACCGAACCATCCTTATAAATTTGATTATATAGATATATATTAGGCAAGATGAATATATACTGAGCATTAAATTTCAGTCCTGCATTTAGGATAAGAACATGAGAGAGGTGTGGCTGAACAGCAGTGGCTCTGCTGAACAGTGAGGTATATTACTATTAAGTCCACACCAAAATATTCCCGGCCAGATAATAATTAAAATGCATGTAATTATTGCAAAAAATTTGTGTATAGCAGCACGTGGTGTGGTCCTTCGCTGCACAGCCATGAATGTTCCTCCTTCTCTGATACCTCCTTTTCCTTGCACAGAGCCCAAGAAAGCAGCACTCACATGAACGCAAAGAATCTCTCGTGAGTCATACAGAGGCGAGCGAGAGTGCGAGAGAGGGACACAGAGAGGAGACAGAGACAGAGAAAGACAAAGCATGCAAGTTCACAAATTTTATCTCATTATATAAATAATCACAAAATGCAAGAACATACGCCGGAAGAAAAAATAAAATCCCTACAAGTGGCTATAAAAAAAATGCTTGCAGAGAATCTTAGGGAATTTTTGTCCAAAGCATTGTTTATTGCTTGCATTCAATCAAGGAAACTTACTGTAATTATTATTAACCCATAACTAACTGGTGATCAAGTGTTGATCCAATAGTTAACGAGAGAGAGAGATCAGTAGTCCGCCATTTTTAAGAAGAGCTAAGGTGGTAGAGATTCAACTGACATATATACATTAAAATTATGTTGACTGGGAAAGAACATTTCTTTAGTATAAAAGTTCTGCTAATGTTCATTCAATGAGAATATAAAAAGATACTTTAATAAAATTCAAAGCATCGTGCAGTGAAAAAGGAATTTTAATCACCCATTTATTATCCTATTATTATAACAATAAATATTTAAAATAAAGTTTGATATGTACATTATATTATATATATATATATATAAATATATATATAAGAAATTATATAAGGTGAAGAAACGATGCAGCAAGTAATATATATCTCTCTTAAATTAATTTATATTATTAATGTATATGTATATATTTGGCTGGTAGGGACCTTTCTTGTTTTGTTAGTCTATGTTTTCAAGTTTGTAATTTGATGCAAGTACATATTTTAATGATATTTCTTATAAATTATACTTACCTCAAGTCTTTGACCAATGGCATACTACCTGTCGCCATTAATTAAACCACAGAAGCTCAGATAATAAAAAAAAATGGCATTCAAGTCAAGAAGAAAATTATTCAGTTATGACCCAACACCAATTTATATACTTGTTATATTATGTCTACTGATTAGCTATTGATATTTTAATTGTATTTGTTGCTTTTATTTTAGTCATTCCAATCATCGTTATATATATATATATATATATATATATATATATATATATATATACATGCATATTTATAACTACGAACAAACACTATGGTTTATAACTACGAACAAACGTTATGGCTATATTTCAGGTGTTGTTCAGCGATGGCACACGACGGGCCTCTGCTTTCTATATTTTGGCACCATCTTATTTCTTTAGTTACCTAATCATATGAGTTTTGATTTAATTTGTATTTTCCCTAACATATACTTTTTGAATTCATTAAGCAAAGCCCTCATTTTATTTCAAAAAATAATAAATATTATTTTATGTTGATTATTACACATTTCCTGGCACTACCTCCAATAATTTTTTCCTAATTTTTCAAAATAAAGCTCGTTATATGACAAAAAATCACATTCACGACCACAAAATAGAATTCTTAAGAGAGCAAATGTTTTGATTTTTTGCTTCAAAAAATAACACAGTTGATTTGTCAAGTAATGCCATGATACTTTGATAGCTACTTTCATAACCTTAATGAGGCTACTCTAATATTGTAAACATAATTATTCTCCATAATTTTATGTAATAACAAATCTCCCCTATAAATGGGCAAATCAGATTGAAGAAAATAATTAGTTTTCTAATGATTATCATTATCAGTGACCACATAATTGACTAATGAAATGTATTGAAATATTTTAAAGAGAATATAAAGTGATCCAACATTATACCAAACAACTTACTTGCATAGTTATGGATATAGAAAAGTTCATAATGTCTCCACTTGCTACTCCATTAGTTACAGTCATCTAAGAAGAAGGAACATGCTCGAGGTAATAACCATCTAAGAAGAAGAAAAGTCAGCTCTAACATTCAATGATGTCTCCTTCTTGAATATGACTAATAAATATAAGAATTTATCTCTATGTAATAAGACAACAACACTTGTTGCTTCCTCATAATTACCTATATTTTGATTTATTTTTTGGGGAAAATGATGAGTACCATAATAGTGAGGCCATCATTCAACCTACAAACTATAAACCCCAATCATTTGGAATAATAAAAAATTTAAATGCTAGCTCATATCCACTTCTAAAACACATTTATATACACTTATTCTTAAAACAAAATATATCACAATTTATCATAATGCATTTAACTTTAAGTGTATTCAAAAAGTCCATGTGAATTTACTATCAATAATTGTTCCTATATATAATGTATAGATCATAGGCTTTGCACATTATTTTGTAAGATGATCATTTTATTGAATCAAGTTGATTGATGCTATTGGCATATTATTAGTGATAAGACTCTGGCAATAAATCAATTTCTAAATAAAAATTAATTCTTTTTGATGTGCTCCTTCTCATTTAAATTTGTTTGACTTGAATTCTCTTATTCTTACCATTAATTTAGTTTTAATAATAATTTCAAATAGAGAGTTTAAAAGTAATGTTATGCCTACATTTAATGATGTCTCTAAATAAAGTTAATCTATAACTAATAAAACTAAAATTGCTATAAATTTTTGGGATGATATTATTATTTAACGGTGATGTTGATGAAATATTGAAGGTTCAAGAAAAAAAACTGCAATACTAATTTTAATGCCAAACATTTGAAGTGAATTTTGGATATATGTTTTGGAGAAAAAGCAAGATATAGAACATATTTTATTTTGAAGCTTGTCAAACTTGGATGATCATACTATGATGAGACTTTTTGAATTTTATAATTTTGAAAACTAAAGAAAAAAGAGGCCTATTTAGTGAATTAGATGAAAAGTAACCTTAAAAAGGGTTTATATAACCTAATTATATCTTTTGTTAACTCATAATACAAATTAGAATTTGCAGATTATTGCTTCATAAGATTTCACAATGATATATCAAATACTTGCACGAATAGTACTATCAAAAAATTGTGCTCCTTTTTCTAGGAATACGACAATGAAAATTTCAATTCAATGAAAGGTGTTGCAGCCCAGTAGTCATAGTCTTTGAATTTAAACTCTTGACAGGCCAAGGTTCAAATCCCGTCAATCACATAATAACTCATTGAGCTCAACTTCTTCTAAGAAAAATTTCAATTTAAAAATTTTTGTAGCTTCCATTGGTATCAACTTAAGCTTAGATTCAATGTTAAGAACAATTTTTGACAATTGCAATATACTCTAAGCAAAAAGGCTAATTATACATCAGGAAAATCAAGTTAGACTGCTAATTGCGTGCGATGATGCGATATCTAATTATATATGTATCGACTGACAATATTATAACAATTTAAGTCTCCACTATTGCATCTGAACCAAATTTTAGCATTTGGAAGAACGTTACTTTAGAGTTCAAGCTCATGCTTGTCTAGCTGGATGAATATTTAATGAGTATTTGCCATGTTATAGTCTTAAGATGTTTGATTAAATTATGAAACACAATTAAGGAAATCTATAGTCATCTTCATCCACCATTCTAAACCTAGAAATCAAGCTTCTTATTGTATATTTGTTTGTTTTTCTTTATTGCTTTTGGTTTTCTAAATGCGTGCAAGCATTAAAACAGATATAAATCAGAAGTATTGAAATCGTATGATATAATGCTGACATAATTTACATATACAAATTATATAAATACATATTTTGAAGGTAGGTGCGAGTGCCACATATATAATAAATAAACGAGGGATGGGTGAAAAATAGAAAGGAATCAACTTTTTCCCGCCTTTAGACAAAAAAGAAAAATTAAAGACAGTATGATACAGAAAACTCCCTAAGCAAATATAGAATTCGCCAGCCAGCTCTTTTTTTTCTTATTTTCTTGTTGGCTTTATAGAAAATAACATTAACAAAAGGGGGTAATTTGGCATACCATTTAATTTTCCTGCCATGACTTTTTGCGCTGCTGCTCGTAAGACGTTGTTGTGCTCATGCAGGTCTCGAGTCCAGCCATATTGAAAAGATCCCTATGTGAGAAAGCTCTGAGTCCTAAGAAGTCTCTGGTCAACCCATCATTCCCTGCTGCGCTCCCTCCAGCGTTGGATCCTTCCTCCATCCTTCCCATATGGTCAAAGACAGTGAGATCCTGAAGATACGGGCCTTGACTCGTTGACCCATGCAGAGTCAATATCTCCTGGTCATGGCCGGCCATCTGAGAGTGGATCGCCGTCGGCCGGCTCATCGTCGCTCCCATCTGCGCTGCCTTCTGCAGCAGCGCGGTGGCTGACATGTGCGGAGCCGACGGCACTGCCGGAATGAAGTGATGAGCCGTCTCCTTCTCTTGCAAGAACTCTTGGTCTATTCTCGAGGCGTAGAGCGGAGCATTGAAATCTAGATAGTTGAATGAAGATGTCGTGGCAGTGGTAGCGCTTGCGGTGTCCGGGCATGAGAGCCATGCAGGGATATCTGTTCTCATGTTAAGAGGCGGCTGCTGCGTCTCTTTCTTGAACTCGTGCAACCCTCCTTGCGCCGCGATGATGAAACCACTGTTGCGGTTGCTGTTGCTGCCGCCTTCGTCGTCGGAGACAGCTTCTGCCGCCGCCGTCATTTTCATCAAATGCGGAAACTGCGTCTGAAGCATCGCAGGGGTCGGCGGCGGAGGTGGGGGAGAGAACATAAGCGTGTGGCTGCCGATGAAAGAGTTCGCTGTCATTTGCCGTGCGCTCTCCTCCGCCAGCGCGTCGCAGAAGGCTCTGTGGGTGATGAAGCTGTCCCTCCTGCAAAGCTCACGGAGGCTCGGCTAAAATTGTATGATCGTTGATGGATGATATATCGGCTCATATTGTGAATTGTTAAAGTTTAGATATTGGCGTTGATAATTTGAATTTTCTGATTTGATGTTTTGATGACCAGAGGCTTTTTAGCTATTTATTTATTACTGTATCTATGCTTTTGTATTAATCCTTCATTGAATCTTAAAAAATATTTACAATATTTCTCATTAGCATCAATGAGAAATTCAGTTTCAATACAAATATCTTTGCTTCAAATTTCTCCTCTCACTCTTGCTATTTTCTTCTTAAATTTTGTCTTTAAAGTAAATATGTATTATTATACAAAAGAACATTTGTGTAAACAACATCTTCATATATTATTACATCTAAGCTTTTCTACGAAGAGAGAGTATTCTAGAAAATCTAACACACTTTTGTATCTATACTCCCTCATTAAATCCTATCTGTAATCTTTCTCACTGGCATCAATCAAAATATGAATTTCACTACAAATTTCTTTCAAGAGACTGCAGATATGGTATTCCTATGCATTATGTGAACAAAGTACTACCCAAACAAAAGAAGACAGATAGATATGAATGCATTGTCAGGCAACCTTATCTTGTTGCTCTAGTAATCTAACGGCATATTTTATGTACCTAAAACAGTTTGTTAAAATTACCTGGAGAAGAGGGTTCCGCAGTCGCAGCGGTACTCCCTGGTGCCGCAGACCTTGGAGTGAGCCTTCCAGTCGGACTGAACGGCGTACTTCTTGGAGCACTTGTCGCACTTCCACTTCTTCTCCCCGTGCTTCCGGCTGAAGTGCTTCTTGATTCCGGTGAGATCACCCAGGGCACGCGATGGATCGTGGTGGACGCACGTGATCTCAGGGCACACGTACACCTTCTTCCTCACCTCCTTCCCCGGCGGCCTCTGCTTGAGCTTCCACGGCAGGTTGTGTCCCCTCCTGTGGAGCTGCAGGTTCTGATCCCTCTGGAAACCCTTCCCGCAGACCTCGCACGCGAACCGGTTGGTCGCCATCAGAGCCTTCGGCGACAGCGCCACCACCTCGGCCTCCGGGTCTGCCAAACCCAACCCGATATATTTCATCCAAAACGTCAACGCCAACAAAATTCAAGTTCGGATTTACAACCTGGGTTACCCGGAAGGCACCGCTTCCTCTTCGCCGGCTGCTGCTGCTGGCTGGACCCCACGCTCGCCTCTCCGGACCCCGCCGACGTCAGGTTCGACACGCTCTCCTCCGCCGGCGGCATCATCATCATCAGATCTATCGATCGCAGAATCAGCGGCGCTCTCTCGGATCTGATTCAATCGCCACACACAAAATAAACAAATAAACAATACCTGGACTTGATCGAGAATTATAAAACCTAAAGGAGAGAAAAGAGAGAGAGAGAGAGAGAGAGAGAAAGGAAATAAGAAGGGGGGTGCAAACGTCCACCCATTCAACACCCACAGCCCTACACTGATGTTGCCATTTCCGTCTTTAGCTCTGTCCATACGCATATCAAGGAATTCCATTGCCATCCCTCGCACTGTAATTAATGCTGTTTTTTAATGCTTAATCTGATTGCCATCTGGCTTATCGTTATTGGTGTAAAGTAGCAAGTAATTCCCCTGCTGTAACATTAGTTTGGTGAGTTCAATATGGCATATCTTGCGCTTCATTTTTTGGATTATCTAGGGTTTTGATTTATTAGGGGCTCAGCTTCGGGATTTAACCCCACGTGAATTTTATTATTTGATGTACCGCCAGTGATATATATGGCATCACCCTCACTGCATTATCAAGGCATTGAAGTGCTGTACTGTGAGCCTGTCTTCTTCTTCTTTGTATTCAACTTTTGTTGCTTTTTCGAATGCACGGCTAAATTAAGAGTATTTCTTAGCTTCTTTATGGATTAATTCTCTTTAATTTTTTATCCCGAAATTGATTTAGTTCCAAGTAATTTTTTTTTTTCTTTTGCTTTGATCCAAGCATTGCTATTTTTTATCAAATCTGAACTTACACGTACTGTGTGATTTAAAGGGCTGCTAGCTTTACTTTACCTTGTTTGCAATTTGTTTTCTTTTTTCTGAGATTTTTTATCTTTGCATTTTTACTTTTTCTAATATTATATTCTCTTATTAGGGCTCCGCATTTATTAACTAAGATTTCAAAGACTAAAGGATTTTCTTAAGTAGTTTATTTTAACTAGACAGATACTAAGGTTATGATATAACACCCTCTCTGTATGTTATTGCTAAGCATTCAAATACATGTATTAGAAGTTGAAGTAATGCATGTTCTAACAGCAGCTTTAACATTAATGTGAAAGCTCCATATTTTGTAGAGGATGGCATATGCTCGACTACCTCCTTGCATATCTATGATCTCTCTTGTCGATAGTGCCGAAGACATTTTAAACATGAAATTTCTCACACCATAAACACATAATAATTAATCAGACAATTTTTTGTGCAAAGCCCTAATTATAGAAAAATCTTAGATTTACTCTGGGCTCTGCTGATTCCAAGAATATTCCTTAGCGCTTGGGCGCGCCCAAACCTCGGCTAATGAACAATGTCCCGGTGCTTGGGAGTGCCTAAGCACCGGCTCCTCTGCTCAGTACAATCCTTTTGGCACCCTTCGCTCTCACTTAATCTGATCTGCATGCAATTTGCACCGGCTGATTTGTGGCTGACTTGAAGTCAGCCCAAGCTCTGCCACTAACCCATGGTCCACTCAAGATCATTCCATTACACGTGAGGCATTACCATTGGGGCTGATGGACCCAAATATGCTGTACCTCTTTGAGCTACACTCGAGTCACGACTAACATAACACCCTCAAATTTTGATGCTGCGATGGCAAGTGCTCAAATGTGAATGATTCATGACCTTATCCAAACCTTCATAGGTAAATTGACAATAATACTAAGCTCGAAAAGAATCCAACAATCTAAAAAACTCTAACATAGTTAATCAATATTAAGAGGATTATAAAAATTAAAACCCAATGATTATAAGATAATTTATTTGAAAAAATGATTATATAATTTAGGAAACCCAAATAGCTTGATATGCAAATTCACCTTTATATCAAAATTAGGTGTCTGCACAACAAGCCTCATCAGACCACCATCATTCTGGATAACACCTAGAAAATAGTGTGTATAATCTTTCTTCTAGATTAAAAAATTTATTTCATCCATTAATGCGAATGAAAAACTAATTCTTGGCAAATTTAAATTGTTTAATAGCAAGCTAGAACACCTGCATCTATGGACGCCTATAGGAATGCTTGTTAAAAAGTGATAATTCAAAGGATCTATCCATATAATGATCTCATCCTCGTAACAAAAGAACGAGGGGAAACTTTCCATATTAAATGATTCCTTGAACATAAATGCAAGGATTTGGCGAACACAAATAGGTAAATCAGAGATGGGCCGAGAGCATAACTTCAACCACCCCACCATAAGGGGTCGGTGTTCTCTTGACACCTCAAAATGTGACACCATTATTAACATAACACAAATCAGAGATTCCATCCAACATACTATTAACTATATAAGTTAGATCACTTATCGACATCAATAAGGCAGATACCAATAAAACTATGAAGAACTCTCCCACACATTGAGACTGAGGACATTGAGAGGGCACGTGCTCGAACCCCTATCCTTAAGAGAAAGATGAATAGAAAGTGCAATAAATTTTGCTATGGCGAAGTGGTTGTTGAACCTTTCAATAAGTGTGGAGAAGGAAAAGCACTCTTTTTGGACACCGAAGGAGCAACACAATAAAATGCCCTAATAGACAACTATATGGAATGGGTGGAGGCCCAATGCCAGCGATCATGACCCCACCCAATGAGCTATTGCCACATTAAGCAACAACTGACAAGAACATCGGTGTTGGTGATGGGCACACCACTAAGAAAGTGAAACACGGGGTGAGCGAAGAGTGATCGGCTCTACAAGGTATTGTAGTCGTCAACAATGAAGCACGCAACATAGAGCAACTGCGAATGGGAAACAACAAACAAGGAGTGGCGACAACTGCAAAAGGCACATGATGGTTGAAGACGGGCAAACAACGCCAACATTACAGCATGAGACACAGGGAAAGAGGGCTAACCAAGCCATCACATGTGGTTTTCTTTCTTCTTTTTTTGTTGTGATTTCATCTATTTATTTTTTTGAGGAAATTGACAACCGCATCCTTGCAACCACATGCCGGTTTATTATCCTTGCTTGGTTCAGCGAGCATTGGAAAACGGTCGAGTGGGACCTTAGGCCACCTAGATGTGATACGGCCTGTTCCAACACATTTCCCAACTGGAATCTATGCTTTAGCCTGATTGGATGGTAAAGTGTGGCACAAAAGGCATTTTGATGGCCTAATTAAAAGATATGCCATGCCTTTAACTTAAATTAAAGGCAAGCATGGGCATTTGCTGCTCAATCAATGACCCAATCATGTTAATTCAATTGATAAATCGGGAAAAAGATCAAAAGGATAAAGCAGAGAAATACCGGTTTCAAAAATTGAAAAAGTATAAAAATATTAAAATAAGGGTGTGTGCATGTTCTTCTTTTCAACTGCACTCCATATCGCATGCACTTCTCTGCGTGAAACAGATAAATAGCCCATCTTTCTCCTGAAATCATACCTTACTTTTACTCCATCTTTTCTTATTTATAAATGGCGAAAAAGTACTGTCTTAATAGCCAAGCAGCCAACTTTAAAGTATTAACATTTCAAAGAAAACAAATTTAACAGTTAAATCATAACCACATAATGTAATGATACATTCAATACAGTTATATATATAGAGAGAGAGAGAGAGGGAGAGTAAAATGCAAGGACTGGACGGCAAAACCTAGTGCTGGCTGAGCAAAATCAGCCCACCCATCATAATGTAACTTTTTTTCAATAGCTCTCACTCTGCTGCCTCAGTGCTTTTTTTTTTGCCAACTTTATGTTCTAATACTCAATTAGTTTATTTAGGCTATAACCAATAGGATATCAGGCTAGATCGAGCTCGAGCTCAGCTGAACTGTGCCCATACCAGAACCGACTTTTAGTTGTTCTCTGGCTAAAAAGACAGCTAACTGTCCATCGAAAATTAAGGTGCATGCAACGTATTGAACCCAATGAAGGCATATCAATATTCTTCAAACTCGGTCGAAAGATGATGAGATGCTAACTATAACAAATATAAGGCTTGTTAAGAGTTGTGCTTCAATTTCATAAAATTTAAAGTTTTTTGGTTAAATTTATGAAAGAAAATAATCATAATAAAATATAGATGATATAATAACCCTATATGTTAACACATAAATGATTGAATATAATTTTTGAACGAGTCTAAATACAAAAATATAAAAGAAAATTTTTTTCTTATGGTTTTTGAATACTTTTTTTTTTTTTTGGCTAATTTTTTAAGTTTAACATTTTCCTAAATTTATGATGATTTATGTGGCATTTAAGAAATTCTCACTTAAAACTACCATAAACTTCTCGATACCTTAAACAATATAATAGTATGAAAAACAAATTAGGGAAGAAAAGTAAAAGTGTAGGGAGAAAATATAACCATCAAATTCTTTCGTTGTCAAATGATTTAGTATCTATAGAATTGTAAAGTTGAATAGTTTTTGACGTTAGAGTTTTAACGAGTTATTTGAGGGGTTTTATAAGAGTACTTTTTATCTTTTTTTCTTAATGAAGATTATATGATTTCTCTTGTACATATGTTGAGAGAGTTTAAGAGATATTGTTGATTGAAGAAATTGTTTGGAGGCGCGCTACAATGTGCTACAACGACCTGGCACCCGAGAAGCGGGCGCTACAGCGCACCGCAGTAGCAGACAACCGAGGAGCGGGCGCTTCAGCGCTCCACAACGACTGGCATCCGAGAGGCAGGCGCTATAGCGCTCCGCAGCGGCAGACAACCGAGAGGTAGCGCTAGAGCGTGCCGCAATGACAGGCAACCGAGAGGCAGGCGCCCGCAACCCAGTCAGCCAAATTTTGAGCTGTACTATATATAGTTTTAACCCGTTTTTAGGGTTAAGAGGCAGAAATATAAAAATCTATCAGTCTTCATTGGTTTTGAGGGTGTGTGGCTACTCAATTACAAGGAAGAAGAAATGCTCATAGAATTTGCATAAGGATTTGTAAACCTTAAAACCTTTGTAAACTCGTCTCAAAAGTGAAACTGTTTTTGCTATCTTCCCTGTGAACGTAGTTGTTAGCATCGAACTTTGTAAATCTTTATCTTGTTGATGTGATTGATTTTGCATGTATGATTTCTTGCTTTATTTTGATTTTGCTCATCATTTACAAGTTCTTTTATTCCGCATTATGAACTCTAACATCAGCTCAAGGGATCTCAATAGGGGGTATAGATCCCAACATTTATTAGATTGAAAGAAATTTTGTAATCTTATTTTTAGCCATAGTGAAATCATCCTTCTCTTTGTGCTTGCAAATCTCTTTTATTTTATTATCTTGTCGACGATCTATTTTTTGTGCGATCTGCTATTCTTCAAGTATATTATTGTGATCCCAACATGAAAAAAAATATAAAGAGAAAAAGTAAGAGCATAAGCATCAAATTCCTTCGCTATCAAATGATTATACAAAAATTATGGACTCAAAATGCTTAAGAAATCAAGAAAGCTTATAACATTTAGAAAACTGCCACCTATAACAGGGCTGAAAATCGAGTGAGTGAGTAACTCGTACATATGAATTTGAGCATAGCAAAGCAAGTGACAGGTTTTATGTGTAAATTTTTTGCCTTTGAAAATAAAATAAAAATCTATGGTTTACATCTGTATAAATATAAATAATTTATTTGTTATATCTCTATGATAGAATAGAAAGCTCATGCAAATATTAATGGCAAAGAAAAACGGATTGAATTGGGTGGGTGCATAATAAGATCTCTCTTTGAAAAAGGCTTTGGATTTCATTCCTTGCTATCAACATTTACTCATCTGTCAGCCCACAATCAGCACAGTAGTTTGGAGCCTTTGCTTTTTCGTGTCCGGCAATTGTGTTGATTTTTGTGCCATCATGCAAACGAAAAGTGGAATGTTTCTGTATATATTTTAAAAATACACTATTAATATAATATATTAATAATCTAAAAATATTGTTCTTAATTTTAAAATGGGTTGAAAACTACATAAATAGTTTCGTTAAGATCGCTTGTAACAGGGGTGGGGTAGAGAGACAGTTTGGGGTGAAGGGTGGCATAGACAAGGCACAACATGTGCGAAGGGATGAGACAAAACTGTGGTAGGCTTGGGGGAACAATGCGAGGCGTGCTGTGCTCTGCAGAGCAGCGAGAGAGCAGTGAGATGAGTGGAGAGATCAACAAGGCTCGGGATGATCAGGGGACTTAGGAATAGGGTCTTGGACATTTTCCTAAATTTTTTAAGTTATTATATATATATATATATATATATATGTATATATTTTCAGAAAAACTATTTTCGCACAATTTTATTCCACAAAATTAAAATATACGGGCTAGCTAGAGAATATCTAAAAAAAAAAAAAAAAAAAAAAAAAAAAAAAAAGATAAAACTATAGTAATGTTCAAAACACACTTAGCTAAAGCAAAACAGCACACAAAGAACTGGCTGTAAACATCCAAATAGAAAAAGCAATTCAAGATAGGGAAGAGCTCAAGAAACCAGCTGCACACATCCAAATGGAAAAAACAAACAACCCACAAAGGAGACATAACCAGCCAACAGCTCAATAAGGGATACCAATCTTTCGGCAAAATAGCACTACAAGGGACCTGCAACACCACAAGAATAAACAAACCACAACACTTACCACAAAAGGGAAGAGCTGAACGATTGAAGCCAACTGCCAGCATTGAGCTCGTTATAGTCCATGAGAGAACCACATTTTTGTCGCACCTACTGATATCCATATCCACACAACCCCAACAAAAATTCAACTTAAAAGGCCAGCCTGAAAGCCTAGCTTGGCAACGACTGCGGCTTAGACAGCTCGGACGGCAGGGACAGATCCAGCCAAAATACCTGAACACACTGCTGCACCTCCAGCACTTTAAATAAAGAATAACAAGCCAGCAGCAACCCATATGGAGAAAATTAATTAAGTAAAGAGCAGTCAGGGAAAGTTGGCTTCTAGGCAGCCGAAGGTTTGCTTACCACCAAAAATATTTAACAAACCAAATCAACCTAACAAAATGATCATAAAAAGCAATGACCCAGCTTCGAAAAATTGGAGAACCAACAACCATTAACTTAACATAATTAGATATCACCTAGCTTTTAAGGGTCTTAAGAGCATAAAGCACCAACCAACCACCATAATGAGAAACAACATACAGCACCCATCTAGAAGCAGAAACAAAATCAAAATTGCCAAGACAAACAATATAATCAAACAACCAAGAACATGCGCTTACAAAACCATTATAAAGATAGCACATTTTTAGCATAATTTGCATTTAAAGTTTTCCAGCTGAAATTTTTGATATTATAATTGTTGATAGTTCTGATCACATCAGTTTTTGTGACTTCTATAATTTTATCAGAATTTAAAGGAATCGAGCATTCCAAATGTTCCAAAGAATATATCTATCAACCAGCTGCCCAATATGAATTTTATTCTTATGCCAAGGCTATTGAACAAAAATACCTTTAATATTCGATGGGATTGCAGCCCCATTGGTCATAAAATCCATTGAAGTCCAAATATTATTGCTAGCTTTGCTGTTAATAAAAACATGATTGATTGTTTTAATGTTGTCAGAATGGCAGTGGCATTTAAAGGCTAAATAGTACCCCTTTGTTTGCATAATATTGTCCATGCTAATGAAGTTATTGTAGAGTCTCCATAGAAAGATACCTATAAGATTTGGAACACATTTATTCCAAATCCAAATAGGAAAAGTTGACGGTTATGTCACCTACTAATTTGCCAAAGCGAGGTTAGATTGATTTTTTTATTGGAGCAAAGGATGGAGTTTGCCACCTTAACCTAAGAAAATTCATGATTAAAGCATTTTATTTTGTCCACCTTATCTAAATGCAACATATTGCACAGAAGATCAGCATTCCACACAGTATTACTGTTCAAATAATCAACTAAAGTTAACTTTTAGTTTCTAATAGTGTATCTATTGTTGGCCAAAATTTTAGTTTTATTCCAGTAATCATACCAGAAGGATATAGAAGTGTTAAGAGCATCCCAAGTTAAAGTTTATTCTACAATGTCCTGAGAAGAAAGCTGTGGCGACCCGTGCCCCAACAAGGTAGATTGGGGTGGTCGTCACTTGGCAAATCTCTCATTATCATTAGATTAGGTTATAATCCCCAATCCACTAATAAAGTAAGGATGTTCACTATGTAATAGCAAAACTATTTACTAAATAACAAACATAATAATCAGAGTGTGAAAGAAAGAAATAGTAAGTTTACATCCATTGAAATCATAATGCAAGGATAGAAAACATGCAACTCAGAATAAAGTATATAGTAAAGGAAAATACAATTAACACTTTTATTATTACAATATTTTAAATAAACTTTATACATAAATAAAGAACACTCGTCCTCACTTAAATAAAATAAGCAACCTAAATTAAGGATCCTCAGTTCCAAGGCGCTCCTCTTCCTAGAACTGCTCCTCCACGGGTGTTAACTTCTCAAAATGCCTAGAAACTGACATTGTCGATTTCACAATACCAGGGCCCCAGCAAAAAAGAGAAAAATAATGGTTAGACATATTATCTAAGTACATTTTAGACTATAATTTTTTATGTATTAAATGATAACACAAATATCCTAAGAATTTTAAGAGCAATAAAGTACAAAAGAAAGTAGTAAAAGGTATAATCATTCAATTATAACTTAAATCTAGCCATAAGGTAAGCTCATACCTCAACCCAAGGCTGCTAAAAGATTAAGTAATGAATATATAAAAGAAACTATTAAGTATAAGGAATATCCTAAGTAAATATAATCAATTCTACACATACTGAATCTTAAATAAAAACAATATAACCAAAATTGAAGTAACATTAGCATCGTAACATGCTTACATAATAAACCAAAGTTGAAATACTGAAAAGTTGTAAATGCTAAATATGCTGAAAATACTGAAAAGCATTGAACATACTATATAAATATTAAAGCTGAACTAAATTAGTTGAAACATTCATTATTGGACATGTACTTACATTAGAACAACCATAATAGCCAAATCGACTAAGCTAATCACTGTATCCAAGATTGAAGCATCTAGGATATTAATGCCTAGACATTCAAGTCCATAAATCACTACTGAAATCATCTAGGACACTAATGCTTGGGAACTGAAACTGCATAGTAAAACCAAACTAAAGAGGCAGTCTAACTATGACACATTCCACTAAACTATTTTCTTTTGAAGTTATCTGATCCTATCTGCTAAATCTTATCATCTTTATGTGTATGACTTATGCACTTTTAAAACTAACATAGAATATTCATCAAATATCATATGTTCATCTGATATGCTATAATGTAAATACTCAAAACAAGGAAGTAAAGAATCAAAACAAGGTATAAATAGCACTACACAAAATTTGTGATATCACTTGTTTTCTAATTTAATTCATTCTGACTAATTTAAGATTATACAAACTTAGGATCTTCAATATCTTATTATCCAATATAAAGTCAGAACTATAGTCTTATAAGGTTTAAAATAATTATAACTAATCAAGTTATAATATAATTCAATTAATGATGTTTACTTAAGTTAAATAATAAATCAAATGCCCTAATTAATAAGTTTAAATAACCCAAGCCATTCTCGATTAAATAGAATCATGATTGAGGGATTAAGAGTTAAACTCCAATTATTAGGGTTTAACCTCTTAATCCAATAGGTTATAAAGACTAAAGATATAAGGTTAATCCCAACTCTCATGCTCTACATATTAAGGTTATCTTATTAAGCAAAGTCAAGCTTAATAAGATTGATCTCTAAACTTAGACTAAGGTTTAAATATAAAATAGTCAAAATAATAGATAAAATCTAGAAACTAATAAAACTAAGATTTTATTCATTGAGTAACCCATTTACCCAATGAATGAACTATAACCTAAATCTAAATCTAAATCCAAAGAAAAGCCCCTAATGCTTAAGGATAACCCAGGAAGAATTATGAGTTTCGCTGGAGACTTAGTTTAATGAGCTTAAATGAATTAAAACTAGTTAAAAATTACTTATATTACTGATTTTATTACATAATTCAGGTTCAAATTCTCAAGAAAACTTAAACCTAACTTTAGGCAAAATGATCATTTTACCCCTATTTAAGGGCCTAAAAATGCAACTTCTTGATTTAGGGTTTCAAATTGAATTTTATTATTATCAATTAATTATTTACTGTTTAATATGAAGATAGACAGTAAGTTCACCCAAATTGGACAAGGATTAAGTCTTATGAGCTCAAACTAAGGTTTTAGCTTATTAGGAGAAATTTAGTAATTTTATAGAATTTTAGTTATACTAATGTTTTTTATTGTCTAAGAATTCTATAGAGTCTAAGATCACTAAATTTTGAGATCAATTGGCTAAGTTATGACCAAAATAATATTGTGATCTAAAAGAGTAATTAAAGAGTTTTAGGAAGAGTCCAAAAACCTAACTTTTCCAAATGATATACAAACTCAGCAAATTTAGTAGCTATAGCTTCCCTATAATACACTGAGTGCAATAACTAGGAGTAGACCCAATTTGAATATCATTTGATTAAGTTATGCACTAAGCAAGCTAATTAAGAAAACTAATCACCAAATCCTAATTATTTTTGTAGTTTACTAATCCTTAGATTTTATTGATCGAAATGATATATTGGATGACCTAATTTGAAGTTAAATTGACTAAGTTATAGTCAAATAAAGTTCTTAGGATTTAAAAGGTAATTAAGGAAAAGTCATAAAAGTCATTAGTCAAACTATACTCCAAATAATAAAATTAATACCATTATAATATTCTTTCTTAACATTTTCCTAATTAAAATGAGATGCAACATGACTATGTTTGGATCTATGGTTATAAGTTTAGGGTTTATTAGGTCATTATTGAAGGATCCTAAATGTCATTAACAAAAATATACATCCAACATAACAACTGGTATCACTATAATATTCTTCATGATTTTTTGATTAAAATGATATATAACATTAATATATTTGGATTAATGGGTTACAATATATGGATTGGTTAAAGTTCTGCAATTCGCTGATTTAATTAAGCCCAAGTTAATTAAATCATGTTATTCTAATTTTTAATCATCCCAGTTAGATGGCTCGCGAGACCCATAGCCTCAAAAAACAAGAATGGCGGGACACTCACCGGATGCAGTAGAGGAGAGATGGTGGGTGATGCATTGGTAGGTCCCACAGCGCTGACTGGTCAACAAACCCATGCATCAATCGTGGTAGACGACAACGCAGTAGGTGCTAATGCGTGGCGACCCGCAAACCTCAAATTTGCTGGGCTAAGCCTCTTCTTCGGTGGAATGAGACATTCACAAATTATGGCACGACATTAGGAGGACCCCTCGACGACATCATGACTTTGCTCGCACAGCGACGAGAAAGGCCTGACGAGACCACATCAATGGCGACTGAACTAATAATAGTGGTGGTCTGGTATGTCCATAATCCCAAACCCTAGGTTAGGACTTACGGACGGGCCGCAGAACTTACGGTAACCACTGTAGATGCTTGGCATGATTTGCTCGATCGAGTTCGATCGAGCCCAATCGAACCCAATCAACACTTAATATATTAATTTATTAATTTAATTCATTATTGCTTAATTAAAATAAATCTATTAAATGACTCCAAAAATTTTCAATAAATCACCCCTAGCTAATTGAAGGATGAGGAACACAACGAGAAAGTCAAATTTTGATTTTGACGAGTATTTAATTTTTTTATTTTTCATGGCATTTTAAAAAAATTAAAATATTTGATGAAAAGTCAATGACTTCCAATTGTCTCCAAAACATCACCCCTAATTAATTTGGGGGTGATGAGTATTGTAACAGCCCAAACTCTTAAGCACTAAGGTATTGTCTGCTTTGGCCTGAAAGGTCTCACGAATTTGCCCACAGAAAATAACTTCTCAACAGGTCACCCATCCTGGGAGTGCTCCCACATGAGCATGCTTAACTTTGGAGTTCTTATCAGGAACTCCACCGTTATCTAAAAAGGAGCCTCGATATTTAAGAGTTTCACTTGTTACTACTTAAGTGGGTCATCACAATCTCCCCAACTTAAGTAACTAACGTCCTCGTCAGTATCCACACACAGATCCAAGAACCATCTATTGGGTAGATAGGACTAGAGGTGACCCCTACAGGTGCAAGTGGTACCCACAATTATGTAGCACCTTAACCATCATGGGTTCAAGAAGCTGCTCATATGAAGTGGTACTTTGCCCTGTATGGCACTTAGCTCATATTTGACACCATATGGTTTGCTCTGATACCATTTGTAATAACTCAAACTCTTAAGCACCAAGGTATTGTCCACTTTGGCCAGAAAGGCCTCACAATTTTGCCCTTTGAAGATAACTTCCTAGCAGGTCGCCCATCTTGGGAATGCTCCCACATGAGCACGCTTAACTTTGGAGTTCTTATCAGGAACTCCACCGTTATCTGAAAAAGTGTCTCGATGTTTAAGAGTTTCATTTATTACTACTTAAGTGGGTCATCACAGCAATGGAGAAGTCTGATTTTTTATTTGAGTTCAATTTAAATATATCAATTTCCAAGATTTCAAAGAATTTGAGGTCAATTTAAATAAATCATTTTGCTACCTTTAGAATAAGTCCAAGAGAATTTATTAAAAATGCTTTTTAAATTATTAAGAATGAATTTGGTAGGAGAGGTTACCTCAATCCAATAAAGGGGGATAATATTTATGACACACTTAAGGAGAACCAACCTGTGAAGACCCACTTAAGTAGTAATAAGTGAAACTCTTAAATATTGAAGCACCTTTTCAGATAATGGTGGAATTCCTGATAAGAACTCCAAAGTTAAGCGTGCTCAGGTTGGAGCACTCCCCAGGATGGGTGACTTATTGGGAAGTTATCTTCTGAGGGCAAAACTGTGAGGCCTTTCAGGCCAAAACAGACAATACCTTGGTGTTAAGAGTTTGGGCTGTTACAAATAGTATCAGAGCAAATCTTAGGGTGTCAGATAGGAGCTAAGTATCATACAGGGCAAAGTACCACTTCATGTGAGCAGCTACTTAAACCAATGATGGTTAAGGTGCTACATAGTTGTGGGTATCTCTTGAGCCTGTAGTGGTCACCTCTAGTTCTATCTACCCAATGGATGGTTCTTGGATCTCTGTGTGGATACTGATGAGGATGTCAATTACTTAAGTTGGAGAGATAGTGAAGACCCACTTAAGTAGTAATAAGTGAAACTCTTAAACATCGAGACGCCTTTTCAGATAACGGTGGAGTTCCTGATAAGAACTCCAAAATTAAGCGTGCTTAGGTGGGAGCACTCCCAGGATAGGTGACTTGCTGGAAAGTTATCTTCTGAGAGAAAAACTGTGAGGCCTTTCAGGCCAAAGTGAACAATACCTTGGTGTTAAAAGTTTGGGCTATTACAAATAGTATCAGAGCAAACCATAGGGTGTCAGATAGGAGCTAAGTGTCATACAGGGCAAAGTACCACTTCATGTGAGCAGCCTCTTGAACCCATGATGGTTAAGGTGCTACATAGTTGTGGGTACCTCTTGAGCTTGTAGTAATGACCTCTAGTTCTATCTACCAAATGGATGGTTCTTAGATATCTGTGTTGATGCTGACAAGAACGTCAGTTACTTTAGTTGGGGAGATTGTGAAGACCCACTTAAGTAGTAATAAGTGAAAATCTTAAACATTGAGATACTTTTTCAAATAATGGTGGAGTTCTTGATAAGAACTCCAAAGTTAAGAGTGCTCAGGTGGGAGCACTCCAAGGATGGGTGACTTACTAGAAAGTTATTTTCTGAGGGCAAAATTTGGGTGCTAACATCTATTATATTAAAATTGTGAGGCCTTTCAGGCCAAAGCGAACAATTCCTTGGTGTTAAGAGTTTGGGCTGTTACACAACCTTCCACCTTGAGAGAGATATTTGAGTTCCCACCCTTGAAGTTTTTTAAAGATAGTATCAATGAGACTTGAGAAATTGCTATTTTTGTTATGCCTTGTAGTAATGGAGATTCCAAGGTATTGAATAGGGAGTTTATTATGTTTAATGTTTAAAGTATTTATGATTCTGTTAATATTGCTAACTAGAATTTATTGCTAGTAGAAAATTGGAACTTTAGAGGGTTGATTTTGAGTCAAGACATCTGTTCAAGATAGATAATAAGATTTTTTATTTTGTTGATAGATTTTTTACTATGTTGCTAAAAATGATGAGGTCATCAGCATAGGCAAGGTGAGTAACATCTATTATATTAAAATTATGAGGCCTTTCAGGCCAAAGTGAACAATTCCTTGGTGTTAAGAGTTTGGGCTGTTACACAACCTTCCACCTTGAGAGAGATATTTGAGTTCCCACCCTTGAAGTTTTAAGATAGAATCAATAAGACTTGAGAAATTGCTATTTTTGTTATGCCCTGTAGCAATGGAGATGCCAAGGTAGTGAATGGGGAGTTTATTATGTTTAATGTTTAAAGTATTTATGATTCTATTAATATTGCTAACTAGAATTTATTGCTAGTAGAAAATTGGAACTTTAGAGGGTTGATTTTGAGTCAAGACATCTATTCAAGATAGATAATAAGATTTTTTATTTTGTTGGCAGATTTTTTACTATGTTGCTAAAATGATGAGGTCATCAGCATAGGCAAGGTGAATAACCAAGATTTTACCACCAACATTATAGCGAAGGCTATGATCATTTTTAAACAGAGAGCTTATGCTAATGGACCAAAAATTGAAGGCAAGAATGAAAAGAATAGGGGATAGATGATCTCTCTGATGGAGACCTCTTTCACATTTTAAAAAATCTCCAGCTTTGCCATTAATAAGCACAGAGAAATAATTATGTTGAGTAAGGTTCTTGATTTTCTGGATAAAGCTAGCATTGAACCCATAACTACTTAAAATTTTGGTAAGAAAGTTTCAATCACTTTTCAAAATCAAGTTTTAAAATAAGATTATGCCTCCAGCATTTATTTTTGAGGCTATGAAAAAGCTCTTAAGTAGCCAAGATGTTATCTTGAATTTATCTCCCAGTGATGAAGTGTGGCGCCCCACCACATGACCCATAAGATTAGGTCAAGGGGAGGTGCGCCACTCTAAAAAATCCCTCAGTTATTATTGGATTAAGTGTAATCTATAATCCACTAATAAGGGATGGATATGCCCAGAATGCATACATAAGAACCAATCACTAATTAAACATAAACTCAGAGTGGGAAGCAAAAAGAAAGAAGAATATACATCCATTTCATCACAATACAAGTAAAGAAAGGGTAAACATGCAGCTCAAAATAAAAGCACATAAAAAAAAAACACAATCCAATGTACTTGTATTATTACAACATCTAAATAAGTTTTAAAGAGAAATTATGCTCTCATCTTCATAAGAATAAAAGAGAAATATTATACTATTCTTCAGCTCCAACTTGCTCTTCTTCCAAGAATGGCTCCTCCATATGCACAAGCTCCTCAAAATGATCAGATCCTAATATTATCAGTTTCATAATGCTAGGGCCCCAGCCAAAAAAAGGAAAGTCTTATTAGACATATCGTCTAAGTACATTTTAGACTGTTAATATTTCATGAGTTTAAAAATATCACTATTTACTTAAACTAAGCAAAGTAAACTAGCATAGGAGCATCAAGCATACAAAAAGAAGTGGTAAGTTATAAATAACAGTATTTATAACTAAACAACAATGAGGCAAAAGAACATAACTCAAAAGTAAGCTAAGATAAGGTTAGGCATACATATATAAATAAAGTAAGAAAAGTACTGAAAGAAAAGATTGACCCTAAATATGTTGATAATCATTAGAAATATGCAAGTATAAAAGCAAGTAATCAATTTATGATAAGTATCAGTAAATAGTATGAAATTTAGCATCCTAAAGATAAGTAAGCAGGTAAGGTAAAGCTGACTGAGGTAAAATATAATAGTAAATGGTAAACAATAAATAGTAAACATGTATGTAATGACTGCCATATCAGAAGAGGGCTAATCTAGCCTGCTGCAACAAGTAAATGTATATTTCTAGCATTATTTGAGGCTAAGCCGGAATAACATAATAGAAACTGAACTGAAGAGATGGTAATCAAAAATGCAGTAAATTTTAATTATTTTACCTTACTTTTGTGAACATATCCAGAAGTAGCTGAGGAGTCAAGCATGTTTGCAATACTTTTTAGATTCCAAACTTAGCACAATACTTCTCAATGAGTAATGCTAAGTAATCCTTATTTCTCTTTACCCCTATCCAGTAGGGTAAAATATGCAAGATTAATAAGTAACTGAACCTTATGCGAATATTATCCTAATTATTCTAAGTTTTCATTTCATGCAATAATATTTTATATGACATGTTCAAGGTAAAGGCATAAAGTACAAGAAATGCGAAAGTATAAGTAAAATAATTGTGAATAAGGGATTCTACTACATAAAGTGACATCAGCTGTTATCTGTTAAACCATTCTAATTATTACAAGTTACACAAGTTCAAGATCTCTAATTCTTACTATCGAGTGTAACTTAGAAGCACGGCATTATAAGTTAAAAGCAATTTGAACTGATCAAGTTCTACAATAACGAATATAAGCTAAATAAGAAATTATCACATCCTAATTGATGAATTTAGATGTTATATAAGCTAAGATCTGATCAAGATCTGCTAAAGCTAGGGATCATAAATTAAATACCATAAATTGGAGTTAATCATATAATCCAAAGGGTAAAACTTAAGGACTAAAGTTTAAGTCTATATGTGAACTAATAATCAAGGCAAATTATATTAAACACAATCAAGCTTAATAGAATGAATCTCATATTTTTAATTTAGAGTTGAAAGATAGAATAATCAAAATTAAAATATGAAAATCTATAAACTAATAAAACTAAGGTTCCATTCATTGAATAACCCACTTTATTTATTGAATGAAATCTAACCTAGTATCATTCATAATCTTAAGAAAAAGATCATAAAGTGAAGTGTAGATCCTGATACGCTCCTAATAAAATGAGTTAGGAAATTTTAGGATTTGATGGGATTTATTATAATTTACTTTCACTTGCTGATTTTGATCATTTATAGGAGTTAATGATGAGTTTTAACTAAGTTGAGGTATAATAGATTTTACTTAGGAATTTTATAAACCTTAAATTGAATTTTCAATAATTCACTTAATTTATGAGTTAATAGTCTAATTTAATTATAAATTAGTTTTATTATTGATTTTAGCAGTCTAAATGATATCTTAGATGTTAAGGGCACTTAACATAAATTTTAGGCAAAATGACTATTTTGCCCCTACTTAAGAGTCTAAAATGTTACTTTTTGATTAAAGGCTCTAAATTAGATTTTGATGATGCCAAATGATTTCTTACTGTCTAACATGAATATAATAGGTACATTAAATTTGGATAAGTATTAAGTCATATTGGTCCAATTTAAGGATTTTAATATATAAGGGCATTTTGATAATTTCACTTATTGAAGTCTAAAAATTCAGTTAGTTTATTATTATTTGCTATCTAAGGATTTCATTGAGTCTAAGAATACTAAATTTTGATAACTAATAATTAAGTTATGATCATTTCAATATTATGATTATATTTTTTTTATCAAAAGGGTCAAAACCTAATTTTTTCCATATTTAAAAATCACCTACAATTTTATACAATGCTTAATTTTAATAAAATTAGGTTCGATTTTGATATATTATGGCCCCATTATGATCCTAGGGTCATTAGAATAAGAAAAATCACAAATCTGGGAAATTTCGGATAGTTCTGGGCTATTCCAGAAAATTATGGGCGCTACGGCGCGCTGTAGCGTCTTCTGGCTGAAAGTCAGGCGCTACAGCGCTGCGACGGATTGCAAAATTGTGGCACGCAGGCTCTGCGGTGCGCTGCGATGGATTTAATTTAATTTCATCAAATTCTTTTACTTTATTAAATTTTATGTCGCTACGGTGCATTGTAGCACGCTACGGCGGACCCAATTTTGAAACTCAAGCGCTACGGTGCGCTGTAGCGCCTGACGGTGATTTTGTCTGTGCGAAAACCATAACGAGTCTCCTTTCACACTCAAATACTCCTAATTTTTGGCACCTCATGTGCGGTGCCATATATCGATGGAAAGATATTTCTGGGACCTTTCCATTGATACCAAAATTGGTACAAAATAATTATTTTAACATCACAAACAAGGAGGTTAAATGTTCAGGTATGTAGAAAGAAGGAAAAATAAAGCTAATTTTCTTTCCTAAATTTTTCTATCTCAATGAGCTCTAATGGATTCCATATCACAATCGCAGATTTCTAAGGATACAAAATAAGCATAAGAGCAAAATGAAGTAGCCGTTGAATCTGTTTAATGGGGAAAGGGAGGTACCTTAGACTTGCAAACGACATATTTCTCTAAGGATCTTTGGGAGCTTGAGAGTTTAGGGATAAGTTTCTTCTTCTTCTTCAACTGCTGGCAAGAGGAGGAAGAGGGCTAAGGTTTCTTCCAGCAGCAAGTACAGCAATGAAGGGAAGAGGGGAAGAGAGGGATGAACTTCAGCTGAGCAAAAATACAGAGGGAAGAGGGCTGGGGACAGCCTTTATGGAGTAGAGGGGGAAATGGCTTATTAATGAGTCTTCCCATCAACATGGAGGGGATGGAGAGGGCAGAAGCCTACTTGAGTGGAGGGTATGGGGAGGAAGGTGCTGAAAAGGGAGGAAGGAGTATAGTGGTCTCAGCTTAGGAAAAGAAGATGAAATTAATAAAAATGTATATTTAATAAATTTCAATTCAATTTAAATTTAATTAATTATTTCTTTAAAAGTCAGTTTTATAAATACTCTGAAAATTCCAAAAAATCACCTCTAGTTAATTTGGGGGTGAGGAATTCAATGAAAAAATCATATTTTGATTCCGACGAGTATTTAATTTTCTTATTTTTTGAGATATTTAATTATATTAAAATATTCGATAAAATCTGATGACTTTTAAATGCGTCCAAGACATCACTCCTAGCTATTTTGGGGGTGATGAGCGCAATGGAGAAGTCAGATTTTGATTGAGATTAATTTAAATATCTCAATTTTCTAATTAATTAAATATTATTAAAATATTTGATGGATTTTCGATAATTTTTTATTACCACCAAAATATCACCCTAGCTAATTTGAGGGCAATGAGGGCAATGAGTGCAATGGCAAAGTCTAATTTTTGATTTGAGGTCAAAATAATTAGGTCAATTTCTAGAGTTCCTAAAATTTCCAAAATTAGAGTTTGACCTTTGATTTGGACTAGGTCCCGGTGGTGAAGTCCTAATGACTTAATTAGTGCACTAAGATCAAAATCAGGACTTTGATTAGTCTTAATTTGCTAGGATAACAACTTAGGTTGTTACATGAAATCATATTGGTTTGATTCAATGCGGAAGGGAAGTTGCTTTTGCAACCTTTTGGCTAAAATTTTAAAAATAATTTTACTCATGGTAGTGAAGAGGCTAATAGGTCTAAATTGGGTCCACCAATAAGTTTTTTTAGTTTTGGGAATTAATGAAAGCATAGTATGAGAGAAGAATTTAGTTAAATGAATGTCGCAAAAGAATTCCTTAATCCCATTATAGACATCCCACTTGATGACATGATAAAATTTACAGAAAAACTCATCCGAAAAGCCATAAGAGCCGGGATAAGTATTTTTCTTGAGATATTTTACAAATCCCAAATCTCCTCATCACTAGGCATCAAGTTAAGGGGGATACTATCATCAGCCAAAATTTGGGGAGTTGTTAATTTCAAATTAAAAGGGATAAAACTAGTATTTGGATTATGGAACACCTCTTGAAAGAAAGAAATAGCTGAATTTTGGATATCACCCATATCTTTAAGTTTAATAGCATTTGGAGGACTAATTTCAGAAACATGGTTTATGTGTCTTCTTTTATTTACCCAGTTGTGTTAAAAGAAGGTATTTCTTTCTTTTTGCAAGGCCCAATTAATACTACATTTTTGTTTCCTGAAAATTTCAATATCATTGTGAGTTTGAATAAGGGAAGCCTTAGCCTTAGAAAATTCTATCCTATTATGATTCGTGGGATCTAACTCAAAAATAGTTTTCAAATAGGTGACCTTTTTTTCTGTTAGGAGGCATTATTAAAAATATTGCCAATCTTATTTTTATTCCAGAGTCTACAGGCTTTTCTGAGCTTTTTGAATTTATCAACTAAAAGAGTAAGATCATAAGTTCCACAAGTTCATTCCAAGTATAATGGACAAGCTGAGAGAATTCATCTCCATATTATTATTATTATTATTATTATTATTATTATTATTATTATTATATATATATATATATTGTGATTGAGATTGGAGAGATAAATTCACAAGTGTTTATGAGGAGCTTGCATTTAGAAATCATGAGTTTTATGAGGAGAGATAAATGTAGAATAAACTTAAGAAAAAAAAGTTAATAAATAGAAATGCACCCCATCGAGAATCTTCTCCATCTTCTTCCCGAATTTCCTGACCCCTCTAATTACACCCCTTCCTCGCCATCCGTCTAACGATCTTCCTCTCCCATGGCCTCTGCCTCGCTATTCTAATCCACCACACTATCTGCGGCGGCTTCAGCTCCACTCACTTTGTCAAACCTGGGTCGTAGGCTTTCAATCTGCCTCCTCCCCCCTTCCTTGACAGATCTGTCATCGCAGATCCTTGCCAGATCTGCCAGCGCATCTCGGATTTCATGAAGGTATTTCCCCGCCCTCCGCCCATCAGAAACAGCTTTGATGTATCCATCGTCACATTCAACCTCCATCCTGTTGACTAGCAGCAGAGGATCAAGCCGCTGATCCCGACTCACTTCTTCGGGAGCTGCTTAAGCTCGGGGTGCTTTCTGATGAGGTTCTGATCATCTGCGATATTATAGGGAAGAGCATTGATGATATTAGAGATGATTTCTATGATAGCATGGAGGAGATCGTCCCCAAGTTCTTGGAGGTGAAGCTTGAAGATCCGCTGATGCAAGCTGGATCACCCAAGCTTAGGATCTATGAAACTAATTTTGGGCGGGGGAAGCCATTGAAGGTGAAGGTAACTTCGATTAGTGTTGCTTTTAAAATATCCATGGTGGAGAGTAGGAAGGGGATAGAGATCGATATTGTTCTTCCTCCTGAGCAGCTGCATGAGTTTAGCATAATCTTTTTTGAAAGACTATAGGATATCATTTGATAAAATTACTTTTTTTTTAAATAATAATTTTTATGCTTCTAAGTCTTCGTGTTTATCATTCGATGATTTGTGGATAGTGTCAATGGTAAGAGGTCTCTGGTGGCAGAGCTTTTTCATTCTAATTTATTGAAGCGCCAATCTAAGTGAGTTATTATATTGCATTTTCTATTTTTCTGCCAAGCCCCATCAATCCCTTCAATTTCTTTGTAATTGAAGGCAATTTTGAGGGTAATGTTCTTTTGATTTAGGTTTTTAGGAAAATGTGATAATTACAAAACTATCATCTTATATATTTTCTTATAACAGTCAATGGATATATTTTTTTATTATATTAGCTTAAATTATTAGATTTATCTCAACTTCATATTATGAGGAATTACTGTCTATTTTGCCTTTTGAATACACAAGAATAAGGCAAGAAGCCTTCATCAACACAGTTATTGAATATATGCCTATAATGTACTGGATCTAATTTTTTTTTAGTATAAGTTATTTTCCTAAGATTGCTATCACTATTATTCTGCAGGACTCATTTGATGCATGATCGTATGGAAGGTTTGGCACATATGCATGTCTTTTTGCATATCATTATTTGGTTTAATCATTTATTCTATTGATTCAATTCTTTTCAACTAATCATGTGGCTTTGAGATGCTAAGCTTTACTTCTTTTTTATTGTTTGTATATTGTAAATCTTTTTATTATCACTTACAACGCTCTTCTTCAACTTAGCTCTCCCTTTCACTTGATTTAGTTTAGCTATTTGTTATTAAGGAATATTTGTTATGTTTAAGTAGATTATGGCTTCGTTGGCATTGGTGAGTTTGGATGAATCGATTGGTGTTATTTTTATTGGTGAGGTTATGTTGGTGAGTTAACATTGTTCATTTAATTATTATTTTTTTATTAGGTTGGAATTTGTTGCACTAATTTTTTTCTTCATAAAGTTGCTTCTTTATTCATGAATGTTTATTTATATTACATCTTCGTGTTATAAATTGTTAATTCTCTGTATAATTACTTAATTTTAATTCTCTATTATTTTTAATAAACTAATTATCAAAAATTTTATTTAGTGATAATGAAAACTCATTTTCCATTACTGAGACTATTTGATTTAGATCTACTTTGATAAATTTAACAATTAATACATAATAATATAAGGGTTGCACCTTATAAAATATGAAGCTTTCATATCCTTTTATTGGATTGTATCATGATAACTATAGATTTTGTCAAAATTTAGCTATGTTTAAGAAATTGAAGAAATTGCACAATTTTCATGCCAAATCTTCTTTGTCATGTTGTTCTTGAATTTGATAAAAAAATATTGAAGATATTCTATTTTTTCAAGTAAATCCATCCTTCCGTCGTGCAAATTCTTGTTGCCTTTGCTCTCATGAGTCTGCTACATACCATCTCTTCGCCTTCCTCTTGGCGACCCCCATTCCCCAAGGTTTCATCCAGCACTTCAAATACTCAGCTCCACGTCTCCTCCATCTAGCAACGAACCCTAGAGGCTTCGACAATGGATCTGATCGGCAAGCTAACGATCCAGTGGCTCTGAGCTACGGCATCTCTAGCTTCCCACCATCGCCTCAACTTTCAGCAAATTTTCCAAGGGAACTGCTGACCATTGGATCACTCCTCATAGAACTGCAAAGGTGCAGAGGTTGCTTCACAGCCCCCATCTTTTCTTGAATTAAATGTTTGCTTTTACAAAGTAAGTTTTACATGTATTTTTTAATCAACTACTGAACCTCATTCAATTCTTTAATATTTTATTAGATATTTATGAATTTTTTTTCTACTAAATCTTTTTGTAAGCATTTCCTTTTTAATATATATATATACACTTAGGAAACTCTTTAATTTTGTTCTCCTTGCATAAATGGTAGAAGCAAATTGGACTCATAGTCTTGCTGTAATAAACATTTTACTAAATTTTCTTACATAGTTATTATGTAAGTATTAATAATTGTGTTAGATAAATTTTGAAGGGCATGTAGAAATTTTTTCTTTTATTCTTTTACTTTATGATTGATAGGTATGGTATGATAAGGTATTATATTTTGAATGGCATGATTAGCTCTTCCTCTACGCACTGAGCTCTTCCTCAACCAAGCAGCTTTTCCTTATAGGGGTTTTGAGTCGTACTACAGACTCTTTTGTTCTCGCTAATCTGTATTCCTTCTCCCCAATCTGCTTTAAAATATTTTGAGTTACTTTGATTTTTTTGTTTGTTTTAACTTAAATTAACTATTATATGATTCACTTTTCTACCTCATTAATAAATAATTTGAGTTGGCATTCGACAATCCATTAAATTCTGTTAATGTCACCTTATTTATAATCATTAACTTTTGTTTATCTTTTGAAAATATACTTCAATTATATTTCCTATCGCAGCAAGAGCAAGACCAATAAAATGTTTTTACCTGAAGTTCAAGCTCACACCTTTATGAGTTCATCTTTAATCTAAGCAAATGAATTCATTTTAATGTTATTTTTCCTTCAATACATGCATGTCACTTTATTGAACTTGCGACAATTTAAAATGAAAGCGGTGTAATAAGCATAAAACTAGCAATGAGGTAAAGTAAGAAAAGTTTCTCACATTACTTAAGCATCTTTATTAATCCTGCAACAAATAGGTTAGCATGGCAATTGAATTATTTGCAATTGAAAAAAATATGAATATGTTCAAATAATATTGTATGCTAAATAAGAAAAATAGTGTAAAAAATTAAATTACATTTTTGTAGGAAACTTTGCACTGCATAAATGATTCTGAAAGATTTAAAAAACTATAAAGTAGTAAAGTAATTTCAGTCTAAAATACTGAATATATATATAGTCAAAAGACTATACTAATCATTCACAATCAATAAGATTATGAGAAATATAATTTATAATTTATTTATCTTGTATTTTTATTCTATGGGCGCAGAACATACGAAGAGTTGAGTATGTCTACTCAACTTATCTGAAAGTAGGGTCAACTGTAAATACACATATTCCCCCTCAATGAAATTATGTGCTCTCCGATTACACCAATAGCCTACCCAGGCTTAAGGACAGATGTACTAAAATCCACTATATGAACCCCTCTAAAATATATATTAAATGTTATTATTATGCACAAAGTCATAATACATGATTTCAAGAGACTAGTTTCAATGTGTTGCAGTGTTTCCAGGATTAGCAAAATATTATAAATCACGTGATATACATTGTTTTCTATTTTTAATTATCTATCATAATGATTTAAAAACAAAGTTCCTAGGCATCATGGATTAAATTAAGTTTAATTTTGAAACTAGTGATTAAACTGAACTTTATTTTATTTACAAGCTATTCATTTTACTTATCAATTATAGGGTCCTATTAATATTTTAATACTCGACTTGTATTTTTATAATGACTTATGTAACCTAAATAACATATAATTTGTAAGTACAGTTACACATTCATTTTGCAAAAAAAAAAGAAATTATTCATTTTGCAAATAATTATAATTTATTCTGCATAAAAATGATACTATTCATTTTGCAAATGGTTACTATTCATTCTGCATAAAAAGGATACTATTCATTTTGCAAATGGTTACTATTCATTCTGCATAAAAAGGATACTATTCATTTTGCAAATGGTTACTATTCATTCTGCATAAAAAGGATACTATTCATTCTGCAAATGGTTACTATTCATTCTATCAAGCACATGCAATGCTAAAATTTGTTCTTTAAGATACTCTAATGTGGTAACAATAAGGAATTTTCTTACATACATAGATTGAAATTAATTATGTGTTATATAAGTTATTATTTTATTATTATATTGCTATCATTATTGATGGGAAAGAGAAAAATAAAAGCAGCAGAAAATGAACTGTCTAACAGCAGGATTTAAGCAAATCCTCAAAGCTCATGCAGTACATAAGGTTAAAGAATTTTTAATTTCATTCAATCATCATTGCTAGCTTAATCATGTGAATGAAAATCCCACAAATTGACAAACCCCATTAAAATTTAGCAATCCACATATTAGAAGAGAAAGATGAATAGACTAAAGGTCATCATAGTGTTTTGATAGAAAATAAAAGCTAAGCTAAAACAGAGCATGAGCGATGGCTGGAGATAATTTTATAACTCAATACAAATGCTTTGTCATTTAAGCTACTCTCCAATCATATTTGTTTAATCAAAAAAAGTACAACAAAAATTTAAGTGCAGCATGATTCATTTGCAGTGGAAAATAATAATTGGCTTGTTAATCAATCCAACGATAAAGGAAAAGCCAAGCATGTTCTGGAATAACTGAAATGAACCAAAAATGTAACAAGAAAAAGAGAATTTTTACAACTCATGAATGTGATATTATATTTTATAGAATTTGGAAAGAATGCTTTCAAATTTAAAGTCTGTAGATCATTAAACAAAAATAAGTAAGAGAATATTCATACAAAATTGTACCCCTTAGCTAAAGAGAATTAAACACTCCTTTTAGTCATCATACTCCAATGATCAATAATGCCTAAGAAAGACATAAAATAACAAAATTTATAATATTCCATGCAAACCTACTTCACTAGCTTATTAATAATGATAAATGTATATACAAACGACTCAAAAATAACACAAACTACTAAGCACTAAAATGGATTCTCTACACTCAACCAGTAATTGAGTCAAATATTTCACTCAAATGATTCTCAATGAAAGCAATTTGGCCCTTATATGATTTTTTTTCTTTTTTTGTCAGATGAATCTTCAACCAATACAAGCCTGACTTTCCCAATGGACATCCCTCAGCAAATTCAAGTTCACCACGACATAAAATTGAATCAAGATGAGTTAGATGTGAATGTGTTGGATATGCACAACTTCTAAAATACAAACAGTATTGCTGCCAGTATGGGTGGTAATGGTGTTAACATTTCTGTTGATGGTATTGGTGCTAAAGGTATGGATAATATTGATGGTATTTCTAATAATGAGGTGATGTTTGGTTCTAATCTTGAGATGGTGTTTAATGCTAGTGCTTTTAATCCTAATGCTATTGTTTCTAATCCAAATATTACTAATCTTAATGCTGATGATATTAATATTATTACTAAACTTAAAAATATATTAACCAATGGGGTAGATATTGATGTTTCAGTTAATGTTGCTACATCTTCATGTTATTATGAATGATGTCACTATAGCTGCTATTACTAAAGGTCTTGCTTCGGTTAATGATGTTATTGTGAATGCTGTCACAAACATTAGTAGTGATGGTAATTCTAGGGCTAATACTAGCAATTATACTACTAGTTTTTCTGGTGATGCTGCTGCAAATCCTAATGCTCTATTTACTAATGAGGTTGATGTTGATAGGAATATCGGCGTTGTTTTTTATAATGCTAATATCGACTTCAATAATAATGTTACCTTTACTGCTAGTAATATGCAGAAAAAAAATGTTGAAAATGCATACCTTGTTGTAAGTGATTACATTTGTAATGGAAGTATTAATATTGATAATGCTAAAGCTATTCAAGTGACAAGAGTAAATGAGAAATACTCTTCAAATACTAAATATATGAAATATGAGCATAATTCCTTTTCAAAGCCCAAAATGCCTTTAAAAAACAAAAGGATTTAGTTCAGCAAAAATAAAAATTTGTTAACTAGTTTTGCCTTACGGGATCCTTCCCTTTATTTAGTTCGAATAAAATTAAAGGCAACAAAATAGGAAATGTACGGCATCCAGAAGTTAAGCATGACTTTTCTTTGAATAACAAAATTTCATGGCATTTTTATAAATTTTCAAAACTTAGATGACTTAACGTTCAACCAAACAGCCACTATCTTTATGTTACTGGGTGATAATAGCATAACATAATATAACATGAAGATATCATGGAACCAAGCAGCACATAAAGGTTATGCCCATTTTAACATATATAAAGATACGAACTGATGCTCTAGACATAGTTATGGCTAAAAAAAAGTACAATAATTCGTAAAGGTTCATAATACTAGCATGTTTACATGGAAACAACAAAATATGAATGCCTAACCATTCCTCTCATCAAACAATTTTAACAGGTTCCTTTGTAACGGCAGCCTCTTAATCGTCATCGAGTAACACTAACTCAACAACGATCAAGTGGTGACTGTCACTAATACCACAGATAATAAGCAATATATCCATGGCATTAATCTGAAGGTGAGCAAAGTATTATGCAGAAACATAAGTAAAGCAGTGCATAAAATAAGGAAAAAGGGCATTCAAACATTATCCACATCTATCCATTCACATACAATATAAAAAATACAGAATAATAAGAAAGAAACCCATTTATTACATTTAATTAAATATGAGCAACATAAATTTTAATAATTAAGCAAGATCTCCTTCTTTGCAGAACATCAATCTCACTTGACCCTGTATCACCAGCACACCCCTAAGCACAAGTTCTGAGCTAACAACTGATACTTCCATATGTACATATATGATAGGGCCAAGCCAACAAAGGAAAAATAATATTAGACTTATAAAGTTTAAGTATAATAAAGCTATAATATAGCATATACTTACATTTAAAAGATATTATTCAACATAATAATAAGACAGAAATCAAGCTACAGAAATACTGTAATATAATTGAAAGTATAAAACTATACAAAATTGAAGTAAAGTAAAGTAAAATTGCAGTAAAACTATAAAAGCACAAAATAATTAAAACTGTATAAACTGAATGAAATAAAACTGAACTGTAAAACTGAATGCTGAAAGTAAATAAAAATAACGAGTATTCTAACACTAATGCAAAAACATCCAATGATGTACTATATGCCACTGGGATCATGCATCCAAATATGCCACAATACGATATGCTACTGATATGTAATAGGACTATCACTGAATAGCTATGAGTCATACGATCCAATGTATACATACATCCAGTTGGGAATACAGTTTACTGTGATGCCGATGCATCCTGAAATTTCCCAATCAATATATGCAACATTACGTAACCCATAAATCATCACTGATACTCCTACATCATTCTGATACTGACAAATCATGCTTATGCTCATGCTCATGCTTCTAAGCTACATGAGATAAATCCAAAAATCCAGAAAAATACTTTGAAATTCGATAATGAACTCAATGTCTATATTATGCAGAATCCTGCTAAAAGGATTCTGGCTCCTAAAATTATAATTTTAATAATTTATTAAAGTTAAGAGTTTACTTAAAAATCATTAGCTATAATGATTGTATACACATGGTTGTTTATTTATAGGAAAGGTGGATTTAATCCTTAGCTTGTTTAAAATTGCACTTATTGAATCACACTACGATAGGAGGCAGAACCCGGTCACAATTTATATATCAAGCTAAGTCGTTAAATGACCTAATTACAAGCATACTTAGTGGTCTACGCAAAGTGACTTAAGATACTTAGTTTGCTTAAACTGCACTTATCGAAGCGCACTACGATAGGAGGTAGAACTCGATTGCAGTTTATATCTCAAACTAAGGATGTAATTCACTAATTATAAAACTCTTAGTCATGAAAGATTTACTCTAATGGGACTGTATTCATCTAATTCCTTGGAATAACACCTGGTCATAAGTTCGCATTGGAGTGAATCAACCAATCCTGAATATTGCTAAAGTGACTCAGCATTATGGATATGCATAATTATATCCAACCAATAATTTTGTGTTCAAAAGATTCTATTTAATTAATAAGGATTTATCAAAGCTATTAATTCCTTACACTAAATGAGTGAGTCCTACACAAAGCTCTAAGGATGTGATAAAAAAGATCACTCATTGTTGATTTTTACCATAAGGGAGAAGTTCCATTCTAAGTGCTTTAGGTGATTCCTACCACAAGGTATCAAGATCAACTTCTAAGATTAAAATGATCATCTAAAATTCTACCTCAATAAGTTACAAGGGTTCTATTTATCTCAATGTATCATCATTTGTTAAGGCTATTAATAATATTAAATATAGCCTAATGTAAGATCATCAAGATGTCACATATCTAAACACTCAATATAATCTTATAAGATTATTCATTAAATTTGGTTAATTAGATCAGATGGTAGCCCTATCTGATCAAGTTCTAGACTATAATTATGAGATATAATCAAGAATCTTATTAGGATTTGATCTTGTAATGAATCATCATAAATTTTATACTTAATTTCATGCTAATCATTTTATTTAAGAGGAAATCAAAGATCTTAAATTTCAAGTCCAGATGCTTAATCGTACCGATTCTTAAATTTCCTTAGCACTTCTAATTCAGTAAATTAAAGTCAATATCAAATCAAATAGATTATTGGAATCATGTTAGTCAAATTATCTTACAATCAGGTTGATTTATTAAGTGATTAAGAGTTTGAGTCTAAATTAAACAGATTAAGTGTTGACCCCTAACCTTATCAATTTAAGATCAAGAGTTACGTTACAAGTTAATGGCAAATCAAATGAATTATTGATTTATTAATGATGCAATCTAAGATCTAGATCATGTGTAAATCACTTGATCAAGATCTTAAGATCTCTTAAGTTTAATAAGGGATAATTGATAGTTTAATGAAATTAAGCAATCATAATAGAATTAAAACATCTTAATTCTTTAAAACAACTCGCAAAAATACATGAAAGTTAACATAGAACTTGAGAAAGTAAAATGCACAAAAATAATAATAAGAACTATGCAAGTAATGTATTCACTTAAAATAGGACTAAATAAACAGCTTTAATTATTATAGCTCAATACAAGTTCTAAGTACTTATGTACTTGGCTCGAGTAAATTTTGAACTTCTACAACACATGGCTTAGGAGCCTAAGCCTTCAGCTTTGCACGGAGTATGGACAAATTTCTAAAATATAAAATGAAAGCAAATTGACGAATTAATTCAGAAAATTTAATTGATTGAGCTCCAAATTGCTCCAAACCTTTATGATTTGGTTCTAATAGCCAGATGAACTTAATTAAGATACGATTAAACTAAAATTAAACTGGTAACAACTTTGGATTATTACATTCTTACACCTCTGAAATCCATATCATTTGCACGAATAACAATTAAAGCTTTAGTAACATGGAGAATAATCTTTCTAAGAACATCAAAGCTATCACCTACTTCTCAAGCCCCCAAATCAGTAATCGATCTTATGTAACAACACTTGAGAGGGGAAATCGGGAGTGAAGTACCTGATTGAATGTTGGCGAGTCGCTACTAGGGTTCGGCACCGAGCTTCGTTGGTTTGTTTTCTAACTTCCAATTGCGTCCGAGAGGATGAGAGATTGCCTTGATAAAAGGGTAATATGTATGGGTTTGATTGGGCAAGATCCAGGCAATCCTATCCTTCCTGAGGCCTCCCATTGGCGCGTGCTTGTGGTGCGAGCCTTGCATCGCTCCTGCAGCTTCAGAGGGGAAGGCGATCCCTCGCTTGAAGGATCGGCCGCTCGACATCGATCAAACGGCACTATCTAAGCGTCGTTCGATCGAATGGTAAGGAGAGGGCAAAGGATTTAGGGCAGAGCTAGGCAGTCATAAAATAAATAAGGAAATATATATATATATATATATATATATATATATATATATATATATATATATATATATATATATATATATATATACACACACACACACACACACACACACACACTTAAAATGGAAAGTATTAATTGGTTAATTAGATTAATCAGTTATTAAAAATTTCATTTAATTAGAATTATACAATTATAAGCTTCTGAAAAAAAATTTCAAAAATTTTCCCTTAGCTAAAATGATGGTGAGGAACTCAAAAATGTAGTTGGAATTTCAATTGGAGGTCATTTTAATTATTTGATTTTTTTAGGATATCAAAATGCATTATATTATCGGGAAAATTTTAACAATCTACAAATGTAGTTCTCCGCCCCGTCACCGCGCGCAATAGATAAGAATAATCAGATCAGCGGTGGAGCGGCGCGCCACTCGGGGAGGAATATCTCGTCTCCCCGAATAGCTGAAGACCCCAAACCCATCTGAAGGGTTGCTGACTCAACCTCAAGGATTTGGGGCTAAATCAAATATTTTGAATTATTTTAATATTTAATTAATTAGGAAATTAAAGTATTTATCTTGATCTTGAAATCAAAATCTGACTTCACCATTATGATCGTCACCCCCAAATTAGCTAGGGGTGATGTTTTGGATGCATTTGGAAGTCGTCGGATTTCCTTAAAGATGATACGTGAAAAATATTATGAACAGCTGCAAAGTTGTCGAGTAGTTTCAAACTGTAAGCTGACGTCCCAACTTTTGCAATTACATCAAATGGTCCCACGTATCTAGGACTTAACTTTCTAGAAATTCCAAAATGCTGAATTCCTAGGGTTTATAAAGTTAAGAAGAAGTCCGATGGTAGTGTTGAAAGATTCAAGGCTCAGCTTATCGCCTGGGGTGTCTCACAGAAGTATGGTGAAGACTATGAAGAGATGTTTAGTCTAGTTGCAAAGATGACAACAGTACGTGTTGTGATTGCATTGGCAGCATTCCATGGTTGGAGATTATGGCAATTAGATGTAAAGAACACACTTCTTTATGGGGAGATCGACATAGATATCTTCATAGTGCAACCACAGGGATACATATCTGAGAAGTATTCAGATTACATTTGTAAATTGAAGAAGGCATTGTATAATTTAAAATAAGCACCACAGGAATGGTATGGAAAAATAGCGGAGTACTTGCAGTTTTGTGAATATTTCACTTTATATTCTAACTCAAGTATGTTTGTAAAGAAGTGTGATGACTTACTTGTTATAGGACTTATAACAGCCCTAGGTTATTACATAATCTAATCTTAGCTTAATCACAACCTAATTATCATTCCATTATGTTCATTTGATTATTAGAACCAAATCCTGAAGATTTGAAGCGATTCGGAGCTCAACCAAATATTGAATTAATTTGACCTCAGATCAAAAATCCGACTTCGCCATTGCGCTCTTCACCCCCCAAATTAGCTATGGGTGATATTTTGGAAGTATTTGGAAGTCATTGGATTTTCTTGAATATTTTAATGTATTTAAATACCCCAAAAATTATGATAAGTAAATTGATCTCTAAATTAAAATCCGACTTTGTCATTGAGTTTCACACCCTTGAATTAGCTAGGGGTGAATTTTTGGGATTTTACGGAGCCCGTTTATTCATCCAATTTTAATTAGAGAAATGTGTTAAGTAAAGTTAGAAAATATTAATTAATTAGATTTTATTAAAAATCTTCTCCTTCCTTCTCTCCGGCGCCTAGGACCTGCTCCCCCCTGCATGCGCCTCTTCCCCATTTCCTGCACATTGAAGCTTCCTCCCCATGCTGCTGATGGGAGAGGGTCTGCTGTCCCATGCCCAGCCCATGCCTCCTTCCCTTATCTAGCTCCCTCAGCTCTCCAATCTTCTCATTTGCTGTCAGCTAAAACTCCTTCCTTCTTAAGCTCTTGAAGAATCCTCAGCTCTCTTCTTCCTTTTTCTAGCAGTTAAAGAAGAATAAGCTCATTTCTTCCCAGGCTCTTGAAGAAAGCCTAGCTGGAACTTCCATTTGCAAACTAAGGGTACCCTTCTTGCATCCTTCCTTGTACCTTTCATTTCCCCCATTAGACTGATCCAATAGCTACTTCTTATTACTCACACGCTTATTTCACATCCTTAAGAACTTGTATTTGAGCGATCTAGCTCAATAGAGCTCGATCGGAATCCATTTTAAAGAGAAAATGAGTAATGCTGCATAGTGAGAATCGCGCATAGGTAGCTAGGGCATCATTATTTGAAATATTAAAATAATCTTTTATTTATTTATTTTGGTATCAATGGAAACGTCTTGGAAAGCCTTTCCATCGGTATATGGCACCGCACTTGAGGTGCCTTGAATCAAGAGTATTTGGGTAAAAAATAGGATACGCCCTGTTTTCGACCAAACAAAATGGTCGTCGAGCGCTACAATGCGCTGTAGCGTCTGGCTCTCGGCCTAACAAGCGCTACAGTGCGTCGCAGTGCCCGCATCACGGGAAATCTGGAGTCGGAGCTCCTAAAAGCGCTGCAGCGCGCCGCCACACCTGCGCCTCATAATGTTTAGTGCGGTAATGCGTCATATCGCCTGAAAGCGCTACAGCGCTGCGCAGAAATTATGTATTCCTATTTGATTGATAAAATTATTTTTCAAGATTAAGAAAGTATGATGAGATATTATGAAATTGGATTCTTTTATTAAATGTAGATTTTATGTCTGTAGATGATTATTTTATTTAATAAATTGTTATTTATGTTATTTAATTAAAAATATTTTTTTAAAATTCTCAACATTGATTATGGATCTGTCGCATAGAGTTACTTCAGGTGAATTGAGGGTTGCAAATTGATTCAACGTTAACTATTATGAGCTAAAATTTATCTTGAAAAGAACTGACCACTTCAGAAATATAACATTAGCTTATATTTTTCATCTTAAAAATAATGCCAACTAATTCACTTGAAGCAATGCTCTTCAAAAAAGCATGATATGGATAGAGAATCATGACTTTATTACATCATCATCATCATCGTTATCAGGAGCCTAGCATTAAGAAAGGATTAAACCTAAGAAAATATATATTATTAATAGTATTATTTTTGGAGCAGTTGAGGGTTTAGCACGAACATAAAAGACTAAAACAGAACGTAATAGGAACAAGACAAGAAAAAGAAAAATTAAGAATTAGACTCAAAGTTCCTTAGGCATGAGTGGAGCCCATGACCCAAATGGGGTTTCTTTCACATGTAATTGACTAAGATCAAAAGAAAATGCCAGAATGAGATCCCTAAAATCATCATTGTCCTTCCTCGTCTCAAAATTTAGAGGTGAAATGATTGAGATAAACAAAATCCTAAGAAAACCATATTAAATAACTATAAACTCTTTAAGAAACAACAGTGCTGGCATATAAGCAGTAGGTTGAAGTAGAACGAATAACGCATAAAACCCAACGTCCACCATCAAAATTCCAATTAGTCTCAAAAACGAAAGTGATCATATCAAGAAGAGCAGAAACGCAAAATATCTCAAAAAGAGTCATCCTTTATAGAATAGATCCACCTCTAACCATTGATAATCATCATATAGATCCGAATGACGTTCAAAGAGAGGAGCATTTCTTTCCAACCAACATCCTTGAAGGCTAGTCAAGATGCTCTTTTCATCCATCTATCTAAAGTTTTAATATCTTAAAGAATTTGGAGAAAACAGGAGGGAGAAGAAACTTATTTGCCAAAGGAAGTATGATTCTCATAATATGCAGCAGCGTGTAGGGGGCAAAAAAACAAACAAATTCACAAATTCAGATTATTAAGTTTTGTTCAAAAATAAATGTAATGCTAGTTTTTTGTGTTGAGTTCTTTGGAGTTATTTTTGTAGAGTATTTTATTGAACAAGTCGTGTGTCTTTCAAATAAATCATAATAAAATTGCAGTTCTCAGGAGGCAACTTTAGAGTATGGAAAATTACAAAACTATATATATATATATTGTACAGGAGGACTATCAGCTACTTATAAAAACAAAAAAATTATACCAAAAAAGCTAAGCAAATGATTACAGGAGGTGGTAAGATAATGTAAACCCTAAGTAAGCAATGCATATATATATATATATATATATATATATATATATGAAGTAAATAAAAAAATAAAAAAAAAGGGAACGGTGAAGCTATGGCACAGCTGGGGCATTAACAAAGGAAACTTTCTTCTGAAGCTTACTTCTGAACTGCCTGATCATGGCATCAACCCTTGCGGTGATGCCAATCTTGGTGTCCTGCCTGGCCCTGCAGCTCTCCCTCTTCCACATGTGCTGGTCCTCGACATCCCTGCGGCAATACTTAATCTCTTGAATGACATGATGATCCATGGGGCGGAAGCTGCGCTGGTAGGAGATGTGGACGACGTAAGGGATGTTGCAGGCGGCGGTGACAAGGAGAATTACAACCCAGTAGCTGGGCGCAGGAGCGAGGGCCTCCATGAGGATGCGGTACTCGTCCCTCGATAGCAGTGGGGAAGAGAAGCCGTATCCCAGCAGGAACATGTACCAGGTCGCAACGCTGCCCCACACAAAGAGGTGCTGAATCCAGGTGAAGTGGCTCATCGTCAGGGCGATCTGCATGTTCACCACCCAGATGATGCTAGTGAACATGGTCGTGCCCACCACCGCCATGTCCGCAGTCTGCCCCCCCGACCGAAACGCTTGCTCGTCGAAAATGCAGATGGTCAAGAAGAAAATGGCCAGCGATGAGTACAGACCGTTCACAATCCAGCAGAAGATTCTGTACCAGTCGAAAAAACAGATTCTTTGGCCCCTGCTGGTACAGCGCTGGGAACTGCATTCCCCATCAAAGCAGGGTTGTGTCGTCAGAGCTGGAGCATGGTGTTTTTAGTATCCATGGGTGTTTATGCTACTGACCTGCAAGCATACTTCGGAAGATACATCTTGTTCGAATACTCCAAGGGATATCACCGGCAGGGATGTCAGGATAACATTGAACAACAGCATGTACCAATCATCGTAGACGGATTGCCCGGAGAAACCCGTGAATGCCTCGAAGTAGAATATGGTGAGACCAAATGCGATATTCTTGTAGAAAAAGTAGCAGATCTGAAGTGTGGTTGGCGTTATGTTGATAACTCGGAAACAAAAATTAAAAGCTTCTATTTTAAAAATTAAACATCAAAATTTTGGGCTCAAATGCACCTAACGCTCAATTGTATTTGTCATATTATGAGATTTGGGTGATTAGAGTCAATATTAATACTAGATTTTCCAGCAAACAATTAAGACTTTGACCAAAATTAGATATTTTTAAGAAAATATGTTCTATCAATTTTATTATTATACATAAGAAAATCATATCATTATAATAACGTATGTTTATATTTTGAATTGGTTGGCAGAACGTTTATATGAATGTCAGGTGTAGGTGTAAGAGACAACTCCTTAAGATAAAAAAAGCACAAGGCGGACTACGTAAAAACAACTCTGTGCAGCTTACCATCTGGGCTATTCTTTTATAACACCAGTGACCATGAACAAGGAGGAGCTGCTCCAGAAACCGAAACTGTGCAATGGAGAAGTCACTCGCCATCACAGCCTGGAAAGAGCAGAAAAATAAATGCTATTGTTTACAAAAACTCAACATAAGATAACAATGATTGTTACTTCAACAAATCTTATAGATCAAACAAACAAGTAGTAATATGGGGAAGATCCAGGAGAAAAATATAAATTACCTGCATTCCTTCAACCCCGCTGATACCAACACCAATATCTGCTTCTTGAATCATGCCAACATCGTTTGCACCATCACCTATGGCTAGAGTAGCGTTTCCTGTGCCCTCTTTCACTAAACGAGTCACCTTATAACATCAACAGATTTACAAGATGTCTTAGAGATGATATGTGGGCAATTCCAAGAACAATATAAAGCTAAAGCCAACTTGCGTTACCAGTGCTTTCTGTTTTGGGGAGACCCGACAGCAAATAACAGAAGCGCATTCTACAGCCAGATTGAGGAACTGTTTCTTCATATCATCCTCCAAGGCATATGTTAAAGCTTTCCCATTAATGATCAAAGAAAATGCTGCATGAGGGTCTTTTTCAAGTTTCACAAGTTGAGCAGCATTAGTGATTTGCATTACCATGTTCTCTTTTACGGCCTGATCAATAATCATTGGTAATGAAAAAAATGAAAGACAACTGTTGCAGATAAAAATTTTTGAAAGTTCACTCACAATCTATAATACCGTTTTTGCATCTTGCCCGATCAAGTTAGTATCTATTGCAGATATACATATTTGTTTCATGCCTTGCCTGAGTAGACTGCAAGCAAAGCTGCAAATGCAATAGAAATTTCATTATTACTAAAGAGAGATGAAACAAAGAACGCTAAAATAATGACATAATTCTATCAATGAAAAAACAAGTAATACCCTATATTAATAGCAGTCTCCATCTTATCCCCAGTTAAAATCCAAATCTTCAAACCGGCTTGAGCTAATTTATCTATGCATTGAGGTACCTAAAGTTTCAGGAGAAATTTAAGAAAACAAAAATATCTATCATAACTTAGTAAAAGCATATTCAACAACTTACTCCTTTCTGCAATTTATCTTCCACAGCTGTAGCACCAACTAAGATTAAATCTTGTTCAATTATATCAGCTATTTGCTCCAGCTGCACTTCTCTGTTAGGTCCAATAGTAGTCTTAGCATTAATAAATTCAGCATTCCAAGAAGCGTATTCAGATATCCCCAGTTTTTATATGCCAATGCCAAAGTACGCAGCCCTACTTCCCCGTATTCATTTAGATGCTTTCGTGTATCATCCTCACAGAGTCTACCATCTTTAGAGAGTCTTTCAAAAATTACACTGCTTGGTTCAATAAATCATCACCATGTGTTATAATATAAAAACAGAGAATTGTTGCATGCAATGCCTACTCATCCTTCAGATGATTAAAAACAGAAAAAAATAGCTTGAACAATACAGCTTCAGAAAATCAACCACAGATGAATGAATAAAAGATCATAGCTTATACCTATCAGCACCTTTACATAATACATAAATCTGGTCCTGATTCATCCTGCACAATAACAGACATTCTTTTCTTTTGCTGTTGAATTCCAAGAGATTAAGGATTTTATACTCCCTACAAATATTACACCCTGATAAGAAGCCATACATTTATGAAATGCATAACAATTTGTCAGAAAAAATCACATTATTCAAATTCATTTTGCATGCAAACCTTTCTGTAGGGCACTCAGGAAGTATGTTTTTCACGGATAAAAACACTTGATTGAGTTCTCTTACAAAACTCAAATCCTAATTCCCCTGGCAGCAACCAGAAATGCCCCTTCATCTGGTGACTCAGCTTCATAGTTAAATCCACCAGTCTCCTCATTTACTTCCGGAATTGGCAGTGTGGCAAAGTGCAAGTATCCTGAAGAACAAAGAACGGTGGTCTTTATTGGGCTCACATGTCCATTTTCCATTCATAAGGCGGTCATCCTCAAAATTGAAACCTTTTATCTGAGATTTCTTCTCCATTTTCTGTGAAATATCATTTTCATGTTCAATTTCAGATGATCCCAAAGTCATTGCCTTGATCCTCCATACATCTTGAGTAACCTTTTGTTGATCATGAGCACGTGATGCTTCAGAAGCCATTCGCTTAGCTGCAGCAATTTCAACCGCACTAGATCCCACACCATAAGGTACTCCTGCTATAGAGCACTTCAAAAGTCCATCTGATTGCAAGTCAGAGTGCCCGTTTTATCAGACAAGATTGTATCAACCTGACCAAGCTTCCTCATTTAAATTTGACGTACGTGCCTTGAGCAGTATTTCCGCACTCTTCATCATACATATGTATATCTTGATTGATAAACATGCTTGTAGGACCTTAACAAGTTCAATAGAAACATATAGTGAAATTGGTAAGAGATACCCATATAATATGAGCGCTGTAATGAGATGGAAGATGCCAGCTGCTGCAGGTTTTGATGGATCATACAAGTCTGTTGTGTTATTTGGTTGCAATACCACCATCTTGGCATTCCCAGCTTCGTCATGATCGCAAACCAATCGAACTGATCATAGAAATTGTCACAAGAAGGCTAAAAAAAGTATGTAAATGATTGGTCCATTTTAACTTTCAATTTCTGCTTCTTTTTGAAGGAGAATGAGTTGCATTTGCATGACTTTGTTGTCGTGACCTAGTAAAATTACTACACCGTAGATGTATGCCGTGTTCCTGAGTTTTGAATCTCTAAGAAGAATCTGGCATGGATCAAGAGAATATACCTGACGCTGATATTCAAAATTGCCAACAAATGTATATAGGCTTGGATTTGGATCTTCACATCTTAACATACCCGCAAAATCCCTGAATGCTTCGTCATCATCCAATGGCAAAGTTATCTCCAAAGACCTCTTCACCTTCAAGTTAGTCTCCCCATCCAAATTCATGGTTTCAACATAACATATCCCATCATCATAACTAGATGACAAAAGAAGCAAATCAGCGGGAAAGAATCGATCCTTTTTCTACTTAATACATCACCAACCCTAATCTTTTGCCAGTGCTTGTAAGAAAATTTTCCTCCCCCTTTGTGAACACTGACCTTCCTGAGATTGACCTTCATATCCTGCATAAATCTTCTCCAATCTTCCAATGCTTCTTTAGCCATACTGAGCCCAACAACAAATGCCAGTGGTGCAATCATGCTCACAGCCGAAAATGGGGCAACTGGCGTGAGAGAGAGGACAGCAGCCAGAAGAAAGTAGAGGTTTGCAACCCGTCGAAACTGCTCAAAAATTGCCTTAGGGAGGAAGGTAAGACCATTATACTTTGTAGTGGAGATATAGTTAGTGGGGATATCTGAAAGGCTTCTTCCTATGAATCTGAGGTTTGTTGCAATGAACAACTCGAGAATAGCCAGGTCCATGAAGAGAGGGGGGGTTATCTGAGTCTAATTGAGCCGATGGACGGACACAAGAGAAAGAATAGAGATTGCTCCATCTGAGCTTTCCCTAATCCTACTCGTGCCATCCTTCCCTCCCCCAAAGGTTTTTCAGCACTGAACTGGAATTAGTGCATTGCAGGAAACAGAGCGTACCAGGTGTGAATATCTAATTCAGCAGAAACAAGAAATCGAAGGCAGAAGAACAAACACAATCACGATCCCTGATAATTTTTCCCACGTTAGAAAGCAAATTTGAGCATAAAAGAAAGGTGTAATAAACAGAATAATCTGCATTAAATTAATTAACTAGCAAATTGCAACAGAAGAAAAAAAAGGTTACGACATTGTTCCCAGATCTGATTAAATTTCTACAAGAGTTAAACAAGAAGACTGTTGAAACTTACCTAAAGAGAGAAAGGGGCGACAAAAATAAGAATATCCCTTAAAATACCTAGCGCGCACAAAGCTTCCAGCCCATCTACACACAGAGCACATTAATCAAAGGGAAAATAATCAACATTCAAGAGCCCACATGAATTACAGAATCAAACCAATGATGTTGTGATTTCTGTAAAACAAAAAAAAAATCATAGGGCAAGAAAAGAATCTAGCTCAGATTGAATCCAGAACGATAGATAAAAACAGCATAGCACACTGGATTCCAGGTGATGAGTGATGAAACGTCAAGATGACCCCTCGATGCCCTGATTGAAAGAAGGCATAACGGAAAATCCCTTCAGCTGCTCAAAGATTCCATGGAGAACCGAAGAGAGACACAAGGACAGAACGAGCGAGAGAGAGGAGAGCGGAGGAGCGAGAGAGAGATCTTGCAGGAATGGCGTTCTTTTTGTTGTAGCGAGATAGCCCATGCCCGGCGCTGCCTCCCGTCGATTAAATGTATTTTCCTTATGTTGTATTTGATTTGACAATCTATTCTTTTTTTTAAAATTTTTATTAAGGAAAGTCTTTAACGCTACAATAAATGTCCTATATCTTTTATCATCTTCATTTATAATAATTTTAAATTATGATTTAATTAGGTAAATTTTAGAATTTAAATAATTAATTTAAAGTTATTTTAATAATAAGTGGGGCAAACTGAAACGAATCTCTTTGGGATTAAAATATTTAAAGTTTTAAAAGCGTTGAAAGGCCAGGATTACTTGATGTAGGGCCCGGTATATGCCTGGCCGAGGCCTAGCGTGGTAGAGAGGGTCATTGGGTTATTAAGCTGTTTGGCGTTTGTATATAGCAGGAGTTCTATTGGCTACGTGGGGTTGTTGCAATTACATGACCGACGTGGCGAGTGGTAGAGAGTTGGCAGCTATTAAGTTGCTTTCCAACTCCTGCGTTTTTCCCAATAAACAAAGACACGTGACTGTCTTATGACAATTTTCTTAACTACCAACTATCTTGAATATTATTATTAGAGGTAGGGTTATTGAATTTTAATTTTTGATTGATCAAAAGTGTTAAATGTATGGGTCACATAATTACTTCGTTAATGCTTAACTTCTTCCAAAAAAATATATATCTCATTCAGCGTCTAAAGTAGCCTTACCGGTAGCCGTGAGGCCGATATCTTTCTCAGTGTCCAAAGGAGCCTTGCCGATGCCATCAATAGAGTGTTCAATCTTTAGTTTTCACAAAAAGGCAAAATCAGCACCAAAAATGCAAAGGCCAATAGCCATATGTTCATCAAAATGTAAAATATGGATTTTTGTTTAAATAATCTTGGGTTTTATCTCTACAAGGGATTTTGTGTTATTTTCATCTCACTTTTGGTTTTTGCTCAATTCTAATTGTTGGCTATTATTAAATAAATGTACTATTAATAACTAGGATTATTATTACTATTACAGGTTACACTGTTAAACTTTGCTAGTGATTTTACTTCTATCAAGTACTTTTTTATTTTAGCGCTTATTTTTTCATTGAATAATATATTAGTTCATCCCATGAGTTGGTACTTGTAGGCATTGACACATGTTAGTATTTACATACTTATGATAATATTATGGTATATGAATTGTCTCGCTTGATTGTGTGATATATGAACCTTATGTGGAGTTATAATGCCATTTATTTGCCTGACAACATTTTCACTTTTCTATTTTTCTTTTGATAAGATATGTGAGAGCTTACTAGAAATTAGTACTGAGAGCTACAATAAATGCTTTTGTAAGAGGAAATTAAAAATAATATAATATTCAAAATAATGATTCTGTATGATTTTGTACAATCTGGATTTGTACTTTTTCGTTTACCCAGTCATTAGGATTTCATACTACTTTACTATTTTAATAATTTACTTTTTAGTTTACTTATACATTTTTTGGCAGTATATGTATTACTTAGTTTTATAATTACATTTTTCTTACATTATTTTTCTTTTACTCAACATATATCCTGTTGAACATGTACATATTTCAATCATTTCCATGCGCACACTTGTATACATAGCTACTAGTATTTGCTTTCTTTAATTAACTTATTTTATGCATGCTTGAGCCGGGTACTCATGTATGTATACTTCCTCTTTTTCTTGTTATTACAAATTAAAATAGTAACCTAAAATGTATTTAGACTTTATATGTATACCCACCTTTTTTTATTGGAAGTGCTACCGTATTTGAATACCCAAATATGGTAGATTAGGAGCTTGGTGGTGATCCAAACTACGTGTTGGAGATTGAACTTGAGGATCAGCCCTGAAGACCTTACTTTTAGTTTTTTTTTTTTTATTACCCATGAAAGCGAGAGCTATTAAGTTATAAACCATTTTGTAATTTATTAATTTTTAATTCTATATAATTCTTACTTTCTTTCTATGATGTATAATTTTTATTTTGAATAGTTTGAAAGATATATATATTTATTATACTTCTATTTACATTTAATTTCTTTATCTCAAGATATTCTTAGCCATGTAATGTAACGAGCCAAGTCGTTATTAGAATAATTATGACTAAATCTGACTCAAAATCATGATACAGAGTGACTTTAAATTAGGGAAAATTAAAATATATTAGATTGAGTATATTTTTGTTGAGAGCAATCTGGATAATAAATATTCTTGAATTAATTAATAAATTATTTAAATTCAGTAAATTGGAAAATTAAATACAAATTCAAATTCAAGTAATTTTAGTGTCATTGGATTAAGAATATTATAAAAAATGCTACACAAAAAGTTTCATCGAATTTGGAACTTCAGATTTATCATAATTAACTTTTTGAAATTTTTATCTTCAAAAATTAATATAAAATAAAAATATTACTCTAAATCGAGAAATTTTGTTGTTATTTTTTTTTTGAAATAATGAAGGAGGGAGAAATAAGAGTGACAAAAAGAAGAAAGAAAAATAAAAGAGAATGAGGAATCTTCTTCTCATTACTTACTTCAGAAATCTAATTAATAATTTTAAAAATTTCAATACATGGCAATAAGGGCATTCAAAATTGCTCTTAAGAACAATGTCTTTAGCACCTACTTAGCGTCATATCTAACATAGGATTAATCATATGATCTAAGTATATATTGTAATGCATATCAACATGATCAAGATCTACTAACCATAGTATAACTACATATTCAGAATTCAAAAAAGTGAAATTTGAACAGCTACGCCTTAAATTTAAATCATGAATATATGTTTGTAATAGATAGACTCATCCTAGTTAGTTTGATCTTAATTTGGTCCTATTTCCTAATACAAAACATCCATGATGGATTAATTTAGTGTCCGACGCACAACAGCTAAATCAATATGGGCTCTGAACTTCTTTCAACAGCCATATATTCACACCTCCATTTAATTTTTTGTTTTTTTTGTGAGATAGTAAATTAACTCGAATCATTAATTAGCAGCATATTAAATTTAAAAGTTTTATAATTCAGTGCATTAAACCATTCTTTTAAGCTTTCTCTCAGGATTACCTTTGATTTATATTTTAGGTTCTTTAAATCTAAATTTCACATGTTCTAAATACATCATCCTAATTCTCTCGATTGAATTTAAATTTCAGATTTAAATTCAAAACCACAAACTAGACTGGATCAGAATAATAATAATCAAACAAAAAATTAAATTTGGAATAGGGAGTTTTAATTCTAGGCTAGCAAAAAAAAAGTTTGTTGATTAGTGTCATTTAAGGTGAATCAAATTTTTCTAAATTAAAACAAAATTATGTATAAGTGGTCGTTGCAATTTCCTAACCAAATAATTGAATGAGCTAACAAAGCTTATTGATAAGGGTTAAACATAAAACCTGAATTCCTACAGATATTACTTTATATGGTATAAATGTGGAATTTATCTATTCATATTCTATAGTTGTATTAATATAATTATGTAACTTAATGTGGTGGTAACAATCCCCTTCTTGGTACAATTTTGAAAGCTCTCTTTCTAACCACTTAATCTTATTTTCATGTCTTATAGTTTGCACATGTGGAGGCAAGCCAATTCTACCCAGAATTTCATCCCATTCATACGTAAGTTTATTTCTCTCCTACAAAGATTATTCAAACATATCATTATGCTTAGCTAAGCCACAAAACTTGCCTTAAAGTTCCTAATGTTTTCATTTCAATGCATCAAAATTTGAGTTAGAAATAGGCCACATACAACTTTTATTCCTTCTATTATTGAGCACTCTCTTGCATCAGAATATGTAAGTTACTCTAAAGCTTTTCTTGTATGGTTGAAGAACCCAAGTAAATGATTATAAAGGGCTTATATGGCTAATTGTCATACAAATTGCAGATGTTTTGGATGTAATTTCTTCCACTCCTTACAACAAATTACCCCTTACTTTTAATGGCTTGCCAAGAATTTAAGTTAATTAGTATAATACATTCGGATTAATTAATTTTTTTACAAAAGGATTTATGATCGACTTCAAAATCAACCCATTCTACAAATATATAAATCGTATTAATACAAGAGTAGCCTAGAGTCCTAGATGCCTCCTATCTTAATCAATAAGTTAAATAAGGGGGTCGATGGGAAGCAAAGAAGGAATCATCGATTTCAATTTAAATTCAGTATTTTAGATTCTATGAATTATAAGAGCAGAATATAATAAGGTTTAAGTATCATGTAAGAAATCTAGAATAAGATTCCAAATATAGCTTGCTATCATGCCAGGATCTCTGTACTTATAGAATTATAATTACTATTATTCCCTAGATTGATGAATTCATCATATAAACTTGAACAACACCTTCAATGAACTTAGTGCAGTTAAACAAACTAAGTATTTCAAGTTATTTTTCTTAGAACATTAAAAGTATGTCTGTAATTAGGGTATTTGATAACTTAGTTTGAGAGAATAAATTGTGATAGGGTCATGCCCCTTATCGTCATGTGTTTCGATAAATGCAGTTAAACAAACTAAGTGTTAAAGTCACCTTTCTCAGAAACATACTATGTGTATGCAATCTCTTCATTTAAATTATACCAATGTATTTATCTCATTTTTCTGAATTAAATGACATAAATTTATATAGTTTGGACAAGTATAACTAAGTTTATGAAGAAAATAATATCTAAATTAATTAACATTATTTTATTAATGACTGGTTTAAATCACCGGCATAGAAAATTAGGAGCGCGAATTTTGGGACATAGCCAACGTGGAAGCTGAGTGATGGCGCTGACCAGAGCGCCAAAGGTGGGTCCTTGCGTGACGATGGAGCCTTTCATAGGGCAAAACATGGGCCGCTGAACCCGGGATAGACCGGGCGGGACGGCGTGGTTCGCCTGAGCGAACTGCATAGTGTTGCGATTAGGATGAGCCGCGCACTGTACATATTCCTTCCCCGATGAAGCCTGGGAAGGAGCGAACTAGGGCACGCCCTACTTTTGCAATTCGGTGGTCTCATGAGGTGTGTGACCTACTGATCAAGATCCAATGACGAGCTCTAGCCATAGAACCTGGAATCCCCAAGCCCCAAGCTTCATACCAGCCCTTATTTAGGAGGAGAATATAGAAAGATCGGCTAGGGTTAGTGTTCGTCTGATTATAGAGGAGATCAAATTGAGCCCTTCTGAGAATAATTTAACCTAAACTCCCCAAGCCCCAAGCTTCATACCAGCCCTTATTTAAGAAATAGGGTAAGTACCTTACTTTTTTGTCAGCAAGTCGAGGTTGGTTAGGTCGCAACTCAAAATTGCCTTCCCAGGACCATGTTGTCTCTCCTAGCTCGCTTAGAGACTCAGCGGATCCGAAGGAAGAAAATGGGGGGTTAAATTAGGGCTGAGAGGACATACGCCTCCAAAGGATAAGGACACACAGAAAACTGATCCTATCCGTCAGATCAGACGTGCGATCTGACCGTCCGATCAGACCCGCGCTTGCCCGTTGTTCGATCCAGATCCAATAGCGCTCGACAATCCAGACGGAACTGCACAGCTGTCTCGTGTGTTAGACTCATGCACAGGATTCTCCATTAGCATTAATTATATATTTAAATAATTTAATTAATTAATTATTTGCTCTCAATTAATTACTCAAACTTAAATAACCAAATAGACTCCAAAAAATTTCAAAAATTCATCATTACCAAATTGAGATGTGAGGAATTCAAAAATATAATTGTATTTCAATCAGAGGTTAATTTATTTATCCTAATTGTCTGAGTATTTAAATATTATTAAAATATTTGAAGAAAATTTAACGACTTCTAAACATTTTCAAAATACCACTCCTAGCTAATTTGGGGGAGGGGAGTCTAATGACAAACTCTGATTTTAATTCTGAGATCAAAATAAAATAAGTATTTTTATAATTATTAAAATAACCACGAATGTTTGTCAATCACAAACGATCTCTAAATTCCATCAAACTTGAGGTGAAGGCTCCTTAAACTATTAAAATAGTGGTAAAAGTGAAATTGAACTAATTAGGCTTCTAAATAAAAGGTAATAATATTATGGTTGTTATAGTTCATGACTAACTGCACATTCTCCATTAAATGCTATATGCAGTCTTTTTATTTTTCAAATATAAGCCTGTCCTAGCCTAACATATTGTCTGTACAAACTTGAAATCAACTTGAATGAACCCTTGATATTGATTTCTAATTATTTATTTCAAATTTTGAGCATAAAATCTCATATAAATATATCAAAATTGGTCAAAATTTAATAGTGATGTAAAAGTTACAAATAAAATAATTAAATAAAAATGATATTATTCATAATATTAGCATAATACTATTTATTTATTTATATATATTAAAAATAATAATTATTATTATATTCTCCCTCTCTCTCTCCTATCTCTCTCTACTCCCGCGCCGCTTGCCCTCCCCTTCTATCTCGCCCTCCACGCCTGCCCTCCCTTGCCTCCTCCTTCCCTCCCTCGCCCTCCTCTCTCGTCCTCTTATTCTTCTTATTCTTATTATTATTATTTTATTAAATGAAGAAAAAGAAATGAAAAGTATAATAAAATTTTCATCTATTTTTTATTTCTTACTCATATTAGTGTTGATGGGACTTTATTAAAGGAAGGTGGAGGAAATTGTTGGCGATCAAGGATGAAGGGGGGGAGTTAAGGGGAGAAGGGGAGGTGAGATGGGAGTATGAGAGGAGAGGGGAGTGGAGGAGGATGGGAGAATGATGGGAAAGGGGAGGGTATTTATAAGAATTTTATTTTTCTTTTTCCTCTTTTCTCTTCTCTTTCTCTCTTTAATATTCCTCTTTCTATTAATTTTCTAACATGAGTAATTTGACTTTCTCTTACTCATCTTAATTTTTTTTATCTTTTTTTCTTCTCCTCTTCTCTCTCCTTTTTTTTTCTCTTCTTTCTCTATCCTCTTACTGCACTCTTAAGTTTATTTAAATATTAAATAACTTAAGATGACATATTTTGGATGAATAATACATTTATATAGCAAAATATTTGGTGAATAATAAGATATTTTATTTTGTATAAATGAGTAGTAATTTTAATTAATATCTGATTTTTTCGTATTTTTCCATTTTTTTCAAAAATAATAAAATTTGACACGGAAGTGTATCTTGATGAGATGAACACGCTTTCACCAAAATTTCTCTATTTGGAGCAACATTTATTTTTTAATTTTTGAAGATGAAAGACTTTAAAAATTAATTGCAATCAATCTAGAGATCCAAATTTGATGAATTTTTGTGTAGCCTTTCTATAATAATTTTAATTTAATGACACCAAAATTGCTGAATTTAGATTTGTATATAATTTTCATAATTTTATGAATTTAAATAATTCAAAAATTAATTCAAGAGTATATGTTTTCTTATTGCTCTCAACTTGGGTATTACGATTAAAAAAATATATTTTATCCAACTGTATTTTTAGTTTGCCATAATTTTGAAGTTGCCAAGTGTAAGAACCCACTTAAGTAGAAATAAGTGAAAATCTTAAACATCGAGACATATTTTTAGATAACGTGGAGTTCCTGATAAGAGCTCTAAAGTTAAGCATGCCTATATGGGAGCACTCCCAGGATGGGTGACCTTTCAGGCTTTTAAGTAGAAATAAGTGAAAATTATGAGGCCTTTCAGGCTAAAATGAACGATACATAGAGTTTATAATATTACAAATAGTATCAGAGCAGGCCATAAGGTATCATATAGGAGCTAAGTACCATACATGGCAAAGTATCACTTCATATGTGAAGCCTCTTGAACCCATGATGGTTAAGGTGCTACATAGTTATGGGACTTCTTGATCTTGTAGGGGTTACCTCTAGTCATATCTATCCAACGGATGGTTCTTAGATCTGTGTGTGAATACTGATGAGGACATCAGTTACTTAAGTTGGGAGATTGTAAAGACCCACTTAAATAGTAATAAGTGAAACTCTTAAACATCGAGGAGCCTTTTTAGAAAACGGTGGAGTTCCTTATAAGAACTCAAAAGTTAAGCGCGCTCATATGAGAGTACTCATGGGATGGGTGACCTGCTAAGAAGTTATCTTCTAACAGAAAAACCGTGAGGCCTTTCAGGCCAAAGCAGACAATACCTTGATGCTTAAGAGTTTGGGATGTTACACTAGGGATCCTGATCTTTTAGTCTGGTTTAGTTCAATTGTCCTAGTAACGACTCGAGTCATTACAATTTCTCACTCAGCATGTACTTTTATAAGAATGTAAACAATGATATCTAAGATATTTAAAGTAATTTAATTGTGCTTTAAACCTTGACACATTTTCATATGTTAGATTAGTGCCTAAAATAGGAGAATGATCAAGCTTGAGAAGCAAACTATTTCGACAATTACTATTAATTTGATCACTAAAATTTTTTATTTTCTTAAATCATATTAAATAGCATGTAATGATATACATTTTGGGATTACATGTGAGAATGAAATATTTATCAATTTTCTAATTTTTTTGTGTTGAATGAATTGCTTGTCCTAATATATGCACCACTACACTAAATACCCAAAAAGTTTATGCTGATTAATACTCAATATGAGATTAGTTCAGTAATCTAACGATGAGGCATTACACCAATGAAGTTGTGGGTACAAATCCCATAATGTTATAAAAGTTATTGATAGTTTTTCTAGTGAAGCATTGTGTTCAAGTTCTATAATATACTAAAAGCTATATATTTTGATTTCCCGGTGAGTTAGTGGGTACAAGTATATCTTCACCCAAAAAATTGTTAATTTATATTTCCTAATGATGCAATGGGTGCAAATCCGATAATGTGGTAGAAGTCATAAAATTGAGTTTCGCAAGTTTCATAATATTATAGTAAAATTATAGATTTGTGCTTTTCTATTAGAAAATGGGTGGAAGTTCTATCTAATTATCTTCACACAATACTAATGGTATATGTTATACTTGTTTTTATTTTATACACTTATATCTTGCTTTTTTTATTTCTTTTGTGATAGGATATTGTGCTATGGTACATACTACTACTTGAGATATATATTGTGCTTTTATATTTTATTTACATATTATATGTAATAGTATTATCCACATTTTCATTTTTATATACTATTGGCTGATTGATAATAATATTTTTTAAGTTTTAAGATAATAAATCTTTATAGGGCTTATTTTTAAGAAGAGCTAACTAATAAGTAAAGAAGTGAGATATTATTTCTTAGTTTAGATCATATGTTTTATTTTTTATGCATAAAATATTGTGTTGTGATATTATTATATATCTTGGTGTATTTAAAATCAATAATGTAGTTTAAATATTTGATTGTGACATTATTTTTATCATAATACACTAATATAATATTTTTATATAATTATTATTCATTTTTCATGATCTCATTCCTTGAGAATTACACATCCGAGGAAATCAGAGTGGTCGGGAGCTTTATTATTCATTTTTCTTTGTCCGGAGCTTCAGTTAATTTTGGAAAGAAGTTAAGTCTAAATAGATAATTTTTATCTGGTAGGATTTAAATCTTTGAATTATTAAGAATTTAAGTCCAAAAATCTTAACTACTATACCACAATCATTCAATTTTCATAAAAATCACTATAATTACAACGTTTAACTCGGTTTACTCTTGTCGCTCTTGAAATCAGCTAGATACAGCGCTAGGGCGTTCCCCTGCACCCGCATCACTTCACGAAGTCAGCATGGAGCTTCAACAACAAGATGGCAATTCGATTCCCATAGAACTCGGATCAACGATTTTGATCGGAAGACGACTAGGGTTACCGTTAGGGTCTTCCTCCCTCGATCGCTCCATCTCCCGCCACCATGTGAGCCTCCAGATTCTGGAAACCACAGAAAGAAAGGCCGATACTCTCGATCAACACGAGAAACTTCTACTATCGTTTGAAGTCGTTGGTAAAAATCCCATCTTGGTTTGTGCCAAAGACGGGACAGGAAAAAAGATATATAGGAGGCCAGAGAAAGGAGTATTAAAGGCAGGCGACAACTTCTCCTTATCAATAAAAAACCCTAATTTTTTCGCCGTTAAGAGGAAGGAAGGAAAGAAGGGCGGGGTGGAGAGCAGCATACTGGATGCCGTTGCAAGACGAGAGAGAAGAACGTGGGAGCGAAGGAAAGTGACCGAAGAAGAAAATTCAAACTTTGAGGGGTTTGATGGTGAATACGAAGAATTGGTTTGCGTTGGCATGGATTTGCAGATTGGTTCCTTTGATTTTCAGAGATTGATCCAGTGCAAGGTCAGAATTGGTTTGCAATTTTGATTTTTTAGGGGCTGTTTGACAACCACATAAATCCTCAAATCGGCATAGACTCGGAAAATTTTGCTGTTTTTGGATTTGAACGGTTTCAAGTCTTCAAGGGAGGGATAAATTTAGTTTGGATGGATTTAAACTTTAATCACCTCTAAATATCTAAATCCACGGTTGCCAAGCGGACACTTAGTTCTGTTTTTAGGCATAGTCTCTGATCTTCATTGAACTGTTTAAATTGTCAATCTTTCTGTTAGCTAAACATTATACTGCAATAAGATAAAATCGAAGGCTCCCAATAAACATTTTATATTTTGCTTTGAAAAGGAATGTCATTTAAATTCTGTACTTATTTAAAATGGAGAATCCTATATTGCCCCAAAGTTTAAAGAGGCTTCACAATTAAGAGTTGACTTGTAGAAAAATATATAGAAAAAGCAAACAGAAAATATATTAAGCCTACCATATGATCCTCAGTGCTTCTATCTCTTAAAAAATATTAGCTTGAGCTACTTTGGGGCGCTATTACAAAACTCAATATATATATTATATATATCTAAAAACAGCAACAATACCAAGCCCTAATCTCACTAGGAGCACCATCAAATAGAACTCCCTTCCTAAGATCTAGATAGAGAAGATCTTTCCCAATAATTTTTTCTCATGTCTTTTTTTGATCTTCATATTCCTCTTTTCTCTGATATGAGAAAAATTCATAAACTCAATGCTTAATATGCCAAAACCATCTAAAGAGACATTCACTAATCTTATTCACTACTGGAGCCATTTCAACTTGCCATGAATAAACTTATTTCTTATTCTATTCTTACAAGTATACCCACTCATCCACCTAAGCATCCTCATCTTTGTAATAGTTATTTTATTGATAAATTTCTTCTATTTTGTCCTATATTCAGCTCCATATAACATAATTGGTCGTATAGTTGCTCAATAAAATTTTCCATTAATTTTAAGTGAGATTTTTCAATTGCACAATACTAGTAGCGCTCCTTCATATCATCTAATCAGCTTGAATCATATTAATCACATCACTTTCTATTTCACTATTATTTTAGATAATTGAATTAAGGTATTTGAAACTCTCTCTTCTTAAACCCGTGGTCCACAATATTTATGTCCTTTAGATTTAGGCTCTTAATACAATTGAATTGCACTACACATATTTTCTCTTAGGTCTACTAAGACAAATTATTAGATTCGAAGTTAGTCCTCAACTAAACTCTTACTTAATTATATATATATATATATATATATATATATATATATCCACGTTTGAATATTTTTTCACTGTTCTGATTTTCAATTAAAGTTTTCGCTATATAGATAACATTGCATAAAACATTATGTTGTGCAGAGTTTGGATTCTTGGTGAAGGGTCATGAGTTTGATCGCTATCCCAGGCACAAAATTCGTCCTTTAAAGGAATGGAGATGGTTTCTCGAGGAACCTCGGGGTGTGAGTAGTGAAGATGATGAAGCTTTTGGAAACAATTTGAAGGGCAAGCATCTGAAAAAAAAGAAAGGAGATGATAACAATGATGATGACTGGACCATAGAGAGTGGGGATGTGAATATTATGGATGCAAAACCTGGGAGTGCTAAGCGACCCAGATACTCTACAAGATCTAAAGATTCAAAGAAACTGCGCCTCAATAATTGGGACCTAAAGAAAATTGTCGCAGAAGGATTGAATGATAAACAGAAAGAACTTGATGATGAGGATGATGAGACACTGGGAGGGTTTATTGTTAGTGATGATGATGATATAGAAGAAGACAAAGAACAAGTGTTAGAAGAAACAGACATAGAGGAGGAAGAAGGTGATGATGAGGAATCTGATGTTGACTAACTAATTCTACTGCTTCAGCTCACCCTAAAATTTTATAGTTTGGATTTGAAATTGCTGTGTTTTCTAATATTCCTGATTTGTTTATGCAAGCGCCAACTATTGTATGATTACATGTTGGTATCATTCATCTTTTGTTGCCTGTTAATTCTGAGTTCTCTTTTGATTACTGATTAAAGAAAGAGAAATGCGCATATTTGCTTTCTTGAATAAATCAAACCTTTGAGACTAAAATAATTCAAAATTTATATTTGGTTTTCGTGAACTCATACTTTGACATTGTGATCCCATTGATCCTGGCATTAAAATAAATTCCTTTTTTTACTGTTAAAACTCTTGGATTCAGATGGCTTATATGCTTAACTCGTTTTATATGTCTCATGTTTCACTTAACTATACAACCTCAATTTTGTTGAGATCAAATAGAGTTTAAACTAAAAGCGGAATAAAAAGAAACTTGAGCAAGCGTTGAGAATCGAAAAATTAAAGAAAAAAAAATAAGCACATAAAATAATCACAATCACAAGACAGAAATTACGTGGTTCGGTGATCACACCTACGTTCACGGGGAGGAGAGCAAAGTTTCACTAAAATCAGAGAGGAATACAAATGGTTTAAGGTTAGAGAACACTTACAAAATCTTCTCTTGGAGATCTTCTCTTGTATCTTGTGTTTGAAACTCTTGCATATCAAGGCCTATTTATAAACCATCCTTGATTCCCAAGAGTTACAAATCTCAATCTCTCAATTAAGGACATAAAGAAAACTTCCAAATCCATAATTCCCGAAACGGAAGTTATTAATGCGGCAGTTTCTTAATGTCATAATTGAGAGATTTAATTATATATATAGAAAAATTAATTTCTTTAATTTTTCTTTAATTAAGGAAACTTAATTTTCTTTAATTTTGGAAAAAATTAATTTCCTTTAATTTCCTTCAATTAAGAAAAAATTAATTTTCTTAATTTTCCTTCAATTCTCCACCTCAGGTCTCATGTGCTTCACATAATAACTGAAACCTTATACTCTCGATCAATGCGACCGCACCAAGTTGGTTGCCTACGTATCCCCCTCCCAAGGGAATCAAGTCATCCGTAGTTCCACCAAAGGAGAAGTCTATTAATGCTTCTCCATATTCACCAAAGATTTACAATGGTAAATTTCTGAACAGTGAAACACCTTTGTCATCATATCCGCAGGGTTGTCTTTGGTATCGATCTTCTCTAGTAAGATCTCACCATCTTTGATAACATCTCGAACGAAATAATTGTCGGACATCAATATACTTTGTGCGAGCATGAAAACCGGATTAGTAGCCAAAAATATAGTGCTCTGGCTATCGTAATGTACTACTATCTCCTTTTGCTCTGCACCCAGATCTTTCAGCAAGCATTTCATCCAAATAGCTTCCTTAAATACCTCAGTAACTGCCATATATTCAGCTTTTGTTGTTGACAGGGCAATTGTAGACTGAAGGGTTGACCTCCACCCTACTGAACCTCCTGCAAGTGTGAATACATAACTAGTTATTGACCTTCTTTGATCCCAAATCTCTGGCATAGTCAGAGTCCACAGATCCCATACACAAGTCAGCTATTGAGGATTGCTTCTGAAATAATAATCTAACACCGGTTGTACCTTTCAAGTACCTAAAGATTCTCATCACTACTTGCCAGTGATCCTTCCTCGGATTATGCATGTAGCGGCTCACACTCCAACAGTTTGTGCCAAATCTGGTCTAGTGCAAACCATGGTATACATCAAGCTCCCAACTGCACTAGCATACGGCACTGTGTGCATTTCTTCTTTTTCAAAATATGACTTCGGACATTGCTCTGCGATAGGGCAAAAATGAGGTGCTAGAGGTATACTTATAGACTTGTATTTTCTTCAATCCTAAACCTCTTTAGCACTCTCTCCAAATACCCTTTCTTAGGTCAACCAAACCTTTCTTGTAATTTTGTCTCTACAGATTTCCATTATTAATATTTTCTTTGCTTCTTCCAAATTCTTCATTTCAAAGTTCTTTGATAATTAATCCTTCATATGATCCATTTCTGACTGATCCGAAATAGTTATCAACATGTTATCGACATACAATAACAAATAAATGAAGTTATCTTGAGGTAGCATCTTGAAATACACACAATGGTCAAATTGGCTTCTGCAGTACTCCTCTTTTTGCATAAATTAATCAAATTTTCTGTACCATTGCCTCGGTAATTGTTTTAGCCCATATAGAGACTTGTTTAGTTTACATACCAAATCTCCTTTTCCTAGCTCACTATACCTTGGGGGCTGCATCATATAGAGGGAGTTTCTCCAACCTCCATACTTTATTTTTGTGAAGAGACTCAATCTTTTTATTCATAGCATGTTTCCATAAATTTTCTTCTGAGTCTGTCACTGCTTCTTTAAAGTGAGAGGGAACATCTTCCTCTACTACAGACAATGCAAATGTGATGTAGTCTCTAAGCGAGGCTAGCTATTGAGATGCATTCATTCTGGGTCTATTTCTAGCAATTGACTCCTGAGTTGGAGCCTTACCATCAATATCAGTTTGCTCTTCATCATCACCAACATGGTCTTCATCTGTAGGAGTATCTTCAATGTGATGTGAAGTTTCCTATGGAACAAATGGGGCAGCATCAAACCCCACTCTCTGTCTTCCTGTAAGAGTCTCAGTATTATCCTCCACCTGATGTGAACTCCTCTATCTCAAGAAATACTCTTCATCAAAGGTGACATCCCTTCTCATCACGATCCTCTTGTCAATTGGATCATACAATTTGTAGCCCTTCACGCCACATCTGAAGCCCACAAAAATTACTTTCATAGCCCGCAGTTCAAGATTATCCTTCCTAACATTGTAGTAAGTTGGGCTGCCAAAGATCTTCAGCTGATCATAATCTATGGTAGGAATGTCCTGATCACAACTCAATTGAAGTTTTCTTGTTAAGTGCGGCAGATGGCAGACGGTTCACCAAGTAACAAGCATAGTTTAGGGCATCTGCCCAATAAACTCTCTCCAACCCAGGATTGGACAACATACACCGCACCTTTTCCACCAAGTTACGATTCATTCGTTCTGCTACCTCGTTCTACTGCGGTATTTCTTTTACTGTGAAGTGGCGCTCAATCCCTGAATTTTGATATTCCTTTACAAAAGAATCGGATGTGAATTCTCCGCCATTGTCTGAACGGATTATCTTGATTCTTTTGCCTGTTTGATTCTCCACCATCTTCTTCCAGTTATGAATACCTCTAGTACATTTGCTTTGCTCTTCAAAGTGTACACCCATACAAATCTGAAAGTAATCATCTATAAAATAAATAAAATATCTTTGACCACCGAAGATGTAGTCTTTGTTGGTCCCCATACATCTGTGTGTATATATTCTAATATACCTTTGGTGTTGTGGAGGCCAACACCAAAGGTCTTGCATGTTTTCTTGCCAAAAATACAATGTTCATAAAATTGTAATTTGTAAGAATTTATACCTTTGCTGAGCCCCTCTTTCTCCAATGCCTTCAGTGATGGTTCTCATGCATGTGCTAGTCTCATATGCCACAGCATCATGGCATCTTCAGAGTTCTTCAACCACAAGCCACTGTAACCTATCACTGTACTTCCTTGCAAGTAGTAGAGGTTCTGTAATCTGACTCCTCTTAAGTAAGTCATTGCACCTTTCCTGATCTTCAGAACTCTTGCCTCAATCACCACTTTAAATCCCTTGACTTCTAAGGCCCTAATAGACAATAGATTCTTCTTGATTTCTGGCATGTGTTTGACTTCCTTTAGTTCCTGAACTATTTCTGAATGTATCCTTATCAGCACACTACCAACTCCTGTAATCCGGCAAGTAGCATCATTTCCCATTCTGACTGCACCGCTATCTGTTTCCCCTGTACGAATGGAACCAATCCTTCTGGGAGCAAATATGATACGTTGCACCAGTGTCCATAATCCAACTGGAGCTGTCTGCTATTAGACCCATAGAAACTGTTATAAGAGATACATCAGAGTCTGAATCAATCCACCACATTTTGAATCATATTGGCCTTTGAAGATCCACTCGCCCGCTGCTTATCTTTCAACTTTGAGCAGTCCTTCTTTCCAATGTCCTGTCACTAAACAGAATGCGCACTGATTGCATCCAATGCTTCGGCCTCTAAATTTCCTCCTTTTCTGGAATTCTGCATTCTTCTTTGGCCATTGCTTATTCTTTTCTGGTCTTTCCCCTCTTGAGTGTAAGTGCCTCTGCCATATCATATTTGGTGGACTTCTTATCCCTTCTTCTGAACTCATGATTCACAATGGTTGTAGTCACCTCCTCATACTTCAAAACCTCCTTCCAATGGATCAAAATCATGGTGAAGTGCTCGTACTCATCTGGCAATGAGTTCAACAATAACAGGGCCTTGCCTTCATCCTCCATGGGCTCATCCAAATTTAGCAAATCTGCTAATAACTTTGTGAATTCATTCAGGTGTTCATCAATGGAAATCCCTCCTCTCATCTGAAATTTGTAGAGCCGCCTTTTCATGTGGAGTCTATTCTCCACGCTATTCGTCAAGTACTTAGCCTCTAAGAATTTCTATATTCCACGCTGATGTCTCCATCATAACTGCATACTTGATCTCCTGAGTCAAATAGTTTCGGATCAAGCCGTATGCACTGCGGTTCAACTTGATCCAGTCCATCTATGAAATTTCCTCCTAGTTTTTTTTCGCCATCCAGAGCATCTCAAGATTTAGGGCACACAATGCGTCTGTCACCTCACAACCGCCACATCCCAAAGTTGTTCTCTCTCCCCCATAAAATTTTGACCATATCTATTTTATAGCCGGATGTGTCACAACTTGGTGGAGAGTCCTCTCCACCACCGACGACGACGAAGGTCCAACCACCTCTTCTCCTCCTTCAGCCATGTTTATCTTTTTGCTTTAATAAAACTCAATCACAAATTAATAATTAGCTTAAGAAAAACCCTAGCCTTTAAGAATGAACAAGAGAAATCAAATCTTTCTTTGATACCACTTGTTGAGATCGAATAGGGTTTAAAACCAAAAGCGGAACAAAAAGAAAACTTGAGCGAGCATTGAGAAACTTAAAAATTAAAGCAAGAAAAACAAGCACATAAAATAATCACAGCCACAAGACAAAATTACGTGGTTTGGTGATCACACCTACGTCCACAGGGAGGAGAGAAAAGTTTCACTAAAATTAGAGAGGAATACAAATGATTTAAGGTTAGAGAACCCTTACAAAACATTCTCTTAGAGATCTCTCTTGTATCTTGTGTTTGAAATTCTTGCATATCAAGGTCTATTTATAAGTCATCCTTGTTACCAAATTCCAATCTCTCAATTAAGGACATAAAGAAACCTCCAAATCCATAATTCCGAAACGAAAGTTATTAATACAATAGTTTCTTAATACCATAATTGAGAGATTTAATTATATATATAGAAAATTAATTTCCTTTAATTTTTCTTTAATTAAGGAAACTTAATTTTCTTTAATTAGGAAAAATTAATTTCTTTTAATTTTCTTTCAATTAAGGAAAAATTAATTTTCCTTATTTTTTCTTCAAATATCTTTTCTAAGGAAACCCTAAAAAATTATTGTGATTAAAAAGTGAAACTCCTACCACTGACAAATTATAATCAATGAAAAAAACAAATGTTTCAAATTCCAAAAACTAAAGAATAATGAAAGGTTATTTGAGTGAAGAGCAACCTCAATTTTGATCCTTTGTTTCTCCTGCAAACTTCTTAACTTTGGTTTACTATGTTTAATAAGTGAAACCCATAATGTATTTAACATTTTCTTGCTCCAGAGGTCAATAAAGAAACATAGTTCTTCAGCAAAATCTAACATATGAAGAAGTATATGAAAAAAAATTAACCTTCAAATACTAAAAGTTGAGGAATAAGATGATTTATATAGTTTGGGTTCAACGAGGGACCTCACATAATGGAATACTCTACATGGAGAAGATCTTGATATTTTTTGTACATACCCTCATCTATTTCTACAAAATAGTAGTAATACGTATTTTAATTATCTACAATGTTTTAACTAATCTTCAAAAAACTTGATTACTATTCCTTCTTATATATAAGAGGTGAATGTTGAGGATCAGCATATTTTTTCTTAAATGGAGAGATTATACTAGCTCTAAATGTCCTCAACTTAAATTAAATTAATTATAATTAAACTTAATATTATATTAATATTAATGTAATGATTATAATATTTTGTAAGATATATTACTATATATATATAATATATATTACTTGTATTTTTTAATCAAATGATTCTAAATTTAATGAAACATTTCATATATGTTAAGGAATTTGAGAAATCTAATAATATAAAAAAATTAATAAATATATTTTTTTATGTTTTCTTAATATAGAATCTTTAATAATTTATTCAAGATAATATAATGGTTAGAAACTACAAAAATGCCATAGAAAATATCAAAAATTATCCTATAAATAATAGTATTGTTATTTTTAATAAATTTTTTAAATATTTTTAGAAATATGTAAAATATATATTTCCTAATAATTATTCAGTTTGTATGTTGATTTTGCAAATTTTTTATTTTCCTTTAATATTACTTGAGATTTTTAATCTCATAATACTCTAAAGTGCTCCTCCATTTCATCCAAATAACATATATCATATTAATCACATTGATCTTATCTCTCAATTATCTTAAATAATTTTTACTAAGGTATTTGATCACTTTATCACTATTAGGGTTCTTATTAAGATTAAATTTTTATTTTCTTATTTTAGATCTACTAAGACAAAAATTTATAGATTCTAAAATAGTTCTCCACAACTCAAGTCTTGCTTTAACTTCATCCCTAGACACATTAATTGAATACTGTCATATATAAATAACATGCACCATAGAACCTCTTTTTGATCTACTCAAGTAAAAACATCCATCATCAGAGTAACAAATACGAGCTTAGAGAACAAACTTGATGTGATTTACTAATTAAAGATTTAAATATTAACAACCTCATTATACATATATCTAATAACATCAATATAATTATATTCCCTCCAAAGCTCCCCAAAAAGATTTAACATATGTTAATGACACCCTATCATAAATCATTTAGATTTAATATTACTCTCCTTACTCTTTATTCAAATCTATATTAAATATTTAAGGTTGGGTCATTATGTAATTGCCTAAAATAATCATATAATTCTCATAATATAAATATAATAATTTTATATTTTAACAAAAAATAATCAATCTATAATTCCAAAGCTCAATATGAAATAAAATACATTCTTCTTCTTTTACTTAAAGTTAGTATTAGTAATTATAAGATTGTCTTTCAATATTATTAAGAGTTATTCAACCAATTAAAAAAATGTTAAAATGTAACTAAATCTCCTAATGTCTTAACTTTCATTGTATTATGTTGGAAGATTTTTATATTATTTCTATGATAACTTTAATCAACAAACCATTGCTTCGGTTATTCAAATATTAAATAATTATAATTTGTATTTAAAATATATATTTTTTATTACAGGGCTCACAATATAAATAAATTTAATATTAATTTTTATATAAAAAGTATTTTATATTTACAAGTCTACCAGAGAGAGAAAAATTGATGGAATAATTTTTATTTTTGAATTAATATTTAAACTTGTCAAACTTTTTGTAACAAGTAATTAATTATAGCGACGGGATTATGCTAATTGAAATATACTAAAATAAATTATTTGCATTAGATACGTAATTAAGGAAAGACAGCTCCGAAGAAGTTATAATTATAAAAAAATATGATGCATAAGAAATTTATCTAATGAAATTTAAATATTATATCAATATAAATTTTAAAAATAATATTTTTATTATTTTAATATAAATAAATAAATATCAATAAAATAATAATCCAAATTTTATTGAATAATTTTTGTAAGTATCATATTAGTAAGTCAAAATAGTATTTCTCTTATTATAAATATTATTATTATTATTAGACGCCCCAGCCGAACGCAATTTGAAGATCGCCGACCATTCATATCCGTCGTTCGAAATTGTTCGATTGCGTTCGAATCAATCGAAATCGCTGAAATCAAACATAAATCGCCCGAAATAAAATCGTTAACGAAATCGTTCAAATCGAACGAAATTGCTCGGTAAATAGGAGATATTTCATCTTCAATTTCTAGGATTTTTGGCGCGAAACAGCTTAATCTTTTGCGTATCTAAGCCAATAATCCTGTTTTAAAGCATCGCAGAGCAAAGCAAGAATGGTTGCTTTCCTTTAACTGCTGGCCTAAATTTTAGATAAGTATCTTTCCTAACAATGACGATAAGTGGGTTTCCGAAGAAAGAAATGTTAAGGATGACAATTATTCAAACAACTGTCTTATTACATACTACAAAGCTTACAATATAGCTTCTATAAAGATAATTCGTTCACTTCCCCCTCTTGATTACTTGGAGCTTAACCCCATGCTTGAAGTTAAGAACGATGCCAAACTGAAATTGCAAAGGGGATTCCATTTCAGGAGAATGCCTGAAAATAAAGTTTCTGTAAAGATGGATCAGTGACAGCTTGATCTCCTGCAAGGAAAACTTTTGACCTATGCAGGCTCTTGGCCCAATTCCGAATGGTATGTGGGCATGCGGATGCCTCCTCTTTTCCTCTTCTCCGGCCGGGTCGAACCTCTCCGGCCAAAAGAGGTGCGGCTCCGGAAAGTGCTTCGGGTCCATCGCAAGCACTCCTGGAGCTAGCCAAACCCATGTCCCCTGCATGATTATAAGCTATATATAGTACATATATAAAGTAGCATATTAGAGTATATATATATATATATATATATATACATATATATATATATATATATATATATATATAATAATAGATAATGATAATCAATGTGACTGGTATTAAGATCAAAAGTTCAAATCCTATCAATTACATATTTATTTGATTAACCCTTTACTTCTTCAAAAACTACACACAAGCATTTCTATTGATTGAACTTGTCAACTATGATCTAGCTATCATTTGTGGAGCTTCATTGGATTAGCACATGGCGTGTTGACGGAGCCTTGGCGAGGTTGAACAAATTTCAGGCTCTCAAGCGCCCGTGAAAGGCAAGCTAACAGTAGGCTAGGCGCTTAGGCACCTCTGAAAAGCAAGCTAACCGTAGGTTGGGCGCCTAGGCGCCTGTGACAGGCAAACCAACAGTAGATTGGCACCCAAGCATTTGTGACAGTTATGCTATGAAGGGGTGAAACCCTTCATGCTGTAATGGGCAGTAGTCTAGGCCCTTTTTATGAGAGATTTTGAGGAAAATTTGTGCAGTACTTTGATAATAGAGTAAAATTAAACTATTTAAATGAAAAAATAGAGGAGTTTCTTGAGAAAATTAGGTCTTGAGTGAATAAGAAAAATTCTTATATGGTCTTATCTATTATTTGGAAGAGAATTTTTGGGAATTTCTTATATAGCTAATTATTCATTCTTATCCCAAGTCGTTCTTTATAAATTTGGGTCTTGAGTGAATAATAAAAATAGAGGAGTTTCTTATATAAACCATGATCTAGCTAATTATTCATTCTTATCCTAAGTCATTATTTAGAATTTTCCTTAATAACTTATCCATATTGCCACCTAGGACTTTCTTCCTAATAAATTAGGTTAGATTTTATTCATTGAGTAAATTGATTACTCAATGGGTGAAACCTTAATTTTATAAATTTTTAGATTTCATCCTTTATTTATGATTTTTTGTATTTTAATTTTAATCTAAGTTTAGAAATATATCTTATTAAGCTTGACTTTGCTTAATAAGATAGCCTTAAATTGTAGTCGTGAGAATTGAGATTTAAACCTTAGCCTATAGTATCACCTATTGGATTAAGAGGTTAAACCCTAATATTTAGAGTTTAACTCTTAATCCTTCAATCTTGATTTGTATTAATCAAGATTGACTTGTCATTACTTAAATTCATTAATTATGACGTATGATTTATTATTCAACTTATGTAAGTGTCATTGATTGAACTATATGACCGTTGTTCCGAGTCTATACTGGATAGTAGGATATTGGAGAATCTGAGCTTGTATAATCTCAGATTAGTTAGAACGGATTAATTAGAAAAACAAGTAATATCCCTGAGTTTTGTGTAGCGCCATTTATACATTATCTTGTATGCTTTGCTTCCTTGTTTTGGACCTTTATATTGTGATATAATAGATGAAACATATAATATTTGATAAATGTTCTATGTTAAATTTGAAGATTTCATAAGACATATCCATGAATATTGAATGAAAGGAAAATAAAGATGAATCCATAAATTTATATAACATTTGAAGTAGAATATTCCTACTTAATCTGCATCTATAATATTATTTCACATATTGAGATTCTGATGCAGTTTAGTACCCAGGTGTCTGATCATGGGGGGTATATATATATATATATATATAATATATATATATATATATATATATATTTGAGATGATGATATTTTCCCAAGTGTTTGATCCTAGATGATGATATGATATATTTTCAATGGACCTGTTGATTTATGGTGTTTGATTCTAGATGCTTCAAAGATTATTTAGTGGTTAGATGAGCCATCATTTTTCTGTTATGACAGGACTAAGTAGGCATATGTTCATATGAGATAATATATTTTCATTATATTTCTAGTTTGATATTTTTTTTCAATATTTATGCAGCATTTCTGATGTTTACAGTAGTTTCAGCATTTATTTATATGCTCAACAGTTATTGATTTCATATGAAAGCATGTTAGGATGCTAGTCTTTTATTTCGATTTCATATGCATATTCTTTTCATATTATTCATTAAACTACATTAGTAGAATTAATCATATTTACTTATAATATTTTCTTACAGCTATTAGCTTTTACATATACATTGCTTAACCATTTTCTGCAGCTTTGGATTGAGTTATGTGTTTACCTCACATGTTGCTTAAGTTATAATTATGTGATTATAACTTTTACCACTTTCTTTTGTTGTTTTATTGCTCCTAGAATACTTATGATATTTGTGATATCATTTAATACATAAAATTCATAACCTAAAATGTACTTAGATAATTTGTCTAATCATATTTTTTTCTTTTGGTTAGAACCATGTCATTGTAAAATCGACAATGACAGATTCGAGCAGTTTGAGGTGGTTGGGCCTTCTGAGGAGCTTGTTCAGAAGAAGAAGCGTGCTATTGAGGATCATTAGTTTTATTTTATTCATACTTGTGAGGCTGAGTGTCTATTTTTCTTTTCAGTTAAACTTCTAATACTTTGTAATAATATGGATATCCATGTATTTTCATTTACTACTATTTTATTCTGAGTTGAATGTCATTTCATTTTATATTATGGATGCATGGATGTTAGCATTTGATACTCTTTTCTTCCGTACTCTAATATTCTGGTATACTCATTTAGTGAAGGTTTTCATTGGCTTTACTTAATGCATATCATTCCCTCATCAGTGGATTAGAAATGCTTAATTCTAATCTAATGCTAAGTGAGGGATAGCCCCGTGACAACCACCACTTAATCCTAGATGCTTGAATGTATCTCTAGAAGTGTATAAACATGTATGGAAGCCATTAAGGCTCATTGAAGTAGCTCGTTATTCGAAAAATGCATGCTCTATTTTCGTCCATTTTGTATATCCTGTTCTTTATCCACATTTTTCTTATAGCTAGGATGCTCCGTTTGTGCCAATTTTGGTGTTGATAGAAAGGTATCGGAAAGACCTTTCCATCGATATATGGCACCGCTCATGGAATGCTCTGGATTGAGAGTATTTGAGCTCAAAAATAGGCCTTACAGGTTTTGTCAATGCGAAAAATGTCGTATGCGCTGCAGCGCGCAGTAGCGCCCAAACTTGCAAATCAGGCCGCTACAGCGGCCTGCAGCGGTATTTTGGAAAAATCATATATAAATCAGTGATTAAATTAATTGAACAGTAAAAATCGCAAATTGGACCGCTGCAGCGGAAATATTTTTTTGGAAAACTTTGGGAAATGTAAAAAATAAATTATTAATTGAACAGTAATTTTGCAAATTGAACCACTGCAACGCGCCGTAGCACGCCGCAGCGAGCTGCAGCGCACCCCAGCGCTAAAAGCGCTATAGCGCGCTGCCGCGCAAAAAGCGTTACCGCACGCTGCTGCGCAAAAAGCGCTACCCGCGCACTACAGCGCTTGAAATTGCAAAAATGCCCTGAATTTCTTAGAAACTGCCCAATTTTGATTGAAATGACCAAATCTTCACTGTTTTTATATTTTAAGGTCCCTATGACCGGGGTTAAATTATATCAAATGTGAACTTATTTTAGTTAAAATTGAATATTGCATAAATTTTTATATGGAAATTAAGCTTGAAAACCTTATCATTTTTAATAAGTGATCAAAACCTACCTTGTACCTTAAATATATTGTGCAAATTGTTAGATAACTTAGAATTTTAGTGCCAACAATAACCCAAAATAATATTTAGGTTTTGAACCTTATAAAATTAGAAGAAATGACCAAAATACTCATAATCTTAGTTATGTCATAACTTGACTATTTGAAGTTCAATTTGGGTCTACTCTCAGTTAAAGTACTTAGTGTGTTATAGGAAAGCTATAGCCACTGAGTTTGCTGAATTTGAACATCAAATGAAAGAGTTAGCTTTTTGGCCCCTCTTAACTTGGAAAAATTACATATTTACCCTTAGAAATTCAAATGACTATAACTAACTCATTAGACCTCAAAATTTAGTATTCTTGGACTCTATGAAATCTTTGAACAGCAACCAACAGTAAACTGTATATAAATTTAGATTTCATTGTGCAATTTACTAAAATGCCCTTTAAGTCAAATACCTTAGTTCGGACCTATAGGACCCATTTCTTATCCAAATTGAGCGTACTTACTGCCTATTCTCATGTTAGACAATAAAAAATCATTTGGCAATATGAAATTCTAATTTGGAGCCCTAAATTAAAAAATTACTTTTTGGACCCTAAAATAGGGCAAATACTCAAAATTTAGGTTAAATTTCTTTAACCTCTAAATTATCTTTTAAAGAACTCAAACAAGTATTAGAACTATGTTAGAATCATTTAAGTGAGAAAAATCAGCTATTATGTTGAAATTATTAAAATTTCTGCAAAATTTTCCAAGTCTTTAGGATCTTTCACCTCACATTAGGATTACTCCTGAGATTAAGACTAGCTCATAGGTTAAATTTCATTCATTGGATAAGTGGGTTATTCAATAAATGAATCCTTAGTTTTATTAGTTTTTAGATTTTACAATTTATTTGGATTATTTTGTCTTTCAACATTAGATTTAGGATATGAGATTCATCATATTAAGATTGATTTGCTTAATAGGGTTTATCTCAATCATTATATCACTTTTAAACTGAAATCTAGATCTTATGTCTTATCTTTTTGGATTATGTGATTAAGCTCAATCTCGTAGTATTTAATTCATAATTTATAGCTTAGTAGATCTTAGATAGAACATCTAAATTCATCAATTTAGGATATTGTGATTTATTAATTAAACTTGTAGTTGTATTTGATTGGATTAGATTAGAACCTGATTAGTTCTAATCCTTTTAACTTATAAGGATAAATTTCTAAATTACATTTGATAATAGGAATTAGAGATCCTAAACCTTTGTAGCTTAGAATAATTAGAATGGTTTAATTAGATAACAACAGTGTCCCTTGCTTACTTGAATTATTTGTGATACACATTCCTTATTTTTATGCTTAATTCCTTGGACGTATCATATAAGAAAATTTGTGCATGAAATAAAACTTAGAATAATTAGGATAATAGTTGTCTTTGGGTTTAATATATTTTAATAAATTCGGGTGCACATTTACTATAATGGACAGGAGTAAGGAGTAATAAGAATGCTTAATATTACTCATTGAGGAGTGTGTATTAAGCTTGGAACCCATATAGTTTTGCATACGTGCTTGATTCCTCAGCTGTTTCTAGACGTGTCTACAGAAACAAAGTAAAATAACTAAAAGATCCTGCATTTGTATTTACTGCCTCCTCAGTTCTGCTGCTGGATTCTGTCTGCCCTAGCCCAAAAATGTTATGGGAATTTCTGTCCACCAAGGCCCAGAAAGGTTTTGGGGATTTCACCGGCCCGATGGCCAACTTTTGATATGGCAGTCTTTACATACCTGTTTCAAATTTAGCTTACTGTGTACTGTATTTTGATGCATATTTAGTCAACTATATTTCTTACTTACCTGCTCACTTGTACATATTTATAGGATGCTAGACTTGCTGCTTATTATATGTATCATATTCAGATTTCTGTCATTTAATTTGCATATATGATATGATTATCAACATATTTAGAGTTAGACTTTACTTTCAGAACTTTTACTTACTGTACTATACATGTATATGTCCATTCCTTGCTTAGTTGTTGAAGTGTGCTTTTGCCTCATTTATTATTTAGTTATAAATGTTATATTTATAAGTGTCCCTATTCCTTATTACGCTTACTGCTCCTACTGCTTAGTTACTTTTTGTTGTGTTTAAGTATAAAAATGGTGACATTAATAACACATGTAAAATATTCAGCCCAAATATACTTAGATAATTGTCTAACAAGATTTTTTTTTATTGGCTGGGGCCCCTGGCATTATGAAACTGATAATGTCAGATTCAGATAAGTTTGAGGAGCTAGGTACTGAAGCAGAGGTGCCTTACTCAGAGGAGGAGCTTCAGCCATGAGAGTCGGATATTGCTTAGTTCCTATTAGCCGCTTATGAGGATGAGTGATTTATCTTTCAGTCTTTTAAATAATTTAAATGTTTGTAATAATACAGGTACTGAGACTGTGATTACTTTATGTGCTTTATTATTTTCTGAGCTATCTTATTACTATTTCTTATGTGATGCATGATGAATGGATGTACTATTTACTTCATTTAGCTTCCGCACTATGCTTGTATGTCAGATTTAGTGACTGATCATCTTAAAAGTTCTGTGCACATCCTCCCCTTATTAGTGGATTGTGGATCTTACCTAATCCAATGATAAGAGAAGGATTTGCACAAGTGACATCCACTCCTTAGCCTAATGATTGTGGGCTTAGGGAGCGAGGCTCCACAACACTGTTGCCCGAGGCAAATATAGTGCCCAGGCCTAGTTTATTGCCGAGCACTTGCTTGTGTCGGGCAGTTTGTGTCTTTCTTTTTGGTTTGAAGCTTTGTTGTGGCTTTATTTTTTTCTTGGTGTGGCCTCTTTCAGTTGGTCTGAAGCTTTGTGCTGTGGCTTTTATTTTCTATATATATATATATATATATATATATATATATATATATATATATATATATATATATGCATATCTTTCCTGCGTTGCTTGTGGTGCCCTGGCTTATGTCCATATTGATTTCCTGGATGTTCTGCAACTGTGGCTGTAGGCTCAACTCTCAAGTTTCCTTTTTCCTGCATTGGGGGGATGTCTTTTCTTGTTCTGCTGTAGGTAGTTGGCTCTTGGTGTTTGGTTATGTCAATCTATTACAGGTTTGTTGTTGAGTTTCGTAAGGTTTGCTGCAATCTCTCTGGCTATCCTTCTGGCATCTCCTGCGGTGTTCATCTTGGAGCTGCAGGCCTGCAAGTCCTGTTTTGTGGTACTCAATTGTTCTAATAACATTTCATGGCTATTATGTTTCCATCACCTACTTCTTTATTAGCCTTATATTTTTTAGCTCTCTTTTCTACTTTAGGTCCTTTATTTTTCTTTTATGTGGGAACCTTTATGTTATACCAAGGGTCTTCAGGTCTTTTAGTTTTGGTAGTATTTGTAACCTCCCATCCCTAGTTTGTATCTTTTTTTTGTTTGGAATAAAATATCACCGAGATGGCTTGTTCAAAAATAAAATTATATCTATATATATATATATATATATATATATATATATATATATATATATATATAATCATAAACAATATCTAAATCAAGTCTTTGAGGAGGAGGTGATGCATAATGAAGCAACTTAGATGCTTATTTTTTTAGGTTTAATTTTTTGCTTAGTATGTAATAGATTTATAAAATAATTATTATATATATTATGATTATATTCTTTTATTATTTTGGTATTTATGAATGTTGCAATAAATATGGAAGTGTGTATTTATACATTTCTAAATATACAGTTATACTAAATCTCGATATGATCCTAGGAAGTGAGCACATAACGCTGGATTAGCTATGTTGACTCAGCGGCGGATTACCACAGTTGGTATCAGAGCAAGAATGAGAGAAAATTAGTTTAAAGTTGTATAATTCATTATCCAAGCATTTGGAATCCCGGAATAAATAAAAAAAAAATTATAGAAATTAAGAATTTACAAAACATATATAAACAAAAAAGATAATAAAAGAATAGATATATGACCTAGCCAAAATAATAAGCTTTAAATTATTTTTTATTTTATTTTCTAGCTAATATTAATATTTTTATTTTTATCTAATATTTAATAATAATACTTATGTAATTCTACTCCAATAAAAGTATTCTAAATTATTTAAGAACCCAGGCAAATTCGATATCCTTATTTTTAAAAAAATTTAATATATAACGTGATGTCGATGACGACATCATTTTTAAGTAGGGGAGTCTGTAATGACTAAAGTTGTTACTAGGACAATTAAGACTAAACCCGACTCAAAAATCAGTATCCTGAGTGACCTCAAAATTAGGGCTAACCAAAAATATTATTGAATAGAGTATATTTTTGTGATCATTATACCCAAATTTGGGAGCAATATGGACAACAGATACTCATGAATTAATTTTGAATTATTTAAATTCATCGATTTTGGTGTCGTTCGATTAAGACTATTATAATAAGATTACAAAAGTTTCATTGAATTTGGAGCTCCGAATTGACCATAATTAATTTTTGAAATTTTATCTTCACAAATTAATATAAATAAAATATTGCTACAAATCGAGAATTTTGGCACGAGTGTATTCATCTCATTAAGATGTACTTTCATGTCAAGTTTAATTATTATAGAAATAATGAAAAAATACGCAAAAATCAGGTGTTAATTAAATTATTACTCATTATTCAATATAAATTATTTTATTATTCATTAAAAATTTTTATATTCATCATATTAATGCATTATTCATCCAAATTATCTCATTCTAAATTACTTAAGTAAGCTTTAGAGTGAAATAATGGAGGAGAGACAAAAACAAGAGGAGAGAGAGAGAGAGGAGAGAGAGAAGGAAAGAAGAAAAAAAAAATGTACACTCATAAATTTTAAGAGAATTGGAGAAATCAAATTGTACATGTTGAAGTAATGGAATAGAGAGAAATATGTGAGAGAAAATGAATATTTTTTTATAAATATCCCTCCCCCTCATTCTCTCATTCTCCTCCCATCTCTCCTCCTCTCCCACACTCCCTCTCATCTCGTCTCCCCTTTACTTTCCCCTCTTCTTCCTCAGCCACCATTAAAGTCTCATCAACAGTAAGGTATAGTAAAAAATGAGAAAAAGATGAAAATTTTCATTTTAGTCATTTTCTTTCTATATATATATAATTATATCCAAAGAAACATAATTAAGAATATGTTAAACAGAAAAGCAGATAATAGAAGCTGCGAATGTCCTCAAAAGGATCCACCCCCTTTAAGTAGGACAAAATTTATACTTGAATAGGCCATAGCCAATTCTTCAGCTCTTCCTCGCTTTGCCACCCTAGAATTCCTTTTAGCACAATCCCCATCCACATAGGCATAGTACCTCAGCACAAAGGCAAGGGACTTAACCGCCCATTCAAGGCAGAAGATGATGACTCCAAGCCTGCCAATCATCCTCAGTATCATTTCACTGTTGTCGACTCTCACATAGAACCTCAGCCCGTCGATGAAAAACTCAGACGTCCTCGCGAAGATGAGAATAAAGACAGGGCCCTGCAGGATGGCGGTGAGCACTGTGGCCACCATGTGGGCTCCGTACCACTTATAGAACGATAAGCTAGAGAAGGCGGCGGTGCTGCCAAAGATGGCTCTGACAATGATGAGTGTATGGAGGAGAATCGGGAGGACACCAATGGCAGAGGAGGTCAGGCGGAGGGATAGAGACAAGAAGATGCAGCTGGAACAAGCCCCGAGAAGAGGTGTAGTTCAAGAGGAGGAAGATCTTATGAGTCTAGTAATGGGCAGCACTCTTAAGAAAGGAAATTTTAGCAAGTTTTAGTTATGGGGAGAGAGATCGGAGAGACCATATATATAAATAAATAAATAAATAAATATATATATATTATATATATATATATATATATATTATTTTTAATTTTTTTATTTTTCATTTCAATTATTTTCTTTATCAGAAAATAGGAATAATATATATATATATATATATATTTTTTTTTTTTTTTTTTTTTTTTTTTTTTTTGCTTATGTGTGGTTGGTGGAATTTAAACTCATGACTTAGGATAACAAATCCTGAGCCTCAATCACTGGGCTACAACATTATTCACTATATATATATATATATTATATATATATATATATATATATGAATGATGGATATATACATATCTGATAGATCAAGAATAATCTTTGGATCAAGTTTTTGAGGAGGAGCTGATGCATGATGTAGCAACTTATATGCTTATTTTTCTTAAGTTTTATAATTTTGCTTAGTGTATACTAAATTTTGTAGAATAATATTATCTATGTTATGAATATATTTTTTTTATTATCCTGATACATATGAATATTGCAATGAATATGGATGTGTGTATTTATACACCTCTAAATACATTGTTATACTAAACTCTGATATGATAATGAGAAGTGAGCACCTAACACTGGATTAGCTATGCTGACCCAGTGGCAGGTCGCCACATTACCAACAGCTTTCCAATGCTGAAAAGAATTTCCTTGGACATGAAATGCAAATGAAGACCAGGAAGATTTATCCAAATAGAGATGATCGACATGTCGTGTTTAACATCAGTGAAAGGATCTCACTTGTAGAAGCGCATGGTGTTTCCTTTGAGGTCATAAGACCCCTTAGAGAATACTCTAGCATAATATAAATCAAAGTTGAAAAACATACGATGGGAGTCAAAGTATCTAATGGAAACCGAGGCCATTAGTTTTAAACATTTTATAAAACCATTAATTAAGCCAAAACTAGGTTAAGTTCTAGCAAACTTACCAACCAGCGTGAGGGAGTGACGAGAAGCTAGAGAAACAATCTCTTCATCAATGAAGAACAAGACCGGAGAGCCTTTGTAATTAAAATATGTTTTGACAGAATGGGAGGGAAGTACCTTTGACGATGTCCCTAAAGGACCAAATAGTCGAATAAGGTGCCTCAATTAAAGTAGCATTAAAGAAAAATAGATAATATTTGATGAAAGTAAGAAAGTATTAAGAGCATCACCCGGTGGGGTCCAGAGAGAGCACAAGACCTAGATCCGTCGACAGCACCGACGGAGAGAAGACCTATTCCACTTGCTGAATCGCCCGAAAATCGCCCGCAAACCCTAAACCCGAATCTCCCTTTAATATATATATATATATATATATATATATATATATATATATATATATATATATATATATATAAAATAGTATAATTATTATAGTTATATTAATAATAATATAATAACACTAATTTATTATTATTATTATTATTATCATTAAAAGAAATGATAATATAATATATATAAATTATTATACTTATTATTATGTATATAAAATAATAATATCAATAATAATATTATTATCATACCATCTCTCAAATTATGTTATTATATTATTCTCCCTCTACTATATCATTTTTTAATATTAAATAATAATAATAAGTATATAATCTTATTTATTATTATTATTATCATCATATATTAAATATAATACTAATGATATTATTATAATATCAATATATCTCTTTACATTTTTATTTATAACAATAATAATAATAATATTTATTATTATTATTATATTATTATTATTTTATTATTATCTTAGTATTCCTTTCTAAATAAACATATGCACATAATTTATCATAAAAATTAATAATATTATTTCCTTCTCATTATCATATTCTCTCACTATAATAAATAAAAATAATCACTTTATGTGTAAACTATCAATAAATGATAATGATAATGATAATGATAATAATAATAATAGTAAAATATAGTATATTAACAGATTATCCTAGTTTAATCAACTTCTAAATAAATTATTCGCTCGGGAAAAAAATAATAGGCAGAGGGATTCTTAACTTATTAATATAAATAATAATAATAATAATAATATTATTATTATTATTATTATTATTATTATAATTTTTATCATCATTAATATTTACGTTATCTTGCTTCATCACCATTTTAATCATCCACTTCTCTCTTATTTTGTTTATTCTTCTTACTAACATGAAAATGCGCTAAGAGAAAAGAAAATAAAGTTTCATTTTTTTATAAAAATTTCTTCTTCTCTTTGCTAATCGAAAAATTATACACACAAATTTATAATCAATCTAGCTAACAAAAAAAGAAGGTACCCCGAATACATTTATATATGTTAATTTAATTACATGCTCGTTACTCTCCGCTTTAAAACTCGTAAATTTTCATTGATTTAATTACATGCTTATTAGCCTTGCAAATTTCATGATTTAAGTATATTATCAGTATTTGAGATACTATCAAAAATAGGTAATATGCTTGAACGAATAAAAATAAGATTATGCTGGAGTTATTTACAACTATACATAATATAATTTTATGTTTATAATGGGGCTAGTTCGCTATTGTAACAACCCTAATATTATTATCCATTATTGGGTAGTCGAATTAGTTTAAAATTATTGTCATTAGACTCCTGATAACATTAGAAGCCAACCCCTGAATTTTGGTATTATTTAGAGATCGTTTATTTTCGACGAATATTTTAAGCTATTTAAATAACGTAAAAATTAAGAAAATTAAATTGACTACCGATTAAGAATCTGACTTCATTTTTGAGTTCCTCACCCTCAAATTAACTAGGGGTGAAATTTTGGGATTTTTCGGAGCTAGTTTGATAGGTTAGTTTTAATTAATAAGTGTTATAAATTATTAATTAATTAATTAATTAATTAATTAACCAAATTTAAATAATAAATCCAATGGTATTAACCGTCGGACGCGACAATTCGGTGTGGGAGGGTAGAACGTGGAACAACCAGATCATGCAATCTGAGCCGTTTCGCGTTTCTGCAGCCGATATTGGACGACAGCGTTGCTAAGACTGAATCTAACCATTGGATCAGTCTCCTGATCCACGGCCAGATCTTCAATGCGGTTAATCAAACCGCGGGATCTAATCTTGTGCGTTGAATCGCAATCAGAAGGCCGACATCGCACGAGTTGCTGTGCGATTGTACCTCATCCCAAGCCACAATCGCGTGACGCAGGCGAAGGACTATGACTGTCCTAGCACTGCAGTTCACTCCCTCCCTCATCCTCAAAACCCCCACGGTTGCTTCCTCTCGCTCTTACTAATCTTTTGAGAGCTCGTAGAAGTTGCGACGTCCATTACAGAGAGCAAATTCAAGCGAAGCAAGAGCCGCTTGTCGGACATTAGATACGAGACTTTAGCCTTCAATCTCTTCCATTTCCGTCGAAATTGCATTTCGTTTCTTCATTACGTTTATTGTAGCTTCGATTAGGACAGACAAGAGGCTTTGATCGGGTCTAGTTAGCTTGGACGAGCTCGAACCTGTATAGTATTGTATAGTGTCTGAGCTTATTAGAGAGTTCAAGTCTTTCTCCTTTGCATCCCGTTGTCCCTCCTTACCTCAAAACAACGGCGGTGACACGAGGAGTAGTTGGAGCTCGGTCGCAAAGCCTGGGGTTTACTATGGGTGTCGCCAAGAGACCCCACAGTAAACACTAACCCTAATTGGGTTTCCCTTGAAATCAAGCCGATAGAGGCGAAATTGGAAAGGGCTTTCAATGATATATTGTAGTACTAGTCACCCGTTTTCCAACGATAGGTCATACGTCGCTTAGAACCGCCAGAGTAAAAGAGCTAGGGCAAACCCTAGCTCTCCCTCCCCGCCCCTATAGTGAAAGACCTCCTTTTCTCTCACCGTAGATGTATGTGTTCACACCGAACCACATAAAACTTGTGTTGTATTGCGATTTTACTTTTGTTTTGTGTTTCCCTTTGCTTTATTATTTGTTTTGCTCGAAGAATACATATTTGTTTCGCTGTAAATCATAATTAATTCATAGTATTATTTTTGTGCGGTTGTGCGGGTCTATGATTTTTCTCATAATTGAATTTTTTAGGTAAATATTTATATTTGAATGTTATTTTGTAATCCGTATTGTTTTTGTTTTGTGATTTTGCCCTTACTCTCTCTATAGAACTGTCCTATTTCTCAAGGCTAACTGCAAAATCAAATTAATGGCCGGTCAAATTAATGCCTGAATACCTTAGGTAGAAGATAGCCTCCGATCTCAACCGGTTGATTTGCCTCTCTTGCAATCAGAGGGGACACAGTGTAAAACCTCAAAGCCTCTTCACCACCTAACCCAATATACGAAACTAATTCATCATCAAGGCATCAACATACCTTCTAGTTTCAGAAACTAAATTGCACGCACATAAGCTTATGAAAAATGATAATAGAACATTTACCAGATCTAAATAGGGAAATCTAAGTCGCAGATCATCAGCCGTGGGCACGAGATCCAATGGCCCAAATTCATCGATCTCTCGCAGCAGATTCTTTTCCACATCCTCATGCTGCGACACCAAATAAACAACACAGGAAAGAGTAAATGATGTGGTGGCCGATCCTGCAAGGAGGTGTTCATAAGCCAGAGAGCTGATACAATCTGAGCCTATGAATAACTCTGTATCATGGCAACAATGCTGACAGTAATTAAGTATTGAAGAGATGAAGTTCTTCCTATCATTAGATCCCGGCGTCCTCTCTTTTTCTTCCCTCTTTCTTTCTTGCACAATTGAGTCCACCCTCTTGCTGAGCTTAGAGTTTGTTCTCTCCATTCTGCTGTCCTCTGTCCATGGAATTCTCTTCAGAACTTGCCTGGAAATTAAAACTCCAAAATTACAACTGGCATGATGATTGGACCAGGGCGTTAATATATTTAGAATTGAAGTATTTTTGAATCGGGGAGAATGCTCGGAGTAGCGAGCCAGTGGCCGAACGATTCCATCCGTCCATATTTCGTTCGAACGAAACTCTAAAAATATTTTAAAATAATTCAAAGAATTCGTTTGAACTATGTTTCATTAAATTGAAACCCTAATTTTATTTTATTTTTCTTTTTGGTTAATTTTACTCTCCTCAATTCAAAATATCATACTGAAGTACTATAATCAAATTTTAGTGTAATCCTAAAATTTATTTTCGTGCCAAACAACACCCTTGAACAAATGAAATTCTTGCCTGCAGAGAACTCGAATTTGTGCAGGTAAGTCAACTTTAAGAAGATTTCTGTTAAGCGAGATGATACATTAAGTAGAACATTGTATCTATTTCGTATAGGTATACCTGAAAGGCTCCTGAAGGATAGGAAATAGAATGCCTAGAATTATAGAGAGGGAGGCAGATAGGTCCATTTTGAGTGAAGTGGTAGAGTGTATATGCTCTCTGATGAATTCTGAAACTTGTTTGGTGTTGTAACTGCTGTTACTGTTATTATCAGGCGGCGGCAAGCGGGTTTTTTCGAGGAGGCCCAAGTGGAAGCCGAAGGCGGCTTGGGCTATGACATCGGTGGCGAGCTCGAGGGAGAGATCGGAGAAGGTGATGCGGTCAGACTTGAAGAGGGTGAGAGCTGCAGATTCTATGTAGGATTGCATTGTTGGGATAAGGCTTGCTAAGTGGGAAGACTGGTAGACCGAAATTATTGCGTTTCTCATTGCTCTCCACGTTGCGTAATCCCTGTGGCAAAAGAAATACATAAATTATAAATCCTAAGTATCATTCATTATATATCTAAGTTTTGCAGCAATATCTAATTTTCATTCCCTAAATTATAAATTTCAATCAGATTTTCTTTCATTATATAAATAAAACATTATATCTGAGAACTTTAGAAATATAAATAGATATAAAAATGAATCAATAATGCATTTGAAAATTAAAATGAGTATTGTTTTCATTGAAATAAAGCTTAAAGTTTTTACCTAGTGAAATTTAAATAAATTATTTCATGATTCAACTATTTTACATGAAATTGAAAAGAAAAAATATTACTTTTATATTTATTTGTACATTTATATAAAAATATTTATTATTTTTTTTACATAAAAGGTCTAAGAATGGAGGAATCACTTTGAAATAAAATAGAATTTTTCCTATATAAAAATGCACAGGCCCATCTATAAAAAAGAACTTAGGGTTAGGGATTGCCTTCTCTTTGGTCATAGTCCGTTTCTTATATGAAGAAGAAAGAATCTTCTCTCTACTCTTTTCCGATTCTATCTACAATGAAATGAGCTAAGAAAAGAGACTATATAAGAACTAAGAGATTCAATCAAGTAATGAAATATCTTTTTTTTGTGTGGCGCTAAGTAACCGCCTCAAGACGGTTATGCATATTGTGAGCTCATTAGAGTGAAGGATCGAAAGAGGGAGATACTAGCCGAATTCGAACTACCCTTACGGTAGGATACGTAATAGTGAGCGCTAAAGCATCTTACAATCTAATGCATTAGCTAAGCCATGTTTTGTGTTAAGATCGATATTGAATCGAGCTTCAAATGCGTACACTCACTCCTGCTTCAAGTAATATGAGTGTTAAAGTACTCGTCGAAACCTCGTAAAGAAGAGGCCTTTCTGATGCAGAGGGCTGGCAGCAATTGGAGGAGGAAGGCCCCTACTATTCATGCTCCTAAACTTCTTGATACCCACCTCGTAGCACAGCTCCGGGCTGGCCACAATGACTATAACTCGCCGCCCCATATGAAATCTGCACAAGGAGCAGGGACAAGAGCTGAAGAAGTACACCAGTCAATGCCCTAAGAAAATGAAGGCTTTGTTACCTGTAGATGGGGCCGTAGCGTTTGGCTAGAAGGGAGAAGAGGGCTGGGCCGTGTTTGGCGAGCGAAGGGAGGTGGCCGAGAAGGGGAAGCGGGGGCGGGCCGGGAAGCCTTCGCAAAGCCCAATAGGGGGCATAGAGATAGCCCAACAGGACGGCGGCGAGGAAGGACCAAAGGTATGCTGTGGAGATGGAGAGAAGGGAAAAAAATCGCAGCCATTATCGCCTGTGAGGCAGTGCTGTCAATTGGTCTGCCACTCCTGCGCGCTTTCCTCTGCTTCCAAGAGCAGCGCTTTTCTCTCTTGGTGCGTTTTATATTCGCAAGTGCTCCACAGTGCCCAAATTTTCTAAGTAATTTTGGCTTTTGAATTGTTCAATTTTTTTCTTTGTTTAAGGTTTAATTTTTATTGAACTTATATTTGATTAATCTTAAAAAAAAATCTTCAAAAGTAATCAAAAAATTGATTAAAGATTTGTTTAATGCACTTGCTGTTCTAAATTTATCTATTGTTTTTTTAAAATATCTTACGTCAAATTCTTAAAAATTTTAAATATTTTTGGAAGGTTTGTGTCAAGAACTTGGCATATTCCATGAACCAATCTGTGATTTTGAGTAAAATCTTGCTTCCTTGGATGATTATTGTGATATCCTGATATTTCATTTATCGTAATATTTTATTTTTGGGGCTGAACGCTCGGGCGCCAGACGGACATTGACCTATGCACCTAGGCGCCTAGAATTGGTGTGCCCATACTCAATATGGTGCACCCAGACACACAATAATATTATTTTATTTCTATCACGTGTTTTCATCTTTGCATTAACTCTTTTTGATAAGTATCAATGTTCAATATTTTTTTGGAAGGTTTCACATTCATAATCTTATTTTAGGGCGATTTAATATGAAAAAATAAGAAAATTTTTTGAGGTCAAAGTAATATGATTATAATGTAAAGAGATTAATTCACTATTGTTTGTTAGTTTTTCAAAAAATTTAAGATTTTTCTGTTTAAAATAAAGTAATCGAGTGTGGTGTTTCGAATAAATTGAGGATAAACTTAATCATTAATTCTTTTTAATTTTTCGATCGAACAAAACGATGTGAATCGAACTACCGATTCATTCTATATATTGATTCATTTATATCATTCAATTGATTTAGGGTTTTTTTTAGAACAAATAATTCGAAGGATTTGTTCGAACGAACAATTCGTCTGAGCGAATCATTTGAATCATTTGTTCGAACTAACGAAGAATTCGTAGGAGAAGATGACGAACGCATCGTTCATTCATTCGGAATTCTCCGCTCCTTTCACTCCATCCGCTCCTCTGCAAAGACTACGTAATCTCCAATTACGCCTGATTCAAGCATAATTGGATAAGCATAACTGGATTACTCGACTTTAAATAACTAGCAAAAAATTGAATTAAAATGTAAATTCTTTCAGCCATTTTACTTGTCAAAAAAATTACTTTAACCACTTTTTGACTTAAATCAAATAGCCCCTTAGTCTAAAGTTATCATAGTCATATAATTATTGTATTTATCTAAAAATCTATTCATTGCCATTAAATCCCCACTACTAACTTAACTTTATAATATAAATTAGCACAGGAAAAAGATATATTGATATGATACCTAAAAAAATTCATCCAATAAAATTTGAACATATTTTATTAGTTTATATTTATTTATGTTAAAATAATATAAATATTATTTTTAAAATTTATATTAAATACAGCTAACAAAAAATCTTATTAAATTAACCTTTTTTTTTTTTTTTTTTTTTAATGTCAAATCATTTTCCATATTTTAATGAGCTTGACAGGTTTGAAAACTAATTGTACTGGTTTTTGTTTGTTGGGCCTTCTCAGAGAGGTAGATTTTAAGATGCTCGAACGAAGGTCTTGCTCTGTGATGGGAAGAAGATTTACACCGGGGTGTTGCAGCGGTAAGCTCCTACCATCCTCCTGGAGAAGCTGGCAACTTGACCAACGGAATCTCCCGTCCCCTTGATAGACGCGGGCAGCAGCGGTTCAGTCATTTAAAGGTACCTCCCTCTCTCTGGCTTCCATCTTTTTCTATTTGCTCTGTTCTCTAATTTCCGTTCTTCTTCTTCTTCTTCTGCTCAGCAAACAAGGAAAACATTGCACTTGATGAGAGCAGAGAGCACTAGACTCATGGGGGATCAAAGACTACTTCATGGCCTCTTGCAGAGAGCACTAGATTTAAGCTTTGCTCGCAAAATTATTTGTGTTCTTCCGCTATCATAATGTTCCCTTTTAATTTGCGCATTCATCAGGAAGGAGCAGCTTACTTTGGAAAGCCGGAAGGAACTCTCATGCAAAGAGTAGCTGGAATAAATAGTGACGCAGACACAAAGTGTATATGTATCTCCCGGCCGTCGTCTCTCAAGGGAATGAGAGATAGGGAAGCAGTGTTCATCCTGATGTGTCATAGCGGGCTACAATGACCTAGCACTCGAAAGGCGGGCGCGCCACATCGCTCGCGGCCCAATTAAATCAATTTTGAGCAACCTATATATATTTTCTTAACCCGATTATAGGGTCATGAGGTTAGCTGTTCCATTGCATAGAAGGAAAGACTCTTAGAGATTGTGCAAGGGTTTGTAAATCCTAAAACTTATTGTAATCCCCTTTCTCGCTTGTGACCCAGTCTATTTAAGGTGGTGATTGAGTCAAGGGTCCTGAAGATCAGCAATGGTGCAATGACTTATTTGAGATGAGTCAGACAATATCACCTCTACTATCTTCAGGGAAGTATAGTATAGGTTGAGTAGATGTAGCTGATGACTTTAAAGATATCATGACATTATGATATATGAGGCTAGTACATGCAGGAGAATCATCATTGAGAGCATTTGAGAGGGATGAACTTATTAAAGATATAAATTTTTACAAGTTACAATTTTGTGAGCAATGTATTTTTAGCAAAAAAACATGCAAGCCTTTTAGTGTTGGTCTTCACAATGCCAAAGATATACTTGAGTATATACATATTGATGTTTGGGGATCAACGAAAATTGCGTCGTTCGGTGGTCGTATATACAAAGAAAGAAGGATCTTCATAAGTTGATGTGTACTATAAAACAAGATTAGTGGCCAAGGGCTTTGCTCAAAAAAAAGTGATCGACTATGATGAAGTGTTCTCCCGATTATTAAACACTCATAGATTTGCATGCTCTTAGCTTTGGTAGCACAATTTAATTTGCTGCTTAAGCAGCTTGATGTTAAAATAATGTTCTTGCATGGAGAACTGGAGGAGGAGATCTTTATGGTGCAACTCTTACGGTATAGTGAGATAGGAAAATGAGACTTGGTATGCAAATTGGACAAGTCTCTTTATGAGCTTAAGTAATCACTAAGATAATGGTACAATAAATTTAATCAGTTCATGCAAAAAAATGAGTACCAAAGAAGCCAATTGATTACTGCGTGTATTTCAAAAGGTTTCCTCAAGATAACTTAATTTCTTACTATTGTATATCAATGACATGTTGGTGGCTACTTCAGATCAATCTTAGATGGATCACATGAAAAATCAGCTATCAAAAAATTTTGAAATGAATAACTTGGGAGAATTAAAGAAAATATTGAGAATATAAATCTATAGGGACGGAAAGGCATGAAAGATTTGGCTTACCCAAAAGGGGTATTTAGAGAAGGTGCTAAGGAGGTTCATGATTGATAACTCTACAAAGTCTGTGAGTATACATCTAGCATCTCACTATCACTTATCTACAGAATAGTGTCCAAAGATAGATTCTGAAAAGAAAGAAATGCACTTAGTGCCATATGCTAGTGCAGTTGGAAGCTTGATGCGTGCCATGGTTTGCATTAGACCAAATTTGGCTCAAACAGTTGGAGTCGTGAGCTGATATATGCACAATCCAGGAAATGATCGCTAGCAAGCAGTGATGGGAATATTTCAATATTTGAAAGGTATTATTGGCATTGGATTATTATTTTAGAAACAGTCCTCAATAGCTAACTTATGTGTTGGATATGTAGATTCTGACTATGCTGGAGATTTAGATCGAAGACAATTAATGATTGGTTATATATTCACTTTAGCAGGAAGTCCAATAGAGTGGAGATCAACTATGCAGTCTACAGTTACCCTGTCTACGACAGACGTAGAATACATGGCAGTCACTGAAGCATTCAAGGAAGCTATTTGGATGAGGGGCTTGCTGGAAGATTTGGGTGCGAAGTAAAAGAGACTGTAGTTCACTGTGATAACCATAGTGCTATATTCTTAGCTACTAATCTGGTCTATCACGCTCGCACAAAGCACATTGATGTTCAACACCATTTCGCTTGAGATGTTATTAAAGAAGGTGAGATCTTACTAAAGAAGATTCACACCAAAAATAACCCTGTAGATATGTTGACAAAGGTGCTCACAGCTCAGAAATTCATCAATTGCAAAACTTTGATGAATTTGGAGAAGCATCCATAGGTATCTCATTTGTTGGAACTATGGACGACTTAATTCCTTTGGAAGGAGGATACGTAGGCAACCCAAGTTAGTGCAGCAGCCGTATTGATCCAGAGCAAAGGGGGGTTCATCTCTCATGTGGAGCACATGAGATCTAAGATGGAGATTATTGATTAAAGAAAACTATTTGGAGGCGCGCCACAGTGCTCCATAGCATACTACTATGGCATGGCATCCGAGAGGCGTGTGCTATAGCGTGCCGCAGCAGCTGGCACCCGAAAGGCGGGAGCTACGGCGTGCCGCAGTGGCTGGCGTCTGAGAGGCAGGCGTCATAGCGCGCTACACTGTAGCGCTCACGGCCCAGTCAACCCAGTTTTGAGCAGCTTATATATATTTTCTTAGTTCGTTTTTAGGGTTAAGAGGCTAGATTCTGAAAATATTTTAGCCTCCATTGGTTTTGAGTGTGATGGCTGCTCCATTGCAAAGAAGAGAAGTCTCCTAAAGGTTGTGTAAGTGTTTGTAAACCCTAAAAATCATAATAATCCCCTATCTTACTAGTGAAATTTTCTATTCTCCTTCTCGTGGACGTAGGTGTTAGCACCGAACCACATAAATTTTTTTGTTTGTGCTGCGTTTGTGATTGCATACGATTGTTTCTTGCTTTATTTGGTTTTACTCAACGCCTCTAAACTTTTTTTCCGCATTAGTTTGTAACCCTGAGATCCCAGCAAGCAGCTTAACGCAGTTGAGTCCCGTTCTCTTCTTCCCGTGACAGTAATAAATTGTAAGAATTCTTGATAAAAAAAAAAATTATATGAAATTTTGACCAAAATAGTGTTTTCCTTCTATTTTTTTGTAATATTTGATTTTATTATTAAATAATTAAAATGGCTTTGCATTATCTAGTGTTTGTATTTTTTTTGTAGCATCTGCTATTTTCGTGGGCATATTATGAAAGTGTTGATTGAAAAATTGATGGATGGAAAATTAAAAATAACTCGTACAAATTAAAAATATACTTTGTATATGGTTGTGGGTCAAAGTTTTAGATTTAATATTGGTTGTGCTTGTTTATATATTTTGTTATTTTTGGTGTGTTTTAATTTGTGTTAGATTGGAGTACCATGTTGTTTGTTGACACTTGAGATATCATTATATATATAGTTCAGTGTGCTAATAAAATATCGTTTTGCTTTTCTTCTAACAAATAAGATTAAATTAAATGGTAAATTTCTTTATTTTTAAGAAAATATAATGGAAAAAACTAATAGTAATACTAATTTGTGGACATGATGGTATATTGTAAGTCAAAACCTCAGCTGTCATATTAGTGCTGAGGGAGAGTGTAGCTAACACACTCTTAGAAACATTCTTAAAAGCCCAACCTCCAAAGTTTGGATGGGTAGCTTCACCTCTATAACTAGAAGTGCGTGGTGCAATTCGAGGATTTGAAGTGCCTAAGATGTCAGAAAAATTAAAGACATGCTGGTTGTATGTCTTTTTCTTGGACTAGAAGAGCATTGGTGGAAGTCATTCTCGACAATAACATTTCTTGGGAGAACATAAGAAGATATTAAGCACATACAATTTGTGAAAGTATTTCTAAACATATTTGTAACATATTCTGCAAGATGTGTGATGAAGCAAGAGTTTTTTAGTCTTAAATAAGGAGATCAAGCAGCTATAATGTATGAAAGAAATAGATTAACCTATTTTGTACCAAAGATAATAGTTACTAAAGATGTGATGTGCTAATTACTTTTGACAAGATTAAGAAAATTTTATTAATAGAATCTTGTAGCTCACATAATTATAGAGTTTGTGGACTTGGTTGAGAGGGCCAAGTTATCAAAGAATCAAGAGTGGATTATTACATTTAAGGGATAAAGAGAAGGTCGTGAATCAGAACTATCAACTTACAAAAAGAGCCAAGCTACTATATCAATCTAGGACACTATTAAGAAAATTAATTATATTAGACAATTTCTTAGATCTTGAAAAGAGTAAGCATTGTTATAGAGGTGTATGTCTTGGTGACATGGTCGAATAATACGATGCTAGACTTATACTTGGAGGACAACCAGTGTCATATGTGGAAGGAAACACTCAATATGAAAAAGCTTTCTGTGAAGCAGAATGTATTAGAGCAAGTGAATGCACGTCAGCCTATGATAAAATGCCAACTTAGGCTAAGATTTTCAGTTTATCTTCTTGTAGTTTGAGTATAATTTTTATCAACAAAATTCTTGTATATTTTTATGTAATATTGGTGCCTTTCATTTGTAACTTCTTCTTCTTGTAGTGCAATCTTGCATCAAATAAGTGTAGTAAATTAAAGTAAATGACATTATTACAAAATAACAATAAACTAAATAAGAGAAAGAAAATTGATAGCTCACTTGAAGTTCTTAATAAGCTATAATTAATATTTTATAAGCGGAAGCAATTTTTAATTTTTAGCGCTTGGTCCAACTCCACTAGCCTCCAAGTGCACTTGATCTATCACATTTTGGTATTTAAATGTGATAGATCTGGTTAGACTAAACAGTCTAAGTATATTTTAAGATTGGCTAACATGCTTTTGTTATAATTGGATATCACAGTCATAATTACAAAGTAAGCACAAGCATGGGTGCAATATGGTAAGCATACAAGTAAGGAAAATAAGTGAGTTAGAAGACTCACTTAATATGCATTCTAGCCTGCATATATAATAATGGTAAAAGCATCATAAATATGTTAGAAATAACTAATGTGCATATGAAGTACATGAAGTAAAGCATGTATATGTTCAAATGAACTCATGCTAAGTAAGGAAAATAAACAGTGAAATATTTAATAAAATTATACAACATTCACTGTAATCCAAATGAACTGTAAACAAGTAAAGTATAATTTTAAATCATAAAAAATGCATAGTAAAAAAATTGAAGGAAAAATCTTAGACTTTAATCTAAGATACACATAGCCTAAGATTATGTAAAGTAATATAGCTAAAAATTGTAATGAGTCTTAACAATCTAAAAGATTGAAGATCTCACATGTTTATTAATTGAAGTTATTTTAATTTGTGCTCATTTTGTGGGCATATTTAGAATGAAATGAGGAGTTAAACATGTCTGTTTAAATTTGTGCTTTGAGATATTGATCTCAAGTTAATTGTAATATAATAGTAGTTTTGATTTTGAAAATAATAGATTCAATTCATTGAATATGATATGACAAAATAATTTATAAGTATAATTGTTGTCATTAGAAATTAGCTCTTAATCTCATCCTAAGCTATAAGTCTAATTACAATAATTAAATCAAGGTTTAAGTACTTAGTAAGTAGAGATCTAAATAAAAAATTATCTAACTTAAGTAATTTGGAACTAAGGTAGATCTATTAATTTTCATTAGGGTCATTAGTTAGGTTATGTTTTGAATATTCAAATCAAATAATATTAATCTAACTATGTTATAGGAAATTATAATATTTAGCTTAAGTACTCACTAGACTTAAGAACTATAAGTTCTATGTTTACTATTAATTGATGTTTATGGAGTTCAATAGGATTCCTAAACTAATCTAAGTAAGTTAGGGATTCCTATTACTACAACTTAAAATAATTAAGAAAAGGTTTTGGGATTAGGATATAATAACAAAGTCCTAATTTAATCACTAAAGTTAGATCTAGTTGATTCAAAATTCCACAATTATTAATACATTAAGACTATCTATTCTTAATTGGTGTAACTAATATACTTAAAATTTAACTATAGATAAATTGTAAATCAATCATAGGATTTTACCTTAGGGTTGAAAGGTGAATTAAGCACTTGGTAATTAATTCACATAATAAAAAAGTTGAGAACTAAGCTCAAAATAATACTATCTAATTGGTAATGAAAGTAATAAATGTGACAAGTTAGCTATCCTAAGATTTTATAAAACCTAAAATATGCTATCTAAAAATATAGAATAATCACAATAACACTAAGTAAGAGTCAAAAATCAAAATCCTAAATTATTGTCCAATAAAAATGATATATATATATATATATATATATATATATCAATGAAATCCTTATTTCATAAGGGAAGAATGACACTAAGTATGTCAATTTTGGACAACTTTGGAAAAATTAGAGTTTTAATAACTCCTAATTAGGTTAAAAAGTGATTAAGAAAATTAGGATTCAAATATTGAATTTTATTTCATATTATTGTTCCTTACATTTTTGCGAGTGAATTGGACTATTTGATCACTGAATTTGAATCTTAAATGATCAAATTAGGTCACATAAAATGATGAAATTAATATGTAACTAATTAATTAATCCTAAATCTTGACTAATTAAATTATTTGTGAAACAGAAATTGAATTGCATATTATTAATCTGCTCATTTTTGTGATTAAAATGATATATAATTTTATATTATTTGGAATTATTGTTAAATTAAATTTTACACTAATAAACATTAATTTCAAAATAAATAATTAATTAATTAACTTTCATTAATAATTTCCTTTAACCGTCATGTAAAGTTTAATTTTAGAAAATTAAATAATTAACTTTCATTAATAATTTTCTTTCTAAATATTACTACATAGCTTTTAAATATCTCTTAAAAAATATAGATAACTAAAATTTAAGTATTTAAGTAAAATAAAAAAATATTATTAAATTCAATTTTATTTGTAGGATCATAAAAATATATTTTTTAAATCTTAAATTCTAATCATCCATACTTATTTAGAGATATTTAAGTTATGTAATATTTTTCTTTCTTTCCCGCCATCATTGATTTATAAAAATAAAATAAAATAAAAGGTTCGAAGTATTGGACCACTGATTCGACAGATAGCGGTCTAAGGACCGCTTTCCTCATCTTCCTCATGCGAAAAAGCAAATGAAAAAAAAAAAAAAAAAAAAATGGCGTAGGCAAGGAAAATCGCAGAGATCTATACATAATTAAATAACAATTGAAGTTTAGCTCTAAACTCATAGCATAATCTGATTTCGTTTGATACTGCATAAAAGATTCGTAAGGATTCATAAGGAGAAACGAATACAAAGGAGATCTGCCATTGTGTTTTCTTGAGGTCGATCGGAGTTTAAGAAAAAAAATTTCAACCTAAAAACAATAAGAAAATTTGTTTGCGTAAGCAGTGATAATTATATAACAGAAAAAAAAATTTCGAAAGATGATAATCTCTCTACAGGTGACAAAATGAGGGAGATATCTAGACGAAATGCTTTGGTAATGAGCTTCGGCTGCAGGTAATGGACTCCAGACGGCACTAAGAAGGATCAAACCAAAGGCAAAATCCAGATAATGGCTTAGGCAAGCTTCACAGATTGCTAGATGCAAAAGAAAGAAAAGGAGAATGGGTTGGGGGTTATTGGGATCGCAAAAACCATGGCAGGCGTACGATCCCTGCGTCTCAGGCCAATACACGGCAGGGACGTACAGTGAAACGATCTGGATCGTTCGTTTCCTGAGTTGATCCAACGGTCCGATCGACTGGGACCACTCCTAGCCGTTTGATTAAAGTAATTTGGAAAGGAACGGATCAGATCACTCCAAATGGTGTTTGGTGTTTTGCGCCATCTATATGATTTCTGCGGTTTGAAAATTTAATCCGATGGAATTAATTTATTAAATATATATATTATTTATTTTAATTACATTATTTAATTAATTAAGTTAGCACAATTTATTACTCAAAATAAAATAATCAAACTCACTCAGAAAAATCTCAAAAATTCACATTTGCCTAATTGAGGTGTTGTGAACTCAAAAATGAAGTCGGATTTTCAATCGAAGATCAATTTAATTATCTTAATTTTCTAGGTATTTAAATATTATTAAAATATTCGGGAAAAATTCGACGGCTTCCAAACACTTCCAAAATACCACCCATAGCTAATTTGGGTGTGGTGAGTCCAATGGTAGACTCCGTTTTTTATTCTAAAGTCTAAATAAATTAAGCATTCTCAGAATTATTAGAAAACTAAGAAATATTAGAAATTGTCAAATGATCTCTAAATTGCACAAATATTGAAATGAAGACTTCTAATACACTTATAAGACTAATGGAAAAGGATTAGAGTTAATTAGATCACTAATTAATTGGTAATAATAATAGGGTTGTTATAAGACGTGCTTGACTCCTCAGCTATTTCTGAAATTGTCCACAAAAATAAAAGTAAAATAACTAAAAGATATTTGCATAGTATTATCTGTCTCTTCACTCCTATTATATTATATTATTAAATTATGTCTACCCTAGCCCATAAAAGCTATGGGAATATATTATACCGGATTGGCCAATTCTTTCTGATATAGAAGTTATACATTCTTTCTTTACAATTTGTTTCAGCTTACTGTTTATTATGTTGTTGATGCGTATTATTTCAGTCAACTGCAGTTATATTGTCTTACCTACTTACTTAAGTAGATGCTTTTATATAGGATGCTAGACTTTACTGTTATTATATGTATCATTTTTCAGATTTATATTTTAAATTAGCATATGTCATATGATCATCAGCATACTTAGGTTAGACTTTTTTTTTTAGTATTTTTACTTACTGTATTACATATATATGCCCTACCTTATTTAATTCACTTGAGATGTGCTTTTGCCTCAATTTTTTTTAGTTATGAATACTACATTTATAACTTATCATCATCCCCTTGTATGTTTATTTGTTCCCATGCTAGATAGATATTTCATTAGTATAGAGTAAAATGGTGGTATTAATAAATATTTAATAAATATTTTGCCTAAAATATATATAGACAATTTGTCTAATAAGATTTTTCTTTTATTGACTAGAGCCCTGGCATTGTGAAACCGACAATATCAAATCTTGTTCAGTTTGAGGAGTTAGCTCCTGAGGAAGAGCCTTATTTATAGGAAGTGCAGCGGCCTAGTGTAGAAGACCTCTAGTTGCATTTTTCTTCATTGTTAGGATGAGTGATATTATCATTTTTAGTCTCTTAAACTTTAATTAAAATATTGTAATAATATGGATTCTGTGACTGTGTTTACTTTCTGCCCTTTATTATTTGCTGAGCTATATTAATATTTCTTACTTAATGTATGGTGAATAAATGTAATCTTTACTTCATATCACTTCTGCACTCTGTATATATATTAGACTTAGTGACTGATCCTTATATTCATTTTGTGCACGTCCTTCCCTTATTAGTGAATTGTGGATCTCACATAATCTAATGATAAGTGAAGGATTTGCCAGAGTGACACTCCACTCCTTAATCTAATGATTGTGAACTTAAGGAGCGGGGTGCCACAGTTACCCAGTTCTTCTACGGTGTTTCTCTTATTGTGAAATGACGTTCAATCCTTGAATCTTGATATTCCATTATAAAAGAATCAAATGTAAACCCTCCGCCATTATCTGATTGGATCATCTTGATTCTCTTGCCCGTTTAATTATCCACCATCTTTTTTCAGTTTATGAAAATCTATCGTACATTTGATTTACTCTTTAAAGTGTACACCTATATAAATCTGGAGTAATCATCTATAAAAAAAATAAAATACCTTCGACCACCGAATGATGCAGTCATCGTCAGTCCCCAAACATCTGTGCATATATTCAAATATATCTTTGGTGTTGTGGAGGCCAACACCAAAGAGCTTGTGTGTTTTTTTTCCAAAGATACAATGCTCACAAAATTATAATTTGCAAAAATTTATACCTTTAATGAATCCATCCCTCTCCAATACTCTTAGTGAAGGTTCCTCTGTATGTGCTAACATCATATGCCGCAATATCATGGCACCTTCAGAGTCCTCAGCCATAACTACTGAACTTGTCACTGTACTTCCTTGCAGGTATTAGAGGTTTTGTTGCATGACTCCTCTTAGATAAGTCATAGTACCCTTGCTCATCTTCACGACCCCTATCTCAATCACCACTTCAAAGACCTTGACTACTGTAGCACCCGCCTCTCGGGTTGCCTGCGGCTGCGGAGCGTTGTAGCGCCCGCCTCTCGGGTTGCCTGCCGCTTCGGCGCACTACAACGCCGATTTTCGTTGCGGCACGCTGCAGCGCGTTGTTGCGCCTGCCTCGAAACAGCTCCCCTTTTATAAACATATCTTTCATGTTAACACAACCTCCAATGGATGGATATCCATCCACAGCTATTGTTGCCATGCAATATGCTTTCTTTTAATGGGCCAATTTGAAGATTTTTTATTTATTTGCTCTAAACCTAATATTTGTTGGGCCAAATAGGTTTGATATTAGGACTATAAATTTAAATTTGTTTGCTTTGTATGCCAATGTATAATAATGGCATAAAAACAAAGGATTGATTTGTGGCAAGGATATAGAAACTCAACATTATTTCCTTGAACTATTGACTTGTTAAGAGTTGAAAACTCAAGAACTCAACCAATAGAAAACAACAACATAATTTTCTTATTAAATAGCTCCTATTTTGCCGTTACTAGAATATGAGCCCAAAAAAGTTAATAAAAGGGAAATAAATTTTGATTTATTGGTACATAAATATAATTACTTGAAATTGAATTGAAAGAAATAGGAGAATGCTCTTCAAAATAATTGTTTGTCAATAATTCTTAGAAGAAAAGTGTTTTCAAATAGAGAAGATAACATGTAATGATGAATAAGTAGCATCTAGGTGATTTAAAATAGCATTTCTCTCATCAATTTCTAAGCAAATTTTGAATATTAAAATATTCAAACTTCCTGTTTTTTCGCGATATTTTATCTATTATTTTTTTACAGGATAACATGAAAATCACACGTTTTGACAGGAAATACGATGACCTCGCTCCAAAGAAAAATTTTGTTATGTGAATTCCTCGTGCACACGCAAAGCAGATCGTGCTTATTTTTTATCGATGTCATACAAATAGGAGAATTATTCGTTCTTAGGTTTCAATTCGTAAATTTGATTCATTCTTAAATTTCTATTAGTAAACATTTGATTAGTTGGAAAATGCACAAAGACTATTCAAAATATCAACTTAGGGTTTCTATCCCTAAATTTTAATTTATGGTTTCTTTTTAAAAGATAAGATTTATGAAAAAATAATTAAAAAATAATTTTAGATGGGGCAATTTTGCCCTAATAGATTACTCTAAACGTCAACTCTGTAGATTATTTTATTCCTAACAAAAAAAAATGATCATGGTAAAATAATCAAAATATATTATAATTATATTACACTTTATGCAAATTACACTATAATCAAATTATTTTACGTATATTTTTCTGCATTCCAAATAACCTCAAAATGTAAGATTTTAGTATTATTTCTCTCATTGATGTAGTTTAGATAACATCAAAAATGAAATTATGCTTCAAAATCTCACCAAATCATTATAATACATTTGTAAAAAGGTTAGATGAATGATTGAATCATTTATTAATTATGTATAGAATCATTTTTGTTCGTAATTTTTTATTATAAGGTAGAGATCTGTTTTTGTGGGTTGATTTGTCGATAGTTGCATGTGAATCAATGAGATCAACGTACCTAACAATTATTATTATTATTAGAGATTAAGAGTACATTATTATTATTATTATATATGAAAAAATTTAATTTTTTCTATATATTTTTTAGTAGAAAAATACTATGCTTATACAAGAATATATACAAAGTATTTATGACTAATAAATTTTTTTTTTTTTTAATTTTTACATATAGGCCAACAAAAAACTAAATTTAACTACTAATCTACTTACACATTAGATTGACATATTATCTATATATTTTAGTGTATATTAATTTATAAGTATAGCAATACTTTTTTTTTTTTTTTTTTTTTTTTTTTTTTTTTTTTTTTTTTTGAGTACTCATATGCTTCAAAGAATGGATATTGTAAAGCTAATAAATAATTCTTTTAAGCCAGTATTCCGCAGAAAGCATACATATATAATTTTTTTTCCCGCTTGCTGGAGAGAGAAGCTCCAACTCAACGATTTAGGGTTCCTTGATTTGGCCTTTGGCCGGCTCGTTGGAGCTCCTCCATTCGGCGGCTCCCACCATCCTCGCTTTTGCTGGTTTCTGGTTCCTTTAATATCACCCTTTGTTTACCTGTTGTTCTTTATTTTGTACCGTAGGCTATTCTAGGGATCGGTTTTTCCCTCAGAAGGCGCACCCGACTATCCCAGCTTATCCTACGGCCTCCTGTTGCATTCCATTTTGTGTTTTCGTTGCTGCTTATTTTTTCTTCAGTTTTACTTTTTATTGCAATTTCTTGTTTGCTACAATGGTCTCCTATGGCTGAGGTTCCTACCAATAGGTTCTTTCGTGTTAAAGCTATTTATTGTTTCAAAGGTGGCAATGCCCTCTTCTTTACCGAAGCTGAAATTGTTCAACTGGTTGCACCACACGATCTCACCCTTATCGACAAATTCTCCTGCACTAATCATAACTTTAGTCTAGTTCATAGTGTAACACTCCATCCCGTCGCTACGTGCAACAGAATATCATTAGTGGCAGAACGGTCGTTAACTGAAATATAAGAGTCGCCTTCTATTTAATGCTCTGGGTTGAGCATTACCAATTAACCTGAACCATTAACTACATGAGATAACTAAGAGAAGTGCTGGGTACTTCACTATTAATCAAGTTAAGTTTTTCATTAACCGGATTAACAATGCAAGTATACTAACTGATGATCACAATACAATGTATGTAGTATAGTATAATATAGAGAACGGAGTGCAGAAGCTAAAGGCATCATCCATACATTCATTTATGCAGAACAATAAGTAAAGACATTCATCTCAGAAATGTAAACAAAAAATACATGCGAATATGATTTTATTATTACAAACTTTAATAAAAATGCAAAGAGTAAACTATCATCTCACTAAAACAAGAAAACTCTAAGGATGAAAAATGTCACAGCTACTCAGCAGCATCATGCTTCACGTCCTCTTGAGTCTCCTTCAGCTCCACGAGCAAAGACTCCACTAAGCAAACTAAATCTGACATTGCCAGTTTTGCAATGCCAAAAAAGTGAAAATCTTACTTAGACAATGAGTCTAAGTACATTTTAAGCTCACTAAAATGCATTCATTAGGTTATAGGGATATTTAATTTAAAGCAATAAATAAATAGTAAAGCAATCTAAAATAGTAAGTAAACTACTACAAATACTGAACATACAGAAGACAAGTATCTAAAACTGTTGAAAACACTAAAATCTGATGCATTAAAATTGAAAGCTATAATATGTAATATGGACTCTAAGCATATATGCAAATCTGAATTGCTTATGTTACAGAATATGATCGAATTATACTTCAACAGCACCCAACTAAAATGTGCCTAATGGTACCTGAACAAAACAAGTGTTCCCAACGCACATATACAAATGAGCCAACGCTACCATATACATGTATATACATATATGTGCATAAAGAACCATAACAAGTGAGCCCAACGCTCAAATATATATATATATATATATATATATATATATATATACAAATATGTGTGTGTGTGTGAGTGTGCGTGTGCGTGTGTGCGCGTGTGCGTGTGTGTGAGTGTGTACCCATGGCGCCTAATCAAATCGAGCCCAATGCTCCCTTATATATAGGTGCACATGGTACTAAACAAGTGAGCCCAACTCTCCTGATAAGAAATGAGCCCAATGCTTCCAAATATATATACGTGCATATGTAATCCTTACGCTTCTGAAACAAGTGAGCCAACGCTCCCGAATATAATATATATATATATATATATATATATATATATATATATATATATATATATATATATATATATATATATATATATATATATATATATATAATTGATATATCGTAAGAAATTTGCTATCTCGTTTTAGGGTTTGGAGGCGTCTCTGAGGGCGATCGCCGGGCGGCTCTTCTACTTTCCGTCGGCTTTGCCGACGGACTAGATCGGCCGGTTAGGGTTGTCTTTCGGGAGTAGTTTCCCCCTATCCTGGTGCCTTCCTCCTTTTTTTTTGTCTTTGTCTCCGTTTTTCTTAGTTTCTTTCTTCGATGACGTTTTATGGCTGATTCCCCCATCGCTCATTCCTTTCATGAGCTGTTGGAAGGTCCTCCTTTCAACACATTACTGGTTAAACCTATCTCTTCCCTTAAAGGTAACCCAGCAATTTTTTTTTTCTGAAGCTGAAATTGATTTTCTGGCGGCCCCTTTTGAGCTTACTTTGGTCGGTAAGTTCTCACGTACGAAGCCTAGTTTTGCCCTTGTGCAGAGCTTCATCAATCGTTTGAAGCTGTTGGCCCCGGTCTCTATTCGTTCTTTCGACGCTTTCCGTATCTTCCTTAAATTTTCGTCAGACTTAGATTATGCTAGATGTTTCTCAAAGGTATGACATAAACGGTCACACAATGAAATTGTTTAAGTGCAGTCCTCATATTGACATTAATTTTGATGTTGCGGTTGCTCCGGTGTGCTTCAACTTCTCTGGTTTGCGTTTGCAATATACATCTAAAGAGGTTCTTTTTAACATTGCTAAAGCTTTTGGGAAGCCTTTGCATTTAGACAGGAATATAGCTCTACATCGAAATTTTGCGGCTCCTCGTATCTTAGTAGAAATTAATCTTGAATCTCCTCCCCTTGACAAAATCTGGCTTGGGTCTGAATCAAAAGGTTATTTCCAAAAAGTGTCGTTTGAAAACTTACCATCTTATTGTGCACATTGTAATACTTCTGGTCATATGGCCTCGGTTTTCCCTCATTTATGTAGTACTCCCTTTGCCGCTTCTAAAATAGGAGTGTGCTTGTAACTCCATCCGATACTTCTACTGCTGACATTGCTGTTGTCAGAATCGATGACAATGTAGAGAGAACCCGAGAAGATTCTAATGCTATTTTCCCAATTGATGAAATTGAAAATGCTGATAATCCCCAAGCCGAATGCAATCAGGTTATTCCCAGTCCTATTATTTTGAATATTGCGGCTGATGACAACAATGCTGAGGTAAGTCTAGCTGTTTCTCATCCTTTTACTATGATTAAGACTGGTATACATGTGAATACTAATCATGCTGAGATTCTTTCTACTATTTCTGAAAATATAGAGGCTGTGGAGGTTAATGCTCTGAGTAATGCCTCAATTGTTGTGCCTAATGATGTTTTGATAGTAAATAATACTATGGAGATATCAAATAATATTTTATCTTACCATGCCGAGGTCCTCAATGCAAATGAATACAAAGGTCATGCTCTCAATCATTTGTCTTCATCTTTCGACTTTATTTTCACCTTAATTGATTGTGGCATAGATGACTTTAATTACACGAGGGTTGCTTTCACTTGGTCCAACAGTAGGAATTTTGCTCTCCTAGATAGATTTCTAATGAATAGCGAGTGGTGCAACCACTTTCGCGAAATTAAAAACTACTCTCAAAATTCTGCCAATTCGGATCACAAGCCAATCTTTCTTTGTGTTAGAAATCCCCCTACTACAATTAACAAATTTTTTAGATTTCAAACATTTTGGCTGAACATCCCGACTTAATTAGAGGTGGTTCGTTCCTCTTGGACAGCTAACTGTAGTTCTTTTGGTCTTCCTAGACTAGTAGACAAGTTTAAACGTCTCTGCAAAGATTTAAACTCTTGGAATCATAATGTGGTTGGCAACATTTTTACTAAAGCTTCCTCCCTTGAAAACCTGGTTAACAACTTAGAAAATATCTTTGAATTGCAACCCTCAATTGAGAATAAATCAATTTCTCTAAAGCTAGAGCGGAGCTTATTCAATGTCATAACAATATTGAAAGCTATTGGAAACAAAAATATAGCATTCGTTGGAAACTTCAAGGAGAGAAAAATACCAAATTTTATCACAGTTGGGTTAATAAATATCTCACCAAGAGTAAAATTCACTCAATCACCAACCCGGAGGGTTTGACTTTTTCAAAAATGGAAGACATTCAAGACTCAACCATTAATTACTTTTCAAACATCCTACCAAAGAGAGTCCTCAATCCAACTCCTTGACCTTAGCCACCCTTGAATCCAGTATCTCACAATATGATAACCAATCTCTTAATGCCATGCCCTCAAATGAAGAAATTTGGTTGGTTATTAAAAATCTTAACCAAAACTCTTGCCCTGGTCCAGATGGCTTTCCAATGAATTTTTTATTAAATCTTGGGACATAGTCGGAGAAGACATTTGCAATGGGATAAAAGAATTTTTTTTGTAATGTGCTGCTTCCAAAATTCTTCACACATTCCACCATCACCTTAATCCTTAAAGTCACTGCACCAATTTGGTGGAACCAATTCAGACCAATTAACCTATGTTCCACACTAAACAAAATTATATCAAAGCTTATTACAAATCATTTAAAAGAGTTGCTTCCAAATCTAATTGAAAAAAGTCAAAGTGGCTTTATCACTGGAAGGCAAATTCAAGACAACATCATAGCCACACAAGAATTATTTCATTGCATCAACAAAAAAAGTAGATGACATAACCTTATTATCAAATTAGATATTGAAAAAGCTTTTGACAAACTTGAATGGGTCTATCTCTTAAAAATGCTTCAAGCCTATGGTTTCAATTCTTCTTTCATCACCAAAATTAAAAATCTGATCTCAAATGTTTGGTTCTCTATTTTAGCTAATGGTGCTCCTGTCGGCTTTTTCAATTTTACTAGAGGCCTTAGACAAGGTGACCCTTTATCCCCCATATTATTTAATCTTGCTATCAATTATTGGTCCATAAATCTTAATAAAGCTTTTAGTTTGGACAGCAACCTTCAATTCAAAGTTGGGAAAAATCTTTTCATCTCTCATTTGGCTTATGTTGATGATCTTATCATCTTCGCTAATGCTGACAAAAGAAATATCTCAAAGATTAAGTCTTTATTGAACACTCTTGAGTTGGACTAGGGGCTTAAAATCAACTGCTCTAAATCTAACTTTTTTTATTAATAGCAAAGCCACCTCCAATCTCAAAGAGTTTACTTTTCTAAAATGGGGTTTAAAGAGGGAAAATATCCTTGCAAATATCTGGGCATCCCTATTTTTAAAGGTCTGAATAAAAATATTTTCTATCATAATCTAATTGACAATATCCTTAAAAGAATTAAGAGTTGGGAAAACAAATACCTTTCTCAAGGGGGAATGCTTACCTTAATTAAATACATCCTTAATACAATTCCTCCCTTCTGGTTTGAGGTCCCATCTCCTCCCAAATGGATCATATCAAAAATAAATATCATATTTAACAAATTTCTTTGGGTTAGCAAGAAGGGCTCCAAACTAATTTGGTCCAAATGGGAAAATCTCACTTTCCCTACTCAAGAAGGTGGTCTTGGTATAAGGAACCTTGAAGACATTCATAAGGCGTACTCTGCCAAACTGTGGTGGAATTTTAGAACCAAAAATAACATTTGGGTGGATGTCCTTAAAGCTAAATACTGCTCCACCACTCATCCAGCTCTTGTCATAAAGAAGATCACAGACTCTTTAACCTGGAAAAGAATATTGGACTCTAGAGATCTTGTGGAAAATTTAATCGAATGGAACACTTTGGACGCTTCTTCCTCTTTCTGGTGTGACTCTTGGAGTGATCTTGGTCCCCTTCATCTAATCTATCCCCCAAAAATTCCCAAGATCACTATAGGGGATTTTTTAAACGGTGATAACTTATGGAATAGTAAACTTATAACCTCTATCACTGATCCCAGCCTTCACAATTTTATTTTAAATTCCAATCCAATGTTGGTGGACGAAAAACACGCTACCGCTGAATTTATCCTCAAAGATAAATTTAATCTTCATATAGCTTGGAACATTCACCGAAAACACAAGATTATTAATTTTAAGCCTTAGTTTTGGCATAACAACATCCCGACCCTCTTAAGCTTATTTATCTGGAGACTCCATCTTCGCTACATAAGTGTGGATGAAACCCTTATCCTTAGGGGCTTCCATCTTCCTTCAAAATGTCATTGTTGCAATTTATCTAATGTGTGCTCGGAAAGCATAAATCATGTGTTTTTCAACAGCGACTTTGCTCTTTCCTTGTGGCACAATTTCAAAAATATTAATATTAATTGGCAGCTGATCTCGGATCTTCCTTCCCTAATTGCCTGTTGGAATGTTGGTCACTCTAATTTGAAGAAGCTACCTCTTGTGAATTTAATTGATGCCTATATTATTTGGAACATTTGGTCTGCTCGCAATCTCAAAAAGCACCAAGCAGTTGATCTGAATCTTCATAAATACAAAAATATGATTATTAATGTAACAACCCAAAGTTATTACCCAGCTTAATTTGAGTCTAATCAATCCTCAATTATTATTATATTTATTTCATCTAGTTTATAGAACCAAATTCTGAAGGTTTGAAGTTATTCAGAGCTAAATCCAATATTTTGGATTATTTTAATATTGAATTAATTAAAAAATTGAGGTATTTATTTTGACCTCAAAATCGAAATCCGACTTCGCCGTTGCGATCGTCACCCCCAAATTAGCTAGGGGTGATGTTTTGTATGCATTTGGAAGTCGTCGGATTTTCACGAATATTTTAATATAATTAAATGCATCGAAAAATATAATAATTAAATAGTCGTCAGTATCAAATTTCGACTTCACCGTTGGATTCCTCACCCCCAAATTAGCTAGGGGTGAATTTTTGAAAATTTTCGGTGCACATTTCATAAATCTGAATTTTTAAATAAATAAGCAATCTTTGGATCCCCTATTTACAATTTCCCCATTTATTTTATTTTCCATTTCGGCTGGCCATCACCTTAGCCGGCGCCTCAATATCTTTGGGCTGCCAAATGATGGCATCTCCCCTTAGGCCAATGATGGCCTAGCCCCCTATCACCTCTCACTCCCTTCATTTAAGAAGGAGCTCAAGCTCCTTCTTCATCTCCTTTGCAAAGAGCTAAAACTTTCTCCACTCCCCATTGCTGCATTTGTGTTGAAGGAGAAGTCTCCACTCCAAGGCCTTAAAGTAAGCAAAGCACCCTCTTCCTCTTCTTCATTCTTCTCTCGTAAGGACAAAGGTACCCCTTTACCATCTCTTTTGTCTTCTTCATATAGCTACAATGCTTGAATACATCTCTAGATATCCATGTTTAAGTATGGAAGCCATTAAGGCTCTAGAAAGCATCATAGAAAAATGCTCTATTTTTCTTGTATTCTATACACCCTGTCACACATCTATATTTTTAGTATAGTTAGGATGTTTCGTTCATGCCAATTTGGTGTCGATGGAAAGGTATCAAAAATACCTTTCCATTGATATATGGCACCGCTCATGGAACTCTCTGGATTGAAAGTATTTGAGCTCGAAAAATTCACATTGCAGTTTTCATCTTGGCGAAATCACCATCTGCCGCTCCAGCGCGCTGCAGCGGATTTCGGCAAAACTTAGGGAAAACATTAATAAAATTAGTAGAACAGTATTTCGCAAAGTGAACCGCTACAGCGCGCTGTAGCGCACTGCAGCGGTTTGCAGCGGTATTTCATGAAAACTTAGGAAAACGGCCAATAAATCTAATTGAACAGTGATTTGCAAAATGGGTCGCTACAGCGCGCGATAGCAGACTATAGCAGAAATTTCAAAACTTAGGAAATGTTGAAAATAAATTAATTAAACAGTAGATTTGCGAAATGAACCGCTACAGTGCGCGGTCGCGCGCTGCAGCAGTAGTTTCACGGAAATCATAAAATCATTTAAATGAAAGTGTTTGACAGTGATTTTGCAAATCGAACCGCTGCAGCACGCTATGGCGCGCTGCAGCGGGTTGCAGCGAGCCATAGCGCAATGGCGCTACTGCATGATGCCGCGCAAAAAGCGCTACAGCGCGCTGCCGCGCGAAAAGCACTGCAGCGCCCAAACTTGCAAAATTTCTAGAATTTCAAGAAAACTGCCCAGATTTTTGTAAAACTATCCAGTTTTAACTGAAATGGCCAAAACCTTACTGTTTTGGTAATTTTAGCTAAAATTAAACATTGCATAAAATTTTATGTTGAAAGCAAATTTAAAACTTTGCCATTCCAAATGTGCTCAATAATCTACTATGTACTATAAATGTATGTCATGCAAATGCTAAGTAATAGGATCCTTAAAAGTATGTATCAAATAGGTAAACCTTAATAACCTAAATGGCATGAAACTTAAATCTTTTAGACCCTCAAGTAGGGGCAAAATGGTCATTTTGCCCAAAACTTAGATTAAGTGCCCTTAACCTCTAATCTGTGTTTCAAATCACTCAAACTAGTATTAGAACTATATTAGAATCATTTAAGTAAAAAAATCAGCCATTATGTCAACTTAGTAAAATTCCCCAAAATTCTCTAAGTCTTTTCTTTAGGATCTTTCACCTCACATTAGGACTACTCCTAAGACTAAGACTAGCTCATATGTTAGATTTCATTCATTATATAAGTGGGTTATTCAATGAATGAATCTTTAGTTTTATTAGTTTCTAGAAATTTTATAACTTATTTTGATTATTTTTGTCTTTTAACCCTAAATTTAGGATAAGGAGATTCATTCTATTAAGTTTGATTTGTTTAATAGGATCTACCTTAATCAATAGATCACTTTTAGACTGAAACCTAGATCTTATGTCTTAATCTTTTTGGATTATGTGATTAAGCCCAATCTCGTAGTGTTTAATCCATAGACTATAGTATAGTAGATCTTGATCAGATCTTAGATAGGACGTTTAAATTCATAAAACTAGGACATATGATTTATTTATTAAACTTGTAGTCATGTTTGATTGAATTAGATTAGAACCTGATCAGTTCTAATACTTTTAACTTATAAGGCCGTGCTTCTAAGTTACACTCAATAGTAAGAATTAGAGATCCTGAACTTGTGTAACTTAGAATAGTTAGAGTGGTTTAATTAGACAACAACAGTGTCACCATGTATAGAAGAGTCCTTTGCTTACTTGATTGATTTTGTTGCTACGCATTTCATGTATTTTGTGCTTAAATTCCTTATTCATATCATATAAGAGAACTTTGTGCATAAAATAAAAACTTAGAATAATTAGGATAATAGTTGCCTTTGGGTTCAATATATTTAGTAGATTAGGGTGCACATATACCTTAATGGACAGGGGTAAGGAGTAATAAGGATGCTTAACATTACTCATTGAGGAGTGTGTGTTAAGCTTGGAACCCATATAATCTTGCAGACGTGCTTGACTCCTCAACTGTTTCTGGATGTGTCCACAGAAACAAAGTAAAATAACTAAAAGATTCTGTATTTGTATTTACTGCCTCCTCAGTTCTGCTGCTGGATTCTATCTGTCATAACCTAGAAAGGCTATGGGAATTTTTGTCTGTTTAAGCCCAGAAAGGCTTTGGGGATTTCATCGGCCCGATGACCATCTTTCTGATATGGTAGTCTTTACGTATCTGTTTCAGTTTTTAGCTTACTGTGTACTGTGTTCTGATGTATATTTCAGTCAGCTATTTTCCTTTACTTACCTGCTTACTTGTACGTATTTATAGGATGCTATACTTTACTGCTTACTATATATATCATGTTCAGATTTCTGTCATTTAATTAGTATATGCCATATAATCATCAGCATATTTAGGATTAGACTTTACTTTCAGTACTTTTACTTATCGTAATATACATGTACATACCCATTTCTTGCTTAGTTGTTGAGGTGTGCTTTTGCCTCATTTACTGTTTAGTTATAAATGTTATATTTATAACTTATCCTGTCCTTTGTACGCTTACTACTCCTACTGCTTAGTATTTTTGTTGTACTTAAGTATAAAAATGGTGACATTAATAACTCATGTAAAATATTTAGTCTAAAATGTATTTAGACAATTATTTAACAAGATTTTCTTTTATTGGCTGGGGCCCTAGAATTATGAAATCGATAATATCAAATTCAGATAGGTTTGAGGAGCTAGGTGTTTACTTAGAGGAGGAGATTCAACCAGAAGAGCCGGATATTGCTTAGTTTCTTTTAGCCGCTTATGAGGATGAGTGATTTACCTTTCAGTCTTTTAAACTATTTAAATGTTGTAATAATACATGTACTGTTATTGTGATTTACTTTATGCACCTTATTATTTTTTGAGCTATCTTATTGCTATTTCTTATGTGATGCATGATGAATGGATATACTATTTATTTTATTTAGCTTTCGCACTCTGTAAGTATGTTAGATTTAGTGACTGCTCCCCTCAGATGTTCTGTGCACGTCCTCCTCTTATTAGTGGATTAGTGGATCTACCTAATCTAATGATAAGTGAGGGATTTGCACAAGTGACCCTCCGCTCCTTAGCTTAATGATTGTGAGATTAGGGAGCGGGGTGCCACAATTAATGATATCAATTTAATCCTCAAAATTTTCCTGAAGAAATTTATCAGTTAGACAAATATTAATAAAGCTGCCTTTGCTGACATCTTTAATGATAGAGATCCTTAAAATTTTGTTGCTGAAGGGTTGGTTTCATCTTTATTGGTTCTCATGTTTTATATGGCTGATTGTCCTGTTTGTTATGTATTCAGATCTTTTTAACTGGAAGGTTTGGCATGTCCTTGAATATTTGTCTAAGCATGGTAGGGTTATTTTTATGCTTATGGGCTTTTTATTTGAGCCCCCCGGTTTTCATGTTAACTTTACGTGTGCTCAAGTCTTTTCGGCCAAAAGGCAGTAAGGATAGGAATTGGATATTATGTCCGTTGGATGGTATTGCATGTATGCTGCGTTTTGATTCCTTTATTTATAAGAATAGGTTGGCGGGGCTTAAGCTGAATGTTTTATCTTTATTAGTTCCCCGTCTTGCTTTATTTAAAAGTTCTTGCAATAGTCCCTCGGACATATTATTTTTCCGGTGGCCCATGTATTACTATGAGCTTCTTCCTATTAAGGCTGTTATTTGGAAAAGTTATGCGTTTGGTGGACATGATTGCAAGTTCCACGAGTTTGCTGTTATCTTAACTCTGCATTCGGGTGTGTTTTATTGAATGTATATGCAGGTGGTGTTTGTGCATACTGATTTAACTATGTTATCGCCTGTTCTTACAATCCTTAATAATGCTTGCAGGAGTTCCTTGGACATTTTGATTTTCCAATGGCTCATGTTCTTAGAAGCTATTATTTATTTATATGAGCTTTCCTTTTGGGACATTCTTAGTATTTATTGGATTTTCGGGGCTACGCAAGTTGTTTATTTGGGTTGAAAAGTATTGCGTTTTGGCCAGCATTTTTTTTGTTGGGTTGCGTAGATACCTCTCTTACATTTGTTTTTATGGCAATTTGTTTATTTGGAATTACATTAAACTGAATTGGGTAGCTAGTTTTTTTCTTGGCTGCATGTTGTTTGAGAGGGCGGCCGACATTTACCTAAAATTCTGCTTAATTCCCAGTGCCCCTGCTTTTAATCTTAGTCCGATCCGGACTGAGGAGCGTCATCTTGGCATATTTTGCAAGCATTTAACTGGGCAGCTTGTCATCCTTGCATACATTTTTTTGTTGTTACCTTTTTGTGTGCAGCCGGAACGTTCCTCCTTCCAGAATTATCATCTTTTGTTCTGGTGGCCCTATCACTCTTTCCTTGCGTGGATCCAAGGTATGATCCCTTATAAGATTGGCCAAATTAGTTGCGTGCTCTTCTTGCAGGTTATTCGCTTTGAGAAGTCCAAGGTTCTGGTGGACTTACCATTCTTTCCTTATGTGGCTATGTTTGTTTTTGACATTTCAAGTCTGTTCTGCTTAGTGTATTTTCTGTAGCGCCCCGCCCCGTCGCCGCACGTAAGAGAATTAAGTACAATCATATCGGTGGCGGAGCAGTGTGCCACTCGGGGAGGAATATCCCGTCTCCCCGAAATAGCTGAAAACCACCAAACCCATCTGAAGGGCTGCTGACTCAACCTCAAGAAGGGTTGAAAACTAATGCTATAGCGCGTCACAGTGGTTCACTTTGCAAAATCACTGTTCAATTAATTTATTTTCACATTTTCTAAAGTTCCAAAAATATTTCCGTTGTAGCGGTCTATTTTGTGAGCTTACTGTTCAATTACTCTATATTATGTTTGTACAAGTTTTCGCCGAAATGCCGCTGCAGCCTACTGTAGGGCGCTGCAGCGGCCTAGCTCTGCAACTTCAGGGAGCTGCAGCACGCTGCAGCGCCAGACGACATTTTCGCCCGGACAAAAACTTAAGGCCTATTTTCGAGCTCAAATGCTCCCAAACTAAAGCATTCTATGAGCAGTGCTATATATCAATGGAAAGGTCTTTCCGATACCTTCCCATTAACACTAAAATCGGCACAAACGGAGCATCCTAGCTATGCTAAAAATGTAGATGAATGATAGGGTGTGCTGAGTAAATGAAAAATAAAGCATCACATTTTATATCTTGGAGAGTTGTAATGGCTTGCATACTTAAACATGGCTATCTAGAGATGCAATAAACATAATAGCAAGATGAACTAGACAAAGAGAGGAGTAAAGGGTACCTTTAGTCCTTGAAAGGGGAGGGAGAGAACTTTGTCTTCTTCAAAAGCTTTGGAAGGTAGAGAGCTGAACCTCTTCTTCTTCAGCACTAGAGCATTAATGGTGGAAGGAAGTGACGAAATTTTTCAGCAAGCCAAAAGAGGAAGGCTGAGCTCCTCTTTCAAGAGGAGAAAGAATGATGAGCCTAGGGAATAGGCCATCATGAGGCCTAGGGAGAGGGTGAAGGAGGGAGGAGGAGAGGCCATTAAAAGTTCAGCCCAAGGGGCATGGGGCACCGGCTGAGGTGATGGCCAACTGAAAATGGAAATTAGAATAATAGAGAAATTGCAATTTGGGGACTGCATATTTACCTATTTATTTTCCTTAATTATTTGAAAATTCATATTTTTGAAACGTACTCCGAAAATTCCCAAAAGTTCACCCTTAGTTAATTTGGGGGTGAGGAATTCAACGATGAAGTCGGAATTCGATTCTGATGACTATTTAATTATGCTAAATTTCGGGATATTAAATTATATTAAAATATTGACGATCGCAACGGCTTCCAAACGCGTCCAAAACATCACCCATAGCTAATTTGGGGGTGACGATCACAACGGCGAAGTTGGATTTCGATTTCGAGGTCAAAATAAATACCTCAATTTTCTAATTAATTAAATATTAAAATAATCCAAAATATTGGATTTAGCTCTGAATTGCTCCAAACCTTCAGGGTTTGGTTCTAATGTCTAGATGAACTTAATGGAATGATGATTACGATACGATTATGATAAAATCAAGCTGGGTAACAATCTTGGGTTGTTACATTTTCACTTTTGGATGGACCTTTTAGGATACTCCCTGGGTCTATCTTTTTTGGGGTTGGCTTTTGGATTTTTAGTTCTAGGATTTGTTTTTAACCACCCAACCCTTTCATGTAATCTCATTTTTCTATCAATAAAATTTTCAGGTTTCGGTTATATATATATATATATATATATATATATATATATATATATATATATATATATAAATTGTGCCCCACAAAAAAAAAAAAATAAATAAATTGTGTGCCATGCACCGATAACAAAAATAGAGGGTTGTTCGAACTTGGCACCGGATCAATCATAGTATGCTCATGCATGATATGACATTCAAAGACATGCATATATCTTATGACTGAAATCATCAAATATGTACTAAAATGCTATATGAAACTGAAAGCATGATAAAACTAAAATCATCAAAAGCACCAAAATAATATCCATTTTGTTATTTACTTAACTTGAATATAGATTTTCTTGATGCTAAGACATCAATAAGCCTTAGCTTAAACATCAAGCTAATAGATCTGATCAATTACTTAATAACCATAATTATCTCTCTTACAGCTTAACAGACTCATCTTAACAATACTGAACTAACTGGATTAATCGACCAATCTCATCAATTTAATAATTAATCTTAATGAATCATTCAGCTATACAAGCTCAACATCTTAAGCTTGCATCTGATCAAATTTATTAAAAATCAAATCTAAATTAAGTTCTTATTAATCTACTTTTAGAACTACCTTAAAGTTTTAAGGGTTAACTATTAAATCAGACTTAGGTTCTAATCCACAAATTAGGATTCTAAACCAAACAAAGGAGCTAAGATTTAAGGATACTATAAGGGTTTAAGGATTCTAAATATAGAATCCAAATATTAAACTTAAGGTTTAAGGTTAAGCCTTCACCATTCTACATTATAGGCTATGGTTAGAGAATTATGTAGAATTACATACTAAGCATGGGGTATGTTTAAAGATTCATAAGGATTCTATAAATTAAGTGACATTCATCACTTAATGAGGATTATCCAAAAGGAAAGGAATTTACCATCCAATAAAATGGATAAGGAAGCAAGGGTTAACTTATTAAATCACCATAAGTGACCTAACAAAAACTAAAAATTCCAAAAGATAACTATCAATTCTAATACAAAGGATTAGAATCTTAAAGCTTACAACCTAAAGGATGGTTTGACATCAAAGTGCAAGGGTTCTTTGAATTAAAATGGGTTCTATGTTAAGAAGCTAACTAAAGCACCATTATTAGACCAAGTCTAATAATAAGGCCAAGGGTTTACTACTATGTGTTACTCATGAGCTTACACTTATATCTTAGATCCATCTAACCAAACTATAACCTCACCCTAAAGATGATTAATGTGAACTAATTTTAGGATTAGTCCACTCTAAGGCTTCCACCATTAAAGAGATATCCATCTCTTACTAAGGATTAAGACTAAAGCAAAGAGGATAAATATCTAATTTGGATACTTAGCCTCAAAGGGAAAGAGAAGGCTAAAGCATCAAGTCATATAATGTGACTTTATACCCTTAAGTTCTAAGGGATTACTCTCAAGTCAAGGCAAAGGATTCACTTATCCAATGGATAAGATGCTAGAAAGCCTAAGAAATGACTAAGGCTACAACTATAAGTCATAACTATGACTTAAAAATTTATGATCATAAGGTGGATATCAAAGCATCTAATGGAAAGTGAAGCAACTCATCCTACTTGGACGAGACACTCTGTGGCGCCCCGCCCCCTAATCCACGAGATTAGGTCAAGGGGAGGTGTGCCACTCTGGCAAATCCCTTACTTATCATTGAATTAGATATAATTTACAATCCACTAATAAGAGAAGGATGTGCCCAGAATATATGCAACAGGATCAATTACTAAGTAAATAGAAACATAGAGTGCGAAAGTAAGGGAAAGGTAAATCATACATCTAACTCACCACAGTACAAGTAAAAAGCAAAAAGCATACAACTCAGAATAATAAGTACAATAAGAAAATACAGTCACGGGTACCTGTATTATTATAAAATCTTAAATAAGTTTTAAAGAAATAAAAATGCATCTCTCATCCTCTCGAATAAATAAGATAATGATCTATATGGCTTCAGCTCCACCCTACTTCTCTTCCTCTAAGAAAGGCTCCTCTTCAGGCACAAGCTCCTCAATGCGATCAGATTCTGACATTATCGATTTCACAATGCTAGGGCCCCAACCAAGAAAAGAAAATATTGTTAAACATATCGTCTAAGTACATATTAGGCTGATGATTTATCATGAATTTATTAATGTCACCATTTACTTAAACTATACAAAATAAACTAGCATAGGAGCGCCAAGCATATAAAAAGCGGTGATGAGTTATAAATAAAAGTATTTATAAATAAGCAACAATGAGAAAAAAAAAACATACCTCAATAACAAGCTAAAATAAGGCTAGACATACATATCTAAATATAATAAGAAAAGTACTGAAAGAAAAGGACTAATCCTAAATATGATGTTGATCATATGGATTATATAAGTCTAAAAGTAAGTAATCTGTCTGTGATAAGTATAAATAAATAGTAAGGAAATCTAGCATCACATAAGTAAGTAAGCAGGTAAAGTAAAGCTGATTGAAGTAAAATGTAATAATAAAATAGTAAACATGTATGTACAGACTGCCATATCAAAAAGATTGGCCAATCGGGCCATAGTAAATTTCCATAGCCTTTCACGGCTAGGGCAAAATAGAACAGAACAGGTAGGACTGAGGAGGCAGAAAATACAAATGCAATGAATTTTAGTTATTTTACTTTGCTCCTATGGACACATCTAGAAGTAGCTGATAAGTCAAGTACGTCTGCAAGACTATTTAGGTTCCAACTTAACTGTGGCACCCCGCCCCCTGATCCACAAGATTAAGTCAATGGGAGGTGTGCCACTCTAGTAAATCCCTCACTTATCATTGGGTTAGGTAAAATTCATAATCTACTAATAAGGGAAGGATGTGCCCAGAATATATATAACTTGATCAATCACTAAGTAAATATAAATATAGAGTGCAAAAGCAAGGAAAAGTAAGACAATACATCCAACTCACCATAATATAAGTAAGAAATAGAAATATACAACTCAGAATAATAAGTACAGTAAGAAAATATAGTCAAAGTATATGTATTATTATAGTATTTTAAATAAGTTTTAAAGAAAAAAATAAGCAATATCTCATCCTCACAATAAAGTAGTGAAAGATCTAAATGGCTTCAGCTCCACCCTGTTGCTCCTCAAGAAAAGGCTCCATTTCAGGCACAAGCTCCTCAAAGCGATTTAATTCTGATAATGTCAGTTTCATAATGCTAGGGCCCCAGCCAAGAAAAGAAAATTCTTATTATACATATTGTCTAAGTACATTTTAAGTTAATATATTATTTCATGAAAATTGTTAATATCATCATTTACTTAGACTATATGAAAACATACTAGCACAAGAGCAGTAAGCATAAAAATAGAAGTGGTAAGTTATAAATAATAATATTTAAAACTAAACAACAATGAGGCAAAAGACATACCTCAATAATAAGCTACAATAATGCTTGGCATGCATATGTAAATGCAATAAGAAGGTACTTAAAGTAAAAACTAATCCTAAATATATTGATGATCATAAAACATATGCATGTTAAAATAAACAATATGACTATGATATGTATAGTAAGCAGTAATAGAAACTAGCATCTATAAGTAAGTGAGCAGGTAAAGTAAAGCTAACTGAAGTAAGATACCATAGTAAAATAGCAAATAGTAAATAATAAACATGTATATACAGACTGTCATATCAGAATTATTGGCCAATCAGGCCACAATAAATTCCCATAGCCTTTCTAGGCTAGGGCAGAACATAAATTCCCATAACCTTTCTAGGCTAAGGCAGAATAGAACAAAATAGCAGGACTAAGGAGGTAGTAAATATAAATATAATGAATTTTAATTATTTTACTTTGCTGCTGTGGACACGTCTAGAAGCAGCTGAGGAGTCAAGCACGTCTGCAAGATTATACAGGTTCCAAAGTAATAATACACTCCTCAATGAGTAATATTAAGTAATCCTTATTTCTTCTTACCCCTGTCCATTGGGGTAAATGTGCACCAGAACCTACCAAAAAAGCTAAACCCAATGCAAATATTATCCTAATTATTCTAAGTTTTTATTTCATGCAATAATGTTATTTTATATGACATGTCAAGGCAATGGCACAAAATACAAGAAATGCGAAAGTACAAATAAAATAAAGTGAGCAAAGGACTCTACTATACATGATGACATCAGTTGTTGTCTACTTAAGACATTCTAATTATTCTAAGTTACACAAGTTCAGGATCTTCAATTCCTACTATCAAGTGTGACTTGGAAGCACGACCTTATAAGTTAAAAAGCAATTAGAAATGATCATGTTCTAATTTAATTCAATCAGAACTGACTATAAGTTAAGTAATAAATTATTACATCATAATTAAATAATTTAGACATTCTGAGCTAAGATCTGATCAAAAGCGTAAAACTTAAGATCTAGGGTTTTGAATTTTAAAAATGAGCTAATAATTAAGGCAAATTTGATTAAGCAAAAATCAAGCTTATTAGGATGATTCTCCTTTTTTTTTTCTAAAATTGAAAGATAAAATAATCAAAATTAAATTATAAAAGTCTAAAAATTAATAAAACTAAGATTTCATTCATTAAATAACCCACTTTATTTAATGAATGAAATTTAACTTAGTATCTATTCTTATTCCTACGGAAAAGATCTTAAAATGAGGTGAAGATTCTTAATGAGCTCCTAAGGAAAATGTGGGGAAAATTCTAAGAGTTTATGGAATTTATTTCAATTTAACTTCATTTACTGTTTTTATTTCAGTTAGGGAGATTGAAGAAGGGTCTTAGCTAAGTAATGTGCATTATCCTTACTTATGGATTTTCAAGCCTTAATCAGTATTTTTATCAAATTACCCAACTTATGAGATTTTATGACTTAAATTGGTTCTAATTCAATTTTATTACTAATTTTTATATTTTAAGGATAATTTAGAGGTTTAAGATACTTAATGTAACAACCCAAGTTGTTATCCTAACCAATTAGGACTAATCTAAGTTCTGATTTTGAACTTAGTGCACTAATTAAGTCATTAGTAATTCACCACAAGATCTAGTTCAAATCAGAGGTCAAATGGATCAAACATCGAATTTGGAAATTTTAGGAATCCAGGAAATTGACCTAATTTTTTGACCTCAGATCAAAAATCGGAGTTCGTCATTGTACTAATTGCCCCTAAATTAACTAGGGGCGATGTTCTGGTGGAAATCGGAAGTTGTCAAAAATCTATCGAATATTTTAATAATATTTAATTAATTAGAAATAGAAATATTTAATTTGACCTTGTAATCAAAATCCGACATCGCCATTGCGCTCATCACCCCCAAATTAGTTAGGCGTGATATTTTGGACGCGTTTGGAAGTCATCAGATTTTATCGAATATTTTAATGTAATTAAATACCCCGAAAAATAGGAAAATTAAATACTCGTCAGAATTGAAATCTGACTTCGCCATTACGTTCCTCACTCCCAAATTAACTAAATAAATTTGGTGAATTTTAAAGTATTGGACGCGTTTGGTGAATTTTTGAAATTTTTCGAAGCACGTTATAAAATCTAATTTTTAAAGAAATAATTAATTAACTAAATTTAAATCAAAATTTATTAAATATCCTTTTTCTTTTCCTTTTTCCATATTCTCTGCATTGGACCACTCCTCCCACTGCAGTCAGCTCCCCTCCCTCTCCATTCGGTGCTCCCTCACCCCTACGCACGCAAGAGGTAGAGCCCCTTCTCCTCTCCATTTTCTCCCCTCACCTCTTAGCTTCCATAGCCCATGCCTTCCCTTGTTGAATTTGAGCTCTCCTTCTCCTATAAAATGGAGCTCAGCCCCTCTTCTTCCTCCATTTGGTCAACTAAACTCTTCTCCTCCTCCCAAGCTTCTCATCCTTCCTCCATTATCGTGCTTGCTTAAGGAAAGCTCTTAAGCCCAAAGGATCCTTAGAGAAATCTCTCTTTGCAAGCCAAGGTACCTCCCTTTCCCCCATTGAATAGATTCAATGAATACTTTATTTTACTCTTATACTTATTTTGCATCCTTAAAAATCTGTGATTGGAATATGGAATCCATTAGAGCTCTTTGAGATAGAAAATTTTACGGAAGAAAATCAGTTCTGTTTTCCTTCTTTCTACATACCTAAATATTTAACCTCTTTTTTATGTTGTTAAAATAATCCTTTCATGCCGAATTTGTTATCAATGGAAAGGTCTCAGATATACCTTTCCATTGGTATACGACACCACTCGTGAGGTGCCCAAAATTAGGAGTATTTTAGTTCGAAAGGAGACCCATCACGATTTTTGCACAGGCGAAATCACCATCAGGCGCTACTGCGCGCCGTAGTGCCCGAGTCTCGGATTGAATCCACTGCAGGGCACTGCCATGCGCCACAGCACGCCGCAGCGCATATAAATTTGATGAAATCAAATTAAATGTGCTACAGCACTGAAATCTGCCGTAGCGTCTAAAAGCGCTGCAGCGCGCCGTAGCGCCTGTCTCTCGACCAGAGTGCGCTACAGCGTGCTGTAGCATCCAGCTCTTGGGAACTCTGGCACCGTAGTGTACCGCAGCGCCTGAAAGTACTGCCGCGCACTAAAGCGCTGAAGCGCATCGTAGCACACCACAGCACAATGTAGCGCCTGGCTTTCGGCCATAATGCGCTACTGCGTGCCGTAGCATCCAGAAATGTTTGAAAGTGCCTAGAACTGCCCGAAATTGCCTAGATTTGTGATTTTTTGCAATCTAATGACCCTAGAACTATAATGGGGCCAAAATATATCAAATTATTAGTACAATTAAGTATTGTATAAAATTATAGGTGATTTTTTAATATGAAAAAATTAAGTTTGACCCCATTCATAAAAATAGAATCATAATATTGAAATGATCATAACTAGATCATTAAATATCAAAATTCAAAGTTCTTAGGCTCTATAGAATTCTTGGACAGTAGACAACAATAAACTAATTGAATTTTTAAACTTCACTAAGTGAAATCACCAAAATGCCCTTATAAGTTAAAATCCTTAAATTGGACCTATAGGACTTAATGCTTGTCAAAATTTGATGTACATAGTACTGTCTATCTTCATATAAGATAGTAAGGAATCATTTGGTATCAATAAAATCTAATTTAGAACCTTAATAAAAAAATAGCATTTTAGACCCTTAAGTAGAAGCAAAATGGTCATTTTGCTCAAAATTTAAGTTAAGTGCCCTTAACCTCTTAAATATTATTTAGATTATTAAAATCATTAATAAAACTAATTTAGATTCAAATTATACTCTTAAACTCATAAATTAAGTGAATTGTTGAAAATTTAATTTAAAGCTTATAAAATTTCTAAGTAAAATCCATTATCCTTCAACTTAGTTAAAATTCATCCTTAATTTTTTTAAATGAACAAAATCAACAAATGAAAGTAAACTATAATAAATTCCATCAAATCCTAAAATTTCCTAAGTCATTTCGGCGGCAGTGCGGTGCGTTGCTCGGGAAGGAATTTCCCATCTCCCTGAATAGCTCAAACTAACACTGAAAGAAAGCCACACTGAAGGGCTGTTGACTCAACCCCAAAAGAAAGTTGAGAGATAATACTTAAGATAAGAGTAGTATCCTTATCCTAAGTATTAGACAAATATATATATTGGATTTAAAATATAACATGAAGAATCCAGTATATGTATAAAATATCAACATTTCTAATATGCTGATCACATTACAGTACTAAGTATAAATAATATATAAATATAGTGCAGAAGCTAATCATACATCTAGAACATTTATCACAGAACTGAATAGGAACATTCATCTTAGAATAGAAAAATAAATGCATTCAGAATTATTACAAACTATTTACTGAAATAAAGTTTAACTACTGAACTGAAATAAACACAGAAAGAAAATGGCAAGACTGAAGGAGGGTCCACTAAGGCTCCATGAACTTCTCCTGAATCTCCTGAGAGTCCTCCTGACCTGGCTCAATATGCTGCTCAATATCTAACAAATTGTCGGATCCCAAAAGTACCGCATGTTAGATAATAAGCATAACACATCAAAACTAATATAAATAATTCTAATTATTTACATTTAACAGTAAAGTAAACAAAACTGCAGAAAGATTGTAAAAGTAACTGAATAACTAAAATTATATAAAACTTAGTAAAATAAAGCTGACTGTATATTGAATACTGAAAACTAAATAAAATAGTGTATGATCCAAAACTGAGTAAATATCATGTTAAACTGTGTTGTATGCTACTGAAATTATGCATCTGAATATTCCACAATACTGTATGTCACTGATATGTAACTAAAATATCACTAAATTGCTATGAGCCGTACGCTCTAATATCTACATACATCTTGTTGTGAAATACAGTTTACTGTGATATCTGAACATTCTGAGTTTCCCTTATTGATGTATGCAATATTCCGTAACTTATAAATCATTACTGATACTCATACATCATTCTTATGCTCATGCTCTTGCCTCTACACTACATGACTTAAAATCCAAAAAATTTAGAAATCCTTTAAAATCAGATTATGACTCAAATGTCTCTATTGTGCAGAATTCTGCTAGAAGGATTCTGACTCATAGATTCTAATTTAAATAATTAGTTTCTCTTATTTAAGGTTTATGCTTGAAATAATCAATTGGAAAAGTTGTATACACATGGTTGTATGTTCCCAAGAGGATGAGTTTAGCACTTAGTTTGCTTATAACTGCACTTATCGAGGCACACACAAGATAGGAGGCAGAACCTTGTTGTAGTTATTATTCTCCTAAACTAAGATTCTAGTTCACACTCTTAAGTTTGAAGGATTTACTCTAACAAGATTGTATTCGGCTTATCCTTCAGAAAAGCACCTGGTCATAAGTCCACATTGGAGTGACTCATCCAAACCTGAATATTACTGAAGTGACTCAGCACCATAGGTATGCATGATCATAACCAACCAATAATCCAAGCTCAACCAATTCTATTTAATAACTAAGGATTTATCAAAGCTATAAATCCTTACTATAATTGAGTGAGTCCTAGTCAAGGTTCTAAGGATGTGACCAAAAGGTCACTCAATATGGGTTACTACTATATGAGATAAATTTCATTCTAATGTCTTAGGTAAATTCTACCATAAGGTTTAAGATAAACTTCTAAGATTAAGGAGGATTCTCTAAGTTCCTACCTCAATATGTCATAATAAGTCTTTCTTACCTCAATGTATTAGCATTAATTAGGCCTTTTAGACATTTCAAAACACTCCTATAGCAAGATCATCAAGATCTTACACTTCTAACAATTAAATTAAATTCATAAGGTTCACTTATTGGGCTTGGATTAAATTGATTTGATCAGATGGTTAGACCCATCTGATCACATCTTATTCTACAATCATGAGATAAAAATTAAGAATATAATTAGGATTAGATTATTATATAAATCAATATACTTTTATTATCATTATTATGCTAAGAGTCTTTTATAAAAGAAAATAAGGGATCTTAAGCTTAGATTCAGAAGTTTTAATCACATAAGTTCTTTATTAATCTCTGTACTTCTAATTCAATGATTAAAGATCAACACTAAATCAAATGCATTATTGGAACAATATCAGTTGAATTATCTTTCAATCAAGTTAATTGATTAAGTGATTAAGAGTTCAAGTTTTAATCAACCAAGTTAGGGTTTAACCCCTATCCTTACCCAATTAAGACCAATTTGTTGATTAATAGATCAATGACCAATCAATGCATTATTGGTGTATTATTGATGGCAATTTCATATTTAGATTTAAGTATCATTTACTTAATCAAGTTCTTAAGATTCTTATGTTCAAATATAGTTTAATATCAAATTAAGTAAATTAAGGTGTCCAAATCAATATTAAAGTTCTTTAATATACACCATAATATTATGAAAGCATAGGAATATAAAGTGACATAAAATAGAAGGTAATTAAGGCTAACTAAATCCTAAATCAAACCAAATAGATTAGCACTTGATTACAAATCTAAAGAACTTAAGTTTCATGCAATTTGGTTATTTAATTTTACTTGGCCATACAAGCAATTGAAGATTCTAACATTCACATTTGGCACAAAAATATTTAAGTAAATACTTAAGAGATTTAGGACATGCCATTTTAGGGTAAGATGGTGGATTTCTCATTAAAATTCACATGCACATTTATAAAATGCTTAATTTTATTAAATTTAGATTTGATATATTTCGGCCCCATTAGGGTCCTAGGGTCATTAAAATGTGAAAAATCACAAAACCGGGCAATTCCGGACAGCTCTGGGCACTTTCGGACATTTCTGGACGCTACGGCGCGCTGTGGCGCCTTCTGGCCGAAAGTCAAGCGTTACGGTGCGCTGGGGTACGCTACAGCGCTCTCAGGCACCATGGCACGCTGCAGTAGATTGCAGCTCTTTCAGGTGTTGTGGCGCGCTATGGCGCCAGAATTTTCTGAGATTTGGCTGTTGCAGCGCTTTCAGGCTCTGCGGCGCGCTACGTCGCCAGAATTTTTCGAGACTGCTGCATCTCTTTTAGGAGCTGCGGCGGATTAAATTTATTTTCATCAAATATTTTTATGCATCATCAAATTATTATGCCACTGTGACATGCCGTAGCGTGCTACGGCACGCTACGGTGAACCCAAATTTGAAACTTCAGGCGTTGTGGTGCGCGGCAGCGCCCACGGTGATTTTGCTTGTTCGAAAATCATGACGGGTCTCCTTTCACACCCAAATATTCCCAATTTTGGGCACCTCACATGTGGTGTCATATACCGTTAAAAAGATCTTTCGAATACCTTTCCATTAATGCTAAAATCGACATTAATGGATTATCGTAATGAGTAGAAAATGATGCCCTAGCTACGGGTATACATAAATCATACATCTTTTTAACAGTTTTTCTAATGAAGAACAAGCTTTGCCGGACTCATTTGAGTCCGATTGAAGCTCGACGATCACACATAAATTCCATACAATAGCTAATGAATATGCCAATCACAGTACTTGATAAATCAGATGAAGAGAGCATAAGGAAGAGGAAGCAAAATGGTACCTTTGACCTTACAAGAATGGAGGAAGAAAACTCGAATTTCTGCATATCTTGGAGAAAGAAGCTCCTTATTCTTCTTCAGCCACCAAAGGAGGAGGAAGGCTAAGGATTTCAAGGAGATTGGAGCTTATGCAAATGGAGAAGAAGGATAGGGGGCTGAGCTTCATTTAAAGGAGGGAAGAAGGGATTGCTCTCCCTTGAGCTCTCCCATCCAGCATGGAAGAGAAGATGGGAAAGGGCATACTCCTTTGCATGCGCCAGGAGAGGGAGACACCGAACGCAGGTATGCACCAGCCATAAATGGAGAAAAAGAAATAGAAATAGAAAAAATAGAAAATAAAGAAATAAGTAATTATTTCTTTTTTAATTTAAAAAAATCAGATTTGATAAACGCGCTCTGAAAAATTTTATAAATTCACCTTTAGCTAATTTGGGGGTGAGAAATTCAATGGCGAAGTTGGATTTCAGTTATGACGATTGTTTAATTATTTTATTTTTTGGTGTATTTAATTACATTAAAATATTCGTGAAAATCCAACGACTTCCAAACGCATCCAAAACATCACCCCAAGCTAATTTGGGGGTGACGATCGCAATGGCAAAATTAGATTTTGATTTTGAGGATTATTTAATTATGCTAATTTTTAGGGTATTTAGTTATATTAAAATATTCGTAAAAATCTGATGACTTCCAAACGCTTCCAAAATATCACCTCTAGCTAATTTGGAGGTGACGATCGCAACGACAAAGTCAAATTTTAATTTTGAGGTCAATTTAAATACCTTAATTTTCTAATTAATTAGATATATTAAATATTCCAATTATTCAATTGAGCTCTAAATCGCTCCAAAATTTCTAGGATTTGCTCTAACGACTAGATGAACCTATTGAAATGATAATGAGACTATAATTAAGTTAGGATTATACTAAATAACAACTTAGGGCTATTATATATATATGTATATATATATATATATGTGTGTGTGTGTGTGTGTGTGTGTGTGTGTATAACAATCCAAGGTTGTTACCCAGCTTATTTTTTTTAGCTTAATTGTATCTTAATTATCATTCTGTTAAGTTCATATAGTCATTAGAATTAATCCCTGAAGATTTGGAGCAATTCGGAGCTCAATCGATTATTTCGGAATATTTTAATATTTAATTCATTAGAAAATTAAGGTATTTATTATGATCTCGAAATCAAAGTTTGACTTTGTCATTATAATCGTCCCTCCCAAATTAGCTAGGAGTGATGTTTTGGATGCATTTAGAAGTCATCGAATTTTTGCAAATATTTAATATAATTAAATAAGCTAGAAAATATGATAATTAAATAATCGTCAGAATCGAAATCCGACTTTGCCGTTGAATTCCTCACCCCCAAATTAGCTTGGGCTGAATTTTTGGGATTTTTTGGAGCGCATTTCTAAAATATGAATTTTTAAATAATTAAAGAAATAAATATTTATTTATTTCTAATTTTCCTACTTACCTAAACTCTTTCCTATTTTTCTATTTTCCCTTTTTGCATTGCTGGCTGCCCATCCCTCTTCCCTTTTTTTGGCTGACTCCTCCTCATCTCATTAATTACAAAACTTGATGGCAAAGGCCATCCATCTTTCCATGCCTCCTAGCCTTGCTAGATCTTGATGGCCTCCCCCTTTCTTCTCCTCCTTTAAGAAGGAGTTCAGCTCTTCTTCATCTCCTTTACAAAAGTTGAAGCTCTAAAGCTCCCTTCTTCCCTTCCATTGTTAAGTCTTGGGCTGAAGAAGAAGAAGAGAAAGTTCCTCCTCCAAGCTTTCTAAGGTTCCTTCTTCCTCTTCTAAGGGTTAAGATATCCATTTGCTCCATTTTTTTATCTTCTTCATATTGCTATTATGCTTGTTTGTATCTTTAGAAATCCATGATTATGTATGGAAGCCATTAAGGTTCATTAAGACATCATATTGTTTTGAAAATCTCATGCTCTATTTTTCATTTATTCTGCATACACATACCTTTAACTTCATGTTTTGTATAGTTAGGACAATCTATTTGTACCGATTTTAATATCAATGAAAAGGTATCAGAAAGACCTTTCCATTGATATATGGCACCACTCATGAAATGCTCTAGATTGAGAGTATTTAAGCTCAAAATATGACCCTACACGGTTGTGGTGCCCCACCCCTTAATCCACAAGATTAAGCTAAGGGGTGGTGGGTCACTCTGGCTAACCCTTCTTTTATCATTGGATTAAGATGAAATTCACAATCCACTTAATAAGAGAAGGAGTAAGCACATAATCAATATAATCAGTCACTATCTACTAAAAATATACAGAGTGCGGAAGCGATTTACAAATGAGAAACATCCAAGCATCACAGTATAAATAGCAGAAAATAACTCAGAATAAAAGCATAATAATCCAAACACATAGTCAAGGGTACCTGTTTATTATATCAATTTAAAGTTTAAGTAATTCAAAGTGAAAATACTCTCATCCTCACTTAAAATAAAATTATGCAGCTTCTTCTAAGGGCTCCTCCTCTGGATAAGGCTATACTCCTAGCTCCTGATCGTCTAACTGAAGGGGATCTGCCATTGTCGGTTTCACAATGTAGGGCCCTAGCCAAAAAAAGAAAAATCTCGTGTTAGACAATTGTCTAAGTACATTTTAAGCTGATACATTTTATTTGTTTTGTAATATCACCATTTTACATTCTCTAAGCAACAACTGTATCAAAAATAGGGAGCAGCTAGCAATATAATAAGAAAAGGAAAACCTATAAACAATCATTTATAACTTAAGCAAAAAGGGAAGCTAAAACATGCCTCACATGAAAAGTAAAGAAGGCAGGCATATATAAATAACTAAACAAGTACTGAAAAAAAATACTACATCCTAAACATACTGGTGATCAAAGGAAATATGCAAATTAAATAACATAACTCAGCAATGATACATATAATAGTAGTAAATTTCTAACATCCTAAAATATATATTTAAGCAGGATAAAGGAAAAGCTGACTGAATAAAAATACTAAAAGTAAACAAAACATCAAAACTGAATATATATAAACATCTGTGTACTAACTGCCCTATAGAAAAGAGCTAATCTAGCCCACTGAATATCAAAAAGTTCCTAGTGTCATCAAGGAGACTAGGCACAAACTATATAACCCTAGTGTCATTCAAGGAGACTAGGCAGATATATAGGGTTTTCTCCTAGTGTCATTAAGGAGATTAGGCAAAGAAAACGCAATAAATCTTCTCTTAGTGTCAACAAGGAGACATAGCAAAGAAGATATAATAAGGTCTTCTCCTAGTGTCAATAAGGAGACTAGACAAAGAAGACATGACTGAGAGGCAGCTCTAATACATATAATTATTATTTTTAATCAATCACTTTAATATTTTCATAAGGAATCTAAGGACTCTCCATATTTTCCTAACATTTTATTTATACATCAAAGTTCTTATATGATATGCTTAAGAAGTTAAGGCACAAAAATACAAGGTATATGTAGCAACAAACATCAAATAGAAGCAAGGGACTCTACTAAACATAGTGATATTATTTGTTTTTTACTTAACCATTCTAACTATTCCAAGTTACACAAGTTCAGGATCACCATTTTCCTACTATCGAGTGTAACTTAAAAACTCGTCCTTATAAGTTAAAAGGATTAGAACTGATCAGGTTCTAATCTAATTCAATAAAATGACAACTATAGTTTAAATCAATAAATCATACATCCTATCTTTGTTAATTTAAACGTTATATCTAAGATCTGATCAAGATCTCCTAAACTATAGATTATGGATTAAACAACACGAGATTGGGCTTAATCACATAATCCAAAAGGATAAGATCTAGGTTTTATTCTAATGGTGATTTACTGATTAAGGCAAATCCTATTAGATAATCAAACTTAATAGGATGAATCTTCTATCCTAAAACTAAGTTATAAGATAAAATAATCAGAATAAGTTGTAAAATTTAGAAACTAATAAAACCAAGGTTTCATTCATTGAATAACCCATTTACCCAATAAATGAAATCTAACATAGGATCTAGTCCTAGTTTCAAGAGTAGTCCTTATGTGATATGTAATATCCTAAGGAAAAATGACTTAGAGAAATTTTTAGGGATTTTGATGAATTGACATAAATATTAATTTTACTCACTTAAATGATTATCATATAGTTCTAATTTTGATTTTTTAATGAATTAGAAGACTAATTAGAGGTTAAGGATGTTTAACCTAAATTTTTGGGCAAAATGACTATTTTGCCCCTACTTAAGGGTCTAAACAGTCAACTTTTTATTTAAGGCTCCAAATTGGGATTCCTTACTTGTCAAATGATTCTTTACTATCTAACATGGAGATAGACAGTAAGTATACCAAATTTGGATAAGAAATGGGTTCTATAGGTCCAAACTAAGATTTTTGACCTAAGGAGTATTTTGGTAAGTTGCACTTAATGAAATCTAAATTTTTATATAGTTTACTGTTGGTTGATGTTCAAGAACTTCATAGAGTCTAAGAACACTAAATTCAGAGACCTAATGAATTATTTATAGCCATTTGTATTCCTAAGGGTAGATTTGGTAATTTTTCTAAGTTAAGAAGGGTCAAAATGGCATAACTCTTTCATTTGGTATCCATATTCAGCAAACTTAGTGACTATAGCTTCCTTATATCACACTAAATATTTTGACTGGTGGTAGGCCCAAATTGGACTTCAATTGACCAAGTTATGACCTAATTATGATTAGGAGTATTTTAGTCATTTTTAAATTTTCGAGAATTTAAAACCTAAATCTTTTTTTATATTATTGTAGGCACTAAAATTTTAAGCTATTTCATTTTAAATTTTTGAATTTGGAGTCTGGATGACAAAGTTATGATCGATTTAATTTTTTGGCCGCTGCTGCGCGCTGTAGCGTCCAAAAATGTCATTTTTACGCGCTAGAGTGCGCTACAACGGTCCCTATTCGAAACGGGGGTGCTGGAGCGCGCTGTAGCGGGCAAAAATGTCGTTTTCGGTGCTATGGCGCGCTGTAGCGGGCAAAAATACCATTTTCGGTGCTATGGCACGCTATAGTGGACCCTGATTTAAAACTTGAGGCACTGCAGCGCGCTGTAGCGGATTTTGAACTGCAGTGCGCTGTAGCGGACCCAAAACTGCAACTCGGGGCGCTGCAGCGTCAAAAGTGATGGGTCAACTTTCTGGCTTAATTACTCTCAACCTAGAGCACTTCACGTGCGATGCCATATACCGTTGGAAAGCTCTTTCCAAGACCTTTTCATTGGTACCCAAAATAGTTCCAAAAGATTAAGTTAACAATACAAACAGTGGGGTTAAATGACATGGTATGCAGAATGGAGGAGAAACAGGTTTACTTTATCTTCCTAAAATTGTAACCTTAATAAGCTCTAATGAACTCCATAGCTTGAATACAGATTTCTAAGGATGCAAACTAAGCATAAGAGTAAAATGGAGTAGCCGTTGAATACATTCAATGGGGGAAAGGAAGTACCTTAGTGTTGACAATGGCAGATTTCCTAGAAAAGGTTGAGAGCTTGAGAGGTCCTTTCTTCTTCTCCTTCAGCTACTAGCAAGAAGAGGAATGGGCTAAGGTTTTCTCCAACAGCAGGTACAGCAAGAATATGAAGTAGAGGGAGAGCTTCAGCTGGGCAAAGGAGGAAGAAGAGGAGTCTTGTATTTTAAGGAGGATTAAGGGAGACAAGGCTCCATTAAGAGCCTTCCCATCAGCATGGATGGGAAGATGATGGTAGAATTTTTCTTGAGTGCATGGGATGGGAGGAAGCTGCTAGGAAGGGAGGGGGAGACAGCAGCTTTGAAGAGGAGAAAAGAGATAAAATAAAATATTTTGATTGATTTAAGAAATAAATTCTAAAAATAAAGATAAATTCAGATTTTATAAATAGTGTTCTGAAAAATCTCAAAAATTCTCCCCAAGCAAATTTGGGGGTGAGGAATGAAATGACAAAATCAGATTTTGATTTCGACAACGATTTATTTTTCTTATTATTATTTTTTAATTAATTTAAATAAATTAAAATATTCGAGAAAATTAAACGTTCTTCGAAAAATCTCAAAATTTCACCCTTGGCTAATTTGAGGGTGAGAATCGCAACAGTGAAGTCGGATTTTAATTCCGATGAGTATTTAATTTTCCTATTATTTGGGGTATTTAAATATTATTAAAATATTCGTCGAAATTTCGATGTCTTCCGAATGACTTGAAAACGTCACCCCTAGCTAATTTTAGAGAAATTAGTGTAATGGCGAAGTCCATTTTTTGATCGGAGGTCAAGTTAAATCGGTCAATTTTCAGGGTTTCTGGATTTTCCAAAAATCAGGATTTGATCCATTTGACCCCGGATTCAGACTTGGTCTTAGTAGATGATTCTTAATGACTTGATTAACACTTAGGATCAAGATTATGATGGAAATTAGTCCTAATTAATAAGGGTAACAACTTGGGTTGTTACAACGATTTTCACACAGGCGAAATCACCGTCGGGCGCTACCGTGCGCCGTAGCGCCCTGTAACAACCCAAGATTGTTACCCAGCCTAATTTAGGCATAATCATACCCTAATTACCATTTTATTAAGTTCATCTAGTTATTAGCACCAAATCCTGAAGGTTTGTAGTAATTCAGAGCTCAATAAATTATTTTAGAATATTTTAATATTTAATTAATTAGAAAATTGAGATATTTATTTTGACCTCGAAATCGAAATCCGACTTTGCCGTTGCAATCGTCACCCCCAAATTAGCTAAGGGCGATATTTTTGACGCATTTGGAAGTCATCAGATTTTCGCGAATATTTTAATATAATGAAATGCACCGAAAAATGGAATTATTAAATAATCGTCAGAATCAATATCTGATTTCGCCATTGAATTCCTCACCCCCAAATTAGCTAGGGGGTGAATTTTTTGGAATTTTTGGAGTGCATTTCAAAAATCTAAAATTTTTTTAAATAATTAAGAAAAATAAATAAGTAATTATGCAGTCCCCAAATTGCAATTTTCCCTAATTTTATTTGTTTTCTATCAGCCTCCCTTCCATAGCCGGCATCCCCATGCCCCCTTAGGCTCCTTCATGATGGCTCCCTACTCCTTCCTCTCCTTAGGCTCATGATGGCCTAGTCTCCCCTACTCCATCCTACTTCTTCTCCTTTATTAAGGAGAAGCACATCCCCTTCTTATCCTTGCAGAAATTTTTTCATTCTTCCCCTCCATTGATCCCTTGTGCTGAAAGAAGGAGCTCCTCCCCAAGGTCTTGAAGAAAGCAAAGGTCATATTCTTCCTCTCCTAAAGGCTAAGGTACCCATTTGCTCACTCTCCTTATTCTCATTTGCTCCTCTATTATGCTTGGATGAATCTTTAAAATTCCATGAGCATGTATGGAAGCCATTAAGGCCCTTAAAAGCATCATATTTATTGAAAGAAAATTGCTCTATTTTTTGTTCGTTCCACACACCCCTATATTCATTACTATTTTTCATATAGTTAGGATGTTTCGTTTGTGCCGATTTTAGTGTCAATGGAAAGGTATCGGAAAGACCTTTCCATTGATATATGGCACTGCTCATGGAATGCTCTGGATTGAGAGTATTTGAGCTCAAAAGTAGGACCTTTCGGGTTTCGTACCTGATGAAAATATCGTCTGGCGCTGCAGCGTGCTGCAGCGGCCAAGTTGCAGAGCTGGTCCGTTGCAGCGCGCTGTAGCGAGCTACAGCGGTATTTTGGGGAAAATCATATAATTGTCGTTATTAAAACTATTTAAACAGTGAAAATCGCAAATTGACCGCTGCAGTGCGCCATAGCACGCTGTAGCGGCATTTTAAGAAAACTATAGAAAATCAAAAAAATAAATTAATTGAACAGTATTTTCGCAAGTTGGACCGCTGTAACGTGCCATAGCTCGCCATAGCGGGCCGCAGCGCCAAAAGCGCTGCCGCGCGCCATAGCTCCCCCCAGCGCGCTATAGCGCGCTCCAAAGCCAGAAGCGCTGCAGCGCGCTACGCGCGCCGTAGCGCCTGACTTGCGAAAATAAGGTGCTACAGCGCGCTGTAGCGACCAGAAAAAAATTTAGAAGTGTCCAGAATTGGCTGAAATGGCTGAAACTTCTTCGTTTTCGCATTTTAAGGTCCCTAGGACCCTAGTGGGACTGAATTATATCAAATTTGAGCATTGTATAAAATTCTAGGTGGAAATTAAGTTTGAAACTTTGTACCTTAAATGTATTATACAAATTGCTAAATAGCTTAGAATTTTAGTGCCAACAATAATCTAAAATAATATTTAGATTTTGAACCCTAAAAAAAATAAAAAATGATCAAAATACGCCTAACCATAATTAGGTCATAACTTGACCAATTGAAGTCTAATTTGGGTCTACTATTAGTTAAAGTACTTAGTGTGATATAGGAAAGCTATAGCTACTGAGTTTGCTGAATTTAGACACCAAATGGAAGAGTTAGCTCTTTGACCCCTCTTAACTTAAAAAATTATCAATTTACCCTTAAGAATTCAAATGACTATAACTAATTTGTTAGACCTCAAAATTTAGTGTTCTTGGACTTTATGGAATCCTTGAATAGCAACCAACAGTAAACTATATAAAAATTTTAGATTTCATTAAGTGCAACTTACTAGAATACCCCTTAGGTCAAAATCTTAGTTTGGACATATATAACCCATTTCTTATCCAAATTTGGTGTACTTACTGTCTATTTTCATGTTAAACAGTAAAGAATTATTTTGCAATAAAAAATCTCAATTTGGAGCCTTAAATCAAAAAGTAACTTTTTGGACCCTTAAGTAGGGGCAAAACGGTTATTTTACCCAAAATTTAGGTTGAGTATCTTTAACTCTTAAATTATCTTCAAAGTCAATAAAACAAGTATTAAAATTGTATTAGAATCTTCTAAGTGAGTAAAATCAGTTATTATGTCAAATTTGTTAAAATTCCTAAAATTTCTCTAAATCTTTTCCTTAAGAAATTCAATACCTCACATTAAGATTATTCCTAAGATTTAGGCTATATTATAGAATATGTTTCATTCATCGAATAATGGGGGTTATTCAATGAATAAATCTTTAGTTTTATTAGTTTCTAGATTTAATCATAGGCACCTTAATAATAAGCAAAAAACCCTGTAATATTCTGTTTGATACCGGAGCATGTCATTCTTTTGTATTTGAAAATTGGGCTAAATCCATTGGTATGCCGTCATATCGATTAGCTAGTTCATTTAGCATCAGGTTACCCTCTAGAGCCCGTATGCAATCGCATCAATTTTGTAACTTAGAAGTTCTTATCGGAAACTAGAAGTTCAAAGCCAAATTAATAATGCTGTTGATTGCCAATTTTGATGTAATTCTAGGTATGAACTGGTTAAGTGAACACGGTGCTTCCATAAACTGCTAGAAGAAGAAAACAACCATTGGCAACTTATTTAGATTATTTTGTCTTTCAATATTAGATTTAGGATAGGAGATTCATCCTATTAAGATTGATTTGCTTACTAAGATTTACCTCAATCATTAGTTCACATTTAGATTTAACCTAGATCTTAAGTTTTACCTTTGAGGTTATGTGATTAAGCCCAATCTCATGATATTTAATCTATAATCTCTAGCTTAGTAGATTTTGGACAACTTTTAGTTTAGAATGTCTAAATTCATAAATTAGGTCGTGATGATTTATATACTCGATATTGATTAATCATATTAGCACCTAGCTAGTCCTAATATTTTGTAACCTATAAGAACGTACTTCTAAGTTACACTCGATAGTAAAAATTAGAGATCCTGAACTTGTGCAACTTAGAATAATTAGAACATTTAAATTAGACATCAAATGATATCACCATGCTTAATAGAGTCTCTTGCTTATTATTTGACTTTGTGCTATGCATTTCTTGAATTTTGTGCTTATTTTCCTTGGACATATCATATAAGAAAAATGTTGTTGCATGAAAGTGAAAACTTAGAATATTAGGAGAATATTTGTATTTAGGTTCAGTTTATAGTGGATTATGGTGCACATTTACTCCAATGGATAGGAGTAAGGTGAGATCAAAATGCTTAACATCACTCTTTGAGGAGAGTGTGTTAAACTTGGGACTCATTTAGTCTTGCAGATGTGCTTGACTCCTCAGTTATTTTTGAAATTGTCCACAAAAATAAAAGTAAAATAACTAAAAGATATTTGCATAGTATTATCTGCCTCTTCAGTTATACAGTGTTATATTGTAATATGATTGCCCTAGCCCATAAAGGCTATGAGAATATATATATATATATATATATATATATATATATATATATATATATATATATATATTGGGCCAGTTTGGCAAATTCTTTCTGATATGGCAGTTATCATCTTTCTTTACAGTTTTTTAGCTTACTATTTATTATGATATTGATGCATATTATTTCAGTTAGCTGTAGATATATTGTTTTACCTAATCACTTGTATAGATATATGTATAGAGTACTAGACTTTACTGCTTATTATATGTACCATTTTTAGATTAATGTTTTAAATTAGCATATATCAATGATCATTAGCATGTTTAGGTTTAGATTTTTTTTTCAGTGACTTATTATATTACATATGTATGCCCTGCTTTGTTTAGTTTGCTTGAGGTGTGCTTTTGCCTCAATTCTTGGTTGGTTATAAATATTACATTTATAATTTATCCTCATTCCCTTGTATGCTTACTTGCTCCCATGCTAAATAGATGTTTCATTTGGTTTAGAGTAAAATGGTGATATTAATAAATGCTTAATAAATTACTTGCCTAAAATGTACTTAGATATTTTTTATTTAATAAGATATTTCTTTTATTGATTAGGGCCCTAGTATTGTAAAACTGACAATATCAGATATCGAGCAGTTTGAGGATTCTGTGCCTGAGGAGGAGCCTTACTTAGAGGAGGCACATCAGCTTGGACCAGAAGATACTTAGTTCCCATTTTATCCCAAAGTGAGGATGAGAGTTATTTATTTCATTTCATAAACTTTACTTAAAATATTGTAATAATACATGTACTGTGACTGTGTTTACTTTCTGCACATTATTATTTTCTGAGCTATTTCATTTTATTTCATGTCTGATGTATGGTGAATGGATGTAATGCTTACTTCTTTTTCGCTTCCGCACTCTGTATGTATATATAGATTTAGTGATTGATCCTCTTTGTTATTATGTGCACATCCTTATCTCAACAGTGGATTATGGATCTCATCTAATCCAATGTTGAGTGAGGGATTTTCATGAGTGACACTCCGCTCCTTAGTCTAATGATTGTGGACTTAAGGAGTGGGCGCCACACTCTCAAAACTCAAATAGTTTTCGCTACAGCGCGCTACAGTGTCATTTCTAGAAAACTATTTGAAACCAAAAAATAAATTAATTGAATAGTGTTTTCGCAAATTAATCCACCACAGCGCCTAAAAGCACTGCGCGCGCCATAGCATCCAGCTCTCGGATCAAGCACCGCGGCGCCTGAAAGCGCTGCAACGCGCCACAACATTATTTTTCGCCGCAGCGCACCGTAGCGTCTAAAAGCGCTGCGGCGCGCCATAATGCCTAGAATTTTCTAAAAGTGCGCAGAATTGGCTAAAATGGCCAAAACTCTTCATTTTTTACATTTTAAGGTCCCTAGGACCTTAGTGGGACTGAATTATATCAGAATTTAGCTAAAATTGAGCATTGCATAAGATTTTGTGTAATAATCAACTTTGAAAGTTTTCCCTTTCATGGCATGTGCAAAAACCTCTTATTTGCCTTAAGTATTTTGTGCCAAATGCTAAATAATTGAATCTTTGAGTGTTTATATTGATTAGGTATATCTTAATAACCAAATTGCATAAAACTTAAATTTTATAGAGTTGTAATCAAGTGCTAACCCCTTTGGTTTGATTTAGAATTTGGTTAGTCGTAATTACCTTCCATTTTATGTCATATTTACAATTCTATGTTTTCATGGTATTATGATATATGTTAGAGAACTTTAACATTTATTTGGACACCGAAATGTGCTTAAATTGGCATTAAATTATAAGTGAACATAAGAATTTTGAGAACTTGATTAAGTAAATGATACTTATTCTAAATCTAAAATTTGATAATGATAATACACCAATAATATATTGATTTATCATTGACCTTTAAATTAACCATTGATCTTAATTTTGGTAAGGCTAGGGATTAAACTCTAATTTCTTTTAATTAAGATCTAAACCTTAATCTCCTTAATCAATTATCTTGATTGCAAGACAATTCAATTGACATTATTCTAATAATGTATCTGATTTAGTATTGATCTTAAATTATTGAATTAAAAGTGCTCAGGTTAATATTGAACCTGTGTAATTGAATCATTTGAATCTAAGCTTTAGATATTTAATTTTTTCTTATATAAGACTATCAGTATAAGATGAATAATAAAATTATAATGATTTATGGAATGATCTAACTCTAACAATATATTTGATTTCATCCTATGATTGTAGAATAGAGTATGATCAGATGAATTTTATTCATCTGATCTGATCACTTTAATCCAAGTCTATTAAGTAAACTTGGAAAGTTAACTTAAGAAATAAAAAAGTGAGATCTCAAGGGTCTTGCTATGGGATCATTTTTGAAATGCTTAAAAGCCTTAAATATTGATATATTGAGGTAGGGAGAATTTTTGTAACTTATTGAGGTAGAAACTTAAATGATCCTTCATAACTTTAGAAGTTAATCTTGATACCTCATGGTAGGAACCACCTAAAGTACTTAGAATGGAACTTATTCCTTGTGGTAGCAACCTACATTGAGTGATATTTTGATCATACCCTTGGAGCCTTATGTAGGACTCTCCTAATTAGAATAAGGATTGATAGCTTTGATAAATCCTTATTGATTAAATAGAATTGCCTGAACCCAGATTATTGGTTGGGTATAGTAGGGTATACCATAGTGCTGGATTATTTCAGTAGTATTCAGGATTGGTTGATTCACTCCAATGTGGACTTATGACCACGTGCTATCCCAAGAGATTAGATGAATACAGTCCCATTAGAGTAAATCTTCCAAGACTAAGAGTGTTATGATTAAGGACTTAGATCATTAGTTTGTTTGAACAAAAGTAGCTATTGGGTGATGCCTCCTATCAAAGATCGCTTCCATAGGTGTGCTTTAAGTAAACTATGTGATTTAAGTCACCCTCTTTGGAACACTAAGTGTGTTTGTGATTTAAGTATTTTAATGGCATAGCTTGAGATACAAATCTCCATCAGGTGATGCCTCCTATTGAAGATCGCTTCGTTAGGCATTGCCTAAATAAATTAAGTTTCTTAGAAACATGCTAAATATGTGTATACAATCTTCCCATCTAATGATTTTTAAGTAAACTCTCAACTTTAACTAATTATCAAAATTATAATTTAGGAGTCAGAATCCTTTTAGCAGGATTCTGTACAATGGAGATCTTGAATTCATTATCAGATTTCAAAGCATTTTTCTAGATTCTTAGATTTATTTCATGTAGCTTAGAAGCATGAGCATGAGCATAAGCATGATGTTTAAGTATCAGTACTAATTTCTGGGTTATGGAATGTTTCATACATTGACTAGGGAATTTCAGGATGCATTAGCATCACAGTTCCCAACTGGATGTATGCATATATTGGACCGTACGACTCATAGTTGTTCAGTGATATTTTGGTTACATATGAGTAGCATACAGTATTGTGGCATATTCAGATGCATAATTTTAGTGGCATACAGCCTAGTTTTGCAAGCTATTACTTAGTTTCAGATCCATTACTGTCTTTATTTATTTTCAGTATTCATTTCTAGTGCAGCTTTACTTTACTTTATTTCAATTTTGTATAGTTTTATACAATTTTATACTTTCAGTTACCTTTATAGTTTTTCTACAAATTTACTTGTATTATGTAAATATTAAATGATTAACTAGAACTGTTTAGATTAGTTTCAATATGTTAGACTTATTGTTTAACACGGGGTACTTTTGGGATCCGACAATTTGCTAGATCTTAAGCAGTATATTGAGCCAGATTAGGAGGACACCCAAGAGATTCAGGAGGAGCCCGTGGAGCACTAGTGGACTCTTCCCCAGCATTTCTATTTTGCTTAGTTTATTTTAGTTTAGTATTTAGCTTTTATGTTTGTATTTCATTAAATTGTTTTCATTAATTCTGGATATATTTTCTTTTCTTTTCAGAGACAAATGTTTCATACAGCTTCTGTGATGAATATTTTTGGATATTTACTTTAGCTTTCGCACTCTGTTTATATACTACTTATACTTAGTATTGTGATGTGATCAGTATATTGGAAATATTGATATCTTATATATATATATATTATATTCCTAATCTGTTTTACATCCAATATATATATATTGGTCTAATACTTAAGATAAGGATACTACTCTTATCTTAAGTATTAGCTCTTAACCCTCCTTGAGGTTGAGTCAACAGCCCTTTAGATGGGTTTGGTTTCAGCCATTTCGGGGAGACGGGATATTCCTCCCCGAGTGGTGCGCTGCTCCGCTGCCGAATCGATTACGATTGCTCCATTTTTGCGTGCGGCGATGGGGCGAGGAGCTACAGTGTATGTGTGTGTGTGTCATAGGGTGAATCAAGAAAAGGAAAACAAAAAAAAATTAATTAGACATAGAGATCTAAGTAATATTTGTAGGATATTAAAATTTGCACATAATATTAAGCAGTATGATTCTGCAGGAGAAGCATATATATATATATATAGAAAGAAAGAAAGAAAATGATTGAAATAAAAATTGTAGAAATAGAAATTTGCATAAATGGAAACAATAATAATAATAATAATATTATTATTATTATTATTATTATTATTATTAAAAGAAGAAGAAATGAAAAGAGTATAAAATTTTTTCATTTTTTTCTCATTTCTTACACTATCTTAGTGTTGATGAGACTTTACTGAAGGTCAGCTGAAGAATTCAGTAGTAGATGAAGAAGAAAAGGAGAAAAATGAGGGGGGAGGGAGGTAAGAGGGGTATCGTGGAGGGGAGATGAGGTGGAAGGATGAGGGGGAAAGGGGGTGTATTTATAAGCTTGTTTTTATTTTCTCACTCATTTTTTATTCCAACCCAACATGAGAAATTTAGCTTTACTTCCTCTTAAATGTTTTGAGTATACAAATTAGCTTTCTCTTCTTCATTCACTCTTATCTTTCTCTCTCCTCCATTATTTCCAAAAAAATAACAATATTTGACATAGAAGTTCTTAATGAGATGGACACACTCACACTAAAATTTCTTAATTTGAGGCAACATTTTATTTTATATTAATTTTAGAAGATAAAAATTTAAAAATAAATATGATAAATTTGGAGCTCAAAATTTGATGAAAATTTTTATGTAACATTATTGTAATATTCTTAATCTAATGGCTCTAAAATCGCTGAATTTTGAGTAGTATTTAATTTTCCAAATTTACTGAATTTAAATAATTCATAAATTAATTCAAAAGTATCTATTATCCAGATTGCTCTCAAACTTGAGCATTATGATCACAAAAATATACTCTATTCAATAATATTTTTAGTTAGCCATAATTTTAAAGTAACTTGGGATCCTAATTTTTTAGTTGGATTTAGTCAAAATTATCCTAATAATGACTTGGGTCATTAAAAAATCTCATACATAAAAATGATGTCGCCCTCGACATTACATTATATATTAAAGTTTAAAAGAAAAAAAATAAAGGGCTCAAATTTACCTGGGCTCTTAAATAGCTTAAGATACTTTTCTGCATAGTATATTCTCTTTCCAAAATGGCTTCTTTGGCGCTATGATTTTAACACTGAATCTTTATCTTGGGTATGCTTTGATTTTATAGTTTATGATTGTCCTGACCTATAACTATGATAGGTTCTTCTATGAATGATAAGTCTAGCTAAATTTGAACGGAAGGTATGGACAGTTGCTGGGAATGGATTTTGTAAACATCTGCAGAGTGAAGATACATAGAATATATTGTGTACTACGGCCAAATCTTTTGAAAGTTTTAACTTATATGCAAAATTTCCAACTCGATTTAATATTTTAAAGGGTTTGATGTATCTCGGGCTTAACTTACTAGCCATGCCAAACTGATATATTCATTTTATTAGGCTCACTTTTAGATATTCCATATCTCTGATTTAAAATTCTAGCATTTGATGTTTAGCATCATAATATTTCTTTTGCCAATCTTGAGCTGTATCAATCCTGATCTTTATCATATGAATTTTCTTATTAGTCTCCTCAACTATATCAGATCCATATAATTGAACATCTTCTACTTCAGTCCAGGCCAATGGCATGCTACATTTTCTACCATACAGAGCTTCATATGGGGCCATTCCGATACAGGACTGATAACAATTATTGTACACAAACTCCACTAATGGAAGGTGATCTTCCCAACTATCACCAAAGTCTAATATGCTTAAGCGAAGAAGTTATTCAAGTAATTGATTTACTCTCTTGGTCTAACTATCTGTTTGAGGGTGAAATGTTGTACTCGTAGCTAATACTGTCCACAAATCTTGATGTACTACCTTCTAAAAATGGGAGGTAAATCTGTCGTCACTATCCACAATAATCTTAGAGATTATGTGAAGCTTAATTATTTATTTAATATATAACTTGGTCAGTTTTTCCACTAAATATATTTGCTTAATTGCAAAAAAGTGTACTGATTTTGTTAGACGATCTACAATTACCCAAATTGCATCTATTCTAGTATGGCTTCTAGGCAATCCCATATCAAAGTCCATAGAAATGTCTAACCATTTCTACTCTAGGATATCTAATGGATATAATAGTCCACCTAGCCATTGATGTTCTTTCTTTGCTAAACTGTAGACATGATATTTAGTGATGTATTCAATTATATCTTTCTTTAGTCTAGGTCACCAAAAAGACTCTTTAAAATATCTATATATTTTATTATTTCTAGGGTGAATTCTATACCATGAGCTATAAACTTCAATTAAAATTTAATTACAAATGTATGAATTATTTGGAATCTAAATCATTTTTCCATTATAAATATAAACTCCATTTTACAGATATAAGTCTGTTCTGTAACAATTTTCAATGTCTACTTTTAGCTAAGAATATCCCTTATCATTCTCTTGGGCAATCGTTATGCATTGTATGAACATAAGCTCTATGGAATTATTTTCAAGTAAATTATTTAACTATTTTTCATTGATAAGGTTTATGCGTGACTTTTTGAATTCTTCAATTAATGAACTTGTCATTATAGTATTTATGTATACTTTTTAGTTGAGGGCATCTGTTATAACATTAGCTTTATCAGGATTATTTTGTATGTCCAAGTCATAGTCACTATTCAATTATAATCATCACTTTTGTTGACAGTTCAACTCTTTCTAAGTAAAAATATATTTTAAACTTTGATGACCAGTAAAAATTTCACATTTCACTCCATATAAGTAGTGCCTTCATATTTTTAAAGCAAACACTACCGCAACCAATTCTAAGTTATGCATTGGGTAATTCCTTTCATGAATCTTTAATTGCATAGATATATATGCTACTACCTTCTTATCTTGCATGAGAACACATCCAAGCCCTACTATGAATGTGTTAGTATAAATTTGATAATTTATTATCTTTTGTGATATGGTTAGGACTGGGGCAGTTGTTAACGCTTATTTTAACTATTAAAAATATTCCTCGCATTACTGACTCCGAATGAATGGAACTATTTTCTACGTTAATTTGATTAAATGTACAGCTATTTGAGAAAATTTCTTAATAAAATTTTGATAATATCTAGCTAAGCCAAAAAATTATAAATATTTGTCATGGTCTTTGGTTAGGGCCATTCTTGAATGGTGCTTATTATTTTTTGAGTGATCTTAATTCTTTTGGCTTCTACTACATGGCCTAAGAAAGCTACATAATCCAGTCAAAATTCATATTTAGAATATTTGGCGTATAGTTCATGATGCTTTTAAGTTTCTAGAATGGCTCTGAGATAATCATCATGTTCTTCCTTGCTCTCAAAATAAATTAGAATATCATCAATGAATAATATTACAAACTTATCTAAATACAGTCTAAGAATTCTTTGCATCAAGTCCATAAAGATGGACGGAGCATTGATTAGACTAAATGACATGATCATGAACTCATAATATCCGTAACAAATTCTAAATATTGTTTTTGGAATATCTTCTTCTTTGACTCTTAATTGATGATAACTGATCTTAGATCTATTTTGAAAAATATTTTAGCTCCAACTAATTGATCAAATAAGTCATCAATATGTGGTAGAGGGTACTTATTCTTAATAGTTACCTTATAGAGTTCACGATAATCAATGCACATTCACATCAAATTATCTTTCTTTAACAAAGAGCAATGGGGCTCCCCAAGGTGACATGCTTTGTCGAATAAAATCTTTGTTCATCACTCTTGTAGTTGTTAGCTTAACTAGTGCAATTCTTTGGGTGCCATGAGCTAAGGCACCTTTACTATTGGTTGAGTGCCAAAAATTAACTCAATTGAGAATTTGATTTCTCTTACTAGTGGTAATCTAGACAATTCATTAGGGAATACATCTTCAAACTCCTTTATAATTTTAGTATCTATTAAGGAATTTTTTCATCTTTTCTCCCATCATTGTTACTAAGTACGTATTACATTACTTATGAATCAATTTCTCTGCTTGTGAAGCATTGATTAAAGATGTTGAAATGCTTAACTTTACCATAAATATGTCAGGCTTGCTCCCACCTTTGATAATGACCTTCTTTCTTTGACAATAACAACTTTATGCTTGCAGAGTTAATTCAGTCCTAAAATGATGTTAAATTTTACTATAGGCAATAATATCAGTTTTGTTTCATATGCTTTGCCATTAATTGGTAAGTTATTGTCGCAATTTTTTTGTGCACTCATAAGGGCACCATATGGTTACCTGACATTCAAGGCTTTAGCTAAGCTGTAATATGATAGTTCAAAATTTTTGGCAAATCTTTCTGAAATGAATAAGTGGCTTGTACCATTATCAAATAATGTGCCACAAGATTTATCATTAAAATGTAAGGTGTCTAATGTTTAAAATAATAGATAATTCATGTTTTATTTAAATATAATTTGAAAGATATTTATAAAAATAAAGAATGTAGTACCTGATACCACTTCATTATCTTTTTAGATTAGAACTGGGTGCTGGTATAGACCCTAGCATGTGCATCTTGCTTGGGAGCAATTGGTCTTCTCCTTTGATTAGTTTTTGGTACTTAAAGAGCAATGAGTTGACCTATTCCTTATATTGGTGCAGTTGTAAGTACATCAGCTGGTCTGACTGCTGGTGTGAGTTCTTGTCTTCCAGCTGGTATGGGTGCTTGTTGTTTCATCTAAGAAGGAAGGGTGATTTACTAATTGTTTACTGTATGGGTTGCTTGATATTGCCAAAAGTTATAAGAATGTCATCTACACATATAGTATATCCCGCTCTTATGATAACAAATCTTTTCTGTTGGGGCGCCTATTGAGTTTTGTTTGTGCATTTCTTTTAGATTACTTTTCTGCCACCAGTTGTATTGTTCCTCCTATTGCGACTAATCTGGTTTTGTGCGACACATCATCTGGGTTGTCGTGAGGCTTTTGGTTTCTACTGGTTTCTAATGTTGGCAAAGTTGTTGTTTCCTGCTTCCTTCAATTGCAGTTATCTTAGTTGCTTGGTGTTGCTATCTTCTTCTGTCTAGCTGCTTCCTCTGCTTTGCTGCTAGTCTGTGATAGTCATTTAATCTGCTTCTATGTTGAAATCCCACAATATAGTATGAAGTTAGGATTATTATCTACTAAGCTGAGTTATTGTGGTAGTTCTCCATTCTTAATGATGCAGGTTCTCTTGCTTTTGATTGATGGCGGGTGGTGGAGGCCAATGCTGCCTCCAAAGTTTTTTTATATCTTCTGTTTAATTTGTTGCATGGCATTTTCTTTTCTTTAGAAGGATCTTTTAGGCTACACCCTAGATCCTTTCTTTTAGGACTGTCCTTAGGATTTAAATTAGGACTTTTGCAACCTCCCATTTGTATCTTGATTTTGAGTATTAATAAACTATGCAGATTTATGTTTTATATATGCTTTGTCATTAAGAATAGTGTTAAAGTTCAATGGTTGAGGCTTAAGATTTATTATCCCAGATCATGAGTTCAAATTCAAATCCCATAGGGCCACACAAAACAATATATATATATATATATCTGTGTATGTGAGAGAGAGAGAGAATGTTGAAAGAGAAACCGATGACGTCTTAAAAATGTAAAAAATATAAACATGTTTTTCTCAAATTTTTATATTTTTTTATTTATAAAAATGTAAGCCTCACTACAAAATGTGTTGTACGGAGGTTTGTGAGTACATTCGATGACTCCATTTGCAAATCCTGTGTTTTGTGAGAGAGAAATTGCGAAGGGAAATTTTTTGTTAATTTCTATAAAATGAAAGGGCGTCTTTTCATCTTCCCTATTTCCATCTCCCGTCAAATAGGTCGGATTCCTCTCTCCTGTTTCGCTTTCTTGCATGCATTACAGAGAGATTCCGGCGAGAAGAAAAAGGGAAGGGATGTGCTTGATCAAGAAGGACGTGGAGACTCCTTGGTACGCTTCTCAGCCTTCATGTTTATCATCTAATGATTTGTTGGTAGTGCCAATTGTAAGAGGTCTTTTGTAACAGCCCAAACTCTTAACACCAAGGTATTGTCCGCTTTAGCCAGAAAGACCTCACGGTTTTGCCCTCAAAAGATAACTTTCCAGTAGGTCACCCATCCTGGGAGTGCTCCCACCTGAGCACGCTTAACTTTGGGGTTCTTATCAGGAACTCCACCGTTATCTGAAAAGGCATCTCGATGTTTAAGAGTTTCACTTATTACTACTTAAGTGGGTCATCACATCTTTGGTGGCAGAGCTTTTCTATGGTGATTTAGGTTGAAAATCCATTCGAATGTATTGGGGCGCCAATCTAATTGAGTTATTACATTGCTTTTTCTCTGCCTCCACCAAACCTTGTTGATGCCTTCCTTTTTTGGAAACTGAAGGCAGGTTTGAGGGTAATGTCCACTTGATTTGATGCATGGTTTATTTTCCATTTAGCTATTCCTTCTTGGAGAACAACATTCTCTTTCAGCTCTTTCTTTCTTTAAAGGATATTTTTTCATTTTTCATTTTTTCTAAGGTTCTCTAAATAAGTTGGCCGAGCTCAACAGATTTACCAATGGTAAAGGAGGAGGCGATAATGGTTGCTATGCATTGAATCGCCCACATCATCTTTGACATGGATGGCCTTTTGGGTGAAGCCTTATGCCTTCTCTCCTATTGCATCGAGTGCAAGCACAATTAGGAATTTTCACTGCTTTGGATCATATCGACTCACACTGTCAGCATCATCAATCATTGTCTATGCGTTGCTTGGAAAAAAAGTTATTAAAGATCAATTGCAAGATTTGGGTTCCATGCAAGTAGTATTCTTTCATGTTAAAAAGAATGAGTATTGTTGTTTGCTTTTTCCTTTATCTTCTCTATGTTTCTTTCTATTTTTGTGATGATGATGACTTCTATAATGAAAAGCATATTGCACATCCTATAGAGAAGAAATTTCAATTTGTAATTCTTTTTTGAAAATAAGTTATTTTCTTAAGGTTGTTATCATTGTTATTATGCAGAACTCATGTAATGCACGATCTTTTGGAAGGTTTGGTACATGCGCATGTGTTTTGGCATTTCATTATTTGGTTTGATCATTTATTCTATTGATTCAATATGTTTCAACTGACTATGTGTGTAACAACTCAAGGTTGTTAATTACCATTTAATCAATTAATTAACTTCATATCTCTTCTATTAAGTCTTAATTTATCATTAAGATCAATTTTCAAAGTCTTGGTCAAACTTAGAATATAAACGAACAAAACCCTAATTTTGGGTAATTCCTAAAATCAAGAAAATGAGAAAATTAATTTGACCTCACATTAAAAATCAGACTTCGTCATTGCGTTCCTCACACCCAAATTAGCTTGGGGTGAAGATTTGATGAGTTTTAGAGATAGTTAAAATTTCTTGATTATTTTATTATATTTTCAAAAAATCTGATAAATGAATTATTTAAGTTAACTTCTAATTAAAATTTTGACTACTATTTTTGAGTCAGTTACCCTCAATTTAGCTAAAAAGCAATTTTTTAAAATTTTCTTTAGAAACAAATAATCATATAATTCTAATTTAATAAAATTTATAATTAATCAAATAAAATACTATATTTATATATAAATATATACATAACTTATCGCATATCGGAATCTTAAGCCCTAATTTTCTTCGCACGCACACCAACATCCTTCCCGTCCCGAGAAACCTCCCATCCTCATCTCCTTTCGATCGACTAGCAATGATGATGTCGCTTGATCGAGACGAGCGGCCATCAACGCGTGTCCCTCACCACATCTCTGCGCCAATAGGAAGCTTAGTGGCAATCGGTCCCTCTCGCGCCTTTAAAAAGAGAAGATCCAAGTTGAAGAGGGGATTGGAAAATATGTATCTTTGCAAACTCTGAACACTAGCTCCTCACAACATCTTAAGAGGTACTCCACCCGATTCTTCTTCTTAATATAGTTTGCATATGATCATTGTTAATTTAGGGTTTTAAAATGTCGGACGAGAGATTCAGTGGGATGTAATGTAATCAATTTTCAGTAATTAAAAATAATAGGATTGATTTTATGTAGTTTCTAAATTATAAAAAGATTTTATGAATAAGGAATTGTATTGTTAAAAGTTTGATGATATTCAGATTTGAGAAAAATAAACAAGCAGTTATCCGAATTCATCTATATTCATATGGTTATCTTTGTGATATTATCATAAAGTCATCAAAGTATGTGTTTCAATTATTCTACTATTGTTTTGATAATCTTTAAAAGTATGATCGTATTATAGATGCTATAGAATAGAAATAAGGAAATTAAAAGATACAAAGGTGGGACCATAATCATGATAGTCAGTATGAACTCATTTATTTTTCTTATCTAAGTACTAATTGTTTGTAAAGATGAATAAGAATATTTAAGGTTCATCTAAAGAGTTTATGTGCTAAGTTATAAATGAAAGTAATGGTATAATATTAGTTTTGTTGACCTTTCATATGAGAATATTTTGGAACAGTTTGGATTATATATACTTTAAAATTAGATTTAATATTATGTTGAAAAGTAGAAGGTTAAAGGCATATATTTTATTGATGTCTAGTATACAAATCTTATTCTATGCTGAAATATTTGTATATAATTTTGTTCTGCTGCAACAATGATGATATCATTGATTTCATAATAAACTTGTGAAATGGCTCCTTAATTGTGAGGTGAGGTTCTATGTCATGGTTTTCTAAATTGTGAGCTAACTCTGAAATTGAGATGTAATATATTTCACTATTGGTAGTTAGCTTATTGAAAAGGTGTTTTGATACACTTGATAATATGCTTGCTGTGATTTACTGACTATAGAAATTCATTTGCTAAAATTGGCTAAGAGGCTATTGATGGCAACAAGAGTTGGGCTGTAGTTTGGCATTTCTTTTTTTTAATTTTTATAATGGAAGACGTAACTTCATGTAATATATTCTAATTTATATGCCTTCATGTTATTTCGAAATACAGCAATTCAAGTCAAATTTTTATATGCTGGATTGATTATATAAGTTTTATAATTTTTATCACTCATGTGAATAACGATAGAAAAATCTAGATAGTCACTAAGTTATATAACTACATTACTGCAGTATGTAATTACTCATACATTGAGATTCTGGTCTTATGTGGCAAACGATGTAGTCTGTGAAGCCTCCATTATCATGACAGTCCTTACTTCGATCTATTTTATATGGAATTATTATGAAGTTTGGAACTCTTAATGTATTCAATAATGATTTCTTTATTAGTTGTACAGAATTAATTTTTTTTTTATGTATCAAATATTTTACTTTCAGTGTACCTCAAGGTATGGTATGTCATTTATGTTGCCTTAATACTTTTCCAATTGATTCTAGATGCTAAATCAATGAAAAGATAACAAGTTTTTGTAATGCCATCTCATGTAGTAGTTAATGAAATGTACATATGATATGATATAACGATCTATTTTTATAATTATCAAGTTTTGTAATGTCTTCTAGATATTGCTCTCATTCATTTGCATCTGTTAATAACTAAATTTTAAAGCAAGTTAATGAAAGCGTGGTGTACACAAATTGGTTCGATAGGTTCTTTTATTCTTGGCTAGAAATATATGTTCTTCATGGTTATTTAAAGTTCAATAATATTTTAATTTCATCTAATGTCTAATGATGTGCTTGATATTAGCCTTTATTTCAGTAGTATGACCATTCTTAAATTACCTTATAAATTCTTATTCTTGAGTTATATATTCTTATACATCCCAAATCTCGGGAAAACCGAGTCTTATTAAAAGTTTGATTGCATGCTCCAAAAATTCGCATTCTTTAAAATCATTTTTTCTATAGTGAATTATTAAGCAAATCCTTGCCTTAATAGGCAAGATCAAAAATTAATATTTTGCACTCTTTTGCTGCCATTTATTTTTATCATCATTGCATGCAATATTAGTTTCCGTAAGAAATGAAGAAAGGTATTATTACACAACTACTTTGTCAACAAATATACAGATTCTGAAATAATATAAAAAGCATGCAATTATCCTATTTGGACCCAAATGTAAAGTTCATTATTTAAGTTTTACTGACAATTTAACAACATGGTAGGTATTTATTGAGAAGCATTAACCATGAAGGTAACTTTTCGCAAGGCATATAAGAAATAAAGAATATTTATTTTTATGTTTATATATAGATGGCAACTTTCAAAATCTTCACCATCCAAGTTGATTAACACTTGCTATTAGTTTCCATAAATGTATACTGGCAGCAGTTCACCATGTGTAAGATTTCTCTTATTGCATTCTAAATTACTAGTAACACTCTCATAGCACAGAAGCATGAATGTTAAACATAGGAGAATTGCAGCATTCATCACCTCATGTAGTATTATGTCCATCAATGCATCATTATCCACAAGCATATTTCCTTTCTGAATTTTACACAACACGTCCATTAGTGATAGCCTATAGAGCATCCAGTAATCTATTCAACTTCATTAACATGCTAGCTTAATCTTCAGGTTTTTACATACAATTGAATGATTCACGGATCCTGAGTTTTTTTTTTTATAATTCTATTACAACTGCTAATTAATAATAGATCTGTAGATTTAGTATTTATTTTGTATGCAAATCAATTTACTAAAAAGATGTATTGTTTCATATGCTATCAAAGGACATAATGTTTTATACAGCCTTTTTATTATTTTTAATAAATGGATGCATAGTTGAGATGCATTTTATCAAAATTTAAAAGAATGGGATTTAATTTAGTTGAAGACTCTAATATCAATCTAAAAGGACTTAGGATCGGGATCAATTTAACACGTATAGTATGATTAATCATGCTGCTATTAAAGTTCTATTTGGTATTGAAAAATCTCTATTGTTCTTATTTATTCTTGCAAAAATTGAAGAGTGGGATATTTGTTATTGTTGGAAATAATGTATACTCTTTTCTTCTATTGATAATTGATACAGATCCTTTTGGTTTATCTTTTTCTACTATCAACTAATAGTATTAACTATTAAATACTAAATGTTGTACATTGCTATTCATACTATGGAACATTTGCAACTTATCAATGCAACTTTTGTTGAGTCAAACAAGAAATACTAAGAGAAATATTATACCCTGCTGAGATTTTTGATAATCATAGATATTGAATCTGGATACTTGAATAGTCTAAAGATTTGGTGTACAATAATTGAGAATTGCAGACATTAGTCTCAACTTAGATAATATAATGTGCTTATTTTGGGTACATTGCTGATGTATATAATTTGTCAGTTAATATGAACATTTTGTTAGAAATTGTTTAATATAAATATATCTATGTTTTTAGGCTTTTATTGCTCAAGTCTTAAGTTGCTTGTATTATTAACATTTCAAATATTAAATCTTGTTTAGGGACGTAATCAGGTGTTCTGTTAACTGTTTAAACATATTATTTGATATATATATATATATATATATATATATATATATATATATACAAAGTCTGATTAAGTTATCTTTTGCTAGTTAATAACCACTAAAAGTTCCAGTTACTAATAGCATATGAACTGAGAGGTTAGAAGGCTGGGGGCATACACCTATTCATGCAATTTATCATTTATTTTATAATTCACAGCATCTATTCTTGTATCTTAATCAATTGCATAATGTGCACATTAATGTACATGGTTGATGATGTTTGCTTATGCGTTATTTCAGTTTTATATCAGTTTTTAGTGAATTTATATCGTGTCGCTGAATGAAATCCTTATTCCGTAATACAGTAGTGATGGTATAAGGGTTAAAGGCTGAGAAAGACAAGAAGTTACGTGCCAGAAAAATAACAGATGATAATAAATTTATAGTTTTAGAAGTTTATATAAAAGTCAAATACTTTTACAAAGGAAAAAACATACTCATGATAATTACATTTAGAGATTTTTTTTTTTATTTCTTTGATAAACATGCTCTGCATGGCATTGAACAAAATGTCTTCTTTGCTACTGCTTCTTATTATCATCGTCTTTCATTAATATATCTCTATAATACTGGCATATGTGAATGCATTATGAATTTTCTTCATATCTACTTTACGTCTATTGACACAAACCTCTAGGAAAGATTGTCAGCATTCATTATCTATTAATGCATATTTCAATTTATGGGCTGTCAATTAATTTATATAAAAATCAAATGCTATTAGCAAAATATGTTGCCCTTATATGAAATTTAAATCAATTGGTTTAATTTTCTATTAAGTACATGAACTTATTTCACTAGTTTCATATTTTATATTCATTAGGCAAAAGAGTTTCAATGCTGATTATTTAATATGTAGAATATTGGCATTAGTAAATTGAATATAAGACTACATAATATGTAATAAGCTTAAATCCTTATATATCATTTATTCCATATGGATCAATTGATGACAATTTAGCCATTTATTTCAAAGAAATTCAAGTGCTGCCATTTAATTTGAAAAATCCAAATGTTGCCAATTATGTTATGAATTCAATGCTGCCATGTATTTTAGGAGATCCAAATATTGTCATTTACTTTAAGAGATACAAATGCTGTTATATGTTTGATAAAATCGTATATTATCATCTATTAAATACAATTATTAAAACTATAAATGATTCTTTAAAATTTTCCTTATTATTTCTTTTAAATGCCATATCATAATTTGGATGACTTATACATGGGCAACCATTATGAATATACAATTATCTGGATATACAATTAAAAATAGAAAACAATGAATATCATATGATTTATAATACTTGATAAAATTCTTGTGCTGCAACGCATTGAATTTAAAACCTTGATTCATACAAAAAGATTTTGTGCATGTAATAAACATCTTAATAAAATATTTCAGAGGGGTCTATATGGAGGATTTTAGTACAGCTGTTATTTGCCTGAGCAAGACTATTGGTGTATCTAGAGACCACATAATTCCTTTGAGGGGGAATGTGTGTATTTGTTTTGACCCCACTTACAGATAAGTTGAGTACACGTACTCAACTCATCACTTGTTCTGCGCCCACAGAACAAAATTATAAAATAAATAAATTATAAATTGTAGTTTTCACAATCTCATTGATTGTGAATGATATATTAAATAATTTTCCATGATTAAATCTTTCATAAATTTATATAGTGCGGAATTTTATATATAAATACAGTTCTTTTTCTTCTTTCTTAGCATACCAATCCATTTAAACATATTTATGTTTTCCTTCAAATTGCAAATAATTCAAATGCTACTAACATAATTATTGCAGGATTGGCAAAAATATTCTAGCATTGTGAGCAAACTTTTTTAGATACCTTTATTACCATTTTATGCTTATTGCACCACTATTTCTTAAATTTGTAATGTGATATCTGCTTAATTAATGTTTTGCCTACTTCTAAAATGTACTTAGACTTTTAAAGTCTATTCACTTTTTTTTTTGGCTGTGCCCTACCGTATTTAAAAATCAAAATACGGTAGATTAGGAGTAAGGAACAGGACCTGCAGTTAAAGAAAAAGCTGAGCAATAGTTGGAAAAGGAGAATTTACTTTTGTTTATTTATATGAGAACAAGTTTACTTATGAATACTCTGTAAATTATAAATATTTTGTGATGTGTGTAAGCTATTCTTTCATGTTGTTTGAATTTTCATATTATAAATAATGAATGTTTGAGTTAGAATAATTAAATTTCATTCACCCCCCCATAGATCCATATAATATAAGGTAGTATTAAATATTGAGTTAGAATCTCCTAACTCAATATTAAATACTATCGTAACACTTATTGTTAGATTATTATAAAGAAATCAAATGGTGAGGCGTTACAATGTGGCTCTGAGATACTATGCAAAATGCAAAGCTTTAATTCTTTTTATTATTTTCATATTGGAAATATTCTTATTGCCACTTACGATGTTCTTCTTGGATTTAGATTTTCCTTTCACTTGATTTAGTTTAGCTATTTGTTATTAAGGTTTAAGACATAATTGTATTAAGATGTAATGTATGGATCAGGTTGAATCTTTGCCTATTGTAATATCAGTTATGTTTGTAGATTATGGCTTCGTTAGCATTGGTGAATGTGGATGAATCGATTGATGTTATTTTTATTGATGAGTTTATGTTGGTGAGTTATCATGTTATTTGTTTAAATTATTTTTTAGTTTATTGGGTTGGAATTTGTTATGCTAATTTTTTGCTTCACAAAATTGCTTCTTGATTCAGAAACTTTTATTTATATTACATTTTCATGTTATAAATTATTAATTCTTTATATAATTATAATTACTTATTAATTTTAGTTCTCTATTTTCTTAATAAACTTATTTGTTAAAAATTGTATTTAGTGCTATTGAAAACTCCTTTTCTATTACTGACGCTAATTGAAACAAAATTTATTAGAAAAATGGCATTAGCATAAGCTTCTTCGATCCATATCTTACAAGTTCAAATTTTTTCCATATATACAAGTTCCTGGATTCATTTATTAAAATATAGTTTTTTTTTTGTTTAGTATGCCATAGTAAATGTGTAAATTTTTTCCCGTGCAAATGCACATGTTTCACACTTCAGTGATTGAATACTACACGATTCAAATAATTGTTGTTCTTATATTTTTTGTATTCTTGAGGCATTTGGATGACTTGATGTCTTCAAGTAACCAATGCACTCAAATTGTCCAAAGCAACCCCTTACTTGCCAGTTCACTTGCTCTCAATCTTCAAGTTTTCAAGGTAAATACTAACTTGAGTTTTATCAATTATACTTTTGTTATTTTTTTTCACTTCTCTAATTTGATTCCATTCTCTGTCGGTATTGTAATGTTGTACATTTATGAAATTGAGAGATTGTGGTTATTTTATTCATCGACATATTATCTCAAATTAACATTTAATTACAAATTTGACATGTTTTGGTGAATTCTGCATATTAGCAAAAATCAATAAACATGCAGATGTTGGCCATAAATTGCCTTCTAATGTAGTGTCTCACAAGGCAATGATTCTTGATGAGTAATTGGGCAAATTGCACATTGTAGTTATTTAATTTTTTTCCTTGCTATTGACTCTTAATGCTCACTAATTTCATTTTTGACAAACTCTTATTAAAATGAAATGCTACACGTCCCAATAAAATCTCATTTTTATATAGTAAAAACATTCTTTTTCAACTATATTGGGATATGATTATATTTGAATTTCTATAGATAGATCGAAGTATTTGCTAATCCCAATCTATTTCTGTTATCAATCTAGATATAGAATTATTTTTCTAACAGTACTTAAAGAAATTTATTTTATAGTTTATTAATCTATTATGCTCTTTGGGAAAAGATGAATTATATGTTGAATGAGTTATACACCTTATAGGTGGAGAAGTTTGCAATAAGCAAGCATTATGTAAATTAAGACATTGTAGTTATTTCAATTTTCTTACTTTTTTTTTGAGCTATCGTTGCTTCTTAATTTCAGTTTTAGCACAAGAGATTTTTGCAATATTTGTAATTTTTTCCCGTACAATACATGGGTTTCCATCAGTAACGATCTTATATTGTTAATTTAAGAATGCGATGGCTTTAATAATTGCCTAAGAATGAGCTCTTCAATGACTATATCTAATTAGGCTTCTAATTTGCATATCTAGTTTATTTGATCAACATCTTCTTCTCCAAATTTATTTTCTGTCCTTCAAGAATTCGGTTAACTCCTCTTCGGCGTGTTTGTAAAACTTAACTTTTTTCAGCAGTCATGTTTATTATTCTCCGACTCAGCTCGAACTTCTTCCCAACAGCTTGAAATTCTTCCCAACAAAGAGCTCTGCAATATTTTCCTCTCTGCAACATCTCATCAACAACTCTATCTCATTAAGCAATTTTAATATGCATGTTCTTAACTTTTATTCTTTTTATTTTATTTTATTAGACTTTTGATAATGCTGGAATTTAAAGTAGGCATTCAATGAGTTCAAGCTCCTCTCTTGGGCTAATGCAGAAGGTCATAAAAATACTAAATTAATTGCCACATTGGCAATTTCAAGGTAGGTTCTTTTGGTAGTAGTTAAAATCTACTAATGTTTTAACTTTAATTCTTTTTATATACACTAATAATTCTCAAAAATAGAAATAATGAAGGCATTTAAAGAAGGCTTCCATTGCATCTAAGTTCTTCTTGCCATTAGACTCTCATAGTAGATTATGCAAAAGCATGCAACTTAGAATTGTCACATTTAGAATTAGCTAAGAATTATTTTTATCTCTTTTTTGTTTTTTGCAGGTTGAATATATATCTTCTTCAGCCTGATTTTTCTCATATTCACGAAAACTTTTGGACTCGACTGTCTCTTCTTCAGTTTGATTTTTCTCATTTTTGCAGCAACTTGGGAAAGAGAAGCCCTAACCTTTCTCAAGGTTTAAAGGGGAGCTGCAAGTGAAGATATGCTTAGGTTCTCAAAGGTGAACAATTTTCTAATTTCTTATATTCTATGTATGGTTTTATTTTTGTCTCATCTTCGAGTGTCTATTCCTGTAGCTCCAACTGAGAAAATAACATTTGAATTGGAGCTAAAGGGAGAAGTCATATATTTTGATTTGTGTTGTGCTTATTACTCTTTTGATTTTTGTTGTGCATATTAATATTTTCCATTTCTTTAGTTTTTTTATAAGCTGCAAACTTTTTTTTGTACTTTTGTAAACTAATTTTGTGATTGTAACAAAATCCTAATTTTTAGGCGTCTATTTATTAGGTTTTGGCAAAGTTATTCATTTTCAGTACAGATGTAATGGGAGTTCTTTGGGGTTGAATTTAAGCTTAGAAATGACAATTAAATCTGTTCAAATTATAAGATGTTTTCAGCCTAGAATCAGCCCCAAACTACCACTTAAATTTCTCTTAAAAATGGCAATGGATTCAATTTTAAAAAATAAGTGATATATTAAAACGTTAAGGAGCAAGAAAATGCAAGAGACTTTGGGTGAATGCCTGAGGGATGCGTGATATATAGAGCGCGTGAAAAAAGGAGATGCTATGAGCGGTTTTGATCGTAGGCCACCGCAAAAACATTATCAGTTGGTCGATATGCGTCTTTCATAATATTAGCTTATGTGTTTTTTTTTTTCTTTCTGTGTGTTATCGCCCCTGAACTTTGTGCGGGTTTCATGCTTGTGTGTGTGTGCGTGTGCGCATGTGTGTGCGCGCTTGTGTGTATATATTAACGATGTTACCCATACAACAAATTTACTAAAAATAAAGCCAAACGCACGGAAAAAAAAAAAGTACAGTCTGGTGCACTTACCATATAGGCATGCACCGATGAGAGAAGTTTTGGTAGCCAAGAATTTTCTATATATATTAATTATTATAATTTATTAGATTTTTTTTTTTTGAAAGTTTGTGAGGACCTAAGCCCGTATATTTTAAAGAAATGAAGTAATACAAAATGAGTTCATGTCAAACTGACATAAAAAACAAAACAAAATATAACAACAATAGAAATCAGAAATTTAAGAAAACAATAAGATTCTGGATTCAGCTCCTCCACTGTGAGGTCCACAAAAGACTAAAGATTTGCCGGAGCATCAATCCTGAAGACCAGTATAGTAACAGTGTAGTATCAAGGCTATAAGGAAGCCATCGAACCGGCAAATGGGGTCTAAAATTATCGCATAATCCATCATAACCTTAAAAAATCAGAAATAACATAAAGAAATCGCCAGCCAAAAAACCCTCCATATAAAAGCCAATTATCAGGCACAAAAATAGAGAAGGATTAAAAGGCGTCGTGCCCCCACATCAGGCACAAAAAATAACTGCAGGGCTAACACCAAAAAGCCGAAGAACCAAAGCCAAGCCTAAAACCGCAAAATATCACAAATAAAAGACATAACCCGCTAGGCCAATGAAGTAGACCAGGAGTCAAAATAAGATTAAGCTTCCATAAGACCCAGTTTCCAAGCCATAATCAAATCTGATGAACGCCAACTGCTAGTAATAGTAATGATCTTAGCTTTTATGTTTGATAAAATAAAATGAGGACTGGAGCTAACCATATTAAATATTCAAGCATTTCTTTCCATTCAGATTCCATCAATAATTAAGCCTATAGCAGTAATATAAGCACGCTTATGCCATTTATCAAAATCCTGAATGTCGCACATAATTTGGAGCAGGGATGGGGGGGAGGTAATTAATTCCCCTAGGGAGAGACTTTTTAAGCACGTAAAAAGAAACCTTACAGTTGAAAAAAAGGCGAGAACTTACAAGCACGTTGTACTTGATAACTTACAAGCAAAATAGACAATACAAGAAACACTTACAACCTATCAGTGTAACCACTTGATGAGTGACGAATATTATACATGAAGAAGTCATATTTCAAGTTTGTGATATTTGTATATGAACAAGAATCTTAAAAACATAGAAAAGTTAGTGTTCTCATCAAGGTTACTCGTGGGATTAAAGGAATGTTTTATCCCAAATATCTATATATGTGCCTCTCTACTTAAATAGCTCAATAGGATTATGTGGATCAAATTTAATAAATTTTGTGTGGAATTTTCTGTCTTGACAATTACTCTAAGAAGGAAGAAAGACTCCACAGTCCCACGATCAGAAGTATTCATGTTAACCAATAATTATATTTATATTTCACAATATATCATATTACATATTCTTAAATATCATCATATGATATCTTTCACAAATTGTATCTCATGACATTATTTTTATTTTAATATCTTTACACATCAGAAGATTTTATTCTTATATCTTAATTATATTGGGATCTCCGCATAAATAAAATGAAAATTGTTTATATGAGGAGAAGAACCGGCACGCTTGCATGTTTATAAATGATTCATTAAATGTTAATCATATAAATGTACACCGACTCTCCTGAATGCCCGGTCCTTAAAAGGTCCAATCCTTCCCTCTCACAGTGCATCTAACATTTATAAGCCAAATACTAATAAGATCATTCATTCAAGAAAAAAATTATGATCACGCTTATAAAGTCGGCTAAATGAATGTAGATGAGAACGCGGAGGTTGATCCTACGAAATTGGACGCTGCATATAAGATAGTGAAACAAAAGATAGTGGTGGTAGCTGCGTTGCCATAGCCATTGCAATTAGGATTAGTTCGACTTTACCGGGGCCGCTATTGCCAGTTCGGGTCAGGGCTATGATTAGTGTTTGATGAACTGAATTGATCCGACCTGGTCTCAACTCGTCCTAAACCGGACAGGCTATTCCAAGATGTTTCTCTTACTGCATTTTAATCCCATTTATTTCAAGTCTCTCCAAATGGATGGATGGCTGCGATCCTCCTACCACTAAACAACAAACGATTATGATGGTCCCTTCCTGCAGCCTTCATTTTTCTGAAGCCATCAATTTACGATAAATAAATCCAGAGTTGGCAAAAGCTGCGACTAATTAGAGATTCCGCGTACCTCCCGCGCCATTGCTTGTCTTTGTTTGTGACTTGTTCCTGAATGAAATGAATTGAAGAAAACAACAGGCAAGGATTGTGCTTTTGTTCTGCCTTTGATTTAGCTATTGAAAGCAGAAGCAGAAAGCTACGAGTTTTGGGAATCTTCTATTCCAAGAAGGCAAAATGATAGTTTTTGTATAAAAAGATCCCTTCTTTAACAGCCGCGCATCTTCCTTTGCCATATTTTTCAGCCATTTCTGTATTAGAGTCCAAGGGTTAGATCTGAGCAAGTTGAAAGAGCCATGGATGGTGAGATTCGTACTCGGTTCAAGACAATCTGTGTTTTTTGTGGGAGTAACTTCGGTAATAAAGCGTCGTTCAGTGAGACTGCTCTAGAATTGGGTCATGAACTTGTGAGCGCCCTCTCCTGTTCTTTTTAGGCTGTAGGATTCTCTTCAAACTTCCATTTTGGAGCCGTTTATAAGGCTTCTTTTTTATTTTTATTTATTGCAGGTGAAAAGAGGAATAGATTTGATTTACGGTGGAGGAAGCGTGGGATTGATGGGTTTGATCTCACAGTCTGTTCATGATGGAGGCTGTGATGTTCTTGGGTGGTTACTTGCTGATTTTAAGCCTTCCAACTGTTTGATTTTATTTGCCAAACAAAAAAATCAGTTTTATTTGACTTTTCATCTATTGATTCTTACCTGGCCTTCTATTGTTTTGCTTTGCCACAAGCAGGATCATTCCCACTGCTCTTATGCCTATAGAAGTAAGTCTTCAGAGCAGCAATATACTGTTTTTTTAATCACTTTCATGTTTCTATATGCTTGGTTTTACATTCTTTTCTTCCTCATACCTCTTTGGATTCAACATCCTTAATTTGCTGTATCATTTTTATTTTCACCTGAGACTCAGAAGCTTGGTTCAAGATTTGAACATTGCTTTTATGTTTATTTGTTCTTTCTCTACAGTTGGAATGTTTTGACAGATTGTTGGAATGTTGCATCAGATCACATAATTTTTATTACTTCACTTCTATGAAGATTTTAGAAAGCAGTGGATGCTAGCAAACAATCTTTTAGGAAGCTATCAGCCTCTCCATTTTCTCCCTGTGCCCGCTTTAAACAATTTTTAATCACATCTTTTGCTACTAATCTGGATCTAATCTGAGTATATTTTCTATTTGCTCAAGTTTTTTATGGTTTCAAATTACTTGCTATTTGCTTAATCAGTTTAAATTTGATTTATATTGAAATGAGCTGCTAAAAGAAGATTAAGAATGTCTGATTTCTTGCGATGAAGAAGTTTGAGTTGATATATTGATGTGAAGACTGTTGTATACTGAACTACTTGGTTTATCTTCTCGCAAAAGTCTATCATTTAGCATAGCTGCATTGTTTTATAGATATCTGGTGCATCCATTGGTGAAGTAAAAAGAGTGTCAGACATGCATGAGCGAAAGGCGGAAATGGCTCGGCGATCCGATGCTTTTATCGCTCTTCCTGGTTATTTTTCCTCCTACTTGCTTGCACTTATAGAACAGATTTTAGCTTATTTTCTTAAGCAAATCAGTTGATTATCTCTATTGATTTAGGGGGATATGGCACAATGGAAGAGCTCTTGGAGATGATTACATGGTCGCAATTAGGAATACATAATAAACCTGTGAGGCATAGTCCAATTTTACTGAGCAATATTTAGTTTTGAGGAAGCGTGATAGAAACCCCTTTAAATTGATGAATGCTACAGGTTGGCCTCTTGAATGTTGATGGCTACTACAACCCATTACTTGCTTTATTTGACAAAGGTGTAGAAGAAGGCTTCATAACGCCATCTGCAAGAGAGATTGTTATATCTGCTGCAAAAGCAAAAGAACTGTTGGAAAAAATGGAGGTAACTGCGTATCTTACACTCTTATTCTAACATTAAATACACATTTTTATTAACAATATAGAAACTTTTCTCATCGGATTGCAGCAATATACTCCAGAACATGAACAGATTACATCTCGGTCAAGCTGGGAGCTTTCACATCTTGGCTATTCCACACCATCAACTGGACATTAGTTTCTAATACCTCATCATATGTTTGATTGATGTGATTTTTTTTTTCTTTTAACATAAATTCTGTCTGAAAACACACAAATGATCAGTTGTCTTTCTTTCTGCAGAATGAAATCTCAATAAATTCCTTTATTTAACTTATTTCTTTATGAAAATTTAGATAGTAGCCAATTAATTACCAAATGATTCAAATGTATTGTTCTTATATCTTATTGTGTTATATTTTGATTGGATGAATTTACTGCTTGAATTTCACTTGCTATTGAATCCTGTCAGGATATATTATATATATTATCCCCTGACTTAGCACTCATGGACATATGGACCCCAATGCCGGCTTGGCCTGTAAAATCCTGGCATTAGTTGGCATATTATTGTCCAGTTTTTTCCAATCGCTATCACTGGAATCAGCAGCACGTCGGCTTCCTTTTCCTTGATAGTATTTATGTTTTTTGATAGGGTGCATATTTCATCATCTATTTGGCCTTTTCTTTGTGATTAATGGTGTATTAAAATAATATTTCTCATATGGAATCATATGCTTTCAATTGGCTAACCCAAAGATGCTGATAAAAAATAGAGCAACTTTGTGTTATGGGGACACAATATGAATGGTGTTGGTAAGTAAAGTTAGACTTGTAATATTATATTTATAGAACCATATTGTTTTTGCTCGTGCATTACAAATTCATGAACATATGTAGACTTTTGTATTAAATTCTTACTCTATAGTTCTCTATTTTTTTCTCATATTTTCTATTATAATGCCTAAAATTTGAATTAATTTGAGGTGCTAAAAAGCAGTATTCCGTGAGATAAGTATTCTGATCTATTATAGGAATAATAGGATTAAACATGTTTTAGTAAAAAGATGTAGCTTTTTGTCTTCCATGAATTCACTGTAGTGCCTCTGCTAAGCCACAGTGCTAAGCGTACAAGTATTTGATCACTTGCCGCCAAATAGATTGATAACAATTTTTTCTTAGTAGTTATGGAAGTATAGTTTAATGGTTAAGGTTTGTGATTGTGCTGACTGCCGATTTGCTTGATGCTCGCATTTTCTTACAAAAAAATAGTATTTTGCAGTGAAAAATGCTCATATTATTTAGACAATGCTAACTTTATTAATATCCTATATTCGTCACCTCAAATAGTTGTACTAATAAGAGGTGATTATTTTAATCTTATTTGTGTTTTTGGGAGTCTATGTAAGTCTCATGTACATTTATTTTTTCAGTGCGATTCCTCTTTTTTTCTTGGGAGAAAGGTTGACGGCACTTTCCAATTATACATATAAATTATCATTGACAATAGTCAGTCTAATGTGCAACATGTTAGTTTTGAGTCTCAACATTGATTTTTAGGGTTTATGATTTATACGAAATAGTAGTAACATACTCTAAAGAATTAAATGAATGAAGATTCGATAAAAATTCCAAACAACCCACTAAACTATGGAGCAAAAATAGATTATGACCCTGAAAATGTTTATCAGCATATAAATTAACAACTACAATAAAGAGTTCTAGTTGTGGTTGCTCTTTGGAAATTCAATAGACAATAATCTAGCTACAACAACAACAACACCAAACCTTAATCCCGGTAGGTAGAGTCGGCTACATGAATTCTTTGTTTCCATTGTGCACGGTCAAATAGAAGCCCCTCATAAGTTCCAAATAGAGAAAATTCTTTCTAATAGTTTCTTCTCGTTTCTTTTTGGGTCTTCATCTTCCTCTTTTAATATAGGAGAAATTCATAAGAACAGGGATGTTGCACAAACTACACTTGATATGAACCATCCAAGTCGACATCTTTTAATCTTACCCACTCTTGGAGTCACTCTAGTCTTGCTACGAATAAACTCATTACTCATTTTATCCTTATGATTATACCCACTCATTCACCTAAGGATCCTCATTTTTGTAGCACTTATTTTATCAATATATATATATATATATATATATTTGTTGGCCAACATTCAGTCTCATATAATATAGTTGGTCATATTGCTACTTTTAAATTTTCCTTTAATTGAATCCATGTATTTGAACCTCTCTCTCTTCTTGATCACATGGTCCTCAATAATTATTTCTTTGAGATTAAGGCTTCTAATACTATTAAATTAACACTCCAAATATTCTAATTTAGATGTGGTTAGAGAAAAACTTTTGGATTCTAAAGTAGTTCTCCATAACTCATATCTTGTTTGAACTCCATCCTTAACCTTATCAATTAATAAAATATCATCTGCAAATAGTATGTAAGAAATCTCCTCTTCAATATGTTTAGAAAGAATATCCATAATCAAAGTAAAAATAATATGAGCTTGTTGAGATTTTTATGGTTCAAATAATGCGAAACAAGATGTATATGTTGAGCAAAATCAAAATTAAACAAAAAAAAAACACATGCAAACAAAATCACAGCACACAACAAGAGATTTATGTGGTTCGGTGCTAACACCTACGTCCACTGGGAGGAAAGCATAGGAAATTTTACTATTGGAGAAGATTACAATATTTTTAGGGTTTATAAACCCTTACCAAACCTTAGGAACCCTCTTTCTTTTCTTTGGAATAGTTACTACACCCACAAATGAAAATGGAGGCTTCTATTGTTTGGTTCTTACTCTTCTAACCTTAAAAATGGGCTTAGAAAATATTTATAAACGCTCAAAAATGGGCTAGCTGAGCACGAGCGCCACGGCACGACATGGTGCCTCCTTTCGAACGCATAGGTGCTGCAGTGCGCCCTGGCACCCTGCACGCGCGCTGTGGCGTATTGCCATAAAGACTACCTTTAATTAACAATCTCTACCTCAGATCTCATGTGCACCACATGAGAGATGAATCAAATATGCTTTCCAACATTACAGTTGCACCAAATTGGTTGCCCATATATCCACTTCTCAAAGGAATCAAGCCACATATAGTTCAAACAAACAAGAAACCTAAGAACGATTCTCCAAATTCACCAAGGTTTTACAATTGGTGAACTTCTGAATCGTGATAACTTTTGTCAACATGTCCGCTAGATTGTCTTTAGTGACGTTATTTTTCAGTAATATATCATCATCTTCAATTATATCTCGAACAAAATGGTGTGGCACATCTATGTGCTTTATGCGAGCATGACAGACCTGGTTAGTAGCTAAGAATATAACACTCAATCTATCACAATGAACTACTACCTCTTGTTGCTTTGCACCCAAATCCTCTAGCAAGATCCATATAGCTTCCTTGAATGCTTTAGTAACTACTATGTATTCAGATTCTGTTGTAGACAGAGGAATTGTAGGCTATAAAGTCAATCTATACCTACCGAACCTCCCTCTAATGTGAACACATATTGATGTATACGAAATTTATAGCAAAATATATAGTATTTTAGCATTCAAATCATCATTCATATCCATATACTTTGAGTGGAAATCATACCTTTGCAGGAAAAATGAAGAAAATAGGAACTATAAGCTGAATCACTGAATTCTGGGTGAAAATCGCCGGCGCGCGCCATGGAGGCCTACCAAAATCCCTCACCTGGAAGTATACCTGAGGACCTGGAAGGAAGCCCGCTGCAGAGCGCCAAAGCGGGTCATAGCGTCATTTCCTGGGAGACAAATTAGAACCTTATGCAGAATAATTGAACAGTGTTAAATCCGCCTTCTCGTAAAATAAACCGCTGCAGCGCGCTCCAAGCCCGCCACAGCGCGCTATGCTCCATAAGGATTTGCACTGCCAGGAACAAAACCACTACAGCTCGCCGCAGTGCACCACGACGACATATTTAATTAAACTGTAAGGACTTTATATGAACTAATTGAACAGTCATTATTCCGCGTTCACGAAAAGTCTACCGTCGCAGCGCGCCATATCGCGCCGCGGCGGCATTTCTGATTATTCTTACAAACTTTATGTGAACTAATGGAACAATCAATATTCTGCATTTTTGAACTTTCAACATCCATAGCGCGCCGCTACGGTATTTCTGATTATTATTATAAACTATATGTGATTTAATGAAATAGTTACTATTCTGCCTTTTCGAAGATGAAACCGTCGTAGCGCGCCACAGCGGGCACAGCGATGTCCTAAGGAAAAATACCAACTTATACAGCAGGAACATCATTTTGAACCTCAGCTGCTACAACGCGCCATAGCGGAACAATGTTTGGAACGTAGCTGCTACAATGCGCCACAATGTTTGAAATGCGGTTGTTACAGCACGCCACATCGGTCGTGCCAGAATTCTCCAGAACAACTATAAATGCGGCGTAGGGGAGGACACAAAATGCAACCTTTAGCCTTCCCCAGCCTCTTGAAAGCGGAAGTGCACATTAATTTTGCTGAATTTTAATTGAACAACAGAAAAAATATTTGAAGGGTTTGAATTAAATCTAAGGAAGGTGAAGAGTCACATAATTAATGCCTTGGGGCTGAGAGCTTCCTAATTTAAGGGTCAATCTCAGAACTTGAGAGGGTTCCAATTTTTGACATTCAAGTCCCCTTAAGGAAAAGTTGCAGCAAGAGGAGAAAAGAGAACTCTCCAAAGGGAATAAGGTTTACCAAGAACAGTAAGGAGAAGGAAACAGCAAAGGGAAAAGGGCGGATCAATCAAGAGGAAGTGCAGGAGGAATCCAAAAGAACCCCAGAAAACCTCTGATTGATTCCTAGTATTTCTTTCTAACCTTCTATGATTTCTTTTTGCTGTGAACTGATGTCAAGATTCACTTTCCTTTGTATGTGTGCTTGTGCTTATTTAGTAATGGAAGGTTAAAATCCCTTTGGAGAGGGTTGAGATGTAGTTGTATGAAATTGTAAGGGGTATGATGGTGTTGTAATGAATTTAATTGTATGAATGAAAAGATATTCTTATTATTTATTATTAGTGTCGAAATGAATGTTTGGATAGAATAAAGTCTAAATTATTTTCTCTAAAAAGAAACCTAAATGAATCATTAATTTATTTAAAGAATTTGTGTTCCAAGCTCATCAATTGGGTAAGAGCAAGGAAGGCAGTGCAAGTAGAGCTGAGAATTATGTGATAATTTCTCAAGCTTATTTGCACCTTTCCTTAAAGGATCTACCTAGAGATTTGATGCTTGTGAACCAAGTTCTCCATTAACTTTGCTCTGCTGTTCAGCAAAGTAAATGGGATGAGAGGACATTGGGAAACTCGATGGATAATGTGACATAGTCCATTGACCAAATGCATCCTCCCAACTAGATAAACCGTGTGTGAAGCACATGATGCATGGTTAATGGAAATAGTGTTTGTGAGATCAATAAGAATCAAAGATATCATTTGGTAACATAGACGTAGGGAATCGAATCTAATTAATAAATCATGATCTCATGAAAGTTTATGTGCTAAGGAAGAATTCAAATGGGAGTTCTCTGTGTGCACTAAACTTGAACCTATTATAATAGGAGGGTAACTCCGATTCCAATAATGTTCATTTGATTGAATTAATCATAAATATTTAAAGTATACATTCAACAATGAAATTGTATCACCAAGCTCTTGCAACTATTACAATAAAAAATCAACTCTCTCCTTTTAATCAAATAGTATCTTAACCTAAGGTAATTTATATTACTAATTTAGGAATAAAAAATCAATCCAAAAATCAACATCTAAATATTATTGAAAGAAAATATAATTTGGTGTTAGAAACACCATTCCCAAGGGATGATAAATCCCAGAATTAAAACTTCCACTTATTACTTCAGACCACGTACACTTGCATGCAAATGCAAACGTGTATTTTTCGTTTGTCACATATCTTTTCATTGATCATCTTCGATTCAAATCTCCTGCATAGTTGAAATCAACATATCCAGCACACAAATTAAATATTGAAGATTGCTTTTGAAATAGTAAGCTAACACCAACTGTACTCTTCAAGTACCAAAATATTCCCATGACTATTTTCCAGTGATCCTTCCCTGAATTGTGCATATACCAGCTCACGACTCCAACTCCTTGAGCCAAATATGGTATAGTGCAAACCATGCCGTACATTAAGCTTCCAACCGCATTAGCATAAGGAACTAAGTTCATTTCTCCGTTTTCAAAATCTAGTTTTGAACATAGCTCTACAGATAAATGAAAGTGAGGTGCTAAGGTATATTCACAAACTTTGTAGAGTCATCAATTCTAAACCTCTTCAGCATCTTTTCCAAATATCCCTTTTGGGTAAGCCAAATATGTCCTTCCTCTCTATCGCTACAGATTTCTTTTCCCAACATCTTCTTCACCTCTCCCAAGTTCTTCATTTCAAAGTTGTTCGACAACTTTTCTTTCATGTGATCCATCTCAGACTGATCTGAAGTCGCCACGAATATATCGTCAACATACAAGGGCAGGTAAAAGATGTTACCCTTGGGTAACCTTTTAAAATACACGCAGTGATCAACTTGGTTTCTCTGGTTGTGGGGCCCCCATACTGGTAATAAGGAAGTACGGTGCTCCAACTGTGGCAAATCCCCAGCTTAAGTAAAGTTAGGCGAACCCAACCTGCCTTAAGTCAATGACTTGTCACCAAGTGCTATAATATTCATCAATATAAATATCAAAGTGGCGGAAGCAGTACAAAAAAAGTAACATCCACAAGCATACATAGTAGGGAAAAGAAAATGTAATATAGTAACTCATCACAATGCAGAAAGTAAGTACATCCAGAAAGTTAATTATTACAAACTGAAATGAATAACTGAAAAAAAAAATGAAAGACTCTCGTCCTCACTGAAATAAACAAGGCAAAACTATCTAAACAGCAGCTGGAAGGTCCTCCTCCTGAACTGGCTCCTCCTCTGCGACACTGCCCATGAACACGTCTGAAGCTGACATTTGTCGGTATCACAAATGCCAGGGCCCCAGCCAACAAAATAAAAAAAGGTTATAGTTAGATAATTGTCTAAGTATATTTTATGCTATTTTAATGAACTGAACATTTAAAGATATCGCATTTTAATTTAACTGCACAGGCAAGCAGTAAAGGTGCAACAAGCTATGAAAGAAATGAAATACTATAAACTATTCATTTATAGCAACCAACATGTATGTGAAGTAATATACAAAACACTAAATAAATAAGGTGAGGCTAAAAGCAAAAATAGCTGTAACTACTGAAACAAATATGCTCCTAACATGATTATGATCATAATAAAACATGCCGAGTATAAAAGAACACAGGTACAGAACATGATAAAATTCTAACATCCTAAACATGTCTTTTATACATATATCTAAGCCATAAAAGTATACATACAATATGCAGATTATTATGAAAAAGAAAGGCCACTGAGACATGTGGCAAAAGTAAAGCAATATATGAAATATAAGGCCACTGAGGCATGTGGCAAAGCGAGCAAATACTGAAAATACGACCACTGAAGCATGTGGCAAAGCAAATCAGAAAGCAATACAATTCAGCTAAAGTAGTAATAAGCCTAAGACATAGTACTGTCATACCAGCCAATAGGCCATACAGGGCCTCCAATATCCATCAATCAATCCCCAGCCCAGCCATCCAAATATGCTATGTCTGAGTCCAGTCTATATAATACTACTACTGAAGAGGCAGACTAAGCTAGGACATATTCTATCAACTGCAATCAAGGCAAAACTAAATGATATGCAATTCAAATACTAACTTAGGATGTATCATCCATATCCTAAGTTTTCCTATTATGCTCAAGGAATAAGGCTCAGTATCCAAGGTATGCAAAGCAATCTAGTCAAAGTAAGCAAGAGACTCAATCTAGACTTATGTGATATCTGTTGTTGTCTAATTACCAAATCTAACTACTCTGAGAAGGTACAAGTTTAGGATCTCTAATATCCAGCTATCGAGTAGAATCTCAGATTTACGTCCTTAAAGTTAAATATTAGAACTTAATAAGTTCTAATCCAAAATCATGTGACGACTATATAGTTAAGTAAGCAAATCAATGACCTAATTTTTTGAATATTTTACTCTCTTACCCAAATCTTGATTAAATAAATCAAGATTTAAGGATTTAGAACTTAAACCCTATGTTGAGTTCACATCCCAAATCCTAGGTGATATTCTAAATAGGATCTAGGTTTCTCACTTATTACCCAATTTGAAGGTAAAGAATCCTATAAGTTGAAAGATACAAGAACTAAGATTTTAGCGAAAGGCTGTTCTACTGATTATAAGATAAAATAATCAATTAAGAACTTGAGAATTTAAGATCTATATTCAATCTTTAAGATAATTTTATTATCTTATTAATTGAATCATCCTATACCCACATGGAAGGTTTCAAAAGATTAAACAATCAATCATTAAAGAATTTCAATTGGAGATGGTTTAATTCAAATTGAAGGTTTGAGTCTAAGATCTAAGATCTAAAGATTTGAAGTTTGATCACTTTAGACTTCTAAATAGAGTCTTGACTTAAGAGTTTCCATTTGTGATTCTCTTTAGAATCTAAGCTCATATTTAATTATGAGGAGCTTATTAAGGTTAAAATTGATAATTCCAAGTATTAGATTAACATCAAACCCATATTGACCTTCTTAGGTTACTTGAGATCTAAGGGTCTGAGTTTTGATCACTTTAGATCTTAAGCTAAGATTTTACTTAAATATTTTCAATTACTTTTCTTTTAATACTTAATCCTTAAGTTATCTTAACTAACTTATTAATGAGATAACTGATTATTTCAATTATTAAATTTAATAAGTCTTCAGTCAAATAATCTTTATAAGGAATGCTTAAGATTTAAATATCTTTATTAAGGACTAAATGAAGATTTCATGGATTAAGGATCACATTATCACTATCCTTGCTCTAGGACTTCAGAGAACATTTCCAATCTATTTTATAGTGGTTTACTGGAGTTTTCAATCTTTTAAAGAATACTAAATCACATTTTGGTCAAAATGACCAAAATACCCCTCTTAAGGCTAAAATTAGGATTTTATGGTTTACTTACTCAAATTTGTTCTAATCTATTCTAATGTGTTTTATATTACTTAATGAAGTGGGAAATTTCCTTAATTTAGGTTTTGATGACCTAAATGATCTTATTTAGCACTAATCACTTAATTAAGTCACTTAGGGTGATTAGTGAAATTAAGGCAATTTAGGGCAATCCAACCTTACACTTAGGTTCTAGTGGACTTAATGTGAGGTTAGGAATAATCCTCACCCAAAACAGAGGCTTAATTAGGGTTTAACTCACTAATCCTTGATTAGGGTGATTAAGGAGTGATTAAGAGAATTAATTCTCTAAAGTTAATTTTAAGGGTCTGGAATTGTTCCTTAAGGTACAAGGAGCAATCAAAGCCCTTAAACTGACAATTTGGATATTTAAAAGATTTTATATGATTTATTTAAAAATAGAAAAGTCTTAGCCAATATTTTTAAATTCAACCATTGGATCTAAAATTTTATTTTATATTTAGATTCCTTGAATTTTTTTGATTCAAATGGTATATTGGATCATACCATTTAGATCTATATAGCTCAAGTTATTTAATTAATTCATTATGTATTTTTATTTAAATCAGAATCATAGGATTTATTTTCTGTTTTAATTTCCTTAAGGAAATTAAATCCAGAAATGAAATTAATTACTGTCGACCCAAAATCAAAATGCGCGGGTCGGGGGTCGACCCAGCCCAAAATCACCGTCTTCTTCCTCTGGCTCGCGCCCGCTGCCCGAACCCTAGGGCCGACTTCCAACGCCAAATTCTCCGCATTCTGGTCACGCCACGCCTTGATTCTGACGGCTACATATTCCCTATCTTCAGACACGTCGATTAAACCATGAAACCCTAACTGGGAGGCTCTGGGTCGCCAGATGGTTACTCGACCGAAAACCTCCAGAAGGCGCACCTGTGAGGAGATAATTCTCCTCACGGAGTCCACGAGCCGCCACGATCTCGATCCTTACACGTTCAGAGATCGATGAGGAAGCGATAGGGCGAAACGAGGAGCCTTGGGGTGGTCTGGATCGCTGGGGTGCTACTAGGCATTTTCAGCCGACGAGAGCTTCGACTGGACCAATCGGGTTCAGTCAAATCACTCAATCTCGGTTGATCCAACCTTCGATATGATTCGACAATTATGCGCGAAGGGTTCTAATGCAGTGAGGAGTGGCCAATTGTGCCTGGGAAGCACACAATGGGTGAACTCCAGACTTACTGGTAGTGCGCGCTCAGATGGTGATTTTGCCGTCTGGCCCACTGCCAGGCCTTGCCAGAAGATCCAAGAGGTTGCTATAGAACTAGGGAGGGATCCTATCACAGCACCTAAGCTTAATAGAGAGCAGGACGAGCTAAAAACTAGCTCTACTGAAAATGAAAGAGGTTGTACCTCGGGTTGAAGAATCGCAGTGACGAAGGCAATGCAGGCCGACTCGATGGCACTAGAGGTTGCAGGAACTCAACAAGGGGGTCTGAACTCCAGACCTCACCCTCTATCAGCAGACGAAGCGGGTTCGATCGCCGGGAGAGCTTGGAACGCTGGAAGCAGAGAGCAGAGGGAGATTTGAAAGTCACAGTGAGCAAAGCAGCTCATTATGGGATTAAGGAGGTATTTATAAGCTTAGGAGGGCCTGAACGATGGATGCCGGGGCTCAGGCTTGGAGCTAGGCTTGGCCCGAGTTGTTCGCTAGCCATTGCCCAATAGGGACTGGCTCAGCCACCCCTGCCCGCACCTAGGGTTCGGCCACAAATGGAAGATGCTAATGGCTAGGCAGACGTGGCAGCGCGAGTGGGGGACAACGCCTACATGGCGAATTTTTGCTGCCGGCCGAATCTCTGCAAAGACGAAGATGAACAGCGACAGGGGGACCAGGAGCCGTCTGATGCGCGAAGTCGTTGAAGATGGACAGCCTGATGGGGATCTTAAGTAACATCCGCGCGGATTAAATCCTGGATGTTAGATCTAATATGCCGATCGTGCGTCTGAGATTCGATCACGGGGTGGAGCGACGCGAACCCTTGGATCCTGCGTCGAGATGCGTGCTAGAGATCCCACTGGCTCAAAACCGTGCTCCGCTGTCGGGACCCTGCAGCGGATCTGCCGCAGTCCCGACAGCGAATCCCAGGCTAAAAAATTATTAATTTAATTAATTAAATTAAAATTAAATCTAATTAAATATTAAATAATTATTCCTAAATAATTCAAACCCAATTTAGGACCAAATGAGCTCCAAAAATTCTCAAAAATTTACCTTAGCTAATTTGGGTGTGAGAAATTCAAAAATAAAATCAAATTTCAATTTGGAGATCAAAATATTTTAGGTATTTTTCAGGGCTTAAAAATAGCCAAAAATACCAAAATTTCCAATTTAGCTCCGATTGATTTCAAACTTCTAGGTTTATGTTTAAATGACCCATTGAATCCAATGAAATCAAAATCAGACCATAGTTTAGCTTAATTAATCTATATTTAGCTAGGGCAACAACCTAGGGTTGTTACATTGGTACACCTATTTCTGCTTAAATTTATCAAACTTCTTATGCCATTATTTTGGTGATTATTTTAGGCCATAAAGAAACTTGTCCAGTTTGTATACAAAATCACTTTCCTTAGCTCAATATACCATGGGGGTAACAACCTGTAACAATCTTGGGTTATTACTTAGTCTAATCTTAGCTTAATTGCAACTTAATTATCATTTCATTAGGTTCATTTTGATTATTAGAACCAATCCCCAAAAATTTAGAGCGATTCAGAGCTCAAACGAATATTTAGAATATTTTAATAATATTTGATTAATTAAAAAATGGAGATATTTAATTTGACCTCAAAATTAAAATCTAACTTCGTCATTGCACTTGCCACTCCCAAATTAGCTATGAGTGATGATTTGGACGTCATATGATTTTTGCGAATATTTTAATATATTTAAATACCCCGAAAAGTAGAATAATTAAATAATAGTCGAAATTAAAATTTGATTTCGTCGTTGGATTCCTCACCCCTAAATTAGTTATGAGTGAATTTTTGTTATTTTTTGGAGCTCCTATATCAATCTGAGTCTTGGAGGATTTTTCGGAGCCATAACACTCTTAGTCTTGGAGGATTTACTCTAACGGGACTGTATTCGTCTAATCCCTCAAGATAACACCTGGTCATAAGTCCACATTGGAGTGAATCAACCAATCCTGAATACTACTGAAATAATCTAGTAATATGGGTATTCCATACTATACCCCACTAATAATCTGAGTTTAGAAGATTCTATTTAATTGAAAAAGATTTATCAAATCTATTAATCCTTACTCTAAGTGGGTGAGTCCTACACAAGGCTCCAAGGATGTGATCAAGGGATCACTCAACATAAGTTGCTACCATAAGGAATAAGTCACATTCTAACTGCTTTAGGTGATTCCTACTTCAAGGTATCAAGTTCAACTTTTAAAGTCATGAAGGATCATCTAACTTCTACCTCATTAAAATACAAAATTTCTTCCTACCTTAAGGTATCAATATTTAAGGTATTTAAGCATTTCAAGAATGATCCTAAAGTATGACCCTTAAGATCTCACTCTTCTACTTCTTAAGTTAATATTCAAGTGGTTAGATCAGATGATTGAAACTCATTTGATCCTTTTCTATTCTACAATTATGAGATAAAATCAAGGATATTATTAGAGTTAGGTCATTTCATCGATCATTATAATTTTAATATTCATCTTATGCTAATAGTCTTATATAAGAGAAAATCAAGGATCTGAAGTTTAGGTTCAGACAGTTCAATCACATATATTCAATATTAATCTTAGCATTTCTAATTCCATGCTTTAAGATCAATATCAAATCATTTGTATTATTGGAATAATGTTAATTGAATTATCTTATAATCAAGTTGATTAATTAAATGATTAAGGTTTAGATCTTAATCAAGACAAGCTAAGGTTTAACCACTAACCTTTCAATCATTAAGACCAACGTTAATTTAAAGGTCAATGACAATTCAATATATTATTAGTATAATAATGATGTCACACTTTAGGTTTGGATTAAGTATTATCTACTTAATCAAGTTATCAAGATTCTTATATTCAAGTTTAGTTTATATATCAAGATGTCTCATTTAAATATTAAAGTTCTCTAACATACATCCTAAAATCATAAAAGCACAGATATATAAGTTTGATATAAAATGGAAAGTAATTAAGGCTAACTAAATTTTAAATCAAATCAAAAGAGTTAGCACTTAATTATAAATCTAAAAGACTTAGGTTTCATACCATTTAGTTGTTAAGCTATATCTATTTAACATAAGCATATACGGGTTCTATTATTTAGCAATTAGCACAATACTTTTAAGGTACATGAGAGGTTTTGAGCATTTGATCAAAGTGACAAAGTTCAAACTTAATTTCAATATAGAATTTTATGCAATGTTCAAATTTGATATAACTTAGCCCTACTAGGGTCCTAGGGACCTTAAAATACCAAAATAGTGAATTTTTGGTCATTTCAGCCAAAACTGGGCACTTTTTTGAAAATTCTGGGAAAATTTACAAGTTTGGGCGCTGGAGCGCGCTGTAGCGCTTTTCGCGTGACAGCGCGCTGTAGCGCCTTTCGCGCGGTAGCGCCTTTCACGCGGTAGCGCCTTTCGCGTGGTAGCGCCTTTTACGCAGCAGCGCTGCGACCCGCTGCGGTCCACTGCGGTGCGCTATGGCGCGCTGCAGCGGTTCACTTTGCAAAATCACTGTTCAATTAAATTATTTTCACATTTTCTAAAGTTCCAAAAATATTTCCGCTGCAGCGCGCTACAGCGCGCTATAGTGGTCTATTTTGTGAGTTTACTGTTCAATTACTCTATTATATGTTTGTGTAAGTTTTCACCGAAATGCCGCTGCAGCAGGCTAATTTGCAAAACCGGGCGCTACAGCGCCAGACGACATTTTCGCCTGGATGAAACTTGTAAGGCCTATTTTTGAGCTCAATTATTCTCAATCCATAGAGTCCTATGGATGGTGTCATACATCAATGGAAAGGTATTTCAGATACCTTTCCATCGACACCAAAATTAGTAAAAACGGAACATCCTAACTATACAAAAGATATGGATGAATGACATGGTGTGCAAAGTAGACGAAAACAGAGCAGATTTTTGTGAAGCTTTTAAGAGTCATATTGGCTTCCATACATGCTTATAGACTTCTAAAGATACATGCAAACATTGTAATAATTTAAGGAAAATAAGAAGATGAGCAAATGGGTACCTTTTTGTCTTTGGAAGGAGAGGAAGAAAAGGACATTTGCTTTATTCAAGACCTTGGAGAGGAGCCTTCTCCTTCAAGGTGCAGCTATGGAGGGAAAGGGAGAGAGCTCTAGAGCTTTACTTGACAACAAGGAGAGGAATGAGGGCTGAGCTTTTCCTTTAAAGGAGGAGAGAAATGGGGGAGGCCATTATGAGCTAATAGAAGCTAGAGTGGGAGAGGGATGGCCTTAACTTTTAATGTGCAAGGGAGGTAAGGGGGTCAGCCGCATGAAAGGAAATGGCCAGCTGAAAAAGGACTTAGAAATAAATGGGGAAATTGCACTTTATGGATTGGATAATTGAATAATTATTTAAAAATTTAGACTTTTGAAATATGCTTCGAAAATTCCCAAAAATTCACCCCTAGCTAATTTGGGGGTGAGGAATTCAACGGTGAAGTCGGATTTTGATTCCGATGATTATTTAACTATACTAATTTTCGGGGTATTTAATTATATTAAAATATTCGCAAAAATCCGACGAATTCCAAATGCGTTCAAAACATCATACCTAGTTAAGTTGGATTTCGATTTCAAGGTCAAAATAAATACCTCCACTTTCTAATTAATTAAATATTAAAATAATCCAAAATATTGAATTAAGCTCTGAATTGCTCCAAACCTTCAGGGTTTTGTTCTAAAAACTAGATGAAATTAACAGAAAAATAATTAAGATATGATTAGGCTCAAATTAAGTTGGGTAATAATCTTGGGTTTTTACAAATAGTCACATAATTAATGCCTTGGGGCTGAGAGCTTCCCAATTTAAGGTCAATCTCAGATCTTGAGAGGGTTCTAATTTTTGATATTCAAGTCCTCTTAAGGAAAAGCTACTGCAAGAGGAGAAATGAGAACTCTCCAAAGGAAATAAGGGTTACTAAGAACAACAAGGAGAAGGAAACAACAAAAGGAAAAGGGCGAAGCAATCAAGAGGAAGTGCAGGAGGAATCCAAAAGAACCCCAGAAAACCTCTGATTGATTCCTAGTATTTCTTTCTAACATTCTCTGATTTCTTTTTGCTATGAACTGATGTCAATGTTCACTTTCCTTTGTATGTGTGCTTGTGCGTATTTAGTAATGGAAGGTTAAAATCCCTTTGGAAAGGGTTGAGATGTAGTTGTATGAAATTGTAAGGGGTATGGTGGTGTTGTAATGAATTTGATTGAATGAATGAAAAGATGTTCTTATTATTTATTATTAGTGTCGAAATGAATGTTTGGATGGAATAAAGTCTAAATTATTTTCTCTAAAAAGATACCTAAATGAATCATTAATTTATTTAAAGAACTTGTGTTCTAAGCTCATCAATTGGGTAAGAGCAAGGAAGGCAGTGCAAGTAGAGCTAAGAATTATGTGATAATTTCTCAAGCTTATTTGCACCTTTCCTTAAAGGATCTACCCAGAAATTTGATGCTTGTGAACCAAGTTCTCCATTAACTTTGCTCTACTGCTCAGCAAAGTAGATGGGATGAGAGGACATTGGGAAACTCGATGGATAATGTGACATAGTCCATTGACCCAACGCATTCTCCCATCTAGCTAAATCGCGTGTGAAGCGCATGATGCATGGTTAATGGAAATATTGTTTGTGAGATCAATAAGAACCAAAGATATCATTTGGTAATATAGATATAGGGAATCAAATCTAATTAATAAATCATGATCTCATGAAAGTTTATGTGCTAAGAAAGAACCCAAATGGGAGTTCTCTATGTGCACTAAACTTGAACCTATTATAATAGGAGGGTAACTCTGATTCCAATAATATTCACTTGATTGAATTAAGCATAAAGATTTAAAGTATACATTCAACAATAAAGTTGTATCACCAAGCCCTTGTAATTATTACAATGAAAACTCAACTCTCTCCTTTTAATCAAATAGTATCTTAACTTAAGGTAATATTATTAATTAAGGAATAAAAAATCAATCCAAAAATCAACATCTAAATATTATTGAAAGAAAATATAACTTGGTGTTAGAACCACCATTCTCAGAGGACGATAAATCCCAGAATTAAAACTTCCACTTATTACTTCAGACCACATACACTTGCGTGCAAATGCAGATGTGTATTTTCCATCTGTCACATATCTATTCATTGATCATTTTCGATTCAAATCTCCCGTATAGTTGAAATCAACATATCTAGCACACAAATTAAATATTGAAGATTGCTTCTGAACTAGTAAGCTAACACCAACTGTACTCTTTGAGTACCAAAATATTCCCATAACTATTTTCCAGTGATCCTTCCTTAAATTGTGCATATACCAGTTCACGACTCCAACTCCTTGAGCTAAATATGGTATAGTGCAAACCATGGCGTACATCAAGCTTCCAACCGCACTAGCATAAGGCACTAAGTTCATTTCTCCATTTTCAAAATCTATTTTTGAACATAGCTCTGCAGATAAATGAAAGCGAGGTGCTAAGGTATATTCACAAACTTTATAGAGTCATCAATTCTAAACCTCTTCAGCATCTTTTCCAAATACCCTTTTTGGGTAAGCTAAATATTTCCTTCCTCTCTGTCTCTACAGATTTCTTTTCCCAATATCTTCTTTACCTCTCCCAAGTTCTTCATTTCAAAGTTCTTTGACAACTTCTCTTTCATGTGATCCATCTTAGACTGATCTGAAGTCGCCACGAACATATCGTCAACATAAAAGGGCAGGTAAAAGATGTTACCTTTGGGTAACCTTTTAAAATACACGCAGTGATCAACTTGGCTTCTCTGGTACTCCTCCTTCTGCTTAAATTTATCAAACTTCTTATGCCATTATCTTGGTGATTATTTTAGGCCATAAAGAAACTTGTCCAGTTTGCATACAAAATCACCTTTTATTGGCTCAATATACCATGGGGGGTAACAACTTGTAACAACTTTGTGTTGTTACTTAGTCTAATTTTAGCTTAATTGCAGCCTAATTATCATTTCATTAGGTTCATTTAGTCATTAGAACAGTCCCCAAAAATTTGGAGCGATTCGGAGCTCAAACGATTATTTAGAATATTTTAATAATATTTGATTAATTAAAAAATTGAGATATTTAATTTGACCTCAAAATTGAAATTTAACTTCATCATTGTGCTTGTCACCCCCAAATTAGTTAGGAGTAATGTTTTGGAAGTCATATGATTTTTGCGATTATTTTAATGTATTTAAATACCCCAAAAAGTAGAATAATTAAATAATCGTCGAAATTAAAATTTAAGTTTGCCGTTGGATTCCTCGCCCCTAAATTAGCTATGAGTAAATTTTTGAGATTTTTCGGAGCTCGTATATCAATCTAATTTTAATTAATTAAAATGCATTAATTTAAAAATTAAAAAACAAACACTAATTAACTAATTATTTAATTCTTCATTTCTCTCTTTTTCTCCCTGCATACGCCAACGCCTTTTTCCTTCTCTTCCCGGTGCACGTAAGGGGCTCAGTCCCCCTCCCCTTCTCCTCCATGCTGATAGGAAAGCTCATACTTGAGCCATGCCTCCATCCCATTAAAGCTAGCTCTCTCAACTCCCCCCCTCTCCATTTATAATTAGCTGAAACTCTCTCATCTCAAGCTCCATCCCAAGCTAAAGAAGAAGCTTCTTCCCTCCCAAGTGAGAGAAGAAGCTCCCTCCTCCCAAGCTCTAAAGAAAGCAGAACTTTATATTCTTCCATTTGTAAGCCAAGGTACCCTCTTGTATTCTTTCCTTGTTTTTTTCTTTCCCCCATTGGATTTATCTAATGACTGCTTTGTATCACTTGTAGAATTTTATGCAATATTCAATTTTAACTAAAATTCAGTCCATAATTCAGTTCCACTAAAGTCATAGGGATCTTAAAATATAAAAACAGTGAATTTTTGGCTATTACAGCCAATTATGGGCAATTTTCAGACATTTCTGGGCATTTTTGCAATTTTGGGCACTACAGCACGCTGCATCACTTCTGGCTCTGTAGTGCGATGTGGCGCTTCTGGCGCTGTAGCGCGCTGTTGCGCTTTTAATGCTGCGGCTCGTTGTGGCGCACTATGGCACGCTGCAACGGTCCAACTTGCGAAATTACTATTCAATTAATTCATTTTTCATATTTCCTAAAATTTTCCAAAAATTATGTTGCAGCCCGCTACAGCGCGCTATGGCTCGCTGCAACAATCCATTTGCAATTTATAGTTCAATTAGTTTAATGACTTGTTTTATAAGGTTTTTCTTGAAATACCGCTGCAGCGGCCCAGTTTGCAACTTTGGGTGCTGCGGTGCCAGACGATATTTTCGTCAGGTGCTAAAACTGCAAGGGCCTACTTTCGAGCTCAAATACTCCTTGTTCAGAGTATTCCATGAGCGGTGCTATATATCAATGGAAAGGTCTTTTTGATACCTTTCCATTGACACTAAAATCGGCACAAACGGAGCATCTTAACTATACGAAAAATATGGATAAAAAAGAGGGTATACAAAATGGACGAAAAATATAGCATGATTTTTCAAAGAAATGAGATACCACAATGAGCCTTAATGGCTTTCTTACATCATCATGAGTTTCTAAAGCTATAAATAGGCATAGTAGGAATATGAAGAAGACAAAGGAGAGGAGCAAACGGGTACCTTAGCCTTGCAAGGGGTGGAGGAAGAATGAACCTTTGTCTTTCTCCAAAGCTTTAGAGGTGAGCTGAACTTCTTCTTCTTCATCACTAGGGCATCAATGGAAGAGGAGATGAGGAAATTTCAACAAGAAAAAGAAGAGGACTGTGCTTCTCCTTAATAAAGGAGAAGGAGAAGGATGGAGTAGGGAGAGTAAGGAGCCATCAAGAGCCTAGGGAGCTAGGATGTGAAGGGAGGAGGAGAGGTCATCAATAATCAGCCCAAGGGGCATTATGGCACAAGGGGCATTATGGCACTGGATGAGGTGATGGATAGCCAAAAATGAGAATTAGAAAAATAAGAAAATTGCAATTTAGGACTGACTAATTACTTATTTATTTTCCCTAATTATTTAAATATTCAGATTTTTGAAACGCACTCCGAAAATTCCCAAAAATTCACCCTTATCTAATTTGGGGGTGAAGAATTCAACGACCAAGTCAGAATTCGATTTCGACGATTATTTAATTATGCTAATTTTCGGGATATTTAATTATATTAAAATATTCGTGAAAATCCGACGACTTCCAAATGCGTCCCAAACATCACGTCTAGCTAATTTGGGGTGACAATCGCAACGGTGAAGTTGGATTTTAATTTCGAGGTCAAAATAAATATCTCAATTTTCTAATTAATTAAATATTAAAATATTTCAAAATACTCGATTGAGCTCTGAATTACTCCAAACCTTCAGGATTTGGTTCTAATGATTAGATGAACTTAATGGGATATTAATTACGATACGATTAGACTAAAATTAAGCTGGATAATAACCTTGAGTTATTACATGTAATAACTCAAGATTATTACTCTAAATAATATTAATTAAACCAAGTCTTAAATCTTATTCTATTAGACTTAAGTTATCATTAGAATCTAACCTCAAAAATTTGGGATTTATTGAAGCCCAATTGGATCAAATGGTAAGTTTGCTAATTAATTGACCTAAGAGCCGTGGTGCCCCCTTTCGAACGCCCAGGCATTGTGGCACGCCGTGGCACGTTCTCTCGAACGCCTAGGCGCGGTGGCGCGCTTTGACGCCCTGCACGCGAGAAGTGGCGCATTGTGACGCACTGCTGTAAAGACTACCTTTAATCAACAGAGCTAAATGCTGATCCTTAATGTAATTTAATGAAAATAGAAATTCATTATACAAGCCACCTTGCGATCAAACACATGTTACAATCCCATTATACATATCTCTAATAACATCAATATATAAAGTATAAATCATTATTCTCTCCAAAGAACTTATTTTGGTACTCTTATCATAAACATTTTCAAAATTCATTAGAAATAATTGTATCTTATTTTCATTCTCTAAATTTCTTTATCAAATCTCAACATCTGTATAGCTTTCATGGTAGATCTATTTGCATAAAACCAAATTGATTTCGAAAAATACAAGTATCCTTTCATAATATACATTCATTTACTTTTTTTCAAGTTTCAAAGTACAACACATTAAGTTGTTTCCTCTATAATTTGCACAGCCTTGAGCATCGCCTTTATTCTTGTAAATGGTAGTTAGCGCAATTTTGAGCATCGCCTTTATTCTTGTAAATGGTAGTTAGCGCAATTTTGAGCATCGTCATTATTCTTATAAATAGGTATAACAATACTCTTTATGCGCTCATTTGACATCATTTTAGTTTTCAAAATAACATTAAATAATTTGATAAGTCAATAAATTCTATCATCCTGGAAACATATATATATATATATATATCATCAAATTCTAAATATTTTTCCGCTATTATCCTCTTTAAATCATCCCGAATCATACAATTTATACCAAAATGCTTAGTACAATATATAGAATAGTCTATCTCTCCCTGCACAGTAAGGAGTACGTTGAGGATATTTGCTCCTTCTGCTAGATGTAAGTTGTCGTCCATGTCTGTCGAAGATTGGTCATTAAGAATGGCTGTTAAATCAGGGTTGGCAACAGCCAGTGAGACGATTCGGCGACTTCACTGAGCTTTAAAAAAAACCTAGCATAGAAACTGAAGGGGTCTCTTCATTATAATTGTCTCTCGATGCTTATGTATTTTGGCCACAAGATAATGTTTAGATAGGTATTACGTGGGCAGTAATAGTAATTCATACACGTAAAGGCATATGTTTTGTTAAGGGAATAGTTACTCGCATGAACTTTGCATTTAATTCGATTCCTGACAATAACAGTGAGCTCACGTTTGTATTTTCGGGGAAGAGATCGAGTAGTTTGAATCCACGACAGGAAGAAGATCGAGAAATTAGAGCTCCGAACAGGCACTGGCCATCTTCTTGGCGCACGAGCATCATCTTTGGCACCTTTGGAATTCACCAATTTTAATATTTTCTTTGGATACTGTCTCACAAAAAGAGAATATGTTGCTAGTTTTGATCTTTTTTTTTCTTTTAACTAATCATATTGTATGTTGTTTTTTATTTTTTATTTGAAATAGTTCTGCAAATGCTTTTGAAAAAGGTTGTAAAATTACTCGAGTTTCAAGAAAATTACTGAGAAGCAATGCAATTGAACCACGAACATAGTGGAGGAAAATATACATGCTTCAAATAGTTGTTGTCAATGGCATATTAAAGATTTTTTTTTTTGAAGTAATGACAATAAATAATAATAATGGGCTCTACAAGTGATAATTTGAATGAGTACAATCTAATTTATTAACTAGTGTCCATTAGTGGGTAAGTCTGGTGGATAATTCCAGCTACAATATATGATTGAATCTTGCGATAGGACGGTCGGTCCGCCTCACGGTGCGCACTGCCCGCCTCGTCCCTTAAGTCGGCAATGCGCGCATGGGCTTAATTGGCCGGGTCGTGCCTCTGACACTGTTATTTTGAAAAAATTAGGGTACTCAAAGCAACCCCATGTTCTGGACATATTATACTAGGGTAACACCACAATATTTCAGACCAATTGTATTAGCCTGTGGGATCAAAGTAATAATTAAAAGGGACAATCGAGAGCATTCGTATTTTAATTGTTATATACTAAAATATACTTGTTTGCGTATAAATGAGTCTACTCTAGTGTTACTACTAACATACTCATCACCTCATCGTATACTTTAAGCCTCACAATATTTTTTTTTTCTGCTAGAAGAACTAGAATATTTAAATCCCATATTTTTATTGATAGAATGAATTTTAATTGTTAAATACTCAATATTAATTCAATTGATATCTTGGTATATAATAATATACACATGTTCATTCAAAATCGTAAAAATTTTAGCTCAGAATCAAAAGGTTTTATAAAGAATTTCTGAAAATAAACGATGAAAAAATAGTTCATGCAATAAACACTATAGGTCCCCTTCAAACACATACTTAAAAGACGAAACAAAAAGGCCACTTTTTACTCCATTCACTCATAAAATGTAACCTTTGCACTCTCGCACACAGTTTATTTTATACATTAAACCTGTGAAGAAATTGAGAGGATGTTAAGAGATTGGAATGAAGCAGGCAGCGTTAAGAGTGCATAATCTTTTTATTCTGTCCTCTCCTGTCCATTCGTCACATCATGGTAGTATAGGAGCACGCACATTGGCTGCCCCAGAATGCAGAAGAAGACCCAGAATATAGTATTTCCCACCTGGACAAAAGGCTCATGACTCCTTTCAGATTTCGACATCTTTGCAAATATAACATTATTTTCTGGAGTCGATCTGAATGACGCCTATTAATCGTGCTTTACGAAAAACATAAGGAGAGAAGAGCATACCATCGAGTTCTTGAATTTATCCTGGAGGTGCCTTGTCAAAATGCCCAAAGGAACCTGTCAGGTAAATTCAGAACATGAACCACCGGGTTAGAGAGACTACTTTCATCAATTGCCTGTTTTGCTCTTGAAAAAATACAAACATAGCAGATGCATATAATTAATATACCTGAAACATTATCCCGCTGAAAGCCCAAAACTTGAATGTGTGGCATGGGACAGCAACGCAAAGCTGTGCAGCAGAAACAATGGGGAAGGGTAGAAAATCGGATATTAGCTTATCACATGGGGATATTGAAAAAGCTGCATTTAAAAAGCTATGCAGAAAATAAATTTGAATGAAGACAGCACTTAAAAAATTGAATTCGTATGCTACGCTGTAAGAACACTGGGAAAAAAGTGGGAACTCTACAATCTGTTATAATGCACAAACTTAAAAAAACCACGTTTATCCGGGCACGGAAAAAAAACCTGAAAAAAGCTTCGTCATTCCGTATTTATGCATGAGGGGCAGCACGTAAAAATGCCAGCGGCAGTGAGGTACTGAGTTTTATTTTTTTAACCGACTGATCTATATACACCTTTTTATGAAATCAGTCGTTTTATTAGTTTAAGCATTCTAGAGAAATGGTGAGCCAAAAGAATGCAAGTTAAAAGAAATAATGAACCGAGACCATTACTCTACCCAACACTGACCACATCCAGGAAGAGCTACCAATTCAAGGTTCATTCTTGGCTCAAAGTATTATTTCGTAGTGTTTATTATTACACAATTGCATGGTGTTTATATTGAGTAGTCATGCATTGTTTAATTGTATTGGAACATTGGACGGAACACAATGCTTTCTTCCCGGCAACCGCTATTGAACGTGCTTTATGAGGAAATGCTGTTGTGGATGATGGGTATTGCATATTTATAAAACAAATGGGCAGTGGAAGGGTATTGTATATTCTCATGCACCAAAAAGTTGGATGCTATGCTCGATATCACAGGTACTAATTTTCTTCATGTTAATCAACAAATACACATCCAAAGCAAAATTGGGAAATAATCTAGAAACTGATGTAACTTTTGGGTGACAGTTGGATCAAGCAAGAGAGAAAGATATATCATTAGATTTCGTGGAAGGTTTACAGCTTGCAGGTACAAGTATGTGTATTGATAATTAACTTTTAAAGTCGCAAAAAACAGCACACCGATCAAAGTACTAAACATTATATTAAATGAAGTATATAGCTATTCATTGAAGAAAGCAAGACTGATAAACCTTCCAAATATGTTGGGAAAGAACCAGAAATAGCAACTTTTCAATAACAATTACATTGATATGCACCTTGTAAAGACTCAAGAGTTCCATGTAATGACTAATTACATTCAGTTGAAATATCATCAAATCCAGATGTTGACTTATGAAAGGATGTTGCCACTAAAGAAGGTTTGTTGAGCCAAGCATCCAAAGAACATGTTCATCAAGATCATCACCATTCAGCAACTAAAGCTATGCATGGCCGTAGTTGGTATCCATAGCTCACAAAAAAGGTGCTGCAGTAGGAGTACTTTGTCAACAAGTAAGATTATAAGAAACTGGTTGCATTTATATTGTTAATTTCCAAGTGGGAGGGTACTGGAATGTAAAGCTGAATATTGACTCAACATCCGAAAAGAGTGATTCAGTAGGCCAATCAAATTTAATGGGATCCTCTAATTCACAAGTTTTTATAAGGCGCTCAAGAGTGACTACTTCATGTTTCTCTCTTGCCTTTCATCTAGAAAAGGAAGAATCCAATCTCTAAATATTGTCCTCTGTTTGCTAGTTCTCTATAAAAGCTAGAGCCTCTGTCTGCTGTGATTCAACAACATAATCCCCAGACCATTCAAATATTTAACATAGGATAATAATATTCTAAACCTATAAAAAAGAATCTACCATTATTCAATGGAATTAAGAAAAAAAATAGAAGTCACAAATAGTCATCGCATAAGACACTGCTTTCAAAACATGTAACGATCTGATTCCATTAATAAACAAGGAAAACATTATCGAATATCTAAGTTTGTGCACGCATTTGAACCATATGAAAGTCAAGTTCGTTTAGAATCACGGCATGCTGCACATTGTCGTAAGTTAAGTCACACACTTCAGAAGTAAATTTTGAAGACAATTTTGAACAAACTTTTTCCTAATCTAAGGGAGGCAGTTCAAGCCAAAAACACACACTATTAAGGTTTGCCTGTAGGCCATCATTAGATCCTCCAGAAAATTAGCCACCATCGGGGCTTGCAGAAGAGAGCAATTATTTTTCATCCAAAACTACATAGGAAATGGCCTCGACATAAGGAAAGCATAAGAAAAAAAGAGGACAGCAAAATTATATTTATAAATGGATTCAACAAGAATTTTTGCTTAGAAATAGAGTGAAAATTAATTGAATGTACCTCATGAAACACAGCAGAAATTAAGAATGAAATCAGAATAGCAACCCCCTGTACAGAGAAATTTTGCAAAGTTCAGAAGCCTCAAAGTCGAACAACTATACCAACTTAGACCATATAACTCTTTCTTTTAAATAATATTCTAAACTTTCATTTATTTTTTGTTGACTTGTTGGGACTTGTCGCATTTCTCAATCTTACTTCTTTATCAGTCTTCAACTAAAAAAGTGATGACGAGAAAATCAATTTAAACTAGTTATATATATTGTAATAATTAATCAAGGAAAAATAACTATTACCTTTGGAATGCCATTTCTTATGCAGGGAAAATATATATGACGAACCATCCACTTATGAACAGGCTGCAAATAAAAAAAATATAAATCTTCTCAATGTCCTAATGTTGACAGTACTCTATTTCATAAGACAAAGTTCTAGTGATTTTGCAAACAAGAAAAAAACACAAAAATAGATCATCCTTAATATAGTACAGAAAGAACTAGTGTAACCATGACATCAATACAAATACAGAGCATGCGTTGAAATTTTTTTAAAACTAAAAAAGAATACATTGTGGTATTAAGCTTTATCTGACTAGTCAACATGAATCCTTGGTTCTTTTCAAGAGTGAAGGTTGTTAACTCAACTCTCCTTATTAGTGCATCTAATAATAGACATTTAATATGCTCTATCCATCCATGAAAACTCTCTAATTTTATCCTCTACTAGAGTTATTCAAACGTTCCTACAAATGCACTTAATTCACATCATACTTTTGCTAGATAAACCCACTCATTCACCTTAGAACTCTCATCTCAGCAACACTTAAATTACCAATATACTTTACACTGATTTTATCTAAATCCAAACAACTCCTTAATGAATTTTACATACTATATATGTAAAATACTAAAAATAAGACTTAAGTGGAATAATATTTAAGATACTATTTTAAAGTAATAGGGACAGTAATTAGTATAATAGTTATTAAAAGAGGCTTGTTCACTAATGTATGCTTTGTGCACTGAAGCAGGTAAAAGATCTTTGCATTTCACATTGTGAATTATGCATCACTTTGAAAGCACTACCTTGGTGAAAGTTCATTTGAGCTGAAGAGAAAGATGTTATTTATGCTAAATAGTTACCAAAAATGAAGTTGGAACTACATTACATGAGAGGAGAGTGAATACATTGAATAAAGATGCAAGATTTTAAAAAGATCCATATATTTTACACAATGTAAATGAAGTAAAAATAATCGAAGAGATTAGATTATATTTACCAATCATAGAATAATAAAGATTCACTAAATAAAATAACAGTTAAATAATCTTTAGTGAAGTAAATGAGTACCATGTTCCACATTCTCCAGTACTGTTGCAGGTTCAACGAGTAAATGCATGAAAAAAGTGAAAGGTAAGCAGAATTAGAGAAGCAAAATTATTCATATTAATGATTAATATTTAATAATGTGCATTTACAAGTCAACAAACCTCTTCAACAGTTTTTGCATTCCACCAATCTTTATAGAACTCACGATCACCAAAGCGGAGGAGTTCCGCAAGAATATTTAGCCTAAGTTGGATTTAAGAAGCATGTTGGTTAGACTTAATACAACCAAGACTGCTTCACAATTTAAATGATACAGGTTCGAAATAAATTAAAACATGTTCTTTATGATAAAAAGAACACAAATAAAGAGAATTTATAGGGCTGTAAATGTTACACAACTCAGTCTAGCAAAACATAGAATATGTAGAGCTGATTAACATACCATAGATGGAAAAAGCAATAGAACATGCAAAGCCACACGTACAAATTTGGAACTGAAAGTTTCAAGACTCTCTCAATAGCATTAAGAAAATTCCCTTTTAGTGGATGTTCAGAATTCTTGACAATTGGATTGATGTACTGAAAAATCCTCGAATGAACAATTGTTTAACATATTGTTAACCGTTCAGTCCACCATTTAAATTTTGAATTGCATACCTGCTCAATAATGAATCCCATGAATCCTGTGAATATCACCAATTTAACAAATTGACGAATCACCCAAGCCCTTCTGATGCATGCTGTGCGAGGATAACTTGGCTAGAAATAAAACAAAGATATAATTTATGAGCATAATTTCCAAATAATGATTTACTTTTGAAGACAAAAAAGACAATGTTGAAATTAATACTTTCTTAATACTAGGGAGAACTAATGTAAGGAAGGTCAATTGCAACCAAAAATTCCTCAAATAAAATGTTTTGAAGTGACAAAATCAAAAGAATCTTCAAAGTGCACTTGTAACTTTGAAATTCCACAACAACTAGACGGAAAGGCATGATTAATAATAAATGTAGCTTGTCCTATAGTAAGAAAATTCATCAAGAAACCATTAACAGAGTTTAAATAAATGGAATCGAAATTGGCATTTACTGTGAAAAAAGAATGCACAAAAATTAACAGTTCAAACCCTCCATTTGTAATTTCTATCATTCTTCCATCATTCATTCTCTTATTTTGAAACAATTTTAATTGATAACGCAAACTTGGACATTATTTGACGTTAACAATCTCTACCTAGATATGAAGCACATGTTGGCATAGTGTAGGGTTATCACAATGGGTCTGGGAATATGAGAGTTTCATTATAAAAAAGTCACAAGAAATGATGTCCAATTAATAAGGCAAAAGTACCTGGTAACAGAGAGTAGGAGCTACCATGAAGTATAATAGGTTTTGAAAGCTAACATCATCCCGATAATTGAAATTTAGGCATTCGAACTGAATGTCTCCCTAGCAACAAAAAAATACATCCCTGCATTAAGTCAAATGAAAGGCAATTTGGTCTTATTTCAGGATTATTAATTCAAAAAGAACTTGGTTAAAAAAGACAAGAACAAGATAGTAAAGCAAGATTTAATCAAATCAACCTAGAGAAATTTTTAAAAGCCATGTTGAAGCAAGCTTATCATTACTCATATGTTTAATAGATTTAGATGTCTAAAGGAAAACAGTTTAATCATAAGCATGGAAAATAAAAGTTATATGCAGCCCAATCTGGGAGTATCAAGGAACACACTCCATAAGAATCAATTTCTCTCCATTAAAAAAATACAATCAAACAGCACTATTCAATCTAATAAATCTCAAAAATATCAATGTAACGGCACATGTTGAGGCATTTGGGGATTGGTAATTTAGGCTTTTAGAAGTGTATTTATAAGAAATTAAGAAATTAGGGAACAAATTAAAAACTGGAGATTAAATATAAATTGTACCTTAGCAGCATGGAAACTCAAAGTCCTTAAATCATAATTTGTGTGCATATAAGAAACAAGCTTTAGCCAAATAATGCTTGCAATTAGCATTAAAGCAAGACCTGATAAAACAGCTGAATCACATCTGCCATAAGAAAATAATAATATGTTCAAAAAGGTTAAGCTAAATGATGAACAAGGCCACACAAAATTTTACATAAAATAATTATTAATACAAGCAAATCTTCTAATAAAAGAATTAAAAAGAACAAACTTACAGCTTATAAAAAATTTAACGCCATTCTAATCAGAGGATAAGCCCAACATTAAAACATCATATAGCCAGTTAAAAGCAAATAAATGAAGAAAAAAAATTAATCATAATTTGTGATATAGCACATTAAGGGGTTATTTGGCATAAGTTAATCTGAAAAATTAGAATGTAAATTAATCTGATTACAGTAAAATATTGATTACAATGTAATCAGCTTACTTAACCGCTATTTGATAATTTTATAAAAAATTTAACAATTTTCAATTTGGCATGAAGTAATTATGAGTCTAGTGTTTTGAGTAAATTATAAGCTAAAATTACCCAAACAAAAATTTTTAGGGTTTCTCTGTCAAAACGAACAAACAAATCATTCGTTCAAACTTCGTCGGAGAAACACTCAACTCCGTGTATTTCGCTAGAGAAGACGCTAGCTTGATTCATTCGAGCTTCGCTCTCCTCACAGCTCTGCTCAGATGCATTGAATGCTCCGTGTAATCGCCAGTTACGCACGATTTGGACGTTAACTGGATTACCACATTTTTATTTATAGTAACGCAAAATTGAATTACAGTGTCTAAGTTTTTCGCTCATTTTACCTCATGCCAAACGTCGATACTCTCAATTTACCAGAAAAACTTATACTTTATCCTCATTTTACTCAAGGAATGATAAGAAATAATTTTTAGCAAATGTTATTTTTACTATTATTATTATTACTATTATATTTAAAATATCATATTCCCATATAAAATTTAAATTGAATTGAATTTTATAAATGTCTTCATGAATATAACGAAAGTGCATATTAGAAGCAATAAAAATTATGTTGGTGTTTAAAGTTCTTTCTTATGCCTTCTCTCCTTCCATCTCTTCATTCATTCCTAAGCTCAAAATAGATCTACCCTAATCATCATCCCATCAACATGTATCATAGTATTTTCATAGGGCCCAACAAAAGAACAAAGGTGATCCGAGATGGTATTGAATACTCAAATTATAATCACAAATTAGTTCCAACGATCATCTATGTTGACAATTTAAATTCTTTTGTGTGAATATATATTTTAGGCCCTGATGGTCAATGTAAATCTCGCACATAAAGCCATACAATTAATATATCCAGATCCTAAGAGATAATACATACCACTATTGCAAACTCTAAATCATGTTTTCTCATAGATCTTCAGCTGTCGCGATGCATAGAAAACAACTTTCTTATTCTGCATCAACACGCATCCGAGCCCTACCTTTGATGTATCCATGTATATCTAAAAATCTTCCCCTTCTTGCGATAAAATTAGCAATAGACAGTTGTTAAGGCTTCCTTTAACTTTTGAATAGATTCTTCACAATCTTGATTCCATATTACTACTTCTGAGAGATTTGACTTCTCTTGAATGTGCCAATGATCTTGCTATTTTTCTGTGGTAGCTAGGGGATTTGTCAATGAATAAGAAAAGTAAAGATCCCGACCTAATTCAAAATTAGATCAAACGAAATATATTATTAGATATAGAGTATATTTTGGTGATCATAATATTCAAATTTTGGAGCAATTTGGACAATGAATATTTCCAAATTAATTTTTCAATTTTTCAACTTAAAAAAATTAGAAATTTTAAATACAAGTCCAAATTCAACTATTTTAGTGTTGTTGGATTAAAAATATTAAAAGGGGTTATACAAAAAGTTTCGTCAAATTTGGAGCTCCAGATTGCCCGTAATTAATTTTTGAAGTTTTAATCTTCAAAAATTAATATAAAATAAATATAGCTTCAAATTAAAAAAATTTAATGCAGATGTGTTCATCTCATTGAAATACACATCTGGGTCAAGTTTCATTCATTTTGGAAATCAAACGATAAAAAAATGCAAAAAAAAATTATTTAAAATTTAGTTACTCATATTTCCATTTAACTCTCCTCCTTTCTTCCCTCGTACGCATACGTGCCGCCCTAGGGTGCACCCCTAATTGCTCGGCTCCCTTCTCCATCGGCCACGAGGCCGACAGTGAGACCCACGCCAATTGGCCAACGACTAAGCTTGTTGCAGCTCCCTCCCTTCTCCTCTATAAATAGAACCCCTCCCCATTTATGCTCACAGACAACCCAAACCTTGGCCTCCTCCCTCCTCGCCTGCCACCGCCTCCTCGAGCCTAGCACCGACGATGGCCACCCTATCCTTCACGACGTTGGAGAACTCCCCCTCCCTTCAGCCGCTGGTGAGAGAGAGAGAGATTTTTTAAAGTTTGTATTTTTATTTTTCTTTTCTTTTCTTTTCTTTTCTTTTCTTTTCTTTTCTTTTCTTCTTCTCTTTCATTTTAAATAATAATAATAATTATTATTATTATTAATACTTATGATAACAATAACTTTAAGAATAGTAAAATTATTATTATTATTGTTATTATTATTATTATCATTACATAATAATAAATATATATATATATGTTATTATCATTAATATTGTTATAATTAATATTATTGTCAGTATTATTATTAATATTATTATTTCTATTTATATTTCTATTATTAATATCTTACATTTCTATTATTTTAATTGTCATTTTATTTCTATCAATATTATTATTATTATTGTTGTTGTTACTATTATTATTACTATTTCCATTTCTGCCATTTTTATTCTGTTATTTTATTTCTATTATTATTATTATTATTATTATTATTATTATTATTATTATTAAGAGTTTGTCACGCAAAACTAGTGATCTAAGATAAAATATAAAATTTCATTTCTACTTTTTCAGCATATTATGCAACACATTCTATTATTGCAAAGTTGAGCAAATTTTTATTTTTATTTGATTCAAGCTTCATTAAAAAATATTGTTATTTATTTTATACCTCATATGATGCTAAAATATTTTTCTTACTGAACTTCTATGTACTCCTACTTGAATTTATAAAAGCATTTCTTAGGAATTGAAAACGAGTAAGAGTAAATACTACGCAAGAATGTCAATAAGGAAGTAAGACGAAGCTCAAAATGTTATTTTGGTTTCTTTTATATAAAATTTTAGCATCCACTTTTAGAATATAAATATATGTAATTTTGACTCTGTAAAAGATGAATTTTGTTCAATAAATAATATTTACATTTGTTGTTAAAATTAAATTATTATTTGAAAATTCTCGACCTTAATCTGCGGATGTCACATTTTCTCACCATCAAGATCAAAATTATGTACTCAAATATAGAAAATAAGCATGATTATTTGTCTAATTTCTATGCAATGATATTAACATACAACATTCATTATATAACAAAGATTAATATAGACTTTAAGAATTAAATTAAACAAATTTTCAAAGGGTTTAATACTAAAAGTGGAAAAATACATGATGAATGATAAGGTTGGCAATTTTACTCAAAATTCGCTCAAATTTTGAGTCAAAATGAATTTTGAGTCGAGTTTGAGTTGAACGGCTTGACTCGAACCCAATTCGAATCGAATTCAAGTTGGGCTAGACTAGACTCGAATTGGGTTCAAGTCACTCAAAATATATATAATAAATATATATATATACATATACATATACATATATATATATATATGTATTTATATATATACACTACTGATATATTAGAATATTCACGATACATATGGTAAACTTCTTATTCTCCGTTAAATCTTGGGTTCAACACATAGTAAATTAAAATGAGTTCTACTTTCAAAAAATCATTTTTTAAAAATAATTCACATATTTGGCCATAGCAGAAATTGAATCCGAATTCTTTTAATGAAATAAAGGCAACAAAACTCAAATCAAATCCATCGTTGATGAATGATAGAAGAATGATAATTTGTGAAAACTAAAGCATAACAAAAGTATATTAAAGTTGTAAATATCAAACTCAATTTGGAGATTAAACAAAGATAAAAAATAGGGTTATTGCATGAAATTGTTAGGGTTCAAAGGTGATCATGAATATAATCATGGGAACCTGAAAAACAAGGCGCATACAATTGAATTTATATTGAATAACAAATGAGACAAAAGAACCCATACCTAACTATTACAAAAACTGGGTACAAGATCTCCGTCATGACAAGAACTACATGCATAAAGACAAGTACCTGCATAAGTGATGACAGTACAGATTATAAACTAAGGCAAAATTGAACTAAGAAGAAAGTAAATTAACAATCATTACATAATACTAAGGACATCAAGAGATTAAGAGCTAATAATTGATTAAAGATAAAATTGTTTTTTGTAAGAATATACGCTACCAATATATGGGAAGAATTACTTTATAGAAAACTAGGGCTTTTCATCAAATTTCCCTTGTTTCTGCAAGGCACGACACAGCTTCAACATTCCTGTGCACTTGTTGGACACTCATCTAAATTTGTGTCAGCAATATCTCAAAACCAAATCATAATCGGATGCTGGATGAACAAACCGACTTTTTTGCTTCTTTCTTCAATAAACATTGACCATTTTATAATTTTTAAATGAGCCAAATAAGAAAAGTGTTCACAAATACTAAACACGAATTCATTTGAAGAAGATTCACATAATTCTAGTTTAGCTTTGTTATGTTTATCATCTAAAATACATTATATCATACTTCAATATATTGCTTTTAATTAAAACCATTTGTATCAAAATTCCAATTGCATAATTATATTAATTATTTATAAAGGGGCTGTTTGGGTGGTAGCAAATCAGTAAAATGCATTTTAAATGCATGCATTTTGAAAATTTAAATGGCCGGTCCAGCAAAAAATAAAATTAATGTGTTAGAATCTATATTCCAAACGCACGAAAGGGTGTATTTTAAGTAAATTCCTTGCTCACTTAAAATTAATGAGAAAAGTATTCATTAAAACTCTAGCGATGACCAATGGCCAATGCTTGCCAACCCCTTATTGTCAACCACAATTAAATGTCATCCTTGCCACTGTCCAATGCCACCATTTTCCCATCAGCCATCACCACCACTATTGTTGCCCGCCAGCCAATGCCAACTACCACCGACAGCGCCATTATTGCCACTGCTACATGTCAATTTTCTTATTTTTTGTTACACTGAAACAAACAATAGAAGATAATTTCGCACATTTCATCTTAATACAAAAAACATCGACATGTAAGAAATTCTAAAATCCATGCAATTTAAATTTACTGAACCAAACAACCCATAAAAAATATTGTCATGTATACAATGTAGTGAGCAATCGTATTATTTTCATGCAACTCTCATTCAGCGGTGCATCATTGACAAATATAATTGTCATATTATAAAATACAAGTCAGACCAAACAACATTTACATGTCAACAAATTCCAATATTAAAAAAATGATTTACAAACAATACTAAATCTTTGACTATATCTCTAACACCTAAGCCCTCAAGCAGCAAAAAGTGAAACTATATCAAAGCTAAATCAAGCATAATAAGTTCCAATATTAAAAAAATGATTTACAAACAATACTAAATCTTTGACTATATCTCTAACACCTAAGCCCTCAAGCAGCAAAAAGTGAAACTATATCAAAGCTAAATCAAGCATAATAAGTATAAGAGACCAAAGAAGCCATGTTTTCAAAGATCTGATTAGAAGAAATTCGTAGAGTACAATGCATCCTCTTGGCAAAACACTAGCATGATTATAGCAAACAATAAAATGTGTAAATCAAAATATGAAAAACATGACACCATTGCTGACTAAATCATATGGCCAAAGAAAATAAATTATAACGGCCAATCAAAGTTTTATTACTAGACCTCTGCTCGCAAAAAAAAAACATACACAAATGCAGCGTCTGCAAAACCTAAATTCATTAAAAGCTGTATTACTAAAGCAAGCATGGTCTAAGCTTATGATAACTCATTTAGTTTTAATGCATGCCTATAATCATCCTTTGAGGAAACAATCTATTAAGACCAGGCTAGATGATAATGTGATATCAGTCTAGACTGGAAATGAAAGTAAGTCTTGCCAAAAGATGAGCTGGCTCCAATTAAATGCAGAGTGTAAAACCTAGATTCTGCAAAGCCTAGATTCATTAAAAGTTGTATTACTAAAGCAATATCCCAAACAAATTTGGTAATATGGGTTAAAGGCCCTACCCTTTGGGCTTAGTAGCAATTCATTGGCCGATAAAGAGCTAGCCGTGTCATTCCAACTAAATTATTTAGAGCCACAAAAACATGATACTATGCTTCATAGTTATTAACATGACTAAAAAAGCTTAAATTCCTTCGTAGTTTCGTCCAATTCCGACTTCATTTGACCCACCAAACCACTTCAGGAAGTTGAAAGGTCGCTTACGCAGAAATAAATATTGTTCTATTTATTAAAAGCTTTCTACCATAATTATTTATAAAGTTTTTTAATTTTTTATTTCCCATTGACTCTAGTCGTCGGCCCGTCAACCCCGATCTGTGTTTTTAAGCAACCCATAGAGCTCCGCTCGATCCGCCCCAACCCGTCAACTCGGCGACTCAAATTTTTATTGTTATTGTTGTCATTGCTACAAAAAAAAATTTGGTGAAGGAATTTCTTTTACCGCGCCAGTACATAAGTGCATGACGTCATCACGCCGACTTTCGACGCTCTTCACCGTCCAAGATCCAATTCCATAATTTTCAACACCGTTGAAAGCTGATCTGGAAGTACATTTTGGTAGCAACCAAATAAATATTTTATCAATCAATTGAGAAAGAAAAAAAAGGCAAGAAATTTCGACACGTAAGTGGTGATCCGTTCGCCCTTACGCGAGATAAGTTATGCAATTTTCTTTTATTTAAATCTTTTTAAAGTGTGAAATTTACTCTCAATATTACTTTTAAGAAAAATTTACATGTCAATTGCAAGTTTTGTGAAAGCTAATGTTCTTGCCTGATTGTAATGAGCTCCACAATACAATAGTCGATCATTGACCTCGCAACCTACTAAACTCTTGAATAACCACTTGTGAGCTTATGTACCACTAAAATAGCTATCCTATAGTATGAATGAGCTACATTTAAACTGAATTTGAGATTATTTTTAGTTGCTAGCCTGTGTTGGTTCATTGATTGCATTATTTTATTTTTTCAAGATATTTGGCATTCTAATTTGTGTTGCATATTTACTAAAATTTTAGCTAATATTCATGATTCAAATTAGAATGGGATGAATCATCGAGTTGAGAGTAAGAAGGCATCCATAGCTATGATGCAAGATCAATTTAGACAAATTTTAGAAACAATGAATAGAAAGAATGACAAACAATAACCACAACTTGATCCTCCCACACATGAAAATAGACATAGGCCGCGATATGATCTTTCGCCCCAGCTAAAAATGAATATCCTTATGATATTAGGCATGACCCAAATTATAGAAGAAGAGATAGGGTTCCTAGGGAAGATGATTTTAAAGATGACTTAGAAGATTTGTATCCAAGGAGAGGACAACGAGGTTAGGAAGATCGAGAGAAGATCCACCCACAAGATTACGTACACATGAAAGAGAACAAGGTGAAAAAGATCTTTTAAATAGAATCAAAGTAGAAGCTCCTACGTACGACGATACCCACGATCCTAATAAGTTCTTAGACTGGAAGACCCAACTTGAAGAATTTTCTGAGTGGCATGATCTTGACAACTACATGCGAGTCACCTTTGCTCGCATGAAAAATTGATTAGCCATGCAAAAATATTTTGCAACAATTATCTTCAAAAAGAGATGAGTGGATGCAAGAGAGTCACATGGGTAGAAATGCATGAGATATTTCGTTGACAAAGTCTGATAGTCACGGACTACTTAAACACATTCGAAGATCAAACTGCACGCAAAAAATGCCAAAACTTGTGAGATAGCTGTAAAGAGAGTCACGCTATCATTATAAAGTTGTATTAGCGGTTGTTGTTGAACTTCAAGTTGGGTGAATCACACAAAGACGTTTAGTACCAATCAAGCTTGAGAGTTATGAGGGTAAAATTTGGTGTGATGTCTTATCCATGGATATAGCACACATATTGTTGGGTAGACCTTGGCTTTTTGACATGGATGTCATACACTATGGCCGAGAAAATACTTCCACCAAAGTCAAAGAAAGGAACTACTCTTCAATTGATATCAATTACTATATCTCCTTTGGCCTTTAAAACACCATCTATGCATAACCTACTTAGGGAACCTAAGATTTCCATCCCTATGCCCATTATAGATTTAGTAGGATACTGCACCTTGTGGAAAGTGTTAAGGGAGAGTTTGAGTCCATGTGTTGTATCAGCACTCTTAACTCCAAAAAAAGATGGCACATGGTGGATGGGTGTTGATAGTCGTGCTATCAATAAGATTACCATAAAATATAGGTTTCTCATCCATAAGCTTGATGATATGCTAGATCTAGTAGCCAACTCCCGTTTGTTCACAAAGATTAATCTTAGGAATGGTTATCACCAGATCAGAATACAACTAGGAGATGAATGAAAAACTGCATTTAAGACATCTGAAGGATTGTACAAGTAGCTGGTGATGCCCTTTGGCTTATCCAACGCACCCAGCACCTTTATGCGGTTAATAAATAATGTGTTATGCAATTCTTAAGAAAATTTTTGGTAATACACTTTAATAATATTTTGATTTTTAGGGCAGAAGAAAGACAACATTTGAATCACCTGCGATTGGGTATTAGAAAGGCTTGGGGAGGAAAACCTTTTTGTGAACAAGAAAAATGTTTATTTATGCAGATTGAGGTGATATTCTTAGAATTTATTGTTTCTTTCATGAGTGTAAAGCCATATCCTTCCAAATTTTAGGCTATCATTAATTGATCAATCCCAAAAAACTTCCATAACATCAAAAGTTTTCATGGTCTAGCCACAATTTTATAATGGCTCCTATCACAAATTCTTAAAAAGGAGATGTTTGAGTGGTCCCAGGTGCAAAAAGGGCATTTTTACAAATCAAGAAAGCGATGACCACCACTCTAGTGCTCAAATTACCTGACTTTTTCAAAGTATTTAAAGTTACAAGTGATGCTTCTAGTATTGGGATTGGGGGAGCTATATCTCAAAATAACCATCTTGTTGCATACTTTAGTGAGAAGTTAAACGAAGCAAAACAATATTATTCTACTTATGATTATGATTTTTATGTGATTGTCCAATCAAGTAAGCATTGGAGGCATTACTTATTACATAATGAATTTAGCCTCCACACAGACCACCATGCACTTAAGTTTATAACATACAAAAAAAGCTTAATCATAGATGGAGATCTAGATAGCTTAATATTTGTTAATCCATAAAAGCATTAATTAGCTAATATTATACAAATTTGAAATTTTCTAAAATTTTCTATTGAACTGATTATTATAAACATTTTAATATCTTGTTCACAAAAATTAAAGATCCAGAGAGCTGAATGTTCATTAATACATTTAAACTTTGTTTAGCAAATATTAATCAAAATAATTATTCCAATCTCAATTTTATTATAAGTATCCATTTCTCTAATTGTTATAAACATTTTGATATCTTGTTTATAATAATTGGAGTTTCAAATATCTTATTCACTAATCCATTTAAACATTGATTAGCAAATATTAATCAAAATAATTATTCAAATCTCAATTTTTCTTATAGTTATCTGTTCTTCTAATTATTATGAACATTTTGACATCTTGTTCATAACAATTGGAGTTCCTGATATCTTAATATTCATTAATCCATTTAAACATTGATTAGCAAATATTAATCAAATTAATTATTCAAATATCAAATTTTCTTATTGTTATTAGTTCCTTGATTGTTATGAACATTTTGATAAGTGTTATTTGGAGTTTCATATATCTTAATATTCGTTAATCCATTTAAATATTGATTAGCAAATATTAATCAAAATATTTATTTAAATTTAGATTCTCTTGTAATTCTCTATTCCTCTAATTTTTATAAGCATTCCAATATCTTGTTCATAAAAATTGGAGATTTGGATATCTTAATATTCGCTAATCCATTTATAATTTGATTAGCAAGTATTAATCGAAATACCTATTTAAATTTGTATTTTTCTGCATATTATTGTTCTATTAACTTGTCTAAACATTTGGTATCCATTTGTCCTAAGTTTAATTTACATTCATGAAATTATGTCAAAAATATAATTTGAATTTAAAAGCTACACAATTCACAACTAATAATCCTAAATTTTCATAAATTGTAGAACTTAGAATTTTTTGAGACAACAAATTTACTGAAGTCAGAATTACAATTATTCAACTATAATTTGTTTAGCATTCACGAAATAAAGTTCAAAAATCATATGAGATGTAAAATAAGAACATTAAAACTTATCAAAAAATTTATCTCTAATAGGATACAAATTTTTCTAGCATAATCTAGACTCACAATTTAATAATCTAAAATTTTCATTTATAATTATAAGATCATTAGATACCCTGCGACAGAGAATCAGTACTGAAGTTAGTCGAGAAAGAACTCGAACTCTACAAATCCTTCTTCGCCCTCAAAAAAAAATTTTGGGAAGATTGGTGGAAAAGTAGGAGTTAATTGGCTTTTAAATTAGGAGTTTAGAAATTTCTAATTAATTTTATGTAATAAATATATTGTTAATTTAAATATAAATGGCGCTTCCAAGTCGTAACTGTTGCTTAGGCCAACTGGTCAGCCGACCCTTTATATGGTGCCGATTCAAAATCGACACTTAGTTTTTTTCGAATGCAAATAAATTAATTTCAATTTTATTTTGTGTGTTTTTTTATTTTGATGTCAAAGTATTTTTATTAATTTTTTAAGTATTTAAATAATATTAAAATTCAAAATATCCATTTTTAATATTTTAATAATGTTTCGAACTTACTAATGATAAGTATAAATCAATGTAAGCTCAAGTAACAATATTAGGTTATTACGCGATAACCTATATTCCATCTCCAAATGTGCCCAAACTGTCATGATTCATGTTTGTTTATCAAACCAGTCAAGGTTGGCCAAAGCAATTGATCATCGTGAGCAAAGAAAGTCAGTTCCCCTCAATAAGAATTTGTCACCCTACTGAACCTTCAAGCTCATTATAATTAAAGCAAAGAGCTAGATGGTTTAGTAGACCCAAACTAGACCAATTATCTTGCAACCAATCAAATTTGCGACCATTTCCAGTGCTCCACCAAGCGTGGGTTTGCACCAAGTCCCTACCCCTTGCAAGTATTCCCCAAACAAGGGAGTCATTTCTTCTTTTTTTGAAAAACAGCGTCCCCTGACTTGGTACATTGGCATCATGAGTTGAATCCACAACTTATCTTCTTGGTTGATAAAACTTAAGGTGCGCCGATCAATGAGAGTGGGCCTCCAAAGTATAAGGTCTTTAATTTCAAGTAGCGCCTTTCTCTTTGGAACTTTGCCTCTATGGCGGATTATAGCGCGCTTTAGCATATCATTTTCACTCATTTTTCTTTTCTTTTGCATTTTGATCTTTTCTCACTTGAAATGACATAAAAATACACTAAAATTATAATTTTAATAGGCTATGGTTAAGGCTCGGTGTAGAGAAGAGAAGAAAAGAAGAGGAGGTTGTTGGGGTGGCTAGGGTGGGGGTTCATGGAAAAGAATGAGTAGGCGGTTATTGACGGCTCCTTTGTTGGGAGAGAGAGAAGAGGGAAGAGAGAATGTGAGAAAAATAGGGGGAGGCGAGAGACGGGGAGATCGAGAGACCACAAATTTAAGAGGATTTTCGCTTGATTTAACATCTATAATGAGTAACGAAAATAAAGGAAGGGGATGGGGTATTATTGAAATCGTTCAATAACTTGCCAAAATTTTGTATTAGCACATTAAAAATTAAATTTTATAATTTCACACAGCCAAATTTTAGTTTTGCAAAACGGCCCTTATTAATAAAATCACTAATTATTAGAGGTTATCAAAATTGAACCAAAATTTATATAAACATCTGAAATTCAGTTTTAAGTAACATTTGTTAAGGAATATTACAAATGGTATATTTATATTTAGCTCGTTAATGCACAAAAGAGTCCAAGAGGCTCGTGATGGGGATTGACCTAAGAAAGTTTTGTGATGCATTGTAATGACCCAAAATCGTTATTTTGCAAACTAGGTCAAAATCCCATCTTATGAATCAGGATCCCGGGGAAATTTCAATTTAAGGCAAACAAAATTACCAAAAGATAAAAATAATTTTTTTGATCAAAGTGCCCAAGTTTGGGAAAACTCTGATTAACAAAAGCTCCTGTTTTATTTTCTGAATTATTAAAATTATTAAAATTATAAAAATCAAAAAATTTGAAATGTGTGTCTGAATTCATCGTTCTCAGTGTCGTTATGTTAAGTATATTATTTAAAAATTGCTCGATAAGTTTCATCAAATTCTGAGCACCGAATTTATCGTGGTTAATTTTTGAAGTTTTTTAAACCTCAAAAAATTAATATAAAATAAAATATTATTCTGAATCAAAAAATTTTGGAGTGAGGGTGTTCGTCATGTCGTAACACACCTCGGTGTCAAGTTTCGTTGTATTTGAACGCCGAACGACGAAAAAATGAGAAAAAATTAACTTTAAGTATTTTATTATTTTTTTCTCTTCTCCTTCCTTCCCCATTTGCCCGACCCTCCCCCGACCTGCCTTCGTATCGCAGGCTCTGTCTTGCGACAGAACCTGCAGGCGGAAGGTTCGGCCTACCATGAAGGGCCCCGCCAGCGCCGTTTTTGGCGCAAGAGTCGGTCGGCTCCCTCAGCCGACCCCCCAGCCCTCTCCTCTATAAATAGAGGCCCTCCACTCCCCCTCTCCTCCTCACAAACAGCACCAGCCAGCTTCTTCTCCCCTGCCAGCCCTCCTCCTCAGCCAGCTTCTTCTCAGCCAACCAGCTCCCTCTCCAGCTGAACCAACAGCCTCCGGCAGCTCCGTCAGTTAGCAAGCCGCCAGCCTCCTCCTTCCAGCAGCCTTCGGCAGCCCCCGACAGCTCAGACAGCCAGCTATCAAGCCGCCAAACCACTCAGTAGCCGCTACTAGCCAGCCTCACTGCCACCTCGGCCAGCCATCCGGCTACCCCGTTCCAATATTCCTTTGTTTTTCGGCAATCCTAAAAACTAAGGTATGAGAAGTTGGAAATGGAAGATTTGAAAAGAACGCTTTCTTACTAACCTTATATATACAAATTTTATAGTCATTCGCATTTTAATCATTCTCATTAATTAATAATGAGAATAATTCAAAATGCTATAAATGACTACTATTTCTATTTTTAAGTATTCTTTTCATTTCTATCGTTACTCTTTTAATACAGTAACATTATTATGAAATACAGACTTAAATCATTATAAAGAAAAAGGACAAAATAAATAATAAATATAAAAATCACGAAATATCGCATCACTTTTAAAAGAGACTAATTTAAAGAAATATCGATGACTTAAATGCAGATTGAGTGAACTGTCACTCATTCAAACTTTTGATCTCCTGAACTTAAGGACTAAAGGTACCCAGTATATGACTTGCATTACATCTTACATTTTTCTATTACTGTTATGCTTCGCGTATTTGCTTTGAGCCAAATTCATTTGAAGTTTGGTTGGTTGTCCGGAACCAACGTAATATCATTCGGGATTCTTACCGAAAATGACATCGGTATCATTCGGGGTCTTTACCGAAAAATGACATCGGTATTATTCGGGGTTGTTACCGAAAAATGACATCGGTAGCATTCGGGGTTGTTATTGGAAAATGACATCAATAATATAGGGAGTTGTTACTGGAAAAATGATATCAGTAACATTCGGGATTAATTACTAGAAAATAACATCAATAACCTTTATTTTGTGATAAATACTTGTTGCAGGAAATTGCTTGCTTATTTGGCGCAGTTGTCTTACCTATCCTGCATTTTATTTCCATCTTACCTCTGCTAATTGCATCTTTATATAATAATTTGTTATTGTGTACTGCTGTATTTAGAGTATTTTATAACTACTGAGAATTCCAATCTCGGTATTATTTTCTATACAATACCAGGTCAGGTGCTCCTGAAAGAGGTTAAACAAGAACCCTAATTTTTCAATGGATCGGTGACGGCACTATTTTGCTTATTTTGTTTCTTTTTTTTTTTGTACGATGAATGATCTTGTAATATGAAATTTGATAAATGAAAAATATATTTTATTTTATATGCGTATTCTTTTTCTCTCAAATTGCTCAATATGATCCTGCGGTAAGTAGGCACCCGATGCCAGAACGATTTCTGCTGAACCGGCATCGAGCCGCCACAATTGGTATCAAAGCAAGTTTGAGCATATTTGAGGAGAAAAAATGTATGTACAAAAGTAAGGGTATATTTAATACTAAGCAAATTAGGAGAAATATAAATTTTCTTGCATCATTTAAATATGATTTTGAAAACATTAAAAAACATCATGATTATGCTAATCTTTTATAGATGGACCCTCGTAATAATATGGAGGAGTTCTATGAGGACTGGGAGATCAATCGTAACCCCTCAGATTCTGAAATTACAGATATTAGCATCAATATAAATACTCCCGCCGAAGAATCCAAAATTGATATTTTGACAGAGAAGCTGAATGATGTAAAAAACACCTTAGCCTGGTGGTTATCAAGATCCAGGCTCAGGATAAGGGATCTTGAAGTGGAAGTACAAGAGCTAAAGGGGACGCTACATGGGAGGATGACTGTTCTTGAATTGGAGGTTAAGAAAAATGACGTGAAAAATCATCAGATCATCCGGCTTCAGGATGAGCTTTATCATGTTAGGAAGCTCATAAAGACTGGCGACATCATTGCCTCTGCGTCAAAGGGAAAGGGGATAGCCAAGAACCCCGGAGAGTCTTCAAAAAGAAGGAAATGTAGTTCTAAATCCTCCAGTTCATAGAAGTTATAATAGGAGTTAGTTTTTTATCTTTTTTTTATGCATCCAATAAGAAATAAGTCATAATGTTAATGCAACCTCCTTTTTTGTATAAATCTTTTATTAGATAAAATTTTATTTAAAACTAAAAGATGAAATCTTATTTATCGTTATTAATTGTTTGTGTATTCGGCAAGTTTCAAACCGCTACTAAATCTCAAACTTTATCACTCCAAACAGATGGATTCCGATGAAGGCTTCCTGTCAGTACCCACCGAACCCCAGTTAAAACCACGATCTCCCCATCCGCACCAGACAATATGACAGACCGTTTATTAGAAGAAGTTTTGCAAGCTCTATCTAACCAAGGAAAGACCTCCACCTCCCTGCTCTCATCAAAAGCCCCTCAAGAGCAAAAAGTATGAGTAGATAACGCCTTGCAGGCCTTCCTCAAACTCAACCCTCCCACCTTTAACGGATCGGCCAGACCCATGGAGGCCGAAGACTGGATCCAAGCCGTAGAAAGCAAGTTTGATAGCTTAAAATGTCCATCAAGCCAAGAGGTTAGATTAGCAAAATATTTACTTGAGGGTAAAGCCAAGAGATGGTGGAGGATCACGTTCGAGACAACCTTTAAGGGGTTCAATCTAGAGGACATGTCATGGGCAGAATTCACGATCGCTTTCAGAGGTCGCTACATTCCACATTCCGCCCAGAGAATACTTGAGAGCCAATTTATAAAGGTAGCTCAGGGTAATCGATCGGTGGCAGCCTACGAGACGGAGTTCACGAAACTCTCTCGTTATGCACCGAAGCTTGTGGACTGCGAAGCTTTGAGGTACAGTAAATTTTTGGAAGGTCTAAAAAATAGTATTCGCACTAATCTGATTTCTCTGACGCATACAAAATTTGCTGATCTTTTGGACTGTGCAACAATGCTGGAGCACAATGAGCAGGTGATCGCAGAATGGTAAGGGAAAAGACCAATCACCTCTAATGTGAACCAGGAGACTTTCAAACGTCCCTGTTACCCTCCACCAGCAAGGGCATACCAAATGTCTGCAAAAGCTCCCAATACCATCGAAGGCGAAGCATGTGATCGACCTCACCCTGGTGGGAGATGCTACCACGGGCAGAATTGCTGCTTTATTTGCGGACGCACCGGCCATGGTTACCGTTTCTGTATAGCCAAAAGGACGGTAGATGATGAAATTATCCCTAGGGCAAGATTTGCCCCGAGCCAGAACTCAGCACCAACAGCCTCCCCCGCCAATAATCGTCGAAGGGGAGCTGCTCCCAGGCAAGTCGCTTCAACAGCAACACCTACCCAAAGGAATGATCAGGCCCCTCAAGCCACCATTCCACCAAGGATATACACTCTTACCCCTTTCATAGCACCCGACGACAATAACGTGGTGTCAGGTACACTAACTTGTTTTTTTTATTTCGTCAACACGCTTGTTTAAACTTTATGTGATAGTTATTTTCTTTTAATTAGGCACCAAACAAATTAATAGTAAACATTTTAGCATTTTGTTTGATACTGGAGCGAGACACTCTTTTATTTCAAAAATTTGCGTTAGGGCCCTAAATATTCCCTGTTCGAATCTAACCAACACCCTTAATATTGGATTGCTCTCCGGAGCCACCATGAGCGCTCAGCAATTCTATATTTTCAACATCCTAATTAATGATATGGTTTATGAAGCTACTCTACAAATCCTCCTTATAATGAACTTTGATATCATTTTAAGGATTGATTAGCTGAGTATGCATGAAGCAATCATTGATTGTCGAAAGAAGAAGGTTACTCTTAAAAAGAAAGGAAAACCAGGGGTATTCATAGGCAGATTGGGTATTAACGCTTCATTAATTAATGCACTTAAAGCAAAGAAGCTGATTCGCAGAGGATGCGAGGCTTATCTTGTCTCCATGTTAACTAATTCAGAAAAGAATCAGAAATTAGAATAGTGAGAGATTTCCCCGATGTCTTCCTTGATGAGCTTCCTGGGCTGCCTCCAATTAGGGAAGTAGATTTTGCTATAAATTTAATATCAGGGTCTCAGCCTCTGTCAAAAGTACCTTACCAGTTAGCCCCAAAGGAGCTGCAAGAACTTCATGAGCAACTACAATAATTAATGGAGAAAGGCCTAATCAAACTTAGCATATCACCTTGGGGAGCTCCAGTGCTTTTTGTGAAGAAGAAAGATGACTCAATGTGGATGTGCATCGACTATCTCGAGCTAAATAAAATAACCATAAAAAATAAGTATCCGCTTCCTCGAATAGACGATCTATTCGATCAACTCACTAGGGCAGAAGTCTTGTCAAAAATAGATTTGCGATCAGGTTATCATCAAGTTCGAATACGAGAGGAAGATATTCTGAAAACTGCGTTCAAAACTCGTTACGGGCATTTCGAGTTTTTGGTAATGTCGTTTGAATTAACCAATGCTCCCTCAGTTTTCATGGACCTAATGCAGCGAGTTCTCAAACCGTTCCTGGACAAATTTGTGATCGTATTTATCGACGACATTCTTATTTACTCGAAAAGTGAAGAAGACCACGAAAATCACTTAAGACTTGTGTTGGGCACATTATGGGAGCATCAATTATTTACAAAATACACAAAATATGAATTTTGACTTAAATCTGTTGCCTTTCTTGGCCATGTGATCAGTGCTGAAGGGATACAAGTTGATCAGAATAAGATAAGCACCATTCAGGATTGGTCGCAACCCTCTTCGGTGACTGAAATTCGTAGTTTTTTAGGCCTAACAGGCTATTATCAAAAATTTATTAAGGGGTTTTCGCTATTAGCCTCACCTCTTTCAAGGTTAACTCAAAAGGCGGTACCTTTTGTGTAAAGTCAAGATTGCGAACAGGCATTCCAGAAGTTGAAAGAATTGTTGATCGCCGCACCAATCCTGATCTTACCTCAAGAAAGGATTAATTTTCAAGTATTCACTGATGCGTCCAACATTGGCTTGGGATGTGTCCTAATGTAAGAAGGAAAAGTGATTGCTTACGCCTTAAGGCAATTAAAAAAGCATGAAAAGAATTACCTAATTCACGATCTGAAGTTATCATCAGTCGTTTTTGCCTTAAAAATCTGGAGACACTACTTGTTTTGGGTAAAATGTAAAATCTTTACCAACCACCAAAGCCTAAAATATATTTTTACCCAAAAACAACTAACCTATAGGCATAGAAAATGGCTTGAATTAATTTGCGACTATGATCTTAGTATCTCATATCACCCCAATAAAGCCAACGTTGTTGCTAATGCCCTCAACAAAAAAGTATCTCTAAATGAATTAATCGTAAAAAGCCCATTGATAGAAGAATTTCAGAAGCTCGAGATAAGGCCCACTTCCAGCCAGCAATTAGACGATCTGCTCCAGTTAAGTACCACCAAACCTACACTCCTACAACAGATATTTATCATTCAAGATCAAGACCCAATGTATTCAAAGCTAAAAAGGGACAGAAAATGGACGTCGATCAGACTTGCAACTTCAGCAAGAGAATTATATTTACCGCAGAAAAAGAGTTTGGGTCCCTAATATCGCATCCATTCGAAGCCAGATACTAAGTGAAGCTCACAATTCAGGATATTCAGTTCATCTCGGAAATAATAAAATGTATCAAGATTTAAAAGGAGTATTCTGGTGGCCAGGACTTAAAAGAAGTGTGGCTGAATTTATTGCTAAATATCAAGTATGCTGCCTAGTAAGAGCTGAGCATCAGAAACCAGGTGGACTCTTGCATCCTTTAGAAATTCCAGAATGAAAATGGTCAGACATTTTTATGGACTTTGTTATGGGATTACCCAAAAATCGTTCAGGAGCATATACAATTTGGGTAATAGTAGACTGATTGACTAAATCAGCCCATTTTATTCCTATCAAGTAAACTGACACCGTTGAAAGATTAGCCAAACTCTATATTAAGGAAATAATCATACTTCACGTGATTCCAAAAATCATAGTCTCGGATCGAGATAGCAGATTTACATCCCAATTTTGGCAAGCGGTACATCGCAATCTAGGAACCGTTCTAGCTTTAAGCACCGCCTTCCACCCTCAGACAAACGGGCAAACCGAAAGAGTTAATCAAATACTCGAAAATCTACTGCGGTTGAGTATTCTTGATTTTGGTGGTAGTTGAGAAAAGCATATACCATTAATCAAATTCGTGTATAATAATAGCCACCAAGCAAATATTGGGATGGCCCCTTATGAAGCCCTGTATGGAAGAAAGTGTAACACTTCACTAGCCTGGACACAAGTTGGAGACGTTCAAATCTACGGTTCAAAATTGATTGAAGAAACAAATGAAAAGATAAAGCAAATCAAGAGTCGAATTGCAGCAGCCCAAGACCGACAAAAGAAGCATCACGACGCTAGACATCGAATGCTAGAATTTCACGTTGGAGATCGTGCCTATCTAAAGTTAGCCCGATGAAAGGTATTCATCGCTTTGTTGTTACAGGTAAGTTAAGCCCCAGATACGTTGGACCATTCAAAGTAACCGCAAGAATTGGAAGCTCGGCTTACAGACTTAAACTTCTTGAAAGATTTTCTGTTATACACAACGTTTTTCATATTTCTGCACTTCGCAAATGCCTCCAGGAACCCTCTCAACAAATTTTTGATTCGATAATTAAAATTCAACCTGATCTGACTTATGTCGAAAGACCACTTCAAATTATTGAAAAAGTCCGCCAAAAATTAAGAAACAGAATGATCCCGATGGTTAAAGTACAGTGGCACAATCATACTGCAAAAGACCACATAGGAAAAAAAAGATGTTATGCGAAGAAAGTATCCAAAGTTATTTTTTAATTAAGGTAACCCAGAACTTTCCTTAAGCCTTCTTTTTGTTCTTTTGATGTCGATGACGATATCGTTTTCAAGTAGGGGAGTTTGTAATGACCCAAAGTCGTTATTTTGCAAATTATGTTAAAATCCCGTCATAAGAATCAGGATCCCGATAAAATTTCAATTTAAGGCAACTAAAATTACCAATAGATAGAAATAATTTTTTAAATCAAAGTGTCATAGTTTGGAAGAAATCCAATTAACGGAAGCTCCCGGTTTATTTTCTGAATTATTTAAATTATAAAAATCAAAAACATTGAAATGCATGTCTAAATTCATCATTCTCAGTGTCGTTATGTTAAGTATATTATTTAAAGGCTGCTCGAGAAGTTTCATCAAATTCTGAGAGCCAAATTTATCGTGGTTAATTTTTGAAGTTTTTTAAACCTCAAAAAATTAATATAAAATAAAATATTACTCTGAATCAAAAAATTTCGACGCGAGGGTGTTCGTCATGTCGTAACACACTTCGGTGCCAAATTTCGTTGCATTTGAACGCCGAACGACGGAAAAATGCGAAAATTTTTACCTTTAAATATTTTTTTTCTTTTTTTCTCCTCCTTCCTTCCCCATTTGCCCGACCCGCCTGCAGGCGGAAGGTTCCGCCTGCCATGGAGGGCCCCGCCTGCACCGTTTTAGGCGCAAGAGTCGGTCGGCTCCCTCAGCCGACCGCCCCCCCCAGCCCTCTCCTCTATAAATAGAGGCCCTCCCCTCCCCTTCTCCTCCTCACAAACAGCACCAGCCAGCTTCTTCTCCCCAGCCAAGCCTACTTCTTAGCCAGCCAGTTCCCTCTCCAGCTGAACCAGCAGCCTCCGACAGCTCCAACAACTAGCAAACCGCCACCCCCTCCTTCCAACAGCCCCGACAGCCAGCTATCAAGCCGTCAAACCACTTAGTAGCCGCTGCTAGCCAGCCTCTTGCCACTGCCACCTCGGCCAGCCATCCGGCTACCCCGTTCCAATCTTCCTTTGTTTTTCGACAATCCTAAAAACTAAGGTATAAGAAGTTGGAAATGGAAGAAATTGAAAAGAACGCTTTCTTACTAACCTTATATATACAAATTTTATTAGTCATTCGTATTTTAATCATTTTCATTAATTAATAATAGGAACAATTCAAAACGCTATAAATAACTAATATTTCTATTTTTAAGTATTCTTTTCATTTCTATCGTTAATTTTTTAATACAGTAACATTATTATGAAATACGGACTTAAATCATTATAAAGAAAAATGACAAAATAAAGAATAAATGTAAAAATCACGAAATATCGCATCACTTTTAAAAGAGACTAATTTAAAGAAATATCAAGGACTTAAATGCAAATTCAGCGAACTGTCACTCATTCGAACTTTTGATCTCCTAAACTTAAGGACTAAAGGTATACCCAGTATATGACATGCATTACATCTTGCATTTTTTTTCTATTACTGCTATGCTTCTTGTATTTGCTTTGAGCCAAATTCATTTGAAGCTTGGTTGGTTGTCCAAAACCAACGTAATATCATTCGGGATTCTTACCGAAAAATGACATCGGTATCATTCAGGGTTGTTACCGAAAAATGACATCGGTATCATTCGGGGTTGTTATCGAAAAATGACATCGGTATCATTTGGGGTTGTTATTGAAAAATGACATCAATAATATTCAGGATTGTTACTGGAAAAATGACATCAGTAATATTCGGAGTTAGTTACTAGAAACTGATATCAGTAATCTTTATTTTGTGATAAATATTTATTGCAGGAAATTGCTTGCTTATTTGGCACGGTTGTCTTACCTATCCTGCATTTTATTCTCATCTTACCTCTGTTAATCGCATCTTTATAAAATAATTTGTTAATGTATAGCTGTACTTAGAGCATTCTCTAACTACTGGGAATTCCAATCCCGGTATTATTTTCTGTACAATACCAGGTCAGGTGCTCCTGGAAGAGGTTAAACAAGAACCCTAATTTTTCAATGGATCAACGACGGCGCTATTTTGCTTATTTTATTTCTTTTTTTTTGTACGATGAATGATCTTGTAATATGAATTTTAATAAATGAAAAATATCTTTTACTTTTATATGCGTATTCTTCTTCTCTCAAATTGTTCGATATGATCCTGCGGCAAGTAGGCACCCGATGCCAGAACAGTTTTTGCCGAACCGACATCGGGCCGCCACATTCATATTTGTAATTGTCTTTTATTTATTGTATGCTTAATCCATCTCATTATATACTTGAGGAGATAAGATAGCCAATGATTATAATTTTCTGCTTCATTAATCTCCAATGTGCAAATGTTTCTCATCTCCTATGGCTATTCCCATCAAGGATTTTTCACATAAATACTTGCATTCCTTTGTTATGATTGTATTCTTTGTGGTGCACTTCATATTGATTTCTTAATATACTTTAACATGTTAGGTGGCAAAAGTGATCATTAATTCCCAAGCCATTAATGTATTAAAGCTATAGAAATTCAGTTTTGTATTTATAATAATGGAAATGAAGAGAAGCTATAATTTAAAAAAACAAAAATTGTAGCCCTCTCCCCAAACTGACCTGAGTCAATGAGCACTTTGGGCCATGTTTAGGTTGGGTCAAACCAAGATGTCATTTCATTTCACTAGGCGTGTGCTCGATACAAGCCTTAAGGTAGGATATCCAGACCCAATCCTGTATTTATATAGGTTGGTCAGTCAACTGATGCAAATACAAGCAGCTGCATTAAGTGCACAAAAAGCTTAAACTTCACTATTTGACCAAACCTAATTCATTGAAATAAGCATTCTAAGAATGAAATTGCTATTAACTAGTTAGATAATGCCAAAGTAATTATTTAACATCCATAACAATAAAGGGGAGTGTACCAAAATGTAGTGGCAACATTAATCCCATTAAAGGAAAGAATCTTTTCACTTGATTAATAAATTAAGGTAACAAAATCTTGTTAGCAGTTAATCTTAAATTATATTGCAACTAATATAATTATACATTATATAAATTATTAAATATAGCTTAAGGACCAGGTCGGGTTAAACTTAAATAATCATACCTAACTAAAGCATTTCTTGGGTTGAATTGACTCCAATCAACTTTAATTTAAGAAAAACGCATCTCATGCCCTACTTAAAACCATGCAAACAGGTCGCCATGCCTCTGCCCATTTTTACCATCTACTGTAAACACAAACCTACGTAATGATAAATGCATAAGCATATGTATATGAGAGTGAGATTGTGTGTGGATAGAAATAAAATATTATTAATTTATATAAATATTGATATTTATCAATAATTATACAAATATTGATATTTATCATTGTAGCATTGGATTATTTTACAATCATGAAACATTCAACCAACATTTCAAAAGTGTCCATCTTATTCGACATAAAATTCTATAAAAACAACACCAAGCATTGGTCCCACTCAATGAGGTCGGTTACATGTATCCTTTGTTTCCATGGTGCATAATCAAATAGAAGCATCTCTCTAAGTTTTAAATAGAAAATATACTTTCTAAGGGTATACTTCTAAAATATTTTAGCCATGCACCAAAAAAAATAAGCAGTCACTAATGGATAGCATAAACATAATTGTAAATGAGCAATTATTTTTACGGTAAATGAGTATTCAAATGATAACATAAACAATGCTTGTGCACATTAAACAACATGACAACAGTGATAACAAGGCCATAGATCAACATCAATCAATGATCTAGAACTGTTATTTGATCATCTCCTTTTTAGATTGCAGCACTTCAAAAACAAATCATTTGCATTATTAGGTGCCTCATAAATACTAAACTTGGAGTAACCAAAACCCTCGTACAGTTTATTTGGTTCCAAGTAAAGAGAAGCAATTCAAACACTAGAGGCTAAATGTGAAGATGTGGAAATTGATTGTCAACAATTTTGCGAATGAGAAAGCCTAAGAAATTAAAAGTGGTTGTTACTGCTTCACAATAAACTAGCACTATAAAAAATTTGATTTTTACCTAACACCATAAAAATTATAATTTGCATATTTATCACTTAAGCTTTCATGTTACAAAATTGACACATAATTGCACCCATTTATAATTTTCCATCCCATTCAATAATAACAAAAGATTCAAGCGGGATGCTAGTTTTCATAGAAACAAAAACTAGATATGAAATTATAGAATTTTGAATTCACCGAATAAATTAACCAAAATAATTATTACCCGTTTTTCTTTTACTTTGCAACTACTTTGGAAAAAAAAAAAAACCCAACAATACTTCCATAAGCATATAAAATTTAATACAGAAAGCTGAGAATGTAGTAACTCATAACTCTCAACAGATAAAAATCCAAATATCCAAAACACCTCAATCTTGAATCTAGCTGCAAAACAAAGTCATTCAGAAAGCTACTTACAGGTTCGGATACAAATTTGTTCCAAGCCAGCTTTTCAGCCACAAAGGCAGCAAGAGGAAAACTAGGTAGAGTGAGGCTGCAAATTGAGACAGTTCACTGACGGATAACATCTCGTAACCAAATTTGCAGCAATTATTTATTTTAAAAAATTATAAAAACAGAGACAGATACATCTTAAGATGGAAGTTAAAATGCAAACTACCAGCACATAAGAAGCGGCCAATCTTTCAATGACCTGGAACTAAACCAAAAGCCTGCTCTTATCAGTAGGCCATACTGCAAATTAGAAGCATAGAAGGGTCACGTAGGCAAAATCACCCAGCGTAATGATCCAAAATCCCCAATAAATTCACACTTGAAATGGTGGATTCTCTTATTGAGGTCGCAATTAATTTCAAAAAAAGGTCGCAATTTACGTGTCTCAAAATAGTAAGACAGAAGAATAATTAAATAACAATTTCATGTGTGAATTCAATTAAGAATTAATCATTACTTCAAATGAACTATCAGCGTCAAAACAATAGAGCAAAAAGAAGAAAAAACAAACCTTCATCAAGTTCTCAATAATAAGCCTGCTGTTTACCGCAACAAGAACAACTATACATAGATTGAATAGACCTGCATGGCTCTAGAGGGAAACCAGACAATTCATGTCAGAACATATAGATTTCACGTCAATTTTCAAAGCACGCACACACCAGCGGAAACACCAGGTCAAAATACCATAAAGCGATACTGCTGAAACAAATCAAATTGCACAGAAAAACCAGAGTAGCTCGTGCGAAATACCTGCGTAAAGATAGCATCAGAGCTCAGCGGGCTCTCTTTAACTCTCCTGTGTGCCGGAGCCGAAGCCCTAAACGGAAACTTCTCCGAAAATTCCCTTTCTCGTTTCCCAACTCCTTCACACTCCAAGCCACCGTTCATCCCCGCTTCCCCATTCTTCTTCTTCCCTTCTTCTCCGTTCTGAGCCACACAGCTCGAGTCCTCATCGCCGACAACTGATTCCGCAGTGTTCTCGGCGCTCGGAAGAGTCATTTGCGCCGATGCATTGGATGTCAGCCTTCGGCGAAATGAAGGCCAAAATTCAGTCTTTAGGGCTTCTCCGTCGCTCAATATCGGCATCGGGCAAGAAGCCTGTCGGCGACTGAGCGGTAGGCGGTGCGGAATTTATAGGCCCGCCGCGCAAAAGGAGGTTGGATCCGGAAAAGAAAGCCCGCGAATTTGCAGGGTAATACAGGGCAGCCCCCCAAGGTATTAAATCGACGAGGCACCGACGCTTCGTGGGAATAGCGCCCCGAGATGGGAAGATTGTCCTGCTCGGGGAATGCTTCGTTGGGCTCTTCAACCAGAGCAGGATAGCAGCGCGGTTATCGGTGGCACTTTGGACACGCGTCTTTTTTTTTAATTTGTAAACGAATGTTCTTTTATAATATAAAAAAAAGATAGATTCCGTTGAGGGCATTCAAAAATAAATTTTAAAAATAAATATTTGTATTATTTTAATATAAATAAATATAAAATATATTCAAATTCTATTCGATAAATTATTTTGAATACCATGTAAGCGGGTCTAAATATGTAAATATCTTAAAAAAAATATGAATGATTAGAATTTAAAATTTAAAATAAATATTTTTATAAAGTTGCAAGAAAAAAGGACTTATAAAAAATAAATATTTTCAATAATCTTACCTAATTTTTTTAAATTAATAAATAAAAATCATAATTAAACTTTCAATTATGAATATTTTGCTAAGAAATATAGATAACTAAAAATTATTATTAAATTTAATTTTATTTATAATATTTATAAAAATATATTTTTAAATTATAAATTCTAATCATTCATATTTTTTGAGAGATAATTGAGCCAAATAACATTTTTCATTTAAATATTAGAAATATTACACTTATTATGTTAATTTTGACTATACTACTATCTCTCAAAAAGATTTAAATAGGATAAAAATTATCATTAAATATATTTTATTTATTCATAAAAATACATATTTTAAATTTTAAATTCTAATTATTCATATTTTTAAAAGATATTTGATAGATAAATAATATTTTTCTATTATATTATAAAAGTTATTATATGAATCACAATTAATTATTTTTTTTTTAAACAAAGGCTCAAGCAAAAATTACACTAAGTACATATAAAATTAATAGCATAATAATGTAAGCATAATAAAACTCTTAAATATTTATGATTCTTATCTAAAGAAGTAATGTTAGAATTGTTGATTCTAATTGCTCAATGATTGATTTAAAAAAGCTTTTTTTCTTTTAGACGTTATCTCCAACTTATTAAAGAAAAATATTATTTGCTGTCAAATATCTTTTAAGAATATGAATAAGATTTAAGATTTAAAATAAATATTTTTATGAGCCTTAAAATAAAAATAAATTTAATAATATTTTTTTATTTCATCTCATTTAGTGGGCTATTAATATTCCAGATGTTGTCACATATATTTTATATGATTATTTGCACACATATATAGCTTATTTGTTGGATAAATTTTTTTGTGAGACTTATATACAAAAATTTAAAAAAAAAAATTATTAATTTTGAATATTTTTTAATGTGTATTTTTCATTAATTAGTTTGAAGCTTAAAAATTGGTGGTTTATCCAATATTTTAATGCTTGTGACCTGCAAAATTATAACAATTCGTTATGGAGAGAAGTTGCTTCTTCTCCGGGTAAAAAAAATGAACTACAAAGAGCTAAAGGTTTCAAGATGAATTTCAAAAACGCTTACATGGTGGCCTCAAAACTATAAACATCCTTCAAGAAAGAGGAATTGTGTGTGATGCTTTGTGCTCTTTTGGGCGATGAAGGGGCTGAATTTGTTAACCTTTTGTTTTTGTTCAATTTCAATTACACTTATAAGCTCTTACAGGAGCTTCCCTTAGCTGGGAACATTCTTATACCACCAAATTTATTTTCAATTGCTTGAACTTTGTGATACTATTAGCAATAAAACAGGCAAATACATCAAGCTCACTCTATGCGGTACATTGCTCTGTAACATATGATATAAAATAAAATCCAGTTTCCGAAAAAAAAAGTGCTCAATATCATATAACCCTAATAACGAGAACTTTGTGTAAAGGATCTCACTGATCTTCTATCACCCGCGATAATAACACCATACATCTCAAACATTCACGATTTGAGAACATCACCAAGAAGTTGAGCCGCCACAACCCCCGCACCAAGCGGGGAGTTTGCTTCCGCTTTACATTCGTGAGCAGCGATGAGGTCGCCCATTTTATCTCTAATCATGGCGCTACCAAAAGCCACCTCATTATGCAAAAAGAACCATTAATGTTTGCTTTAATCCATCTGGGGGAGTATCCCATGAACCTATGTAGAGAGAGTAGCTTAGCTTGATGGCAAAGAAAATAATAAATTTAGTACATACTGCTGGGGTTTTGGAAGGTTTGTTTGTGAATTTTGGCAATGTGACATCTCCAAGAATGAAAGATCATTCATGTGAAGATTTGGGTTGCGAAAATCGTACTCTTATTATCTTTTGGTTGCATAATAAGGTATTCAAAATCTCCCCAACAATATATGTGCTTATATAGGAGGTATAAGATGTGTAATGACCTGATATTGAGTTAGTAATACTAATCTAATATTATGTGGTTAATTGCCTAGGATAATATTGAAACTTAGTATAGTAATGTAATAAACAAAAAAAAATGATAAATACTTCCACATTCATCCATTTAATCACATAAAAGAAAATCAGAAAAATAAAGAAAATATATTTGTCTCAATATATTCATAGTTCTCGTACAATCATGTAATTAAAAATAATATAATAAGAGAATAAAGAGTTTTCTCACTCTCTCTCTCAAAAAATTTAAGAGCAAAAAATAAAATTATGCTTCTTCTTTCAGAGCTTCTCCTCAACGGTTACTCGATCTTCACCTAAGTGTTGATCTGGCATATAAGTATGTCAAAGAAAAATAATGTGTAGTATCTATGTTAGACATATAAATATCTAGTATCATTTTAGGACATCACAATTTATAATTAAATAAAAATGATGCAAAATAAAGGACATGTATAAATAAAAATATTTGCAAGGAAAAAAAATATATACATAGCATACAATAAATATGTGCAAACCTAAAGGAAATGTCCCTGCATAACAATCATGTTAACATAAACAAAATATATAATGTATAACAATAATGTGTGTTCAATCATAAAATCAAAATTCTTCAAATTATTCTATTTGGGAAAATTCTAAAACACTATGAGTCAAGTACGTCTATCTGACTTTATAGGTTACATCCCTTCTTTATATGTGGTGTCCACAAATCCTAGTTCCCAATGGAGGTACATGGATTGGGGTAACTGGAATTTATAATAACAACACAAACATCACAAATCATTATTCAATTAATTTGAAAATAAAAAAATATGTTTATTCTGGTATAGCATCAATTATAAGAAGACTTTCCTTCTGTATTCAAAATATAAGAAAATAAGAAAATAAATGTGCAGCAGCTGATTGATCATATATCGTAGGCATAGTCGTAGGTATAGTCATAATATTCTTATATTTTTCAAAGCAGAATAATAATGAACTAGTGACATTCTAAATTTAAATGTACATTATGTACAGATTGTAAATAACTCTAGCATAATCATATTTTTATTCATCCAAGCATGTTACTTATTTTTTATAGTTCTCAAATAGTGACAGTATGCTTAAATCATAGAATTTGCAAGACTAATAAACATATAATTAAATTAATGAAATAATAATAATTATTATAATAATAATAATAATAACAAATTAATGTTATTATTATTATTATAACATAACATAGCAAAAAATAATATAACTATAGTAATTATATTATAGTATATATATATATATATATATATTTTTTCCTTATGTGTGCCCGGTAGAATTGGAACTCATGACCTGTGATAATAAATTTTGAACCTCAACCACTATGCTACAACATTATTCACTTACAGTATAGTAATAATAATAACAAATTAATATATATATATATATATATATATATTAAATATTAAATAAATTAAAAATAAAAAATAAAGAACATAAAAGTTGAATAAAAAAATGTCATGAGTACAAAGTAAAAAGTAAGGGAAATAAAAATGTTAGAAGCAGAAATTAAATGTTAGTAGCAAAAATAAATGTTATGAGCAAAATAAAAATTAGTGATTAGTAAGTTAGTGATGTTAGGAGTCATATTAATTTTTAATTATTTTTATCTTTTATTTGAAATTTTAATATTTCAATTAACCTATAAATTTTTTCCTCACTCATAATTTTTTTTTTGTTTTTTGTGACTCTTTTTCTTGTTCAAAGAGGGCTTGCTAATAGGAGGCGACGATTTTATGATAAGGTGGGAGATGACTCGAAAGAAGTTTGGCAGGGTGCGGGCAAGGCGTCAGCATGACGAGGTGGTGGGGAGAGAGGTGGTCGTTGGCCGGGGAAGAAGAAGAAGAGGAGGAGATGATAGGGAAGGCTTTAGTGTTGTCAAGGGGAAAGGGGGAGGAAGGCTTAGGGTTGTTGGTGAAGTGTGGAGGAAGGGCTGCCGGGCTGGATAGGTGACCGGGCAGGGGGCCCTTGGCCCCCAAGAGGAGGCCAGCCCTCCTTGCCACGTGCCTGGCACGCAGCATGCTCTAAGGTCAGGCAAATGGGAGAAGGGGGGGGGGGGACGAGAGAGAAACTTTATGTGAAAATTTAAATAGAAAATATTAATTGTATTTTTTCGTCATTCGATTTTCAAATTTGACGAAACATGACCGGGAGATCCATCTTGACGAGAGGAACATCCTCGATCAAAGGGGGGGGACGAGAGAAAAGCTTTATGTGAAAATTTAAATATAAAATATTAACTGCATTTTTTCGTCATTCGATTTTCAAATTTGACGAAACATGACCGGGAGGTCCATCTTGACGAGAGGAACATCCTCGATCAAAAAACATTTAATTTGAATAAATATTTTATTTTTAATTTATTTTTGAAGGTAACAACTTCAAAATTAATTCCGGACAATCCGATGCTCAAAATTTGATAAAATTTTTCTGTAGCCTTCTTTTATTATTATGAATTCAACGACAGTAAAATTTTTGAATTTAAATTTAAATTTTATTTTCCTAATTTTTCGTATATAAAAAATTCAAAAATTAATATAGAAATATCCATTGGTCGAATTGCCTCCAAACTTGAGCATTAAGATCACAAAAATAGACTCTTTCTAATGGCATATTTTGTTCGATCTAATTTTCCTAAGATCTTGATTTTGTCCTAATTGAGTTGGCAATTTGACCTTAATTACTTTGAGTAGGATTTGAGTTTTTACATTGTACCTGCCCCTCAGCAACATCCTTATTCCTCCAAAAATTGGTCAGCCATGACCTGACATGTGTTTGTACAAACCTTTTATCGCCACATTTCATTTTGTACAATAAGGTTTGAGCACAAAAACTATAATGACAAATGAATATCATCTCAAAGAAAAACTAAAAGTAGCAAACAAAACGTTTAAAAGTAAAAAGTGATATACATGCTCTTATGTTACAAATACTTTTACATCTTACTTAAGAAAAATATTTTTATATTATTTTGCTTCGTTTATCTTTCCCTAGTTAGCATAATACTTGATCTCCTAATATAAATCACTTCTTATAGGATGTCTTCTAATTTAAGAAACACATTCATCGATTCATATACATAAAGATGTCACCATTCTTAATTCGTAAAGTATGTCACCAAAGTAGAAAAATAGATACTTGTCTTATTTAAAGTGCATTTATTTCAACACACAAAAATAAGAGTATCATTCCCTTTATAATGAATCCACTCATCCTAACTATGAAGCATGATATGGCATTCATTTACTCCGGAACATGAATTTCTTTTACAATTTCACTCAAGCTGAGTTATCTTTTCCTTGAAATATGACAAACTATATAATTTAGATAATTGTCTTGTATTTAACTGTACATATTCATGCACATAAGGATAAGAAGCAACCCCTTTTATAATTTCAACCAAGCCAAATCACCCAATCCCAATGCCAAAGGGAAGTAAAGATAGACACTTGCTTTATATTAAGTATAATTTAAATAATAGTATACTTGGATTTTTTTTTTGCCATGTGTACTTTTCTTATAAAATTCAATGAATACATTTTTTTTTTGAGAAGAAATATTTTTCTTCATTCTTTTAATTTTTCTTTAGAATTTTCTTTTTAATATTTTATAGAATATATTTTTCTTCATCTCAATTTCTCATGTATTACATTCATGAAGTCTTACAAAAGCTTAACATATTCCTTATTTTGACTAGTCATTCATTTATCTCATACTAGTCATATTTTGCCTCACACTTAATTTCTTTTGCATCATTTAATTTGATAAAAGAGTTTAATGTAGTAAGTTAAGTAGTTTTTATTGAACCTCAACGTATTAAGGTTACTTACTCTCTTAACATTCATGTTTCATACTCATTAATTAATGAAGATTTTCTAAGTTACAAATTCAATATATAGAGCTTAATTGTAAAAAGATAAACTTCCAAATGATGATTAAATTAATTTCATATAAAATGAGCAATTTTGTTACAATGGTAATGGACGACTCAAAAATAAAAACTAACTAAAAAGAAAAATAAAGCAAACAAAATGAAAATCTACGACTTGATTTTTCTTTTATTCATCATCATCATCATCATCATCATCATTATCATCTTCTTCTTCATCATCTTCAAATTCAGGCCATGGGATGGTTGAAGGAGGCACCAATGTAGGTGGTGGTGGAAAGGCAGTTTCTCCTTGACGGCCCTGCAAATGCCAATTTGTAAACATACCCCAAGAATTATGTTAAAGTCTTGTGTGTACTTGCAGTGTTGGTACAAGATGATCTTACAATAAGTGATCCTAACAACCATACATTTACCGATCAGCCTTTAGTACTCCTCAAACCTGTTCATCCGCCTTTAGAGGTTTTTCAACTCATATTTCTGGCTTGTTGAAGTTGAAATTCATTCCTTGCACTTTTTATTTTTTCTTGCTTCTTTTCACCTTAGAGTTATGAGTGTTAATATTTCTGAAACTGAGAGGTGCTCGAGGCGGAAGTAGGGGTTCATTATTACTGACTTTTACCCCTTGTTCGTGGCAAATTCCAATAATTAGGGACCAAAAAGCAAGAGCTGCACAGGGGTTGTTTAGAGCTTGCCATAGGTGCTCAAAGATTATTCCATGAACATTAATTGCTTTTAGATGTTTAATAGCATAGATCAATACAGTTCTTGATCGGGTCACCTCCCTCAAATGCCCAGATGATATTATTTTACTGGAGATGAGAATGTGTCATGTGTTGCTTGCTACAGTTAGCAAGGCTCTTGGAATATTGACAAAATTCACATTCCAGTTGGCATTACTGCCTGTGAGTGCTTCCATGACTTGAGTGGGATCAAATTCAAAATTCATGTAATGATTATAGGCGTAGGTGCCTACAATCTAACCCATAAAATTTTTTGATTTGGGGGAGTTCAAAATCAACAGCCTTTCCCCGAACGAAAATGCTCCGCCTTCGAGCATTTATTGTGTTAATAAATACTTCTTGAACTAGAATTGGATGTACTACTTCTTGGTGCCCCACCAGGTTCTCGCATCCCCTGTTGATGACAATGGAAGCGTTATTGGATACGGTTCTCCAAATCCTCGTTCTGGAATCAGTTTCTTTTTAGAGGTTATTTGTTCAAAGCATTACTCCGCTTTTAGAGGAGAAAACCTCTTAATATCAAAGCTTCCCCTTGAGGAGGAGGTTGCTGCACTCTTGCTCACAATTGCCTTCTTCCGGGTGGCCATTACTGAAAATTTTCTCTAGCTCTAGGTTTTTCAGGAAGGAGAGGAGGTTTTGAAAGTATGTAAGTGTTAGTTCTCCATCTCGATACTTAAAGAAACAAATCTAAAGCTAGAATTCTATTCCCAATACAAGTGTCCCCCTCCCAATGGTTGGTCAAAATTGCTAATAAATGCTATAAAGTGTGATTGAATAATTCCACCATTGGGAAGACCAAAAAACACATGTTTTACCCACATTTTGACCACCTTTTCTTGGTGATAGCATGCTACAGTGGGATAGGGCTAGTCCCTAGAAATTAAGCAATTAATTTCCTAATTTTTGAAACTTTCTCGGCCACGCGCTGTAGCGCGCTATGGCGCAGATTGTGCAAATATAGCCAGTATTTTTTGTAGCGTATTGTGGCACGCGACAGCGCGCTATTTTGAGGAAATTTCAAATTTCTATTATTATTTTTTTAAAAGAAATCAGGTTTTCAATTTTTGAACTATTTTCAATTTAACTAACTACCAGAATAAACTAATCTTAATCAGAATTTTGGGATGCCTCTTAATAAGCACTTGGTTTAATATCCTAAGCCTGCCATTCAAAGTTCTCAGCATTCACTACCCTTTGGTACCTCTCTCCATATCCTCAACGTGTTTAAACGAGCACACGCTAGATTTACACTTGATGTGCCCAGTTCTTGTTCATAAATTTCATTTACAGAGGTGTCATTATTTTCATTCCTAGGAGTTGATCTTACTTTCTTCTTTCGCTTTTCTCTCCGAGTGTTTCTTTTCACCTTAGTTTCATTTAAGTCCACACCTCCATATGACGTGTCCGTGAGTCTCTCAAATTCAGATCCACGTGTATGTTCTTCATCAATTTCAAAATCGATAGGGATAAATTTTGCTCTTTCCATCTCTATAACAACTCAAGGTTGTTACCCAGCTTAATTTAAGCATAATTGTATCTCAATTATCATTATATTAAGTTCATATAGTCATTTGAATCAATCCCTTAAGATTTGGTGCGATTCGGAGCTAAATATAATATTTTGGATTATTTTAATATTTAATTAATTAGAAAATTGAGGTATTTAATTTGACCTCAAAATTGAAATCCAACTTCGCTGTTGCGATCATCACCCCAAAATTAGTTAGGGGTGATGTTTCGGACGCGTTTGAAAGGCGTCAGATTTTCGCGAATATTTTAATATAATTAAATACCGCGGAAAAATAGGATAATTAAATAATCGTCGAAATCAAAATCCGACTTCGCCGTTGAATTCCTCATCCCCAAATTAGCTAGGGGTGAGATTTGAGAATTTTCAGAGTGCGTTTCAAAAATCTGAATTATTTTTCCTATGCAAGCAACTTGAGGCCATTCCTCCCCCTCACCTCCTAGCCTCCCTAACTCATGATGGCCTCCCCCATCTCCTTCTCCTCCTTTAAGAAGGGGTTCAGCTCTTCTTCATCCCCTTTGCAAAAGTTGAAGCTCTAAAGCTCCCTCCTTCCCCTCCATTGCGAAGTCTTGGGCTGAAGAAGAAGAAAAAATTCATTCTCCAAGCTTTCTAAGTCTTCTTCCTTCATTTCTTGCAAGGCTAATGTACCTATTTGTTCTTCTTTCTTGTCATTTCATTTCTCTATTATACTTATTGGCATCCTTAGACATCCATGATTAAGTATGGTAGCCATTATAGTTCTTCAAAGTAATATATCGCATGCTTTGTTTTTCTCCCATTCTGCATACCCCGACATTTATCTCCATTGTTCGTATAGTTAAGATGATCCATCATTGTCGATTTTGGTATCAATGGAAAGGTCTCGAAAAGACCTTTCCATCGGTATATGGTACCACTCGTGAGGTGCCCAAAATTATGCGTATTTGGGTTCGAAAGTAAGCCATTTACGGTTTTCACATAGGCGAAATTACCGTCGGGCGCTGCAGTGTGCCGTAGAGCGCCACTGTGCGCCGTAGCATCTTAATAATCTTGCGATGTATAAATATATAATCTGATGAAAATAATGTAAATCTACCGTAGCGCGCTACGCGCGCCGTAGCGACCGCCTTTCAAAAATCAACCGCCGAAACCCGTCGTAATGCGCCGCAGCGTCTGAAAGCGCTGCAGCGCGCCACTGCACAGAAACCCGCCGTAGCGCTCAGTGCCTGAAAGCGCTGCAGTGCGCCATAGCGCTGAGGCCAGCCGTAGCGCGCTACCGCGCCCAAAAGCGCTGCTGCGCGCTAGAGTGCGCCGTAGCACCCAGAATTTTCTAGAATTGTCCAGAAATGGCTGAAATAGCCAAAACTTCGTTGTTTTTATATTTTAAGATCCCTAGGACCCTAGTAGGACCGAATTATATCAAATTTGAATCTAGTTTAATTAAAATTGAGCATTGCATAAAATTTTATGTTTAAAAATTTGCCTTTTTTAATATGTGCTTAAAATCTCTTATGTGTCATAAATATCTTGTGCCAAATGTTAAAATATAGAATCCTTGATTGTTTATATTAACCAAGTATACCTTAATAATTAAATGACATGAAACTTAAGTCTTTTAAAATTGTAATCAAGTACTAACCCCTTTATTTTAATTTAAAATTTAGTTAACCTTAATTACCTTCTATTTTAGGTCATCTTTATATTCCTATATTTTCATGATATTATGATATATGTTAGAGAACTTTAACATTTATTTGGACACTTAAATGTACTTAAATTGACATTAAATTATATTTGAACATAAAAATCTAGAAAACTTGATTAAGTAGATGATACTTAATCTAAACCTAAAATTTGCCATCAATAATACATTAATAATATATTAATTTATCATTGACCTTTAAATTAACCTTTGGTCTTAATGGTAGAAATGTTAGGAGTTAAACCCTAACTTGTCTTGATTAAGATCTAAACCTTAATCACCTAAATCAAGTAACTTTGATTGAAAGATAATTCAATCGACATGATTCTAATAATGCATATGATTTGGCATTGATATTAAATCATTGAATTAGAAGTACTAAGGTTAATAGTAAATTTATGTGATTGAACCATCTGAATATAAACTTTAGATATTTAATTTTCTCTTATATAAGATTATTAGCATAAGATGAATAATAAAATTATAATGATTTATGAAATGATCTAACTCTAATAATATTTTTGATTTCATCCCATGATTATAGAATAAAAAATGATCAGTTAAATTTTAATCATCTGATCTGATCACTTTAATCCAAAACTAATAGATAAACCTTGAATGTTAAGGAATATAAAAGTGAGATCTCAAGGGGTCTTGCTATAGGATCATTTTTGAAATATTTAAAGATCTTAAATATTGGTTCATTGAGGTAGGAAGAATTTTTATAACTTATTGAGGTAAAAACTTAGATGATCCATCATAACTTAGAAGTTGAACTTGATACCTTGTGGTATGGATCACCTAAAGCACTTAGAATGGAACATCTCCCTTGCGATAGAAATCAATATTGAGTGATCCTTTGATCACATCTTCAGAGCCTTATGTATGGTTAGAGTAAGGATTAATAGCTTTGATAAATCCTTGATGATTAAATAAAATCTTCTAAACCCAAATTATTAGTTGGGTATAGTAGGTATACCCATAGTACTGAATTATTTCAATAGTATTCATGAATGGTTGAGTCACTCTAAGTAAGATTTATTTTTATGCTATCATGCGGGTTTAGGCGGATACAATCTCGCTTAGAATAAATCAATTGATCCTAAGAGTGTTATAAATAGAGACTCATTTCTTAGTTTGATTAAAATACAAATTGCCATCGGGTGATGCCTCATAGTGAAATTCACTTCAATAGGTGTGACTTAAACAAACTAAGTAATTCGAGTCACCCTCTTTAAGACACTAAGTGTGATTGTGAGTTGAGCATCTTAATGACTTAGGTTGAGATACAAATTGCTATCGGGTGATGCCTCCTATCGAAGATCGCTTCGTTATGGTGGCATAATCAAACTAAGTGTTAAAAATCACCTTTCTTGCAAATTTGCTAAATATGTGTATACAATCTTCTCATCTAATTATTTTTAAGTAAATTCTCAACTTTAACTAATTATCGATATTATAATTTATGAGTCAAAATTCTTTTAGCAGGATTCTACACAATGGATATCTTGAATTCATTATCGGATTTCAAAGCAATTTCTGGATTTCTGGATTTATCTCATGCAGCTTAGGAGCATGAGCATAAGCATAAGTATGATGTTTGAGTATCAATAATGATGTATGAGTATTAGTGATGATTTATGGGTTACAGAATATTGCATATATTGACTGGGAAATTCAGGATGTATCATCATTGCAGTTCCCAACTAGATGTATGTATACATTAGATTGTATGACTCATAATAATTCAGTGATATTTTGATTGCATATTAGTATATACAGTATTGTGGCATAATCAAATGTACAGTTTCAGTGACATACATCATAGTTTTACATGCTATCACTCAGTTTCAGATCCATTATTATTTTTGTTTACTTTCAGTATTCAGTTTCTCATACAGCTTTACTTTACTTTACTTCAGTTTTATACAGTTTTATATAGTTTTATACAGTTTTATACTTTCAATTATCTTTATAGTATTTATGCAGATTTAAATATATTATGTAAATGTTTAATTAATAACTAAAACTATTTAAATTAGTTTCGATGTGTTAGACTTATTATTTAATACAGAGTACTTTTGGGATCTCACAATTTGCTAGATTTTGAGCAGTATATTGAGCCAGGTCAGAAGGACACCCAGGAGATTCAGAGGGAGCCTGTGGTGCTATATTGGACTCTTCTTTAGTTTTACTTTTCTGCTTAGTTATTTTAGTACAGTACTTAGCTTGTTTGTCTGTATTTCAGTAAATTATTTGTAATAATTCTAGATGTGTTTTCTTTTTATTTTTGAGACGAATATTTCATACAATTTCTATAATGAATATTTCTGGATGTTTGCTTTAAGCTTCCGCTCTCTGTTATATAGTAATTATACTTAGTATTGTGATGTGATCAGTATACTGAAAATGCTGATATCTTATACATATATTAGATTTTTCATGTGTTTTACATCCAATTTATGTATTGGCCTAATACTTATGATAAGGATACTACTCTTATCTTAAGTATTAGCTCTCAACCCTCATTAAGGTTGAGTTAGCATCCCTTCAGACGGGTTTTGTTTGAGCTATTTCGGGGAGACGGGATATTCCTCCCTGAGGGGCGCGCCGCTCCGCCACCGATCTGATTATACTTATTTATTGCGCGCGGCGACGTGGCGGGGCGCTACAATCTCTCTCCATTTCAAATACATATTATTTTGCTTGTATAAGGTTGGGATCAAATCAATTTATTCTCCCTTACTGTTGATTCATATCCTCAAAGTGTCTCTCTTTACATCAATTACAGCTCTTGCGGTGGCAAGAAATGGTCTTCCAAAGATGTTAGCGGAATTCTTATTCTATCTATCCCACTCATAGACTATAAAATTCATAGGAATTTCAAAACTTCCTAAATTTACCATGACATTTTTCAAAATTCCTATAAGTAGGAGTCATGGAGTCCAAGTTAGCAAATTCTAAGATCAGTGGGGTATCCTCCATTCCTCATATCTTTATATTTTGGTAAATATCATAGAGCATAAAATTGACTAATGCCCCTAGATCACACAAGGGATCTAAAAAGGTTTTCCCATCAATGAGGAAAGGGATGTTGAGTCTCCTAAGATCTTTTCTCTGTATTGCAACTAGATTCTCTTCAAACACACTTTGATTTTTGGCACCCTTCACTCCTATTTTTCCTCTGAGGATGTTTCTACTCATCTCAGCCATTGGAAATAAAGTTTTTACAGTTTTATCTAACAACACTATTTATCCTCCACATCTTCTGATGTGATGGCGCTCGTCGTTTCCCTTGGGTTAATTTTCGTGGTACTAGGGAGCGCTCCCTTTTGTATATTAGATAATTATTGAGAAATCTACCCCTACTGGACTTCAATATTTATGAGAATTACTTCAATTCTTTGAATAGTAAATTCATACTGGTTTATAGTTTGCTTAGTTCTTTGCATGAACTATATTGTTTCAACCTAAAATAAGTTAAAGGCTCCTTCTATTCCTACCTTGTTACCTGTGCTATTGTGGAGATGGGTTATTAAAATGTGGTCCTTGTCTGTTTGAGGGTTGGTTCCCATTTTGGAAGCGAGTTTAGTTATTTCCATTACTCCAAGAAAAATTCAGGTGATTTCTCCACCCTTGATTGTAAGTGTTGAAGTAATGGTTATTATGGGTCTGATTATTGTTATTGTTATTTCGCAAAAAATTTACTTGTTCATGAATTGAGGGTGCAAACAGGTCGTTTGAATTACAATTTTCATTTTTGTGTTGCCCCCCACAAAACTCACATAGAACATCTTGGATTACGCTAACGTTCGTATGGCTCAATCTTTGATTTAATACAGCAATTATATGCTGAAGCATAGCTATTTGGTGTGATTCAAATGTATTATTTATGTCCTTCCTATTAGAATTCAACCTTTCACTAGGTCATTGGTATGCATTATTCGTCATTTCTTCTAACGAGTCATAAGCTTCCTCTTGGGTTTTGCTACTCAAGGAACCCCAGCAGCTGCATCAATAAGGGTTCGAGTTGCTGCGTTTAGTCCATTATAAAACGTATGAACCCGCATCCAATGCGGGAATCTGTGATGAGGGCAGCGCCTTATGCATTCCTTGAAGCATTCCCAACTATCGTAAAGGGTTTTCCTGTCTTGTTGAGAGTAATTGGTGATCTCAATTCTCAGCCTGACAATTTTGACTGGGGGAAAATATTTAGCTAAAAATTTCCTAGCTAAATCGTCCCAAATTTGTATGGAATTGCTAGAGAGAAAGCTGAGCCAAGTTTTAGCTCTGTCTCTCAACAAGAATGAGAATAGTCTTAACCTAATAGCGTCATCAGTGATGCCATTGTACCTAAAAGTATTGCATATCTCGAAGAAGTTTGAGATATGCGAATTGGGGTCCTCAGTTTCCTGCCCGCTAAATTGATTACTCTAGACCATTTGTAGAGTTGAGGATTTTATTTCAAGATTATTAGCATCTACGTTTGGTCTAACTATTGCATGTAGAATTCCCCTAACAGTGGCAAAGCATAGTCTCTCAATGTTCTTCTCATGTTCTGCTCATGCACCTCTCTAAGTGGTCTTCTACATTATCCATTGATGATGATGTTGAGGTTGTTTTAAGTTATTCTCCTTAATCTTAATAAGGTTTGTTCGATTTCAAGGTCAAACAAATAGTTGTTAATGTTTTTTCTACACATACACAACTTAGAATTAAGCAAGAACTTGATACAATTTAAAAACAAAGAATATATAAGAAATAAAATAGTAATTACAAAAATTAAGAAAGTTAAATTACAAAAAATTGAAAATGTATGCACAAAATCTTAAATCACTAATTAATCATGGATTGTCTCTGATACGAATCGAAATCGTTCACTGGCAACAATGTCAAAAATTTGACAGACCTAAATTACGTAGTCTAAGTTTGTACGTAAGTGAACGTGGTTCGAAGTAATATGGGATGGTGAGATCCCTAGATTTATTGTCCCCTTGAGAACAATATTGTGATTTGTTACTAGAGTGTATCCAATTTTAATAATATTTAAGCAATGATTTGTTGGACTTTGTATTCATATATTATAAATCCTAAGATACTTTAGTTGTGAAACAATTTTGAGAAAATTAGAGAGCGTTGAAGTTAAACATGCAGTTAATCATGGATTTATGCATAATTACTCTTCTTCTTAAATCTATGTCAAATAAGTTAAATTAATCTTCATTTAATAATCAAGAAATTTTATATTCTCTAATAGAATCATTAAATGTACTAAATATTATCCAGTGCACTTAGATAAACACTCTATTCAATCTCGACACAGAATCATGTGATCTTCTAGTAAGCAAAATAATCTCTTATGTCTAAGTGATAAAATTGATAATTTTGGTTAAGGATTACATAATCTTGACTGCATCTATGGCTCACACGCGCCTATTCTTAATTTAGCAAAGGAAATGAACTATGCAGCTAAATGAGCTTATGTCACACCACTCATAGCTTGACGCGCCCGAGTTCCTCCCGTAAATTAAGGGTGAGCTATGGAGCTCTGTAGATGGTTTTCGATTCACATGCATCAAATTTATACCTTAACTCAGAGTTGGCAGATGCCTTGATCTGAGCTATGGAGCTCAGAGAATTTCTTATGTTTTTCTCATGGCTCAAACGATCAAGCTCTTGTCCAAAAGTTATGCACGAGCTGTTTTTGCACAACAATGTTATCATAGTCATTCGCATCATTAACACTCAAGGTGCATAGCTTATTGACAATGTGATTATTAAGAATCTATGAGGTTTTCTTTAAAGATTCTAATCTAAAAGAAGTTTATTGCATTCATTATTCTTCAACTCATATTATGAAATAATACATTCATATGTTCCAAGTTCTAAATGACACTTCATTAAATAGAAGAGTTTTTACAATGCATTCATCAATGCCTTACTACATGCTTTTGCCTAACCTTCCCCAAAAAAGGGGTTAGGCTGCCATTACAAGAGAGAGAAAAAAACAACAAAAGATGTTGAGCATATTCATAACTCTTTTAAGGAAAAAGAAAGATAAACAGGTGAAAATACTATACACAAGAACAACCCTTAGCGTTCTCTTCGTTTCCTCTTCTCTCAAATCTTCTCCTTTCTCCTTACTCCATGTATTTTTCTTCTTTTGAAGCTATAAGTTTCTCTTCTTCCTCAAGATTAGGATGTGCCCTTGAATATGTCTTTTCCCAAACTAAAAATTAGAACCCCCACTAAGTATTTATTTCTTCCTTTTACAACTTCCTCCTTAGCTCTTCTTTATTCCCAAGCACGACCTCTTTAAAACTTGAAATTTAATTAATGTTTATTCTATTATTTCCTTGGGACTGAAGATGATTTAATACTTGCCATAATCCTTGCTGTGAGAAAATTAAGAGAATTAAATATTTTGGTATTTTCAATATTGACTTGGAGCAGATTTCCAAAACAACATTGCGGTGAGCGCTACGACGCCCTATAACGCTAGGCTTTTGGCCTGTCTGGTGCTACGGCGCACTGTAGCACCTTGATCTCAAGTAACTAGGCGTTGTGGTGCGTTATAGTGCCTGACTTTCTGGAATCTAGGCGCTGTGAAGCGTTGTAGCACCATTCTCTCTAGAACCTTGGCATTGTCGCACGTTATAGCGCATTTCTCTGGGACTTTGGCGCTATAACGCATTGCTCTCGGGAACAAGGGCGCTGTGGTGCGCTGTATCGCCTTTCTCTTTGGGACTTTGGCGCTATGGCGCGCTATGACGTCTTGCTCTTGGGAACAAGAGCATTGTGGGGCGCCAGAGTGTGCTCTGACATCATTTTCACTCAATTTTCTTTTCTTTTGCATTTTGATATCTTTTCACCTGAAATAACATAAAAATATACTAAAACTTCAATTAATCCTAATAAAAACATAAATTATAACACAAAATTCATTATGTTCATTGAGTTCATCAGTTGCGACCCCATTCACAAAGTTTAGGCATGATGCAAGCCACTTTGTGATGGGAGTTGAAGACGATGTCCTCTTGCACTGCTTGTTCCAGTGCTGTTGAACAATAGAGTAAGCATCAACGTAAAGAAGCCAAGTGCCTTCAAAATGGCAAATGCTTCCTGAATTACGAAAGCATAAACAGTCTCCAATATTCAGCAATGGGCAATGATCGAAAGCTATACGAGTAAGGTGTCTCACCACAGCTCTAGGCAAAATATTATTAGCACTTGAATTGAATAAGATACGATCGAAGAGAACCCAAACTCGATTCAAACCGGTTTTATTGTGCACCACATAAAAGGATGGCCAATGAAACCCAAATCATGAAGGTTGCACATTTGGATGAAGCTTTCAAAGTCATATTGGGCAAGTATGTTTAAAGCTTTTCTCCCCTTTTTGTTCAGTTTTGTTGAGCAAACAATTGAAGTCCCCTCCCACCACCCGGGGTTCATCCAAAAGCTCAGAAGCATTAATTTTTTCCTAGAGCAACCTACGCACTGCAAAGAAACTTTGTCAAAACAAATTGTTTTGTACTATCCTCAATGATGCAGTTAACTACATCAGCTTTCCACACAAGAATGATGTCGCCGGATTTGCCTTATGAAGGTTGAATGAAATAATCCCAATGTCGGCACAACATATTATTCATTTTCTTACGGCTAAACTTCTCCACTCTAGTTTCAAGCAACGCCATCAAATCCGGCTTGTGTTATGAGACAATGAGCCGAATGTGATTTTTTGTTACAGCCTTCCGCGCACCGCGACAGTTCCACAAAAGGATGTCATTCATTGGTCCACCGAATGGAAGGTGTCCCCAACGTTCTTATTATCATCATTCAATCTACTCCTTTTTTTTTTCTGATTTTGCTGGCCCTTTCATTTTTTTCCCTTGTCTGTCACGAATAAAAATATCTTCAGTGGTGGCAATAATAGAACTTTTGTAAATGCTCTTCCCCTTATATTTTCCTTTAACTTGCTTGATACTCTTTCACTTACTGCCATTTGCATAGGGATGCAGAGCATTGCATCGAAAGCCAGTGCTAGAAAAAAAGGCCTGTTTTTATACCAAACACTAATCGGATTACGGTTGGTAGGCTGATTGCCAGTGCGATTTTTCCGAGTAGTAGCACCTCTACAACCATCATATAGTGTCGGTTGGACCCTCTCTTGTCCGTGCAAGATATTCGCTAACATAGCAGCTGCTCTGTGGCCAGCGGAATAACGAACAATCGGTGCATTTATCGGGATGTAGCATTATTCCCATGACTCGGCCCACCAAGGGTTGGCTTGCGTCCCACGACATCGGTTCAAAATAGAAGTGTAAGCATCCGATTTGTGTCCCACGTTTTCGCATTCAAAGCACATTATAGTCAAACCTTCATAGCGAACAGGTTGGGCGATTAATCTGTGGGAACACCAAAAATTAATTGAAGAGCGTAATGGTCTCATAAGATATACCTGGACGCATACACAAGTCCCATCTTCGAAATAGTTCTGCGTCTGAGATATGAAAGGGAATACATCTACAGAAAAGTCGAACCAACAAAGCTCCTTCGAAACGACTTCGCCATTCAAGTTCTTCATCAATGTCAGTTTCAATATTGCCATCCTCCCGCATTTTGATTTCTAGGTCTATCGTGTTCGTGCATTTCTCCAACAAATTATGTTTATTCCAAACCAATTATAGATGTTCGGCGACTGTCGTTGGTGTCCTTGCGGTAAAACATCGAACACTTTGATTGCTATCAACAGATCCCACTGACACATTTCGTCGAACACCTTCTGAGCGCGTTATAGCAGAAAATGACATAGGCTCCAAAATAGCTGAATCCGCCTACCTCAGTGCAAGAAACGATAACACCTCCTTACATGTGTCGACCTGATCATAAGAGGTTCCAATAACTGTAAATATTTTATTATTACCCATTTGCAAGTCCGATAATTCTTCATGTATTTTGTGCGAAAACAGAGCATGAATATAATGTGATTCACCTCCTTCAACTGCATAGTCGAACCTTCATCCTGCTCGATTCCTTCATCGTCGCCAACAAAGACCACTGGCAAACCCACACACCATCCACTCAATTTGCCATCCATTGAGCGCATTTGCCTACCATCCTCTTTTCCTTTTGCCGAAACCTCAATACCCGATCCACCTGTCAATGGTACAACCCGTCCGCTAGCCAGCGTGATCATCACATTCGCGCTAGCTTGCAAAATCCTAATACAGTAAAACCTCTCTAAAGTAATATCGTGGGGACCGAAGCATGATATTACTTAAGGAGGTTATTACAATATGCAGGTTTTACTATAAAAATATTATAAAAAACTTCATTTCTTCTATGGCAAAAAGCGTTTCCTCTTTAAAGTAATACAATATCCTTTTTCTATGGCAAAAATATTTCTTCCTTAAAGTAACAGTACCCTTTTTCTATGGCAAAAATGTTTCCTCAAAGTAATATGGTACCCTTTTTCTATGGAAAAAATATTACAAAAATTCAGATTAAAGTGCTATCCTCAATTTCCCGCAAAAAGCTCCACTTTTTCTATGGAACGAAGTGATTAAAGCGTTTCCTACCTCTTCTCTGCAAAATAAAGTGATGTCTGATTTGCTTCTCATTTTATTTACGAGCTTCGACCGAGCCATCGAAGTAGAAAAGCGCTAAAGGAAGAACGATTCCTTTCATACTTTTGCTTGCTTTGTCTTCACTCACGCATTCCCTCTTGAAGCTCGCATCGCCTTACTGACTCTACTTACTCGATTTTTGTCTCCTACAGATCTAGAAATCCTGTATTTTTCTTCAATTTTTTCGAACCTTCTGCTCTCTTTTCCAAAGGGAAGGGCTTTTGAGTTGGCGAAGGGCGAGCACAGAGTCTGACAATTCGCGAGGACGCCTCCACACCAACGCCTCCAAAATGCCTCCGAATGGCACACAGTATACGATAATGACGGACAAGGTCTGCATTGCTTTGTGTGAGAACCATGATAAGAATCCCAAGCTCAGCTAGAAGGAGCTCATCCAATCGTTAGAACATATGCACAAGGTAAAAGTCAGTCAGCTTACAATCTCGGGCCTTCTCAAGAGGAAAGTCGAGATCCTTGCAAAGGCCGACAATACCAACCTTGATGGAAAGCATCAAAGGACTGTTAAGTATCCTCAAATGGAATCTGCTCTTGTCGAGTGGTTTCTCAGCCATCAGGATCGTGTCAATGTGAGCGAGGATCTCATCAAAGAGAAAGCAACACTCTTTCTTGATCACCTCTACCCTGGGCATGATCTGTTCGAATTCTCGAATAGCTGGCTGGAATCATTCAAAGATCAGCATGGAATCAAGTCTTTTAGCTGCTTTGGAGAGAGCACTTTGTTTGACATGACGCTCATTGAGGAATCACTCGCAGAAGCTTCAATCGCTTGCTCCTTCAGCGTCTCGAGAAAAACATGGAAAATCCTGAGAAGATTGATGTTCTCCAGGTCGTTCAGATGGCGGTTGCAACCTAGAACTTGGATGTCAAGGCCGAAACAATCTCCAATTGCTTCCTTCATTGCAACATTCGCTCGATTGCTCTGGGAACTCTTGAAGTTTCTGCCCAACAGCTAGTCGACAATGAGGTCGCCGAAGATCTATGAGCGCAAATCCGCCAGCTCCAGTACGGAAACCCAATGGACATCAGAGTCCTTCTTAACTACCTTGCTGAGGAGGAGGTCGCCTACACTACAAATGAAGAAGAGATCATTGTGGAATACCTTCGATTTGATCAAGTGGGGGAATAGGAAAATGACACAGAAGAGCTTCCTCGTGTCATGCCAACTCAGGCACCCGAGGTCACGCAAACTCTCGAAAACTTCTGGTTGCAGCAGCTAGACCTGAACCAGAACTTCCTGCTAAGCCTCTGAAAGATGAAGGACAAGATTGGGAAGATCAGGACTAACAAACTGGTGCAGAAGTCCATTTTAGAATTCTTTCCCAAGGCTTAGTAACTGTTTTGAATTCAATTTATAAGTAAATATGTACCCACGTAGATTTTTGGCAATCATCTGTTTCTCATTATATAGTAAATATTACTTTAGAAATTTTTTGGGACTAACCTTTGGCTATCAAGTATCATTTTATGGAAGTTTATTACATTTAATATGGGTCCCAAGTCGAGACCGGAAAAAAATATTACCTTGGGCAGGTTATTACTTTCGCTGTCAAAGCAGCTACTCTGTGGCCAGCGGAATAGCGAACAATCGGTGCATTAATTGGGATGTAGCATTATTCCCATGACTCGACCCACCAAGGGTTGGTTTGCGTCCCACAACATCAGTTCAAAATAGAAGTGTAAGCATCCGATTTGTGTCCCACTTTTCGCATTCAAAGCACATTACAGTCAAACCTACATAGCGAACAGGTTGGGCGATTAATCTGTGGAAACACCAAAAATTAATTGAAGAGCGTAATGGTCTCATAAGATATACCCGGACGCATACACGGGCGAAGGAGCCTTTCTCGACAGTTGTTGTGGATCCATCAATCCACGGGGCCCTCCAATGATGGACGTGATTCTTGTAAGGTTTCTCTTCGCCCAAAGCTCCACAAGGCAAACTAGGAAATCTCACCCAAATTGGCATGGTGAAGGCTGCCTTATCAGATGTGATAAATCCAGATACACAATCATCAATCCCCAAAACTTGCGCCCAAATTGGCATGGTGTGCACATGGTACATCGCCTCAGCTTCCTCAAACTGACCAACAAGCAATCAAAATCCAGTGCCATCACTTGGAATTTTCTAAACGAGTCCCATCTTCAATATAGTTCTGCATCTGAGATATAAAAGGGAATACATCTACTGAAAAGTTTAACCAACAAAGCTCCTGCAAAGCGACTTCAGCATTCAAGTTCTTCATCAATGTCAATTTCAATATTGCCATCCTCCCGCATTTTGATATCTAGGTCTATCGTGTTCGCACATTTCTCCAACAAATTATGTTTATTCCAAACCAATTATAGATGTTCAGTGGCTGTCGTTGGCGTTCTTGCGGTAAAACATCGAACACTTTGATTGCTGTCAACAGATCCCTCTGGCACATTTCGTCGAAAACCTTCTTAGCGTGTTGTAGCAGAAAATGACATAGGCTCCAAAATAGCTGAATCCGCCCACCTCAGTGCAAGAAACGATAACACCTCCTTACATGTGTCGGACTTATCATAAGAGGTTCCAATAACTGTAAATATTTTATTACACATTTGCAATTCCGATAATTCTTCATGTATTTTGTGCGAAAACAGAGCATGAACATAATGTGATTCACCTCCTTCAACTGCATAGCCGAACCTTCATCCTGCTCGATTCCTTCATCGTCACCAACAAAGACCACTGGCAAACCCAGTCCACTCAATTTGCCATCCAATGAGCGCATTTGTCTACCATCTTCTTTTCCTTTTGCCGAAACCTCAATACCCGATCCACCCGTTAATGGTACAACCCGTACGCCAGCCAGCAAGATCGTCGCTTTCGCGCTAGCTTGCAAAATCCTAATATGTTGCGCTTTCTGCTGAAGTTAATTGCTCTATCTTTGACTATAATTTTGCTTTTAAGTTAAATCTTTGTCTCTTGTATATATATATGAGTGTTTCTTTTTGTATTCTCTGATTATTTTCGTATTTGCTCATATTTGCTGATGTTGAACAGCAAAGATGAAGACCTACCTCGACGTTAGTGAGCTCCATCATCAGCGATCTCCATCGTTAGCATCGGGGTGCTTTTATCATTGGTGTGCAAAATCTGCATCTTCGTCGAGACAAAACGGTGCCATCGTCAACGTTGGAGTTAGTGTTATAATCGATGAGCTGCCGAACTATGCGCCTTCATCGGATAAAATATTGCAGTGCCAGCATCGATGCCAACGAGCTCCATCGTTGGCGTTGGTGTGTGTTTATTTATTTACAAACTAAATAAACACTGCGAAATTCATCTAATTCAAGCAAAAAAATTCAGCACATATTTATACTTATAAAATTTGTATGAGAAATATTATTTAGAACTATTTACGTGACATGAAAAAACCTATCAATAAAATATAAATATTATTTCAATAATATTTATTTATTTATATTAACATAATACAAATATTATTTTTAACATTTCTCTTTTTTAGCAAATATATAATGATGTAAATACAGCAAAATCCAATTATTTAAGAGCAAATAAGAATTTCTTTTAAAATAGCTAAATCCTGTGAGATTCAAATTGTAAAATATATATTAATAAATGTTTCTGTTTATAAGATAAAATACTAACTCTCCAAAATATAAAATATTATTTTTAAATTTTTTTCTAAAGAGATAGCATTAAATATATTTTAGAGGTAAATATCGTTTATTTTCATTGATATTTCGTGTAGCTGAAAATATCGTGCCGTTAATATGCATGACTGCAGCGTCTCCCACGTGTGCTTCTGCTGGCACCCGTTCCGAGAGCACATCGCATGCGCGCCAATTGTTCACCCTGTGATTTTTCCACCCTCTTTAATTTTCTTTTTTTTTTTTATTCAGAAAAATAATAAAAATAAAAAGTGGCAGTCTAATATACTTTAAAATATATAAATAAATTATTGATTAAATATAATTTTTTATGAAACTTAAATGAAAAATATATATATATATATATTAATCATAAATATTTTTTAGTATATATTCTTATATAAACATAGCACTTTTCTTATATCCGATTATTTATGAAATTTTGCCATAACCTCAATTAATAATTTACTAATATATTATGTGGTATTTAGATTCCGACTATACTTGAGACAATGTGATCTTATAAGAACATTTTTGTGTCAACAATGTGATGAGAAAACAATGGGTGTGATTAAAAACCATTTTGAACTTATCTCTATGAAAAGGCTATCGGCATTCCTCTTGTTGGTTGGAATGGGTGTCATCCAAGCCTCTGTTTGCTGACACACTCATAAAATCAATGCTGTGCACTGAAGTTTCTACCTAAAGCTTCTTATGAATGGCTATTGGAGTTATGCAATTCTTGCAATAAATTTAAAAACGTTGCAATAGGAATAAGAATGGTTCTAAACTGATAGAGGATTGCACAAGAGGGTCATCACAAGTTTCTATATTTCATGGATCTCTTGAAATGGTAAATGGGAAATTGAGAAATGATGATTCTCACTGTCCTAATAATGAAGAAAATGAGGAACGACATATAAATCTTGAGCATTTCAGCCTTCTGTTTATACGTATGCTAAATCAAATAATTAGTAAAGCTCAATAGTTAAAAGCAGGAGAAGATGATCTTGATATTTTATGTCGACATGTAATGCTAGAAAAAATGCAAACGACATAAGAACTCTTGAAGACTTGTGTGCTAATCTTATTATTTGTTACAAAATCTATTCAATTTAAGTTGTATTAGAACTCAAAAGTATTCTCAACTGAGTATTAAGTTAAGGCAGGAGGATGTCTATGCTCTTTTATTGCTGATACTAAAGGGAAATTCACCACTCTTTAGCATTTCAATATTGATGCTATCCCAAGACTGAATATAATTTCTCCTTTTTTTCATCCAGAATTGGACTATTCAAAGTTTTTCATGATTTCTTTCAAAAAGGAATTCTTCCGAAAACATCTCATGCTCAGCCATAACACATTCAAAATCCTAGCAAGCTAAATCTATTGCTGATTATAGTACACCTTTTATAAAATTTTAGCCAAGATATAAAGATAAATTTCAAAGAAAATTATATTGTATATATATATATAATAAATATCCTATTTCTAAATATTAATTGTGTAAGCCTCCTCAAAAGAGAGGATTGCGTAGTCATTGTGCTTAATCAGCTAAATAAATAAATAAAAGACGTCACTGTAAAACTTAATTAACATGCCACTATTATTAGAAAAAGCAAAAAGAATGCATACGTAAAGAACTATTTCAAGAAGGCATAAATTATTTATTAATCATGCGAACCAGAAATAAAAAACACACCAAACCTGAGGCATTCATTCTTGGAACTTTACAAGTCAAAAAGCTGCTGTTGCTGCTGCCTCCTCTCCCTCTGAATAGACCTGAGTATCCGCGCAGCAGACTCTGTGGCAGACCTGGCGTTGTGCGGAACGACCTTGATCACCCTTGCTCCCTCCTCAGCAGATGGAATAGGGCAGCAAGCCTCCTCAACTCTTGCTGCTACTGCATTTGCCGAGTAAGGCGAAGGGAAGTAAGCTGGATTCGAGAAGGGCGGAAGGCTTGAAAGGCAAGGCGCCATGAAGCTGGGGAGCGGAGGGCAAGGCCCTGCATACGGCTTATAGATGAGTCCCTCTGACGGGGACATCACCGGCATCAGCCATTGGTTTGAGGGCGGCTGGAAGTACCAAGGGGGGTTCCGCACATTGTCGGCATTAGGGGAGGGAATACTCAAAGGTATAGGCATAGGGAGGGTGGTGCTGCCACTTTGGACTGCGGCTACTTTTCTGGAGGGAATTGGAAGGGTCTTTGCCAAAGAAGCTGCATTTGGAGGTATTGTTGCTGCAATTATATGACAATCATCCGACACTAGCTTCGGCAATTCGGCGAATAGCTTCTGCACCTGCGTTGCAGAATTCATAACCATAAATTTATGAGCTTCCCTTTGTTTATTATTCTTTTTTAATAAGAAAAAAAAATGCTAGCTAATTGGGTTGAGTCCGACTAACTTTTATCAATCGATGCAGCTCAAACACTTGAACTGCAAAAGCCCTTTGTTGGCTGAAAAAAGAAATTAGACAGTTAAGCAACAGAAATGGAACACAAACGACAAATCTAAATTTCATCTGCTTGATGACTGGGGACGCCAATAACGACCTGGAGAGTACAAAAAAGACTTATCGACTTCTCTCCCTCCATTCAGAACAACAAAAAAGAAGACCACCTGAATCTTACTTGCATATATAACATTAAAACAGAGCTGTTGCTGAAGAGGAGAAAAACGATGAAAGGAACACCAATTGATATTAGAGATGAGCAGAATGGGGAAGGTGAAAGACAGGGTAGAAGGAGGGCCAAAGCAAACTTCTTTATTTTCCTTCATGGTTCATTTATATGCCATTGTTGTAAGCCCTCCAATCCTAAAACTCAATTAATGTTAAACTTTGCTTTATTGACTTTTATAATTTTTGTAGTACAAGCCTTTCACTCTCACCCAAATAATGCTTGTCGCTCTACAGTGTTCCATACTACTTTCACCTCATGCCGTGAAAGGAAAAAAATTGAACTTGTAGCAACTTTACTTTTGGCCATTCAGCTTACACGAAGAATCAATGTTTATTAGTGCTATTTTCTCTACTCTTCTACCCGGAGCGTGCTGTCTTAAAGAACAAAGGAGCACCAAATATAAAAAAAATAAGAATAGTCGAGGTTCTACAGAACTAGGATTTATACTGGTGATAATATAGGACACTATGCAACTTTCAGTATTGGTAGCAAGTTTCGGCTGACGAATAAACCATGAAATAAAAGTACTGATGAACTTTCACCAAGTCATGTTTAACAAAATTACATTCAAAGGACGATCTACCTGGCGCAAGGCAACAAAGAGCCATAAGGGTTTGACAAGGCCTAATTCTGTTCAGTGTTTTTTCCTCAAAAATTTCACCTATATAGGCTTTGCTTCAAACTAAACACAAAAATCTAATTACATAAAACTCTACATCAACTTTATAGTAAACTAACAACTCTCCTTTCACCACAAAATCATCTTCAGTGTCACTGGGCCAGAATAAATAATTGTTTACCACAACTATTTGGGGTCAACTTCATGATTACTTTATTCCCAAGTTGGCTCAACTCTAAACCCTAGACAGCCCCTACTACATGTATGCACGTACATTGTAGTCACCATCATCATCATCATCATTAACTCAAAACTATATGACTACTCAATTTTAAAAATTGTCTCAACACTAAACCCTACAATTTAGGATAAAAATATTCAATTTTAAAAATTGTCTCAACACTAAACCCTACAATTTAGGATAAAAATATTTTTGTTGCTGGAACTCGTTAACAACTTCAGACTTCAGTATGGATGCGGTTCTTAAAACAAATTAGTGATGCAATACTCCATTATAACATTAAAACTAAGGTTAAAAATGACAATTATAAAACAAATCATGAAATCAAAGATGTAGTGTAAGTTTCAACTTTAAGCAAGCCATTATAACAAAACTAAACACAAAAAAATGATTACAAAATGGATAGACCTTAAATTGTTTAGAACATGTAAATCAAAGATACAAGAGCCTATATATATATTTGAACTAATGTAAAAAGATTACTATAGAGAAAAGTATAATATGAAGGAAGTATTATCAGAGGTTATGCAAAAAAATAATTGCACAAAATGGCATATAACATCATGCAGCATTCACTTTATGAATAAGCTGTGTAAATATTTATAAAGATGGGTACTGAGTTAAAATATAATTAATGGTGATGAGTCATTTGCAGAGATTAATTGTGTAGTATATACAATATTTTTATAAAATTCCGGTTTAATATGTTCAACTTTTGAAGACATGCAAAAAATACATACGTTGGCAGACTACAGTTAAAAATGATGACATGCTTAATTATGCACAGCTCATCCAATCGCAAAACTTGAGGATGTGTTCTGAATTCTACTTGCTTAAAATCAATTTATTAGTATAAGAATATAAATGGAATTGTCCATTCATAAAATGGCACAAAAAACTATTTAATTGTATCAATACTAAAAATTAAATAAAGTGCACTACATACAGGTTCAATTGAGGACTGTTGACAAATTAAGTAGCCAATTGAAAAGTATGTGTGTACACTTATAATTTTGATGATAAATTTCTATAAAAAAACAACTTTGTATGTCGGTGCAGTGAACATTTGCCTTTGCTAAACAAAGGATATCGTATTAGCAATTTTATATAAGACAAGATTCTTAGCGTAGAATAAAATATACCTGATAAAAACAGTATTATGCTCATCAAAGCGGTGATAAAAAATAAAGTGTGAACATACTCGGAAGAAGGTACATCTATAATAATTCAAATGTATAAATTAAAGATCGCTAAAATAATATGTTACTAGATGTATAAATCAAATGTATATATTTTTGTCAAAGTGCTTTTGTTCCATTGAGAATTGACAAAAGAATCATAGAAGAGAAAATTCATAAAAATTAAAAAACCATCTTACTTTACAATTGCTCTCCTGGCCTTCCAAAATTGCTTCGGACCAATTACGCTTACGACATCATCAGGTGATATATCCAATCCAGAAATGGACTCTACCATTGAGACTTCCAAGACTTTACTTCTTTCAGCATTTTTCAACTCCCCCGATCCATTTGATTGGACATCATATTTTCCCAGACGACATCCAACTGAAGCACCTGAACATGATCCGTCGAGCATCTTAGAATTACAGCTTTCATAAGATTGCAAATACTCATAAGGCTTGTTTGATGATTCATTCCCCAAAATAGATCTTTGATAGCCAGTTTTATCCAAAACCTTCATTGTAGTTTCAGTAGCTTGATTTGAATGTGCTGATAATATTTTTGAAGAAACAGTAAATATCTCTCGTGCTTCTTTTAAATTGTTTGGAAATTTGTTTCCTTGCTTGCTCAAAGTTTCTATATACTCATGTTCAGCATGAATTCTTTCACGTTTCCTGGATAAATTTTCAGAGGCATACAATTCTTGAATCGAATTTCTAGGACTTAGAACGTAGATGGAAGAATGGCAAGTGGTAGAGCTCTGTAAATTGGCTGCACCAAAAGAGTCTGACCTGTACTCTGCCAATAAAGGTGTATCCCTTGAATATGCGTCAACTTCGGATTGAGCTAAGTTTGGGACAGTAAAATCATCATTATCACCATCATATTCTTTAAGAAGATTTTTTCCACTCATAAGGCCATGCACATTTAAGACACTAGCTTCAGTGCTTAATGCTGAAGCACGAGAAGCCATGTATTCCACACAATCAGATGATCTTTCAAATTCCATACCTCTGGTCGTGATACTTTTCTCATTAGATGTCCAAGAACAAGACTTCTCAGCTGGAAAGACCGGCATAGAATGAGGAACAACATACGGAGAATATGCAGTCCTCTCAAGTGTGCCACCCTGCAACCCAAAGAAACTTCTAAGCATCATTAGCGCAAGTTCCGGTTGTGGCCCAGCATTCAAATTGTATATTAATGCTATAAAAAAGAAAGTCATATATATTTGGCCCATTAATCCTTTGGAAGAAATTTCAGTAAATGAGGAAGGTCACCAAAGGGGACCGGGAAACATAGAATGTAAATCCATATTTAAAGATTTTCAATTGTCTCATTGATAGATAAAAAAAAGCAGTAAACGAACAACAACCGTAACGCATCACACGAAGACTTTTCTATTATGATATATTTAAATCTAATATATATCAAGATATACTAGACAAAGGCTGGGTGCTCATGCGCCTGTGAGCACGATAACAGCAGCTGAACCAGATTCTATTGTATCTATCTATCCATCTATATAAATAAATAAGTATATATATATATATATATACATGTATTATTAAACTCTAATTAATCGGAATTCCGCATCTTCTTCTACCTTCCTCTACATGATATCAGAGCAACATACAATCCTCTCCAACTCTCCTCTCTAGCCCTTCAAGAACTCTCCATCCTCTTCTCCAACTCTTCAAGAACTCTCGGATTCTCCTTCAAAATCCTTAAAAACACAGCCGAAACCTACCATCCTCCAAGTAGCTCATCTCTCAATCAAACCATCAAGATCCATTTGCCTTGGAATCTATGAATGACAACACGAGTTCTCACAAAGTCAAAATACCTCAATTTCTTGATGTCAAACATCAAGAACATGAAACACTCTCCTCTCACTAAAAAATATTCAATTTGGAAAGCCCAAATACTCCAACTGTTCAAAGCCAAAAACCTAGTAGGACACCTCGACGGGTTCGATCCTCAACCACAAACCGGCAATCCCTCCTAAATCTCAACTGACAAAAATCTGATCACCACCCTCTACTCCACCATATCTCCCTCCATCCTCCCATATGTCTAGGAAGCAGATTCTTGCACAAAAGTATGGCACATTCTTGAAAAGAGACTCCAGTTTGCCAACCGTTCTAAAGTCCTTCAACTCAAGAAAGAACTCCACAATGTATCCATAAAAGATAGATCCATGTATGAATATCTCACAAAAATTAAATCCTTAGCGGACAAGATCGCTGCAGCCGGCTCCAAAATTGATAACGAAAATGTCATTCTCTGCACTCTCAACGACCTCGCATCTACCTACCTCAAAACAGAATTCATACATAGAAAACAAGACTTCCACAAGGAAATCCGAAACCATCAGCCATCTACCAACTACAACACCTTGTCACTGTTCAATGACAGAAACAGAGGACTCGGACGAGGCCGCCCACCTCAGCCGCTCAACGGAAAAGGTCGCTTAGCCCTATAGAAGGATACCGTCACAACACAAAATTTTTAGACCTCCGCCAAAAATACTTCATCAAATGCCAAATCTTTCAAAATCCAGAACACTTGGCCAAGGACTGCTAGCATCACATGAATCCCAACTATAACTACAATTACATAACAATCAACCCTCCCAATATCCAACTGCTCTACTAACTGATGGTTTCAATGACCACAACTGGTATCTCGACTCAGGAGCCTCAAGCCAGATCACCAATGATATCAACAACCTCTCCATATCAGGATACAGACAGAGTCACAGTCGGCAGCAGCCAAACACTCCATATTTCCAACGCAGGAAATGGAATTCTTCCTAGAACTCACCGTAAGTTTATCTTGAATAATATTATCTGTCCCTCAATGCCAATAAAATATTCTATCTATACACAAGCTAACTTCTGACAACTCATGCTCCATCTCATTTGATCCAACCGGCTCATCATAAAGGACCTCCAATCGAGCCCTCCTCTTCTTAGAAGTTGTTGCATCAATGGCCTCTACACTATCCGACAATCTTCAGCACATCCACCTCTCCAGCACATCCTGAGATCTGCATCATAGTCACATTAACCCTCCATAGCATCTCAATCTAGGACACCTGAGCCACGATATTCATCTTCTCCTCTCTGCAACAACCAGATCTTAGCAACAACAACTCATCATTTTCATGCCACACTTGCATCACCGCTAAACACCACATGTTACTTTCTTCTACTCAATTCTCTAGATTTTACAATGTATTTGATTTTTTTCATTCCAATTATGGGGTCCTGTCCCACAATCTCCAAAGATGGTTACATATATTATGTTATTTTTGTGTTTCATTACTCTTGATATACATGGCTCTTCCCACTCAAACAAAAGTCCAAATCAATACAAACTTTCATACATCTCCAAAAATTTATCGAACGGTAGTTTAACAAACGAATAAAAATTCTTCAAACCGACAAAGGAGGGGAAAACAATTCCACTCTCTTCCAATCGTCAAGTTCATATACTTCTCAACAAAATGGAGTGGCAGAACGCAAACATAGACATATCCTTGAAGTCACCCATGCTCTTCTCCAAACAGCAAATCTACTTGAAAAATTCTGGACTCAAGCTACTCTTATAACCACTTATCTCATCAGTATACTATCCTCTCGAAACACTAACAAATCATCCCCTTCCAACTTCTCTTCAAAAAGCCACCAACCTATGATCATCTATTCGGGTGCCTCAGCTTCCCTCTACTTCTTCCAACAAAAACAACAAAACTCAGCCCAAAATACCTACCATGCATATTTCTTGGCTACTCCCAAAACACAAAGGTTACATATGTTTCATGGCTACAATTCAAAAACTTCTTCTTCTCTTATGTTTCCTCACGTTCAATTTATCGAAACATCAGTTCTTTTTACACAATCAACCAAACCCACAATATCTACACACTACCATCAACAATTCGTCACCAATTCTCTTACTCTCGTTCCCACCACAAATGAAAATCCATACAAACTGAACCAGGCCATTATATCAGATCTCTCCTATGAAACTTCACTCCTCGACTTATCAAACTATACAATCCAGAACACAATCCCAGCTCCATTCTTCAATCACCCGGTCAGCTATCCTCCTCTACTTCTGCACCTACTCCACCAACATCTAATCTCAAAGTCCCCACGCATCTCATGCTTAGCCGACTCAAAATAGGAACAATTGACCCCAAATCACTAAAAAATCTCTTCACACAATAACCTAACAAATTGAACCCACTGATGAGCCCAATAATTAGAGTTAGTTTCTTGATTATAATGCAATTTTTTTTGTAAGATTAGTTGCTATTTCAATATTTTCATGTCATTTCAGTTCCGGAGTGATCAAACAACGAAAAAAAAAAGAATATAAGAGAATATCTACGAAATAGAGCGCTACTGCGCGCCGTAGTGCCAGATTGTTCACAACGTCAGATTGATTCGAGGATAGCCGCCGCAGTGCGCCGCGGTGTCAGGCTGTTCAATGATAGCCACCGCCGCGCGCTGTAGCGCTAGGTTGCTCGAAACCAAGGCGCCACAGTGCCAGGTTGTTCGAGACCAAGGCGCCGCAGCGCCAAAATTACTGATTTCTTAGGCGCCACATCGTGCCGTAGCGCCGGATGGGCTCAAACCCTTGCGTTGTAGCGCGCGCCCAAATTCTATCTTGAAAACCTATTTCAATTCAGCATTGGGAAGACCGAAAACTTTAAATATCTCCAGTTTCTAAAACATAATTAAATGCAAATTCCAAAAAACTTTAGTTCCTATGAGAATAAATGAATAAAATCAAATAAATTCAATTCTCAAGGAGGAATTTATGGCAGCTTGAAAGAGAAATGGCTGGAGATAAAATTATAAAATGGAAGAAGAAAGACTTTGAAGAGATTCTAAATCAGTTGGAAAAACACCACAAACAAGGGAGAACCTAATCTGAGAAGAGAAGGATCCAACGGAGGCTGCATCCTAAGAAAGAGGAAGCACAGAGAAGAAGAGAATAAAGTTGAAGACAGAAGAAGACGGAAAGAACGCGAGCAGCTGTTCCTACGTATCGTATTCTTGACTTAATTTTTATTCGTATCTTTTGTAAGAGCAATGTATGTGCTCATTATCTCTTGTAGCTCTTTTGTTACTTTCATTGTAATGGCAGTCTAACCCCTTTTTTTGGGGAGGGTATGGTGAAGAACATGTAGTGAGTCTTAAATATTATGCATGAAATATCTCTTTGATTAAAATGAAATATCATATCGAGCTGAAAATTTCTAATCTTTGAATGAATGAAATGAAATTGTTGAATGATAAGTTAATATGATTATCTATTAAACTATATTTTTCTTAGAAAACCTCATTGAGCTTAATGATCACCTTGTCTAGAATCTGTGCATTTTTAAGCGTTCACACCGCGAATGAATGTGACATCATTTGCTAAGCGAAACAACTCGTGCACAACTTCTATACACTTACATGAGAAAATTATGGGAAATTTTTTGAGCTCCATAGCTCAGTTCATAACACTTGGATGAGGCATGTTAGATAGTGGACGATGTGACATAGTTCACGTAGGCTATTGCTAACTCCATGTTAAGGTATGGATTGGATGCATGTGAGCCGAGTCATCTATAGAGTTCCATTGCTCACTCTTAATTTATGTGAGATAATAGAGCGCGTTAAACTATGAGCGTAGTGGCATAAGCTCATTTAGCTTCACAGTTCATTACCTTAGTTAAATCGAAAGTTGAAGCGTGTGAGTTATAGATGGAATCAAGACCAAGTGATCATAAAATAAAACATGGATTTTATCGCTTAGATGTAAGGATAACTTTCACTAATAAAAATGATCACAGATATATCTATGTGCTGAGATTGAACCTAAGTGTGTTCATCTAAAGCACTAGATAGGATCCTAGCAATTTAATTATCCAATTAGAAAAGCTAGATCTCTTATAATAGAACTAAAGGTAAGACAATTAAATTAAGACATGATACTAAAAAGAGAGTATTTATGCACACAGATATGATGAACTGCTTGTTTGAATCCTAACTCTCCCCAATTTTTCTTGATTACAAAGCCATTTTAATTTAGAATCATTTAATTATTAGGATCAAAACCTCCAATTATTAACTACTTAAACATTAGTAAAAGTAGATCCACACACCATTCTCAGAAGACGATAAATCTCAGGATCTCATCATCCCATATAATTCAGATCATGTACACTTACATGCCAGCGTAGACTACGAAATTTCAGTCTGTCAAATTTTTGGCGTCATTGCCAGGAACAGTCGAATCATTTTAAAGACAATCTACTAGTAAATAGTGATTTAAGAATTTGTGTATATCTTTTGATTTTTGTAATTTAATTTATTCTTTTTTTAATCTTGTTAATTTAGTTACTGTATTTCATTTTCATCTGAACTAAAATTTGCTTACTGTTCAAACTTGAGTTGCGCATGTGACGGCCCGATGTCGGTTCGGCATAAAACCGTTCTAGCATCTGGTGATTGCTCACCGCTGGATCATATCGAGCAATTTAAGAGAAAAAGAATACGTACATAAAAGTAAAAGATATTTTTCATCTATCAAAATTCCTATTACAAGATCCTTCATCGTACAAAACAAAAGAAACAAAATAAGCAATTCAGCGCCATCGTCGATCCATTTGAAAATTAGGGTTCTTATTTAACCTCTTCCAGGAGCACTGACCTGATATTGTACAGAAAACAATATCGAGATTGGAATTCCCAGTAATTAGAGAATACTCCAAGTACATCAGTACACAATAGCCAATTACTTTATAAAGGTGCGATTAGCAGAATGTGAAAATGCAGAATAGGTAAGGCAACCGAGCAAATAAGCAAATTCCTGCAACAAGTATTTATCACAAAATAAAGGTTACTTATGTCATTTTTCAGTAACTAATCCCGAATGCTACTGATGTCATTTTTCCAGTAACAACCTCGAATGTTATTGATGTCATTTTCCAATAACAACCCCGAATGCTACTGATATCATTTTTCCAGTAACAACCCCGAATGTTACTGATGTCATTTTTCCAGTAACAACCCCGAATGATATTACGTTGGTTCCGAACAACCAACCAAGCTTCAAATAGATTTAGCTCAAAGCAAATACGCTTAGCATAGCAGTAATAGAAAAATGCAAGATATAATGCAAGTTATATACTGGGTACCTTTGATCCTTATGTTCAGAAGTTCAACAGCTCGAATGAGTGACAGCTCGCTTAATTTGCATTTAAGTCCCCGATATTTTTAAGATAGCTTTTTAATCAAATGATTTAGGAGTTTAATTTCTTCTTTCATTCTGTTCTTCTTCCGCTTTTGAAGTTCGATTGATTTAAGCTGTTATTAAAGCAGTTATAATTATTAAAGTGTCTTAAGATTATGATCATCATATTGTATGACGATAAAGTCAGAAGAAAAATGATTGAATTGGCAATTTAGGAAATAATAGTCATTTATAATAATTGAATCATTCTCATTATTAATGAGAATAATTTTAGTGTGAATGACTAATTATAAATTTGATAATTATAAAAAGAGTAACAAGATTTATAGAAAACAAATGTGTTCTTCAATTTACTACTACTTTTAGAATTAGGATTGCTGGGAAAACGAAGAGAGGTCGGAACGGGTTGGCCGAAGGCTGGCCGAGGTGGCAACGGCAAGAGGCTGGCTGGCAGCGGCTACAGAGTGGTTTGGCGGATTGAAAGTTGGCTGTCGGGGGCTATCGGAGCCTGCTGGAAGGAGGGAGGCGGGATGCTGGAGGCTGCTGCTGGCTGTCGAGGGCTGCCGGAGGGAGGGAGGTGGGCTGCCGGAGGCTGCTACTGGCTGGGAAGCTTGCTGGAGGGGCTATCGCTGGCTGCCGGAGGCTGGACTGCTGTTGGCAGGTTACCGGAAGCTGGAAGGAGGGAGGTTGGAGCTGCTGAGGAGGCTGCTGCTGTGTGTGATTATGGGGAGGAGAGGGGAGGTGATGGGGATTAAATAAGCGCAGGATTTGCGCCAAAACGTGCTCCAAATCGGCGCCTTAATGGCGCCCGGTAGGCTCCTGGCATGCGCCAGAACCCCCCTGGCGTGGAAGCTTCTTCCGCCGGGAGGCAGAACGGGGTCGGGGTCGGCCCATAAGGCCGACAGCTTGCGCCAAAAACGGCGCAAGCAAGCGGAAGAGCCTTCCGCTACAAGCTCTGTCTCGCGACAGAGCCTGCGATCGCATCGCAAGATGCGATCGGCGAATAGGAGGGGGGCGATTGGGGAAAACAGAGGAAAAAATGGAGAAACTTTTAAACTTCAAATTAATCGCACTTTTCCACCGTTTGGTGTCCAAATACAGCGAAACTTGGCACCAAGGTGTGTCACGACATGATGAACACCCTCGCGCCGAAAATTTTCGATTCGGAGCAAATTTTATTTTATTTTAATTTTTGAGGTTTAAAACTTCGAAAATTTGTCACGATCAAATCGGCGCTCAGAATTATATGAAACTTCTCGAGCAACATTTAAATAATATACTTTACATGTCGACACTGAAAACGATGAATTCGAACACGTATTTCCATGTTTTTTATTTTATTTTTATAATTTAGAGAATAAGGTGAGAGCTTGTCTTTCGGATTTTTCCCAAACTATAGCACTTTGATCTAAAAATTACTTTTATCTATTGGTAATTTTGTTTGCCCTAAATTGAAATTCCCAGGGATCTTGATTCCTAAAGAGGGATTCTGACCTAATTTGCAGAATAACGATTTTGGGTCGTTACAAACTCCCTACTTAAAAATAATGTCGTCCTCGATATCAAAAGAACAAAAAGAAGATTTAAGGGAAGTTCTGGGTTACCTCAACTAGGAAATAACTCTGGATACTTTCTTCGCATAACATCCTCTTTTTCCCATGTAACTTCTTTTACAGTATGATTGTGCCACTGTACTTTAATCATCGGGATCGTTCTGCTTCTTAATTTTCCGCGGTCCTTTTCAATGATTTGAAGTGGCTTTTCGACATAAGTCAGATCGGTTGAATTTCAACTATTGAATCAGAAATTTGTTGAGAAGGTTCCTGGAAGCATTTGCGAAGAGCAGAAACATGAAAAACATTGTGTACGACAGAAAATCTTTCATGAAGTTTAAGTCTGTAAGCCGAGCTTACAATTCTTGCGGTTATTTCGAATGATCCAACATATCTGGAGCTCAACTTACCTGTAACTCCAAAGCGATGAATACCTTTCATCGGGCTAACCTTTAGATAGACACGATCACCAATGTGAAATTCTAGCATCCGATGTCTAGCGTCGTGATACTTCTTCTGTCGGTCCTGGGCTGTTGCAATTCGACTCTTGATTTGCTTTATCTATTCATTTGTTTCTTCAACCAATTTTGAACAGTAGATTTGAACGTCTCCAACTTGTGTCCAGGCTAATGAACTGCTGCACTTTCTTCCATATAGGGCTTCATAAGAGGCCATCCCAATACTTGCTTTGGTGGTTATTATTATACGCGAATTCGATTAATAGTATATGCTTTTCCAACTACCACCAAAATCAAGAATACTCAACAACAGTACATCTTCAAGTATTTGATTTACTCTTTCGGTTTGCCTGTCTGTCTGAGAGTGGAAGGCGGTGCTTAGAGCTAGAATGGTTCCTAGATCGCGATGTACCGCTTGCCAAAATCAGGATGTAAATCTGCTATCTCAATCCGAGGCTATGACTTTTGGAATCCCGTGAAGTCTGATTATTTCCTTAATATAGAGTTTGGCTAATCTTTCAACGGTGTCAGTTTCCTTGATAAAAATAAAATGTGCTGATTTAGTCAATCGGTCTACTATTACCCAAATTGTATATGCTTCTGAACGACTTATGGGTAATCCCATGACAAAGTCCATAAAAATGTCTGACCATTTCCATTCTGGAATTTCTAAAGGTCGCAAAAGTCCACCTGACTTCTGATGCTCTACTTTTACTAAGCAGCATACATGACATTTAGCAATAAACTCAGCCACACTTCTTTTAAGTCCTGGCCACCAAAATACTCCTTTTAAATCTTGATACATTTTATTATTTCCGGGATGAACTGAATATCCTGAATTGTGAGCTTCACTTAGTATCTGGGTTCGAATGGATGCAATATTAGGGACCCACACTCTTTTTCCGTGGTAAATATAATTCCCTTGCTGAAGTTGCAAGTCTGAACGACGTCCGTTTTCTATGTCCCTTTTTAGCTTTGAATACATCTGGTCTTGATCTCGAGCGATAAATATTTGCTGTAGGAGCGTAGGTTCGGTGGTACATATCTGAAATAGATTGTTTAATTGCTGGCTGGAAGTGGGCCTTATCTCGAGCTTCTGAAATTTTTCTATCAAGGGGCTTTTTATGATTAATTCATTTAGAGATACTTTTCTGCTGAGGGCGTCAACAACAACGTTGGCTTTACCGAGGTGATAAGAGATACTAAGATCATAGTCGCAAATTAATTCGAGCCATCTTCTTAGCCTACAGTTTAGTTGTTTCTGGGTAAAAATATATTTTAGGCTTTGGTAGTCGGTAAAGATTTCGCATTTTACCCCATACAAGTAGTGTCTCCAAATTTTTAAGGCAAAAACAACTGATGCTAACTCCAAATCATGAACTGGGTAATTTTTTCATGCTTCTTTAATTGCCTTGAGGCGTAGGCAATCACTTTTCCTTTTTGCATTAGGACGCATCAGTGAATACTTGAAAATTAATCCCTTCTTGAGGTAAGATCAGGATTGGTGCGTCGGTTAACAATTCTTTCAACTTCTGGAATGCATGCATGCAATCTTGACTCCATACAAAAGGTACCGCCTTTTGAGTTAACCTTGAAAGAGGTGAGGCTAATAGCGAAAACCCCTTAACAAATTTTTGATAATAGCCTGCTAGACCCAAAAAGCTACGGATCTCAGTCACCAAAGAGGGTTGCGGCCAATCCAAAATGGCGCTTATCTTATTCTGATCAACTTGTATCCCTTCAGCACTGATCACATGGCCAAGAAAGGCAACAGATTTTAGCCAAAATTCATATTTTATATATTTTGCAAACAATTGATGCTCCCTTAATGTGCCCAACACTAATCTTAAGTGATTTTCGTGGTCTTCTTCACTTTTTACGTAAATAAGAATGTCGTCCATAAATACGATCATGAATTTGTCCAGGAATGGTCTGAGAACTCGCTGCATTAGGTCCATGAAAACTGAGGGAGCATTGGTTAATCCAAACGACATTACCAAAAACTCGAAATGCCCGTAACGAGTCTTGAACGCAGTTTTTGGAATATCTTCCTCTCGTATTCGAACTTGATGATAACCTGATTGCAAGTCTATTTTTGAGAAGACTTTTGCCCCGGCAAGTTGATCGAATAGATCGTCTATTCGAGGAAGCGGATACTTACTTTTTAATGGTTACTTTGTTTAGCTCTCTATAGTCGATGCACATACGCATCGATTCTTCTTTCTTTTTCATAAAAAGTACAGGAGCTCCCCAAGATGACATGCTAGGCTTTATTAGGCCTTTCTCCATTAATTTTTGTAGTTGCTCATGAAGTTCTTGTAGCTCCTTTGGGGCTAAACAGTAAGGTGCTTTTGACAAAGGCTGAGATCCTGGTACTAAATCTATAGCATAATCTACTTTCTTAATTGGAGGCAGACCAGGAAGCTCGTCAGGGAAAACATCGGGGAATTCTCTGACTATTCTAATTTCTGATAGAGGGATGTCCTTTTCTGAATTACTTAACATGGAGACAAGATAAGCCTCGCACCCTCTGCGAATCAGCTTCTTTGCTTTAAGCGCTAATTAATGAAGCGTTAATACCCAATCTGCCTATGAATACACCTGGATTTCCTTTCTTTTTAAGGGTAACCTTCTTTTTTCGACAATAAATGACTACTTCATGCATACTCAACCAATCAATCCCTAAAATGATATCAAAGTTCATTATAGGGAGGATTTGTAGAGTAGCTTCATAAACCATATCATTGATTGGGATATTGAAAATACAGAATTGCTAAGCGCTCATGGTGGCTCCGGAGGGTAATCCAATATTAAGGGTGCTGGTTAGATTGCAACAGGGAATATTTAAGGTCCTAAAGCAAATTTCCGAAATAAAAGAGTGGCTCGCTCCAGTATCGAACAAAATGCTAAAAGATTCAATATTAATTTGTTTGGTGCCTAATTAAAAGGAAATAATTATCACATAAAGTTTAAACAAGCGTGTTGACGAAATAATTTAAAAAAAAGGTAGTGTACCTGACACCACATTATTGTCATCGAGTGTTATGAAAGGGGTAAGAGTGTATATCCTTGCTGGAACGGTGGCTTGAGGGGCCTGACTATTCCTTTGGGTAGGTGTTGCTGTTGAAGCGACTTGCCTGGGAGCAGCTCCCCTTCAACGATTGTTGGCGAGGGAGGCTGTTGGTGCTGAGTTCTTGCTCGGGGAAGATCTTGCCCCAGGGATAATATCACCATCTACCGTCCTTTTAGCTATACAGAAACAGTAACCATGGCCGATGCGTTCGCAATTAAAACAGCAGTTCTGCCCGTGGTAGCATCTCCCACCAGGGTGAGGTCGATCACATGCTCCGCCTTCGATGGCCTTGGGAGCTTCTGCAGCATTTGATATTCCCTTGCTGGTGGAGGGTAACGGGGATGTTTGAAAGTCTCCTGGTTCACAGTAAAAGTAATCGGTCTTTCCCTTGTCGTTCTGCGATCACCTGGTCATTGTGCTTCAGCATTGTTACACAATCCAAAAGATCAGCAAATTTTGTATGCCTCAGAAAAATTAGGTTAGTGTGAATGCTATCTTTTAGACCTTTCAAAAATCTACTGCACCTCGAAGCTTCGCAGTCCACAAGCTTCGGTGCATAAAGAGAGTTTCGTGAACTCCGTCTCATAGGCTGCCACAGATCAGTCACCCTGAGCTACCCTTAAAAATTGGCTCTCAAGTATCCTCTGGGCGGAATGAGGAATGTCGTGGCTTCTAAAAGCGGCTATGAACTCCGCCCACGATACGTCCTCAAGACTGATACCCATGAAGGTGGTTTCATTACGTGATCTTCCACCACCTTTCGGCTTCACCTTCCAATAAATACTTTGCTAATCTAACGTCTTCGTTGGATGGAAATTTTAAGCTGTTCAACTTGCTTTCTACGGCTTGGATCCAGTCTTCGGCCTCCATGGGTCTGGCCGATCCGTTAAAGGTGGGAGGAATGAGCTTGAGGAAGGCTTGCAGGGCATTATCTACTCGCACTCTTTGCTCTTGAGGGGTTTCTGATGAGAGCAGGGAGGTGGAGGCCTTCCCTTGGTTTGAGAGAGCTTGCAAAATAGCTTCTAATAAACGGTATGTCCTATTGTCCGCCGCAGATGAGGAGATCGTGATTTTAACTGGGATTTCGGCGGGTACTGCGAGGGAGCCTTCATTGGAATCCATCTATTTGGAGTGATTAAGTTTGAGATTTAGAGGCAGTTTGAAACTTGTCGAATACACAAATAATTAATCATGATAAATAAGATTTCATCTTTTAGTTTCAAATAAAACTTTATCTAATAATAGATTTACACAAAAAGGAGATTGCATTAACAGTAGGACTTGTTCCTTATTGGATGCATCAAAAAGATAAAAAATCTAACTCCTACTAATTGGAGGATTCAAAACTACACTTCCTCCTTTTTGAAGACTCCCCGGGGTCCTTGGCTATCCCCTTTCCTCTTGAGGTGGAGGCAATCATGTTGCCAACCTTCATGAGCTCCCTAACATGCTGAAGTTCATCTTGCAGTCGGATGATTTGACGATTCTTCACGTCATCTTTTCTCTGCACTTCCCACTCAAGAGCGGTCATCCTCCCATGCAGCGTTCCCCTTAATTCCTGTAATTCTATTTCAAGGGTTCTTATTCTGTGCTCGGATACTGATATCCATCAGGCCAAGGTACTTTCTACCTCACTCAGTTTCTCTATCAGAACATCAACTTTGGATTCTTCGACGAGAGTGTTCATGTTTATGTTGAGATTAGTTACCCCTGAATTTGAGGAGTCATTCTCACTCTCCCCCTCCTCGAAGTACTCAATCATACCAGTACGAGTGTCCATCTATAAAAGATTAATAAAATGTTATTCTTACATTTTTCATAATGATGACCATGGCGCTTATTATCCTAAGTTATTAAAATCTTCTCTGAATATATCTTATATTTTACATGTATATTCTTTTCTTCCATAATACTCAATCATGCTCTGATACCAACTGTGACGGCCCGATGCCAATTCGGTAAAAACCGTTCTAGCATCGGGTGACTGCTCACCGCAAGATCATATCAAGCAATTTGAGAGAAAAAGAATATGCATATAAAAGTAAAAGATATTTTTCATTTATCAAAATTCCTATTATAAGATCCTTCATCGTACAAAACAAAAGAAACAAAATAAGCAATTCAGCGCCGTCGTCAATCCATTTGAAAATTAGGATTTTTGTTTAACCTCTTCCAGGAGCACTTGGCCTGGTATTGTACAGAAAATAATATCGGGATTGAAATTCTCAGTAATTAGAGAATACTCTAAGTACAGCAGTACACAATAACCAATTACTTTAAAAAGGTGCGATAGCGGAAATAAGGTGAAAATGCATAATAGGTAAGGCAACCGCGCAAATAAGCAAATTCCATCAACAAGTATTTTTCACAAAATAAAGGTTACTGATATCATTTTCCAGTAATTAACCTTGAATGCTATTGATATCATTTTTCCAATAACAACCTCGAATGTTATTGATGTCTTTTTCTAATAACAACCCCGAATGTTGCTGATGTCATTTTTCCAGTAACAACCCTGAATATTACTGATGTCATTTTTCCAGTAACAACCCCGAATGATACCGATATCATTTTTTGGTAACAACCCCGAATGATATTACGTTGGTTCCGGACAACCAACCAAGCTTCAAATAGATTTGGCTCAAAGCAAATACGCATAGCATAGCAATAATAGAAAAATGCAAGATGTAATGCAAGTTATATACTGGGTACCTTTGATCCTTAGGTTCAAAAGTTCAACAGCTCGAATGAGTGACAGTTCGCTCAATCTGCATTTAAGTCCCCAATATTTTTAAGTTAGCTTTTTAATCAAATAATTTAGGAGTTTAATTTCTTCTTTCATTCTGTTCTTCTTCCGCTTTTGAAGTTCAATTGATTTAAGCTACTATTAAAGCAGTTATAATTATTAAAGTGTCTTAAGATTATGATCATCATACTGTATGACGATAAAGTCAGAAGAAAAATGATTGAATTGGAAATTTAGGAAATAATAGTCATTTATAATAATTGAATCATTCTAATTATCAATGAGAATAATTTTATTGTGAATGACTAATTATAAATTTTTTAGTTATAAAGAGAGTAACAAGATTTAGAGAAAACAAATGTGTTCTTCAATTTCCTCCTCTTACTTTTAGAATTAGGATTGCCGGGAAAACGAAGAGAGGCCGGAATGAGTTGGCCGAAGGCTGGCCAAAGTGGCAACGGCAAGAGGCTGGCTGGCAGCGGCTACAGAGTGGTTTGGCGGATTGATAGCTGGCTGTCGGGGGCTATCGGAGCCTGCTGGAAGGAGGGAGGCGGGATGCCGAAGGCTGCTGCTGGCTGTCGGGGGCTGCCGGAGGGAGGGAGGTGGGCTGCCGGAGGCTGCTGCTGGCTGGGAAGCTTGCTAGAGGGGCTATCGCTAGCTGCCAGAGGCTGGACTGCTGTTGGCAGGCTGCCAGAAGCTGGAAGGAGGGAGGCTGGAGCTGCTGAGGAGGCTGTTGCTGTGTGTGATTGTGGGGAGGAGAGGGGAGGGGATGGGGATTAAATAGGCGCAGGATTTGTGCCAAAACATGTGCCAAATCGGCGCCCGGTAAGCGCCTGGCATGCGCCAGAACCCCCCTGGCGCGGAAGCTTCTTCCGCCAAAAGGCGGAAGGGGGTCGGGGGGGTCGGGGTCGGCCCATAAGGCCGATACCTGCGCCAAAAACAGCGCAGGCAGGCGAAAGAGCCTTCCGCTGCAGGCTCTGTCTCTGCGATCGCATCGCAAGATGCGATCGGCGAACAGGAGGAGGGGGCCGATTGGGGAAACAGAGGAAAAAATGGAGAAACTTTTAAACTTCAAATTAATCGTATTTTTCCGCCGTTTGGCGTCCAAATATAGCGAAACTTGGCGCCAAGGTGTGTCACGACATGATACACCATCGCGCAGAAAATTTTCGATTCGGAGCAAAATTTGATTTTATTTTAATTTTTGAGGTTTAAAACTTTAAAAATTTGTCACGATCAAATCGGCGCTCAGAATTAGATGAAATTTCTCGAGCAGCCTTTAAATAATATACTTAACACGTCGACACTGAAAACGATGAATTCGGACACGTATTTCAATGTTTTTGATTTTTTTTATAATTTAGAGAATAAGGCGGAAGCTTCTGTCTTTCGGATTTTTTCCAAACTATGGTACTTTGATCTAAAAATTACTTCTATCTATTGGTAATTTTGTTTGCTTAAATTGAAATTCCCCGGGATCCTGATTCCTAAGGCGGGATTTTGACCTAATTTGCAGAATACGATTTTGGGTCGTTACAGCGCATGCTTGAAAAAATGTAGAAAATTTTTTATTTGATCCTGAAATCGAACATACGTTATCACGACTGAGGAGACAATAGGTTGGCTAAACTGAACGTACGTTATCCCCTTGCTCCTTGCCCAACTTAGCCAGAAAACTCTTCAACCAATTTATTTACTTGCTTGCCTCAGTGATAGCAACATAGTCTGCCTCTATAGTACATAGTGCGACTATCTTTTGAAGTCTGGAGATCCAGTTTACTGTAGCACTACCCAATGTGAATATGTATTCAGTTGTGCTCCTCCTGCTATCAATGTATCTAGCTAAATCAGAGTCTACATATCCTTGTAGCTCTATCTTGAACTTCCCAAAGTATAGGGCTTTGCCTGCAGTGCCTCTTAGACATCTAAGTATCCACTAGACTACTTTCCAGTGGGGCTTTTCGAGGTTTCTCATGAACCTGCTAGCCACTCCCTATGAATAAGCTATGTCCGGTCTCGTAGATATCATGGTGTACATCAAGCTTCCAACTGCTGAAGCATAGGGAACTTTCTCCATATGCTCTCGTTCCGCTTCAATCTTTGGCATTTGCTCATTCGACAGACTGAAGTGACTTGCTAGGGGTGCAAACTGGTTTTGCCTCATTCATGTTGAACCTCTTGAGCACCTTTTCAACATACTCTGCCTAAGACAGCTTCAGTATTCCTACACTCATTTCATTACTGATCCTTATCCCGAGTATCTGCTTTGTTGCCCTAAACCCTTCATATCAAACTCCCTTGATAAATGTTTCTTCAGGCTTTTTATCACCTCCATATTTGATTCTGCTCTCAACAATGATATAGGTGTCAATGTGCTTTATGTAACAGCAATGATCCGCCTATCTTTTGTAAGTCGTGTCTAAAATAAACTTGCAAATCTCCTGTATCACTGCCTCGACACTTGTTTTAAGCAATACAGGCTTTTTTTGAGCTTACAAACTAGCTCATTATTTCCTCGGGTTTCATAATCCTGTGGTTGCTTCATATATAGCTCATCCTCCAGATCACCATGAAGAAATGCAATCTTCGCATCCATATGTCCAATTGTAGGTTTTCAACCGTCACAAGGTTCAGCATTACTCTGAGAGTATTTATCTTCAATACTGGACAAAAAATCTCATTGTAACCCACGTCGTGTTTTTGCCTGAGCCCTTTTACTACAAGTTTTGCTTTGTAGAGCTTTCTTCCATTCAGTTCTTCCTTCAATCTGTAAACTAACTTATTTTGAAGAGCCTTCTTTCCATTTGGTACTCTAGCCAACTCACATGTCTACTCATTTGACATGAGTAATTTCATTTCATAGTTCATGACTGACTTTAAATTGAGTCATCAACTTAAAGCACCTCTTCATAGCATTCTGGTTCACCACAACTGTTAATAACAGATAATACAATGAAGGAGTGTACCACTATGTAGATCATAAAATCCTAGTGGATCTTCTCAGCTCAATAACAGGTGTCTGACAAACTGTTTGCACTCTACCATCATGAGCACCTAGTTATACATGCTCATTCTGCCCAATGTTGCCATCTATTTCAAAATACTTTAGCACAACATCAAAAGCTCCTTCTGAGTTGTTCTGGGCTCCATTCTTGTCCTTGAACATCTCATTCTCATTGAATGTGACGCCCCAATTTCTGATAATTTTCTGAATCTGATAGTCCCAGAATTTGTAGCCAAACTCTCCCATTTCATAGCCTATGAATGTGCACTTGATTGCCTCTGAATCAAGCTTGCACCTAAAACATGCATCAATGTGCACATAATATGAACAACAAAATATCTTTATGTGAGTTAATTTCACCTTTTTACAGCTCCAAGCCATCTCGGGTATCCCTTCTTATAAAGAAATTGAAGAACCCCTATTGATCAGATATGCAGTTGTATTCACAGGTTCTGCCCAAAACTGTTTTGGCAACCCAGCATGTAGCCTCATTCTCTTGGCTCTCTCTGTAAGAGTTCTAGTCATGCACTCTACAACACTATTTGCTAAAGTATCCATAGAACAGTGAACTTTCACCCGATTCCATTCAAAGCACAAAAACTTTTGAACTCTTTATAACAGTACTCCCCATTATTATTTGATCTAAGGCACTTGAGCTTTAGGCCTGTCTCATTCTGAGCCAAGGCTAGCCGCTTCTTGAACATGACAAACACATCAAATTTGTGCTTCAAGAAGTATACCCATACCTTCATAGTATAATCATCAATCAATGTAACAAAATATATGGCTCCACCATAATTGGATGTGGGAGCTGGTCCCCACACATCAGTGTGTACTAGCCCTAGCTTCTGAGACTTCAAGTCTCTCCCATTCTTTGAGAAACTGACCTTCTGCTTTCCATTCACATAGTTTTTACAGAACTCTAAGTTCACATATTAACCCTAGAATATTTCCTCTAGATAGCAGTGACTTCAACCATTTCTCGTTCATGTGATCAAGCCTTTGGTGTCATAGGCGTGCATCAATCTATTCTGCTGCTGCAATAGAGTCATACACTTTATTGATCAGGTAAAAGGTCTCATCCATACTACCTCGAGCTACTACTAATGCGTCTTTTGTCACTTTCCAAGAGTCTCCAAAGAAACTTGTACCATAGACTTTGCGGGCTAACTAGTTGACAGAGATCAAGTTTCTTCTCTGACAAGGAACATTTTGGCATCGTTCAACTTGCACACCTATCCATTCGATGACTGAATATCTACATCACCTTTTCCAGCAATGATGTAAGCTTATTCATCCCCAAGTAGGCTTTGCCCAAATCATCAATGGTAGTTCTTAAAAATATCTCTTATAGGGGTTAAATGAAATGATGCACCTGAGTCCACAACCCAGGACTCAGAACTAACTAGATACAAGATCAACGCATCTTGATCTTCTTCTGTTCAAACATTTATAGAGGGGTTTTTATCTTTACCTCCACTTACTAACTTCTTCAAGGCAAAACAGTCCTTCTTGAAGTGTACAAATTTCTCGCAATTATAGCATTCTACATTTCCTTTTCCCGACTTTGATTTCCCCCACGTTGCCTCAACCTATTTTTGTTGAAATTCTGGCCAATCTGCACTTCTGCCTGTAATCTCAACATTTAGAGTTGAAAATGATGCTTTACCACTAGATCGTTTCCGTGCTTCATTCAGCACGAGCTCAACAATGTCAACAAATTTCAAGGTTGCATTTTCTAATGAATTGCTCGTTGTGGTAACCAAACCGTCCCAACTATCCGGTAATAAAGATAGAAGCAACAAAGCTCTCACCTCGCCATCAAACTTGATGTCAACCGAACTAAATTGGCTTATCACAGTAATGAACTCATTGAGATGTTCTATCACTGAACTGCCATCTACCATCCTCATGTTGAATGACACCTTATCAAGAAAACCTTATTGGAAGCCAAGGGTTTCTCAAACATTTTTGTTAGAGCTGCCATGAGATTCACCATTATTTTTTCATTTACAATATTAAACGCCACGGACGAGGATAAAGAAAGGTGAATAAAAACTATTGTCGTTCTCTCGAGAACTTTTCAATCTTCATCTAACATAGTATCTGATTTCTTGTTGATTCCTTCCAATGGTAAGTATAACTTTTTTCGTAAAACAAATCCTCCATTTGTGTAACAACCTTTTTTTTTTAAATTAAATAATTTCATATATATATTCACTTATCGTTAGTTACTTTATCGCAAACGGAGCGCTATTTCTCTTCTTCCTCTCCCGTGAAGCGCCCTGATACCCACGCAACATGTCACGGACTGATGCAGGCGCTCGCCCCAAATCGCTGGCCACTTCTTCTTATTTTCGTTTAGCTCTTTCTCCTTATCCTTTTTCTTCCTTCTACTTTGTACCGAGAGCTGGGAGCTAGCTCTGAGCGGAAGACGTCTGAGGTGCTTGCGGGAGCTTCTTCTCAGGATCTACGACTCCTACCTGAGGCGAACGACGAGCAGAGGTTGCTCGAGCCGTGAGAAGGAGAAAAGAAAGCCTTGCGTACCTCAAGCCCCTGTCGGCGACTCGTTCTGAGCGTGAACCAGGTACTTCCTTCTTCATCCGCTTTCCATTTTACTCGCATATCAATTTTTCTTCTCCGGAAAATTTAGGGCAACGTCTTCTTCACCTTCGTCGAGTCCATCCTTTGACCCTGGGAGGATAGCTTCGGCGAGTTTTACTCGCCGACATGCGGGCCGTCCCCAGGAACGATTAGGACTCTACCTCTTTTCCTTTCTTCCTGTCGGCATCCTTCTTCTGTCGGCACCCCTTCCTGTCGGCATTTCTGTCGGCATCCCCTCCTTTTAAATGGCGAAGTAGACGACTAAATAGCCAGTCGATCCCCCATCCGCTCACTTGTCTCCCTAAATGGGACGACGCGCATCCCATACGATCTACGGGAACCTCCGTGCATGCGATTTTCTTTATGTATAAACAGAACTTATGCATCTAAATTGTTATTAATGATATAATTAAACTAACGATCACTTCACAGTAATTATTGATTAAATAATGAGAATCTTAATTAAATCATAACTTTATAATTAATAATTTAAATGATACAAATTTATATATCATTTTGATCACAAAAATGAGTAGATCAATAATATGAAATTTAATTCTTGTTTTGATAAATATTTTAATGAGTCAATATTTAGGATTAATTAATTAACTTTAAATTAATATTAATCTTTCGTGTGACCTAATTTGATCAATTTATTTCTAAATCAAAAGATCAAATAATCCATTTCACTCACAAAAATGTGAGAAACAATAATATGAAACGAAATTCAACTTTTGAACACTAAATTTCTTAATCACTTTTTAACCTAATTAAGAGTCATTAAAACCCTAACTTTCTAAAGTTGTCCAAAATTGACAAACTTAGTGTCAATCTTCTCCTTATGAAATAAGGATTTCATTTAATTGTAAAACATTTCAATTGAACAACAAATTATGATTTTAAGTTTTTGACTCTCACTTAGTGTTATTGTGATTAACCTAAATTTATAGGTAGCTTACTATAAGTCTTATAAACCCTAGGATAACTAACTTGTCACATTTATTATCTCCTTTGGTACTTAGATAATATTTTTATGAGCTTAGTTCTCAATTCCCTAGTTATGCGAATTAATTACCAAGTGCTTAATTCACTTTTCAACCCTAAGGTAAAAACCCTAGGATTTGAATTGTAATTGATCTATAGTTGGATCCTAAGTCTATTAGTTGAAACCATTAAGAATAAATAGTCTTAATGAATTAATAATTGTATGATTGTTAACCAACTAGATCTAGTTTTAGTGATTAGTTCAATACTTAGCTTATTCATCCTAATCCCTAAAACATATTTTGTTAAATTAAGATATAGTAATAGGGTATCCTTAACTTACTTAGATTAGTTTAGGGAGCCTATTGAATTCTTTAAACATACATTAATAGTAAACATAGAACTTGTAGTTCTTAAGTCTAAAAAGTATTTATCCTAAACTTTGCAATTACTTGTAACTTAACTAGATTAATATGTTTGATTAAAACATTTAAACTATAACCTAGCTAGAAAACCATAATGATTAGTAGTAGAATTTTATTAGTTTCAAATTTCTTAAGTTAGATCTTATTGTTTAGGAAGAGGTTAAGAGTTAGTCTCTAACAACAATCATTATATTTACAAATTATTTTGTCACATCATATTAAATGAATTGAATCTATTAATTTTTAAAATCCTAATTACTATTATATTATAATTAACTTGAGATCAATATCTCAAAATTAATTGGGAGCTCAATTAAGCTCCAATCATTAAGTAGATCATTAAAATTAGATAACTTTGGATATCACTTAGTTGCAAATATTGAATTTTCCTTGTTGGCTTGCTTAGCTTTGAGCCTTATTCATTGAATCATTCATAAAAATATTGTGCATGAACAAAACTTTCACCTAAAATTATTAGGGGTTCTATATGGTGGACCAGTCTAGGGCAGACTGAAATGGAGTAATAAGGAGACATCGCATTCTTAGAGGGAGAATGTGAGTGTTTAAGGTATGGACCCCATTTTCCTTAGATGTTAAACAGACGTGTTTAACTACTCATCTCATTCTGAATATGCCCACAGAATGAGTACAGATTAAAATAACTTCAATTAATAAACATGTGAGATCTTCAATCTTAAAGATTGTTAAGATTCACCATAGCTTTTAGCTATACTACTTTACATAATCCTAGGCTATGTGTATCTTAGATTTAAATCTAAGATTATTCTTTTAATTTTTTCACTATACATTTTCTATGATTTAGGACTGTACTTTACTTGTTTACAGTTTATTTAGATTACAGTAAATATTGTATAACTCCATTTAAATGCTTCACTGATTATTTTTCCTTATTAAGCATAAGTTCATTTGAATATATCATGCTTTATTTCATTTAATTTCATATGCACACTAGTTCATTCTAGCCTATTTAGAATGCTTCACCCTTGTATTGATTGTAAGCTAGGATGTTTGATTAAGTGAGCAATTCTACCTCACTTGTTTTTCCTTCCCTTATTTGTATGCTTATCATAGTGCACCTATGCTTGTGCTCGCATTGTAACTAGAACTGTGATATCCAATTATAACAATAGCATGTTTAGCCAATCTTAAATTGTGCTTAGACTGTTTAGTCTAACCAGGTTTTCTATTTCTTGGCTTTGCCCTATCACATTTAAATGTCAAAATGTGATAGATCAGGTGCACTTGGATGTTAGTGGAGCTGGACCAAGCGCTAAAAACTAAAATTGCTTCCGCCTATCATATATTATAAATTATAGCTTATTAAGAATTTCAAGTGAGCTATAAATTTTCTTTTCTTATTCAGTTTACTGTTATTTTGTAATAATGTCATTTACTTTAATTTACCATACTTGTTGGAGCTTAGACTATACTTAAATGTTTGTGATGAATGAATGGATGAGTAAATGAATGAATGAATGGGAATTAAATGTATAAAATTTGTGTATTAATTAAGTCTTTGCATATCTTCCTATAAATATTTAATGTCTTGATGAAATAAACTATAGTTTAGACAATTGTTATACATGTACTTCTCTCCCTTTTCTTTTAGAATTGAAAATGAGCAATCCCATAAAAAGGATTGAACTCTATTTAAAATTGGAAATGAGCAATCCTATAAAAAGGATTGAACTCTATATTAGAATTGGAGTTAAAATGGATTGAATGTATGAAAGATTAGGATGTCTTTTCTTTTAAATTATAACTCCCATTGGAATGGGAGTATTGCATGTACTTCTGCAGGTGATTCCTTAACCATTTACAAAGAAGACTCTGCCGAAATTTTTAAGAAAATTTAGACTTAGAATAATTGGGGACAAATTATAAACTCATAAGTCACATGTTAATTTCCCCATAAATAATTAGAATCATATGTCTAAGATTAAATGTAAATAGTTCATTTGTTTTAGATTATAATTGCATGTACTCATGTCTTCTTTCATAAATAGCATGTTCAATTCTACCATCTTTCATTCTTAAAATCCATTTGTTGCATCTTTATTTACAAACTTCTAAATACCATTCATAACTTCCCTTCCATCTTAACTTAAGACCCTCTTCTAAATCCTTGGCCAAACACAATACTTGATGATTTGGATTAGCTTTCTTCTAATCTAGTATTAGGTATTGTGGTGACGTATCAATATTGAGTTAAGTGATTTCCAATATTGGGGTCGTCACAATTTGCATCTTCCAAAAAGCAAAATTTGTTCCGTTGAACTTTTCTATCTTGCATCTCATTCCATCGATCATTTCTCCAACTCAAATTAACAAACCCTAGAACCAAGAGCTCTGATGCCACTAGTTAAGGAACCGACAATCCCTACAACTGAGGTTTGACGCTAAGAGTCACCGAAACAAATACAAAATAATATACCAACACAAACAATAATAATCACTGAACAAATAATCACAAGCACACAAGAATATGAACACAAAAATTTATACGTAGAAAACTCAAAAATTGGAAAAACAATGGAGCCACACCACCACCAAGATATCCACTGCCAAAGAAGATAAATACAAAATTACAGAGAACTTATCAAGCACTGGATAAAGAGGGTATCATTGCCTTGAGATCCTCATCTTCTTCTCCCAAATGTCTCGTTGTTTTCACTCTAGAGCTTAGGATTTTCAGCCACCAAAGAGCTCCCACAAAAATTAGCAAGCAAGCAAACCCCTAATTGCCCTAAACAACCTTAGGACATGTCACTTCCCAAACTGGGATTTCCACAAGCGCTTGAGCTCGCTTGGACGCCAGGCTTACTATCTCTAGGGCACATGGCTTGTTGTCTCGGGGGTGCTTGGGCGCCTAGCTCTATATCTTAGAGGCATCAGGGCGCGTCTGGGCACCTGTCCTGCTGTTGATTGTTGAAGACTTGCCCCGGAACCCACCGAAACACCATTTGCACTTCCCTTGAAGATTCAATTGGTCTCCACACCATAATACTCTTATACCACCACATCCTCAACAAAATATCTTAATTATAGATGCCTACAGAACAAAGCTCAACAAAAATGGCACAGTGGCTTCAATACAAAGTTCGACACGTAGTTCAAAGTTTTAACCAAAGTTACGGCATCAACTACCTCGAACCATTCAGCCCAGTTACTTGTATTGGGCCATTCGCCAACTATACAAGTTCACCTCAACTGCCATCTACAACAACTAGCAGGTGATCCAAATGGATGTGTCCAACTCATTCCTACATGGGCAACTCCTGGAAACCATCTACATGAAGCAACCAAGAGGCTTTGAAGATTGCAACTTCCCTTATTAAATCTGCTTATTAAACACAGCCATCTACGGACCGAAACAATCATCGCGCAAACGGTACTCTGCTCTCACCAATTTCCTACACACATCGACAACACTGCAGCAACCATTTACCTCCTGTTCTATGTAGACAACCTCTTGATCATTGGTCCAAATACAACAACTCTCAACTCTTAAGTGAGCCTCACTCAATGGTTTAAGATGAAACATCTAGACCATCCCACAACCTTCCTCGGGATAAACACCACACACTCCACGAATGGCCCAATACTCTGCCGTGATACCTATGCCTCGGCAATCCTAAAAACAGCCGGAATGGAACATTACAGCCCAACTCAACTCCCATTGCCTACATCACATCCAAACCAACATTTGCCATTCCCTTCAACACCCAAAACTACAAAAAACTAGTCGGCTCCCTCCAATATATCACACTCACAAGACCGAACATCAGTCTAGCCGTCAATAAAATGTGTCAACATATGCACAATCACACTCAAACACACTTTGAACTGTTCAAATAAATCCTACAAAAAGTACTCTAGGGATGCACATATGTTTGAAACACATGCAACTTCATGCTTATGCTGACTCTGATTGGGCCGACGACCCCAAAGACCGTAAATCTACAACCAGATACTACACATTTCTTGTCAACACCTCTATCTCATGGAGCACCAAAAAACAAAGCACAGTTGCCAAATATCAATTGAAGCAAAATACAAGGCCCTAGCCTCCACAGCCACTGACATCATCTAGCCAAGCCAACTGCTGGCAGAATTTCAACTATCACAAAGGCAACCCACCACCCTGCTTTGCGGCAATCTCTCAACCATTGCCCTCGCAAAGAATACCATTTTTCACGCCAGAACAAAGCACGTTGAAGTCAACTGCCACTTCATTCATTGCTGCATTACCATAAGGGAAATTGAACTCTCCTACATCCCAACGGAGGAACAAGTAGTTGATATCCACACCAAGTCTCTAACCTTTGCAAGCTTCGATCCAAACTCACTGCAGCAGCTCCGATGGCTCATTTGCGAGAGGATAATAACAGCCCAATATAATCTTTATAACATGTACTACCATTGCCGAATATTGTTACTACTACCTAATGTTACCGCTATCTTACACCTATATGCATGTATTCTACACTACCAATAACGATGTTCTCTCTTCTTCTTTTCTACTCTTACAGATTCATCATATTATTATATAACTAAATAAATCTCTAGTAAAAGATTTATTATATTCTAATAGCAACATCTAAAAATTCAAGCTTTCCATCAGAGTCAAAATGTTGAATTTATTAATGTATAAAGCCAATTTCTATGTGTTGTGTTGTCATTAAGGGAACCTGGTTAAATGAAAAAGCAAGAAACGTATCATTCTTGCAAGATCCAAGTTATGAGATCCAATAGAAGGTTATGTAACATGAATCTTGTGAATTAATGCTGCTAGTGTAGCTTTGTTTTCCCAATCTTCATTCTTTGGCATTAGATTGCAGCAACCATGCCTCCATTTGCATTATCAGTAATCCTATTTTTCATTAATACACTAAGCTCATTGAATTTGGTTGCAAATTTATTCATCATGACGTGTTAAATAAGATATTTGATACTGCTCACGTCTTCCACTCTAGAAAGCTACAAATGTATTAACCTATCGTATTTCAGACTATGTACCATGTAAGTGCTGACATGCATATATGCTATAGCTTGAAGGGAGTGTTAATGTAACATAATATGCCACGTATTTGTTTTATTTATGAGAGAAATATATCCCACTTAATTATTTCAAGCTTTTTCATTGCTATATTGTTGATTCATAAATCTCTCCTTGACTCGTTAATAGATATCAAATGGTCTTTTCCAAATCAACATACACAATGGTTGACATCTCACAAATTAAAAAAAACAAAAAGATTTGATCTCGGGCCCCACTAGTAAAAAATTCTGGACTGCTTATTAGCCAATATTAAGAACAGCAGGTTTTTCACACATTATTGTAATTTCAAGCTCAATAAAAGTTCAACAAGGCTTTCCCACTAAAAAAAATTCGATCAAACACTTCAAACATAGCAATATGAGCAGACAAAACTAAAATCTAAACAGTATGAAACGAAAGTTTTGAAAAACATACGAAACAGCATGCAGGGTAATCATAGCCAAATGAACTTATCAACCAAAATTCCATCAGCGAAAATTTAAACTTAATTTAAGAGCGGGACCTGAATCGATGAGACTGAAGAGTCCCCGCTGCCAGATTTATGTGTAGGAAGGGTGTTGGAGCTGAATTTCTGCGTAGGGATGCTATGCTGTTCATACAGAGCCATCTTGTTCCTGGGAGGAGCTCTCGGGCCTCCCTTTTCCGTGTCGTTCACATGAACCCTAGGAAACATGGGGCTCAAAGATTTCTGTTCTTCTTTCACCACTTTCATAGTTCCTTTCTTAAGGAACCCTTAAAATCTCCCAAATCAAATGAATCGGCTCCGACACCGAATCACACGCCCGAAAATCGCAGTGATCTCTAGTTCCTGAAAGCAAACCCTGAGCGCAGAATACGAAGTTTGGATGAAGTTTCGAAAGCAGAGAGAAACAACAGTTTTGAGGGAGCGTTGATATCTGATTGAGGGAGCGTTGATATCTGATTGAGGGAGCAGGGCCAATGAGAGAGCGGTGATAGATAGATTCGACGAAAAAGTTTGGCATGGAATGGATCGCGCCGTCCGTAAAGGCCACGGTGGCTCCTCGGTAATAGCGAACGGTGAGATCTATGAGGCGCAGTGCGACGGTGTCGCGTGAATGAAAATTGTAGATCTACTGTAAGCAAAAAGAGCACCAGAATACGGGTGCTGGCTGGTCCCAGGCAGAACTAAACTGCGACGTGTCTTTTGGAGGAATGGTATACGTGTTCTGGGTGCGTTGGGTTGATTAAATTATTCAGCATAATTTCGATCGTGCGAGTGTGCGGCTTTTTTTGTTCGCATATATTTATTTGTTTAAAATACTTTTTTTAATTTTAAATTACTACAAAGAAAATAATAAATATAGCCAGTTATGTCCTCTTCATGGAAATCTCTATTTCCTTCCTTCGCGAAGACCAACCACACATTCAAATTATAGTTAAAGCCCTAGTATTTGGCAAAGAGGAGCTTGACGCTAGGTCAAACTTTGGAATTCACGTCTCAACAGCTACGCCATGGGTAAGCATTACCCTACCCTCACAATCATCATGTGGAAACCTTGGAACTTAAAAGGTAGCTTTGATCTTCTTACTGTGAATGAAAGTTACTATTTATTGTGTTTCTCTTGCTCTAAGGACTTAGATCTAGTCCTTAAGGAAGGTCCTTACAATTTTTTTTTGTGGGTTTCTTCTTTGTTCATGGGATTCATCCTTCACCCTTAGAAAAACTTCTTCAGAATCACTCCCAATCTGAGTAAGATTCCCAAACTTGACATTTAGCTTTTGGTCGGATGCTAATCTATCTCGTTTGGCCAATAAAATTGGCACCCCTCTTTTGGTCGATTCCCTCACAATTGCCTAGAAACACATAATTTTTGCTCGCATATGTATTGAAATTGCTCCTAAATTTGTCCTTCCTGAATCCTGGAACTGGTTCTCGATGGCAACCACTACTCCCAAGCAATTGATTATGAATGGAAACCTGAAACATGTAAAACCTATGATGTATTTTGTAACATCTGTCATTTCTAGAGCCAACGAGAGCACGAGATTTGGGGTTGTCTGACTTACCAATAATTGTAGTCGGGATTTATAATAATAATATAATTTATCACATATATTCATTCATTCAAACTTGAAATACAAAAATTAATATATTTATTTTAATAATGTATAATATTATTACATCGGTACACTATCCTTATTTGAATATATAAGTAACAAAAAGTAAAAAATAACATAAGAGTGCAGTAGTTGAATATCTTAGGTTGATCCAGTTTCTTTCTCAAAATCCTGACCTAATATTTACAACGAAAATACTTAGGTTGAACTCCTGTTAAAGAATGCTTTAAGTATTTTAGATATCATTAATTGCATCATATATAAGCAATAAGCAATGAAGCAAGTATTAGTATGATAAAATAAGGTTCAAAGTTTTGCAATATATATTCTGTAAAATATAAAGATCAGTATGCGATAATATAGAACAATAAAGATGTATAATTGACAAAGAAATAATTCATTTACTATCAAAATAGATAATTGTCACCATTTTAAGATATTAAAAATATGTATTACGTATTGCTAGCAAATTTTTATATTTTATTTAAGCAACATTATATAAAACATGATGAATCAAAGTACTTATACACGATATAGTAATTTATTCCTTTTATTTTACTTCAACCAGTACCAACCCCCTCCGGGATAATGGTAAGATCTCCTTATATCCCTAGTGGGTTTGCTTAACCTAGTACATATACAAATCTATTAATAAATAATCTTCTTTTTTATAATATTTATTTTGATGATATAACTTCCTATAAGATGTCATAACTTTTCTTAGAATATGTAACAATATTATTAAAATGATAATAAATTTAATATCAGTTTCCAAAAATGATTATCAACTTGCCAAAAATAGAAATTTTGAGGCTCAAAACGAAACAGTAGCAGGTAATAAAATCAGTATATAATATATTTTATTATATTCGAGTACTTGTTTTTCTTACTAAGTTAATCTTTTGTAAATTTGTGTGTAAATCTTTTTATTAGCAAAGTGATGAAGAATTTTCATAAAAATACGGACTTTTATTATCTTCTCTCTCCATTTCTTTGTTAATAAAAAGAATAAATGTAAATATTTAAAGAAGAGGATGATTGAAATGACGATGAAGCAGAGTAACGTAATAAGAATAATAATGGCGAAAAATTGTGATAATAATAATAATAATATCAATATTATTATTATTATTATAAGATAATAATATTATATAAAAATATAAATTTATTATGATTTAGAGAGAGAATATATATATATATAAAGATAATAATTAAGGATAATAATGATAATAATAATATTATTATTATTATCATTATCATTTATATGATAAATTACACGTAAAGAGTATTATTATTATTATTTATTCTAGTGAGAGAATATAATATAAGAAAGAAATAATAATATTGATTTTTAGGATAATTTAATGCTCATATACTTATTTTAGAGAGAGAATATTATGAGAATAATAAAATAAAATTAATAATAATTATTATCATTATTATTTATATGATGATGATAATAATAATAATAAGTATAATAATCTACTTTTTATTATTATTATTTTTGTTAATAAAAAATAAAGAGATAATATTATAATAATATTATCAATATTATGATTATAATTAGATAATAAAAATAATAATAAGCAAGATAATATACTTATTATTATTATTATTATTATTATTATTAGATGTGAAATAATATCAGTAATATAATATTATTATTTTATTGTATGTGAATGATATGTTGATAGTATGATCGAATATGAAGAAGACAAAGATTTCGTAATAGCTCCAATATTGGATAGGAACTCAATTCAATATTGGAGTATTACCTTAGCATCTAATATTAAATTAGAAGAAAGCTTACCCAATACTAGATGCTAAGTGGCCAAATATTTTTGTGAGTTATGTTAAGTTAATAAAAAATTACAATGAAAGCATTATGAAAGATATGTAGGAAATATATGAAATAAGTATAAGTAAAACTGTGGCGCCCCACCCCTTAATCCACAAGATTAAGCTAAGGGATAGTGTGTCACTCTGACTAACCATTCACTTATTATTAGATTAGGATGAAATCCATAATTCACATAATAAGGAAAGGAGTAAGCACAAATCAAATGATCAGTCACTATATAAGGATTCATACAAAGTGCGGAAGCGATTTAAATAAGAAATATCCAAGCATCACAATAGGAATAATATAACTCAGAATAAATAGCATAGTAATCTAAAACACACATGTCATGAATACCTGTATTATTACATCACCTTAAAGCTTAAATCATTAAAAGCAAAATTCTCTCCTCCTCACATGCAAGAAAACTAAGTAGCAGCTCCTTTTAAAGGATTCTCCTCTAGGTAAGGCTCCTCCTCTGGCACCTGATCTTCTAATTGGTATGAATCTTCCATTATCAGTTTCACAATGTAGGGCCCCAGCAAAAAAAAAAGAAAAATCTTATTAGATAAAATTAGCTAAGTACATTTTAAGCTGATAAGTTTTATGTGTTTTGTAATATCACCATTTAACTTATTCTAAGTAATAATTAAATCAAGTAAGGGAACAACTAGCACAACAGAATAGAGAAAAAAGCTATAAATAATATTTATAATTTTAAGTAAAAAGGAGGCTAAGACATGCTTCAAATATAAGCTAAACAAGGTAGGGCATATAAGAATATGTAACTGAACAAGCACTGAAAAAAATATTAAATCCTAAATATGCTGATGATCATAAACTCGTCCAGATTTAAAATATAATGAACTCAACAATAATACATATAAATAATATCAATAAATCTAATATCCTAAAATATATATAAGCAAAATAAGGATATGGATGACTGAATGAAAATACTGAAGCATATGCAAAACATCAATACTATATAAGAATGTATATGTACTAACTGCCATACAGAAAAAGGCTAGTCTAGCCTACTGAATATTAAAATGATATTAGCGTCAACAAGGAGGCTAAGCAAAAAGCTATATTCTCATAGCATTATCAAGGAGGCATATGTAGAATATAAGGTTTTCTCCTAGCGTCATCAATAAGGCATAGGCAGAAAACACATAAAAAATTTTTCTAGTGTCAACAATGAGGCATAGGTAAAAAATATAAGCAAAGTCTTCTCCTAATGTCAACAAGGAGGCATAGACAAAAGACATAACTGAGAGGCAGCTATAACACATGCAATTTTATATTCAATCTCTTACCTTAATGTTTTTATAAAGAATTTAAGGAGTCTCTATAATTTCCTAAAATTTTATTTATGCATCAAAGTCTTATATGATATGTCCAAGGAAATATGGCACAAACATCAAGAAATACATAGCATGAAATCAAATAGTAAGCAAGAGACTCTACTATATATGGTGATATCATTTATTGTCTAATTTAAACGTTCTAACTACTCCAAGTTACACAAGTTCAGAATCTCCAATTCCTACTATCGAATGTAACTTAAAAGCTTTGCCTTATAAGTTAAAAGAATTAGAACTGATTATGTTCTAATCTAATTCAATCAAATATAACTACAAATTCAATTAATGAATCATACATCCTAGTTTTATGAATTTAGACATTCTACCTGAGATCTGATCAAGATCCACTAAGCTATAGATTATGGATTAAACACCATGCGATTGGGCTTAATCACATAATCCAAAAGAATAAGTTATAAGATCAAGGTTTTATTCTAAAAATGATCTACTGATTAAGGCAAATCCTATTAAGTAATTCAAACTTAATAGGATGAATCTCTTATCCTAAATCTAGGGTTAAAAGATAAAATAATCAAAATAAATTGTAAAAGTCTAAAACTAATAAAATTAAGGATTCATTTATTAAAAAACACTATTTTTTAATGAATGAAATCTAATCTTTGAGCTAGTCCTAATCTTATGAGTAGTCCTATTTTAAGGTGAAAGATCATTAGAAAAATACTTAGAGGGATTTTTAGGGATTTTAATAGATTTGGCTTAATAGCTAATTTTATTCACTTAAATGATTCAAATATAGCTCTAATACTGGTTTTAGCAATTTAAAAGACAACTCAGAGGCTACTGACGCTTAGCCTAAATTTTGGGCAATATGATCATTTTGCCCATACTCAAGGGTCTAAGAAGTCAACTTTTGATTTAAGGGTCCAAATTGAAGTTTCTTACTATCAAATGATTTCTTACTATCTAACTTGAAGATAGATAGTAAGTACGCTCAATTTAGACAAGAAACGGGTCCTACAGGGGCAAACTTGTAATTTAACCTAATGGAATCTAAATTTTTATGCAGTTTACTGTTGATTACTATTCAAGTATTCCATAGAGTCTAAGAACACTACATTCTGAGGTCAAATGACTAAGTTATAACAATTTAATTTCTAAGTACAATTTGGTAATTTTGTCGGTCAACGGGTGGCAAAACTGTACTTTTCCATTTGAAGTCCAATTTCAATAATCTCAGTTTCTATAGCTTCCTTATAGTATACTGACTGTGTTGACAGGGAGTAAACCCAATTTAGATTTCAAATGGTCAAGTTATGGCCTAACTAAGGTTAAGAATATTTTGGTCATTTTTCTTAAAGTCAATTATGGGGTCAAAGAGCTAACTTTTCATCCTGATGTCCAAATAGAAAAACTAATACTCTTATAATATTGGGGCTATTCTTCTGAGTATTTTAAGACCTATTTTGCGTTTAGATTATCCTATAAAAAGTTATTAAACTCTTAAGAATTTTAAATTAAATAATTTAATTCAAATAATTGAAATTACTATTCATTTATTCAATTTGTATTAATTTACTATTCAAAAATGAATTCTCTATATTATTAACTAATTATTTAATTATCTCCAATAATTATTAATTATTGATTTATTTATTAATTAATCAGTTGTTTAATTAATCTAAATATTAAATATGAAAATTACTAATTATCTTATTATTTAAAAATTAATTAATTTATTAATTATCTAATTTAAAAATGTTTATTTTAGGATTAAGGTTGATTAACCATAGTTAGTTATTATTAATATTATTTCATATTATTTTAATGTTATATTATTATTGAATCAAATTTAATTACTATTTTATCTTAATTAAGTAATTTGATTTGATAAATACTAATTAGATAAATGTGCTGTATAATATTAATAAGTTAAGTTAATTAAAATCATTTAATTAATTAATTATACTAATTAACTAACTTAATTAAATTGGCCTACTATTAAAACCTATATAACAGTTCATATACCTAATTATCTAAGGTTCTATCATATATGATTTTATATAAATATATTTGTCTATATATATATGTGTGTGTGTGTGTGTGTAACAAAAATACAACAAAATCTAAAGTTTTTGTTATAACATATACCCATAATGTATATATATATATATTATATTTAAATTTAAATTTTTATAACTTTTTATGCAGGATTTGATGGTGCGGGACCCAGCAATCATGTGGCAGCATGTGAGTGGCATGGGACGGCGTGTGGTGCCTCACTCCCTAATCCCACAATTATTAAGCTAAGGAGCGAAGGGTCACTTGTGAAAATCCCTCACTTATCATTAGATTAGGTAGATCCATAATCCACTGATAAGGGGAGGACGTGCACACAACATCTGAGGGGAGCAGTCACTAAATCTGACATACTTACAGAGTGCGGAAGCTAAATAAAATAAATAGTACATCCATTCATCATGCATCACATAAGAAATATCAATAAGATAGCTCAGAAAATAATAAGGTGCATAAAGTAAATCACAATCACAGTACCTATATTATTATAATATTTAAATAGTTTAAAAGACTAAAAGGTAAATCATTCATCCTCACAAGCGGCTAAAACAAAACGAAGCAATATTCGGCTCTCCTAGTTGAAGCTCCTCCTCTAAGTAAGGCACCTCTGCTTCAACACCTAGCTCCTCAAATCTATCTGAATCTGACATTATCGGTTTCATAATGCCAGGGCCCCAGCCAATAAAAGAAAATCTTGTTAGACAATTTTTAAAGTACATTTTGGACTAAATATTTTATATGAGTTATTAATATCACCATTTTTATACTTAAGTACAATAAAAATACTAAGCAGTAGGAGCAGTAAGCGTACAAAGGACAGGATAAGTTATAAATATAACATTTATAACTAAACAGCAAATGAGGCAAAAGCACACCTCAACAACTAAGCAAGAAATGGGCATATACATATATAATACGGTAAGTAAAGTACTGAAAGTAAAGTCTAATCCTAAACATGCTGATGATCATATGGAATATGCTAATTAAATAATAAAAATCTGAACATGGTACATATAATAAGCAGTAAAGTATAGCATCCTATAAATACGTACAAGTAAGCAGGTAAGTAAAGGAAAACAGCTGACTGAAATATACATCAGAACATAGTAAGCTGAAAATTGAAATAAATATGTAAAGACTGCCATATCAGAAAGATGGCCATCGGGCCGGTGAAATCCCCAAAGCCTTTCTGGGATTGGACAGACAAAAATTCCCATAGCCTTTCTGGGCTTGGACAGACAGAATCCAGTAGCAGAACTGAGGAGGCAGTAAATACAAATGCTGAATCTTTTAGTTATTTTACTTTGTTTCTGTGGACACATCTAGAAATAGCTGAGGAGTCAAGCACGTCTGCAATACTATATGGGTTCCAAGCTTAACACACACTTCTCAATGAGTAATGTTAAGCATCCTTATTACTCCTTACCCCTATCCATTAGGGTAAATGTGCACCAGAATCTACTAAATATATTGAACCCAAAGGCAACTATTATCCTAATTATTCTAAGTTTTTATTTTATGCACAAAGTTCTCTTATATGATATGAACAATGAATTTAAGCACAAAATATATGAAATGCGTAGCAACAAAATTAATCAAGCAAGCAAGGAACTCTTCTATACATGGTGACACTATTGTTGTCTAATTAAACCACTTTAACTATTCTAAGTTACACAAGTTCAGGATCTCCAATTCCTACTATCGAGTGTAACTTAGAAGCACGGCCTTATAAATTAAAAGGATTAGAATTGATCAGGTTTTAATCTAATTCAATCAAATACAACTACAAGTTCAATCAATAAATTATATGTCATAGTTTTATGAATTTAGACGTCCTATCTAAGATCTGATCAAGATCTACTATACTATAGTCTATAGATTAAACACCACGAGATTGGGCTTAATCACATAATCCAAAAAGGTTAAGACATAAGATCTAGATCTCAGTTTAAAAGTGATCTATTAATTAAGGTAGATCCTATTAAGTAAATCAAACTTAATATGATGAATCTTCTTATCATAAATCTAAGGTTAAAAGATAAAATAATCAAAATAAGCTGTAAAATTTCTAGAAACTAATAAAATTAAGGATTCATTCATTGAATAACCCACTTATCTAATGAATAAAATCTAACATATGAGCTAGTCCTAGTCTTAGGAGTAGTTATAATGAGAGGTGAAAGATCCTACGGAAAAGACTTAGAGAATTTTGGGGAATTTTACTAAGTTGACCTATGGCTGATTTTTCTTATTTAAATGATTCTAATATAGCTCTAATACTAGTTTGAGTGATTTAAAATACAGATTAGAGGTTAAGGGCACTTAACCTAAGTTTTGGGCCCCTACTTAAGGGTCTAAAAGATCTAAGTTTTATACCATTTAGGTTATTAAGGTTTACCTATTTGATACATACTTTTAAGGATCCTATTACTTAGCATTTGCATCACATACATTTAAAGTACATACTAGATTATTGAGCACATTAGGAATCGTAAAGTTTCAAATTTGCTTTCAACATAAAATTTTATACGATGTTCAATTTTAACTAAAATTGGTTCAAATTTAGTATAACTTAGCCCCACTAGGGTCATAAGGGGCCTAAATTATTAAAACAGTGAGGTTTTGGCCATTTCCACCAAAACTGGGTAGTCTTACAAAAATCTGGGTAGTTTTCCTGAAATTTTGGAAGTTTGGGCGCTGCAGCGCGCTGGAGCGCTTTTTGTGCGGCGGCGCGCGGTAGCGCCATTGCGCTATGGCTCGCTGCAGTCCGCTGCAACCCGCTGCAGCGCGCTATGGCGCGCTGGAGCGGTTCGATTTGCAAAATCACTGTTCAAATACTTTTAGTTAAATGATTTTATGATTTCCGCGAAACTACTACTGCAGACCGTTGCAGCGCGCGACCGTGCGCTGTAGCGGTTCATTTCGCAAATCTACTGTTCAATTAATTTATTTTCGACATTTCTTAAGTTTTGAAATTTCTGCTATAGTCCTCTATTGTGCGCTACCGCGCGCTGTAGCGACCCATTTTGCAAATCACTGTTCAATTAGATTTATTGGCCGTTTTCCTAAGTTTTCATGAAATGCCGCTGCAGACCGCTGCAGCGGGTTGAGCAATTCACTTTACAAAATACTGTTCTATTAATTTTATTAATGTTTTCCCTAAGTTCTGCCGAAATCCGCTGCAGCGCGCTGTAGCGGCAGACGGTGATTTTGCCAGGACGAAAACTGCAATGGTATATTATTTTGCTACATTTGGATTTATATTTTTAAAGTTATGATTGTTTAAAGATTTGATATATTTAATTAACTTAGTTTAATTAAATACTTTACTTATAATTATATATATATATATATATACTCAGAAAAGAAATGTGCGAGATCAGAGGAGTGACGTGGCAGGCGGAGTGACGTGGCAGGCCGAGTGCTCAGTAGGTGGGGCCCACCGGGTGAATGCCAGCGGCGCACTTGGACACCTGCAGTCCGTCCTCGGATAGGCCTGGCCCGATCGCAGTTCGACCCAGCGTCGGGCCCTTCTTCTTGTCCGACGGAAGGGGAGGTGTTAGGGTATCCCATAGATCGGCGTAGGATCTACCTATCGATTTGGGAAGCATATCATTTGAAAGATCAAGACTTGATCTTCATTTCGAGCTAACAATTTCATCACTTCAACTTCTCCCTGACCCGTTGGCATGATACCCTAAAAATCTAGGGTTTGGGATTGCGTAAGTTAACCGAGCGGCAAATTTTGCATTTTTACTTAACATATTTGATAATTTACCATAATTGTAAACATATATATACATCACATAATGAAATTGAAGCAATTGGAAAACTGAATGAAACTCTTGATCGACGTTTGGAAGTAGGGTACCTTAGATACATCGCCAGATTTCTAGGGTTTTGCTTAGACAAGTGCCGAACTCCCGAGCGAATGAAGTAAAGATAAGAGTAGGAAGAATAAGTCCAAATGAGGCTAAGAGCATGTTAAGATCGGTTCTTAAGCGGCTAGAGACATCTGGATCCCTCTCCATCGGCCGCGTGTGTACGCAGACGCCGCGTGCCCTAGCGTTTGTGGAGGATGGATCGGCACCATCCGATCCAGTGCTCTGATTGAACGGCGCATAAAGGAGTCGTTCAATATTAATGGAACTAGCCGTTAATGCTGACGGTGAGGGATTAAAAGCGGGACCCACCTTATGGATCAATTAAGAATAGTTATACTTAATAATTTAGTTTGATTCTTAATTAAAATTGAATTTTTAAATGAGTCCAGAAAAATCCCAATTTTTCACCCTTAGCTAATTAAGGGGTGAGGAACGCAACGATGAGGTCAAATTTTGATTTCGATGAGTTACCTAGGTCAATTAAAACTAATATAAGTCTTAATTATAGTTCTAGTAGCTTAATCAAGTCATTTAGAACATATCTCTAAGATCTGGATCAAATCAGGGATCAAATAGATCAAAACCTGATTTTTGGAAAATCTCAAAACCCTAGAAATTGACTTTTTATTTTGACCTCGAATCAAAAAACTGACTTCACCATTGCATTCACCACCTCCAAATTAACTAGGGGTGAAATTTTGGATGCATTTAGAAGTCATCGGATTTTCGTCGAATATTCTATATTATTTAAATACCTGGAAATTTGAAAAATTAAATACTCATCGAAATCAAAATTTGACCTCACGGTTGCATTCCTCACCCCTTAATTAGCTAAGGGTGAAAAATTGGGATTTTTCGGGACTCATTTAAAAATCCAATTTTAATTAAGAATCAAACTAAATTATTAAGTATAACTATTCTAAATTGATCCATAAGGTGGGTCCCACTTTTAATCCCTCACCGTCAGCATTAACTGCTAGTTCCATTAATATTGAATGACGCCTTTATGCGCCGTTCGATTAGAGCATTGGATCGGACGGTGCCGATCCATCCTCCACAAATGCTAGGGCACGCGGCGTCTGCGTACACATGCGGCCGATGGAGAGGGATCCAGATGTCTCTCGCCGCTTAAGAACCGATCTTAACATGCTCTTAGCCTCATTAGGACTTATTCTTCCTACACTTATCTTTACTTCATTCGCTCGGGAGTTCGGCACTTGTCAAAGCAAAACCCTAGAAATCTGGCGATGTATCTAAGGTACCCTACTTCCAAACGTCGATCAAGAGTTTCATTCAGTTTTCCAATTGCTTCAATTTCATTCTGTAATGTATCTATATGTTTACAATTATGGTAAATTATCAAATATGTTAAGTAAAAATGCAAAATTTGCCGCTCGGTTAACTTACGCAATCCCAAACCCTAGATTTTTAGGGTATCATGCCAACGGGTCAGGGAAAAGTTGAAGTGATGAAATTGTTAGCTCGGATTGAAAATCAAGTCTTGATCTTTCAAATGATATGCTTCCCAAATCGATAGGTAGATCCTATGCCGATCTATGGGATACCATAACACCTCCCCTTCCGTCGGACAAGAAGAAGGGCCTGACGCGGGGTCGAACTGCGATCGGGCAAGGCCTATCCGAGGACGGACTGCATGTGTCCACGTGCGCCGCTGGCATTCGCCCGGTGGGCCCCACCTACTGAGCACTCGGCCTGCCGCTTCACTCCGCCTGCCACGTCACTCCTCTGATCCCGCGTATTTCTTTTCTGAGTATATATATATAATTATAAGTAAAGTATTTAATTAAATTAAATTAATTAAATATATCAAATCTCTAAACAATCATAACTTTAAAAATATAAATCCAAATGTAGCAAAAGATCTAATAATATATTCCCCTTGGTAGGTGGTTTATCGTGTGAGGTGCACGGGCTTGGAGGCTAGGGCAAACCCTTGCTCGCCTGGTATGGGGGCTGAGCCATGGTCGTGTGGGTTCGGTCCTGATCTGATTGCTCTGACCAGCCTAACGACAATCGGATCCGACCGATCGTAAATCGACTAAGGGTGATATGCATGGGAATAACAATTATTGCAAACAGAATTGAATCGGAGGTGGATCGAGGTACCTATTTTGGATGGTGACAGATCCTAGGCTCGAACGAGGACCTTTGCAGCTCGGTGAATACGCGTGACCGGCCCGGCTCTGGGTTCCCGGGGATTAAGGGGCTCGGGACGAAGCTCACGAGGTGGGAGAGGCTGCTGGTTGGCGAGCACGGCAACGTCTCGCAGCGTGGTAGCCCGGCGGACCCAACGAGGGGGAGGACGACCCTGTAGCCATTGGATTTGCATATGATCCAACGGCTGATGATGGCGTCGTATGTTCAGACGGTGCCATTAGGTATCCTAACAAAAATCACTATTAGGCTAACAACGTCGTTAAATATTTGAATAATATATATATATATATATATATTAAATTATAAAATTTTCAAATATGTTTTCTTAGTTAATTGAGGGGTGAGGAACGCAACGGCGAGGTCGGATTTTCGATCTAACGAGTATTTCGATTCCCCAATTTCCAGGGTTTTTAAATATTATTAAAATATTCGTCAAAATTTTGACGACTTCTGATTGGCAATGAAATTTCACCCATAGCTAATTTGGGAGCAATGAGCGCAATGGCGAAGTCCATTTTTTAATTTGAGGTCTATTTAAATAGGTCAAATTTTATGGTTTCTGAGTTTTCCAAAAATCAGGATTCGATCCACCTGACTCTTGATTTGGACTAGGTCTAAAGGTTGTGCAATAGCTTAGGTTGTTACTTAGGTCAATTAATACTAATGTAAGTCTTAATTATGGTTCTAATAACTAACTAAGTCATTTAGAACTCATCTTTAAGATCTAGGTCAAATCAAAAATTAATTGGATCAAATCTGGATTTCTAGAAAATCCCAAAATCTTAGAATTAATTTTTTATTTTGACCTCAAATCAAAAATTTGATGTCGTCATTGCATTCACCACCCCCAAAATAGCCAGGGGTGATATTTTGGAGGTATTTGAAAGTCGTTGGATTTTTGTTGAATATTTTAATATTATTTAAATTCCCCAAAAAAATCAAATAATTAAATACTTGACAAATCAAAAATTCAATCGCACTGTTGTGTTCCTCACCCCTCATTTAGTTAAGGATAAATTATTAAAAAATTTATGGATACATTTGAGTACTTAATTTTAATTAGTAAAGTCAATATATATATATATACTAATTTAATAATTAAATATTAATTATTTATGATTGACGGATTCCGTCAATCTGCTTATCGTGCCGTCAATCTCCCTAAACGCCATCCCTCAATTTCATTAGGATAAACGAATAGATCTTAGCCGTCTAATCATTTAATCAGACGACGGCTGGTCGTCTTCTCCGCATGACTCCCACGTGTCGCGGGAGTCTATGCGTGGCGCTTACGCCTCCTCCAGCACAACAAACCACCACTTGCAATCACGATAGGACTGGTATAATACCTTTGGAGCCTCCATTCTACTCGGTTTCAATCGCTAGATCCTAAAGAAGCTCGGGACCTTCGCAATCGGACCATAAGCCCTGTCTGCCGTTCAGTTGAGGTATCTATGCGCCTTAATTCCTTATTAATTCTCAATATTGAAATTTTGTTTACTTATTCCGAGTTATTGATTGTCTATCTATTGGGTTCGATCGTCTTGATTGAACTCAATTGCGTTTTATTTTCAACATCATCCACAGTGGTCCACGGTCTCACTGAGTAGTCTCCGCCAAAGCCAGCTAAGGTTTGATATTTCAGGCGATGTAGGCCTCCAATGATCATATTTTTAATATAGTTAGGTAACCCTCGACTTTCTCCTTGCGTTGTCATGCGAACTGAGCTCAAACAATGATGAATGGCCTAGGAAATTGCAAGCCATAAAATCTCCCTATCGGTAAAGGAAGAAGACGAGGCTTCACCCCGCCTCGGGCCGGGTCGGGCCAGCTCGACCCGTTGTCGTCGTAACCAACCTCATGTCCGAGGCTGTGGGGTCCGCCGTTACGTGTGTTCAGGTCAAAACGCTCAGCGTGGCATCCTCATCAGCGGCTGCGGGAGCTGTCCTCGCAGTCATTGTGTGTGGGCCCGGGCGATTTCCCCTACCCAATCAAAGAGCGACGCGTGGTCAGCAGGTCTCTTCACTATCAAGGTTACCGAATCATGTGGGTCCCACCTGCACAACAAAAAGAGTTATTTAATTACAGAAGATTAAATTAATTTATTATACTTAATTTAATTATTTCATAATATAGAAAACTTCAAACACTAATAACTAGCAAAATATAACTCCAAATTTAGCAAATAAATATACATTGAGATTAGTAAAATTAGAGGAATATTATGGAGCTATCAATTATCAATTTAGAGTTATAAATCACATAATGATATTTTAGGTATTTAATTAATTACCAAAATTTACCATTTCATTCAAATCACCATAACTTTGCACACATTAACCCAAACTTATCCAATATGGGTCTCAAAGTGATCAGCAAATCCTAAGAATTAATCTAGTAGTGTTTAATTTTCTATTTGGACTAGTTTGAGCTTAATGACATTTATGACCTAACCCTAACTAGGTCAATTAAACCTAGAACTTCAATTGACCATAAATTGGTCAATTGAACTCCAAATTAGGTGATCCATATATCCATTCTGATCAGCAAAAACCTAATTAACAGTAAATTGTAAAAATATTTAAGATCCAACGGTTAGATTTACTAATCAATCCTAATTACCCTAAAACTCGATTAGTGAAAATTAGCAAATTTAATAATCCAAATTGAGCAATTCAAGTTTCAAAGAACTCTTAAAGTATATTAGAACCTAGTGGTGTGATTGGTTTAGAAATTTGGTGATTAATTTCACTAATTACTTACTAATCATCTTAAACCCTAATTAGGCCATAACTTAGCCAATACATATCAAAATTTGATTATTTTAGATTTTATGGAAACCTTAGGACATAATCTACAATAAATTAACAAAAAAATTTAGATTTAGAATCCTAGATCAAAATTTAATCTTTTGAACCCTTAAGTAGGGGCAAAATAGTAATTTTGCCCAAAATTAGGGTTTAGCATTTTAAGATCCTAAATTCTCATTCTAAATATCATAATTAGTAAGATTAGTAATTTAGATCATAATTTATATAACTTAGTAGAAACTTGATTAAAATCCTAATTTAGGACCTTAGGAAAATCCTTAAGTAAAAATGTGAGTATTCATTCCTTCCTTAAACCTTCTTAGATCTCCCCATAGGTCTTATAACACTAGTTAGCATGTGTGTTTGAGAGATACTCTTAGTAATTAAGAACTTTAATTCCTATGATTAGGAATAGATCTTAGGTTAGAGTTCACTATTGAGTAAATTGGGTTACTCAATAAGTGAAACATTGAGTTTACTAGTTTATAGATTTTCTTAGTTTTTTTTATGATTATTTGATTTTAAAATCTTAGAATTAAGGATAGAGATCTATCCTAATGAACTGATTATTCATTAGGATTTGCCTTAACTTAATCTGTGAGATAGGGTTCTTAAATCTTAGATCCTTAGATGTATATTTGGATTAAGTGATTAAACCCCAATATTGGAGTTTAATTCTTAATCTTTTCATCTTGATTTGGCTAATTAAGATGAGGTGATGAGGTTGGAATTCTTAAAATTATTAAAATAGGTCGATTGATTTGTCATTTAACTTGTATAGTCGACATTAATTTATTTATAATTGGGACCTAGCTAGTCCTAATTATTTTCAATCTATAAAGACATGAATCTGAGTTACACTCAATAGTAGGATCTGGAGATCCTGATCTTGTGTAACTTAGAGTAGATAGAATAATTAAATTAGATAATAAATGAACATCACTTGTGTCCTAGTAGAGTCTCTTGCTCACTTTGATATTGATGCTTTGCTTACCTTATTTTGAGTCCTCATACCTTATTTACATATATTGGACATAGGATATTTGATAAGTATCTCATGTCATCTTTAAAATTGCATAACAACATTTACATTTCTTTTTATCGATGTTTTCAGTTAAGTAGAGTGTAATCTAATTAGTCTATCTCTCGGTGCCACTTACTTCATCTTATACTTCTCATGTGGCTATTAGCCCGATAATGATATGGTAGTACTAGTTTTAGGTGCACTTCTACTCAGTGTTTCTGCCTCTCATTGTCACTTACTTCATCTTATTCTTCTCATGTGGATGTTAGCCCGATGCCGATATGGTAGTACTAGTTTTTCTACCTCTCGATATCACTTACTTCATCTAATTCATCTTATGTGGCAGATAGCCTGGCTTTGATATGGCAGTAAGTGAGTCTTTATTTATATACTTCTTTCAGATGACAAGTTTGGCCAATACAGTGTTTCAGCTTATACTTTATGTTTTAGTTACTTTACTGCACTATTAGCATTTTCCTATTTACTGCTTTACTGCATTTTTAGCTTTACTTTACTTATAGGTTGCTAGTTTTGTTCTTTATTCATATCTTATAGGATGTTAGTCTTACTTCTCTCTTATTTAAATGTCTCATATGTTCATTTTACTTTATATCTATTTAGCATATACTTGAATTGATCATAAGCATATTTAGGCAGTTTTTATTTTATATTATATTAGTATTTAGTCTTTATTTTATACTTAACCTTGTTATAGATATACTTGGAGGTATGTGTTTACTTCCTATTTGTTTAAGTTATAAACTGGTTGTTTATAGCCTTACATTGTTTCTTTCTTACGCGTTTCTGCTCCTACACCTGCTTGTATGTTATATTCTTTATAGTGGCATCCAAATAACATAATAAATTTTGCAGCCTAAAATGTACTTAGACAAATTATTTAACTAGATTTTTTTTTTTGGCTGGGGCTCTATCCTTGTGATACCAACAATGGTAGAATCTGAGCTATTTGAGGTGGTAGAGCCTTCAGGAGATCTGCATTTGGAAGAGGAGCATCATACTGAAGATCCTTAGTTTTCTTTCTATATTTGTGAGAAAGAGTGTTTATTTTCAGCTCTTTTTTACTGTTTAAAGTTGTAATAATACATGGTTACCATTATTTTTCAGCACTTTACTTATTTTGTACTGTTGTATATATATGATGGATGGATGTTGTATTTATGCTTTTGCACTTTGTCTTTGCTTGTATTTACATTTAGTGATGTCTTCCTTAGAGAATGACAAAGTCCTTAATTATGATGGATTAGAATGTGTGTTTAATCTAATTATAAGTAGGGACCTTGTCGTTTTGGTGACCCCTCCACGGTAATCATGTTAACTAAAGAGTTAACAAGACCACGGCGGGGCAGGGCTGCCACATGTTGGCTCCTAATGACTTAATTAATACTTAGGATCATGATTAATATTGAGATTAGTCTTAATTGATTAAGGTAACAACTTGGGTTATTATAAAAACAAGTAATATTTATCCATTTATTCAATTCAAGCAGTTATAAAGTATGTAAACTCATCATTGAAATATGAAAAACATCATAGACAATTTAGATTATTATAAGTCATTTAAATGAAAAAGTAAAAAAGATAATGTGGTGCCCCGTACTTTCCCGTGGCGATACTAATACTGATATTAGCATAATCACGGGGAGTACGGTGCTCCAGCTATGACAAATCCCCAACTTAAGTAAAGTTAGGTAGGACCTAACCTGCCTTAAGTCAAGGACTTATCACCTGGAACTGGTACACATACATCAATACAAATCAAAGTGGTAGAAGCAAGAAACAGTATAATATAACATCCACATCACAATATAGTATAAGAGAGTAAAAGAAATAGTAACTCAGATAAAATAGCAAAAAAATAAATACATTCATATTTTAATTATTACAAACTGAATTAAATGAAATAAAAGATCTCTCAAAACCTCATTGCAAGAAACTAAATCTAATTAAATAGCAGTAGGAAGATCCCCCTCCTGCACCGGCTCCTCTCCTACAGTATTGCCTACGAACAGCTTCAAATCTAACATTTGTCGGTATCACAAATGCCAGGGCCTCATCCAACAAAAGAAAAATGTTACAGTTAGACAATTGTCTAAGTACATTTTAGGTTATTTAAGTGAATAAAATATTTAAGATATCACAATTAAATATTTTAAATATGCAAGCATTATAAGGTGCTACAAGCTACAAAGAACGAGATAGCTATAAACTAATCATTTATAGCTAATCAACAAGTATGTAGAAATAATATACAAAGCAGCAATTAAACAAAGTGAAGCTAAAAGCAAAATAATTATAACTACTGAAAAAAATCTGATCCTAACGTGCTTATAATCACATGGGTACATGCTGAGTATATAAAGAACACAAGTGCTGAAATAAACATACAATTCTAGCATCCTAAATATGCTAATATTTAATATTAAATAATAAGAGTATTTATATAAGCATATAGATTAATACGAAAAAGGCCACTACAACACGTGACAAAAGTAAACTAAGTACATAAATGAGCAAAAGTAAAACTACTAAGATATGTGACAAAGCAAGTCAAGCATTAAAAGAAAGGCCACTAAAGCATGTGGCAAGCCAAATAAACACTGAAAATTGAACTGAAGTAGAAGTAAGCTTAAGACATAGTACTGCCATAACAAAAACAGGCCATACAGGACCTCTGAACTAAAAGTTCAACATGTATCCATCCAGGCATCTGCAGAGCTAAGTTCGAGTTGAACTTATAGATGAGACATGTATCTGTCCTAGACATTTGCAAAGTTAGGTCCGAGTTCATTTTATAACAAAACTAGAACTAAAGAGGCAGACTAAGCTAGGACATACTCTACTAACTAAAAGTACTGAATGAATATTATGATTTTCAAATACTAACTTAGGATGTGTAATAGCCCAAACTCTTAAGCACCAAGGTATTGTTCGCTTTGGCCAGAAAGGTCTCACGATTTTACCCTCAGAAGATAACTTCCCAACAGGTCACCCATCCTAGGAGTGCTCTCACATGAGCACGATTAACTTTGGAGTTCTTATCATGAACTCCACCGTTATCTGAAAAGGCGTCTCGATGTTTAAGAATTTTACTTATTAGTGCTTAAGTGGGTCTTCATAATCTCCCCAACTTAAGTAACTGACGTACTCATCAGTATGCACACACAGATCCAAGAACCATTCATTGGGTAGATAGAACTAGAGGTGACCACTACAGGCTCAAGATGTACCCATAACTATATAGCACCTTAACTATCATGGGTTCAAGAGGCTGCTCATATGAAGTGGTACTTTGCCCTATATGGCACTTAGCTCCTATCTGACACCCTATGGTTTGCTCTGATACCATTTGTAATAGCCCAAACTCTTAAGCACCAAGGTATTATCCGCTTTGGCCAGAAAGGTCTCACGGTTTTACCCTCAGAAGATAACTTCCCAGCAGGTCACCCATCTTAGGAGTGCTCTTACATGAGCACGCTTAACTTTGGAGTTCTTATCAGGAACTCCACCGTTATCTGAAAAGGCGCCTCGATGTTTAAGAGTTTCACTTATTACTACTTAAGTGGGTCTTCACAGATGTATCTTCCATATCCTAAGTTTACCTATTATGCTCAAGGAATAAGGCTCAATATTCAAGGTGTGCAAAGCAGTCAAAGTCAAAGTAAGCAAGAGACTCAATCTAAATTTATGTGATATTTATGCTTTCGCACTCTGCTTTCATGTATTTTTCATTTAGTTAAATCTTACTTTGACTAAAATATAACATCCATTCATAACAATATAAGAAGAACTAAATATCCAACTCAGAATAAATAAAACAGTAAAAAGTAAAGTTAATCATGTATTATTACAACATGAAATTTAAAGGATTAAGCAAAAAATGAAAGTTAAATGTAAACACTCATCCTCACAAAGCAGAAAATGAAATCTAAGGGTCTTCAATCAGCTTGGACCTCCTCATGAATCCTATATTCAGAAGGCTTCCTAACCTCAAAAAGCTTAGAGTCTACTATTATCAGTTTCACAATGATAGGGCCCAGCTAATAAAAGAAAAATCAAATTAGACAAAATGTCTAAGTATATTTTAAGCTGCAAATTTATTATGTTATTTAGATATCACCATTAAAACATAACATACAAGCAAGTGTAGGAGCAGAATGCATATGAAAGAGAAAGGCAGTTATAAATAATCAGTCTTTAACTTAACAAAATAAGAAGTAAGCACATACCTCCAAGTATAACTGCAACAAGGTTAATTATAAAATAAAAACTAAATACTAATATAACAGAAAGGAAACTCAACCTAAATATACTTATGATCAACATAAATTTATGCTAATTAACATAAAGTAAAAATATATATGAAATAATTAAGTAACTGAAAGGGAGACTAACATCCTATGAATGTAAAGGGAGACTAGCATCCTATAAGTAGAAGTAAAGATAGTAAATGCAGAAGAATAGTAAATAAGAAAATGCTGAAATGTAGAATGAAACAGAAAGTATGAAACTAAAATTACTATAACTTAAATAAGATAATCAACTTAAAGTAGAAATGCACCTAAATTAGTAGTGCCAACAAAGGGAGAAAATGATATGAAGTCTAAAGTCTAACGAATACCATCCTAGCCGGTCTTAGGTCTAGGCTTGGTTAGACTTGCTTTAGACAGACGAATACCATCCTAGCTGATCTTAGGTTTAGGCTTGGTTAGACTTGCTTTAGACAGACGAATACCATCCTAGCCGGTCATAGGTCTAGGTTTGGACTGTACTAAAGTATAGGTATGAAAAAAGCATACTAATTAGGCTATATTCTAAATAACCATATGTTCAACTCAACCATAATATAGACATATGCAAATGCTACTATGCAAAACAAGTTTAACATGAAATACCTTTCAAATATCTTATACATAATACATATGACCAAGGTATAAAGCTCAAAAATAAAGAAAGCAAAGCATCAAATGTCAAAGTGAGCAAGAGACTCTACTAGGATACAAGTGATACCCATTTGTTATCTAATTTAATTGTTATATCTTTTCTAAGTTACACAAGTTCAGGATCTCCAATTCCTACTATCGAGTATAACTCAGATTCACGTTCTTATAGATTGAAAATAATTAGGGATAGCTAGGTCCCAATTATAAATAAATTGATGTCGACTATATAAGTTAAATGATAAATCAATTGACCTATGTTAATAATTTAAGCAATCCCAAGCCATCTTGATTAGCCAAATCAAGATGAAAGGATTTAGAATTAAACTCCAAATATTGGTATTTAACTACTTAATCCAAATGGTGATTCTAAGGACTAGGTTTTAATACCCAAACTAATAGATTTAGATTAAGGCAAACCCTATTAAGTGAAGTCATACTTAATAGGATAGATTTCTATTCTTAAATCTAAAGTTAAAAGATTGAATAATCAATAATAAACTATGACAATCTATAAACTATCAAAACTAAGACTTCACCTATTGAGTAACCCACTTTACTCAATAGATGAACTCTAACCTAAAATCTATTCATAATTCTAGGAATTAAGGCTCTTAATTACTCAGAGTATCTCTTAGACACATAATCTAACTAATGTTATTAAGAACTATGAAAAGATTTAAGAAGTTAAGGAAGAAGAAGGACTCACAATTTTACTTAAGGTTTTTCTTAAAGACATAAGATGAGATTTTGATCAATGATCTAATTAAGGCTTGAGCTCACATAATTTATGATTTAAAATACTATTCTTGTTGTTTATAATAATTAAAATATGATCATATGGCTTTAAAATGCTAAACCCTAAGTTTGGGCAAAATGATCATTTTGCCCTTACTTACGGTCTAAAGATCAAATTTTGATCTAGGGTTCCAAATTTGAAATTTTTAGTGGCAAAGTGTTTCTTACTATCTAATATAAGATTAGACAGTAATTACATTAATTTTGGGTAATTATTAAGCCTCATGAGATCAAATTAATAAATTTGACTCATAGGAGCATTTTGGTAATTTGACCTAATGGAATCTAAATTTTCTATCAATTTATTGTTGCTTATTATCTAAGGTTTCCATAAAACCTAAATTTATTGAATTCTAACAAGTATTGGCTAAGTTATAGCCAATACAAGTTAAGAGATAAAAAGGTAATTTAGGGTTTCTTAACTAAGGTTCAATAATCATAACTTTTTCAATTTGTGTCCAAATTAAGCAAAATATATGGTTGTAAATCACAAATAATCCACTGATCACAATGACTAGTGGTAAGCTCAATTTGAACTCTAATTAGCTAAGTTATGGCCTAGTTAAGGTTTATGTGATTAGTGAGTGATTAGTGAAATTAATAACCAAATCACTAAACCAATCATATCATTAGGTTCTAATCTACTTTATGAGCTCTTTGAAGTTTAAATCACTCAATTTGGATCTCTAATTTTGCTAATCTTCACTAATCAAGATTTAAGATAATTAGAGTTGATTAAGAAATCTAACTGTTGGATCTTAAATATATTTATAGTTTAGTGTTAATTAGGTTTTCTTGATCAAAATAGACATATGGATGACCTAATTTGAAGCTCAATTGACTAAGTTATGGTCAATAGAAGTTCTATAATTAATTAGAGTAATTAATAGTAGGTCCTCAATGTGATTAGGCAAATACTAATCCAAATAGAAAATTGAACCATACTAGGTTGTTCTAAAGGTTCTACTAATCACTTTAAGACCCATATTACCTATGTTTGGACTAGTGATTGCAAATTTATGAGCTTAAGAAGATTAGGGTTTGGGTCCAAATGTGATTAATCTAAATATGTCTCAAACGGCAAAGCCAATACCACTAGATTAATCCTTAGGCTTTGCTGATTACTTTAAGACCTATATTGGGTATGTTTGGGTAAGTGTACACAAAATTATGGTTAAATAAAGTTTTGAGACATTTAAGACTTAATTAGGGGTCCTAAATGTCACTAAGTGATATACAACTCTAATTGGAATTTGATAGTACCAAATTGTTCCTCTTAATTTTCTGAATTTAATGGTATATTGATTTACTATATTTGAATATGTATTTTGCAAGTTATTAATATTTAAAGATTTGGAATAATTAGATAAATAATTATAATTAACTATACTGATTTTTATTTAACTAAATTAAATCAGATTTCTAACTGCTTGCGGGTCCCACCAAAGGATACGGCGCTGTCACGATCGGCCCCGCAAGACATGCGCCCGCAGGGGATACGGCCGTGTATGCGAAGCGGGCCCATGCTGCACAGGTTGCCAACGATGACGGGGCCCATCATCATTTAATCTTGGGGGGCCCGCCAGTCACGCTAGACCAAGACACGTGGCGACCCATAATATTCTCGCGGGTCGGGCCATCCCAACCTGGCTCGAGTCGGGGAAACGACTTCTTCCTCACCTCCGAAGCTGAAAAATTAGGGCACGCAGATTCGAGGCTTTAACGGCGGCGGCTGATCCTAATTCGCATGGCAACGGAAAGAGCACATCTATGGCTTCCAGTCGACTACTAGATCTGATCATGAGGCAACCAGAGCTTCGGGAGAAATTTAACCTTAGAATCAAGTTTTGGGTTAACCTAATTTAACGGTAAGAACTGTATCAATGATGCCAAATTAGGACAATGCGATCACTTGAGCTCAATCGAAACCGCATAATACTTTATCGATCCAATGAAATAAGAATTCGAAATCAAGCGATATAAGATGCCGAATGCGGTAGGATGGATCGAAGGGGTACCTGTTCGACGGTCAGGAACAAAAGTTCAAACAAAGGTACTCCAATTCTCTACTAAGCTCCAGATCCAATAAACCGCGCATTGTGGATACATTCAGGGTACTTAATATGGATCTAGAGTGGTGGCAATACAGTGGCGGGAAGCACTTGGCCAGCGCAGCTCACTGTGTGAGCGAGCGCTTGCCACACGCTATGTGCATGGTGCGACTGGCAGGGATGAAGCGAAGGCCGTCCGATCTTTCATTCGGACGGTCAAGATTGACCATCAGATTCAATTAAGAAAGGGGACGACATTAGCTTCAGGCAAACTGCGTCGTTAGTTTAATAATTAAAATATAAATATTTAAATAAATTTATACTTATTTTAATAATTAAATCTATATAGTTAAATGCATACAGAAAATTTCCAATAAATCACCCCTAGCTAAATGAGGGGTGAGGAACACAACGGCGCAATCAGGTTTTGGTTTCGACGAGTATTTAATTATTTGATTTTTTGGGGTATTTAATAATATTAAAATATTCAACAAAAATCCAACAACTTCTAAATACATCCAAAACATCACCCCTAGCTATTTTGGGGGTGGTGAACACAATGGCAAAGTCTTAGAAGTCAGGATTTAAATAGGTTAATTTATAGGGTTTTTAGATTTCTAGAAATCAGGATTTAATCCATTTGATTTTTGATTTGGACTGAGTCTTAGAAGTGAGTTCTAAATAATGTATTTGGTGTACTGGAATTATAATTATGACTTGGATTAGTCATAACTGACCTAAGTAACAACCTGGATTATTACAAAGGATCACACCTTATTCTAATGATAAGCAGAGGATTTTCCAAAGCGGCACACCTCTCCTTAGCATTGATTATTGGTGGTTAAGTGGTGGGGCGCCACAACTTTACAAATGTAAGATAATTAAAATGAAGATCTCATATAATAATGGCGAACGATGAGATGAATTAGGATATTATAAGAGAAGATTGAAGGAAGTACCTGGACTCCTTAACTCATCGCTTTGCCAGTAAGAATTAGGGCATGCAGATCTGAGCTCCTGACGGCCACCAAGAATAGCTCAAACCTTTGATCTCACGGCAGGTATAGGGAGGAAAAGAATAGGGATGAAGAATGGAGTTGCTAAGGCTAAGTAAGGAAGGAGGGGTCTTAATAGAGTCCAGCCGTACGCCTTCCTGCTCGTTCAATCGCACAATGGCTGGCAGAGACACATACGTTTCGCAAATCTGGACCATCGATCCAATCTATTGATCAGACTGTTGGATTTAACAGCAAAGATCTACACCGTTGGATCCACTATATATTAAATCAATGTGTTCCATTTAAGCATATAGCTTTCTCGTGCTTGTCAATTTTAGAAAATTTCCGCCCTTAAGAATTAATCGTTTGGAATAAATATATATATATATATAATCATTTAATTGCAAGATTTAAATTTTTAATTCAACCAATCTATTTAATCAAAATTAAATATTCAAACGCACTTCAAAAATTCCTAAATTTTCACCATTACTTATTTGAGGGGTGAGGAACTTAAAAATGCAATCGAATTTTGATCAGATATCAAATTAATTATCATAATTTTTTAGTATTTAAATAATATTAAAATAATCGAGAAAATTTTGACGACTTCCAAACACTTCTGAAATACCCCTCCTACCTAACTTGGAGGTGATGAGTCTAATGGCGGACTTCATTTTTGATTCTGATGTCTAAATAAAATAGGCATTCTCAAAATTATCAGAAAATTAAAAAATATTGGAAAGTCTTAAATGATCTCCAACTTGCATGAAATTTGGGGTGGAGACTCTTAACACTAATGTAAGAGTAATGGAAAAGGATTGGAGTTAATTTGACTACTAATATCAGGTAACAATACTAGGGTTGTTTCAGACTCCCCTCCTTAAAAAATGTGTCGCTCTTGACATACAACAATTAAAAATATGGAAATATAATTACAAGAAAGAAGTCTTTTGAAATATAAATGAAAATGAAAGAACTAAAGCTACCTGATTATTAAAAGAACCCTGGGAATTTTTTCTGCATATCCTCTTCTCTTTCTCACGTGACTTCCTAAATTGAATGATTCTGCCACTGGATTTTGATCATTAGAATACTACGATTTCTTAACTGCTTAAGATCTCTCCCCATAATTGCAATATGCTTAACAATGAAAGTCATATTGGGCTGTAGTTTGATCACTGGAATCTGAACATATTGATTATAATCAAGGTAAGCACCTTCTTATGGATGAAACATGGAACACATTGTGTATAGTTGAGAAATCTTTAGGCAACTCTAATATGTATGCAAATATTCTAACTTTTTTTATCACTTCGAAGGGTTCCAAGTAATTAGACTCAACTTTTGAGACACACTGTGCGGCGACCAGTCGCTGGGTCAGCATAGCTAATCCAGCATTAGGTGCTCACTCCCCAGGATTATATAGGGGTTCTTTATAATGGTGTAAATGGAGGTATATAAAATGCACACTTCCACATTCATTATAATATTCAAAAATACCAGAATAATAAAGGAAATATATATTTATGACAAAGATAATAATTATTTTATAAATTCTATTATAGATTAAGCAAAATTTTAAAACCTTAATAAAATTAGCATCTAAATTGCTCCATCATATATTAGCTCCTCCTCAAATGCTTGATCCAGAGATTGTTTCTAAATTGTGATATATATAATTATATATGTAATATGATAGGGTGAACAAAAAAAAAAATTTTATTAGACACAAAGGCCTAAGTAAAATTTGTAGGATATCAAAATTTGTATTTAAGCGGCATGATTCTGCATGAGAAACATATACAAATAAAATGTGATATTTAAGTATGATATGCTTACGATTATGAGTGCAATATACATATTTAAGATATGTATTCATTCTGAAAGAAAATATAATAATATATAATATTTATTCGGTTGGATAAAATTACAGAATAATCAATTAGTTAGATACGTCTATCCAACTATTTGAGATATGGGTTCCTGACTAATTGCACATTCTACCTCAAAGGTTATATGTAATCTTCTTATTTCTTCAAATATCAGTATGTCCTAGTCTAACATATTGTCTATACATATTTGAGATCAACCTAAATGAACCTATGATACTGATTTCTGATCATTTATTTTAAGTCTTGAGCATAAAATCACATATAAATATATTAAAGTGTGCCAAAACTTAATAGCGATGCAAATACTGCAAATAAAATAATTAAATAAAAAGAATAATATTATTCATTTTATTTTAGTAAAAATATCAATATTATTATCTTTATTATTTATCTTTATATATATAAATAATAATTTATTTTATTATTATTATAAGTAATATATATATATATATATGAGAAATTGATATAAATAAAAGTTTCAGAAATTAGGAAATATATACATATATAGGAACAAAAGAAAATAACATAAATGAAAGTTGCATAATTTAAAAAATATATACAATATAGAATAAAAGAAAATGATAGAAATAAAAGTTACATTAATTAGAATACATATATATATATATATAGAAAAAAAAATTGACAAAAATGAAAGTTACAGTAATTAGGAAATATATACATATATAAAAAAAAAGAAAATAAAAAAAATAAAAGTTACAAAAATTAGAATATATATATATAAAATAATAGAAATAGAAATATAAATATAATAGTAATAATATTAACATTAATTATAATAATAATAATATTATTATTATCATTAAAAGAAGAAGAAAAATGAAAATAATTGAATATATTTCATTTCTTTCTTATTTTTTACTCTATCTTATTTGATGAGGCTTTACTAGAGGTCGACAAGGAGAACCGATGGTGGATGATGAAGAAGTGGGAGGAGATGAGAGAGCGAGGAGTGGGGGAAAGTGGGATGAGAGGAGTAAGGAAGGATATTTATAAACTTTTAATTAATTAATTAATTAATTAATTAATTAATTATTCTATTTCTCATCCATGATAAAAATTTTAGCTTCTTTCACTTAAATGCATGAGTGTTCAATTTGGCTTTCTCTTCATCTTTCTTATCCCTTCATTCTCTCTGCTCTTTTTCTCTCATCTTTCTCTCTCCACTTTCTCTCTCTTCCATTCTTTTTTCAGAAAATAATGAAACTTGATATGAATGTGTATCTTGATGAGAAAAATACACCTATACAAAATTTTTTAATTAGGAGTAATATTTTATTTTTTATTAATTTCTGAAGATAAAAATTTCAAAAATTAATTATGATTAATCCAGAGCTTTAAATTTGACGAAACTTTTTATGTAGCATTTTTATAATATATTCTTAATCCAATGGCATAAAAATTGCAGAATTTGAACTTGTATTTAATTTTTCTAATTTATTGAATTTAGATAATTCAAAAATTAATTTAGGAGTATTTGTTATTCATATTGCTACCAATTTTAGGCATTACGATCACACAAATATACTCCAACGATATTTTTAGTTTGACCTAATTTTAAAGTCACCCCAGATCCTAATTTTTTTGAGTTAGGTTTAACCATAATTATCCTAGTAACAACTTGGGTCATTACAGACTCTCCTACTTAAAAATGATGTTGTCATCGACATCATACATACAAAATATATTTATGGGTGAGAATAATTCCTGACATATTGAACAATATTGGGTAATTATTTATCATGGAATCTTCTCTTTCCTAAGTGGCTTCTTCTTCTAATGAATTCTTTAATTGTACTCTTACTATTAGAATGTGGTGACTCTATAATTTTGGGTTATCTATACTAAATATTTTGAGTTGTTCTTTTTTGTAAGCTAGATCAGGTTGAATGTTGATTGAAGGGATAGACACTTGCTGAAACGGTTTTTGTAGACACCTTTGTAATGAAGGAACGTTGAATACATTGTAAACGGCAAAAGAATTGTCTGGTAATTTGAGCTTATAAGCGTCTCCAATTTTGGCGATTATTTTGAAGGGTCCAACGTATCTTGGACTTAACTTTCATGTTATATCAAACTTATAAACTCCTTTTATTGGGCTTACCTTTAGATAGGCATGATCTCCTACTTAAAATTATAGTGTTCCATATTTAGCATCATAATATTTCTTTTATCGATATTGAGCTGTAGTAATCTTGCTCTTTACCAATTGAATTTTCTTATTAGTCTTCTCAACTAGATCAGATCTATATAACTGAACATCTCCTACTTTAGTCAAGGCCAATGGTGTGCTACATTTTTTGCCATAGAGAGCTTCATATGGGGCCATTCCAATACATGACTGATAGTTATTGTTGTATGCAAACTCAACTAATGGAAGGTGATCTTCCCAACTACGTCGAAGTCTAATATGCTTAATCGAAGAAGATCTTCAACTATTTGGTTTACTATCTCAGTCTGACCATCTGTTTGAAGGTGAATAATGTACTCATAGCCAATATTGTTCTCAAATCTTGATGTACTGCCTTCCAAAAATGGAAGGTAAATATGCCATTACGATCCGAGATAATAATTTTAGGGATTTCATAATGTTTGATTATTTCTTTAATATATAACTTGGCAAGCTATTCCTCTGAATATGTTTGCTTAAATGGAAGAAAGTGTGTTGATTTTGTTATACGATCTATGATTACCCAAATTGCATCTACTCTATTATGGCTTCTGGGCAATCATATCACAACGTCCATCGAAATATCTGACCATTTTTACTCTGGGATATCTAATGGATGTGATAGTCCACCTGATCTTTGATGTTCTACCTTTACTAAACTACATACATAATATTTAGCAACATATTCAACTACGTCTTTCTTTAATCTAGGCCACCGCAAAGTTTCTTTCAAATCCCTATACATTTTATTATTTCATATGTAAATTATGTACCCTGAGTTGTGAGCTTCAGTTAGAATTTGATTCATAATGTATACATTATTTGGAATACAAATTCTTTTTTCATGATATATATAAACTTCTTCTTGCAAATATAAGTCTATTATGCGACCATGTTTCAATGTCTGCTTTTAGTTTGAAATATCCCTTATCATTCTCTTGGGCAATTATTATACGCTGCATGAATGTAAGCTCTGTAGTATTATTTTTAAGTAAATTATATAACTTTTTTCCATTAATAAGTTCTATGCCTAACTTTATGAATTCTTCCATTAATGAACTTGCCATTATAGCATTTAGGTCTGCTTTTCTGCTAAGGGAGTCAGTTACGATATTAGCTTTACCAAGATGATATTGTATATCTAAGTCGTAGTCGCTAATTAATTCCAATCATCTCCTTTGTTGATAGTTCAACTTTTTCTGAGTAAAAATATATTTTAAACTTTGATGATCAGTAAAAATTTCGCATCTCACTCCATATAAGTAGTGTCTCCATATTTTTAAAGAAAATACTACTGCTGCCAGTTCAAAGTGATGCACTGGGTAGTTTCTTTCATCAATCTTTAATTGTCTAGATGCATATGCTACTGCCTTCTTCTATTGCATAAGAACACATCCAAGCCCTACTATGGACGCGTTAGTATAAACTTGATAATTTCTGGTCTCTTATGGTAGAGTTAATACTTGGGTGGTTGTTAATGCTTGTTTTAATTGTTGAAAATATTCCTAGCATTGCTGACTCTAAATGAATGGAACTGCTTTCTGTGTTGATTTGGTTAAAGGCACGACTATTTGTGAAAATCCCTTAATAAATTTTTGATAATACCCGGCTAAACCGAGAAAACTACGAATATCTGTCATGGTCTTTGGTTGGGGCAATTCTTAAATAGCCCTTATCTTTTTCTAATTGACCTTGATTCCTTCAGCATCCACTACATGGCCTAAGAAAGCTACAGAATTCAGCCAAAATTCACATTTAGAATATTTGGCGTAAAGCTGATGATGCCTTAGAGTTTACAGAACGGTTCTTAGATGATTTTCATGCTCTTCCTTACTCTTAGAATAAATTAGAATATCATTGATGAATACTATTACAAACTTATACAAATACGGTCTAAGAATTCTTTGCATTAAGTTCATAAAGATGGACGGAGCATTGATTTGACCAAATGACATGACTATGAACTCTTAATGCTCGTAGCAAGTTTCAAATGCTATTTTCAGAATATCTTTTTTTTTTTACTTTTAATTGATGATAGCTTAATCTTAGATTTATTTTGAAAAATATCTTATCTCTAGCTAATTGGTCAAATAGATCATGAATATATGATAGATGGTACTTATTTTTAATGATTACCTTTTTGAGTTCACTATAATTAATGCATATTCTCATCGAACCGTCTTTCATCTTTACAAAGAGTACTGGGGCTCCCCATGATGACATGCTTTGTCGAATAAAATATTTGTTTATCAGCTTTTGTAATTGTTTGCTTAACTCTTACAGTTCTTTGGGTACCATGCAGTAAGGTGCCTTTACTATTGGTTGAGTGCCATAAATTAACTCAATTAAAAATTTGATCTCTCTTACTAGTGGTAATCCAGGCAATTCATCAGGGAATACATCTTCAAACTCCTTTACAATTTCAGTGTCTGCTAAAGGAATTTCTTTTATCTTTTTTCCCATCATTATTACTAAGTATGCATTACACCACTTTTGAATTTATTTCTCTGATTGTGAAGCGTTGATTAAAGATGCTGAAATGCCTAAATTTCCCATAAATACTTCAGGCTTGCTTCCATCTTTGATAATGACCTTTTTTCTTTGATAATCAATCATAACTTTATGCTTGTTGAGCCAATTCATTCATAAAATAATATCAAAATTTGCTATAGGCAGTACCACCAGGTTTACTTCATATGCCTTGCCATTAATTGGTATATTACAGTCGTAACATTTTAGTGCACTCATGAGGGCACCAGATGGCAACCCGATATTTAAGTTTTAGTTAAGTTGCAATATGGTAGTTCAAGAGTTTTGGCAAATCTATCTGAAATGAATGAGTGACTTGCACTAGTGTCAAATAATGTACCACAAGATTTGTCATTAAAATAAAAGGTGCCTAATACAGCTTCATTATCTTCTAGGGCTATAACTAGGGTAAGGGTATAGATTCTCGCATGTACAACTTGCTGGGGAGCAATTGGTCTTCCCATTTGATTAGCAGCTGGAGCTATAGGAGCTGTTCTGCTGGTGTGAGTTCTTACTTTCCAGGTGGTACGAGTGCTTGTCATTATATCCGGGAAGGATGAGTGATCCACTGATTGTCCATTGCACGAGTTTCTTGGCATTACCAAAAGTTATGACTAGGTCATCCACAAGTATAATATATTCTACTACTACGATAACAATCACCGTAAGGATGCGGTCAGTTGCATTTCCCAGCAGGTGTTTGTTGCGCTATTTGATAAACCCTAACTTGAGGCAGTCTCGGCCTCTTGTATTCATTTTGTTGTACATGTGTATATGGGGGTATTTTTTTAGCTCTTCTACTTATTCTTGTTCCCATGTTCTAATATTTTTTCACTTTCAAGCATATTTGAGAATTTTGATATTCGAAGTGCCATAAGCAGTTTCTTGATAGAAAGTTTCAATCATTTTAAATAATCGACAGCATCGAGCATAATCGGTGCTCACTAGTAGTGGTCATAACGGGATAACTTTTGAAATTTAATTTCATATTCAGCGACACTACTGTTGCTCTAACATGATTTAGAGCTTGCAGGTGCAGTTTTCACTCTTAAAATTTGAAGACACTACCTGTATGGAGTTAAATGTGAAATGTTCATTAATCATCAGAGTTTAAAGTACATCTTTACTCGAAAATAACTTAACTACCATCAGCGTAGGTGGTTATAACTGATTTGTGATTGCAACATAAAATTATTTATCATTCAGGTAAAGCTAATCTTGTAGCTGATGCCCTAAGTTGTAAAGCAGATTTATCTTCATTATGTTGTAATGATTTTTTGATCAAAGATTTTGAAATATTGAACTTAGAGCCGATCAGATCTGCTGATTTGTGCAATTTACTATGTACTATTCAGTCTGAGTCATCTCTTAGATCAAGGATAATTGAAGCTCAGAAAGAAGATCATTTATATTTTCAATTAGTTTCTGATATTAATAATGGCAAGAGATATGAATTACATCTTGATATCAAAAGTATGATTTTCCAGAAGTCTAAGTTATGAATTCCTAAAAGCTTACAGTTACAAGTATTGCCTGAAGCTCATAACTCTAGCTATACTATACACCCTGGTAGTTGCAAGATGTATCAGGATCTCAAGCAATCGTTTTGGTGGTCCGGCATGAAATGGGATATAGCCATTTTCATTTCCCAATGCCATCCTTATTCTTTAATCAAGGATGAGCACTAGAAGCCTGGTGAACTTCTTAAACCCTTAGACATTCTTGAATGAAAATGGTCAGATATTTCCATGAACTTCATTGTAAGTTTGCCTAAGAGTAGATCTGGTTTTGATTCAATTTGGGTGATTATCGACATACTCACCAAGTCAGCTCATTTCATATCTATTTGTCAGACGCATCCTGCTGAGAAGTTAGCTAAGCTTTATCTTAAGGAGATCATTCGTCTGCATGGTATGCTGAACAGTTTAGTTTCTGACAGAGACAATAATTTCACTTCTAGATTTTGGTTCGCTGTTCAGTAAGACTTGGGAACAAATTTAGCATTGAGTACTACTTTCTACTACTTTCCATCCCCATACTAATGATCAGACTAAATGTGTTAATCAGATCTTGGTATATCTCTTACGTCTTTGTGTAATTGACTTTGGTGGATCATGGGAAGATCACTTAGCATTCGTTGAGTTTGCTTACAGTAATAGCTATCAGTCCAGTATTGGTATGGCTCCTTATGAAGCTCTTTATGGAAGGATATATACAATTCCTATTGCTTGGACTAAAGTAGGAGACTCACAACTATATGGTTCCAAATTGATTGAAGAAACCACTAAGAAAGTTTAGCTAATTAAACACAATATAATGGCAACACATAATAGGCAGAAGAAATATTATGATGCTTATCATCGTCAGTTAAAATTTTAAGTGGGTGATAGAGCTTATCTTAAAGTTAGTCTGATGAGAAGTGTGCAGAGATTTGGTGTTTCTGAAAAGATGAGTCCAAAGTATTTAAGACCCTTTGAAGTGATTGAGAGAATTGGAACATCAGCATATATGTTAGAGTTGCCTGACGTAACAACCCAAGGTTGTTAATCACCATTTAATAATCCAATTAAGTTTAAATCTCTTATATCAAGCCTTAATTAGTCATTAAAAGTAAATTCCAAAATCTTGGTCAAATTTGAAATTTAAACAAACAAAACCTTAATTTTGGATAATTTTTAAAATCAAGAAAATGAAAAAATTATTTTAACCTCAGATTAAAAAACGGACTTCGTCATTGCGTTACTCACACCTAAACTAGCTTGGGGTGAAATTTTGATGAGTTTTGGAGATAGTCAAATTTTTATTTATTATTTTATTATATCTGAAAAATGAAATTATTAAGTTGACTTATGATAAAAATTTTGACTATATTTTTAAGTTTGTCATCCCCAATTTAGCAAAAAAGTAAATTTTCAAAATTTTCTTTAGAAACAAATAATCATATAATTCTAATTAAATAAAATTCCTAATTAAATAATATATATATATATATATATATAACTCTATCTTATCCTAATAAAAAAATCGGCTGCCCTAAAATTCCTTCGCACACGACCGACACTCCTTCCCTGTGGCGCCCCACCCCTTAATCCACAAGAATTAAGTTAAGGGGTGGTGTGTCACTCTAGCTAACCCTTCACTTATAACTGGATTAGGATGAAATCCACAATCCACCTAATAAGGGAAGGAGTGAGCATAGAATCAAATATTCAGTCACTATCTAAGTAAACATACAAAGTGCGGAAGCAATTTTCAATATAAAACATCCAAGTATCACAACATAAGTATAAAGAAATGCATCTCAGAATATAAGCATATAATCCAAATACGCAGTCATAAGTACCTATATTATTACATCATTTTAAGTTCCAAATAATAAGAATAAAAGTGCACTGATGCTCACTTAAAATAGAAGGGCTAAATAGCTGCTTCCTCCACAGGCTCCTCCTCCGGATATGGCTCCACACCAAGATCCTGATCATCCAACTGAAGAGGATCTGCCATAGGCAACTAAGCACATAAAGTAATCAAAGGATCTTAGCACCAGTACGGTTAAGGCACCAACGGTGTACCCCTAGCGATATAAGGAGGCTAGGAAACTAAGCACACAAAGTAATCAAAGGATCTTAGCACCAGTACTGCTAAGGCACCAACGGTGTACCCCTAGTGACATAAGGAGGCTATGCAACTAGGCATACAACAAAACAAGTCCTTCCCCTAGTGACATAAGGAGACTAGGCAATAAGGACATATCTGAGAGACAGATCATATAACTATTATTCTTTCATTAATCACTTTAATATTTTCACAAGGAATCTAAGGAGTCTCCATATTTTCCTAACATTTTATTTATGCATCAAAAATCTTATATGACATGCTTAAGAAATTAAGGCACAAAAATACAAGAAATGCATATTAATAATCATCAAATAGAAGTAAGGGACTCTACTAAACATGGTGATATCATTTATTTTCTAATTTATCCATTATAACTATTCCAAATTACACAAGTTCAGGATCACCGTTTTCCTACTATCGAGTGTAACTTAAAAATTCGTCCTTATAAGTTAAAAAAGATTAGAACTGATCAGGTTCTAATCTAGTTCAATTAGATAGACGACTAATCAATAAATCATACGTCCTAGTTTTGTGAATTTAGACGTTCTAACGAAGATCTGATCAAGATCTTCTAAACATATAGAATATGGATTAAATACTGTGAGATTTAGGTTTAATCACATAACCTAAAAAAGGATAAGGCCTAAGTTCTATGTTTCATTCTAAAAGTGATCTACTGATTATAATAACCCTATTAAGTAATCAAACTTAATAGGATGAATCTCCTATCCTAAATCTAAAGTTAAAAGACAAAATAATCAGAACAAATTGTAAAATAAAGGAAAAGTCTAGAAACTAATAAAACTAAGGTTTCACCTATTAGGTAACCCAATTTACCAAATAAATGAACTCTAACCTAAGATCTAGTCCTAATCTCAGGAAAGGTCCTTAAGGTGTAGTGTTTAAAACTTAGAGAGATTTTTAGAATCTAACCTAATGGTTGGTTTCACTCACTTAGATGTCACTAAGATCTTTAATACATTGGCTTACAAATTTTGAAATGTAAACTAGATGTTAAGAGTACATAGCCCAATATTAGGGCAAAATGACTATTTTGCCCCTACATTAAGGGTCAAAAAGTTAACTTTTGTTTTAAGGGTTCAAATTGAGTTTTCTCTCTTCTAAGTGATTCCTTACTATTTAACTTGAAGATAGACAGTAAGTACGCCTAAATTGGACAAGAAACGGTCAAGTTATGACCAAAAATAAGGCCAATGGTATTTTGGTCATTTTCCAAATTTCTAAGGTTCAGATCATAAATATTATTTTAGTTTATTGATGACATTGAAATTCTAAACTAGTTATCACCTTGAATTTTTAAATTTGGAATTGATTTGACTAAGTTATGGCTGTTTGAAGTATAAGGGTATTTTAGTCATTTTCACTGAGAATTCTAGGGTTGACTTTTTGTCCTGATATCCAAATGAGAAAACTAATACTACTACAATGATGGGGCCACTCTCCTGATTATTTTAAGACCCATATTGATTATGCTAGGATAACTAGGTAAAAAGTTATGAGATTCTAAAGAAATCATTAAATGTTACCTCATTATGCGTACCCCGAAATTAATTTTTGACTGCGTTATTTGATTCCTTATATTTTTATGATCAAAATGAGACCTATATTGGCTATGTTTGGATTATCCTACAAAAAATTATTAAACCTTTCAATTTTACTATTCAAAAATACAATTTGAATTATTTTACTGTTCATTTATTCAAATTGAATGATTTTACTGTTTTTTCTTAAAGTTATACATATAATTTCTGAATTTATTAACTTTTAATTAATCTGTAATTAATTAGGCTTAATTATTAATTAATAATGATTAATCCACTAATTAATGATTAAATTATATAATACTATTATTTTACTGTTGAAAAATCATTAGCACTAATTATTATTTAATTAACCTTAATCGATGTTAATATTTAATTAAGAATAATTGATTATAGTTTACTGTTGAATAATAATTAATTATTCTAATTACTGTTAATATTTAATTAATATTAAACTAACCAAAATTAATTTCTTAATTATTAGTTAATTACAGTTAACTAATTATAAAGTTACTGTTTAAAAGTCATTAATAATAATCCTAATTAATTAGTCACTAATTGCAATTAATTAGGCTAATAGTACTTAAATAATTTTAATTAACAGACAGTGGGCCCACATGACAAGTGGCACTGTGAGCCCCACAGGAAAGCTGAATAGGCTCGGGTGACTGAACAGTGGGCCCCACTTGACACGTGGCACTGCGGACCCCACAAGGGAGCCGAAAAGCCTCGGGTGACCGGGCAGTGGGTCCCACTTAACACGTGGTGGGCCCATAGGCTGCAACATGGCACTGTGGGCCCCACGGCCGAAGCCGAAGAGCCGCGGGGCTCGGGCAGTGGGTCCCACTTGACACGTGGCGGGCCCATAGGCTGCCACGTGGCATTGTGGGCCCCACTGCCAAAGCCGAAGAGCCGCGAGGCTCGGGCTGTGGCCCCCCACGTGACACGTGGCTTGCCGGATGGCTGCCACATGGCGCAGTGGGCCCCACGGCCGAAGCCGAAGAGGCGCGGGTTCGGGCCGTGGGCCCCACCTGACACGTGGCATGCCGGTGGCTGCCACGTGGCTTTGCAGGTCCCACTTAAGCTGACGCGGACCCTGGCGCGACCTGGTTGGGAGCGGGCTTCGCGGAGACGTCCCGAGGGCACCGGGTTAGGGCACGGCTTTTGCCGACCTTCCCGGCACCGGACCACCTCTGCCCGCACGGCCGTCGGTAGCCCTCGACGAGGCCTACACGTCGGTGGGCGGACCCTCGCCAGAGGTGGCCGGGATCGCCGGCAAAACTCAACCCTAGGTCCTAGGGTTACGGGTTACGGGATCCTAACGGTTTCTACTGTGGATCGATCGGTGAATCCGATCGATCCAGTTGGGCTAGCCTAGATCGAAGCCGATGGATCGTCAATCGGGCGTCCGGGATAGCATTTCGAATCCAAGATTGCAATTATTGAAGACGTAAAGAGGGAGATCGGAGGTACCTGTCTTCGACGGCTCGCGGATGCAGACGGGATCGGCTCGGGTCGGGGTTGAATTGGGCTCCGGTTTCGCTAACCTGGAGCCCATCATTTCACCGGGGCCTTATAGGGGGATGCCGATGTGATGACCCACTTAAGTAGTAATAAGTGAAACTCTTAAACATCGAGGTGCCTTTTCAGATAACGGTGGAATTCCTGATAAGAACTCCAAAGTTAAGCGTGCTCATGTGGGAGCACTCCCAGGATGGGTGACCTACTGGGAAGTTATCTTCTGAGGGCAAAACCATGAGGTCTTTCAGGCCAAAACGGACAATACCTTGGTGCTTAAGAGTTTGGGCTATTAAAAATGGTATCAGAGCAAACCATAGGGTGTCAGATAGGAGCTAAGTGCTATACAGAACAAAGTACCACTTCATGTGAGCAGCCTCTTGAACCCATGATGGTTAAGGTGCTACATGGTTATGGGTACCTCTTGTGCCTGTAGGGGTCACCTCTAGTCCTATCTACCCAATGGATGGTTCTTGGATCTGTGTGTGGATACTAACGATGACGTCAGTTACTTAAGTTGGGGAGATTGTGATGACCCACTTAAGTAGTAATAAGTGAAACTCTTAAACATTGAGGCGCCTTTTCAGATAACGGTGGAGTTCCTGATAAGAACTCCAAAGTTAAGCGTGCTCATGTGGGAGCACTCCCAGGATGGGTGACTTACTGGGAAGTTATCTTCTGAGGGCAAAACCGTGAGGTCTTTCAGGCCAAAGCGGACAATACCTTGGTGCTTAAGAGTTTGGGCTGTTAAAGCCGGCGACCTCACCGAGGTCGGGGAGTGGCCGGATTGGCCCGGAGGGGCGGCGGGCGCGCCGCGTGGCGTCGGGGACGAAGAAGCCGAGAGAGACGGCTCGGGGCCGTTGGATCCGCGATGCGTGGACGGTCCGGATTGGCCCGGACCGAGGGCCGCGGATCGTGGCCGCGGACCGTCTAATTCGCGCGGATCGGGCGGTCCGGACGGATCCGTCCGATCGGACGGCGCCGTCCACTTAAGCTGACGGCGGAGGACGGCGTCGTCAAATAAAATATTATTTTATTATTTAATTTAATTTTTTTTATTTCAAATATGTTTTTCCTAGCTATTTAAGAGGTGAGGAATGCAATGGGGGGGTCGGATTTTTAATCCGACGAGTATTTTGATTCCTCGATTTCCTTGGTATTTAAATTATTATTAAAATATTCGTCGAAATTTTGACGACTTCCGATTGACACGAAAACTTCACCCAAAAATAATTTGGGGTCAATGAATGCAATGGCGGTGTCTATTTTCCAATCCGGAGTCAATTTAGATAGGTCAAATTTTAGGGTTTCTGGATTTTCCAGAAATCAGAATTCGATCCATTTGATCCCTGATTTTGGGGTAGGCCCTAGAGGTTGACTCCAATTGACCTAATTAGCACTTATAATTATATTTAAGACTAAAATTAGTCCTAATTAACTAAGGTAACAACTTGGGTTGTTACACTCCCTCTCGTTCCTATCCCTTGAGCGATGCAAGATTTGCGGGAATGACGTCGTTCGATCGAGGCAAGGATCGACGATGCGTGGCTCACATGCAACAACGCACCAATAGGAAGCTTAAAGGCCATCGGATCGCTACCCCCGACCATGCCTCTCATGTCTTTAAGAAGCGGGATTTCGAGTCCATTACGGGATTTTAAAATTATTCTTGCAAATTCCAAACCCTGGCAGCTTCCTCATGACGATCCAGTAAGGTACTCCACCTAATTTTTCCTATTAAGCATAGTTTACAAAAAAATAATAATTATTGAACGGCCTCTAAGAAACCTTGTGATGAATTTCTCATAATAATATAGATCCTAATCATGCTGTATTTGTGAACTTAAATCAGTAGATTAACTGAAATATGTATATATGTGAATGAATCTTTAGGTAAAATTAAGAAAAGTAGTCTGAAATTTCATTAATAACATTAGGATCACCTATTTATATTCCTAATATAACATATCTTGCATATCTAATTATTGAATTAACCTAAAATTAAGCATCTAAATTTCCTTTTGGTTTAAATAATTTTATATATCATAGTCTATTGTTCGTTGATTTAATTTACTTCAATCTTATTATTGTATGTTATTTAAGTTGAAATCTTGCTGCATCATTTGATGAATAACTGGTTTGTGGAAGATTATACTTATTCATATATTTAATAGGAACTCCTTGTATTTTTGACTTCTTTTATTTCATTAAAAGTTTACTTTTGGGAATATTTACAGATGAACCTTAGTCATTTCTGAAAGGTTTGGTGTGCTGGTTTCTCTATCAAAAATGATACTTGAATCATGTATTAGTCCCTTAAAAAGTGAAGAACATGACTTGCATAGAATTATAATCAATACAAAAAAATTTGATTAATCTTGGTGCTATATGAATGATATATAATCTGCAGCAATTAAACATTCATTGGAACTCTTAACTCTTTAATAGATACTTTCTATAACAACCCACCTAGCTTAATTTTAGTCTAATCATATCATAATTATCATGTCATTAAGTTCATATAGTCATCAGAACAAAACCCTGAAAGTTTGGAGCGTTTTAGAGCCCAATCGATTATTTTGGATTAATTTAATATTTAATTAATTAGAAAATTGAGATATTTATTTTGACTTTGAAATCGAAATACGACTTCACCGTTGCGATCGTCACCCCCAAATTAGCTAGGGGTGATGTTTTGGACGCATTCGGATTTTTACGAATATTTTAATATAATTAAATACACCGAAAAATAGAATAATTAAATAATCGTCGGAATCAAATTCCGACTTCGCCGTTGAATTCTTCACCCCCAAATTAGCTAGGGGTAAAATATTGGAAATTTTCGGAGTGCGTTTCAAAAATAGGGATTTTTTTAATAATTAAGGAAAATAATTTAGCAATTATTTGATCCATAATATGAAATTTTCCCCCCTCTCTCCTAGTTGACTGGCTACCTTCCCCTTCATTCGGCTGACCCATGCTTCCCAATTCTCCCTCTCATACTTGATGGGAGAGAGAGCTTACCTCTCCCCTCACCTAGCCTCTCTAGCCATGATGAAGCCTCCCTCCACTTCTCCTCCTTTAAATGGAGAGCTCAGCCCTTCCTCTTTTACTTGTTAAAAATTTCCTCACCTTCTCTTCCAATGTTCCCTTGTGTTGAAAAGAAAGAAGAGGTTCAGCTCACCTCTAAAGCTTTGGAGAAAGGCAAGGGTTTCATCTTCCTCCTTTTCTCGCACGGCTAAATGTACCCCTTTGCTCCTCTCCTTGTCTAGTTCATCTTGCTATTATGCTTATTACATCTCTAAATAGCCATGTTTAAGTATGCAAGCCATTACAACTCTCTAAGATATAAAATGTGCTGCTCTGTTTTTCATTTACTCTGCACACCCTGTCATTCATTCACATTTTTAGCATAGTAAAATGCTCTGTTTGTGCCAACTTTAGTGTCAATGGAAAGGTATCGGAAAGACCTTTCCATTGATATATAGCACCGCTCATGAAACTCTCTGGATTGAGAGTATTTAAGCTCAAAAACTGACCTTACAGTTTTTGTCCGGGCAGAAAAATTCGGCTGGTGCTGCAGCCCCTCGATTTTGCAGAATAGACCGCCGCGCTGCAGCGGGCGGCAGAGGTATTTCTACAAAAACATATAGAAACACTTAATTGAACTATTTGAACAGTAAATTTGCAAAGTATACCACTACAGCGCATTGTAGTGCGCTGCAGCAGGCTACAGCGGTATTTCATGAAAAAACTTAAGAAAATTATTATTTCACTATTTAAATAGTAATTCAAAAAATGGGCCTCTACAACTCGCTGTGGTGTGCTGCAGTGAACTATAGTGGAATTTTGGAAAAACTTTAGGGAATGTCAAAATAAATTAATTGAACAGTAGTTTTGCAACTTGAACTGCTGCATGGTACGCATCGGGCCGCAGTGGGCTGCAGCGCACCAGCGCTAAAAGTGCTACAACGCGCTGCCGCGAACTGCGCTACTACGCGCTGCCGCGTGAAGGGCGCTACCACGTGCTGCCACGCGAAAAGCACTCCAGCGCACTGCAATGCCCAAACTTGCAAAATTCCCCGAATTATTTTAAAACTGCTCAGTTTTGGCTGAAATAGCCAAAACTTCACTGTTTTAGTATTTTAAGGTCCCTAGGACCCTAGTGAGGCTAAGTTATATCAAATTTGAATATATTTTAGCTAAAATTAAATATTGCATAAAATTCTATAGAGAAATTCGGTTTGACATTTTGTAATATTTAAAAAGTGCTTAAAACCTACTTTGTAACATTAGATGTATTATGCCAAATGCTTAGTAATATAATTTTATGTGCTTTTATCGAATAGGTATGTCTTAATAACTAAATGGCATGAAACTTAGATCTTTTAGATTTGTGGTTAAGTGCTAATCTTTTTGGCTTGATTTAGAATTTGATTAGCATTAATTACCTTTTTATTCTATGTCAACTTTACATTCAATGCTTTTATAATTTTAGGATGTATGTTAGAGAACTATAAACATTATTTGGACATCTAAGTACACTTAATTGACATTAAACTACACTTGAACATAAGAATTCTTAATAACTTGATTAAGTAAATGATACTTAATCTAAACCTAAAGTTTGACATCAATAATATACCAATAACACATTAATTTGTCATTGACCTTTAAAAGTAACATTTGATCTTAATGGTAGAAGGGTTAGGGGTTAAACCCTAACTTATCTTGATTAAGATCTAAACCTTAATCACTTAATCAATTAACTTGATTGAAAGATAATTTAATTGACATTGTTCCAACAATGCATATGATTTGATATTGATCTTAAATCATTAAATTAGAAGTGCTAAGGTTAATATTGAATATGTGTGATTGAATCATCTGGATCTAAACTTTAGATCTTTGATTTTCTCTTATATAAGACCATTAGCATAAAATAGGTAATAAAATTATATTGATTTATGAAATGATCTAACTCTATTAAGATCTTTGATTTCATCCCATGATTGTAGAATAGGAAAGGATTATATGGGTTTTATTCATCTGATCTGATCACTTCAATCCAAGACTAATAAGTAAACCTTGAATGTTAGCTTAAGGAGTAGAAAAGTGAGATCTTAAGGGTCTTGCTATAAGATCATTATTGAAATATTTAAGGATCTTAATTATTGATACCTTGAGGTAGGAAGAACTTTTGTATTTTAAGGATGTAGAGGCTTAGATGATCTTTTATGACTTTAGAAGTTGAACTTGATACATTGTGATAGGAATCACCTAAAGCAGTTATAATGTGACTTATTCCTTATGGTAGCAACCTATGTTGAGTGATCCTTTAATCATATCCTTGGAGCCTTATGTAGGACTCACCCACTTAGAGTAAGAATTAATAGATTTGATAAATCCTTGTCGATTAAATAGAATCTTCTGAACTCATATTATTGGTTGGGTATAGTAGGGTATACCAATATTACTAGATTATTTTAGTAGTATTCAGGATTGGTTAATTCACTCCAATGTGGACTTATGACCAGGTGCTATCTTGAGGGATTAGACGAATACAGTCCCGTTAGAGTAAATCCTTCAAAACTAAAAGTATTATAAATAGTGAACAAGATCCTTAGTTTGAGATATAAATTGCAACCATGTTCTGCCTCCTATCGTAGTGTGTTTTGATAAGTGCAGTTTAAGCAAACTAAGTATCTTAAGTCACTTTGTGTAGACCACTAAGTATGCTTGTAATTAGGGCATTTAACGACTTAGCTTGAGATGTAAACTGTGACCGGGTTCTGCCTCCTATCGTAGTACCCTTCGATAAGTGCAGTTTAAACAAGCTAAAGGTTAAATCTACCTTTCTTACAAACATGCTAAATATGTGTATACAATCTCCCCAACTAATGATTTTTAAGTAAACTCTCAACTTAAACCAATTATCGAGATTATAATTTATGAGTCAGAATCTTTTTAGTAGGATTTTGCACAATAGAGACTTTGGATTTATTATCAAATTTTAAAATATTTTCTAGATTTATCTCATATAGTTTAGAAGCATGAGCATGAGCATAAGCATGGCGTGTGAGTATCAGAATGATATATAAGTATTAGTGATGATTTATGAGTTACGAAATGTTATATATATTGACTGGGAAATTTTAGGATGCATCGACATCATCAGTAAGCAGTATTCCCAACTTGATGTATGTATACATTGGACCATACTACTCATAGCAGTTCAGTGATATTTTAGTTGCATATCAGTAGCACACAGTGTTGAGGCATATTCAGATGCACGGTTTCAGTGACATACAGCATAGTTTTACCTATGACTACTCAGTTTCAGATTCAATACTATTTTAATTTATTTTGGTATTCAGTTTACAGTTCAATTTTACTTTACTTACTTCAGTTTGTACAGTTTTATACATCTTTACACTTTCAGTTATTTTTTTTCAGTATTTCTGTAGATTTAATTATATTATGTAAATGTTAAATGAATAATTAGAACTGTTAGATTAGTTTCGATGTGTTAGACTTATTATCTAATACGGGGTACTTTTGAGATCCGGCAATTTGCTAGATCCTGAGCAATATATTGAGCCAGGTCAGGCGGATACCCAGGAGATTCAGGAGGAGCCAGTTGAGCACTAGTGGACCTTCCTCCAGTTTACTACTTTCTGCTTAGTATTTTTCAGTTTAGTACTTGTTTTATTTTAGTATTTTAGTAAAATATTTGAATAATTCTATATGTATTTTCTTTTCTTTTCTGAGATGAATGTTTTCATACAGCTTCTATGATGAATGTTTCTAGATGTTTGCTTTAAGCTTCTGTACTCTGTTATATACTACTTATACTTAGTATTATGATATGATCAGTATACTGAAAATGCTGATATATTATACATATATTAGATTCTTATTATATTCTAAATATAATGTATATATTTATCTAAAACTTAGGATAAGAATACTACTCTTACCCTAAGTATTAGTTCTCAACCCTCCTTGAGGTTGAGTCTGCATCTCTTCAGATGGGATAAGTTTTCAACTATTTCGGGGAGACGGGTTATTCCTCCCCGAGTGGTGCACCACTCCGCCGCCGATATGACTATACTTATCTTTTGCGCGTGGCGACGGGCAGGGTGCTACACTTTCTTATAATGCTATGATATGTGCTACATCAAAAAGGAATGAAAATACCAGCTGTTTGAATGGTTTCTATATAATTAGAAGTTTAGAGAATATAATTCTGCCAATCAATACTTTCAATAGTTAATTCAGTAATAATTTCAGTCATAATTTTGTAAATTTTTTTTTATGCTAACTAGGTAAGTGATTCTATAGATTGATGCTCGAACACTGGTTGGCATATTTTTTTTAGAAACACTTATTCTTAGTGTAGCAAGAAACAAACAATAGTTGCTCGTTCTAGTATGAATAGAGTATCGATCATTTGTTGATACAATATCTGGATTACATTGGTTACAACTATTATAACCTGCACAACTCATCACTTGGCAAAAAGAATGTCATTTAGATATCTTATATTGATGCATTTTGTCATTTTATTTGCAAACACATTGCTTGAGGCATTTTCTTCTTGTGGTTTCAATATTAATGTGCTTATTTTTCATAACTTGTAAAAAAAAATTAAAATAAGAAATGGGAAGTTCTAACATGTGAGGATAGCAGGGTGTGAGTAAGAAACTCGAACAATGTGATTTACCTTGTAAAATAATCAATGACAAGAGGCTGGGTGATCAACAAAGAGATAAAATTGTTTACAAAGTATGATTATATGATGTATAAGAGCAATTAGTTACTTCAGTTATATTAATGTGTATTGATTAGAATTGTTAAAAAAAAAATTATTGAATCAAAGAGTAGCTCCACTTCTTTTTCACATAGACAACCTTCTTTTCTTCTAAAGCAAGATTAATTACTTCTCTATCCGCAATCAAAAATACAAACATTATTATTCAACATCTCCTTTTATGAAATTAATGAAGTAGAAAATATTTTTATACTGCATGTGCAAATTTTAAATTCTAAAAATGTATTTATCTGAGCTCTAATTTTAGTTTAATGATTTCTTAATTGTACAAAGTTAATTTATTATGCATCAAAATTTTTATTATTAATGTGCTTTAAAGTATAATATGTCAATTATACTACCTTATTACTTTTTCAATTCATTCAAATTGCTAAATCAATGAAAAAATAGCAAGTATTGCCTCTTATGTGATAATTTATCAATATTTCATTCGCTATCATTAATGTTCTATAAGGCTAACCAACCATTATAGTTTCCTTCTGTTGTTTCTTATATTAATTAAGAATTGATAACTTATAATAAATATTAATATGCAAAAATTATATTTGATAAAATGAAAATGGTACCATCATTTAATTTCTCCAAAGTTTCTCTTTATTATGTTCTTTACCAATTTTATTTTCATTTACTTACTGTTTATTTTTGATAACTTCTATTTTATTCATACTAAAGTAATTTAATAATTTAAATTATGTATGCTTATGTTTAAATTATCATGTAGCATATGAAGTATTCACACTTTTGTCATATTAAAAGTAAGATGTGCTAAGTGATATCTCATATTGAAAGTCTTAACGTTTTTGTCTTGAGCAATGAATTTATTTAAACTTTATCGATCGGCTTAAATGTGAGGTGCCTACCAGATTTCATTCAATATATTTTATAACTTTAGAATATTAGCTACCCTTTCCTTTGAGAAATGAAAATTTTCTTCTATATGTATTTAGATAATAACTCAAATATTGATCCTTCAACTACTACATTCATGATGAGACGATATTCAAATTCCATATTGAAATATTAAGCAAATACTTGCCCTAATAGACAAGGTCAAAATTAATATTTTGAACTCTTTTGCTGTCATTTATTTTTATCATCACACTGCATGCATATTTCAAAAAGCAATGTTATTTTCTTTAAGAAATGATAAAAAGTATCCAAAGTTATAATTGTGTTTTGACATCATATTATAGTTGGTGGAGGGCTAAGAATTTAGATATTCAGTTAAGATTGGTTACTTCATTTACTATTTAATTTTATCAAATATTGTATATTATTTGAACTGCTTAAAAGTGTTTGATGTTGCTTGATCATAACTTATATTTATTGAAAATTCTATGGAAACAGTTTATAACTACTGTGGGCTATTTGGAAAAAGTTTGGAGGTGTTCGGGGTTGTTTGGAAACTTAGAAATTTAATATTAGTTCAGTGGCTCTAAATTCTAGCAAAGTTGTTGTAATCGCTTGCAATGATTCTACAATATCTATTGACTTAAAATAGAAATTTATAATTTTATTTTATTTTTTTGTCAATGTGTGTTAAGGAAGAAGAGTTTAAACTTAGAAACTTGTAGAAAACTATACTCCGACATAAAGAAAAATAGATGTAACTTAGTTTATACAAGCTAAAATAAATTTACAAATTAAAGTGGTTGATCCATAATTTATTATATTTCATAGTAACTCATCAAGTGTTGCTTTAAGAATGATTGGTGCACTTCTCATTTGCTTTGAGAAAGTGCTTGTTGTTCACTAATCATAATATCTCAGGTGCTCAGTATTAATACATTCAATTTTCTAGTATTATATTCAAAATTTAAACTCATAAGCATATTATAATTGTAAAATGATAATATTATTTCTTTTCTTCTCTTTTAATGCCATATCACAATTTGGGAGGTCTATATATGAGCAACCATTGTGCATATGAAATTTTACGAGAAGAAATTGATCAAATATAAAACTGATTCGTCAACTCATTAATGGATTTAAGTTTATTTATGTTTAAATTGAATGAACAAATAAATTATATCTTTCTTTTACAAAATAAATAATATCTTTTCTGCAAGGATAATAAAATTTCATAAAATAAATATTTCTTGATAGTAGTAGTTAAATAAATAATTTGCAAAAATAAAATATATTTAAGTCCCTATTTTAATATTATACTTATTAATTAACTTGAAAAATTATATTGTCTAAGTTGATTAAGGATTTTATTAGTCCCAAATTATTATGATAGAAAAAAAAATAATAATAATGAATATCACATAGTTTACAATACTTTGATAAATTTCTTGTATTGCAATGCATTGAACCTAAATTTTTATTCATACCTCAAGATTTTATGCATATAATAAACATAATAAAATATTTTCAGTTGGGTTTATATGGAGGATTTTTAGTACATCTGTCATTAAGTCTGGGCAGGCTATTGGTGTATTCGAAGACCACATAATTCTTTTGAGGGGAAATATGTGTATTTACAGTTGACCCCATTTACAGATAAATTGAGTAGACGTACTCAACTCCTCACTTGTTCTGCGCCCACATAACAAAATTACAAGATAAATAAATTATAACTTGCATTTCTCACAATCTCATTGATTGTGAATGTTATATTCAGTCTTTAAACTGAAATGATTTACAACATTTTAAATCTTAATGTAAGATTTCATATGAAAATACAATTTCTTTTCTTATTATGTTTTTCCTACTTAACATACAAAATCATTTGAACATATTCATATTTTCCTATAATTGCAAATAATTCAAATGCTATGCTAACCTATTTGTTACAGGATTTGTAAAAATATTCAAGTACTGTAAGAAAGTTTTTCTTACTTACCCTCCTTTCTATTTTCATGCTTATTGCACCACTTATACTTTAAATTATAAATACCTAATGTGATATCCGCTTAATAATATGTTTAGCCTACTTTTAAAATGTACTTAGACTTTTGAAGTCTAACCACCTTTTTTTTTTGCTGTGCCCTACCGTATTTAAAAAACTAAAATACGGTAGATCAGGATGGTGAATCTGAACTTGCAGTTAAAGAAGAACCTGAGCAATAATTGAGAGAAGTTAATTTGCTTTTATTCCTTAATGTGAGAATTTACTTTATTCTTAAATATTTGTAAATTAAATATTTTGTAATGTGTGTAAACTATTCTTTCATGTTGTTTGTAATTTCATATTATAAATAATAAATATTTGAGTTAGAATAATTGAATTTCTTTTCACCCATAGATCCTTATAATAAAAGGTAGTATCTAATATTGAGTTAGAATTACTTAACTCAATATTAAATACTACCGTAATACCCATTGTTAGATTATTACATTTAATCTAATACTGAGGCGTTATAGTTGGATTAGAGAGTAGATTTAGAAAATAAGAAGGAAATTTGATATCTAAATTAAATGTTCATTATTTAAAATGATAGAATATATTTAAGCATCTTTTTAATTAAGCAACTTTGCTTAAATTTAATATCATGTTAGACTATGATCTTTTTAAGATTTTAAAGTATCAATCCTGAATAAACTTTAAGTATTATTATTTCAGAATGAATTCAGACTCAAATCCTCCCACTCCTGTTAAAAGGACAATACCATCCACCTCATCATTGCAATCTGATGAGATGAAAACTTTGATTGAACTAGTCAAAATTATGGTAGAAGTACAAACTCAAGCTGCTCAAAGTGCCAACATTCCTCTTATTATCCAAGTCACACCTCAAGCTCCATCCCCTTCTTCTATGGATGGATACCTACAAGCATTCCTCCGTTTAAGCCCTCCTTCCTTCAATAGATTTGTACAACCTATAGAAGCTGTAAACTGGTTAAGAACCATGGATAAATACTTGACAAGTATAAAGTGTCCTGCAAGAAAATTCATTTGCTTAGCTACTCGTTTACTTTTAGAAGAAGCTAAATTTTGGTGGGAATGGGAACTAAAATCTCGCTTTATTGGAAAAACAATAGATGATATCACTTGGGAAGAATTTGAAGAAGCATTTAGGAATCAATATGTTCCTTTTTTAGTTCAGACGATTTTGGAAGATGAATTAATCCAATTGACACAAGGCAATCGATCAGTTCTTCAATATGAGGTCGAATTTAGAAGACTATCTCATTTTACTCCTGATTTATTAAGATCTGAAGCTACGAGGTGTAGCCATTTTCTAAAGGGGTTACGAAACCCAATCAAGTATCATTTGGTGGCTCAACGTCATATAAATTTTGTAGACCTCCAAGAGGGAGCAAGATTAATTGAGCATCATCTCATTCAGAAAGAGCAACAGAGAAAGTCTTATTCCCCAATTTCAAAAATTAAAGAATTTAAGCGACCTGTTTAGCCTAAGGTTTTTAATGTGTAACATTATCAAAAGCATCAACAGCACCCTCATCAAGCCCAACATTTTAATCAATGTAAGAGATCTCATATGTATGGTAAGTGCTATCATCGAGAAGGAAAATGCTTTGTCTGTGGTCGAATAGGGCATCATTTTTAGGAATGCTGAGTCAGTTGGATAGTGGATCGAGTTAAGATTAACCAACCTCAGAATACTCCTCCAACAAATTATCTAACTACCAAACCTCCCCCTCCTACTCCTCAGATTACTTATTAGAAGAGGCCAAAGCCTAATACTACTTAGACAAATCCGAGAGATACTCAGAAAGGAAAGACAGTCATGCAAACTGCCCGCCAGCCAATAGTATTTGCCCTGACTCCTGCAGTTTCTCCAGAAGATAATGATGTTGTGTCAGGTAAATTTTAACTTACTAAGAAAAATTTGTTTTACAGTCTAAAATTTCCAGCATTTTATTTTGCCAATTTTCAGACACACTTTTTATAGAAAATCAACCTTGTCAATTACTATTTGATTCTAGCGCAAGCCATTCCTTTATTTCCGAGAAGTGTGCTCAAGGTTTAAGACTTCTACAGTTTAAGTTAGGAAAGTTAATACAAGTGTAAATGCTTTCGGGAGCATAATTTTGTGCTAATAAATTTTGCTTGTTAAAAATTCCTATCGGTAGTTCAACTTTCAAAGCCAAATTTATAGTTATGCAAATAGTTAATTTAGATATAATACTCAGTATGAACTGGTTAAGTAAGTTTGATGCAGTAATAAACTGTCCCAAAAAGAAAGTCACTGTAAGAATTGAAAAGAAGACTGAAACTTTAACTGAGAAATTTGTATTAAGTGCTGCTTTAATAAGTACAATAAAAGCTAAGAAATTAATTGAATCAGGATGCAATACTTTCTTATTAACACTTATGGGAGAAGTAAAAGACCCAATACCAATTGAAGAAGTTGAAGTAGTAAAAGAATTTTCAAGATATTTTTCCCGATGAATTACCAGGTTTGCCACCAACATGAGAAGTTGAATTTTCAATTGATTTAGTACCTGATACTCAACTAAAATCAAAAGCACCTTATCGTATGGCTCCCAAAGAATTATAGGAGTTACGTGAACAATTGCATGAGCTACTGGAGCAATGCTTTATTAGACCAAGTATATCCCCATGGGGAGCTCCAGTGTTGTTTGTTAAAAAGAAAGACAGTTCATTAAGAATATGTATTGATTATCGTAAATTGAATAAAATAACAGTAAAGAATAAATATCCCCTTTCAAGAATTGATGATTTATTTGATCAACTATCCGGAGCAAATATTTTCTCCAAAATTGACTTGAGGTCAAGATATTATCAAATTAGAGTAAGAGACGATGATATACCAAAAACTACATTTATGACCCATTATGGGCATTATGAATTCTTAGTCATGTCTGTCGGATTGACTAATGCCCCATCTGTATTTATGGACCTAATGCAGCGCATTTTAAAACCTTATCTTGATAAATTTGTCATAGTATTTATTGATGACATCCTTATTTATTCTAAAGATAAATTCGATCATGAAAAGCATCTCAATATTATTTTGCAGTTATTAAGAGATAATAAACTTTTTGCTAAATTCTCAAAATGCAAATTTTGGTTAAATTCAGTAGCATTTCTGGGACATGTTATAGATGCCAAAGGGATAAGAGTTGATTAGAAAAAGATTAGTGCTATCCAATAGTGGGTTTAACCCGAACTATAATCGAGATCAGAAGTTTCTTAGGCCTTGCTGGCTATTATAGAAAATTTGTACCATGATTCTCTATAATAGCTTCTTCATTAACTCAATTAACAAAGAAAGATATTCATTTGTATGGAATTCTGATTGTGAAGAAGCTTTTCAAAAGCTAAAGCAATTATTAACAACAGCGCCAGTGTTAGTTTTGCCTCAAGAAGGAAAGGACTTCCAAGTTTATACCGATGCTTCAAAATTAGGACTTAAATGTGTTTTAATGTAAGAAGGTAGAGTCATAGCTTTCACTTCAAGGCAGTGTAATCAAATGAGAAAAACTACCCTGTCTATGATTTAGAAATGACAGCTGTAGTTCATGCTTTGAAAATGTGGAGACATTATTTGTACGGAGTAAAGTGTGAAATATTCACTGATCATCAAAGTCTTAAGTATGTCTTTACTCAAAGAGAGTTAAATTATAGACAAAAAAGATGGCTGTAATTCATTTGTGATTATGATTTAGAAATACTTTACCACCCGGGTAAAGCAAATGTGGTGGCAGATGCTTTAAGTAGAAAGATAATATTATCTTCTTTGATATCTAGTAATTTGCTAATAAAAGACTTTAAAAAATTAAGCATTGAAGCTATTGTATTAGTAGAATTAGAAGTATTATTAGCCAAGTTTAATACCGAACCTTCATTGAAGGATAGAATTGTAGAAGCTCAAAAACAAGATAAGAATTTTGATAAATTTAAAATGGATATAAAAAATAATAAGAACCCTGAATTAAAGATAGAAAATGAAAGTATCTTTCAAGGAAACAGAATGTGGGTTCCTAAGAATCTTCAATCAGAAATTTCAATGGAAACTCATAACTCCGTTTATATCATTCATCCAAGGAATAATAAGATGTATCAAGATCTTAAAAAAATATTTTGGTGGCCAGGCATGAAGAAGGACATATCATCATATGTATCCAAGTGTCATTCTTGCTGCTTAGTAAAAGCAGAGCATCAATGACCTGGTGGACTCCTCAAATCATTAGAAACTCCCAAATAAAAATAGTCCGATATTTCTATGGATTTTGTTATGGGTTTACCAAAATGCAGGTCTGGAGTAGATGTTATTTGGGTTATTGTAGGTTAACCAAATCAGCACATTTTATCCTTATTCGTCAAACTGATTCAGCAGAAAAGTTAGCAAAAACATATATTAAAGGAAATTATTCGTCTTCATGGTACGCCAATTTCAATTGTTTCAGACCAAGATAGTAGATTTACCTCCCATTTTGGCAAGTAGTTTATCAGGATTTGGAAATTAATCTGGCTATGAGTATGATTTTTCATCCACAAACGGATGGACTAACAGAAAGAGTAAATCAAATTCTTGAAGATCTACTGCACCTTTTTGTATTAGATTTTGACAGAAGTTGGGAAGAACATCTTGCCTTAATTGAACTTGCTTACAATAATAGTTACCAAGCCAGTATAGGCATGGCACTTTATGAAGCACTTTATGGTAGAAAATGTAATACTCCACTTGCATGGATTGAAGTTGGAGATGTTCAATTATTTGATCTGAATTAGTTGAAGATGTAAATAAGAATATTCAATTAATTAAATCAAGGATGATAACTGCTCAAGATAGACAAAAAAAATACCATGATCTTCGTCATCATTCCCTTGAATTTCAAGTTGGAGATAAAGTCTATCTTAAAGTAAGTCCTATGAAAGGAATACAATGTCTTGGTATTTATGGGAAGTTAAGTCCTAGATATGTAGGACTATTTGATATTATTGCAAAAGTTGGGACGTCAGCTTAACGTCTAAAATTACCTAACAACTTTGCTGCAGTTCATAATATTTTTCATGTATCATCTTTAAGAAAATGTCTAATCAATCCAAAATAACAGATTCAAGTCACAAAAATGGATTTACAGCCAAATTTAACTTTTGAAATTAAGCCAGTTGAAATATTGGGGAGAGATCTTAAACAGTTAAGAAGCCGTAGTATTCCCATCCGGGGTTCACCACTGTCAAAGGTTGTTATTGCCAAAACTCTCCCCTATAGATATTTATGGATCTAAAATTCAATCAACATGTTGCTCCCTCTCCTCATTTACAAAGCATCTATGGCAGCAAGGTTCAACTATGATGAACTCAATATTTGATGATGTATGGATGTGTCTAGGTGGCAATGATGACTTCAATAAGGTAAGGAGTTTGTTTTGATGAAAAATTTTAAAGGAGCTAAGTTGACAGTAACTTTGATATATTTTAAAGATTTAAGTGTGATGAGAGTCACGAATAGTGGGGTTTCGCTACTAATTGCAAATATATTCGAAAATGTCACACTAATCTTCATCAATATTCATATAACATCACTTAGGTTTACTATTATGTTATCTTAACATTGATTTGGACTAGATAATGCTAGTGTTATTTTCGATACCTTCTCCGCACGGGTTTTGCGAGACCCTCGGCAATACTCATGGTGTTTGCTCATATTATCTTTTTATTTCTTCAACTTTATAGGCGACATTATCGATTTTAATAAAAAATGGAAATAATAAAAGTAATAAACTAATATAATTAGTAATGTTAGCTAATATTATTTTAACAAAATCAACATTGGATAGCATTAAACTAAATGCTATTGTAATAAAATTAACATCTTAATAATATGTTATTTAAATAACACATAATTTCAATAATTTAAGATACTATATAATATGCTTCCTTACATATTATAATGCTTAATATATTATAAAAACAGAGAGATAATGCTTAATTAAATAAACTAACATAAAATCACATGCTCTAATTCTTAAATAATTGTGGTGTAGCCCTAATTTTAAAACATTCGGTGGCCAAGTAAAAATCCGTGCTTCGCAGTCCCGGAATTTCCTCGAACTCTTTGCCCAGCAAAATCTCTCAGGAAATGGAAGCCGGATCTCAAGCGGAAAGATCCGGCCTTCCTTACTCGTTGCCTCCTTCCCGCCTGCAGAGCGAGGACGTACTCTTCTGCATTGACAACGATTCGGAATCGTCGGTTGAAATGAAGGTCTCCGGTGTCAAGGGGCGCCCCATCACTCGCCTCGATTCTATAAAGCAGTCACTTCTCCTATTTGTCAACTCTAAGCTAACCATAAACTCCGATCATCGATTCGCCTTTTCCGTGCTCGGCCAGTCGTTCTCATGGGTTCGTGTTCTTTCACCTTTTCTTAGCAGTACTCCCTGTGTTTAAACTGTTTTGCCGTTTCTTGTTTTGCGCTTTGGACTTTTTCCTTAAGTATTTGTTAATGGTAAGTTGGATGGAGATTTGTTTTGTGTGGAAATGACAGAAATGCATTGTGGATTTGGGCCGAATTGGGGTTGAAGTTTTCTGAAGCAATCTTCTATCAGCTCAGTGCATATTTGCTATGTTAAGTTTTTTTAGATACTTTATATGTATGATTTTTCTGGGTTCCTACGAACATTTCACTAAAAACCTTTTAAATTTTAATAATTTATCACTTAAAACTAAAACTATGCCCGCATAACATCTAAATTAAAAAAAAAAAAACAAAATTGACCTCTCCAACATTCCGCATGGAGTTTTGCTCAAGCACCTCACCTGCTATTACTCTATTCTTGTCACCCTGGCGACTCCTCGGCCACGCCAACACAGGCGTATGAACTTTATTCTCTTATCTACAAAAGAGAATACAGAGACACCTTTGTCTCCTTATCTAGTAAAAATATAGGAGCGTATCACTTTTTGATGTGAATCACCTTTATTTTTGTTTGGGAAAGGAGCTCTCTTTACTCTCACGGCACAGGAGCGATTAATTTAGGTTTTTTCAATTTTGGAGATGCGCTGTTCATTTTGAAGGGAGGAGACTTGGGAGCTACTACTTGCTTAATTATTATTTTCAATAGGAAGATGGAGTCACTTTTTTCACTACATGCTTGTTGTGTTGACTTGTGCTTCCAACACTTACACCACCAGCATAGATGCAATAATGACCCTAACTGGGACTTCTTATGCTATGGTATGCTGAGTTATTGAAAGCTATTGCTGATAGTTTAATGTAAGTAAAGGTACAAGAGATAAATGAATGAGAAGGAAACTGAAACTCATTGGCAGATAAGTGGAGAGTCAATGAGCAGCTTTATTTTCTTAGTCAATCATTAATGCTTGCATACAATTTTGGGATCCATACATAAAATTGAGCTATTGATGATGGTTTAATGTATTGAGACGTGAATGAGAGAGGAGGCTATCAAGGAAACTGAAATCCATTGGAAGATGAAGCATTGAAATAGGAATTAATTATTTTCTTAATATTATCATTAATTTTGTTTTTACAATTTTAGACCACCTTTAATAAATAATAGTATATGTATTAAAACTATCTCGATTTATTATGACAATGTATAATGTACCTCAATTATATATTTATTACAGTAAACATGATTAAAGCATGCCTAGAAATTAAAGGAATGCATATGTAAATACAAATGACATTATTTTGCATCATTTGATTATGATGGTTTAACTATTGAGTTCTACTGATTGGGTTCTTCAAATAACTTTCGTTGGATAATATGTGAGATTGCTAATGCTGTTATTGTCCAGGAGTTCAGATTTCACAAGTTGCATCTTTTCTTTTCATTGTGGCTTAACTTCTTTACAAAAAAACCATTGTAGTTGTTTGTGAACTGAAGGGCTGTAATTAATCAACTTGCTGGTGGCCAAAATATTAATTGCTTTCTTAAGTGTTTATTTTAAAAAAATATAAAAGTACAGTATCAGACCTAGGCTTGAGTTTGTTTGGGTCATTCTTGGGCCAAAGTGTTTTTTGAAGTTCATTCCCTATGTTGTCCGGAGGTTGAGACAAAAATATTGACCCAGACACGGGCCATTGTCCAGCCTATTTGGGCTCACTTTGACGCATTGTATTTTTATATTTTTATGATTTATATTTTTTAAAAGTTAAGAATTAATAATAATGCAAACATTTGATTCAAATTTTAATTATTTTTTGTAAAATTTACTTTAAATTATATATTTGTATACTAAATACTCTATAATGCATCATTAATACACAATTAACTCATTAATACATTATAAATTTTTCCAATTGGCTTAAGTTGGGCTGGTCCGGGTTGGGCTTGAAAGGCAAAAGCCGTGCCCGACCTACAAGAGAAGCCAGGTCGGCTTGGTTTTTTAAGCCAAATTTCCATTCCGGCTGGGCTTTTTTTGGGTTTGGTTGTTCGGGACTGATGGGTTGGTAAGCCTGCGCTCAGGTCTATGTAGTATGTAACTCATATAAATCAAAATGTAGTAGTAATTACTACTCGAACACATGCTCAAACATAGGTTCATAGTTGTATATTGGATTCCTTTTCCCTTTACAAAACATTTCACTTCATGAAATTGTGTGTTCATACCAACAAAGCCTCCCATAACCTACAAAATTACAAAAATTTTAGATGAAGGGAAATATAGATTGTGGTGTATAGCTGAATGCGCTTGTTTTACTGTGAGGACAAAATAATTTATGTAGTTATTGGTATTCAAGCTATATCGAGCTATATCGAGACACCTTGTTCTGTGTACAATGTGTAACTATTGACGAGGCTAATGCAATTTTTACTTGAAACCTTATATCTGATTGCTTGGTAGTAAGCTAGGCGATCCTTACTTCAAATTTTGTTGATGAAAAGCTTCCCTCAGAAACAAATGACTTCTTGTGTGATTCTTTTTTTCAATTACTCTCAATTAAAAAAAGCTTTATTCTATATTCATTATCTGGTGTAACAATTCACATGTAGATTTGGAAATCATACGCATGTTAAGATATATGAATTGATTACGAAGAATGCAAAAGTAATGTAAACTATTTAGTTATTACATCTGAAATCATTTTAATCTTACACATCCTTTACAAATTTTTACAATTGTCATTTTATTGCTAAATAAAGCGCACATCATATTGCCTTCATTCAAAACAGTAACTACCAATGACATTTGCCTGCTACCATTTTGCTTGGCTCTGCTCTATAAATACCTGTGCTGAGTTTAATGCACAATTGATTCATTTTGCTCAATCATTCACACAAATCTTGACACACATAACAAACATACATAATGTCTAAGCTAATGACAATCCCAAAATGTAATAAGTTAATTTAGATTTAAGCCAAAATTTAGTATATGAAAATGCATTTAATAAATTTATTATGCTGCACTTGAGAGTGAGATGAGAGGGATCTAGAGTACAGTCGGTTTGAGAGGCAGATATGGAAATGGAGAAACTTGTATTCTGTTGGAAGAAGGAAAATAGAGTGGTTGGATACAGAGAGTTAGGGAGAGAAGGATAAGTCTGTTGACAGCACAAACATCAGGTTGGCATGATAGTTGACTGGGCTTACTTGGGAGGTGGGGTCAGATGAGAGTGTGAGATGGAGAAGGGAAAGTTTACCTAGGCCCAATGTTTTAGTAAATATTTTTGGGACTTGCCGTGGGCTTTTTGGGTGGTGCATTTGTTTCCTGGAACAAAACTGCAAACACTTGGGACGCCTTTCTGCTTTGTGTCAGGGCTAATCTCCCAATTTCTTAATAAAACAAAGTTTAACCAGTTAACAATAATGCTTTCTTATCAGATTTTCAATCACTTAGCTATTTGTTAGTATGATTTTTTCTACCAATAGAATAATATTTATTTTAATGCATATTAATACCCACTCATTTACTTCCAAGTTATTTGATTATAGTGAGAAATTCTTGCAGGTTCATATTGAGCTTAATTTTTAAGTTATATATATATATATATATATATATATAGAGTTCATAAAATTCTATGTCTTTGCACTCATGTTTCGATGTGTATATTTTCCACACCTTGAGGATTACTCTGTCCCATGGCAGGCACCATCCCTCTCCTTTATGCCTTCAGCTTTTAAAATAAACATGTCCTGAGCTTGCTAAAACATTGGTGCCAGATTATCAGGAATGGTGGTGGAGGAGGGAATGGAGAAGATGGTTTGTAGGATAAATCCTAACTATTTGGACACAAGCAAAAATAGAGAAATTGAGTAGATGATCTACTTGATTATAAAGTTAACCTTGCTATTCTTGCTGTGAATTATTAGCAACTTAACAGTGGTTTATGCAGCAGTGACCTGTAGATTAACACTGAAAATCTATGGTTCGATTGTTGGTTATTGGTTATAAATTTTGGCTATTTTACTCGCATATCTCTGAGGGTGTAATCCATGGGTAATTGCTTATTTTTTGTGTAGCAAGTTTTTTTGAGCTTTTATTTTCATTATAATTAGAACTGTTCGCGGTGATTGCCCTAAGGAAACATCATTTTACATTGCATGAGATATTAAATCAATTCTATATAATCTTTTACACAATTTTTGTACATGCTATTATAACTGTTTTTTAATGATTAGAGCTAAATTTTTACATGCATAGCATTTTGTAGCTAATACCTTTAGCAATGCATTAGAGAATCTAACTAATAATTATCATAATAATAGCAATTAAATGTTTTTGTAAAAAATAATTTAAATATAATTAAAATGAAAAAATAAAGTTTATTTAAATGTAGTTTCAAAAACAAATGTTTAATATATATATTTACAATAATTATAGAATTTGTAATTTATTATTTTGATTATTAAAAAAACGTATTATAAATATGCCTTTTACCACAATTTGATTTTTTTGATGAATAGTGCTTAAAAATGAAACACTTAAATTTGTTTATTAAGTTTGTTAAAAATGATGTTTGGATTATCTTGGAACTAAGGGTAATCTGTGTTTGGTTTTATACTTAATAATATTAATTTACTGAATTATATGGATTTATTTTTTCATATATTATTTACTAATGTATATTTTATCTAAAATATGAAATTGAAATATATCAAATTGATGATTCAAATAATTATCATCGTTTACCATTTTTTATTCTTAAAATTAATGTATTCAAGTTAAATTAAGATGTCTAAGCATTTTTTTAAAATTTTCAAATTAATTTAAGATTTAGATTTCGAATATTTATTTTCATTTATATAACCCATTTTAAGCATAATATTTCTGAATTTATAATATTAAATTAACTTAATTTTATTCATATAATAAGATGTTTTATGGCTTATGTATGTTTAAAATTCTTATTTGTAATTAATTTTCTCCTTAAAACTTAGCCTATCCTCAAATAAAGTAAGCTTACGTAATCTTCAACTCTGGCAACCTGGTCAAGTCTTGAAATTTTTTGACTAGCAATATTTTTAAATATAGCTAAGTGTTAGAGACAAAGATAGAAGAAAGGCTAGGATCATGTATGGAGAAGAAGATAAGAGAGGGGGAGTTATATGACTTAATGGGGTAATAATGAGAGAAACCGTGTGTGGGGATCCGATACCGGGTTAGCGGGAGCTAATCCAGCACCGGTTTTGGGGTAAGTCCCCTAGCTCCAGGATCATATTAAGTGATTTAAAAGATAAAATATGTAGACATCAAACATAACTCATTTATTTACAAGTTTTGATTATAAAGAATCAGCATAAAATAAATTACAAACTTTAAACAGAGTAAAAAAAATAGAAAATCAGCAGGTAGCAGTATCAGCACTGCTTAGTTCTTAGCACCTTTCCTCCAGGACGAGCTTTTGGTCTGGGCACATTTCAAAAGTGCGGGCATTTGAATACCAGTTAGTTGTGAAACTAAGTACTGATAGAAGTTAATTTTACAATTGTTAAATAATAAACAAAATAATCAATAATTTGACAGGAAATAAAAGCTATATAAATTTATCCCTGCAAACCTGTTTCAATTGCACTGAAACTTAAGCAAAAAAATAATTATTGTCACAAAACTAGATATATAATTTTAGCGTTTGATATTTGACGCAAAATATGATTTTGTTAGGCAAGTACAAAATCGAGGAAAGGGAGTTCAATTTTGTGTTACATATCCTAACTTTCCTCTATACCTTACCCCTTAAAGGCTTATCAGTATAGGCTCCTTATGACTCCCAATATCGGACAGCCCCATCCTAGCAGTTGTCTGATCAAACTAAAGATATATCAACATGGAACCCTTGCTACTCAGTTATCCAAACTTTTCAGATATCATTTTGTGACTTTTTAAAGCATTTTTATCAATTTGTGCGATACTGAGCGGAAAAAAATATTTAAACAAGAGTGATAAAAGTCATATGATACCTTTCCTTAGTGTGAAAATCAGAAGGTCAAAACTCAAGTATCTGCACGATTTGTACTTGATAAACAGTTACTCAAAAATTTAATAGTTAATTTATTTAATAATGATAATTATTTATACGACAAAACAAAACAATATTAGTAATAAATATATTAGAGAGAAGTAATCTTTCTTTTATTCATTCTCTCATTTTCCATTAATTTGAATTTATCAATCCTCTTTCTCATATAATAATAATTATATGAATAATAATATCTTTATTATGATAATACTAACTATATAATGTATATATATATATATATATATTGAAATGAATTTGACAAAATGGAAATGATAGTCATAATATAATATTTGTATTGTTATCATTATTGATTAATGAAAACAATAATGATGTTAATGATATTATAATTATTATTATGAAAAAAGGAAAAAGAAATAAAGAAATAAAATAATAAAAGAAAATGCAAAATTCTTTTATTTTCTTCCCCCTTTTCTTCCTCTTTCACCTAGGGTTAGGATTGTCGAGAGCCGAAGGGGGTGGCTCGAGCAGAGGCAGCTGCGGCTGGTAGGTGGCTGGCTGAGGGAGAGAGGGGCAAGGGCTGCCATTTGGGAAGAAGGAAGGAGGCTGAGGGGGTTAAATAGAAGGTGGGAAGGAGAGAGAGGAAGGGATGGCCGGCTGCCGATCGGTGCCGACTAGCCCAGGCAATGCGCGTTCGTGAGTCGGTGCCGGTTCCGTCTGTAGACTGTCGAACGACAGAGCCTGCGCCCTGTTGCTGTTGCGTGAGTTGGCGTCGGGGAAGAAACAGAGGAAGGAAAATTTAAATAATTATTTTCAATTAAATTTTTCGCATTTTTCCGTCGTTCGATTTCCAAAAATAACGAAACGACACCGAGGTGTGTTACGATGAGACGAACACCCTCGCTCCAAAAAATTTCGATTCGGAGCAATATTTTATTTTATATTAATTTTTAAAGTTTGAAACTTCAAAAATTAATTACGATAAAGTCAGAGCTCAGAATTTGATGAAACTTTTAGCGTAACATCTAAATAGCATACTTAATATACTTAACTCAACGACACAAAAATCGATGAATTTGAACATGTAGTTAATTTTCTCAATTTATTGAATTTAAATAATTCAGAAATTTATTTTTTCCAAACTAGGGCGTTTTGATCTAAAAATTTATTTCTATCTAATGATATTTTGGTTTGCCATAATTTGAAGTTTACCGGGATCCTGATTTCTAAGATGGGATCTGACCTAATTTTGCGAAATAATGACATTGGGTTGTTACAAAGTGTGAGGGAGCTAGAGTGGAGGGTAGGGGCACATTCGGCCTAATCAAAGTAATTTTTATTCTCACTAATTTTTGCCACGACAAGTACAACTTTTCTGTAGATATTACACCTATCAAATTTAAATTTAAAAACATCACATTGAGGGATTCCTAATGAATTTTGATTGCAATTAATAGGGAGAGAAAATTTGGGTTTCAAAATATCTTTTCTTAACTGCAGTCAATCATAATTTTTTATTGCATTTTTTTTGTTAATTTATAAATTAAAATTTTAGAAATAAAATTTCAAAATCTGAACATTGAATTTAATGATTCTTTCCTTAGTTTTTTCATTAAATAATAATTTTAAATATTTGAATCTAAATTTGATGGCATAATGGCGACTAAAAAATCTCTAATGTATGTGGCTAATGATAACTTTCTGGTTTGTATATTTTGAGGGTAAAAAATGCTAAAAACTGAAAAAATGTTGAAAAATGAACTGTTTAGCTTTTTGACAAGTATTTGTATGCTTTATTTGGATAAAAATTGAGAAAGTTATGGTGTGAATTTTCTTAAGTAGATGTGAAGGAGAATGGGAAGGGAGCAATGATCTTTATTTTCGAAAGTTGATGTGGAGCAGAGCAACCATGAGAGAGGAGACAAGATGCAATTTTTTTTCAAAAGTCATGTGTTTTTGTTCTCTTTTCAAGTGATAATTTACAACTTTAAATAATACAAGGACTTGTTTCAATTTGGAATGCTAATTAAGATGATTAAATAGGTTTCCAAGTTACAAAATGTTAATAAGGGGGAGAAAGAGATCGTGGTCCTCCTCTCAATGAGGGATGTGGTGATGTGATATGTAAATTTTTTTATTGTTAATGTATTTAATATCTATTTGTTACTTAGTTTTCTCATAATTATGAAGAACTATGATTTTAAATTTTTAGGTTTATATTTTGGAAATTAAATTTTGAAGGAAAATTTTTAATCAACTTTTAATATATATCAAATTTTCAGTAAATTTTTTATATCAATTTAAAATTTGAATTTCAAAATATAGGAGGTAAATTTTCAAATTAATAATTTATTACAACCTAACTAATTATTATAAGCAAAACGCTATGCTACCAAAGCATTTTAAAAAAATGCGTGAATAGCCCCCCTCCCCCCTTTTCACACAGGACACGCTCAAGTGAATCACACATTAGTCCTGAATTTTTTTTTTGCGAAAACATGTGAAACTCGTGCGTTTTTGTGCTTGAATTTGGCGTTGTAGCAAACCTTTTATTATGATAACAACACTGCTTTGAAAATGATGATGTCTCTGTAGGGTCTTTAAATGTTAATTTACTTTAGAGATGTTGATATGACATTGAAAACAATAAATGATCTTAGTATTATGCTACATCAGTGGGCTAGATAAATAATATTGTTATATAATAAAAATATAATTACCATTCTAATAAGGGTTTATAATTGAGAATATTATGATATTAAAGATGGAATAGTTAACTTATCACTTAGTTGCTCATTTATTAAACTAATTATGATAATTAAGTCTGGTATAATGATTTTATGATTTTGAGGAAGTTATTGAATGAATGGATGTTTTTTTCCTTCAATAAAAAATTGTGGATTCTTCCATTATTTTTGTGTGAACAATCAAAATGCCTTTGAGTGGGCATAATCAAAATTTCTTGGGAGTGTGACAATCCTCAAGGAATTAAAGTGAGGATAACCTTGATATCTTTTGTATCTCTGTAAGTTCTTAGTTTTTTGTATTCTTACACTATTTGTCTTCGTTTTCAAAAATCTCTATATTTTTCTTTCGTATCCAACATCGTATACCAATCCGAACGCAAATTGTGCATTATGTGCTAGTCTTAGTTTCCTTGTTTCCACCCGAAACACTTTACAAAAATCACAAAAACATTATTATAATAGTTTGAGAACATCTTAAAATTTCAAGTTATTCTGTACTTCGTTTCGCCCATTAATCGCCTTTCTAAAGTCGAAAACTCACATATTTATGACATATGCCATTCACTTTGTGCATCATTTTGATACCAGAGCATTTGGATTTGCGACCTTGCTGTTCAAAAAAGATTTAAAATTTTGTGAGCTTCTTGCCATAATTTTTCAGATTTTTTGAATTTGTTTTATTTTTTCTACTATTCCAACTGCCGCCGCAATCGCTTCAGCAATTGTCGCTGCAACTACCTTTTTAACCGCAACAAACTATCAACTTAGTGAATCGACACATTGTTCTGTTGATTCATGGCCCATTCCGCAGCCCACTATTTTAGCCCATGGCTCGATTCGAGTTCATGCCAAGCCATTTTTTGCGTGACAAACTTTTGGGAGGTGCTGCGATCAATCTAGAGTATCAATTTCAGTGCTATCTGCATTGTTGGATTCTAGAAACAATCACCTTCAATCCAAAAATGGAATATATTCAATCTCATCTCTAGAAGTGTGCTTGATCTTTATTGTGATTGACGATCTATTCTCCCTTCACATAAGTAAATTTTGTGTATTTTTATTTTAAATTAAGTTAGGAATTGTTTATCGAGTTTTCTTATTGAATTTTGAACTATTGCATAGAGTGTTGTAAGTTTTAAAGGTCAGTTTGGTGTAGTCGATAAATAGTGGGCCCCACCATCTCAAAACTATTTTTTTTTGAAACCTACCTTAACCAAATTGAGTGACTACATTTGAGGGTGTGCTTCCACTAATAAAAACCTTTGTAGTGTGCAATCCACATATAATATTTCTTAAATTGATAAAATTTTCTTTCTTAGTTTTTATTTTGTTTGATAAACTTGTATTTGTTTGTTATAGTTTATAATTTTTTCTGCATGTGCTCAATTTGGAAAAATGACCACAAAAAGTAAATTGCTGCCGTGAACAATAAAAAATAACCCTTAAGAACATCTTAGGGCGACATAGATTAGAGGGTATAAGTGTTAGAGGATTTAACAAAAGGTTAGAGGGTGAATGGGAAAATCATCAAGTTCCACCTCCAAACTTATCACTGCCCTGACGTTTACAATCCCCACATCATCATAGAGAAGATAAAGAATAATTTGACATTAGGAGAAATCCCAAATAATGGAAACAACACATTCCTAGAGAAGAACCTGATTGACAATCAATATGTGGGAGATATATCGAGTTAGGGGTCAATATTTTCAACAGAGACCTAGAGTGGAACCGTAGCTTAAAACGAACTGCTAGGCAAGGAAGTAGGAAGAGACGTTTTTGAGTATGATCCACTGAGGGGTATAAAAGTTAAGGCACTCACCTATGATGGGACTCATGACTCATATCGATTCCTTAGTTGGATGACCAAATTGAGGAATTTTTTGAGTGGCATGATATAGATGACTGTCAAAAATGACATTTGCAAGGATGAAGTTGACAGTAGGGCATGCTAAAATATTTTGAAATAATTTTTTGTTGACTAATAAAGAGGATGTAGGAAGATAACAAGTTGGATTGTTATGAGAGAAGTGATTTAAGAATAAATATTGCTCTTGTTATCCATAAACAGCTATACACTAAGTTAATGACATTGAGACATTGAGACATAGATCAATGAGATATACACTAAGTTGATGACATCGACATATTTGAAGATTTGATAGCTAGGATTAATTGTCTTCAGATCAGCAGTTAGCAAATAAGTTTGTGTTAGGATTAAAAATAGATCTTAGGCATCAAGTAGAACTATAGGACCCGCAGATTATAGAAGTTGTATAAGATGCATTATTATTAGTCTCAATCTAAAGCATCATCTTTTAGGTCTAAGAATATTATCTTACATAATCTCAAATTAAGTAAAAAAACATATACTTCCCAAGCCACTTTAACTCCTAAGAAATCTATTACACAGTCTATTTGAACACTTAATTTTTTTTGTTATAGGTGTAAACAATTGGGACATTTGAAACATGAATATAAAATTGTTCTGACTTCTGCTGTTATAGGGGAGGATGAAAAAGAGGAGGATCACGAGTCTTATCATGATGTTGATCAATTTAAGGATGAAGATTTTGATATTAGTGAGGATGCACATTTGAGTGTAAGTTTGTTGTTTGAGCTTCACTGTTAGTGAGGAGGATTGGAGGAGACACATATTTAGTATATCAGTTTTTCACAATGGGGTAGGTTGTAAGCTGATCATAGAGGGTGATAGTGCCATGAATGTAGTGTCTATCCACATGTTGGCTCAAGCTAAAATAATTCTTGAACCACACCCAATTCTTTTTAGATGGGTAAATTAAGTCTTGCTTTCTATCACACCAAGACGTTTAGTTCCCATTAAAATGGAGTGTTATAAAGATCAAATCTGGTGCTATGTTCTCTTTGTAGACATAGCTCATCTATTGTTGGGAAGATTTTGGTTATTTGTTATGGATGTGATTCATTGTGGAAGTGATAATACTTTCTGTGTTTAAATTCAAATAGAAGACAATAAAGTTATATCCCATTAAATCATCTAACATGACTCTATCATCTACTTAGTTTAGTTCCTCCAACATCATTGTCCACACCTTCTGTAGGTCCTATGACATCCAATCCCACATAAAATTAGTTCTCAAGTGATAAGCCTCTACTTAAATTAAAAAAAGGAGCTAAACTTTAATTAATCACCATATTTCACCTTCAATTCCACCATCCATTGCCTGATTTGTTCTTACTGTAGGATCTCATTCTTTATAGCTGCATATTGAGTTTGCTCGACTGAGTAGATTGAAAAGAGAATTGTAGATCTCTTACCTTTGCACAATTTGCACGTGAAGAAAATAGTCCTTGATTTTGATGGTGCGCTTATGTCACCGCGTGTAGTGAGGTGTTGGAGGATTTTTCTGGGACAAGTTTGGATGAGTTGTCTGATGATTGCCACCATTGCATAATATCCAACACATTATTGATTTGATCCTAGGTGCACAATTGTCAAATCTGCCACATTATCACCTAAATCCAGTAGAACAGGCTGAATTGCAATGCAAGTAAGTAGATGAGTTATTACATAAATGTTTCTTGAGAGAGAGTCATAGTCATTGCGTTGCTCCTGCTTTTTTATCACCATAGAAAGATAACACTCGGAGGATGCACGTAGATAGTAAAACCATAAATTAGATAACCATCAAATTCAATCCACGTTTGGAGGACTAGTTAGATTTGATAGCTAATTCAAATTTGTTTTCAAAATTGATCTTAAGAGTCGTTATCACCATATTAATATTAGAATAGGTGATGCGTGGAAAACTGCTTTTAAGACACCAGTGGAACTTTTAAGACACTAGTGTCACGCCTTCTGGATTATCTAATACACCAAGTACTTATATGAGATTGATGAATACGATGTTGAGATCTTTCAAATTTTGTGATAGTTTATTTTGATGATATCATCATTATTAGCACTAATTACGAGAGACATTTAGAACATTTGAGAATGATGTTGGAGAAACTTTGCGAGAAGTTATTTTAAATAAGAAGTATTCATTCATGCAACTTGAAGTTATTTTAAATAAGAAGTGTTCATTCATGCAACTTGAAGTTATTTACTTAGGCTTCATAGGATTTCTTGTAGGTATAAATCTAGATCTCTCGATTATTTAAGCTATAATTGATTGCTTTCTACATTAAGAAGATAATGGCTACTTTATCAATTTTTAGGCTCCTAGACTTTGGAAAGGTATTTGAGGTCACATGTGAAGTCTCAGGAATGGGCATAGGAGGAGTATTGCAATAAGATGAATATCCGACGACATATTTTATCCAGAAGTTAAATGAGGCAAAATATTATTATTCTAGATATAACAAAATTGTATGCCATCTTTCAATCGTTTGCATTGACGACATCACTTGCTATATAAAGATTGAAACTATACACAGACCACCAAGTCTTGAAATTCATCAATACCCAAAAGATGTTAGATCATCGGCATTCAAAATGGATTGAATAGTTGCAAAATTTTTTATTTGTTCTCTAGCATAGGCCAGATATTGAGAATATGATTGTCGATGCATTATCTCAAGTAATTTTAGTGGTGTCTGCTTTTTCAAGTGAAGTTGTTGGTTTTGAATGGATGAAAGATGATTATGAATGTTGTTCTAATTTCCATCTCATCTATAGCATTTAAGTGATTTTCTATTGCCTGCTAAATCTAGTTATCATATTGTCAAAGGGTATTTGTTTAGAAGGCCAAGCTTGTGTATCTCTAAGATTTCACTGAGGATTTATCTAATTAGTGAGTCACGCTATGGAGGAATTAAAATCACCTACCTTGTATAAGAAAAGTTTTATTGGACATCTTTGAAGATAGATGTGGCAAGGTTGTATCTCAATACAACTTGTAGAATGGAAAATGACTAAGCAAAAATCTGATAGATATTCAACACTTCTTGTTACCTATAGATCCTGAGAGGATCTTTCTACAAATTTTGTTTTGGGATTGCCTATTACAGCACATCAACACGATAACATATTTGTGGTGGTGGATTGTTTTCTAATATGGCAAATTTTATTCCTTGTTCCAAAACCATGGATGCATCTCTAAGCACATTTTCTTGTGGTGGTATTTTTCGGGTCGCATGATGTACCCAGTTCGAGTCATTTGGTACAAATATGCTCTTCAATTTTCTTATGTTTAAATGCATGTGAGGCCGACCACTAATTGATTTGCGGTATTTTGGGTCAAAAATGATGATATTAAATCTGCTTAGACCAAACCATGAGATAAGATAAATTTGGAAATCCAAAAGGCAAAGCAATTCTAAATTGTAGAAAATAAATTGAACTTATAGAAGAATCAAAATAAGCTCCAATATTGCTACCTTTTGAATATTATAAGATGCAAAACTTGTAACTTAATTTCAATCATTAAATGATTGTAACTTATAGTTTGTTCTTTGACTTCTATAGACATATCATTCGATCAGTTAGTTTTTTGTTATGGGCTATATATGAGAACAAAATAGTGAATACTTAGGTAAATTTAAACCTTAGTTCTAACAATTATATTTGAATCCCATTTTTGATTAATTCTTTTTTTATCTTGGCAATCCTTTGTTCATGCGAATATTCTCAAGCGAATGTTAAATCATTTGTGAGTTTGGTGAATCTTGTATGCATATTTAAAATTGTTTTCTTGGGACTCATTTGAAACACATTTTACTACAACACAATAATGCTATTTTTGAATCCAACAACGTCTACAATTTCATTATTGATTATAATGAGCTTGTCCTAAAAGTTTTTATTTGCTTTTATTGTAGCATGTACATTTAAACTATATGCTTTAGTTGCTTTTGCAGACACTGAGGTCAACAATGAACGATGGTGGCAAGAGGTTGATGCGATTGTATGGTGCAAGTAGCAATGGTGCCAAAAAGATTGTTTTGTTGGCTTAGGTGCTCAAGCCAACATATTTTTAGTTTTATTGTTTTGGCTTAAGCTTGAGCTTCATAGCTCTGAGCTTAAATCACTTAGTATTTAATTTATTAATTATTTAATTTTTATAAAAAATAATCAATTAATTAAATTGATTAAATAATTTATTAATACAAATATAGGTTTACTAATTATAATTTAAAAGTAATTGAATTATTTATTGCATTAATAATAATTGATAAAATTAGTTATTTAATAATATAATATTATTAATCAATAAATTAATATTTTGTTAAATAATAATATTTATGCTCATGTATTTATTGATTAAATCCAGTATTATAAAATATAATTAATTATAAAATCAAATTGGCATAATAATCATTTTATTAAATTATTAAAAATATAATAATGATTAGTTTTTAATTATATTAATTCATTATTTATTATAGAAATTTATACATTAGTTTTATTATAAATTATTATTATTGTTGAATAATTTATAATAAAAATTATGAATTATAATAACAATTTGTGTATTAACTAATAACATAAACTAATAATGAATGTAGAATTGAATAATTGTAAAAATTTATGATTTTTAGCTAGTGAATGTTAATCAACCATTTATTTAGAAATAAAAATTATTACTGATTAGTTATTATAAGCTATTTAATTCATATAATAACCTTTTCATTGTAAAAATTGTGAATTATCGTTTATTCATAATTATTATTGCTGCTTTCCTGATGGTAATGATTATTTATTGAGTAACATAATAATTAATTAAGATAATCAGTTAATTAAATGCTTATTTATTAATCAAGATTGTTGTCATTAAGATCAATTTATATTAGCTCTGCTGTCCTAAAACAAAGATGTTCAATATGGGCAGCTTATTCTTTTCTAGGTTATTTAATAATCAAGATAAATAATCAGTTTAGTTTTGCTTAGGTTATTTATCTTAAGCCAAGTTAAACTAAAGAGTTATTCATTTTGGTATTAGCTGAAAATGATGAGTTTAGCTAAGCTAAGTTCCTATGTTGTTCGGCCGATATGCTGATTTTCATTATTATTTTGAGATTTATGATAAGTTAGCTAAACTGCTACGCTGTTTAGGAATAGCTAAGCCAAGCCAAGTTCATCCTGAAACAAGCAGCCAAGCCTAATCAAACAACCCATAATTTTCCTTACATATTTTTGCACTTCTATGACTTCTTTGTTCATTACTGTCAGAATGTGTGAGTGTCTTTTGTCCTTTCCATGCCAACCTTTTTTTTGCCAATGCTCTCTATTGATACTGTTTGTTGACACTCTCGTTTGATAACTCAGTTTGTCTATCAATACCCCCTATTTAAGGTCATATTCCTTTTTTATCTGACCTGAAATCTTTTGCTGACTCCCTGTGGCTGATTTCATTTCTTTCTTTTTTATGGATCGGCACTCCTTTTTTGGCATGTGCATCTATTGGATAAGAAGACTTTCGACAACTAAATCTTTGGCGATTATTATTTGTAAACTCATGTTACACCTTTTATGCCACGTTGAGTTTATGTGAAAGTATTGGGGTCTCTAAATTATTGAATTTACTACAATTTATTTTATTTTAAAGTTTCAATATTGAGAATAATTTCTTTTTTCTATTTTCTCATTTTTTAAAGTATTTGGGTATATTTTTTGTCTATTTTAGTTTCTCATTATTGTTAATGTTTCTGTTATTGTTCTCCTCTTCTTATATATATATAGCACATACTTAACTGGCAATACGTAGATAATTAATTAAAAGATGTATTCTTACAATCTCTCCACTTCTGTATTAATTTTAGCAAAAAGAATTTAAGCAATTGTTGTGATTTTGTCATGAATTGATTGGTTTTTACATCGAGTTTTTAGTTTCTTGTAAAGCAACATAGCTTACTGTAAACTATCAAATTTCAAACTATTTGATTTCGGAGTTTTGTTCACTTTTTGATATGTAACCACACACTTATGGTCTACAGCTTCGGAAGGAGTTCAGCAATGAAGTTGGTGCTGCAATGGCAGCTATCCAGTCACTTGCAGCAGCATCCTCGCCATATGGATCAGCGGATCTCACTCAGGTTTTTAGAGCTGCTGCCCAGGAAGCCAAAAATTCTCGTGCTCAAGGTCGTCTTCTTAGAGTGGTAAGTTTACATTATGCTTCTAATTTTGTATCATATTAGCTGTTTGCAATATATATATATATATATATATATATATATATATATATATACTGAAGAGAGAACAATAATTAAGGGGGACAAGTCAAACTCAAAAACATAGAACAAAACATAACACATGAGATGCTCTGTGACATATTGCTACATTTTTACAGCTACTGTGTCATTCGGATCAGTTGCAATAAAATAGGTAATATACCTAGAGTTGTTTCTATCACTCTTCCCTTTCCTGTTGATCCTGTATTGGTTGCTATGTCTGATCACATTTGTAGAAACTCAAGAATCAAACTCTCAATTAGATCAATTATTCGACCCTGTAAGTTAAGCATGTGCTGACACACACATAGAGACAGAGAAATATATGAATTCTACTATTTGTTTAGGTGAATTTTTCTCACTATTTGCACAACATTTTCAAAGTCCTTAATGATATCTTCACTTCCACTATGGAATTGGAAGCGGTTGGAGTACTCTTTCCAGCATGTGATGCTCTACCTTTACCAGATTACAAACTTTAAATTTGGCTACAAATTTCTTCCCATCTAATTTCAGTCTAGGCGACTAGGATATTCTCTTCAAATCCTTGTACTTTTTGATAGAACCTGGATGAATGTTATCCCGATGCATTATGAGTTTCTAAAATAATGGCATGTCGCAATTCTGGATCATTGGTACCCACAGTTTATTTCCTTTAAATACAATATTATGTGTCCAATTCAAGTTCAGCTCTGAATCCTGAACGCATTGAAACTACTAAAGACTGACTTGATCCGCTCTCTAAGAAGAACTTTCACTAGTAATTTATTCTGAATAACTTTCGACAATCCTAAGTGTAACTTCCATGTCAAATCTTTCCCTTTTTAGGTATGTGCATTAATTTAATTGATGTGGATTACTGGAAGATTTCTACTCAGCACATCAGCTATTACAGTAGCTCTTCCCGGGTGATATTGATAACTTAAATCATGTTCTTTTATAAATTTTAACCATCAACGCTATTGTATGTTCAACTTTTTCTAAGTGAATATATATTTAAAATTTTTTGATGACCAGTATAGATTTTACACAACACCATATAGATAATGCTTTCAAGTTTCAAGTGCGAAAGCAACTTTTGTTAATTCCAAATCGTGCGCAAGTTAAAAAACTGCCTAAATGTGTAAGAAATAACTTACCTGCCCTTCTTGCATTAACTCACATTCTAATTTACAAAGTGGAGCATTGCTATAAAGTTGGTAATCTTCTCTTCTATTGTATTTACAAGAATAAGTGCAAAAATCAAGCAATCTCTTAACACTATTGGAAGGAGACTCACACTTCGAACACCAAATAAAAAGGATATTCTTTTGTGTCAATCTAGTTAATAATGTTGTTATCCAGAAAAATCCCCTTCCAAACTTTTGATAATTTTCTACTAAACTCAGGAAACTTCTTATTTCAGATATATATGTTGGTTGTGGCTACTCATGAACAACATTGACCTTTGGGATCCATTGAAATTCCATTCCATCCAACAATATGACAGAAAATGCTACTAATTCTAGTGAAAGCTCACACTTGAAATATTTAACATATAATTGATGATTTTTTAAAAAATATTCATTATAGGTCTCTAAGTGTTCTACTATTTCTCCCTTACTCCTAGAATATGCATGGATGTCATCAATAAATATAATAACACACTTATCTAGACAGGGCTTCAAGATTTGTTGTATTAGATCCATGAAAATAATCAGATCATTAGTTAATTCAAATGATATGATCAAGAATTTAAAATATTCGTATTACGATCAAATTCTAAAGACACAAACATGCTTTTCCTTGATCTAGAGTTGATGCTATATATTGATATAGATTAATCTTCGAAAAGAGTATCGCACATGCCAATTGATCAAGTAGATCATTTATTTTGGAATAGGGTACTTGTTTAACTAAGCAAGATATTTTAATATAAGGTTAGAAAAAGTAGCTTCTATATACTAATAATGCACATTTTGACTTTCATATAGAGTTTGGTGTTTAAGGATGAATAAAGTCACAATCAGTAAGCTCTTGCAAAACTGCTCCTTATGTTTTTAGTGGTCATACGGTATGTTGCTTTCAAAAATGGTAAGTTCCGTGCACTATTTCAAATGCTAAACTCTATCTCTTGCTCAAGTAGTTGATCTAAAAAATTTTCTTAAAAAACTTTTGGGAATTCGCAAATGACAGGGGTGGGGTGTTTTTCAATCTGTTAATAGGTTCATGAACTCCTAATTTTACAGCTAAGAATGCTTAATTCCCTTACTTAAAAGCAACTTATAAGCATGAAGAGATAAAATTAAAGAAAGTATCCCTCTACAATCTACAAAGAAATATTATCTTCTCTTGATCTATAAGCTGAACCTTCTTCTTGAAACAATCTACAATTGTATTCTGCTTACTCGTCGAATTCACGATGAGTATTACATCGAATATCATAATTGAAAGAATAATTAGATCAGCATTTATGTGTAATACCATTAAAATCTAATTTACAAGTGCGCTGTGTGACTGCCTCTAAATTATAATCGGATGGTAAACTCACAATAATAGGGCTAGATAATTCTCTAGTAGCTGGACTGAATATAACAATACACAAAGCAGATATAAAAGAATAATTTGCAATAGAATCCAATAAAACAATACAAGGAGTTTGACAAATAGAAATTGTACTAGTAACCACATCCGGTGTATCAACAGTTTCTGCTAGAGTCAAATTGAAAATTTTGGTCTGGGTTGGTGTCCTAGCCATAGTTTGTGGTACATTTGTTTTCCTTGAAGGATTTTTCTGCATAAGAGATCTTCCCCCTCCAACATTTGTCCTTTGCTCCTTCAGTAGTGATTGCCTGATGATTGATGTCCTAGCAAGGTATATTGTCTTGCTATATGCCAAGGTGTCCACATTTAAAACACTGTTTCCTGTCAGTGAAGCAATTTCCTCTCAGATGCTCTTTCCCACAAATAGTACAAGAAATTATTTTCTTTTGATCGTTTCCTCCGATTTGCACATTAATAAGTCCCGTCCCTTGTTGAATAACTAGTCAAACTTTCTTAAAAAATGTATGGTGTGCTGTTTTTTTTCTTTTGAAATTGTGATTTGCATTGAGTTTATCTTGGGTTTTCAGTGACTTTGCCCTCTCCACCGAGTCTACAACCTCTGAGATCCGATGAGCAACTAAATTGGTTGATAAAAATCCTCAAGTCATGCTAATAATAATCGGCAACAAATATCTTGTATAGCGACTTCAGCTTTAAAAATTTGTCTAATAACTTGTTTTGCATAAGGTGATATAATGAGAAAGATTTTCACAAATTCAATCCACAATATCTTTATCAGTTCTCCCATGAAAAGTTGTTATTATCAACTTCTCCTGTGTTCTGTTGATCTAAATAAAAGATAAATTGTTAGTGAAACCTTCTGGTCTTCTGGGCATTTGACACACTTAGACTCATTTTCCATCCATTGCAGCTTTTTTGCAGCCACTTGAGTGGATATACCGCCAAACATAGGAGGTTCAAGTTTCAGAAAGGTTTGCAAAACTCTATTATAGTTCTCCTTAGACACTTATGTTGATGAGCATGATTGGTTTGCATAAACTGAGCCATCATGTTCAAAAATAGGACATGTGGTTTACCCATTGTCTCCCACTGGACATGGCTCCCGGGTGTAGGGGAATTAATATTATCTTGATTATGGGGAATTGTTTATTTACGCCTTCTTGAGGTAGGTTATTTATACTGTGATTTGTAATTTCCATTTGTTTCTAACAGTAAAGAAATTTATTTAATTATATCTTACTTTTGAGCTTTACAGAAAAAGCAACAGTTATAACTATATATAACAAGCTTAACCAAAAACATAATACAAAAATTTCTTATTTCACATGACCTACAACATATTGTTTTAACTTATTAACATATTTATAAAAATTACCCTTATTATATTAGTTTTTCTACAGAGATCTGCCTTCGGTTAGCTTCTCGGAGGTCAATCCCAAACTGCCAAAACCTTTCTTACTTTAGGTGGGATCTTGTAAGCTTTCAACTTTGGTGGTGGGGTATGGGTTGGAGCAACCTCTCTGCTCTTGCGCCTCTTATACGAACGACTCATCTCTTCTACAGATGTTTTTTTGGCAATTTGCTTATCTATATAGTACATGGTGAAAATATGAGTGGCGTGTTATTTTTGAAAATATAAATATAATTTTAAATTTTTACATTTTGACAAGGTAAGAGAAATTGAATACTATTAAACTACGCCCCAACTTAAATGAATTTTGGCATACTTATCAAAACCAAATATAATGACTGGATTAATTATGCATTTAGGTTCCTCAAACTTTGATACTAGTTGTGTGGCTCGGGGATTAGAATCAAGGAAAAGTGATGAAAGAATTAAAAATATAAAAATAAATTCAAAATCATAATCAATCACAATGGAAAAGTATCATTTAATCCAAAATACAATAGCACACACTCATATTTTTAACACCATAAAAGATTCATTTCACTCATCATTATTAGATACAACCAAAAATATCACTCATCAAATTAAAGAAAAACACAACATCACTGTGCTATATGTCTGAGCGACTCCCTCAACCAATGCCCCTAAAACTAGCTATCGAATTCAAACAAGCTATACATGAAAAATATTAGGTGAAAACACCTGCCAATATTTGTACATCAAATTTATTTTATATTTTATCTCACTCTTATGTCATTTTTTGTTTAATGTCAAGCAAGCAGCATAAGTTTTAGTACTACCATTTCTGAGGTTCTTAAATAGATGCACATTGAATAAAAAAGAACACAGCAATCTAAAGAAGATAGACAAATTCAAGTTTATATGTTTTGACAATGCATAACATAACAACTTGTCTTACTATCAAGTCAATAAAATAACAAAGTTATACAAACAATGCTCTTATCCGCTGAGCTTCAATAAATGTGTGTTAACAGGTAAATCATCTCCAACAATATTAATGAATAATAAAAACTGTACATCCATTTCAACAATCAATTTCATGTAATTATCATGTATGAATATCCATAGTTTCTTAATTCAATTGCCATTATCAACTCTGTGACTGAAATTAAAGCAATTTGTTCACTTATTAAATTCATCAATTAGTAGAAACTTCATACCCTACTAACTTTTATCTAAATGTTCATACTCAAATATGTCTTTGTGGATCTTTCTTGCCCCTAAGTCTCCTTGGGAATTCATGCCCAGGTCATCAGCTTATAAGGACGGTTTTTTGTCAATTATCGACGAGGCTCTGTTAAAACAATGAGCTCTATCTCTTAAAGGTTAGCCCCTCTTCTTAATGCCACATGACTTTCTATATCTCTTCAATGTTGGTGACATAGTCTGTACATATCTCAAAGAGAGCTACAATACAAGACATCACCAGCCAAATTGGATTACAAAATGATTCATTGATTTATTTCTCTTGTTATTAATAAGTCATATGCAAATGTTATTACAAGGCAGCAACAATGCCACACTACTTTTCTTAAGAATAATTCAAGTGATACAATAATCCTCATTAATTGATAATTTGTATATGAGCAATAATTGAATAAAGAACTTGATGGCGATAATGATTCAATACCTCATATTTCAACACAATTCTTAAGTTATTTAAACATTGGTCAAGACCCAATCAGTATTTCAATGAATAGACAGCGCAATGCTAACATCTACTGGCATATTTAAACAACATATTAGATTAATTAAATTTAAATGTACCTCCCTCACACATCACATAGACAATTAGAAATAACAATTCCTAGGTTTGAAACTACGTTCTCAGCTCGATGCTAAAGCCTTACAAACCCAGATGCCTCAAGATTATGACAAAGTAAAAGTTAGAAATTTGTAAAAATAAAAAATTTCTTTAGCTTGAGTGGTATATACCACCTTGGGTGCAGGTTATGATGCCCATGGGCCTCTAACTCTAGGTACATACTTCACTGGGCATTTAATGAAAATTCGCTTGATCTTATCTGATTATCGCCTAGATGCGCAATCGGGTGCCCACCCTAATCAAATATAATAAATAATAATAATAATAACAATAATAATTCAGCATAGATGTTCATGTTATTATTATTTTTAAGAATTTTTGTGATTGATGATCTGCTTATTACTCAATTTGGGGTAGCTTTCTGGATATTGTCTTTAAATATAGTGACTTTGCCTGGATTCTATCATTTGAGGGACAAAGTTTGCTTTATCTAATGCTGCTCTCAGTAAATAGCCTTTATGAAGTGGCACCCTGGCTTCTTTCTGATATTTAGGTAAATGGTGATATCATGTACAACAATATGATAGCAAGCAACAGTTTTACTTTCTACCTCTGTAGCAGTTTCACTGCAGCTTTTGCAGCTGCTCTAAGCATAGTCAATGTCGATGTGTCTTGAGAAAGGCTTTATTATTGTGGTTCTAAATGAAGTTACAACATTCATATAAACCCATCCAATTGAAGGGCTATCAAAAATCAAAACAGTTGAAAACTCCTTAACGGATACCCACAATGTTCTAAAATCTCTGTTTGTCACTTGTCCTGTGCTTTTGAAGGTAAACAACCTTTCTTCTTTTTGCTGTGCCAGATACTCATATACTGCAGATCATCCATTCCTCCACACTATCAATGGGCCGTGGGGCAGAAGCTGTTCACACTGGATGTAATATATCTCCACGACAAACCAGGACCCGAAAACTGCCCTCAGAGGGTGTACGACATGCTGGTGGATGCGCTAGAGCACGTGAGCGAGCAAGAGGGATACATATTTGAGAGCGGACAGGGCCTCGCTCGTGTCCTTTTCCGCCAAATCTGCATCCTTCTCTCCCATCCACAGCAGCGCTGCCCTCAGGACGACCTCGACATCCCCAAATCCCTCGATAAAAAGGTGCCTCCGCCTCTGCCATCGGTAGCCGATCTCACCACTCCCGAAGAGAGTGCCTCCGGCACCACCCAGTAAAAGAATATCACTTCTTTGTTTCCCTATCAGTAAATATATGTATATAGGTTGTTGGAAAAGCTGCCTCTTGTTATATTTACTCTTGAAATGCTTATAAGTTATGCACATTTATCAATCAACTACGGGGTTATTTGTATTGTTTTGTTATAAATTTTTATCGTGTAATTCAGTTTGCAATATTTGAAGGGTTACAAAATTTGTTTTTGGCTGTGTAATTGTAATCAGTTTACAGTAGAAAATTCCACGACTGGTTGATGAAAGGTAAAGATGGCCGATGATCAACAAGAGTACTCTAAGGCAGGCTGTTATTTTATATATGCCTGTTCAATTTTCCAAAAAGAAAAAGAATCCTAAATTAATTACACCTGAATTATAATGAACATACACTCAATTTTCATATTATATGTAATTAAATTATTTTTCCCAGAGCCTTGCATAACTAAAAGCAATCTTTAGTATTAGTGCATTTGTGTTTTAAAGCTGAATAACATTTATTTATAAGACGAGTAAGAAAAAAGAGTTTTCATCTAAAAATAAAAAGGTGGTTAAACATGGCTAAACTGCAACGAGACAACAGAATAGTGTAAAATAAACAGCAAGAAAAGTTTTGTCACAGCCTAGTAGTAGTCCTCAGAACGCATATTCAACTCGTTGCCAACAAATTATACCAACTAGAAGTTCCATAAAGCAAATACATATAAGCCCAACCAAACCATTCTTACCCCAAAAAAAAAAATTGAATCCAAAATAAAGCGCACAAGAAAGCCAACAAAGGGATCCATCCGGTCAACTCTGCGGCGACGCTTTAGCCATTCCGCTTAAGGCAGCCTGAGCCGTCGGTCCCGCTTCGTATGACCCCTGAGTTGTTGCATCATTGGAATATGAAGACTGCTGATGAGGCTGAGCATACATACCGCCATAAGAATCACCATAAGTCTGCTGCTGCTGGACATAGGAAGGTCCACCATAGCCCGCCCCGGATGCGTACGCAGAAGGCTGAGCAGCCTGCCCATAAGCTGGCGGCTGGCCGTGACTGTAGCCTGCCTGAGAGGTCATTGTGGGCAGCTTCTGTTGCCCCTGCGGCGACTGCACCCCGTACAATGACAGGCTGGATGGATATCCTCCAACAGTCTGGGAAGAAGCAGGAGGCAGACCTCCATAACCAGTAACCGCAGAAGCAGCAGCCTGTTGTGAATTGACGTATCCCTGTGGGGCAGCAGTGGTAGACTGCCCCGGAGGCTGAGCAGAGCCATCCTGAGCGGATATGGAAGTGTAGCCTTGCTGAGAAAAGTCGGGCTGAGTGTAATACGCTGCCTGACTGTAGTCGTAGCTGTTGCTGTCAGCAGGAGCCGAAGAACTGCTGTAGTAATCATATGTAGGAGGGGCAGCCATATTGGAAGAAGGGTCCCAGCCGGCGGAGGAAGCTGGAGGGTATCCGGCGTAGGGCGGCTGAGGCAAGCTATACTGAGGTTGCTGCATGTACCCATAGCCGGGCTGCTGCTGTGGTGTCTGCTGCTGCATGGGACCACCCGGTGGGCCCCAATTCGCAGGAGGCCTCGGAGGACGATATCCTCCAGGAGCTTGTTGATTCCTTGACCGATTCTGCATTCAGAAGGTCAGTCGTAAAGCATAAACGGACTGCGCCTTTCAAGGATTAATAGGTGTATTGCTTGCTCGACGTGACAAAAACACAGCTGGGATAATTAATGAAAGAGCAGCAGAAAAGGACAAAGTAATTTGCAAGTGATTATGATTCTAATGTTGAATGTTTTTTTGAGCATATATCCACTGATGGAATAGGGACAAAAATTAAAAGCTAAATAAATAAATAAATCCCACTTACCACATCAGATGATAACTCCCACACAGTAAAGCTGATGCCATCCTCCCCGAGGACCTAAATTATGCGAACTAGCGGGAAAAACATAGGAAAAAAACTAAACAAGCATATATCTAAAAGTAACATCATAAAATGGCATATCTTGAATAGGTCGCAGATAAGTTGAATTCGGTAAAAGCCGCATGAGTATGTTTGCCAACACATATTCAAAATCAGTTTTAAATTTTAATAGAGGATAAGTTCTAGGAGATTTAAAAAGGGAGTGTAGGCTTCTATGGTGTGAACTTTTAATCCGCAATTAAAACACATCATGAAAATTAAATGATTGGCTAGGACTGTCCAGTTAAGGTCCTCACCTGCACAAGTGAAAATCAAGCAAACTGCATTTTGATAAAAGATCAAAGAGAAAATTGGGATTTTGATGCCCTCTGTAATTCCCACGTACATAAACTCCATTTGAGGCAGCTGTAGCTGTTGTCAAAAGTGTGGAAGTTCTTGCAGAAGAAACTGTTAATGTTGTTGCTTAAATGATGTGCAATTAACAGTTGGCAGGTCAGTGAATGATTGTTGAGGTGACAGGGCAGTGGTGGTGACGAAGGATTAGAGCCCAAGCAGTAATTATCAAACGCTAAACAGCAGAAGGCAGCATAAGCAAACTGAAAACTTCAAGACTGCTTTCTAAGTAGATGCTTCACGAGAACGCAGACAAAAAATAGCTCCCCCAAACGACAGAATAAATACATCTAAAATGCTGCCCCAAACGCAGCAGTATTCCCAGCTGCAGGAGATGAGAGGCTACAGGAAATAAAATATTTAAGGGAAATCATAGCTTATATAGATGTTAACAATATCAATTAGTGCAAATCGATGAAATTCAAATAAGATGTTTATAAAGAGTTACAAGTAAAAAAAAATCCCAAAATATGAAGTTTCAAAGATATGTCAAGGCAGAAATTTAATGAAAGCGCAAATAGAAGAAACTAAATAGTTAAAATGAAATGAATGCATATATAAATAACTACAAATAAAAAGAAGCCTCGCAATAAAACAAACAGAAATTATGCACTTGATACAAGGTAAAAGCTGGAATCCTGTCTATGTAAACACTAAAAAGCAGCAGGGTAGATGTTACAAATTTATAATCAAGGTAACACATTAAAAAATAGAAATAAAATTGTAATAATTATATATTCTCCAAAGATTGAAAAAATATAGCAATATCTATATAAAATAGTTATTTCTTAAAATAGCTCCCCAACTATCGAGAAATGCCCCCAATTTAGTCTCTTGATTATTAATATGCTCAAAATAGTCCCACAACTCTTTATAAATGTCTAAACTAGTCTCATTTTAATTTTGAATGCTGCTACAATGCTAAAACAATAATCAAACTAAAGTACATGATGTGACAATACTAGGTGTAAGCAACTAATTGGTGTAATATACTTTGTGTGGGTCCATGTGCAAAAAAAAATGAAGAAAAAGAAAAAAAAAATTCTATTGGTCTTGGATACTTTTCATTAACTATTTATTTGGAGGTTTAATTTTTTTATTTTAATTTTTCTATTCATTTTTGAAGAAAAAATTAAATTAAATGGAAGGCATAATAATAATATTGCATCACACACAAACTTTTAAATACCCTTCATTAATTTAGTTTTTCATCTAAAAAAAAAAAAAAACTAAAATGGGACTAATATGAACATTTTAAAGTAGTTAGGGGTCTGTTTTAGGCACTTTAATAGTCAGGGGCTTAAATTTGGCATTTGTCAATAATAGTCATGAGACCATTTCAGAAGAAAAAAAAAACTCAAAAAGTTAAACTGATAAATGACGTTATCAGGCCTCACAAGCAAATAAAAAGCATGGTACAATCAATAATACTTTCACAATAAAATGATCTGCATACATAAAACAATATTTCAATATAAGGCCAAACTATCAAAGCTTATAAACAATATACGTTCAGTTGAGGATACAGATTAGCTTATGTTGATAACGATCATTCGATTTGTGCTTTCAAAATTGGAGAATTATATAATTAAACTAAAACCCATAAATTTTTTGGCAACTCCATGCAAATTTGAATGAAGCATTTGACATTCAGATTATTTATTAGTATTGTGATTAAGCTTAGCGAAGGCTAATTGCTAAGTTGTTCTATTAAGGATTAAGCTTAGCGAAGGCTAATTGCTATTTATGTTGAATGAAAAGATATCCATTTAATTAAAAATTAATATATCAAACCCTAAATTAATTATATTTACTAATTAACTAAAGTATCTACAAATCAATATGCTGACTAGTACATTATTATTTTAGTTGCTACATTAATTATTAGTCAATACATAATTAACTACTAATCTATATGTCAATGCATAATTGCAATAATTATATTTACTAACTAACAACATTAACACTAATCAATATGTTGATTAGTAAATTATTATGTTAGTTGCTAAATTACATCAATAACATTATTTAATTAGGTCTATGTTAAACAAAATAAGATGAGCTAGCTAACAAGAAAAGCTTAGCTGTTTGGGATAAGCTAAGTTAGTTAAGCTAAATTAAGCGCAAAACAAATAGCCCCTAATACAGTATTGTTCTCTATAAATTAATCCTATCATGTTCCCACAGCTAAAATTATAGAATTTCTAGATGATGATGCTTTGAAATATAACAAAAAGAATGAATATATTTGAATTACAAAATTAACATATAAAAATAAAAAAGCCAAATAACTAAACTCCTAATCTATCTTATCATGGTTTTACGCTCAAACAAAAAATGTATCCACATCAATCAAAAGTAATCAGACAGTTCATTTAACTGCGCTGAAATTTAAAAAAATAGCATTTAGGGTTCATCATAATTTACTCCCCGAAAAAAGTGTTGCCCAAATCATATGCAAATCTTCTAATTCAGAAGCTCAGTTCTGCAGTTTTTCTTCATAGATCAATTGACATTTATCAATGAGTTGTAGTTTCAAAATCATACCAGTGCCAAGATACACAGGAAATGGGGGCCCTATAACTTTGCTCCATGTTGGGCTCACCAACACATGTGATCCCTACAACATTTCTCAAAAAATAATAATGAGCTAAAAATGATAATAGTTATTCCTTGAATTATTATTCGTCCTCTAAAATCAACTAATAACCTCCATTATGATATTCTAAATGAATCAACCAAAATAATAGAACATCCTAGAAACAAAATATCATTCAAAGTGCAGAAACATTTGGATGATAGCACGAACAATAAAATTCTAAGCCCAATAGGAAGTGAGGACACTTCTAATATGTTAAGCATTTTGATAAAAAGATGAACTTTTCAGCACAAACATGGCTACAAGAAGCAAAAAAAATACTTGACAGCACAAAAAAGTCTAGACAAGTCCCGCAACCTGTGAATAGGAAGAGCACATGAACAATAAAATTATAGGGTAGAAAAAGAGGATACTTCTGATTTGTTAGGCATTTTGACAAACAGACGAACTTTCCAGCATAAACATAGTGACTTACAAGCCGCAAAAAAATACTTAACAGTACAAAAAAAATCTAGACAAATCCCAAGCAACTTGTGAATTCCAATCTCCAAAAAAAATAGGATAATCTGAAATTAATAGCTCCAAGTTAATATATTCAAGCCACGATTAAAAAATTAATAATAATGTATCCTTCAAACCAAAAAACTATAAACTAATCATGGGTTCAAAATATTCTGGTTTCCAAAAAGATACAAATTTACAACACTAATATTAATGCTAAAATTAAATTGGCATCTAAAAAAAATCAGTTACTTGAAAGGAATTAAAAATTCATTACAGAAACTACTACCCAAAAATTAGCCAGGATAAATCTTTTTTATTTGTAACACCTCTAATCCACACCTTTAGGTTGCACTATGATAACAGTGTTTAAGAAGCTTACCAAAGTTGAAGAAATAAAAAGTGAGTTGATATGAGACACAAGCATGTAAAATATTCTGAAATATAGATGTAGATCACAGCATAATGAAAATTGTACAACAATATATTACCCTTTTGATCCAAAATATCACACTTCTGTTTAAATCAGAAAGTGGAACAACACATCATGTGATAAAATCTGTAAGCCCAACTGACACAGTATTTGATTGCATTATTGAAATGGAAATGAAATCTGCCAGATGTAGGCAAAAATGCTGATCAAGTCATCTCTTTGAGAAGTACAATATTTTAGTTCCACAACAACAACAATAATGATCGGTATAGCTGTAGGTTCAAATATTAGTGCCACATTCTATTAGAGAAAATAGAAACTGCTTTTCTAATTGGGTTCAATTTTCCTCTATAGTAATTAACAAAAGGTTCATTTCAAGAGAAATAGCGATGAGCATCAACAGAATAGCTCAAGCAGCTCCACATCGCAGAGCCTTAAGGAAAAGGGAACAAAATGTAAAAAAAGAATCTTTGCTAGCTTATGACCATTTGACCTCAAAACAAAATAAGCTGAACACCCCAAATTTTCAACACATCATAACAATCTATTTCAACTAACGCCAACAAAGCATCATGATGTTGAGGAAATGAAGTAAAATAAGAAGTAACATAAGCTGGCAAAAGAGAGAGAGAGTACGAAATGAAGTTTGATCAATAAAGACCAACTGAATAAACAAAATATTCAATAATAAATAGAAAATAGTATATTGCAATTATTAAAGACAAAGATTTATGAATGATGTCACTTAAAATGCAAAAAAAATTTCTTAAGTTAACAAAAAGAATGAGTTGCTCAAAGTGCTAGGATATAAATCAGCAGCTTCTAAAATAAGGAGATGTCCTAAGCTAAGCTACAAAATAAAGAGCAGAGTTTTTTGTAAAATAAAACTTATAATCCAAAATAATAGAAAAGACAAATAACAGAATATCAAGGGCATGTGCATTGGGATTTGGAGAAGATGGACAAAAATTATTTTCATGTTCATAAAAGAGTAAAGACGTGAAAAGGCATAAATTTGAATGCCAGATAATTGAACAAAAGTTGAGTATAAATATCAACTATCACTCAAAAATAAAATCAAGGCATGTTGCTATTAATATGGCAATATGTTATATAAAAGAACCAAGAAAAATTTCAGTACAAGGAGAGTTCATATAGGTGATAAAGGTTGTTTATTTATTCAAAAGTTGAACTCGGCTAATCCAGTATCCCAAATTATGAAAACACATGAACTACATTTAGTAATTAATCTCAGTGAAAACACAATGGAAAATTAATTATTACAAAATATACCAGAAAATTCACGGATTATGAAACTGAAATCATAACCTAGGAAAATTGATGGGTCTCCACTTAGTGCAATTCATTAACTAGATAACAAACAATTTTAAAAGTTACTATAGTGTAGACTTAAATGTAACTTGTTAAAGCGCCACATTAAGTTAATCTAATTAAAATCTACATGCTGTTAACGAGTCAACAGATTCAAAATGAGAAATTTAATCAAGTATCCTTTCTGACTAGCTAATTTATCATTTCCCTACTAAAAACTATACATACACTGCATAAGAAATTATTAAATCCATTAACAAGTCAATTTTGGACAATTCCCATACCTCACTAATAACATCATTAACCAATTGCTTTGCTGTTTCCACCTGCTCAGTTGTACCATCTATATGTACAGTTCGTTCAGTTGATGGATCACCTGGTGCAAGATGTAATGGTATCACCTGAAAATATCCAGAAAAAAATTAGTACCATAAAAAGAAAATATTAAATTAAAGTTAGGGATTCACATAATCAAAGAAAAAACATAATAATTAATACAAAATAATAACCAATGCAAAAAGATGCCCAAATTGCAATAGCAGGGAAAAATACAGTGATAAAAAAAGATTATAAGTTTTAAAATAATTTCAGAGAGAAATTAAATTTCTACTAAATATAATATCAAAAAGGTTTATCAGCTATATTGTAATAATATGAATGCAACAACACATGAGCCAAAAAAAAAAAAAAAACCTGAATACGTGCCCCAGAAGTAGCTTGCATGTTTTTAATGGTCTCTCCACCTTTGCCAATGATTAGGCCAACCTAAATTTAAAATATATAAAATAAAATCTAGATTGAAAAATACTAAGAAACAGGCATTCATTCAACAATTGTTGCCAAAGTTATTAACCTTATTATTTGGAACTTTCATTGAAAAATGTTCAGCACCAGGTGTGCTAGTTAACTTCCGGGCAGCAACAATGCCAGGACCACCAGATTCAGCCTTCAAAATCTATAGCTAATAAGTAATACAAAACTAAAACATACAAATACATTTACCCATTAATGAATAATAATCCTACCTCTGCAATTACATCATTAACCAACTGTTCAGCTTTGCTTATCTGTTCTGCAGTTCCAATAAGTTCTACAGGCCTAGTCTGTGAGTGAGGATCAGCATCCATATCTCTAGTCACTTGAATTCTTGCTCCAGACTGCGCCTGAAGGTACTTGATTGTTTCTCCACTTCGACCAATAATAACACCAACCTACCCAATAATAACTAGCAGGATCAATATTGAAACTAACACACAATCAAAGTCCACAGAGGGGTTGAGAAGCAGAAGAGTTTTTAAAAATAGTACCTTTCCATTAGGAATATCAATTTTCTTGCTTGTGGCGGCGTAACCATAAGAGGCAAATGGCGTTGACGCAGTTGCTCCAAATTGCGATGCTAAAGTATGTGGTTGATCTAATAACAACGCATAATAGCAATACAAAAATAAACATTAATTAGATTCAGTTAGAGATATAATTGTTGAAAGTTCACAAAAGTTACATTAAAACAATCGAGGCACGAAAGAAACCAGCAAAAAGCCAAAAGGTAAATTGGACAATACGATCTAATAATCAAAACGGGAACCTAAAGGGAGAAAGCAAAGGAAAAAGCTGCAAGCATTTTAGGAATCGCATCGAAACGAAATATGTGTTCATCACTTATTAAACTTTTACAAACATAATCAGTAACCAACGACTCCAAAAAATAAACAACAATGTTACAAAACAAGATCTAGAAATATAGAGATTCATAACGAAACGGACGCTTTAGTAGTATCAAACTTCCCATAACTGCTGCAATATTTGACAAAGAAAAAAAAAAAAAGAGTAAAACAAGCGGCAGAAAAGATAGATTACCGAAACCAAACCCCCTGTTGGTCGAGGCATCAGGTCCGCCCCCGTTCTCAAGTTTAGGCCGCTTAGCCTCCGCATCGCTGAAAATCCTAGCGGCGATCTCTTGAGCACGCTGCTTCGCTAGCTGTATGCCATCAGGAGGCGGCGGAACGCTGCCGTAGGAAGGCGGGGCAGCGGCTTCGGAAGGCGGTGAGGTGATCGGTGCTGAGAAACCGGTTGGTCTGCGAGTGGAGGTCGGTGCGGCGGGAGAGGTGTTGCTCTGGTCATCAAACTTGCGCTTGTTGTCAGACCGGGAAGAGTAATGAAGATCTTCCGCCATTGGAGAGAGCGAGGAAGACTTCAAAGGCCGCAGGATAGCACGGGAAACCCTAATCGAACGCGATTACGGCGGAAGAGCTCGGAGGGCCCTATTATTTAAGTCCGAACGCAATGGAGAACTGAATTAAAGATTGCATGCAAAATTTATGTATTTAAATAATTAACAAAAAAATTTATGGGTAAATACATAATTATTATGAAAAATGTTACTTAAATCCTAAATATTTTTCAAAAAATAGGAATAATTAAAATTTAAGATTTAAAATATATATTTTTATAGAACTCATAAAAAAATAGATTTAATAATAATTTTTTATTTCACTTTAGTTTCTTAAATTCTAATTATTCATATTTTTTGAGATATATAAGAGCTAAAAATTTATTTAATAAAATTTGAATATCATTTCATTAATATTTATTAATTTAAATATAATTATTATTTTAAAAATTTATATTAAAATGATATTTGATATAATATTGGATGAATTATTAAAAGTTACACTTAATTATTATATAATATTTCTCTTATTATATATAAGTTACCCAAAAAAATTTATGTATGCCGCATAATTATTATATATTTGATATTATAATTTTCCTATTCATAATATTAATAACTAATAACTAATACACTTATGTATTTTATATTTTAATATAATAATAGATATTGGAATAATAGTTTTATAATATAAAAAAGAAAAAAATTTAGATGTATTATATGTATGAGATTCCTGTAAAATTTTTACTATTTTAAATTTAATAACTATTAATGATATTTAATAAAATATATGGAAAATTTTGAAAATGACATTTACATTTTGAATAATAGTTGAATATATTAGTTATTTAAATATTAAATATATAAATAAAAATATTTTAATTTGGTGAGTATAGATATATCATAATATTAAAATAGTCTAAAATTATGATAATTCATGTAATTCTATGAATAAAATACTTCATTTTGTTTTGTTCGAAAAGTAGATTCTATTTGCATATAATGATGGTGTGAATGATTTGTTGGTTACAATATGAAATTGATAATAAAATGTCATTGCAAAGGGCTGCTGCATTCATGATGGATTGCAAAGTATTGGTGTTCATCAATTATTCAAAGCAATATTAACAGTGAGCATACATATATATGATGCACACACGTCATGCCAATGCATAATAATAATACATATTCATACTCCAATGCTGGTACATACAACAATAATCACCAAGCAAGCAGTAGAGGCCAAAACAAGTTTTTATGTCTCTTTATATATAAAAAAGGAAAAATGATCACGGCGGCACCAGGCAAGAAAAACAGTATTATCGTCATCGTTCTTCCGGTTACAGTTTACTGAGTCCACCAGTGAAGAAAATCCCGGCGGCGATTGATCTTCTTCTGGAGCTGGAGTATGCCATACAGCAGCGCTTCGGCGGTAGGAGGGCAGCCTGGGACGTATATGTCGACGGGCACAATCCGATCGCAGCCCCTTACCACAGAATAAGAGTAGTGATAATATCCGCCGCCGTTAGCACAGCTGCCCATCGAAATCACCCACCGTGGCTCCGGCATTTGGTCGTACACCCTGCACCATCGTTTTTAAAAATTAATAATAGCGAGTCCAGCCATAAAAAAACTAACTGGAGCTAGCTATGAGGATTGAAGCAAAAAACATAAAAAAAACATTAGATTCAGATGCAACATCTACTGAAAATTTGAGCTGTAGCCGATATTAAAATGATTAGTTTGGTTGATAGAAGCTTGTCGCTAAAGTTTTAAAAACCACAAGAATGTTATATAATAAAAGATGAAATTTGATACCAATATTTAAGAGCAAAATGCATGCTCAAAAATAGTGTAATTATTTGAAAAATCAATTTGATGACCAAATAAAGAAGTTGCAGAACAGATTTAAAAAAATTATGTATATAATCAATAATCAATTTGTATTATTATTATAAAATCCACATTGATTTGTCAGGTAAAAAAGGCTGAATTTGTATCTTCAAAAAACATATACAATAAGAACTACATATGTTGGAATTAAAATGTCTATCAAAAATATAATACTACATCAATAAGCCACAAATCTTAACCCCATCAGATGAGGACAGCTATATGAATCATTTGTTTCCTTCGTACGCTATCAAAAAGATTAGTGCTTCTCGTTGAAAGTTTCTTGCAATGCCTTTTTTGGCCTACATTTTCATCTTTGAACATGCGCAAATTTCAATAATTAGACTTTACTTATTACAGCATCTACCAATCTATGTTTAAAATGCTCAAACCATTTAAAGATGACTTTCACTAAACTTTTAGGACTACTCCAACTTTGTTACAATGTGTGTACTCATTTCAAGCATATCCTTCCAAGCATAGACACTCCTCCACCTTTGCATCCTCTCTCTACAATACTTATTTTATCAATATGTTTTTGCTTTGCAAGCAACATTTTACCCCATATAGTATTGTTAGTCTTATAAATATTCTACAAAATTTTCCTAAGAACTGAGTGGGAATTTCCAATTACACAATACCCCAAAAGTAAACTTCCATTTCATCCAGGCTGCATAGATCCTTCCTGTCAATCTCGTTACACATTATTTCATCAATAAAACATATGATTATGCCAGGATATTTGAATCTTTCACTCTTCTATATAACATAATCTTCAGTTGTCATACACTTGATACTATAAATTCTTTTATGATTAAACAGAAGTGATATAATTTGATTTGGTTCTATTATGAGAAAACACTATAGACTATAAAGTAGTTTTAGGTAACGAATTTCACTTCAACCCCTTTTAAAATCTTATCAACAAAAATATCATTGCAGATAACATGCACAAAACGCGCCTCGTAAATGTGTTCATACGGGCATTCAAAATTGATGTAGAGAGAAGCAAACTTATAAGTTGATCCTTGTGTTCCATTATAAATAAACATATAACATAATTACACACACACACATACATATATATATATATATATATAATAGCATAAATAAAATCAACACAAATCCTTTCTTTTCAAAGCTCTCCAACAAACTTCTATAGATACTATATCAAATAAAGATTTTTCTCTAAATTTGCCATTAAATCACTCCACAAATATGTAATCTCTATAGTTAATATACCAAGCATAAAATAACATTTTTTAAAATTTTATTTAATTTTGTCAAGGCACATCACATTAACTTAATTCTTTGCTAATTTACACATCAAGCAAATCACCCTTGTTCTTATAAAAATGCATCATAGTGCTTCTCCAACATCTTGATTTTTAAAATTATATAAAACGCTGTCAAGAACCTCGCCAAAACATTACTATACATCAAATTGGATGTCACACAATCCTGCAACAATTTCCCTAATAATTTTATCTGACGCATTCTCCAGCTCAATTTACTTACCCAATTAGTGAAAAAGTAATTAATATTATATTTATAGCTACAAAACTTATTCATATTAATCACAATATTACAATCTTCATAAAAAATTTGTGAAAATAACACTCATCTTAAAAATCTTTAACCACTAGTTAGTTAAATCTTCAGTTTGGTATCCCAATGATATGACTAGCATATATATAGCATCTCTACCTGTTGAAAAACATCCCATGCAGATGATAGAAATAACAACCAGCCATACAAATAAGCTTCACAAACTTAAAACTAGAGACAATGATCAAACTATTAAACAAGACGATCACCAAAACCACCACCCTGCAGGAATGAACGGGGCAAGAATCCACTCAATGGCCAAGTCATTCCCCCTGCCAGAATAAAGTGATCATAGGAAAGCCTTAAACAATCAAAAAATCAGATATTTCAATGATAAACTGAAGCAGACCAGACCTAAAAACCAATTCCAGCCAACAATAGGATCCAGATAAAAGAGCGCTTCCCAAAAAACCCAAAGCAAGTAGGTTTAATGATAACAACAGAACCAACAAATGCAGCAAAAGAGAAAAAATAACAACATGAACGATTACATATATATGTATGTATATGTATGTATGTATATATATATATATATATATATATATATATATATATATGCATGTATATGTATGTTTAAAAGTATTATCCCCCTCAATAATATCTAATCCATCATATAAACCCTTAAAATCTATAATCCTAACATCACTAAAGCCTTTTGAACTTTCAACATACTAATTTATCTTTTTCAATTCTCATTATTTCTACAATTAAACCACTATTATAAAACAATCTTTTTAAAATTTTAACATTTTATTTCTATTGCCAAGCTTCTTATTATTAGGATCTTTCTCTATAAACTTTTCAAAAGAATCTTGAACCACAATATGAAAATAGTTAGTGACATTTTGCCACATAAGATTAGCTTCATTGTTAATATCCCAAAGAGCAATTTCAAATAATCTCTATTTTGCCACATAAAGAGGAAACATGACCTTTAAGAATATCTCTATTTTCATTCTTAAATTATACTATTTGTTATTCTACATAACCAATATGTATTATTGCTTTTTCAACTCACTTTTTCAAATATAACACAAATAATGAATATTTAATTATCAAACTTTCATAAAAAATAATCTCACAATAATTGCAAAATAATAATTTTTTTCTTAAATAAAAAGTTAACATTATGAGTTCTAAAACACTGGCCAAAATTGGTAATGTGAATTTCTGTTCTTAAATGACAATCTTAAAATCATAAATAAATTGAAAAATTTAAGATCATGTTTCCTCTTTATTTGTCTATGCAAAAACTAAAATCACCTTCAATACTACAAAATTTTTTTGTTACACATCTAACATGCAAATTTAAAATTTTTTGATAAATAATAAATTATCTTGATGTAATTAGTAAATATGTGGGAGCTTAAGTCAGCACGGCCCATTGGAGAGCTAACCCAAATTCAGCACACACCGAGGATGAAAATCTAATTAAGTTCCATAATAAATGAATAGATTTTTTATTTTATCAAAACATAAATACAATATATATTTATATCTATCCCAGAGCCAAACTTTATTATACATGCTAATTATACTGCCCAAAAGCTTAAAAAAACAAAATAAACAACAAAAGCCTCCAAAACATTCAAAAAAAATCTTCTGAAATTGATACAAATACACATGTATTTCAATGAACCCTAGCATCTCTACACAGGAAAGCCCAAGTTTCTTCATACTCAATTTCACTATCATCAAACTTAAATCCAAATGTGAGGCTCATGAAAATATTCTTCATCAGTATGGATTCTTTCAAGTCGTGAAGAGCTCACTCACTTGCATCCAACATAAACAGTATACTTTCTATGTGTGAAGCCATCAAGTACCTCTATTCCAATTTGTCAAAAGTCATATAAACTTTGGAAGCCATTCAGAATATATTAATGTATAAACTAAAATTATTTTATCAAAATAAATAAAAAATACAGTTAATCAAATTAAATATCATATATATATATATATAGATATAGATATAGATATATAGATAAACAATATTCAAAATGGGATAATATTCTTGATAAAAGAGTATCATTTTAAAAAATATTGGTGAATTCCACATATACAACCTATAAATACAGTGCCTCTCTTAATGCTAAGGTGGTTCTTCCATATTTGTCTAATTGCAAGTATTATTTAGAGCTTTCTTAACAATAAGCTATGCCTTAGTAGCCCAGTAATCAAATCAAAAGGCCAATTTTCTTAGATATCCTAATTCCCTAAAAGAAAAGGTAGTATAAGAAACTACTTTGAAGTGAATCCAATAAATAAGGTGATCAAAAATCTTTAAAACTCAGCCCACTCTAAATTAAATTATTAAAGAACCGTACTACATAACATGGTCCTTACATAATGGATGTATTTTGAAAGTGCCTAAAAGCCGGCACAGATGAAGCATTGCATACAACTTAATTGAGCACGCATGGTAGTATGAGATTGTGTATACATACAAGCAAGAAAGACTGTCCACGATTAGTTTTTAGCTTTTACACAAGTGTTCACTTTCAATTGGGATTGTTCCATATTAAATTTATTTAATTTTTACGTATTTTTATTTTCCTGCATACATTTATGTTCAAAACTAGGGCTGTTAACAATTGGATTTTCATCTGATTCACTATGACATTGAATTGCATTATTGAGTTTAGGTATAGATCAAAATCAAATTGAGGATCAGATGCCAAAATAATTTATGAATAATAAAATAAATTTTTAATTTTTATATCCCTAAAAATTATATAAACATTTTATAAAAACAACTTTAAGCACAAATTTATGACACCACGAAAAACTCGCAAAAATAATTTTAAACATAATGAACTGCATCATTAACATAACAAAGCACAATTCTATATTTGGCAATACAAATAGTCCGTGTACCCCCAAAATACTCTGCAAAGTGCTTTGCCAAATGACTCCGCAAAGTACTGCATTGGGAACTCCTTAGGGATATGTTTAGGGCTGTTTACTTTGAAATAAAATAATTTCAATGTAAAAAAATAAATTCAGGTAAGATAAATGCAGTGTAAATACTTTTGGGATGTTTGGAAGTAGGTAAGTTTTTTTATATTTTAAGAGATTTAAGGCAAATAACATATATTGAAAAAATAAAAAAATATAGGCTCATGGCCAAAGTACATCTGGCAGCAGCTAGCCAAAAGTGGATGCTAAGAAAAGCCGATGCAATCCAATGACAAAGGTGGTGCTGATCTAATATAGAAAAATCTAATTTGGACAAGGCAGGCCCAACTGTAACACCCCTATGGTGCTAATACTTAAACTAAACCTAAAACATGATTGCTTAACTTGATATTATTTTTTGAAATCTTTTTCAAAATATTTAAAGTTTTACAAATTAAAACATCATTAGATAAAAAATAATTCTATTTATTTTTAGTAATGTGTTATTTTTCCCATTTTTAAATTATTTTTAATAAATATCTAAAAAAATTTACTTTAATAAATAAAAGAAAATAATTATTCATCAAAAACTTACAAAACTTTATTTTTGAACTCCACATTTTTTTAAGTTACCATGAAAAATTAACTTTGGGCTTAAAATAATCCAAAAAAAATACAAATAATATACTCTAAATTATTTTAGTTAATTTTATATGTGATTCTTATTTAATAAAATTAATTAAATCAAAATTAATCATTTCTATAATAACGGGCGAGATTGTAGCCCTCGCATCAACTAAGCAATCGGACAGCATATCCTCAGACGGCGAGCATTTATTTGAACCACGTGAGATCTAATAGTCGTTAGATTACATCGTATAACTGAGCAAGGCATTCCTTAAAATTTGATCTACTAGGTCAGCCATTGACAGAGCTATTGATCCCTACACGTTCTTGCATCGCCTATCTATCAACCCAAACTAATTTGGGGTTCTGTACTGACATATCACTCACAAAGACTTGGATCTTTTTCGGCTCAAATAGTGGCCATTCCATGTGCCTCCCAAGCTGCTTTTGAAGGGAAAATTGGGAATCCAAGTAATCTATGAAGCCTCCCCGACATCTATATGCTCCCTTTCCAGTGGCACGAGCCCACATTGCAAGTTTCAATCTCCATAGCTCCTCTGTAGACCGAACAATCATGGTCCTTGGTTCCCAGGGCATCCCACAACAAAATAGAGTCCCAAGCACCCTATTTAAACCGTTGTAGCAGCGGCAATGTGTTAGGATCCTAATTGAAACCCTAGCAGCCGCCAAAAATTCCATCTTCCTCTGACTGCACCTCTCAGCCACTTTCCTCTAATCTTGGCTTTCCTTACCATTTGAGCCTCCATCCAGCATTGGTTTCCACTTCACTAACTCCCTAAGGTTTCCACATTACCCGCTTGAAGTCATGACAGAGAAGATTGGACAGCCCACCTTTCTTCAAAAGTCAGCCTGTTCTCTACCCCCTAAAAGCAGACTTCCATATTTAGAACTTACTGTGGAATCTAGCCCAGACCTTGTTAAAGAATTTGAGAGGAAGTCTAGTAAGGCTTGATGAAGACTTGGAGAGCCTTAGCAACAAAACAATGGTCATCTCTTAAGATATAACACCTCTACTTCAACCTGTTTTTCCATGTGGTCTATATACTTAGAAGTATCATGTGATTGCTTAAAACCTAGTATAGACCTTGATTAGGTGGCATGTGCTTACTTGCTAGCAAATTGAGCCACCTCCACTTAGAAGCACTATATTACTTACATCACTTACACATATGGACACATAAAGATGTTTTAAATTTTTTGACCCTCAGTAGAAAGGTAGATCCACCCACTATCATCCCTCATGAGCTTACGCTAGACTCTAATCCACCCAACTTATAACCCATTCCATATGAAGAAATTTAACTTTAACCAAACCTTGAATATTTTGAATAATTCACATACACACACACACACTCACACATGCATAAACATATATATATATATAAATGTTGCACTAGTATGTATATATGTGAATACCTAGGAATGTATAAGAACATAGAGGAGAAAGATGTATATACATATATGCGTAGGTTTAGATGGGCACCTACAAATATATACATGCATACATTATATATATATATATGTGTGTGTGTGTGTGTGTGTGTGAGTGTGTGTGCGCGCGTGTGTATGAATATATATGTGCATGAGTATATACAATATCCATATATATAAATATATATAAAAAGAATCCATATATGAAGATATATGACTAGTAGTGAAGAATTGGGAAAATATATATATGTATCTGAGTACATAGGAATGTATGAAAGTATAAAGGAGAAAAATGTATATATGTGTATGCGTAGACATGTACATCCATATATATATATATATATATATATATATATATGTGTGTGTGTGTGTGTGACTAGCAGTGAAGAATTGGAGAAAAATATATTATACCTACATGTATATATGTGTACACTTGTGTACACAAATACACATAGATGGGCACTTAGATGGCTTGTGTATTATAAATGGAGTCTTGATATACATACAAAGGCATACTTAAGTATATGTACAAATATGTATATTCATACTTTAGTATGATGAATATATTAGCACACCCATATAAAAATGTGTGTATGTATATATATATAAACATGTGTTCATACTTATTAGAATAAGCCCTAAATAAATGGATGGAAATATATATGAATACACAAATGTGTATGTTCACATATATGCATTTAAATATAAATATATATATAGCCTCTTACAGGTAATATATATGGCTAAATACATAAATGTGGGCATATGTGGACACATATATGTATGTAAGTGTTCATGAAGACAATAACACATATTAACAAATGATAAATGTAGTATACATTGAAATAAGGTTAATAAATTTTTAAACTATAAGTGAATATTAGATTGTGTGGATAGCTAAATCCTCTACACTTTGTCCTAGATATTACGAATTTCAAATAGGTGAATATTATAAATTATATTTATAATAATTTATAAGCCTTTCATTTACATGAGATTTCAAGATCTATTATTCTAGCCATAGCCTTATTTTTCAAGCATTGTTCATTTTTTTCATCATAATTGCATGTTATATCTTATATAAAGTTGTATGTCTTTCAACAAAATGATTTTGCGAGTGTTTAATCAAATATGTACAGATATAGGATTGGGTATTGTCCACCATTGAGGGATGTGAAGGCCTAATTGTTTTATAAATGAAATATTTGTTAAATGCATCACAAAGATTATTATTCAACTAATTTCCAATTAAAAGAATAAATTGTTGATTAGACTAATATGTATTAATTTGCATAGTAAACAATACATCGCTACATTTAATGCTTAACTGATAGCTAAAATAATTGTAATCAGCACAATATAATTGATTTTGAAATTACTAAGACAAATAGCACCAACAATTCATTCAAATAAACAATATTTTATTACAATACTATAAGTCAACTCCTAACAAACTGAGGTTTTAGTGAGTTTCACTAATATGCCTCAACTTTAAAAAAACAGCCCTAATTTGGTCATCAATGCTTTTAACAATATTTTAAAACTTCTTATGAAATTGCAAACATGAACAGAATTTCAATATGCTTTATGAAAATTTACATCATTATATCAATTAAGAAATAATACAAGGCTTTCTCATTACTTCAAAACCAAGCCTACAAATGGTAACAATAACCACACAAAAATATTTACTTTAAAATGTTGGAATAATTATGTTTAATATCAATAAATTTTTTAACCATAAGCTTTCTATTAATAATAACGAGATATTCTAACGACTTTTGTGCAAACCAGGGGCATTATAATACACTTATATATCCCAAAAGCATGTGACTAGCCTATAATTCTTCACAAATATCATAGTATATTATACATTTCATTGCATATATGTAATATCTGCTATTACACACACAATTCATTAAATGCTTTGAAAAAAACATCATTATAATTTGATTGCTAATGACTCTTTCAAATAATAAATCATTAAAAATTAGATTAAAATGTAAAATGCTTAGAAGTATTAAATACTATTGCTGTGAAATATACTCTATTATACAACTATTATTGTTTCAAAATATAATGTATAATAATAATAAATCACTAACAATTAGATTATAATGTAAAATGCTTAGAAGTATTAAATACTATTTCTGTGAAATATACTGTATTATACAGCTATTATAGTTTTAAATTTAAAGGTATAATCACATTATATATTATAATTTTCATTGAATAAATGTATTATACACTATTACACCCACAATTCATTAAATTCTTTGAATAAAGGTCATTAAAACATCATATAACGTTAAAGATTATTATCTGCAATGTGAAGAAGATTTACATAAAAGACTAGATGAAATTAATTAGATACAATTGTTTTACAATGTACAATCATACAAATTAGAAAAAAAATAATAATTTGGCAATAAAAATTAAGCAATACCGCATACCATTCTTCCATTGATGTAACACCATTTGAATTAATTTAAAATAAAGCATCAATAAGAAAATCTAGTATTTATTAAAGCATTCATGGTAGTTAAAACAAAGTGTCATGAATTGAGATTCCAAGATCAAATAAAGAAGTGTCTACAACACAACTGCATGACACACAAAGCAGCATGAAGCAAATAGAGCACTAATCTGCCTTCAACCTTATCAGTAATCAAACATCTCCCAACGGCCATGCACAAAACCTAATTGAAGAGTCAATGGGTCTTCAAATAATGATCCGACCCAAATCTGCGCAGATACACCTAGTGTCCCATGTCTCACTCATTAATCTTCTCAGTACAATCTATGATTTCATCTAGCCTAATTACATGTGGCGTGTGCAGTAAATCAGTCACAAGCACAGCCACCAGCCATAGTACAACAAGAATTTTCCAACTTCACAACATAAACGAATTAAAGTTTATAGCATGATGAGAAGGATTGCAGCCCGAAGATGCAACTTGGTACAAAGTGCCGAATTTATAGGACCTTCAAACAAATTGGCATTGATGGCAAGATTGTTTTAGCAGGAAAGATGAAACAACTATTCATGAACTGGAAGACACAAAATGCCGCTTGTGGCCATATAAAGTACCATAATTGCGCCATGACTTTGTATCTGGTTCAAATAATTATTGCTCCAGAAAACTAAATTTTTCTTTTATCAAATTAATTGTCACAATAATAAATAAAAAATACCTACTTTGATATAAGCTCTACATGCATAGCTTGCCTATCAACTGCTGAAAGTAATCGAGAAATTAAAAGAAAAAAAGAGCTGATCCTGGCTACATCTCTATTTCTACACTATTTCCTTGGTTCTTCCTGTCACCGCAAACTTTATTCTTACTAATCTTATCTTCAGCCCTTCATCTCAACAAACCTTTTGCTATATTACCAACTTAAGCTTCATGTGCTGGAATTGCAAGATCAAGCCAGAAATTTGTGACAAAGCTTCAGTTCTCATCCCAAGTCTGTCTTCTGTCACCTCAGGAGTTCAGAGCGGGTACATCATGATAACGTAATTAGACAAGCAATCGACTTAACTTGTTCCACATATAAACCGATATCCCGAGACAACTTCCAAACTAGATGTGAGGGCAACAAGATTGCTCATAATCAAAAATATTTGTGAAATTTGCCAAACAGCAACCAAAATAGAGTTATAATCATTATAAAAAACACGAAAGCTAATTTCCTTCTATACAAAACCAATCATAAGGGCTTGTTTGGTTCAGTGACATCTCCCCTATGCTATGTTATTTAAAAATGTCCGTGAGATTGAGGCTGTTTGGTTCAATGTTATCTCTTTAATGACATCTCAAAAATTACAAAAAAAACACTGGTTGATGTTATCTGAATGTTAGCCAAAATCGACAGACATTTAGATAACATCGTCAGACAATCTATTACAAGCGATAGGGTTCTTCGCGTTCGTTCTCCCGAAGCTCTCCTCTGCCAGATGCAGTGTCGGTGCTCTGCCTTGCTTTGCCTCGCCAATTTCATCAAATACAGCTCCGACAGATGCAGCGTCAATGCTCTGCCAGACGCAGCGCCGGTGTTCCACCTTCGCTTCACCTCCCATTCCCATTCACTTCATTTTTTTTATGGATGTTTTTTTGAAGATTTGCTTGATATTGCCAATTGATTATGATTAATTTAGGATTATATTTGCTTTGTGATTTTTAACATTTATTAATGCTAATTTAAAATAAATTTCTGATATATGTGGCTGTGTGATCATTGACATCATTAAATAATGACCTTCTTAGGTGCTTGCAATAAAATTTATATTTATTTGTTTGTTTTAATATTGTTTACCTAATTATCTTTTAGTTATTTATTGTGATTTTTTAATTTATATTTATATCTCAATATTGGGGGTAATCTTACCTCATATGTAATATAGCATGAATGACAATGGGCCAAACAACATACATCTGAATGACATGAACCAAACAGCCTTTGTTATCTGAATAACACTGCTATCTAAATAACATGCTATATGAACAACATGCTATCTTAATAACTTTTCACCTGACGTTCAACCAAACAGCCCCTAAATCTATTTTTTACGTCAAATCATAATTGTTGATGATACGCAGAATACAACAGAAAACAAAAAGTTCGGGACTCACTTGCGCAGAGCAGGAGCCATTTTATTGGTAAGAGTACCAGCGACAATCATGCAATCAGACTGTCGAGGACTGGGCCTAAAGATGATGCCGAAACGATCCAGATCGTAACGTGCAGCACCCGTGTGCATCATCTCAACCGCGCAGCAAGCGAGTCCGAAAGTCATTGGCCAAATTGAACCACGGCGTGCCCAGTTAAGAAGATCGTCGATCTTCGATATGACGTACTCAGCCGCCTTTGAGAGCCCCATCGGCGATGAGGTCGAAGGAGGCGCAGGTCGGGAGTACGGTGCAGGAGAAGAAGATGAGGTTGAGTAGTAGGGAAGTGCAGCCGCAAGCCCTGAAGTATTCCTGGCCGAGAGGGCAGGGGCAGCTAAACGGGCCGCGCGAGGGAGGAGAGCCATAATGGAAATTAGGGTTCTATCAGATGGGAAAGGAAGGGTAATGTTCAAGATGGAAGTTTTTGGAGCGTCACCCCAAGCTGCATGCGTGTTCACAAAATAAAAGCAGAGCAGTGAACGGGCCGGGCCGGACCGGTCGATTAAGCCAAAATCCGGATCTTAGGCTAGTTTAAAATTAGGCTGAACAAAATGAATTAATTTTTTAAAATTTTAAATACAACAAATTAAGAAAATAAAATATAAATTCAAATTCAAAAAATTAGCTTTGTTGCGTAATTAATTTTTGACGTTTTATCTTCCAAAACTAATATAAAATAAGATATAGCTTCAAGTTGGAAAAAACATTATTAAGATCATTCATCTCATCAATGCGAACTTTCTGGACAAGTTTCGCTGAATTTAGAAATCGGATGATAAAAAAATACAATTAATTTAAATTGTATTTTTTTCCATTCTCCCCGTACTCACTTTCCTCCCTCTCTTACCTATAAAAACACCCAAAACCTCTCTCAAATCCACATCCAAATCCCCCTTCTCCTTGCCCGGCCAATCGTCGCCCCTTTCCTCCTCCTAGCCTCGCCGGCTCTCTAGTCAGTCGTGACCTTCACCCCTCTCCCCTGGCAGTTGCTATCGCCACTCGGAGAACCCCTTCGAACGAGAAAGACGAACAAAATACAGAAAAAAAGAGAGGGTGTTGAGAAAAAAAATTAAATAAAAATTAAATGATAATAATAAAAATAATTAATCACTCACTCCCAACTCACAAACTGCTAACTACTATTTTTTTTTAATTTGCTATTAATATTTTATCATTATTTTTTTATGCTCTTTTCATTTTATTCATTTTTATTCTATTATAATTATTATAATGATAATAATAATAATTATTATTATTATTGTTGTTCTTATTATCATTATTAATATCATAGTTGTTGTCATTTATTCTCTATCAATTATTAATTATTTCATTATTATCATTAATGATAATAATAATAATAGTAATTCTTGATATTATTATTATTATTATCATTGATAATAATAATAATAATTCATTATTATCATATATTGTTTCTTATCGTATTGATTATTATTCTAATATTTCATCTCTAATAATCATAATAAAAATATTACTATTATAATTATTATTATTATCACCAGTATCATTAATATGATACTTTTCTTCTACTCTTAATAATAATAATTATCATCATTTGACTATTATTATCATTAACAATGATAATAATAATAACTAATTCTTATTACCATTACCATTTTTATTAATATTATATTAATCATTATAATAATAATAATAATAATAATATCTGCATCATCATTATTATCACAATATTCTCTTATACTCATAATAATAATAATAATAGTATTATTTTATCATCTATTATTATAATATTCTCTTCTATTATTATCTTTTTCATTACTAATAATAATAATAATAATAACAATACTTTCTTATTATATATTATTATCATCTTTTATAATAACAAGTAAAATATATTATTTTCACTCACTAATAATAATAATAGTCATAATAATGTTGTTATTATTATTATTATTATTATTATTATAATAATAGTATATTGATATTGATAATAATAATAATAATAATCTAATTATTATTATTATCATCATTATAATATTTTATTCTCCTTAATAATAATAATAATAATTTTCATCTAAATAATCACAATAAATTATATTATAGTTTTTTTTTACTTTTAATAATAATAATAACAAAAATAATAATTTATATTTATAATTATTTTTAATAATTCTCACAATAATAAAATGATATTATTATTATTAAGAATATATTATTATTATTATTGATAATAATAATAATATTCTATTATTATCAAATTCTATTAACTAATATTATTTTTAATTCTTTTATTGTTTTTACTAATAGCTCTCATGAAATGGTACTTTGTATTATATGACATTTAGCTCATATTTCACACTGAATGATCTGCCTTGATATCATTTATTATAACATTAAAATCTTTTAGGCACTAATGTATTGTTCAATTTAGCCAGATAAGTCTCATAATTTTGTCCATGTAAGATAACTTCATAGAAGGTCATTTATATTGGGAGTGCTTGCAAGATACCATTAACTAGTATTAAGTTGAACTCTTAACATCAATGCACCTTTTTAGATAACAATGGAGTTCATGATAAGAACTTTGAAATTAAGCATACTCAGATGGGTGCACTTAAAGGATGGATGACCTGATAGGAAAGGATATATTCTAAGACCCATTAAGTAGTATTAAATAAAGCTCTTAAACATCGAATCATCTTTTCAGATAATAGTTGACCTCTTGATAAAACTTCAAAGTTACGCAGAATTCTTAATTGTAAGAAAATATATAGTTGAGTTGTAGATGAGCAGCAAAGCTTTTTAAAGTTTATATCAATTATTTGTTGTGTATTAATTGATTAAAATATGAATAAAACTCATATGATATTAATTGCATTAATAAATAAAAATTAACTGCATGAAATAATGGGATTTTGTGAATTTTATTTTTTCATGATTCCCTTAAATCATATCAAAATTAAATGTTCAATAAGATTTAAGCTAATATTACAAAAATTATTTATGATATGCTTACTTATAACATCATGATTTATATTAATATTATAAAAAATATTATTTATCTTTCAAAAATCTAAAATATAATAGGTGACTAAGTTTTCATTTAAAATATATATTTTCTTGCATTAATCTTTGCTCATATATTATTATATACTCTTTTAAAAATAATATCTTAACAATATAAAAGATATTTATTTTATCTTATATTTATGTTCTCCCACTAATTGTAATATTAAATATTTTTTGATAAATTTTTCTCAAATATATTTCAAATAATTTTTAAAAAAATAAAATATTTTTCATATCACAAAAAATAGTATTTATGTGGAGCCTATCAGTACAAATACATAAATAATATATATATATATATATATATATATATATATATTAGATGCCACGGTAGATTAATTTAAATAGCATTTCTCTTAAAAAAAAAATTATTTGTGAGTCAATAATCAATAGGGATGGATAAGCATTAATCGGGAGTGAGCCAAAGTTTCACAGCCACGCATCAAATAACCAATTTGCAAGAAGATAGCATCTGCTTTATTAATGAAAAGCATCTTCAAAACACATTAGCATATTAAGTAAAAAGAATTCGGTATCAAAGTAAGTGATATTTTTATTTTGCATATTTGACATTCTGAATTTAGATATTGCCACATTTCACTAAGTTCTGTAAGAAAAAGTTATGTACCAACCAACTTTTTGCCCACAAATGGTGGGTGCCATGGGCGGTGAATGCAATTTTTATAAGAAAATTGGAGCATTATGATTATTTGTTTGGACACATGGCATGCTCAGATTGAGCCAGTGTAACATTACAAACTTGCATGACTACTAAGGTTATATGGGGTGTATTTAGAGAACTATAAATAGCTAAGAGATGCAATGGATTAGGGCTTGTGTGGCGGTGGTTATCGGCTTGGAGATTGTGATGGCTAAGTGCTCTGAGTAAGAAAGTTAAGCTGTGAGTCATGCTAGAGAATGCTCTGGAAGCAGAATCTTGGAACGCTCTTGTATCTTCTTCTTCATTGCCATAGTAAATTCTTTATGATGTAGCTCCATGATTAATCTCGATTTTGGAGTTTCGATATAATTACGAATGTTTTATAAATACACGAAATGATGGTTAAATCAACAACAGAATGATGATGATATGTTGAATGACTATCGCTAAATGATGTGGTTGATAATGATTGTCATTGTATTTCTGCTCCTCAGATAATTATGCTCTCTCCGCTCTAAATATTTTCATGTAAAGCGTTGTTATTGGTTTTCAAGTTGTGCCATTCAAAGTTATTTAGCACTGAATTTGAAATACATTTTTTATTTTTATGAAGATCTATCCATCTTGAATCAAATGATAAAATTGGTTTCCCAAACAAAGTTATATTCTAGCAATCTTTTGTTGGTACTTCTAGGGTTCAAACAATGCGAAACAAATCGTGTATACGTTGAGTAAAATCAAAATAAAGTAAAGAGAAATCACATTCAAACATAATCACAGTAATACAAGACAAGAGATTTACGTGGTTCGGTGCTAACACTTACGTCAATGAGAAGGAAAGCAATGAATATTTCACTGTTGAAGATGATATTACAATATTTTTAGGGTTTAGGAATCCTTATCCAAATCTTAGAAGCTTTAGTCTCCTCTTTAGAACAACCACCACATACCATAAAAATTGAAGACTTTTTTTTCCCCACTTTTCTAACCCTAAAAGGGCTTAGAGTACTTACAGATGCTCCAAAACGGATCTGCTAAACCGTGGGCGTCATCGTGCATTCCTGCGGAACGCCTAACAGGTGCCAAATGTTGTGGCACGTCCTGGGGCCTTGTAAGCGCGCTGTGATGCGTGCCCTTAAAAAACTTCCTTTGGTGAACATATTTGGCTTCATTTTACCTCTTTGTATAATTTTTAAATTCATAAGGTTTGCATGACTCTAATCTAACACAATACAATAAAAAAAAAACTAAAAAAATGTTAATGATACCTTAATCTTTGATAAAGCCAAAAAAAATAAAATTTACAATGATTTACGGAATGCTCAATTTTAAAAAGGTACCATAACATTTTTCATCTTTTGGCTAGTCAAAATTATTTATATTTATTGATGTAATACTTAAAAAAACTCATTCAATATGATTTAAATATCATTTTATTTGTATTTATTTATTTATACTAAAATAATATACATAATATTTTTAAAATTTATATTGAAATAATATCAAATCTTTAAATACACTTTTTGAGTGCACACACTTTTTTTCTTACTTACTTTTTTTTGCACATTTTTAATCTACAGTTTTATTCTCTAAAATTTTGAATATATATATGTTCTCTTTATTCAGTGCTCGCATTCAATTTCCCTTTTTTTAACATTCCACAGTATATCATGTAGGAGATCTAGCAATAATGATGCTATACATGCAACATGCCATATAATTAGCCTCATGGTCATTCAAATTCTTAAGATGCATGGTTGGTTAAAATATATTTAAAATCATCTTCTTGAGATCTGCTTATATACCCCTCGCTCCCTCCATCTTCCCCCCAAACCCCCCTTCTTCTAATGAGACTATCATCGCCAACTTGAGTGCTTGCTTGGACAGTCTTTCAAAACCGAAAAAGCAGAAAAGAGTATGCTAAGTCGAAGCATTTCTTTCCCTTTGTTCCTTTTTTTATTTTAGAAGTTTCCTTGTTCTTTATACGAGAAAAGCTCGCAACTTTATGCCGAAAAAGGGTTTTCAGATCCCAGCGAGAGATAAAGCTCTCAACTTGAAGCATAATTTTCCAATTTTTTTTCTCTTTTTCGTGGTATTTGATTTTGTTCAGGTTTATTTGTTTATTTTTAGTAGTTTGTTCTTTTAACCCTTGTGAACGACAGCGTTATTCTGTCTCAGCGGTGCTTCTGAACGGCGTCGAAGGGACCTACATTCACATGCCTGAGTATGGCCGATTTGATTTATTGTTATTATTATTTGGATAACATGCAATGCGCTTCATATTTTCTTTCGGCTCATGAGTGAATTTTGTCTTAATCAAATACAGTCTCCTTGAGCCAAAAACTCCATTGCTTCTCTACAAAATTCTATTTTTTCCCCTTACTCTTCTTCTGCTTCTTGTGATTCCATTCTGCGCAAAACTGACATTTTTCAGAATGAGCGATTCAAGTCTGTACTGTTTTTCCTCAGATCCCGCTCAGGATTAGCACTACTAATGGAAGGAGAAACATCGAGCGCCTCTGCTTCCATGGAAGCGGTCATCCCAAACGATTTACTGGAAAAAATCTTCTCTTTCCTTCCCATCCCGAGCATAATCAGAGCGGGATCCGTATGCAAGAGATGGCTTCAAACAGCTCAGTCAGCAAACCACGATTTTCTGAGCAACAACGCGCAGAAGCCATGGTACTTCATGTTCACGCACAGCAAGGCCATATCCGGGCATGCCTACGACCCCAGCTCCAAAAAATGGCACAATTTCGAATTCCCCTTCCTGAACAAGCCCAACTGGTTCATCTCCTCATCTTCCGGCTTGGTCTGCTTCATGGACTACGAGAACCGAAATCGAATTCTGGTCTGCAATCCAATCACGAAAGACTGGAAGCAGCTGCAGCAGCCCCCCAACGGGACATCCCCAGATTACAGCGCCCTGGCTCTGTCAGTGAACCCACACGCGCTCACCTACACAATCGCAGTCGTGAAATCCAAGCAGTTGTCAGAGGACTTTCTGCAGTGGGATTTGAGCATACAGATATACGAATCAGAGAAGCGGCTCTGGGTTGGGTCTGCGAATGAGGTGTTGGAGGGATGGAGAGGCGGGGATGAGAGCGTGATATGCAACGGGATTCTGTACTGCCTGGTTTACTCCTTCCCTGGGAGCACCGAAAGGCGGCACGGCCTCATTAGATACGACTTCGGGTCCTGGTCATTGAAGGGGTCAATGATCCCGGCGCCGAGCCGGCTCACGTGCGGTCGGTTGATGAATCTGAGGGACAGGGTTGTGCTGGTGGGAGGGATCGGACGGCATGACGTCATAAAGGGGATAGGGGTGTGGGAGTTGTGGGAGGAAGGATGGCGGGAGGTGGGCAGGATGCCGCACAAGTTCTTCAGGGGATTCGGAGAGCTGGACGACGTCTTTTCCAGCAGCGGCGCCGAGGACCTCATCTTCATTCAGAGCTACGGCGGGCCTGCGCTGCTGCTATTCGACGTGCGGCAGAGGCTGTGGAGATGGGCCCTGCGTTGCCCGGCCTCCAAGAGGTTTGCGCTCCAGCTCTTCGCTGGATTCTGCTTTCACCCCAGCCTCCAGATCAGACCCTGACTGAATTGTTTCTTCCCGATGTTGTAATTGGATTTCGATTTTGCTAGTTGATCTCTTAAGCACGTACCCAATTTTATTATTATCAGAAAAAAGGTAAATCCAAAAGAGAACAACCCAAACTGAGAACTAAGTGACAATATTTACATGTTGGAATTCATCATCACCCGGGTTGATTGGTAACTTCAAATAAGCTATACTTAAAATCCTCTAATTATGTGTCAAATTTCACCCTCCTCGATCCAATTATTTTCACAATATATTATATTTTAAATAAAGAAGTTGGTGAAATGAATTTAGGCTTACCTTAAATCTCTGTTGCCCACAAATCTCGTTTGGCTGATTTCAATATATAAGAAACTTTGTATTCTTTATTGCTGCAGCTTTAAAAAATTCTGTTTTGCAATTGGGTGGATGGGAACCTAATGTATGTACCCTGGCAGCATACACTTGCATTTGTGTTGATCCTAAATAAGTTGAGTTTGTTAAAAAAGAGAGCTATTTGGAGGTAGGTGCTAGGACGCGTCGCATCAGAAATCGGCGCAACCCGAGACCAGAGCGCTACAGCGCGCAACGGCAGGCAACTGGAGAGGCGAGCGCTCCAGCGCGCCTCAACGACAGGCATCCTGAGACCAGGGCACTATAGCGCGTCGTAGCGCCTGACGGATTTCTGCTCCGCTTCAGGTTGCGCCCTAAGTAATTTGGAGGGTATTTTGAACCTTTTAGCATCCGAAAATGAGCTGTGTATTTAAGGAAACATGTTGGAGGAGTTTCATATGCTTCCATTCTTAATTTTTTTGAAGTTGTTGGCTGCTTAGGGTTTTTAGGGTGTGGTGATTGCTCTATTGCAAAAAAGATAAAGCTCATTGATGTTTTGTTTTGTAAAGGTTTGTAAACCCCATTATAATTACTTCTCTATAGTGAAAACATTTGCTCTCATCCATGTGGAGGGAGGTATTAATACTGAACCACGTAAATTCTTTATTGTGCTGTGTTTGTGTTTGCATGCAATTATTCATTGCTTTATTTAGTTTTTCTCAATATCTCAAGTATTGTTTTGCATTGATTCATAACCCTAAGAGATCCTAACAAGTGGTATCACAGAGAGATTGTCTTTTTGTTCTTGAGGGCTAGGGTTTACTTGAGCTGCTTATTATTTTTATATTTGAATTTTCTAAAGCAAGATGAAATACATGACAGAAAGAGGAGAATAAATTGCTAAAACTTCATCATTGTCGGTGGTGGAGAGGTCTCTCCACCAAGTTGTGACACATCCGACGAAAATAGATATTGTCAAATTTGATGGAAAGATAACTTTGGTATGTGGCAGCGCGAGGTGACAGACGCACTATGCGCCATAAATCTGGATGATGTTCTTGACGGTGGGGAATAATCAGAAGAAATTTCAAAGAGGGATTAGATCAAGATGAATCATAGTGCATGCGGCTTGATCCCAAATTGCTTGACTCAGGAGATCAAATATGCAGTTATGATGGAGACGTCAGTGCGGAAGTTATGAAAATTCATAGAAGCTAAGTATCTGACGAAGAGCGTGGAGAATCAACTCTACATGAAAAGACGACATTACAGGTTTTAGATGAGAAGAGGAATTTCTATAGATGAGCACCTAAATGAGTTCACAAAATTGTTGGTAGATTTGCTGAATTTGGATAAGATAGTATAAGATGAAGATAAAGCCATGTTATTGTTGAACTCATTGCCAGATGAGTACGAGCACTTTACCAAGTCTTTGATCCATGGGAAGGAGGTTCAGAAGTATGAGGAGGTGACGACAACCATAGTGAATCATGAGTTTAGAAGAAGGGATAAAGAGTACACCAAATCAGATATGACAAAGGCTCTTACACTCCAAAGAGGAAGACTAGAGAAAAAGAAGCAACGGCCAAAGAAAAATGCAGACTCATAAAAAAGAGAAAAATCCAAAGGCCGAAGCATTGGGCGCAATTAGTGCGCATTCTGTTTGGAAACAGAACATTGGAAGAAGGATTGCACAAAGTTCAAAGACAAGCAGCAGACGAATGGATTTTCTAAGGTTAAGGCTAATATGATCCAAAATGTGGTGGAGAGTTCAAACTCAAATGTATCTCTTGTTACTATTTCTACGGGCCTAGTACCTGACAACTCCAATTGAAATATGGATACAGACGCGACATATCACATATTGTGGCGCCCCACCCCTTAACCCACAAGGGTTAAGCTAGGGGGTGGCGTGTCACTCTAGCTAACCTTTCACTTATAGTTGGATTAGGATGTAATCCACAATCCACTTAATAAGGGAAGGAGTGAGCATAGAATCAAGCATTCAGTCACTATCTAAGTAAACATATAGAGTGCATAAGCGATTTAAGGAAATATAAATCATCCAAACATCACAGTATAAATAGCAAAAATAGAACTCAGAATATAAGCATACAATCCAAATATACAGTCAATAGTACCTGTATTATTACATCATTTAAAAAGTTCAAATAGAATAGAATATAAACCACTCATCCTCACTCGGGAGTATAAGGGAACTAAACGGCAGCTTCTTCCACGGGCTCCTCCTCTGGGTAAGGCTCCACACCTAACTCCTGCTCGTCTAACTGAAAGGAGTCTGCCATTGTCGGTTTCACAATGTAGGGCCTCAGCCAAAGAAAAGAAAAATCTGGTTAGACAATTATCTAAGTACATTTTAAGTTGATTATTATAAAGGTTATGTAATATCACTATTTTACTACTTCTAAGCAATAATGTGTGTAAGGGAGCAGTAAGCAATACAAAAGAAAAAAAAGAAAACTATAAACCATCATTTATAGCTTAAGCAAAGAAAAAGAAAGAGGCTGAGACATGCCTTGCATACAAACTAAACAAGGAAGGGCATATAAATATACATAACTAAACAAGTGCTGTAAGAAAAGTTCTACATCCTAAACATGCTGGTGATCAATAGAAAATATGCGAATTAAAATAAATTAACTAAGCAGTGGTATATATAAATAGCAGCAAAATTCTAATATCTTAAATATATATAAAAGTAGTACAAGGAAATAGCTGACTAAATAAGAATACTGAAAAGTAAACAACAACAACTGCATATAAAATCGTATGTGTACAATTTTCCATACAGAAGAGAGCTACATTAGCTCACAAAAAGACTGAAGATCTTAGCACCAGTACGGTTAGGACGATTCCTAGTACGATACGGCTAAGGCAACAACAGTCAACATAGAAGGCTCTAACACAGTACGGCTATGACGGTTCCTAGCACGATACAACTAGGTTACCAACAGTCATACCTGAAAGATCCTAGCACCAGTACTGCTAGGACGGTTCCTAGCATGATACGGCTAGGGCAACAATCAGTATGATCAAAAGAATACTGAGAGGCAGCTCAAACATATCAAATCATTATCTTCTCATTAATTACTTTAATATTTTTACAAGGAATCTAAGGAGCCACCATATTTTCCTAATATTTTATTTATGCATCAAATGTCTTATATGATATGCTCAAGGAAATATGACACAAAAATACAAGAAATGCGTAGCAACAAAGTATCAAAAAGAAGTAAGGGACTCTACTAAATATGGTGATATTATTTGTTTTATACTTAACTATTCTAACTATTCCAAGTTACACAAGTTCAGGATCACCATCTTCCTACTATCGAGTGTAACTTAGAAATTCATCCTTATAGGTTAAAAAAGGATTAAAACTGATCAGGTTCTAATCTAGTTTAATCAGACAGACGACTACGAGTTAAATCAATAAATCATACGTCCTAATTTTGTGAATTTAGACGTTCTAACTAAGATCTGATCAAGATCTTCTAAACATATTGATTATGGATTAAACACTACGAGATTTAAGTTTAATCACATAATCTAAAGAGATTAAAACCTAAGTTTTAAGTTTTATTATATAAGTGATCTACTAGTTATGGCAAATCCTATTAAGTAATCAAACTTAATATGATGAATCTCCTACCTTAAATTTAAGGTTAAAAGATAAAATAATCAGAACGAATTGTAAAATAAAAGAAAGTCTAGAAACTAATAAAACCAAGGTTTCACCCATTGGGTAACCCAATTTACCCAATAAATAAACTCTAACCTATGATCTAGTCATAGTCTCAAGAAAGGTCCTTAAGGTGTAGTGCTTAAGACTTAACAGAAATTATTGGAATCTGACTTAAGGGTTGATTTCACTTGCTTAAACATTACTAAGATGATTATAATATTAGTCTTAGTATTCTAGAATGTTATATAAAGGGGTAAGGGTACTTAATCAAATCTTAGGGCAAAATGGTCATTTTGCCCTACTGTAAGGGTCAAAAAGTCAACTTTTGGCTTATGAGTCAAAATTACATTCTCTTAGTTCCAACTAATTTCTTACTGTCTAACTTGAAGATAGACAGTAAGTACGCCTAAATTGGATGAGAAATTGTCAAGTTATGACCAAAATAAGGCTATGGGTAATTTGGTCATTTACTTAAATTTCTAGGGTTCCAATCCTAAATACTATTTTAGTATATTGATGACATTGGAATTTTAGATTAGATAGCTTCTTGAATTTTTGAATTTGGAGTTGATTTGACCAGGTTATGGTCATTTGAATTCCAAGGGCAATTTGGTCATTTTTCACTAAAGTCAACTCTAAGTTCTAGGGTTGACTTTTTATCCCAATATCCAAATAAGAAAAATAATACTACTACGGTGATGGGGCCGCTCTCCTGAGCATTTTAAGACCCATATTGACTATGTTCTGATAACGGGATAAAAAGTTATGAGGCTCTAAATAGGTCCTAAAATGCTACTTCGATATACGTACCCCAAAATAAATTTTTACATTATGTTATTTAATTTCTTACATTTTTTGAGTATTTTAAGACCTATATTGATTATGTTTGGATCATCCTATAAAAAGTTATTAAACTTTTAAGATTTACTATTCAAAAATACAATTTGAATTATTTTACTGTTCATTTATTCAAATTAAATGATTTTACTGTTCATTCCTAAAGTTTTTATATAAAATTTTTGAAATTATTAATCCTTAATTAATCTGTGATTAATTAAGCTTAATTATTAATTAACATTAATTAATATATTAATTAATTAATTAAATTATATTTATTAATATTTTACTATAGCAAAGTAATTAGTGCTAATTACTATTTAATTAGTCTTAATTACTTATTAATATCTAATTAAGAATAATTAATTATACTTTACTGTTTAATAATAATTAATTATTCTAATTATTGTTTAAGGTTTAATTAATATTAAACTAATCATAATTAATCTCTAATTACTTAATTAATTAAGGTTACTGTTTAAAAGTACTTAACACTAATCATAATTTAATTAACCACTAACAGTGATTAATTAATCATTAACAGTAATTAATTAACACTAACTGTATTTTAATTAACAGACAGTGGGTCCCACTAGACACGTGGCACTGCCAGAGGCTGCCACGTGGCACTGTGGCCACACAGGGGCTGAGTCAGCTCTGTGACTGGGCAGTGGGCCCCACTTGACACGTGGCACTGTGGGCCCCACGGGGGAGCCGAAGCGTCGTGGGTGACGGGACGGTGGGTCCCACTTGACACGTGGCGGGCCCAGAGGCTGCCACATGGCACGTTGGTCCCCATTGGGGAGCCGAACCGCTGCGCGGGCTCGGGCTGTGGGCCGCCACGGGACACGTGGCTTGCCGGCTGGCTGCCACGTGGCGCTGTGGGCCCCACGGCCGAAGCCGAAGGGTCGTGGGCTTCGGCTGGTGGGTCCCACTGGACACGTGGCAGGCACAGAAGGCGCCACGTGGCTTGGTGGGCCCCACCCGCTGACGCGGACCCGGCTCGGGTCGACCCGACCCAACCCGGACTTCGTCTCCTTCGCGGAGACGGTCCGAGGGCGCCGGGATAGGGCACGGCTTTTGCCGGCCTTCCCGGCGCCGGACCACCTCGGCCCGCACGACCGACGGTAGCCCTCGACGAGGGCTACACGCCGGTGGGTGGACCTTCGCCGGAGGTGGCCGGGATCGCCGGCAAAGTGGAACCCTAGGTCCTAGGGTTACGGGTTTCGGAAACCTAACGGTTTCAACTGTAGACGAAACCCATTTTCCCGACGATTTGGTCGAGCTAGCCCCGATCGGAACCGTTCGATCGACAATCGGGCTCGTGGAATAGTGATTCGAAATAATAATTGCATTAATCGAATGGAGAACGGGGGAGATCCAGTACCTCGGGTTCAACGGCTGCGGTGGCTCGGGGCTTCGGGGCTCGATCTGGGCTCGGGTTCGCAAAAACCCGGTGCCCAGAGGTCGGCCGAGGTCTTATAGACCCGACGGCGACCTCGCCGAAGCCGGGGAGGGCTCGGGCTGGCCGGGAGGGGCGACGGAGCGCAGCGTGTCGCGTGGACGGAGCCGTCGAGGACGACGGCTTCGCAGCTGTTGGATCCAGGCGCGATCCAACCGCTGAGAGGGAGCCGTCTGGATAGATGGTGCCGTCAGCTACAGTTGACGGTGGCTTAAATACTTAACGGCACGCCGTTAAGTATTAATTTTTTTTTTAATTCAAAAAAAAATTTGAACATATTTTTACTAGCTAATTGAGGGTCAAGGAATGCAATGGTGAGGTCGGATTTTTGATCCAACGAGTATTTTGATACCTCGATTTCCGGGGTATTATTATTATTAAAATATTCGTTAAAATTTTGACGACTTCCGATTGACGCGAAAACTTCACCCCAAGCTAATTTGGGGTCAATGAATGCAATGGCGGTGTCCATTTTTTGATCGGATGTCAATTAAAATAGGTTAATTTCTAGGGTTTTTGGATTTCTAGAAATTAGGATTGGATCCATTGGACTCCTGATTTAGACTAGGTCTCAGAGGTTGATTCCAATTAACCTAATTAGCACTTATAATTGTGTTTAAGACTTAGGATTAATCCTAATCAACTATGATAACAACTCGGGTTATTACACATATGCTCCCAAAAGGATTGGTTTTGTTCATAAAGAAAAATGGACAGCAGTGTCGTCACAATGGGGAACAATGTCACATGTCGAACTACAGGAGTTGGAAGTGTGTTGATTATGACATATACAGGAACAGTTCAAGAACTGAAAGAAGTCAGATATGTATTAGAGATAAAAAAGAACCTATTATCAATTGGAGCCTTATAAGCCAAGGGCTTTAAGGTGGCGATTGAGGCAAGGGTCTTAAAGATCAGCAAGGGTGCTATGACTTATCAGAGAGGAGTTCGATAACAGAACCTCTACTACTTGTAAGGAAGTACAGTGATAGGTTTAATAGCTATGGATGAAGACTCTGAAGATGCCATGACATTGTGGCATATGAGGCTAGCACATGCAGGGGAACCTTTACTGAGGGCATTGGAGAGGGATGGGCTCACTAAAGGTATAAATTCTTGCAAATTATAATTTTGTGAGTATTGTATCCGTGGTGCTCCACCTCCTAATCTGCAAGATTAGGTCAAGTGGAGGTATGGCACTTTGGCAAATCACTTACTTATTATTGGATTAGGTATAATCCACAATCCACTAATAAGAAAAAGATGTGACCAGAATGTATATAAGGAAGATCAATCACTAAGTAAATAGAAACATAGTATAACAACCTAAGTTATTACCTTGGTCAATTAAGATTAATCTAAATCTTAATTATGGTTCTAATAAACTAACAAAGTCATTTAGAACTCATCTCTAAGATCTAGGTCGAATCAGGAATTAATTAGATCACATTTGGATTTTTGGAAAATCCCAAAATTCTAAAAATTGATTTTTTATTTTGATGTCAAATTAAAAATCTGATTTCACCAATGCATTCACCACCCCAAAATTAGCTAGGGGTGAAGTTTTGAAGGCATTTGGAAGTCGTTGGATTTTCGACGAATATTTTAATATATATTTAAATCCCCCGAAAAATCAAATAATTAAAAACTCGTCGAAACAAAAATTCAATCGTGCCGTTGCGTTCCTCACCCCTCAATTAGTTAGGGGTGAATTATTGGAATTTTTCTAAGCCCAATTAATGATTCAAAATTTAAAGATAATTTTATATATATATATATATATATACTTACATAATATAATCATTATTTATTTTATTTATTTAAATTTATCAATTTGGGCCGCCGTTTGTAAGTGGGCAGAACCGTCCTCTCGATCAGGCCGGGTTCCGTCTTTAGCCCGGTTGATTCAATCTATTGAGCCGGGCCCGTTTTACGACCTGGGCCGGTTTGATCGGGTAGGCTGACCCGATCGACCAGCCCAAGACTTTTCCTCCATCATTAGAGCACGCGTTGTTTGGAAGGACACACGACTGCGAAATGCCTCCCCATCTAGCCTCCACCGCTCTAGTGAGTCGTGATATTCTCCTCCTCGCATTCAATATCGGGGGATTGTCATCAATTATCAAAGTCGAAGCAAATCAGCTAGAAAGAACCATCCCTTCGGCGAACACTAGGTGTCCAACCAAGCAAAGGTACCGATTTTACCCTAAATTTTTCCTTTCAATCAATTGATCTAAGGATTCATATATTTATTTTTACTACTCAGATTATTGACTGCTGCATCTAATTGAGGCTAGTATCGATCGAGAGATCGAGTTAGGTCGTATGATAGAGATGTGTTCGGCAGCTTGCTTGCGGTCCATCGATAGGTAATCTAGGGTTCAACTTTGCGACATGCCTTGTCCACCTTGCAGGATGATCCAGCCATGGTTGTGTGAGACTTGTCAAGACCTACACATTACCATGCGTATCGAGCCCCCGTCGGCGTCAAGTATGCTCTGCTGGTGTTCCCCAAGCCCTGTGCTGTTGAAGATGAAGACGTTCTGTGTTTCGGGTCCAACCGAGCCCGACCCGCCAAGACCCAAAATCCACGCGTCGCTTCGGCTGTATGAAGCTTGGATTGTGGGCCCCGCTGTCGTCTCGATCTGAGGCGTGTGGGTCCCGCTCACGATCCCTCAGCATACCAGGAGCCAACACGTATACCCTGCGGGTCCCACCCACGAGCGTCGTCTGATTTCCTGGGCCCACCAGCTGCAAAAAATTTAAATTAAACATTTATATATATATTAAGTTATAAATAAAAAGAAATGAATTAAATAATATTAGTATAAATAGATTTAATTTAATCAATTAAATATTAATACTTTAAGCACTAATATCTTAATAAATATAAATCTGAATCATACAATTAAATACACCATTTTAATTAGAAAAATTTAAAGAATTTATTGGTGCTGATAATTTTCCATTTGGATTAATATTTCACTTAGTGATATTTTAGGTATTTAATTAATTACAAAAATTGTCATTTCATTCAAATCACCCTAGCTTTGCACACACTAATCCAAACATACTCAATATAGGCCTCAAAGTACTTAGAAAATCATAAGGATTAATCTAGCAGTATTTATTTTGCAGTGTGGATTAGATTTAGTCTAATCACATATAGGACCTAATCCTAATTAGGTCAATGAACCCTAGAATTTCAATTGACCATAAGTTGGTCAATTGAACTCCAAATTAGGTGATTCATATATCCATTTTGATCAAAAGAACCTAATTAATAGTAAATTATAAAAATATTTAGGATCCAGCAACTAGATTTTTTAATCAACCCTAATTACCCTAAAACTTAATTAGAAAAAATTAACAAATCTAATGATCCAAATTGAATAATTTTAGTTTTTGATTACTCATAGAGTAAATTAGAACCTAGCTGTGTGATTAGATTAGTAATTTTGTGATTAATTTCACTAATCACTCACTAATCACACTAAACCCTAATTATTAATCCTAAAGCCTGTATTGGCTATAACTTAGCCAATACTTATCAAAATTTGTTGATTTTAGGTCCTATGGAAACCTTAGGACTTAATCTTCAGTAAACTGACATAAAATTTAGGTGTCATTAGGTTAAACTTACCAATTTGCTCTCATAGGTCAAATTCCTTAATTTGACCTTATACGGCTTAATACTTAACCAAAATTAGTGAACTTACTATTTAAACTCATATTAGATAGTAAGTAATCACTCCACTTCAATAAGCTCCAAATTTAAATCCTAATTTATAAAGATAAAATTTTAGACCCTTAAGTAGGGGCAAAATGATTATTTTGCCCAAATTTAGGGTTTAATGATTTTAAAGTCTTGAATTTATCCCTAAATCATAATATTTAGTAATTAAAGTGATTTAAACTTTAATTGAGATAATTATAAAATTAGTAATTCAAGGAAAATCCTAATTTTAGTCATAAGTAAAGATGTGAGTTCTTTTCCCTTCCTTTGAACTTCTTAGCTCACCTATAGGTCTTATAACATCAGTTAGGATGTGTGTCTGAGTGCTACTATTAGTATTTAAGAGCCTTAATTCCTAAGGTTAGAAATAGAACTTAAGTTAGATTTCATCTAATGAGTAAAATGGGTTCTCATTAGGTGAAACCTTGAGTTTAATAGTTTATAGATTTTTCATAGTTTATTAAATGATTATTTGATCTTTTAACTTCAGAATTAGGATTAGAGATCTATCCTATCGAATGTGACTTAATTCAATAGGATTTGCCTTAATGCTTAATCAGTGAGATGTGATTAAACCCTAGTCCTTAAGATGACCTTGTGATTAAGTAATTGAACTTCATTCTTTGGAGTTTGACTCTTAATCCTTTCAATCTTGATTTGGCTAATCAAGATTGGGTTTGGGATATATAAAATAACAAATTAAGACGATTGATTTACTTATTTAACTTTATAGACGACATCGATTCATTTATAATTATGAATTAGCTAATCCTAATTATGTTCAACTCATAGGGTCGTGTTTCTAAGTTACAAACAGTGTAAGAATTGATGATTCTGAATCTTATGTAACTTAGAGTAGTTAGATCGAGTAAATTAGAAAATAAGTGATATCACAAAATTTGTGTAGTGCTATTTATTACCTTGAATTTGATATGCTACGCTTTTCTTATTTTGAGCTTTATTACATATTTGGACACATTATATTGAACATAAAATATTTGATGAATATTTTATGTTAATACATTTCATATGGAATTTGCATAACCTTAAGAAGTAAACTTAATAAAATAAACTTTACTACACTTTGTGGGTTATGTCTTACTTAGTCTGTTATTTAGTATAACATGACTTTTGAGACAATTACTTTTGCCTAGGGAATTTCCCCTAGTGCGTGTTACTTTTGCCTAGGACACTTTCCTAGAGCATGTTACTTTTGCCTAGGACACTTTCCTAGAGCGTGTTACTTTTGCCTAGGACACTTTTCTAGAGCGTGTTACTTTTGCCTATGACACTTTCCTGGATGATTAGATGGACGTTACCTTGTAACTAGGACACTTTCCTAGTACAACATACTTTAATTTGGGACACTTTCCTAGATGAACATATGGACATTACTTTTTGGCAGAATTAAGTAGGGGTATCTCCACACATTACTTTTACTTTACTTTTATATTACAGTTTCTTTACAATTTTGACTTATTTTTACCTTACAACTCAGTACACTTTTTGTTATATTTTCATTTTCTGTAGTTCTTCTGTATTACAGAATTTTCTGTAATCTTCTTTATTTTCAGCTTCGGCTGAGGGGCCCGCAGCGCCACGTGGCAACCTCCGGCGCGACACGTGGCCGCAGTGGGCCCACACGCAGAGCAGCGCCCAATCGAGCACTGCCACGTGGCAATGTGGGCCCACTGCCCGACCACGCATCAACTGTTGGACCCGCCACGGCTTCCGTGGCCAACCACAGAGTGCCACGTGGCAGCCATGGGCCCACTGTCAATTCAGACAGTTAATTAAATTAATTAATTAATGCTTAATGATAATTAATTAGTTATTAATCATAGTTAGCAGTTATATTAATTAGTTAATTAATTGTAATTTGTGGTTAATGACCTTTAAACAGTAACATAATTAATTAATATAATTAGTTAATTAAAAGATAATTATGATTATTTTAATATTAATTAAATATCAACAGGAATTAGTAATAATCATTTAATTAAATAGTAAAACTATGATTAGTACTAATTAATTAAGTTTAATTAGTGTTAATTTTAATCCTAATAAAAATATTAAAATAATCTTAACAGATAATTAAGTAGTTAATTTAACTTAAATAGTAATTAAGCTTAACCATAATTAAATAGTAATAATAATATTATTATAATTAAATAATAGGTTAATAATTAGATAATAGAAAAGTTAATTAATAATTAATATTAATTAATAATAATTAATTAAATTAAATAATAAATACAGAAAAATATTTAACTTTAAGAATGAATAATAAAATTAATATAAATTGAATAAATAAATAATAAATAATGCAAATTGCATTTTTGAATAGTAATTAAATTAATTAAAATTAAATCAAACTTAAAAGTTTAATAACTTTTTGTACGATGATCCAAACATAGCCAATATATGTCTTATTTTACTCAAAAAATAAAAAGAATCTAATGACATAATTCAAAAATTAGTTTCGGAGTACGTTTAATGTAGTGATATTTTAGGACCTATTTAAACCCTTAAAACTTTTAACCTAGTGTTCAAACATAGGCAATATGGGTGTTAAATTACTCAGAAGAATAGCCCCATCATTATAGTAGTATTAGTTTTCCTAATTGGATATCAGGATAAAAAGTCAACCCTAGATCTCACAATTAACTTTGGGAAATGACCAAAATGCCCCTAGAATTCAATTGACCATAACTTTGTTAATTCAACTATAAATTCATAAATTCAAAGTGCTAACTAGCTTATAATTTCAATGTCATCTATAAACTGAAATAATATTTAGGATCTAAACCCTAGAAAATTAAAGAATGACCAAAATATCTCTAACCTTAGTTAGGCCATAACTTGACTATTCGAGGTCTAAATTGGGTTTACTCCCTATCAACACACTCAGTATATTATGGGAAAACTATAAAAATTGAGTTTGCTAAAATTGGACTTCAAACGAAAAAGTTCGGTTTTTGTCATCGTTGATCGACAAAATTACCGAATTGCCCTTAGAAATTAAAATGGTCATAACTTAGTCATCTGACCTTAGAATGCAGTTTTCTTGAACTCTATGGAATCTTTGAACAGTAACTAATAGTAAATTGCATAAAAATTTAGGTTTTATTAGGGTAAAATTACTAGATTTCCCTTTATGTCAGAAACCTTAGTTTTGACCTATAGGACCTGCTTCTTGTCCAAATTGAGTGTACTTACTGTCTATCTCCAAGTCAGATAATAAGGAATCATTTGGAATTAAGAAACTTCAATTTGGACCCTTAAATCAAAGTTGACTTCTTAGACCCTTAAGTAGGGGCAAAATAGTTATTTTGCCCAAAATAGTTATTTTGCCCAAAATTTAGGTTAAGTGTCCTTAACCTTTAAATTTTCTTTTAAAACACTAAAACCAGTGTTAGAATTATATTAGAGTCAATTTAATGAATAAAATCAACTATTAGGTCAAAATGATAAAATCCTAAAAAAAAATTCTCAAAGTCCTTTCTTTATGATCTTTCACCCCACATTAGGACTATTCCTAAGATTAGGACTAGCTCATAGGTTAGATTTCATTCATTAAATAAGTGAGTTATTCAATAAATGAATCTTTGGTTTTATTAGTTTATAAAATTTTCAACTTATTTTGATTATTTTGTCTTTTAATCCTAGATTTAGGATATGATGTTCATCATATTAAGTTTAATTTACTTAATAGAATTTGCCTTAATCATTAGATCACCTTTAGAATAAAACCTAGATCTTAGGTGTTATCTTTTGGATTATGTGATTAAGCCCAATCTTGTGGTGTTTAATCCATAATCTATAGCATAGTAGATGTTAATCAGATCTTAGATAAAACATCTAAATTCATAAAACTAGGACATGATTTATTAATTAAACTTGTGGTCGTAATCTAATTGAATTAGATTAAAATCTGATCAGTTCTAATCCTTTTAACTTAAGGATGAGCTTCTAAGTTACACTCGATAGTAGGAATTGGAGATCCTGAACTTATGTAACTTAGAATAGTCAGAACGTATAAATTAGAAAACAAATAATATCGCCATGTTTAGTAGAGTCCCTTGCTTCTATTGATGTTTTATGCTATGTATTCATTGATTATTTGTGCCATATTTCCTTGGACACATCATATAAGACTTTGATGTATAAATAAAATTTTAGGAAATTATGGAGACTCCTTAGATTCCTTATGAAAATATTAATGTAAATGATTAAATATAATAATTGCATGTGCTAGAGCTGCCTCTCAGTTATGTCTTCTGCCTAGTCTCCTTATTGATGATAGGAGAAGACTATGTTTATATTTTCTGCCTAGTCTCATTGATGATGCTAGGAGAAAATTTATTATGTGTTTTTTGCCTATGCCTTCTTGTATGACGCTAGGAGAAAACTCTATATCCTGCCTAGTCTCCTTGATGACGCTAGGGGTATATAGTTTGCGCCTTAGCCTCCTTGTTGACGCTAATATCCTTTTGATATTTAGTGAGCTAAATTAGCTCTTTTATGTATGGCAGCTAGTACATGGATGTTCATATATAGTATTGATGTTTTGTATATGCTTCAGTATTTTTTTTTTCAGTCAGCTATTCCTTTGTTCTGCTTATATATATATATATATATATATATATATAATGATATTAGATTTATTGCTGCTATTTATATGTATCATTATTGAGTTTTATTTATTTAACTTGCATAATTCTTATGATCACCTGCATATTTAGGATGCAGTATTTTCTCTCAGTACTTGTTCAGTTACTTGTACTTATATACTCTGTCTTGTTTAGCTTACATTTGAGGCATGTCTTAGCCTCATTTTTGCTTAAGTTATAAATGTTGTTTATAGATTTTTCCTTTATCTTGTTATGATAGTTGCTCCCTTATTTGATATAGATGTTTCTTAGAAATTATTAAATGGTAATTTTATAAAATACATAAAACATATCAGTTTAAAATATACTTAAATAATTGTTTAACACAAAATTTTCTCTTTTTTGGCTGGGGCCCTACATTGTGAAACCGACAATAGCAGATCCATATCAGGTAGAAGATCAGGTGCCAAAGGAGGTGCCTTATCTAGAGGAGGAGTCTTTAGAAGGACCTGCTTAGTTTTCTTATAAGTGAGGATGAGAGTATTTATTTACATTAATTACTTAAACTTTAATATGATGTAATAATACAGGTACCTATGACTATGTATTTTGGATTACTATGCTATTTATTCTAAGTTATATTTTATACTATTCATATTGTGATGCTTGGATATCTCTTATTTAAATTGCTTCTGCACTATATATGAATTTTTTATAAAGTGACTGAATATTTGATTCTGTGCTTACTCCATCCCTTATTAGGTGGATTGTAGATTTCATCCTAATCCAATAATAAGTGAAGGGTTAGTCAGAGTGATACTCCACCCTTTAACTTAATCTTATAGATTAATGGGTGGGGTGCCACAGTTGGTATCAAAGCATTCCATAAAGTGTCAGATTATAATATGCATTCTTCTCTACATAATGGAAGATTCTTCTGACAATTCAGTCACTATATCAGAAACATTGGAGTCACATCCAAGACACCACAATATTAAACTCAGAATAAAGAGTGTAATATTAGAATTACACAAGTAACTATATAAAGAAAAAACCTAAAATTTAACTACTCAACTTAACAACTTCTATAAACATACTCAAACGTGCTAGGATGATGCTTAGGCTGCATCACCAACGATTTGAAAATAGGTGGGGACACGTTGTCCAATTTCATCAGCGACACGAGGATTACATAGAAGGAGTGTCAGACCCTGAAGCTCGGATGTTGGATCGACTACTCCAGCACAGTGTATTTAGAGGATATGATGTGGCGGCCTCCCCTTCTAATCACAAGGCTTAAGGAGAGGTCGTCACTAAGCATATCTCATACTTAATATTAGGTTGGAATTTAAGACTCCAATCCAATCTTAAGAAAAAGAGGTGCTTTTCTAAATAAAGTAAAGATTAACAATCACTTAATGAGTATCAGAGTGCGGAAGAAAAGAATCAACTGAAGTAAACATCCATACTATAAAATAAAGATATCCAGCTCAGAATATATACAATGCAGGAAAGTAAAGTGCAAAAAGATATGAATTATTACAAATGTTTAAAGTTTAAAAGTTGAAAAGAAAAGAGTCTCTCATTCTCACAATATAAAAGTAAAGAAAACTAGTAAGTGAACTAAGATCCCTCAATAGTCTGGACCTCCTCCTGGATCTGCTCCTCTGTAGGTTCTATCTCCTCAAAAAGCTCAGAATCTACAATTATCAGTTTTATAATGGTAGGGCCCCAGCCAACAAAATAAAAATCTTCGTAGACAAAATGTCTAAGTACATTTTAAGGTAATGAATTTTAACGTATTTTAATGACATCACAACTAAATTTAAGCAAAATATAGCGGTAAAGCACAAAGAAAGGCAAGAACAAGTATTGAGGTAGAAACATACCTCAACTCAGGCTGCAATACAAGGTAAGTAAAGTACAAGATAAATCTACTAAGTATAAAGAAAAGTCCTAAATAATATGATCAAACTAATATGCCAGTATAGTATAAATAAAAGTATTGTACTAAAAATATAAGACTAGCATCCTAACATGCGTTCAAGTGAGTAAAACGGCTGACATACAAAAAGTTCTGAAATGTAAGGAACTGCAGAAAATAAAAAAATATGAAAGAAAGAAAAATGTACTGAAATAGTAAAGTAAAGTAAGTCTGAAATGTAAGAAAAGTATGTAAGGTAACTGTAAAATGTCTAAAAATGTAAATGCAAGTAATGTTTATTAATTTATTGTACTTGTGAGATATTCTTACTTAGTCTGCCAAAAAGTAAAGTCCATTTGGTAATCTAGGAGAAAAATCCCAGATTAAAGTAAAGTTCCACCAAAAGAGGCATCTAGAAGAAATATCCCAGATCCTAAAGTAAATCCACAAAGTATCTAAAGGGCAAATATGAGAAACATTCCAATACCAAAGTAAAGTACCATAGGAGAAATTCTCTAGGCAAAAGCAGTCTTAAAGTAAAGTCCTACTAAGTGGCAGGCTAAGTAAAACATAAACCACACGTATAAGGTTGTTTATTAATGTTTCTTTTAAAATTATGCATATGACATGTGAATGAAATTCAAAGTATAATATAAAGTAAGTATCAAGTATTTAAGTATGTCTAAAGGTGTAAAAAGGCTCAAATGATAAAGAAAGCATAGCAGTTCAAATCAATGAAATAATTAGCACTACTCAAACTTTGTGATATCACCTGTTTTCTAATTTAGATGTTCTAACTACTCTAAGTTACATAAGATTCAGAATCAATAATTCCTTCACTATTTGTAACTTAGAATTACGTTCTTATAAGTTAAACATAATTAGGATTGGCCACATCCTAATTATAAATAAATCTAAGTCGCCTACAAGGTTAAATAAGTAAATTAATCATCCTAAGTTATTATTTTTAATAATCCCAAACCCAATCTTGATTAGCCAAATCAAGACTGAAAGGATTAAGAACTAAACTCTAAATAACGAAGTTCAATTCATAATCACAAGGTTATCCTAACAACTAGAGTTTAATCCCATCACACTGATTAAATATTAAGGCAAACCCTATTGAATTAAGTCAAGTTCAATAGGATAGATTTCTAATCCTATCTCTAAGATTAAAAGATCAAATAATCATTAAATAAACTATGAAAAATCTAATAAATTAGTAAGATCAAGGTTTCACCTTAATGAGCAACCCATTTTACCCATTAGATGAATTCTAACATAAGATATAATCTTAATATTTAGAAATTAAGGCTCTTAAGTACTAAGAGTATCACTCAGACACTCATCTTAACTAAAATTATAAGACCTAAAGGATGATCTAAGAAGTTCAAAGGAATAGAGAAGAATTTATCTTTACTTAAGATTTTCTCTTAAGGCTAAATTTAGGGTTTTCCTTCTAATATCTAATTTAAGGCTTAGAATTATTTAAATTATCATTTAAATCACTTTAATTATTTGATATGATTTAGAGATGAAATTAGGTCTTAATTTCATTAAACCCTAATTTTGGGCAAAAAGATCATTTGCCCCTTCTTTAGGGTATAAATCTCATCTTTATGAATTAGCACTAAATTCTGAATTTTAATAACATAGAATGATTACTTACTGTCTAATATGAGTTTAGACAATAAGTTCTCTAAATTTGGTTAAATATTAAGCCTTACAGGGTCAAATTAAGGAATTTGACCTATAAGGGCATTTTAGTAATTTTACCCTAATGACATATAATTTTTCTATCAGTTTATTAAAGGTTATGCTCTAAGGTTTCCATAGAACCTAAATTTATTAAATTCTGATGTGTATTGGCTAAGTTATAGCCAAAACAAGTTTTAGGGTTTAAAGGGTAATTAAGGATTTTTAATTAAGGGTCAAAACCCTAACTTTGTTATTTGGTGTTCAAATTAAATAATTTTAGTGACTGTATGTCACAATTGATCCACTAATTCTAATGACTAGTGGTAGGTTCAATTTGGACTCCATTTGGCTAAGTTATGGCTTAATTATGGTTTAGGGTGATTAGTGAGTGATTAGTAAAATTAATCACCCAATCACTAATCCAACCCTACAGTTAGGTTCTAATAGGTTCTAGGAGTTCTCTAAAACTTAGTTTGTTCAATTTGGATTATTAAATTTGCTAATATTCACTAATTAAGTTTTAGGGTAATTTGAAGTTCTAGGTCAAATTAGGCTAATTAGGGTTAGGTCCTAAATGTCATTAGGCTTAAATTAATCCAAACAACAAGATTAACCCTACTAAAATATTTCTTAGGGTTTTGTGAGTTTTTTAAGACCCATATTGGGTATGTTTGGGTTATTGGGTAGAAAGTTATAGTTAAATAAAAATTTGTAATATATTTTACTCTAATTAATACCTCTAAATTTTACTATGTTAAATATTTATCCAAAATAAAATTTGATAGTTTTATAATATTCCTTATGATTTTCTGAATCCAATGGTATATTTATTTGCTATGTTTGGACTTATTTTTATTAAGATAATAATGTTTTAAGTGCTGAGATTAAATTAATTAAATGTGTTTAATTAAATTGAATTTGATTAATTGATTAAGTTAATAGATTTTATTTAATATATTTTATAATACTTATATATAATTTATTACTGATTTTCTGCAGGTGGTGGGCCCGAGCATTCGATCAGCGACAGCAGAAGGCCACGTGTCACGTTGTGGTAGGTTGATGAGACGACGGCGGGGTCCACCGCATTGATTTGTGCAGACAAAATTTGACGCGTGTGGGACCCATGTACACATGTCCGCACGATGGGGAGCTGCGTGTCGAGCGGGGCCCACACGCCAGAACCGCGATCGACGGGCGCTGGTCGACCCGGCCAGATCTGAAAGTTTGTCTTCTCCAACGATCCCAAGGCCGAACATTTAGGGCAGGAATTTTAGAGGTCAAACCGGTGGCGACTGGACTCATCCCGCATATCATTGAAAAGCACATGAGAAGGGCTTCCTAATGACATGCGGGCTGCAAAGAGAGAAGGTCTGTACCTCCGTCTAAGGTCAACCCTAATTTTTAGGGTTCGGTGATTAAGAAAATATACTATTTAGTACTGTAGACAAATTTGCGATTTAGACCAATCTAGATTCGATTTCGACAATCAAATGCTATGGATAGTCAATCAAGTTCTCGGAATAGATAAACGAAATCGATATCATGTGAAACAATTAAGGATTTGAGGGATGGGAGTGTACCTTAAATGGATGGTAGGGAGGACTTAGAGCTCGATCTGGAAGGTTTCGGCTTCTTCAGGATCGAAAGATTGAAACCGAGCAAAGGAGAATATCAGAGATTTTAAACTACACCTTAAGCGGTGCCTGATCGGTGGGATGAGGCGGTGGATGCCATCTGGCGTGCGAAGAAGCTCGAGGCGCAGACGCAGAGCGACGCGTGCAGCTCCCCTCGACACGCGTCGAGGACGAAACGGCTCGACCATTCGATCGAAGATCGAACGGTCCAGGGCTTCCGTCTGATACTAACTGTAAAGGAAACGGCATCCACTTCCATTTGACGGAGACCGTTAAGCTAAATAAAATATATTATTATTTAATTCAATCTTTTATAATTAATTAACTAAGATTAATTTATTAGGAGTATTCTAAGAATTTCCCATAAATCACCCCTAGCTAATTGAGGGGTGAGGAACGTAACGGTGCGATCAAATTTTTGATCCGATATTTAATTATTTGAATTTTCAGGTATTTAAATAATATTAAAATATTTGACGAAAATCCAACGACTTCCAAATGCACCCAAAACTTCACCCATAGCTAATTTGGGGGTGGTGAATACAATTGCGAAGTCAGATTTTTAATTTGAGGTCTAGATAAAAAATCAATTTCTAGTTTTTTTTTAAGATTTTCTAGAAATCAGGTTTTGATTTATTTGATCCCTGATTTGATCCAATTCATAGAGATAGGTTTTAAATGACTTAATTAAACTACTAGAATCATAATTAAGACTTAAATAATTCTTAATTGATCTAAGCAACAACTTGGGTTGTTACATATGATCTCCCTTTTGTAGCCAAGGGATGGCTAAGGAGGGTAGATTTCATGTTTGAGACTATCAACTGCCCAGATAATGTTAGAATCTACATTGTATCCCTCCTCCTATAGGATTGCGAATAGAAGTCACTTATGAGGACTTTTGTCGTGCTTTTATTGCTCGATATATCAGATATATATCTTAGCTTTAATTCATATGCTATATATATTTCCTTATGCATCTTTGTACCCTAATTTTAAATTAAATAATTATTTGGATATCTAGGGATACTACTGTACGAGCATCACAGGATACGGCTTTTTCGCTCTTACACTCCAAAGAGGAAGATAAGAGAGAAAGAAGAAATGGCCAAATAAAAATACAGACTTTCAGGAAAGAGTGAAATCCAGAGGCTGAAGCATTGGGCGCAATCAGTGTGCATTCTATTTAGAAATAGGACATTGGAAGAAGGATTGCCCAAAGTTGAAAGATAAGCAGCGGGAGAGTATATCTTTCAAGGCTAAGGTAAATGTGATTCAAAATATGGTGGAGGGTTCAGACTCAGATGTGTCTCTTATTACTATTTTTATGGGATTAGTAGCTAACAGCTCTAGTTGGATTATAGATACTGGTGCGACGTATCATATTTGTTCTCAGAAGGATTGATTTTGCTCGTATAGAGAAACGAACAATGGTGTTGTCACAATGGGAAACAATGATACGTGCCAGATTGTAGGGGTTGGAAGTATGATGATTAGGATGCATGCAGAAATAATCCAAGAGCTGAAAGAAGTCAGACATATACCAGAGATTAAAAAGAGCCTATTGTCTATTGGAGCCTTAGAAGCCAAAGGCTTTAAGGTGGTGATTGAGGCAAGGGTCCTGAAGATCATTAAGGGTGCTATGACTTATCTGAGAGGAGTCAGACAACATAATCTCTACTACTTGCAGGGAAGCACAGTGACAGGTTCAATGGTTGTGGCTGAAGACTTTAAAAATGCCATGACATTTTGGCATATAAGGCTAGCACATATAGGGGAACCTTCACTGAGAGCATTGTAGAAAGATGGACTCATTAAAGGTATGAATTCTTACAAACTATAATTTTATGAACATTGTATTTTTGGCAAGAAAACATGCAAGCCCTTTGGTGTTGGCATCCACAACACCAAAGATATATTAGAATATATACACATAGATGTTTACGGATCAACAAAAACTGCATCATTCGGTGGTAGAAGATATTTTGTTTTTTTTATAGATGATTACTCTAAGTTTGTATGGGTGTACACTTTGAAGAGCAAAGCAAATGTACTGGAGATTTTCATAAATTAGAAGAAGATGGTGGAGAATCAAACATATAAGAGAATCAAGATGATCCGACCAAACATGTAAGAGAGTTTACATCTGATTCTTTTGCAAAGGAATGTCAAGATTCAGGAATAGAATGCCACTTCCAGTAAGAGAGACACTGCAGCAGAACGGGGTAGCAGTGCGAATGAACTGTACCTTGGTGGAAAATGTGTAGTGTATGTTGTCCAATGCTAGGTTGGAGAGAGTCTATTGGGCAAAGGCCCTATACTACACATGCTACTTGGTGAACCATCTGCCATCTATGCACTAGACAAGAAGACTCCAATTGAATTGTGGTTTGGACAGCCCGCTATAGATTATGATCAGCTGAAGATCTTTGGCAGCCCGGCTTACTATTATGTAAGCAATGATACGCTCAAATCGCGGGCTAGGAAAGCAATCTTTGTGGGCTTTCGATGTGAAGTAAAGAGTTACAAATTGTATGATCTAGTTGACAAAAGGATTACGGTGAGTAGAGATGTCACCTTTGATGAAGAGTCTTTCTTGAGATTAAGGAATTCTCATCAGGTGGAAGATAATACAGAGACTCATACAAGAAGGCAGAGAGTGGAGTTTGATGCCACCCCATTTATTCCACAAAGAATTTCTCATCATATTGAGGATACTCCTACAGATGAAGACTGCATTGGTGATGATGAAGAACAAACTGATATTAATGGCGAGACTCCAATTTAGGAGTCAATTGCTATAGATAGACCCAAAAGAAATGCACCTCAATAGCCGGCCTGGGTCTGAGACTATGTCACATATGAATTGTCCGTATTAGAGGATGAGGTTCCCTCTCATTACAAAAAAGTAATGACGAGCTCAGAAAGAAAATTATGAAAGCAGGCAATGGATGAAGAGATGGAATCTCTTCATAAGAATGCGGTGTGAAGGTTGTAGAAACTCCCTTCTGGAAGAAAGGCAATTGGGTGCAAGCGGGTGTATGCGAAAAAGGAAGGTTCCTCAGAAGTTGATGTGCGCTACAAAGCAAGATTAATGGCCAAGGGCTTTGCTTAGAAAGAAGGGATTGATTATGATAAAGTGTTCTCCCCAGTTGTTAAACACTCATTGATCTGTGTGCTTCTAGCTTTGGTGGTACAATTTGATTTGTTGCTTGAGTAGCTTGATGTTAAAACAATGTTCCTGCATGGAGAATATGAAGATGAGATCCTTATGGCGCAGCCCCCAAGGTACAGTGAGCCAGGAAAATGAGATTTAGTATGCAAACTGGATAAGTCTCTATATGGGCTAAAGTAATCACCAAAATAATGGTACAAAAAATTTGACCAGTTCATGCAAAAGGAGTACCAAAGAAGCCAGTTTGACTATTATGTGTATTTCAAGAGATTGCCTCAAGAAAACTTTATTTACTTATTATTGCATGTTGATGATATGTTGATAGCTACTTTAGATCAGACAGAGATGATTCACATGAAAGATCAACTGTCAAAGAATTTTGAAATAAAGAACTTGGGAGAGACAAAGAAAATTTTGGGAATAGAAATCTGCAGGGACAGAACTTCAGGGAAGATTTGGCTTACTTAAAAGGGGTATTTGGAGAAGGTGCTAAAGAGGTTTAGAAAGAAAGACACTACAAGGTCTGTGATTATACCTTTAGCACCTCACTTTCGCTTATCTGTAAAGCAATGCCCAAAGACAGATCTTGAAAAAAAAAATGCACACAGTGCCATATGCTAGTGCAATTGGGAGCTTGATGTATGCCATGATTTGCATGTAAAATACCAGAATTTCTTTTCAAATTTATTTATTAATATTTAAATAATTTTGACCTCAGATTAAAAATTTGACTTCGCCATTACATTCACCACCCCCAAATTAATTTGGGATGAAGTTTTGGAAGTATTTGAAAGTCGTTGGATTTTCGATGAATATTTTAATATTATTTAAATACCTGAAAAATCGAATAATTAAATACTCATCGGATGAAAAATCTGAGCACGCCGTTGCGTTCCTCACCCTTCAATTAGCTAGGGGTGATTTATTGGAATTTTTTCGAAGCCATTTTATAATTAATTTTTAAATTAAAAGAAATCAGATTTTTAATAATTAAATACTATATTTTAATTAATTTCTAAACGGCGCCGTCCATATTCCTTAGACGCCATCCATTGCTTGCGCTAAGAATGGTGGTCAGATCTCGTCCGTCTGATCAAATATCGGACGGTCATTCCATCATCTTCCTCATCTGTTTTCCGCGTGTCGAGCTAGAGAGCTCGCCACGATGAAGCTTTTGACACACGTCGGCCCCTTCTCTTCGCCGACGCCATATGGATCATCCCATCGCTTAGACACTGCATTAGGACTAGTATAAGACCTCTGGGACTTCATCTTCACTAGGTTTCAACTTCGAAATCCAAAGCTTTCAGGATCGAGTTAGAGTCCTCCCTGCCATCCATTTGAGGTACCCGATCTCTTAATCCATGCATTCAATATTACATCTTGCAATTCATATATAACTATTTTATAGCATAGATTAATAATTGATCGGATTTGATCATCAATAACTAGTTGTGATCAAACCAATTTAGCCGATCATATACAGTCGTTTCTGTTATAAAGTTCACACCGATAGAGCTCACTAGGGTATCATTTTACGCTTGAACTAGATCACGTCTATTGCATATCCGTATGTCTTTGAGTAGCTAAGGTCGTCTTCTATCCGATGGTATGCGGGACGACGTCTAACACCGCCAGAAAAGTCGCAATATTTGAGCCCTAAACGCTCGGGTCCGAGCATCTCTTCGGGGAAGAAGAAGTGTTGGGCCAGGCCGGGTCAACCCATGCCCGACCCGTATGACCGAAATCTGCGTGTATTTCTGGCGGGCCCCACCTTCATTTCCTCTGTGTGTCACGGGACTCCGCGTGGCGCAATCACGTCGGCTGTACGCTGGACGGGGGACCCACATCTGAATCACGCGTCAGCGCGGTCTCATTTGAGACAGTCGTGGGTCCCACTCAACTGATCTTCGGCCAATAGCAGAAGGCCATGTGTCCCGTGGTCCCACCTGTAGACAAAAGAATTAATAAAATTATAATATATTAATACATATAATCATTTTAAATCTTATAATACTTATATATACACACATTAATCTACCTAAAGTTATATATATATACATATATAAATAGAAAGAATAAATATAATTAATTAATAATATATAATAACATTTTAATTACTTTAAATAAATATATTAAACAGAGAATAAAACTGTAAAATTCAAATTAAATAAATTAAATATAATTACATTTTAACTTAAACTTCAAACCTTAATAATTCACAAAATATAAATTCAAACTTAACAAATAAATATATCATTTTGATCAGTAAAAATAGAGGATTAATATGAAACTATTAAAATTTAGTTTGGACTAGTATTTAACATAGTGATATTTAGGACCCCTAATTAAGCCCTAAATATCACAAAATTTCAAATAATCATAACTTTGCACACACTACTTCAAACATACTCAATATGGGTCTCAAAATACTCAAAAAACTCTAAGGAATATCTTAGTAGTATTAACTTTGCTGTTTGGATTAGATTTAGATTAATCACAATTAGGACCTAACCCTAATTATGTCATTTAACCCTAGAACTTCAAATGACCATAAGTTAGTCAATTGAACTTCAAATTAAGTGATCCAAATATCAATTTAGATCAGAAAAACCTAATTTACAATAATCTGTATAAATATTTAGGATCCAATAGTTAGATCGCTTAATTAACCCTAATTACTCTAAATATTGATTAGTGAATATTAACAAATCTAATGATCCAAATTGAATAATTTCAATTTCAAAGAACTCATAAAGTAGATTAGAACCTAGCTATGTGATTGTTTTAGTGATTTTGTAATTTATTTCACTAATCACTTGCTAATCACATTAAACCTTAATTATTAACTCTAAAACTTGTATTGCTATAACTTAACCAATACATATCAGAATTTGTTGATTTTAAGTTCTATGGAAACTTTAGAACATAATCTACAGTAAACTAACAAAAATTTTAGATTTCAATAATGGTAAAATTACTAATATGACCTTATAGGTTAAATTCATAATTTGACCTATAAGGCTTAATAATTACTCAAAATTAGTAACTTAATAAATTAATTTAAATATATTTAGATCATTTTATTATAATTTTAAGAAAAACCTAATATTACAAATCATGATAAAATCATGATAAAATCATAAAATATTAATAAATTAATTTTTTTTTGGCAGATCAAAGGAATTGAATTGGTTGTAATTTTATTAAAACAGTCAAGTACGTAAATCTACCTATAAGTTTTTCAGTATTCTTATTTTGAGCTATTTTCATTTGAATATTATTTATATTCCAAAACTGCTTACCGCTTATAAATCTGCAAAAGAATATTATCAAGAAGCATGTAACAAAAAGATCAAATATGGTATATATTATTGTGGTGTTTATTTTTGGAGGATGGAAAGCAACACTGAGAATCTGTACATATTAGGCTTGCTGGCAGCCCCTGGGAGTCATATGGAGGGATTTAGCCCTTATTAGGAAGTGGGCAAATCCAGAGGAAAGACATACCATTAGTTTCTAAAATTTGATTAAGCTACCGACGGGTAGTGAGAAAAGTTTCCTAAGGATTATGCCTATGGGTTTACCCATTTGAGCTCAGGAGTCTATGAACTTGACTTTATTTTACAATTGCTTTTGATAAAATTTATTTATTTTATATTTTTCATATATATTGAATTTCACAGGTAACTTGTAGGGCAATTATTTAAAGTTGAAAAATTGCTTTTCTTTTCTAAATGCTATGCAGATATTTCATTTATTTCCATATTTGATTTATGCCTATTATAGGATGCTAGAATTACTCTTATAAGAATGATTTGCGTACTCCTACCTGACTGGTAACTGAATTTTTCAAGTTTTAAAAATTAAAGCATTGAAGATCTGCCTAAATAATAAAGAAGAGAAGAGATAGAGATGTGAGAAATTGAGAATGTTTAAATCTTTATTATAAATATTAAAACTGTTGTAAATTCATATATGAATGGCTCTGAATGTAAATATAAACATTTATGTATTTTATTTTCTTTACTTTCATAAATGTATATTTTCAATGTATGAATCATTGTTTTGAGACTCTCGAACTTCGATCCCCAGTCGTCACATTGCACTAGACTAGATTTGGCTCAAGTTGTTGGAGTTGTGAGCCGATACATGCACAATGTGGGGAAAGAGCACTGGCAAGCAATCAGAAGTAGTTGTCAATAGCCAACTTGTGCATTGGATATATGGACTCCGATTATGTCGGAGATTTGGATCAAAGATGATCCGCAACTGGCTATGTATTCACTATAGCAGGAGGTCCAGTATGGTGGAGGTCAACACTTCAGTCTATAGTTGCCCTGTCAACGATAGAAGCATGGCAGTTACCGAAGCATTCAAGGAAGCCATTTGGATGAAAGGCTTGCTAGAAGATTTGGGTGCGAAGCAAAAGGAGGTAGTGGTACATTGTGATAGCCAGAGTGCTATATTTTTTGCTACAAATTCAATCTGTCACGCTCGTACAAAACACATTGATGTCAGGCACCATTTCGTCCGAGATATTATTGAAGAAGGTGAGATATTACTGGAGAAGATCGACACTAAAGATAATCCCGTGGATATGATGACAAAGGTGCTCACAGTTCAAAAATTTACAAATTATAAAACTTTGGTGAATTTGGAGAAGCATTAATTGGCTTCTCATTTGTTGGAACTACGGATGGCTTGATTCCCTTGGGAGAGGGATACGTAGGCAATCAAGTTGGTGCAACTGCATTAATAGAAAGCTTAAAGGAGTCAGCTCTCATGTGGAGCACATGAGATCTGAGAAGGAGATTGTTAAAATCTGGGAACTTTAGTTAAAGCAAATATAAATAATTTGAAGAGATATTTTGAAGAGGTGTTTTGAAAATGTGTGTTTTAATTAAAATCTAATTTTGTCTCCATTTTTGTAAGATGCAGGGTGCTCTTACAATTGTGTGTTTGAAGAAAAAGAAGAATCTTCAAAAGAGTTTGTAAAGGCCCTAAACTATTGTAATCTCCTCTCATATAGTGAAACCTTTTTGTTCTCCTCCCCGTGGACGTAGTTATTAGCACCAAACTATATAAATCTTTTGTTGTGGCTGTGTGTTTGATTGCATGTTAGATTTTTTTTATTTTATTTGGTTTACTCAAGAATTGTTCAAGTATTGTTCCGCATCGTTTGGTTGAATTGAACCCTATCGAAAAGGCTTTGTTAAATGGCTAGACCTAAGAGAGAGAAAGAGAGAGAGAGGTGTTGCTGTCATATGTTTAGCTTAAGCGCAGCTCATGCAAAACAAGATTAGTTGTTAAATTTTGGTGCATGTGACTGTCAAATTAAATTAAGAGTTTTGCAAAATTTTGTCAAAAAGTTAAATTTGATAAGATTGCCTTCTAGGAATTATTCCTCCATAAAACAGTAATGAAATCGGTCTAGAACAGAGAGTTCAAGATAGAGTCCAGCTACCACAAAGTCATCAGCTTGCCACTAGAGAGATGAAGAGCAGAAACAATGGAGCTGCAGAATAGGAACAGGAAGAAGAAACCATTTCGCAAGTTTTTCTTTTTATTTTGATAAAGACTCAATTTTTTTTATTTTTTATTGAACATACCTCTTAAATTAAATGGAGATTGCACAGAGACGGAAGAAAGTGACAAGCTGGGCAGCGAGGGGCTTTAATATTGAGCTGAGACAGATGGAGAGAGAGGGGCCCGCCTCTTCCAAGTGGCTTGCCAGAGAGAAGGCAGATGCATGCCATTGCCTCCTTCCTCTGTCTGATGAGAATGAATGCCGACGCTGGAGAAGCACGGCCTTTCTTTCTGAACAGAGGTTTTGTTTTTTTGCTGTTCGCATGTAAGCAGACGCTGCTGGCGTATCTCTATTCTATTGCTGCCTTTTCAGCCTTTGCTTTCTTTTTTTAATTTATTACATTTTGCTAAAAATTCATCCTATAAAATATAAACAGTATTTATTTATTTAAATAAAAGAAATACAAATATTATTTTAAAAATTATATTTAAATATTATTCATAACCAATTGTACAAATCATTTCTCATTATATAAAAATTATTAATTATGCCACTTTCCACATCTAAATATTTGGGGATTATTTTTGTATTTAACTCATTAATATTGTATATTACAAAATTATAGTTTAAATTTATGCTAAATTATGATACTATCTAACCTCTTCTAATTACTTAAAAAAAAATAAATATATATTTTGATGTTATTTGCAACCAAAAAAATTTGTCAAAATATGAAATAAATTAAAAAACTAAATTTTAATTTACTTAATTGTTCTACTCTTTAACCTCTAATCTCTTCATTGCATCTTTAGGAACCATTTAGTACTTGTCAATATTTTCTATTAGAAGACAATGTATTTACCTCAACAACTTGTGCTTAATCTGTATTTGTGTAAGTCATTGCATATAGCGACAGCACTTCGCTGTCTAAGGGACCTCCTCATCTCCTTCCTCTCATCGTCATCTTTGGGACTTAGCACTCAACTAGAAGCATGCTGCTAAATGAAGACTCATACCATTGGTTGAGTTATCAATCCCAAACATATTCAACATCTTCTACAAGAACAATTTCTAAACAAGATTGATTGTCTTAACTACTATATTTCTATTAATCTCCATGTCTATTATATTGCAAACTTCACACACTCTTTCATTTTGATGTGCGAAGATAGTTCTGCTTATTCATCCTATCCAAGGTTTAATTGATTAATGCTATCAACATATCATCATATATCAACAAATAAATGAACTACACATTTTAAAATAGATATAATAATCATGCCACCTCCTCTTATAATTATATCTTAGCATAAATTGTTTGAGCTTATTATACCATTGGTGTTGCTACTTCAAGCCACAAATGAACTTGTTCAATTTACACATTGTCTTTTTTATTTGTTGTTCAAAAACTAGAAGGTTGTACCATATAGACCTCTTCCTCTTAATTTCCCAAGTAAGAATGTTGACATCAAGCTACACTAAAATCAGATCAAACTCTGCAAATGTCAAGAGCATACTGATGAATGGTGAGATGTTTAACAACTGAAAAAATACTTTATTACAGTATATCCCCTCTATTTATGAAAAACCTTTAGCTACTAGTCTTACTTTGTATTACATATATATAGCTCATTAAGGATAAATCCATTTGCACCTAAATAGCTTTTTAGCACCAAGGTAGTCTCACAAACCTCCACATTATATTCTTCAAAGAAGATTCCATCTTCTTAGCCACAGTTTTTTTTTCAATATATAAATTTTGGGCTGTCCTTAACTTCGTTTAAAGAATATCAATACCAATAACTAAAAGTGCAAAACCATTATAGTCTCTTAGTATAACTGACAATTTTATCCGAAACTCGATGCTAGCTCGAATTTTGAGTCGAATCAAACTCGAATTTCGAGTTGAATCGAGCTCGAATTTTGAGTCCACCGAACTCTATTGAAATTTTCGAGTTGATTCTCGATTTGAATCAGATGAGTCGAACCTGATTCAAGTTGGGTTCGAATTAGGCTTCATTCTACTCGAACTGGGTTCTAGCCAAATCGAAATATACATATAGTTAATATCTAAATATATAAACCACACTTTCTTAACAAAAAACCGCACCACAATCGGGTGAGCCACGAGATTTTTACTCGCTCGATTCCTGATCGACCGCTGTTCGATTCCTCATCGAGTTGTAACTTTGCGAATTTTTTTTAAACTGTCGACAACAGTCAGCGGTGGATTCTAAACCCCGATTAATCGCGAATTTGAAATCCCGCAGAAGAGCTATTGCTGTGGGCATATCCTTTTGCGGAGGGGTCAGGAACCTTAGAGCTTTCCCATTTTCCAATCTCTTAGACTACTTGGGTCTCGCCTTCTTTTGGCCGACAGCTCCTTTGCACCCGAGATCTAATCTTTTAGGCTTCCTGTTCTTGTTAATCGTGATTTTCTCTGTTGAACTCGTGAGCTTCTGAAATCTACAGATATTTTGTAAGTTGTTTAATAGCTTATATCATTTTTTTTAGAATTTTCAGACATGTAGGAAGTTGTGAACTTGCTTTTAGGGTTAATGTTATTAGATGAAGCTGCGATCTTCTTTCGATCTTTTTTTTGAAGTTTTTTTAGTGTTTGTAAACGTGTAGTAAGTTGTGAGTAGTTTAGGTTAAAGCGACGAACTGAACCTATAATCATATTTATGTTCTGTTTATATGTTCTTAAAATTTTTTTAGGGTTTTATTTAGGGGTTTTCAAACATGCAGTTAATACGAGCCTGTATTTAGTGTTAAAACTATGAGTTGAAGTTGTAATCATTTTCAAGGTTTAGTTTGTTTTTTTCAAATATTGTTAGAGTTTTGTTCTTAGTGTTTTCAAGCATGTAGTAAGTTATGAGCCTATTTTTAAGGTTGAAGTCATGAGCTAGGGAAAAAACCTTGAGTTGAATGTGTGATCTTTTCTATATTGTATGTTAAATTTTTTCAAAATTTTAAAGATGTTTTTGTTAGGGTTTTCAAATATGTAATAAATTGTGAACTTGTTTTTATTTTTTAAGCTGTCAGCTGAAGTTGTTATTCTTTTTACTATTTGTTTAAATTTTTTTTTCAAAATTTTTTAATATTTTCAAACATACAGTAAGTTGTGCTTGTAAGCCTTTGTTTAGGGTTAAACTTGTGATGAGTGTGAGCTGAAGTTATGATCATGTAACAACCCAAATTTGATTGAAGTAATTAGGACTAAATTGCTAACTCAATTAGAACAAAATCAGGATCCTAGGCAAGTTTAAATTAGACTGAACTAAATATATACCATTAGATAGAGTGTATTTTTATGAACGTCATGCTCAAGTTTGAGGGTAATCTAACCAACAAATACTCATTTTATTAATTTTTGAATTTTTTAAATATAAAATTCAAAAAATAAAATACAAGTCCAAATTCAAAAATTTTAGTGCCATTGTGTTTGTAATATAATAAAAGAAGTTGCACAAAAAATTCAATCAAATTTTGAGGTACATAATTAATTTTTGAAATTGTTACCTTTAAAAATTTCTGAATTTGGATATATATTTTATTTTTAATTAATTTTACAGATATTTTGCAAAATCGCACGATGAATTTAAACCACTGAATTTGATTGAATTTGCCAAGCCAATTACATTTTACCTATAAAATAAGATACTAATATTATTTAAGAGTAAAAAAAAAGTATTTGGGTACCTCTATTTGTATAACAATCTTATGTTGTTACTAGGTCAATTAGACCTAATATGATTAAATTAAGACATAAAATCAAGATCCCAATTTAAGTTAAATAAAAATTTAATAAGGATCTTACTGCAAAAATTTGAGTGCGATTGGAATCCCGAATCATCCTAAAATAAATTTTAAAATTTTTAATTTTTTAAAGTTTTAATATTTAAGAATTCATATAAATTTTCATGAAATTTGGAATCTTAATGTTGGAAGTTGGAATAATAAATTTGAATAAATGATGAAATTTTAATCAAATAAATACTATTTTTTTTTTCTTACGGTTAGATTTTAATCCAATGATTGCATGAGATGTTATAAACTTCGAAGGTTGCTACTAACTCAAAGCAGCCATAAAGTAAGAAAAAAAAAAACATATCTCCTCTCCTTCCATAGCGCTGATCCTCCTCTTTCGGCAAAGGAGATTGGTTCTTCTCCTTCTTATCGGTGTAAGCAAGTGCTCACCGACCTGTGATGAGCTCGTCGGCTCAAGCTCATCCTTCTTCCTTCCGGCGGCAGCTCCATCCTCTTTCGCCTGGCTACAGCCACCTCCTTTCCATCCTCTCGCACAAGCAGCCGCAGCTCCCATTTCCTTAGCCGAGCCGAATCATCTCCATATGGCCGAGCTCCTTCTCTTCTTCATAGTAGATTTCTCTTTTTTTTTTTATTTAACCATTGGAGTGCATTGATCACATAAATCAAAATTTCTTACAAAATGAATATTTATATGAAGCCAAAATTTAAATAAATAAATTATAATAAAAATTCTTCTCTATTAATATTTTTATTTTTTAAATATATATAGATTGAGCTTAAGATAATAAAGGAGCATAATAATTTATATGTGCCAATTTACATAATCTGGATAAATGCTATTTGTTGCTTATAAAAATAATATTATTGCTTCTATTATGACAGTATTGTTATTCTTGTAGATTCATATGCATGAACCTTCTTCTTTTTTTCCTTGTTAGTTAATCATGTAAGAATGGTTTATGTTAGTAGCATACTTGTATGTCCTTTTTGATGTTTCGGAGTTCATCTCAACCAAATTGTAAAAAATTAAGTTCAATGTATTCCCATAAATCCCACATAGGAATGATTGTTATCAAGCTATTACATTCCATCTTGTAGATCCCTCTCTAACATGCTATAGTTAATCTTCTATATTAAAGTTATGGGGAATAAATTAGATAGAGTCCATGCTAGTCTAAGGTAAACAGCTCTTGTCAAACAATTATCATTTAGTTTTATTTTCCCAAATGTTACAGGTGTTATAAATGATGCATCATCCCAACCAATCGATGAGCTTCAAGTGCAAATCACTCATGCAAGGTACGTTAAGTGCTTAGAACTTATATTGAGTTCTGATAGATTAAATTATTTTATTTGAGTTATATGTACAGTGCGTACATCACGTGCATATATCTTACTGCCGTTAATGTGTAATTATTTCTTAGAATCCTGTGTTAAGACGTAAGCTTTACTTTGCAAAATGTACGGAGGAACATTTCAAACCTGCATGGTAGTATTATGATGCTGCAAAAATGTGTAAGTTTAGGTAAATCTTATGCAGTAAAACTTAAAAATTAATGAATATTCTCATTGATCTATTTGCATGTGATGAGCCTCATATTATAGTCATTTTCTTAGTTAAAATGTACGTTTTAGTATCTTTTGATGTCATTTCAGCTAGGAAGTGATCTAATTTTAAAAAAAATAGAATTAGAAGAAAATGGACAATTCTGCATGCTACAACGCGCCACAGCACCCTTCGGCGTGTCGCAACGCCCAACGTCTCGAGACTAAGGCGCTATAGCGCTAGAATTACAGAGGCTCATGCGCTACAACGCGCTGTGGCGGATAAAAACTCGAGAGCCAGGCGCTACAGTGCGCCGTGACGAATGAAAACCAGAGAGCTATACGTTACATCGTGCCACAACGTTACAGCGCGCCGTGGCGGACCTAACACGAGAGTTAGGCGCTACAGTGCGTCGCAGCACTAGACGGGCCGAAAGCCTGGTGCTACCGAGCGCCGTAACGCCTGCGGCATTTCTGCTTGTGAATAGCCTCCTAATCAGCAGTGGGAAAACCAACAGACTTCAATCTTTCCATTTTCCCACATCCTAAATTGATTGCATACATTAAAACTCCTTCTTTACCAAGGAAATATAGGAATAAAACCTAAATATGAATTCAATTTTCAAGGAGAAAAAGTGGCTGGCTGCATTGATGAGTGGAGGCTAATTAAAAAGTTATAAAAAAGAAAATTCAAGACTTAAACAAAGTTCCCATTTTTAGTTTATGAGCTCTTGATCCTGAGTGCTGCTATAAGAACTATTGAGGAGAGTCCCATACCTAGGGGAGGAGAAAGCTATAGCCAAAGGAAGAGGAGAAGCACAAAGAGCAAGGAGCTAAAGGAGATCCAAGGAAGAGAGATCCAGGTGAAGAACACGACAGCCGCTCCCTAGTATTATACTCTTTACTCCTTTTGTTTTCTTGTAAAAGTCATGCAAGGACTTAGTTTCTCTTGTAGCTTTCTTTGCACTTTTAATTTAATGACAGCCTAAACCTCTATTAGGGAGGGTTGGGCATGAGCATGTAAGAATGTATAGATGTAATGTAAAGTACTCTTCATATCAATGAATGATGTGTGAATGAAAGACTTGGACAATGATGATTCATTATATAAATTTATTACATGTGTATTTTCATTATAAAAATCTTATAGAGCTCATTGATTGCCTTGTCCTAAGGTTGTGCATGCTTGAGAGTTAACGCCGCGAATGTTCGTGACAACATTAACCACGCGAAAATAGCCTATGCACAACCTTGGACAAATGCTTGATCATTCGAGCCATGAGAAATGTTAACATTCTCTGAGATCCATAACTCACTCCTGATTTATACGAGGTGATTGTTGCGCATTAAGCTATGAGCCTTGTGACAAGCTCATTTAGCTTCGTATAAAATTACCTTGGCTAAATCAAGAGTAGACGCATGTGAACCGAGAATCACTAATTGAGCTCCATAGCCCACTCTAGGTTTATGCGAGATTCTAAAGCGCTAAGTGATATGGGTGATGTTATATAAATTTATTTAGTATGGTAGCTCATTTCCTTTGCTAAATTAAGAGTTGATGCATGTGAGCCATTAGTGGAGTCAAGTAAATGTGATGCTCAACATAAAATACAAATTTCATAACTTAGATGTAAGAAATGAACTCATAAGATAATGATCATATGAATGTTTATGTGCCAAAATTAAACTTTTTAGTGTTCATTTCAGATCACTAGATAAGACTTAGTACATTCAAAAAATTCACTAGAGAAGACTAAGTCTCTTGAACTTGAAATAAGAAATTAATCCAACTCATATAATATGAAATTCAGAATAAGAGTACTTGCATGAATTTTATTGACTTGCATGTTAAATCTCAACTCTCTCTAATTTTCCAAAAATAGTTTCAAATCAAGAAATTTTGAAATTATCATTTTGAACCAAAACCACAAACCAATTTGATACTTAAATATTAGTGAAATTAAGTAAACTATAGTAATAAAACTAAATACCATTCTCAGAGGACGATAAATCTTGAGATCTTACCATCCTATATTACTTCGTACCACATACACTTGCGTGCAATCGCAGACTACATATTTTCGGTTTGCCACATGTGAATAAAGGAAACTCAAAGAAAACCTAGATATGATTTAAATATAATTTAACATCTTATGATTTTGGTTTTGATCTTAGAGCCTTATAATTTTTAGGTCATCTTCCATAACATTAGAAAAGATCTGAACTATTGTGGAAGTTTCTCAAGTTGGTCATCAAGAAACTTAAGCTAATGTTGTAAGAACCATAGTTTAATTAAATCTTGAGGTCGGTTGGCTTAATAATAATATGTTGAGGTAGAACCCTATACTTTCCATGCATAATAAAACATAAGATTTGAATTTACTTATTATGGTAGTTAAACCCAAATAAAAGATAAATTGAACTCATATTTTGTAGTAGTGAAATCCAAAATAAGGGTTAAATGCATATTTTTTGTGAACTTGGAATTATGGAAATATTATCGGTTCATATCTCCTATAGTTTTGAAAGTCCTTGAAACATAAATGGTTTGCTTAAAACTTAATCTAGTAGTGATGTTAGCATTATCATATGGGAATGAAGTACATGTATATATAACATAAACTGATTTTCCTATTGATTTAGGAATTTATTGATTTGCCCTGTAAGAAAATGTATAGTCATAGTCTTATCTTAAGTATTTAGATAAGTACAATTCATGTTAGGACAAACATCCCAATCATAATGTGTGTTATGAGTTAGGGTTTGGATATCATAATTTGGGAGAACAAACTGTGAAAGGATATGTCTCTTATTCCTGTGTGCGAGAATAAGTGTAGTTAAGCAACATAAGTGTCCAAATTCATCTTTCTTGGGACATGCTAGTCGTATGTATGCTCCCTTAACATATGATAAATTCAAATATATTTTTAATTTGATATTGAAATCAGCTGATTAAAGTTAAGTGTAATAATAATTTGACAGATATGTAATTGATAGTTCTACGAGATATTCGTGAACAATGTGGTATTTGAATAAATATGCATATTAATATGTAACAAGATAAATAGTTAGATAATAAAATGAATATTTTTTCTATTTTTCTAGATTTTTTGTTATTTAATTCTTTTATTTTTGGCATAACATGAATCGCATAAGCATAATATATTATTAATGGTGCGATAGCATACATATGATTTGTTAGCAGTGCCACTCGGACATACCTAGGATCTGGATGCAATAGGCAACAAAGTTATATATATATATATATATATATATATATATATATAGTTTATAGTTTTACTTTCAGTACTTTACTTTCAGCACGCTTGTTTTATTTCTAGTAATACTCAATTTCTGTTTTAGCAGTTTGATTTACAATTACAAATTTACTTTCAATTTTATGCAGTTTCAATTTTGTGAGTTTTTATGTATTTTTACATGGCTTAATTCTTTTTGAAGCAATAATGATATCCTAAAATGCTAATCACTTTGTGGTAAATTAAATCGTACTTAGACTTTATAAGTCTAATAAGATTTTTTTTTTTGCTGTGCCATATCATATCTGACAGATCAGGTTATATGTCACACCCAGTGCTTGAAGACTAAGCTTGAGAGAGAAGTTAAGTAAAGTATGTGGCTTACAAAAGAAAATTTTTGTCTTAAATTTCTTTTTTCTGTATTTAATTAAATACAATAAATGAATTTTCTTACTCTTCTGTATTTACTGTATTGTATATGAATGGACAAGTATAGAAATTGTTTGGATGCCTTTTTCTTTATTTACTGCACTATTGTACTATATATCTTTCTGATATAATCTTGTTCATCTTATAATTGGTACCATGGATATCTCGTTTAATGTCTATGATACTAATGACGACCACCACTTAATCCTAGTGGAATTAGTGTTAACTCAACGATGGTTAGAAGACGACCGTCACAATTTGCCTAATATCCGTGTCAAAACCGAGTGTATCTGCAAGCATTTGTTGTTTCAATTTTATTAGCATATAAGTCTCAATCATTATTGTTTGGAGGGTTATTTAATTACTTATGCATTTCAAGTATTCAAACTTGGTTGTATTACTCATTCTGATTAAAATTACAGATCTAAATGACATGTAATGTGACGTCCCACCCCCAGATCCACAATCATTAGACCAAGGGCAGTGTGCCACTCTGGCAAATTCCTCACTTATCATTAGATTAGGTGAAATCCACAATCCACATAATACAGGAAGGATGAGCTCAGAATGCATACATAAGATCAGTCACTAAATGGAGTACAAGTACAGAGTGCAGAAGCAAATAAAGTAAACAGTACATCCAATCCACCATAAATCAAATGGGAGAAAATTAAATAGCTCATAAATAATAGTACAATAAAGAAAACACAATCACGAGTACTTGAATTATTACAATATTACTTAAAGTTTTAAATGAAATAAGAAAAATATCACTCATTTGCATAAATAAAATAAATGACCTAAATAACTTCAGCTCCACCCCGGTGCTCCTTCTCAAAATAAGGATTCTCCTCAGGCACCAAATCTCCAAACTGATCAGATTCTAAAATTATCGGTTTCACAATGTTAGGGCCCCAGCAAAAAAAAAAGAAAATATTTTTAGACAAATTGTCTAAGTACATTTTAGACTGATTAATTTTAATGCATTTATTAATATCACCATTTTCTTAAAATTTAACCAAAAAAAAATTAAAATGGCTGCAACAAGCATACAATGAAAAGAGGAAAAGCTATAAATAATAGCATTTATAAGCAATAGTGAGACAAAAGACATACTTTATAAGTAAACTAAAATAAGGCTAGGTAATACATATGTAAATGTAGTAAAAATACTGAAAGAAAATCTAATCTTAAATATGCTGCTGATCATATGAATTATGCAAATTTAAAATAACCAATATAACAATGATATGTATAAAAGATCTAGCATCATATATATATATATATATATATATATATATATATATATATATATATATATATATATAAGCAAGTAAGTAAAATAGTGGACTGAAATAAAATGAACTGTAAAGCATAATTGAAATAAAAAATTAGTAAGAGTAAAATAGTATAATAGTGTATAGTGACTGCCATACAGATGAGGGCTAATATAGCATGCTGATATCAAAAGGATTCTTAGCGTCAACAAAGAGGCTAAGGCGACAAAAATTCTTAGGTCAACAAGGAGGCTAAGACGACAAAATTTCCTAGCGTCAACAAGGAGGCTAGGACTATAAGAATCTTAGTGTCAACAAGGAGGCTAAGGCGCAAAAACATTTCCTATCATCAATAAGGAGGCTAGGGCTATATAACTGAACTGAGAGGCAGTATATACACATGCATTTCAAATTTTTAATTATTTACTTTACTTCTGTGGACATTTTCAGAAGTGGCTGAGGAGCCAAGCACATATGCAAGACTCTTCGGATTCCAACTTAACAACACACTCCTCAATGAGTGATGTTAAGAAATCTTTATCTCACATTCCCCCTGTCCATTGGGGTACTATTGCGCAAAATCAACCAGAAACTAAGCCCTATGCAAAGTTATTCTACATTTTTTATGTTTTCATTTCATGCAACAAATTATCTTGTATGACATGTTCAATGATTAAGGCACAAAATACAAGGAATGCGAAAGCAACAAAAGTTCAATAGTAAGCAAGAGACTCTAGTACACATGGTGATATCATTATTATATACTTAAACCATTCTAACTATTCTAAGTTACACAAGTTCAGGATCTCCAATTCTTACTATTGAGTGTAACTTAGAAGCACGACATTATAAGTTAAAAATAATCAGAACTGATCAGGTTCTAATTTAATTCAATCAATGATGATTATAAGTTTACCAATAAATTGTGTCATCCTAATTGATGAATTTAGACATTCTAGTATAAAATATGATCAAGATCTCCTAAACTAGGGATTATGAATTAAACATCACGCATTAGAGTTAATCACATAATCCAAAGGGTAAAGTCTAAGGGTCTAGGGTTTTTAATCTATATGTTAACTAATGATTAAGGCAAATCCTATTAAGCAAAGTCAATCTTAATAAGATGATTCTCCAATTCTTATCCTAAGGTTGGAAGACAAAATAATCAGAATTAAGTTATAAAATCTAAAAACTATAAAACCAAGGTTTCATTCATTGTATAACTCACTTTATCCAATGAATGAAGTCTAACCTAAGATCTATTCCTAATCTTAAGAAAATATCCTAATGTGAGGTGAAGAGTCCTAATGAGATGACTTAGGGAAATTTTAGAAATTTATGAAATTCAATTTTATTTGCTATTTTACTCATTCTAGCTAAGTACGGGACATTTTCCTTAGGGGTTTTAAGCCATAAGTGGGGAATTTTAGCTAAGTTACTCAATTTATGAATTTTATGACTTAAATTGATACTAAATCAACTTTATTACTAATTTTAAAAATTTAAATGATATTTTAAGGTTTTAGAGCATTTGCCCTAAATTTTGAGCAAAATGACCATTTTTCCCTTACTTGAAGGTCCAAAAAGCTTACTTTTTGATTTAGGATTTCAATTTAGATTTTCTTGATGCCAAATGGTTCCTTATCGTCTAACATGTAGATAGATAGTAAGTACACTCAATTTGGATAAGAATTGAGTCATATATGCTCAAACTAGAGATTTTAACCTAAGGGGCAATTGAGTAATTTTCACCTAATGAAATCTAAAAAGTTGTGGAGTTTACTATTTATTATTCAAAGATTCCAAAGAGTTTAAGAACACTGAAATATAAGATCTATTGGTTAAGTTATGAGTATTTCAAGATTATAGGTAAATATATTATTATTAAGGCTAAGAAAGTCTAAAAGCCTAACTTTTCTATTTGACATCTAAATCCAGTAAACTCAGTGGCTATAGCTTCCCTATATTATACTGAGTACTTTAACTGGGACTAGACCTAATTTGGATCTCAATTGATTAAATTATGGCTAAACTAGGATTAGGAGTATTTTGGTCAACTTAGAATTTCTGGTGGTCAAAACCTAAATTTTGTTTCAGATTACTGTTAGTGGTGTTTTTCTAATCTAAATTACATCTTGAATGACCTAATTTAGAGTTCAATTGATCAAATTATGGTTAATTGAATTTCTAGGATTTAAGGGTGATTAATGAGAGTACTAAAAAAGTAATTAGCCATCCTAATGATCAAATGACAAAACTAATACTTTCAAAGTATTCCTGATATTCTCCTGGTTATTTTAAAACTTATATTAACTATGTTTGGGTGACTAAGTCTCCTGATTATTTTAAAACTTATATTAACTATGTTTGGATGACTAAGCACAAAGTTGTGGCTATTTAAAGCCTAGGAGCATTTTAGTAATTTGTGTGGAGGTTCTAAAATATCACTATGCTAATTACTCATCCTATGAAGAATTGGACATTGCCATTAAATCCCTCGCATTTTTCTGATTAAATGAGATATAAGTTCAATATATTCGGACCAATGGTTTGATAATTATGAGTCTCTAAAGTTCTGTAATTAAATACTTAACATTAAGCAAATGAAATTAATTAAATAGTTACTGATTTAATAATTAATATAACATAATTTAAATAAATCTATTTTTAATTTAAATGGCGGGCTCTACCAAATGACACGCAGCGCTGCCTGATGGGTCAGAATAGCGTGACGGGCCCTACGACTGGCAGCAGAGGAGACGTTGTGTAACGCCCCGCCCCGTCGCTGCGTGCAAATGTTACAATTATAATCAGATCGGTGGCGGAGCGGTGCGCCACTCGGGAAAACGAGCATAACCCATCTTCCCGAATGGGCTAACTAAAACTAGCCACACTAAAGGGTTGCTGACTCGAACCCAAGAGAAGGATCGAGAGTCAATACTTAAGATAAGTATATGATACTTGCCTTAAGTATTAGACGAATACGTACATTATATTTAAAGAGGTAAATATGAATCCAATATACATTATCAATATATCAGCATTTCCAGTATGCTGATCACATCACAATACTAAGTATAATAGTAGAATAACAGAGTGCAGAAGCTAAATCAAAATATCTAGAATACATTCATCACAAAGCAGTAGTAAACATTCGTCTCAGAAAAGAAAAGTAAAATACATCCAAAATTATTACAAACTGATTTAAATGACACAAAAGTATAGCCTATCTGAAGTACTAAAGTAGTAAAGTAAAAGGTAGAATACAGGTCCACTAAGGCTCCACGTACTCTTGGATCTCCTGTAAGTCCTCCGGTTCTGCCTCAACAAGCTGCTCGGGATCTAGCAAATTGCTGGATCCCAAAAGTACCCCGTGTTAGACAAGAAGTCTAACACATGCAACTAAACTAAGCAGTACTAAAAAGTAAATACATATAAATAGTAAAGTAAACAAAATCGTGGAAAAGTAGTAAAACACTGAACTACTGAAAAATGTAAAGACTAAACAAGGTAACAAAGAACGAAAAGCTGAATGCTAAAAGTAAGTGAAAACATCAAATGCTCAGAAACCAAGGTAAAAATGTCCAATGATGTACTATAGTCACTGGGATAATGCACCTAAATATGCCACAACACGGTATGCCACAGATATGTAACAGAACTATCACTAAAATCTTATGAGTCGTACGATCCAATGTATACATACACCCATTTAGGAAGTCAGTACGGTGATGCCGATGCATCCTGAAATTTTCCCGTCAATGTATGCAACATTCCATAACCCATAATTTGTCACTGATACTCATACATCACCAATGAATCATTCATCACGCTCATGCTCATGTTTATGCCCATGCTGCTATTCTATATGAGGAAAATCCTGAAATACATAAAAACTTTGAATACCGATGATGAATTCAAGGTCTCCACTATGCAGAATCTTGCTAAAAAGATTTTAACTCCTAGCTTCTAGAACGATAATTAGTTAAAATTAAAGATTTATTTAAAATCATTAAATGGGATGATTGTATACACATTTTAGCATGTTTGCAAGAATAGTGGTTCTTAACACTTAGTTTGATTAAGCCACCCTAACAAAGCGGTCTTCAATAGGAGGTATCGCCCGTTGGCGATTTGTATCTCAAGCTAACTTATTAAGATGCCCAACTCACAATCACACTCAGTGTTTTAAAGAAAGTGATTCTAATTACTTTGTTTGTTTGAGACACCAATTGAAGCGGTTTTCGCTAGGAGGCATCGCCCGTTGGCGATTTGTATTTTAATCAAACTAAGGAATGAGTCCCCGTTTAGTACACTCTTAGGATCGATTGATTTACTCTAAGCGAGTTTGTATCCGCTTAAACCCGCAGGATATCCCATAGATAAATCTTACTTAGAGTGACTCAACCATTCCCGAATATTACTGAAATAATCCAGTACTATAGGTACACTCTACTATACCCAACTAGTAATCCATATTTAAACAACTCTATTTAATCAACAAGGGTTTATCAAGACTATTAATTCCTATGCTAAATAGGTAAGTCCTATACAAGGCTCCAAGAAAATGTGATCAAGGATCACTCAATATAGATTCTAAGGAGAGGTATCATTCTAATATCTTAAGTAATTTCTACCACGAGGGATTAAGATCAACTTCTAAGATTAAGGGATCATCTAAGTTTTTACCTCAATGAGTTATACAAATTCTCCTACCTCAATGTATATTTAATTTTGGTTTTAAAAATATTTCAGCGATGATCTTATGTTGAGATAATTAAGATCTCACACTCTTAATTCTAATGCTAACATTATAGGTTTTACTTATAATTTAGGTTTAGAATGATCATATCAGATGATTAAGTCATCTGATCATAACTTATTCTAAGATTATCAAATTTAATTCAAGGATGTTATTAGAGTTAGATCAATTATGAAATCAATATAATTCTATAAATATTTTCATGCTAATAGTTTTAATTAAGAGAAAATCAAAGATTTAAAGTTTAGATTCAGATTAAGCAATCACATAGATTTATTATTAACATTAACATGTCTAATTCAAATGTTTAAGATCAATACCAAATCAGATGCATTATTGAAATAATGTCAATTACATTATCTTATAATTATGTCCATTTAATTAAGGTTAAAGAGTTTGGATCATAATTAAGCAAGTTAGGATTTAACCCCTACTCATGTCCAATTAAGATCAAGGGTTCATTTATAGATCAAATGCCAAATCAGTGAATTAGGTATGTATTATTGGTGACAATCTTAGACCTAGATTAAGTCTTAATAGCTTGATCAAAGTCTTAAGACTTCGTAAGGTTAATTAAGATGTTTAAGATCTTCAAATTTAGGTTTATTCAAATTATACATTATAAATTTGCATACATGGCTTCAATACATCTAACTTGCTGTCATGAAGCATAATAACAGAAAAATTCATAAAAATAGGAGATAATTAGTGCTAATCAAACCTTAATTCAATCCAAAAGGATTAGCATATAAATACAAATCCAACCATCAGAATTTCATACAACTTGGTATATAAATTCTACTTAATCATACAATTAATCAGAGACTAAGTTTGCTAAGATCCAAAGATTAAAAACCCTAATTTTCACTAATCGTAGTTTAATAAGATTAGGGAATAAGTTAAAATACAGAGATCAAAAAAATAAATCACTTAGCACATTCATTCTATTAATCAAAAGGAAACTAATGACACCCTAAATATGCAATTTTGTTAAGTGATTATGCTAATCAACCCTAATTAAGATCTACAATAATTAGACAAAAATAGAAAATCTAACCAGTAGAAGTTCAATATTATATTATATTCTTATTCCTGAGAATTTCCTGATCAATTTGATATATAATATCATAGGGTTTGGACCAGTAGATTAAAAGTTATCACATTAATTTATTCTGTATTTTTCTAATTAAAATTTCCTATAATTTGATTAATTGGACTATTTTCCTTAAGGAAAATAAATCCAATTAATCGGATTTTAATTAAACGCGCTCGGCCCATCAGCCGTACTGCGCGGGTCGACCGGGGCCTGAGGACTGTCGCATTGCGCTGGTCACGGGTCGGCTCGACCCGCACAGGGTCATCGTCCCTGCCTCGACCCCTCTCGACAGAGGCCGATCCGAGAAACACTAGACGGCAAAATTATCCTTCTAGAGCGCACGCCTTGGCCTCGGGTCAATCAATAATCGACCCCCTAGCCAAGAAACACCGATTGACATTCGAAGCCCCTGTGAGGTGGTCCGGATCGGCCGGACCTTACTCACCCGAAGACTCACTTAATGGAGATACTGTGGGGAGACAATTCTCCCCACAGAGGCTACGCCAGAACCGGGGCTCGATCCCTACACCATCAGGGAGGTGAGGCGGATCGAAGCCCCCTGGTCTGAGGGCCTGAGGTGGGCTGGAACGCCGAGGCCTTGCTCGTCCCGAGACGTTCCTTAAGGACTTAGCTCGATCAATCGGTTCGATCGATTGGGACTAGCTTAGGGCATATACACAATCACGTTGAGTTCGTTTTGACAATACACAGCTAATCGAATAAAAAGGAGGGGAGTCTGAGCCTAATTGGCTCAGACTGAGAAAACTGGGGTACCTGGTTTTGATGGGGGACTTGCAAACGATGCAGGGGTTACTGCCGGGCTTGCTGAGCTTCCTGAGGTTTCTCTAAGAGTTCTCGAATGCCAAGAGACTCTTCTATCAGCGGTACGCACGTCGGGAATACCTGGAAGAGCTTAGTCGTTCAGCAATGGCGATTTGAGAAGGAGACTCCAATTGATCAGCAAGCTTTACCCCGGGGAGATTTGAGGCTATTTATAGCCTCAGAGGAAAGTGAGGTATGTTCAAGATGCATTGGCCCGGGCTGAAGAGGCCCGAGAGACCGGGCCATGGCCGAGCTTTTGAATTTCCAATTCGAGCTCGGCCAGGTCACGAGGCCCGATCGGGGGTCCTTGCCAAGATGGGGGAGGTCCTAACGACCTTGCAGAGCTAGACGCGCGATTGGGAGACAAGGAGGGCAGCTGGCGGTACGGGGGATCTCCTCTGTCGGGGATGGGCGCATTCGGGACAAAGGTCCACAGTTGCGGGACCTTCGGATGCCGTCTGATTGATCGATCAGATGGCGAAACGGCTCGGATCCTAACGGCTGATCGCGGGAGTGATCCGGGCCATAGGATTCGGTCGGGCAGATCCAATGGTTGATCTGCAATTCAGTGGGATCAAATCCTAGCCGTTGGATTCACGAGGGGGACGGCAGATTCGAACGGGGTTCCGCTATCGCGCGACCCGAGCTCCATAGTGGATCGCCCGCGGTCCGCACAACAAATCCCGGCCGTTTAAACGAGTATAGGATAGATTTGGAATTTTAATTTGTTGAAATCCCTAAAATGCAATTAGACTATTTTAATTAAATATGAATTATGGCCTAAATAATTTCCAAATTGTACCCCTAGGTAATTTGGTGGTGAAGAATTCAAAAATGTAATCAGATTTTAATTCTGAGATCAAAATATTTTAGGTCTAATCTAGAGCATCTAGACTGATCAAAATGCTATCTTAGACTTAGAGAAGTCCAATAGACTTCAAATTTTCAAGATATGATTCATTTGATGTTCTAAAAGCAATAGAATCAAAATTAATGATTACTTAGACTATAGATTAACAGGGTAACAACCTATAGTTATTACAGATTCTTCCACTTAAGAACGATGTCATTTTCGACATCATCTCAAGAAAGAAGACAAACATGCAGAAATTTTAAGAATAGAATAAAATTCAGAAAGTTAATGGGTACCTGAATTTTCAAAGAGACTGGGATACTTTCTTCTCATATCTACCTCTTTCTCCCAAGTAGATTCTTCTAAAGAGCAATTCCTCCACTGAATCTTTATCGTTGGGATTGAGCGATTTCTCAGCTGCTTTTGATCCTGCGCTAAGATCTTAATTGGCTCCTCAAAGATCCGGCTGGAGAGATACCGTTGGAAGTTGAATTAGATGAGATAGGTTGCGAAGACATCTCCGTAGAGAGGAGATGTGGAACACATTATGGACATAAGAGAAATCTTCAGGAAGCTGCAATCGATAAGCTGCAGAACCAATCTTCTCTAGGATTTCAAATGATCTGATGTAGCGGGGACTTAGCTCCCCAGCTACACCAAAACGATACACGCATTTCATCGGACTGACTTTAAGATACACAAAATTTCCAACATCGAATTCCAGAGTACGATAATGAGCATCATGATTCTTGCTCTGGCGATCTTGAGCTGCTTTGATTCTTTGTTGGATTAGCTGAATCTTACGATTAGTTTCTTCAACTAATTATGAACCATATAACTGAACACTGCCTGTTTCAGACCATGCTAAAGGAGTACTACAATTCCTGCCATGCAGAGCTTCATATGGAGCCATGCCGATACTTGCCTGAAAACTATTGTTGCATGCGAACTCTACGAGAGGAATATGATTTTCCCAAAAGCCTCCAAAATCCAGAATACAGAGATGAAGAAGATCTTTCAAGACTTGATTAACTCTTTCCGTTTGATCATCTGTTTGAGGATGAAAAATAGTGCTCATGGCTAGAGTAGTTCCCAAGTCTTGATGCACTGCTTGCCAGAATTTGGAAGTGAAACGACTATCTCAATCAGATACGATAGATCTAGGAATTCCATGGAGCCTGATAATTTCCTTGATATACAACTTTGCTAGTTTCTCCACAGAATCGATTTGACGCATAGGAATGAAATGTGCTAATTTGGTCAGTCAATCAACAATGACCCAGATTGAATTGGCACCGGATCTGGATTTAGGTAAATCCATAACAAAATCTATAGAAATATCGAACCACTTCCATTTAGGAATTGCTATAGGATGAAGAACATCCAGGCTTTTGGTATTCGGCTTTAACTAAGTTACAAGCGTGATACTTTGCTACAAACTTGGCCACACTCTTCTTCATTCCAGGCCATCATAATGATTTCTTTAGGTCTTGATACATCTTGGTACTACCAAGATGTACTTGATAACTAGAATTGTGACATTCTACCAGAACCTCTTTATGCATGGATTTGGGAATCCACAGACGATCTCCTTGATAGATTACGTTACCTTGAAGCTGAAGATCAAAGCGACGACCACTTTCAATGTCTACTTTAAACTTCAGATAGTCTTCATCCTTGGTTTGAGAGATGTAGACATCACGATGAAATGTGGGCTCAACCGAACTTATGGATATCAGGGTGCTCAACATAGCACCACGCACTGGCCTTATTTCAAGCTTATGGAATTCTTCTTCTAGAAAACTTGATGATATCATGGAAGATAGAGTAGAGCATGACGAGTGAGTGCATCTGCTACGACGTTCACTTTTCATGGATGATATTGGATGCTTAAATCATAATCACTTATTAACTCAAGCTATCTTCGTTGTCGGCAGTTTAACTCACACTGGGTGAAGCTGTACTTTAAGCTCTGATGATCGTTGAATATAGAACACTGGACGCCATAAATGTAATGATGCCAGAATTTCAGAGCAAAAACTACGGCTGCTAATTCGAGATCATGGACAGGATAGTTCTTTTCATGTGGTTTTAACTGACGAGATGCATAGGCTATAACTTTTCCTTCCTGCATCAGCACACATCCCAAACTTATGTCAGATGTACCGGTATAGACCTGGTAGTTAAGACCTTCTTTAGGTAAGGCTAGAACTGGTGCAGAGAAAAGAACATCTTTTAATGATTGAAACACTTTCTCACACTCTAAGCTCCAAACAAATGGTACTGCTTTCTGCGTCAACTTCATGAGAGGAGACGCAATTTGAAAGAAGCCCTTGACAAATTTTCTATGATAGCCTGCTAACCCTTGACAAATTTTCTATACTACTATTTCAGTATTGTCTTTACTACTACTTATAAGCTAGAGTTGATTTCAGATTATGCTCAACTTTGTTTTACTTTTGCTAAATTAGCATAATTCAAATGATTATATGCATGTTTATGATTTTCTTTCCATTACTTTCAGTCGTGTGTATATATATATATATATATTGTCTAACATTGTTGCAACTTCTGGTCGAAGTATGTTGTGCCTTATAATTGCTTAAATATTTATTTAATGTGATATCTTAAAATATATAGATTTCATTAAATCAGCCTAAAATGTATATAGACAATTGTCTAACGCAAATTTTTCTTTTCTTGGCTGGGGCCCTGGCATTGTGATACCGAATATTATGAGTTCAATACATTTTTTTGGTGCCATTTTAATACATACTATGCTCTTGGTTCCATTTTAATTTATATAATTTTTAAAAATTCATTTTTTTTTATAATTTTATATTGGTTCGTTGGTCTTTTAAATCTAATAAGAGTAAAACAAATCGGACGTTACATTAATAAGAGATACCTTTGTGTGTAGCACTCAAATATTTAAATATTACATATTCACAATTTATAAGTTAAATTCTTACAAAACAAGCACAGTCATCTCACCTTAATTAATTACTAATGTGTATTAACACTCTAGATCTACTAGTAAATAGAAATGTGGTATGCATAAAAGTGTCTAAGATATTATAGCTTACCATGATTTTAGAGATTAAAGCAAAACTAATTTATAAAATTCTATTACAAAAGCTAAAGTGGAACAGCAAATTTTAGAGATTCTTCTAAAACTTACTAGAATATTACCAAAAACAAACTAGAACCAAATTGCAAGTTAAACAAAAGCCTTAAACCCTAACCCCCAAAAAATTACATCAGGGTTTTAGTTTGTACCTGAAATAGAAGCTTGCAAGCATATGCCAGTTTCATGCTGGACATATTATCCCCATTTTTGCACATTGAGCATCAGGATGTTTCTAGCTTTTGGTTATAGTAGCCTAACAACCCACACTGCCTGCCCGACTGTGGTAAGTAAGATGTAAATGAAAAGAATGCTTTCAAAATTCAGCTTGATCAGAGAGGTCAATAGGCTCAAGTGTATAAGCATCAGTAGAGAAAATTATCTGAATTTAAGAATAGCAAGAATCATACCTGAACTTGATAGGGGTCGCTCGATAGCATCAACCACTCATAGTCACCGTTCATCTCTATCTTTTTACTGGGGCCTTTACATAGCACCAAAATCTTCGTGATATTAGACATATCTTTTAATTCAAATGCTGCCACTTTAATAATGTGGACAATTAAATGTTGGAAAAGAATAATGGTCAAAAGAAAGCATACAACTCTGAGACAAGATTATTTCTTAAGAGCACTGCTATGCTACTTCATAAAACCCCCAATTTCTCCCAATTTTGCCAAGTGTAAACTCTAAATTGGCCAATGCACATTTCTCTAACTTTAATTTCTATAACTTAGATTGTGTTTATTTGGGAGAAATTAGAGATTTTTTTGGGCACTATAGTATTTTTCATTTTTTATATCTGTATATTACACAGGATACACAGGAAACGCTTTAATTAAATTACAGCTAAAATAGTTATATGCTGTCCACATAACAAGCCTTTAAGATATGATAATAAAGAATTTGCAGTACCATAAGATCGAGCCATTATTGAGATACCACTCTGGAAGAGCTGGACTCCTAACTTTGTGTCAAAAATTATGGCCAATGGACATTCTCAAATTTGCATAGCATGATAGTTACATTTAGGAGGCGGTATAGTTCTCAGGCATCACAACTATGCCCGGTTACTAGAAGATTGTAGGAGTTTAGCTCACCCCAATATTATATTGATATTTTTTAAAAATACAAACATGCCATTAATTCGGTGCTACTAGGCAGCAGTAGAACTGAAATTTTAGTACTAATAGATAGCAGTATAAAACTAAAAATGAAACAGGACCAAATAGACACCAACATTTTTACAGAACTATATTTGATAGAACTGATATCTAATAACATAGAACCAAACTAGTCTTTAAACTTAAAATGCAGTTCACCCTCCAATGCTTTCAAGGAAAGAACAGAACAAAAACTCAGCCAAGCTTAGCAAGGCCAACCACTTCAAAAACAAAGTCACCACTGCCATAAAATAAGTGCAGTGGTGCGTGCATGCATGTGTGTGGAGGGTGGTGGATTAGATTTCTCCCTTTTGCTCTTTAAGAAATCTTGACCGATGTTAAGGGACGAGTTTCCAAACTGGAAATATAAATGCAAGTTTGCAGAAAAAATGCATGAAAAAAGGGATAAAATATTAAATAATGGGCACATTCCATTGAATGTGGATGTCAAGCTTCTCGGGAAGAAACCATTGCAATGTTCAATGCTCAATGCACTCAAAACTCTGTAGCAACATGTAAAAAAGCATGTCAAAATGCCAAAAGAAATATCACATGCATTTTAATGAATACCTTATTGTTAGCAATATAAAGAATTGAAATCGCAGTTGAAACCAAAATGCATCTCTCTGAAAGTGTGCAAGTTCCTTTAACATGCATGCAAACAAAATATAGTTCAAATATGCTTGTGAATTGCGTTGCATGTGTATTCAATATAGTACAAGAGAAGGATTCAAGAAAAAATACCGACATTTTGGTGATATTATTGGGTGGTGTAAAAGAAATAGCAAATGCAAAGAAAGAAAAAAAAAAAAAAGTCAATAACACACTTAAGAATATGTGCAAAATAATCTAAACAAAATATCAAGCATTCTAGACTTGTCTTACACTTTCCATTTTTTTAATAAAATTTCCAAAAACTTTCCAGTCTCTTGTTTGTTGCTTCAGTATTTTTGCTTATCAAATTAAATAACAAGGAAATACAAGATAAATGAAAATTAATTCTCAACTAGTGTCACAAACATAAAATCAATATTAAGAGACCATCAAGTATATATACTAAGTATTCATACAACTAAAGGTCACTTGTACTGAAACAAAAATTCCAGGATACATTACTTTCAATTTCTGGTAGTATATAGGTTCCATAAATATATAAGCTTGAAGGGAATTTCCAGAAATTCCAATAAGGTCCCAATGAATTGAGTTGCATTAGTCATAAAATTCATCAACATACCACTGCACAACAAGTATCTGTTAATCAAATAAGAAAATAAATGATTGATTATTGGCTTGTCTAACATAACCAAATGTAAGTTATAAATTCAAAGACTGAAGATTGTATTCTAGAACGCTTCTATTTATAAGCTTCATTTTTTCCAATTTTCTCAACCAATTGAGAATAATCTCAACATTTTCAGTTATTCTATCTTATAGTACTCCTATACTCTGTTACACCAGTCATTGTTAAAGTTTTTCCTTTGTTTGATCCTAACTTAACAAAGTAGTTATTAAAGGTTCTACCATGCAGTTGCTACATGGTCGAGGTCTTACCTATGATAGACTCATAATAAAATCAAAATCTCCAAAACAAGATGAGGAATTGTTTTACAAAGTTGTAATGAACTGGCTACAAGGTTGTTATAAGTTATAAATTAGCCTCTCATAAAAATTTATTTACACATACAGCTATCCTAATAGATAAATTGTTACTAGTTGACATATGTAACGATCCTATTAGTTAGGTAGTTAGATACGATGCTATATTAAAGGTGTACTTCTTACTTTCAATTATGAGAATCACTTTTTCAATTCTCTATTAGAGAATTTAGCCACTAACCAATGATATCTTAAAGATGAGCTTCATTAAGTTTTTCCTATAATGGTCTAACACCAGATTAACATCTCTGATACCAATTGTAACGATTGGTATCAGAGTTCCAATCCTAGTACTAATTTTTATCACCCGCAAGATCCTATTAAAATATCTAAGCACAATAAAAGACAACGAAGCAAACTCACATTTAAATATCCAAATTTACACAAGTTCTCAATCCTCATCACCACTACAAAGTTTAAAATTACAAGCATAATGATTACAACATTTTTATAATTATCAATTTATATATATATATATATATATATATATACATATGTATAAAACTCTAATAAATCTAGTAGTACCAACAGTCTTGAGCTAGCTTAGGTTCCACCACCTTCGTGTTTCTTTCCGCATGCCAGTTCTCTTACGCTTCCTCATCTGACATATGAAAGGTACTAGGGAATTGAATCCGATTAGAAGGACCAAGTACTTAGATATTAAAGTGGTTTGCAATTGAATTTAGAAGCAAAATAAAATATACAATGAAAATGCGAAAATAATGCAATGGATCATCTCTCATTGCAGGTGCTTAGGCTTTAAACTCAAGTACTTCGATAAGAATAGTCACGGTGTATGTATATCTTAGATAAAAATTTAAAGGATATATAGTGAAAGTTAATAGATTTAAAGGTAGAATTATGTCTTTAAATATTACAAGTAGTGAAATAATTTTTAATATTGCAAGTTTTATATGTGGGGACCCGATGTTGGGTTAGCATGAGCTAAACCAACATTAAGAGTATTCTCCTAGCCGCACAATCATATTAAGTGATTTAATAGAAATGACATATACACATCAAACATAACTCATTTATACATAATTAAAAATATCACAATATAATGTCTTGATCGCAAGGATTTTAATATTATAAATTTCAAATAAATAAATTTGTTAAAATGGTAAATTAGCAGGAAGCAGAAGCAGTGCTATCTGATCCTCATAGCCTCTCCTCCAGAATGAGCTCCAGATCTGGGCACGTTTCAAAAGTACGAGCGTTCGAATACCGATTAGTTATGAAACTAAGTACTGATGGATATCAACTTTACAATTATTAAATAATAAACAAATAATCAAATTGATAGGCAATAAAGAGCTGGACAATTTATTCCTGCAAAATTTGTTTCAGCTGCGCTGAAATCTATTACAAAAATAAATACATAATTTTATTGTTTGATGCCTGGTGCGGTCTGGTGATTTTGTTGGGCAAGTGCAAAATCGAAAAAATTTGGAGTTCATGTTACATATCATTTCCATCTTCCTTATATAGCTGCCCCCTCAAAGGCATGCCAATATAGGCACCTTATATCTCCCGATATTGGACAATCCCATCCTAACAATATCTAATCAGACTATTAATAAGGAATAGTTTAAACAGTAAACCCTTGTGCATCACAATTATCCAAACTCATTCAAATATCATTTTATATGACCGACCTTAAAGACAATTTTTTTCTCAAAATAGTGCGGAGTTGAGCATAAAAGCATTAAAATAAAAGAAAAGAAGATATATGATACCTATGGCAATAATGAGTGGTTTTGGTACTGAGCAATTTGACCTCTACATAAAGTTTTCATATGACTTAATATTTACTAAATGTAAAAAATAAGATATTTAAAAAGGTCTAATGTGATCAAAAGGCTTAAACTTTGACTCATTTCAGACTGAAGAATTTGCAAATCTTAACTTGGATTTCAAAAATATTTTAGAGGTAAAAAGGAGATAATTGGTGTTTTGAAAGTGCTTAGGCTGTTTGTGGGACTTTGGCTAGACTTGGCTAAGTGTGTAGCTCGGGCTAGCCCAGCTAGCTAATTCCTTATTTCAGGTTATAAGTGTAGTGTTAATAGTGATAGGATTGTTGTGTTAATTACTCAAAATCATAATTGTAACTGAGAATGGATTTGGAGGTTCATGAATCATTTTGGGCTAGAAGTGTTTTGAGCTAGTCTGTGGCTGATTAAATTGAGCAAATGCTCCCTAGCTAGCCCAAATCTAAATTTTAAAGTTTCAATGGGTGGAAATGATCACAACAGTCTTTTAAGAGATTAATTCAACTATTTTGGTTAGAATATGAGTTCAACCATATCTTGGGTCAGGTTAGCTAGTTTAAGCTAGCATAATGGGCTTAATGGGCTCTGAGGAACCCTGGTTTGACAAAGTGGATTGGGCCAGGGCTCGAGCTAGCTTGAGATAACCCGAGTTTAGCCAATAGTCAAAATGGTCCGAGAGGGTTTATGGGGGTTCACCAAGGTGCCAACATGCCCTGGTGGACCTTACTGGCCCAATGGGTGGGGTTGGGTTTAGCCCCAAGTGGGCTAGCTCGACCCTAGCCCAAACCCTAGCTTGGGCTAACTATGTTAGCCCAAATGAGCCATTAGGGAATCTAGAGGGTTTGCCTAAGGAAGTCATTTTTCCTCGAGAGGAATCCACGGGCAGCCGGACAGGTCCAGGATTCGCCGCCACTGACGGTGGCGACGACCAAAAGGGGGGCTGAGGGGGTCTCTGGTAGGCGTCTAGGGGAGGGATTTACAGACGTTGGCGGGCTCGAGGGGTCGGGTTCGTCTTGGATGGGTGCTAGGACGTCGTCGGGATCGGGGGAGGGCCGGAGGTGGTCGATTGGCTACCGATAAGGGAGAGACCAAGAGAGAGGGAGAGGGTGTCGGGAGAGCTTGAGAGAACAGAGGGAGGTGTGGGAAGCTGGCTGGGGCTTCATGGGGTATTTATAACCCCAACCCAGCCAGCCTCGGCCGCTGAGGTGGCGGGCCTCGGTGACTAGGCTAGGGGAGGTAGGTGGTAGAGGGGAGGGCCAGGCCAGGGAAGGCTAGGGCACTTGAGGACCTCCAGCTGCCTCGACGTGATGGCATGGAAGTCAGGGCTCCTGTGGGAGGTGTGGGAAGTTGGCTGGGGATTCATGGGGAATTTATATCCCCAACCCAGCCAACCTCAGCCGCTGAGGTGGCGAGCCTCGGTGGCTAGGCTAGGGGAGGTAGGTGGTAGAGGGGAGGGCCAGGCCAGGGCAAGGTAGGGCACTTGAGGGCCTCCAGCTGCCTCGACGTGATGGCATGGAAGTCAGGGCTCCTGTGTGGTCCCTTTGCGCGGCCGCCATATGATAGTGCTGGCGTGCAGGGCTTGCCCGTCGCGCGATAGCGACGGGACAATCTAGTGTGCATCGCAAGCGAGACGATGGGCTAGAGAGAGATTCAGGATTGGATCCGACGGCCTGATCTGGCCCCGTGGTCTGTTCTAGGCCGTCCGATTCTATTTATAAATGAACGACCGGTCTGGATCATGCTGTTTCGTGTTCGCCTGCCACACGAGATCCTCACGGTATGAATCGGGCGAATTCGGGCCATTGGATCGGCTGATCCGAAGGTCGTGAATGCGCCAGATGGTATCCGTTGTTTGGGCGCCCGCAGTGGATCTTCCGCTAGAAAAAAAATTAATTAAATTTTATCAATCAATTAATTTGATTTATTATATTTGTATTTTGAGCATTTTTACTCTATTTTGCATCCAAAAAATATGAAACTTTCACCCCTAGCTAATTTGGGGGGGAAGAATTTAAAAATATCAAATTTTTCACGATCCGAGATAAACTTAATTTCATCATTTATTTAATGACTAAAATAATAAAATAATAGAAATATTTTTCTTGTGATGTTTTTTCATTCCTTTATCCTTAGGGAGTGTTTTTGGCAAAGTGGCCAGGTCATTTAGTGACTTATTTAGTCTTGATGGAATTTGTAATGACGCGGGTCGTTAAATTATGCCCCTCAAGTAAAAGTTAAAATGAGTATAAATGAAATATTGTGACATAATTTAGAGGATTCAGTTTAAGAAAGATCCCAAGAGAAGATTTAAAAAAGGATATTGGAAAGGTGATTGAAAACTTTAATACTATTCAAGTGATTTTAGTTTTAATAAGATTAGTGAAGGAAAAATAATTTTGAAATTTGCTTTAGTTTATAATCTTATGATTATGATTACTTCCTTTTAAGAAAAAAGATAAATATGTTATCATTTATAAAAATAAGACTTCTAAAACTCAATTTGAATTTTCTATTAAAGAAAGGAGTTCGTTTATATTGCATAGATTGTGAAGTTATTCTAGGTGTTTGTATGACGGTGTGATGCCCCGATGTTGGGTTAGTAAAAATAATCAAACATTAGGTTTATTCCCACAAGATCCTATTAGACAATTAAGTAAAATAACATTTAATACAATAATTAAACATCTAGAGCCATACATGAAGCAACTTAATAATCTTCCATCCAATTTAATATAAGAAAACATTCAAAACAATTTTGTCCACACATTTAGTTTGAAACAATAATTATTACAACATACATAAACATAAAATAAAATAAAATCAAAGTTTTTTCTTTAAGTTCTGAATGGTGAGCTCTTCATATGCTTTGTCGTCAAGCCTACTCAGCCTCCTCCAATTGTACCTGATCTAGCATTATATAAATACAATGTCAGAATTTAAATTCTTAGTAATTAGATAATACTCTAAGTACCAAAGATATTAAGTGTTATTACACCTTTTCAAATTTCTCATTGGTGTGTAATATATAAGAACATAAATGATAAAATTTTGCATAAAAATTGGAATAAGAATAAGAATGATATAAATTCCTGCACACAGATTATTAGACAACAATATATGTTCTATGTCATAATTATGTTACATGTTATTTTCATAAAATAAATCAATATATGAGAATATTCATAAATATATGTCTTGATGTCATGAAATAACATTAACAGTTATGTTGGGTAAATTCAAAACTTTGAATCTATGTTTAATAAAGCATGTTCATCACCTGGGCTTCCTCAAAGGCTCCAGATGACACCTTATAATTTTCAATGGATTAGCCCCGTCCTTAACCTAATTCAATTCACCGTTTTGAAATCTTTGCAAATATTTACAAGACATAATAAATATATTTCATTCTGTGACATCATTTTAGCAGTAGATAAACATTTCATTCAACATCAAAGCTTAAAGCGATGCTAAACCTACAATAAATGCAATTATGTGCAAAAAGTAATATTTTGGTACTTTTGTGTTGACTTATATCGATGAAGTACTCACAAAACTGAATTTATTTCGAGTAACTCCATCTTTAGCAGAAATCATGTTCAAAATCAACTTTCAAATAGCTCTCTTGAGATATTCAAGTAAACCCTTATTGATATATATATTCCTCTTCCATATTAAGACATAAAAATAACTCCAAGAACAATTTCAAAATTAGTTCCAATTATAACAATTGAACAACTCTATTCTACTCTAAAATAAGAAGGTTTAAGCCTAGAAATAGTCATAAAATCTGCTCAAACTAAGATATGTTTTCAGCCCATAATCAACCCCTAAACAATCATAATTTGGAGTTCAAACTACTTTTATGTCTCCCCCAAATGGCTGTTCAGTGCAGCCCCCAAGCAACGGCGTAAATAGCATCAAATGACAACCATTGTAACTCTCAAACAAATTCCTGACCGCTTTTGAATAGCAGCCACAAAGCAATCTTAGCATGCCTCAGAACTAGTTCATTATGTAGCACACACTACTACAAAAGAGCAGTCCAAATGCCTCTAAAAGCCTTCCATCCTAGCAGCTCTTCTGATATTCTCAAAGCACCAGAAAATTACAATACTATTCTCATTACACTCAAAACATAAGCTGTTTTTAATTCCAAATATTAGTTGTTTTGCTGCCCAGTTTTAGCCCAATACAGTGATTATTTGCTGTCTTAACAGGGGGAAATGTGAACGATTTCTAGTTCAGGCTCATTATAATCATTCAATTATAATTCCAAATTAATTTTTAAGTTTCTAAAAACGAATCAAAAGTAACTTATCGAAATAGATAAATTGGGGGCACAACATCTTACATTCAATATTTCTTTAAATTGATTGCAGAAATTCAAGTGTTTCTAAAATTCGAACAACAAATGGGATTTGAATTGATACTTATGCGATCGGGCAAAGGTCAGGCCAGCGGAGGAAGAACGAAGTTTCTGGAAGGTGTGATGGTGGTCGATAAGTTCGATGTTGCTCGTGTCCTCTGTTATCCTTGGTCGTTGGAGATGTTGGGAGGGAAACTAGAACATGTCCGGGTCCTCGACAAAGATGATCGACGAAAGGGCTGAAGGAGATTCGAAGGGCGTTGGAATGGTCAGGACTCGTCTTCACCTTTGTCGCAGGTTCCCAAGGATTGATGCTAGTTCCGTCAGCTATGGCTGAAAATTTGCGAGAATGGTAGAGGTTTCTTTGGATACGAGAGGCTGCGATAGTTTGTCGTTCAGATACCGTAGGGTTCGAATGCCTAAGTACACTCCATCGGGCATCGAGCTATGTTGAAGTATGAAAATGCTATGTTTACACAAGAATATACACCAAAAACTATCTAGAACCAATATAATTTTTTTTTAATTTTTGTATATAGACCCCACAAAAAAATGTATTCAACTAGTAATCTACTTATACATTAGATTGACACATCATCTATATATTTTAGTATATATTAGTGTGTAAGTGTAGCAACACTCTTGAAGTATCACACCTTTTCCGCAGGAGACATCGCACCTTATTTATGGGGACACCACTCCCTCTATAATGTTGCAGGAGATGAATAGACGGTTATTTGCGAATGGAAATCTTCTCACGCCATTTTAATAAGCATACATAAATATTACCATTTATAATTTCATATAGTTTTGATTATATATTATATATATAGTTTTTTTTTTTGAAGTTTAATTAATAAAGTTGTTACAATGCGAAACAAAAATTGGCGGGAAGTAAACATTAAACAGAATTCGGCAGGAAAATTAACAAAAAACAAAAAAATTGAGGGTAATAAATATAGAACAAACATTAGCGGGCATTTGACGAACAACACAATTTAGTAGGGAAGTTAACGTCTTTCCTAGTAATGACTTGGGGTCATTACATGTGATGACCCAAGTTAGGTTGGTAACAACCAATTTAACGTCGGATGCATCTTTCCGCAGAATCATATTGGCAGTTAGGTATAATAGCAGTTAAACACATTCAGAGCCATTCAAGTGTAAGAAAAAGCATTCATTCAATTTAAAATAAAACAATATCCAAAATTTATTACATGACTTTCATTATACAAAAATAATTATCCCATGAAGGGGCAATTAGAATCCGTTAATTTATCGCGCTATGTCTTTAAACTTTATCAGCTTCCTCTAGCTGTATCTGATCTAGCATTATAAAAATAATGCTTTAGTGCACATTCTAAATACAAAGAATATTAAAAATATACTTTAAGCAAAAACGGAAGGTAAAAATAATATTAATTGCAGGGAAATATAGTTTATAGCAAAAAAATAATCATAACTCCTGCAAAATAAATATTCTCTCGTCACATGCTAAATTTCAAACCAAAAAGCAACAATCGTATAAAATTTCATTTTTATGTTTATGTCTATGATATTATGAAGCAATGATAGCAGTTATGATGGGCAAAGCCAGAACCATGAGGCTGAGTTCATATGCATTTAAGCATAATCTTCACCTGGGCCCCCTTAAAGGCTCCAGATGACAATAAACATGCATTTAAGCATAACCTTCACCTGGGCCCCCTCAAAGGCTTTAGATGGCACCCTTATAGCTCCCGAGGACTAGCCCCGTTCCTAACCTATTCATGCTTCGTTTCAGAACCCTTTTGTAACATTCACAAGACACATAAACATCATTTTATTTCTCTTACATCATTAGTAGTAAGAATAATGTATCAAATAATAATGCAAAACATGCTCAAAGCGATGCTTAAGCAACAATAAAAGTAAAAACATATAAAAACATATCCAGTGTACCTTTGAATTTGACTTAAGAAGATGAATCACTCACAAAATTTGTCTGCAAAATTGTATTTATAATATTTATTAGACTAATAAATAATTAGTCTCTCATACGAATACATGCACAAATAAGCCTATAGTTTAATCTTATAAGTCCTTATAATTCATTTAATACATTAGTGAATAGGATAAAGACTAACGAATCCAATTGTGACTACAATGATTTCATAGTTCCTCATTCGATATGCGTCAGAATCCTAAGTAACTTAGCGTGCGCCTAATTCATTATGTAGGGATTCCAATTTGCAATGAGATGATAGTTTGCCAATAGATTCTATTATAATGCTTTAAACACTAAGAAGTAGAGGAACATTTTCCAAGCATAGGTTATTAGATGTAATCAAGATGAATGAAATGAGTTTCATAAACACCTCACGGTAATATTTCAAATGGTCGGAAATATAAATTGCCCGTCTAAATATTTCGTTCATCAGTAAGGTCTAGAAACTTTATGATTAAGTTCAACATCTAACAATGCTAAATTTCACTATACAAAGTTACCAAATTTTTAATCCTAAATTATCATTATTATTATTATTATATATATATATAATACAATATTTGTATAATTGATATGATAGGATTTGAACTCAAAGTTTTAGATTTTTGCAATATTATTTATAAAAAAATAATATTGATTTCTTCTCTACCTTTAACATAACAATGACTTCTCATTCTAATATATAAGTCAGAGAGGGACATAAGAGAGTTCTTACCTTACGTCGAGCGAGCACACAGAGAGATCGGCGCAAGAGATTGGGCGATCGGGCGCGGAATCGAGCGGAAGAGGGTTCGATGCAGACGCGGGAGGACCGGACCGTGCGCGCTGGGTCGTCGACTGCACTCGTATCGACTTCCGTCGACGGCAACAAGGATCGACTCGTCGTTGCCTGCTCGCCTGCTGCGCGCTTTTGTCGGCTCAGGTGCGCCTCTTCAGTCGAGCAGAAAAGAGGGAGATGAGGTAGTGAGGGAATCGAGCGGTCTTCTGGTGCTTAAATAAGGCGTACGTATGTAACGTAGGCCTGCCGCGTTGCGCTGAAATGCGAGGGGAGGCATCCGACGGGTTTTGAAATGGCATAATTATGTAGCTGAGCGATTCTAAAGAAACTAATGAGTGTACGTATGTTTTCAAATTTCTTTCCTAATTGAACTGTCAACCTTAATTGCCGACAATTTTTCTGAGATTTTCATTTCCTATTTTGATCTTTCGCGCTTAATGGAAATTTTAAACATCCTATTTCAGCTTAAATGAATTTGAAAGTTTTCTATGTTAAAGATTGAAACTGAAAAATTGAATTTTAGCGGGATTTTTAACAAAAAACTGAAATTTGCGGGAGGAGGATTTAACGAATCTGAATATTACAGGAATTTAATGTTTACCTTATAAATGACCTAGGGTCATTACATTATAGATGGCTCGCATTGATTATCAATTAGAAAATGAATAGTAAGTGACACTACATCAATAATATGTCAAAAGCTAAATGGTGGAAACTTAATAAAAATTAAATACATACTTTTAAAATTAAAATTTTAAAGCCTGGATAGTAAAATTTTGAGAATGAAGCAAATTTTATGTGGAATTCAATAGCTACTTATATTCATAAAGTAACTAAAAATATAATTGATGAATAAAAAAAGATTCCCAAATAATAAAGATGATTGGTGATGAAATAAGATGTTTAGGTAAAGAATAAAGAAAAAAAAATGTTATACAGAATAGTTTAAATATAAGAATGATGAGATTTGAAAGAAATAAACTAGCATATTGTGAATCCACAATAGCAATTTATAATGATAGCATTCAAGGATTTATTTAATAAATTAAAAATTTGAAAAAGGAGATATATACATATAAACTAAGTAAATTAAGAGATAGAAGTGCCAGGAATTTGACTCAAATAAATTATATCATAGATCGCAAGATGGCTTCTATTATGGTTAAATTCTTAAACTATGAAATCCTTAGAGAGTGTTGAAGAGAAAATGAATATGGCATATATTGATGTTATTAAAGATATGTATAATTGGGCTGTAACATGTGCTAGATCGCAAAGTGTCTTGTCTAATGATTTTCTCATTATTGTTGGATTATATCAAGGCTCTACTCTCAGTCTATATATCCTTTTACTTTAATTATGAATATTCTTACTAAACACATTCAAGAAGATGTTCCTTGGTGCATGTTACCTGAAGATGACATTCTATCAATTGATAAGATTAGGGAAGAAATTAAAGAAAAACTTGAGTTGTAGATTACTTTAAAACTTTAAAGATCTTTTTAGTAGATCTAAAATTGAATATATGGTGTAAGTTTAACCATATTAGGAGCCATAATCTCAAGGACACAACTATTGAGGATTATACAATAAAAAAGAGAAAGAAATTTAAAAATTTTGGATCAATTAGAGAATGATGTTATTAATAGGATCCAAGCTAATATGGAGGAGCACTTTTGAATGTTGCGTGATTTAAAAATCCTACACAAAATTAAAAGAAATTTTATTGAATAACTTTATGAACATCTATTATGTTATATGAGATTGAATATTAGCTAACAAAGAAGAAATCTATCAATATAATAAGTGTTACAAAGATGTGGATGATAAGTTGAATGAAAATGTATACTCAAAAAGGAAGAATGAGAAATGTGTTTATTCATACTAAGGTTAAAGTGTCTCCAATAGTGGATAAAATCAGAGAATGTCATCTTATAGATAGTGTGGGCATATTCTTAAGATATAGACTGATAGATGCCCCTATTATATAGTTGAGTATTTGAATTTTGCTCGTGTTAAAAGAGGATGACCAAAAAGATATGAAGAAACAATTAAAAAGAATTTTCTCTATTTGGAACATAGAAAAGGGCTTCATTTTGATAGTGCAATGAAAAAAAAATGTAGCCTACCCCACGTAGCAGTAGTTGTTAGGAATGTTGTTAGAATTAGGTACCAGAATAAATACAAAGCAAGCAAGGAGAGCTGTGCATGCACGTTAGAATGGATAGATAATCATGTCATTTGATTGCAGAAGAGTAACTTCATTATTATTGCAATAAAAGAATCTCCACAAAAAGTAATGCTGGAGCACAAAATCAAAAGGCAGCTTGTTTATTGGAGAATATATATGTCACCCTTGGCTGTCACGTTCAATCTTTAAACGACTTCCATCCCAACTAAATTGCTTATAAATATTTTAATTTAATTGACACTTTTCAATATTTAGTCATCTTATTTCTAAATGAGCATTGAACACATCAAGAATCATACATTTCACGATGGATTGCAGTGCAAAAGATAGACAGATTCATGGAGATTCACTGACCTCAAATGATGAGAAATTGAAATACCAGAAAAATTATTATAGACAATGAATTTTCAACATCTAGTATGCTACCAGAGATGAGGTGTGATGACCCATGTTAGGTTGGTAATAACCAATCTAACATCAGATGTATCTTTCAGCAAGATCATATTGGCGGTTAAGCAAAATAGCGGTTAACCAACATCCAGAGCCATTCAAGTATAAAGAAATAACATTCATTCAATTTAAACTAAATAGCATCCAAAAATTTATTACATAATTGCCATTATCTAAAAATAATTAGTTGAAGGGTAAATAAATTTCATGTGCCACGCATTTTTCTAACGACTTTAAACTATATCAGCCTCCTCTAACTGTATCTGATCTGGCATTATAAAAATAATGTCTTAGTGCACATACTAAATACAAAGGATATTAAAAATATACTTTAAGCAAAAGCGGAAGGCAAAAATAACAATAATTGCTGGAAAATATAGTTTAATCCAAATAAAAGATAGTCATGTCTCCTGCAAAATACATGTTCTTTTGTAACATGCCAAATTTTCAAATATTAATTGCATAAAAATTCATGTTTATGTTTATATCATGATATTATGAAGCAATGTTAGCAGTTCTGATGGGCAAAGCCAGAACCATGAGGTTGGGTTCATAAAAATGCATTTAAGCATAATCTTCACCTGGGCTCCCTTGAAGGCTCCAGATGGCTTCATAACCTTAACCTGGGCCCCCTTGAAGGCTCCAGATGGCACCTTTGTAACTCTCGATGGACTAGCCCCATCCCTGACTTAATTCAACCTTCATTTCGGAACCCTTTGCAATATTTACAAGATACATAAATATCATTTTTGTTTATCTTACATCATTAGTAGTAAGAATAACGCATTAAATAGCAATACAGAACAGGCTCAAAGCGATGCTTAAGCAGCAAAAGTAGAAAGCATAAAAATAATATCCAATGTATATTTTATGTTTGACTTGACAAGACGATTCACTCACAAACTTGATGTATCTGCAAAAGTTATAATTGAAATTCTATTAAACCTTGAAAGTGATGTTTTGTGTTTCAACGAATCCTATTTACTCGGTATACTACCTATCTTAACCTTTCATTCTTATATCTTCCCCAACCCTCTTGATATGAATCTTAATGATGTATAACAATGATTCTAAGTTCTATTAACTTTCATTAGTAAGATAGCAAGCTCAACAATACTAGTGCAGGACAACAAGGCATTTCTTTCTTGAAATAAAATAATATAATTTGGAGCATTTACGTTAAATCTAAACATCTTGCTTGCAAAAAGTGATAGAAACTATTCATATGCCAATTCAAGAATATCCTTTCATCATAATATCTATTACATAACATTTGTGCATTGAAGTGAATATAATTTTTAGAGGTTAGTTAATCAAAGTCATACTATGATAAATTCATGTATAGAGAGCCTTAGATAGCATTTCAATACCACGCTCTACCTTGGTTAATCTATTCATACATCTCTTACTCAAATAAATTAAAGAAGACTGGCATTTATAGATAAGAGATGCAAATTAAGTATTAAACCGTGCAAATAAAAATAGAAACAACTAATCAATATGAATTAGTTAAGTCCTAAGTATAGTAAGGTAGGTGCATCAAGTGATTGGTTTAAATCTCATTACAATAAATTCACTTAAGAGTTCTAAAGTGTAGGTAAACTAAGCGTAAATATTTTCGTACAACTCAATTCAGGCTTAGATCATTAGGAACTAATATATACATACAACAAACATTCCATATTTCTAATAATAGGTTTTAAGAATAGTATCCACTGCATGCTAAATATTTCAAATGGTCGGAACATGATGTTTTACTAACAATTTAGTTCATTAGTAGAGTCTAGACATTTCATGATTAATCCCATCATTTAACAATGCTCAATTCCATTATACTAAGTTATTAAATAATGAAATACATTAAATCCTAAATTACTATTATTAAGGATATTAATAGCAAAAAAAGAAAAAAAAATTTAAAGTAATATCATACCTTAAGTTCACAGGCTCTAGGGAAAAATAGTGGAGGATTAGTTGCTTGGATCGGGAGAAAAGAACCGCTTGTTGAGCGCAGAAGAAGGATTGGGTGCAGGGAGAGGCGATCGGGCGCAAGAGAGATTGGCTACCAGGTACGTTACGTCGGGCGGGTGGACGAGTCGAGCTGAAAGAGTGAATCTGCGAGCGTCTTCAGCGTCGAACGGGTCTACGACCGTCTTCGCCTTGGGTTTCGGCGTTGAACGAGTCTTCATCTCCGTCGGCGGTTGGATCGAGGGGCCCGTTTGCAAGGATCGAGTCATCGTCGTCTGCTCACCTACTGCAAGGAGTGCTCCTGTCGGCTGTTGCGCAGTCATCCTCCATGCGGAAGAGAGTCGAGCGGGAGGGTTCGCCTGACTGAGAGGAAGAGAGGGCTAGTTCGAGAGGTGAGAGTCGTTCTGCTCTTTCCGGTTAAATAGGACGTGCATATGTAACATTGGGCTGATTAGCGGTTGAGTTATGGGTAATTAGCTTTATTATTCTCTGCATACCTTCCTAATATAGTCGTAGATTTAATTGCTTAATAGTTTCTAAAAGGGCAGTCGATTCTTGCCTTGAATATGAGTCTTAATGAGGCAATTTATGCTTTACTAATTTAAGTATGGGCTAATGAAAGGTCTAAATTTTTTTTTATTTCAGCATTAATTCAGTTTGAAAATTTCCTAAATCGAGAATTGTAACTGAAAACTGAATTCTGCGGGAGATTAATAAAATTTCGGTTTTGCGGGAAAGTAACGTCCCCTTTACAAATGACCTAGGGTCATTACATGAGGAATAAGAGAGACTCTCTAAAACTAAAAGAAAATTGGTGAAAGTTACTTTAAAAATATTAGGCTTTTTAAAACAAAGAACTTAAAACAACTAGACTCATAGTATGATAGCCCAATACCAATCTAACAAGTTAAGAAAATTTGAATCTAAAAATTTTAATAATTTCTATTTTTAAACATAATAAACTCTTTTGAGTTAATGCAATGCCAAAAAGATTTAGAAATCTTTACATAGATAAAACCAAAATTGCCCTCAAGCCTCATAGAAAATCACAACACCAAAATCTTTAGCATTATTAATTGGGGTGCGATTCATAAGGATATGTGGTAATTCGGTGGCATCTGAAGTGTTAGCATTGTCTCGAGAGAGGCGTGCTTTCTTTGGAGATTCCTTAGAGGTGGTCCGACCGGTTGCTTATTTTACACCCACAATCTTGCCCCGTCAAGGGATTGTGTGTGGGGATGTGAGGAAGCTAATGACAGGACTCACTTTTCTTTGAGGTACATCTACATTGTAACCATCCGCAACGCCCACGCTCATCATTGTTCAGGAACATCAGCTAGTGAAATCAGTTAATGAAGCTCTCCTAAGGCAACAATGTACTCCAGAAGCGTTTAATGAGCTAGATTTATGCCTACCTCTTCTACTAGGCTTGAAGTAGCCGTTTGACCAAGAAGCATGGACGTGCATTCCTGACACAGCTCATTTTTATCATCACACAACCCTCATTTTTTATCGAATCTTAGCAAATAAATAACGAAAGCCAGAGAAAATTTTAAGCATAGGAGCATGCCAGGCCATGAGCAGGCCGGGAATGGTTGGATTTTGGTGGAAGAGATGATTTTGAATAGAAAATAATAAGGTGAGTTTGGGAAAGTGGTGTTATTCTTTCTTTGGGATGGATGGGAGAAAGATTTTCTTTTGAATACTTTATAGGAGAGTTTCCATGGTGGGGATTCAGAGTTAGATGTTGTTTTGAGAAAGATATTGGAGGAAAAATGAGAATGGCGATGCTGGCCATGATAGAAGCAGCGAGTTCGGTGATGACTATGAACTGGTTACAAGGCCAATTTTGTTTAGAGGGGTTAACAACATAAATGAGGGAGCTTTGCTTGAAACTAATTAGAAGTTTTGGGTGGTCAAATAGCAAGGAGCCATTTGATTTGTTGAAATTAAATTGCCTTAGATTAGAGTGATTCAGTTTCATTTGATTATTTTACTTTCTTCATGTTTGAACTGTGTAAAATTTTTTTGTGATATATAAAATTTTGTTGCTTGGTTAGACATAATTTGATTATAAAGTAATTTATTTAAAAAAAAGGTTACTGCTGAGCGGCTGACAAAGAACCAAATAACTAACAGTGGATAGTGAGGGGTGTCGAAGGCCGGCCAGTGACTAGCAAGGATTGGCGAAGGCCAGCTGGTGGAGAGGGTGAGCCGGTGGAGGCCAGCCAACACCGACCATGGCCATGTGAAGTGAAGAAGAATGATCAGTGACCTGCGATACTTTGAGAGGTCTTGAAAGTAGAATGAATGACCAAAAAAGGGCTTGTCGATGATTGGCAAAGGTTGGCAAAGCCGGCCGGAGGACGAGAGGAATAGCAAAAGCTGGACACAGCCCTATGAGGGAGAAGGATGAATGTTTGCCCATGAAAAGCGGCTGAACCACGAACAGTTGACTAGAGGCTTCACACAGATTGACCATTCATGGCAAGGGCTAGCTAAGCCGAGTGCCTGTTGGCCAATGGCTAACAAAGGGCATCGACATCCACAAGACGCTTTGGCTTATTTTTTTTCAAATATCATAAGTTGGAGTAATTAAATCCCCAATTTGAGTGTATTTTACGATGCTTTTGTCAAGAGGAGAATTTGATTTTCCCAAATACTTCTCTTCCTAAATATATCAAAGAAACAATCAAATTTTTATTTACTAGAAATTATTTTATTTTACATCCAAAATCCCATAATCTAAATAGCCCCTAAATAAAATTATTAAATGAACATATATTGGGTGTTACCTATGTAAGAATTCAATGTTTGACTACTGGATTTTTTGAAATTTGACAAAATTTTACCTAGCCGATTTGCATATGAAGATAAATCAATCCTCATTCCAGTTCTATGAGAGTCATTTTTCAATATAATTAATCTTCATTTTTACATTAAAGAAAAAAAAAATCATACACGTAAATATTTCATGCTTGAATTGGCTGATTTCAGAATGAAAAATGAGATTGTAGATCTCTCGATATGTACAGGACCAGCATTAGAGTAATCGAATTTGAGGTTTAGAATCAACTAAGGTGTACTATAACCGAAATCTTCAGTCTAAACAAGCATACTTAGTTTTGTATGTACGGATTTATGTGAGCATTAAGCGCAAAGAATTTGAAGTGCAATATTATGATTGTTTAGTAAAAAGGATTAGTAATCTACATTGCTACTAATTTTAACGAAATGGTTTTGCTTACAGTGCTATACATTGAAAAGGGTTTATAATTATGTTTTTACTTGAAAGAACACCTCAAATTTTAGTGGCATATATTAACATGCACACTATATGCATTGGTCTCTTTTTTTCGATACTAATGTAATTTTAATCTGCACACTTGATAAAATATCAGAAGGACAAGATCCGCAAAAAAGGAATACATGGTATATTTCTTTAAGCACTTTCAGTTGCAGCAATGATACCATTGATTTTAAAACCTTTAATTTAAAGTAATAATGAATGCTTTTGATTGATAATGTCTTTCTTATTGAATTATTGAACAGACTAATTTTCAAGTCAAAAAAGAAAAAGATCAAGAATATAAATGTTTATATATCTCGTTTTCCAACATTTTGATATTTAGTCCCATCTTCAGTTCCTCAAGTTGACCAGGCCGGGCTGACACAGTTTATTTTAAACACTCTACTGTCTTAAATTTTCAGTTGCCGCCTAACCCAATAAAAAACTATCTGAAAACAAAATTACAAAGCTGTAACAACAGTAAAGAAGAGCAATATAACAGATTAATGACAAGAAAAAAATTCCAACCAGTCATATAAATGGAACATATTATCATAATCAAATAATTACTGTCATCATTATCAATAGATTTATTGACAATAAATGATATTTATCGTCATCATTATCATTAGTCTTATCAACATAATATGGGAAGACATATTCAGGTATATTCAGAAAATGCAAAGCACAAGTAGCTTGAATTTTACAAAGTTCATAATGAGGGGAAGTAAATGATGAATCGTATAAACATTAAAAATATTTTAGTGAGAACTCAATAGGGTAATAGTACCTAGGAAATCCATGTGGATTCATGATCAAATCAGGGCATACTGCTCTCTCTGAAAATGGAAAATCCTCGTGCTGGACTATGGCACCTACAACGCTTTTTTGTCCATGCCTGCTGCTGAATTTGTCCCCTAACTAATTGAATAGAAAAGTAAAATTTATTGTACTACATAAAATACTGCAGGTTTTTAAAAAGTCAATCTTACCTCAAGTCTGCGGGCATGACGAATGATAAACTTTATACACATCCTGTTATCCTTATCTGAGTGCATTGTTACACACGATCAATACGGTTGCTCTCCTTCTGGGCCTTTATAACTAAAGTTTGAATTAATTAGCATTTTTCATAAAATTCTAGCTGAAGATAAAACATGAGAAAAAAAAAACATCATACATGTCTTTGAACCCCATTGGATTACTGATTTTGTCCCTTTTATTTCTTGGGCTCTGCTTATTTACAAGAATATCATGCTTTCTAACTATTTGACCAGGAGCAGCAATTCCATCAGCATCAAGTCCCTGTTCATATTTCCAACGACAAAGTCAGAAAATAAATATAGAAATACAACCAAAACGAACCCCAAACCCTAAAAACATGAGCCTAAAGTATAGTTAAAAGGGCTGAAAGAGTTCTAAATTAACTAATGAAAAATTAGCACAACAAAGGTTTTAGAAACCCTGAAGGTACTGTTAATTGGCGAAGTTATCAAATCTAGCTTTAAATAAAAGGACAAACTGTAGAATCAATGGCACTCACATCAAGCATAAGTAGCACCATTTTAGTAACAATAATTAACAGATCTTAAACTGCAACGGAACCTTTTACCCCTCATTATTTCTTATAATACACTAATAATGAAAACTTCACCCAACTTGCCATTGTGTTCCTATTCTTGAATTCTTCAACTTGACTATGATGTGTGGAGCCTTCCGAATTGTGTGCTGTACTCATGAAGGCATGTGACTGGCTGAAGAATTTATTATAATCATCTGTAGTACAAAACTTGGCAGCCGCTTTGAGATAAGTAGTTGGTGTATAGCCTCCATGTCAAGCAGGTTCATTCTAGGTTTCTATGACCAAAAAGATAAGTTAAAGAGTAATTTGCTAAGAAATTTTTTTTGAAACATTTTAGTTGTCAATTAGTCCAAGATTAAATAAACTGGTTCATTAAAAAGATAAAATAACACGTATACATTCATGAATACACAATTGAAGGGAGAGAACATTTTTTACCTTGGGATGGCGAAGAAACGTCATTAAATTTTAGAAAGCTTGCTTTGATTGACATTTTGTTGTAGTTACGATATTTAATATAGTAATGAGCGTGTAGATTATAAAGTGTAGGTTCTATATATATGTACTGCAGCTCATGGCAATACTTAGTTTCTCAGGAAACACTGCAGTTATTCCTTGCGAATAGGGTAAGTTCATTGGGTACAAAATAGAGGTCTTCATTGATAACCAAGATAGCAGGCATATCCTGCTCCAATGTAAGGTCTGAGGTTGCAATATCATTATTGCATTTGAAGTTTGAGGCCACCGTTGAGGCTGGTGATAATATCAATCTCATTCGTTGTTCAGCTCCAAAGTTGTTGCCTACTTATGTGTAGTCAGAGGGAGTTGTTGTTGCTAGTTTTCAAATAAAAAACCAAAGATATTTCGTAATGGCCCAAATTATTAAATAAAAATTTATTTCTTATTCCATCCAAGTTGATGAAAAATAATTATGGGAATTATTATATATCCAAAATATGATATATTGTGGATGCCTAGAAAAGTTTGGCATTACACTGACATACTTAAACAGTTCGGAGACTTTTGGAAACTCATCCTAGTAAGTAACCTAAAATGACCAAATTGCTGAACTGGTTCTCCGGCCCTTCATTATATTCACTCCAATTGAGAAATGATGCCTTCACAGACATTCTATCAAAGAACAATATAAATGCATTCAACATTTAAATCTTATTTGTGCAATAATTGCATCTGTGGAATAAATGTTTATTAAAAATGCTTATAACCAAATACTAGCTTAATACTTCTAAAGATGGTAAAAATATCTTTTTTAATTGTTTTTTTCAATTTTTTATTTTTAAATTTTAATAAAAAATTTCAAATTTTTTTTTATTATATCAATTTGATATTGCATTTAACTTCTTAATGAATGAACTCTGATCATGAAAACAAATCCCATCAAATAATTTCCCAAGACATTTCTATCTATTGTTAACACTTCTTTTTTCTGGAATAATAACTATGATGATAACGTTGACATCAAAGAACTAAATTGAAGCATTTAAATCACAAAAGTTATAAAAGTACTTCCATATACAAAATGAAGACATCAGGGTGAATAATAATTTAAATTTGCAATGACAATGAATAAACAAAAAAACAACTCAAAATAAAAAAATATAAAGCAGCTATATGGGCGGCTATGCTACATGGGGTTGAATGTTGGCCAATAAAGAAGAAACTTATCGATAAACTGAATGTTATAGAGATGAAGATGCCAAGACGAATGTGTGGGTATACTCAAAAGAATAGAATGAGAAGTGAGTTCAATTGTTACAAGGTTGGAGTGGCTCAAATAGTGGATAAGATTAGAGAATGTTGTCTTAGTTAGTTTGGGCATATTAAGTAAAGACTGTTTAATACCTCCCTGTTAGAAAAAATGAGTATATGAATTTTGCCCATATTAAAAAAAGAATTTAGAGACCAGAAAAGACAGAAGAACTCATTAGAAAGGATTTTCTTTATTTATAACTCATGGAGAGACTTCTATTTGATCATGCACAATGAAAACAACCAAGTGCAACTAAGGCTTAGTGTTCTCGTTGTGACGGATATACAAAATATAGAGTACGTTCATTACATAAATAAAAAACATAAGGAATTCATGTTATGAGAAGATTTGACAAAATTTTACGCTGGCAGTTGACTACCAAACGCAGCACCTTGCTTTCCCATTTGAGACTTGGTACTCTCATTATCAAGCTCTTAAGTAGTATTATGATTAAAAAATGAATACATGTTTTAAATCTTCATGAAACAAAATAGGTGGGAAAGAAAGCAAGAAAAAAAATGATAGTTTAGGCTTTAAACTTTGGCACTTATGCATGAATCATTATAGAAATAGAGTACTATCCCGAATAAAAATTTAGAGGTTAATGTAGTGGAAGTTTAAAGGTTGGTAGATATAATTCTATCTTTAAAGATTATATAGTATGGAATAACTTTTAATATTAAAAGTGCTTATTCCCCTCAAAAAAAGATTTGATACACGCATACAAGAAATATTTTTCATGATTTTGTTCAAGAAATACCCAAAGATATGCTACTTATAGGAGTAGTTTAAATAAACATATTTGAAGGTGACTAATGAGTTATATAATATTTATAATGATTTTGATTTTGTAAAGATTAATGAAGAATAAAAGATGATTTCAAAGTCTGGATTGGCATATGATTTTATGATTGCTAATACTTGTTCACAAGAAATCGACAATTTATGACTAGTTTCTTTAAAGTTCCACTTTGTGTTAAAAATCATCACAATTTTAAAGCAAGATTGCACATTCTTATCATGGGGCAAAAAGGGGTCATCAAGTGTTATAATCTTTATTCAAGTTATGAACACTCCATCATCTATAGAATCTAACAATCGGTGCCACCATGTTTATTCAAACCATTATTGCTAGTTTCTTATTGACTTTATAACATTTGATTTACTTGTAAATTAACAATGACATCAAACAATTCATCCACTTCAAAATCACACAATCACTATAAAAATTCTTCACAATTTTCCAACTATTATAATGCAAGATTGAGGATGATGAATTGTTTGATACCACAGTTGATCCAAATAAGTTAGCTGGGAGGATTTAAAAAAATGATGCTATTGATTATTTGAATTATGCGGTTGATAAAAGTGTTCATGATAAGTGACCAAGGCGACAAAAGCAGATGATCACTTTTTCCCCTCAAAACTCTAATCAAGAAGAACTAAATCCATATGTTGTATATATTTCAAAAACCAAAGATGCAGATTCATAACAAATTAGATCACTTGCAGATCATATATTTTCATAAACTTAACACAATAAGATTACAACTTCATCAACGACAGCAAAACATTTTGACAATAAAATAAGTTCTACAAGAATTTATGGATGAGTTAAATCTTAATATCATGAGTACAAAAACAATAAAATTATCAAAAAGATTAAAATGATTTAAAACAATAACAATTTATGGTAATTGGGATTAATGCTTGAAGACTAACAGAACTTATCTACAATCCTATATCTCAGTTCAAAAGATAGTTATTCAGTTTGGAAGGCTGAAATTAATTCATGAAGTCTTATGTTTGCAGCTGTACATAAAAATGTTTTAAAGCGAAGTGTACACCCATTATAGAAGATGCGGGTGCTTCTTGTAGAGACCCCAAAAAGGAAAATTATTGATCATAACACTGGATTATAATAACATTATTTTCCTAACAGTTTAGGCAATCATAAAAGAGGAGACAAGTAGTAGTTGGAGTGGTTTTTGGGTTTGCACGGAATAGATCTTAAATTTATGATCAACAAAGATTTACATTTATCTTTGAGAGACAAATGCTTATATATGCACAAATATATTTTGCCTAAATTGGATAATATATTTTATGTACAATGATTATATCAAAACTTCATAATTGCTAGTTACAAAGGAAAGCTTTTAAAAATTGCATTATGGAAGGTCATTAGGGTCACATAGAGCACTAAAAGGTTATAAATGCTTATCCATAATAGAATGGAGAGCAACTATGTGAATGACCAAAATTTTATTTTTTCTTGAACCTTAAAGTGTAATGCATTGCTCAATAACATGTGTAAATCTGTAAATGCTATAATATATGATGGCTTAATGTTAGAGACAAAGCTAGAAAGTGTAATACATTATTATGCCTAATGATTAAACAAAGATTAGAGCAAAACATACATGATGCAAGATATTATATTGAGGTTAAAGTAGATGCCATTAATCATAAGATTACAACTAAAGGCGATTAATTTACTGTTCTTATGTACAAAATCATATAGTCGGAGGTGGGCCGCTGACCAATATCCCTTATATACATGCTTACACAACAACTGACATGCTAATGGAGGAGTGCAAGGCTTATGTGCACTATTACTATTGAGTTAACAATCATGAAGGCAAATGAGCGGCTATACTGCCAATGAATTACCCCAATGAGTGACACAAGTGTAAGGGATATCCTTTAGCTCCACAATATAGTAAACCTAAGAAAGACTGACCACCAAAAATAGGAAGAAACGTTCCAAATGATATGAAAGGCTAATACTAAGGTAAAAGGGCTGGGTCAACATTACTTCATGGCCACAAAAGCAAGAAAGTGCAGCATAACTTGCTTTCTTGTGGCAACAAAAAAATGGATTAGCATACAAAAATGCTTAAGAATTGAATGTGTACAACTTACAAATTCACTACATTTGTATGTTATTAGCAAGTGAGAGACGAAGATAGCAATAAAGCATACAAATTCAACATTTTATTTAATCTTTGTCATCAATTAACAAGTGCATTTCAAATAAAATGAATGAGATTAGAAGGTTGGTTTCTCTTCAATAATACAAGTTTCACTATAGTTAAACTTATAAACTCAACAATAATATTTCTTCCATGACACTAACCAATTTATTTGCAATTTTCAATTTAATGCAATAAAGTTGAAGATCTAGTTTTAAACACTAAGAGGGGTCTAATGGTGAAACCCAACAATTTATATTGTTCCTAATGGTTTTATTAACAAAAAATTTCCAATTTTTAGCGCAATGCATCCACATCGACGACTCTAGCATATCAATAAGTGAATATTCATATAAGGCCTTCTTGACTTTGTATGTAACTGCGTTAATGCAATCTTCTTTTCTAATCAACTTCATTATCATTATCATCATTTCACAAAAAAGAAATGTAAATAGTAGAGATATGAGCCATGATTCATGAAAATTCATTTGATGAGCTTTATTTTCATGATCAAAGATCCTTGGAAAAAATTGGGATAGTGTAGCAACACGATCATATTGGATATAGTTAAAATCTTAGAAACATTTAATTAGTAAATATTTACAAACCCTACAATAACAATTGTCATTGCTTAATATTGAAAAAAAAAATTTCCATTAAAACTAATGCCATTCATGATTGTAAATTAAAATTAACACTTTTAATGAGTTGGGAACTAAAGTAAGGAAAAACAATAATGTGGGACCAAAATAAAAAATAATGAAGCATTGGGAGATTAAAAAAATGATTTACTCATGGGTGTTGGTTATGAAATGGATGTGAACATGTATTCTACTCTCTTATTAAATGAATTTCCTATTATTTACTATTTATTTTGCTTGAAGTTCACATTCAATAAAATTAAATGCATCTAGTATACTTAATATGTTGACTTAATAAAAAAAATACCATTAATATTATTATAATTAATATACATACTTGTAATAAATAAAACTATTAATATAAATAGTTTGACTAATAATAATACTAAATAACGAGTTAGCATTGAGTATATAATCATAATTAATTTATAAAATTGATAAATCATACAATTATAATTATTCTAACTTAACCTAAGTAAACTTGAACTTCGAAGCTATTTGGTTTAAGCTATAAGTATAGTTAAGCTGCGAAGCTAAACTATAAGAAAATTATTTCAGTTTAAGCAACTTTAAATTAAACCAAGTCATATACCAAACATGGGATAAGTATCTAGGATATTTTAGTAAATCTAAATGTTCCACAATGATCAATTTTGGTACACTTGTAGGCAAACATTTTATTTTAGTATTTTTGAATAGATAAAAATTTTATTATTTAATGGCTCTTATTAGAATGACTTTTAAAATATTTTGGTGTAAATGAATAAAAAAGGAATTCATGAGAATGATGATCCTTGCTATCACAATATTTGCTCCTACTTTCACATTCTAAATGGTTGATAGGTCATTAGAGTTTGGGTCTGATACCCAATTTGTAATACCTTGAGGCATGAAGTTAGATATTGTATATTCTAGTCAAACACATAATATACTTGGCTGAGCCTCATGCTTTCACCCTTACAATAGCATTTTTAAAAGATCCTCATTCTAATAATGCTCCATTATAACCAAATTTAAATTTAGATTTCTATCTTAAATAGTAATTGCTTATTATGACTTAATTTTTAATAACCGTACTTAAAGAGTACTTTATTTATTAAGACTTAGTTTTTACGCAATACTATACATTTTGCATAATCACTCAAAAGAACAATGAACTAAATCTCTGAATGTGTTAAAATATTACTTCAAATTATTTGATGTGTACACTTAGTGACTAAATAGGAGTGCAGTTCTGAAGTTAGATTTACGGTCATAAAAATATCTCTATAAAAGAGTGATGAATAAACATATCTAAGTAAATAGATAAAAGAGAAAATAATAAAATTTTAAAGTAAACAACACACTTTTGAAACATGGATATTTTTATTTTTTACTTATGATTCTAAATTACAGGTGTCTGGCATGATGAAATTGCAAGGCAAAGTAAAAAAGTAGAGTAAATTTTTTTAGGACTATAAATAATGACGGTAAAAACCTTTACGCCCGATTCAGCCGTTTTTGAGGTTTCGCGGAGAAGAAGAGTCTTCATTCGCAGAAGATTCTTCATTCGACGCCTTTGTTCGCAGTATAGTCTTCATTTGACGCCTTCGACGCCGAAGGTCTTCGTTCAACGCAAAGGCCTTTGTTCTCAGAAGACAAAGTTCTTCATTCGATGTGTCTCGTTCAAAGTCTTCGATTGCACCTTCGATTCATTCGTTCGAAGGTCTTTGTTCGCAAAATTGATCCTTCGATTTGTTCGTTCGCCTTTGATTGCGTCTTCGATTTGTTCAATCCGATTTGTTCGGTCGTTAGCAGATCGATCCTTCCTTCGTTCGCAAATTCGATTCCTATCAATTGGTTTACAACTTCGAATCAAATCAAATAGCTTTGAATCAAATCATTCGTTCGTTTGAAGCTTATATTCCTATCGATTCATTCAGAACTTTGTTTCCTAAACCCTAATTTTTTTTTACATACTGCTTTGTTTCGATTCAGTTTAAAAACCGCTTTGATCATGAATAAATTTAATAGATGATAAAGAGATGTATTGCCTAACCATATGTGTTCTTTACTCTTAAGATTTGGAGGAACTTTGCCAACATGTTTCTGTGTGTGTTCTTTACTCTTGGAAACTTAAGTAAGCTTTTTCGAGATGCAAGATAAGCCAAGTCAATTAGTTGAGCCGTAAGTATCCAAGCCAATTAGTTGAGCCATAGGTATCCAAGCCTGGGTGCTTCCTAGAAGTAGCGAATTGTCAAACCCAGTTAATGATTGGTCAGTATGGTATATCAACCAGGAACTAGGAATCTCCATGAGCCTTGTAAGTGAGACGTGCATATGGCTGAGTTTGATTTAAACAAATCATATATAACAATTTGTTAAATTGTAATACTTTGTGAATCTTGTAATCTGAAAATAAACAAATACTCTTGAAAATAAAGTCCAGTATTTTGGAATTTTTGGTGCTTAAAAGTTATACTTAAAACAACGTGAAGACTACAGGATACTTGTTATGAAATATTTATTGAGGCAAACATTGTTCTAGATCCTTGTTAAAGTTCACTTAGGCTACCTTTAGCTCATCATGTGCTAGTATTAATATTCATTTAACGATCATAAAAGTATAGCTCGTCTAATAGCTTCCCTAAAAAGGTAATCCTGCACACCACTACAACTACATAAAATTGCTATCAGTAAATAACGACGATTAAGGAGTCAACAACTGCAGGCATATTAAAATTTCCAGAATTAACCAATGCACGAGAGCAACAAAAACTAGCAGAGCCAAGGGAAGCTGTCAATAAGCTTAAATCTCTAACATTTGTATTTTTATCAAACTATTTATTATATTATTTAAATAATCATGCATTGTTATTTAATTTTGCATTTACCTTAACCTTGTCTTGTGAAGATGCACACATAGTAGAAGATGAAGGCATTGTACTGGAAACAAGTAGATCATTAAACTTGTTTTTCCTTCTTCTAATAATCACACTTTGAAACAAGTAAATCAATGTCCAAACAAATATTCGAAGTACTAGTTATGAAATGAATAAGCTTATCATGTAAAGAAGCAATTTACTTTTCTCAAAACTCCAAAAGCACTTCAAGATGAAGGAAATAAGAAGTTATGAATGATGCAAGCAATTACTAGTGAATCACATGAGTTTTTTAATCTTAATTTAAAAAAAACAATGTTTTTGAATGCGTTACTACAATCTCAAACTTTGCATCAAGTGACATGTACAGTAAGTAAAAGAACGTTTGAAATAATATAAATGTTATATTAACAATACAAAGTTGCTATAATGTCTGACATGTGGACTGGTTCATAATTGATATAACTCCTGCGAGTATTTAATTATTACTCTTGCTACATACATCTCACCAACACTGAATAATGCACTTGTGTTTTTGAAAAGCAAGCCAGAACTTTAAGGCTCTGCACCATAATTCTCTAAAATCTCTTCAAAATTATTTCCAATAAAAACTCATTCCATGTATCAACTGGTCCCGGCATGCACCAGTGAAGGCAGTCTTGTGGAGGCGGCTTACCATTTGGTCCTCTGGCAGTCTTCTTATTTGGATCTGGACTCCTATAAGGCCCTGGATGACCATCAGGTCGATAGCCAAAAACCTCTGTTATGTCCATAAATATAAATTTGGAATTATGACTCGCAATCTTGACAACTCGTTCAAAGCCTGCAAGTTGCTTATTATGCATGGCATCTGTAAATCCATTTCTGAACACCTGATTTACAGGACTAACTTTTCCAGTGCAAGATCCACCAGCATTCCAAGCACCCCCATCATAATGATCCGGTGAATATGACCGAACGATAGCAAGGCCGGTGAAATTCGGATGAGCAGCAACTGCTTTCAATGCCGTCCCCACTGACACGCCGAAGGCCTCGCTGTTGTTGATCCTCATGTTCAAATTTGAATTTTTAGGAGGTTTCCATAATTGGCTGCCTACAATTGTTCCATTGATAACATAAACAGATGGCTTTGCAAACCAATGTCCTGATGAAAGTACTACTACATCAAATCCCGGGAGAAATTCCATAAAACTCTCGTCAGGAATATCTAAATGAACCTTCACAACACCCTCATCAGCAAAACCCATTGGCTCTAATGTCTTATGAACAAGCCAAGACGACCATATGCGCACAATCATAGTCGATGTTGATCTGAAATGCCATCGATGCATTCTTCGATTGCCACGGTTCTTAGGAATTTCAACCTGCCAAAGGATGCAAAGAAGCGACTCCATCTGATTCCTAGAAACCGAGTCCCCGACAAAAGCAAGTGTCTTACCCCTCATAATCTCTAAGAACCTCCTTCCGTCAAACCGGGGAAGCTCGCATCGATCTGGTTTCCACCTCCAGTTCTCATAATCTCTGTCTGGCCTCCCATTTCCCTGACAATTCTGCGTCTGAGTGATAAAAGGGCAGCTTCTGTTTGTATACAAAGGCCCCATATTGTCATAAATCCATTTGCCAATATAAAGATCGCATTCTTTTGAGCAGTCTGGATTAAAAGTCGAAGCAGATGAATTACCGTCATAATTTCCGAAACCAGAAACGTCATTCTTAATAAATAAGTTTTGGCCTTCCTGATATGATATAGACCCGGAGTTGAGAATCTCGGTGTGATTGTCGAAAGCTGGAGAAAATTTTAGAGATTGCGGAACCCTTACACTTAAGATATAGGCTTGGAAAGAGGAACTAATAAGAAGTAAAGAAGCTACCATAAGAAGGATAGCCAAAACGCTGACTACGGCGGCTATGGAAGAAATGGATCGAGGAACCACCATAGCTTCGGAGTTGTTGCTCTTATGAGCGTTTGTCGTCATCGTTTGTGGGGGATTGATTCACATTTCGAGAGAAAGGAGGTGTTTTGGCCGGCAGAGTTCGAATGAGCGAATGGAAGCGAGATCGAGGGTAGAGAAAAGCGTGGCTTCGGGAGATGCTTTTCACCGAGTAAACCGAATTAGATTAAGAACATAACAAGGGGATTTTTACCAATCTACCACAAACATAAGAAAATAAAGACAGCTTTTAATGGGAAAAAGATAAATTTTCTAATTAATCAATAAAAATATTGTAAATTTTAAATAAATATATAAAAAAAGTTCAGTTAGCGTAATCAACTCAAAAACTTAAATTAAGAACTAAATTTTAGGAGTAAATCAACATCTCTAAAAAAATATGAACACATCTCAATCGACCGATCATTCTCTGCACTTACAAACCTCTTGCGGTTCAAATAATACTACAAACAAAGCTTCTCAAACATTTTAAGCGAAAGTCAAAAGTCAAAGAGACTTCCATTAGAGCAGCTTATAAGACTTCTTTATTTTGTCATAATCAATAGCTAATGAATTTTTTTAATTTCTTAAAACTGTTTATCATATTATTCAAATCTTTGTTAGTTCAGGAGCCTGACTATGACAAAGCAAAGAAGTGGTCTATTTAGTTCAAATAAATGGCTCTTCGACTTTCTCTTTAAAACTCTAGGGAGTTATATTAATGGGATATCATCTTTTCTTTCTCAGAGCATTCAAAGTCCAAAGGCTCGATGGCTTTTCATTTTATTTGAAATTTGGGACATTTTAGAATGACAATTATCATTATACTTTACACACTAAATGGTCTTTCATCAAATTATCAAGTATTTAAAACCTCCATCCACAAATCCACAACAGGCTTTGTATCAATTTTAGCATGACTCTAATCTCGTGGAGCTTCAAGAAACAAACATCGTCTGTCACTCATTCATAGAAGCCTAGAGTGTGGCACCCCGCCCCTTAACCACCAACAATCAAGGCTAAGGAGAGTTGTACAACTTTGACAAATCCCTCACTTATTATTAGATTAAGGTATAATTCTTCAATCCACTAACAAGAGAAAGATGTGCTCTGAATAATGCAGCGAAATCTTTCAGTAAGCATATACATTCGTCAGAATGCAGAAGCAAGACAATAAAATATGTTATATCCAATCTACCACAATACATGTAAGAAGCAAACATGCAGCTCAGAATAAAATAATACAGTAAAAGAACATACATAAATATCTGAATTATTATAAACATTAAATAAATCTTAATGAAAATGATAAAGCTCTCATCCTCACAAAAATAAAAGAGAAGTTAAGCTAAGGATCTTCAGCGGCAGCACACTCTTCCTCCTGAATCTGACCTTCAGAAGACTCTACTACCTCAAATAACTCGGAATCTACCATTGTCGGTTTCACAATGATAGGGCCCCAGCCAAAGAAAAGAAAAATATGATTAGACATGTTGTCTAAGTATATTTTAGGTTGTCATATTTCATGAATTTTATGATATCACCATTTTACTTGACTATAAAACAAACAAAGTGTAAGGGTGCAACAAGCATACAAAAAAAGAAATAAGCTTTAAATAAAGATATTTATAACTAAGCAATATGTGAGATAAAAGAACATACATCAACACTAAAGTTGTGTAACAAGGTTAGGTATATAAGTATAAGTAAAGTATAGAAAATACTGAAGGAAAAGACTCATCCTAAACATAATTATGATCACTTGACATATGCAGGTTAAAAATAAATAATCTGATTGTGATATATATAGTAAGCAGTAACAGAAAGTATCATCCTATAAGTAAGTAAGCAGGTAAAATAAAGCTGACTGAAGTTAAATGCCACAATAAAATAGTAAATAATAAACAGTAAACATGTATATAATAACTGTCATATCAGAATATGGCTAATTTAGCCGCCTGCAACAAGTATATGTATATTCTTAGCGTCATCTAAGGCTAGGCCAGAATAACAGAACAAAAACTAAACTGAAGAGGTAGTAATCACAAATGCAGTAATATTTTAGTTATTTATTTTATTTTTATGGATATATCCAGAAGTAATTAAGGAGTCAAGCACGTCTGCAAGACTGTTCATGTTCCAACTTAACACAACACTCCTCAATGAGTAATGTTAAGCAATCATTATTTCTCCTTACCCTTGTCCAGTAGGGTAAAATGCGCAAGAACAAGTAACTGAATTATATGCAAATGTTATCATAATTATTTTATGTTTTTATTTCATGCAACAATGATATTTTGTATGACATGTTCAAGGAGTAAGTCACATAATATAACAACCCAAGATGTTACCCTTATCAATTAAGATTAATCTTCATCCTAATATTGATCCTAAGCATTAATCAAGTCATTAGGAGTCATTCACTAAAACCTAGCCCAAATCAGGAGTCAAATAGATTAAGTCCTAATTTTTGGAAATCCAAAAACTCTAGAAATTGACCTATCTAAATTGACCTCAAATCAAAAATCGGACTTCGCCATTACGCTCATTACCCCCAAATTAATTAGGGGTGATGTTTTTGTGGCAATCGGAAGTCGTCAAAATTTCATCAAAATTTCGTTGAATATTTTAATAATATTAAAATACCCTGACCAATAGGAAAATTAAATACTCATCGAAATTAAAATCTGACTTCGCCATTGTGATTCTCACCCTAGAATTAACCATGGGTGAAATTTTGGGATTTTTCAGAAGTCGTCAAATTTTCTTAAATATTTTAATATATTTAAATTAATTAGAAAATAAGAAAAATATTTGTAGTCGAAAACAAAATCCGATTTCTTCATTTCGTTCCTCACCCCCAAATTAGCTTGGGGTGAATTTTTGGGATTTTTCGGAGACCGTTTATAAATTATGATTTTTGAGATTAATTAAATTAATTTCTTAAACTCCATTTTTATCTTCTTCCTTCTTCATTGGTTGGGTGAGACCCACAGCCATCCAATCCTGGTTGTGCCACTTTCCCTTCAACCCGCCTACTATGCTCAGCCTATCCTGCTCCCTATCTCCTGCTAGCCCCTCCCCTATCCCATCCATTGGCAGTCCTCTCCTCCATTAAGAGAGTCTTTGGCTCTCAGCTCTCAACCCCCCTCATTTGCCCAGCTGAAGTTCATTCCCCTCTTCCCTGCATTACTGTGATTTTTTGCTGGAAGAAATCTCAACCTCTTCCTCTTCTTGTTAACAGTTGGAAAAGAAGAATAAAAAAACCTCTCAAGCTCCCAAGCCTCCCTTAGAAATTCTGTTATTGTCAAGCCAAGGTACTCACTTTCCCTCCATTGGTTAATCCAATGACTATTCCATTTTGTATTTATGCTTATTGGTATATAATATTCTGTGTTACCTTAGTTGTGCATCTATGAAGCCATGTTTAAGATGTAGGAACTCATAAAATATGTAGACCATAAGGAATGATATGTAAATCTGTTAATACAAAATTTTGCACACATAGTCTTTTAACCCCCACTATGTGCATTGATAACTTGATCGTTTGGTGTCAATTTGGGTATTAATGGAAAGGTCTCGAAAAGACATTTCCATCGGTATATGGCACCGCTCGTGATGTGCTCTCAGTTGAGAGTATTTGAGTCCAAAAGTTAACCCTTCTCAATTTTCGCTTCAGTCCCGAGTTTAGAACTGAATCTGCCATAGCGCGCCATAGCGCGCTACAGTGCGCCACAACGTTTCTGGACTTAAAATAAGGGCCTAGAAGCAAACCGCTGTAGCACATCACAGTGGGCTGCAACGTCATTTCGGGAAGAACTATGGAATCAAGAGAAAATTTAATTGAACAGTAACTCGAAAGTTGAACCACCGCAGCGCGCCGCAGCATCTGAAAGTGCTGCGGTGCGCCCCAGCATCATTTTCTGCCGCAGCGCCCGAAGTTTCGAATTCGTGTCTAATAGTTTGAAGAAGCGTAAAAAAAACATTTTTTATTAGAAATTAAAATTTTCCACCTGTAGCGCACTGTAGCATCAAAAGCGCTACGCGCGCCGCAGCGTGCCGTAGTGTCCAGAACTGTCCGGATTAGTCCAGAACCGGTTGAAATGGCCAAAACTTCATCGTTTTTGAATTTTAATGACCCTAGGACCCTAGTGGGGTCAAATTTTTTCAAATTTGAACCTATTTTAGGTAAAATTGAGCACTGTATAAATATGTAAGAGAATTTCTAATTTTGCATTAGATGATAGTTAAGTCCTTAATCACCCCTAAAATCCTAAACATTGATTTGACCATATCTTAGTCAATTAGACGTCAAATCAAAAAATTCAAAGTGCTAGATAGCTTAAAATTCCAGTGCCAATAATAATCAAAAATAATATTTAAGTTTTGAACCTTAAATAAACCAGAAATAACCAAAATATCCCTAACTTTAATTAGGTTTTAACTTGACCAATTGAAGTCCAATTTGGGTCTACTCCTAGTTAAAGTACTTAGTGCAATATAGGGAAGCTATAGCCACTGAGTTTGTTGAATATGAACACCAAATAGAAAAATTAGCTTTTTGACCCCTCTTAACTTAGAAAGTTACTAAATTGCTCTTAAAAATTGAAAGGGTTATAACTAATTCATTATACTTCAGAATTTAGTATTTTTAGACTCTATGGAATTCTTGAATAGTAACCAATAATAAACTGTATACAAATTTAGATTTCATTAGGTATAATTTATTAAAATGCCCCTTAAGTCAAAAACTTTAGTTTGGACCTATAGAACCCATTTCTTATTCAAATTTGGTGTACTTATTATCTATCTTCATGTTAGATAGTAAGAAATCATTTGATAATAAGAAATCCCAATTTGAAGCCCTAAATCAAAAAATAGCTTTTTGGACCCTTAAGTGGGGGCAAAACGACCATTTTGCCCAAAATTTAGGTTAAGTATCTTTAACTCATATATTATCTTCTAAGTCAATAAAACAAGTATTAAAACTATATTATAATCCTCTAAGTGAGTAAAATCAGCTATTAGGTTTAATTTATTAAAATCCCTAAAGTTTCTCTAAGTCTTTTCCTTAGGAAATTCAATACCTCACAATAGGACTTCCTATAATTAGAGCTAGATCATAAGATACATTCAATTCATCGAATAACAGGGTTATTCAATGAATGAATCTTTGGTTTTAATAGTTTCTAGATTTTATAACTTATTTAGATTATTTTGTCTTTTAAACATTAGATTTAGTATAGAAGATTCATCCTATTAAGTTCGATTTGCTTAATAGGATTTACCTCAATCATTAGTTCATATTTAAATTTAATATAGATCTTAAGTCTTACTTTTGGGATTATATGATTAAGCCAAATCTCATGGTGTTTAATTATAATCTCTAGCTTGGTAGATTTTGGACAAGTTTTTTGTTTAGAATGTCTAAACTTATAAATTAGGTCGTGATGATCTATATAGTCGACATTGATAAATCATATTAGGACCTAGTTAGTCTTAATATTTTGTAACCTATAAGGACGTACTTCTAAGTTACACTCGATAGTAGGAATTGGAGATCCTGAATTTGTGTAACTTGGAATAATTAGAATGTTTAAATTAGATAACAAATGATATCACCATATATAGTAGAGTCCCTTGCTTACTACTTGATTTTTGTGCTACGCATTCCTTGAACTTTGTGCTTATTTTTCCTTGAACATGTCATATAAGAAAAATATTATTGCATGAAAATAAAAAGTTAGAATAATAAGAAAACATTTGTATTTGGGTTCAGTACATGGTGGATTATGGTGCACATTACTCTAATGGACAGGGGTAAGGAGAGATCATGATGCTTAACATCATTTATTAAGGAGAGTGTGCTAAACTTGAGACTCATTTAGTCTTGCAGACGTGCCTGACTCCTCAGCTATTTTTGAAATTATCTACATAAATAAAAGTAAAATAACTAAAAAAATTTTGTATAGTATTATCTGCCTCTTCACTTATATTATATTATATTATTATATTATGTTTACCCTAGCCCATAAAGGCTACGGGAATATATTGGGCCGGATTGGCCAATTATTTCGGATTGGTGTATTATATTATTCTCTTTAGTTCAGCTTACTATTTTCTATATTGTTGATATATTTTATTTCAGTTAGCTGTATTTTTCATATGTTACTTGCTTACTTGAGTAGATGCATATGTATAGAATGCTAGACTTTACTGCTTATTATATGTATCATTTTTTGATTTATATTTTAAATTAGCATACATCATATGATCATCAGTATATTTAGGTTAGACTTTTCTTTTCAATATTTTTACTTACTGTATTATATATATATATGCCCTACCTTGTTTAGTTCAGTTGAAGTGTGCTTTTTCCTTGATTTTTATTTAATTATGAATACTATATTTATAACTTATCCTCATCCCCATGTATACTTACTTGCTCCCATGCTAAATAGATGTTTCATTTAGTTAAGGTAAAATGGTGATATTAATAAATGTTTAATAAATATTCTACATAAAATGTATTTAGATAATTTATCTAATAAGATTTTTTTCTTTTATTGGCTGGGGACTTAGCATCGTGAAATCCGATAATGTCAGATCTTATTCAGTTTGAGGAGCCAATGCCTGAGGAGGAGCCTTATTTAGAGGAGGTGCAGAAGACCTCTAGTTATCTTTTTCTTTATTGTGAGGACAAGTGATATTATCATTTTCAGTCTTTTAAATTTTAATTATAATATTATAATAATATAGATACTCGTGACTATGTTTACTTTATGCACATTATTATTTGCTGAGCTATATTAATATTTCTTACTCAATGTATGGTGAATGGATGTAATCTTTACTTCATATCGTTTCCGCACTCTGTATATATGTTAGACTTAATGACTGTGGCGACCCTCACCCTTAACCCTCAATAGGTTTAGATTAAGGGTGGAGTGTCACTTTGGTTAACCCCTTACTTAGCATTGGATTAGAATAAACTCCACAATCTACCTGATTAGAGAAAGGTTAACTCAGAATCAATCAAGCAGTCACTATATAAGTAAAAATATAGAGTGCGGAAGCGGTAAATAAATGACATCCAAGCATCATAATATATATAAGAAGAGAAATATAACTCAGAAAAGTAGCATAGTGAAATCTGAACACACAGTCACAGGTACCTGTATAATTACATTAATTAAAGTTTAACAAAATAAATGTTCAAAATTCACTCATTCTCACAGGTAGTAAATGACTAGATATCTTATGGCCCCAACTGCTGCACCTCCTCTAAGTAAGGCTCCTCCTCGGGTGCAGGCTCCTCAAACTGCTCTAAGCCTGATATTATCGGTTTCACAATGTAGGGCCCCAGCCAAAAAGAGAAAATTTGGTTAGACAATTGTCTAAGTATATTTTAAGCTGAATTTTTAATAAGGTTATATAATATCACCATTTTACCATTTACTTCTAAGCATGATGTGTAAATACAGGAGCAATAAGCAACACAAGTAAAAAGGCAAACCATAGACTATGCTCTATAGTATAAATAAGGCAAAGAAAAGAGGCTGAAGTATGCATCACATAACAAGTAATCAAGGAAAGGCATATAAGTATAAATATAACTGAATAAATGCTGGAAGATAAATTCTACATCTTAAACATGCTGGTGATCAATAAAAATAATATGCTAATTAAAAAAAAGAATAACTCAATAGTGATATATACATATAGCAGCAAGATTCTAATATATATAAAGCAGTACAAAGAAATAGCTGACTGAAAAAGAATATACTGAAATAACCACAACTGCATATAAAACTATAATACATCAACTGTCATACAAAAAAGAGCTACACTAGCTCGTCAAAAGAAATTGAAGATCTTAGCACGATACGGCTAGGGCTACTCCTAGCTCGATACGACTAAGCCAACAACAGTCACATATATGGCCCTAACCACGATACGACTAAGACTACTCCTAGCTCGATACGATTAGGTCACCAACTATCATACCGAAATATCCTAGCACAGTACGGCTAGGGCAACTCCTAGCACAATACGGCTAGGGCAACATTCGGTATGATCAAAAGAACACTGAGAGGCAGCTCAATCACATTAATCCATTATCATTTTACTTATTTACTTTAATATTTTCATAAGGAATCTAAGGAGTCTCCATAATTTCCTAACATTTTATTTATGCATCAAATGTCTTATATGATATGTTCAAAGAAAATATAAGGCACAAAATTACAAGGTATGTGTAGCAACAAATAACAAGTAAGCAAGAGACTCGACTACACATGGTGATATCATTTGTTTTCTACTTAATCATTCTAACTATTCCAAATTACACAAGTTCAGGATCACCATTTTCCTACTATCGAGTGTAACTTAGAAACTCGTCCTTATAAGTTAAAAGGATTAGAACTGATCAGGTTCTAATCTCGATCAATCAGATAGACGACTATGATAAATCATACGTCCTAATTTTGTGAATTTAGACGTTCTAACTAAGATCTGATCAAGATCTTCTACACCTATAGATTATGGATTAAACACTACGAGATTTTAGGTTTAATCACATAATCCAAACTGGATAAGGCCTAAGTTCTTGGTTTTATACTATAAGTAATCTACTAGTTAAGGTAAATCCTATTAAGTAATCAAACTTAATAGGATGAATCTCCTATCTTAAATCTAAAGTTAAAAGATAAACTAATCAGAATGGGTTGTAAAACAAAATAATATCTAGAAACTACTAAAACCAAGGTTTCACCCATAGGGTAACCCAATATACCCAATGAATGAATACTAACATATGATATAGTCCTAATCTCAGGAAAAGTCCTTAAGGTGAGGTGCTTAAGACTTAGGAAAAATTATTGGAATTCAATTTAATGACTTATTTTATTTACTTATATGGTACTAATATGATTATATTATTAATCCTAGTATTCTAAGATTTTAATTAAGGGCTAAAATTGCGCATTTCCAATTTTAAGGTAAAATGACTATTTTGCCCCTACTTTAAGGGTCAAAAAGTCAACTTTTGATTTAGGGGTCCAAACTTAGTTTTCTCTTCTCCAACTAATTCCTTACTATCTAACTTGAAGATAGACAGTAAGTACGTCCAATTTGGACGAGAAACGACCGAGTTATGGCTAAAATAAGGCTAGGGGTATTTTGGTCATTTTCCTAAATTTTAGAGTTCAAATCATAAATATTATTTCTGTGAAAATGATGACATTGAAATTCTAAACTAGGTAGCTTCTTGAATTTTTGGATTTGGAGTTAAATTGACCAAGTTATGGCCATTTGAAGTCCAAGGGCATTTTGGTCATTTTTCACTAAAGTCAACTCTAAATTCTAGAGTTGACTTTTTATCCTGATATCAAAATGGGAAAACTAATACTACCACGGTGATGGGGCCGCTCTCTTGAGCATTTTAAGACCCATATTGACTATGTTTCGATAATCGGGTAAAAAATTATGGGGTCTTAAAGAGGCCCCAAAACGCTACCTCGTTATGCGTACCCCGAAATGAAATTTTACATTACGCCATTTGATCCTAAATATTTTTCTGAATATTTTAAAACCCATATTGGCTATGTTTGAATCATCCTACAAAAAGTTATTAAACTTTTAAGTTTTACTATTCAAAAATACAATTTGAATTATTTTACTATTCATTTATTCAAATTGAATTATTTTACTGTTCATTCCTAAAGTTTAAATGTAATATTTCTGATTTTTAATTAATTATTAATTGATATTAATTAATTAATTAATTTACTGTAGCAAAGTTATTAGTGCTAATCACTTTTTAATTAATTTTAATTATCTGTTAATATTAAATTAAATATAATTAATTAGGTTTTACTGTTCAAAAGTAATTAATTATCCTAATTATTGTTTAGGATTAAATTAACATTTAATTAATATTAATTAATCCTCTAATTATTTTTAATTAAATAAGTTACTGTTCAAAAGTAATTAACACTAATCCTGGGTTAATTAACACTAACTGTAATTAATTAGAGCTAACAGTAATTAATTAACACTAACAGTAATTTAATTAATTTCTAATTAACTGACAGTGGGCCCCACTGACACGTGACACTTCCAGAGGCTGCCACGTGGCACTGTGGGCCCCACATATTACTGTATCAGCTCGACTGACTGGACAGTGGGCCCACCTGACACGTGGCACTATGGGTCCCACGGGCTGCTGACTCAGCTCGGGTGACAGGGCAGTGGGCCCACCTGACACGTGGCACTGCCAGAGGCTGCCACGTGGCACTATGGGTCCCACGGCTGCTGACTCAGCTTGGGTGACCGGGCAGTGGGTCCCACCAGACATGTGGCACTGCCGGAGGCTGCCACGTGGCGCTGTGGGCCCCACCTGGGCTGAGTCAGCTCGGGTGACCGGACAGTGGGTCCCACTTGCCACGTGGCGGGCCCAGAGGCTACCACGTGGCGCTGTGGGCCCCATAGGGGATGCGAAGAGCCGCGCGGGCTCGGGCCGTGGGCCCTAGGTGACACGTGGCGGGCCCGTAGGCAACCACGTGGCCTGGTGGGCCCCACCCGCGGCTGACGCGGACCCGACCCGGACGGGTCGGGCTCGGGCGACCCGGCCCGGCCCGGAAGCGCGACGCTTCGCCTTCCGGGGGTTCGGCGGACCAAATCCAGCCTGCTTCGGGGACCTGGTGCGCCCGATCTGATGGGTTTTAGCCCGATCGGAACGGTGGATGTAAACTCGGAGCCTAGGGGTAGGCCGAGGTCTTATAGACCGGGCGGCGACCTCACCGAGGTCTGGATGTGGCCGGATTGGCTAGAAAACGCGACGGGCCGCCGCGTGTCACGCGAGCGGAGAGGGCGAGGAAGACGCCTCCGGACCGTCGAATCTGTGCGATCGCGGACGGTCCGGATCGCTCCAGACCGCGTGACGCGGATCGCGGCCGAGGGCCATCGGATCCGCGCGCGATCGGACGATCCAGATGGATCCGTCCGATCTGACGGTGCCGTTAACTGGAGTTAACGGCGTCATACGACGCCGTTAATTAATTAATTAATAATTAATTAATTAAATTTTTTTTTTTTAACATTTTCAGAAAAAAATTTTGAACATATTTTTCCTAGCTAATTTGGGGTCAAGGAATTCAATGGCGCAGTCGGATTTTCGATCCGACGAGTATTTTGATACCTCGATTTCTGTGATATTTTTTTTATTAAAATATTCGTCGAAATTTCGACGACTTACGATTGACACGAAAACTTCATCCCAATCTAATTTGGGGTCAAGGAATTCAATGACGCAGTTGGATTTTTGATCCGACTAGTATTTTGATACCTTAATTTCCGTGGTATTTTTATTATTAAAATATTCGTCGAAATTTGACAACTTCTGATTGATACGAAAACTTCACCCCAAGCTAATTTGGGGTCAAGGAACGCAATGGTGGTGTCCGTTTTCCGATCAGAGGTCAATTTAAATAAGTCAATTGCTAGGGTTTTCAGATTTCTAGAAATCAGGATTTAATCCAAATTGACTCCTGATTAGGGCTAAGTTTAGGAGGTTGACTTCATTGACCTACTTAGCACATTTTAATTATGTTTAAGACTTAGGATTAATCCTAATTATCTAAAGTAACAACTTGGGTTGTTACAATGACTGATCCTTATATTCATTTTGTGCACATCCTTCCCTTATTAGTGGATTGTGGATCTCACATAATACAATGATAAGTGAGGGATTTGCCAGAGTGACACTCCACTCCTTAATCTAATGATTGTGGACTTAAATAGCAGGGTGCCACAGTTGGTATCAAAGAATTCTATAAGGTGTCAGATTGGAATTTGTATTCCACTCTACCTAATGGATGATTCTTCTGCCAATCAGTCACTAATTAAACACTAGAGTTACATCCAAGTACCATGATCATGAGCTCAGGATAATAAGAGTTTAGAATTGGAAATACATGCATAAGTAAGCTATCAGTAAAATAATGTAACTTGGAAAAATCATTAGACGTTTGAGGATGACACTTAGGTGTCATTACTAATGATTTGAAGATAGGTGGGAGTACATCGTCCAACTCCATCAGTAGCACGAGAGGTACGTAGAAGGAGTGTCAGACCCTGAAGTACGAATACTGGATCAGCTACTCCAGCAAAGGTATTCAGGGGATACGATCTCCCCGTTGCGGCCAAGGAGTGGCTAAAACGGGTCGATTTTTTTGTGTTTGAAACTATTAACTGCGCAAACAACATTAGAATCCCCATTGTATCCTATCTCCTACATGACCAAGCCAAGGATTGGTGGGACGTCACCCTACGAGCACTCACTTATCAGTATGAAGAAATGCAAAGGGAGGTCACATATGTGGACTTCCACAGTGCCTTTACCGCTAGATATATCAGATAGATATTCCCGCTTTTATTCACATGCTACTTATTTTACCTTCTGCATCTTGTATCTTAATTTTGAAATAAATGTTAGAGTTAGAATTGAAATAATATTATTATATTGCTTGATCTGGACATTTAGGAATACTACTATACGAACATGTTAATATACGACCTTTTCACCCACTTTGAAGATAGGTGGAAGTTTGATGTGTACTTGGCAAAAAGATATGGGAGAGAAGTCCAAGGGGTCTCCCCAGCAAGAGCCAGTGTTTTGGAAAGAATGATAAAAGATGTTGTATACCGGGGACTAGACTTCCCCATCCTAGCTAAGGAGTGGTTACGAAGAGTGACCAAAGTGTTCAACGATCTGGAATGCCCAGATTGCATTCGACTCGACATCATCGACATCATCCTCCAAGACTACGCGGAGGAGTGTGGGAGCGCAGATGAGCCAGAATTGCACCGCAACAGAAGTTGCCCCGATGATACAATACTCTCACTAGCATCACTTACAGTCCACAGATGGGTTATTACACAGCTTCCTCCTCCTGAGACCCCCTACCTTCAATGAGAGTCTCTCCGCAGTAGATACTGCTACCTGGATCAAAATGGTGGAAAAGAACCTGACAAGTATCAAGTGCCCTAAGTCAGAGGTAGTCCGTCTTACTACTCATCTCCTACAAGATTAGGGTGAATATTGGTGGGACACCACCTGCAGCACGTAGTTTGCTGAGGTACCACTAGAGGACATTACCTGGGATGAATTCATTGAGGCATTCCAGGCTCAATTCATCCCCCCATCTACCAAACATAGCTTGGGGGATATATATTTAAAACTACAATAAGGAGATCGAACTGTATCTATAGACGAGGCAGAATTCCGTAGCCTTGCAAGATTTTCTACTAGCTTGGTTCCTACTGAGCCAGACCGCTGCCACCGGTTTCAGAGCGGCCTGCGACCCTCCATCAGGAGCCAAGTGATCCATCTACGCATAACAGACTTTGCGGAGCTACTTGAAACTGCTAAGGTTGTAGAGCAAGACCAGGCTAGGGAAGGACCCAAGAGGAGTATCGGGTCCACTTCATTCCAGTTGAATCCTCCCAAACAGGCCAGATTATATCAACTCGAGGCTGAAGCTCCCCCTATCGATCCATTCAATGGTTGCACGAAACCACACCCGTATGGTCGGTGTTACCATGAGAATCATGTATGCTTCACCTGCGGATGACCAGGCCACAGATTCTATCACTGTACAGTTACAAAAACAATTAATGGTGATTAAATCGACCACTCCAAGCATCGCCAAGTCTTTGACTTGTTTTAGAAGCTCGCGACATCTCTTCCAGCACCACCTTCTACTTTAGCTGTGAGGCATGAGATAGCTAATGTCCCTCGCCCAAAATGCACCACGACCATCTCCACGGCTGTGATGACCCACTTAAGTAGTAATAAGTGAAACTCTTAAACATTGAGGTGCCTTTTCAGATAACGGTGGAGTTCCTGATAAGAACTCCAAAGTTAAGCGTGCTTATGTGGGAGCACTCCCAGGATGGGTAAACTGCTGGGAAGTTATCTTTTGAGGGCAAAACCATGAGGCCTTTCAGGCCAAAGCGGACAATACCTTGGTGCTTAAGAGTTTGAGCTGTTACAAATGGTATCAGAGCAAACCATATGGTGTCAGATAGGAGCTAAGTGCTATACAGGGCAAAGTACCACTTCATGTGAGCAGCCACTTGAACCCATGATAGTTAAAGTGCTACATGGTTGTGGGTACCATTTGAGCCTGTAGGGGTCACCTCTAGTCCTATCTACCCATGGATGGTTCTTGGATCTGTGTGTGGACACTGACGAGGACGTCAGTTACTTAAGTTGGGGAGATTGTGATGACCCACTTAAGTAGTAATAAGTGAAACTCTTAAACATCAAGGCGCATTTTCAGATAATGGCGGAGTTCTTGATAAGAACTTCAAAGTTAAGCGTGCTCAGGTGGGAGCATTCCAAGGATGAGTGACCTATTGGGAAGTTATCTTCTGAGGGCAAAACCGTGAGGCCTTTCTGGCCAAAGCGGACAATACCTTGGTGTTAAGAGTTTGGGCTGTTATATCTTTCCTATAGGTCTTATAACATTAGTTAGGATGTGTGTCATGAGAGATACTCTTAGTAATTAAGAGCTTTAATTCTTAGGATTATGAATATATCTTAGGTTAGAGTTCATCTATTGAGTAAATTGGGTTACTTAATTGATGAAACCTTGAGTTTATTACTTTATAGATTTTCCTAAGTTTATTTAATGATTATTTTATTTTTGAATCTTAGAACTAAGAATAGAGATCTATCATAATGAGTTAATTTTTCATTAGGATTTGCCTTATCCAAATCTGTGAGTATGGGTATTAAACCTTAGATCCTTAAGATACACCATTTGGATTAAGTGATTAAATTCCATATTTGAAGTTTAATTCTTAATTCTTTCATCTTGATTTGATCAATCAAGATGGGTTGGGATTATGATAAACATTGAAATATGATGTTTGACTCATTATTTACCTTGTATAGTCGACATTGCTTTGATAAGATTAGAACCTGATCAGTTCTAATTATTTTCTGACTTGTAAGGTCATGAATCTGAGTTACACTCGATAGTAGGACCTGGAGATCCTGAACTTGTGTAACTTATAGTAGATAGAACGATTAAATTAGATAACAAATAGATATAACTTGTGTCATAGTAAAGTCTCTTGCTCACATTGAATTGATGCTTTGCATACCTTATTTTGAGCCTCATACCTTATACACATAAATTGGACATATGATATTTGATAAATATCTCATGTTAATTTTGAATTGCATACATATCATTCATATTTTATTGATGATTTTAGCTTTTTGGTCTTTCAGTAAGTTGTGACCTAATTAGTATGCCTCTCCAATCCTTGAGTCCGGCATAGCACGCTGGATTGCTATTGTCGGTAAGTCTATCCATGCCTGGTTGAGATGGGTCCCAGGGTGGCGAGAAATAGATTTTGCGCTCATATGACCTTATTAGTTAGGATTGGACATGGTGAGTACTAGTTGAGAGTGGATTTTTGTACAGTGATTATTGGTTCAGTATTTTCTGCCTTAGCCCATCAGGCTAAGAGGTTTCAGTGATATTTAGTTCAGAGCTTCTGTCTTAACCCATCAGGCTAAGTGTTACTTTTTTCACTTACAGTTTGAGTGGCTTGAGTAGCCAAGATAGTTTTTAGTATTGGATTACTATTTTACTTTACTTTTTTTCTGCATTTCAGCACTATTCTTTACTTATAATTTTTCTGCATTTTCTAGCTTTGTTTTCATATAGGATGCTAGTCTTATTTACTATATATATATATATATATATATATATATATATATATATATATATATATATATGATGTCAGTTTTGTTTTCAATGTTTTTATATGCTCAATTACTTCTATGTCACTTAGCATAATCATATATTGATCATAAGCATATTTAGGATATATTCTCTTTATAGTCATTGCTTTAATCTTTCTTTTACTTACCTGATCTTATTGCAGCTGCTTGGAGGAGGTATGTGCTTACTTCATAGTTGTTGAAGTTATAAATTATTTGTTTATAGCTTTATCCTGTTATTTTCTTACGTGTTTCTGCTCCTATTATGCTTTTGTACTTAATTTTTTATGGTGATATCTAATTAACATAATAAATTGATTATCCTACAATGTACTTAGACAAATTATCTAACTAAGATTTTTCTTTTGTTGGCTGGGGCCATATCATTGTGAAACCGATAATAGTAGATTCGGAGCTAGTTTGAGATTGTAGAGCCTTCGGGAGATCTGCACTTGGAGGAGAAGCATTCCACTGAAGATCCTTAGTTTCTTTCTGCTTCTGTGAGGATGAGTGTTTCTTTTCAGTTCCTTTTAAACTGTTTAAAAATTGTAATAATACAGGGATGATATTTCTTTTTCAGCACTTTACTTATTCTATACTGTTGTATTATATGATGGATGGATGTTATATATTATGCTTCCGCACTCTGCATGTTTTGTATTTTTATTTAGTGAGACTTTACCTTAAGAATGATAAAGTCCTTAGTTAAGTTGGGTTAGAATGTGTGTCTAATCAAATTCTAAGTAGGGAGCTTGTCATTTTGGAGACCCCTCCACTGTAACCATGTAATAATACTTGAGGAGACTTTCATGCGTAGGGCTTGGGAGAGGGAGAGCTGAATGCAGCAAAAAAAATAAGAGAGGTGGGGTCCAGCTATAAAGAAAAAGGAAAAATGAGAGAAATTAATAATGGATTTTAAATAAATATAATTAATTAATTAATCTCTAAAATTTAATTTTATAAATGAGCTCCGAAAAATTTCAAAAATTCACCCTTAACAAATTTGGGGGTGAGAAACGCAGTGGTGAAGTTGGATTTCGATTCTGACGAGTATTTATTTTTCTATTTTTTGGGGTATTTAATTACATTAAAATATTCGATAAAATCCAACGACTTCCAAATGCGTCCAAAACATCATGCCTAGTTAATTTGGGGGTGGCGAGCGCAATGACGAAGTCAGGTTTTAATTTCGAGGTCAAATTAAATATCTCAATTTTTTAATTAATAAAATATTATTAAAATATTCGACAGATTTTCAATAACTTCCGATTGCTACCAAAACACCACCCTTAGCTAATTTGGGGGCAATGAGTGCAATGACAAAGTTCAATTTTCAATATGAGGTCAAAATAATTAGGTCAATTTCCAGGATTTTTGAAATTTCCAAAATCAGGATTTGATCCATTTGACCACTGATTTGGACTAGGTCCTGGTGATGAATTACTAATGATTTAATTAGTGTACTAAGATCAAAATTAGGTCTTAGATTAGTTCTAATTAGTTAGGGTAATAACTTGAGTTATTACATAGAGTCTCCTACTGTGGCGCCACACCCCTTAATCCATAAGATTAAGCTAAGGGGTGGTGTGTCACTCTAGCTAACCCTTCACTTATCATTGGATTAGAATGAAATCCACAATTCACCTAATAAAAGAAGGAGTAAGCATAGAATCAAACATTCAGTCACTTAATAAAAATTCATACAGAGTGTGGAAGCAATTTATAATAAGAAATATCCAAGCATCACAGTATAAATATAATAAAATACGACTAAGAATAAAAAGGCGTAGTAATCTAAACACATAGTCAAGGGTACCTGTATTATTACAATATTTAAAGTTTAAACAAATAGAAGAGAAAACACGCTCATCCTCGCAAGCAAAATAAACGGCTAAATATCCTCAGGTCAAAGCTGCCACTCCTCCTCTAAGAAAAGCTCCTCCTCAGGTACTGCAACCTCAACCTGCTCTAAACCTAATATTGTCGGTTTCACAATGTAGGGCCCTAGCAAAAAAAAAAGGAAAATCTTATGTTAGACAATTATCTAAGCACATTTTAAGCTGATAAGTTGTATATGTGTTTTGTAATATCACCATTTACATTCTCTAAGCAACAACTATGTAAGGGAGCCACTAGCAATATAATAAGGAAGAAAAAAACTATAAATAATCATTTATAACTTACACAAAAGAGAGGCTAAGACATACCTCAAATGCAAGCTAAACAAGATAAGGCATTTGAATATAAATAACTAAATAAGTAATTGAAGAAAATATTACATCATAAATATGCTCGTGATCAAAAGATACATATAAATTACAATAACGTAACTCAATAGTGATACATATAATAGCAGTAAAATTCTAACATCCTAAAATATGTATATAAGCAGAACAAAGATATAACTGATTGAATAGAAATGCTGAAAAGTAAACAAAACATCAAAATTGAACATATAGGTAAACATATGTGTACTAACTGCCATATAGCAAAAGAGAAAATCTAGCTCACCGAATATACGAGATCTTAGCACCATTATGGCTAAGGCACCAAACAGTGTACCCCTAGTGTCAATAAGGAGACTAGGTAATCAGCACACAATGAAATAATAGAAGATATAATTAAGGTCTTCCCCTAGTGTTAACGAGGAGACTAGGCAATCAGAAGACATAACTGAAATGCAGCTCTAACACATATAATTATTATCTTTAATCAATCACTTTAATATTTTCACAAGGAATCTAAGGAGTCTCCATATTTTCCTAACATTTTATTTATGCATCAAAGATCTTATATGATATGCTCAAGGAATTAAGGTACAAAAATACAAAGAATGCGTAGCAACAATCATCAAATAGAAGCAATGGACTCTACTAAATATGGTGATATCATTTGTTTTATACTTAATTATTCTAACTATTCCAAGTTACATAAGTTCAGGATCACTATTTTCCTACTATCGAGTGTAACTTAGAAATTCATCCTTTTAAGTTAAAAAGGATTAGAACTGATCAGGTTCTAATCTAGTTCAATCAGATAGACGACTATGAGTTGAATCAATAAATCATACGTCCTAAATTTTGTGAATTCAGCGTTCTATCTAAGATCTGATCAAGATCTTTTAAACTATTGACTATGGATTAAACACCACGGGAATTGGGCTTAATCACATAATCTAAAAGGGTAAGACCTAAGTTCTAGGTTTTATTTTAATAGTAATATAATAATTAAGGTAAATCCTATTAAGTAATCAAGCTTAATAAGATGAATCTCCTATCTTAAAACTAGAGTTAGAAGATAAAATAATCAAAATGAGTTGTAAAATAAAAGAAAAGTCTAGAAACTAATAAAACCAAGATTTCACCCATTGGGTAACCCATTTACCCAATGAATGAACTCTAACATATGATCTAGTCCTAGTCTCAAGAAGGGTCCTTAAAGTGTAGTGTTAAAGACCTGGGAAAATTCTGGAATCTGACCTAATGGTTGATTTCACCTACTTAGATGATCCTAATATAATTCTAATATTAGTTTTAGTGTTTTAAAAGATTAATTAAAAGTTAAGGGCACTTAATCCAAACTTAGGGCAAAATAATTATTTTGCCCCTACTTAAGGGTCTAAAAATCAACTCTTGTTCTGAGGGTTAAAATTGAAGTTTCTTGATTTCAAATGATTCCTTACTGTCTAACATGAAGATAGACAGTAAGTACGCCTAATTTGTACTCCAAACGGTCAAATCATGACCAAAATGAGGACATGGGGTAATTTAGTTATTTTTTAAATTTTTAGGGTTCAGATCCTAAATATTATTTTAGTTTACTGATGATATCAAAATTCTGAACTAATTAGCATCTTGAATTTTTGAATTTGAAGTTAATTTGACCAAGTTATGGTCATTTGAATTCTAGGAGCATTTTGGTCAATTTTTTCTAAAGTCAACTAGTAATTCTAGAGTTGACTTTTTGTCCTAATATCCAAATGGAAAAACTAAAACTACTACAGTGATGAGGCCGCTCTCCCGAGTATTTTAAGACCCATATTGACTATGTTTGGTCAACTAGGTCAAAAGTTATGGGATCCTAAAGGGGTCCTAAAATGCTACATTATTATGCGTACCACAAAATTAATTTTTACATTACATCATTTGATTCATTTTATTTTTTTGAGTATTTTGAGACCTATATTGACTATATTTGGACTATCCTACAAAAAGTTATTAAACTTTTAAGTTTTACTATTCAAAAATACAATTTATAATATTTTACTATTCATTTATTCAAATTGTATTAATTTACTGTTCATTTCTAAAGTTCAGATTTTATTTTCCTATATTTAATAAATAATTAATTAATCTGTAATTAATCAATATTAATTATTAATTAATTATTAATTAATTTATTATATAATAATAATATTTTACTGTTGAAATATAATTAGGTTAATTATAGTCTAATTAATCTTAATTATCTGCTAATATTTAATTAGGAATAATTAATTATAACTTTTTTTAATATTAATTAATTATTTTAATTACTGTTAAAAATTAATTAGTATTAAAATAATCATAATTATCCTCTAATTATTATTTACAGTTAATTAATTATAAGATTACTGTTTAAAAGTTATTAACTCTAATTATAATTAATTAAATGCTAACTACAATTAATTAACATTAATTATTAATTATTTAAGCTAATTATTGTCTGAATTGACAGTGGGCCACGTGGTAGCGCCTGATTAGGCGCTGCTCTGCGTGTAGGCCCCCACGGTACACGTGGCATGCTCGATGGCCGCCACGTGGCCCTGTGGGCCGAACGGGTGAAGTCGAAGAGTTGCAGGACTCTGGCAGTGGGCCCCACATGACACGTGGCGTCCCAGAGGCTGCCACATGGCGCAGTGGGCCCCACGGCTGAAGTCGAAGAGCCGCGGGCCTCTGGCAATGGGCCCCACATGACACATGGCGTGCCCAGAGGCTGAAACGTGGCACTGTGGGCCCCACGGCCGAAGTCGAAGAGTCGCAGGAGTCGGAGGTGGGTCCCACTTGACACCTGGCACTCCTGGAGGGTGCCACGTAGCGATGCGGGCCCCACTAGGGCTTACGCGGACCCGAGGGTTTCGGGTCCACTCGGCCCGACCCAGGCGTCGCTACGCGAGGCGTCTCGAGGGCGCCGGGCTAGGGCACGACTTTTGCCGGCCTTCCCGGCGCCAGACCACCTCGGCCCGCACGTCCGACGATAGCCCTCGTCGAGGCCTACACGTAGGCGGGTGGGCCATCACCGGAGGTGCCCGGAGTCGCCGGCAAATGCTAACCCTAGCGACCTAGGGTTCGGGACGAGATCTTAACGGTTTCCACGGTGGATCCCCTGCTTACACCATTCGATCGGGTTGGATTGAGCCCAATCGAACCGGTTAATTGTCAATCCATGTAATGCAATAAGCTTTCGAAACATCGGATGTAGATTTGCATGAACATAGGTAGAGATCGAAGGTACCTGAAGCGGACGGTCTGTGAAATGGCTCGGGTTCGATCGCTGCTCCTGAGGCTCAAACTCACGAAATTGGCGAACCCGGGATGCCGGACTGAGCCTTAATGGCTCCGAGACGGAGCCATCGAGGCCGACGGGCGCGGGATTGGACGAGCATGGCGGTCGAACATCGCGTGTCGAATCCGCGGAGAAGACGAGGACGATGCATTCGGGCCGTTGGATCGGGCCCGGATCGAATCCGCGGTTCGCGGATCTGGATCCGATAGCGCTAACGGGTCGGATCCTGAAGGCAGCGGGGATTCGACCCATTAAGGGTTTTAAATTAATTAATTTAATTTAATTATTTAATTAAATTTTAACAATTCTATTATTTCATTTTGACTATTTATTTATCCCCTGAAAATTCCCACATATTCACCCCTAGCTAATTGAGGGGTGAGGAACGCAACGGCGATGTCGGATTTTCGATCCGACGAGTATTTTAATTTCCCAATTTTCGAGGTATTTAAATATTATTAAAATATTCGTCGAATTGTATTTTAATTTCCCAATAGCATGAGTCAAATATTCACACATGCTATTTGCACATTTAAGAAGAAATTCATTCATGCATGCATTTTGCAAATGACATTATATTAATTGATAAGTTATAAATGAAATTAAAGTAAAACTAGAGTTTTAGAGCACTATTTTAAAATCTAAAGATTTTAATCTTGGTAAATCTAAAACAAAATATATAAATTATAAGTTTAATTGTATTAGATGTTCAAATGTTAAAGACAACTATTAAGAACCATGTAATCAAGAATAGCAAGAGTGAAATAGAAAGTGATGTAATTAATAGAATCCAAGCTAGCAAGATGAAATGGAGGAGCACTTTAGGTGTGTTGTGCGATCAGAAAATCCCATGCAAAATCAACGAAAAAATTTATAAAGCAACTACACAACTAGCTATGTTAAATTGGGCTGAATGTTGGCCAATAAAAAGAAACTTGCAAAATAAAATAAGTACTATAAAGATGATATGCATAAGTAGATGAGTAGATATACTCCTAAAATTAGAATGAGAAATGAGTTTATTTATAGCAAAGTTGGAGTGGATCAGTGGATAAAACTAAAGAATTGTTTTAGATGGTTTGGGCATATTAAGTATAAACTAATCAATGCCCTTATTAAAAAAATTGAATTTATGAAATTTGCACATATTGAAAGAGAGAGGAAGACCAAAAAGACATGTAAAGAAGCATTAAAAAGGATCTTATCTATTTGGAGTTAAAGAGGAACTTCTATTTAATCATGCACAATAAAAACAAAGTACTCATATATCTGACCCCACATAGCGAGATTAAGATTTGACATTAATGTAGTTATTGCTGTATCTCAGCGAGGTGCATGCATTCTATAGTTTTGGATAACTTAGTTTTTGGATCATAGAACCTAATAATTTTAGGTTTCAAAATCTAGAAAATTGATCTAAGCCAACATGCTATTCAATTTTTGGATTGGTTATTGAAAAACCAAATAATTTTTTTTTAAAGTTCAAAATGTTTGAACATTCCAAAAATAAAGAGAAATAAAATTTTAAGTAAGAGAACATTATATATTGTAGATTTAAGAAAATATAAGTTAGATTTTAAAATATCAAAATAATCAACCTATAATTCCAATAACAAATTATAAAACAACAATATGATTTCTAATATATGAGTTGCAAGCTACAAAACACATTTCATTCTAGCAGATTCTTCAACACAGCGTTGTCGTTCTTGCCAATTTGCAACACAAATTCATCATTCTTGCCAAGCTACCTCTATGCCAACATGCCCTTACTAAGCCGGTATACCGTCATTCTCGTCGAATTGTTAACACACCTTAGTTGAAGATTCGTCGTCCTCGCCGAGCCACAACTCTCAGCCTGGGAGAGAGAAGCAAGAATCTGTTGGCTGATACAATCGGGATTGTCAAATAAAAATTATCAAACGATGGCTCCAAAACCAAATAGCCAAAATAGAAAGTCTTAAATATTATTAAATCACATCTATTAATTTTTTAAAAATATTTTAATTGAATTTGATTGTGGGATTATTCGGTTTGGGTAAACAGTAAACTGAACCAAAATTCAAAAATAAAATCTCTCAATACTTTCACACAAAATCAATCCATTTATTTATAAACCAAACTGAACCATCCAAATAAGTTTGGTTTGATTCAACTTAGATTCATCTGACTATTGCACACCCATATATGTGTGTTTTATTAAGAGAGAATAATACAACTAAGTGGTATTTGAACTTTTAACAAAGAAAAAACTCAACAAAAATCGTAATCATTGGGCTATATTCGTTAAGAAAATAAATACGTAGTCTGGCTAACTTTACAACTGACCTATTGAGATATTTCCATCAGCGATTTTCATGTGCAAATGCAATTTTAGTGTTCCCACATTGCCTTCACATTGCCCTCAATGAGATAAGCATTAATACATCTAACAAAGGCCTTAATATAATTTTTGCATGAGATCCACCAAATTTTCTAATATTATAAGTAATAATAATTAACCAAACCGATTAAAACACCGAAATCTCTTATACACCAAACTCTAAAATATCCTAAAGCTTGCTCAGTCATACAAAAAAAAAAAAAATTTAAATGGTCTCTAAGAATGGGATAAATATCTTTGAAAATCATTCTCTTTTTATGACACAAAATGAGCATTAAAAATAAAAAAAACTTACATTCTGTTTTCTAGAAAAACTGATTTATCAGAATAGAAGGCCATGCTCCCGAGCAGCATCAGCTAATGCTTGCACGCGTCCATGGTATGCGTAGCCACCTCTATCAAAAGCAACCTGTGTAATTCCTTTGTCCAAGCAAGCCCTGGCAATGACTTCACCCACCTTCTTTGCCACTTCCTAGATTAACATTCAGGCTTATGATTCAATACATTATCGTTCAGATAACTCATAACATGTACCCAAATAATTGTTGAAAAAAAAGAGGTAAAATCACAATTACAGTATTCCTAAAGAGACAAAATTGTCTTTTACACTTTAAATCACCTTAATTTTAACATAACAGTTAATCAATTTAGTCGTCATACCATTAACTTGGTTCTGCTCAACTACTGTAGCTTCAAATGCCTATTTTAAATGCATCAGAATTAAAGTAAAGGAATAATAAAACAAATTATAGGAACTTTGTCATTTCATTTTAAGAATGTGATCTAACATGAAATAAAGCTTCCCAATGAAATGCAACTGCTTCGTATAGCATTAAGAGAATTAAAGCTGAGCAAAGACTTAAATAATAGATAGAAGACAACATGATAGATGAATTTATTTATATATTTTGATTTTTGAGTTAAGCATCGGATAAAAGGAGCCCAAAAGAAAATTTAAAGAATAACAAATAATTGCTGAGGCATGACAAATAGAAAATTGAATAATTTCTTAAATATTTTTGAATAATTAAAACAAAAGGCAAAAAATAAAAAAATTGATGAACACAACACAAAAAAGATAACAAAGTGAAAATAAAAATGTATTATAACCTAAATAATTTTTATTGCACTACTTATTTTAAATTAAATAACTAATAAAACTAACATTATGAATTAGTATTATTTATTAGTTTTAAGGTTGATTATAATAATTAAAATAACTATTATTAGTCTATAAATTGATGTTATTACTAAATTGATGTTATTACTAATGTTATTAATATTATAAATAATGCATTAGTTCATAAATTTAAAAAAGCTAATTGATCTTTAAAGGCCATGGGATTCTTGTCAATGTGCAAAGCACGAACGGGCCTAAACGCCCAACTTGCAGCGCTTATAAAAGAACAAGAATAAGATTTTAGGGATTAAATGGCGTGAAACAGCTAAAGATTTAACGCTTATATATAGGATATTTTAAACAGTTTAGATTCTTAGTTTGACATATGAACATTGAGTTCCAACCAAATAACCTTATACCTTCCTTATTAGCTTGTACAACAAAAATATAAATTACAAAATGATATGAAAATAGGATAAAATAAAAACACTCTATTTTATTCTAAACTTATAGCTCAAACAAACACACATTCCCATCAACAAGGCATCACTTACACAAAGTTATTCAGTATTACCTATCAATTCTACATTCTTATAAATTATGTAACAGATACTTCATATTTATTCTACTAATCCTACAACCTAACTATTTTAAAATTTTCTCTAGTATTTTATCGCTAACTTCAAAAATGATTTAGCACATCAAAATTATGTTGTGCCACACCTTTGCATGTTTACGAGCATCCTTAAAGCAAAAATAACTAATGCTACCGTTACTATAGATAGAAAAATAGTACAGCTCCTATAATTATAAATACTCTAGCTAAATTTTCCATGTTAAATAAACATTATCAGTTTGACATACAATTGTAGGCCCAGAAGAGTAGTTGACTTCTTCTGACACCGGCTTCTGCATGGTGGAGGCTGCAGCTAGTGTGTGCATTTTTGTATCATCAATTACTTGGACATAAAGGTGCTTATTTGAGCGGAAAACACACATCCTTGGCCTCTCAGGAGTACCACAAACCTACAAAGAAATTAAGCAATATAAGAGTACAGAACCACAAGAAAAACATAAAAGAAATTAAATTACAAGTATGCGGAATGCAAATTAAAACAAAAAAACAACTAAGAAGCCACAGATAAGGCATGAGACACAAAAAACCACTTTTAGAAAAAGCTAAGAAATAATTTAAGCTGTGAAAAGTTTACCTTTCAAAATGCTAGTACAATGTTAAGGGGAAAATATCAATGTTAAGCAATAGAGAATAGATGAACAAAACTGCAAACAAATAACAAAAAAGAAAAATGGAATAATATACATGTTATCCCAACAGATCGCAAGCACTACCTAAATGATGCACAAATGAGAAAATTATTCCTGAAACATCTATAATTAAAGCGGGATACAGAAAATAATGTGGCTAAAATCCCTAATCATAGATCCATTAATCTTTTCTAGTTCAATTGTGATACCATTCTCTCGCTATTGAGCCCATATAGATTACATGAAACAATACCAAAACTCAAAATTTGGTTCTAATTTTTTTTATTTAACCCCCTTTTGTCTGCCTAAAATAGTGTTCAAAAAACAATAAGATACAATTTTGAGGTTCATAATGAGCGTTATGAAACAACTATATTGAAAACATTTTAATTTCAAGATACCAAGGATGAAAATTTTATATAAGTTTCCAAAAATTTTAGAGGCTGAAGAGAATAGAAATGAAACTTAACCAAATTTTGCTTTAGATATCAAGTCACATTAATGAGCTTGAGTTATCCGTTACTCTACTTCAACCTTAGAAGCTAAGAAATCAAATGTAATGGCTCATACTGATAAACTAATAGCGCACATAAATAATCAAATAAAAAACAAGGCATAATGATGCTAAAAGATATATAACAAGTGTTCAATAGAAAGCATAATTTGTTGCTAATATGCATATTAATGAGAAAACTCCAATTTAAACTATCAAACATGCTAGAGATATAGCAGTTGCAGTTGATTAATTTATACAATTTTAATACTGAATTCCATTCTATTGTACTTCTCATAAATTGAATTCGTTTTGTTAAAACTCCAGCATCGCTGCAAAAATGCCACTCTTGAATTCATAATATAATCCTAATGTCTAGAAAACTTCAGCATTTTAATACATCACGTATTACAATATAAAGTAACAACAAAAAAACAGCAAGCCAAACCTCAATCCCACTAAATGAGGTCCGCTACAAGATGCCTTTGTCTCCATTACGCTCTATCAAATAGTAGCTTCTCCCTAAGCTCCATACAACGGTATCTTAAAGGCTATTTAGTTCAAGCATAGTATAGCTTAAGCATGTTAAAGTAAACTAAATTGCTAAACTAGAACAGATTGGCAACAAAGTTGATTTAAGATGTCCTAAGCTGACTTAAATTTCTGTATTAAAAACTGCTTAGCTTAAGCTTAAAATAACTATTTGTAAGCAAAATATTATTTAAGTAATAAAATAAATTATAATTAATTCAATAATTAAAAAATTATCAATTGAATTCTTACCAGGTGATAGTTTGGTTTTATATCAAATTATAAATATTCTTGTTGCATCCCCCTAAATCCAGTTCAATGGATAGGGTCTTAGATGCTTTAAAGTAATCAATTCAAGCTTCATCATCAAGGCCACTAATATGAGACTAGTCTATATACCTAAGTTAAATAGGGTAATGACATCATGGTCCTTCATTGAATTCTAATGGTGAAAAGGCCTTGATAATTTGGATGAACTAGGTTTACATACTCTTTTCCTTTTAGACAAAGCCATTGTGCAAAGGTTCATTTCAAGCTCTTCAATCTTTCTCTACATAAGGTGGTCTTGGAACAATCACAGTAGTCGTCTTCCTGAATTTCTCTAGAAATAACTTTAGGTGAAATTTCAGAACTTCTCGATGTGTCCAAAAATTATGTAATGGTTGAGGGACCAACAATTATTCTTAGTGAGCTGACTAGTTGAGAGACTGGTTCGGCTAGCCTCTTAATTAACTCAGGAATTTTGGACTTGATCTTTCGATTAATGTATTGGTTTACATAGTTTCTTCCTTTTGTTTTCTTCTCATATGGTCATTCCTCACAAATATTCCTTCGATTCTTCTTCTATATAGCAACTGAAAAATCACTGACCTGAGTATGTACTTCACAATGGAACATAACTAACTTGATGAAAATATAGGAGAACAAGCCAAAGACAGTTTATCAGTACTGAGGTACCAACATTTTTGGTTCTTATTTTCAGAGTTTGTCTCCGAATTCAATCATATATTCCCATTGGAGTAACTTAAGCCATTCTTTCAACTTAGTTTTGTTATGGCTCGTGGGATAAACTCCAGCTTGAAACAATATCTCAGACTTGTTATAAATAAATGAATGCATCGTGTTCAACAATGATTCAGCTATTCAGCCATGACAAAGCATGATTAATCAGTAGCAACCTAACATAGTTAACTCACTACCAATTGAAATAGTCTTGAATCTCAATGTAGTTTTCCAGTGAATCAATACATGAGTCAAGCTGCTCTGCATCTAGAGTTCATCATTGATCAACATGCTAATATTTTATTCAAGTCTTAAAATAATCCTTCTTCTCATGGGACTTTGTTCATAATCATCTTTCATTTAAATCAATTTTGCTACTTCCAATTTTATATTTAGTATTAATCAATACATGTCTCAGATTTGGTGGAGCTAGAGTTAGGTGGGTAATAAACTGCAGATGCAATTGCATAGCTCGCATCATTTAATCTATTTATCTACTGAATGTTGGATATTTACTGAAAGATTCTCAATCTTTAATTCAGTTGGCTGTCTCATCTCGAGCTCCATCTAGGTTCTTTATCTCAAAATATCCTTAAACAGAGTTGACTCTTCACCTCAAGTTTTGTAGCCTTCATAATTCTACATCATTATTGGATCTTCATCTTCCTTCTTTGTGAAAACAACTCTTCAATTACAAAAATGAATATCCCTAATTTGTTCCTCAGTTGATGGATGCACAGACCAAAGATGATTATGACTTCTTGAAGGATATGATACCACAAAAAATATGAGTGTAAAAATAGGACTTGTTAGGGTTTACTCCATTCTTTCATTAACTTTCATCAATCCTTTTTACATGGCCTTCTTAGAGAATTTAAAATTCATACCATTAATGAATTGGGTCATGACAGCCAATCATGCATCACATTTGGTAACATAATTCAGCTAAAATCTCTAACCATACATGATATTCTATAGGTTCATGTATTATTTTTTGTCACTATGATTTTTTTAGTTCATCACATAGGAATTCTTCCCAAATCAAATAGCATGGCTTCTATAATAGATTCCTTCCCAAATGGAATTTGCTTCGCTCAATCAAGCCATCTCTAGCTTGGTGATTTTTCCTGATTCATTGTTGCATAAATTATCACCACGAATCACAACTCTTAAACAAGTCAAATGTAATCAATTTATTTCTTCATCTTGTTGATTTGGTTTCTTGGTGACTCCGACGGGCAAGGTCCTGATCCACACCAATTGATTAGCTGAGTTTTCCAACTCGATTTTTTCTTGGCTACTCATAATTATATCACAATTGATGTTCTGATTCAGTCAACCGCTTTGAGAATTGATCCCCTAATAAGTAGCAGTGGCTGACATCGTTGCCACTAGCCAATGACAAAGCTGTCAGCCATCAGCATTGCTAAGCTCATCAATCTTCAGATAATCCCCAAGTTCAACTGGAGAAATTTAAGGGCTGACATCTAGATGCTGAACATTTCAAACTATCATTTAGATATCATTGATGTGTGGCTAGATAGTAATTAAATGAAAGCTGAGAATAATTTAGAGAGCCAAACGGCTTCAATCTTTTACTAAGATAGCATAACACAGCATTGCATCATAATGTCGGCGAACTAAAAAGTCCCTCAAGAAAGTCATTAATAAACAGATGAGTACAAAAGGAATAACTGCACATGAGCATGCAGTTCACTCTAACTAATGACTCTATCATATTAACTAGAAAAAAAGATGATGAAATCGTCTATGTAGAAACTAACAGCAGATTAAATGAAAAAGATGCACAAACGAAAAAAGTAATACCTTCTTTCTAACGCGTGCGCGACGAGCAGCACGATTTTCCCTCTTTGTCGACCCCATCGCCTCGATGGAGGAAATCTTCCTCAATGTCTTCGTTCTTGAATTCGACCCACCAACGAGGAGGCCAAATGAAGGAAGAAAAGCTCGGCCACCATGACATGAGAGAGGCCGAGGTATCAGCATCGGAGTCGGAGTGGCCATCACCCACGAATGAGAAGCCATTAGCAAAGAGCAAGTTGAGTACATGACTCGAACTATGCCTGTTCTTCTCTGCGCCTTGTTTTTATTCGTTCTATCCGCCCCATGGAAACGTCCGCAGTTATTTAATTTCAGGTAAATTACCTTTAGGGCTGTTTGCCATCTAATTTAATTTTAGTATAATTTGATTATTTTAAATTTATTTAGGAGATTAGATAGTGATTCATTTAAAAAATGATATTACTTTTCAGGCCTTTTTTAGCATTTTAATAAACATTTTTATAAAAATAAATGTAGAATGAATAATATGTTTTGTTCATGTATTCATCAAATTTTGTTTTTTCATTTTTAATTGAAGCAAAGTGATTTGAATAAGAAAAAAAAAAGCTTCAAGTATAGCTTTTTTTAATAAGTTGATATAAGTACATAAGTAACCTTCTTTTATTTATTTATTTTTTTTATTTCTTATGTGTTCTCAATTAGATTTGAACCCATAATCTGAAATAACAAATCCTAAACCTCAACTACTGGACTACAACATTATTCTCATACATAAATAACCTATTTAATAAATTATTTTTTATTACTTTATCATAAACCTTAAAAAAAAAAGATAAAATTTAAATGAAGGTCTATATTTTTCTTTAAGAATTCATCAATCATATTATACAATGTATAGCTTTAATAGTAAATTTATTTAGCATAAAACCAAATTAATTTTGCAAATTTCAAGTACACCTTCATAAAATATATTCAATTACACTCTTCCAAAATCATTAACATAATTCCCTTATAATTTGCATAACTTATAACACTCATATGATATCTTTTTTAAGCAATTCAAAATTTTTATATTAATCATCGAATAGCTAGCTTTTGTGTTTCTTGTCATTACCAAAATTAATGTCTTGTAGATACTTAAAAGTAAACACACCCAAATTCAGGACAATGATTTTGGACGAATTCACTTTAACACATCCAAACAACATATGTAAATTCAAATCATAATAGCACATAAACTCCCCAAAAGCATCATATTAGGCATAGTAATGGCAGTGTTTTGGGCAAAGATATTTTGCTTTAGAGTAGTAGAGCACCTGACATTGTATTGAAATATTCTAGAATTTTGTTCAATCCATATATTATATGCTGTAATGTTAATTAAAGGCAAGTTCCGCTTTCTAACCTTCACATTATCAGAGTTCTCAACATACCATTTCAGAAGCTGCATGAGGCTTGATAGATACAGGAAGAATCCCTCTAAATTCAATGAATTTACAAAAAAAAAAAGAAAAAAAAAAGTAGCAAGTAATTGAAGATATTCCAATGTTTCCCCACAAAGAATTCAAACAGAGTAAAACAATCAGACATCATTGTCTGCATTAAGAGGGGGAATCAAATATCTTTTAAGATATTTCCAATATAGAGAAATTTGGACCTAAATCTCAGATGCTAATTCTTAGACCTCTCCATCAATTACCTAGAAGCAATCTTGCATTCTTTCATACAAGCAAAAATGCTTACAAATCCCAGACCACCTTACTCTTTAGATAATGCAATTTTATACTACTTAAAACCCTAAGCTTTTTGTATTACATATATGACTGACTCTGAAAAACCTAAACTAAAGTTGAATGCAAATTAGTTTATGTTTATAAGATTATACTACCTATTTAATTGATTGAAGACCATGTCATGCTATATTTACTTATTAATCACTTAAAATGTCCTTAATTTAAAATTGGAGTTATAATTAGCATACAAATTAATTTAATTTCATCAAAAAATTAATACAAACAAATAATTAAATTTGAGATAATTTGTGTTAACCCAACTTGAAAATGCTTGATTCAGAATTCAACAATCTTTCAAGAACAAGGATATTGAAAATTTTGTATATATTCCCTCTAAAGAGATATAAATATAATGTGTTTGAATAGAACTTATAATTTCTCAAAAATCTTGTTAATTGGAAAAACAAGATAATTTCTTTTTGCATTTTGTGTACTTTCCATATATACCAAAAAAAAAAACTATCTTTTTTCATGAACTAAAAACTTTCATTTCACACCAAAAATTTCATGTGAAAACATTTTACTTATAATTATAAACTCTTAAAAATACGAAGAGCAGTTTAAAAATAAAATCTCCAACAAACAAAACCTACAAAAGCACATCAACTTCTAATGGAATTTTTAAAATAATGAACCTTTATAGTCCCCGCCAACAGTCCCAATATAAATATTAAACTGAATCAAACAGCCTTAGCATCTTTAAGACAACTAAATAAAGATTAAACCAAACAGCCCGCAAGATATCATCATTGCTTTGTTTGAAATGCAACAGATGTGTGTTACCAATACGTTCATCGGTATAAAAAATGATATATATATATATATATATATATATATATATATATATATTCAAACCAACACAGCATAAATGCACATATGAATTTCACCTGGAACAAAGAAACAGAGTAGTCTTTAAGCATTAGGAGATGACAGCAGATAAGAACCGGGTTTCACAAATCTTCCAATAGAACATCTTTCAATAAAAGATATTAGACATGTAAATATGGAAGACATGTTAAGAAAGAGCATATCTGAGCTACCAACCAGCCAAGATACTAAAGTCACAACGGCGGCGAGGGAGATGCAAGCAAACTTTCAATGTCGGCTCCCACCTCGGCAATCTTGGCGTCCTTGGAGGCTTTTGCCTCTCTTGCTATACTTTGAACATCAAAGGCAACTGCAATTTGTTTCACAGAACCTTCTAACATCTAAGGCACCGGGCAGGTTAAGGATTGTAGAAGTAGTTTAACAATAACAACAAAGGGTAATATATACACACATATCCGCAGATGAGCATCTCATACATAAAATATTTACTTAACCATTCAGAGGCACTATCTAAATCGGCATGGTTTCCTATTTATAAAAGCAGAGAGAAAATTAAGATCCCATCAAAAGCACACTTTAGAAAACATCTAAGCTATTAATTTGCATGAGGTATACAGAAGCCCTTGCACCCATTGACTAATAGACGGCAGGTGGCAAAGCGTGGAAGTTCGAGGAACAGGTCCCATGACTAATTGCGGTAGTTAAGTGCAAGAATCGAGAATATGGGGTTTGATTGCATGTAGTAGGTAGCATGCAGAAGCATTGTTGAGGGTCAACCCACGCTACAAAAATGTGGATGGATGGTGTGGTTGAAGGTTTTGCTTGAAGATCAAAGGATTGACCAAAGATGAGCGCTTATAGCCTCAACTACAGTATGTAGTTCGCAGTTGTCGAATGGATGCCCCATTTGCTCTACACAAAGTTGCATTGTCAATTTAGCTGTTTCTAAGAAGGCATTAGGATGACATGACATGGCATTTCAGAAAAGGAGATAAATGTATAAGCTGTTAGCATTAATTTCATTAAGATTGCAAGTTATGCATCGATCCTATAGCCGGTAGTCAACTACATATGAATGACAATTAATTATACAAGCAGCATGATTAAAATGCAGCAGAAGCTTTTTTAAAAGTTATTCTTTATTAAAATAGAGAAACCATGCCATTGTTTCAAAAATAATTTCTCAATTTTAAGAGTATTTTTGTTCTTCATAAATATTAACCTTGTTCCCATGAGTAGTGTAGCTATTTCACGTTCATAGAAAAGGCCTCATTTAAGACGTTGCTTTATAAATAACAGTTTGCTAGTTGGATTCCCAAATGATATCACTTATTTTGGTTGGATATGTATTGGGAGATTCCACACCGTGTTTTATGAGCTTAAGACCATTTTAGCCCTTATAAAAAATCACAGAACCTTCTTCACAGCCATCTGTACTCTTGCCTTCAGCTTGGACTCCCAACAGTTGCTCACATCTTGAGCGACTTAACGACTGACATAACCTGAGTTACACATAAATGTTTTCACATTCTCATGCTTGCCAATACAAGACCATTTATATCTTAATATATCTCACTTGGCCTTATCTGATCCCAAGCATGCCCGAATTTTCCTTATAAGAAATATCTATCAGAATGAGCTCCACTGTCCACTAGATTGTACATCCATTACCGCAAATATAATATATTCCAAGTCATAAATTCCCAAACAACTATGTCAGGTAAAAGTTCCTGTTGTAATTTCTTTAGTCAAGGAATCCTTAATCATACCATCCATAGAGAAATATATTACATGAATTTCTCCATTTTCCATCATATTATAAATATAATAGCACCATATTTTAAATATCATATATCTCACTTGCATTCAAGTCTTCTTAAAATACTTTGTTACCGGTATCTTTCTTTACTTGGGTTTAATATCAATTAGTCCCAGCCTCTAGCGATTTGAAGTGCAAAAATATAATGTTACTTTTTCCATGTCCTATAACTCAAATTTCTTACAGTTCAATGATGATTTTGTTCAACATATCAATATTATTTCCAGTAAGTAATATATCATCAATACATAAAAGTAATATCAAAAACTTGCTCCCACTTTCTGAGTAATACAGCAGCTATCCAGTTTAATTGTTATAAAACAAAAAAGCATAACTATTTTATGAAACTTGAGATACCATAGTTTGGGATACTGCTTCAATTGAACAAGGCCTTTGCACACTTAATCCTCATGATTTGAAATTTCAAAACATTCTGTATTCTTCATATAAATTGCTTTCTTCAAAACATAATTAAAGAATGCAATTTTACATCCAATTGAAATAATTCCATATCAAATAGTGCAGCTAATTCAAAAGTCACCTTAACAGATGAAAACTAATCAACCAAAGAAAGTCTTTTGAAAGTATAAACCCTCCTAGTAAATCCTTTGACAACTAACTTGGCGTTATACCTTTTATATGCCTATCTATACAATATTCTACTTAAATACAAATTTGCATGCTATGGGCTTCAAATGTTCCCATACATTGTCCCTCTGTAGATAATTCATCTCTTCATTCAAACCTTCAATCATGATTCCGATTTTAAAGACTCCAATGCTTCCTAATTAGTCAGATTAGCCAAATCTAATTTTGCCATCAAGGAGATTGAGATATTTGCCAAAATGGTTCATAAATTTTTTAGCTTTCAGTTTAGTCATAGACTATTAAATATGTTCATTTTAGCGCCTTAACTATTAAATATGTCTAATCAAATCCCTCAACTACTCATTTAAAGATCAATCCAACAACTATTTTTCACTTCTTGCAACTAAGTTGGACTTAAAATGAATAGTTGAGGGATTAATTGAACAAATTAAAACAATCAAGGACTAAATTGGACAAATTGAATAGTCTGGACTAAATTGACCAAATAAAAAAAAATCACAGGACTATTTTGGCAAATTTTCCAATGAGACATTATGACAGAGATGCATATAACGATCATTCATCCATGTAGACAGACTGCACAATTTTCAATTGCCAAAACCGCATTAACTAGTGATTTGGGTTTATGTAAGTCAACATTCATGGGTATCATCATTCATAGAACCCTCTTCCATATCCAGGTGATTTGTCACCTCCAGTATCGAGTATCTTCTTTTAGAATATTACTTAAATTAAACAATGGTTCTATTTTCTCCTCGACATATTCTTTATCTTAAACATTTTATAAAAAAGTAGCATTTAAACAGTCAATGGTTTCTTAAAAATTGTGGAAGACCCCATATCCTTTCAACATTTTAAAACAAATATCTAATTATGCCAAAATCCTTGGGGGAATAAAACACATTTTGAAGGACTATGATATAGTCCCTAAGATTCAATCTATAAAATTTAGTATCTTCTATATCTTGGAGCGATCTGGATTTCTCGTCTGACCCGGAGCGGATTCACCAAGTATTTTTTGATTTCTTCCAGGGGAAGTGGAGAACCTCTAGTCCCATAAGGGATTTGCCCAGATGATCTGATTCCAGACCATACTCTTGGTGACGCAGACTCTGCTTCTCTCCAAGGAGCGGTCACAGACGTAGAAATCTGGGTAGCCCTGCGGGACTTCAGCCCCAACTGTTCCCCTGGAATTGATGGTATAACTCCCTCTTTCTTTATCGACTACTGGAGGGTCACCCAAGCTGACACCTTGGCCGCTGTTCACTATTTCTTTGATGGTGCAGATGCTACAGTATTAGCGTGACACTCTAGTAGTTCTCATTCCGAAAAAAGAGGGGGCCGCCATTCCGAGGCAGTTCCGCCCTATCAATCTGTGCACAACTTTCTATAAGGCGGTGGCCAAGATCTTGATCATGCATCTTAAGAACAGTGTGCCTTTGTTCTCGGGAGAGATATTAGTGAGAACTGCCTCACCGTCCAGGAGATCCTCACGCGACTCTCATATTCCACCTCGACGGCAGGTCACATGGCCATCAAGGTGGATATGGAGCAGACTTACGACCGGATGGAGTGGGGGTGCCTACACTTGGTTTTTAATGGATTTGGCTTCCCGAAGAGGTGGACAGATTGGGCCATGCAGTGCGTGGAATACCTCAGCTTCTCGGTCCTGGTTGGTGAGCACAAGCTTCCCTGGATAGTAGGGAGGAGAGGTTTTGCAGGGATGCCCCTTCTCCCTTTACCTATTTATCTTATGCCCGGAGCTCTTTTCCCTCAGTGGATTGGACACCCAATTGGTATCACTCTCGATCGGGGCAGTCCTAGCTTCTCCCACCTCATACATGCAGATGATCTGATACTGTTTGCCCCAATTTCTGAGGCAGCGGGGAGAGAGGTACAGTAGATTTTGGCAGATTATGATAGCTGGACTAACAATTTGTGAACTCGCGCAAATATTAGGTTGTCTTTAGCCGACAGACCTCTACATATCGCCAGCGTAGACTTGCGATTCGGTTGGGTTTCTAAAGAGGGTTGTCGCTTCGATACTTGGGAGTCACAGTCACTGGCCGACCTTCGCGGAGAGCAAATTCTGCAGCAGTTATTGAGCATGTCCGAGCTAGGATGGGCTCATGGAGCAGTCACACCTTTCTCTTGCAGGAAAGTTGTGCTTGATCAGATCCGTGCTCCCCATGATCCCAGCTATATGATGTTGGTTGCCCCGATTCCGGACTCCTGCCTCTCATACATTGAGGCTATTCTCCGTAAGTTCCTTGAGGTTGCGGAGGGTAGTGGTCAGCACTACGTGAGGTGGCAGGAGGTTTGTCGACAGCTTAAGGTTGGTGGACTCGGGATCAGAAACTTGAGGTTGTGGAGGACTGTTCTTGTAGCCTGTCACACATTCAACTACGTGAGCAGGGAGAATCTCCAATGGGTGAGAGCCATGAAGTTCCACAACCGCCACCGAGGTGAGGACTTAGCTGTTCGGTGTTCTGATTCTGCAGTTTGGAGGATACTGGGGTATAGGTGGACAATTGTCCAGCGCCACACTCTGTCAGTAAAGGAAACTTTACAGTAGCAGGTTGATGATTTCACGGAAAGCCGGGCTAGCCAGATTTACAGAGCAGAGGTGGGTGACCGGCTTTAGCAGTTTGCGGCCATGTGAGCGATGGCTCTAGGCCCCAGGGAGGCTTGTTTCTTTTGGCGATTACTTAGTGATGCCATCCCGACGGGGTGTTGGCTGTTCAGGAGGGGACTCACTCAGTCAGCGGCTTGTGTCTGGGGTTGTCATACTGATGAGGACAGGGAGCACTTCGTGGCCCACTATAGTTATACGAGGGCCATACTAGAGACTTTTGTACGTTGGGACTTGCTGCCGGCCACTCTAACCACCTGGGACCAGTTTACTGCTTTGTATTTGGTAGCTACTACATCTTGCAACCGCCGTTTCAGCTGTCAGGTTGTTGCCTACTCTCTCTACCAGGCTTGATGAAGTAGGACTAAGCGTTATCACGGTAGTCCGTATCCAACTCCGCAGACTTGCGCGGGTTCGATTCTATCGGCGATTGTGAGTGCTGGTCTGCATGACAGGTCTGATTCATGGGGTTCCACGGCCTGCCAGGGCCCTTCCACCTCCTTGAGATGGTGCCCCCCACCCCGACCCGTTGGCTGAAGGCCAACACTGATACTTCCTATAGATATGGGGAGCCTACTGCTTTCGGTGGATTTGTGGTCCGCGACTGAGAAGGCCATTAGCTCGTTGCTGCTAGAGCCTGTTTACAGGCCCTGTCTCATCTCCAAGTTAAGATGTAGACGATTACTATTTTGCGACAGACCCTCCTGCTTAGAGACGTTGACATTGATCATTATAGAGGGCGACTGTCTTGGAGCGATCTGGAGGCTCCAACGTCATTGAGAGAGGACTCTCAGTTCACGAGGCGGAGAGCGCCACACTGATCACCTTGCTTTCTTGTTGAACTTTCCTCGTGTGATTTTGTTCACCGTTCGCACGAAGCAAATTGTGCAACGAACTATTGTTCTATGTTAGCCTGACATGGAGATGTGTTCCCCGGGAAGCTCTTAGACCTGTTAAGGACACCGTGGAGTTTAATCACGGTTGATGATGTACTGATGTTTTTACTTATTTATGCTTAGGTTACGTCTGTTTTTTCAAAAAAACAAAAAATGAGGCATGACAAGCAGTGACTACAGAGAAGTTGGCTCGGGTGAAAGCCGGTCGGGGGTGAAAGCCAATAGACTGAATAGAGCTCAAGTGGAAATGGATGGGCATGACTTAGCTGACGTTAAAAGAGGAGTTGATTAGCAATGCCAATGAGTTGGCAGATTGAAGTTGAGACCAAGCACAAAACGACTGACAATGGATCTGAGAACCAGTGGGTTGAGTCCACCGTGAGGAAGATAAGAGAATGGATGGCTGAAAGTGGGATAGCATCTATGCAAGTGTCAACAAGGATAGCATCTAAACTGCCACCTAATATCTGAGCAGCTTCAAGTGTCACAAATGCATTCACAATCACATGCTTGATCTTATGAAGACATTTATGTCTGAAATTTTCAGACACAGCAGCTTAAAACATCTTGACCTGCAACAACTTAACAATTTACTCTTAAGCAGTTGCAGCATTGACAGGTCAAAAATAGGGAAAAGCAAGCATAATATGCTAAAAATACAAGCAATAAAAAAATGAGGATAGAATCATATTTATACCAGAAATGAATAGCACAAGAACTTTTACTAAATGCCTGATGTAAAACAAACTGCAACATACATTACCAAAAGAAACTAAAAATGTTAAGATTTTGAAGGATACGAGTGATCCGATTGCAACTAGTGCTCTGTATTTTGAATCATCAGTAACACTCCGATCCTCAGCAATCTGCAAATTATTGCAATAACAACTGCAGAACGATTAGAATGAGACAAGGCCAAGCTAGTCATATAAAACAATAACCATGCTGTTAACTTTTTTTGGAGCGTGCAAGTAATAGAATCACGTAACAATAAAATTAAGGAAGTGCAGGTAATAATACCTCGAGAGCAGCAGATAGAACTTGACCTTGGCCTTCAGCATCCTTCAACCCAATTAACAGGACACAATAGCTATAAAAAAAAAAGACAACATTTACCAACGTACATAACAAAGCAAAAAAAGGTAACGTAGAACAGGCAATTCAAACGTATTCAAAACAAAATTGATGAAAAAGAAGAGAGTACACCAAACCACACGAATTTGGGAAGCATACATTGATATAAAAAAGAGACATCAATAGACAGCAATAAAACGTGCGTCTACATAATTATTCAGACACAAAGTGCCTGTACAAGCACCTAGAGTGCCTTCTTAATTATGACTAACATGGAAGACCGAGAAGGTTTCTGAAACGTCCAATGTCGGATACATGTAAAAAGATCTGCCCGTAATTTTAGGGGCGATAAAATATTTGAGGGAAATAAACTAAGTGAAACCGAACCTCATGAAGTTCCAACGAGTAAATATACGGTGTGGAGATCAAGAAATAAATATAAGCATAGGGAAATAATTAATACATATGGATAAATGTTTCTTATAGAAATAACTCTACTAAGATAAACTTATATGGGCTTTAAAGAAACATAGGGGCTGTTTTTCCGTACTGGATAGCAAAGAAGAGTTGTCGCTGAAAGATACTCCAGTTTTTAATTTTTGCTGTTCTGGACAACAAGGAACTAGATATAAATCTGAAAGGAAAAAGAGGACTGCAGGTGATATCCCAACTGCTTCAGTAGCTAGATGAACAGCAGTGCAGAATGACTGCTTGCTATAGGAGATGGCTGGCATGATAAACAGAGAAGCTTGATGTTGCATGGCAGAGAATTAGAGTTGAGTTGGTTGCTATCCAACAATTAGATATATGAGAAAGCAAAAGATATAATATCAAGAATAAGGGGAAAGAAGATAACGTGGGTTTGAGGAAAGGTATTAGAGGAACTAAGAGAAAAAAAGAAAAAGATCAGAATTTGAGGAAGAGGATATAAATAAATCTACACAAGATTTAGAGTTCTGAATATTTTCTCAGATTACTATTCAAATAAATACACAATACTACCTTTTATATAAGGTTGGTCTTTAACCGTAGTTTCATACAGTGAGAAAAAATAAACAACAACAACAACAAAAAATAACAATACCAACACCTTAATCCCACTAGGTGGGGTCGGCTACCTGAATCCTTTGCTTCCATTGTGCATGATCAAATAGAAGCCACACCTAAATTCCAAATAGAGAAGATCCCTCATAATAGTTGTTGGGATCGGTAGGGTTATAAACAATGCGGAATAAATGCTTGAGAATATTGAGTAAACCAAAATAAAGCAGGAATAATCACATGCAATCACAAACACAGCCACAAGAAAAAGATTTACGTGGTTCGGTGCTAACACTTGCGTCCACGGGGAGGAGCAAAAGTTTCACTATATAGAGAGAGAGGATTAAATTGATTTGAGTTTATAAACCCTTACCATCTCACAAAGTTTCTTCTTCCTTACAAAATGGAGCAACCTCCACACTAAAACCCAAAAATAGGGGTTAATTGAATCTCAAAAAAATTTAACCCTAAAAATGGGTTAAGAAATATACATAGGCTGCTCAAAACAGGGCAAAACAGGCCGCGGGTGCCCGCTGTCGTACGCCGTAGCGCCAGCCTCTCGGGCTGGCGCCCGCTGCGGCGGGCCGTAACACCAGCCTCACGGGCTGGCACCCGCTACTGCGCACCACAACGCCTTCCTCCAACCTGCTTCTCATTTTTCCTTTATAACAATCTCCACCTTAGCTCTCATGTGCTCCACATGAGAGCTGACTCTTTTAAACTCTTTATCAATGCAGTTGTACCAAATTGGTTGTCTATGTATCCCCCTCATAAGGGAATCAAGCTGATCGTAATTCCAACAAATGAGAAGCCTATAAATGCTTCTCCAAATTCACCAAGGTTTTGCAATGGATGAATTTTTGAACTGTGAGCACCTTTATCATAATATCCACAGGATTATCTTTATTATCAATCTTCTTCAGTAAGATCTCACATTCTTCAATTACGTCTCGGACGAAATGGTGTCGGACATCAATATACTTTGTGTGAGCATGATAGACCATATTAGTAGCCAAAACATAGCGCTCTGGCTATCACAGTGAACTACTATCTCCTTTTGCTTCGCACCCAAATCTTCCAGTAAGCCTTTCATCCAAATAGCTTCCTTGAACACTTCAGTAACTGCCATATATTCAACTTCTATCGTAGACAGGACAACTGTAGACTGAAGAGTTTTGACCTCCATCCTACTGAACCTCTTGTTAGAGTGAATACATAACCAGTTGTTGATCGTCTTCAATCTAAATCTCCGGCATAGTCGGAGTCCACATATCTAATGCATAAGTCAGCTATTGAGGACTGCTTCTGAAATAATAGACCAACACAAATTGGACATTTTAGGTACCGAAAAATCCCCATCACTGCTTGCCAGTGATCATTCCCAGAATTGTGCATGTATCAGCTAACGACTCCAACAGCTTGAGCCAAATCTGGTCTAGTGCAAACCATGATATACATCAAGCTCCCCACTACATTAGCATATGACACTGTGTGCATTTCTTCTTTTTTAAGATCTGTCTTTGGACATTACTCTGCAGATAAGCGAAAGTGAGGTGCTAGAAGAATACTCACAGACCTTGTAGTATTTTCAAATCTAAACCTCCTCAACACCTTCTCTAAATACCCCTTTTGGGTAAGTCTTCCTCCAACCTGCTTCTCGTTTTTCCTTTATAATAATAGTTTCTTCCCATGTATTTTTGGGTCATCATCTCCTACTTTTACTATAGGAGAGCTTCTTTATTAACACGGGAACCCTTGTTTATTTGACACTACACCCGGATGCCAATGTAGCGGCTTTGTATACTTTTCACAACATTCAGGCAATGCAGTACGTCACTTTCAGGGATGCCCTAACTCTAGCACAATTATTTAAAGTATTCAAGCCTTAATGATTGAACAAAGTTTTACATTAGCAGTCAACTATCTAGTGCAACCATTCTCCCTTCTCATCCAAGACTTAGGACTCAACAATATCGCAGCTAAGAAAAAAAAAGATTTATAAAAAAATGGGCTGCCATTACTTTTTATGAGTAAATTACTACTCCAAGACACTAGATTGATAATAAGATCTTGAAAATATGATACTTTGACAAGCAAGTTTATAGAGTTAGTGAATATTATGGTTGGCAGAAAAATAAATAATCTATGCATTTAAGAAAAGAAACAAATATTTGAGAAACAAAAAAAATCAAAGATTTAAATTTCAAGTTTTTGCACTCGAGTAATGATAAGGCTGACACTTTGTTCAAAACTTGAATCTTGCTCGAAACTCGTTTAAATTTTGATTCAACTCAAAATTAAATAAAACAATTTTGATTGAAGTAATAAGTCGAGCATCAAACTTGAAATTTTTTCTTGATAAGTCGACTCAAAATTATTAATAAATATATTTTTGAGGCATTCTTAAAAGTTGTGGTCTAGCTCAATTGATATGCGGTGCAACATTAAAAGAAGAGACCATTAGTTCAAATCTCAGCTCCTTCATAATACATCATTTTATTTTTTTGAGTCAAGCTTGAATCAATTTCGAGTTGGCTCTAAATAGAATACTTGACTCAAAAAAAGAACAAGTTTGAGTTGAGCTAAACTTGAAAATTTTGAATTCTAGTTTCACATAACTCAAATCAAACTCGACTCAAATTTAGTAATGATAACATCACCATCAACAACAACAACAACAACAACAACAACAACACAAAACGTTAATCCCACCAGATGAGGTCGGCTACGTGAATTATTTGCTTCCAATGTGCATGGTTAAATAGAAGCTTCTCCCTAAGTTCCAAATAGAAAAGATCATTTCTAATTGTTTCTCCCATATCTGTTTTTGTCTTCCTCTTTCTATTTTAATACGGGCAAAATACATAAACTAAAACATTCTAACACAAGCATTGAACGGTCTACGCTTAACACGCCTGAACCATTTAAGGTAGCATTCTCTAATCTTATCCACTATTAGAGATACCACAACCTTGCTACGAATAAACTTATTTATCATTCTATCCAGATGAGTATACCCACACATCAAACTAAGCATCCTCATTTATGTTACACATATTTTATCAGTAAGTTTCTTTTTTGTTGGCCAACATTCAAGCCCATATAACATTGTTGATTGTATAACTGCTCGATATAATTTCCTTCAAATTTGAGGAGTATTTTCCAATTGCATAACACTCCAAAAGCACTCCATTTCATTCGACTAGTTTGGATCCTATTAATCACATCGCTTTTTATTGGACCATTATTTTGAATAATTGAACTAACGTATTTGAACCTCTCGCTTTTCTTGATCACATAGTCCTCAATAGTTATGTATTCGAGATTTGGGCTTCTAATACAATTGAACTTACACTCCATATTGTCTTAGATTTACTAAGACAAAAACCTTTAGATTCTAGAGTAGTCCTCCTTAATTGAAGCTATGCTTTAACTCCATACATAATATTATATCATCTACAAATAATATGCACCAAAGAATCTTCTTTTAAATGTGCCTAATAAAAGCATTCATAATTAAAGAAGAAAGATATGGGCTAAAAATTGAGCTTTGATGTAATCCATAGTAATAAGAAAATCATTAAACAAGCCACCTTGAAATCAAACATATGGTACAAAATCATTATACATAAACTCTAATAACATCAATATATGCAACACAGATCTATTTTCTCTCCAACGCTCTCCAGTGAACTTCTTTTTGTACTCTATAATAAGCTTTTTTAAAAATGACATAATATCATATAGTAAAAGAATTAAAAGAATGCAATAAAAGTCAAGAGATTAGAAGATAGTTTAAGATTGCAAGTGTTTATACCATTTAAATAGAATTAAATGTGTAAAATGAATTTTTTTTTGTCATGAATTGGAAGAATTTATTCAAAGAATTTTATAAGAGATAAAGCAATTTATGAGAAAATATATAAATGAGCATGTTGAATAAATACTATAAGAATTTAATGGCATTCATCTAATTTTATTTTAACAAGACTAATGAAGAAGAAAAATAATCTAAAAATTTGCTTTACTTATGATTTTAAGATTGCTGATATATATTTAAAAAAGAGTACATATGGTTGCTTGTAAGAATGAAACTTTAACCACTCTAAATAATTTTTACACAAAAATTGATTGAATTGCATAAAGATTACACAACAAGGAAAAAGTTTGACAGCTTATATACAATAAGGAAAAAGTTTGACAACTTAACATTAGTCATTCGTTTCAAATTTAAAAATAAAACAACATCAACAACACCAAGTGATAATCCCACTAGGTTAGGTCAGCTACATGAATTTTTGTTTTCAAATTTAAAATATATGAGTGAAAAAATATTACATTTGAAAATTGAAAATGTGATATTAAAAATAAAGCTTATGAGTCTTTAGGAAAGAGTTTTAGAGCTTGGACAATAGAGAATGAAAAAAAATTTAAGCTTAAATAGAAAAAGGTTGCCAATTATGCTGGTATAGTAGAAAAAAATATTTTTGAAGAATCTAACTGGAATGCCCTAACAATTAAAATGTTAGTGGTAAAAATTAAATGTTAAAAAAATGGTAAGAGAATAAATTTGCTATAAATAGTTATTTAACTGTAATAATATAAAAAATTAGAAAACATATATTTTTGCTTGTTGCAAGTTCAAGAAAGCTATTACAGCTGTTAATATTATAGCTTTTTAAACTTTACATGATAAGTTAATTTTTGTTGAGAGTGAGACACACACAAGCTAGCTAAACTAAGAAAAGAAAGATCAATTCCTATGGGCATATTACTTATCTATATGGTACTCAATAGATCCAATGTCAATAAAGTCTTGAATGGGTATGGGATCAATAGGGTCTTAGTCTTTTGACTGAACGTTGGTGGCAATGAGGGTAGGGTGTTGGTTGTACTTTTTATAGATGAATAAATTTTTTCAAAAACTTTTAATAAATGTTGAAATAATGTAATTAGAATAAATAAATTATTTCAAAAAATTTTAATGAATGTTGAAATACTATAATTATCTCTATTCATGTATGAAAATTTTTTGTTGAGGAAGGGGCTTCTTGGCTAACAAAGAAACTTCAGAGTTTAAGGATAAAACATGAATAATTGAAGTAATATGATTTCTAAGAGCAACAACGATGTGTATAATTGTATATAAATTAAGTTAATGAATCATGCTTTATAACTTTTAGAAAAATGATCAAATTAAGTTTATGACAAGGCATAATTTTAGAGAATCAATTTGGTTTCGTGCCAAATAGATAAACTACATAAATTATACATTTGCTGAGAAGTTTTATAAAGTAATTTAGTGAAAGAAATTTTTATTTGATAGTTATTGATTTAAAAAAGCAAGATAAAGCACCTAATAAAATTCTCAAGTATTGAAAAGTAAAGGTATTTGCATCGCTTATACTGTAGTTAATAATTATATACATAATGGGACAATTACACATGTTTAAAGACAAGGTGATTTGCTAAAAGGTTTTGCTATTTCAACTGAAAGATAGTATGGATTACCATAAGTCTTAATCGGTTCAAGAAGTGCAATCACTTCTACCATTGGGATCAAGTCATGAGAATAGGCTTTTTGACAAGTAAATTTGAGTTTAACCAAACTTTCCCCTAATTGATACGCCACAATTTATTTAGATCTAGGGTCAAGAACTTCCAACAAGTGCAAGACATATAGTTAACTGCCATTCTTAGATGTACGAGAGAATTCTCAATTTATATGAGTATTGGTACACTTAGTCAATGAGATTAAGAATTACTTTATGAGAGTGAATAAAAATAAACCCAAACAAGAATCTATTATTCTATCATTATAGGTCGCCGTGTGATACACAATATGCCAATGTTAGATTGAAATTTATCTGTAAGTTCTAATGATTCTGATTAACAATCATGGGTTACCTCATCTCAGAGATCACGAGCAGAGTGCCTAATATTTGTTAAAATAATCAATCTTTGGGTTAAACATTAGCTCTTTGGCAGAGGATAGGCCAGACAATTTTTACTAAATTATTCAACACATAAAGAGCATGACCACTAGGATCTAAAAGATCGGTACATGATTACTAGATATTAAGAGTGCTTAACCAAAGAGGTTCTTTAAAGCCTCATCTAAATTTTCAAAGTCTAAGACTTTGGGTTTTGGGTTTATGCCTGGTGTATGGTAAGAGTTTGGAAGATTGTTATTGATGAAGCTGGCCATATTTAATTTTGGGCTTGATAGTAATGGTATTGATTCGAGTTCAAGTTGAGCAGAAGATTACATCAGTTAGAAGACCTAAGTTTGGTTGGTCCTAAAACCTAAATCACTTAAAGAAAGTGGCTCATAGTTTCGATTAACTTTGAGATGGAGCTTATATCATTTGAGATGCCTGGGAAGGTGAATAGAATGGGGCTCACATCCTTGGAATGCCCAAGTTTATTTTGTGGCATGGTCATTTAGAATAAGTAGTTATATGTGTTTTAGATCTTTTTTAGATCTTTGTAGAGATTACGTCAGATGGCTTAGCGTTATTTTAGCAGTGATGATCAGATCCTTTGAAAATTAGATGACTTTAGCTTGAATTTATTCAACTAGTATCTATTAGAGTTATTAGTAATCAATTGATTTAGCTAGACACAACTCGATTAGGACTAATTAGATCAGCTAAAAATGACATGTTTTGACATACAATAGTTTAATTGAATTTATTTTGATTGTCGTGGAATCAAATACTCTAGTTTAAATTGGTTGGATGAGCCTAGGCCAATTATAACTTTTGACTTAAAATAAATAAATTTTATGACTTGAGTTGACATAGTATATTAAAGCTTTGGTCATCAACTAAGCAAGTTTTAGGGCAACAGGAAGAATAGGCTGCTTAATATGATTAATTCAACTAGAAATTATTTTTTAGCAAATATTCAATCTAAGATCATATAAATCTACTATGTATTGAGCATTAGATTTATGTAGGGCCATGAAGATCCACTAAGAGTCATATTGTTTAGCCTGGGTTAAATTAGTAAGAATCGTATAGATCTACTAGAAATTAGATGGCTTAGGTTTTTTTCCGTTTTTGTTGAGCTAATTGTGTTGCTAGTGTTTTCATATTTTACTGATTTTAATTCCCACAATCTGCTTTTAGAAACATCTTTTGAATGAACATGATATTGATCATTTTGTATCTGATACAGGAAACAGGTAGAGGATAAAAGCTTTACAAGTTTTGAGACTCAGAGTTGATGTGTCCAAAGAGCACACATGGGGACTTGGTGTTTGAGAGCAACAACATGGAAGCAATACGTATGAGACCATTGCAACATACTTTGGGATGTTTATACTGTTGACGACTTGTGAACACAGAGATAAAAAATGAGAGTACTGTGAAATGCTTATACTCAGTGGTTTGAGCTTTGAGAGTATTTGTACTCTAAAAGTATTAATTTAATTGTCTTGTACATTGAACATGCAAGTTTTGAAGAATACATTGAACAGTGAGAATATAAAATTTCTTCAACTCTATATACATTTATTTTTATATAATATAAAAATTATAATAACAATAATAATATTACTACTATTAATTTCATTACACAAAATTTTGATAAAAAATGATTATAACCACTACACAATGTGTGTTTTAGCACTCTTAAGTGTATTACAACTCTATTTAAATAATATTAAACTTGTTAATCAAAACAATTACACAATAATACTTATTTTAATCACATTAATTAAATTTTTTTTTAAATTATTAAAAAAAAATTTAATTTAATAAGCATATAACTAATTTAATTATTTAATAAAATAATATATATAGATATATATAAATATATATATTAACAAAAATAAGAATTTTTTCATTAATCAAAATAAAAGGATACGGAGGGGCTGCCAAAGTACATAAATAACCTAGACAATGAAAAGAAATAAAAATCTAAAACAAATCTAGACAAGCCAAAAAGAAATTGCTCAGAATATATCCTAAAAGGCACTTTCTGATACAAAATAAAACACATGCTAATATCAAAAGCCTAACATACAAGAAGCCCAAATGACTTTCAAAAACAAAAATGAGGCCCGATAAGCATAAACAATCCTGAGGCCAACCTCCCATGCCAAACTCTTTCAATAAGGCAGAGGATATCCCTTTGCATCCGCCTTACTTGAGATCTCCATAGCCAAACCCCAACTTTCCAATTCGAGAAGCCATTTTGGGTAACTCATCACCAATAATAATAAATACATTCATCATAGCAACAACAAACCAAATAGAAGCATTAAGAAAACCCAACAACCAAAAGCCCACGCACCACAAGACCACTCCGATAACACCGATCCTGGAGCCGAGTCGCACCCTCAAACTCTATTAAATTTGGCATTATCATGATAGTTGAGGAGAGCTTTAAATTTGTCCTTATCCACACATTTCCAATTCAACTTATTGCGGGGAACCTCCTCTAGAAGAGATGGACATTATTAGCAACATGCTTAATGTTTCTCCAATAACTCATCAGTTTGTTAAAGTATATAGCAAGGTTTCTAGCATTCCAAAGCGCTCACATAGTAAAAATGTCAATGATCTTGCAAACATAAAGCATTTAGATTTGATTGAGTGATTTCATCTGGAGAAGCATTGGCAAATTCCATCAAAGTTTAAGTTTGCTTTTCAATGTAACATAGGCCCAAACTTATTTGCTAATAACATTATTTAAGAATGCATGATTGACAATTTTCCTATTGTTACAACAAATACATTTGGAAGCAAAATGAAATTTTTTTTTGGAGTCTCATCAACACTAAAGCAATTGTTAGAAAGCCTCCATAAAAAAAATACTAAGATGAGTGAATATATTCAATTTAGAATCAGGGCTTCGACTTAGAAATTTTTTGATTTCTAATAATATGCCAAGTCTGAGCTACACAAAATTTATCATTAACAACAAGCTCAGAACTAGACTTTTTAGATGTGCCCATCACAGGATTGTCATTGAAAATTTTGTTAATCAAAGTAGCAGGTAATGTGTTATTTAGAATGCTCCAATCCCAGCCAACAGTAGGATTATAGCAATCAATAATCTTGAGAGGCGGGATAGGCAGCTCAATGATTTCCCCAAGAATGCCAACCTTTGACAAGCTGTCAAACCAAAAGGCGAGAAAGAATCAAGGGTATCCCAATACATCAAATTTTCCAACATATGACGATACTCCAACATCCTTCTCCAAATAAGAGAATTAGACAATTTGAGGATAACAACACTAAGATGTTAGGTTGTACAATATTTAACTTTGACAATTTCACCCAAATGTTATTCAAAGTTCTAAAGAACCACCACAACTTCAGATTGAAGACAACATGAATGTCTTCCAGATTTCTAGCCCAAACTCACCTTCACTGATGGCGAACATGATGTCATCTCATAGACCCAAGAAAAATTATTTAATATAACTTTAATGCAAGTATAAATCCATTTTATAGGGGAAGTAACATCAAGCCAAAATATAGGAATGGTATTAAGCACATGCTTGATAAGGATAAGTTTGCCACTCGGGGAAAGGTAGTTGTGCTCTCCCTTTAATCTTGCTAATATCTTCTCCATAAGACCTTTATGAACATCATTCTTATTATTACCATTAGAATAAGGATGCCTAAATGGACGAAAGGGATTTTCCTTTTTTTAACCCAATTTTGCTAGCAATACCATTAAGGACACAATTAATGGCCTTCTTACTAATAAAATAGATAGATTTTTTGGCGTTACTAATATTCAGCCCCATCTCTTTTTCCAAGTCATAAAGCAGCATGAAAGTTTTATTGATAGACCTTTTAATGCCATTAGTGAATATAGTGATATCAGCATAGACAAGGTGGGAAACTATAAAATTATCACCAATATTGTACCACAGAGTGTGATCTTCCATAAAAAGATTGTTTAAACATTTAGACTAGTGGTCCATGACAATCACAAATATGATAGGGAAAAAGGATCACATTGTCTTAATCCTGTTTGTGATTTAAAAAACCCCTCAGGGGAATCATTTAACATTATGGAAAATCACACATTTTCAAATTAAATTTTTTATATTTTGAATGAAACAATCATTAAACCCAAAGCTTTTGAAGGGTAAGATAGGAAATCTCATCTCACCTTATCATAAGCTTTTGTCAACTCAAGATTAAAGATGATTTTGTAATCTCTTTGCTTTTTCTATAGGCTCTGAAACATTTCCTGCATAGCCAAGATAGTGCTTCATATTTCTATTAAGAACATGGGCACTTTGGTTCAACTCAATGAGATGCATTTTAACTTGCTCACCATAATTTGAAAAATAATTTTGCTAAGGGTAGAGCAAAAACTAATGGGCATGATTGTTCCACCACCTATTATTTTTCTCCTTAGGTACAAGAAACCTCTACTCAAAGCCTTTTTAGCTTAGTGACCAATCTATATATTCCATAAGAGTGACAAGACTCTTGCCATGATTTAAGAATAAAACTCTTCAAAATCATCCTGTTGGAACTAGAGGTTTAGAATCTAAAGGATTTGAAAATATTAGAAGTTTCATTCCAAGTATTAAGGATGATGGGCTTATGGTCCGAGATCATGGAATTAAGAGAAAGGTAATTCAAATTAGGCATGTTGATTCACGGGCAATTGATTTGAAATCTTTCAAGTCTAGCATATTTCTTGCCGTTAGACCAAGTAAATAGGGACCCAAAATATTTAAAATCCTCCGACCCACACTCAATAAGAGCATTATTTAAATCAAAAGTTGAAATAGAATGACTAAGCGTGTAGCCTTTATATTCATTTTGAGAAAGGATTGCATTGAAATCCCCTCCCACAATCCATAGAAGATTATTGCTATTATAATCCTTCAAAAATGCCAAAGCCTTTCTCTTTCAGCATGAATTTTGTTCCCATGGATAAACATAACCACCACCTAAATTAAATGATTAGAGACTTTTATATGGACACCTTAGTCACATTCATTCAAAATGTCCACATTCCAACCCTCTTGCTAAAAAACCCAAATTTTATTACTAACTGTTGAGTAACTAGCTTTAAATCTAGTAATTTTGCAAATTCTCTTGATATTGCTACATTGAAGCTTAGGTTCTAAAACAACTACAATATCAATTATATGATCAACAATTAAATGTTTAAACCTGCCTTTAGATGAGGTATTGTCAATACCTCGAATATTCCAACAAACTAGATTAATTATTATTTTTTAGGAGACCCCTGAGCTTAGTTGCATATGAGCGAGTAACTCTTTTATAATAAAGAAATACGTCTATGCAAATTATCAATGTTGGTATTACTCACATCATCAGACACATCTTCATAACGGTCTAAGATACCAAGACTATTAGGTGAAAAAGTGATACCTTGGCTTTTGGTAGGAGATTTATTTGTTATACTTAACAGTCAATCTCTCATATTTGGACAATATCTTCAAGGGACCGATTCTGGCATATGAACTCATCACCATTGATGAGTCTTCTACATGATCTACAAAAACTTGCTGCACCAACAAATCATTAACAAAAGCATTTAAAATATTAGTATTTCAATTGTTGGAACAATTGAAATGGAGAGAGCCTAAATCCCTTCAATAGGCCCAACTTCTCCCTCAATAATGCCTTCCATATCATTATTACAAGAGTTGTTTGCATTTGATCTCCCGCCAATTCATTGGCCTTAATACCCAAACCACAAGAAACTTCCTTATCTAAAGGAAGAGAAGTATCAATATTATCCCTTGGGCTCAACACGCTACCATCAATGCTTCTCAAACCAATAATAGTGTGGGATAGACTGAAGCCCTGAACATCATTGATAAGGATCATATCATGGGTCACGAGATTTGGTTCAACACATTCCTCCTCAACATCAGGATCCTTAAGACTAAGAATAGTTTTATTCAAACACATTTCAGTAATTTATAATTTTACATTGTTGTCATTAACATTTACATTGCCACATTAACAGTGACATCCGAAGGGACAATAGCAGTGACACCAGAAGGAACAAGTCCTGGCCACATTCCTCAATGAGAACACTATCTTTTGTAACTTGAGGAGCCTCAAAATGATTAACTATTGAGGTAATAAGACAATTAAATCCATTACCACCAAGAGAATATGCATAAACTTCTGACAAAAATTCATAGACAATTTCTTTATAATATCCCTTATCCTCTGGCCCAAGCCATATTTTACGAGGCACGCTGCCAGATTTAGCTCCTTAAGCACTCTAGGGGGTTGGTGATATTCTTTTATTTATTTATAGATCTTTGTTTTCTTTCGTTTTTGGTTCGATGTCACCAACCGCATCAGTTGCATTATTTTCATTATATAAGTTGTATTTTACACAAGAAATTTAAATAAAAGAAGATGATCTTCAATCAAATAAAATATAATAATAAAAAAAAATCACCGTACTTCTAAATAACAACCCAGATACAGAGATAACCTCCATACAAGAAAATCCTGTCCATTAATGACTCAATCTATGTCTAAGGTTGAACCTTGCTGTTAATGCTTTTTGTATTATTAATTTGCACTTGTGGCAAAATTTTTTTTCTACATGTACGAATATTTTGGCTGAGCTGCAGGGGTTTCTGAGGATTGATTTGTTTGAAATCTCTGATCTGCTTACTGATGGTTTGAATTGCTGTCTTTGGGGTATAGATTATGGTGGAGGTGCAGCTTGTTTTATCCTTGCAGCTCTGGCGAGCTGAAAAGTTTGATGGTTTGAACTATTGTAGATCCTTGCTACTCGAATTTGATGATATATTTATATTTTTTTGGTGATTTTACTTAAATTATGTTTCTTAAACTTGTTTGCTTTTTTTGTTTGAAAGAACCTATTAAGCTACACCATGTGTCCTTTCTTTTGGAATTGATTTTAGGATTTTAGTTCTAGGAGCTTTGTAATCTCCCAACCCTATTTGTATCTTCTTTTGGTTATTAATAAACTTTCAAGTTTGATTAATATATATATATATATATATATATATATATATAATTTAAATCAACACGGCCTTCCGCTACAAAAATTTCGCTGCGTCGTGATGGCGATTTAGGGTTCCAAGTTTGCGGCGTCGCCGCCTTTCTCCTCCCTCGTCGACGATAAATGTCGAAGGTCCCTTAAGGTTAGAGATTCCTGGGCAGTAACTTTGTGGGGCATTGCATATGTTGCTAGTCTACTCATTTAAGATCTTCCTTAAGAAGAGTGTGTACCTCCAGAGGAACTGTTCCAGCATCGGATGGTCAGGATCTGAGGAGAGTTTGCTTATGAATAGGGACTTTTTTATTGATCATTAGGTCACTATCATGACCTTTTATAAAGAAATCATAAAGACAGGTGGTCATTGTGCCATCGTTCCATTTGACATGAGGGTTTAGGACTTTTTGTTTTGTGCCCAAGGACAAGCTCCCATTTCCATATAACTCCAATGACCGCTTCCACGAGCAATAGACACTTGTGTGCATCCTCGATCAAGCATACAATTGTTTTTTTTTTAGATGGGCATCAAATTTTACCATAGATGGGTAGAGAAATCAAGAGTTTTTCGAACTCTCTTGTATGCTCTAATCCATTTTCAATCTGTACAAATCCCTCTCATTACAGGGAGAAGAATTTCACCATCTTTACTTCATTTGTTGGTAATGGTGTATTTCCTCTTCTCATTTCTTTTCTCCCTCAATTCCTTTAGCTATTATTTTATATATCTATATATATATTTATATTTATATTATTATTATTATGTTAAATTTTTTTTCATGATCTTGCTAAGCATCCGATGGAGCATCGATCAATCACCAGAAGCTCTTAGTCCATCAAGATCACGATAGTCTTTGAGTACTATTGTTCCTATCCAAGAGTACGCCGACTCCTTTGGATATAAAAGTTTTTATTTAATTATTATTTATAAACATTTATTCGACTGTGTACAAAAATTTTATTCTATTATTACAATTTCCTCCTTTTTTTCTTTCATTCTTTTATAGTGATTGACAATTCTCAAATGCATTCCTGATTTCCACAAAAAAAAGTGTCATTCTATTCATTTCTATGAGGATAATCGACCTACTTTACGTATGTTGGATGCACCTAACTTGTAGAAACCAATTATTCGAATGAGATTGAGATTATTAGTTCCCTAATTTTTAATGCCCCAATAAGTGCATTGGTATATTTATTACTATGCATCAATGCTACAAACTTCCAAGCTAACTCATATTTCATAGCCTTTTTTCTTAAGTTTAAGATTAGCGTGCTCTTATCCATGTGTTTCTTAGCAATGTCTCCACGAAATCTTGTATACACTCTAGCATTTTTCTGATATCCTTTCACATTCATGAATTGCCCACTGTTTCACATTTCATTGCTCAAATCAGTCATCTACTGGTTTATACTGCGGTCTTAAGTTTAAATTATCAAAATCTTTGGAGGTAGGCGTTATATGCTATCTCTCTAACTGCTTCAACTACATACTATCCATCAAGAGCTTGAGACAGATACTATTGCAGACGTAGAGATCCATACTAGCTCTTTGTCCATCTTATAACAACGTCTAAGAAGAATCAGAGTTCCATCCTTAAGAGTGTTCGGGTTTATTAATGTAGGGTCACAAAGACAACATGAGCTTTAAAGATATCTAGGTGCGACAAAGGCTAGCTTCTCTAAAGTTTCTTCCCAAGCCTAAGCTCTTGTGAAGACACTTGCTTAACAGCCACAAATTTACCAATCATCTTTTCAACACTTAAGAGCCTTTTGTGCTAGATGAGATACTTTGTTATAGTATTCTAAGGATAATTGGTCGCGCTTAAAGAACCAGCATACTCAAATTCTTTAGATAAAGTCATTTTTATATAAATCATGATCAATATATATTTTCTGGGGTATACAACACCGTTATATAAAAACAAAATTAATAATTATTTTGTGCGTAGCTTTAATTATATTTTTTTAATTCACATTTTATGGATATCCTTTCTTTGTTTAGATTTAAGCTCTTAATGCATGAATGGAGATTCTCGTCGCATTCCAATTATTCCGGTGCACCATGAGGATGAGTACTATGTTAGATTGGACCACTATAATCTGAACTTTCAACTAATGATAATGCACTATGTGATTGTAAGTAAAATTTGGTCATGAATATTGGGTATATCGGCCACCAATCAACTGAAAACCCCAAATCTATCTATCCAGTTACAGTTATATACATACATACATATATATATATATATATATACACATACATACATATATATATATACATTCATATATATATATATATACATACATTTATATATATAAATAAGAACATCAATTAGCCATGTCCTACTAAAATAATATTTTCTGTTAGTTGATCATTCTGAAGAATCACAATAGAGAAAGACCAAGGTATAGTTTTATCAGTAGAGTAACTACTCACATCTAATAAATGATTTTTAAGAACATCCCCAATTTTCACCACATACCAGCACAACTAAGGTGTTATATTATAAACACATAAGGACATTTAGGATGATCACCATACAACAAGGTATATTGCATTATGTTCATAATATAAAATATATTTGCTTCTGTGCCGCACAAACAGCCCCAAGAATTTATTGAAGAGGTCACAGTTCTGTTTGACAAAAGGGATATGATTTGATACATTTTCAGTTGAGCCCATCAAAAAATTTCCCACAATTTTTCTAACCTCTCAGCTTTCTCTTTCACATACCATCAGGTAAAAAATATTTTGGAGCTAAAATCTGGGGGAACTATCGTGCTTTAGTAAAATCAATGTCCACCACTCAATATGCCTCAAAAATCAATACATTGCTCAACATAGTTAAGATAAATACTTACTTGAGAACCAATGTTGAGAAAGATAAATGTACACTCTTGTTAAATGATGGTTGACAGTTTGATAATGCATCGAGAATCTGCAAATTCATTAGAATAATTTAAGATTAACCTTCTCATGACATAAAAAGAGTCGCAATGTGTTGAAAATTAATTATACAATTATCGGCAATAAATGAAAATATTTGTAGAGACTATTCATCTGTTAGATCAAACATGATAACACAAAAAGAAAATATTATAAATGACAACTGAACGCATACGCTCCACCACCCTCTTTAAGTAGATAATTAATATTAAAACATTTACTTCTGTAGGTTTATTTATCAGCCTCAATTGAGATTTTTCTTCGACACAATGATATATTTACATTTTGAGAAATTCATGAAAAACAAAATACATAACTCAATTTGAGGTATATAAGGGAACATCCGTTCAATTGAATATTTTCAGTTGGTATAAAATAAGCAAGAAACTAGTTTCTGCTGGAATGATATAATGATCTTTTTTTGGTTTTCCTCTTCGAATATTAATATAAGATTTTACTAACAAAGCAACAAATGGTCTTCGCTCAATATAATCATTTGAATTAATTATCTATTAATAATAATTAACATAATAACATTATCCAAAATAACAAATTAATAATTTAACTAATAATAATTAGACAAACTATTTAATGATAAAAAATAATTAATAATATAATTAATATAGTCAATAATCATTAATATAATTTAGCAGAATAATAACAAAATTATCTTAGAGTGGGTAAATAAGTCAAAGTTTCACTAGATTTTTTGTCTAGTTATCATCTAGTATCTCCTATGATATATTGACCCAACCATTTCCACTAGCTATAGTCCAAATCCTAATTAAATCCCTCTTTAAGATGATTTATATATAGTTTGGATCACTAATAAAAATCTTTTTTTGGATGGCATAACCATTTAGAATTGGGAAAAATTTAAATAATTATATTTATATCAATAAATTAATTGATTAGAATTAATTATATTATCATAAAGAATTTATAATATTATTTAATAATAAGTATATTAACTTAAGCTAAGTTAACTGAGGGGCATTTGGTTAAGCTTAAATAAGCTCAAAATGAGTTAAGCTGTTATAAAAAAAAATTATTTGGGGCATACACCAAGTGAGAACCTACATAACATGAACACAATTACCCATAAACTCCTGATATGATCTAATATTAGCTCTATAATTTAAGTAATAAGAATTGGATTCTTAACAACAAACGCAATCCACAAATCCTGCAATGTTTGTCCAGCACAAATTTGACCCATTTATAACATATTGTTATATATATCATGAATTGCTATAATCTTTAACGAGTTCACATAGGGAGTTTCATTGTTCAAAAGGTAAAACGCACAGTTAAAGTTTTAAGAATATCACTGTAGAGGAGGAAAAAAGTACCGCACTACAGTGAACTTGTAACCAACAAGAGAAGAAAGAGTGCTTAAAGAGATTAGCGATGACTCGTATGTTGGTCAAAAGGTTTCCAGTAATCACTGGTGCCACTGTGGTTCTTTTTAAAATCTCCAGGAATACATCTGCAATAGTTCAGAAATGCCATGTCTCAGAGCACGTAGATACATCCACAGAACAAAGAAAGCAATAACAACCATTTTAGGAAATCTAAAATTCCAGCAAGTAAATCACTAGTTTTTTTTCACACAAAAAAAGTGTGAGGAAGTGTTTAACATGACCATACCATTTCCCTGTTCAATGTGCTTGAGAAGTTTACTCGCCCCATCAGGATGAATAATTAGCATTCTTAAAATGTCTATTACTGTGTGGAAGAAATAACAAAAGTAATCTTAGAAACAATATGCTCCATAAAAACAAATGCCAAAAGAAGAAACACATCGCAACTACGAATAAGATTTTCACAAGCCAGAAACTAACAGTTAGTACTCTAAAGAAAATGCTAAAACAGAAATGGAAATGAGATTTTCCAGTCATGATGGGTTAGAATCACACAAACACTAGTGTCACATATGGATTCTAGGCAAAATGAGACTTTGAAATCTCCTTGTCATATAAATGGAAGACCTGTAAATAAAATTGTTCGAAATTTTTAAGGAACATGGGAGTTCAAGCTGTTTGTCTCAAAATCTAATCATCTTCAATGTACAAATGTATCATGCTAATTTTACTTTCAATGCTTTAAGAGGGGACATTTAACTGATGCTCCTAAAGTCGTTATTTTGCAAATTAGGTCAGAATCCCGCCTTAGGAATCAGGATCTCGGAGAATTTCAATTTAGGGCAAACAAAATTACCAATTAATAAAAACAACTTTAAAGATCAAAGAGCTGTAATTCAGGAAAAATCCGAAAGACGGAAGCTCCCGTTCTATCTTTAAAATTTCTAAATTCTAAAAATCAAAAACATTGAAATACGTGTCCGAATTCGTCGTTTTCAGTGTCGACGTGTTAAGTATATTATTTAAAAGCTGCTCGAGAAGTTTCATCAAATTCTGAGCGTCGATTTGATCATGGCAAATTTTCGAAGTTTTAAACCCCTAAAATTAAAATAAAATAAAGTATTGCTCCGAATCGAAAATTTTCGGCGCGAGGGTGTTCGTCATGTCGTAACACAACTCGGTGTCAAGTTTCGTTGTATTCGGATGTCGAATGACGGAAATTTGAGCAGATTTTAAATTTAAGTTTTTTTTTTAATTTTTCTCTGTTTCTCCTTCCTACGCCCCCCCCTTTTTGTCGCATCCTGCGACCTTTCTCCCGCGCCAGGTGGAAGCCTAGCGCACATACGGCGCCTGCCTGCGCCGTTTTTGGCGCAGGCTGTCGGCCCATAGGGCCGACCACGACTCCCCCGACCCCACTCCCACCTTCTGGCAGGACAAGCTTCCACGCCAGAAGCTCCCTGGCGCGTGCCAGGCGCCATTTGGCGCACGTTGTGGCGCCGCTCCTACGCCCACAAGTACCCCATCCCCTCCCCTCTTCTCCCCACAGCCTTCCAGCAGCCACTTCCCCTCTCCTTTCCCCAAATCAGCCAACCCTTCCTCCTTCCGGCAGCCTGGCAGCCACTTCCAGCCACCTTTCGGCAGCCCGGCAGCCCCTTCCAGCCACCTTCCGGCAGCCCGCCAGCCCCGACAGCCCCTTCCAGCAGCTCCCACAGCAGCTCCAGCAACCCTCGGCCATCTTTCGGCCAACCCGTTCCAACTTCTCTTCATATTCCGGCGATCCTAAATCTAAGGTAAGAGAAGGAAATTTGAAGAACACATTCGCTTTCTATTAATCTGGTTACTCTCTTTATAACTATCAAATTTATGATTAGTCATGCACAATAGAATTATCCTCATTAATTAATAATGAAAATGATTCAAAGTGTTATAAATGACTACTATTTTCTATTTGCCAATTCAGTCGATTATTCTGACTTTTTCATCATACATTAGTATGATAATCATGAAGACACCTTAACAACTGCTTTAACAGCAACTTAATTCAATTGAACTTCAAAAGCAAAAGAAGAAGAACAGAATAAAAGAATAAATTAAATTCTTAAATCATTAAAAAGCTAACTTAAAAATATCGGGGACTTAAATGCAAATTGAGCGAATTGTCACTCATTCGAGCTGTTGAACTGCTGAACTTAAAGATTAAAGGTACCCAGTACATGACATGTATTACATTTTGCATTCTTATTACTGCTTTGCTTCGCTTAAATTGCTTCGAGCCAAATTTCGTTTTGAAGCTTGGTTGGTTGTTTGGAACCAACGTAATATCATTCGGGGTTGTTACCGAAAAAATGACATCGGTATCATTCGGGGCTGTTACCGGAAAAATGACATCAATAACATTCGGGATTGTTGTTGGTAAAATGACATCAGCAACATTCGGGGTTGTTATTGGAAAATGACATCAATAACATTTGGGATTGTTACAGGAAAAATGACATCAGTAATATTCGGGGTTAGTTACTGGAAAATGACATCAGTAACCGTTATTTTGTGATAAATACTTATTGCAGGAAGTTACTTGCTTATTTTACACGATTGCCTTACCTATCCTGCATTTTTACCTCAGCTAAACGCATTTTCATAAAGTAATTTGTTATTGTATATTGCTGTACTTAAAGTATTCTCTAATTACTGGGAATTCAAATCTCGGTATTGTTTTCTAAACAATACAAGGTCAGGTGCTCCTGGAATAGGTTAAACAAGAACCTTAATTTTCAAAAGATCGACGACGACGCTGAATTGCTTATTTTGTTTCTTTGTTTTGTACGATGATGGACCTTGTAATAAGAACTTTTGATAAATGAAAAATATCATTCACTTTTATATGCGCATTCTTTTTCTCTCAAATTGCTTGATATGATCCTGCGGTGAGTAGTCACCCAATGCCAGAACGGTTTCTACCGAACCGGCATCGGGCTCTCACAGTAAGACAAGAGCATCGTTTATCTTTTTGTTTCAAAACGAATTGAAAAAAAGATTCTTCATATGCATTCCCTTCAATATATATAGAAGATTATAAGGAAATAATGAAGCTTTTGACTAATCTCATACGACTGATTTTAGCCTAAGAAAACAGAAGACATTAAAGCTCTTATTTAGAAATAGATTAAGGGTTGATATCTTATCACCCTCATTAAACCTCCCAAAAATTAATTCAAGAAATTTGTTATATTCTCATGTTAATATATTAAACATTAGGATGAGCCAACGGAGCCTCAAATATCATTAATAAAATAGATGTTGCAGCTGGGACTCCTAGCATATCCTTCAACTATTGAAACCTTAATATGCATTAAACTATGATGTGAGATGAACGTGAGTTTTCTTTGGCTTAGCCTTGCATAAGCTTGTTAAGTTACTGTTTAGTAAAAACATTTTGACTACTAAATTAGCTTAACACGATTTAAGCCGAATTGAACTGCCTATGCTAAAAAGGGTTCGGTTCAATTTTAAGCTATTATTTATATATGTAAGAAAATAACTAATTAATATAACAATTGATAAATATAATCGTTAGTATAATTAATTAATTTGAAGTGATTATAACTAATGTTAACAATAAATTAAAAAAAAACATACAATTTGGAAAATAATTTTAGCTTTAGTTAATGCAATTACTTGTCATTAGCAAATATATAAAATTAATATAATTAATATAATAAATATAATTAACAAAGTATAACTAAAATTAATATAATATAATCAATAAAAGTTTTATTAATTATTTAATCAGTTATTTTTAATTATTTAAATAATTATATATTTATTAAAATAAAAAATATTAATTAATGAAAGAGTTAATTCCTTAAATTAATGAAAATAATAAATTAAATTAACAAATAAATTTAAGTTTAAGATACTTAATTCAAGTTTAAATAAACTTTAACAAAGCTAAACTAAGTTGCAATAAGAAAAATTATAAGAGAAAAGTTTAGTGAAACTAAGTTGCAATAAGAAAAATTATAAGAGAAAAGTTTAGTGAATCCTAACGTAGTGCGACGATTGTGTTGAATTTTAGATTTTGGAGGTTCAAATAGATAAAACTACAACACCATTAGTTCGCACTTATCTTGGTTTAGCATACACTTTTCCAAACAACTTTAATAAATGAGGTTATCCAACTTTAAGAAAAAAGAAACTATAAATTAAAAAGTTAAGAGTAAATCCCGAACAGCTTTTCATCTTAAAATTAATCCAATAATCAATAAAATTAACCTTGAACCAAACAACCCATGGATTTAAATGAGTCACACATGCAAAAAGAACCTTGTATGCGTTTAGCTCACTTAACATCGAGCTAAACATGAATTAAGAAAAAATAAAATATATAAGATTCTTGGTAAAGCGAGCCATATAAATTTGAAAATTTTCATAAAATTTATAATTTACATTTTGAATTATATATATATATATATATACACATATATCTTAGACCAAATAAGTATTTAATCAATTAAAACCATTAGAATGAAATAAATAAAAAATACAATTTATAATAAATAATTTAAAATACATTATGCACCGATAGTCCTTTTTGTTATCATCCATAAACCGTTGCTTCATTAAAATGAAAGCTACACAATAAGATCATAATAATAACACTAACAATAAAAATAAATGATAATATTATCATAATAAGTACTATAATAATATAATAAATTATATAATAAATTACATAATAAATATCTAATTGTAAATGATAAAATAATAGACAATTATTATCATGATACCCAATTAACAGATCAATTATAAACAAACTCTTAAGGCATCGAAATAACAAGGACAAGAAGAACTTGTCTTGAAGTATAAGAATATAATTTTATTTTTCGGCTAGCACTGCAAATCTATAGAAAGATATCACAATACCAATATTACTGCTTCTAAATTGCAAACTTTGAGCCTTTATTGATTCAGGATACTATCACTCGCATATTAAAAAATTTGTCTCGCTTTGAGAAAAGTTACCATGTCTTATATGAAGCCTTTTATGATAAGGGTTCAACACGAGAGGTTTTTCTTTTTATATGAGTTAGGCATGGTTGCAAGGAGACCACACCATGCCTAAGAGGGAACTGATATAGATTATGAAGAAAAAATTATGAATCAAAATGAATCAAGCAGCGAGCCAAAATACTACTTATTCTACGGCTACCTTGGTAGAATGATATATTCAGTGATACGTACAATATATCCCGAATTCTTACATTATGATATTTTATTATAAAATATATGATGTGACAGGTTCCTTGAGAAATTGCAAACTAAATTCATATTTTTTGCCAAGATGTCTTAACATCTATTTTGCAAGGATAATTGACAAAATAAGTCAATCTCACAGTTTGACAATTTGAGTTATATAATAAATACAATGCGGTTATATTGATTCATACTAGTACTTATTTTTGTCCTTATGCATACAACTTTAATGTTAAAATATAAATGTGATATACACGTACTCAAAGAATAATATGGCAGTTTCAATCAATGGCACATTTCACATGTTAGATCAAGAGTTGATTGTGGAGCATAACCCAATGAGTATTCTGTCGATCATTAGTCACTGCAGCAAAAAAAAACCAACCGGGGTTGGGAGGTTACATAACCTACAGCCTAAAATCTAAAAGTCAACCCCAGAATGTAGGATATAAACATCGACTACCAAGAGTTAAACAAGGTCTTCATCAAAAATAACTATACTCTACTACAAATCGATGACCCATTTGATCAACTTACAAAAGCTATTGTTTTCTCAACCTCATATCAGGATATCATCAATTACGAGCCAAAAATTGCCTTCATAACAAGGTAAGGGCATTACAAATTTTTAATAATGTCATTTAGCTTTACTAATGACATCAATATTTATGGATCTGATCCAACTAGTCATAAGACCATATCTAGACAAATTCATAATAATATTCTTAGATGATATTATCATCTATTCAAAGATTGAGATGACACAAAAGGAACATTTGCATATTATACTAAAAACCCTAAGAACTCACTGGCTATATACAAAGTTCTCATAGTGTGAGTTCTTGTTAATTTCAGTCTCCTTTCTGGGCATATCGTCAGTGTAGACATAATTCAAATGGATCTATGGAAGATTAGTGTGATCTAGGATTGGTCTCAACCCACCACTCTAATAAAAATCCAAAGTTTTATTAGACTTTCCAGATATCAAAGAAAGTTTGTACATGAGTTCTCTCAAATCTCTACCCCTCTGACAAGATTAACTCAGAAAATTGTTTCTTTTATCTAGAGTCTAGAATGCGGGGAATCTTTCCAAAAGCTGAAGAATGCTATAACAACTGCTCCTATGCACGTACTGCCACAAGGAATAGACTATCAATTATATACAGATTCCTCACGAGTCGATCTAAGATGTGTATTGATGCAAGAAAGGAAACTCATTGCATACACATCTTGACAATTAAAAGATCACGCATCTCGACAATTAAAGGTTCACGAGAAGAATTATCTTGTGCACAACTTGGAACTTGCAGCTGTGGTATTTGCACTAAAGGTCTGGACGCATTGCCCCTGCGGAATCACATGCGAAGTCTATACAGACCATCAGAGTCTCCGATACATATTTACCCAAAATAAACTAAACATCAGGCAGAGACGATGGCTGTAGATAATAAAGGACTATGACTCAGTATCCAATACCATCCAATAAAAACCAATGTAAGTAGAAGGACAAAAGAAGGACCTCCAATTAAAAATAAATATATATATCACGGGTACTGACTATGGGTACCCAAATGTACCAAATTGCACATGTAGAAATTAAGAGAAGCACATGATTTGGGATGCACAATTCACCCGAGAAGTACCAATGTACCGCGACAAAGGTGTTTTGGTGTCTTGATTAAAGAAATATGTGAGAAATTTTGTAGTCAGATGCAATGCATGCAGCCTAATCAAAACATAGCACCAATGGTCGGAAGGATTATTGCAACCACTACAAATCCTCGAATGAAAATTGAACAAACATAATTTGGGCAAGAGTAAAAAGACACAAAAACTGCTCACTTCTTACCCATCAAAAAGCCAACGAGAATATATATACAAGAGATTGTTAGACTACAAGGATTACCGAAGACAATCATGACCAACAGTAACAATAAATTCATAGCTAAATTTTGGAGGGCAGTACAAGAAGATTTGGGAAACACATTTTCTACAAGCACGATCTTTCACCCTCAGACAAGCCAAACAGAAAAGATAAACAAGATATTGGAAGACCTCCTGAGATTATGCGTTAGATTTCTACAAAAATTGAGAAGAATTTTATGGTTGGCGGAATTTGCTTATAATAATAGTTTCCAGTCAAGTATCGGGATGACTCCATACGAGGTTCTGTGTGGGAGGAAGTGTGCGACACTTTTAACATGGTCTAAAGTTGGTGATGCAAAGATATATGGAACAAATCTAATTGTAGAACCAAATTAGAAGATTAAATTGATACATAACAGACTAGTTGTCGCTCAATATCAACAATGAAAATAGTACAACTCAAACCACAAGAATGTTGACTTCAAAGCGGAAGATCGTGTGCATATGGTTAGCCCTATGAAATGAGTGTTTTAAATTTAAGTAGCTAGAAAGCTAAGCCCACAATAGGTGGGACCATTTGAGATAATAGCAAAAGTGAGAAACTCGTCGTATACGTTGAAACTCCATGAAAACTTTAGTGCGGTGCACAATGAATTCTCCATATCCTCCCTTCGCAAGTGTCTAGCAAAGTTTTCCCAGTAAAAAACAATCCTAAGAAATTGCATGCAACCAGATATAGCCTACATCAAGGAGCCACCCAAGATATTAAGCTGAGAAGCTCATCAACTCTGTAGCAGAACCATTTCCATTGTGAAAGTATAATAGAAGAATTAGAGCACGGAAGAAGCTACTTAGGAAAAAGAAAAGAAAATGCGCAAAAAGTACCTAAATCAATTTGAGTAATTAGGTAACCACAAAAAACAACTAAACTAGCATCGTCAAAAATAATGTTGGACTATGATATCCCTGGGGGGTAGCTCGGTGCTGGCTGGCACCGTATAGTGCAGTGAACTATGCGCTCCAACGGAAATCCCGCTCTAGGTTTAGGTGGTGGGGGCAATAGGGTTGGTGGAGTTGGGTAATGATGCGGGATAGATATATGTATATGTATATATATAGTTTAATTTTAAATTTATGCATTCTTTTGTTATTTAGATTCCAAATTTCACGAAATTTGATCAGATTGTATATTTTGACAAGATGAACTTAATGACATCAAATTTTTTTAATTTTAGAGTTTTTTTTTTTATTTTTTTACTAATTTTAAATTATTAAATCAAATGACAAAAAATTTTAGGATCTAGACTTATATTTTTTTTATTAACTTTTGTAATTATGATTTCAAAATTTAATTTAGAAAAAATCGTGATTTTTGTGTCGGAGCATTCTTAAATTGTACTCTATCTGATGACATTCTTTCTTTGATTTTATTTTTGGCTAAATCTTGCTATTCTTAGCTCTGATATGTTCTTAAACAACCTCATACAGAATTTTCCACTTAAAACTGATGTTGTACTCAAATTTTATATTATGAGAACTCTATTTATTTACTGTTTGAAGTCATACATAAGTAAATATAAATTATGCCCTTATATAAAAGATGTTTCATGTTATTTATTCAAGTCATGATAAAACTTTGAGTCATCTATTTAACTATATGATCTCATAGATTATTAAATATGCTCACTTTAATTATCACACAAAAGAAGAAAATACTTAATGGGATGTTTGCATGTAGTGAAAGGGCTGTAAAGTAAATTTTTTCAGGAACTTTGAGATTCTCGCGATTTGGCATGTAATATTTTCAGTATAAAGTAATATACCGGTGTAAACCAGCCAAAATAGGTTGAGTGTAACTAGATTTCGGCCAATTCGGCCAAAATATGATTTTACGCGAAGCATTGCAGTGGAAGCCATGCGAAGGTGGAGGAAGAAGCGAATTGTTTGGTTGAAAAGCGAGGTGAAGCTCTTATCCGACTGAGAGCGTTCGTTCGAAAGTAGGGGAAGAAGGCGGAGGAAGAAGCTCTTCAGCTGAAATTGTTTATTCATTCGAAAAAACTCTTAATTTCAGACAAATCTTCGTTTGTTCGTTTAAATAAAACGAAAACTTTACACTAATTGCACAAACCCTAATTTCGTTTGTTCGAATCGAACAAGAATATGGGAATGGAACAAACAAACCCTAATTTCAAAATGAACGAACCCTATTTTCAAATCTAATGAATTCAAATAAAACGTTCGAAACAATTTGGTTTTGTAAACGATTTCTTTCAACAAAAAAAATTGAAAAGAAAACTTCTTGGGGGTAATTTTACTTCCTTATTTTCTCAAAGCACCACACTTTCAGATTATTTCTTGCCGAACAGAAAAATATTAAATTTCCACTATCAAACAACAGTAAACTAATTTGATTAAACTGTACTTAGATTACTTTACACCAAAGTTCTCAAATTTTCTCATGCCAAACAGCCCCTAAGTGTAACAAAATAATGCATATGAAAGAAATTTACCATTAAGGGTACACAAGCACAATGAATACAAAATTAATATTCCATCAACCTATGGTAGAGTTTTTTGCTTTTTAAATGCTAAAAATAATAAAAATATAAGCTTTCCATTGAGTTATGATAAAGAGTTTTGTTCATACTAAGCCTCCATTGAAAAGTAGGCTAAAGGTAACATAGTTTCCCAAAGCCAAATTTTCTTCAATACTAAAATCAAAGAATGTATATACGCTAAGAAACAAATATATATACTTTTACATAGCTTTCCACTAAAAATTAACTGCACTGTCAATGTATTTCTCTCATAAAAACACAACATTTTATAATTTGGAAAAACAATTTGACTATATATATACAATGTATACAATTTGGAAAAACAATTTGATTGTATATATACAATGTATACGTAAGGCTACATGCAAAAATTCTTTTTTTTACCTTAAGTATATATCTTTTAGATCAATAAGAAAAGAATTAAATGCAAAATGAATTTGAATATCAGTGCAAAAAATATTATTCTTAATATTTTACAATTGGGTGCATAAATTATAAAAACACATAAGTTTAATTTTGCACAAAAATAGAATGAAGCAGTTGTATACTTGTACACATATACTTTGTTTTTGGAAATTTTAAATATAAAGTGAAATAAAAACTTGGTGCTTTTAGTGGCTATAAATTGCATCGGAAATTTTCTTATATTGTATCGGCATTTGAGAAAAATATTGCCAGGTGGCGGCTACGCAATCTCCGACAATGCCGGGTGCTAGCAGCCTAGTGTTAAGCTCCTTGGCCATGGAGGATGGTGGATTGCATGTGAAAGGTATATTGATTAGCCCTCTAGCATCCAGATCTCCCTCACCACCAACAGAAATTGCAAGAATTGGAGGTGGTTTGCTGAATTTTATAGCAATAAGGGCAGCTTCTTCAAAGGCTGCTGCAGAAATTACGACATCAAATTCGACACAACCAGCTGTTTGTCAAGTTGTCTCAAAAAGGGTCGTAGTTTCGAAAAAAAAAAGCAGCTGAGTAGCAAAAGAAGTGGAAGCATTTGATAAACTCCCGAGCATGGATTTTGTTGGAGAAAGTGGTGAATGCGTGATAGATTTTGAGGAAGAAGAAAAGCAAAGCTTGAAATTTGTAAGATCACTCATTGTTCGTCTATTTGGACGACGAATCCCTACCAATGTCATTCAAAATCATATGAAATTGAGATGGAATGAGTTTGGAAACTTCACTATTCATATGTTACAGCATGCCTGCCTCTTGGTGAAGTTTGAGCACAATGTGGTGGTAGATGAACTAATTATGGGAGGGTCGTGGTTCCTTGGGGGTCAAGTTCTTAGCTTAGCACATTGGGTTCCGGATGTCAACCCAAATATGCGGGTAGGCTTCACGACTCCGCTTTGGGTGCGATTGATCAACCTCCCATTGAATCTTTGGAGTATAGGTAATCTCAATCGCGTAGCTGCTATGATTGACAAGCCTCTTTTTGTCGATGGGCCAACATTGGCAACGAACGACTTGCATATGCACGTGCGTGCGTGGAAGTGGGTCTTTCTAACAAATTGATATCGTCATTTTCCATCATGAGTAAACAAGGTATGTTCACTCAATTGGTCTCTTACGAAGGTATCACAATCTTTTGCAACGACTGTGGAATGGCGGGTCAAAAAGAAGAACAATGTCCTGCAAAACAACCTACTCCCGTGGGCGGGGTAGTTCCCAGTGCCTCATCTATGGATCCAAATAAATGGATGATGGTGCAACGGAGGTGAACGCCGATCTATAGGGCCACGAGGAACCCAGGGGCTGCTCCCACCTCTGACGGCCGGCCGCACCCCGACAACCTCCTCGGAACCTGAGCCGACCACCTGTAACTTAATCGCCGGCTGCAGTGGCGCGTCCTACACTGCCCGCCCCATTGATTACCCCTTCCCACTTTGACATCCTCGCTATTGAAGAGGAGGATCAGCCGATGGAAACACCTGCCGCCACATAGCCTCTGTCCACTAGCCTGCAGCAGCAGCAACGCACACAAAGCCCACCTCGTGTGAGGACCCGGTGTCGGGTCAGCGGGAGCTAAGCTAGCACCGGTTGTGGGAGTAACAATTCCTTTAGCCGCAGGATCATATTGAGTGATTTAAAAGATAAAATCTGTAGATGCTAAATATAACTCATTTATTCATTAATTCACAAGTTTTGATTACAAAGGAGCAAAATAAAAAAAGAGTTACAAACTTCAAAAAGTACAATAAATTAGTTTGAAGCAGTATCGGCATTGCTTGGTTCTTAGGACCCTTCCTCTAAGAAGAACTCCTGATCTGGGCACATTTCAAAAATGCGGGCATTTGAATACCAGTTAGTTGTGAAACTAAGTACTGATAGATGTCATCTTTAAAAATGTTAAATAATAAGAAAAATAATAAATAATTTGACAGGAAATAAAAACTGTATAAAATTACTCCTGCAAATCCATTTCAATTGCACTGAAAATTAAGCATGAAAATAATTGCAGTTACAAAAATAAAAATAGAATTTTAGCGTTTGTTATCTGGCGCAAAATTTGATTTTGTTGGGCAAATACAAAATTGAGAAAATGGGGTTCATCTTTTGTGTTACATATCTGACACCCCATGTCGGACAACCCCGTCATAGTAATTGTCCGATCAGACTAAAAATATATCAACATGGAACCTTTGCTACTCAGTAATCCAAACTTTTTCATATATCATTTTATGTAACTTTTAAAAGCATTTTTATCAAGTTGTGCGACGCTAAGCGGAAATGTATATTTAAACAAGGGTGATAAAAGACATCTGGTACCTTGTTCTTTTAAGTTCAACAGTTTGATCGGATCTGCACTTAGAATTTTGATATTTTAGATTAGCCTTATAACTAACATTTCTTAGGAATAATTATTATCTTCATTTCTATTATGTTTTTCTTTCGCTCTTTCTCCTTGAAAGAAGTTCAAATTTGAAGTTACTGATATAGTAATAATATTTAAAATAGCATTATTATTATCATTATTTAATAATAATGATAATAATAAAGTATGAAATAAAGGACAATGAAAATGGCTGTATAGATTGCAAATAATAATAATAATAATAATAATAATAATATCAATAAAATGCTAGAATGAAAATGCCTGAATTGAAATTGACAAAATGAAAGTAATTGTCATTTTATAGCATTTGTACAGTTGTTCATTATTAATTAATGATAGCAATAATAATGCAATATAGTACTATATATATTAATAAGAAATAAATAAAGAAAATAAAATATTAAAAAATTTCTTATCATTTTCTTACTCTTTTCCTTCTCCACTTGCCTAAGTTAGTGTTACTAGAAAACGGAGGGAGGCCGGACTTGGTGGCCGGATTAGGGTGGTCGGAGCAGAGGGGCAGCGACCGGAGGCTGGCTGGCAGAGGGAGGAGTGGGGCTAGGTTGGCTGGCTATGGTTTCAGGGAGGAGAGGGCCTATGGGGAAGAAGGAAGGGAACAAAGGGAAACATAGGGAGAAGGGGTCGGCCAGGTGGGCCAGCCAGCCTGGCCAAAAACGACGCAGGCGGCTCTTTCCTGGCGCAGAAGCTTTCGCAGCTGCTACGCTAGAGCTTGCGATCGGGCGCAGGATCGGGGGGCAATAGCAGGAAATAGGAGAGGGAGAGGAAGGAGCAAAAAGAAATTAAATATTTACTTAAATTTAAATTTTTCATATTTTTCCGCCGTTTGACCTCCAAAAATAACGAAACTTGACTTTGAGGTGCGTTATGAAGTAACGAACACCCTCGAGCCAAAATTTTTTTATTTGGACAAATATTTTATTTTTAATTAATTTATGAAGTTTGAAACTTCATAAATTAATTAAGGTCGAACCGACGCTCAAAAATCGATGAAACTTTTCGAGCAGTCTTTAAATAATATACTTAACATAATGACACAAAAATCGATGAATTCGGACACGTATTTAATGTTTTTATTTTATTGAATTTAAATAATTTAGAAAAAAAAATGAGAGTTTCCATTATCCCAATTCTCCCAAACTAGGACACTTTGATCTAAAAATTATTTCAATCAAATGATATTTTGGTTTGCCCTAAATTGAAGTTCCGAGATCCTGATTTCTAAGGAGGGATCTGCCCTAATTTTGCGAAGTGACGACATTGGGTCGTTACACCTCACCCTCAGCCTAGCTTCCATCCCTTCCTCTCCCATCGAGTGCTACATCGCAAATTCCCTAGGCCCACTTGCAAGATATTGTTTTACAGCTTACTCTTCCTTCCCAGACTTTACGTTCGAGAAGCTGAGAACACCCACTGCCATCCTGATGAACGGCATCCTTGTGTGTAATTGTTGCGGCTTACGGAAGCCGGTGACACAACACCACCTTCCGCCGCTCATCTCGGAGCGCAAACCTGGTTTGATTGCTTTATTAGAGACACGTGTGGACTCTTTCATCCGTCGAGATGAGGACTGCCTCTTCAGGAGACATTGGAGCTTTGTGGTTCAGCCTTCTGCAGGACGTTCGGGAGGTCTCCTACTGGCTTTGCAAAATGACTTTTTGCAGTCCGAGATCCATCTTTCCTGCAGTGAGGTGATGCTTGCTACCATCACTCTGAGGTCGGGATGCTACTTTCAGCTCGGTGCCATCTACGCCTCCATTGATCTATACATGAAGAGGGAGCTTTGGCAAACGATCCTAGCAGTCCGGGCGAAGGGGTTCCCGTTGGTTATTGATAGAGACTTCAACTACGTTCTCTCTCAGGCAGAGAAACGCGGTGGAAAGGCGTTCAGAGTAACGACTGCTTAGACGGACATTCGAGAGATCCTCGATACGGGTCATCTTCATGACTCAGGCTTTGTTGGTCCACCTTTCACGTGGAATAACAGTAGGGAGGGAGCTTGACATATCTGGGAGCGCTTGGACCGGTTTCTTCTCAGCATGGACGCAATGGACCTTCTGTCGGATGCAGTCATGCACCACCTCCCCCGGGTAGCTTTTGATCATTGCATAATTTTCTTGACAAACGCTTGTCTCAGGTTCCAAAGTACCGGAGCGCGGTACAAGTTCGAGAACACATGGCTGCAGTACCCGGAAGCTTTCTCTGTGGTCGAGAGGACTTGAGGGCGGCCGTCTCGCGATACAAGTTCGAAGACCATGCTGACGCCTCAGAAGGAGTCTGGGGAGTTCTTGTATGACCAGGAGCGTATTAGCTAGGTAGTTTTTGATTTCTTCCACGGGAATTGGAGCACATCTAGTTCCATAAGGGAATGCCCAGATGAACTGATTCGAGACTGTACTCTTTGTGATGCAGACTCAGCCAGGTGGGCCTCCTCTCTTCAAGGAGCGATCATAGACGCAGAATCTGAGCAGCCTTGCGGGACATCGACCCCAACCGTTCCCCATGGATTGATGGTATCACCCCCTTTTTCTTTATGGGCTACTGAAGGGTCACCCGTGCAAACACCTTGGCATCATGGTGAATATGGAGCAAGCTTACGACCTGATGGAGTGGGGGTGCCTACGCTTGGTTCTTAATAGATATGACTTCCAATAAAGGTAGATAGACTTCGGCAATGCAGTGTGTGGAATACCCTAGGTTCTCAGTCCTGGTCGGTGAGCACATGCTGCCCTGGATAGTGGGGTGGAGATGTTTTCAATAGGGATGCCCCCTCTCCCTTTACATATTTATCATGTGCTCAAAGCTCTTTTCCCTCCTGGTCAGGCGGCAGCAGCAAATCAGATGCCCAATTAGTATTACTCTCGATCGGGGCAGCCCTAGCTTCTCCCACCTCATGTATGCAGATGATCTCATACTGTTTTCCCATCTTCTGAGGCAGCGGGGAGAGAGGTACAACATATTTTGGCAGATTATGGTAATTGGACTGGATAATCTGTGAACTCGGGCAAGCTAAAGTTTGTCTTTATCCGACAGAACCCTGCATATCGCCAGCGTAGGATTGCTATTCGGCTGGGTTTCCAGAGAGGGTCGTCGCTCTGATACTTGGGAGCCAGGGTGTAATGACCCTAGGTCATTAATAAGGCAAACATTGAATTCCGGATTCGTTGAATCCTCCCGCAAATTTCAGTTTTTCGTTAAAACCCCGCTAAAATTCAAATATTCAGTTCAATTCTTAATTTAGAAGGTTTTAAAGTTCGTTTAAAACTGAAATTGAGATTTAAACCGTCATTAACGCATATTTGAATTGGTAAAATGTAACTTTCTCATTTAAAATCATATTCAAAGAAAACAAATCAGCTGAAACTGACAACAATTAAATCATCGTTATTTTAGGAAGAAATGTTTTTGGAAATTAAGAGTATACCCATTGTTTTAGGAAGGTTTAAATAGGAGTATAACCGTAACTTACGGCTAATACACCGAATAAATAGGACGTGTGTTACATACGCACGTTCTATTTATTTAGGAGGAGACGGAGGACTCTCACCATTCGAGCTAACCTCCTCCTCCTCTCCTCTTCCGCTCGACGTGCGTACCGGAGCCGACGAAGGTGCGCAGCAGGCGAGTAGGCAGCGACACGTCAATCCTTACCTGTGGCCGACGGAAGGACGCAGACAGGAGCGCCATCGACTAGATCTGACCTCCCGTCTCTGTGCCGATTTCGCCCTTTCCGCTCGACCTCTTCTCTGCGTCGATCCCTCCGCTCGCTCGCTCGACTCGATCTGCTCGACTTGTCCGTAAGGTAAGTCTCTCCTGTCGATTCTCTTAAAAGATATATATATATATATATGTATATATATGTATTATTAATAATAGTAATAATAAATAACTTTTATAAATAGACAGAAATTATATTGATACTCTTAACATTATAGTGATGTGAACCTAATAATTATCAATAATTAGTTAACTTAATCATTTAACTAAGACTAGTTATTTAATGATTAAAGTAATTTAATTACCTTTGGATAGGAATTAGAGTGCAATCAATCATGATGTATTCGTAGTTAAGTGGTAGATGAAAATTAATATCTAAATTTTGCAGTATTATGATTAGGTCGGACTAGCCAACATTAGGGAAAATGTCTAATCAGTCCAAATTAGCTATTTGATAAGTTCTTAATAATAATAATATAAAAAAAAATAAGTGTTACTAGATATATGTCATAATAGAGCCAGTTATAACTTCTTTTTGAATATTGTTAATATCAAATTAATAAACCTCCTATCCTAATTGATACTTTAACGAAGATTAAGCCTTTAAATTTTAGCTTAAATATAGTGAATTAGAGCTATGAATTGAACCTTTTCATCATATAATCCACTCTCATGAGATTTAGATTTAAGTAACCAACTAAAGACAAATTGGGGAATACGAATACTAGTTCTAAATTTTATAAATAGATAGTTTCATAGATTAACAAAATTTCAATTATAATTTTTGCAGACACATCAAGTTGTGAGTGATTCATCTAGTTAAGTCAAACACGAAAGGTATACTGGATATTACTTTTATGCTTTTCTATGCTTTTTATCTTTTTGCTGCTTAAGCATCGCTTTGAACCAGTTTCATATTGTTACGTTTTACTCTTACTGCTAGTCATGTAAGAGAGATAAAAAGATGTTTATGTATATTGTGAATATTGCAAAGGATTCCGATACGGAGGTTAAATTAAGTTAGGGACGGGGCTAGTCCATCAAGAGTCATAAGGGTGCCATCTGGAGCCTTTGAGGGGGCCCAGGTGAAGGTCATGCTTAACTGCATATATGATTCCATCTGGAACCTTTAACGGGACCTAGGTGAAGGATACAATCTGGAGCCTTGAGAGAGGCCCAGGTGAAGGTGCCATCTGGAGCCTTTAACGGAGGCCCAGGTGAAGGATACCATCTGGAGCCTTGAGAGAGGCCCAGCTGAAGGTGCCATCTGGAGCCTTTAAGGGGGCTTAGGTGAAAGATATGCTTAATTGCATTTTTATGAACCCAACCTTACGGTTCTGGCCTTGCCCATCAGAACCACTAACATTACTTCATAATATCAAGTCATAAACATAAATATGAATTTTATGCTATATTATTGCTTTTCCTTTTGAAAACTTGGCATGTGAAAAAAATAATTATTTTGCAGGGACATTTATCATGTATTTGAAACACACTATTTTCCTGCAATTGTTATCATTTTTGCTTTTCGCTCTGCTTTAAGTATATCTTTAATATCCTTTGTATTTAAAATGTGCACTAAGGCATTATTTTTATAATGCCAGATCAACTACAGCTGGAAGCGGTTGATATAATCTAAAAGCATAGCGCGAAAAAATAACTGCTCCTTCCAGGATTAATAATTTGATGTATAATGAATTTCATGTAATAAATTTTTGGATATTATATGCTTTAAATTGAATGAATGATATTTCTTATATTTGAATGGCTTTGGATGTTTGTTTAATTGCTATTTTACCTAACTGCCAATATGATCCTGCGGAAAGATGTAACCAATATTAGATTGGTTATTACCAACCTAACATGGGTCATCACACACGGTCACTAGCCGACCTCCGCGGAGAGCAGATTTTGCAGCAATTACTAAGCATGTCCGAGCTAGGATGGGTGCATGGAGCAGTCGCCACCTTTCTCTTGCAGGTAGGTTGTGATTGATCAAATCCCTGCTCGCCTTGATCCCCAGCTATCTAATGTTGGTTGCTCCGATTCTGGACTCCTGCCTCTCGTACATTGAGGCTATTCTCCGTAAGTTCCTTTGGGAAAGAGCGGAGGATAGTGGTCAGCACTACGTGAGGTGGCAGGAGGTCTGTCGACCGCTTGAGGCTGGTGGACTCGAGAACAGAGACTTAAGGTTGTGGAGGACTGTTATTGTAGCCCGCCACGCATTCAACTATATGAGCAGGGAGGATCTCCTACGGGTGAGTGCCATGGAGTTCCGCTACCGCCGCCGGGGTGAGGGCTTTGCTGTTCGGCGTTCTAATTCTGCAATTTGGAGGATACTGGGGCTGGGTGGCTGATTGTTTAATGCCACACTTTGTCAGTAAAGGAGAGTTCATAGTGACAGGTCGATGCTTACACGGAGAGACGGGCTAGCCAGATTTACAGAGCGGAGGTGGGTGACCGGCCTTGGCAGCTTGCGGTCATGTGGGCGATGGCTCTAGGCCTCAGGCAGGCTTGTTTCCTATGGCGATTACACAGTGATGCCATCCAGATGGGGTGTTGACTGTTCAAAAGTGGACTCACTCAGTCAGCGACTTGTGTCTAAGGTTGTGATACTGATGAGGACAGGGAGCACTTCGTGGCTCATTGTAGTTATACGAGGGCCATACTAGAGACTTTTGGGCGTTGGGGTCTGCTACTGGTCACTCTGACTTCCTAGACAAATTTACTGCTTTGTATTTGACGGCTACTGTGTCTCTAAACCGTCGTTTCAGCTGTCAGGTTGTGGCCTACTCTCTCTATCAGACTTGGCGAAGTAGGACTAAGCATTCTCACGGTAGTCCGTGCCCAACTTCGCTGGTTTGTGTGGGTTCGATTCTCTCAGTGATTATTAGTGCTGGTCTGCATGATGGGTCTGATTCCAGGGGTTCCACGGCCCGCCAAAGCCCCTCTACCTCCTTGAAATAGTGCCCCCCCGACCCGTTCGCTAAAGGCCAACACTGATGCTTTAGATACGGGGAGCCTACTGCTTTCGATGGAGTTGATTGTGGTCCGCAACTCAGTAGGCCATTTGATCGCTGCTGCTGGAGCCCATTTACAAGCCCTGTCTCCTCTCCAAGCTGAGATGCAGGCGATTCTATTTTGCGACGAGCCGTCCTACTCAGAGATGCTGACACTAAGGGAGTCATCATAGAGGGCGACTGTCTTGGAGAGATCCGGAGACTCCAACGTCATTGGGAGAGAACTCTTCGTTCACGAGGCGGAGAGCATCAAGCTAATCACCTTGTTTTTCTGCTAGACTTTCCTCGTGTGATTTTTGTTCATCGTTCGCGCGATACGAATCATGCAACGACTATTGTTCTATGTTAGCCTGACAAGACAATTTTTCTTTTGTTATGGGAGATGTGCTCCTCGGGAGGCTCTTAGACCTCCTCGTTGAGGACACCATGGAGTTTGATCGCGGTTGATGATGTATTGTTTTTACTTATTTTGCTTAGGCTACAACTGTTTTTCCAAAATATATATATATATATATATATATATATAAATGAGTGAAAAGTGATGATTCAGCCATCACGATTATTCAAGCCTCAATACTTTGAATTGGCTAGTTATGGCAAGTTAAGAGAGACTAAAAGAACATAGAGAAAAAAGTATATACCCTAAGAGAGAGAAAATAATAAATAACATGTTTACCAACATTATATATTTATAAAGATACTGGAAATTTTGTAAGATAGGCAACAAAAAACATCGCCAATGATTCACAAATTTGTAGTAAACAAAACGACCAATAGGTTCAGGCAAATGCAATTCAACCTTTTCTCAAAAAATTCCATTGAACCGTGAAAACCAGCAGTTGAATAGACAAATTGGTGAACCAAGTGGTTTATTATGAACCACTCAATTCAAAGTGTTTTTTTTTTTGCATTTTTCTTCTAATAGATAAAAATAAATATAAAAAAAAAACATTATGATGGAGAAAGCTGCACCTATTGAATTTACAAAGTTCTTTTTTGACCTTGTAAAATTTCATACAAGGGTTTATAATTTTATATATTTACAATTAGCAACACAATGAAGCCTTTTTAAAAATTTTAACACCACAAACTTCTTCATAATTTTATAATTAACACTAAAATTTTAAAAACTACATACATGCACAAATCTATCATTAGATTTTAGTATTAAAATACTTATATATAGTAGACATGTGAATTTTCTATACATGTTTATGTAAAAGCTCATTTGTATATATTTACAAATTAAGAATTCAAACAATATTAATAAACTAACAGGTGTAGCCCCACACAAATTTGCAGAATGAAATTTAAAAATAAAAGTGAATTACATGCCTTTTGTCTAAAAATATACATTCTTAGAGTTTGGGGACTCTAGTGGAACTCTACAATAAAAATGTAAAAATTCCATTATTTTATGATTTAATGCTTCATCAAGGTTAAATTCCGATTCAATCCCAACAAATTTTTGAAACTATCATCCTTACGATTCAATTACCAATTCAGTTTTTAAAACTTTGCTAATAATAGTGCCAATATATTTCAATATAAAGATTTTGAATATTAATTTAGAATTCTCTAACAACCTCTAATACCTAAAATGTTCTATCATACAAGACTATTCTAATAAAACTTCTAGAAATTAAACTTATTAGATGTTACTAAGTTCAAATCAAAAACAAAAATACATAGTGAGTTAAGTTAAATAAGCATCATATTTTAACGTTCCTAGATATGCATTTCCTTAACACATATCATATCACATAACATTTTAAACATTTTTTAAAAAGATTTGTTAATAGATTGTTCCTCAATTTAGCAATGCTTGAGTTTACCCTTTTTATTGGTCTTTGGCACTTCAGTGATATTTGTCATTAATGTGCGTAATCAGCCATAAAATAAGCTTGTACCCATTGATATAGTTGACGTGTGTAACAAAAAATCTCTATAGATTCTTATAATTCTACCATGTCTTAATAATGTGCATTAACTGCATTGTTTGATTAGTAGTGAAAGCTATTGCAACAAACTCCGCCTTAACAAAGATTGTATAATTTCTGCTTGCTTGATTTCCAAGAAAATATTTCTCCGCTAAGTATAGATTAATGGCTTGAGGTGCTCTTCATATCATTTAGAGATTGCACACAATCATAATCAGTATATATCCAAATAGTTAAGAATCATAATTAATCCTTAATTTCTAGTAAATATTCAATGGGTGTTGCGTGAATTTTGCATGAAATCCTGATAGTAGATTATTAGCATATACACAAATCTGGTCTTATAATTGACTGATAAAATAAATTTCAACGAAACATTGATAAACCATATTACAGCCTTGGGTGTGCCACCTTTCTTCTTGAAAGATTTATTATTGTCTAATAGACTTAGTAGTATCTTACAACCATTCATCTTGAACGTTTTCAAAAAGCATTCTATATGCTTCATCTGTGATATGAATCAATTACCTATATTACTTTTATAACAAGAAAATGATTCATTAAACCCAAACCTATCATCTGATGTATCTCATTGTTTTCTACTTGATATCTTCAATCTTCTCATTATTTATGATGTAAATAAAATCATCACCGAAGAAAGAGACTGCATTATTGTACTTTGACTATTGATGCCAATTTTAGTTCCTTTTTACAACTTAATTGTTGTTCTATGAATTAGCTAATAGCTTGATTATTTTGGGCTCTTAAAGCTTGTTTTAACTCACAGAAGATATTTAGATTGAGAACATACTTGTAACGACCCAAAATCGTTACTTTGAGAATTAAGTCAAATCCCGCCTCAAAAATCAGGATCCTGAAAAATTTCGAATTAGGCAAACAAAAATACCCTTAGATAAGAATAACTTTTAGATCAAAGTGCCCGAGTTTGAGAGAAATCCGAATAACGGAAGCTCCCGTTTTATTTTCTGAATTATTTAAATTTTATAAATAAAAAAGAATTGAAATACATGTCTAAATTCATCATTTTCAATGTCGTGTTAAATATATAATTTAAAGGTCGCTCGAAACGTTTTATCAAATTCTGAGCGCCGATTTGATCGTGGTTAATTTTTGATGTTTAAAACCTCAAAAATTAACATAAAATAAAATATTGCTCCGAATCAAAAATTTTTAGCATGAGGGTGTTTGTTATATCATAACACACATCGGTGTCAAGTTTCGCTATTTTTGGACCCTAAACGGCGGAAAAATGCGAAAAATTTAAATTTAAGTATTTTTTTTCCAATTCCTCTGTTTTTCCTCTGCCCCCCCCATTCGCCTGATCGTAGATCCTGCCTGCGATTGCAGGCTCTGTCATGCGACAGAGCCTGCAGCAAAAGCTTCCGCTTGCCTGCGCCGTTTTTGGCGTAGGCTATAGGCCAAGTGGGCCGACCCCCTCCCCCTCTCTCTCGCTTATTTAAGCCCCTATCCTTCCCTCCCTCACACCACAGCAACAGCCCCTCCTCCTCATCCTCCCAGCCAGCCATCCATTATCAGCCCTCCCCTCCCTACCAGCCAGCCTCCTGCAGCAGCCAGCCGGCTCCCTCCTGCCGCAGCCCTCCCTCAGTCGGCCAATAGCCAGCAAGCAGCAGTCCGACCAGCCATCCCGACCATCCGTTCGGCCATCCCATTCCGGCCAGCCTCCCAGCCAACCACTCCGGCCACCCACCCCTTCAAACCATCCGGCCTCCCTCAACTTTTTGGCAGTACTAATCGGGGTAAGAGGACAAGTATAAGAAGAAAATTAGAAGATATTTTGATTTTTTTTTATTTTTCCTTTATTCTCAATTATACTACCTCTAAATTAGTCATTCAAATTATTATTATTCTCATTAATTAATAATGAGAATAATACAAATGTTATAAAAAATGACTATTATTTTTCAATTTTGTCAATTTCAATTCAGTCATTTCCATTCTGACTTTATTATCATAATCATAACGCTATAATGTATATAACTGCTTTAATAGCAGCTTAAATATCGGACTTCAATCTTAATAGAAAAACGGAACAAAAACAGAATCAAAGTAAAGATGAAAATTACTCCTAAAATATTGGATTAAAAAGCTAATTAAAGATATCCAAATCGAAATGCAGATCCAAAAGTTGAACTGTCAAACTTGGATCTTAAAGAATAAAAGTACCCAGTAGATGACATGTATTACATTTTGTACTTTTACTACTGCTTAGCTTCGCTTTTGAGCCAAATTCATATTGAAGCTTGGTTGGTTGTTTGGAACCAACGTGGCAATATTCGTGGCCAGTTACTCGAAAAATGACATCAGTAATGACATTCATGACTAATTACTGGAAAAATGACATCAGTAATAGTATTCATGGCCAATTACTGAAAAAATGACATCAGTAACGGCATTCGTGGTTAGTTACTGGAAAAATGCATCAGTAACCACATTCGTGGCTAATTACTGAAAAACTGATATCAGTAATAGCATTCGTGGGTTGTTACTGAAAAAATGACATCAGTAACAACATTCATGGTGGGTTACTGGAAAAACGACATCAGTAACCTACATCTTTGAGCTAATATCTTTTGCAGGAAGGTAATTATTTCATTTGCGCTTTTACCTTGTTATTTTTTTTGCATTTTTATTTCTGCAAATCGCACCTCTGCTATTATAAAATGTAATACTTCATTGCTTACTGTAGTACTTAGAATATTCTTCAATTACTGGGAATTCCAATCCCGGTATTGTTTATGTATAATACCAGATTAGGTACTTCAGGGAGAGCTTAAACAAGAACCTTGAAAATTTATACTGGTGAAAGAATCTACGACGCAACTTTTACTTTTATTTTATTTACATTCAAAGTTAATCTTGTGTTCTAGAAGATGAACTTGTAAGAATTTTGTGGGCTACATTGTAACAATTGGAAATATTATTAAATGGAAAATATCTTTGGACTTTTATGCGTTCATTTTCTTTCTCAAATTGCTCAATATGATACTGCGGTATGTAAGTACCCTATGTTGGAACAGTTCTCGCTGAACCGGCATCGGGCTTTCACAATATTGCTGTGTGTATGCTTTATTTATTAATCCTACCTTATGTTTCTAAATTGCCATTGAAATTAAGCTTTATTTTGTAGACTCACTTCGCTCAAATATTTTTTTTCCATGTGGAGTGCATAATATCTCTCATATGTTATTTTCCTCAATTATCTTAGTTCTTTCACGTATTTCTCCTACTTGCTTTGAGGCTGATTTAAAGCTTTCTACTAGGTGTCGTATTCTCCTAGATGGTCTGAAAAAGAAACCAACTTTACTGTAGCTAGGGCAGGTGATACAGGTTGTGATCGTGATAATATATTGATTATACTTCTCTTGGCTTGCCCCATATTCTGGTTAAATGTAGCATCTTTACCAACTCTACATTTCTATTGATGATGAGCTTTGTAATTTTTATACTGTAAAATGTAAGAAAAATTCTATAACTAGCAGCACGATTCTTTTCTCTGTTTCTTATTCAACTTGCTCCTTCTAATAAAACATGGGCATAACAAATACAATAAAAACTGTGAGATGCTTTACAAGCATCTTTCTTCCACTCAAAGCTTCAAAACTGTCTTTACCTGGTACAATGTTAGTTGGAGACTTGCTTATATGCAGTCTGCGAGATATAAATTTCTACTCAAAAGATTTTGGAAAAATTCATTCTTTATTAACATAGCTTGTGTCGTATCCATAACAATTATGTTTTGTTTTGGGTACTCCATTTACTTAGGCTCACATTTAACAATAAATTGTTGCTCTACATCTTCTTCTCAAAATTGTTGAGCTTTTTGGATGTATACTTTTTGTCTCTATTGCTTACAAGGGTCAAGAGCATAAATGTACTTTATTTTTAAACATCAATGTAAAGAATGTAGCATATGTTTTGTTCAAGTGATGGGTGTGCAATAGAAGAATATCTATAGAGGCATATATGAGTACTTATACGTAATACTCAAAGTTAAGTCATCTAGAGCTTTAGTTTGCCTTACCTTCAAGTCTATAGTTTTTTTTTTCTTTGAACTTTTTAAGGCAAGACAAGTATTCTATTAATAACCAAAATTTAAAAGTTTAAACAGCTTTTCACTTTTATTGATAGTTCCTGGACGTTGTTTAAGTTAAAAATAAGAATAGAAGTACACAAATTTTAATGTAAGAAAGTTTTTTAGTTGTAGTTTAACCTTCATCCTGACCTACAATCTTCAGAGTTCACAGTTCCAGAAAAACAGTATAACTAAAATTAGTGTAACAAACATCATAATTTGCAATAAATGCTAGACTAACAAAGTCACCTAAATAAAAATAAGAATTAAATTCACATAATTCAAAATTATGAAATAAAAAAATCTGAAAAAAGATAGCTGACACATCAATGTTTGCAAAATTTCTGAGCAGAAAAGAGAAAAAAACATTAAAGCAACATAAAATATAAAATATGACGACCCTTAATCAAACCTGTCATAAACCTATGGTAGTGAAGTTTGTGCATAGGATATAAAGTGGTAAAAGGCTTTCTGTAAGTCAATTTATGTACGCCCAAGGAGAAAAGTTCAGAACAATATAACAAAACCAATCAAATGGGTGCTTTCAATATATAGTACATTACCTGGAAAAATCATAGAAATTGGCCACGATTTTAAAATTTTCAACAATAACATAAGGTCAGTATCAGCAAATGTACTGCGGTGGTAATGGGCTGTGTCTTTTAATAAATTTATAATTGCTGATAACCTAGATAACTCGAGTTCTGACAAAGAAAATGTGTTTTGGTCCTGCAAAATAGAAACGCATTCATCAGACACAACACAGTAACTTAATGCCGCTTCTTCGTATGCCAAGGCTGAGATAATCATATGAAAGTCATATAACATATTAACACTAACAACTATATTTTATATTTTCTACAAAAATTTTAAATGACATCAAAAAGCTATTAATTAATACTGTTGAATGTACCATCACTGAAAAAATGAATCATCATCACACTTGGTGCAAAATAAACAAAAAGCCAATCAAATAAGGTTCTTGAAAAATTTATCCAATTCCAAATGTTTAGAATACAACACTAAAAATGGTTATGAATTTTACAAATTATCAGAATGCAGACTTCATACGAATAGATAATAAATAACTCCAGCTGTAGAACATTCAAAAGTTTTGACAAAACAAGCCTAAGAATAACAGACATGATTTAAAACACATTTAAAGTGTTTTAGACCTCCTATTGATCATTCTAGCCTTACTTACATTCTAAAATACATGTTTACATACAAACCATTAAAAAATGGTCGATTTATTTAAGAATCAAACAATGTGTCATCTCCCAAAAAATGTAGGATTGCAAACATAAGCTTGAGCTATGACAATTTTTTATATCATGCCTTTAAGAAACATGTTCACGAGCTTTATATGATAATGTTTGCACATTAATAAACGAATCAAACATCAAGTTTAAAACTAGTTCATTTCTTAATCAAATAATCACAATAAGCCCAAACAAGCGGAGCCTTGAATACCTTGGCAAGCATAAAATGTGCCATGATTCCTCTTTTCCTTCTCACAACTATAAATGTAACATATCTATTTGGTATTTGAGGTCAATTATTGAAGTACAGCAAAGAACATGATAATGGCCATATTCAACACTAGAATTTTGTGCACGTGACATCAGTACAATAAACTTCATCAGTTATATATGATTTATTTCACCAAAAATGCTAAATATACATAATTTTCACAGTTCCACCTAGTTTCTTTGATCAAAATGTTCTCTTAAAAGTCATACATTTAAACAATTTTAATTAGTTTCTATAATAAACTATTAATGTACAAAAATTTAAAGCTAGCTTTTATTAGATGTTTTTGGCATTTTAACATTGCTATGGTATTCACGCCACTGCAATGCATGCAATTAATCTCATCTTAAGCATTCATTGTCTTTTAACAATGCTCTGTGATATTCATTGCCCATATCTTGTGTTTTATTAGAATCAAGCATCCATTTATCAGATTATAAAGACCCTTTATCTTATTATTAGGGTTCTTATTCGAATTATCCCTGAAGTATCTGACCTAGTATTGTAAAGAAAATAATATCGGGATTGAAATTCCCAGTAATTAGAGAATACTCTAAGTATCACAGTAAACAATACTATATTTTATAATAGCAGAGATACGATTAACGAAAATAACGATGTAATAAAAATATAGGGAAAATAAGGCAATAGCGTAAACGAGATAATTAATTTCCAGCAAAAACTATTATCATAAAGATGCAAGTTACTAATGTCGTTTTTCTAGTAACTAACCACGAATATTACCGATGTCATTTTTCCAGTAACTAATCACAAATATTTCCGATGTCATTTTTCCAATAACCAACCACGAATATTACTGATGTCATTTTTTCAGAAACTAACTACGAATGTTACTGATGTCATTTTTTCAGTAACCAACCACGTTATAAAAGGATGTTGGTTTCGAACAACCAACCAAGCATCAATATGAATTTGGCTCAAAGCGAAGCTAAGCAGTAGTAAAGTGCAAAAGTAATACATATTTTTTTACTGGATAATATTTTCTTTAAGTTCAAAAGTCCAACAGTTGATTGAATCTATATAATTTTTGATATTTTAAAATTAGCCTTTTAGCCAATATTTTTTGGAGTAATTACTAACTTCTTTTCTATTCTATTTTTCTTTCGCTCTCTCTTCATAATGGAAGACAGAATTTTAAGTTAATTGAGGATAGCAATAATATTTATAATAACGTTATCATTATCCTTGTTTAATGATAATAATAATGTATGAAAGAAAAAGAAAGAATGAAAATAACTGAATTGAAATTGATAGAATGAAAATAACAGTCAAATATAACAGTTGTACTATAATCATTATTGATTAATGACATCAATGCTAATGCAATGATAATTAGAGTTAGTATATTTATTAATAAGAAAGATGAAAAATGAAATAATAATAAAAAATGCAAAATAATTTCTCCTCTTTTACTTCCTCCTCTTACCTAGGGTTCGGATTGTCGGGGGTCGTCGGACGTGACTGAAGGGAGCCGAGGGGGGTCACCGGACGTGGCTGAAGGGGGCCGGAGGGGGGTCGCCGGAGTGAGGTGGCCGGAGCAGAGGGAAGGCGGCTAGTTGGCAGGAGTGCTGGCTCAAGGCGAGAGCTGGCTGGCTGTGGGTTTGCTGTGGGAAAGGTAAGAGAGTGGGGGGTTTAAATAGAAGGAGGGAAGGGGGTATGGCCAACCAACTTGTCATATGGTCGGTGCCGACCACAGGGTGGCCTGCGTGCGTCCGTCCGCACCTGTGGCGGGTCCGTCTAACAGCGCCTGCCAAGCTCTGTCGCTTGACAGAGCCTGCGTCTGAGTTGGAGTAGGGGGAATGGGAACAAAGAAAAGGAAACAGACTGACAGAGAGAAGAAAAAATAAAATAATTAATTTCAATTGACTTCCAAAAAATAACGAAAGGTGACACCGAGGTGTGTTTCGATGAGACGAACACCCTCGCACTAAAAATTTTCGATTCAGAGTAATATTTTATTTTAAAATAATTTCAAAAGTTTGAAACTTCAAAAATTAATCGCGATTGAACCGAGATCCAAAATTGATGAAACTTTTAGCATAGTCGTAAAATAATATGCTTAACACAATAAAGTATGTCTGTGTTATTAGCATTTATCACATAGTTTACATCATTGTCCTGTAGGGAAAAATATAACTAGAGGAATCAAACATGTCTGCATGTTTATCGTAGTTGGGTTCAATATATATCAAATTTTTATACCTGCCCCACCAAGGCTAAGTATAGCTTCATTATCTCTCTAGAAATAGAACTTGCCCCACCCTCGTATATTTGTACGTACCATAAATATGCTCCGTTTAGTAGCCCATGGTACAAATCTTTTCATATCAAAATCTTAATCATACTTTGATAAGTCACATAAATTTGGCAGTTTAATAAAATACATGGCAAAGCATCCATAATATAAATAAAGATCAAAGATGCAAAACTATAGCAGCAGTAAAAACAAATAATTGCATAAAACAATATCCTTGGTGCCTTTGCATTGACTTAATTTGATGAAGCACTAATAAATCTGATAGATCTGCAAAAGTTATATTTCTAATCTTATTAGCCTTTGAAAATGCTGATTTGCATTATTAAAACATATATTCTCTTAAATTCATGTTTTTAAGTGAAAACCTTGATTTTTCCTAGTCTAGAAAACTCTCTAAAACTTTGAGAGACTACAAATAAATCTTAATAATTCATACTAAATGAAATCCTATATAATTTTCCCTTACTAATTAAATTCTAACAATTCTAACCTAGATGAATTTATGCTAATCTCCAATTCATTTCTTCTAGATCCTAGGTCAGTTATATTCCTAATTTCCATCGGCCCGCTGTCGAAACTAAATTCATTTTCCATTTCAAGCGATTCCATTCTCTAATTCAGTTCTCAAATTGCCCCATGGAGATATTAAAAGTATATCCTCATCAAAGTATATTTTCCATATTAAAGATATGAAAATAACTCCAAGAGCAATCTAAAGTTCAGCCCCAATTACAACAAATGAATAACCCTCCAGGTTAGGGAGTTTCGGAGTCCAGAAATGCCACTAAATTTGTTCAAATAGAAGATGTACTAAACCCAAAATCAGCACCAAACCACTACCTAGCTAAGACTCAAATTGCCTAATGCCTCCCCCACTAATTTCTCAAAACTTCCCTTGAACAGCTGCTTAAACAGCACTAACAACAGCCATTGTGCCTTCCAAAGCAAATTTCCAACAACTATGAATAAAAGCCACCAAAACATCTATGCATGCTTCCTAACTAGCTCGTGATATGGCACACAAGCAACATAAAAAAGAGCAGCCCAAACGCTTCCAAAATCTTTCAGCCATAGCAGCTCTTTCATCAGTCTCAAGCACCGGAAAACAACAACACTATTCTCATTACACCTCCAAAACATAGGCTGTTTTTTACCCCAAATATTGGTTGTTTTGCTGCCCAGCTTTCAAGCCACAAATTAAGGAAACTTTTAGCCCGCAATGGAGATTATTTCCTATCTTAACAGTGAGAAACATGAGCAGTTTCTAGCCCAATAAATAGATATCCCAAGGTTAGAATATAATCTATTTTGCAATTCAGAACATAAAGTACTTCATAGTGAATTTTGAAACTCAAGTTTAAGAGGACTATATTGCATCAGTTTCATATATGTATGATTCTTTACTAATCTAATATGAGGTACCTTATAGAATTAAAGTGCAATTAACAATAGAAAAGTTTATGGACTAATAGAAGAGGAATGAAGACAATTGACAAATGTTGATCATTGCCAAGGGAAATCAATCTCATGCTTCTATGCTTCTCTGCAATGAACTAAATTTTTGAATATTTAAATGCAGCACCTGCAGCAATTGAACTTATAAAAACTAGATTCTACTGCTATCGTGCTGTAGGAAATATCAATGGAATTACCCTCTAAAGAATTTAAGATTTAGTTTAGAGTAAAATGTTAAAACCTCTCAGTACACTTCTATTGCAATTTTGGCTATTCATTCTTAAGACGAATTAATGCTATATTCGAATTATAAAAGTAAAGGTATTGTAAAGTGAACTCATACTTTAAGCAATCGAGTCTTCTTCTAAAGATCGGCAAAAGAACGAGGAGTTTGGAAGGTGGTGATGAAGGAAAGAGATGACTGGAGCCACCAGATTGATCATCAGCAAGGAAAAATTTGAATGGATGTCGGGAGAAGTCTGTGTGTGGCACCGAGGGCGGGTAGGCGTCCAGAGATCCTTCAAGCAACTATCAAAAACTCAGAAGAACAATCAAGATTCCACGATAGTCCGCAATCTATCGGAGACTTCCAAAAATCGGCAGAAAGAATCGGTAGAAGCGATTGGTATTGGGGGAAGAATCGGAGGCAGGAACTAGGAGAATGATTAACATGCGCTAGAGTTCTTTCGAAAAAAATTGGAAGATATTTGATGTCGTGAGGAAGGAATGCTTGATCATGGAAAATCTGAGCCATAAATAGAGCTTTAACCGAAATGGAACAGCCAGCTTTTGTGCAGGAAGTCGCCAAACCGAATCATGGTTCAGGAAAATCGCCAAATTAAAGTCGTGTTTCTGGCTGAGCAAGAAGAGAGGAAACAGGGGATTCGTGCGTATTTAGTTAGGCATCCGTCGGTTTCAAAAGAGGAAGGAATACAATGCAAGTGGGAGGAAAATAGTTGGGGTTTTTAATTAAGCTGTTGCAATAATTTAAATTTTTTATAATTAATTACTAATATAATACATTCTAAAATAATGACATTTATCCTAAATGGGTTATTTACAACGCTAAACGAAAATCAGCGAGGAAACTAATGGAATAAAAAATTAGCGAAAAATTAACATAAAACAAAAATGAGCAGCGAAAATTAACAAAAAATAGAAATGAGTGCGAATCAGCAATTATAGGGTAATTGACCGAGGGTCATTTACACATTAGGGCCAGGAAAAGCTTACAGGCATCGTTTCGTTTTGCTTTGCTTCCAAGTTGCTCTTCAAAGAACACTACTAAAAACAAGGATTTACACAACATCTCAGAGGCACTTTTACATATGAATGGATCTATTATATTTGCAGACATATTTTATATAATTAATCTAGATATTTAAGTGGAAAAGTGCCTTTGAAGTTTTATGTGAAAATGAAAATATCATGTGAGTTCCAATGTCATTTTTTTCAGGCTGGGGATCTGAATACAAATTCTAAGAGAGTAATAAAATCTAAATTCAAGGTTACAAGAATGACAGTTTTAATATAGATGAGTGACAAAAATAAAAAAGATACATTAAAGAGTGGGTATACGAGTGACATACTGAGAATACAGTGACAAAAAATTGACAATTTTGATGTTTGAACAATGCTTGAAAGAATATCAATTGCAGCTGTTGATAAATATATAGTGCTAAAAAGAAAGTAAAGCAAATAGAATGATCTAACATTACATGGCTAAAATCTATTCAAATAATTTGTATAAATAGGTTTAAGGCCTCAGTAACACTCAACAGAAATGAACAGACAGTGAAAAACATATTGCCAAGCCAATATTGATGATATAAGGCTGATGATAATACTTTAAATGAACAACAATAAAACTGATTAAGAACAACTGAATGATACAAATGCTAGAACTAATAACCACCTGACAAAAGGCTACAAGAAATTAATCACCATATATAGAAGTCACATCATCAACGGAGCATATATAGAAAATTTTACCATTTCAGCTGAAAGCTCCACATTAAATTCCACAATTTTCTTCAGAATACCATCAAATTGTGCAGTCTCAAAGAGAAGCATTCCTTTCTGGATATTAAGTTTCAAGAAATTCAGGCTGACAATTCAAATTAAGTTCAAAGAGGAATATAAAATTGTTCTCAGAAACCATAAAAAACATCAAAACTAGCTATCATGAGCATGGAGAATCAGAGTATGAAATTATAATATGAAACATCCAAAGCAAGAACATGACAAAAACTAGGCCTTGGATGAAACTTAGTTGAAAGCAAAGCAAAAAATATCAGTTTAAAAAAATAAAAAAATAAAAGGTGAGCTTCCCAATAATTGAACTTCAATGAAGTGATGAAGAACCATTTTTGCTAACTCAACGTTTTCTTATCTTTAAAGGCGTGAAAAATATTTAAGAAAGACAGTTTCCAACCAAGAAACCCACATTTCTCAAAGAACTCCAAGGTGTAGTAACTGACAAAAAAGCCATTTTTGCTGTATATTGCATATTTGTATAACGTCCCAATATTTAATTTAATATAGTTTAAACTTTATGCAGTTTTTCAATTTTCAGAAAAGTTCGCAAAATAACAATTTTCCCCCAAGGCTTATTTTTATAATTTCACAGCTTTGAGAACAAAATTAAATTTTAAAGTTTAATGCATGAGAACTAAAATTAATGAATTTTAGGGTAAACTCCATAATTTTTTAATTTAAATAGGTTTTTCTGCAACTTTTGGAATAGAATCAATATTCTAAATTCTTAAATAGCCCCTCACTTCTTAAAGCCACCGGCCTCCCTTCCCTACTCAAGTTAGACCCCTCCTATCTCCCTATCTTTCCTCCCTTCTCTCAGCAAAAGCCTGGCCACCCCCCCAAAACAATAACCACTTCTTCTTCCACGTCCTCCAATGATTTCTTCCTCCACTTTCATCCTCTTAGAACTTAAAACCCTAAATTTAACGTCTACTGTTTATCTTTCTTCTTTTTCTTCCCCTTCTTCATCTGTTAAAAAGTTTTTTAAATCTTAAGTTTACCATTTTTTCTGCAAGTGTGTGTCATGCCAGCAACAAATTCATAGTGCTCCGACGACCTTTCATAGCTGCCAAGGTTTTTTTTTTTTTAAAACGTTGCTTTAATTATAAAAATACTAAGATTTATTTCTAAAAATTTCATCTCTATATTTAGGTTGTTTTGTCACCGATACAGCTCAAATCAACTCTTCCATCCTTGTGTTCATTTTCAAATGCAATTTTGTACTTTTACTTCTCTGATTTATTAGGACAGACGTATTAACTCTAAGAACCTGGCTGATATATTCTTCTTAGGTAGATACAATGCTAAGGTTGACAGACACTATTCCCCATGAGTTTCATTGAAACTTTAAGGTATTGTTTTAAAAAATTTACTGTTTTTATTATTTGAACAAATGTAAAACACCAAAAATAGAACTTTGACTATCCATACTTGATCAAAAATCAACCTGGGAAGCTATTAAATGGACAATTTCTTTCCAATCAACTCAAATAAGGCAAGATATGAAATTGCATATATTTAATCCCTCATATTTATCTTTTAAGATGGTAAAGTCTTGTAGTTGGTTAAATAACAATATCTACCTCATTTAACTTATTTGTACCCATCTTTCAATTTAGGGGCGACTGACTTGATAAATTACAAAAGGATTCAAACGATCCAAATTACATCTAATGTAGGTAAATCATATTTCTATTTAATAGCAATTGTAGTTTTTGCATATTTTAGTTGTCTAATTTTTAGTATCAGAGTTACAAAAGTTTTTAGATTTTATGTAAATCTTGAAAGTGTTGTTAATATTTGTTTTTTTTTATTTATCATGAATTTAATTATTTACCATGATACACATGTATATACTAAATTAAAATTAATTAATAACCAAGAAAGGATTTATATTACATAAGAACGGAAAAAGCTCCTGAATGAAACTTTAGAACACAAATTTTTAAGAAATAAAAATAAAAGTCCTTCATAAAAGAGCGCTCCTTAGAAAGTAACCGCATTTTTAAAGGGAGGAAAAACAGATTATGGGTAAAACTATTACGAAAATAGCTGCTTTAATTAGGGGGAGGTATTCTAGAAAATGAAAATTCTTGTGTAAATGAATAAAAAATTCCTAAGATAATATTTTCACATTCGTCATATTCAAGACTTTAAAAACATATTCCACATATAACAATATCCACAAGAAAAAGTTAATGAGCAAATCATTTAAAAGTTTACATAGTTGCATTTTTGTAAAACTCAATTGAGTTTTTCTAGCAAATTCTAAATTTTATAAAAACATTTTTTATCTACTCTAATATTCCTATAAAATTTTAAAATGACTAATTAGGTTTAACATATCGACACTTTTAGAACAGTACACTTTTACTTCTTTTTACTTTCAAAACAATACCTTCCACAAAAAAGTTTAGATATATGCAAATTTTAGTGCTTTATAATCTTATTTAGTTTTAATAATATTAGTGACTCATCATTTTGAACCTTTGAAAGTTTAAGATTTTTAAAATGAGATTCAATACTTCCAGATATTCATTTCCCAATACTTATCGGAACAGATCATGACTTTAGACACTTAAAAGATTTGGTTGATGAATGTTTTGACATTTCTTATCTTTCTTGATATCTAAGCCATAATTTCTCCAATAATTCTTTTTTTTTCAATATAGAATGCTATCTCACGTTTCAGGGGGATGAATGATGGATGAAGAGAAGGTGACAAACAAATAATGCTTTCCCATTAACCAACTTCAAAGAGAATTTTACTTAGTTTGCCAAACCCATAAATTTTCATCAAACACATCAAAGTATAAACAACGGTATTATTTAAACCCATAAATGTATTGATTGATAAGAAAGGCTCTAATCGTCTAGTGAACAACACAATTCAGGTTTATTCCATAAAGACAACTTTAACAAGAACATTTAATGAAGGCATTACTAATATTCAAAGAAAGTAATGATCACTCATGATTAATAGTAGCTAAAGATAGAACTTGATAAGTGAGACTAGCAACTAAGAAGAAAATGATTAATTAGTATAACACATAAATTTGAGCATATATCAGAGGGTTTATACAAATCAATAACAATATCAAAAGTGCAAATCCATCAACAAAAGAATAGTTTAATGTCAAAACAAAAACAAATATATCCATGAGTGTCAATTAAGTAGTGCATCAGTTTAACATCCACCACTTGCTTGCATTTGGAATCTATAGTGCCTCATTGAATGATCAGAAAATAAAACTGAGGACCACGAAACACTAAATCAACAAAAAATTAAGAAACTAAGCACCATAACAGAGTTGAAAAATCAAAATCACATTATGATTGGAGAAAACTTGATCTATGAATAGTATTAAATAGTAGAATTTTTTAGAAGTAGATTTAAATATATGAAGCAAGCTTTCCCACGTTATCTGGATCATATGTGGATCCCAAGTTTAGTTAGAATTGGAATAAGGCGCCTTGTATAAGAAAGCCACCCTAATTAATTACCTTCCTCATTTATGAGAGTGATTTCAATTAAAAGATTGTTTAAAGCTCAACGTTTATGTAGAATTGGGATTACATCAAGGCTCAGCTCTCGGCCTATATAATTTCGTTTTATTTAGAGATGTTCTTACTAAGAATATTCAAGAGGAGATTTCTTGGTGCATATTATTTATAAAAGATATTCTTTTAATTGATAAGGCTAGAGATGGAGTTATGGAAGAATCTAAATATTTTCATCTTAGTAGATCTAAAATAGAATATATAGTGTAAGTTCAATAGTATTAGAAGCGCTAATCTAGATAACATAACTGAGGGCCACATGAACAAGAAGAACAAAAGGTTCAAGTACCTTATTTCTTCAATTTATCAAAATAATGGCAAAATTGAGAGTTATATGATTAATAAGATCCAAGCAGGTTGGATGAAATGAATGAGTGATTTTGGAGTGCTTCGACCCAAAAATCTCACTCAAAAAAAAAAAAAAATTATAGAGCAGCTAGCTATACAACCAACTATATTATATGGAGTTGAATGTTGGCTAACTAAAAAGAAACTTACTGATAAAATAAAAGTTACAGAGATGAAAGAATACTTAGGTGGATGAGTGATTATACTCGTAAACATAGAATGATAAAAGAGTTTATTTGTAGCAAAGTTGGAGTAGCTTCAATAGTGGATAAGAATAGAGAAAACCTCCTAAGATGGTTCAAGCATATTAAGTATAGATCGTGCAACACCCCTATTAGAAAATCTGAGTTTATGAATTTTTCGCATATTAAAAAATGAAAAGGAAAACAAAAAAAGACACGTGAAGACATTATTAAGCTATTTGGAACTTAAGGAGTGGTTGACTGTCCACAATGGAAACAAGGGATTCATATAGTTGACCTCATGTAGTGGGATTAAGGCTTTCTGCTATCGTTGTTGTAGTTGTTGTTGTTAAAGCTAATTGTGATTGACATTAAATTTGTGGATGAATGATGTGGCACGTAATTGGAATATATAAAAATAATCCAGATTAATATCTAATAAATTGTATTCCCAATATAACTTAAATTAATTTGTCAACATTAAAGGATACAAATTCATAACATTCAGTGCCTTATATTAGCAACCATAGAATGTTTCATTCCTTATATAGCAAGCAAATTAGGTGAAATATGTTAAAGGCACCCACCTCGAGTCTAACATAAACTCCTTAATAAGCAAAGAGTTGATTGTGAAGCTTATATATTTTATGGACAACACATGAACAGTTAAAATTCAAAAATTATGAAAAAAACCAATAAAGGTTCTCAAAGGCATGGAATAATTATACACTTAATCAAAAATCTCAATTAAACTTTTAAATGCAAATTCAAGTATAGAGTTGATGATGTATACTTATATGTTAAAATTGGTGGGCTTTGTTAGCAATAAATGTTATAACCTCAATTTATATTTAATTTATTTTTAAAAATTTTAGGACAACTTTATTAATTTACTTTTAAGGGGTATTTTCAATTTATATGCTTTAGGTGCAAAAGCACATAGAATTTCTATAGTACAAGCATAAAAAAAAAAGATCATAATAAAATTTTGACAAACTTTTAAAGCTTATTTGATACTTCTATAGAATTGTATTGGAAAAGTCAACTTTTAACCAAGTTGAGGCTCCACCATACCTTTATTAGAGGACACAAATCTCTTATTTCTCTTCTCAACTAAATGTCACTCCACCCACAAAGAAAGTGTCACAACTTCCACATACATAAGCCTACTCTGCAAATCGGTACTAACTATCCAAATCTCGATCTCTCTCTCTTCCGCATGTGTTGCCCTATCTCTCTCATATGAGTATATAACGTCCATATTTTCTTCTCTCATGCTCTTCAGCGCTTTAATCCTCTTGAATACATTAAAAGCTTCCCCTCTCCCTCACCAAACCCTAACCATAAAATTTCTCCATCTTTTTCTTTTCTTCTTACCTCTTTCACCTCTAAGAGCAACCCCGACTAGTAATGCCATCAAACCAATAAGCTAATGTTCCCAATTTAGAGATTCAAGAAAGGTTCTAAGTCTGATCAACTTCTTCACCCATGACACCAACCAGAAGGCAATATCATGTACAATATTCAAACTTTTTCAATTAGACAAAAAAAAACCTATAAAATCTGAAGTTTTATAAATTCTTTTAGGTTATACTAATATTGGCATAAACCATCTCCCTCTTCTACAACCTCAAAACCAATTACAGAGTAAGATTTTAAAGTTCATTTTTTGATTTAGGATAAAACGATGCCACTATGGGCTGAATTTGTCTCCTACGCATCTGCCACAAGGTTGAGGTGAGATCTGATCCTTTCCAAAATTATAATTTCAAAATCAGCATGTGATGGGGACCATCTTTGACGCGGGTCCCGCCACCGAGCCCGCCCAGACCCGTACCGGCCTTGACATTTCAGTTTTATTTTATGCATTAATTTTCGTCCGTTTCAATTTTATTTTCGCATTTATTTTCGTCCGTCTCATGTATTGATCGGAGGGACGAATATTAGCCCTCCGATCATTTATTAAAAACACTCTAAGTTCTAGATTACTTTGAGGGTATTATAAATACTCAAAATCTGTATATTATTTTCAATTTTGATAAATAGAAATTCTAGATTGCTCTTGTTTCCCCTTGGGGAAACCCTAGTTTCTAAATCCTCCCTCTCCAAACCCTAGTCGCCACCTTCCGGACCCCTCCCCTTGCTGCCTTCGGACATCTCCCCTGCAGGACAGCAGCTGCCACCACCCCAGCCGCCGCCGCTGCCCAACTGCCACTGTCCAGCCGCCGCGCTGCCCAGTTGCCGCTGCCCAGCCTCTACTGCCAGTCGTCGCCGCCGCTGCCCGCCGCTACTGCCCCTGGTGTCGCTGCCCCTGACGCCGCATCCCAGCCGCCGCTGCCCTAGCCGCAGCAAGAAATCTACTCGGATCACCCTTTTCGCTCCCGATTTAAACTGGCGTGTGTTTGTTCTTCCCATACCCTAAACTAAATTTATTTAATTATTTTCTCGTGCGATTTTTGGGTAGAAATTATTTGTAGGAGCACAAATCTAAATACGATCGCTGCGAGTGGTTTCAGAATGGAAACGCCTCCGAACACACCCGCATGTCAAGTACAACTCGATGTGCGAGTTACATTTCCGGACCGGAGCCTTTCCTTTGATCCGGAATCAGTGCCGACCGCTCTTCCTGTTCATGACTCACGACACCCCATTACCCACGAAAGTTATTTTCAAATTACTGTAGAACCTTCTGCAGGCAAATGCTGAAGCTTAATTGATCTGAAGCGGCTGCGCGAAAAGTGCTTAAATTTTCGAATACATCTTAAAAATCTGCATTCAATAGCATTCACGAACCCTAGGATTGCATTAGAGCCCGGCAACACCAAACCCTAGTATTGCCTTGCATCAAATTTGGTATCAGAGAAGGTTCTGAAATTTTCTCAAATTTCAGAATCCTATACTCCTAAGGTTCATGTCACTGCATACATAGGAGTCAAGAGTCTAGGTGCATACATATTTAAAATCACATCCATCATTGCATGCATCTGAAGAGTGGTAGGACAATTAGCATGGGTAGCCACAGTCAACACTTTTATGAGATGCACCAACCGCAGGAGATGTCCCATGTTGCACCGCACTTGAGCCCTGACGAACATATCTGGTTTAGGAACTTCTGCATGGAATGGAACGCAGAGAAACACCATCTAAGGGAAGAGATGAACACATTAAGAGAGGATATGAGAGGAGTTATAGGATGGGTGAACCAACTGGAACAAACGGGTAGAGGATCTAACCCGCCTGGTTCAAGAGGAGAACCATCCATGAACCATTTCCTGACTCGAGTGGATGCCCCTCATGAGGATCTGCACCCACATCTAGGTCCACATGATTTACACCACAAGCAAAACGAGGATAGACTAACTCCAGAGATAGATCAGAGAGCGCGCACACCGAGGCCTAGACCTGCTGGACCTCAAGATGTTAGATATGATGACGCCTTTAGGGCCCGACCTGATGCCCCTTTTGGTGATCAGCGCTGGGAGGAGGAGAGGTCCATACATGCTGGGCATAGAGATGTGAGACGTCCTGTTCGAGCCCCCCTCGAGAGGATTATTACGGACCACCTCCCAGAGGATGGGATGGCCGCCGCAGATTCCCACCAAGGGAACGCGATGACTACCCCCGATTTGAGGATGACTTTGATAGACCTGTGCGAGATAGATGCCCAGACCTGACACGTGTTCTCAAGCTAAACCCTCCTAGCTATGAAGGCACGATGGAACCCAAGATTTTCGCAGACTGGGTTCTCGACATAGAGAGTTATTTTGACTGGTACAGTATGTATGAGGATCAGAAGGTTCGCTTTGTCAAGGTGAGACTCACCCTGAAAGCAAAGACTTTTGGCTAGGAAAAGAGAGACTGATGGAGTACGATGGGCTTCCTCCAGTGACAACCTGGGCTGAGATGAAAGCCCTATTGGAGGCCCAGTATATACAGGCATACCACGTGAGCCGATTACGCGATGAGCTGACCGCATTTCGCCAGGGCACTAGGACCGTCCCAGAGTATTACGCAGAGATAAAAGATCTCATGATACGCTGCCGCATCCGTGAGTCTGAGCTGGACATCCTGTCCAAATTCAAGTACGGATTGAGGCCAAAGATTCGTAGCGAGCTCATTCGCTACGACGTATATAATTTGGAAGTACTGTGTCTATTGCAACTGATATAGAGACATATCAAAAGAGTCGCAATAAGACATCTGGGACGACTAGGACCGATAGACGGGATGACTCAAAGGCTCGAGGTGATGGAGACAAGACTACGGGTGTGGATACGAGAGAGGATAAGGGTAAGGCCCCCATAAAAGCTGTGAGTCTGGCACACATTAAGTGCCTCAAATGTGGTACGTTTGGGCACTATGCCAAGAACTGCACCAAGCAACTCACCAAATTACTGATTCAGGAGGCTAGTGATGATGAGTCTGCCCCAGCCGGAATTGATGATGTTGGTGTTGTGTTGAATGAGCTTGACTTAAGGGCCCCCAGTGATGAAGAGTTTGACCCGAGCCTCTTAGTGGTGAGATGTATGATGGCTACACCCCGAGAGTCTGCTGATTATTGAAGGACCAACATCTTCCAAGCCTTCTTCCGAACCAGGGAGAAGTCATGCAGATTAGTGATTGATAGTGGCAGCTGCATGAATGTTGTAGCAGAGTCCGCACTTACGCGTCTAGGGGTCACTGCCGAGCCCCACCCTTCACCTTTTCAGGTAGCTTGGGTTACCAAGACTACCATTCCTGTGACTCGCAGATGTCTCGTACCCATCACGATTGGACCCTATACCGATCGGATTTGGTGCAATGTCATGCCCATGGATGTTTGCCACGTTCGTTTAGGGAGACCATGGTTGTATGACAGGACGTGACTATTCATGGCAGGACCAACAAATGTTCATTCATGCTGAATGGGTAGAAGGTGGTCTTGAATCCCATCAGACCCTTAGCCTCACACTCAAGAACGAAAGCCACCAAGGAGACCCTTCCGTCCACAGAACATAAGAAGGCCTTGAATATTATCCGGGGAGTTGAGTTAGAGAGAGAGCGTTTTGCAAATGGCATCCTTTATTCCCTAGTGGTACTCCAGTCATTTGGACTAGTGCCTGACATCACCCACCTTCCTGAATCCGCCAGGAAGCTTCTTGAAGAGTTCCAGGATGTCCATCCTGAGGAGTTGTCTGCTGGATTATCTCCCATGAGGTCGATCCAGTACGCCATTGATTTATTCCATGGCTCCTCCCTACCCCATTTGCCTCACTACCGTTTAGACACCGCAGCGCACGCTGAGCTGCAGAGACAGATCACTGAGCTATTAGACCGTGGATTCATTCGTCACAGTATGAGTCCATGTGCTGTTCCAGACCTTCTTTCCCCCATGAAGGATGGAACATGGCGCATATGTGTTGACAGCCAATCTGTCAACCGAATCACTGTGAAGTATAGATTCCCCATTCCGCGATTAAACGACATGTTGGACATGCTGAGTGGTGCCGCTATCTTCTCAAAGATAGATCTCAGGAGCGGATACCACCAGAAAGAGACGAGTGGAAGACTGCCTTCAAGTCGGAGGGATTGTATGAGTGGCTAGTGATGACCTTTGGGTTATCCAATGCCCCAAGCACCTTTGCTCGGATGATGACTCATGTCTTCCAGCCCTACATGGGCAAGTTCATCGTCATTTATTTCGATGACATTCTGGTGTATAGCCCCTCTAGCGACGACCACCCGAGTCATATTCGCACCATTTTCGAGCTCCTGCGAGCCGAAAAGCTGTACATCCACATGAAGAAGTGCAAATTCTTTGTGGAGTTTGTCATCTTTCTGGATTACACTCATACAATGCCAGGAACTGCACCAAGCAACTCACCACATTACTGATTCAGGAGGCTAGTGACGATGAGTCTGCCCCAGCCGGAATTGATGATGTTAGTGTTGTGTTGAATGAGCTTGACTTAGGGCCCCCAGTGATGAAAAGTTTGACCCGAGCCTCCTAGTGGTGAGATGTATAATGGCCACACCCCGAGAGTCTACTGATTGTTGGAGGACCAACATCTTCCAAGCTTTTTTTCGAACCGGGGAGAAGTCATGCAGATTAGTGATTGATAGTGGTAGCTGCATGAATGTTGTAGCAGAGTCCGCACTTGCGCGTCTAGGGGTCACTGCCGAGCCCCACTCTTCACCTTTTCAAGTAGATTGGGTTACCAAGACTACCATTCCTGTGACGCGCAGATGTCTCTACCCATCACGATTTGGACCCTATACAGATCGGATTTGGTGCGATGTCATGCCCATGGATGTTTGCCACGTTCTTTTAGGGAGACCATGGTTGTATGACAAGGACGTGACTATTCATGGCAGCACCAACACATGTTCATTCATGCTGAATGGGCAGAAGGTGGTCCTGAATCCCGTCAAACCCTAAGCCTCACACTCAAGAACGAAAACCACCAAGGAGACCCTTTCGTCCACAGAACATAAGAAGGCCTTGAATATTATCCGGGGAGTTGAGTTAGAGAGAGAGTGTTTTGCGAATGACATCCTTTATTCCCTGGTGGTACTCCAGTCATCTGGACTAGTGCCTGACATCACCCACCTTCCTGAATCCGCCAGGAAGCTTCTTGAGGAGTTCCAGGATGTCCATCCTGAGGAGTTTCCTGCTGGATTACCTCCCATGAGGTCGATCCAGTACGCCATTGATTTAGCCCCTGGCTCCTCCCTACCCCATTTGCCTCACTACCGTTTAGACCCCGCAGCGCACGCTGAGCTGCAATGACAGATCACTGAGCTATTAGACCGTGAATTCATTCATCACAGTATGAGTTCATGTGCTATTCCAGACCTTCTTTCCCCCAAGAAGGATGGATCATGGCGCATGTGTGTTGACAGCCAATCTGTCAACCGAATCACTGTGAAGTATACATTCCCCATTCCGAGATTAAACGACATGTTGGACATGCTGAGTGGTGCGGCTATCTTCCCGAAGATAGATCTGAGGAGCGGATACCACCAGAGGGAGACGAGGGGAAGACTGCCTTCAAGTCGAAGGAGGGATTGTATGAGTGGCTAGTGATGCCCTTTGGGTTATCCAATGCCCCAAGCACCTTTGCTCGGATGATGACTCATGTCTTCCAGCCGTACATGGGTAAGTTCGTCGTCGTTTATTTTGATGACATTCTGGCGTATAGCCGCTCTAGCGATGACCACCTGGGTCATATTCGCACCATTTTCGAGCTCCTACGAGCCGAAAAGCTGTACATCCACAAGAAGAAGTGCACATTCTTCATGGAGTCTGTCACTTTCTGGGTTACATAGTGGGCTCCTTGGGAATCTCCGTTGATCTCGAGAAGGTGAAGGCTATCAGGGAGTGGCCCACGCCACAGAACATCCATGATGTGCGTAGCTTTCATGGCCTGGCCACTTTTTACAGACGTTTCATAAAGGATTTTAGTGGTATCTTGGCCCTATCACAGAGTGTACCAAGAAGGGCGAGTTCAAGTGGCCATCTTCTGCTGAAAAAATATTTCAGCTTATCAAGGAGAAGATGTCATCTGCCCCATTGTTGAGATTGCCAGATTTTGGTAAGACTTTTGAGGTGTGTTGCGATGCCTCCGGCATTGGGATTGGTGGGGTCTTCACCCAAGAGGGCCACCCTGTGGGATATTTCAGCGAGAAACTCTCGGGCCCAAAGCTAAATTATTCTAATTATGAGCGTGAGCTTTACGCTTTAGTGCAGAGCTTGAGACACTAGAGGCACTACTTGTTGCCAAAGGAGCTTATCCTACACTCGGATCACCAAGCTCTTAGATATATAAACTCGCAGCACAAGCTTAGCCCACACCAAGCAAAGTGGGTGTCTTTCCTATAGGAGTACGACTTCGTACTCAAACATTGCAAAGGGAAGGAAAACACACCCGCCGATGCTTTGAGCAGAGTTACTCTTATCCTCACAAAGATGAGAGCACAGGTGATAGGCTTTGAACGCTTGATCGAGGATTATGCCACATGCCCTGATTTTAGTGGCATCTATAGTGCTCTAGCAGCCGACCCATACCATGACACTACGGACTATGTCATTCGGGACCGGTACCTATTTAGGCGCACACGACTATGCATTCCCAATACGTCTATGCACAATTTTATAGTATGGGAGTTGCATGATGAAGAACTAGGAAGACATTTTGGGAGGGACAAGACAGTAGATCTTGTTCAAGAGAGATTTTACTGGCCGATGATGGTGAGGTTCATCCCCCAGATTGTGAGCAGTTTTAGGGTGTGTCAGGTTGCAAAGGAAAATAAGCAACCAAATCGGACTGTACACCCTCTACCCATTCCTTCCACCCCTTGGGAGGATGTCAGTATGGACTTTGTGCTAGAACTACGGCGCACACAGCGTCAGCACGACTCCATCCTGGTGGTAGTAGATCACTTCTCCAAGATGGCATATTTCATCCCGTGCCGCAAAACTGACGACACCTCGGCCATGGCGAAACTTTATTTTAGAGAGGTGGTAGCTCATACGGGTGTACCCAAGACGATAGTGACTGACAGGGATGTCAAGTTCACCAGCTATTTCTGGAAAACTTGTGGCATCTTATCAGAACCAAGCTCATGTTTTCGATAGCCTACCACCCGCATACCGATGGCTAGACTGAGGTTGTCAACCGTAGCCTAGGGAATCTGCTGAGATGTCTAGTTGGGGACCACAAGGCTATTTGGGATCTAATCTTACCACACGCCCAACTAGCCTACAATAACTCATTAAACCGGTCAACTGGGATGTCTCCGAACGAGATAGTTCACAGCCATAGGGCTAGGGTTCCTCTAGATTTAGTTTCCCTACTGTACACCCATAGGACGAGTCAGTTTGCATCAGAACTTGCATTACAATTGCATGAATTACAAAAGGAGATTGAGCGCAGATTGCACAGCAACTACGATCATTATAAGCTGCGAGCTGATGCCAAACGAAGGGACACATCTTTTGAGGTAGGTGACTTGGTGATGGTGCGACTGAGTCCGGATAGGCTTCCCTCAGGAAGCCTGAAAAAGCTAGCCGACAGAAGAACCGAACCATACAGGGTGACGAAAAGGATTGGTACGAATGCATACCAGTTAGCCTTGCCATGTGATTGGGGAGTACATCTAGTGTTCAATGTGGCTGATCTGACCCGATTCTACGGACATTCACTGGGACCTGAGGAGCCTTCTGCAGATAGTTCCAAACCGGAACATATGAGAGAGCAGACTGCTGGTGAGGATATAGCTCCACAGACAGCCATGCCTACTTTTTCCCCTACTACTACCACCCCTGATGGTATGTGAGGACCCCGACGCCGGTTCAGCGGAAACCGTTCCGACATTGGGCGTTCACTTAGCACAGGATCATATTGAGTAACTTGAGAGAAGAAGAGCATACACATATGAAAAGCCAAAAGATAATATTCATTTATTTCAATGTTCACTTTCCAAGATCTTTTCAATACTCCTCGTACAAAAGTAAAGATAAAAGATAAACAAAAATAAATAGCGCCGTGGATCTCATCGGCAATTGAACATTTTAAGCATTATGGTTCTTGCTTAAGCTCTTCCAGAACTACCTGACCTGGTATTGTACAACAAATAATACCGGGATTGAAATTCCCAGTAATTAGAAAGTACTCTAAGTGCCACAGTAATCAATGCAGTATTACATTTTATAATAGCAGAGATGCGATTTGCAAAAGAGATGCAGGAAACATATTAAGGTAAAAGCGCAAATAAAAGAATTAATTTCCTGCAAAAGATATTAGCTCAAAAATGCAGGTTACTGATGTCTTCTTTCCAGTAACGTGCCACGAATATTGTTACTGATGTCTTCTTTCCAGTAAATACCCACGAATGCTATTACCGATGTCATTTTTCTGGTAATTAGCCATAAATGTCGTTACTGATGTCCCTTCCAGTAACTGGCCATGAAGGAAAAGGATGTTGGTTTCTAACAACCAACCAAGTATTAATGTTACTAATATCATTTTTCCAGTAACCCACAAATGTTACTACATTGGTTCCGAACAACCAACCAAGCTTCAAAACGAAATTTGGCTCGAAGCAATTTAAGCGAAACAAAGCAGTAATAAAAATGCAAAATGTAATACATGTCATATACTGGGTACCTTTGTTCTTAAGTTCAAAAGTTCAACGGCTCGAATGAGTGACAGTTCGCTCAATCTGCATTTATGTCCCCGATATTTCTTTAAATTAGTCTCTTTTACAAGTGATGCGATAGTTCATGATTTTTATATTTATTCTTTATTTTGTCATTTTTTTCTTTATAATGATTTAAAATCCGTATTTCATAACAATGTTATTGTATTGCAAGAGTAACGATAGGAATAGAAATAGTAGTCATTTTATAATATTATGAACTGTCTCCATTATTAATTACTGAGAATGATCAAAATGCGAATAACTAAATATAAAATTATATCAATGATTTAATAAGATTAGCAAGAAGTGTTTTCTTCAATATCCTCCATTTCCAATCTCTCATACCTTAGCTTTTAGGATTGCTGGTCGGCTGAGGGAGAGGGAGCTGGTCGGCCAATTTGGCCGACCGTTCCTGCGCCAAACGGCGGAGGAAGCTCTCTGGCGCGGAAGCTTCCGGGCCAGAAATGTGCGACAGGCGTGACAGGGGCGATCGGGGGAAAGCAGAGGAAAAAGGGAAAAAGAAATAAAGGAAAAAAAAATTAAAATTACTTAAAGTTAAATTTTCGCATTTTTCCGTCGTTCGGCGTCCAAATACAACGAAACTTGGCACCAAGGTGTGTTACGACATGACGAACATTCTCGCGCCGAAAATTTTTAATTCGGACGAATATTTTATTTTTAATTAATTTCTGAAGTTTAAAAACTTCATAAATTAGCCACGATAAATCCGGCGCTCATAATTTGATGAAACTTATCGAGCAACCTTTAAATAATATACTTAACACGTCGACACTAAAAACGATGAATTCGGGCACGCATTTCAATGTTTCGATTTTTTAAAATTTATAAATTTCAGAAAATTGATCAGAAGCTTTCGTCTTTCAGATTTTCCCGAATTATGGCACTTTGATCTTTAAAGTTGTTTCTATCTACAGGTAGTTTTGTTTGCCCTAAATTGAAATTCATCGGGATCCTGATTCCTAAGGCAGGATTCTGACTAAATTTGCAAAATAATGACTTTGGGTCATTACAAACTCCCATACTTAAAAATAATGTCGTCCTCGACATCACACAAACAAAACTTAAATCTGGGTGAGATTAATACCTGATACTATGTCGTAGTCGTCGGGTTTTATGATAGGGGTGAGGGTGTACATTCTTGGTTGAGGAACCTGCCCATTCCTTTGGGTAGGCATTGCCGTTACTGCAACTTGCCTAGGAGCATCTCTTCTTCGTTGGTTATTGGCGGGGGCTGCTGGAGCTAAGTTCAGTCTTGGGGCAAATCTTGCCGCAGGGATAATATCTCCATCGATTGTCTTCTTGGCGATACAGAAACGATAACCGTGACCTGGGCGCCCGCAGGTAAAACAGATGTCTTGACCATGGTAGCACCTCCCAAGCGGGTGAGGTCGATTACAATGAACACTTTCATTGATCCTGGAAGCTTCTGCAGACATATGGTATGCCCTTGCTGATGGAGGGTAACGGGGATGCTTGTAACTCTCCTGATCTTCTGTGGGATGATCATGCCTCTTTCCTTGTCTTTCCGCAACCATCTGCTCGTTATGCTCCAGCATTGCAGCATAGTCTAAAAGATCGGCAAAATTTGTATGCCTAAGAGAAATTAAGTTGGTGCCAATGCTGTTTTTTAAACCTTCCAAAAATCTACTGCACCTCGAAGCTTCGCAGTCCACAAGCTTTGGTGCATAACGAGAGAGTTTTGTGAACTCCGTCTCGTAAGTTGCTACAGATCGGTCACATTGAGCTACCTTTATGAATTGGCTCTCAAGTATCCTTTGGGCAGAATGAGGAATATAGCGGCTCCTGAATGCGGCCGTGAACTCTGCCCACGATATGTCCTCCAGACTGATGTCTTTGAAGGTGATTTCGAACGTGATCTTCCACCATCTCTCGGCTTCACCTTCTAGCAAGTATTTCGCAAGTCTAACTTCCTCGCTTGAAGGACACTTTAAACTGTCCAACTTGCTCTTCACGGCTTTGGTCCAGTCTTCGGCCTCCATGGGTCTGGCTGAGCCGTTAAAAGTAGAAGGGTTGAGCTTGAGGAAGGCCTGTAGGGCATTATCTACTCGCACTCTTTGCTCTTGAGGGGCTTCTGATGCGAGCAGGGAGGTGGAGGCTTTCCCTTGACTTGAAAGGGCTTGCAAAACAGCTTCTAATAGACGATTCATTCTATTGTCTGCTGCAGATGAGGAGATTGTGATTTCAATTGGGCTTTCGGCGGGTACTGCGAGGAAGCCTTCATCGGAATCCATATGTTTGGAGATGATTAATAAACTTGAATTTAGAAGTTGTCTTAACTTACTGAATACACGAATAATTAATCACAACGATAAATAAAGTTTGCAAAATTTTGATTCCAAAAGTTTTCATTTGTAACAGGCTCATTTTTGAAAGTCATTTTAATCACAGAACCTATACTTTACTAGATGTACAAAATAAAGGGTAATAACAAGGTCTTAGTTTACTCTTACGGTTTAAGGAAGAAGAGCTATCACTTCTAAATATGGTACTAACATCTTCTTAGATTGAATATACCCATATTTTTATATGTATGTCCTTTTCTTCCACAAGTACTCAATCCTGCTCTGATACCAACTGTGAGGACCCCGACGTCGGTTCAGCGGAAACAGTTCCGACATCGGGCGTTCACTTACCGCAGGATCATATTGAGTAACTTGAGAGAAGAAGAGCATACACATATAAAAAGCTAAAAGATAATATTCATTTATTTCAATGTTCACTTTACAAGGTCTTTTCAATACTCCTCGTATAAAAGTAAAGATAAAAGATAAACAAAAATAAATAGCGCAGTGGATCTCATCGACAATTGAACATTTTAAGCATTAGGGTTCTTGCTTAAGGTCTTCCAGAAGTACCTGACCTGGTATTGTAATCAATGCAGTATTTAGAGAGTACTCTAAGTGCCACAGTAATCAATGCAGTATTACATTTTATAATAGCAGAGATGCGATTTGCAAAGAAGATGCAGGAAACATATTAATGTAAAAGCGCAAATGAAATAATTAATTTCATGCAAAAGATATTAGCTCAAAAATGCAGGTTACTGATGTCTTCTTTCCAGTAACCTACCACGAATATTGTTACTGATGTCTTCTTTCCAGTAAATACCCACGAATGCTATTACCGAAGTCATTTTTCCGGTAATTAGCCATAAATGTCGTTACTGATGTCCTTTCCAGTAACTGGCCACGAAGGAAAAGGATGTTGGTTTCTAACAACCAACCAAGCATTAATGTTACTAATGTCATTTTTCTAGTAACCCACGAATGTTACCACGTTGGTTCAGAACAACCAACCAAGCTTCAAAATGAAATTTGGCTCGAAGCAATTTAAGCGAAGCAAAGCAGTAATAAAAATGCAAAATATAATACATGTCATATACTAGGTACCTTTGTTCTTAAGTTAAATTTTTCGCATTTTTCCGTCGTTCGGCGTCCAAATACAACAAAACTTGGCACCGAGGTGTGTTACGACATGACGAACAATCTCGCGCCGAAAATTTTTGATTCGGACAAATATTTTATTTTTAATTAATTTTTGAAGTTTAAAACTTCAGAAATTAGCCACGATAAATCCGGCGCTCAAAATTTGGTGAAACTTCTCGAGCAGCCTTTAAATAATATACTTAACACGTCGACACTGAAAACGATGAATTCGGACATGCATTTCAATGTTTCAATTTTTTAAAATTTATAAATTTCAGAAAATTGATCAGAAACTTTTGTCTTTCGGATTTTTCCTGAATTAGGGCACTTTGATTTTTAAAATTGTTTCTATCTACTGGTAATTTTGTTTGTCCTAAATTGAAATTCCCTGAGATCCTGATTCCTAAGGCAGGATTCTGATCTAATTTGCAAATAACGACTTTAGGTCGTTACATGGTAGCACCCCAACACCAAAGGACAGAGCTTCAATTGAGGACCTATTACCGATACCAAGGTCCACAAACAGATTACCCCGAGGAGATTCACTGCCAGAGCTGATTATGGATGAGGAGACAGTTGCCACTACTGAGGGTGGCTTTCAGAGATACTTGGTTCGTTGGAGAGGACAACCCGACACGGAGGACAATTGGGTACTTGCAGAGGAGATTGAGAGATTGGATGCTGACCACTTAGCCCGCTACCGCGCAGACCACTCACCGGTGATGAGTGCTTTTGAGCGGGGGAGAGTTGATGGGGACCATCTTCGACGAGGGTCCCGCCGTCGAGCCCGCCCGGACCTGTACTGGCCTTGACATTTTAGTTTTATTTTTGTTCATTTCAATTTTATTTTCGCATTTATTTCCGTCCATTTCATGTATTGATCGGAGGGACAAATATTAGCCCTCCGATCGTTTATTAAAAATACTCTAAGGTCTAGATTGCTGTGAGGGTATTATAAATACATAAAATCCATATGTTAATTTCAGTTTTGATAAATAGAAATTCTGAGTTTTTTCCAAACAGCGAGAACGGCTCTTGTTTCCCCCCGGAAAAACCCTAGTTTCCAAATCCTCCCTCTCCAAACCCTAGCCGCCGCCTTCCGGACCTCTCCCCTTGCTACCTTCGGACCTCTCCCTTGCAGGACAGCTGTTGCCACCACCCAAGTCGCCGCTGCCCAGCCGCCACCGCTGCACAGCCGCTGCTGCCAACCGCCGCCACTGCTGCCCAGCCGCTGCTGCCAGCTGTCGCCGCCGTCCCTGCTGCCACTGCCAGCCGCTGTTGCCCCTGCAGCCGCATCCCAGCCGCCACCGCAAGAAATTTTAGAAAGAAAAGATTAATAAGTAGATTATAATATAAGTTTATATTTAATCTAATACATTAAAAGCTTATTTATATCCAATTTTATCAAAGGGTAGGTTATGATATAATTATTTGTACAATGTGTGTATGTTGACAATTTATGGATCAAGACACCTCTAATATTAGCAGGGTTTGCTACACTAATGATAAAAGAAATGGTACATCTAATAATACTAATGATAATGGAAATAGTTTTTGATCGCGAGCTCCTAAGATGGTCACACAATAGTAAAATTAGTTATACTAGGTAAAAGGGTAAAAGAGCAAAGGTTACAAGAACATGCTACTAGAGTAAGGTTAAAGGAAACATTAATGAAAATGCTAATGCACTTTGATTTTGTGAAAAATGTAACGAAGGATAAAAATGCATTCATTCAAAATATAATTTAAGTTAAGATTACAATAAATTATTGAACGGGATATAAATGTAACAATGCATGACTTTTCTTTCACATTACTATAATCTAGAACTGAATACAATCTCAAAGTTACAGCATAACCCACCCACAACATCTATCATTTTTTGAGTTACATAACTCATGGAATAAAACAAGAGAAAAATGCACGCATGCACAGGAGATTCACTTAGCGGGTGCACTTGTTTATCTATGTTAGTTTTCATATTATCTTTTTGTGCTGTTTGTTTATTATGAAAATCAATCATGGCTGATTAATGGCTCATTCGTTTTGTCTCTTTTAAGATCCGAATAAAACAAATTTAAAAATGGGAAGGAGAAAAACAAACCTGCCCATGGTAGAAACTGTCAGGTAAGGACAATACAAGGCGAGGAAAACAAAAGTTTAAAGGATTCTGAGTGAAATGAATCATGGCGGAGATTGAATATTTAGATGAAGGAGAGAAGATGTAGAGAAGGGTTGGGTAGGTTGGGGTAAAGAGGGCAGAGAAATTGAAGAGTTAGAATTATCATTATAGGCTAGATAAGCAAGCTGTAGTGAATCCATTCATGAAAGAAGCCATAGAGTATGAAAGGTTTTACAGCTCTAAATGGAATGCCTATTGAATAAAAGGCCTAGCTCACCATGGGAAAGAACCTGCGCAAAAGTTCACCAAGTCTAAAATACAGGTTAAGATCATTAACATGCAAATCGAAGGCGCTGCATTAGCAGGTATTATTACGGTAGAATTGATATACAAAATATGGCCAATAGAGGTTTATATGATCATTACTAAAAGTATCGAAACATTAAGTGAAAGAACGTTGCAACCTTTGGAATATGTTTGTAAGTAGGTTTTTCCATGGTGCCTGCATTGACAAAATGTGAAATCACGCTTAGAAATTTAAACCCATACAATGAGAGTACAATAAGATTAATTTATAATAATGGAGTATCTTAACAATGGAGAAATGTACCTAAAGAAAATGTTGTTCCTCCAGGTATATATGCACTAGCTAAATAAACGGTAAAAACATTTCTGATGTCAGTATATCAGTAAGAAAAAGGCTATTTAGCGAGAAAACAAATATTTATACATACAGCCAGTGTAAGGATCACGAAATGAAGCATCAAATGAAAAGTCCCTCTGCCCAGAATTTTGTAGTATAAATTCTACAATTTGTTGGCGGTAAGAAAGGGGAAGATTTTCCTTCAAAAGCCATTTATCAGCAACTTCGTAAGGGTTATCTACAGAAATCCAGTTTATAAAGTCATCAGAAAAGTTTCGTACCACAGATCATACAGATAATGATCTTTCAAATGATTATGCATGTAAAAACAAAAAACAAACTAGGCAATGCCGAGTCACAACAATCAATATATCCTTTGGATCTGTGCATACAAATGATGACTAAGAAATTGCAAAGGTCGAACAATTTAGGAGGAAAATTAAAGAGAAAATAAAATAAGAATAAAGATGACGTAGTATAGTATTGTCTTCTTCATTAAAATAAAATGGAAGCAAGATAATACTTAATTAAAATAAACGAATACTGAAGAAGCACGTAAAGAGAGCAACATATGACAGTATGAATACAAAAAGGAGCATGACATAGATGTTGATTTAACAACTGGATGTAAAACATTATGTCTACAACTCAAAAAGGTAGCAAAAGTTGGCTGAGTTATATTGCCATTATTGTGCTATTATGTTATATTCAGGAATATAAGTGTATACAACAACAGCAACCACACCAAGCCGTAATCGTGGTCGACTACATAAATCCTTTGTTTCAATTGTACACGATCAAATAAAATCCCCACCCTACGTTCCAAACAAAAAAAATCCTTCATAACAGTTTCCTCACATGTGTTTTGAACCTTCCTCTAACTCTTAAATATAGGAGAAATTCAAAAATTATATATTTCTAATAGGGGATTACACAGTCTCTGCTTAATATAACCGAATCATCTAAAATGACATTCTTTAATATTGTCCACTAATTTCTCATTCTATCCTTATGAGCATACCCACTCATCCACCAAAGTAGCCTTATCTCTATAACACATATTATATAAGTTTCTTCTTTGTTGAACAACATTCAACCCCATATAGCATAAATGGTTGAATAGATGCTCTTTATAATTTTCCTTTAATGTTGAATAGATGCTCTTTATAATTTTCCTATAACAGAAGGCCTTCTCCATTTCATCCAACTAGGTTGGATCCTATTAATCACACCGCTCACTATTTTGCCATGACTTTGAATAATTGAACCAAGGTCACGCTCTTTTTGATCGCAAGGTCTTCAAAAGTTATGCCCTCAAAATTAGGGCCTCTGATACAATTGAATTTACAATCCATATATTCAATTTTAGATCCACTAAGACAAAAACCTTTGGATTCTAAACTAGTCCTCCATAACAAGTTTTGCTTTACCTCCATTCTTAATATTATCATTTAAAAGAATATCATTTGCAAATAACATCACCAAAGAATCTTCTTTTAAATGTGCTTAGTAAGAATGTTCATAATAAAAGCAAAAAGATATGGGCTAAGAGCCTTGATGTAATCTAATCCAATCAAAATAGGAAAACCATTAACAAGCCAACTTTTGAGAACATATAATAATCCCATTATACATATCTCAAATAACATGAGCATATACAACACTAATCCCTTTTCTCTCTAAAGCTCTCTAAAGAATTTCTTTGGGTACTCTATCATAAACCTCTTCAAGATCCATAAAAATTAAATGAAGACATTCTTTTCTTTTCCTAAATCTCTCCATCAAACCCCTTTATATATATATGGATTCCGTGGTATATCAAACAGGTATAAAAGCAAATAGATTTTGAGAAATGCAAGTATCCTTTCGTATTCCTCCCAACGTTTTAAAGTATGACACATTAACTTGATTCCTCTATAATTATCACTGTCTTGAGAATCACCTTTATTATTGTAAATAGATATAGAAATACTCTTCCTTCACTAAACACAAGGCAATAAATTCTTTCCTTGTCCAAACATTTATATACATTAATAAAGATGTCATCCAATCCTATTGCTTTTTTTTCTCTTCATCCTCTTTAAATCATTCCAAATCTCAACTATATTAACATGGAAAATGAAAGTATAATTGAAACTTTTTATAACTAATTAACTCACTAAAATTAATTTTATTAGCACAACCTTTATTAAAAAGAGTAGTAATATAGTTCATCCATCATTGTTGAATATTTTCATCCAAAAAAAAATTATCATTATCTTTGATATACTAGCATGAGTCAGACCATTGGTTCTCTTATCTCTTAATTTGGCTATCTTATAAATTGATTTTTCTCCCTCAACGGTGCCTAATTTAAATATAGATCCTCGAATATAGCACTTTTAGCATCACCATCTGCTATTTTTGATTGACGACAAGAATATGTGTATCAGTTCCAATATATTGTATATATTAGAATCAGGTTAGTACATTAAATATGGTTGAGCATGCACAAAATAGAATTAAGTTGAGAATGTTGAACATTCTAAATACTGTGTGAACCATTGAAAACCACTAAGTACAAGCTAATTTTTAAATCATTAACTAAAACTCAAGATATTGCATTTTGGGATCCTTATAAGGCACGCAAAAGTAGAGGAGCATACCAATTTCCAAAAAACCATTGCACAATAAAAATGTAAGAGCCAAAATTTTCTTTTGCCATGTACTGTTTAGGCTCTAGCTTATCCAATTAAGCTAAATAAAGCTACAAAGTAAAAATATTGGAGTATTAAGATGATTAATTTGAAATTTGTGATTACAAACTTAAATTATAGCTAATTTAATAATATAAATAATAATAATAATAATAATAATAATAATAACAACAATGATTGTTCCTCTGCAAAAGTACCATATTAATTAACATAAAAATCTAATACACAATTTATTAAATTAGTTATTAATCAATCCATTAATTTTTATTTATGATAAATTATAAATCTAAGGGGTTGTTAAGACAAATCTAATATTATATTGAGTGAATATTGTTTGTTTAATTATTTTTTGAATTAATGATTTGTGGTTTAAATTGAGTAATGATTTTAAATTAACATAAAAATCTAATATTATAATCATTTTTGCCAAGTCTAATAATATTATAAACCACAAATATACTGAAGGAGAACAAGAACCGCAAGCAAAAAGAAATTAAGAGAAAGAGCGGGCAAGCAAAAATGAAACAAGAGCAGGAATGGAAAAGGAGAGAGAATAAAGCAAGCGCATCAAGACACTAAGCCATCAATGACATTCAAATGGTTTGGGGTATTAGCGAACAAGGGCATATTGTTGCAAAGCTTAATCAAGTGTATTTTAGCATGAAAATAATGTTGTCAGTTAAGGTATGTTCTATAGGAATTGAAAGAAGAGACGATGAGAGAATTCTGACTGGTTTCCTCTCTACAAGGTAAGGTAAACCTTTTCCTTAAATTTATATTCTATTTCCATTTTGAGAAGATAAAAAAACAACTCATAAAATATTTTATATATAGCTTTCAAGAAAACTCAAATAAAATGACAAGGATGACTAGCAAGAAATAAGTTAAGTATTTAAGGTTGTGTACCAAAAGACATGTTTATATAGCATATTTCATGCATTCATAGATTATTACACATAATTAAAGCGATGTGAGATATGGGATGGAAAGTTCATGGCAAAGTGTGCATAAAATCACCAACACATCATCAAATACAAATAGCCATGAAACAAAATGAGCAGAAAATAATGAAAGATGATTCAAAAATAAATAAAAAGATATAAAGGATGGACAGGTACATCCAACACCATGGAATATAGAACAAACCCCATCAAGAAGACTTGGCCAACTGACCTCCACTTGGATGCAAACAAATATTTAATATAGTGATTCAAGCTTCTCACAATTATATATATATATATATATAGTGATTCAAGGCTATATGGTGAGGTTCTGCAAATGGAACCCGTATGTGGATGTCACACAAGTGCCCCCACTGCTCCGGCTTGGGTCAATATCCCGAGGCTTCGGCTTCAATTTATTTCGAAGGAAATGTTTTTAATTGCTAAAGCCATCGGCGTCCCTTACAATTGGGTAGGGAATGGATACTCACAAAAATTTCTCAGCACCCAGGGTGTTGGTCGAGCTTGATATTTCTAACAATCTTCCTTATCTAAATTGGCTTGCCCTGAATCTAAAGGGTATTATTAAAATATCATTTGCGAAAAGCTGCCTTTATGTTGTCATTTTTGTGTTAAATTTGGCATCATTACCTAGTGCCAAAGTTATAAGACCCAACTTTCTCAACATGATAACCATCCACTCCTACAATTGCATTTGAGGCTTACATTAATATTTTAGAACAATATTATAAAAACTTTTAAAAATTCTCATTTTGGGCAGTGATTATAAACACTAAAACTATATAGATCCATCAACCAATAAAAAGTTAAATAATATTTATCATAAAGAATCTATCCGATTAGCAAATATATCTAAATCTAATCCTTATCCCATGGTAGTGCTAGATTTAAGAGGGGTATTCTCATAAGTGTTGTTATCAATTCTCAATCGTAGATCAAAGATTTGAAGCATATGTCAATACTTTTTAAACATTATTAGACCACATTCAATAATTAGCCTACAAGTTAGTCACTCCCATGAAAACTCTTGATTTCTAATTATAAGAGCATTTGAAATATAAAAAGTTCCCAAGAAAATGAAAAAGTCAAATATTGGATAGAGGTCAGAAATCTATACTGTTCAAAAAAATAATGCGCTTTTGCATGCCTATAGCTTTAACTCCACTTCTGCCTCTTTGGACATTCTCTTACGATAAATATTTGTTCAAGTTTCCCTTGAAATTCTATATTGGTCTTGTCTCTAATCAAAAAACTTCTTTGAAAAAATCCTTGAATGTATAACTATAAAGACAGACTTAATAAAAAATCAATGACCTCCAAGCCCAGTTCTATATAATACCAAATAACAAATAGAGAAATGTAATTGATAAAGACAAATTTGGGCCTCTTTTATAAAACTTTCTAATCTATAAAAAGAGTCAAGTCATTATTTAGACATCGCCGGAGTGTACATTTATAAAGGTTCAAATGAAGTGTAGAGCATGCTCAAAATTTGCATTTGCCATCTTATCCATCTCAGTGGTAGGTGCCTATTTTAAACCTTTTAGTAACTGCATTGTCCCACACAGTAGCTCTCGAGCTTACGGAGGCGTTAGAAAGAATATTTTGCTTTTATCCCTCAAAGGAGACACATTTTGTATCTCTTAAGACGAAAAAATGTGTTCTTTGAGTGATATGATTCTACACTACCTATGTGAAATGCACTCAACACAGTCTCTAATTGAAGATCTATAAATACATAGTTATAGTTTGAAATACAAGAAATCCATGAATCATAATTAGTGATTAGTAAATAAAAAAGCAAAGTCAACATGCTCATTGCAAAAAGCCTTGTGGAATCAAGCTGCATGTCACTAACAAAAAATAACAAATCATATAAAAATGACCATGTGTAACAAGAAAGTGCATTTCTTCTCACAGATGTGGAGGGTTTGAGTATGGCGGTCCTAAAATATATCTTAATTACCCTATACGAGTGGTTCAGTCATGATTATAAATGAAAATGTCACCAAAATATATAACCAAGATATTACTAAGGAGTTTCTATACTATGCATGACATTCCTGAATGTGTTTACAAATGAAAAAAATTGCTAAAAAACCAGGAAAAATACCTTGTACATAAGTTTCATGATTTTGAGAAATTAGATACGCTAAACAGCAAAAAGGTACACCATAAAGTTCATTTGGTATCTTGAAAATTTATTTACCAACGTCACCCAATCAAATGTGACTAAATATTTTGGAGAAATAATCGCACCTGATATAGGAACTTGTAGGTCATTGAGTTTTGGTAAAGGAAATCTACAATTATACCAACCTTGCCATGGCATGGTCATTTATGTGCACATCATCCAAGATACAGCCTTTGAGGAAATTAACAGAATATGAATTCGGTCTATAAATCTCCATCCTTGGAATAAAAGCTCTTCACATTGGGCGTATAGCTCCACAAGTTGCTGGGCTCATCCATTATAAAGAAAGAATTGAGAATTGTGAATCCATACCATAACTAGACCAATAGCATGTTGCACAGCTTTCATGGCATCCTTGTATGCACATAAAATTTCGAGGAACATGGGCTACAAGAAGTATAATTTGGCTAGAGCCCAAGTGGTAGACAAAACATTTTCTGATTTGAGTTAATAATAAATTTAAGTTGGATTACAAAAAAACATAGTGATATAAAATATGACTACATAACAGATTTAAGGCTAAATTTTTCTTTCATATGCTGGTTGATTGTAAATCGGCTATGCATATGGATTAAGAATAAGTGTGACACCTGGATATAAAAGTTCTAGGTATAGGATTATAACCTTATAAAAAGTACAAAATAAAAAAATGCAAATGAAATTTTTACGTTAAGAATGGAGTGACCCACGAAATGAAGGAGCAAAACAAGAAATATAGAAATTACCTCCTCGGTTGTATGGTAGCTTACGAATGGGATCGCCATCACCAATATCAACATCAAAAACTAAAAATAACAGAAATGTATGGATCAAAAAGAAGTATAGCTTCAACAATCTTAAGAAAATGCAACGCACCATAGTCATGCTGAATGCCATCAACTAAAGGTTTACAAATTCCTTCTCCTGGCCCATCAACAACTTCACCAATCTAATTTCAAATTAGTTTAGAGGATATAACAGCCAAATTAAAGCAAGTTTAAAATATACAAACAGTGAAATTCATAATTCATTATGATCAGACAAAACATCAAAGAGCATGAAAACAAAAATTGAAGAAACGGAGAAATACTAGTTAGCTTATAACAAGCATGGTTAGTATAATCAAAAGCAAAAACGTGATCACTTTCTGGACCAAATATAATTCACTCATTTTCTTTCACAAGCCGCCACTTTATTCCATTATTAAAAAACGAGTTCAAGATTGCATCATAGAAAATGGTACAGGGTCTTTTGCCTAACTTCACAGATTTTTTATACAGAAAAGAGTAAACGATCGAATAGATCCCCCAACTATTAAATAGTGTTCGTTTTAATCCCAAACATTATTTTGCACATTTTGGTCTCCAATGCTTTTAACATAAAGATTTCTACTAAAGTTAAATTCTTACGTCCTTTAGAACAGATTTAAAGGCATCATTGTATTATATTCCACCAATTCAAAGTCCTAAATCAGCGATTCAAAATGTTTAGGCTTTAAAACCTTCCAAACACGATTAAATCTTCCAAAAATGATTTACCCTACAGTAAGTTTTAAAATCAGTAAACACTCCGGATTTCATCAATCATCTAAGGATATAAAGGATATAACACTTTAGGTTGCAATGAAGGATGACGTCAAATTTGCTTGCACGCAAAATTCTTGTTTGAAATTTTCCTTCACATTTTTATTTTATATGAGTTTGCTAAGAATTTTACTAAGTCATGATTAAGATTTAGAAACATTAAATATAATAATTTATTCATTTGAAGAGATTGCCACTTTGTTTTCATACATCATGATACAGCCTAAAAACATATTAAATATTATTTCTCAAGAAAACGCATCTATTTCATAAACACTACAGCAAATGCTCAGCATTCTTTTTCTTTTTGCTATTTAAGCACATTTGCAGTTGATTTTTTTTTAATTTTTATTATTTTCAAACAGATATATATGCACTAATGAAAGAATGTCACACAAGCTCAACACATAGGCATTAAAGAGAGAACCACCACTAACAATAGCATTATAATTTTTAGTTTACAGTGAAAAAAAATTTGAAGCGTTTGTTTGAGAAATTGTTGACATAATTATAGCATTAGAGAGTTTTAAAATGCATTCTATACTTGCAAATGGTGCATCAATATAAATGTGATAATGATCTTTTTTTTATTCATAGATACACCAATAAATATCTTGAAAAAATACATTTTATTAGAACTTAAAAATAATTTTAATATAAAAAGCGATTTTAATTTCAATATTCATATTAAATTCTTTAAAAAGAAAATGCAATGAGTTTAAATAAATAGTATAAGCCATTTAAAATATATTTCAAATTTTTTGAAAAATTAACACAATGACAAAGAACATCAATAAATACATGAGAGATTTAAGTATTTAACACATCTATACAGCTATTTGATAAAAGTGATGGAATTGTTCCTTCTTTGACTTTTCATAACTTGATAAGTTGCATTCAACAGCATATAAATCCAAGAAACTAATATTAATTTATTAGTAATGATATAAATGATATTAATAATACAATTAATTTTTTATATAAATATTTGGAATATTTAAAGTACTATTTGGTTCCCACTTATGTTAGCTTAAACAAGATAAAATAAGCTAATTTGCTAAACTAAAACAATTTAATTGTCAAACTGCATAAACTAGATATTCAAAAATTGTTTGGCACAAACTTAAATAGACTATTTATATATGTTGTTTAAAACTGAGTAGAAACTAAAAATTACTATGATTAAAAATTAATTAACAAACAATTAATCAAATTTTTAATCTTTTCAATTAAATTATTAATCTAATTGATACAATTAAATAACCTAAATTTTAATTAAATGTTATTTAATCTAATTTCCATAATCAATAATGCATAAATACTTTGTAACTAAGTAACTATTTAATTAGAATAACCATTTTTACAAATAAAAAACTGGTAAAAGCACAATGTATTTAATTTAAGCTACCATACGTTTATGCTAGTCGTTTGGTTCAGATTTAAGTATATTTGTGAGAGTTCGTTTCAAGGTTAATTAGTTTAAGAGCCGAATGACTTATCTCACTTAGCTTAGCATTTAATCCAGCCCCATCTTAATCCAAGACACACCTGAATCGAACACAAAAAGCTATGTCAAGAATTATCTTTTTTCATGCTATTTAAAAAATACATTTTAACTAACATTACATATTAATCACACATTAATCAGTATTAGTTAATTGATTATGCAAAAATTAATTAGCTATTCATTTAATTAGAAATTATGTATAAATACATTATATTTAAGAATTAATTATGTATTAGCAAGTATTTATATATAAATTAAACAATTAGTTTATCACATATTTATATATTAACAATTAAAATTTAATTTATCAAGTATTTACATATTATATGTTGATTATTAATAAGTGTTAAATACTAATTATATATTAATACTAATTAAACAGTAATTATGTATCAATGAGCAATTTATACATTTATTTATAAATTATGTAAAATTATATATCAATTAAAAGTTAATCATCTAATCTAAATAAAATTCTCACTTATAGTTCTAATTTTTCTTAACAAACAAATATCTTATTATTTTAGCACCGAATCTCAGCTCAGTTTAAGCCAAGAAAAGTTTGACATAAGTCCTAAAGTTGAGTTAACCTAAGCTATAACAAGAAAATTGTTTTAGGGATTACCTGAGCTAAGTGAAAATAAAAAAATGGCTAAAGATATTCTTAGCCTTAGTATTTCCAAGAGTATATGAAATTCAGCTAGTGTTTTTACTTCTAAATGTTGATAATTGATGCTTCCAATCACTTTCAAACAACATAAATCTTCAAATTTCAAAAGATAATTATAATTTCAATATTTTAAAATAATTTGAAAACTAAGACTAGAATTTTTATACAAAAAATGAGTAATAGAATAAATAAAGGGATTATAAGCTGAAAAACTTAATTTAAAATATCTTATAATAATGAACTAAAACTGAAATAATATTTTATATTACAATCAATAAATTTATATTAATTATATATAAAGATTAAATTTTTTTTATAATGCTAGATAAGAAAATTGAAATTTAAAGACTACTATACCCCTATGTTGGTATTTATGTCTATATTAATCACCAAGCATCATAGAAAATAAGACTTAAATTCTTTGAAATACTTAATTGTTACTCTCCTAAAACTAATTAATTTATAATTTCTTGGATTCTACTACAACAAAAGAGTATGAACTCTGTAGAGATGGTGATGTTCCAACTCCTCTAACTACCAACTTTACCAAATTAGCTACCCCCAAAATATTCAATGAATATGGTGATGTTCCAACTCCTCTAACTACCAAGTTTACCAAATTAGCTACCCCCCAAAATACTCAATGAATTTAAATCCCAACCAGACTAAATATTTTTTTCACTCAATCTTTCAAAAATCTCTTCATATTAAACAAAAAAGTATGATTTACATCTTTTTAAGGCTAGGAAAAAATAAAAATATGCAAGGCGTTGCCCGCAAAAGTTTAATTAGCCCCAATTTCCATCAAAATTATTCATAAGAAAAAGGATGCCAAAACAAAGAGATACCAAAAGAATTACAGCTATGAATAGTTGTAAGAGTACTTGAAAAAAAAAATTAATTAACCCAAATGTTTTGTTATAGACATACCTTATCCCATTTATACTCCTTTGCATTCCATGAGTAAGCAATACCATTATCCCCTTCTCTTACAACTTTAGTCTGTCCTTGAGTTGTACCTGAAGCATAATAAGTCATTCATATTACAAAAGAAAAGATATTTAAACAAGAAAATTATTCCATCCATCTGAAAATATAAAAAAAACAATAAAAAACACTATTACCATCAACGAAAGTGTTAGTATGATAGATAATCATATACTCCAATAATCAAATCTACTAACACTGGTTCACAGTGCACTCTCCTACCATGCCAAGGATTTATATAATGTAGTAAATGAAAATAAATAATAAAAAACTACATTGGAGTACATGTTAAGCCAAAAGTACATCTCCGCATAAATTAATTAACAAGTATTTGTGATGGAAAAGCAAAAAAGAGCTATGATGAAAGACAAACAAACCATAGGGCATCCTAAAGTATATGAGAACCAATTACTTTATTGATAAACCCCTTCAACTTTTAGATAAGAAATTAACCTTACCATTTTTAAGAAAAAAAATTTGATATGAAAATTATTAGAGAGTGTTTGCAAGGAAATAAGGATGATTTTAAGTCCTAAAACACAGATATAACACCCAAACAATTTTACATTCATAACTTTGCAAACAAAAATTAAAAAGAATAGGCAATTAAAAACAAAACAAAGGTTAAAAAAGAGACATGCCTCTTATCAAAATAAGAGAATAACTTCTCTAATGTTTAACTTAATTCAAACCCCATACCAAAAACGGTGTTTCCCAAAAATTTATTCACATACTTGTCAACACTTAAATGAGAGATAATTATACACAGGGGTTTTACTTACCAAAGCATTCACAAGAAAGGAAACAAGAAGAAAAAATTTTATTCGGATCAATAAAACAATAATTTGATTCATTCATCAAAATACAGTTTATAGACATTGCACGAATCAAAAGTATTAAGAAATACTGCCACATATCAATTATTAAAATATTTTATAAATTATTTTTCAAAAATTACCACTTTAATCAATCAGTTACAAAGCAAAACAAATGCCTAAATGTTGGGTTTGGATTACATTGAGTAGTCAGAAAAGAGGAATAAGTAGGAGCAACAAAAAGTTTGTAATTTAAACTGGAAACACTATCAATCTTACTCTATAATGCTAAATGCCAAGTAATTGAAGCTCCTGGGTGATCCAGATGGCATGGAATAGAAACACAATCTAAGAAGCGTGTGTGATTTATGAATTTGGCCTTTAACAATGCATTCACAAGGACTAGCAACGCTCCATTATAATCCAGAACATGAATACATAGTTAAGAAGAATAAGCTAGCATTTTTACGGTAAGAAGCTACAAATTGAAAAATAATCACTGATAATGATCCCTGAGTTTAATCCAATGGACAAAGTTGCTCCCTGTAGAATAGCATAAATAACATGAGCCCAAAACAATTGTACACTTCTATTAAAATATGAAAATTAAATATATATATATATATATATATATATATATATTACTTCAAAATTTATATTGGAAAAAGTGACATGTGCTAGCTTTGAAAAGTGCAAGAATATCTATTGTTTAGATTAAGCATGAGTAAGCTTCTCGTGAGGTCAATTAATGCTTTAACTGACTATCCCCTGAAGAATAGGTAAGGGTTTATTTAAATTTGAAATCAATGATTTCCTATAGGAACAAGCCCTATAGTTAATTACCCATCCAAATTAAAGAAGAGAAATCTTAATTAAAAAGTACTATTACACATAACTAGGTGGTGTGATTGGGAAGGGAGAGATGGAAGTGGACCTAATCAAAACCCCATTGTTCTATTATCCTAAGTTGACTTGTAAGACAAACTGCCTAGGTGAGCAAAAATTTTATTCGTAAAGTCCAAAGACTCCAATTAACAACCACGAGTTACCTCTTCTCAAAGATCCCAAGCAGAATGGATAATATTTGTTACAGACTCGATGCTTTGGTTCAACACTAACACTTACATTGGCAGAGAACTATTTTACTAAATAGTTTGGCATTAGCACTGGGGTTTAAACACTCTATAAATCACTACTAGAGATTCAAAGGCGTGCATGACTATGGAGATCATTTAGAGTCTCAACAAAGCTTTCAGACGTAAGTATAAAATGTTGAGCTTTGAGCTTTTTGTTTGATGATTTTGGTGAGAATTCATAGGTTTGTTAACGATGGAAATGGCATGATTGTAGTTTAGGATTGAGCATGATAATAGTGGTGCTAGCCCAAATTTAAGTTGGCTCAAGGTTTAATTCAATTAGAAGGCTCAACTATAACTTTATGATAGGACCTGCAACATTTAGCAAGCTCGAGATAGCGAATCCTATAGTTTAGCCTTTTAGAAAAGATATCCCTTATATATATGTGCCGTGTATCGTTTAGATCATTGTAGATATTAGGCCTTATGGCCTAGTGTCATGTTGGGTGCGATCTATTAGATTATCTGAATATTTGACTATTTCAACTTAAATCAAGTAGACTAGAATATATTAGATCTAATAGAAATAAAATAAAATAACTTGATATAAATCAACTAGAAACATTTAAATCAACTCAAAATCACATCTTAAAACATAGGATGATTTAATTGATTTTGTTTGGATCCTGCAAAGCTCAAATCCTCTAAATAAGATCAATTAGACTACTTGACTTAAGTGATTAAAGATTTTTGACTTTCGTGAATTTGATCAAAAAAACTCAGGTTATTTAAGTCTTTTGCGGTTTAGAGCATTTGACTTAATAAAAGTTTCAAATTTGCATAAGATCAAGAGTTAGACTTGTTTAGCATAGATTAACTCAACTAGGATCAATTAGGTCAACTAACATTTTAAACATTAAAATTGACTCAAATCGAAATAAATTTGATCAACTAGTAGTTCAACATCTAATGTTAGTTTTACTCAACTTAAAATCAACAATTAAATCAGAAGTTAAGACAATGACTAGATTCAATTTGGATAAAATAAATAACCTAGAAATCAAATTGCTAAGGCTAGATTGATCCAACTAGGACAAAATAGATTTACTACAAATCAGAAATCTAGGATTTTTAAGCTTGTTTTCTAATTTAGGTAAATTTCCATTGATTTCATTTTAACTACTTCTAATTCCTACACAAATCTATTGCACACACTTTTTCTTATTTTATAATAATGACGCCTTTCTTGATTTCTAACAGCTACCAAGTGAAGGGCAAAGGCTTTGCAAGGCCAATGATCAAAACATTCACTTCAAATGGGAATACAAGAAGACATGGTGCTTTGAGATTAGTAGTATACAGTATCTTGAGAGGCTGGTGCAAATAGAGACTTATGAACTCGTAGATTAGACATGAGAGCACTGACAGCAGCACTTACACTCAGCGGTAAGAGATTTGAGAGAAGTGTTTGTACTCTGAGAGATGTGAGTGATCACTAAGAGTATTTGTACTCGGTGATTTAAGCACTGAAATATATTAAACATGCAAATAATGTGAACAATTTTTTTCTCTCCTTTTTTTTTATTTTTGTGTAGATATACATGAGTGCAACACAAATCTTAATTTTATCACAGTTAAAACAACTTAACTGTAGTTTTAAGGCTCATTATAAGCCCAACTCTTACCTCAAACGCAATGTATATTGGCCCACAACAAGACCATGTAAGTCAATTAATTAGTTAATCAATGTCTATTTAACTCACTCCGAGAGCTTTCAATGTTCATCCAAAAAATCAAATACAACTTAAGTAGTTAATTAAATGATTAGCTAAATTAATTGATGATTTGCTCAATTTTACAATTGCTAACTAATATTTGTCTTATCAACTTAACATGATTACCTAAAAATCAAATGAAATAAAAAAAAAAAAAATCAAATTGATATATCTTAATTTATAATTTTTATTTGAAATTTTGACAACATGAAATGCATAATTTATAATTTCATAAAATATTGGCACAATTTCAGTAGCAAAATAGCTCAAATTATATCAAAAATCCTCATTTCTAGTATCAACAGAGAGAGTTCAAACTTCCCAACCAGTTCTAAGAGCAACAAAACGATGGGTCCTTAAGAAATTACTCAATCGACTCCTAATAAGAGCATGCATCGTTGGGTCTTCACTTATAATTTGAACATGATTTCTCACCAAGCCTCTTGGAGACTTTTTTTTATTAGAGAGTGGAATGTATCTAGCCTTCATAGAAGCCAGAAGAAAGATCAGTTCAATGCGATTACAATATGCAAAGAGCTCGATCTATGGGAGAATGCCAAAAAAGTTATCCTGCGTGGATAGAGGTTGATCGGGCAACCCATTTTGGCACAATAACTGATGTTGCTTTTCTATAGAGAAAAATCAAGAGTGTAACCGCACACATGGTGTTACGCAAGAGGGTGAGATCCCTACCAATCTCAGCATCGACGTTTGACCGAATCTTATGGCATTTCCACGGAAAATGATTTCTATGCGATTACAGGAAGCGAAAAGCTCAATCTATGGATGAATGGCAAAAGAATTTTCATACATGGACAGAGGTTGATCAGACAATCCATCTAGTTAAGGCATTGCAATAACTAGTGTTGCTTCTCTATTAGGTGAAGTCAAGAGTCGCTATGGAGTAGGTAGTGTAATCGCACAGACGGTGTTACGCAAGAGTTAGAGAGCCTATGAATCTCACAGTGCCAATGTTTGACCGAATCTTATGGCATTTTCAGACAAGGTATCGCATCATGTGGCGCTTCTAAACGCTCTAATGTAGCTTGTGTCATGTGGATCGTTGGGTCTTCACTTATGATTTGAACATGGTCTCTCACTAAGCCTCTTGGAGACATGGTTTTTTTTTAGAGAGTGGAATGTCTCTAACTTTTATAGAAGCCAAAAGGAAGATGGTTTCTATGCAATTACAGGATGCAAAGAGCCCAATCTATGGGAGAATGGAAAAAAATATTCATATGTGGATAGTTAATCGAACAACCTATCTAGTCAAGGCACCGTAATAACTGATCTTGTTTCTCAATAAGGTGAAGTCAAGGGTTTCCGGTGGATTAAGTAGTGTGACCTCACACATGGTGTTACACAGGAGGGTGAGGGACTACGAATCTCATAGTGCCAATGTTTGACCGAACCTTATGGCATTTCCAAGGAAGATGGTTTCTATGTGATTACAAGATGCGAAGAGCTTGATCTATGGAAGAATGGAAAAATAATTTTTATACATGGATAGAGGTTGATCGAACAATCCATCTAGTTAATGCACTGCAATAACTGGTGTTGCTTCTCTATCGGGTTAAGTCAAGGGTTGTCTATGGATTAGGTAGTGTAAACGCACACATGGTGTTACGCAAGAGGGTGAGAGCCTACGAATCTCACAATATCGACGTTTGACCAAATCTTATAGCATTTCCAAGCAAGGTATCGAATCATGTTGCGCTTCTAAAAGCTCTGCTGGAGCTTGTGTCATATAGATCGTGGATGACATGGTCGAAGGCTAGGATTTGAGTGTGGCCCAAACATAGAAATCCTGAGAGAAGTAACACATGCAAAGTTATGTGCTTTTAGAGTACGTGGGTGGCTACATGAAAAGTGCTAAATAAAACTCTACATAGCATTTGTTATTCTTTCACTTAGACTATCTAAGCAACTTGTACATGCATTGTTGTGGGTGTGCAACCAAACTCTATGAGAGTATCATAGTGTTGTAGGCCTTAATATAAAAACATTAACCAACAAGTATATAAATTTACAGAAATAAGGAATCATAAAATTGAGAAAATTCATTTATAAGAGATCTATCAACGTAGTATTTGAAATATTAATAGCAACATTTTCCATACAATTAGCAGATTTATACAGTCTTGAATATGTTTCAATAACAAAAAGTATAGCAATTAGCAATTTCCCTCTTTCTTATCATACATAAGATATATAATCAAGGTTATTTAAACATGCATTGATCACAAAAGTACATCGTCGAAGGGTACATTGCTTTTGAAAGCCACAAGGAAATCTTAAAATATCGAAAATTTCTCGCCATTGACGAAGTAGCTAAATGTTGTCATCCCTAATCTAGTTCCTTGTTTTTCATTCAACATCAAGATATGTTGGTTTTTTAATTCATTTTTTTGCTTCTCACCACCCCACCCCGGCTTGCGCCATTATTGCCTGGTTCTGCTTCTTAATATATATTGTGCAGGATTCACAATATGCTCATTCGGGAATCAGGTGCTTGTTCAAGAATTAGGGCACCAAAACAAAATACAACTACCAAAGCACCCTTATAAATAACTTTATAAATGTCCTTAACTGTATAGCAAGAGCGATGCACCTAAACCCCACAAGGGTCTCTACCCCAAAACCCCAGCCAGTGGGCGCCGTATCCTAGAACCCAATCTCTATAAGGCACATGTCAAGTCCAAAAAGGGATAGGAAAAATTGGAGACAAACTTCAAAAATATATACAGCCGCAATTGTGCCAATGCCATCTACATTCCAGACTTTATTAGTATTTAGAACGTACATTTTATGCAGTGGTAACTAAAGATACTGTTAATTCAAATCAAATGATAGTGTATTTGCAATTTGGGAACGTGTGGTAAATTTAAATTGTTATAACCGTATTGCTTGCTCAAGCTTAAATTATAAAATAAACCAATCACTCACTTCAATAAATAGGATCAGCCGAAAAAAAAATTGGTGTTATGATCTCAGAAAGATGACCATTTATACATCTAACGAGTGGTGGACAGAGAGCTTGCATGCAATATACTTTGTGACTATATTTGGTGTTTTAATTAATTTAACTTGATAATAAAGATATTTTGTACAGATTAGTCCTATTGCAAAAATTGTTAAATATTGCAAAATTGATTCAGAATTTGAAAAGATGATGGATCAAAGTATCATAGATGTAGTTTCTACAAATGAACAAGGCGTCAATTTAGTGACTAGAAACAAAAAAGAAAATAATGTTGAAGTTTCGTGACTCAAAACAAGAGTAGTTAATCGGATTTGTAATAAGTCAGCTGGTAGTCAACAGAAAAAAGCAAATGAAAGAGATCTTCTACATCATCTCCACCATTATTGTAGAAGAAGTAAAAAGGTAAAGACGCAAATTTCATGAGAGCATAGATTAACGATTCAATTGATGCACGCCAAGGCGACAATGAACAAACAAACGGGCTCTGCACCCACAATAACCAATGTGGCTAAATTGCTTAATACATTACCTGATGAATATAATGATATGGAGCCCTATTTGCCCGCACTAGAAATGCAAGAAGCTTCCAAGTGTAAAATCATTATGTCAATACCTGTAATAAGGAAGGTGGCATATATTAGATATCATTCAGCAAATCTACATTATGATATCAGTACTTTTTGAGCAATGTACTCTTTTGTATTGCTTTTTGTACTTGGAATGGGAGAGATAACCAGTGCTTTCTGAGCATAGTGCTCTTTTGTATTGCCTTTGTACATGATATAGAGAGCTCTTTGATGCAATAAATATTAAATTTTATATTTGGAATGTTCTCTATGTTTTGTATTTGGAATACCATGTATCGTTTGGTAGTATTTTTTTTAACGAGTAGCATGCTATTTAACTGTTCACTTTTTATGCCGGGTCGATAGATTCTTCTAGCATTTCAACAAATTTTTCTGATTAAGATTTTGACAGTGCTACTGTAATTGCGATTTGTTTAATTTTAAAAATTATTCCAATTATATGCATAAAATTCAAGTATGACAGCATCAATAAGCAAATATAGGTGAAGTGTGAGCTCTCAGATGGATATCCTTGATTCCATGATATACTGAAATGTCACAGGTATGTAATCTTCTTAAAGACATGGAAGAGGCTTGAGGGTTCAAGCAACACAAATTTAAATATATAGCGTTAAGCATTAAATATTATTTTGCATATTGAATCATTAAAGCAACATCTGAAAAAATCACCATTCCAATGAGATGGTCAATCAAAACTTGATTGAATTTTGCAGCCTAGTAAATCCATCAAGCTAAGAAATCTGTAATGATCTCAAATACAAGTCCTACTTCAAAGTAAATTTCATCATATATGCATTCTAATTATCTTAAAAGATCCATCATTACACTTTATAGCTAACTATTATTGCGTTTGAGCAATTACTGGTACAGACATTAACATTAAAGTTTTGAAGCATAAGCAGACTGGATACATCGGGAGCTGCCAATCAACAACTCAAAGTGTGATAGATGTATGTGATTTCAACATGTGTTTATGATAACAGAATTTTCAAATATGTAACAAGGAAACTGTAATGTAATTTTTCATTTCCTACGAACAGTTCATTTCTCTCAAAAACTAAGTGTTCTCATTGAAAGAATGATATACTTTCATCACTTCATTTGTTTCCTAGTAAGTAATATATTGTTGACGCTTGGTATTCACTACAACGATGCTTTCTACAGCCCTATCCTGAAGTATGCATGTGTTAAATTTCACGGGAGAAAAGACAACAAATAAGAGGTCGTGAGAAGGCATTCATTAAACAACACTTGTCACCTAGAAGAACCATTAAAAGAATTTTAAGAATTTGGAAGAAAAGTGAAGAAATATTTAAGAAGATATGCTTACAATAGCCCTCCACAATTATAAAAGAAGACACCTCTCCCAACATATGATCTTGAGTTTGGATTGTATGATGCTAAAAATTCTTGTCCTGTCAAAGTGGTATAGACATCAAACTGGAAAGTTGACTGATACACATGGTTTTGAAAAATAAACGAAAGGAGATCTCTAAGAACTCATGCAGAACAAAATTTTGAGAAAAGCAATTGTACATCCTTTGATCATCAATATAAAAAGTTTTTCTATAAATCATCTATGAAGCATTATCATGCATTGTGTTTCTTAAACAATATGTTTATTAATAGTAAGCATGTTTCATAATATGCATTTGTGTTGCAATTTTGCAGCGTAGTGTTTCAAATTTGTTAATTGGTAACAGTTAAAAAATAAAAATTGCATGACATGACCATCATAAAAACAAGTAAAGCAAAAAATAACTGAAGCAAAGCAGTACAACAACAGAGCACCCAAAAAGCACCAATAGTTTCCTCTACTACAGTTATAAACAACAATTTCTTCTGCAACAATTCACAACAACATCCTCAGACAATTGTGCTGCCCCAAATGAATCCAAAACCTTATTCATTTACATTCCAATTCAATTTTAAAAATATTCTCCATTTGTACAGCAACCTCAATCAGTACTGTAAGAATCATTCCATGGAACATCAAGCATAAACATATACTCATATAGTTTTCTTTTATTACATTACAATTTAACTTTCCATAAATTCATAAACAACAGCAACACCAACCCATAATCCAACTAGGTAGGGTCGGCTACATGAATCATTTGTTTCCCTTGTGCACAAACAAATAGAAGCCCCTCCCCAAGTTCATAATAGAGAAGATCCTTCCTAATAATTTCATCCCATGTCTTTTTAGGTCTTCCTCTACCTCTTTTAATATTGACGAAATTCATCAACTCAATTTTTCTTAAAGAGGCATTACACAATCAACACTTAATATGCCCAAACCATCTAAGGTAGCATTCTCAAATTGTATCCACCATTGAAGCCACTACAACCTTATTACGAGTAAACTCATTTCTTATTCTATCCATACGAGTATATCCATTCATACACCTAAGCAATTGCATCTTTGTAACACATATTTTGCCAATGAGTTTCATCTTTCTTGTACAACATTCAAACCCACAAAACATAGTTGGTCGTATAGTTACTTTATAAAAAATAAATTTAATTTTGAGTCGTATATAACATAGTTGGTAAGCTAATAAATTCTTTTCTCACCCAAACATTTTTCTCTCACCATCATTAAAGCATTTCAAATCTCAACTTTATTAAAATGGCAAAGAAAAGAATCATTAAAACAATTTTTATAACCCTGAAATTTGTTTATATTAATTTTATTGATTTTATTGGTACAACATTAATTAAAAAGCTTAATGTTAAAAAGCTTAGTAAGATAATTTATTTATCTATGCTAAATATCTTCACCCCTAAAAAAAATTTTGGTCATCATCTTTGATATATATTCAACACGATACACTAATTTACATTTCTTCAAATTCTCCCCAGTCTTATATTTAAATCATTCTTTGTAACATGCTTTTGTATCTTTAATCTTAACTTGAGCATCACATTTCACCCCATGTAACTTTATTATAGGTACTCTTCCTTTTAATTTATTCAATAAACTCTTTGCTACACTACAAATACAGTTGATAACCAAATTTCATGTAAAATTAACTTCATCCTCAAACTCTCACTGTCTAAATTTTAAAACTTAATTCTTAAAAATATCTATATTAACTTCTAAATATATTACCATTTGATTTAAAAAATATATTTCAAACTTAATATTACTTTTATTGTATCTTATTTTTAAAGCCAAAACCAATTAATAATTTTAGATAGTCAAACTTAGAATAATCGTGCAATCTTTACACAATAAACAATCCTTTTTTAAAGAGAAAATACTCCATCTGAGTTTTAGAAGTCCCATTTTTATGTGATATATGTTCCTCCCTTTTCTAAAAATAAGTGTTAGCAATAATAAAATCATAAGCTAAGAAAAACTTCAAAATTATTCTTCCTTCTTCATTAACCTCTCCAAACCAAAATTCAAATAAATTTATTTAATTTTTAGATTACCCTTCCAACATGTCCATTTAAATCTACTCCTATAAAAAGCATCTTCTCTCGAAGTACCCTTGATTCAAATCATGCCAAATGCTTTCTTTTATATACGTATCAATCCTATATGAGAGGCATAAACACTTAAAATATATAACTTAATCCATTAATTATAAATTTTAAGGATATAATTATATCTCCCAATCTCTTAACTTTCACTCAATTATTTTTTTAAACTCTTATCCAAGATAATACCCACACCATTCGTGAGGCAAATATAACCCGAGTATCAGAATCTAAAGCCTAAGTTATCAAATTCTTTTACTTTCGTGCCCACTTAATTTCTTGAAGGAATAATATAGTAATCATCTTATTTATCATAATATCAACTAGCTCAAAAAATTTGTCAACGAGAGTGCTAATATATTCAACAACCTAATATTAATTTAGAATTAAAGAATATCTTCTCTACCCGCTTTAATACATAATACAAGAACCCTTGCTTATTTGACACTGCACTCAAGGCCGATGAAGTGGACTTTGCACATTTTTCACTACATTTAGGCCATGCGGCGCATCGCTTCCAAGAGGCGCCCTGCCCTAGCTTTAGCACAATTATTTAAAAAACTCATGTCATAATGGGATTCGACTAGGTTTTGTGCTAGCTATCGACTACATAACGCAGCCATTCTCCTTTCACATCCAGAACTTGGGACCAGAAAACGGTGAAGTTTTTCCATAAATTCATATATTATAAATTTATATATAAGCATATAATAAAAAAATAATATACATATATATAAATCTATATATGCATACTATAAATTCAACAATTCAACCATTATTGCAATATATTTCATGCAAGTCTTCATTTTAAACTTAATCTTGCATAAAAATTATCATAAATAGTGATAGAAAATTGCTTGAGCATGAGTACATTCAAAAATCTTAATAAAAAATTCGAGAATATTTTAAATGGAATGATTTCACAAACTTTCTTTAATAAATTTTTATAATGCTTGTATTTATGAGCATAAAATTACAGAAACCAAAAATAAATATATCAGCTTTAAAAGACACATTACAATAAAGCAAAAAAATGAGATTGCCCTTTAAACATCATTCGATTTTTTATAAGATCTACCTCCTCCAGCCTTTAAAAAACTGCAAATTCTAAAAATAGAACACATTGATCAGCATTCAAACATTTAATAGTTCATTTCTTCTTTGCTAGATTCAAAAACCCTTTATACTTTAAAAACTAAATTATCATATTTTGCTTTCAAATTTCCTAACTTCACAACTTTAGTTTAACCAGATTTTTTCAAATATTAAAAATAAAAGAAAATTCAATGATTTTGGCACTAGAAAGCAAAAGAATTGGGTTTACCGGCTCCAAATAACCTTAGAAAACTTTTCTTAGCTTCCTATCTTGATACTTAAAAATCTAAAAAGTTGAATTTTCTTTGCAAATTTGACAATATATGAGAAATTAAAAAGGAAAATCACTTGTTTTTCTTCAATGTACCCTAGACACTATCCTTAAAATTCTTACATATAATAAAAAATAAAATAATTAGGACTTGGGATTTTTCCCTCATTAATTTCCTTGTATAATATGCAGATCTGGGAACGACCCGGTTAAATCCCAAGGTCAGGAAAAATGTTAGAGCTCATTGTAAATATTGAGTCAAGTCGGGTCGTGTCAGGTCAAGTTGAGTCGGGCCAGTCCGAATGTGCTTATAGTCAAGCACATGTCAACTACATTAAGGTTCAGCACACTTAGTATTTAAAGTTGTAGGTTTTGCTGGTGATATTTTAAGAGCCTGAGTCAGGCCTACGATTTAAAACTCTGTAATGGCCCAAATTAAAAGCCTAAGCCCGGCACACATGCGGGCTTGCGAAGTTTTTTTTCTACTTTTTATTTTAAGGTAACATGTTACTATATTTTTCATTTCCTGGGTCAGCCTGGCCTGACTTAAGCCTGTGGCTGACCAGGCTCTAGCTAAATATTGTTGCCTAGTTTTTGGGATGTTCGAGCAAAGCCCACAATATTTTCCTTTTAGGCCTGATCAGGCCGATCCAGGCCCAACCAGCCCCGGCCTGGTCCATGCCCCGGTATAGAGATGGGCCTAAAAAATGTCCTATTTGGCAAAATCTAACTTAATGTGAATCAAAAAGATTAAAGACTGTCTTTGTAAAATGGTAAAAAATTGAAAATAATCAAGAATTTATCCTTACAATTGTTGTCAAGCTTCTAGGAGTCAATTATGATAACTTTCAACATAAATAATCTTGTCAGAGTACATTGCCTATGAACTATTGAACTGTATGTTTGTAAGAGAATACCCTATGTGCAAAATATGGTGGGAAGTGGTGGTTGTCATGAGATACAATGTCACCTACTCTATGTCGATGGCAAAGATTGCAGGCCTTGCATGACGCTGTTATCGCACTTAAAAAGATTGTCCATCAAGAGGAGTCCAAGTATTTTTGTAATTTGAACAACGAACAAAACAGATGAAAGACAGTTGATGAAAATTGTAAGAGCATTAAACATGGTCGTTTAACATTGGTGGCTTTACATATGTTTGATAGCAAAAATGAAAATTTTGTTACTGGAATCAACAATTAGAGATTCCACATATTTGTATTATTAAAAAAGAATGAATAAGTCCTTTTTAGGAGCTTCCTGCAATTATAGAAGGAATATTTTAATAAAATATTTAATAAGGGAAAATACAAAAATTTTATATTTCACTACCTTAAAAATCTGTAAATTTTTTTTTCTTTTAAGTTATAATAATTTAAACTAAAATACACTCAGAGAGTTGTAATATAACTCACATAATTTTCAAGTAGCAGCAAATATAATACAAAAAAGAAAGAGAAAAAGAAATAACACAGCTTACCGAAGTAGAAGAATTCAGTATAGTGAGTACATTTTAGTTTTAGGCAATTTCATTGTAGGCTTTTATTTATATGGTTATCCTAGGTAGCAACCAAGGTTTTAAGGAAGGTGCAAGGTAGTAACAATTTCATTGTTGTTTAGATGTAAGACTCTAAACCATAAATTCCTTCTTTGTTTCCCTTTACTACCCGGTGGCCTCCAATGGATATTCTCACTTATTCCTTGATTCAAGATTGTCCCAATAATTAAATGATTTAGTTAAGAGCTGAAGGAACTTGTGCTTTTAGTATTAGAAGCTCAGCTTACTCCAGATATCTCTTTTCATTTACTATTTTCTTCTCTTAAGTTAAGGATAAATCATTTGTTAATATCCATGTTCCAATGCTCCATATGAGCTTAATAACTCGTTCTCTCATTTTCTTTTTATTTTGTTTGTGCATAATTTAGATTCTAATACTAATGTGCACTAAGTGAAGCGCTGATGTTAGAATTCATTAAGCTAATCCTTGGACCCAAGGAACTTAATATGAGAAAGTTCCCAATCACCTCACCTAGATGTCATCTCATGTAAGAGCTAGCTTAATGAAGTTCAGGAAGAATCTAAGCAACTATATATATCATTTCCTTAACCATTTAATAAATAATGCATGGTTCACATTATTAGATCTTTCTTTTGTTTAAGAGATTAATAGATTGTTTTGAGAAAATGTTAAGAATCTTTTAGTTTAAAAAAAGTTTCATGCTGCCCGACTTTTGCTGCTGTGTTGATTTCCCAGCCTTGTTAGGTTTAACCATAACATCCTTATATTTATAACCTCTATGACACCTTCAAGAAATTTAATAAACAGGAGAGGAAATATAACGCAAATAAAAATATAACAAATTCAAATAAAATGCAAATTTACTTAAAATAAGCAAGTACAATCATTAAGCACAGTTGAAACAATAATGCTGGAAAGTTAAAAACATAATTAATGATGTATTGCATCAAAAATTAATGCCATGAATAGTGCTATAAATATAGAATTGCTTGTTATACATTATCTACGTTTGACATAAGAAAATCCCGTTAAATAATACAATAATGTAATTTAAATGCCTATTGAGTTACAAGTTCATGAGATAAAACTAGTACTTTAAAGGGCCTGTGCTGATTCATTTCAATAATATCAGTAAGTAATGAATCATTGGATTGTGCACCCATCCCCAAGATACAAGATGTACCTCAGTGATAGATTTTTAACTTTTTAATTATAGTTTCTTAGAATGTATATAATTAGTAGATATGTTTCCGTCAGTGTTTTTGTCCTCTTTTCTTAGAAGTTGTGTAAAGGATATACACATCTATGATCTGTATACTCATTCCTGGTGAAACGGAATAAACTCACCTTGGGTAGAGATTTTAAGCAGGTCAACAACAAAAAATCAATGCCCTCCTACCATATGATTAATAGCACCATAAAGTGTAAATTACAATTGTAAGAGAAACTCATACTAGAACAGCAAATCCAAGTAGAGAGACAAATGTAAAAGACATGAACCTGGACTTTGCAAAGCCTCCAAACCTGGAAGATCTGACAACTTCAAACCACCAACTTTCTTCCTGGGGATTGTCAAGTGAGAAGCGAGGGGTTGGAAGAGAAGCAGGGTGAAAAGCTTGTTAGTTCTAGGTTACACAAAAAAAATAGAATATGTAATGCTCAGTATTATTTTTTTGCCCACTTGATAGTCTAGTCCTACAAATGGCATTCCCTTTTAAAATGCTCATTGATCATGCTAAAATTAATAATGGAAAATTTGCCAAATTGATCCCTCAACTATTTTAATTTGACAAATTAATCTTAAACTACTTAATTTACTCCAGCAGCTAACCATTTGTTCAATTTAGCCTTAAAACAATTCATTTTAAGCCCAATGAAGTCTTAAGAAATGTGAATCTGGGGCTGAATTTTTTTTTAAAATGAATAGTTGATGAACTAAAATTGACATGTTGAAAAATCAAGGTTCTAAATAATTTGGGGCTACATTGGCGACAAACTAAAATAATCGAGGAACTAATTTGCAAATTAAGTAATATAAAGTAAGACGTAGCAACAATTAAATGCAATGCTTCAGAGTGATGACAAAAAATAATTAGGGTGCAAATACACAGATGTTCCTTCCATGTCCCTCTAATTTGTTGTTATAAGCCATAATACAACAATTATAAACTAAATTGTACCTGTTAATTTTATAATGAGAGAGTTCCATTGCATATGCTTCAAGATCTAAACAATCAGCAATTCGATCACTATGTATTGTCCAAATTCTTACAACTCCATCAGAACATGCAGTTACAACATCTCCATTCTCCAAAAATTTGGCATCCCAAACACACCCAGGGTGCTCAATGCTTTGAACACATGCCCCATCTAGTTTGCACAATTTCCATCGTAAGAATGCAATATAGATATCTAAATACATTACAAGAGGACTTTCAAACAAACAACGATATCCCATAACAAACAACAAAAACAACAGAAAAGACTACTCTATATCAGAAATCAGAACATGATTGAAATCATATGAATCCAGATTTGTCTGCTAATATTAAGCCACATATACAGAGTAAATACCGGTGTTAAAGAAACCATGTGCAACAAGATAAAAGAAGTATGAAATACACAAAGATACTCATAATTAACAGGTTATATACCCCTTTCCATAATTGTTCTTCAAATATGCTACAAGAGATTCTAATAGTCACAACTATGCCAACAAAAAAATATAAATAATCTGTAAATGCTACTAATCTTGTATATTTTCGTTACTTGCAAATAAGATTAAATTTATATAAACATCTGGCATATCGAATATGACAAAAGGGGATACCTTTACCTTCAATTTTGGTCTCTTTCTTTCTTACATATCTCATATGGTAAAAGGAACAAGATGGCAAAACTACAACGAAATGTTGCATATAAAAAATTGGTCGACTGTCAGAAAAAATAAAAAAACAAAAGAAAAAGGTACATTATGTATTCAAAGAGCATCCCTCAAGGTAGGAATAGCAACCAGTCATTTAAGCAATCAAATAAACAAATGCATGGCAAGATCAAAATATTAAAATTAAAGGTATATTGACACAATATGTTCCTAATTAGCATATTTTCATATCAAACTCCCTCTGTCTATGCTTGGAAAAGGGCTGAAGAGGGCTCACAACTGGTTCCGCGATGACAGATTGATCGCTTTCCAGTCCCGCCTAACCGAATTTGTATATTGGAGCTTCCGAATAATGCTCCACTTCCTAAGTTTGAGTGGCATCGCCAGGCAAAATTCTCTACTAGCTCAACAGTAGCATACTAATATATGTTCATTCTCAGTTAGATATTGCTATGGTCAAAACCTAGCAACCTGGCTTTAATTCGACTCTCGAGGCGGACGTACTACTTTTTCCCGTCTCTCATCTTTTTAGAAAACACTTAGGGCAAGAATGCAAGCTGGGCAAGAGAGTTTCAATCTGTTCCAACTATACTAGGTCAATCAATGAAGAACTGAGACATTCTCTCCTAACCCACATTCTTGTAGTTGATATAGTTGCTTCCTTGTGGCTTTTCTCCTATCTCCCAACATTTTGGGCTACCGTCTACAAAACTCCATAGAAGATTTTGTTTTTCGTGCTTGGGCAGGTGGTAGGATTTGCCGGTTCTCATACAGCACTTTTTTACATGAGGGAATTAGCTTTTCCTGAATCTAGTTAATTACCTAGCCCCTCCCCGGGGGATTCGCCATGGAATGAAAATCTCTAGAACTTTACCTTTGAGCCCAACTCTCTTCTCAGCCCGATAGCAAAATCATTCCACAGGAATAGGGGCTCTATGAAAAGAGTCGGCGGTGTTGTTATCTGTAACAGTCCAAACTTTTAAGGTATTGTCCACTCTGGCCTGAAAGCCTCACGGTTTTGCCCTCAGAAGATAATTTCCCAGCAGATCACCCATCGTGGGAGTGCTCCCACATGAGCACGCTTAACTTTGGAGTTCTTATCAAGAACTCCACCATTATCTGAAAAAGCGTCTCGATGTTTAAGAGTTTCACTTATTACTACTTAAGCGGGTCTTTACAATCTTTCCAACTTAAGTAACTGACGTCCTCGTCAGTATCCACACACAGATTCAATCCATTGGGTAGATAGGACTAGAGGTGGCCCCTACAGGCTCAACCACAGCTATGTAGCACCTTAACCATCATAAGTTCAAGAGGCTGCTCACATTAAGTGGCATTTTATCCTATATGGCACTTAGCTACTATCTGACACCCTATAGCCTTCTCTGATACCATTTGTAACAGCTCAAACTCTTAAGCACCAATGTATTGTCCACTCTGGCCTGAAAGCCTCATGATTTTGCCCTTAGAAGATAACTTTCCAACAACTCACCCATCCTGGGAGTGCTCCCACATGAGCACGCTTAACTTTGGAGTTCTTATCAGAAACTCCACCGTTATCTGAAAAGGTGTCCCGATTAAGAGTTTCACTTATTACTACTTAAGCGGGTCTTTACATTACCAATCCACCATAACCTGATAAGCCAGGATTCTATTCGAGGTCCGCTCCTCCGCAGTGCGGCCTCTGCTTGCAAATTAATTCAGGATTTAGGCTGAGAAGCAGAAGTGCTCGTTCACTAGTATCTTTCTATTGTATTTAGTGAAAAGAAAAGTCGCGCTTTAGAAGTTCTCCAATTCTTTGGCTAAAGGCTAGTTTACTAGCTACAGTAAGGCTTTGGAAGTTGACCGATGCTGAATCAGCAGGATGAGTTTCTTGATGCTTCGCAACTCACAAATCAGATTTGACGTCTCACAAATCAGATTCTACTTCGCAGCCTCTCGTCTCACATGGAAAATCTCTTTCCTTCCTTGGAAGGTACCCAACAAATGCGGAATGGAATCGATATTTTGATCATAAAGATGAAACGTCAATGAGGATAACGAAAAGTTTCCTCCCGATTCAGGATCTATTCCTTAGGTATCTGCCAAATGTGTGTCAGTATCCCGGGTATCGGCTAGCATTTTGACCGCTAACTTTTCACTTTCAAAGCGTAGAATAAAGCGAAGAGCTCGAGAGAGCGATAGCTAAGCGAAGATCTACGTTAGCGGGAACGAAGGAAGGAAGGCTACCCTCCGGGTAGGATCTGTAGGATATGTGCAAAGCACATATCGATCAATCATTAGAATCAACCAAACGTTTCAATATTAAGGCCACCCGGGAGAGTTGAGGTTATTCTACTTTGAATTTTGGTCAACATCAGGTGGTAGCTTCTATGCTGTTGCTGGGCTACTGGGAGGATCTGGGTCTCGCTTATGGACTCTCTAGGGTTGGCTCTTTTTTAGGCTACATCACCCTTTTTTTTGGGCGTGCAGCGTAAGAGGTCAAAATGAAGCCAATGCTGGTCGGTGTGAATGAGAAAGTTTGAAGTGAACGTTTCTGGACATCACTTTTACTTTATGACCTGGTCAGCAGCCGAGATTAGGTGAGGCTATGAAGTAGTTCAGGTATGCTCTTCCATTATCTCGGTTGTTTGGCAGTGAGACACGATCAAGGGCCTAGCGGACTCTCGTCAGGCGCCCGGAGAAGACTAAACTCTTTAGATTCAATTCTTAGGGCAATGCCATCTGGCGCTACAAGTTCAATTACTTTTCCGTTCGATCAAGGATGAATTCATTTCATGTCATCAAAAGCTTCCAGGTTATGAATTTGCTAGTTTCGTTTCAGGCTTCGAACACTGTCCGGGTATGGTAGTTTTGCAGAAGATTGAACCAGAAAATAGTAAGTCCATCCTATACGAGTAGTGAAGAACTCTCATTGTGGTTGGTTGTTGCCCAACGGGAGATGCACAAACATAAGGGTCGTAGGCTTATCCGAATTCATCATTCAGAAGAAATATCAAACCAAACACCAAAAGCATTAGAATAAGAAAAAATCTTTACCTTAACTCACGCTTGCAAAGCAAAGGCAGCTATAAGATCTTAGACCCGATTTCCACTTTTCTTTTACGTAATCTCCAACTAGTTCTTTTTTTTTCTTTGAAGTCAAAGTCAAAGGATCCGACGAAGGCCACCAGGAGCCGGAGGGTACGATTTTTGTTCAGTTCGAGAATCCTTACTCCTAGACGCACCAAGTTTTTCATTTTTCGAAGGAATTTATTAGTTATTAATAATTGCATTAGTAATTGTTGATACTCTATCCTCATCAACGGGTAAAGGCTGATTTTTCAAAAGTCATAGAGACCTTTGTCAAGGATACTCCCTCTCCCCTTCTCTCTATATCCTAGGAGTTGACTATGTTCATAGAATTATTAATAATATTTATATTACATACCCTGCTATATTCTATGTTACCAAAGCCTCCTATAGTATTTCTCATCTTGTTTTTTCTGATGATTTGTTATTTTTTGTTAATGGCTCGTTGTCCCCATTGAGAAAACTTCTAAAAATTGTTGACCACTTTGAAAAAGTTTTTGGATTGAACATTAACAAGAAGAGTAAGTGTAGAACCATCTCCAATCTCACATGCTTTTCTCAGAAATCCTTGCCTATTAACTACTTGGGTGTGCCTTCTTTAACGGCGCTAACAGAATCGATTACTATGATGATTTGATTAATAAAATTAAAAATAGACTTGGGGAATGGGAGCATAAAGTTCTTTCCCCTGGAAACAGATTAATTCTTCTTAAAAGTACTATTTGTTCATTCCTCTTCATACTTTAAAGATTATTAATCCTCCCAAGTTTTGTCTAGAATGGAAGCAGTTTTCAACAAAATTTTATGAGGCTCCAATCAATCTCATAAAAAGCAACACAGGTACAAAAGGTATGAGTTTTGTCTCCATATCTCTCTAAAGGTGGTCTAGGTGTCCATGGCTTGAAAGATCTTATCAGTAGTTATACTTTGAAATTTTTGTGGCAATTCAAACTTAACAACAGTCTTTGGGCTAATTTAATTTTATTACTGATAAATATTGTAACAGAACCCATCCTCATCACTCCCAAGAATGGTGATTCTCCTTTATGGAATAGAATCATTAACTCTAAAGACCAATCTAAGAATTATTTAGCTTAGATTATTGGGACAACAATGTGTTCTTCTTGCATGATTGTTAGTTTATAGACCACACAGTCACATCCTGATATCCAAATCTCCCTTAAACTTACAATAATGTCTATTAATTTTATTTCGGGGACAATCAAAATAGTAAAAAGCTGGAGGCTGTCTTAAATGATGGTTGTAGCATTATTCAAGATATTACCTCCATTCCTTTTAGTATCAACAAAAAGTATACCCTTATTTGGAAAGACAATGCTCCTTCTCATTTTGTTTTCAAACATGCTTTTAAATTTCTTAAAACTAAAGCTTTGCATTATAGCTTGGGTGATATTATTAGGCACAAGGCCATTCGACCTATTATTTCCCTTTCTATGATGGAGATTGCATCAGAAATGGTTGTCAGTTGATTACATACTTAGAAATAAGTGCTTATGCATCACTTCCGGATGCTATTGTTGGTGAGGCTTTTAACCATTTATTAATCCAAGGCAACAAAGCTAAATAAATTTGGCAATTTTTGTCAAGTTACTCGGCTATTGTGATGGCCCGATGACGGGTCAACGGAGCTAACCCAGCACCGATTTTTTGGGTAACAGGTCCTCTAGCTACATGATCATATTGAGTTAATAAAGAGACAAATATATAGACATCAAACATAACTCATTTATTCATTGATTCACAAGTTTTGATACAAAGATCGAGATTAAACAAAAGTTACAAACTTTAAAAAGAGACAAAAAGAATGATAAATCAGCAGAAAGCAATATCAGCACTGCTTGATTCTTAGCGCTCTTCCTCTAGGACGAACTCCTGCTGGGCACGTTTCAAAAGTACGAGCATTTGAATACCAGTTAGTTGTGAAACTAAATATTAATAAATGTCATCTTTACAAATGTTAAATAATAAACAAAATAATCAATAATTTGACAGGAAATAAAAAGTTGTACGAATTGCACATGAAACTTTAGCATAAAAATAATTACAGTCACAAAAATAAATATAAAATTTTAGCATATGTTATCTGGCGCAAAACATGATTTTGTTGGGCAAGTACAAAATCGAGGAAAAGGGGTTCATCTTTTGTGTTACATATCCCAACTTCCTACTATACCTGCCCCCTCGAGGCCTATCATTATAGGCTCCTTTTGACTCCCGAAGTCAGACAGCCCCGTCTAAGTAGTTGTCTGATCAGACTAAAAATAATTGCTACTTAGTTATTCAAACTTTTTCATATATAATTTTATGTGACTTTTAAAAGAACTTTTATCAATGTGTATGATGCTGAGCAGAAAAGCATATTTAAATAAGAGTAACAAAAGATATCTGGTACCTTGTTCTTTTAAGTTCAAAGATTCAACAATTTGATCAAATCTACATTTAGATGTTTAATATTTTAATTAAGCATTATAGCCAACATGAAAGTGATATGATATTTTTAAGGATTTTTACTTTCTTTTCTATTCTATTTTAAATTCATTCTTTCTTTTAATAAAAGTCAGCATTTTTAGATACTGAGGGTAACAATTATATTTGATATAATATTATTATTGCTATTATTCAATGATAATAATAATATATGAATGAAAGAAAAGTAGAATGAAAATTATAGTAAAAATACAAATAATAATAATAATAATAATATAAAAATGAAAATGCAAAGATTAAAATAATTGAATGGAAATAATAATCATTTTATAGCATTTATACTGTTTTCATTATTAATTAACAAGAACAACAATAATGGAAATGATTAACTTTTATCATTATTATCTTCATAATAATGATTATTAAGTATATGTAAATAAATAAAAATAAAAATAAAAGAACGAAGAAATAAAGAAAATAGTAAAATCTCTCCTCATTTCTTTCCATTTTTCTTCTCCTCTAACTTAAGGTTAGAGCTGCCGAGAGCCGGACGTGGCTGAAGAAATCGGAGGGGGTGGCCAGAGGCTGGCAGGTGGCTGGCTGGTTGGAGGAGGGATGGCTGGGCTGTGAGGAGAAGGAGGGCTACTACTGTTTGCCAAGGAGAAGGAAAGGCTAAGGGGGAATATATAGAGGAAGGGAGGGAAGGAAGAGGGAGCTGGTCGGCCATATGGGCCTACCAATCTTGCGCCAAAACGACACAGAAAGCGCGGCTCTGGTGCGGAAGCTTCCGCACCTGAAGACGCTGTCGCTCGGGGGGGGAGGGCCCGCGATTGAAGGGGGGGAACAAAGTTAGAAGGAAAAAAATTTTGAAATAATTATTTAAATTAAATTTTTCGCATTTTTCCGCTATTTGCCATCCAAAAATAACGAACCTTAACATCGAGTTGTGTTATCATGTAACGAACACCCTCGCGCCAAAAAATTTCGATTCGGACAAATCTTTTATTTTAAATTAATTTCTAAAGTTAAAACTTCAAAAATTAATTGAGGTTGAACCATGCTCCAAAATCGATAAAAGTTTTTTAGCAGTCTTTAAATAATATACTTAACATAATGACACAAAAATTGATGATTCAGACACATTTAATTTTATCAATTTATTGAATTTAAATAATTCAGAAAAAATAAAACTAAAGTTTTCGCTATCTGAATTCTCCCAAACTAGGGCACTCTGATCTTAAAATTATTTCTATCTAATAGAAATTTTTGTTTGCCCTAATTCGAAATTCTCTAGGATCCTGATGTCTGAGGCAAGTTTTGACCTAATTTGCAAACGACATTAGGTCATTACAGCTATCACCATAATTTAACTTAAATCTTAAAGCTTTTCTTTTGATCTAAAGGCTCTTGGGCAATTTTTTTACCAATGTCCACATTAGATTATTGTTTTTAGTCTCATTACTTGGCATATTTGGGAAGAACGAAATAATTATAAGCATATAAATTTTAAGTTTATTGTTGCTTGTTTAATTATATTGAAACGGCTATTAATGTCCATCTCCTCGATTCCATGAAATTTAAAGAAGAGGTCTTCATAAAAACAAAAAACAAAATTCTAAATCAAGTTCTTAACGAAACATATGTATAGTTAAATGGCTTAAGCGGGATTTGGGTGTTTTAAGCTTAACATGGATGGCAACTTTAAACGAGAGATTGATAATGCTATAGTGGGTGGTCTAATTTATGATAATAATGGTCAAGTCATGATTGAGTTTTGTCAAAAAATTAATGCCAAGTCCTCTTTGATGGCTGAAGTTATTGCCCTTTGACGGGGTTCAATATGTGTAATGAATTCGATATCCACTATTTGGATTGAATGTGATGCACTTACTCTTATTCATAAGATTAATACGGAATCTTATGGTGAGTAGAATGTTTATTACTCATTACATAGAACTCAAATTTTGCTTATGGGTCTAAACTTTAAAATAACACATATCTAGCACAAGGGCAATGTTGTTGCTGACTGACTTGCTGTTGTTATTGTTTTTTATTAAAATGAAAATCATGCACCTCTTAATGTTAGCCGTATGCAAGATAGGACATAACTACACTATGTAAAGATCTACTTAAGTAATAATAAGTGAAACTCCTAAACATCAACACGCTTTCAAGAACTCCAAAGTAAAGCATGCTCAGGTAGGAGCACACCCAAGAATGGGTGACCTGTAAGGAAATTATCTTCTAGGGACAAAACCATAAAGTCTTTCAATCCAAAGTGAACAATATCTTAGTGCTTAAGAGTTCAAGCTATTATAAATGATAAAAGAGCAGGCCATAAGGTGTCAGATAGAAGCTAAGTGTCATACATAGTAAAGTACCACTTCATATAAGCAGCCTCTTAAACCATGATGGTTAAGATTCTACATGGTTGTGGATACCTTTGAGCCTGTAGGGGCCACCACCTCTAGTCCTATCTACCTAATGGATGGTTCTTGGATCTGTGTGTGGATGTTGACGAAGACATTAATTACTTAAGTTGCAGAGATTGTAAAGACCCGCTTAAATAATAATAAGTGAAACTCTTAAACATCAAAGTACCTTTTCAGATAATGGTGAAGTTCCTGATAAGAACTCCAAATTAAGCATGCTTAGGTAGGAGCAATCCCAAAATGGGTGACCTGCTAAGAAGTTATTTTTTTAGAGCAAAATCGTGAGACCTTTAAGGTCAAAGCGAATAATACATTAGTGCTTAAAAGTTGGGTTATTACAAATACTGTGATGACCCATGTTAAGTTAATAACAATCAATCTAACATTACGTACATCTCCGCAGGATCATATTGGCGGTTAAGCAAAATAACATTTAAACATTATCCATGGCCATACAAAAATACAAGAAATATTATTCATTCAATTAAAAAAATAACATCATCTAGAATATTACATATTTGATAGCATACAAAAATAAAAGATTGTCTCTTGAAAAGATAAAAGCTAAGGTTTTATTCTTCTATTCTGCATCACAATTCCTTATAACATCCTTAAGTTATCTCAGCCCCTTCAAACTGTACTTGATATGGCATTATAAAAATAATGTCTTAGTGCACATTCTAAGTACAAAGAATATTAAATAATATAGTTTTGAACAAAAGCGGAAGGCGAAAATGTAATAATAATAATTACAGGAAAACATAATTTTAATGCAAATAAAAATAATCATAACTCCTTCAAAAAATATTTCTTTACCATTGTTATGTCATATGCTAAATTTCAAATGATAAATCAATGATCGCATAAAAATTCATATTTGTGTTTGTGTTGATATCATGAAGCGACATCAGTTATTCTAATGGACAAAGCCGAAATCTTGAGGCTGGGTTCAATAAAAGAATGTTCATCAACTGAGCCCCTCAAAGGCTCCAGATGGCATCGTTAAAGCTCCCGATGGACCAACCCCATCCTTAACCTATTCAACCGCTATTTTGGAACCCTTTGCAACATTCACAAGACACATAAACATCATTTTGTTTCTTTACATCGTTAGTAGTAAAAATAACGCATTTAATATCAACACGAAACAAGCTCAAAGCAATGCTTAAGCAACAAATAAGAGTGTAAAAAGTAATATTCAGTGTACCTTTTATGTTTAACTTAAATAAGAAGAATCACTCACAATTCTGATATGTATGCAAAAGTTATAATTGTAGTTTTATTAGCTCTTGAAAATGACCAATCATCTTATTACTACAAATCTTCTTATAGTGAGTTGCATCTACTTATTTTATATTTTGGCTGAACTCTTAGATGATCCTTTACCTTTTAAGCTAATTTAGAGTTTAATAAAATTAAGGCATTAATTTTGTAGGATCAAATAATGAACTAGAATTATATATTAAGATCAGTATTTCTTACAACTTCCTAAAGTCAGATTAGCTAAGGTACATGAGGTAATAGATTCAATCTAAGAATTTTAAGAAAACTGCATTGCTCAAATATCATGTTAGACATGTACTACAATTTAGTTAAGATCAGAAGTTTATGATTATAGTAAGTTTAACTATTAAGCCATAAGTTTTCCCTAGATTCTGATTTAATCTTAATTATTATTAGAAATTCATCAATTTTACAATGCCTTAGACCTAACCAATTAACTGTAACATTAACCACTTTATTCTTACAACTTTATAAAAAATGTATTTAAATAAATTACAATTTGCTTCTTAGACTGAAATTATGATAGTACTGATATGAACAGATTAATGAACGAATGTTAAGACTTCTACGTACACTTCTAATGTAATTTCATCTATTCATACTTGAGAGAAATTAACGTTATATTTGAATTATAAAGGCCCTATTGCAAAGTGAATTCATACCTTAAGCAGTCAAGGAAGCCTTGAGATCAAGCGACGACAAAAAAGGTCGTGCGAGAAGAAAGAGCAGATGTCGATCGTCTCGTGCAGTACAGTGGACGGAAGGGCTCGCCTTCCTCTTCTGCCACAAGTCTCCGTCGATTCTGTCAATAAGGAGAGGGGTCGAGGGAGAGGTAGGGGTTTTCTTAGAGCTTCGAGGCTTCTATGAATAAGTCGAAGGTGCTCGATGGCCCTAATTAGTGCTTTCTGGAAACCGTCGAGCAAAAGAAACGGCGTGCGTCGAGCAAAAAGAGAAATAACTGTGCCAAATTGCCATGCTGCTGGTTCTTCAACGATAATCGTAGCCTGCATTGCCGGTAGTAAATGGAGAAGGTGTGGAAGGCGAGAGTTGCTTCCATCGGTTACGAAAATGGTGAATAAAATTGGAGCATCGAAGATTTCTGGAAGCCAACAGTATCTGGAAGCGTGATTTCCTCTTCACATCAATGGAGGGAGGATCGAGGGTCCTTTGATTACGGCTAAAACAAACATAAATCATGCTTATAATGGAGAATTAGTGCTTATGGAAAGGAACCGCCTTTTTATTAAGGCAGTTTCAATGAAGCAAAGTAATTTGAAACTTTTAATTATGTTAATAGTAATTATGAAGAATGACGAAACTTTCATCTTAAAAATATTTGGGTATAATGAATTTCCAAAACTTCCTAAAATATTAATTTAATCAATCTTTTTATAGCATGTTAATAGAAATAAAGAAATTTGACCAACAGAATTTTGCGGGGAATTTTTAACTGAAAACGAAAATCCGTGAGTAATCAAAAGAAATTAGACCTAACGGAAAAATTAGGATCTTTCTTAAAAATGACCTAAGGTCATTACACCCTATATCAAAAAATAAGTGGCTCTTTTAGTATCTCTTTCTTTCCTTTTTCTCTTCCTGCTTTGTTCACTTGTCTTCTAGGTCAAGTTTGTTGTGGCTTAGCTCCTTGGTAGTCTAGTTGAGTATGAACTTTTCGAGTTGCTAGATTCAAACTCATTAGTATGGGCTAAAGTCAGTGTTAATCTGGGTGTGCCTTCACCTATCTAAGCACTCGGCTCTAAACCACTTCCTTCCTTGTCTCTCCCATATATCTTTGATTCTCTTGGTCTTTTTGCTTTATTCTGTAACGACCCATGGTCGTTATTAAGAAAGGCGCTAACGTCTCCACCAATCCTAATTGTTCGTTAATGCCGTTACAGCCTATTAGTACCCACAATTCTCTATTTTTCAGTTGATTTTCCCGCCGGATTTCGTTGTACGTTGATATTCCGCCAAATCATCACTCAATTTATAAATCATTGTTTTCGTTTTCTACTTCTCAGTTTAAATGTATATATATACATACTTATGTACTGCATTAGGTATAAATGTATATATATACATATGTATATAAATAAAGGAGGTAGTATAATGGAATGAGAGCAAACAAACGCCACATATTTTCCTCTTCACCCTGCGGCTGAACCGAAGGGTGCCTCCAAAGGATGCGACGCCTCCTGCTGGAGAGGCGTGACGCTTCAGGTCGGCAATGGAGCATATAGGCGCAGGTACCTTACGACACTTGAAATTGCAATCGTTCATAATCCCTCACCACTCTGCAACTCTCGTACATTCCCCGTAAGCTTTCCCTAGCCGACGAAGTCGCAGGCAGCGACGCAAGCCTTCGACGCAGCCGTAACAGACGACGCCTTCGTCGCAAGCAACCGTCGCAGCCGTAGCCTTCGGAAGCTCCCAACGCAGACGCAGTCCCTCAGCGCACGCAAGGATGAACCCAGCCGCAGCCGCAGTCTTCGACTCCTTCGAACCACTCCGCTTTGTGACAACTCCGTGACGTCTCTCCAAGCTGACGTAGACGTCGGCACCTGCAATACATTTCTGCGCCCGATCCTAGCCCACCAACAGAGGCCATCTCATCCATCGACAAATAGCTCGCCTTCATCCACCGAACCGAAGCCGCTCGACTTTTCTGCGCCGCCCGGTTCTTGTTTTCTGGAGAGGGAGCTGACTTTATAAGGTATATCTGATTACAACGGTTGGAATGCATTTATTATGAACCTTAATATTGTATTAGGGATACATTGGTTTGAGTTAAGAAATTTCCATTTCAACTTTAGGATTTATAGAGTAGGCTGCAAGATTTATAAGCTGCTATTTAAGCTTAGTAGAACATAGTTGTTTTGATTAAAAAGGTATTAAGAACAATTAATTGTGTAAGCACCTAGAAAGGATAAGGGTTGCCATACTAATAATGAATTTGAAAGATCTTGGAAGTAGCTTGATTATTGAATCAATGAGAATACAAGGTCGAGTTTGACCTGTATTAATCGAAGGATGGTTTGTGAGTTCCAATGTTGTGTGAAGCAATAAGAGGAGGATCAGTTCAACTTAATCGATTGTTCTCAATCAATGGTAGCAGCCGTGTTTAATTTTCATTGAGACTTGCTGAGGGAATAGTATCATTAAAATACTTACAATATAGTTACAAGGATAGTGATTAATTTTGAAGATCAAAAGATTGAACTCTTGGGATTAGCTTTGTAGGTGATGACCTTACAGTACAGATCAAAGCAGCCTATGTTTTGCGTTGAAATAAGAATGATGTTGCTAGTTGCTAGTACTTGGAGTGTATCGAAGGATCTGCAAGGACAAGAAAGTTTTAGAGGTATTTTGGTGGTTCTTTTATAGTTTGCTACATTAGGAACCTAGTTTAAATAGACATCAGACGATTTCCTAATTTATGATTTGTCTTAAAATACTCAAAAATCCTTAGAAAAGATTTGGGGAGCTAATTTTAATTAGAAAGTTAAATAGGTCTTCATATCTAGGAAAGATGATGGGTGTGAGCAATGTAAGTCACTAAGAAATATTTGGTGAGATTCTATAACCAACAGAGGATGACCCTAGAGTAAGGCAAGGTCGGGATTATATTTTTAACTGAAATAATCTTAATACAGCACGTTGAAGTCTTATTCTATTAAACTATACTTATTTATCATCCTAAAGTAAGAGGAGATTAATTAAATTAAAAGGCATAGGGAATATAAATTCATAAACTAAGGCAATAGTTAAAAGTCCAAGATTTAAGAATAAAAATATATGTTTTATTTGCAAACCATCATTCCTAAAGACTAATAAATATAACAAATTTAATGTTTGCAGACGCATCCGTTTCGTGAGTACCTTTCAGGAAATCAAATACCAATGTACAATTGATTTTATTGTTTACACTTAATGGTTTTATTGCCGATATAGCATCACTTTGAGCTTTATCCTTGGTGAAATGAAATGCTTATTAAATGCCAGAATAATATCATGAATGAATTGTATATGTTATGTCTTGTGAATGTATGCAAGGGTTCCGAAACGGTGATTTATTAGGTTATGGACGGAAGCTAGTTCATCGGGAGTTATAAGGGTGCCATCTGGAGCCTTTGAGGGGGCCAAGATGAAGGAGTTGCTCTTATTTGAACCCAGCCTCATGGTTCTGGATTTGCTCAATAGAACTGCTAACGTTGCTTCGTGAAATCAAGACATACATATAAACAAACATGTGTGAAACTTATCATATGACAGGTGACAGTATTATGGCAAGCAAAATGTTTAAACTGCAGGGTTATATATTTTGCTAACCTTTTTATTTCCTGCAAAATCTTCTATTTTTCGCTTCCCGCTTTTGCTAAGTGTAATATTTAATCTCTTTGTACTTAATATGTGTATTGAGGCATTATTCTTATAATGCCAAGTCAGATGCAGTTGGAGGGAGTTAATTTAACATAAAGAATTTCTAAAGTACGGTGGTGTTGGCATTGGCGCATAATTTTGAATTATTGCTTAGACTTTAAAGTTAAACAAAAGCATTATTTATATTGTCTTAGTTTGTAATAACCTGGATATTGTAATATTTAAATTGAATGATTGGCAAGCTTATATTGTTATATGGCTCTATTATTTAATTTATGTCCAAAATGCTATTTTTCTCTTAACTGTCAATATGATCCTGCGGGAATGTACCCAAGGGTAGTTGGGTTGACACCTAACCTAATCCTAGGGGCACTACATATGCAGACGAATTTCTCCCTTTTAGTGCATCCTTGACTTGAGGATGGAGGACTTGGATTCTTGCTTCCAACCAAGATTCCATGAAGATTATTGTATCTCTCATCTCCAATGGAGATGTTTCTCCATCTAATTCATTTGCGGGCTTCTAATTCCTACTGTTGTCCAGACCCGTTGATGCTCTTTTGCGACATGTTGCTCTAGTGATGAAACTCCATATGTTGTGTGCTCGAGTTTTATAATTTACTTTGTTGGAGCTTTGGAGTTCCTATATGTTCTTGAGTTTTGTTCTTTTTATTTTGTTTCTCTTCTAGAACTTTGTTTAACCCTTAAGAGTTTTTGTGGATTTGTTTAGGGTTAACATCTCCCTTGGTTGGTACCTTTTAATATGCCTTTCATGTACGTACCCAATCATTCACCTCTTAGTTGTAACTCTTTATTGTATCAATAAAATTTAGGTTTAGAAAAAACACTTGAGCAAATATTTTGAATTAGCAAGCCCATGTAATGTGTGCATTGCAACTAGAATATTGATGAAAAGACTAAAATATGGTTAATAATTTGTGAATTTCTAAGTGTTTTATTTTTTTGCATGTTAGTTCTAAAAAAAAGAAAGAGTAGGATAGTTCACATGAACTTTTCCGCACTTTATTTGAGTGCTAACATGAGCAAAGCCAAATCTTCTAATATATTTTCCAAAATAAAACACTTTTTCATAGTAGAGGTAGAAAATAAAATAAATCAGTTGCTAGCACAAGCTTATGCTACCAATTTGCAATAAAGGAAGATTCAAAAAGCATAATCCAAACAACTTGTATAAAACAAATGATAAATGATTAACATAAAAGTGAATTGTCCTACTGGATAAACTGAAAAATTCATAAAGAGTGCCAAAAACTACCTTTCCATATCTTGAGGGTGCAATCTTCACTCCCACTTGCAACAAGCCCAGATAAATGTGCATCTACACAATAAACTAAAGAAGAATGGCCCATCATCTCCATCAAAACTTGGCCAGTTAAAGCCCAAAGTCTTACAGAGCTGTAATTTTACACACAAGTTAAAATGAAAGGAATTTGAAGGGATGAGTTACCTTCATATAGAAAACAATTAAAAAAAACTTGATTGATTGGTCTACAAAAGCAAAACAAAGTGATGCAGTACAGCTCATAGATTAGACCAAATCAAGATGATGTAAATGCCATCAAATTACAATTCATAGTTTATCAATCACAGCCAGCATTTTTTCCTCAGGATAACAAATTTCTCATTCAAAAGATTCAAAAACTTATAAAAAATATTTGTTTTTTCATTACAAGACACTTATTTTAAATATATATCATTCAAATGAGTGAATACTTGTGAATGTAAAGTTTTCAAGCACATAGCAATGGCAATAAAGTTCTAGAAAAGTCTTCCTTTTGTTATAATGTGAAGCCTGAATTTGTAATACTTTGGAAGGATCTTTCTAATAAATTTGTTTCTCCTATGTATTTTAACTATGGAGGATGGTGCTTGCACTATGGATGACGGAGCTTGAGGCCAATCTGCATTTACTAAAGTCATAGCAATTCCAAGTTATATTGTTTACCATTTTGAAGAGTATATGTGTAATGTCTGCTTTATAGATGTAGCACATATTATCTTGAAAAGATATTGGTTTTTCGATGGTAAGGGAGAGCATCAAGGAAGAAAGAACGTATTTAGTTTGCTTCAATAATAGAAAATTATTTTTAAAACCTTCTAGACCCAATGACCGAAAGAGTATGCCATAGAAAACCAATCAATCTGTGAAATTAAGGTACTCGCATTTAAAGTATGCATGCCTTTCAAAGAGAACACTAATAAGAGATCATATATGCCTTAATTATAATAAAAGTTAGTTTCATATAAAAAAATTACTTGATCAATGATATTAAATCATTATTAAAGACTTTAAGGTATTGCTTAGATGGGTTGTTCAATGAGTTGCCACAACTTAGAGAAATTAAACATGCCATAAATTTAGTCCGTGGGCATCTTTCCAACCTTCCTACGCAAATAATGAACCACCACGGATCATGATATATTAAAATGTCAAGTCGATGAGTAATTAAAAAAGAATTAGTTAGAGAAACCTTGTCCCTTGTGCGATTACTGCCCTCTACCCTTAATTAGATGATACTTTGTGAATATATTTAGACCATCAAACAATCATTAAATTTACTATAAAGTATAGATTCATGATTCTAAGATTGGATCAAATATTAGATATAATAAAGAGAGACATAGTCCTTTTTAAAATGATTTATGAAGTGCTTACCACAAAGTTAAAAAGAGGGAATGAATAGAATATATCGTTTAAAACAAAACCGGATTATATGAGTTGTTGATTATGCTTTTTGGATTGTCCAATAGACTAAGCATAATCATAAGAATATGTACATGTCTGGCAACTTAAATCTGAAAATTAATAATAATTTATTTTTGATGAAATAATAATTTATAAAAAGTCTTGCAACAAGTAATTGATGCATTTGAGACAGATCAGGAATGGAACGCACCCACGGCAATTCGTGGTGTTAAAATTTTTCATAAATGGACACCTTTTATAGAACATTTATTCAAGAGCATTGCACAATTATGGAACCGATCATGCATCTGAAAATGCAACATTTTAGCCACATCATGCTTCATTCCAAGTGACATGGATGAACAATCATTTGTAAATATTACTGAGTTTTCTGTAAAAGTTCTATTAGGATGCTACAAAAAAAATCAAGGTGCTCGCTCAACAATATTGCACATATTCACCTAAAGCGTCCATGGAATTAATCACAAGAATGTTGCTTTGGGTGAAAAATGCTAATGCCTTGAATTTTAAAGAGCTGTCAAATTCATTTGTTCCCTGTTAGTTAGCTCAAAAGACACAAGCCTTAAATCTGATAACAAAATTCTAACCCAGTTCCCATGGTTAAGTTACAATGCCAGCCAGATGTTACACTGAGTACTAAGAACGGACAACTATCTATGAGTGAAACAAGTTCTAAATCTTGGTTGCCATTGAAAAACCATCCAGCGATCCAGCTCAAACATTCAGCACTTTGACCATCTCCTCTTTAATTTTAGTTATATATTTCGTGGCCTAAAGTCTTCCTGAAGATAATCATTTAGTTAAATAAACTATTTTCGCAAGTTAAGTGATATTTTTCCACAGTATCTGAAGCAAGGCATGTGCATATTATTTAGGACATTAATCTTAACAATAGCCCCAAGAGTTTCCACCCAGCGGGATCTTTTCAGAAAGCTGCCAGATAATGGCTACTGAATTTTCCACCATAGGATGAACCCATATAAGCAAACTAAGGTCAAGAGATAACGTAGATGAACTAGAAAAAAGGATTTTTTTAGAGAATTTAAATCCTATATCGCCTCAACACTAAAAACAATGGTTCTTGGTGTATGTGTGCCGATAATCATGCAACAAATAAAATTCAAAAAGTACAGTTTCCTTGAAACAAGATTGAACAGGATAAAAGAATCAATATTTTTTCCAAAATTTGTTGTGTAAAAAATAGCAACAAATTTTGATTTATGAACATCATTCAAAACACCTTATGTTAATTAAATGACCTATAAAAGCATTTAACCCAGTTAATTCAAGCATAATACACACCTAAAATGAGCTCCTGCTAACCAGTTTTCCCTGAACCAAAGCTAAGTTTCAGTTAGTCAGTAAAATTTGGGCTTAATATCATCAACATGCTCAAGGAAAACCATGCAACTTGTCGTGACCGACAATGCAAATTTTGAGCCTTAATGTTGTTGGGAGGAGATAAAAGAAAAAGGAGATGGAAAAGATTATCTCATAAGACGTTCACAGTGATGAATAATCCTTGTTAAAAGACAATTGTAACAATAATGGAAAAATTGAAAGCAATAGCAGTCGAGTAAACATCAGCAGTGAAATGAATAAAAGCTTCTGAAGGTGAAGGATAAGAGCTTCAATGACTGCATTGTACTGTAATAGCAATCCTGAAGCTCATAGCTTCTCATACTCCACACAATTATAAATATACAAAATAAAATGCAAGAAAAGTAGACAATTTAAGTACCAAATACAGGTAGTATGGAGTAAGTTGATGGGATAATTGATAAGAATGCAGAGATTAAAATCTAAACTTACTATGGGTTTTTGTGCATAATGACGAGTAATTAAGAACAAAAATTCACATAAATTAGGATGATAAATGAGTCAACTCATCTAACCAGCTAGCTACGTCAAATTAATCTCATGTATAGCACAGGCTCATATTGCAATCCAGCTTGACTAACATACACCCCCAATCTAAAATGCCCTGTAAAATATTTAATGCGCCAATTCCATTCATAAGTGTGATGGATTTGAACAAAGTGTTCATTATCAAGTTTTTGGAGGGCTTGGACGATACAATGATTTATAGCTCAGACAAAATTGAGCTTCAAGATATCTTCCAGTAACTACTGGTTTAAGTTAAAATATGAAATGTAGCTATCAATAATAGAAAGTGCTTAATTATGCAGCCAAGTATAATTTTTCATGTAAAACGATTTACTAAGAAACCTGAAACATTTTCCTTAAAAATCAAAGGCCACATTTCTATCTCTAGTGCTACGAGTTTCTGTGATATCACTACATTTTATGAACAAGCGCCATTATCATTCTCCTTGATATATTTGTTCTCAAACATGTCAAGTTCGTTTGCACGTCATTTTCCTCTAACCATGAGCAAATTAAGATGTTGATAGTTGCATCATCAAATTCAAGTTATTTAGACACTAAGAAATTTTGTAGTTATTTTGTTCAAGTGGTATTCCTAGTCAAAAATAACACTTTATCACCTACTTAAACTTGAAGTGAAATGGCACTGGCAGAGCAAGTATTTATCGTACTATTCAAGTTTTAAATATCGGCAATACACCTCAACCAAAAAAATATATTATATTTTTATCACCAGACGTTGAAACACATGAATACCCAAAAACTACTTTAGTTAACATATAGAGAAAATAATGTACCTTCAATATCATATACAATATTAAACATGTCACTGACACATTTTAAATATCATTAAGTTTTCAAATAATCATAAAATTATGTGGGTTCTTTCTACTACATTATGGTTTGAAACAAATAGCTTTACAAAGTTACAGACAGCAACTTTCTAAACCCTTTCATACTGATTTTTACCAAAAATGCATGCTGTTATCATGAAAGGATAAATTGGTTGATATAAAGTAATACATTTTGACTTCATATGTTATTTTGCAGTGCCTCCGTTAAGAACGATACTATTGAAATTGTTAGTCAATGTCATGCAAAAAAGGGAAAAATGGACAAACAATGTAGGCATACAATATCTTTTGTGCCTTCAGCATTTTGCATTGATTGGTCAATGAATTTTTTGTAAAGATTACCAAGAACAGTAAAAAGTCTATTTTATGCAAGTTGTTGAAAGAGAGATTTTGTAAAATGTCCGCTTCATTCCGTGCTTCAAGAAATATGATGCATACAATTATACCAAACTACTCTTCTAGGAAGATGTTTAAATAATTTTTCCTTAATCCACAGTATCTACTTTTGAAGTTAGTTAATACTAGAAAACCTAGTGAAAATCTTTACAATCAGTTCCATATTGTTGCCAAAAAGTTCATTGTTCACGAACAGCACTTGCTTCACCCATAAGAAGCTTGCGTTCTGCTCATTAAAAAGCAAGTTCGGCTCACTCAATAAAGAGACAAGACAAGACAAGCCGAGCCTAAGCAAATATTTTGAGCTTATTTTCTTATCAAGTCAAGAACAAACATAGTCTTATTATATACATAAATTTTATAATATAAACTTTTATTAAAATCATAGTTTTAAGAATGTATTCAAGCCTAGGTTCAAGCTGAATTTGAACCCATGTCAAGCCACATTCAAGCTCGAACTCGAGCTGAGCTTTAATTAAAGTATCAAAATTTGACCTAAACTCAAGCATACGCTATTCGAGATGGTTCGAGCTCAAGCCAAACTTGAGCCATATACAAAATGAACAAGAGTCAAACTCGAACATAGTCTAAGCTCGATCAAGCTTGGCTCATTTACACCCCTACACTTTTAAACTAATGATCAAATAGAGAAATATAATAAAAGCCTAAAAATCAACTAGCATATCTTATTAAAAAAATAGTCTGTGATTGAGCCCAAAAACTTCCTATTCCTGAACTTTCCCACAAAAATATTGTATGCAAATCTACAAAAAATACAGCATTTAGAATTTTCAAGAATAAGCATACACAAGGCTGCTGAGGGACTGAACCATATAAAATTATTCTGTATTTAATGTATTCTACAATTCTATTGCAGCATTTATACAACATGCATATGATGTAAGAGAAATAAATAAGTTCAATAAAATGTGAACAATGAAATTCTTTTGATGATATAAACACTAAGAAAATTTCTACAGTTGCTGAATGTAATTGTCATGATTCACATAAATTCAAAATGCAAATGAAACAAATTAAATACCACGGCATATGGTTCTTTCCAAATAAGTAATAATCATATCAAATGTTTGAATTTAAGATTTACCACCTGAAATATAGTCTTAAGTTGTAAGATTCACTTTAAATCTACAATCCTTAATACATTAAGCTAGATTATACAAACCAGATGGGTAACTGATCTGATCACAACCTATACCACAATTATGAGCTACAATCATATGAATTTACAGGAATTATCAGTTTACAAATCATTATATTCAATGTATGCTAATGATCTTTCTTATGAGAAAATCAAAGATCTAAATGTTAAATTCAGATGATCAATCATATGAGTTTATTATAGATCTTAATTCTTCTACTTTAATAATTTAAGATCAATGGCAAATCAACTATGATTGTTTGGAGTTATGCAAGATCTAAATGCTCAAATCAAGTGTCTTAGTTAAGTTAATTAGGTTTAAGACTCAATCTAATCAAGTTAAGGCTTAAACCCCAACTTAACCAAATAAATTTTGTTTGCATATAAATTGATCCATAAGAAAATTAGTAAGCTCATTGTTCATTATTGATGTCCAATTCCAAGTTAAATCAATTATTGACTTAATTAAATTTCTCTTCAAGATCTTAGGGTTTAGGTGATAATTAATGTCAAATCAATTATTCAAGTGTTCCAATCAGAGTTTAAGTTCTCTAACAAGCATACTACTGTTATTGAAGCATATAAATATTGTATTGATTAAAATAGAGAGTAATTAAGGCTAATAAAACCCTAAATCAAATCAAAATATATTAGCACTTAATTACAAATTTAATTATCCAAAATTCATGAAACTTGGTCATTACATTCTACTTTATCATACAAGCAATAAGAGATCTTGATTTTATATTTTGGATAACTACATACCCTAATTTTCACTAATCATGCATTTTTAAGATTATGGCATAATTAACAGAATATAAATCAAAAACTTTATTCATCTAGCACATGCATTCTACAAAGAATAAGGAGCATAAAGAAATTTGAATCATGCAATTTGGCTAAGTGTACAAGCTAATCTTTCATAATTAAGTTCTGAAGTAATTAGTCATAATTAGAAAAAACAATCATAGAAACACAAATATTTTTGCATATTCTTATTCCACATGATTTTTTGAATAAAATGGCATATAATTTCATAAGGATTGAATAAGTAGATCAAAAGTTATTCAATTAATTTAATCTGCATTTTTCTAATTAAATTTCCCTATGATTTGAATAATCATATTATTTTCATTAAGGAAAACAATTCTGATTATTCAGATATATATTAAACGAGCTCAGCCCAATAACCAAAAGGCGCGGGTCAGCCGGGGCCCGAGAGACCCGGGACTGTCGCAAAGCGCAGGTCACGAGTTGGCCCGACCCGCACAGTGCGTCGTCCCCGATCATTTGTCCCTGATACCTGGTCGATTAGAGTAACCCTAATCGACTAAATTCTCAGCCAATAGACCATGCAACGGCCTTACGTTTATCGGGGCACCATCTACAAGCTGAGACACATTGATGGAGGTTAAAATCCCCATCAGGGATCGACTCTAACTCTGAGGCCCTACTTGCGATTTCCCGGCCTCTGGACTCTTTGTGGAGGGACAATTCTCCCTCCACAGACCACCATTATGGCCCTTCTCAATTCCTACACCATCCTCAGGTGATGGAGAAGCGAAGCCCTCCATCCACTGGGTCTGGGAATGGCTCAATCAGTGGGTCCTTACTTGAACCCAGACAAGGCGGAAGGAGCTAGCCCGATCTATTGATACATTCGATTGGGACTGACAGACCTTGGGAACGATCGGGTTGAGTTCATCTAGCCTAGGCATGCAAGTACGAATCAAAAGGGAGTGAATGTCGAGCCTAATTGGCTCTTCATAGCAACTGGGGTACCTGGTGAGATCAAGAGAGCTTGGCTGATCAATTGAGAAGAATCCACTGGCTTGGCTGCAAAAGGAAACTAGGGATCCTAAACTCTAGAACACACCCTCAAATAACGACTGGAAGGAGTAGAGACACCAGGAGAGCCCAAAATTTCATAACAATGGAGGATTTGGGGATAGCTTTAATTGGATCCAATTGACCAGCAAGGAGCTTAAGGAAGACGGCCCGAGAGCTCGGGCCATTGCCAAACCCTCAATTTCTAAATTGAGCTCGGTCGAGCCACAGGGCCCGATCGGGTTACCTAGCTAAGACAGGAGGGATCCCAACGGCATGCTGAGGTGGATGGGGAGTGGCCGACAGCCAGGATGACAAGGCTGTACGAGGAAGATTCTGTTGTCGGGCACGAGCGAAGGAGGAAGAAGATCCACTGTCGTTGGTGAGGGCACAACCGTCGGATGGATTATCTGTTGGCGTGGGACTGCTCAGATCATCAGACAAGTAACGGTCGATCGAGGAAGGAAGATCGTCTGTTGGATCAGATCCAAAGATCTGACAGATGATCGAGGCTACTTAAGGCAGATGGGTAGATGCCGTCGGATCCCATCACAGAACCGCGAAACGGTCGAGATGGAACGGATCTAATCAAAGGCACAGACCGTTCAATCAAATCTACGAAATCGACGGCCCGGATGGCGCCCGCGATTTGGGAGGGCAGTCGGCCATTGGAAAGGATAGATTTGCAATTAGAAATTGTTAGGAACCATTATGTGCAATTTTCCCCGCTTAATTTAAATTCAATTAATGCCTATGACCTCCAAAAATTCTCAAACTTGCACGCCTAACTAATTTGGAGGTGTGGAATTTAAAAATGCAATCAGATTTTGGATTTGAGATCAAAATATTTTATGGTACCTAATTTGACAAAAATACCCATTTGACCTAGAGAGGTCCGATTAATAGCAAATTTTAAGGGTTAGCTTCTAATGACTATGTTAATGCAATGGAATAAAGAGTAGAGTGTAATTGTGCTTATAATTAAGCCTAGTAACAATTTACGGTTGTTACATAACTAGCTAAGATCAAAAGACAATAATCAAAATTGATTCATAAGGATTTAACTAAAGCTTTATCTTATAATTAAGGCACAGTCTGTTGAATAATTCCATTATTCTATAGAATTGGAATAATAAAGTAGTGAGTCAAGGTCAAATGTTAAGATTTAGAAGATTTAATCATTGGATTAGTTGAAGGATTTCTTAAGGATTTTCTTGAGAACTTTATCAAGTCAAAAAGGAATTTCAACTTAAGAAATTATGATGGAGAGAATAAAGGAGAAATTTGTAAATTCTAACAAATTAGTTGTAATGGATCTCACTATCAGACTAGATCAGCTCACAAAATAATAGTTCACGATGATCCAATAAAGGAGGCAATCCAAAACACAAGAGAGCCGAAACATAATAGCTATCATTTGTTTTTAAGTCTTTCTCTTTTATCAATTTTTTTTTGTTCGTTAAATTTTATTAGATTTTGAGTATCCCTTTGCTTAGTCATAAGCTCGACTTAAATGTTTTGCTAGTACAAGAAGTGCTTTTATCTTGTAACCCTTTCTACAAATAAGAATTGATGACTAGTAATATATAAAACTTGATGACTATGAAAATTATTTTGTGAGGCCAATATACTGCCGTATAGATCCATATGGCAGGTGCAACTTAAGAAGAGACTTTTCTCCTGGATGTAGAATCAAACATCTCCACCCATTTAAACATACACACAATTTCAAAACTTATAAATTGTTAGCTCATAAATCTAGTGCATCAAAATTCTTTTGAGAGATCACTACATGAAAAAATGGCTGCAACTTCAATGTGTAGACAAAATCAAATTGTTTGAAATTAATTACATAGTTGTTGATGATATCTCTGTGTTTCAATCTTTTTATTTTAAAAATACACAAATAAACTTTGATTTTTAAAAGCACTTCTGGAAATAATCAAACTACTTCGGTTCTTACAAGAAGATAATTGGTCAGATTATAAAGACAATGTATTAAATTCAATTAATAAATAGTTTTCATATTGTAGATCATAATCAACGATATGTCCTGGAGTTCAAACCATATGAAGCAGTGCATAAACAATACAATTTTGACAAGACAATACTCTCGATCCTAAAAATAGAAAGGCCCGTCACTTAAAACAGGGTAATATTGCTTCACCGGATATTATATGCATGCTTATGCTGCAATAACTAGCACACAAAAGTGCATATGGCATTAATTAAATATACATATAAAGCAGTCGGTTCATTCTCAGTTCTACAAATTGGAGCCAAGCTAGTTGTGCAGAAAAACTGGTACAGTAGCTGCAATTGTAAACTACAAGGAAGTACAAATTTACAAGGTGGACGGATTTATAGGTAAACCATAGGATACTATAAACTAGAAAAAAGAAAGCACTTAAGCAAATAATTTGTCATAAACAAGTTCATGTATGTGTATTCATAAATAAATGCATAGAATGTTTGTATTTGATTTGCAGTTATGTTTGGCTTTATGTCATTCTCCCAAACCTAAGCTTGTAAGCAATTTAGACAGAACATTTCAAGCTTAAACTCACCAAACAACAACCATAATACAAAACAAGAAATCCTACAGCAAACTAGTCACTTAAAGGAGCAAAAATATGGGAAGTAAGCCATGAGCAATTATTAAAGCCAATAAATAGCCTCAATAAGATGAAAAGAAAGAAGACAAGTCTCTGAAAACTCACGAATCATGTGATGCAGAAACAATTCCCAAACCTGGAAAAATGGCTAGACCACGTACTGTATCTGCTTAGATCAAACATTGATATAGAATTTAAAATGTCAGTAGAAAATTGCACAATGTTAACACAAAAATACAAATTAGCTGTGTTTAGGTCAACGTTTCTATAGTGTTTGAAATGTCAACAGAAAATAAAGGTTAATCAGGTACTGTATCTGCTTATAGATCAAACATCGTTATAGTATTTAAAATGTCAACAGAAATCACACAAGCTTAACACAGAAAAATAAGATTAGTCATAAATTTTACAAGAATATCGCATAAATTCAATCTTAAAAAACAAACAAATATAACAAAACAGCATATTAATTAACATAAACCTGGTAAAAACATCTGAAAACAAATTAGCTGTATTAAATACACAATGACTATCAAGATTAGTTTTCCCTATTTAGAAGTCTTAGAGGAATTATTTGCATTACAAGCAATATTATTATAATTATTATCGTTATCGTTATCCTTATGTCCCATTATGCCGTTCCTCTTTTATTAGTTCCTTCACACGCTAAAAGTTGATTGATCAAAAATGGTTACTAAAGGTTGCCTTGCAACGGATGCCCTTCTCCGTTCTGCACTCTACCTCCATATAAAGCAACCTTCCCCAAACTCTTCCAAAACTGCAAGCGCAGCAGAAACAAGATCCATAGACCCTCTCTTCTTTCCCTTTCAAGCAAAGCAGTCCTCTCAGTCTCCTTTCTTTCCTTGCAAATATATGACAGCACCCTCCAAATCATGAACAGCCCTCACTCCTCACAAGCAATAATTTCTTCTCCCCTTTTAGTTGCATACCCTAAGGAACTAAATCAAGCCCTTCCCCTTGTCTCTCAAGTAAAGCTTTCCCCCAGATGGCTAAAGGTTTGATGGTCATAAAACCAATGAACCTTTCTTAGGCTAACAGAGATCGTGAGCACCCCCAACAGCCTCAACAATTAGACCCAATATAAAACCTTAGATTTTGACCATGGACAAGTTTCAAATAAGTTTCCTTCCATAAAACTGAAGCAGTAAAAAGCAATGTGAAATTGAAGAGCAAGGTGCAATTAACCTACCAAGTTAAGAAAGCAATAATATGAGTGCTCACATTTCTAATATATAATAACATTTTCCTTGTTTTTAAAATTAGGCAAAACAATTAAACTGTGTATATATGTGTGTGTGCGCGCACGAACGCTTGTGCCGCATGTGACCGGAGGGAAGCGCATGAGTTAAATTTCTTTCAATATGAAATTAAACCAATAAGAAATTTTTTTCCCTTGAAATTGTTCTCTTTTTGCAACAAGAAATACAAAGCCTCATGAGTTAAATTTCTTTCAATATGAAATTAAACCAATATGAAATTTTTTTCCCTTGAAATTGTTCTCTTTTTGCAACAAGAAATACAAAGCCTCATGGTCAACCATTAATGTATCTCTAGTCATGATAAAATCTTTATTTTAAAATGAAATATATAGTATCACTCTACTATAAGCATTCAAATTATATATGCAACTTTCAGAAATACGAATACCTAAAATACTACATGAATGTAAATATATATATTGATTTATGAGCCACCCCTAATAGTAGCATGGGGATGTTGACTGACAGAAATTGAAATGATAATGCATTAGACAATGTGCTCATGTGATCAATGAGCTAGTAGCATATGTCGATAGTATCTATTATATAATAATAAATAAATAATGATTTAGGCAGTATTAAAGTTAATTGTAAGCATCAAACAAAGTTTTTACACTTACAAATGATGGAAAAGATTATTGATTAATTCCATATGCTAAAAAATGCTTTGATTAATTTCCTATCCAACATATCAATTTATGTTTTTATATATATAAACTCGCAAACATATTGGTTTCTTTTCCATCATATTATTGCAGTTTAAAACTACTAAATGCCCAAAAGTTGTAGTGATGAAACGACTCAATATCGTTACTTTTCAAATTAGGTCAAAACCCGCCTCAGACATCAGGACCTCGGAGAATTTCAAATTAGGGCAAACAAAATTTCAATTAGATAAAAATAATTTTTTAGATCAAAGTGCCCTAGTTTGGGAGAATTCGGATAACAAAAGCTCCCGCTTTAATTTTCTGAATTATTTAGATTCAATAAATTAATAACATTGAAATACGTGTCTAAATTCATCGTTTTAGTGTCGTTGTGTTAAGTATAATATTTAAAGGCTGCTCGAAAAGTTTCATCAAATTCTGAGCGTTGGTTTGATCGTGGTTAATTTTTGAAGTTTTAAACTTCAAAAATTCGTTAAAAAAAAAATATTTGTCCGAATCGAAAATTTTCGGCGCGAGGGTGTTCGTAATGTCATAACACACCTCGGTGTCAAGTTTCGTTATTTTTGGACCCCAAACGGCGGAAAATGCGAAGAATTTAATTTTAAGTAAATAATTAATTTTTTTTCTTTATTCTTCCCTCCGTGCTTTCCCCGATCGCAGACACCCCTCACTGTTGCGCCTTTCAGGCGCGGAAGCTTCTACACCACGCCAAACACCTTCCTGCGTCATTTCACGCAAGAATGGTTGGCCAAATTGGCCGACCAACTCCCTCTCCCTCTTCCCTTCTTATCTATAAAACCCCTCAGCCACTCCCTCTTCTCCCCACAAACCCTACTCCTCTTCCCAGCAGCCCTACTCCTCTTCCCTGCCAGCATCCCAGCCAGTCAGCCTCCTGCAGCAGCAGCAGCCAGCTCCCTCCTGCCGCAGCCCTCCCGCAGCCAGCCAACAGCCAGCGAGCAGTCGTCCAGCCACCCCATTCCGGCCAGCAGCCCGGCCAGCAACCCCACTACACTCTCCCTCCGCTTTCCGGCAATCATAATCCTAAGGTAAGAAGTTGAAGTATAAGAGAAAGAAGAGGGGAGAAGAAATGAGGAGAAATTATTTTGCTATTTCTTCGTTCTTTTATTTTATACATACTTAATAATCATTATTATAAAAATAATAATGATAAAATATCGTTATTCACATTAATATGGTTCTCATTAATTAATAATGAAAACTATACATATGTTAAAAAATGACTATTAATTTAATTCAAGCATTTCATTCTATCATTTCCCTTTTTATTATTATTATTATTACGTTCTGCAGATTTATACAGCCGTTTCCATTCTGTCTTTTCTTGTGTACATTACTATTATTATTACTATTATTAAAATGATAATAATAATACTATTATAAATATTATTGCCACATCAGCAACTTAAAAATACAAACTTCTATCAAATTGAGAAAAATGAAAGGAAGACAGGATAAAAATGAAGATAATAATATTGGCTAAAAAGGCTAATTTAAAATATCAAAAACTTAAATACAGATTAAGTGAACTGTCACTCATCCAAACTATTGAACTTTTGAACTTATAGAACAAGGTACCAGATGTCTTTTATTATTCTTGTTTAAATATACTTTTTGCTCAGCATCGCACAAATTTGATAAAAGTGCTTTTTAAAGTCACATAAAATGCTATATGAACGAGTTTGGATAAGTGAGAAGCAAGGGTTCCATGTTGATTTATACTTTTTATCTGATCAGACAACCGCTAGGACGGGGTTATCCAACATCGGGAGTCATAAGGAGCATATACTGATAAGCCTTCGAGGGGGAAGGTATAGAGGGAAGTTGAGATATGTAACAAAAAAATTAAACCCACTTTTCCTCGATTTTGTACTTGCCCAACAAAATCATATTTTTGCCTCATATATCAAACGCTAAAATTCTGTATTTATTTTTGTGACTACAATTATTTTTATGCTAAGTTTCAAGTGCAATTGAAACAGGTTTGTAGGGATAAATTTGTACAGCTTTTATTTTTTGTCAAATATTGATTATTTTGCTTATTATTTAACATTTGCAAGGATGATATCTATCAATACTTAGTTTCACAACTAATTAGTATTCAAATGCCTGCACTTTTAAAATGTGCTCAGATCAGGAGTTCATTCTCGAGGAAAGGTGCTAAGAACTGAGCAGTGCTGATACTGCTACCTGCTGATCCACTGCTTTCTTTTTTACTCTATCTATATTTTTAAATATTTGTAATTTTTCTTTTATTTTAATCTATGTATCCAATACTTGTAAATTAATAAACAAATGAGTTATGTTTGATGTCTATATATTTATCTCTTAAATCACTCAATATGATCATGCGGCTAGAGGACTTGTTGTTATTGTTGTTGTTTTATATCCCATAAGCAAACCGGTGCTGGATTTGCTCCCGCTGACCCGACATCGGATCCTCACAATAGGGTCATTAAGTTCTAAGTTATCGCTTTCGTTTTCAGTAGATTTATTGATATAATAACCAAAATTTAACTTGACTTTCAATTATTTTCCACATTTTACTAATTTTTGGAAAAAATCATGATTATTCACTTAGGGGGCATTTTCATAATTTATAACTTTGATGTCGCAATCAAAATTTATGATTTTTGATGTCATTCAAAATTAATTTAAATAATTTTGATAAGTTTTGAGATTTCTTTAGAATGTTTGAAATTTATTAAAATAGCTCTTTCCTTCTAACCAATTCCTACAAACCAAAGAACTTTCCATCCACTAGAACACAGGAAGTTCGCCACTCTTCAAAAACCAAAAATTTGGCATCTCCGATAACTCTCAACTTTTCTCATCTCTCCTCTACTTCGTAAACATGATCAGCCTCTCAATTCATCGCACATCTCTTCTACTTCTCCCAGCAGCCCAAAAAGTCCCCATATTCCACCTCTACATCCGCTTCATCATGTCCTTCTCCTCCTCCATTACCAAACACTAACCATAAATCCTTTTTTCTTCTTAGTGAAGGACATTAACTATCTGATTTTGTGCTCTACTAATGTAATGACCCATGTTAAGTTGGTAACAACCAAACTAACATCAGATGCATCTTTCCGCAGGATCATATTGGCAATTAGGTAAAATAGCAGTTAAACAAACATCCAAAACCATTCAAATATAAGAAATAACATTCATTCAATTTAAAGTAAACAATATTCAAAATTTATTACATGACTTTCATTATACATAAAATTATTATCCTTTGAAGGGGCAGTTATTTTCCCGTGCCATGCTTTTAAACTATATCAACCGCCTCCAGCTGTATCTGATCTGGCATTACAAAGATAATGCCTTAGTGCACACTCTAAATACAATGGATATTAAAAATATACTTAAAGCAAAGCGGAAAGCAAAAAAAATGATAACAATTACAGGAAAAATATAGTTTATAGCCAAAAAGATAATCAAAACTCCTGCAAAATAAATGTCATTTTATCATAAGCCAAATTTCAAATGGAAGAGGGATAATAGCGTAAAAATTCATATTTATGTTTATGACTTGATATTATGAAGCAATGTTAGTAGTTCTGATGGGCAAAACCAGAACCATAAGACTGAGTTCATAAAAATACAATTAAGCATGACCTTTACCTGGGGCCCCTTAAAGGCTCCAGATGATAGCAGGCAAGGATCGAGTCCCCGTTGCTCGCTCGCCCGCTATGCGCTTCCGTCGGGTGCGGTTCGTCCGTGCGGTGAGGATCGAACGACTGGGAGGAGAGGAGATTTGCTCGAGTGGTGAGAGCCTTGCAGCTCCTTCCGATTAAATAGGACGTGCGTATGTAACGCAAGTCCGATTTATTCGGGCTCATTAGCAGCAAGTTACGGGTAATTTCTCTTAATTACTCTATGCATTCCATCCTAATACAGCTGGGAGTTATTTGTTTAACAGTTCAAAAAAAAAAGGACAGCTGATTCTTTTTGCCTTGAATATGAGTCTAAACGAGGAATTTATGCTTTACTAATTTAAATATGCGTTAATGACGGGTCTTAATTTTAATTTCAGTTTTAAACGAGTTTTAAAACTTTCTAAATTAAGGATTTGAAACTGAACAATCAAATTTTAGAGGGAGTTTTAACGGGAAATTGAAATTTGGAAGGAGGATTTAACGAATTTGAATATTGCGGAAAATTAATTATTACCTTATAAATGACCTAGGGTCATTACAACTAAGGCTCGTGATGTCAACAACAAACCCGATTAGTCCCAATAACCTTTTCATGTTCTCTTAGGTATTTTTTTGTAATTTATTTAATTTCATTCATATCCAAAAATGTTCCTTTCAATTAACCAAAACTCTGCATTGCAAAATTTTGAATTTTTTAAGTTTTCTGACACGGTGGTTTAACGGTAAAAAGCTAATAATTACCCTCTTTAATTAGGTCAATTCAACTTCGTGGACAATCAAAATTTTCACCTATACATCCGATGCAAACATTAAGGCATTGCTTTGTTTTTTTTGTTATTTTTATTGTGTGGATGGCTTCTTTAACTTCAAAAATCTAATTTTTCTCTCTAATTTTAAGTTTTCAGATATGAAAAACCAAGTCATCTCCTATGCTTCAAACACAAAATTATGATAATAATCGACAAATATTTCCTTTTAATTTCAAAAAATCCTTTGATTGAAATCTGATTCAATCTACGATGGTAAGTAATTGAATTACCCTCTAATTAACCCGTAAACACATTATCCTTTTAATTTCAAAAATCAACAGATAATCTCTTACTGCTTATGAGCCTATCTTACATTTACCTTTTACAAAAATGCATGTTTTCTTTCATTGTTAAATTTGTTTAATAAAATTTAAATTATTCATTCTAATTATTGTTTTAAAAAGATGTTGGCCTCAATGAGAAAAGAGCTTTATTTTCAGGGAAAATGAAATAAGAACAATAACTTCTTAAAAAATCTTGATAACGCCAAGGATGCCCAAATTAAAATAAAATATATGCGAACCTGTGTGGCCCAAAAATGTATGCTGGCAGTTTTTTCCCTTCCAAAGCTTAATAGTAGAATCACTGGAACCTAAACAAAAGAGAAGAAACTCTCAGTTAAACATTTTGCCATTCGCACAAGAATTTTAAAAAATATCTAGATTGATCAAATTAACTGTGACAAACGCAGTAATCAATTTGTTCTGCTGAAAGAAATAATTAATTCAGTTGGCTTTAATGCATTGTGTATCATAGCTCTTCTGTATAAAATCTAATGAAAGATGGAGCCACGTGCATGCTTATTCATGCAGAAAAGTCAGATGATACAAACAGGATGTTCAACGCCTTTAGAATATGCCAGATCAATTAGAATATGGTCAAACATAACAACAAAATGCTCACAGGTGCTTTTACTATTTGTAAACATCCATCTATTGTTCCATTAAAATTCTGGCCTACAAATAATAGCAATAACTGATTACATATGACAGTACTAGGATTTAAATTTAAATGTTCGTCTTAATTGCATTGCAGTATTTTGGCGTTCTGCATATTATCCCTCAGATTTATAAGCCAACTAATAGAATGAAATTAATAAAAATAAGTAAACATTATAAAACAGTTATTTTTATTTATTAATATTAAAAATCAGCTTAAACTCAACTAAATCATACTTTGAAACTTTTAGAGATAATAATAGAATTGCATCAAGATACCAGGGTTTACAAAATCATTTTGGTTGTACGCCAAATAGAATTGCAGAGCATTTATTTGCTAAGGGTTTTGATTCAGAATTTATTGATAGAGAAAAAGATCTCCATATAATTTTTTCAATTTAAAATAAACTTAAGATAAAGTACCAACAGAAGTTCTTTGGATGTAGGTACATGATTGCAAATAATGATTGGTCAAATGATTTTCTTATTTTGATCGAACAATATAAAAAGGGCAGTTCAATTCTATATATCTATGCATAAATTATGAATGTTCTTACTGAACAATTTCAAAAGAAAGTGCTTTGGTACATGTTTGCAAAAAATATGTTATCAGAATGATAAAATTAAAAATAGATTAAAAGCAAAACTCAAGCTACAAAGAATAGAATCTAAAGGTTTTTGTCATGGTAGATCCTAGAAAATATATGCAGTGAAAGTTTAATCATCATAAAAATCATCAAGGATGAGAGATTCAAATATATCGGATCAATCATAGCAATATGATTTACATGATCCAAGTAGGATGAAATGGAGCACACCCAAGGTGTTGAGTGATCAAAAATTCAGATCCAAGAAAATATATGCAGTGAAAGTTTAATCATCATAAAAATCATCAAGGATGAGAGGTTCAAATATCTCGGATCAATCATAACAATATGATTTACATGATCCAAGTAGGATGAAATGGAGCACACCCAAGGTGTTGAGTGATCAAAAATTCCACTCAAACACAAAAGAGAAAGTTTATACAAATAACCTATAAACCAATAATGTTATAATAGGGAAATTGTTGCCCTTCAAAGCAAAAGAATACTGATAAAATGTGATGTTAAGATAAGGATGCAAAAGTAAATGAGTGAGACCATACACAGAAGGATGTGACATGAGTCAAGTGGGTCCTCCTAGGCATTTGATTATCCTCCCTCACCGATTAGTTTGGTAGATTCCAACTATTACATCTCCTCAGCGACCCAACCTGACCAATATACCACAACCCGAGCCTCCTATATCAGAATGTTGCCAACTGGAAGATCATCATACCGTGCGCTCGAACTCCTCTAAACCATCAGTAGTCATTACAAAAATCGCTGACATCCCTGGGAACAACCCCCACAAGTCGGCCTCAACCAACAAGTTATTATGTGGCATGTACATCACGAGCTCGCATGCCTCCTCAGGAGTCGTGTCAACTACTGCTTTATTGTATCCACTATTAGTGTGTTGTGTTTGCCAACATTGTCTTGTTTATGTCATTAAAGCACCATGCCAAGAACACGCCAATCAATCATCATACATCTCCAACCACAGAATATCCTTAGGATCCACTATAAAATACATCCCACCTCTCTTAAGTTAGGGGTCTTACTCCCTAAGTCTCTAAGTAAAGAATCCATTGTTCTTTCCTAAGAACATTATCATTCACCATAACCTTTGTATGATGGAAATTGGAAGTTAAGAAATAATACATCCCCTAATTGGATATAACAATTACAAGAAATGTAAACTAAGAATATTAAAAACCAAGAGATCATCTCTCCTAGAGTTAACGTAAGCCCTCACACAAGACAAACCATTATAAATCATTATATTTTTATTTTTCACTTGCAAACTTGGGTATCCTCTTTAAGCACGTGAATAAACTTGGTGTTATAGATTACAGGCTCTGCAAACATCATAGCACAGGAATCACACGGCTAATCCTCCTGCCAATTGGTTCTCCAGACCATATTTACTCCAGCATAAACATATATGGGGGCATTACAAAAAATCTACCTCACCAAATTAACTAAACAATGATGGCCCAAGAAGAAACCTAAAAAACCCATTTGAACATGAGACAAAAAAGACCTTTACAACTCCAGCACCATTAAGCGCACCTGTTCTTGAGGGAGTGTCACAATCACTGATAGAATACCTCGGCATGCTTACCAAGACTCTAGATATGCGGATGATCTAGTTGGAGGTTCAACAATGGTTGATCGCACTGCTTGAACGAGTAATGCCCCGATGCAACGAAACACTAACTCCCCATCTATCCCACAAGCCTAACCCCATTAGCTCGAAGCCACATGACTCGTACATCGGGAATGAGGTACCATTCACCACTTTGGCTCCTCAAGTGCGTTCCTGTAACGACCCAAAATCGTTACTTTGCGAATTAGGTCAAATTTCAACGCTGACATTAGAACCCCGGGGAATTTCATTTTATGGCAAACAAAATTTTCAATAGATAGAAACAATTTAAAAGATCAAAGTGCCCAAGTTTAGGAAAAAAAAAATCCGAAAAACGGAAGCTCCCGCCTTATTCTCCGAACTATTTAAATTATAAAATCAAAAACATTGAAATGTGTATCCGAATTCATCATTTTCAGTGTCATTGTGTTAACTATATTATTTAAAGGCAGCTCGAGAAATTTCATCAAATTCTGAGCGCTGATTTGATCGTAGCAAATTTTCGAAGTTTTAAACCTCAAAAATTAAAATAAAATAAAATTTTGCTCCGAATCTAAAATTTTCGACGCGAGGGTATTCATAATGTTGCAACACACTTCGGTGTCAAATAAAGTTGTATTTGGACACCAAATGACAAAAAATATGAGAAAAATTTAAATTTAAATTTTTTTTTTAAAATCCTCTGTTCTTCCCCTGTTTCTCCATTCACCCGAACCCCCTCCCATTTTCAGCCGATCCCAATCGCAGGCTCTGTCCCAAGACAGAGCCTGCTCTGTAGGAGGAAGGTTCCGCCTGCTACGCTTGCTACCTGCGCAGATTTGGCGCAGATTGGTCGGCCCTCTTGGCCGACCACCCCTTCCTTCCGCCTCCAGGCAGAAGAACCTTCAGCGCCAGGGGGTTCTAGCGCACGCCAGGCGCCATTATGGCGCTAAGACGGCGCTAGCCTCCTACGCCTCTCGCCTCCTACAAATACCCCTGCCCTCTCCTTCTTCACCCACAGCAGCATCTTCTCCCTCACAGCCTTCCCCTCCTTCCAGCAGCCTCCGACAGCCAACAACAGCCCCCTCCAACAGCCTCCGACAGCCAACGACAACCCCCTCCAACAAGCCTCCCAGCCAACAGCCAGCCTTCCTCCTTCCCAGCCAACATCCAGCCTTCCTCATTCCAGCCAGCCTCCCTCCCTCACAACCAGCTAGCTCCTCCTTGTCGGCCGACCAACAGCCTCAAGCAGCCAGCGACAACCCTTTCCAGCCAGCCCCTTTGTTGCTGTCACCTCGGCCAGGCTTCGGCCAACCCGTTCCAGCCTCTCTTCGTTTTTCCGCGATACTAATTCTAAAGTAAGACGACGAAATTGAAGAACTCATTTCTTTTCTCTAATCTTACATTGCTATAAAAGAGTTATATTTAGTCATTTCATATTTTATCATTCTCATTAATTAATAGTGAGAATAATACAAATATTATAAATATCACTATCATTTCCAATTTGTCAATTTTAATTCAGTCATTTTGATTCTGACTTTTTCCTTCATATATTATTATGATCATAATCTTAAAACGCTTTAATAATTATAACTGCTATAATGGCAGCTTAAATAAATCTAACTTCAAAAGCGGAAGAAGAACAAAATAAAAGTAAAAAATAAAAAATTGACTCCTAAATCATTTGATTAAAAAGCTAACTTAAAAATATCCAAACCCAAATGCAAATTGAGTGAACTGTCACTCATCCGAACTATTGAACTTCTGAACTTAAGGAACAAAGGTACCCAGTACATTACATGTATTACATTTTGCACTTTTACTACTGCTTAGTTTTGCGTATTTGCTTTGAGCCAAATTCATTTGAAGTTTGGTTGGTTGTTAGAAACCAACATCATTTTCATTCGGCGGTTACTTGAAAATGACATCAGTAACATTAATGCTTGATTGATTGTTAGAAATCAATATCCTTTTCATTCGGAGTTGTTTCTAGAAAAAATGACATCAGCAACATTCGGAGTTGTTATTGAAAAATGACATCAATAGCATTCGGGGTTGTTACTGGAAAATGATATCAGTAACATTCAGGGGATTACTGGAAAATGACATCAGTAATCTTTATTTGATAAATAATATTTGCTGCAGGAAATTGTTAATTTTGCGCAATTGCCTCATTTTCTCCTGCATTTTATTTCTGCCTTACTTCTGCTAATCGTATCATTTAAAAATGTAAATGTTATTATGTACTGCAGTACTTAGAGTATTCTCTAATTACTGAAAATTCAAATTTCAGTATTGTTTTCTATGCAATACCAGGTCAGGTGCTCCTAGGGGAATACACGCAAGAACCATAATGCTTAAAATGAATCAACTGTCGATAGATCCACGGTGCTATTTTTGCTTGTTTATCTTTTATCTTTTTTTTCTCACTTTTGTACGATGAATGCTGAAAAGATCTTGTAATTTTGAAATATTATAAATGAAATGTATGCTTTTTGCTATGTGTGTTTTTTTTCTCTCAAATTATGCAATATGATCATGCGGTAAGTGGCCACCCAATGCCCGAACGGTTTCCGTTGAACCGGCAACATGCCTTCACAGTTCCTTACTCCTTCAGCCATCCTAGCTATTCTAATCCTCCATAATATTACTGAAATCAATTGAAAGAAATAATTACCTTGAACAACAACATGATAATTGAGCTAACCAATACTTACCCCTTTCTTTTCTAAAATAGGAGAAGCACATATAATTGTGGAGACAAAAATCAATATGAAATAACCACAATGTTTGAAAACAGGCCTTCCTCCATTCCAAACACAAGATGCCCAATGTAGGACAAGATCTTCTATCCAAACTAACATAAACTACCAAATACCCTGTCCAAACAATAAGACCATAAAGCGCAGCCTTCACCTGAAAACCTGCTCGAGCGTGTCATTCTCTGGTCCTAAAGCAATCGAGGTGAGATGACCCCGAACGAAGACGCCACCAACATCGCTTCACCTTCTGTCACCACCACAAAATGACCTTTATTGTGTTGTCCGTCACTTAGTGCAATGGAGCTTAATCACCTCATACTCCTCCAGCATCGACAACCTTGGCAGAACTTCTGGCTCCTTATCAAAGCTTGGGGCACGCAGTAGCCCTGGTGAAGCTCCATCGCCTCTCTTCCATTGTACAATCCTAGGTTATTATTAGACTTAATCATGTCTAATCAACCTTTCATTAAAACTTACATATTTTTGAATTATTTCATAAAAAGTTTGAAAATTAATTAAAATAAATGTCTTTGATGAAGAAATTTTCACAAAATTATGGCAAAATTCCATTTTTTTTAAATATTGATTATTTTAAGTAAATATTTTCAAAATTTAATATAAAATATAATATATTTAAATAAATACAATTTTTTATTTTTTATTTTTCTAAATCTAAATCAATTATCATTTAGATTTAAAATGTAGAAAATACTTCATTAGTTTATTTAGTTTTTATTTAATTAAAATTTATACATATATATATACACACATATATGTATATATATGTATATATATATATGTATATATATGTATATATATGTATATATATGTGTATATATATACACATAATTTATTAAAAACCTTATATGTTATAATTTAAATAATGGAAGAAATCTCTGTCGCAAGATCCACCAAATCTATCCAACGGTTGATATTGTGCTGATATCACGGAAGGGGTTAAGACCGTCAAATTTAAATAATAGTGCAATCGGATGATCCAGGATCAATTCAATTTTAACTGTTATAACCTGGTGATTCAACCCAACGGTCTGTGCTACAGTGTCGTCCACGATAGTCCAAAGCCACAAATACCCTAATATCCATAATTAGAAACTTCGCAACAACGCGATGAATCAAACCTGAATCGATGTGAAATTATTCGTCGATTCATCAAGAATGTTTTAGGATCTTATTGAGAGTTTAGACATTGATTAAATCCAATTAAAAATTTATCACTGTGGGTCATTTTCAACAATTTTGGTGTATATGATTACCAATTGGCTAACTATTGAACCTAACACCATCACGGTGAGCTCAGTGCCACATTCGAATTGAGCTCAAGCCTTGTTTAAATCTTTTCTTCAAAAAAGGTGAAACCCAATTTTAGCTCAAATTCGAGTTGATTACTTAAGTGGTTCGGTGGTTTCCCTGGGCATTAAACCTATATGCATGATCCACTGGAATAGCAATGTACCCAATACGGAGCTATTTAATCACCGCTCCATCTCAACCGTCGAACCTCCTTCTGCAAATTCCAACCCTTGATAAAACCACGCTTTAGAACATTCCAAAACATCTATTTCAGCTTACATAACTTCTCTTGTCCCTAGACGGTGTTAGATCCTATCCTAAAGCTTAGAAGCCTCCCAAACTCGTGAACCACCTCTCCTTATCTCAGTCATTCCCCAATTTAGTGACCTTCCCAAGCCACCTAAATCTTCCAGCGCTTGCCTCATCCCACGAATTCATCCCTAGCCTTACCTTAAGCCCTCAAATCTATATCACTAAAATTTCTAATTCAAGTAGCTTGGAGATCCAACCCAAAACCTAAGAGCAACTCATATGCAAGGTGATTTTAATCACCATACTGTAGCTATCGTTCTAGAACATTTATCTTGTTTTCATGAGCTTAAATGGTCCCTGAGATCTCGCCCAACCCTCTAGTGTGTCAATCAAAAATAGAACTTGAAGGTATGATTTCTCTTGAACTTGGAATTCTAGGTTGAAATTAGATATTGTTATTTGTTGTATACCAATTTTATATCTTAATAAAAAATTATTCTAAAACCAAATCTAAACTCATCTTGTACTCTCCAATGCATTAAGCTTAGATCCAATCTAAATATAATCATTGCTAGCTTAATCCAAGATACTCTTCAACTTAGTCTAGGATAGTCACTGGTTCTTACTTAGTTAATGTTAAATCAATCCATGTTCATGTATTACAAGATTATAGGATGGTATTTATTTAATGTTTATTCTGTTAATATGTATATGGCTTTGATCTAACTCTAATTGGAATTAGCTCACCTAAACCTTGGATTAGAGCAAGTTAGGTCTAATCATGACTAACTTGTGCTAGCCTGCTATAATCACTTAAATTTTATGATCAATATTCTAGATTGCTACTTATATTGTAAATCACATCTAATACATGTCACATCTCATGTAATGTCAAATTTGTCTATATCATATTTGATCACATTCCAATTGGTGTCGTGATAGAATTCATATGATGCTTCTAGTACTAATCTTTTTCCTATGCTTTTTATAAAGTAAATTACTTATCTAAATGATACTCCATGTTTAACCACTAAACAATTCTTATTAATTAGTAACTTCATTAAGTATCTATAAAGTGATTGTAGACTCATGAGATCTCAAATCCACTCGAGTCTAGAATATAACAAGTAGGTCTTACATGAAGGTTAATTAAACTACTCTTGTATTATCTTTGTTTTCATGGTCATTTAAATTCCACATCCAATTACAACTTTTGTTTAATGTCAATAGAATGTTAAATCACCTTAGTATAGACTTTGGCCAACCTTGATTGATCATAGTTAGCACCTAAACTTTAATCCATAAGCCAAATATTGGTAGTATACAACCTAGTTTCCTTGCCTTGAAAACTTTACATAATTTACTTTTTGATGTAAAAGCTCAATTTCTTATGAGCATAAATCCTAAATTAGGATGTTAATAGCAAGTTGAACCTCTAGAAACCCATTGAATCCATTGAACTTAAGTTGTAATATTGGAATTATAAGTTTATCCTAACTAGTCCATTGACTGCACATAATTCAAAGAGTAATTTGTTTTAACATAAATTCCTAATTTAGGTGGGAATTTACTAATTTTATACTTGATTTATTATGTCCCTAAGTTATAATTATGCTTTGGAGGCTAGAACACCAAACATGAACAAATTAAACCCTAAGAAAATTTAAAGAGAAACCTTGAGCATAAATCCTTTTCCATCCCTTTGACAACCCTTCTAGCACATTTAAATTATTATTTTAGGCTTATTACTTGCTGTTTTAGAATCCTTAACTTAAGTAAGCTTGTGCAACTTTAATTAAGCCTCTAACCTTTTAAAAGCATGGGGTATAAAACCATAAATACGCATGCATATTTAAAGATCCTCATTTCTCATAATATATATATATGTAATTTGATGGGTTAAGTATACAAATAAAGGTATATATATTAATACATAAAAATAAAATGAGAATAAAAGCATACATGCTTATAAACGAGAATATATAAGCGCATAAAAGGAATAACTGTACATTAAGAATTCATATATGAATATATATGTAGAAATATGCATCTACAAATAAGTAATAAAATTAATTTAGAAAAGAATATTTTTGAGTTATATGTATATAAATTTAGGCAAGTAAACCTTAAACTATGGTATATTAGTAATTAAATCTAATAAAATCCCATAAATGTTAATTACAAAGTTTGAAAAATACTAGGGTTTGTTAAGCTCATGAGATCTCAAATCCACTTGAGTCTAGAATATAACAAGTAGGTCTTACACGAAAATTAACTAAACTACTCTTGTATTATCTTTGTTTTCATAATCATTTAAATTCCACATCCAATTACAACTTTTGTTTAATGTCAAGAAAATGTTAAATCACCTTAGTATAGACTTTGGCCAACCTTGATTGATCACAGTTAGCACCTAACCTTTAAGCCATAAGCCAAACATTGGTAATATACAACCCAGTTTTCTTGCCTTGAGAACTTTACATAATTTACTTTTTGATGTAAAAGATCAGTTTCTTATGAGCATAAATCCTAAATTAGGATGTTGAACCTCTAGAAACCCATTGAATCCATTGAACTTAAGTTGTAATCTTGGAATTACAAGTTTATCCTAACTAGTCCATTAACTGCACATAATTTGGAGAGTTATTTGTTTTAACATAAATTCCTAATTTAGGTGGGAATTTACTAATTTTCTACTTAATTTATTATGTCCCTAAGTTATAATTATGCTTTGGAGGGTATAAAACCATAAATATGCATGCGTATTTAAAGATCCTCATTTCTCATAATACATAAATATATATATATATGTATATATGTTCTATACAAAGTATGCTTATATTCTCGTATGTATCATAAATTATTGAAGTTGGCATGCATAAGTATATATATATATATATATATACACACACACACACTTAAGTAAATAATTTGATGGGTTAAGTATACAAATAAAGGTATATATATTAATACATAAAAATAAAATGAGAATAAAAACATACATACTTATAAATGAGAATATATAGATACATAAAAGGAATAAATGTATATTAAGAATTCATATATGAATATATATGTAGAAATATGCATCTACAAATAAGTAATAAAATTAATTTAGAAATGAATATTTTAGAGTTATATGTATATAAATATAGGCAAGTAAACTTAAACTATGGTATATTAGTAATTAAATCTAATAAAATCCCATAAATGTTAATTACAAAGTTTGAAAAATACTAGGGTTTGTTAAGCTTTACCTTTTTTATTCATTGAATACATGTGCATATATATTATAATTTCATTTAACATTTAGCCTATGTATTCATGCATTTTATGCTTCAATTGATACATTATTTCTTGTCAGCACATATTTTATTTTAGAAGATCATGTTGTCTTATAAGTAAATAATTTGCCTTTCAAAACTATGGTTCCACACGTGTATTTTATATGTGCCTATACAGACTATCGGATCAATCATTGTCCACCTAATAGGATAAAAAGGTATGTACTAGGAATACAAGGAGGCTTAGTAGTACTTGCTGATGTGATAATCACAGGAACCATATTTGGCTTGAGCTTGAGACACTTTTGGCCATAAGAATTCATTTGATGCAAAACTAATTATATGGAAAACTACATGAATTCCATGCTTAATCTTTATTTTGATGTCATTATTCCATATATAATTAAATTTTGCAAATTCTTTTATTTCTCACATAAGTAAATGTTCATGTAATATTCAATATACTTAGATCATTCTAACTCTATTCACTTCCCTGCACTTTTCATGTCAGAACAAAAAGCATAAAACTTGAGCTAGAATTGTTGCAGAGTATCTGCGTGATCTAATTGAGAGGCAGGATCTACAAATGTCGAATAATCATATTATATTAAATTATATCTTTTATTTTTCTTTTCAATTTCAAAAATATTAATAAATGAAATATATCTGGCTCTATGATATGAGGGATGTTTATATTTTTATTGTAAATGAAATTTCCTTGTACTTCTCTTAAACTCCTTAATAGGACACTGCGGTTGCCACATTCAAAACAAACAAGCTCTCTGCACTGCTTCCAACCTCCCTCTAACTCCTCTTCAATTGATCGCCAATTCTGTTCGCCAACCTTTACCAAGGAGAAATTTTAAAAAGGGAGGCCCACGCCCCTCTTCTTAATATAATGTTGTTCTTCAGCTCGCTACATTGACACTCAGCCGGACTTAAGAAGACAAATATCGAACGGACAAACCAAGGACCATTGTACCTTTTAATAGAATGATTCCATAAAATACCTAAAAGGATTTCCCTCGCCATGTATCTCAGGGGGAGGCCTACACCCATTTGGCATTCCTTTTGTATTATCTTTCTTATTTTTAGTCTTTGGCGAGTATCCACTATCTTATTTTGTCGATTCTAACTCCCAAGCACATACTGCACAAATCATTTTCTTAGTAAAATGACCCACCTTTCGAGTGTGGTAACCAACCGAGACACTCAACTAACATCTTATATCAAAAAATTGTAAATGGTATTAGACACTTGTTAATAAACAAAGACGTTCCCAAAAGTTCACTATAACAAGACTCCAGAAAATTAAGAAATTAAAGCATATCTCTTGAAAATGCCTAAAAAATATGATTAATAAAGAACAATATAGCTTAATCAACTATAAGCAAATAGAGATGCTTATCATAAAAGCATACCATTATGGGAATAGCATAACATCCGTGAAAAAATTTGACATGTTTCCTAACTCAAAATTAAAAAAAAAAGGTTAAACTAGCCGAATTTAATATTAATGTGGTACACACCCTATTCAAAATAATAAATATATAAATAAATCATATGATTGACATCAAAGTTTTTATCCTGGCATCAGTAAAATAACAATCAGGAAATGCAGGTATGCATTAAATTAAAAAAGCAAATAATTAGAAAAGGTTTTCTGGTGGAAGATTATGTAAATGAAGGTTTCCTGAATCAAGTTCAACTTGTTACTATATATATAGACACCAAATAGCACCCTGCATTAACAAAATTGTTGAAACTAATGCCTCTTGTAACACAAATTTGGAATGCATAAACACGTACAAGCAAAATAAAGTAAGAAAATGTTAGAAACAGAAAATGAATTAATTTCAATTACATTAATTTAGAGGGGGGCAGAGAGACGTGTGAATCAAGAAAATATAACTGTACCAGTGATAAATTCTCCGGAAGGCAGCCTAACTACTGCTTGTACAGCGACCTTATGAGCTTCCCAAAGTTCAACTTCACAACCTTTCCTCCACCGACGGATCGTGCTGATAAATGACTATAAGATATTATTGTTGCAACAGGCACACCATAAATAAGTGCTTAAAGATAAAGCCAATATAAATCGTCAACTTAACACAGATGAAATGAAGCCTGCGTAGCCAAATGCATTACAATACATCAGGTGCATTTAGAAGTTTAGTATGCCCTGTGCATGAAGTTCCTCCTAATGCATAAGCTTTGAGGAGAGTAGTATGCAAGCCAAAAATATTCCCACAATTTGAATTGGAACCTTCAAAGCATGCCAGTGCAGCATGACTAAAAAAATGTAATTTTCCTAAATAGATAGTAGTTATATATATCATTTTCATTACTACAATCACATGATAATGACCCAATTAGTAATATCATCAAACCCTTTCATCTCAAGTCATGTATCATTTACAAAAAAGCAATTCCAGCATCAACATACAAAAAAAATTCAGGTTGAATGCCATATTCCCACATGGAAATAAATATTCATGAGAAACGCCTAAGGAATAAGTAAAGGTTGAGTCATGGACATTATTTGCACATGATATTCTTCTTATAGATAAGATTACATATAGGTTAAAGCAAAACTTGAGTTATTAGAAACTATCCTAGGATCTAAAAAGTTTTATCTCACTATATCTAAAACAAACTATATGGGACGTAAATTTAATCAAGATAGAAATTATAATATCAAAATGGGCAATTGAAATTCATTTATTAAGAAGAGTGGAAATTCAAACAACTTATGAAATGCAGCGGTGCTTTCAAGCAAAATTGTTAAGAGCGTGCATTGTTTCGATTTTGAAGTGTAGCGTAGGCTTCGCGAGTTAAATAAAAGAAATTGCAATATCAAAAGAAGCCCTTGCAATACTCATGCACCTAAAGCCATCACAATTTTCTATTATGAATGGGTGGGCGTGTTAGGGTATTCGACAATACATACCATTTGTTATGCGAATAGTAGGTCTATGCCTCGAGCCTTTGTTTGGAGCTTAGCTGTCGAGATTAATTTGTTATTGAGTCATGTTTAATTTGTTTTTGTTTTGGGTCCTATTATAACCCTAGTCGTGTTATATTTTATTTTAATTTCAAGTCAAGTCATGTTATATTTATGTGAGTTGATAAGATGTGAGGACATCTTAATATATAAAAGGGTGCCTCGCATATATATATATATATATATGATACTCATGGCATGGGAAAAGATAGTGAATAAAAAAATCTATTCTTCCTCCTTTGTGAGAGTGGTGCTCTTGCGAGAGTGTGATTGAAGCGGTGTGCATAATCATTTCAATCTTGTGCGCGTGCATAGCAGCAAGGTCAACTAGATGTGTATAATCCCGATAATATATCTTGTGTTGGCGTCGATAGCCATAACTCCCCTTCGGTGTGCATAATCGAAGATCTTGAAGATGTGAATAATCTTCAAGAACCCAATGTATGGATAATCTTGGATTTAACTTGTGTTTGCTTAATTTATCTTCTGTTTTATGTCCTCATGTTCTTTGTCTACTTTCCCACAAAAACCTTACAAAAATTCTAAAAAAAAAATCTTGTCAAAAATTACAACATCATAATCAACTCTTCTACCAAATTTTATATCAATTCAATATCATTTGGTCCACTAAAAGCCTTCCAAATCATATATATAATCCTACCATCTGTGAATAGTGTTATAGCCCAGTGGTTGAGGCTCAGAATTTATTATCTCAGGTCATGGGTTCAAATCCCACCTGCCACACATAAGCAAAAATATATATATATATATATATATATATAATCCTACCATCATATCCCCCATTAATTTGATTATCAATAAAATGACAAAAAATCCCAAGCTCTAAATCAAAGATAGTCTTGTTAACTTCACAATAAATACGTAGTATTTAAAATTTTATGAGTTTTAAATGCTATGTAAATAGCTCAAGAAATGTTATTTAGTTGAATAAATTTAAAAGAATATAAGAGCAATATCAATACAAGGGACAAGCTAGAATCACTATTATTATATAAGAGCTCAATTCACTAAAGTGTGCTTTGCTTTGTGCTTTACGCATTCAATTAAAATATTGACTTTTGTAATAGCAGTATCAAGACATACCAGCCAAAGGACTAGACACCCGGGCACAATTGTCGGCGCCATCCAAAAAACTGGGAGCCCGGGGGCCCAAGCGCAAGCCCAATCAAGCCAATCAAAGAGCTGGGCGCCCAGGCGCAATTGCCAGCACCAGCCAGAGGACTAGTTGGCCAGGCAACTATTAACCTGATAACACATGATGAACTGGATTCTACTAAACTGAACCCTATTGTATCTATATATCTATATATATATATATATATATACAATTCTACATTCAAATTAATGAGAACTATTTCTACCTCCTCTACATTTTCTTCATGGTATCAAAGAAATCTCTAATCTCTCCTACCTCAATCACTGGCAAGAATGCCACCTCTCCAAAGATCGCACCAACTCCAAGAAACCTCCAGCACGTCATCTCTTTCCCTCTCCAGCCCATAAGAACAATTCAAGAACCCTTCTACCACATATAAATCTCAAGATCCACATCTCTTTCCCTCTCTAACCCACAAAAACATTCAAGGGTCATTTCTCAACTCAAGAACCCTCTCAATGGACTCGGCAAATATTGAATCTCAGTTCAAGCAGCAGTTCAAGCTCCGGCACCACACCCACCACCCTTTCCGACTCAAAAGAACTCAAATTCATAATATCCCACATCAAGAACATAATACACTACTCTCACCTCAAAAAACTACCCAATTTGGAAGACTCAAATACTCCAACTATTCAAAACAAACAATCTCCAAGGACATCTTTATGAGTCCAAACCCACACCACAAATCACCAGCACCAATTATACGTCTTGGTTATCCATTGAACTCAATTGATTGCAGCACTCTACTCCACCATCTCACCTTCCATCCTAGCATACATCTTGGATTCTAATACATATGTGTCGAGGTTTGACACATTCTTGCAGAAAGACTCCAATCTACAAACCTTTCCAAAGTTATACAACTAAAAAAGTAACTTCATAACATCTCCCTCAAAGAAAAATCCCAAGTACAAATATTTATCTAAAACTAAATCCATAGGGGCAAGATAGCCGTAGCTGGATTCAAGATTAATAATGAAGATGTCATTCTTTACACCCTCAATGGCCTCTCATCCACCTATCAAGCATTTAAAACAGCAATTCGCACAATCCTCAATCCCATCGGTCTAAACAATTGTATTCTCTCCTAGGCAATGAAGAGATCAATGTACAACAACATCTCCACAATGAACTACAGCACCAACAATCAATGGTCGACCATGACAACCTCTCACTCTTCAGCAACTGATATCGTGGACGTGGAACGGGACAACTTCAGCCATTCAAGATAAGAGGTCAATCTACCACTCCCCACACAAGGATGCCGCCAACACACAGGACCTTCAAGAATAACTTTATCGAATGCCAAATCTGTCAAAAATCTGGATACACGACCAAGGTGTACTGGCACCAAATGGATAACACTTACAATCAGCCCTCCCACCACCTAGCTGCCCTCAGAACCGGCAGTGTCAACGATAACAATTGGTACCTTGACTCTGGCGCCTCAAGTCACATCCCCAATGGCATTAGCAATCTATTCGTAGTCGATCCCTACCAAGGCATCGACAGAGTCACAGTGGGCAGAGGTCAAACACTCCATATTTTCAACACCAGAAAGGACATTCTCCCCACTCCCCTCAGTAAGCTTCTCCTAAACAATATCCTTCATGTTCCCAAATGCCGATACAATCTCCACTCTATCAATAAACTAACATTTGATCATTCTTGTTCCATTACATTTAACCTAATCGATTTGTTATAAAGGATCTTCACTCGAGCACGTCTCTCCTTAAAGGTTGTTGCGTCAACGGACCCAACACCATCAGACCATATCCAGAACCATCACCTCCACGGCTCATTCTGAAATCAGCAGCACAGTGACTGAACTTCCATGGCAACTTCGTCTGTGACACCCAGACACCCAAGCCAAGACACACCGTATCCTCATCAAACACCAACCAGCTCTCAGCAACAACAACTCTTCATTCCCATGCTCCACTTGCATCACCGCTAAACATCACAAGCTACCTTTACCTATTAAATCCTCTAGATTATACAATGCTTTTGAATTTTTCATTTTGATGTATGGGGCCTACCCCCAAAATTTCTAAAGAAGGCTACAAGTTTTATGTTTTCTTTGTTGATCATTACTCTCATTATACTTAGCTCTTCCCACTCAAACACAAGTCAAAAACCATACAAACCTTCACCTACCTCCAAAAATTTATTGAAAAACAATTCAACAAACGCATTAAAATCATTCAAACTGACGGAGGAGAATACAACTCCACCCTCTTTAACAAACTGCTCCAAAACCAAGGCATCCATCATTAAATATGATGTACGTACACTCTTCAACAAAACAGAGTAGCAGAACGCAAACACAGACATATCCTAGAATTCACTCGTGCCCTCTTATAAACAGCCCAGCTACCCAAGAAATTATAGGCTCAAGCAACTCTTATTACCTCATCAACCTCCTACCCTCCCAAAATAACTCACAATCTCTTTCCCTCCCAACTCCTCTTCAAAAACTACCAACCTATAATTATCGAATTGTATAACTGAAAAGGTCCACCCACACTTTAATGGAAGATTTATATAGTAGCTATAAGACTAACATTGTTATATGGAGTAAAATGTTAACCTAAAAAGCAAAAATATATTGATAAAATAAAAGTTGTAGATGTGATTATTCTAGGATGGACAAGTGGATACAATGACAAATATATGATAAAATTGAGCAAATTCATAATATGATTGAAGTAGTTATAATTAAGAACAAGCGTAAATACGATATTTTTAGATGGATAAAGTATATAAAAAACATAACATTAGATGAAACAAATGGAAAGTAGAGCTAATTAACATTATCATATTAAACAAGAAGACATAAAAAAGACTTTAAAAAACAAATATGAATGTTTAATATACTTGGATATTATGAATGGGATATTATTAGATAGAACTCATGGAGACAAAAGATTCATATAGTCAATCCATTCAATGGTGGATTATGGCTTAGCGTGTTGTTGCTTAACTTTGTTATTGACAACGATAAAACTTGAGCAATTTATAGCAAATTGTATAGTTTAAAAATCATTCGAGCATTTTAATTTATGCTACGAAGCTTACCATATATCCCAAGTTTCTTGCATTGCTTTTAAAAGACATACCTCTTTAACTCCTATTTTCAAATTTTATATTCCACATATATTTTAAATTTCAAGAGTTTATTTAAAAAATTTTAAATCATGAATTTATCAAGCTAGCCCCCTTTCAGCACCATGAAATTTTTTTTATAGCTTTTGCAAACGCTCTATAAATTTAATAAATCCGCACAAAGCATATAGAGAGCATTGCCTATATTTTCAATGAATATATTTGAAGTTTAGAGTTACTGTTTTATCTAATCTTTTCTTTACTTTATTTTCATTGAACAATCTTAAAACATGTGAAATTAAAAAAAACCTCATTACATTCCAAGATTATAATCCTATATAAAATATTATTGTTGAAACATCCTAGGAGATGTTGTCTGCTAGTATTGGCATAAGATTTGCTAACTGGATAAATATTCTTCATTGCCATAATTCTTTGTGTTCGGTCTTCTCCACTTACATTATTGATACTGGTTGAAAATCTGATTGATTTTACTTGATTTACAAATTTCAAAAACAAGTATACCTTCCTAATCCATTTCATGTTGTTTAATTCAAATTTAAGCTCCAGATCCTCGCACATAATTTGGCATAACCATTTAAATATCAAATGCATATAGTAAACTAATTTTTAATATTAATACTTAGCTTTCCACTAGAAATTGCAGATCATCGTATGGACTGCAGCATTTAATCCTGCAGTATATTCAGATTGTTAAAAGAAATCCCAAACACTAAAGGTTGCCTAGAATGAAGAATTTTGGATGTAAATTAATGTAAATTAATGTAAATTCTATGATTTACAAATTCAGAGTGTTTAATATGCTGGATTTCTTAGGTAAAATAAATATCATAGTAAACCTTTTACAAGAGTATAAATATGAGCGCTATAAAATTCTTTGCTCAAATTGGGAAAATTCCATTTACGTGGACATCTCTACCCTCATCTCGCGTCGCCCTCAAGAGCGACAAATGCCCCACCTTCGTAAGCTTTGTGGAATCCCAACATCGCATCCTATTATCGCAACGCATCGCTGCATCCTCTTTGTCCCGACGTCTGCTATTTTAACATTTTAGATCAATCTTTCCACTGCTCGTCTCATCTCATCTCATCTCCATCATCAGAGCCTGTCTTCGTCGTCATCGCAACCCATCTCTCTATCTCTGTCGCAGCCCATCGTCAAAGCTGCTGCAATTCGTAGGAAAGAGTAGTGTATTATGCAATTTCTTCATAGAGCATCAAGCATTGAGCATTATCTCTCTCAATTATGCGATTCTGCAATTTTTTGCAAATCAATTTAGGGTCTCTGCAATTTTAATTTTGTTTACAAATCAATATAGTTGATGATCACTTTTGGGTTAGATATTGCCGCAAATAAGGATTAACTATAAATTAATCTTAACTTTGAATTATGTGGCGTATCATACTCATGTATTATTTCATTCCAAACAGATAATAAAATGATTGTAAGATAATCAGATTACAGTATAATCAAATTACAGTATAACAAAATCACAATTTAATTAGATTACAATGTAATCAAATTGCAAGTAATCAAATTATATTATAATCATGTTACACTATAATCATGATATATTGCAAATCCAGCATACCAAATAGCCTCTAAAAAATTTTACAATAGACTAAAAGAGAACATAAAGATGCATCAATAATCAAACCCATTTTCAATCAAAAAGCATAATTTTAGAAGTGTGAGCTTTTTTTCCTATGTCACTCTATTTTGAAGTTACATAAAATGATAAAAAACTATTCTCACACGTCTCAATATTTCAATCAACCCTATCCGTTTAAACACCAATATTCCACCCCAAGCCCAAATTAAAAACAATGCTACAACTCAATCTTCACACAATTAGGCATAAATACTTTAGCCAAAATTGTAAGAATTAGCAATATAACTCCTCCCCTGCCTCAAAGCCTACACCTAAAAGTATCATTAAAGTTTGAATTCACCAGTTTAATACAAAAGCATGTGTTCTTACATAAGGATATTTTTTCCTTCCATTAGTTGATTCTTTATCAAAAGCGAAGCCCTTATAATATTGTTTATTGCTATATATGCGTTCTGAGCAACATTTAAAATTCTCCGTGGACGATGGTTGATCCCTTCTTCGCCAAGCCCTAAGGTGTTGCTTAACCCTCACTTCCATGTCTCTATAACTCTAGCTACTAAAAATATATTGCAGACCTTCACCTCACCAAGTTACAATGATCGTTGTCAAGTGATAAATCTACCTACACATCCTAGGATGAGCAACCCCTTTGGCTTTAAACATAAGCCCCCTGCTCTGCAATTTGCTTATTAGAACGTCATCATTAACCATCAAGTGACTTCTCCTATGATGTCAATAGCCGTTGTCGCATTCCTGGCACAGCTCCCTATGCACCACCTCAACCAAACATTCACCCAAGCCATGGCATCCACCATTATCACATACCTAGAAACAACTCGCCTCCATGGAACCATGCAAATATTACATCATGTTGGCTATTTATATGTAATGCAGCAAGTAATGCATCTTGTTGAAACCCAACCTATCATTGTGTACAGCATTAGCAACTCCAGCTATCCATTCTCCATAAGAACTCGCACAATAAGTGTTCTTCCACTCCTATATAAGGGTAATTGAGATTTGTGATCTAGTGATCTAGTAATAAAGAAAAAAATTGTAAACCGGACAAATCAAGCCCTCATTGCTCTGATACTCTACTCGCTTAATTACTGTAGCCATATCTGCATAACTTGCAACCTACAAAATCTTCAACCACTGTGAAAACCTGGAGAAACTATTTCCAAGAGTGAACGCAAGCCATGGCATGGGGAACTAATTTAAATCTATCTCTTTACTTTTTATTAATTTTATTTCTTTCTTGGATGTGTGTGCATGTAAACAGATTAATACAACGAATTACAAACTCATCATCACATATATTTATAACCACTCAACTAGATTCTCGGTCAAACAATTCTCTATGCTACATTATTTCTCCACAAACACCTACTTTAACAATCAATGTCATTTTATGTTGAGCATTGAAAACATAATTCCAAATATTCTCACTTTTTTGTCTATTATGATTTCAAAAAGTAAGAAAAAGACAAACATAGTATGTTTAAGAGAATGCACATATCCTTTATCACAAACATCACGCCATTCCTACAACACATAAATCAAAATGCATTGAATTTTATGATTATTTTGGAAGGGAAGCATGTTGCAAAGAATGGAGGTGATCAAAAAAGCAATAAACCATAAGAGTGCACTACAACATGAAGCAGTTGCTGCATAGCAATCATGCCACAGCAACCAAACAGTAAAAGTCAGGTATTCAATTGGCATGGTTTACAGAAGTCTACAGTAAAAACAGGTGTTGACATGATAAAAATACAAAAATTCATAATCAAGTTCCAAGTTCCAAGCAGTGCGTTGTAAATCCAAAGGTATGGCCTGCAATTGCCAATTTTCCATATCACATCATTACAACTCAATAGTTTTATGGGTGATGAGTAACAAAAGAAATCTCCCAAGTGCCATTCGAATGGATAGTAGCAGATGCGTTTAGGGGTTGCTAGAGATTTTTATACAAGAAGCATGGCATGTCCAGCTGAAACTATTAGAATGCATCCCTTCCAAGTAAACTTCGTGCACAGAGCATACCAATCAATGGACGATGAAATGATGTCCCCGTTGTCATCGACTACAAGTCCCGTGACCTGCAATTTATGCCCCTTAATCGTTTCCACGTTCTCCCCCGTCCTCAAATCCCAAAGTAAAACGAACGTGTCCATTCCACCTGACACGATCCCTCCATCTGGGAACCGCTCACAGGGAGGAATCCATGCGAGGGGTCCAACGAAGCTAGAGTGCCCAATGAAGGTCTTCGATAGCACATACATATGCTTCTTTACGGGATCCCGGGTCCAGTACCTCACTGTCCGGTCCCTTGACGAAGTGGCAATCCCAAATCCATTGCATATACAGATTCCTCGAACCTAATGACAAATTCCCAAGGAGATTATAATGCTCTGGGGTTAGGGTTCAATGATTGAATCGGTAAGAAGGAAATGTTTGGAAGGGTGTGGCAAAATAAAAATAGAAAAGAAAAGATAACCATACGTCGTCTTCGTGTGCACGAAGTTCGCAGCTTAGCCTGTACTCGCGCGAGTCGAGCGCCATTGACGATGAAGAAAAGAGATTTTTGGAGGCTGACCAACTAAAGCAGAGTGGACTCTTGAATTGCTTACCGTCAATCAATTCACTTCTTTGAGCCGAATGACCGCATAGAACTAGTTTGGTTTATGAAGGTGGATATGATGCGAACAAAAAGGTATTTTATAGACAACAGGATCCGATACACCTGCAAGTATGAAAAATATTACTTGTTTTGAAATAAGTACAGATAATTAGAATTTAAAATTTAAAATAAATATTTTTATAAGTTTTTTTATTTTACTAATTATTTATATTTTTTAAGAGATATATTAGAATTATATAATAATACTATATATTTGTTGAACTGTTCATATCTTAGTTTTTGAAGCAATAAAAAGATTTTAAGCAAATTAAATGCATTACAATTTAAATAATAATGTTCTCAATCCTATAAAAATGTTCTACTGATTTGTAAGTTGTATTTTGCGCCCATTGTAATTTATTTTATAAATAAACTAAAATTTTAAAAGCAAAGAAGACGAAGCTGATTCGTTGCGGCGGTGTGTTGGTGGACAAAGCTGATTCGCAGCTTGCGAATGAAGTTCGTGAACGGAGCAATGTTGATTTATTGAGATGTTGTCGGGATGAATGACAAAGCACGCTAACGAGCAAAGCTGCGCTACGACACTATTGAAGCCGATTTGTTGCGACGCAGCGCGCGAACATAATTGTCGCGGGCGACAATGGACCGAGTCAGTAGTTGTGATGTTGTCGGGGTGAACAGAATTTAGTAATCTAAAGCTAAGCTAAACAGAGCTAAGCGATACATGCACTTTCGACACAGTCAAGGGCTAACGCGTTGAGCAAAGGAAGCTGAAGCCATGTTATTCGTGTAGCATGTGCCATATTCCAGCATAAATTTTTATGCCAAATTTGTGAAATTTTGGGGATTAATTACAATAAAAAAATTTACATGTTAGTGTGTGGAGACCAATTGGATCATTAAATAATGGGCCAGCGAAGTTCCTATAGATTCCAGAGCAAGGCTGCATCAGTCGATAGAGAACTGGCCGCCCAACAAGGCCTGTAGCCCAAAGATGGTGCACACCGACTCCCGTGGAACGGCAGCTTGGGCGCCTGTGACTGTTCAGACGCAAAAATTGGCATCCCAGTAGCACTTATATGCGGTTTAAGGCAATTTCTAGCTTGTTTAAGAGTATGTTTAATGCCTTAATTTTTGTATAGGTATTAATAAATAACTATTGGGAGAAGATTTTAGAGGGATTTTGAGAAGTGTGTTGAAGAGAGGTAGGGCTTAATTATTTTTCTAGGCGGAATTTGGCATCTTCTTGTTCCTTAAAAAATTCAAATTTCTATTTATACTCTATAATCTTGTATTCCTCGTATAGTAGATTTTTTTTTGTAGTATGGTGTGATAACCCCAATATTTAGTAAAACAATTAAGACAAAAAAATAACTCAATTAAAATAAAATCAGGCCAAGCAAGTTCAAAATTAGGTTGAATAAAATATACCGTTAGAAATAACATATTTTTGTGATTGTAATGCTCATGTTTAAAGCCAATCTGATCAAAAAAAATATTTATGTACTAATTTTTTAATTTTTTAAATATAAAAAATTAGGAAAAATAAATTATAAGGCTAAATTTAAAAATTTTGATATTGTTGAATTCATAATAATAAAAGAAGGCTACACCAATTTTTTTGTCGAATTTTGAATGTCAGATTGTCCATTATTAATTTTCGAAGTTCTTACCTTCAAAAATTAATTAAAAATAAAATATAGCTCTAAATTGTGAAATTTTTTATAGATAACATTTGTCAAATTTTATTAAATTTGAAAATCGAACAACAAAAAAATACAAATAATTTTTTGTACTTAAATTTTCTCATGTTCTCTCTCCTCTCCCCCTTCCTCCCTCCCTTTCGAACTACTCCTTATGCATGCCCAAGCAGGCATGCAAGTGGGTTGGCCTCCCTTTGGGAGCCACGTGCCCCATTATATAACAACTCGTGGTTGTTAAATTTTAAAATATCAATTCCTAAAGTTTTGATGAAAATTGGAAATTGTTCGAGAAAAAATAAATATTTTAATCAATTTATTTAATTGAAAAAATGAAATAATTATTTAGAATTTGAATCGAAAATTCAACTTCATTTTTGAGTTTCTCATACTCAAATTATTAAAAATAAAATTTTAGAATTTTTGGAGATAATTTGGTTGATATTTGAATTTATTAGCTACTTATTTATTTAAATATTATATTTCACATAAAAGAGTCGTCGGACCCTTAATCAAACGGCGGAAGATTCATTCGTCTGTCGATCTTCACGATCAATCGGGTGGATGAGATTTGCCGGGCCCGTCCAACAAGGCTTCGTCCCCGTAAGCGATGGAGGAAGGGAGGCGACGCTTCAGAACGCTGCTGCAGCCGCCATATTGGCTCCTAAAGTTTTGAGTCGAACTCTCCATTCGTCTGCTTTGGAGAGTAGAGAAGCAGATTGGGGTAACGCAACAATTATGGTACAGTTGTGTAATTGAGGTGAGTGACGAATAGGCCTTCAGACAGTGCTCGATGGGTGCTCACTTCCTCGGGTCTTCCTTTACAATTTGATGTGATTCCATTTCGTATACCTATTTTAAGTCCATGTGAACGATCGTCGAGTCTCAATGGAGCTCAATCGAGCCCGATTAACGTTCTACAGAAATTGGGGCTACAGTCCCCTACACTAATTGCAAATCCTAAATTAGGGCATTAGTGTCGATGGAGTTAGGGTAGGGTTTTTATTAGGGATACGGGAACTTGAGACCCATTAGTCACTGGGCCGATTGATGCCCTAGTCGAGCCCTATCATTCCTGACAGGGAAAGACAGGGCCGAGTTGAGTTGACTCGCATGTTCCTGTGCCGAGTCCCATGGGCAGGCGTCTGGCCGCAGGCCCTCACCCAAAAGAGCCGTGCAAGCGGTCCGAGCTTATGAACAGTAAGGTTAGGGTTCCTTTAATTAAATAGAAAATTTCTAATACTTCAACGATTCATAACTTTTCATGTCCTTATCCAAATATATCAATGTTATATCTCATTTTGCTCACAAAAATATATAAAATATTATGGTATTATTTAATTTGCAATTTGATTTATATTTTCAAAAATCATATTTTTATACTTTTAATACTTAGGTCAAAAACCATAACTTGCTCAAATCACCTCCATATTGAACCTACTCACTGTCTATATTCATGTTATGCTAAGGGAGTGTGTACATACATATTTTGCTCAGGTTGGGTATTGAATTTAAGATTTAACTCTTAGGAGCCAAATCACTTTATTTAAATTAGGATTTTAGAGAATATTGTTGTGGCTATAATCTTAAAACCTAGAGTAATGTAGGTTGAGCTTCCTTTTGTCCATTTAATCATTATATAATAGAGGGCAATGGTTATGAGCCTATGAGAGAGAAATTTTAGCGAATGGGATTAGTGAGGTGTTTGGGAAAATTAAATCAGAATGAATATGTGAGTGAGATTGAGAATTTCATTTGAGATAAATGTTAAATATATAATGGATTGATTAATCAATGAATAACTAAGGCATTTAGATATAAGTTATTATGTTAGTAGCATTAAGTTCTTTAGGTCAGCATTTGGGAACATTTGTGTAGTTTCCAGACATTAGAATATCTTTATAGTTTGAAGTGTGCTTAGCTTAGGAGAATTCCTTGTGATGTTTAAATCTTAGAAGCTCCTTGAGGTGGATTGAACATATATAATTAAGTTAAATATCTTAAGTTAGTATATTTCATCTTAGTAGCTTAATTAGTATTTAATTGAAGAATCTTAAGGATGGTAACATTAGGATTATATTAGAGAGTCTTAAGTGTTGTCTATTATTATTAATTATTTTCAAAACTATAAAATTATATTTTTATACACACACACACACATAGATATACATATATATATATATATATAGCAATTAATCTAACACCTATGTCTTAAGTTAATTGGGGGTTCAATTGACTTCAATTATTAAGGTATTAAAATTAGACAACAAATGGATATCATATGCTTAGTTACTTTGGCTTTCCCATTGAATACTGCTATACTTTAAAACCTTATCCAATTGATCATAATCACTGCATAATAACAGTTATAATAAAATAAGGGGTTTCACTCAGTATATTAGTTTGTATAAATATTTAAGCCAAAACTAGCTATTGAGTGATTAGGTGTGGCGCCCCACCCTCTAGTCTGCAGGATTAGACTTAAGGAGTGGTGGGTCGCTCTGGCAAATCCCTCACATATCACAGGATTATATAAGATCCACAATCCACTAATAAGGAAAGGATATGCACAGAATGAATACATACTGTCAGTCACTATATTAACACGAGTGCAGAGTGTGGAAGCATACAAAGTAAATATTACATCCATCTCATCATACATCCAATGAGATACAAAATGAAATATAGCTTAAAAAATAATACTGCAGAAAAGTAAGCACAGTTTCAAGTGTACCTATATTATTACAATATTTAATGAAAGTTTGAAATAAAATAAAGCATATCACTCATCCTCACTAGTAATAAAAGAACTAGGGATCTTCTGCTCCGCCCTGAAGTGCCTCCTCCGGATATGGCTCATCCACATGAACTAGATCTTCAAACTGCTCAAGATCTAACATTGTTGGTTTCACAATGCCAGAGCCCCAACCAATAAAAGAAAATCTTATTAGATAATTATTTAAGTTCATTTTAGGCTGAATATTTTACATAAATTATTAATATCATCATTTTACTTATCAAACTAAAATAAGTATCTAGCACAGGAGCAATAAGCATACAAAGAACATGATAAGCTATAAATATAATATTTATAACTAAGCAAGTATTGAGGTAAAAACATCCCTCACACAACTAAGCAAGAAATATGCATACATATATGGTGCAGTAAGTAAAAATACTGAAAGAAAAGTTTAATCCTAAACATGCTGATGATCATATGACACATACTGATTGAAAACCAAAATCTGAAAGTGATATATATAGCAAATAATAAAATCTAGTATCCTATAAATATATACAAGTGAGAAGATAAGAAAAGAAATACATCTGACTGAAATAATATGCATCAATAAAATAGTAAGCAATAAGCTGAAACTAAAATAAGTACGTATAACTGTCTCATCATAAAGAATTGGCCAATCAGCCCAGTATAATTCCCAAAGCCTTTCTGAGCTATGGCAGATAAAACAAAGCAGTATAACTGAAGATGCAGTAAATACAAATGCAAAATTTTTTAGTTATTTTATTTTTGTTTAGGTTGATACGTCTAAAAATAGCTGATGAGTCAAGCACGTCTGCAAGACTAAACGGGTTCTAAGCTTAATACACACACTTCAATGAGTAATGTTAAGTATTTTTATTTCTCCTTACCTCTATACAGTATAGTAAAATGTGCTATATTAACCAGTAACTAAACCCAATACAAATGTTATCCTAATATTCTATATTTTCATTTTCATGCAACAATGTTTTCTTATACGACATATCCAAGGAAAAATGAGCACAAATTTTAAAGAATGCGTAGCATAAAATCAAGTAGTAAGCAATAGACTTTACTAAAAATGGTGATATCATTTGTTTTATAATTAAACTATTCTAACTATTCCAAGTTACACAAGTTCAAGCTCTCTAATTTCTACTATCGAGTGTAACTTAGAAGTATGGCCTTATAAGTTAAAAAGAATTAGAAATAATCAGATTTTAATATAATTCAATCAAATAAGATTATAAGTTAAGTAATAAATCACAATGTCCTAATTTGATAAATTTAGACATTTTTTAACTAAGATCTGATCAAGATCTACTAAACTTTATGGATTAAGCACCACAACTTTGAGCTTAATCACATAATCTAGAGGGTAAAACTTAAGATTTAAGTTTCAATCTAAATGTGATCTAATGATTAAGGCAAGTCCTATTAAGTAAAGTCAATCTTAATATGATGATTCTCCTATCCTGAATCTAAGGTTGAAAAATAAAATAATCAAAATTAAGTTGTAAAATCTAGAAACTAATAAAACCAAGAATTCATTTAATGAATAACCTTGTTATTCAATCTAATATATAATCTAGTTCTAGTCTTAAGAATAGTCCTAATATAAAGTATAAAATCCTAAGGAATGGCTAAGAGAAATTATAGGGAATTTAACTAATCTAATCTAATAACTAACTTTATTCACTTAAATGATTCTAATATAGTTCAGATATTGATTTTAATGATTTAAAAGATAAATTAGGGCTTAAGAGCGCTTAACCTAAATTTTGAGCAAAATGATAATTTTGCCCCTACTTAAGGTCTAAAAAGTTACTTTTGGATTTATGGTTCCAAATTAGAATTTTTTATTGGCAAATGATTCCTTACTATATAACATGAATATAGATAATAAGTACGCTCAATTTGGATAAGAAACGGGTCCTATAGGTTCAAACTAGAGATCTTGACCTAATGGACAATTTAATAATTTACACTTAATGGGATCTAAATTTTTATAGAGTTTATTATTGGTTAATATTCAAGGATTCCATAAAATCTAAGAACATTAAATTCTGAATTGAACTGGCTAAGTTATAGAGGTTCTAAAATTCAGAGGCAATTCGATAATTTTCTAAGGGTCAAAGGGGGCAAAAACTAAACTTTTTTGTTTGAGGTTCAAATTCAGCAAACTCAGTGCCTATGGCTTCTTTATAATACACTGAGTACTTTAACAGGGAGTATACCCAATTTGAACTACAATTTTTCAAGTTATGGCCTAACTAGGGTTAGAAATATTTTATAGAGTTCCAAATTAAAATATTATTTCAAATTATTGTTGGAATTAAAATTCTAAGCTAGTTAGTACTTTTAATTTCTTGATTTAGAGTTAAATTGATAAAGTTATGATCAATTGAAAACCAAGGGCATTTTGGTCATTTTTGGGTGAGGGTCCTAAATATCACTTTTTAAACTAAGCTCCAAATATGAAAACTAATACTACTATAGTGATGGAGCTATTTTCTTGAGTATTTTAAGACCCATATTATTTATGTTTAGATAACTAAGTTAAAAATTATGAGGGTTTGTTTAGGACCTTAAATGTTACTAGATTAAATATACCTCGAATCAAATTTTTGAATTGCGCAATTTGATTTATTTTATTTTTTTAAGTAAAATAAGATCTATATTTGATATATTTTTTATTATTTTAAAAGTTATTAGGCTTTAAAATTTTATTTAATTTATAATTCAAATTCAAATTAAATGAATTTATTATTCAAGAACACATAATTAATTCCACAATTTTTAATTAAATTAATTAATTAAAATAAACTAATTACTATTTAATATTAATTAATCATTTAATTAAATTAACTAATAATTATTAATTAACTAATTAAATAACATATTGTCAATTATTAAACTAACTAATTAACTACTAATTAATAAGTAATTAACTTACTAAGCTTAATTAGTCTAATACTAATACTTACATAACATTGTGATTATATAAATATATATATTTATATGTACAACTAAAGTTCTAATATATATATATATATATATATATGTTTAAATATATATAAATATAATTTTTTTGCAGATATTAATGGCAGCGGGACCCACCTCGGACACGTGGCAAGCGTTGAATGGTTGCGGGATAGGAGGTGGGCCCCACGGGACATGCGGCAACGTCCCGTTGGATACGGGGCTGCGCGCGAGACCCACGCACTGATGCTGGCGGGGCCCGCCTGATGCGTGCGCGACACGGGGCAGGCCCGCTCGATCTCGTGCTGGGCGGGCCCGACCTGGCCCGGCCCGTAGACCTTTCGCCTCCCCTGCGGCACACCGAGGCGGGGAGACTAGGACTTGCGAAACAGGGACATTATCGGTGACATCAACAGTCGGACCGCACAGCAACGAGAAAGTCATGAGGAGACCTCCCAACGACAGTCGAACCACCGTGGAAGGAGGCCTAAATCTTCGGCTAGGTCCAACCCTAGGCTCGACCTCTTGGATGATTTTGAAAGTCTACGACTTGTACTGCAGACGATCGAACAAATTGATCAAATCGAACCCATGGTTCACCGATCAGGGTCGATCAAGATTCAATCAAGCACACAGAATCACGATACAAGCTAAAAGATTGCACTTTCTATGTTGTGGGATGGCGACTGCGATCCAACGACAGCCAAAGGATCCAACCGTAAGATTAACTCGAACCATCCGATAAAGGTTTAGGAAAAACAAATTGCTCCAATTTTTTCTATTTTTTTGGAAACTCATCGTTGGATTTGAAAATAATAATTAAATTAATTAAATTTAATTAGTTAATTATTCCAAAGTTAAAATAATTCCAATTTAAGCCTAAATGACCTCTAAAAATTTCTTAAAATTTACCCATAGCTAATTCATGTGTGATAAATTCAAAAATATAATCAAATTTTAATTTGGAAATTAATTTAATTTAGCTAATTTTCCATGCTAATAAATTGGCAAAATAGCCAATTGATCCAATTAAGCTCCGATTGATCCCAATTTTTTCATGATTAGGTTCTAATGACAAGTTGAATCAATGGAACAAGAATTAGGACTTGATTTAGTTCATATTAACCTAGGATTGTTAAAGGATTAGTCTCTAAATCATGTTCCAACATCGATTACTGATAATTTAATGTAGCGGCCCGCCTGTCGCCGTGAGCAAAAGAGTTAAGTGCAATCATATCGGCGGCGGAGCGGTGCGCCACTCGGGGATGAATAACCCATCTCCCCGAATAGCTGAAAGACCGAACCCATCTGAAGGGCTGCTGACTCAACCTCAAGTAGGGTTGAGAGCTAATATTGAAGATAAGAGTAGTATCCTTATCCTAAATATTAGGCAAATATATACATTGGATTTGGAATACAATAGGAATCTAATATATGTATAGTATATCAGCATCTCCAGTATGCTGATCACATCATAACACCAAGTATAAATGGTATATAATAGAGTGCGGAAGCTTAAAGCAAACATCCAGAAAACATTCATCACAGAAACTGTATGAAAACATGTGTCTCAGCAAAGAAAAGAAAATACATCCAGAATTATTACAAACTGTTTACTAAAATATACATAAAACTGAACTGAAAATACTAAGCAGAAAATAAAATTAGAGTAGAGTTCACTAGTGTTCCACGGGCTCCTCCAGAATCTCCTGAGTGTCCTCCTGACCTGTCTCATATACTGCTCAGGATCTAGCAAATTACCAGATCCCAAAAGTACCTCATATTAGACAATAAGTCTAATACATCGAAACTATTCTAAACAGTTTTAATTATTTACTTAACCTTTACATAACATGAATAAAACTACAGGAAAACTATAACATATCTGAAAATATAAAACTGCATAAAACTGTACAAAACTGAAGTAAAACAAAGTAAAACTAAACTATAACTGAATACTGAAAGTAAACAAAAAATAGTATTGAATCTAAAACTGAGTAATCATCTGTAAACTATGCTGTATGTCACTGAAATTGTGCATCTGAATATACCTCAACACTGTATGATATTGATATGCTATCAAAATATCACTGAACTATTATGAGCAGTACGGTCCAATGTCTATATACACCCTATTGGGAATACTATTTATTGATGTTACTGATGCATCCAGAAATTCCCCCATCAATGTATGCAATATTCTGTAACTCATAGATCATCACTGATACTTATACATCAATCTGATTCTCATACATCATTCTGATATTCACACATCATGCTTATGCTCATGCTCATGCTCATGCTTCTAAACTACATGAGATAAATCCAGAAAATGCTTTAAAATCTGATAATGAATCCAAAGTCTCCATTGTGCAGAATCCTGCTAAAAGGATTCTGACTCATAAGATTCTAACTGTGTTAATTGGTTAAAATTGAGAGTTTACTTGAAAATCATTAGCTGGGATAGTTGTATACACATATTTAACATGTTTGCAAGAAAGATAGATTTAACCCATAGCTTGTTTAAACTGCACTTATCGAAGCGCACTACGATAGGAGGCAGAATTCGATCACAGTTTATATCTCAAGCTAAGCCGTTAAATGCCCTAATTACAAGCATACTTGGTGGTCAACACAAAGTGACTTTACATACTTAATTTGCTTAAACTGCACTTATCGAAGCGCACTACGATAGGAGGCAGAACCCGGTCGCAGTTTATATCTCAAACTAAGGATCCTGTTCACTAATTGTAACACTCTTAGTCTTGGAAGATTTATTCTAATGGGACTGTATTTGATTAATCTCACAGGATAGCACCTATTCATAAGTCCACATTGGAGTGAATTAACCAATCCTGAATACTACTGAATTAATCTAGTAATATGGGTATACCCTACTATACCCAACTAAAAATCTGAGTACAGCAGATTCTATTTAATCGACAAAGATTTATCAATATTAATCCTTACTCTAAGTAGATGAATCTTACACAAGGCTCTAAGGATGTGATCAAAAGATCACTCAATGTAGGTTGTTACCACAATGAATAAGTCACATTCTAAGTAATTTAGGTGATTCCTATTACAAGGTATCAAGTTCAACTTCTAAGGCTATGAAGGATCATCTAAGGTTCTTATCTCAATAGATTACAAAAGTTATTCCTACCTCAATATATCAACAATTAAGGTCTTTAAATATTTTCAAAATGATCCTAAAGTAAGACCCGTAAGATCTCACTCTTCTACTTCTTAAGTTAATATCTAAGGCTTACTTATTAGTTTTGGACTAAAGTAATCAGATTATATGGCTAACCATTCATCTAACCCATTTCTATTCTAAAATCATGTGATGAAATCAAGGATATTATTAATATTAGGTCAGTTCGTCAATCATTAACATTTTATTATTTATCTTATGCTAGTAGTCTTATATAAGAGAAAATCAATGATCTAAAGTTTAGGTTCAGATGGTTCAATCACATAGATTTAATGTTAATCTTAGCACTTCTAATTCAATGGTTTAAGATCAATACTCAATCAAATGCATTATTGGAATAATGATGGTTGACTTATCTTCCAATCAAATTAATTAATTAAGTAATTAAAATTTGGATCTTAATCAAGACAAGTTAGGGTTTAACCCATGACCCTTCTATTATTAAGATCAATGTTACTTTAAAGGTCAATGACAAATCAATGTATTCTTAGTATATTATTGATGTCACACTTTAGATTTGGATTAAGTATTATATACTTAATCAAGTTATCATGATTCTTTATTTAATTGTAGTTTAATGTCAATTCAAACATATCAAGATATCCAATTGAATGTTAAAGTTCTATAACATACATCCTAAAAATCATAAAGGCATATAAATGGAAAGATAATACAAAATAAAAGGATGATTAATGCTAATCAAATTCTAAAACAAATAAAAGATTAGCACTTAATCATAATTCTAAAAGATCTAAGTTTCATGCCATTTAGGCTATTAAGGTTTACCTATTTGATACATACTTTTAAGAATTCTATTACTTAGCACTTGACATAACACACATTTAAAGATACATAGTAAATTTTGAGCACCTATGGAAAATAACAAGTTCAAACTTAATTTCTACATAGAAATTAATGCAATGTTCAATTTAGTATAACGTAGCCCCAGTAGAGTCCTAAGGGTCTTAAAATACCAAAACAGAGTAGCTTTGGCCATTCCAGCAAAGACTGGGCACTTATTATAAATTATGGGCAGTTTTCTGAAGAATTCTGGGAATTTTGCAAATTTGGGCGCTACAGCGCTGAGGTATGCTGCGGTAGCGCCTTTCGCGCTGAGGTACGCCGCGGCCCGCTGTAGCGCGCTATGGCGCGCTGTAGCAGTCTGATTTGCAAAAATCACTTTTCAATTAATTTATTTTGTCATTTCCTAAGTTCTGAAATATTTCTGTTATAATCCGTTGCAGCGCGCGCTACCGCGCGCTGTAGTGACCAATTTTGCAAATCACTGTTCAATTAAGTTTATTGGCTGTTTCCCTAAGTTTTCATGAAATGCCGCTGCAGATCGCTATAGCGCACTGTAGCGGTTCATTTTGTAATCTACTATTCAATTAGTTATATTAACATATTTTCTAAGTTTTCATGTCCACTGCAGCCCACGGCAACCCGCTGCAGCGCGCTGCAGCGGCAGACGGTGATTTCGCCAGGTGCGAAACCCGTGAGGGCCATTTTTTGAGCTTAATTACTTTCAATCCAGAGAGTTCCATAAATGATGCCATAAATCAATGGAAAGGTATTTTCGATACATTTCAATCGACACCAAAATTAGCACGAATGAAGCATCCTAGCTATACTAAAAATGACGATGAATATAAGAGTATGCGGAATAGACGAAAAACAGAGCATATTTTGTGAGTTCTTAGGAACCTTAATGGCTTTCATACATGCATATGGACTTCCAAGGCTGCATTCTAACATCATAATATCATAAGAAAGGCAAGGAGAGGAGCAAGAGGGTACCTTTAATCTTTGGAAAGAGTTGTGGATGAAGACTTCTTTACTTTCTTTAGGAACTTGGAGGGAGCTTCTTCAAGGTACAACAATGGAGCAGCAAGGGAGAAGAGAAGGTGAGAAAATTTTAGCAAGAGGAAGAGAGGAGACTGAGCTCTCCATTTAAAGGGAAAGAGGGGGAAGGGAGCTCCATCATGAGCTAGGGGCTAGGGTGATAGGAACCATCATGCTTGCCTAGGGGGGGTAAGCATGGCTAAGAGGAGAGGCCATTAAATTTCTGCCCAATGGGCATGGGTGATGACTAAGGTGATGGCCAGCCGAAATGCGAAATAAAAAAATGGGAAAATTGCATTTTGGGATCCAAAGATTGCTTATTTATTTATTTTTATTATTTAAATATTCCAATTTTTGGAATGTGCTCTGAAAAATCCCAAGAATTCACCCCTTGCTAATTTGGGGGTGAGGAAACTAACAGCGAAGTCAGATTTCATTTCCGATGATTATTTAATTATCCTATTTTTCGACGTATTTAATTTCATTAAAATATTCGCCAAAATTTGACGACTTCCAAACGCGTTCAAAACATTACCCCTAGCTAATTCGGGGGTGACGATCGCAACGGCGAAGTCGGATTTCAATTTCAAGGTCAAAAAAAATACCTCAATTTTCTAATTAATTAAATATTAAAATATTCCAAAATAATCGATTGGGCTCCAAATTGCTCCAAACCTTCATGGTTTGGTTCTAATGACTCGATGAACTTAATGAAATGATAATTATGCTATGATTATGCTAAAATGAAGCTGGGTAACAATTTTGAGTTGTTATATTTAAACTCTTGAAATTGCATGACTCAAAGAATGTGTGGATGATATCCTTCACTTTAAATTGTTCATCCATTCACAAATCTCATTTACATCCATCTTTCACTCTTCTGGCATTACCATTAATATAAGGCTTACTCAATATTACTAATGAGGCGCATATCATTTTCTTTCATTATTATAATCACATAAATTTAACCTTTATACTTCTTGATTGAGTGTTTATTGTATTTTTATATAATTAAAACAGAATCCTTCCTCATATTTTGGTTGAAAATAAGAATAGTTTGACTCATTCATTTTTAGAAGCTAACATCATGGGCTTTCATCTTAAGTATGGGGAAGTCACCTTGTAACTCTTTTTCCAAGTCTCTTAATGATGTTCCAAGTCCCTTTTGGTATATTTATCGGTAGCTGGCTTATAACTTGATTAGACACCAAATGACAAGTCCCTCACTTATAACTTGATTAGATATTCATTATAATCTAATATAATTAAGGAAATTGTTATTCACAAGAGTACTTCACTAAATGATAAATTTATAAAATATAAACAGAGTGCGTAAGCAAAATATAACATCCAGTTCTATGAATATACACTATCACATCCACCAAATAGTTCTACTGAATCTCATTCAAATAATTGTATTTATAATTCAAGGCTTACAAACTAATAAATCCACACTTTCTTGTGGTAAGTTCTATTCAAAGGTTCCATGGATATGACATAAAAGTTATCAACTTAGGAGGCTACCATAAGAAAGAATCTCATTCTAGATTCCTTAAGTCATTCTACCACAAAGATCTAAGATCAGAGTCTAAAAATATTAAGGGTTCATCTAAGCTTGTACCTCAAAATTAGACAATAAATGCTTCCTACCTCAATAATTTTCCTAAATAAAGGTCTAGCAATATGATTGATTTAAACCATTAGGTTTTTTTTCTATAACAAACTCATATGATTGATCATTTGAATCTAACCTTTAGATCTTTGATTTTCTCATAAGAAAGATCATTAGCATAAATTAAATATAATGATTTGTAAATTGATCATTCCTAATAATTCATATGATTGTAGCCCATAATTGTAGTGTAAGTTATGATCATATGGGTTACCCATCTAGTTTTAATCCTTCTACATTATTAATTTAAGATCAATGGCAAATCAACCATGATTATTTAGAGTTATGTAAGATTTAAATGTTCAAACCAAGTGTCTTAGTTAAGTTATATAGGTTTAAGACTCAATCTAATCAAGTTAAGGCTTAAACCGCAACTTAACCAAATTAAGTTTGTTTGCATATAAATTGATCCATAAGAAATTAGTAATCTCATTGTTCATTATTGATGTTTAATTCCATGTTAAATCGATTATTAACTTAATTAAATATTTCCTTAAGATCTTAGGGTTTATGTAATAATTAGTGCTAAATTAATTATTCAAGCGTTCAAATCATAATTTAAGTTCTCTAACAAGCATACTATTGTTATTAAAGCATATAAACATTATATTGATTAAAATAGAGAGTAATTAAGGCTAATAAAATCCTAAATCAAATCAAAATAGATTATCACTTAATTATAAATTTAATTATCCAAAATTCATGAAACTTCGCCATTATGTTCTACTTAGTCATACAAGAAATAAGAGATCTTAATTTTATATTTTGGATAACTACAAACCCAAATTTTTACTTATCATGCATTTTTAAGATTATAATTAACAGAATATAAATCAAAAAATTTATTCATCTAGCACTTGCATTCTACAAGAAATAAGGAGCATAATTACAACAACTCAGGTTGTTACTTATGCAACTATGACTAAACTAAGTCCTAATTGTGATTCCAATGCACTAACTAAGTCATTAGGAACTCACCACTAAAATGTAATCTAAACTAGGAGAAATGAATCGAATCCTGATTTTTTTTTTTGGAAATTTCAAAAATCCTAGAAATTGACTTATTTAATTTGACCTCAAATTGAAAATCCGACTTTGTCATTGTGCCATCACTCCCAAATTAGTTAGGTGTAATGTTTTGGAAGCGTTTGAAAGTTGTTGAATTTTTGGCAAATATTTTAATATTATTTAAATACCCCATAAAATTGAATAATTAAGTACTTGTCGTATCAAAAATCTATTTGCACTATTGCATTCCCCACCCCTTAATTAGCTAGGGGTGATTTGTCTGAAATTTCCTTGATGCAATTAATGATTTAATTTTAATTAATAAAACTAGTAAAAATAATTCAAATAATATTAAATTTAATTAAAGTTATCGGCGTTGTTCATTTAAAGGTTACATCGTCACCCGAATTCTTTTATTGCCGATAGATCTGACAGTTCTCCCGAACCGTCCGATCGAGGGATATGATGGTCGAGCGACCCCCTCCCCGCGCGTCCGCGTGAGGCAGCGTGTGTCGCTCGCGCCGACATGCATCGCTCAAAGCTCAGCATATGCGCCTCAGCCACTGTTAAGCACCATTTTAGGACCTCTTTAAGACCTCCAAACCTCTTCTGGTCTCGGTTTCGCCCTTCGAAATATTGTGGTAGACCGAGACTCTCCTGATCGAACCCTAGAATCCTTTAGCCGTCTACTTAAAGTACCTCCTACTCCTCCTGTTACTTTCCATAAGCATTTTTAATTAGCATTTTATGTCGATTATTGCATCTATCGTTCGGGTGTGATCGATCGAATCCTTGATCGATCACACCGATTAACCCTAATCGCGCGAGAGAGGACCGGGAGGGAAGACAAAGCGTCCCTCCAACATCTACCGTTGGATTTGGATTTGAATCCAACCGTCAAAATCAATCCGAATTAGTCTCGGGCCATCAGATCCTTCTGATTTGATCTAAATATTCTGATCCGTTCATTTTGAATTGATTGAATCTGAACCGTTGGATCCAATTGATTCAGATTAGATAGCTCGATTCGGTCTGATTAAACTGATTCATCCGATCCACCTGGTCGTGTCACTAAGGGAAGCGTGTCACGCGCCCATTGGTCCATCTGTTCCCAGTCAGTGCTGCAGGTGGGATCTACCTTCGAGCCGTCACCCAACCGCGGAGCGGCGTGTGTCATCTCGTTCTGTCGTTCGTCAGGATGTGAACCCCGCTGGCTCTGTTCGACCAATCGAATTGTGCCACGTGGCAGTGGGTCCCGCAGCTATTATAATTATAATTGAATGAAATTAATTTAAATATAAAACAATAATATTAATATATTGATTTAATTAATTTAAATCAAATTAAATGGAAACTTTAATCATTAATATTTTATAATTCAATGATCCAAATAATACAAGTAAATATACTATTGCGATCAGCAAAAATAGAGGATCACAATGGTACTATCCAATTTCTAATATGATCATTATTTCATATAGTGACATTTAGGATACTCTAATAATTACAAAAAATGCCACTAATATTCAAATGCTCATAAGTTTGCACACGCTCACCCAAACATAGCCAATATGGGTCTTAAAGCAATCAGGAGAATATATAGATTGCTCTGATAGTATCTATTTCTCTGATGGGATTAGGGTTTGCTTAATCACATTTAGGACCTAACCCTAATTAACCCAAATTAACTTTAGAACTTTAATTGATCATAATTTAGTCAATTGAGCTTCAAATTAGTCTTCTAATATACTATTTTGATCAGGAAGATCTAATAAACATAAAACTACAAAAATATTTAGGGTTTGATGACTAAATCTCTTAATCAACCCTAATCACCATAAAACTTAGTTAGTAAAGATTAACAAAATTAATGATCCAAATTGAATAATTTCAATTTTTGAAAATTTTTATAGTAGAATAGAACCTAGTGGTGTGGTTGATTTAGTAATTTTATGATTAATTTTACTACTCACTCACTAATCACTTAAACCCTAATTAGGTCATAACTTAACCAAATTGAGTCCAAATTGGGTCTTCTCTCCATTAAAGTAATCAGTGCACTATAGAGAAGTTATAATCACCGAGTTTGTTGAATTTGGATTTTAAATGGAAAAGTTAGGTTTTTGATTTTTTCTTAAGAAACCCTAATTTACATAAATACACCATAATATTTAATTGCTTATAACTTAATCATTAAGCTTCAGAATTAAGTGTTCTTAGACTCTATAGAATCCTTGAACAATAAGCTTTAATAAATTGATATAAAATTTAGATTCAATTAGGTCAAATTACCATTTTGCCCTTATGAGTCAAATTCCTTAATTTAATCTCATAAGGCTTAATAATTATCCAAATTAGGTGTTCTTACTGTTTATTCTCATGTTGGACAGTAAGTAATCATTTGCCATTGAAAATTTTTAATTTAGAGCCTTAAATCAAAAAGTAGATTTTTAGACCCTTATGTAGAGGCAAAATGATCATTTTGCTAAAATTTAGGTTTAAGTGTTCTTAAACCTTAGAATCATTTTCTAATCATTAAAATCAAATTCTTTTAATTTAAGTTATTAATTAGATTTTTAGGAGAAATCATATGTCATTCTAAAGTAATTAAATTAAGTGACATAATATAAGATTCATTTCACATTATGTCTCCTATAAGCTCTAAAATTCTCCTAAAGTAAAATGCTAAGTTAACTTTAAGCTCTATGATGTGAGGTGAACCCACCTCTTAATCCCTAAGATTAAGCTAAGGAGTGGTGTGTCACTTTGACAAATCCCTCATTTATCATTAAATTAGGTATAATTCAAGCCCACTAATAAGGGAGAGATATGCCAATGCATACATGTTATGTAATCAATCTCAAAGCAAACACAGAATCAGAGTACGAAAGCAAGGTAAAATAAACATATATCAAATTTACCATAATAAATAAAAAAAATGCAACATATAACTTAGGATAATAGTACATTAAGGAAAAACACAGTCAAACAATATATGTATTATTACAACATTAATTATATTTAAATGAAATAAAAAGAAAATACTCATCCTCACCAAAAGTAGTCAAAACTAAATAGCTTCAGCTCCTTCCTGATGCCCCTCCTCAAGATATGGCTCCACTCCCGGGTATGGCTTGTGGCACCCACCCCTTAATCCATAAGATTAAGCTAAGGGGTGGTGTGCCACTTTGGCAAATCCCTCACTTATCATTAGATTAAAGTGTAATTCCTCAATCCACTAATAAGGGAAGGATGTGCCCTGGATAATGCAATGAAATTCATTCACTAAGTATATACATTTATTAGAATGTGGAAGCAAGACAATAAAATATGCTACATCCAATCCACCATAATACAAGTAAGAAGAAAATATGCAGCTCAGAATAAAATAGCACAGTAAAAGAATATACATAAATATTTGAATTATTATAAATATTAAATTAAGTTTTAATGAAAATGATAAAGCTCTCATTCTCACAAAAATGAAAGAGAAGCTAAGTTAAGGATCTCTAGCGGCAGCACACTCATCTTCCTGAATCTATCCTTTAGAAGGTTCGATAACCTTGAATAACTCGGAATCTACTATTATCAGTTTCACAATGATATGACCCTAGCCAAAATAAAGAAAAATCTAGTTAGACATATTGCCTAAGTATATTTTAGGCTGTTAATATTTCATAAGTTTTATAACATCATCATTTTACTCTGACTTTAATAAAATAAGCAAAATGAAGGGTGCAACAAGCATACAAAAGAAGGAATAAGTTATAAATAAAGGCATTTATAACTAAGCGATATATGAGGCAAAAGAATATACCTCAACACCAAAGCTGTAATAAGATTAGGCATATATATATATATATATATATATATATATATATATATATATATATATATATATATATATATATATATATATATATATATATATATATAAGTAAGAAAAGTACTAAAGGAAAAGACTCATCTTAAATATGCTTATGATCACTTGATATATATAGGTTAAAAATAAATAATCAGACTGTGATATGTATAGTAAGTAGTAACAGAAAGTAGCATCCTATAAGAAAATAAGTAGGTAAAGTAAAGCTGACTGAAGTAAAGTACAACAATAAATGGTAAACACTAAATAGTAAACAGTGAACAGTAAACAGTAAATTAGTATGTAATGATTGCCATATCAGAAAAGGGACAATCTAGCATACTGATAACAAAGTGATTCTTAGCGTCAACGCAGAGGCTAAGATGACAAAATATTCCTAGCGTCATCTAAAGCTAAGCTGGAATTACATAACATAAACTAAACTGAAGAGGTAGTAACCACACATGCAGTAATATTTTAGTTATTTACTTTACTTCTATGGACATATCTAGATATAGATGAGGAGTCAAGCACATTTGTAAGACTATACGGGTTCCAAACTTAGCACAACACTCCTCAATGAGTATTATCAAGTACTCCTTATTTATCCTTACCCAGTCTATTAGGGTAAAATGTGCAGCTCAATAAGTAATTAAACCTAATACAAATATTATCCTAATATTTTATATTTTCATTTCATACAACAATATTATATTATATGACATGTTCAAGGAATAAGACATAAAATATAATAAATGTGAAAGCACAAGTAAAATAATAGTAAGCAAGGGACTCTACTACACAAGGTGACGTCAGTTATTATCTATTAAACCATTATAACTATTCCAAGTTACACAAGTTCAGAATCTCCAATTCTTACTATCAAGTCTAACTTAGAAGCACGATCTTATAAGTTAAAAGCAATTAGGACTAGCTAGGTCCTAATTTAGTTCAATCAGAATCGACTATAAGTTAAGAAGTAAGTCATCACATTTTAATTGATGAATTTAGATGTTCTAAACTAAGAACTAATCAAGTTCTACTAAAACTATGGATTATGAATTAAAAATCACGAATTGGGTTCAATCATATAATCCAAATGGTAAGTCTTAAGGGCAATGGTTTAAGTCTAAATGTGAATTAATAATCAAGGTAAATTCTATTAAGCATAATCAAGCTTATTAGAATGATTCTCCTAATCTTAATCTAATATTAAAAGATAAAATAATAAAAATTAAAGTATGAAAATCTAGAAACTAATAAAGTTAAGATTCCATTCATTAAATAACCCACTTTATTTAATGAATGAAATCTAACCTAGTATTTATTTCTAATCTTAAGGAAAAGATTTTAAAGTGAAGTGTAGATCCTAAAAAGCACCTAATAAAAAGACTTAGAGAGATTTTAAGAATTAATTGAATTTATTTCAATTCAGCTTAATTTGTTTTTTTTATTTAATTAGGGAAGTTAAGAATAAATTTTAGCTAAGGTATATTATTCTTTAAGATTTTCAAGCTTAAATTATGAAATTTGACAAATTATTCAAATTAGGAGATTTAAGACTTAAATTAATCCTAAATGAGTTTTATTACTATTTTTAATAATTTAAGAGATATTTTAAGGGTTAAGAATACTTAACCTAAATTTTGGACAAAATGACCATTTTGCCCCTATGTTTTGATTTAGTAAATTTTGGACAAAATGACCATTAAAGCTACTTTTTAATTTAGGGCTCCAAATTATATTTTCTTATTACCAAATGATTCTTTACTATCTAACATGAAGATAGACAGTAAGTACATCAAATTTGAATAAGAAATGAGTCATATAGGTCCAAACTAAAGAATTTGACCAAATGGGCAATTTAGTAATTTTCTACTGATGGAATCTAAAATTTTATACAGTTTATTATTGCTTGCTGCTCAAGGATTCCATAAAGTCCAAGAACACTAAATTCTGAGGTCTATTGGATTAGTTATGAGTGTTCTAAGTTTAAGGGTAAATGTGTCATTTCTAGAGTTAAGAGAGGTCAAAACCTAACTTTTCTATTTGAGATTCAAATTCCGCAAATTCAGTGGCTATAGCTTCCTTATACCACATTGCGAACTTTAACTAGGAGTAGACCTAAATTGAACCTCATTTGGCTAAGTTATGACCTAATTAGGGTTAGGGGTAATTTGGTCAACCTAAGGTTTATAATGGTCAAACCCAAATTTTATTTTAGTTTACTATTGGCAATGAATTTCTAACCTAGTTAGCATATATAATTTCTTAATTTGGTGACCAAATGATCAAGTTATGATCATTTCAATGTTAGAGTTCTATTTTCTAGAAAGGGGTCAAAACCCAATCTTTTATATATTCAAAATTCACAAACAATTTTATACAATGTTCAAGGTTACTAAAATTAGGTTAAATTTTGATATAATTAGGCCCCATTATGGTCCTAGGGTCATTAAAATACAAAAAATATAAAGTTTCAACCATTCCAGACAGTTCTTGGCAGTTCCGAACAATTCTGGGCGCTACGGTGCGCAGTAGCGCCTTCTGGCCTAAAGTCAGGCGCTACGACGCGTTGTGGAGCGCTACAGCGCGTTGTGGAGCGCTACGGCGCGTTGCAGTGGATTTCGGCGTTGTGGCGTGCTGTAGCGGATTGTGGTAGATTCAACTTGAAGCTTGGGCATGGCGGCGCGCGATGGCGCATTGCGGCTTGCATGGTGCACTACGGTGGACCCGATTTTGAAGCTCGGGCGCTGCGACCGCTGTAGTGCCCGACGGTGATTTCGCCTGTGTGAAAACCTCAATGAGTCATATTTTGGGCTCAAATGCTCTCAACCTAAAGCACTTCACGTACGGTACCATATATCGATGGAAAGGCATTTTTGAGATCTTTCTATTGATACCCAAATCGACACAAAGTGATTATTCTAACTATACAATCAATGGAGTTAAAGGGTTAGATATGCAGAAAGGAGGAAAAACATAGCAGCTTCATCTTCCTAAAATCACATACCTAATGAGCTCCAATGAACTTCATATCCTAAATACAGATTTTTAAGTATGCAAACTAAGCATAAGAGAAAAAATGAAGTAGCCATTGAATATATTCGATGGGAGAAAGGGGGGTACCTTAGCTTTTAAATGGAAGAAGATGAAGGAAGAGAGCTCTATTTTCTTCAAGAACTTGAGAGCTTGAGGGCTTCCTCAGTAGTACATCAATGGGGGAAGGAGGAGATGAGGGGAGCTCAGCTTGGCAGCAAGGGAAGAAATGTGGGCTAAGGTGCTCTTTTAAAGGTGGAGGATGGCATGGCTCTTGGATGGGATGAGCTTGACTCATCCCATCATAAGTATGGGAAGGATGGCTTGGAGGAATGGAGAGGGATTGGCAGGATGGGAGTGGGAGAGCTGAATGGAAGTAGGGGGTGGGGCCAGCCAGGAAAAATAAATGAAGGAAAATTAATAAAAATGGATATTTAAAGATTTTAATTAAATCTATTTAATTAATTAATGATTTAAAAATTAGAATTTATAATCGTGCTCCAAAAAATCCTAAAAATTTACTCCTAACTAATTTTGGGGTGAGGAATTCAACGGTGAAGTCAGATTTTGATTCCGGCGATTATTTAATTATCCTATTTTTAGGATATTTAATTACATTAAAATATTTGATAAAATCCGACGACTTCCAAACGCGTTCAAAACATCACCTCAAGCTAATTTGGGGGTGACAATCACAATGGCGAAGTCGGATTTTGATTTCAAAGTCAAATTACATATCTGAATTTTCCATTAATTAAATATTATTAAAATATTCAATAAAATTTTGATGACCTTCGATTGCCACCAAAACATCACTTCTACCTAATTTGGAAGTAATGATGGCAATGGCAAAGTTTGATTTTTAATGTGAGGTCAAAATAATTAAGATAATTTTCAGGATTCTTGAAATTCCTAAAAATCAGGATTTGATCCATTTGCCTCCTGATTTGGATTGTGAACTCCTAATTACTTAATTAATATACTAAGATCAAAATCAGGACTTGGATTAGTCTTAATTGGCTAGGGTAACAACTTGGATTGTTACATGGCTCCTTCTCAGGAATAAGCTCCTCAAATTAATCCAGATTTGACATTATCGGTTCCACAATGCTATGGCCCTAGTCAATAAAAGAAAAATCTTATTAGACAATTATCTATGTATATTTTAGACTAAATATTATTCATGAATTATCAAAGTCACCACATTACTTTAACAGAATCACAATCCTAACTAGCATAGGAGCAGTAAATATATAAGAAAATGGAAAGCTATAAATAAGACATTTATAACTAAACAAGGATGAGACAAAAGATACATCTCAAAGTAAGCTAAGCAAGGATAAGCATATATGTATAATACAGTAAGTAAAAGTACTGAAAGAAAAATCTAATTCTAAACATACTGATGATCATATTATATATGCTGATTAAAGCAAAGAGTCTGATTGTGATCCATACATAATAAACAGCAGCAAAGTCTTGCATCCTATAATATACAAGTAAGCAGATAAAGGAAAGCTGACTGAAATAACATGTATCATTAAAATAGTAAGCAGTAAACTGAAATAGAAAATAGGTATGTATAACTGTCATATCAGAAAATTGGCCAATTGGGCCCAGCATAATTTCAAATATATTCTGGGCCAATGCAGACATAAATTCCTAAAGCTTTTCTGGGCTAGGGCAGAATAGAACTGTGCAGCATAATTGAAGAGATAGAAAATATAAATACAGTAAATTTTAGTTATTTTACTTTTGCTTATGTGGACACATCCAAAAGCAGCTGAGGAGTCATGCATGTCTACAAGACTATATGAGTTCCAAACTTAACAATACACTCCTCACTGAATAATATTAAGTATCTTTATTACTCCTTACCCTTGTCCATTATGATAAATGTGCACCAAAACCTACCAGAATATAACTGAACCCAATGCAAGCATTATCCTAATTATTTTAAGTTTTCATTTCATGCAATAATGTTATCTTTATGACATGCTCAAGGAAATAACACAAAATACAAGAAATGCGTAAGCACAAATAATCAATAATAAGTAAGAGACTCTACTTGTAACAACTCTAGTTGTTACTCTAGCTAAATCTAGTCTAATAAGCTAACCATACCTTGATTTTGATTTTATTAGACTCAATTAGTCATTTAAACCTAACCCTAGGATTTTGGAATCAATCGGAGCCAAAATAGCAAATTTGGTATTTTTGGTTATTTTTAAGCCCTGAAAAATACCAAAATTAATTTGATCTCCAAATCCAAATCTGATTTCATTTTTGAATTCCTCATACCCTAATTAGTTAAGAGTAAATTTTTATGAATTTTTGGAGCTCATTTGGTCCTAATTTGGATTTAGAATATTTAAGAATAATTAAATATTATTTAAATGGTTTCATTTATATTTAAATTAGATTTTAATTAAAATTTAATTCGGTGGGATTTGCTGTCGGGATCATGGCAGATCTGCTGCGGGGTCCTGACAGCGGCTTAGCCTTAGAAGCCAATGGATGTGTGTGCACGAATCGCAGCACGAGATCAAACGGCGCTGGATCATATCGCTAAGATTTCACGCTGTGCGTCAGATCAGATAGTTAATTTGATGATTGGCAGCACGCACGCTGTCTGCTAGTTAAGATCGCCATCGAGCCATCCAAACCCAACAGCTTTGCAAATCAGACGGCTGAGGACGGATCCCAGCTGTTCATCTTTGTCCCCGCTCGCTCCCAGCCCGACTATGAAGATTTGCCGTATTTGCCACGTCATCATTGTCAGCCATGCCTCCACCTTGTCCCTCTGGCAGTTGGGATTCTCCCCTGTATGGCCGAGCCTAGCATAGAGGCCCAGTGGGGTCGAGCCTCCCAATTGAGGAAGGCGGGAGCTGCCCCTTGGCCCTAGCCTGGATCACTGGCTCCCAGCCTCGCCCACCAGACCTAGGCCTCTCTAAGCCTATAAATACCTTCATTGATCACACAGTGAGCTCCTTTGCTCACTATGAATCGCACATTCCCCTCTACCCTCAGTACTCGGTGCTCCCAGCTCTTCCAGCGACTGAACCTGCTTCGTCCGTTGATAGTGGGTGTGGTTTGGAGTTCAAACCTCCAGGCTACAGTAGAGGGAGCTCAGGAGTTTGTCAGGGACCTGCTGCATTTCTCAGCTCGCCTTCTTCCCAATTATTAGGTAGAAACTTCGTCCGATCCCTCTGTCGAGTTGGATTCAGCTCGACTTGCACTTACTCAAGCCTTAGATGCTGTGTAGGACCCCTCCCTAACTCCCCAGTGGACGTTCGAGTCTTTGGGTGAGGCCTGGCAGTGGACCAGATGGTGAATTTGCCGTCTGAGCACACTGCCAAACGAGTCTCTGGTTCGCCAAATACGACGTTCCATCAAGCAATTAGCCGAATAATTAGTACTAAAACCTCTCAGGAATGATTATAGATGTGTATCGAGGGTTAGATTCAATCTGGTCGATCAATTTGACTGGAATTGATTGACCCAGTCGCAGTTCACGTCGGCAAACCACTGTGAGTAGCTCTCCAGTGATTCACCCAACCCCGAGGCTTGCTGAGTGGATCGATCAAATCCCCTTCGATCATTGGTCGTGTAGGAGTAGAGCCTCACTCCTATGGTTAGCTCTGTGAGGAGAATTCAATCCTCACAGACGCGCCATAATCGACTCCTCGGTCGAGTAGCACTTCAGCGACTCGACGCATCACATATGGGGTTTCCTGGCCCAATCGATGCGCCTATCATCCCTGATGGTGCAGTCGTTGAAATCCAGCCATGAGATGGTCTGGAGCGGGAGAATTTGGCGTTCGAAGTTTGCCCTAGGGTTTGAGCATGGCAGCATCCGTGGGAAGGAGACGACGGATACCGGGTCGAGCCGACCCCGACCCGCGCTTTTTTGTTTTCAGGCCGCGGCTTAATAAATTGAATAATGGATTTATTTTCCTTATGAAAATTAGTTAATAAATCATATCCTATAGTTTTAATTTAAATAAACATTCAGAGTAAATTAATTTAATAACTTTGGCTACACTGATCCAAATGGTATGATCCAATATACCATTTGAATCAGAAAATACAATGAATCTAAATATAAAATAAAATCACGAATACAATGGTTGGATTTAAAATAATTGATGAAACCCTTTTCTATTTTTAATTAAATTATAATAAATTTAATTAATAACCAAACTAATGGATTAAGGGCTCTGATTGCTCAGTAAACCCTAAGGAACAATTGTAGACCCATAAAATCAATTTTGGATAATAAATTCTCTTAATTACTCCTTAATCACCCTAATTAAGGATTAGTGAATTAAACCCTAAATTAGTCTCTGATTTTGGGTAAGTTAGTTTCTAATATCATGTTCCTAAATGTAAGGTTGGATTGCCCTAAAGTGCCTTAATCTCACTAATCATCATAATTGGTTCAATTAAGTAATTAGTACTAATTAAGCTTAACTAGGTTATCAAAACCTGAAATAAGTATGTTTCACACTTCAGTAATCAATAGGAAACACATTAAAATAGATTAGATCTAATTTGGATAACTAAACACAAAAATCCCAAAGTTTAGCTTTAAGAAGGGTATTTTGGTCATTTTGACCAAATGTGCTTAAATATCATTTAAACCTTAGAAATTTTAGTAAACTACCCCAAGGAAGATTAGAAATGTTCTCTGAACTCTTAGACTAATAATAATGCTAATATGGTCATTAATTTAGGAAATCTTAAATTAAGCCCTAATTAAGACACTTGGATCTTAAGTGATCCTAAAGAAGTCACTTGAGTTTAATGCTTAGTTCTAATAATTTCAATTGTTAAATATCACTTTAATAAGTTCAATTTAGTTAAATTATGAACTTAAATACCAAAAGAAATGCAAGTGGTGAAGTCTAAGTTAGAAAATTAGTTAAGTCTAAAGTGATCAAATCTTAGATCTTAGACCTTAGACTTTAGATCTTCTACTTGAATTAAACCATCTCCTTTGGAATTTCCTTAAATGATTGATTGTTTAATCCCTTGAAATCTTCCATGTGGGTATATAATTATTCAATCCATAAGATAATGAGATTATCTTAAAGATTGAATATAGATCTTAGATTCTCAAGTTCTTAATTGATTATTTTATATTATAATTAGTAGAATAACCTATCACTAAGTTCTTAGTTTCTGGATCCTTCAACTTCTAAGATTCCTCACCTTCAAATGGGTATTCAGTGTGAACCATAGATCCTTAGTAGAACTTGACCTTGGGTTTAGGATTTGAACACCAAGGTAGAGTGTTTAAACCCAAAGCCCCTGTATCTTGATTTATTCAGTTAAGATTTGGGTAAGACAGCAAAAATGTTAATATATTAGGTCATTGATTTAATTATTTCAACCTTATAGTAGTCACATGATTTTGGATTAGAACTTGTTAAGTTCTAATATTAATTTTAAGGTCGTAACTCTGAGAATTTACTCGATAACTTAATTTGGAGATCCTAAACTTGTATATTCTCAGATTAGTTAGATTGGGTAATTAGATAATCATAGATATCACATAAGTCTAGATTGAGTCTCTTGCTTACTTTGACTAGATCGCTTGACATACCTTGGATATTGAGTCTTATTCTTTGAGCATAATAGGAGAACTTAGGATATGGGTGATACATCCTAAGTTAGTATATGAATTGCATATCACTCAAGTATTTCAGTGTTTATAATTGGTAGAATATGTCATAGCTTAATCTACCTCTTCAGTAGTAGTATTGAATAGAATGGACTCAGACCTAGCAGATTTGGATGGTTAGGCTGGGGATTGATTGATTGATCTCATATTATGGAGGCCCTGTATGACCTATTGGCTAGTATGGCAGTACAATGTCTTAGGCTTATTTCTACTTTAGCTGGGTTGTTTAGTATCATTTTCTTTTTGCTTTGCCACATGCTTCAGTGGCCTTATTTTCAGTACTTGCTCGCTTTTGCCACATGTCTCAGTGATTTTACATAGATTACTTTGCTTTTGCCACATGTCTCAGTGGCTTTCTTTACTTTTTTGTTCCTAAATCAGCATATTGTATGTATACTCTTATGGCTTACTTACGTATATTGGCATATATAGGATGCTAGAATTGCATGTTTGTTTTCAGCATTTGTGTTCTTATTATATTCAGCCTGTGTTAATACGATCATAAGCATATTAGGTTCAGAATTGTATTTGTTGTTTCTTTTAGCTTTTAGCCTCACCTTATTTATTTCTTATTGTATATGACTTTTCATACTAGTTACTGGCTATAAATGGATAATTTATTGTTACCTATCTCTTCATAGCTTGTTGCACCCATTACTGTCTGCATGTTTAGTTAAATTGAAATGTGATATCTTAAAATATTCAGTTCATTAAAATAGCCTAAAATATACTTAGACAATTGGCTAACTGTAACATTTTTATTTTGTTGGCTGGGACCCTGGCATTTGTGATACCGACAAATGTCAGATTCAGACTTGTTCGTGGGTAGTGTCGCAGAAGAGGAGCAGGTTCAGGAGGAGAATCGTGCTGCTGTTGTTTAGATAGATCTTGCATTTTATTCCAGTGAGATCGAGAGATATTTTCATTCTCTTTAAAATTCAGTTTGTAATAATTTAATTCTGGTTGTATTTCATTTCTGCATTATGATGAGTTACTATATTGTTTTCCCTCTTTCTACGATGTATGCTTGTGGATGTTACATTATTGTTTGTTGCTTTCGCCACTTTGATACTTGTATATTTATGAAAGTTATAGTGTTTGGTGATAAGTCCTTGGCTTAAGGTAGGTTGGGTTTACCTAACTTTACTTAAGTTGGGGATTTGCCACAGCTGGAGCACCATACTTCCTTGTTGTCAGTACGGGGGCCCCACACTACTACACATGGTGACACTATTATTATCTACTTAAATTATTATAAATATTCTAAGTTATACAACTTAGAAGCACGGCCTTATAAGTTACAAAATATTATGACTAAATCAATGTTAATTATATAAATCAAATAAGAAATCATCTTGACCTAATTGATGAATTTAGATGTTCTAAACTAAAATCTGATCAAAATTTATTAAAGTTAAGGATTATGAATTAACACCATGAATTGGAGTTAAATGCATATTCTAAAGGTAAAGTTTAATGATCTAAGGTTCTAATTCTAATAGTGAACTAATGGTTGAGGCAAATCATATTAAGCAAAGTCAAGCTTAATTGGATGATTCTTTTATTCTTAATCTAATATTGAAAGACAAAATAATCAGAATTAAGTTATAAAATCTAGAAAACTATAAAAATAAGGTTCTAGGGCCGACTAGGGCACGACTTTTGGAGAAGGACTGGCTATGGCACGACTTTTGGAGGCCTTCTCGGCGATGTCGTGACTCAGCCCGCACGACCGAAGGTAGGTCTCGGTGAGACCTACTCGACGAGACCTGGATCAACCCCGGGAATTGCCGGAGGTGCTCGGAAAAGTGAACCCTAACGGCACGGATCTGGACATCGGACACGATCACTATGGATCCCTGGTGAAATTGGCTCGACCGGACCTGGTCAAATACAATCAGGTCTGCTTGATTGAAAATCCATACAATGCAATAATGTTCCAATGAAAGAAGGTAGCAATTAGACTCATGATCGTAGAATGAAGGGTACTTGAAGTTCGACGGTCACGGGTTCGGGATGATAGGGTTCGCCGATAGAGGTCCAACTGATGCGTCCTAATGTGAAACCTCGACTCCGAGGTCTCAGGTAGGTGCTATGGAGTGAGGACAGAGCGATCGAGGCTTCATGGATGGTGGTTAGCAGTTCCCCATGGTGTGGCGACACGCGGAGGCATGCAGAGAGATCGAGGAAGATGAGCGTTGGACCGTTTGATCGATTTGATCGAACAATCTGATCCCACTATTCGATCGAACGGTGGCTTGATGACATTCACGGGAATCTAATGGCACAACGAATAGCGTCATTAGCATTTAAATAATTAATATTTATTTGAATATTTAATACCTAATTTCTTTAATTAATTTTAAATACTTATATGACTTTCAAAAATTCCCAAATATTCATCCCTAGCTAATTGAGGGGTGAGTAATGCAACGACGATGTTAGATTTTGGTTTTGACAAGTATTTTATTTTTCTAATTTTTAGAGTATTTAAATATTATTAATTTGACAGATTTTTGACAACTTCCAATTGCCTCCAAAATATCACCCCTAGCAAATTTGGGGACAATTAGTGTAATGATGAAGTCTGATTTTTGATCTGAGATTAAAATAATTAGGTCAGTTTCTTGAGTTTCTAAAATTCCCAAAATCATGATTTGATCTATTTGGCTCCTAATTTGGACAAGTCTTGGTGGTGAACTCCTAATGACTTAATTAGTACACTAAAATTAGAATCATGACTTAAGTTAGTCTTAATTGACTTGGGTAATAACTTTGGTTGTTACAATGCCTTCCTTATCTTTCCTAATCTTTCTCTTAAACCTTCAATCAAGATTGGTTAAGGTTAGTGCTTGAGTGTTCATCTTAGTTCTTTAAGATCCTCTCCATTAGAAATTAAGAATATAACTTATGTTAGATTTCATTCATTAAGTGAATTGGGTTACTCAATGGGTGAAACCTTGGGTTTACTAGTTTATATATTTTTATAGTTTGTTTATGATTATTTAATCTTTCAACCTTAGACTTAAGAATAGAGATCCATCATATTAAGTGTAACTTTACTTAATAAAATATGCCTTAATCTTTAATCCGTGAGATTGGGTTTTAAGCTTTAGTCCTTTTAGATCACTTTAGGATTAAGTGATTAGACCCTAATGTTTGGAGTTCAATTCCTAATCCTTCCATCTTCCATCTTAATTAGTCTTAATCAAGATATGTTTGTGTTGCTTAAATCATTAAACTTGGTTGATTTATTAGTTATTCAACTTTTATAGTCAACATTAATTTAATCAGATTAGAACCCGATTAGTTCTAATTGTATTCAACTTATAAGGTCGTGAGTCTGAGTTACACTCGATAGTAGGAATTGGAGATCCTGAACTTATGTAACTTAAAGTATATAGAATTAATAAATTAGATAATAATGGATATCACCTGTATTTTAGTAGAGTCTCTTACTCACTTTAAAATTGATACTTTGCTTACCTTGTATTTGAGCTTTATGTCGAGAACATATGTGGTGAACATATGTTGCGACCTAATTAGCCTGCCTCTTCAGATTTAGTTCGGCGTAATAGTGTGAACACTAGTTTATCGGTAAAGTTCACCTAGTGGTTCACTTACTAGTTTGTCATAAAGATGGTATGTAATAGACTTGTTGTGATTGGTTTAGTCAGTATTCTGATATAGCAGTAGTAGTTTTAGGTGCACTTCTACTCTTCTATTTGGTTATTCTACCTTAGCTCAGCAGGCTAAGTGAGATATTGTGCATATTTTTAGTTCAGATCGCTTATTTGACCATATTAGTTCTTCGGTCTATATTACTATTTTTAGTTTGCTTTACTATATTTCAGCACTTACATTTTTACTGTTTACTTAGTTGCTAGCTTGCTTATATTCTAAGATGTTAGTCTTGTTCGCTTGATCATATATATATATATAGGATATTAGTCTTGCTTTTAGTTATTTAAATGTTTCTTATGTTCTTTTACTTTATATTAATTAGCATAAGTTTATATTAATCATAAGCATGGTTATGATGAGTTTTCCTTTCAGTTATTAGTAATTATTCTTTATTTTATGCCTAACATTGTTGTAGCTATAATTGGAGGTATGTGCTTACTTCATCTTTTGTTTAAGTTGTAAACTTATTGTTTATAGCTTCCTATTCTTTTCATTTGTTTTCTTATACCTATATTTTTGCTTAGATGTTAATTAATGGTGACATCTAAAAGAACATAATAATTTATCATCCTAAAATGTACTTAAACTATTTGTATAATAATATTTTTCTCTTTTTAGCTAGGCTCTATCATTGTAGATCCTGAGCTGTTTGAAGTTGTTGAGCCTTCTGAAGACCAGATTCAGGAGGAGGATCAAGTTGCTGGAGAACCTTAAGTTCCTTGCACTTTTACTTCTGTTACTTATGAGGATGAGCATTTACATTATTTCAACTTTTATCTTTAGTTATGCTGTAATATAACAGGTTTATTTTATATTTTCTTTTACTGCACTTAATTTGAGTTGTATATATATTTTTTACTGTATTATGATGGAATCGATGTTATATTTTACTTACGCACTTTGTTTATATTTTATGTATTTATCATTTAGTGAAGTACTCTTGTGAATAACAATTTCTTTAATTATATTGGATTATAATGAATGTCTAATCAAGTTATAAGTGAGGGACTTATCAATTGGTGACCACTTCACCATAACCATATTAATTTAAGAGTTAACATGATCACGGTGGAGCTACGGTGCCATAATAATAAAATTTATATCATACAACTTTAATTATACAAGTTAATCTTCCATAATTAAGTTTTGGAATAATTATGCATAATTAAAAAATCCATTTATGGAAACACAAATATTTTTACATATTCTTATTCTACAAGATTTTTTGAATAAAATAACATATAATTTCATATGAATTGGATAAGTAGATCAAAAATTATTCAAATAATTTAATCTGTATTTTTCTAATTAAATTTCTCTATAATTTGGATAATCAGATTATTTTTATTAAGGAAAATAATTCAGGTTATTCATATATATATATATATATATATATATATATATATATATATATATATATATATATATTAAACAGGCTCGGCCTAATAAACAAAAGGCGCGGGTCGATCGGCGCCCAAGAGACTCGGGACTGTATCAAAGCGTGGGTCCAGGTCCGCCTGACCCGTACAGTGCTTCGTGCCCGATATCTGGTTGTTACCACTGTCAATTATGACTAATCTTAGTCTTAAAGATAATCATAAGTGCTAATTAGGTCAATAAGAGTCAACCTCTAAAACCCAATTCAAATTAGGAGTCAAATGGATCAAATCCTGATTTCTAGAAAATCCAAAAAACCCTAGAATTGATTTATCTAATTTGATCCCCGATCGAAAAATGGACTTTGCCATTGCACTCGTGGCCCCCAAATTAGCTAGGGGTGACATTTTCGTGTGGATCGGAAGTCGTCGAAATTTCGACGAATATTTTAATAATATTTAAATGCCCCGAAAATTGAGAAATTAAAATAATCGTTGAATCAAAAATTTGACATCGCCGTTGCGTTCCTCACCCTTCAATTAGCTAGGGGCGGGTATTTATGAATTTTGAAAATTTAGAATTAATTAATTAAAAATCAAAATTTTAATTAATAATTAATTATTATTTATTATAAATATTATTTTATTCCGCGTCGTCTGCCCGAGTAACACCGCTCCCTCGTTTTCGTCGCGCCGTTAGCCTCTCTGTCTGATCGGACGGAGAATCGCGACCGTCTGATCAAAGATCAGACGGCTTGCGCACCTTGTCCCCGCTCGCGAGAGCAATGGCTCCACGCGGCAGCCCCGCAGCGCGCCCGGCCAACCACAACGGCCCGCCGCCTCGCCGTGTCCATCCCCGCTTCCTCAAATATGGATCCGCCGGCTCGGCTCCCCCGCATGCGATCCCTCTAGATTCGAGCAAATATCGAAGCATCGAGTCTTGTCCTTCCCCCGGCTACCGACGACTTCAGGTACCCTCCAACCATTCAATCTTTCATGCAATTATCGATCCATTTCTACGCATGCTTATTCCACGATCTGGATTACGAGTTGAGTGAATCGGATCGAGTGATGCCAGATTCGATCACTCGAATTTTGCGATCAAGTTACAGTAGAAACCGTTATGATTAGGTTCGTTGTACCCCTACGCCTAGGGCTAGCCCACAACGACGCATCCCTCCACACCAGGCTCCGGTCCGGCCTCCAAATGGAAGGTCTCTTCATGACATTTCCGGCGGTAGGCGAGCCGAGGTGTATCGCCGACGTCTTCACTGCTAAATTTCGAGCCCTAGGTGTACGCCTCTATCGTCTGTCGGGGAAGGGGAGTCGCCCCGGGCCAGGGTCGGGCCAGACCCGCCCCGCTTCCACGCGTGCGCGCAGCAACCGAGAGCGTGGGTCCTGCACGTCCGCTCCGCTGTCGTCATGTGGACCCCGCCGCAACCCAGCGTCCATCTGGGGCGCGCCACGTGGCTTCGTGGGCCAGCCTCCTCTGTCCCGGCCAATCAGAGAATGCCGCGTGGCCAGGCGTGATCCGTCACCTGCAAAATAAATTATTAGGAAAATTTATTTAATTATAGTTTAATGATTTGTTAGTTAAATTAAAATCTAATTATAACTGAAATATTATACACATTATATACATTTATTAGTTATAGCAATAGATTATTAAAGTATCAATGTTCAAATAATTAATAATATATTAGGACTTAATTAATTAAATTAGGATCAAATAAATGATAAACAGTAAACCTATAGTTAATTAAATAATATTATTTAGTATATTAATTAACTGAAATATATATATATATATGTATAGTTATAAAATGAATTAGATCATTTAATTGACAAACAATTAAGAGTAATTAGTGTTAACAGTAAGTTGATTAAATAAATTAATGGTAACAGTATGTTAATATATATATATATATATATATTTATATTATACAAAATAGAAATCTTAGGTTAATAACTAGTTAATATTAATTAAAGTTTAGTTAGTATTAATTATAATTATTTTAAATGAATAAATATTCAACAGAATATTTAATTAACTAAAAATTAAATAATTAGCATGAGATAATTTCAGTAAATTAATTTAATATTTAATTTAATAACAGTAAAATCATTTTAACTTTATGAATAAATAATAAAATAATATAAATTATATTTTTGAATAGTAAAACTTAAAAGTTTAATAACTTTTTGTAGGATGATCAAAACATAGCCAATATAGGTCTCAAAGTACTCAGAAAAATAAAAGGAATCAAATGGCATAATACATAATTTAGTTTCGGGACACGTATAATGAAGTAGCATTTTAGGATCTATTTAGGATCCCATAACTTTGACATAGTCGACCAAACATAGTCAATATAGGTCTTAAAATGCTCAGGAGAGCAGCCCCATCTCTTTAGTAGTATAAGTTTTCCCATTTAGATATCAGGACAAAAAGTCAACTCTGTAACTCCTAGTTGACTTAAGAGAAAATTGATCAAAATGACCTTAGAATTCAAATGACCATAACTTGGTCAAATCAACTCCAAATTCAAAAATTCAAGATGCTAATTAGTTTATAATTTCAATGTGATTAATAAACTGAAATAATATTTAGAATCTGAATCCTAGACATTTAGAAAATGACCAAAATACTTATAACCTTAATTAGGTCATAACTTGACCATTTGAGGTCCAAATTGGGTTTACTCCCTACCAACATACTCAGTATATTATAGTGAAGATATAAAAACTGAGTTTGCTAAAATTGAACTTCAAACGGAAAAGTTTAATTTTTGGCACCCATTGACTGACTCGAAATTACCAAATTGCCCCTCAAAACTTAAAACACCCATAACTCAGTCAATTTACCTCAGAATGTAGTGTTTATGGACTCTATAAAACCATTGAATAATAACTTACAATAAGCTGCATAAAAATTTAGGTTCCAGTAGAGTGAAAATTACTAAAATGCCATTGAGTCAAAAATCTTAGTTTGAACCTGTAGGACCCGTTTCTCGCCCAAATTGGACATACTTACTGCCTATCTCCAAGTTAAACAGTAAGGAATCATTTAGAACTAAGAAATTCCAATTTAGAACCCTAGATCAAAAGTTAACTTTTCGGACCCTTAAGTCGCAAAATAATCATTTTGCCCTAAGATTGGATTAAGTACCCTTAAACCTTTTAATTAACTTCTCAAGACTCAAAAACCAATGTTATAATTATATTAGAGATATTTAAGTGAGTAAAATCAACCATTAGGTCAGATTCCCAAATTTCCTTAAGTCTTGAACACTACACATTAAGGACCCTTCCTAAGACTATGACTAGATCATAGGTTTGATTTTATTCATTGAAAAATGAGGTTTTTCAATGAATAAATCCTTGGTTTTATTAGTTTTTATATTTTACAACTTATTCTGATTATTTTATCTTTTAACCTTAGATTTAAGATAGGAGATTCATCCAATTAAGCTTGATTACTTAATAGGATTGGACTTAACTAGTAGATCACTTATAGAATAAAATTTAAAATGTATGTCTTATCCTCTTGGATTATGTGATTAAACCCAATTCTTATGGTGTTTAATCCATAATCTATATGTTTATAAGAACTTGATCAGATCTTAGATCGAACATCTAAATTCACCAAAAATTAGGACGTATGATTTATTGATTCAACTCATAGTCGTCTATTTGATTAAATTAGATTAGAACCTGATGAGTTCTAATCCATTTTAACTTGTAAGGACGAGTTTCTAAGTTACATTTGATAGTAGGAAAATAATGATCTTGAACTTGTGTAACTTGGAATAGTTAGAATGGTTAATTAGAAAATAAATGATATCACTATATTAGTAGAGTCCCTTGCTTATTTTGATACTTTGGGCTACGCATTCCTTGTATATTTGAGCTTACTCCCTTAGATATTTCATATAGGAGAACTTTGTGCATGGAAATGAAAACTTAGAATAATTAGGATAACAGTTGCCTTTGGGTCCAGTTCATGATGGATTATGGTGCACATTTACCCTGATGGATAGGGATAATGTGAGATCAGGATACTTAACATTCTCATTGAGGAGAGTGTGTTAGGTTAGGGACCCGTATAATTTTGTAAATGTGCATGACTCCTCAGTTATTCCTGAAATTGTCCACTAAAATAAAAGTAAAATAACTAAAATATGTTGCATACTATTGCCTGCCTCTTCAGTCACACTGTGTATCCTGTTATGTTTATGGGAACGGAATTGATATGTATATATGGGCCAGTTTGGCCTAGTCTTCTGATATGACATTCAGTATACAAAGATTCATGTGTAGTTTGATATATGGTTATATTTTAGTGTTATTTATTCAGTCAGTTATTCCTTTGTTCAGCTTATATACAGTATGATGTTAGAATTTTGCTGCTATTATACGTATTACTGTCGAGTTTACTTATTTAATCTGCATATTTTATTTGATCACCAGCATATTTTAGGATGTAGTATTTCCTTTCAACACTTGTTTAGTTTATTAAATTTATATGCCTTACCTTGTTTACTTTGCTTTCGAGGCATGTTTTAGCCTCCTTTTGCTTAAGTTATAAATGTTGTTTATAGCTTTTTCCATTTCTTATTGTACTGCTAGTCGCTCCTATTTTTATGTATTATTGCTTGGAAAATGTAAAGTGGTGATATTATAAAACCCATAAAAATGTATCAGCCTAAAATGTACTTAGACAATTATCTAACACAAGATTTTTCTTTTTTTTGGCTGGGGCCCTACATTGTGAAACCGACAATATCAGGTTTAGAGCAGGTTGAGGTTACAGTACATGAGGAGGATCCTTACTTGGAGGAGGAGCAGCAGCTCGGACCTGAGAATATTTAGCTGTTTATTTTACTTATGAGGATGAATGTATTTTCTCTTCTATTTGTTTAAATTTTAAATGATATAATAATACAGGTACCTATGACTGTGTGTTTGGATTATTATATGCATATATTCTGAGTTATGTTTCATATTTATTATATTGTGATGCTTGGATGTCATTCTTAAATTTGCTTTCGCACTCTGTATGATTTAGTAGATAGTGACTATTAGTTGATTCTGTGTTATTCCCTCCCTAATCAGGTGGATTATGGATTCCATCCCAATCTAATGATAAGTGAGGAGTTAACCAGAGTGACACTCCACCCTTGACTTAATCCTTATAGATTAAGGGATGGGGAGCCACACATACTTAGCATGTTTGCAAGAAAGGTGGTTCTTAACACTTAGTTTGATTAAGCCACTCTAACGAAGCTATCTTCGATAGGAGGCATCATCCGATGGCGATTTGTATCTCAAACTAAGTCATTAAGATGCCCAACTTACGATCATACTTAGTGTCCTAAAGTAGGTGACTCGAATTACTTAGCTTATTTAAGCCACACCTATTGAAACGATCTTCGCTATGAGGCATCACCCGATGGCGATTTGTGTTTTAATCAAACTAAGGAATGAGTTCTTATTTATAACACTCATAGTCTTGAAAGATTTACTCTAATGAGACTGTATTCATCTAATCACTCGGGGTAACACCTGGTCATAAGTCCACCTTAGAGTAAATCAACTAATCCTGAATACTACTGAAGTAATCCAGTACTATGGGTATACCATACTACACCAATTAATAATCTGGGTTCAGACAACTCTATTTAATCAACAATAATTTATCAAAACTATTAATCCTTACTCTAAATTGGTGAGTCCTTGTATCGCCCCGCCCCATCGCCGCGCGCAGAATTTATCAAAACTATTAATCCTTACTCTAAATGGGTAAGTCCATACTACACCAACCAATCCTTATAACTCTATTTAATCAATTTTGGCGGCGAAGCGGCGCGCCACTCGGGGAGGAATAACCCATCTTCCTGAATAGCTGAAAATCGAACCTATCTGAAGGGTTGCTGTCTCAACCTCAAGGAAGATTGAGAGCTAATACTTAACATAAGAGTAGTATCCTTATCCCAAGTATTAGATAGATACATACATTAGATTTAGAATACAATAGGAATCCAATACATGTATAAAATATCAGCATTTCCAGTATACTGATAATATCACAATACTAAGTATAAGTAGTATATAACAGAGTGCAGAATCTTAAAGCAAACATCCAAAACATTCATCACAAAAGTTGTATAAAAACATTCATCTCAGAAAAGAAAAAAATACATCCATAATTATTACAAACATTTACTGAATAATAGACATAGAGCTAAGTACTGGACTGAACTAAAATAAACTAAGCAGAAAGGTAGTAAAACTAGAGGAGAGTCCACTAGTGCTCCACGGGCTCCTCCTGAATCTTGTGTGTGTCCTCCTGACTTGACTCAATATAATGTTCAAGATCTAGTAAATTATCGGATCCCAAAAGTACCCTGTGTTGTTAGACAATAAGTAAAACACATCGAAACTAATCTAAACAGTTCTAGTTATTCATTTAACATTCACATAATATAATTAAATCTATAGAAATACTGTAAACTGAAAATATAAAACTGTATAAAATTATACAAAACTGAAGTAAAGTAAAGCAAAACTGAATAGTAAACTAAATATTAAAAGTAAACCAAAAATAATAATGGATCTAAAACTGAGTAGTGATCTATAAAACTATGCTGTATGTCACTGATACTGTGTATCTGGATATGCCATAACACTATATGATACTAATATGCAACCAAAATATCACTGAACTGTTATGAGTCATACGGTGTAATGTCTACATACATCCAGTTGGGAACTGCGATGTCGATGCATCATAAAATTCCCCAGTCAATGTATACAATATTTTGTAACTCTTAAATCATCACCGATACTCATATGTCATCACTCATACTCAACATCATGCTTATGCTCATGCTCATGCTTCTATTTACTTGAAATAAATCTAAAAAAAATGCTTAGAAATCCGATAATGAATTCAAGGTATCCATCGTGCAGAACCCTGCTAAAAGGGTTCTGACTCCTACATTCTAGTTTGATACTTGGTTAAAGTTGAAAGTTTACTTAAAAATCATTATATGGGATGATTATATACACATATTTATCACATTTGTAAGAAAGGTGGTTCTTAACACTTAGTTTGATTAAGCCACCCTAACGAAGCAATCTTCTATAAAAGACATCACCCGATGACAATTTGTATCTCAAGCTAAGTCATTAAGATGCCCAACCCACAATCACACTTAGTGTCCTAAAGAAGGTGACTCAAATTACTTAGTTTGTTTAAGCCAAACTTATTGAAGTGATCTTTGCTAGGAGGCATCATCCGATATCGATTTGTATTTTAATCAAACTAAGGAATGAGTCCCTATTTATAACACTCTTAGTTTTGGAATATTTACTATAACATGACTGTATTCATCTAATCCCTCAAAGTAGCACCTGGTCATAAGTCCACATTGGAGTGAATCAATCAATCCTGAATACTACTGAAGTAATCCAGTACTATAGGTATACCATACTACACTAACCAATAATCTGAGTTTAGACAATTCTATTTAATCTACAAATATTTATAAGAGCTATTAATCTTTACTCTAAATGGATTAGTCCTACACAAGGCTCCAATGGTATGATCAAAAGATCACTCAATGTAGGTTGCTACCATAAGGAATAAGTCCCATTTTAAGTACTTTAGGCGATCCCTACCACAAGGTATCAAGTTCAGCCTTTAAGGTTATAAAGGAGCAGCTAAGTTCCTACCTCAAAAGGTTATAAAAGCTCTTTCTATCTCAATGTATCAATAATTAAGGTTCTTAAACATTTCAAGAACGATTTTAAAGCAAGACCTTTAGGATCTCACTTTTTTACTTCTTAAGATTTACTTGCTATACTTAGGTTAAAGTGATTAGGCCAGATGATTAAAATTCATTTGATTCTTTTCTATTCTACAATCATAGGATGAAATTAAAGATCTTATTAAAGTTAGATCATTTCGTAAATCATTATAATTTTATTACCCATTTTATACTAATAGTCTTATATAAGAGAAAATCAAAGTTCTAAAGTTTAGCTTCAGATGGTTCAATTACATATATTTGATATTAAATTTAGCACTTCTAATTTAATAATTTAAGATCAATACTAAATTAGATGCATTATTAGAATAATGTCAATTAAATTATCTTTCAATTAAGTTAGTTAATTAAGTGATTAATATTTAGATCTTAATCAAGATAAGTTAAGATTTCACCCCTAACCATTCTACCATTAAGACCAAATGTTACTTTTAAAGGTCAATGACAAATAAATATATTATCAGTGTATTATTGATGGTAATTTCAGGTTTGGATTAAGTATCATCTACTTAATCAAATTATCTTGATTGTTATGTTCAATTATAGTTTAATGTTAATTTAACCATATTTAAGTGTCCAAATAAAATTATAGTTCTCTAACATACATTCTAAAATAATAAAAGCATAGAAATGTAAATTCGACATAAAATGGAAAATAATTAAGGCTAATTAATTCCAAATCAACCAAATGAGTTAGCACTTGATTACAAATTTAAAGAACTTAGATTTTATGCTATTTAGTTGTTAAGATTATACATATTCAATACAAGCTTCTAAGGATTCTATTATCTAGCAATTGGCATAATACATTTAAAATTCATGATAGGTTTTGAGCACTTGATAAAGATGACAAAGTTTCAAACTTAATTTTAGCATAGAATTTTATGCAATACTCAATTTTAACTAAAATAAGTTCAAATTTGATATAATTCAGTCCCACAAAGGTCCTAGAGATCTTAACATGCAAAAATAGTGAAGTTTTGGCCATTTCAGCCAATTCTAAGCATGTTCAGAAAATTCTGGGCAGTTTTGCAATTTCTGGTGCTGTAGCGCGCTGCAGCACTTATGGTGCTGGAGCGCGCTGTGGCGCTTCTGGCGCTATGGCACGCTGCAGTGCTTTTGGCACTACAGCCTGTTGTGGCACGCTGTGGCACGCTATGGCGCGCTGCAGCAGTCCAACTCACAAAAATACTGTTCAATTAATTTATTTTTTTGATTTTCCAAAGTTTTCTTAAAATATCGCTACAGCCTGCTCTAGTGCGCTATGGCACGCTACAGCGATCCATTTACGATTTACAGTTTAATTAGGTGATTAAATGATTTTTATATAATTTTTTTGAAATGCCACTGCAGCGGGCTACAGTGCACTATGGCGCGCTGCAGTGGTCCATTTTATAATTCGGGCGCTGTAGTGCTAGACGGCATTTTTCGCCAAAGCGAAACTGTAAAGTCCTACTTTCGAGCTTAAATACTTCAAATCCAGAGCATTTCATGAGCGGTGTTATATATCAATAGAAAGGTCTTTCTGATACCTTTCCATTGACACTAAAATCGATACAAATGAAGCATCTTAACTATACAAAAAATGATGATAAATGCAGGGGTGTACAGATAGATTAAAAATAGAGCAGTTTTCTGTGAAACTTTTAAGAGCCTTAATGGCTTCCATACATGCTTATGGACTTTTAAAGATACATTCAAGCATAATAAAGAATACAAGGAGAGTAATCAAAATGGTATCTTAGCCTTTAGGAAAGTAAGAAGATGACCTTTATTTTTTTCAAGACTTTGGGGAGGAGCTTCTTCTTCAAGGTGCAGTAATAGAGGAGAAAGGAGAGAGCTCTAGAACTTTACTTTACGGCAAAGAGATGAAGGAAGGATGTGCTCCTTTTTTAAAGGAGGAGAGGGAGGATGGAGTAAAGGAGTAAGGAGCCATCATGAGCCTAGGGAGAGGGGTCATCATAGTTGAGCCTAAGAGGGCACAGGGAGGGATGGCTAGCTGAATTGTAAAGGGGGAAGGGGATGTCAGGGAAATAAATTAAGAGGAAAAAAATGATTTTTGTTAATTAAATAAATAATTATTTATCTTCTAAATTGTTGAAAATTCAGGATAGATAAACGTGCTCCAAAAATTTTCAAAAATTCACCCCTAGCTAATTTAGGGGTGAGGAATTCAACGGCGAAGTTGGATTTTGATTCTGACGATTATTTAATTATTCTATTTTCCGGTGCATTTAATTATATCAAAATATTTGCAAAAATCTGACGACTTCCAAACGCGACCAAAATATCATCCTTAGCTAATTTGGGGGTGACAATCGCAATGATGAAGTTGGATTTTGATTTCAATGTCAAAATAAATACCTTAATTTTCTAATTAATTAAATATTAAAATATTCCAAAATAATTGATTGAGCTTTGAATTGCTCCAAACCTTCAGGATTTGGTTCTAATGACTTGACGAACTTAATGGGATGATAATTACGATATGATTAGGCTAAAATTATGCTGGATAATAACCTTGGGTTATTATAGTGACTTAGTTTTGATTTATATCTTCTTATCAAGTCAACATAAGTGAATATTCATTAACTTGATTATTTTGAATCTAATATTTGCCAAAGAAAAATCAAGTGAACCTTTCTATTTCATGATATAATATTTCATGATATAATGTTTATGTCTATTTCTAAGATTCCCCAATAGAAGCTGTTGCGGCATTACTGGACGGTAAGCAGCTACAAGTTTTGTGGGGATTAATATGGTACTAATGATTTGTAACAACCCAAGGTTGTTACCCAACTTAATTTTAGCTTAATCGTATCTTAAGTATCATTTTATTAAGTTCATCTAGCCATTAAGACAAAATCCTAAAATTTTGGAGCAATTCGGAGCTCAATCAATTGTTTTGAATTATTTTAATATTTAATTAATTAGAAAATTGAGATTTTTATTTTGACCACCAAATCAAAATTCGACTTCACCATTGCGATCATCACCCCCAAATTAGCTAAGTGTGATGTTTTGGACGCATTTGGAAATTATCAGATTTTCGTAAATATTTTAATATAATTAAATGCACCAAAAAATAGAATAATTAAATAATCATCATAATCGAAATCTGACTTCACCGTTGAATTCCTCACCCCCAAATTAGTTATGGGTGAATTTTTGAGATTTTTCAGAGTGCGTTTATTTAATCCAAATTTTTAATGAATTAAATGAATAATTAAGTATTCATTTAAATTGCATTTTCCATTTTATTTTGTCTTTTTCTCCATCTCCTGCGCATGGGACCAACCTAGCTTCCCCACCACCCCCCCCTTACCTCATTCGGTGCCTCCATCCATTGCACGCAAGAGATGGCTGAGGGCCATCTCTTCTTCCCTCACCTCACTAGCCCTCTTAAGCCATGCCCTCATCCCTCCTCTTCCATTCCTTTAAAAAGAAGCTTAGCATCCTTCTTCCTCCCCCTTTACAAAAGCTAAACCCTCCCTCCCTCCTTTCTCCATTGCTGCATCTTGTGCTGAAGAAGGAGCTCTCTACCTCCAAGTCCTTGAAGAAAACAGAGGTTTCTTCTTTCTCTTATAAAGGATAAAGGTACCCATTTGCTTCTCGTCCTTGTCTTCTTCATATTTTTATCATGCTATTTTATATTTTTAGAAGATCCATGATTGTATTTAGAAGCCATTAAAGTTCATTAATGTATCATATTACTTGAAAATATCATGCTCTATTTTTTGTCTATTTTGTATATCTAAACCTTTAACTCTATCATTTATATAGTTAGGATAATCCATTTATGCCGATTTTGATATTAATAGAAAGGTATCGGAAAGACCTTTCTATCGAGATATGGTACCGCTCATGGAATACACTAGATTGAGAGTATTTGAGCTCAAAATGTGATCCTTCATGATTTTCGCACAGGCGAAATCACCGTCGGGCGCTACAGCGCGTCGTAGTGCCCGAAGCTCAAAAAGTTTTTACTGTCGCGTGCCACAACGGGATGTAGCATCATTTTAGAAAAAATCATATGAAATTGATAAATAAACTAATTGAACAGTAACTTGCAAGTTAGACTGCTGTTGCGCGCCGCAGCGAGCTGCGGCGTCATTTCGGGAAAAACTATAGGAAATCAAGAGAAAAATTAATTGAGCAGTCACACGAAAGTTGAACCGCTACAGCACGCCACTGCGGGCTGCAGCGTCATTTCTGGAGATATATATAAAACCAGAAAATAAATTAATTGAACACTGTTTCTGCAAGTTAATGCACCACAGCGTGCCGCAGTGCCTAAAAGGGCCAAAACTTCATTGTTTTTGCATTTTAAGGTCCCTAGGACCCTAGTGGGATTGAATTTTATCAAATTTGAACCTATTTTAGTTAAAATTAAGTATTATATAAAATTTCATGTGAAAATTAAAATTAAAACTTTATCATTTTTAACAAGTGTTTAAAATCTATTATATATCTTAAATGTCTTGTGTCAAATGTTAAGGAATATGACCCTTGATTGCTTATATTAAACAAGTGTAGCTGAATAACTAAATACTATGAAACTTAAGTTTTTATAGTTGTAATCAAGTGCTAACCTCTTTGGTTTGATTTAGAATTTGGTTAGCCTTAATTACCTTTTATTTTATGTTACTTTACATTCCTATGCTTTTATGATTTTATGATGTATACTAGAAAATTTTAATATTTATTTGGACACTTAAATGTTTTTAAATTGATATTAAACTATATTTGAACATAAGAATTATAAGAACTTGATTAAGTAAATAATACTTAATCTAAATCTAAAATCTGACATTAATAATACACTAATAATATATTGATTTGTCATTGATATTTAAATTAACCATTGGTCTTAAATTTGGTAAGGCTAGGAGTTGAATCATAACTTGTCTTGATTAAGATCTAAACCTTAATCACCTTAACTCAAGCATCCTTGATTAAAAGATAATTCAATCGACATAATTCTAATAATGTATATGATTTGACATTAATCTTAAATCATAGAATTAGAAGTGCTAAGGTTAATATTAAAATTGTGTGATTGAACCATCTAAATATAAATTTTAGATCTTTAATTTTCTCTTATATAAAACTATTAGCATAAGATTAAAAATAAAATTGTGATGCTTTATAAAATGATCTAACTCTAATAATATCTTTGATTTCATCCCATGATTATAGAAGAGAGTAAGATTAGATGGATTTTATTCATCTGATCTGATCACTTTAATCCAAGTATAAAAAGTAAACCTTGAATGTTAACTTAAGAAGTAGAAAAGTGAGATCTCAAGGGTTTTGCTATAAGATCGTTCTTGAGATATTTAAAGACTTTAATTGTTGATACATTGAGGTAGGAAGAACTTTTGTAACTTATTAAGGTAGAAACTTAGATGATCCTACATAACCTTAGAAGTTGAACTTGATACCTTATGGTATGAATCATCTAAAGCAGTTAGAATGGAACTTCTCTTTTGCGATAGAAATCAATATTGAGTGATCTTTTGATCACATCCTTGGAGCCTTATGTAGGACTCACCCATTTAGAGTACGAATTAATAGCTTTGATAATCCTTGTTGATTAAATAAAATCTTCTAAACCCAGATTATTAGTTGGGTATAGTATGGTATACCCATAGTACTGAATTACTTTAGTAGTATTCAAGATTAGTTGATTCACTCTAATGTGAACTTATGACCAGGTGCTATCCCGAGGGATTAGACGAATACGGTCCCGTTATAGTAAATCTTCCAAGAACAAGAGTGTTATAAATAGGGACTCATTCCTTAGTTTGATTAAAATATAAATTGCCATCGGATGATGCCTCCTAGCGTAGATCGCTTCAATATGTGTGGCTTAAATAAACTAAGTAATTCGAGTTACCTTCTTTAGGACACTGAGTGTAATTATGAGTTAGGTATCTTAATGACTTAGCGTGATATACAAATCGCCATCGGGTGATGCCTCCTATCAAAAATCTCTTCGTTAGGGTGGCTTAATCAAACTAAGTGTTAAGAACCACATTTCTTGGAACCATGCTAAATATATATATATATATATATATACAATCATCCCATATAATAATTTTTAAGTAAACTCTTAACTTTAATTAATTATTGTGGTTAGAATTTAGGAGTCAGAATCCTTTTAGCAAGATTTTACAGAATGGAGACTTTGAATTCATTATCAAATTTCAAAGCATTTTTTGGATTTCTAGATTTATCTCATGTAGCTTAGAAGCATGAGCATGAGCATAAGTATGATGTTGAGTATTAGTAATGATGTATAAGCATCGGTGATGATTTATGAGTTACAGAATGTTGCATATTTGACTGGGGAATTTCAGAATGCATCGGCATCGCAATTCCCAGCTGGATGTATGTATATATTGAACCATACGACTCATAACAGTTCAGTGATATTTTGGTTGCTTATCAGTAGCATGCAGTATTATGGCATATTCGGATGCACAGTTTCAGTGACATACATCATAGTTTTACGTGCTACTACTCAATTTCAGATCTATTACTATTTTTGTTTACTTTCAGTATTTAGTTTTCAGTATAACTTTAATTTACTTTACTTCAATTTTGAACAGTTTTATTCAATTTTATACTTTCAATTTTTTTACAATTTTTCTGCAGATTTATTTACATTATGTAAATGTTAAATGAATAACTAGAACTGTTTAGATTAGTTTCGATGTGCTAGATTTATTATCTAATATGGGGTACTTTTGGGATCTGACAATTTGCTAGATCTTGAGCAGTATATTGAGCCAGGTTAGGAGGACATCCAGAAGATTTAGAAGGAGCTCGTGGAGCACTAGTGGACTATTCCCTAGCCTTACTTTTCTGCTTAGTTTATTTTAGTTCAGTAATTAACTTTTATGTATGTAGTTCAATAAACTGTTTGTAATAATTCTAGATGTATTTTCTTTTCTTTTATGAGATGAATGTTTTATACAGCTTCTGCGATGAATGTTTATGGATGACCGCTTAGCTTCCTCACTCTGTTATATACTACTTATACTTAGTATTGTGATATGATCAATATACTGGAAAATGCTGATATCTTAAATATATATTAGATTTCTCATGTGTTTTACATTTAATGTATGTATTAGTCTAATACTTCGAATAAGGATACTACTCTTATCTTAAGTATTAGCTCTCAACCATCCTTGAGATTGAGTCAGCAGTCCTTCAGATGTGTTTGGTTTCAACTATTCGAGGAGACAGAATATTCCTCCTCGAGTGGCGCACCACTCCGCCGCCAAATTTGATTATTATTATCTCTCTTGAGCACGGTGACGGGGCGGGGCGCCACATGCTTAGTTGTTGAACATATTGTAGAGTATTTTAAGAAAGGGTGTGGTAGATGACAAAAGCAATCTATCGTAATTGAATTTATATGATGCTAATTAGCATTTAATGGGAGGATTTTCTTCATCCATTAGCAAGATTTGGCATCAAATTTAAGGAATAATGCGATATTTAGTTGCAAATCTAAGTGAACTTCATATGAATACCTAACAAATGAAGTAAATTAGTCTATCAATGAATATATTATCATATGATCAAACTTTAAATGTGTAAGTCTTAGATTTGCTCACATGAGAAAATATTATCATATTATTTGATTCATGTTAAATTCATGATTAGAATTTTATCAAATCTTAATATTTCATTTCTTAAATTTACTCAAATGAGAATATATTATCATATGATCAAACTTTAAATATTTATGTCTTAAATTTGCTCACATGAAATAATATTATCATATAGTTTGATTCATGTTAAATTCATAATTAGAATTTTATCAAATCTTAATATTTCATATCTTAAATATGCTCAAATGAGAATATATCATATGATTTGATTCATATTAAATTCATGATTATAATTTTATCAAATCTTAATATTTTACATCTTAAATAAGCTCAAATGAGAATATATTATCATATGATCAAACTTTAATTTTTATGTCTTAGATTTGCTCACATGAGAAAATATTATCTTATGATTAGAATTTATCAAACTTTAATATTTCATATCTTAAATATGCTCACATGAGAATATATCATCATATGATTTTATCTATATTAGGCTCATGATTAAAAGCTTTAAATTTTCTCACATAATCATATGTCTAAATTATGTTAGAATAATATTTAGATTCATGTTTACTTTAATTTGAGGTTTGCAAAAGGTATAATCTAAATCTTAAGAAGTATCATAAGGTTTCTCTTAACCTTAATTCCTATCACAAAAAGATGAATATTTGTATTCTCAAAGTTTTACATGTAAGTTTTCATATTATGAATAACACAAACTATTATAATTTTGATTATGGCTACAAGTATCATAGTCATAAAAGTAATATAAATATTATTTTTTAAGCTAAGAAAAGAATAGATTTTTAACATTACATTTACAAATAAGATTAGAGAATTAAAGAACAAAGAGACATCATTTTATTATTTTGTTCACATTTTTTTATGGTTATACTAATTTCTATCATGGCAAGTCTGCATTTGCATAACATCAGTATTAGCGGTGCGATTCAGTGCACACCATAGGATTTATTAACGGTGTGATTCGTATGCACACCCTATGATTTATTAGCGGTGAGATTTAGTGCACACCCTATGATCTATTGGTGGTGCAATTCAAGCACCAAATGTATGCATTTATATAGCATGCTACATCAATTCATATTACAGTACGCATCAGTAATGCAATTTTTATTTCAAGAGTTCATTTTAATTTTTTTTCGTTTAGGATGTAAATTTACTGTTTTACTATGACTAAATTTTTATTTTAAAATTTTATATGCAATTTTGGTAATCTTTATTTTGTTTTGATTATATTGATGTCCATAAAAATCATAACAAAATTTAAGAACCTAAAATATACTTAGACAAATTGTTTAATCAGAATTTCTTCTTCTTTTTTGCTGGAGCCCTTGCATGTGGAACCAACATGTTAGGTGGGGAGTGCTTTGAGAAGTCGGAGTTGGTGAAAGTGCAAGAATCACAAGAGGAGGATTAGTCTGCTGCTGCCTAATAGTTGATTTCACTATCTTTTATTTGCCTTTTTATTTTAATGGAAGAAATTATTTGACCTTTAATTGATAACTCCTCTAGATGTATTTTTTCTTTATTATATCTTCTGAAATGAATGCTTCGTTTTAAATGGCTTAGAAGATATGTGTTTTCAGCCTTTATAATTACTGTTTATACTTAGTATTGTACCTGAGAATTACACTTTGAACTCTTCCATATTCATTGATAAATTATTTGAATAATAGGACAATGAATGAGGATTCTTAAAGTTAATATATGAGTTTTTGTAATAACAATTTGAATATTACCAATGGTATGAGAGACAATCACTCTTGTTTAAATCAGATTAATATAAGTATTAATCATGTTGATGGCTAAAGTGGGATTATCTCCACTGATGCCCCTGGTCACTCCGTGACAATAGCCCAAACCATCATGGCATGTTTAATAATTTAAATGGAATTATTTCATTAATAGAATCATATGAATTAGAATAATCAGCTGATTTTCCTGAAGAAAATTAAATACATAAAATTAGACGATTTAAATAACCCATGCAAAAATGTGCGGATCGGAGCTTGACCCGACCCGTTATTGTGCTCCTCTTCTCCTGGATTCTTGACTGCATGCGCGCTAGGCTTAGGGTAGGAACGTCGATTTCAGGACACCCTGTCCACTTGACGATTTGGTTTCGATCTCAAAACACTCCTTACATCATGGCATGTTGGTTGCACAACGAAGCCCCATGGGGAAATGCCTGGGTTGCCAGAAGCTTGCACAAAAATGTGTTTTTATCACTCTCCTCATATATACAGTAACTCAAAATGGAATCACAATGTAAATGTTTTTCATCCATTTTACTTTATGCCAAATGCCGATAATCTCAATTTACCTGAAATAATTTTAATTTTATTCTATTTTTAACCCAATCAAAACAACACATTATATAAATTGTATTTAAAGTGAGACACAATAATTTTTTCTCTAGATTTATTTATATTCAATGTGTACGAATAATTTATATTCAAATGTGATGCTTTGTCTAGGTAATTCAGTATTTGGGTTTAAATGATTGACAAATAAAAATTTTAAATCACCCTAATCACTTTTAAAAAAAAACTTAAAAATGTTTGAACAAAAAAAAATGGAAAAAACTAACGTCAAGCATTATTAAAAAATAACGAAGTTACTATGTCTGAGCCCGGGTTCGAACCGGGGACCTCTAGTGTGTGAGACTAGCGTGATAACCAACTACACCACCCAGACATCTTTGAATTCAATGGATTTTAATTTATATAATACGTTATAATAAATTCAAATATTTTATGAGAAGCTACCTCTCGCGTAGCAAAACGCGTACCTCAAGCTCGCCAAAATTATTTTTTTTCCTCCGCACGCGCCAATATTTTATAGTACTTTATTTATATATCTTTTGTCCTTAATTTTTAATTACAATTTAACATTATATTCTATGAAATAAATATTTCTTAAAATGAAGTTGGTTGTACTATAAGAAATAAGAATATGAAAAAATATATTTGTATATTTATAAGATGTGATCATGTATAAATATGTAATATCACAATCCAACGGGCTCTAGCAATGCTCTCAAAAACTCTACTCATAGTTAGTGCATGGCTTCATGACTCATCTTTGCCACACTTTATGCATCGCCCGCAATATCATCGAACGTGAGATCCGCTGATCCAATATGTTTCCCTGAATTGTATATAGAAAAATATTACTTAGCACCTAAATATCTTCTAAAAAATATGAATGATTAAAATTTAAAATTTTAAAAATATATTTTTATAGGCCTCACAAACAAAAATAAATTTAATAAAAAAAAATTATTTTATTTAACTCTCTAAATCCTAATTATCAATATATTTTAAGAGATATTTGAGAACCATATAATAATACTCGTAACCCCACGTGCTCCCGCTCAACGTTGCATGTCAAATTTGAATTGGATGTTTTGCAGTTTCACACCTCATTTTGCACCGGTCAAAGACCATATGATTAGCTATTTGGTGACAAACTTATGCAGTTTGACTAAAAGAATTGGGTTTGGGTTGGTGTATTTTAGGCCAAGCAGCTTTGAGTTGAACTTTTAGGCCAACCCGTCTTAGCCAGCAATATTGAGCAAACTTTTAAATATAAGTATTGTTACACTTGCATATTAGTATACACTTAAATATATAAATAATATATCAATTCAATATTTAAATAGATTAAACCTATATACAAATATTAAAAATAAAATAAAATTTATATTAATTCTGAATAATTTTTAATATATATTATTTTACAAGCATAACACTTTTTCTTTAAATATTTACCACAAAATCGATACCCTCAATTAAAATGTTAAAACTGCTCTAACCATTTAGATAACAAGTGTTCAGCCTTTCAGCACCGCTGGAGCCAAACCCAGCAAAGGCTTCAATGCATTGGGAGCAAACTTCCTAGCAAAAAGAGCGCAGGCCTGATCACTGTACAAACAATCCTGCTCGCCAAGGATCATCCTCAAGAATTCTTCGGATACATCGCCCTCGCCGAATGTGGCGGGGTGAGCTCCGCCCCTCGACCAATCCGTAAAAGTGACGCTCCTCCTCGCAATCAGGCTCGGCTTCTCGATGTGGAGCAGGGTGGGGATGTAGTGCTCGTCGACGTAGCACGGCGGCCTGCAGAACTCGCTGAATGCGGAGTAGTACATCGTGTCCTTCACAATGTGAATCGCGATCTTCCGATCGACTTCAAACCACTGCGAGCCTTTGCGCCAGTGATCCGCGTCGATCAGGGGCGACATCTGCGGATTGTACCTTCCTCTTCCGTGAGGGCCGGGGTCGTCGAAGCAGTCCACGAAGCTGTAGCTCGAGTTTTTCAGGTAGGCGTAGATTGTGCTGAACTTGCGGATAGGGATGCATGACTCGGAGAGAAGCACGAACCACTCGTTCGATTGATCTAGCAGAGCGTTTGCGAGCAGCCGCCTCTCTGCATCGATCATGCTTATCTGCCCCCAATCTGCTGCCTAAAGATAATAAAACGGCCCGGTAAGATCAGATTGTTTTTTTATGTTTTCATCTTTACCATATTCGTTTGAGTAACAAACAACTTCATGCTTGAAATCATATTGCTAATCTTCATTTTGCTACATGCTTTGGAATTTAATGTAGCAAAATTCAAATCATTAATCTGCTTGACGACGCGACTGCACGTAACATATGCACCTACACTCACGATGTAGTATGTAAGGTGTCAATGATCCTAACAAATCCCTTGTTGGTTGAAGTCAGCTGTTGTAAAGGGGGATGTTGTTGCAGATCGACAACCAACAACTTTTTAAGGCATTAATCGTCCAAAAAATTCTTTAAGATAGCGTTACTAATGAAACTTTCCAGCTAAATATTTTGAGCATGAAGTTTTTCATGATTTGCCCATGGAAGTTATAGCTTAAGAAACTTCAGGATGTCTCACTAATCGGTGCTGCAAGTAATTATTATTATTATTATTTACACAATCAATGCTATGTATAATAAAGACTGATTAAAAGGCAAAACATGTACTTCCCAAATAACTTCATGCTATGCACTTCCAGATTCCATGGTCTCCTATCCCTATTATACCTTCACAGATACTTCTCCAGTGGGGAGGTTTAGAACAACATCCTTGTATTCAAACAGGTGTATGCTTTAAGGTGGAGATGATTTGATCGAAGGAGATGGAGTTTGACATTCAGTTTCGGACTCTAGGACAAAAGCTACAGCTCACTATTTTTCAGCCATTTTTGACCTAGAATCACGTGTCCGACACACTGTTTTAAGGCCTTTAAGATGTCATAAACCCAAGAGACGGGCACTTGGTTGCCCGACGAAGTATGTTCTCGCATTTTTGGCCGAGGAGAGTGCTTGCCCAAGCACCAGACGGGTGTTACAGCGCATATCTTCAGTCTAAGAACTTAAAAACTGCTTAGGCAATTGTTTTTAAAAAAATTTGGATCCCAAGCATAAATTCCTAGGATGCTTTAGGGTTTGTAGAGTGAAAAACTGTGTTTTCCTTTGTGGTCAAGAACTCTTTAAAAGTTTGCATCATCATCTTCCTTCTTCCATATAATGAAATCCTCATCCTCTTCTACTCGTAGATGTAGGTGAATCTTACAAAATTACATAAATTTTATGTTTTATGTTGAACTTGTGTGAATTTGTGTTTGTGACTGTTTCATTCGGTGACAAAAATTTATGTTATGCAGCAATTCGTTCTCAACACCATGAATCCAAATATTAAATTAAATGAAAGGAAAACTTTTATAAGGAAAAGATCAAGAAGTTTAATATAAATTATTGATTGGAACCTCTGAAAGTTGTGGTAAAGATAGAAACAACACTTGTTAGTATCAAAAATTGAAGGCATAAAAGGAATTGATAGCACCCTAATATGGCCCAAGAATTCAGGCTTGAACTCAAAAGGACCGAGTTCTCCAAATGACTTTAATAGAGAAGGGGAATAACTCTTAGGAATGTGAGCACAAGATGTCCCAACTAGAGAGTAAAACTTGGATAAGTAGAGTGTTTCATTGAAAGAGGGCTTATTGGTTGGGAGCCAAAAGAGATGAGTTAGTACGAAAAAAACTAATTAGATTGAAGGGCAACTTAGATTATTTGAGTGAAACAAGTAAGTTATTGTTGGAATTCCATGAAATGGCCATTCATTTTGAGGTAACACCAGTAAAAAAGTATTAAGGGGGCCTCCCCGCCACTTATGTTATTGCTTCTTTTTCCACAAATTTGACTCTTACCATAAATGATGGCAAAAATGCAAAAAATAAAAAGTTCCTAGGATAATCAAGTTATTTGCATTCAATGAAGATTTCAAAAATGAAAAAAATGATGAGAGAAAAGGAACTCCTTACTCGGTTATTAATTTTGTAGGCCAATGGAGCGATAGTGATCGAACATTAACTACCAAGGCATTTAGTGTTAAATATGAGGTTCTAACTCTGATTATAAACAAAATGTAAAAACTAGGATTGGGAGAGGAGAGCACACAAAGATTTATCATGTTTGGTTTAGATATCTACACCTACATTAATGTTCATCCTCCATCCTAGAAACATTTACTTTGGCAAAACATATTGCAAAAGTATTATTATGAATGGGTACATGCTGTCAATGCCTAGTAACAAAAGTGTAAGAAGGCAGGGAAATAGAGCCCCCAAATAAGAGTAGGCATAAATCATTAGACAAAAATGAAGCGGAGAGAGCATTATCAGCAAAATAGGCCTATTTATCTTAGAGTTGTCAATTTTTAACTTTGAGTAAAGAACGAGTAGTTATAATTACTGATAAGAGGGTCAAAGGGTATTTGATTAGTTGGACCTATTGAGTATGCAGTGAACGTATGCACCTTGATGTGAAGGGGATAAGATGCATATGGGAGGCAATTTGGCATTAACCTAGTATATTCCCCAATAGAAGCTGTTGCGGCACAACTGGACAGCAAGCGGCCACAAGTTCTGTGGAGATTGATATGGTACTAATGCTTAGTTGTTGAACATACTGTATAGTATTTTAAGAAAGGTTGTGGTAGATGACAAAAGCAATCTATAGTAATTGAATTTATATGATGCTAATTAGCATTTAATGGGAGGATTTTCTTCATCCATTAGCAAGATTTGGCATCAAATTTAAGGAAAAATGCGATATTTAGTTGCAAATCTAAGTGAACTTCATATGAATACCTAACAAATGAAGTAAATTAGTCTATCAATGAATGCCCTGCCTTGTATAATTTATAACCCACCAAATCGTGCCAATACAATTCAAATCAAATTCTTGCCTGCACTGCTACAAAAAAAATTTACGGCAGACCAGATCGCAATAAGCACTTTATTATTCATTACCTGGCTGGGAACCTGCCTCTGGTAGAACACAGAACTGGGCGGGAAATCGGTTATGTATCCCGGCAGGGAATGAACAAAGATAGAATAGAGACCCTGATTCCCTCTGAAGAACTCTTCCCAAAGCGGAAAGAGAGGCAGAGGCCCTTTCGTCAAGAACATGAAAGCCAACTTAGGGATTCTATTAAAGGGATACTTGCTCACTTTGGGGGCAAAGCTGGCAGCCCAGAAAAGCTCCTCATCGGTCATATTATGGATCAACCTGGAAGGCGGCTTAATCCAGCGTTCAAGAGCAAAGGAGCCCTCGTTGGCGCAGGAGCGAAGAAACAGATTGCTCGAGAATAGGACTTTGGGAGAATCCAAGTATGAAGAAGCAAGCAACAAAGCGCCGGAGGCAAGAAGAAGGAATGGCAGAAGGTACTTCAGGAGACCCGGAAATAAAACCCTGGGTTGGGGCTTTGAAAAAAAATCCTTGCCTTCATCTGATGATAGTAAGACTCCGGGGCCGGGCAGCATGTCGGAGGAAAAAATCTGAGAGAAGTTTCCCAAAATGGCTTCCCTGAGGGGAAATTAACAACAAGTCGAACAAAAGCCGGTTAGGTGTGTTCAGGAAGGAAAGGGAAGGATATATGAGAATCGAGGGTTCTCGCAACAGAGTAAAATTCAGTGAATAAAACAGCTCTCGCAAAAGTGCCGTGTATCTTCCGCCAATGGCAGGGATTAACCGAGGATTGCGAGAACCACTACTGCGAGTATTCCAGTCAATCGTTCAGTAGAAGTCAATCACGTTTATATATATTGAAAAATGTTAGGCTTAAGAAAAAAAAAAGTTAATTGCTCTCAAATATTTAAAAAAAAAAAAACGAATAATTATGATTTATAATTTAAACTATATTTTTTTTATGAGTTTCATAAATAAAATTAGATTTAATAATAATTCGTATTCCAGTTAACTTCATAAATCCTAATTATCCATATTTTTTGGAAGATATATGGGAGCTTTATATCAAAACTCTACATCAAAAAGTATGAGTTTTGATATATAGCTACATATATCTCCTAAAAAATATGAATGATTAAGATTTATAGAGCTAATTGGAATAAAAAATTATTATTAAATTCACTTTTATTTGTGGGGCTCATAAAAATATATATTTTAAATTTTAAATCCTAATCATCCATAATTTTTTGGAGATATTTTGGAGTTAAGTAATATTTTTAAAAAGTATTTAAGATCAATAGAATTTTTTTTTAAAATTTTATATATAGGCCCCACAAAAAATTTTATTCAATCAATAATCTACTTATACATTAAATTAACACATTATCTATTTATTTTGATGTATATTAGCAATACTTATATATATTTAAGTCTCTTATATGATTATAATTTACTTTTATTAAAATTTAATATTTTCATATTTGAAATAAATTATTTTTTAGTATAATTTTTGAGTAAATTATAGGAAATATTATCCCACATTTTTTTGTTCCTTCAAACATTTTCTTTATTATGGTTGAATATATTTGATTGGATCTAATGTCCTTTGTGTTAAGATCTTTAAGATTACGAATCAATATAAAGCAAAAATAATTACATGCAAACAATCATAGCACAAAAAATGCAATTTATGTGGTTCGGTGATACAACTATGTTCACGGGGAGAAGAAGAAAATTTTCACTACGTAAAAAAGGGAGTACATGAGTTTATTGTTTACAAACCCTTACAAAACATCTAGGAGCTTTACTTTTTCTTGCAAATGGAATAGCCACCACACAAATCAATGGAGACTGAAAGTAATTTCAAAATTTTGCCTCTTTATCCTAAAACCTAGGTTAAGAATATACATAGACAGAATTTCTGAATTGCGTTGTAGTGCCCGCCTCTTGGGTGCAAGGTCGTTGCGCGCTGAAATTAAAAGAGTTTGTTGCATCTAAAAATCTTAAAGACATGGTTTATGGCCTTCTCAAAATTCTTAAAATTTGTATTTTAATGATAAAACATTCATTCAATAATTCATCTCTTTAAAGTGCATTCAAATTCTTAGAATTATTAATTAATAAAGTTCTTGTAATTTATATATTAATATTTATCAATAATATTTAAAAAAAATAGTCAAATATAATCTCTAGTTTTGCACCACTAACAAACACTACCACTAACATAGTATATATATATTGATATAGGAAACGAGAGATTTCAAATATAGTTTTATCAAATTTTTGAAATTTAATTTTTTTTCATAAAAAGCTTACCCATTTATTTAATTAAAAAAAAATTTAAAAATTTTTTCAAAAATTTTGTAAAGTTTTTTTTTTTTTCCTAAAGACATTTTTTTTTTTACTTTTCTTAAAAGATCGTCTTTTTAAGGGTTTCATCTTCCCAATCTATTTTTCTCCTAATATCTTTCTCTCTCATGTCCTAAGATCTCGATGTTATTGTAATCTCCCTCTGCTCGACTCCTGCTCAAAGAAGCGATCTTTTTCAAGAAGTTGCACCGTAGCTGTATTTTCTTCTTCAAATTTCATTTTAATCATATGATCTCTTAAACGCTCCTAAATTTTGTTTTTGGTTTTAATCAAGTATTTTTTCAATTACAGCTCATTTTATTTTTTCTTTTTAAATTGATTATAATAAGTACTTTAATTATGTAATCATATGGAGTGATTTTCTTATTTTGTATACTATTTTTCTATTATTTAAATTAAAATTATGCTTCATAAAAAATTTAAGAACTAAGAGTATAACAAAAATTATATAAAAAATTGTTTGAAAAATATTCAACTAATATCGAAGAAAGAAATTATTTTAAAATGAATAATTTTTAAAAAATTAGTCCTACATTGATAAATGGAAAGTTGACTGTTCTGTTATTTTTATTTATTATGTCATTCTTTCTATTTTTTATTTTTAATAAGTTCAGATTCATATAGGATTTATATTAGTTTATTGTCACTTTTCTATTTACTTCTATTGATCGGCTCCTGCAAGCAAATGTTTTTCTTTCTTTATTTATTTCTTTTCAAAAATTTGTATTTAAACTTCATTTTTTTTACTAAACCAATACAGAACTTTATATAACTCGATGACAGTTGATGATTTTGGGAGAAAAGTGCTTCTTGGACGGAGCCTATTGAGTTATATTATGAATTTCTTGGTTTGGAATAAATAAGCTTTGTTTGGTTCCATGTGCATCTACTTATGCTTGAGATTAGATATCTTTACAATTATGTTGTTCTTTGGTATTTCAATTAAACACTTAATTTAAAAGATTTAATTTACTTATATAAAAGATTAGTTATTTATGATTATAGATTCTTAATACTTGGGATACATGAATATAAATATTTTTTTAAATATTCCGAATGTGTGCACCCTATTTTTTCTCAGTATATGTGGTCAATCTATATTGTTCTTTACTCACTCTATATATGCATTTGAGAGAAAGCAAGCATTATGTGCAATTAATTAAATTTTTCTTTATATTTTTTTTAAGTTATCCATATTTGAAAATTTTAATTTTTGGTATAAAAGCTTTTTGTGGTATTTGTAATTTCGTCCCGTATATTGCACGGGATTCATGCTTGTATATATATATTATTATTTTTTTTTTTTTTTTTTGCTTATGTGTGGCCGGTGCGATTTGAACGCATGATCTGGGATAACAAATCCTGAGCCTCAACCACTGGGCTACAATACCATTCACAAAAAAAATTTCAAGGATGAATCCCATGCAATTCAAAGAAAAATTTTCAAAGCCGACCAATGGCTCTGTTGCACAAATGTGTATTTTATATATAAGTTATTTTTCTCTTTTCTCAAAGTTAATAACATTCTTTTTCTAAAGTCTAATAATTACTTTATTTCAAAAACTCTCTTCAATTTCTATTCAGTTATATATTTAATTCATGTGAAGCTCAAAAAGAACAGAAAAACCTAATTCAAACATGAAAATAACATTTTTTTGTGTAAGGATTATTGAATTTAAACTCTTCTAAATAACAAATTGATAGTATTTAATAGGAAAACTTCTTCCAAAGAAAAACACTAATTATGTATTCTTTACCGAACAATAAAAACAAAAAACAAAAATCCAATAAAAAAATGAAAAAAATGATCCATGAAATTATGGTCGGAAAGAAGAAAGGAATGATTGTAAAATAAACGTTATTTGCCTACCAATTATCGAAGCATCACAAATCGGCGAATTCAATCCATAAGAAATTAATCAAGAATTAAAACCTGATGAGAGGTTATTCACTACCCATTTTCAGCTCCGTCCAATTCCTTAACATGCCGGTTCCATGTAATCTCTTTATTCAAATAAACATTGAATTTTTTTATTGAGCCATTTAGGCAATAATGCAACGAGCAATGTCATAAGAAAATGAAATAAGTAATTATAAATTCATAATAACTTAAATTGCATTGATAGTGAAAAAAAAAGAATACACATAGAGAACAATAACTGGAAATTAAAATCCCAAAGCACTTGGGCAACAAAAGAATAATGAAATGCTACACATCTTTAATCAATCATTTAAAAATAAAAACGACATAGATTAGAAATTGCTAACATAAACAAAAGAGAAATAAAACACACCCGAATGCAGAACGAACAAGCGGATGAAAGAGGTGACGGAGATGCGCTTCCAAACTTCTTAGGCCGTATCCCTTAGAAAGTTCAGGGCTTCTCCTTCGAGGAGGAGGAGGAGTTCGAGTCCAAAGAAGAGACTGTTGGGTCCCAAAGTAGCGGCAAAGAACCAATAAAATATAATAATTATGAGGTTTAAAAAAACAACTTAAATAAAATCTTCAACTATACTATCAAGATTTCACATACATTAAATTTGAATAAGTAAAAATGCCAACCAATTTATTATTTGTAATTTGAGAGGAATGCAACTTTTGAGAACTTGAACCTATAGTGCTTTGTTTGTAAATATTAAACTTGAAAGTAAAACAATAAAATGATATGTTCTCATGGAACTTTTGATAAATGAATCAACCACCCAAACGAAAATCAGTTTGAAATAGAAAACAGATTATTTCTCTCATTACTTCACAAACAGGCTGATTTAATGACAGATAAACCTGATTAATTGAAAAGCTTTCAATTTGATACGCAAAGAAATTTCATGTATTCTATTGCAACAGATGTGAATTGAAGATAAAATTGAAAGATGATAACTTTTGAAAATTTTCTGAAAACAAAAGATTACATTATAGAACTGCACTTTAGAAATCAATTTTTATTGTGCAAAACTCAAAGGTAAAACAAAAAAAAATAATAAATGGCTTCATTTCATGTACCTTATCATTGAAGCCTATATTGGTCTATTCCCAATTCAACTTAGTTCATAAAATCCAGTGTATGTATCTTCTTCGCAAATGATGGGCGGCGAAGAAATCCAAAGTCAACTAAACTAAATATCTTATCAGACAATAAAAAAGAATTTAATTTCGGCCGCATTGGCTCTTCGAAAGCATATTGATCTAAACGCCAAAATAATCAACTTTCCTATAAAGGGATGCCTCCCGATGGCACTCTCATCGGCCATTAAAACAATATATGCCCAACCTCTTCCGCTGCGAGTCTTCTTCTTACTCTATTCTTCCTCGATCCTTCAGTCTCTGAGGCTGCAAAGGGCACCTGCATATTAGAAAGGCAGTCGGGTCCCAAAGTAGCCGCAAAGATGAGGAGGAGGCGTTCGAGTTCGAAGAAGCGCCTGAATAAAGTCTTCTTCGCAAATGCTAGCCGCATATATGAAAAAAAACTATTGACAATTAAATAGAACAATGAATCTCATGTTTATATTAACATACAATATATCATAAGTAGAAAGCATCGCTACTCAAGAGTTACAACTGCTATTCTAGAAAATAATCCCACTCATTTTCCAAGTAATAAACTTTAATACAATTCACGCCAAAGCGATGGGCAGCATAACACTTATTGAAACCTCATTAAATAAGCCTAAAATTAACCAAACAAAGCAACAAATGAGGAGATGCTCTACCGCCCATCTCTTCTTTTGACAACACAGTTGTCGTTAAAATTTGATCACCTAAAAATATCTTGATAGAAATTATACTTTTTAAGCATATATAAAAAAACACTAAATCTAAATAAGTATACATAATTCATGAATTGCTGAATTTATTAGAATCAAATACAAAATTAGAGAGCTATGTAAATCATTAAAAATTGAATGAATAAAAATTAGGTGAAAGCTAGTAAATCTAATAAGGAAAATAATTCAATAGTTGAAATTAACAAAAAATTATAAAAATCATGGGTAAACATCCTTATATTATGAACATAAGTGGGTAAGAACTTAATAGTTGTCACTGCATTACGGGTTAACATTTTATTCAAGGGAACATATTATAAAGCTTTATATCATAAGAGCAAATTATTTAAGGTTTGTATATTGAAATTGTCTCTCAAGATTCATTTGATTGATAATGCCTTAAAAAAAAAAAGAATGATTTCTAACCTCAAAATGAAACACAACAAAAATGTCTAAGCATGAGTAAAGAATGAAATAAGCTTAATTATTTTCATGTATTAAGCAAATGATAATATTAATATATAGCTTGAAACAACTTTAATTAAGTGCATTTCCTTTTAGATGTTGTAGTATTAATTAAGTGTGTTTCCTTTTAGATGTTGTAGTACGATTATTTATATTATTTCGTAACTTATATTTATTTTTACTTTCAGATGATCGTATGAAATTTCAAGCCAATAATTACTTAAATGTACATAAGATGCCACTTCACTATTGGCTAAAACGCTACGTTGCACTTTAGAAAATGGAATCTTGTAGATACATATTTTAGTTCGTGTAGTAATATCATACTTAGATTTGTATATAAATGAAACTTTTTAGATTTGTAAGACATTAAAAATTGGGTTTTAGCTTTTCTAAATTCTACTTTGAATGAAATTTTATTTGTTATATAATATGTAATTATTTAACACCCCTGATATGATCCCTATGAACCCCACTCTCTGATCTTTCCTCACTTTCTTTGAATCTTTTCATTCCCTAGTGCACCGTTTGCCACATCTCCCATGTGAACCGTTCTAGGAAAATGCCATCATCTACACGAAAATCATTAGGTAACATCTCACAAAAATTCAAACATCTTGCTGCACTCCGCAACTTTTTCATGTGGCTTCTCCCCACAACATCAGCACCAACCATCCTCTACTTGTAATGAAAAGAAAGCTCTGAATAGAATATGTGATGGGAATGAAATTTTATGTGTCATGTAATCTACAATGACTTAACACTCTTGATATGATCCTCAGGAATCCCCACTCTACAACATTTCCTCACTCTCGTTGAATATGATCATACCCTATTGCGCCTTTTATCACAACTCTCATGTTAACCGTTTCAGGAAAATGTCATCATCTACATAAAAATCATTCAGCAACATCCCACAAAAATTCAAGCATCTTACTATGCTCCGTAATTTTTTCATGACTTCTCCCCACAACATCAACACCACTATCATCTACTAACCATGAAAAGTTCTGCATATATAACATGGATTAATGGAATCTCTAAAGTATTTATTTGTATAATAAATGAACTAACTCAAAATTATGTAAAAAGAACCATATATCTTTTTCTTAAATTTATTATAATAAAAAAATAATCTTTATCTTAAATATCTTAAACATCATAAAATGAAAACAAGTTTGAATAATTTAAAAAAATTGAAAATTGAACTGATTTGACCTTTTTTATGACCTGGTTCAATATATTAAAAATTGGGTAAATAATTAAAATCTTCATTTTCAAGAAAAGAAAGACTTTTCAAACTTACTTAAAATAATAATATAATAGTATTTTTTTTTGCTTCTTCAAACAAAACAAAAAGCCCCTAAGAAGGCTCTATTTCTAAGCTTATAACTTTAATTGTTGTATATATGTTATATATTTTTTTATAATTAAATTGAGCCCACGATTCCATAAAAAGGAATAATTTTGAATACTCCATTGGCACGCTTGCTTAAATGATGATGCTTATGACATAACTATCATAAATAAAATTTTTATAATAAATATATATATATATATATATAGATACACTAAAATATATAGATATGTGTCAATCTAATGTGTAATTAGATTATTGGTTGAATACAATTTTTGATAAGATTTATATTCAAAAATTACAAAAAAAAAAATTTCTAATTTATCATGAATACTTTTTGGTGTATATTCTTGTGTAACCATATCATTTTCCATATATATATATATATATAATCTTGGGATTAACCGCACAAATATCTAATAATAAATCCAAAAACATTTATAATCAATAGAAAATCTGTTTTACACATTTGACATAAAAAATTCAAACCAATATACTATAAAGAAACTTATTAAGAAATCACAAAACATTTAATTAAAAAGAACAAAGAACATGCTTATGAAATCGAATAAAAAACATCATACTCGAAGGGCAGAATACTACAGCAACAGTCTCCCCTACCTATAAAAATAAGAAAGAAGAATGAGAATTATTACATCAAAATTTACAGGGATAAAGAGCAGTCTCCCCTACTTATAAAAATCATCATACTCAAGGGTAAAATACTATGAGGATGCAAAAATAGGAGAGAGAGAGAGAGAGGCATACGTTGCGTTGCAGAACACTAAGAAAATAAATAATGCCTCTAAGCCGTCACCTCATCTTTGCCATAGTCGGAGATTAAGAGCTGCACAATCTTTCAATAACGACGACCATAATCAATCCTCTGTGGAACTCGAGGGGCATGCGTTGCAGAACACTAAGAAAATAAATAATGCCTCTAAGCCGTCACCTCACCTTTGCAATAGCTAGAGATTAAGAGCTGCACAATCTTTCAGTAACGGCAACCATAATCAATTATCTGTGGAACTCTTCTGCTTGAGCACATGCTTCATCTGCCTGTTTGCTTGTCCCTGTCGCCGTTGCAGGAAGATTGAAGAAGGTTGTCCATGAATTTTGGCAGAGAGCAGCGTGCCTTTCCCTGACCGAGAGAAGGGAAAATAGGCCTAAAACCACAGAGCCCGCAAGAACTGGACTTCACGCCTTCTTAGCCTTGCATCGAACTCGTCTAGAAGAAGAGACGAAGAGACTTTGAATGAGAGATAGTTATTTGCAAACGGAAGCTTGTGGTTCATTTGAAAATTTTCTCACCTATATGAATATATATATCTATATAGATTTGGCATTTTCGGAAAAAATCAAGAGAGATTTGTCAATTTAGAGTAATTACTATCAATTAATATAATAATATATTTGTCTAATTTTCAACTTTCTTTTATAAGGAAAATTTCAAAATTTATTTAAATATCTTATATTTTATATATAGTTACTTTATATCCATATATATATATATATATATATATATATATATATATATATATATATATATATATATGTGAGTGTGTATTTAAGTCGGATAGCTGCAAAAGATAGTCTTTTTTGTTCCATTATATATATAATAAATGTTGATTCACATATTTAAGTCGAGACGGGCGATAGGAGGTTTGGATCTATTGGGTTTGTTATCCTACATTTCAAGGAACTAACATTAGATTTGTGCACCATAATTGTTATTGTTATCATAGGTTATTCATTTATTGACAAGATTAGTTTTCATCTCAAACTCTTCAAAAGTTTTTCAAAAGGTAAAATGATGATTTGAGTATCTTACAAATTCGAAAATGTAACAAGTCACATCAAAGACATCAAAAGGCAAACAAGAAAATGATAGTAGCATTACTTGGGGAGGTGGTTTCTTAGCTATAATTAGAGGGGAAGTCATGATAGTGAGTGATTCCCACCATCACCTCCACCAAAAGTACATTTGTTATTATCTTATTTGTGAGCAATAGACCCCTTGCCCAACTCTATGGTGGGACAAGACTCCAAGTTGGTAGGGACATTTCCCCCTATAACAAGGTCATCGAGAACCCTCAGTTGTTCTGGCAATGACTTGTATTTACAAATTTATAGATATCTAAATCGGGCATTGTCCACGGAGAGATAAGAAATACTTGTATGACTACAAAATTTGCATGAACCAAATAAATATGATATCATATTATGGTATAATTTCCTCTAAATTGAGTGCCAACTTCTTTTAAAAACAAAGATGAATACAATATGAAAATCACACTAAGCTTGATTATTATTGCATCTCCTTGATGTTACTGCATAAACTTGCCATGAATTAGCTCCTTGATGCATGAGATAATATTTAGCATACAATATGAAAAACTTAGTTGACATGAAAGTTATTACAATTCATTGGTATATGTTTTCTTACTAAAGTGATTGGTAACTTAAATACCTTAGCAATTGTGTTATCGCATTCCTTACATATTGAACATACGATGGCATGCACAATTTACAAATTTTCACCATTCGGCATTGTAATAAATAAATCTTATTTTATGCTTTTTACTTAATAAAAAGCCACTTTAATATCCAACTAAATCATTCCAATCGAATTAAATTTATTAGCACCTTGCATGTATCAGACTTGAGCATTATGAAGGATCTAAGCCATTCAAGGATCAGGCTTTGTGGAGTTACCAAAATGTGAGAACCTTGATGTTGCTGTAGTTTAGTCATCATATTTTTCTTATTTCAGTTTCTCTTATCTCATTAAAGCATCGTAATATTTACTTGATGTCTCTAAATGCAAACTTTTTGTTATGTGAAATGCAATTGCTATTTTTATTTTTACTTTGCTTAAATGTCCTAATAGAGTCCTACGATCGACAATAGTTGGCATTAGAATTGTTGATATGATATTTACTATTACAATCACATTCTCTCGAGCACTCTCATAAGGCTGGATAATTTGTGCTATATATAACTCTTAGACTTGCTTATTAACAGCTCATATGTTATCACGTGTTAGCTTAAGAGATGACCTTTTTCACAGTATTATAGAATATCACAAGGGGTAGGGGTTGGAGGGCAACACAGAAGGATTGACAGCCTGGAAGCACATAAGCTAAAGTTAGAAGCTTCTAAGTTTTGAGGAAACTAAATTTTATCGCCAAATTTTTAGAGCATATCGCAACCATGCACATGTTCCTTAACTGGTGATAGATCGACAATACCTCTATTGACAACTATTATTGACCGCCAAATCGAGGACAAGCCACACTGTGTTGAGAAGCTCTAAATTATCAACACATGATGTCATGAAACTTTGGCATTCTACAGAATGACCTCAATCGCATCAACCAACCAACTATCGTCTTGGGTCACAACGTTCACAATTTGGAACTCTCGAGTAACACTTACACCACCTCAATTCGCATACCATTAATGCACAAATGGCAGTCTTTTCCTGAGGGCAGCACCATCTTCCATCATGCAAACACAACATCTCCTTGGAATTAGATGAAGGTGGCTTGTAGCTCAAGCAAGTCTTTAATAGAAGGAAAGATTTGTAGGAAATGATTCATTTACCTTTCTAGTGCAGGAGTCCAATCTCATTCAATCCCAAGCTCTATCAACCAATAAACCTTGTTACCAAACATCTTAGGAAGGGACATCAAGGATTACCTTTGTTATAAACTAATTGCATTGTACTTGATGTAGCCATTTAACTAGTGTTTGTGTTTACTCAATTTTCTTTTATTATTTTGTATTTTACTTTATTAGCATGATTTCCAATAGATCAACCCCTCAACCCTTATCCAAGTAAACTCCAACAACTCCATATTTTCCCCCAAAACTCCTAAATTCCCTATAAACACTGAACTAGTCATTCGACAACTACCCCAATCTCCACGGTCTCGCCTGTAAATTTTTATGTAGCATTCAGATCGAATGACTTTGTAGAAAATTTAACTACATCCAACATTTATCAACTCATTGAAAACTCTTACTGTAAACACAACATCATAAATTAATTCTTATTTGCTAAATCAAAACTATATTAACAGCTAAAAATCTTTATAAAATTTAAACAAGATATTGCTGCTAAAATGGCACCCAAACCAAAGTTAAGAACCATGGGCCTAATGGATTATACATGCAATTAAGAAACGATATGTACGAAATTCTCAACTTTAGTGCTACTAAAATCAATTTATATGAAAATATTTGCCATTCTTTAAATAAAAGCAGTTATAGAAAATTATTATTTATTTTATGACTAATTTACTATCTCAATATTTATAACTCACATTAAAAATTAATTATATCATAATGATAATACTATCAACGGAATGACGAAATAAAAAAAGCATTGCCACACGTGCTTGAATAAATTTTGAATTAATTTAATACACGTGCACTTAATTTACCCTATATTTCTCTTCGCTTCCATTTTAAAAATAAATTATATTATAACAGAGAAATTAAGAATTATTTGAAAATTAGTATAATTTTTCTTTCGGCCCAACCTCATAACTAGGGCCGGCTTTGAGTCGATTCAGCTTACTCGAACTCAACTTGAATTTGTTTGAGTTCGAGCTCATATCGAGTACGAGTCATTTCGACTTATTTTAAATAGGGTTCGTCAAGATATATGACTCGAGCTCGACTCAAAAATTTTTGAGCCAAATTAAAATGTCTCGAGTTCGAGTCGAACCTGATTTGAATTTCAAATTTTGGGTTAAATTGACAACCCTACCCATAACTAAGAAAAAGCTTATGCGAGCTATACTAACAAGTTATCATATACAATAAGTCTGAATAAAGTCAGTCCCAAACAATTTAAATATTACAAATATTATTAGCCTCTTATTCTTACCCCTAACAAAATATATATATATATAGACAAAGAGAGAGAGTTTGAATTACAAGCCACACAGGCTTTAGCTTCCACTTCCGGAATACACGCACCCATTGTAACCTAAAAAAAAACAAAGAATCAAAAAATAAAAGAGCGAACATTTTAAACAACGAAAGCATGGTAAAATCCTTTACTTCCTCGTACCCCCTAACATTATTGAAGAATCTCTAATTATGTAAACTAGTTTTTTTAAATTAGGTTTAACAACACAATCAGCATTTCATTCCAAGTTTTAAAATAGAAAAAGTACTAAATAAATAAATACTATTTAAACTCGTTGATATGATACTCAAAAAAATTCATTCAATGAGATTTGAATATCATTTAATTAGTATTTATTTATTTACATTCAAATAATACAAATATCATTTTTAAAATTTATATTAAAATAATATTCAAATCTCATTAGATGTATTTTTTAGATGCCGCATATAAATTACATTTCTCATATAAATATCAAAGAGATATAGCTAGATATATATAAAAAGAAATGCTTCTGTACTCGTACTTAATTATTTTTAATGAATTCAAAATTATGATAATAATTAATAATTTTTAATTAGAATAAGTTAAACATTAATTTTAAACTTTAATAATATTAACACATTGAAAAAAGTATGAGCAGGAGATAGCTACTCTCATATAAAGTGGATGGTAAGGTGAGTTTTATCAGTAAAATATACTAAAGCAAGTAAAAAAAAAAAAAAAAAAAATTTTGAATTCCAGCCGACTCGAATAAGGACGGATTTTGTAACAAATAGATCCTGGGTTTGATTCGAACTTTGTATTATTTTTTCTAAAAAAATTAGTTTTTAATAAAAAATGCAACTTTGGTCGGAAGGTAAGAAGCTTCCTAATTTGTATATGTTTATATAATTTTATATACGAGAAATGTTATTTATATCAGTTAATGTGACACCTAAAAAACTCATTCAATAAGATTTTATATTATTTCAATATAATCTTTAAAAATAATATTTGTATTATTTTAATACAAATAAATAAATACTAATAAAATAATGTTCAAATTCTATTAGATGAATTTTTTTAGATATCATATCAACAGATCTAAATAACATTTCTCTTTGTATATTTGTGTGAAAAACCCAATTAGAGTCGAGTCAAACTCTATTAGTCTATACTCATCAGTCGGCACCCTAATTCAAAACCCTATACTTCCCCACTAAGATGTCACTCAACAACTCTATACTCTCTACGATTCAAGAAGTGATATTTCCTGCCCGGGTCCTGATACAGAGAAAAACATCACCTTACCTAATCTAGACTATTTATCCTGCATTTGTTGAAAACCTCTCCAAACAAATAGATGAACTGGACTGTTTGCTTCTCCAATCCCATTACGAACCTCACTCCCCTGCCTCTTCCCCCAATTCACTTCCAACAGCTTTATTAGATGATGCTTCTCTTAACTCATTCCTTACAAGCCAAAACCCAATTCCTCCAGCTGAGAATAGCGCACATGCCTCCCCAATTACATGAAAACCTTTATTGGTCAATTCTTCAAATTCGAATACCTCTGATTTTGATAAAAACTTGAAACCAAGGAGAGGTCGCTCCAAAAACCTCGAGTCCTTCTCTCTTTTCTTATTGTGTTGCTCTCCACTCTTAGGTTTTTATGTCACCAGCTAGCTTCCTGGAACGCCAGAGGGCTGTGCATTCTGACGTTAGAATAAAGGATATTAGAGAATTTGCTAACTGCTTCAAGGTTTATTTCTTAGTCATTCTTGAACCAAAAATTAAGCTGGAAAAGATTTCAAACCCTTTTTTATTTCACTAGTATCAGCTGTTGACTTCTGAAGAAAATTGTCACAACTTTTCTAATGGTTGAAATGGAATTCTTCTATATTCCAATTCAGCCCGGTCATTCTCAACGCTCAATTCAGTCACGGTAAACCCCGCAAAGGTGCTGAGGAACTCTGGATCGCAACTGTTTATGCTTCTAATTCTGACAAAGAGCGCTCTACTTTGTCGCAAGGTTTATACACTGTTTTTTCCTTAATCAATGAACCTTGGATAGTTCTTCTGTGACTTCAACTGTATTAAAAGTTCCAAAGAAAAGCGAGGTGGTTCTCTTCACAAGTCCTACAAATATGATGAATTCAACAATTTTATTTTCTATGCTGGTATTTTTGATCTTCAAACAACCTGCCCAGACACTACCTGATTTAATTAAACAGGTCCAAAGCCCGATCTTTGCAAAACTTGACAAAATTTTAAGCAACAATAAGTGGATTCAAAAATTCCCCAATTCCTTATACAAAATTCTGCTGCACCGAAATTCAGATCACGCTCCTCTTCTGCTTCATTTTAATCTAGAAAGGCCTCAGATTAACAGATTTAGTTTTAAAACCATTGGGCGCTTCGTCCTCAATTTAAGACTCTGCTTGAGCACTATTGGTTGTCAAACCTTATGGGAAAGCAAGGCTCAACAAAAATAACAACTGCTTCCATTCGTTTTCAGAATTGTGCTCTCAAGCAATTACTTGCTTTCAAAAGCTCTATAACTCCCAACAGGTCTGCAGTACGCATGATGGGCCTTGCTCGGTTTCCTTAGCTCCTAATGAAGTTATTATACTTACTCGCCTCCCTTCCGAGCTTGAGATCAGGAAAGCCCTATTTAGTTTCAAAAAGATGCTTCGCCTGGCCTGGATGGCCTCAACCCCTTTTTCTTTCAGGCTGGATGGAAAATTGGGGTTCGTTGACTTCTCAAGCCATAACCTCTTTCTTCTACACAAAATTTCTTCCTAGATGGCTTTCTCACTCAGCAATTGCTTTGATTCCCAATAATAGAAATCCAAACAGTTTTCAAGACTTCATGCCTATCGTCCCATGCAACACTTAGTATAAAACTATTGCAAAAATCATGGCTACCCGTATTATATTGTTTCTCCCTAAGCTTATAATCCAACTCAAGCTGGCTTTATTCCCGAAGTTATTATACTTACTCGCCTCCCTTCCGAGCTTGAGATCAGGAAAGCCCTATTTAGTTTCAAAAAGATACTTCGCCTGGCCTGGATGGCCTCAACCCCTTTTTCTTTCAAGCTGGATGGAAAATTGGGGTTCGTTGACTTCTCAAGCCATAACCTCTTTCTTCTACACAAAATTTCTTCCTAGATGGCTTTCTCACTCAGCAATTGCTTTGATTCCCAATAATAGAAATCCAAACAGTTTTCAAGACTTAATGCCTATCATCCCATGCAACACTTAGTATAAAACTATTGCAAAAATCATGGCTACCCGTATTATATTGTTTCTCCCTAAGCTTATAATCCAACTCAAGCTGGCTTTATTCCCGAAGTTATTATACTTACTCGCCTCCCTTCTGAGCTTGAGATCAGGAAAGCCCTATTTAGTTTCAAAAAGATACTTCGCCTGGCCTGGATGGCCTCAACCCCTTTTTCTTTCAGGCTGGATGGAAAATTGGGGTTCGTTGACTTCTCAAGCCATAACCTCTTTCTTCTACACAAAATTTCTTCCTAGATGGCTTTCTCACTCAGCAATTGCTTTGATTCCCAATAATAGAAATCCAAACAGTTTTCAAGACTTCATGCCTATCGTCCCATGCAACACTTAGTATAAAACTATTGCAAAAATCATGGCTACCCGTATTATATTGTTTCTCCCTAAGCTTATAATCCAACTCAAGCTGGCTTTATTCCCGAAGTTATTATACTTACTCGCCTCCCTTCCGAGCTTGAGATCAGGAAAGCCCTATTTAGTTTCAAAAAGATACTTCGCCTGGCCTGGATGGCCTCAACCCCTTTTTCTTTCAGGCTGGATGGAAAATTGGGGTTCGTTGACTTCTCAAGCCATAACCTCTTTCTTCTACACAAAATTTCTTCCTAGATGGCTTTCTCACTCAGCAATTGCTTTGATTCCCAATAATAGAAATCCAAACAGTTTTCAAGACTTAATGCCTATTGTCCCATGCAACACTTAGTATAAAACTATTGCAAAAATCATGGCTACCCGTATTATATTGTTTCTCCCTAAGCTTATAATCCAACTCAAGCTGGCTTTATTCCCGAAGTTATTATACTTACTCGCCTCCCTTCTGAGCTTGAGATCAGGAAAGCCCTATTTAGTTTCAAAAAGATACTTCGCCTGGCCTGGATGGCCTCAACCCCTTTTTCTTTCAGGCTGGATGGAAAATTGGGGTTCGTTGACTTCTCAAGCCATAACCTCTTTCTTCTACACAAAATTTCTTCCTAGATGGCTTTCTCACTCAGCAATTGCTTTGATTCCCAATAATAGAAATCCAAACAGTTTTCAAGACTTCATGCCTATCGTCCCATGCAACACTTAGTATAAAACTATTGCAAAAATCATGGCTACCCGTATTATATTGTTTCTCCCTAAGCTTATAATCCAACTCAAGCTGGCTTTATTCCCGAAGTTATTATACTTACTCGCCTCCCTTCCGAGCTTGAGATCAGGAAAGCCCTATTTAGTTTCAAAAAGATACTTCGCCTGGCCTGGATGGCCTCAACCCCTTTTTCTTTCAGGCTGGATGGAAAATTGGGGTTCGTTGACTTCTCAAGCCATAACCTCTTTCTTCTACACAAAATTTCTTCCTAGATGGCTTTCTCACTCAGCAATTGCTTTGATTCCCAATAATAGAAATCCAAACAGTTTTCAAGACTTCATGCCTATCGTCCTATGCAACACTTAGTATAAAACTATTGCAAAAATCATGGCTACCCGTATTATATTGTTTCTCCCTAAGCTTATAATCCAACTCAAGCTGGCTTTATTCCCAAGTGGTCTGCAACGGGCAACATCCTTTTGTCTAATGTCTTGCTTGAAGGTTTTAACTGCTACTCCAAAAAAGTAAGATTTTGTTTAAAAATTGATCTTCAAAAGGCTTTTGATTGTTTAAACAAAACTTATATTCTTCAGCGTATGACAAAGATAGATTTCCTGAAATAGATCATTGATTGGATAAGTGCTTGTATCAATAATGTGCATTTCTCAATTATCATAAATGATAGCATGGATAATTATTTCTCATCTTTTAATGGTATCTGCCAGGTTTGTCAGCTCTCTCCTTTAATGTATGCAATAGCCTTAAATGGCTTCTCTGATTTTATTGAAGAAGTTAGCAAGAATATGAGCTACAAACCAATTGTGATTAAAACTTAGTTGCTCACACCTTCTCTTTGCGAATGATATTCTTATTTTTGGCGAAGCTTCAAAAGATAACATAGCAACTCTTAATTCTTGTCTCAAAAGGTTTTTTTTTCTTTTTCAGCCTTCAACTCAACAACAGTAAATCTTCGATTTATTTCTCTACTCTGTTAAAGATAAGCAAGCCCTCTCAGGGCATTTGAATATCAATATAAATGAGCTTCCTTTCAAATATCTGGGGTTGTCGATTTAGAACGCATAGACTTCCTCTGCTATGTGCTTTCCTTTACTTGAAAGGTTATCTCACATTCTTTCTGGATGGGATCATAGATCCCTCTCCTTTGCTGGTCGGCTTCAATTCTTGAAGTTTATTGTTTAGAACATCCTCATTTATTGGTTCAAGCCAATTAGCATCCCTAAGGCAGTGCTAAACAAAGTTAACTCCTCCTGCTTGCAATTCTTAACTCATGGATCAATCAATGGATAAGAACTTCAAACTATCTCGTGTAATTCCATATCAGCTTCGCGTATTAAAGGGGATTTAGGTTTGTGCCATCCAAACGCTCTTCTTAATTGTTGTAAGCTAACTATGTTTTGGAAAATGCTCTCCTCTTCCGTTCCTTTAGCCGAATGGTTGGAAGCCAAGTCTAATCTTATGCCGCTCAATCAAATATCAACTACTAAAATTTTGCCATGAGTGATGAATCATATTTGCAAAGCGACACTAAGTTTGATCCCCTTTATCACGTGCTCTCAAACTGCGTACGAGTTCTTTTACTCTAGCTTATGCAAAATTGCTTCACTATGAAAATTGGCAAACTGTAGATTTGGCATTATCAAATTTGGTTTAAGGGTTATAAAATACATTTTGCTTGCTCGATTTGGAAAGCTATAAGAAAAAGGTCACAAAACAACAAATAGTCTTGCTAAAAGGGGGATTAAGGTTAACAAAAAATATTCTCTATGCCATAACTTTAATGAAACTCATGATCACTTGTTCTTTTGATGTTCTTATGTGGCTGAACTGCTCAAAGCCTCTCTTCCATTTGATACGGGTTGGCTACTTATAACAACCTAAGGTTGTTACCCAGCTTAATTTTAGTCTAATCGTATCTCAATTATCATTATGTTAAGTTCATCTGATCATTTGAATCAATCCCCAAAAATTTGGTGTGATTCGGAGCTAAATCAAATATTTTGGAATATTTTAATATTTAATTATTTAGAAAATTGAGGTATTTAATTTGACTTTGAAATCGAAATCCGACTTCGTCGTTACAATACTCACCCAAATTAGCTAGGGGTGATGTTTCGAACGCGTTTGGAAGTCGTCAGATTTTCGTCGTTGAATTCCTCATGCCCAAAGTAGCTATGAGTGAATTTTTGGGAATTTTCAAAACGCGTTTCAAAAATCTGAATTTTTTTAAATAATTAAAGAAAATAAATGAATAATTATTTAGTCCTTAACTTACAATCTTCTCTCTTTCCTAAATTCTTATTCGGCTGGCCATCCCTCCATTTTCGGCTGGCCATTTCCCCCCCTCCCCATTTTCTCCTATGCAAGCAACTTGAGGCCATTCCTCCCCCTCACCTCTTAGCTTCCCTAACTCATGATAACCTCCCCCATCTCCTTCTCCTCCTTAAAGAAGGAGTTCAGCTCTTCTTCATCCCCTTTGCAAAAACTGAAGCTCTAAAGCTCCCTCTTTCCCTTCCATTACTAAGTCGTGGGCTAAAAAAGAAGAAAAAGCTCCTCTTCCTTGCCTACTTCATATTGCTATTATGCTTGATTGTATCCTTAGACATCCATGATTAAGTACGGAAACCATTATAGTTCTTCAAAGTAATATATCTCATACTCTGTTTTTCTTCCATTCCGCATACCCGACTCCATTGTTCGTATAGTTAAAATGATCCATTTTTGCCGATTTTAGTATCAATGGAAAGGTCTTGGAAAGACCTTTCCATCGGTATATGACACCACACGTGAGGTGCCCAAAATTGGGAGTATTTGAGTTCGAAAGTAGGCCCTTTACGGGTTTCGCACCGGCAAAATCACGGTCGGGCGCTGCAGCGCCCGAGTTTCAAAAATTGATTCGTCATAGTGCGCCGTAGCGCGCTACCGCGCGCCGCAGCGTCTTAATAACTTGCGATGTGTAAGAATATATTTTTGATAAAAATAATGTAAATCTGTCGCAGCGCGCCGTAGCGATCGCATTTCAAAAATCAAGTGCCGAAACTCGTCATAGCGCGCCGCAGCACCTGAAAGCGCTACCGCGCGTCACCGCGCCAAAACCCGCCGTAGCGCACCGCAGCGCCTGAAAGCACTGTTGCGCGCCACAGCGCTGGAACCAGCAGTAGCGCGTCGCAGCACCCAAAAGCGCTGCTGCGCGCTCTGGCGCGCCCCAGCACGCTGCAACACCTGGCTTTCGAACAGAAGGCGCTACGACTAGAAAATTCCAGAACTGTTCAGAAATGGCCGAAATGGCCAAAACTTCACTATTTTTGCATTTTAAGGTCCCTGGGACCCCAGGGGGACTGAATTATATCAAATTTAAACTTAATTTAGATAAAAATAAGCATTGCATAAAATTTTAAATATAATTAAATTTGAAACTTTGTCATTTTTAACAAGTGCTTGAAACCTATTATGTATCTTAAATGTCTCATGCCAAATGTTAAAGAATAGGATCCTTGATTGCTTATATTAACCAAGTATACCTCAATAACTAAATGACATGAAACTTAAATCATTTAGATTTGTAATAAAGTGCTAACTCCTTTGATTTGATTTAGGATTTGATTAGCCTTAATTACCTTCTACTTTATATCATCTTACATTATATGTTTTCTTGATATTATGATGTATATTAGAGAATGTTAATATTTAATTAGACACCTTGATATGTTTAAATTGACATTAAACTATACTTAAACGTAAGAATTTTAAGAACTTGATTAAGTAGATGATACTTAATCTAAATTTAAGAGTTGACATCAATAATACACCAATAATATATTGATCTTTAAATCAATCATTGCTCTTAATTTTGATAAGGCTAGAGGTAAACCCTAACTTATCTTGATTAAGATCTAAACCTTAATCACTTAATCAATTAACTTAATTGTAAGGTAATTCAATTGACATTATTCCAATAATGTATTTGATTTATTATTGATCTTAAATTATTGAATTAGAAGTGCTAAGGTTAATATTAAATCTGTGTGATTGAATCATCTGAATCTAAATTTTAGATCTTTGATTTTCTCTTATATAAAATTATTAGCATGAGATGATTAATAAAATTGTAATGATTTATGAAATAATCTAACTCTAACTATATCTTTGATTTCATCCCATGATTGTAGAATACAGTATGATCAGATGAATTTTATTCATCTGATCAGATCACTTTAATCGAAGTCTACTAAGTAAACCTTGAATATTAACTTAAGAAATAGAAAAGTGAAATCTCAAGAATCTTGCTATAGGATCGTTCTTGAAATATTTAAAAGCCTTAAATATTAATACATTGAGGTAGGAATAATTTTATAACTTATTGAGATAGGAATCTTAGATGATTCTTCTTAATCTTCGAAGTTGATCTTGGCACCTCGTGGCAGGAATCAGCTAAAGCAGTTAGAATAAAATTTCTCCTTTGTGGTAGAAATCAATACTGAATGATCTTTCGATCACATCTTTGGAGCTTTGTGTTGGACTCACCCATTTAGAATAAGAATTTATAACTTTGATAAATCCTTGTTGATTAAATAGAATCTTCTGAATCCTGATTATTAGTTGGGTATAATAGAGTATACACATAGTATTTAATTATTTCAGTAGTATTCAGAAATGGTTAAGTCACTATAAGTAAGATTTATCTTTGTGCTATCCTGCGAGCTTAGACAGATACAATCTCGCTTAAAGTAAATCAATCGATCATAAGAGTGTTATAAATCGGGACTCATTCCTTAGTTTGATTAAAATACAAATCACCATCGGGTGATACTTCCTAGCGAAGATCGCTTCAATAGGTGTGGCTTAAACAAACTAAGTCATTCGAGTCACACTCTTTAAAACACTAAGTGTGATTGTGAGTTGGGCATCCTAATGACTTAGCTTGAGATACCAATCGTCATCGGGTGATGCCTCCTATCGAAAATCGCTTCGTTAGGGTGGCTTTATCAAACTAAGTGTTAAGAACCACCTTTTCTTGCAAACATGTTAAATATGTGTATACAACCATCACATCTTATAATTTTTAAGTAAACTCTCAACTTTAACTAATTATCGAGATTATAACTTAGGAGTCAGAATCCTTTTAGCAGGATTCTGCACAATGGAGGCCTTGAATTCATTTTCGAATTTCAAAGCATTTCTAGATTTCTGGATTTATCTCGTGTAGCTTAAAAGCATGAGCATGAGCATAAACATGATATTGAGTATCAATAATGATGTATGAGTATCAGTGATGATTTATGGATTACAAAATATTGCATATATTGACTGAGAAATTTCAAGATGCATCGGCATCGCAGTTCCCAACTGAATGTATGTATACATTGGACCGTATGACTCATAGTAGTTCAGTGATATTTTATTTGCATATCAATAGCATAAAGTATTGTGGCATATTCAGATGCACAGTTTCAATGGCATACAGCATAGCTTTACATGCTAGTACTCAGTTTTAGATCTATTACTGTTTTTGGTTTACTTTTAGTATTCAGTTTACCGTTCAATTTTACTTACTTTAGTTTTGCATACTAATGATATTTTGGTTGTATATCAGTAGTATACAATATTGTGGCATATTCAGATGCACAATTTCAGTAGCATACAACATAATTTTACAAGCTAGTACTTAGTTTCAGATCTATTATTATTTTTAGTTTATTTTTAGTATTCTATTTACAATTCAGTTTTATTTTACTTTACTTCAGTTTTGTACAGTTTTATTCTTTTAATTATCTTTACAGTATTACTGTAAATTTATTTACATTATAAAAATGTTAAATGATTAACTGATATTGTTTAGATTAATTTCGGTGTGTTAAATTTATTGTCAAACATATGGTACTTTTGGAATCCGATAATTTGCTAAATTTTGAACAGTATATTAAGTCAGGTCAGGAGGACACCCAGGAGATTCAGGAGAAGACTGTGAAGCTCTAGTGGACTCTTCTCCAGCTTGCAATTTTGCTTAGTTTATTTCAGTTCAGTAGTTAACTTTTATTTATATATTTCATAAACCGTTTGTAAAAATTCTGGATGTGTTTGTTTTTCTATTCTAAGACGAATGTTTTATTCAACTTCTGTGATAAATATTTCTAGATGTTTGCTTTAACTTCCGCATTCTGTTTATATACTACTTATACTTAGTATTGTAAAGATCAGTATACTAGAAATACTGATAGTTTATACACACATTGAATTCTTCATGTATGTTTTAAATCCAATATAAGTATTAGCCTAATACTTAGGATAAGAATACTACTATTATCCTAAGTATTAGCTCTCAACCCTCCTTGAGGTCGAGTCAGCAACCCTTCAGATGGGTTTTGGTTTTAGCCATTCGGGGAGACAGGATATTCCTCCCCGAGTGGCGCGCGGCTCCGCCGCCAAACTTAATTATGACTATCTCTTTTGTGCACGGTGACGGGACGGGGCCTACACTACTACCTCCAACACTTCTCCCCCCTTGGATTCGCGAATTACAGATAAAAATTAAACAAAATTGTCTCGACTTGGAAATAGCTCAAAGAAAACTACTTGGTTCTTGACCTCATTGAATTCACTCATATAATCACATGGCTAAATAATTGTGAGGGATTTGATACTCCTGTTACTATCACATGATCAAATTTTATTTCAACTTTATGTTGGTTTTGCCATTCCCTGTTGCTTCAAATTTTTGTTGGCTAGTTTATGACTTATGGGTTCACATCAAATTAGATTTATTTATTACTCAGTTCACTCATTTTACTTGGGTGACGCTGATTTTAATTTGCAAGGATGATAATGTTAGGGTTAATGATTTTCTTGGTTTTCTCTTTTCGAGTGATGGCGATATAATGTGGGCAACAACTTGTTGCTTTGCGAGAATGTGCTGCTCAGGTTTTCGTTTTGAGGTTTTTTTCTTGTCTAGCTCAGCAGTAAAAGACGATGATGGATAATAATAAATTGTCTGGTGACTTCCTCCTGATTTTGATAGTAGAACGGATACAATTCAAATACTACCGGATAAATGACCCGACGGCTCAGAGATAATAACCTCAGCTAGGAGAATTCTGAATCATAGTTTTATTTGCTCTTTCTTGCTTTTTTATTATTCTATTTTCTTCTCTATTTTTAATTATATTGTAGACTGTTTTTCCATATATTAAATAAAACGGGCTTAACCACTAGTTAAAAAAAAAAAAAATATATATATATATATATATAGAGAGAGAGAGAGAGGCGCCTTACTCGGGTTCTGGGCCGTGAGCATCGCCGACTGGCGGAAATCGCAGTTCCAGGCATTCCTCCCTGTGATCTGGAACAGCTGGTTCATAGCATAAGCCGCGTGCGATCGAACCGTATCCGGCTCAAAGCAAACCCCGCCCAGCTGAATCGGACCGCAGTCGACCCCTTCCTGCCCGCACGCGTAGTCCAGATTCTCCTGCAGCTCCTCCTCCGTCGCCCCCTCCTTCGGCACGCACCACCCCCCCGTCTTCTCCGTCACCGATGGCCTACCCATCACTCCGGCATCATACGTCATCGTCAGATCCGGCCGGAACAGTCCGAAGGCTCTCTCGGAGGCCGGCCCAGGCTTCAGGTCCTCGTCAAACAGCGCGAAAATGTAGGTCTCGACGGGCTTTCCGGGCATCATCGGCGTCCCGGCCGAGGATCTTAGATGGGCGATTAGGTTTCCGTTGAAAGCCCTAGCGTTCTCAATCGTGGTTCCGGCCTCACCCGGATCCCCGCGGTACGGCCACCCCGTCTCGGCCACGACAATCTCCAGTCCTGGAAATCCGGCCGCATTCAGAGCCGAGCGCACCGCGTCGACCTGCGCGTCGAACATGTTAGAGTACGTGACCCCGCTCCTGGCGTCAAATCGGCCCGGATTGGGCTGGAACAGGCAGAACGCTAGGGTTTCCGGCCGCGGATCGCTTCGGTAGGCGAAGAACGGGTAAGGATTGATCATGAAGGGCGACCCGGTGCGGTTGAGGAAATCCAGAACGGCTGAGATGTCGGAGCCAAATGCGCCGGAGGAGGGAGGCTCGGATCGGGATAAAAGGGCCATGGAATGGACGGAGGAGACCTTGATGGATGCGGCGGCCGGAGGGGACGAGGGGGCGGTGAGGGCCGATTGGAGGTTCTGCATCGCAGGAAGGAGCTGGGAGGCCAGGGAGGGGTCGCCGAACGAGAGAGCTTCGTTTCCCACGGAAATGGCGGAGATGGAGGTGGAAGGGACGAAGGGGAGGACGTTGGAGGAAACCCATCGGGATGCCGCCGAGGGGTCGCCGGCGAGAGATGGGATTTCGGCGTTTGAGGCGCCGATAATGGCGGAGATTTGGCTGCCCAAGAGGGCGCGGAGGATGCCGGCGTCCGCGCCGTAGAGACGGAGTTTTCCGATCGTCGTTGATCGGAGGAGCGACACGGTCGCCGAAGGCGTCGGGAGATTGTCTGCCATCTGACCGTAGTTCACGCCGATGAACTCCTGCGAATCTTATCAGGATTTCTTTTTTCATTAATCAAAATTTGTTGCGCTGATGAACGGCCGAAACTTTTTAAAAATTTATTGGATAAAAAATATAAACATTTGTTTGATGAGAATTAAATAGATTCAATTTATTGATGATATGTATCTTTCTTTTTATATAAAATAGAGAAATATTATTACTTATCTAATAGAATTTTAATATTATTTTATTATTATTTATTTATTTATATTAAAATAATATAAATATTATTTTTATATTTTATAAATTTTATTGAATAAATATCATATTAATGCGTTCTAAGTGTTTCCTATAAAATAATATAAATATTGAGTGAAGTGAAATAATAAGAGCTATTTACAATCTATCACTTGCCATCCCTTCGCCTCGCCCTACCCACTAGCTTAGCGCTGTCCTGCTCGTCTCGCCGACGCCTCGCCCGACCCGCTAGCTTCGCGCTGCTCTGCTGGTCTCGCCGAAGCCTCGCCCGACCCGCTAGCTTCGCCCTGTCGTGCTCGTCTCGTTGACGCCTCGCCCGACCCGCTAGCTTCGCTTTCGCCAGACGCAGGTTGCGAGATGCTAGTGCTCCCGTTAATATTCGCTTCGTTTTTTTTAATGGATAATCCATTTATTAAGGTTTATTTAGAACATATTTCTTGTACAACTATGTGTGATCATTGATGTTGATTCTTCTTTCTTGCCTCTTTGAGATAAAACTTTGAATATTGTTAAAATATGTTAATCTAATTTAATGTGTAAGTAAATTATTGATTGAATTTTTTTTTGCATGATATATATATAAATTTTTTTAAAAAGAAAAAATTTATATGGATCCTGAATTAACCATCACATTTTTCTAAGATTTTATACTATTTTGATTTTTTTTGGGTACTATTTAACTATTATATTTTTTCTTATTTATTAAGAATTTTTAATTACCTCGTGCATAAATTACAATCAACCAAACAAACAGTCTAATAAATTAGATTCATTAATGTGGCATCAAAAAAAGAATCTAATAAAATTTTGAAACAAAGTATCTGAATAAAGTATTATCTTAATAACTTTTCAACTCACATTCAACCAAAAAGCCAGCCCTAAAGTTAAATGCAGCTAGATTTGATGTAAAGTTTGGCAATTTAACTCCAATCAGAAGAGATCAAAAAAAAAAAATCCCGGAAAGTACAGTGAAAACGAAGTAAAAGCTGAGAGGTGGAGCACCAGGCCTTCTGCCATGGCGATCTCTTTTTGCTATCGAGGCAAAAAAAAAGGAAGAAAGACGAATCGTGTTCAATCGTAACTATAGATAACCGTTCTTTGATTAATTAAAAAGGGAAAATTAGAAAAAGAGATTCTTACTTGCAGAGGAGACAAAGAAGCTGAGCAAGAGGGCTGCCATCGCGAACGAGACGCTTGAAATCGCCTCCATGACCTGAGAGGTGTCGAGATCAGAGAAAAGGGGACGCAGATGGCATAAGATATAAAGGGGCGGCGGTTGAATTCGTAATAACGAGATTACGGTAAGGGCAAAAGAGGGTTTGAATTAATGGAGCTGGTGGAATATTTGCGCGTAACATTTTACTACGGTGGTCGGATGACCGAGTGACAAGCCCACATTCCCACGTGTTTCACGAAGCGATCATTGGGAACATCAGGTTCCCGATGGCGAAGAGGTGCAATCACCGGAAGTAACGGGACCGTCAGTTGATGCCTACCGCACAACAACTGGTCGCACTAATATTCCTAAGCATCCGTAGAGAAATACTATACTATTTAGAGACATTATTTTATTAGTGATTTATTATTTAAGATAATATAAATATTATTTTTAAAATTTATATTAAAATAATACCTAAATTTTATTGAATAAATTTGACGTCAACAAATTAAAAAAAAAAATGTAGCTTACATGTTAATTTATTTGTTTTATATTATCATATTTATTTATATATTTAAAAATATTTTGCTTTTTTTTTTTTTTGTGAGTTTTTATTTACTTAGCACAAACTTATTCTTATTTTACAAATTTAACATCATATCACAAATTTAAAGAAAAATCATATTTTAATCTAAACTCTTCCTCACTTTTAAGTTTAAATTTTTTTTATAATATTTAAGAAAATTGTGTTAAGAGGCATAAAATAAAAATAAATTTATGTTTTTGTACAAATCCCTTTTTTTTTCTTATAATTTTATCTTGTGTAAGTGGTTTTTAGAGATCATACAGAAGTGAAATAGCCAAGAGTTGGGGTTTAAACATGCAAATAGCCAAGAGTTGCGAAATTCTATCACACAATGACGTTAGATAGCAGACAGATGAACCTTTCTAGCATATACATCAGCAGTTATATCAAGAAGAAAGCCCTACTATATTCTAAACAATAAAAGGGGCCTTAGTAGATTCAACACAAAATTAATAAAAAGAAATATATAATAAAACCTAACAGGAGCATCAATTTCCAAACAACAGTAATCTTAAAATAAGAGCTTATAGAAAATTAATTTATTATGGATAGAAGAAATAGGTAATTGGTTCTACAGTGGCAAATTCACTGGACTGATATTGCAACTACTATACAAATTGGAAAAGACAGTTTAGGGGTCTACAGTTCACTGGAGTAGAGGCATTCCTCTACAAATTGACGCAGGTTGGGATTCTCCAGAGCTGCAGCAACTCTTTCTTTATCATTCAGCTGCTTGTTAACTGCAAGTTCAAAATATGCAAAGCATTCAGAGAGGGTATTAATAAAATCAATTGTTCTGATCTAAATTCAAACATAGGGATGAATCTAATTATGAAAAAAAGTTATTCTCAATATTAACGTTCAGAAAGGTGCTAAAACCACCATCATGATGTGGGGTATCGCTAGGTGAATGAAAGCATATTTGATCAAGTTCTCATTGTTCCATTGCCCTGGGTCGACCACTAATTCAATCTACTAGCATAAGAAGATGTTGAACTGAAATATCCAAGGAATCTGACAAGAATTTGGGTTACCTCATCGTACATATACTGACAGATTGGATGATATGTATAAAGACTGCTTGGATTTAGCAGGCTCGTTGACTGGCAGAAAGCTGGCCATCATACAGTTATAAAGAATTAATTGAGATACATGAAAACATGACCACTTGGGGTTCAAAAGTTCTACACATGACTAAGGATTGAGAGGGATTGCATGATTTATAAAGCAGTCAAAAGTTTCAATAAAGTTACAAATGTATCTAAAACACATTCACAGAAAGAGAGGGTGGGCTGGAATACCTCTTTCACTGAACGAATAAGCTAGGGCTCACACAATTTGCAACGGTCACAAATTTTAGCAACAGCCGGATCTAACAATCCCCCATAAAAATGCAGTAACACCAAGACCGAGAACATAATCACATGGCAAAAACAAAAAAAATATATCTGCAATCTTCACAAACCAATTCACTATGAAGTAGGTATTCACAAATTGTCCAATAGAATCAACAACCTCGAATCCTTTTAACAAACGAGCAAAATATTATGATAAAACTTCCCTCACAACAAAACTCACAGCATTCACAAACTCCAAAAGAAACAATCCCAACACAAAGATGAGAAAAAGCTTGCACAATACCAAGCAGCACACACCGTGAGAGAAGGCTTTCCGCAGATATGACGACTAGATATCATCTTTTGTTAAATCGGAACTAAAAGGATATTCAATCGGTGTCTTAATTCCTTCTTTTTTAGGGTTTCTATCCAACCTTGGGTGCCTAAAAATTTGCTCAAATGAACCAAGCACCAAACCCTAAACTAATTCAAGCATATTTACATGGATGACTGGCGTTTGGGCATGCCAAATCACCCAACCAACAAGCTATCTGAGGCCAAAAAGTATTCCTGATGTCCGGGCGCCGCGTAAGCACATTTGTCGGGAACTTGGGCAAACCTTAGTCAAATAGAGCCTCGAAACATCAAATCGGCCGCGGCTTCAGCCAGCCTGCGCATGGGCATGCCTACCAGCCCAGGCAAGAGCATTAAATTGCCCCCTCCACTCCCGGCAAATAATCGCAACCCTGCCCTTTCGCATGATTTCCATATGCTGCGCAACTAAGGCATCTTCCCAACATGATTCTGGCTCATAAGTATTCAACGCATACCCCTCAAAAGGATATCTAGTGGATGGTAGTAGTTGCCCTCATAGGTCTCCTAAACATAGGTTCACCTTCAACATCAATGGTTTCTTCTGCAGCAATTTTCCCATCTGCATCCTCATCCACTGCACCATCATCAGTAAAGTCACTCAAGGACTGCTCCCGAACTTTAACTCTCACCGCATAGAATATTCTGATCCTCATAGAAGACCACATCATGCCTTCTAATCAACCTTTTGCGCTTGGTAATGAAACTTGTACCTTGAATCATGATGTTATTGTCTTTTCATAAACATCACGATTCCTCAACAAGTTCCAAACTTTCTTCCTTTAGTTGCATACAAATACTCTCAAGTGATCATAGCAGATTTCCTACTTTCCTAACCACACCCGATCAGGAATGTTAAGCTCCAACTACACACTTGGCGAAAGATTCAACACGTGCACTATTGTACTCAATGCCACGCCCCATAATGATTTGCGCAACTTGGATTGAAACAACAAGCACCTCACTCTTTCCACCGACATCATGTTCTTGCGCTCAACCAACCCATTAAGATGTGGTGCCATCAAAGTAGGGCTGGCTCGAGTAGAGTTAGCCCAAACTCGCGAGTCAAATAGAGTTCAAGTTAAGTCATTCGACTCGAACTCGACTCAAAAATTTCGAGTCAAGACAATATTTTGAGTTCGAGTTTCGAGCTTCGTGTCAAATTTCCAGTCCTACATCAAAGGCGTTCTTTGGTGGAGAATTCATGCCCCCTACATTAATCATCAAAGTTCCCATAGTACTCATCATCATTGTTTGCACGCATGCACTTAAACTTTAAAGTGCTCTTTGGCGCTCTATCATTATATGAAACTGCTTGAAGACTTTGCACACATGATCCATTGTCTTTATAAAGGATCATGCCTTCCTAAGAAAATAATTATTAAAAGTAACAAAATATAAAATCACCAAGAATCACAGATTCAATAGAACCGCACACATCCGAATGCACCAGGTACAATCTTTTCATCTGCTTCCCAGCAAAGCAATGCTGACACTCCTTCAAAGCCATTTCTCCACACCAAAGATCATCTTACTTGGCCAACATGTGCAACCCTTATCACTTATGTGACTCAACCTGATGTGACAGATCTGGAAATAGTACTTAATATGTGTTGCATTCACTGACGCCTCCAACTTCTTTTGCAGCATATAGAGCGAAGTATCCCTCCTACCTAGAGCCACCACCAAGGCTATATTAGACAGCTTCTACTGCCCATCACAAAAAGAGTGAAAGTTTCCCTCATCATCGAGCCTCCCAATTGTTATCAAATTCAGATGAATGTTTGACACATGCTTAACCTCCTTCAGTACTAAGTTATTCCTAGTATCAATCTCTAGGCACATACAGCCCCAATGCCACCAAATTTAGCAAATTTGGCAACTTCGTCATTCCAATCCTCGCACTTCTATAATCACCTGAAGTGTACGTACAAATCAAAATCTCTGCTTGATATAGCATGGATAGATGCTCCATTATCAATCACCCAACTTATTTCCTGACAGACTAAATTTACAGTGTTTTCCTCATACACAGTCGATTAGTCCTCTCCTTTTGAGAAGGTAGTCAGCCTCTATGAGTCCTCATCATCTGCAGACTTCTATTCCTTTCCTCTACCATCCCGCAGCTTCCTACAATGCTTTATAAAGTTGCCATAATAATGGCCCTCCAAATTTGAGTATCTTGCTTGACCATTCTAACTCCCATCATGTCCTGAAGTGGACGCTCCACTATACTTGCGTGCTCACCTCTTTGTTACTAGCAACTCCACTTGATATGTCAAAGAACTTGAGACTCCCTCCTCATCTATCCTCATCCAAAACGCTACTCTTAACCAACTCTATGGTTAACTCTCCGTTGAGTACAGATTTCAGTAACGATATGTGAAATTTCTACAAAGAATCTGGCAAAGTACCCAACAATCATAAGCCCTGGACTTCATCCATGAACTGATACTCCTCCCGGCTATAGCTGAGATTGATGATGAAATATCACACATTCCTAATCAGATTTCAATTATGGCTTCATGTTCACAAACATCGATAGGTAAAATTCTTTCACATAAAACAATTCCTCCACACATTATAGTTAAACCCATAGAAAGTTACTATCCGGCTAGGTTACTGTCCATATTTGATATTGGTAAGAAAACCTCCTGCTCTAATACCACTTTGATAGAAAAAGGAGCAAGAATACCTCTTTCACAAATTGCAATAAGCTATGGCTCAAACAAATCGTAGTAGTCACAAGTCCTAGCAACAACCGGATCAAACAATCTACCACAAATGCTCAGTAACACCATTACCAAACACAAGCACACAATCATACAACAAGAACAACAAAAATATCCATAATCTTCACAAATATATTCATTATAGAGTATCTATTCACAAATTATTTAATAGAATTGACACCCTCAAATCCTTTTCAGGAACGAATGAAATATCGTGTAAAATCTTCTTAGAGAAGACAAACTCCCAATAAAGCATGCCCAGCTGCAAAGAAGATGAGAAAAAGTTTACACCACCAAGCCACATTGTGAGAGAACACTCTCCACAGATCTTAACCTCTAAATCTCATCTTGCATTTCACCGGAAGCTGCAGTTCATTTTTTGATTGCCTCAAAATCACCAAAAAGCCAGACACCTAGCCCTAAATCAGTTCACACATATTTATGAGTGACTAAAGCTTGGGATAGCGCAAACACCCAACCCATAACACCCAACCCATGGGCTATATGGCACCAAGAATCGATCTAGGCGTCGGGCACGTTTGTACCCAAGATAAACACATATGTCGGGCACCCAGGCCTCAGCCAAAGAGCACTTCAAAATAACAAATTAGGTGCTTGGGCACGCCCTGACACTTGCCTCTCAGGCCGACTGAAGCTAACCCGCGCCTGGACGCACAAATTAGTGCACTCTAGAGTGCCTTAATGGGCGCCTGGATGCACCCACCAACCCAATTAAAAGCGTTGGGTCCAACACATAAGGTTGACAATATATGTACTGCTGGAATTTGATGTGGGTTTAGGTTTGAATTGGTGGCTTGTTAACATTGCATTTACCCAAGTTTAATTTGGATTGAAGCCTAAATCTTTAGAAAGTTCAAAGTTTAAATTAGGATAAGGTTTATATCTATTAGAATTTCAAAGAATTCAATTTGATATGTTTATTTTAATAGAACTTTAAAAGGCTCAAATGATAGATATTATGACCTTGCCCATTTCAATAAAATAAGACATGTAACTTAATTGTAAGTAAAGGCAAATAACTAACTGAAATCCTTTGGAGCAACTAAGAACATAACAGTCATACAATTAACAACTATGCCTTACTAGATCCTTTGATCAACAAAAGAAACAACATGCAGTTAATTAAAATTATGTAGCTCACTAGAATCAGTTGAATTATAACTTGATATAATTTACTAGATCCTTTAAATTAACTAAGAATTACAACAATCAGTTGAATTATTGATCTTTATTTTAAATTAACCAACGTGCCATTGTATGCTTCATTTACAATTTGATTCTAGTATCTTATATACGAATTTCTTTTGAGCACATATAAACTCATAATTTTGACTGTATTGATTACAACTCATAACTAGTGTGCAAAATGCAACTTGTAGGACATTCACTTGTAAACATGGGAAGAAATCATTAGAAAGAGTCGTCTATATTCAGAGCTTAGTGAGGAGCCTCTATTTATTCATGCACAACAGAAACATATGATTCATGTAACCAACCCCACTTAGTAGGATTACGACTAGGTGTTATTATTGCTGTAGTATTAATTTAAAAAGTGTTCAGTTCATAACTCATAGCTACAAAAAATAACAATTATGACTTTTTTTCTTCATTGTCTTTTCAAAAGCAATGATAATAATAATAATAATAATAATAATAATCAAAATCATAATTATCATTTTCTTTAAATAAATTAAACAACAAAATTATTATTTCAATTTTCTTATTAAATTTAGTTTTGAAGCTCAAATATTTTTTTGAAGTCAATAACAAAAATATATATATTATATTTTTATTAATTAATGAAATTTTAAACAAAATGTCTTTAAAATTTTGGGAGTCGTTAAGGATGCGCAATGCAATGCTTGGAAAAATTATAGTTTAATGCCAATATATATGCATTTATTCTAGTTATGGGGGTTATTTGGTTTATTGTATTTTGGGTGGTAAGTTTATTAATAGTAAGAACGTTAAAATACTTGTGTTTGGTTTAAGAGAAATTGCAAAAAAAAGTTTTGGGATATTTTGTTTTGCTGCGGAAGGCTATAATCCACTTAAAATTTATCGGGCAAAAAATTTTACTTTGCGCAAAAATGCGCTCATGAAATAAAAAATTCACAGAGCAACAAGTCTTGACCAGCCTCGATCCACATTTGCTGGCCACAATCAGCCTTGTTCGGCTTCACCAACCTCCACATCCGGGGTACTTACATTGTTCAAACACCTGAATACACAAGCCTAGGGTTCTTTTGTCGGTTCCAACTAGCCTTTTCCAAGCTCTGTCGGACCCAGCATTGCCTTAACTGATTTCACCTCATCCACTTTGGACTTCGCAATTTTTCTAGGTTGTATTTTTTTTTGTTTTTAAATTATATTACTTTTTTCTTACAACCCAAATAGGTATCAAAATCTAAATAGATTGGTATTTACAATGCATTTATTTTACTTTAGTATTTATTTTTTCTCAAACCATACAACCCCCATATCTATTTGCCTTCTTAGATTTATAGAAGAATATCCTACAAAATCCAATATAAATAAAATACAAAGCAAACCGATATATAGTGGTTAAGATTCCTTTGATCCAACGTTCACGCTTTGTGGCAATGCAATAGCCAGAACCACTATTCCTTTAAGAGTAATATATCACTCATCTACATGTGACGGACAGAGAAGAACGTACAAACCTTTGTAAACTTTGGAAGCAGAGCTGCTGACAATTAACTCTACTTCGCCGCATGCCAAAAAATGTGTTTAAATGGTTTGTCAAGTGAAGTTGCCTCGAATGATCCCTTGCACAACTTACAAGAAGATAGGTTGAAGACGAGAACAAGAAGAATTGAATCTTTGCATCTTTATGTGAAGTTCTTAAGATTAAGAATTCTTAGAGCTAATATGAAAGCTTTAATATTAGCATTTGAAAGTGATATCTGTATTTAGAAGTTCTTAAATCCATTGGAAGGCCGGCTATTATTAGATATTCATAATTTTCACTAATTTTTTTTTTTTAAACGTCCAGTATAAATATGTCAACGTTAAACGACCCTCAATGGCTATTGTATACAAAGTTAGTAAACCGTTGTAGATTGTCATTCTTCATTTAATGGATCAATAATTGCAAGTGGAATGAATATCAACTACAAGAAAGTTTATAATACTATATTTATGTATGACCACTATTGTTTATTGGATCACATTAGGTGAGAAAATAAATGAAAATTTTAATTAATTTTAAGCTCTCATATCTTGATTTAGGAGCAAGTTCAATCAAATCTATTAAGGACAAGCTTAATAAAAAATAAAATACATATATTAACATAAAATTAATAAACTTAGAAATCAATGATCTTTAAAATTTAACAATATTGTCTTGCAAGAATAAGCCATCTAGAGAATACATTATGATCAAATGTATAATTTGAGTTAAACTTGTCAAAATCATAATTTCTAGGTGTATCTACAGCATACTCAAATAGAGCATTGATAAAATTAATTACAAATATTCATCAAAACTAGTAATCAATGCTCACACAGGTCTCATGAAGGCATTGGTGGTAATCTCACATTAAATGCCTACACTAGTAGCACAACGGCAAATAAGAGGTCGAATACAAGATGTACTGTGAAATAATTAAAGTGACAACTAAAAGCAAAACATTTTAGCAAAATGAATGCAGAATCATACATCAATGCAATGGTACAAGATCGTAATAAATTTCTATAGATAAAAATTGCTCTTGAAAATCTCAAGATTTAGAACAAACCTATAATATCAAATTATGAAAACAAACCTATCTTTAACATTGTTCACAATCTAATTCAACGTGAGTGAATCAAGTGTATTGAAGTAAATGTGATCAAAATGATTATTTGACTCTTGCAAAATGTTCAAATTAGTACTTAACTCTTTTAAATATTTTTTTAGTCCCTTGAGTTTTGCCAAAATGTTCAAATCGATCCCTGCCGTTATTTGCTCCGTTATTGGTCGTTTCTTCCATTAAAATTCCCGAAGCACTTCTTCTCTGCTCCGGTTGCGATTCCTTCCCAATGGTTGCGAACTACATTTTTTCAGGCATTCTCGCTGCAATTTTTTTACACCAGTTCCTGGTTGCAGCTACGCTCGTCGAGCTTCTGTCTCTCAGCATTTGCAGCTCATGTATAGGTTGTCGTCTCTCTGTGTTCTCACCAACGCTCGACGAGCATCGAGCGTTCTTCCTCAGCGTTCGTCTCTCTGCATTTGTTGCATATGAATTTTCCTTGATTGTTCGTCGAGGGTCGATGAGAACGCAGAGAGACTATATTTGTATTAGAATTTTTTATCTCCTGTACAAAACACAGCCTATAAACAAATGTCCTTTCATCTCCGCTTCTTCAGTCATAAATAGAATTCTGTTCAAAAAGTAAAGTTCATACCACCATTCAGAAATTACAATTCTTTTCCTTGTAAGAAAAAGTATGATCTACATTAGGGAAGAAAATTGAAGTCAAAGTAAGTGTGCAAGCGTCCTTCAACGATACATATGATTCGTTGCAAGAGACATTTGCGATAAGAACTTAAATCATTGCTGATAATGTAGAGATGCATGAAAGCTATTTCAATATCTCACATTGAATTACAAGAAAATATGTAACTATAAAAATATAAATATATTTGCTCTCACCAATAGACTTTAACTTATGATTAAAGATAAATTTAGCAGCTTATGGGTTCAACCAAATTCAGCCCCCTTTGATTGATTCCCCAAACAAATTACCGAAGAGTACAAATCATAGAAACCTAGAATTTTGCAAAATTTGTGGGACCAATTGGTTGAAAAATGACGCCCATTTTAAACTGTTTTCAACAGTTATTATTTTAAATCCTGAGAAACGCAATTTATCTGTTCCTCATAGGTTTTATGACGTGCTTAAACACTTCAAGATAAAGAGATTGAGAGTTACCGGTACAATGATCCCGGACACAGATAAAAAGAGGTTCTGCTATTCCAAAAATTAAATGGTTTTTTAATTGGAAAGTTCAAATTGCTCGTAAAATAATTGTTCAGTCAGAACAAATTCTTAAGTCTAAATATAACAAGGTTCGACAATTCCTACAACAAAAGAAGGCAAGAATACAATACAAAATATCCGTTCAAGAACATTTACTGAGGTAACAGGAGGAGGTAGCATTGTTAATGAAAGGCAATTGGTGTTGATCAATGACAACAACAAAGGGAAGCAATTCGCATTTAATGTAGGACGCTAGTTCAATGAACAGAAGATGACAATAAAAGTATTGGGAGCAGCACGCTAGTTCCATCAACGATTATTGGTTGCAGTCGAATGATGAAAAATTAATGGGAGGGTATTCACCAGTGTCGTTCTTCTTGCAGGAAAGAGAGATTGCACTGGAATGTGGAAGTCAAATGTCACTAGTCATTAAACATTAAACAATTGTTAGCAAACGTCGGCTGCAAATTAACTTTGTGGCATCCAACATTGATGAAAATCAAAATCGAAAAAAAAAGACAGAAAAATGCTTAGAATTGGATGTCAACAAATGCTAATCGATGAACAGTATGGTTGTAAGAGACTTGTTTAAGATAGCCAGACAAGCAAGACTCCAACTGAATATTTTTTTAGCTTGGCTCAACTAAACTTGATTTTGTTTCGAGCCAAGTTGGAATTTTGAGTTAGCCCAAAAATTATATTTTTAAAAGCTACAATAAATAAAAATGCAAGTATGCAATAAATTTTAATTTGGAAGTGGAACTTAAACACAAGTTCTCTTGCTTATTTACCAAGGTGCATAACCAAATGCACTACTAAATTCATTTGCTTGATAATCATAATATATATATATATATATATATATATTATAAATTTGAGTTGACTCGAACCACAAATTGAATAAGCCAATATAGACTTGAAAATATTTTGAGTTTGGCACTTGACCTGTGGCTCGACTCAAAATAACTCGATTAAATTTTGGTTCATCTCAAAAATGGAGCAAAATTTCTAGCCCTAATGAAGAATGAAGATGGAAGACAAAGAAGAATGTTAGCAAACTAAATTTGACTACAATTATTAGAGGAACTAAATGAGTAAAAAAAATTAGGAAGGGACAGAATTCATTGAATTCAAATCTAGCATCAAAATAAATATTTTTAAAAAGATGTGGAATTCCATAATCAAAATGATCAAGTTGCTAAAATAATCACTCGAGTATTTAGGATAGAACAATTTAATGATAAACTATTTAGACTCAATTTTATAGCTTAGTTATAAAATTTAATCCCAATTAAGTGTCAAATAAGGATCATATTGAGTAGTTGGAAACTAAATTAGTTCAATTGTTGGAACTAAATTACATGTCTAACAATCTGGAACTAAATTAGCCAATTTGAGATTGTTAAGGAACTATTTTTAGCAATTTATGTTTAGAATCAATAGAGCTGTTGATGAATATATATGAGAAAAAAACATCTTAGTGGTCCTAGAAGTATCCATCAAATTTATTTTAACCCTTAACTCGGCAAATCTCAATATCATTTTTCTCATTTTTTTCTTTAGCGAAACTGATCTCTCTCCCATGCTTTTTTATTCTATATTCATTTATAATTTAAACTGTGATATACGTGCTTGCACCCTTATTTAATTTTATTCATCATACCCTAACAAATAGAATCTAGCCCAATAAGACAATTTAACAGGAGCATGCACTCTTCCAAAGAACCAATTCCTTATATAGATCCTGTCATATGAAACAAAAGAACTTGATCGAATAATAGAACTGAAAGAGAATAACCAAGCGTTTAATTGAATTTGAATCATCATATTTTAAAGATAATTTGTAATGTTTGCTGGATGAAACAGAATGATTCCCTTCCAATGAATAAGCCAGCCATACCATAAAGAAAATAACACTTTCACAAAACAATGAGGATTCTTGATTTTGTCGTAAGAAAATTAACTAAATCATACCTAATGTTATGCGATGTGCAAGCATCGTTCCAAAACTTGACTTTGTACCACTATTCACATACGGATGTGGAAGAGAAGGATGCTGAGAAACTTTTCTACAATATTTATAAAACATAATATACGAGAGCCTTTTCCCAAGTAAGAGTTGGAGCAGTTTTATATAAAGTTTACTCTATGTAATGTTGCTATAACAAGAACTCTGAACACTTATAAAGTGATTTCCATATCCATTTGGAGAGAAGAGAGCTATTCCTAAAGTGGAGTTTGGCACAAATACTGAAACGAACTAAAATGAGAAGAATCCCATAATAAGGCATGATAAAAGTTAACTTCAAATGAATTTGTATTTAATCTCTCATTTTCCATAATAAATATGAAACAAGAATTCAACAAGATTAGAAAAGTTACAACCCTAGTAACACAGAAATGGTATATATGAGACACACCTGATTTTTCATCAGCATGAGATCCTGGGGACACATTAATATCAACCTGCAAGATTTTTATATAATTTTTTAAGAAAGTTAAGATTTCTTGTAGCAGACTTTGAAAAGGATGAAAAAGGGAGGTAACATCCTAATAAAGGCAAATTAAGTAATTCACACTAATCCGGTATGCAATCCCATAGATATTCACAGGCTGGCAATAAAACCAAAACGTAACGCAATGTACAAACTACCTTTTGAAAAATAACTGAATGTGTATACTGGTTGAAGGCATGGTGAAGGAGAAATGCATCCCTGTGCTCAGCAGAACTATTGAAAGATTACGTGCATGAACAAACAAGTTTAGTGGTACAGTTCACAGATTGCAAGATATATTTTAGTTGAAGCATGGATGGTTCGTTGAATCAGGGTTTAAAATGTTATATTGTCAAAGTCAGTCTACAGGACCCACTAATTCTGTTTTAGGATCAACCAGCAGTTATGTAATGACCCCAAGTCATTTTGAGAAAAACATTAAGTTCCCGCTAAATCCGTTTTCATCAAAAATTTTGTTACATACTAACTAAATTACTGATCGAGAAAGTTTCTTAAACCCAATTAATGCTAAAATAGAATTTTAGATTTGTCATTAATCCCGTATTTAAATTAGGCTGTTCTTTCAGAAACCATCGACAATTAAGCCAACAGTTCTATTAGAAAAAGGTCTGCAATACGTAATAAAATCATTCCCAATTTTTACTCTTACTCCAATTACATACAGGCATTTATCAGCGTCGGCCGCACACACGAAGCAGACGTGCGTTACATACGCACGTCCTATTTAACCCACAAGGAGCCGCTCCACTCTCCCCACCCTCGCTAAAGCACTTGATCATGTCTTCTATTCCTCTTTGCCGACCGAGCCCTCTTGATCGGAACCGCCGAAGCTCACCTAAGCCGACAAGGACAGCTCTGGATTCTGTGCCAGAGACGCAGCAGTCGACGACAGGAGCCATCCTTGAAGCTGGCAACAGAGGCGCAAAAGCCAACAGATGTACTCGTTAGAAGAAGAGACGATTCCGAACGTTCCAGCATCTGGCATTAGCTCCCCTGCTATGCTCATACCTTTCGGCGCTCGATCGATTCCTAAGGTACAATCTTCCTTGCCTTGCCCATTTTACTTTTAGCCAATAGAAGAGCTATATGTATAACAGAATTAATTACTACTAATTGATATCAATACGACTGCAATTATTCAATTTTTTCATGTCAAGATCAAGATGAAATACTATATTAATAATAGATTAGTTAGTATGCAAGTAATCATTATAAATAGATTAAGTGACTCATTTCAATATAAAAATAAGTTACTAACCAAATTCTCAGAATTTAAAATAGGGATAATATCAAGTATAACCTACAATGTTATTTGAATATTTTTTAAGCACTCCAATACTTAAGTTGCGTAGCAAATTAAGAAACCATAATGGGGATTTGTAATAAGGACATTCTAATTCACTAATTAGAATTTTAGAATATGAATTTTAAATATTGATAGTATTCCCCTAATTCGTAGCCGTGTCTGCTTGTTTATGAAATTTGAATTTAAAACAATGTAGCTAATACTTTAGTAATGCTGGAAACTTCGTTTTAACATTTAAAGATTTAGGATAATGAACTTTTACCTTAGTCAACATCTGAAATCTGCAGCCATCCATCTTACTGTACTCGATTTTGTACCTTACATCTCTTATAGTAATGATCTTCCAAAATCATTAAAATAAGCAAATCTATGAATATAATCAATACTTTCGAGACGTTATTTTGACGTACATTACCTTGTAGATTGGTTTTATAACAATTTTCTATAATTAAACAATCTCTTGAGTCTATTACTTAACTTACTTGATAATTTTTGCAACAAACAATTATTAGAGTCTAATAAAACATTTATAAAGATAATTTTTGCAGACGCATCAGATTGATAAGTACTTAATCACATACCACGGTACACTGAATATTATTTTTACTCTTATTTGCTTTTATTGATGCTTAAGCTTTGAGCATGTTTCGAATTAATGATAAATGCATTATTTTAACTACTAATGATGTAAAAGAAATAAACTTATATTTATGTATCTTGTGAATGTTGCAAAGGGTTCTAAAACGGTGATTGAATAGGTAATGGATGAGGTTAGTCCATCAAGAGCTATAAGGGTGCCATCTAGAGCCTTTGAGGGGGCCCAAATGATGAACATGCTTTTATTGAATCCAGCCTCAAGATTCTGATTTTGCCCATCATAACTACTAATATCACTTCATGATATCAAGACAAAAACATAAATATGAATTTTTATAAAATTATTAATTGTCTGGCATGTGACATAACAATGGCCAAGACACGTTTATTTGCAAGAATTATTATTATTGTTTGCATTAAACCATGTTTTCCTGCAACTATTACTATATCATTTTCGCTTTCCACTTTCGTTTAAGTATAATATTTAATATCTTATGTACTTATAATGTGCACTAAGGCATTATTTTTATAATGTCAGATCAGGTACAACTGAAAAAAGCTTAAGGCTATTATAAAGAATCGTGGTGCATATTAAAAGAATAAAATTTTAGTTGTTACATTTTCAATAGACAAACTTTCATTTTTATGTAATATTTTGGATGATGTTAAATTGAATGAATGATATTTTTATTTTTTGTATAGCTCTGAAAATTATTTAAATGATATTTTGCTTAAACCGCCAATATGATATGTTGAAAGATGCACCTATGTTAGATTGGTTGGTGCTACCTAACATGGGTCACCACAAGTTCATTTGACGTTAGTTCTTAATTAGAATGCAGGGCTTGTGGAGAGTAATTTACCAAAATTGTCTCTTATTTAATGTATCCTAATTAATCAATCCCTCGACTACTCATTTAAGGCTGATGTAGTTCCTAATTTTAAAAATTTATTTCCATATTATCTTGAGCAGTAAATTTCTCGAGTATACAATAGCTAGAAGTATTAGAATATGACCAAACAAGATAGTTTAGCTCTAGTTCAACCCAAGAAAAAAAAACATTTTTTGGTTGATTTAAATAATAAACAATGTATAGTTTGAGTGGCATTGTTGACGAATTAATATGGGTCTTAGTCGACTGTAAAGCTAAAATGTGAGATGATCGAAATCCAAAATGTATGATTTACAAAAAAAATATGTTGCATGAGTTGGATTTAAGTTATTTGAGTTCGCATCTAGCTGGCTGTTGAGAATGCATTAATGCTAAAAAATTATGATTTCATTTAATATAATGGGTAATATTGGTCATCCCCAAATTTTAAGGGTCCCTGTTTGGACGGGATTAGGTCACAATAATGCCAACTTGATAAAAAATCCAAGTTTAGGTCAAGCTTATGTGTCGAGCATAACTCCGTCTAACCAACCCAAATTAACTCCCCCAATGTTAATTACTAGCATAAGAAATAGACCTAGTACAAATTGGGCCGTACTGGACCGAGACTGGGCCAAATCGAACCCAAAAAAAAATGAATCAAGGATCGATCGAGCCCAAGAACATAGCAGTAGTCTATAGCTCGAGCCCAATCAACCCCACACTAAGAATGGGTTGGGCGAGCTTAGTAAATAAGAATCAGTAAACATTATTTAAAAATTAAAATAGAAGAAAAAAAATTTGTAAGCCTGTCCTCAGTCTCGCTCAGGATTTTAAAACCGGACAAGCTCAAGCTTTTCGAATTGTGAGCTCAAGTTAGGTTCTTAAGACTCCACAAGCCCGACTTAACTTAGAGCCTATGCATAATGTAACATACTCTGCGGGTCAGGTTGGCCAGGTTTTTAAGCAGCTTTAATGTAGCGGACCCACACCTAGCCATGTTTTTGTGCAGGTCAGGCCAGCTCAGCCCATTTTTTTACAACGGGCTCTAACCCTCCTCCCGGGATCGATGTTAACTAGGCTAGGCCTGCCATGTCGGGAGGGCCCCAAGCCCGCGCCCAAAAAGAGATGACTTAAATAGATGTTATATCATAAAAAAAACTTCTGGATTAAAAAAATTCTCTTCCCTTTTTCAATCTTATGAATACCGGTTAGATGTGAAAATCCTTCAATTGCGATATGAACACTTAATTCTAACAAACATCTATCTGCGACAACATGAGCCTTTTTTACTATTTTAATTAAGCACCTTTATTGTTTTCCTATATGTGATTAATTATGAGCCAGTTTATTGCTCCTGAATTTGAACAAAAAAAAAAGAATTAAAAATATAAAATTGTAAAAATAACTCAGTAGCTTCCTCTTATTTAATTTGTTTCCAAATTTTTAAAGGGTTTCCCAAATATTTATGAGCATCTCATTATTAAATAAAATAAAAGCTAGTAATTTCAATTTTATTTAAGGAAAACAAATTGCCAGAGCCAGTTAGACTCAAAACCTTGACTCACATAGGTCTCCGTTAATGACATAATAAATTATCTACAAACCCCAACTAAACATACCCCTAGGAATCATGAACACCTCTGATTCAAAATAAGAATTAAGGCACATTTTTATTAAGGGACCCATAATACCAACAAATTCCAATATTACTTTTCTTGATGAATGATTCTCTTAATTGGATCAACCAAAGACCTTTCAGAACAATACCCTCAGAAGTTAATGTAAAGATGGTAAGGCATAGATTACATGGTACGATATAAACCGTTTTTAAGAACCAAGTCTTGCAACAATGAAATATTAGCTGACCCTACATAATCTACCTCGCTATGATGCAGGGACACCACGGAATAATGAACATTGCAGTGCTCATCGCGCTCACAACACTAACATTTTGACACTTCAGAGATGGCGCCATTTTTTTTTTGTAGCCAATGGGGTTTGAACACATGATCTGGGATAAAAAATCATGAGCCTCAACCACTGAGCTACAATACCATTCACTTCACAGACGCACTATGTGAGCAAAGATTTATAATTAAAAGGAGTGGTATTAAACAAAAGTGCCCTAACAATAAATCTAAAAATAAATAAACTATTTATAAATAAGCACACTATAATTATTTATGTAAATGAATTTTAATTAATAAAATAATATTCATCTAAATTTTTCTCTATTTTATATATGATAATCTTATATGCATGATAACTAATTGAATAGTTGAAATATTTATTAAGAAAGTTTTTTAAGAAACAACACTAATTATTATGTTATATCTTGATTGAAACGAACGAGACGTGAGAGAGACGTGAGAGCGATGGCGAAGATTTAGGGTTTTTTGGGTGGCACTCACCGCCTTCTCTTGACGCAATGTCGGACGAACTTCGGCGTCCTGAAACTAGGACGGAGGCGTCCGTCCCTACGTCGGCACTCAATGCAGCGTCGACCGGGAATAATAAGCCCAAAGCTAGGGTGAGGGTGCCCGATCCTATTATTCGCTCAGACATAAGATCGAATCTCGCCATCGGCTCTTGGCGTTTCATATGCCAGACTCCGACATCCTGGAGCTAGTCTAGAAGAATATGATTCTCTTCCAATTCTTCATCGAAAGCAAGCGATGGCATCCTTGACACCTTTATCCTTTCAAGAAGCCTAAATCGGTACTTCTTGAGCTGAGCTAATCAAAATTAAACCGAATAAGTTTCTTTGAGGTAATAAGCACTCCTCTCTAATGAAATTCAAAGGTTGGAAAAAACTTGAGTATTCACTTATGGGAAATTTTCCAAATGGGAAACCATCAATGGTAGGCATTTGCAAGTTTTTTCATAGTCTGGGATTATTTGGAAATGGAATTATTTGATTACAGACACATCCTCGTCAAATTATCAAATGAAACAGATTACACAATATTATTTGCAAGGAGCTCATATTTCATAAAAAACTACCACATGAAAGTTCTATAATGGACAACATCCTTTGACAAAAAGGAGTGAACCTCCCATTGTCTCCATCTGGATAAACTTTCCTCAACTCAAGATTCATTTGATGACGCATTCAATCTTGTTCACTTATTTTGGAAAGCAAATTAAAGTCGATGTCGCAACAGCCAACCTTCTCCATCTATCGCTAACACGAGTTTTGGTCGAACTGAACCTCGTTGAAGAGTTTGAGTCAAAGATATGGATTGGAAATGAGAACGGATATTTACAAGGATGCACCTTTGAGAACAAGTCGTATTATTCTCATTATTCGACAATCAGGAAAGAAGTAGCAAATTGTATATGCGGTGATGGAGGAGATGCCAACGAGGAATGGTATATGAGTCTTCCTCCCTTAAAGCTACCAAAAAAAAAATCAAATGGTATATATGCCAAAAAGGAATGGTAACATTGGGATGGACGAGACTCCTGGTGATATCGTGGAGGTCGAAATGAATGAGAATTTGGAAGTTATTTCTCCAATGGGTACTCATTTGATTGGGGAAGGAGCTGAAAACTATGTTATCAATGATGAACTTTTGCACTCAGGAATTAATGTGGTTGATTTTCCCACCATTATGTTGAAGATGGACATGCTAGGTTGGGTACAATTTTGTAGATGTGCGGTGATGGAGGACGCCACCTTTGATGCCCCACGTGAGGAGTCGGGAGAAAATGATGGGGGCAATAGGCAAACGCTCCAACTTATGTTGATGCTATTAAAGATGACATTATCTCTCATACGGCATTCGGGATGGGTGATACACCTTCTGCGGGGGACAAGGTGCCAATAGAGATGTTGGAGGTTGGCCATCAAAACCCAGCACTTTACCATGGCAAAGAGGAGACAATGAAATGTCGAGTCGATGGGGATGCGGCATACGTGGTGGCTAATCCTATAGTCACAGTGGTTGACCCCTTTTGGTAAATGTTTAGCCCGTTGAGATGGGTGATTCTAGTCCTTCACTAGCAAGGTTGAGATGGCTGAATCAATATCGTCAGGCAATAACAACACAGAGGCATACCTTTATGGTAATGAGGCGCTCTTATCTAGTAAACTTCAGGGTGCGGTATCGATTGCCCGTAATTTTTTGAGAATCTAGGATGAGGGGATATATTTTGATGATCTCTCTCATAACGTCAGGGTGTTGATGGCTTGCTCTACAAAACTGCTCCAATAATATCTATCTGAAATTCTAACAGTTTTGAGCCAGCATAATTTGATGGAGACCCCAACCTCCCCTTCTTCGGTTGAAAAGGGTTAATCTAGGAAAGTTATGATTTGGATAGGTCAATTGATGAGCATATCTATGTTGATCTTGAAAAATTCTCAAAAAAAAGAGAAAAAAAAATGATTCATACTACAACAGAAGCTGTCATTGACTTCTTCATTTGGAAATCTCTAGCTTACTCTCCTTTATGTTGTCATTTATTGAAACCTCATTTTATGAAGTTCTTTTATGGGAGTTTTGGTAACCGTTTGATTTTTTCTTATACTTCTCTTTTTTTCATTTCTTTTTTATTTTAAATTTTTTTGAAGTCAGCAAACTCCACACCTATTGTATGTTGAACATTATTTATATATAAAATCTAACAAGTTTAATATATATATATATGTATGTATATGATATTATTATCACAAAACTTGAATCATTTAAAATTCATTAAAAATAGATTCAGTTGCAGAAAGCCTTCATTTAACTAGTTAAAATCATACCATTAAAAGCTTATGAGAACATTGAAAAAAGCACAAGAAAAAAAAATACGATTTATTTTAACAAAAATATTAGCATAACTCTAACCTCCAATTAAGTATTATTATTATTATTATTATTATTATTACTATTTTATAACTATTATTTAATATATCCATGCAATGTATATGGGATGTTTATGTCCCGTGTCCTAATCAGGCTTTAATAACCCAATGATACCAAAAATAAAAGTTTAATGAGAGTATGAAAGATAAGAAATCGATAAAAAATTTTAAAAAGAGAAGTTGACATAGCTTTTTGAGAGTGCATAACATCAATTTATTTTTTATTCTTGAAAATACATGTTAACAAAACAATTTTTAATAACAAACATGTCAAGTTTCCATGACATACAATGTCAGTGTCCTTAAGTTTGAGCACCATAGTTACCTCTCCTATATTTATTAGTACAACTATTGCCCATTGCATCAAGCCTAGAACACTAATTGAAACAAGTAATACAAATTTTAAAAATACAACGAAGTGAAAAAGAATATATAAAAAAATAACATAAAGCAAAGAAGTTAATTCTAAGAAGATTGCTGATCCTATTACTTAAAATATATGAGAAATTAGATTTGATAAATTAGATAGCACAAGTAATGACCTAAATTTAAATCTCTATTTTTCATGCTAACGAGTTTTTCTTAAACTTAGAAAAAGATGCTGAATTTGTAACTTTAATCTCACAATCAAAAATAATTTTAAGAATTTGATAATTTTTCTAAATTTTTTTCTGGTTTTATTAAATTCTATGATTTTTAAGAAAAGCCCTTACATAAATAAGAGCAACCTTAATCTCCCTCACATCTCCCAGTCAACCCCTCTACCCCCCCTCTCATACAGAAAAGGACCACATCTCCTACACGCATATCCAGTCTGTCTTATAGATCTTCCGGATGTTAGTTTATCTGCTGTCACTCCCTCTATTAACAGTTCAGTTGCATCCAAGGGGAAAGGAAGCTCCCAAGATAAAATTTGTTATCCCTTTTTTTTTTCTTAAACATTAAGTTCATTAAAAATTCTGAATTTTATCCATTGATTTAGGCGTCTACAGCGTCGGCATCCATCACATTCGCCACCTCCAGCTCTGATGATGCAACTATGGTCTTTTCCTTGCAAAACAGCAACCTTATTTTGTTTATGATAAAATTGCTTACTGACATTAAGAGTTTCAACATTGGAATCAGAAGAACTTTAATTAATATCCCTTCAATTTTAGGTTGAATTCTTGTTAAAAGGCAGTCAAGCAATCCATCTTTCCTATTAATTCAGATTCAGCACAATATGGATTTTTTAATAAATATAGTTTTAATTTTAATAATTATTTCTTCTTTTTTCTGATAATTTGGTATGATATTTTAAACAATATGATAATATATCGCTGTTGTATTAACCTGGAACCCAAAAAATAGTTACAAGATCCTAAAAACCAGCTCACCCAATAAAATTAAATCAAGAATCATATAATATCATTTTAACATATTAGTTAGGAATTAATGAACTTGATCAATATCATAGCCACAAGAAATAACCAATACAATAAATGTCATATTATATGATGTTTAGCTTCCTTCTAAAGAATATTAGATCTAATTCTGACTACCGTAACAAGCCCATATATTAAAAGGATATTAAGAAAAAATAAATGAGAAAACATTGCTATGAATATGTAAGATATGATACCCAAATTCTATACAATGCACACGTGATATTATAAGTGCATATGTCATAAACCAATGCACGTATAACTTTTGTACTGCACATATTTCTTTTGAGGCAATCTTCTTATGTAATGCACAAATGTGATATTAACGCCACAGGCCTTTTGATGATGAGTTCATTCAAGGTTTCAATAGAACTTTCCACTGAGAATAAATGAAAATAAAATAGCAATAACAACAAAGAAACTAAATATTATTTCCTATCAGTCTTGCAACTTTTTCTCAATATTTAATTCTTTAGGTATTAATTAGATTGTATTTTTAGTTACTTATCTTCACTATTTAGTTACTTTTTTACAATTTTACCCCTCATTAATGAACTTGACGACATGCATACTACTTTTTTATTATAAAATTATTTACTAAAATTACAGATACCCACTCAATTTTTTTATAAATAACATTTAAGAGTTTTATTTATTGAAGAGCATTAGGATGAACGACCCATGTCCGCTTCTAAGAGCATTAGTGCTTGGTTTTGTTTAATGAATCTCTTAAGTTTCCTTTTTGTTACATTACAACCCTATTGCTGAGGATGTTCTCGAGAATGCGACAAAGAATCTGCAAGGAACTAATACCAAAGAAGTTCCTGTAGTTACTATCAGAGCTAAACATAAAATCATTATCAATGTTGACGTCTTTGCACAAAGGATGTACTAGTAGAGAAGCAGAGACGTGAAGTTGGACCTCCAGATCAATCTAAGGCGTCGGGTTTCACACAAAAGATGGAAGAATTCAAAAGTCATGATCAATATGCTCATTTCTCAGACCTTGAATTGAACAAGTCAAATTATAGGAGCAACAACCTACAAATATGCGGACTGGGGGTGAGGGGTGATTTTTTATTTTCAATTAAATTCATCCCACAAATAATTATAGGGTTTTATCTTGTGTACACTTGTACTAACTCTCCCCTCCATCATGTAATTACCCTCATCTCTCATTTTATTTTTTAATTACAATCTTTTATTTATTAGATTAAACAATTTAAACAATTCTCCATCTCTCTCTCCCATTAGTTATCTCTCTTCTTATTATTTTCATTATATATATATATATAAATAATTTTTTTGCTTGGAAAAACAATTGTTGGCCTTTATATTTATCAATAAAATGAATACAACAGACGTATTGGTGGCCTCCAACAAAAATAAAACTAAGAGAAAAAATATAATAACTAAAAGAAAAAAAAAGAGTAAAACAGCCATCAAACTCACTTTAAAATCTCACCTAGGACATCTCCGTGCAAGTGCTAAGAAAAAATGATATGCAAATCCACATGATCTAGTCACTATCAACAGCCTTTCCTTTTCCTTAAGTAACATCTGGATATCGATCCTTTGATTTTTTTTTAAATGATTTCTTCAATTCCACAAAAATCAAAATCCGACGTTGAAGAATCTCCCTCCTCTTCTGAGCCACAAACCTCCTTGGACTCAAATGCCCCCATTTTAGATAACAGAGTGAATTCCTAAGCGAAATGATTGAGGTTCGACTTCTCCTTACTCAAAGAGGCTCTATCCCTCAAAACAATTGTAATTTCAGTGACCATAATTTGAAATATATCCAATGTTACCTACATCAACTTCAAATTCATTTTCTTGGCCCGTTCATCAATTCACAGATGGGATAACACGATCTCATCCTAGGCACCTTCTATTTCAGCTCCAATCTCAAGATATCTTGAATAGCCTTAAGTTTGATTTTAAGATGATCCAAAGAAAAGTGAACATACACCGCCAACGTTTCATCTTCCTATGTAATAGTGCGGGGCTCCGGATGGTCAACATTCAACGTTGCCATCTCCGATATAGAAAGTGGAGCACCCATCCCCAGCGCCGGGAGAACAATCCTCGTGTCATGCCTACTCGGAATACATTCCTCAATCACATCAACTGACCCGGAAGTTAACTATCCTCCGCAACATACATTGTCGCATTCACCTCCAGCAGCATCGACCTCGTTGCCATCTCATTTGACCGTGGCATATCAGCAGCCATGCCTTTCTCATCATCATTTGATTCGACCGCAGCAATAACCATTATAAGACGATTTGCTTCAGAAATTGCTTCCACTAGAGAATCATTCTTCGATACGGAAACTGTAATCCCATCAACATCCGCCCCTAAAGGCTAGATTGGCAGTCCATCGATCTGAAAGGCCGGGCCTTCCTTAGCAACTTGTTTAGGGACATACATCACACATTTACTTGGAAATTTTTTGGAGGTGAGTATAGCATTCTGTGAGTTGGCTTTATTTCTTAGTTTGAGATGTGGGTGAAGTTTAAAGCAGCCCGTAGATTCATGACCGATGATATTGCAATTCATACAAAAAGAAGGCAAGTTTTCGAAGCTTACTTCTTGATAATAACTATTAGACTCATCTCCAATCGAAATAACGTTCTCAAATTATTCGGTTATATAAATATATATATATATATGCAGTATATATATACATTGTTCTAAGAATTGTATCATAACAGTAACTCCTAGATTAATGTTAAAGTAAACCAGGAATACATAAAATGACTCCAAAAATATGATTGAATCAATAAAAACATATGTTTTGACAATTAACGACAAAAACCTTATTCCCAACAGCAACTTGGAATTCTTTCATAAAGTGTAACTAAGTGAATTTCTAACCTTGAAATGGGGAGGAAAAGACTGCATGAGCTTGACCCTCAGGCATAAACCGATAACTGTTGCCATACTGCAATGCTGAACAGTTGGTGTGAAAGTTATCCTACAAGTATACAAAGCAGTTGGTGCTGTGACAGTTGAGCGAGAATCCTTTCTAGTACAATTGCACATGAGAATTTTCTGATGACACAAAACAGCATTACAGAAACAAAGTAATAAAAGAGAAGGTAAGCTAAACGCAGAATATAGATCGATACAATTCATGACCATAATATTATTCAACATTAAACTAGCAAAAACACCAATTTTGAATACATGAAAAACCTTTAAGGTTTTAAAGAGGAAGAACAGTTTGACAAAAAATAAAGTCACGTGAGGCACAAGAAATGCACTAGCAAAAAGGTAGAGTTACCTAAAAGGTGAGAATAACAGACACGTCGATATAAACAAACCTCGTGAAAAAATTTTCTATTTGTTAAAATTGAAATTAAGTTTAAAGTTCAAATTTTTATGCTCTACATCAATTATGTGTCAATAATCAACGAAGAATAAAGGCAACATCTTGGAAAACTCTTCATTCAAAATTAAAGTAAAAAAATTATGCTGTTTTTTACAGTTTCTTTCAAATAATGGCAAACTATATAATTTATCAAAATTATCAGCAAAGAACCCTTCCCTAACTTCATCCATTTGTTTGAAGTACTTATTGGGCATGGATGGAGTATTTCATGTACGATAAAAATAACTTGATTCCACAAAGTCTTTGATTTCTCAAAAAAGTGTAGGAACCTCTCCACCATATACGTTAGGTTTCAAAAATAAATTTCCTTGAGGTCAATTTGAGTATTTTAATTAGATTTTCTCCAATATAATGAATTAAGCTTGTTAAAAAATAGTAACTAAGATTCCATACGAGCACAAGTTCCTATAATTAATTACGCTTTCTAATCATAAGAGAACTCTTTATTAAAGAATGCAATCGCATAATAATTGAGCAAATATAAGAGACCGGCAACAATGGGGTAGACGAATATAAATCAGATTAAGATCTTGAAAATTCATCATCACGGGTTAATTTGTAATTCAATCAGCAATGTTACATCACCTAATATATTTTGAGCAGATTTGGTGAAATTTATTAAAAGCACTGTTCTTCAGTTCAGCTGACTCATAAACTGGTAGTGGCTAGTTGTACCATTTTAACTCAATGGTTTAGCATCTTATATCATGCTATGTTCAAAAGTTATAGACATGAACGCTAAAGGTTCGGAGACATAGATAGCTATATAGTTCATTTATAAATTGGTAGAGGCTGGTTGTACCATTTTTACTAAATGATTTTGTATCTTAAATCATGACAACTATGTTCAAAAGTTCTAGGCAAGACTGCTAAAGGTTCAGAGATGTAGATAATTATATAGTTCATTTAAAATCATAGTTGAACTTACAAATATAAGCCCAAAACATAGGGTTTGATGGTTTTGCTATGGATTTAAGAGCCTATTAGCATTGCATTAGTATGAACTAAATTTGTATTGAAGGTTGTACTGATATTGGTGTTAGCCCAAGTTTAGGTTGGATCAAAACCATTTGAATACCCATAATTTGATTTATAGGGCTTACATCTATTTAAATTGGCCAAACTTTAATTAAGATAAAATGTCTAGCCTTTAGATGGGGCATACATCTATTAGAATGTCCAATGTAGTGCTCCTACAGTTTGGCCATTTAGATGAGGTGGCCCAAAATTAAAGAGAAACTTATAGCCTTTGGAAAGCCCAAGGTTTAAACATGCAATAAAATTACAACTTAGAATATATAAGCTCAAATTAATGATGGCTCTTGTAGCCTTTGGAAAGCTAAAATTTAAATATGTGATAGAGCTTACATCTTTTAGGATACCCAAGATAGAGAGTCTTACATTCTAACTATTTGTACAAGGTAGCCCAGACTTAAAGCTAAACTTATAGCCTTAAGAAAGCCTATTGTTTAAATATGTGATGGGTAGACAACTATTAAAATGTCCATATTATTAAAAGGATGTTGTGAGAATAAAAAGTCATGTTATTTATAAAAAAACAGAAAATAGGGGTTAAGTTCGATTTAATCAATATAGTGAAGATCCAATCCAAAGCACGCCTCAAAAAACATCCAAGTTGTTGATTATCAATGATCGACCAATTGGGTTAATAAGCTCCATGGAATCAATGTTACTTTTTGCTTAACCTTATGCATAAAGTGTGAGGTATAGCAAAAACTCCCATACCATTAATTGGGAAAAGACAGATGGCAGCGCACAAAGGCCAAAAGCACGGGTTGTACATCTCAACACACCACTTAATGGAATTGGAAATATGGAGTAAAAAGGAACTAAGAAAAATGCATGCTATGGAATGGCATCTACAGTTAGGTGGAGGAATCAAGCAAGCACAAATGTGGATGGGCAATGGTTTTACATAAGGAACGAAGAGATGATGTATTGGAAAATGTTAGATGATTTTGTACAATCTATGACCCATTGATTTGAAAGAGTTGAATGGTAGATTTAGATCATGTGAATATTGGAAAAAATGGTTGATGCATGTGAACTTGTGTCAAGGATGTGATTCACATACATGTTTAAAAGAGCATGAAATTGCTTCAAGAACATGAAGTTCAAAAATGAGCTACCTATCTTCTTATCCTTCAATTTTTTTAGACCGCAAACAATCTCAAAAGCATCAATCATTTTAGAAAGAAAAGTAAATTAGATTTATATTTAAGCGACAAATTTTAAACCTATTACAAGATCGTTTGAATCTCAAGGAATATGGCAATAGGACTCAAAACACTCATATCTTCTCTTCCAATTTCCCTTCTATACATCCATCAACAGGAGACCCAGGCCACATTCTTTGATTTGAATAGCACCCATCATCACCATATTTCCAACTGAGGATGCTACCCAAGATTATGTGAAAGATTGGCCGTTAGTTGGTGCTCTTGTAGAAAAATGATGAATTGACATTCTGTAGTTCATGCATTATAGCATCAAAATTTTGCTAAATAGCTTGCCTCCTTATATGCCATCTATCTAAAATTAAGAGATGGTTATCATCAAAAAGATACTTAAAAGTATCAATAAAAACTGTTCCAACTCTCAAGTAGTTCTAGAAGATTTATAATTTGCTAGGATCAACATTTTAGGAGTATTATTATTAAATTATAGTGCAAAACAATTTTGACAATGTTGATTCCAGTTAACTTTAAATTATTTAAATATTTTTAGAGCTTTTGTATAGTTTTCAAAAGTAAATAAAGTTGTTTAAATTTAATTATTTAAACTACTAAAACGTCAAACTCCATTTATTTATTTTTCTATTTCTTAATGAATTTACTCTTAATTTCTCTTTTTTAGGTCATTGTGCTAATAAATACTCAAGGCTTGTTTAGTTGAGGATTAGCAAGCTTAAAAGCCAAGTAAGCTAAACAATTTAATTACTAGGCTAGCTTAAATTGATTTAAGCTAGCAATCTTGAAAAAATTTTGGTTCAAATTTCAGTATAAGAAAATAATTATATGATATAATAATTTAAATTAAATTAATTAAATAATATAACTAGGTAGCATAATTAATAAAAATTCACAATATTAATTAATTTTAATTATAATATTTATCAAACTATAATTGATGCAATTAAAAATAATTAAAATTAAAATTAAAAATAATAAATGCACTTATTATTATTCATATTTAATAAAAATAATTAATTAAGAACATTTTATTCTAATTAGCAACAACTAAATACACAATATTTTATATTTATTAATAATGTAACCAATTAAATAATAAGAGATAACGTAACTAATTGCAAAATTATAACTATTTGTTTATAGTTATGTAAGAATATTTAATATAATCATTATTAATTAAAAAATTATTGGATATACTTGATATGATTCATTGCTTAATTAATTTATTTTATTGATTTATTAATGCAAAAATTTATTTAACATAAATATATTTAATGTAATTATAATTAAGTATATTTAAAATATAATTATAAGATTTCTAATTATATTTATCGCACTCATACTTAAAATAAAATTAAGTATATTACTTTAATAAAATTAATTATTATTAATGTAAGTTTTAATTAAATGTATTAAATAAAGTAAGCATAATTATTTAGTTAAAATAACGTAATTAGTAAAAATTAAATTTAGTAACATATTTATTTTTAATATAATTAATTAATTATTGCACTTAATTAAAATTAATGTATTTATAAATATTAATGAAACTAATTATAAATTAATTAAATTCATATTATAAAATTACAAATTGTGATTTTCTACTAATTTATTAGTAATTAATAGTTGTTAATTAGATAATAATTTTATGATTCATTAAAAGTATTTTGAGAATTATTAATATAAATAATTATATTAATTTCTAAATTGATATTTATAATTAACTAAGCTAACTTAAGCTGATTAAACTAAAACCCAGAGATGTTTTATTTGAACTCAGGTAAAATTATTTGAGCTTAGGTTAAATTAAGCAAAGTTAAGTAAACTAAATAGAGGCTCAAGTAAAATTATAGCTTATTATAAGAATTTGATTATGATTTGAAAGAATAAATCCAGATTTAAGTTATCTCACAATAAAGTTTTGGGATCATCAGTGAAGCTTATGTAACCATGCATGTTAATAGGGAATGGATTGTCATTCATCGTCTTCACCGGGCATCTTCTCTACCCCCTATATTCCCTTTTGCCTCGCCACTACTCACCTCAACTCCTCCCAAAAACCACCCTTCCTTTCCCCATCTCTGTGCAACCACCTAACAGCTGGCCTTCTCCATCCCTGCATATCCAATCCCTTCTACAAATAATCCACTACTCCTAGCCGGCCACTTTCTACCCTACCAGTAGCACAACACTCTACCCACCTTCCATTGAATCACTACTTTTTCCTATTGTTGGACAGCCACAATAAAATACCAACATCTCACATACTTATAACCAAGAACCCACCCAAGAACTATAACATTTATTCAGTAACAAGAATGTTAACCCAAACCAAATTAATCTCACCTCTGTTCCTAGTTCCTCTTTAAAAAACTAATCAACAGCGACCCCTCCATTCATACTTCCTTCCAACCATCTTTGGTCACGCCTCCACGTCTTATAGTAAAGGCAACCACACCCTTTTCCCTTCCCACCAACTACAAAAGAACAGCAGCAAGTGCGTCCTAGTTCAAAGCATAATAGTCAACTTCTCTAATCCTAAGTAGCCCACCAAATGCTTCTTATAATTAAATAACAGTGCATCTTAGATTGACTTTCACAAGAAAACTCACAAATCATTATATTAAACATTTTCTACCTTCAAAACACAGAAGAAGATATACAACTCTCTCAAGCAGTATACATACTACTTTCTTCAACTCATAAACCCTAGTCTATATAACCGTATAGCTTTATAGAATTTATAAACATTAAAAAACTCCCCCATACCCAACATGCCCACTACCCTTTCACGTGTGCATGCATTGACACAGCTGCCTTTATCCCATGCACTCACTGAGCACCAGCCACCAATTACCACATACATTGATATTATTGCAGTTAGGGCAAGCAATTTTACATGAAACTCGAAATCCGCTCGAATTTTGAGTCGACTCGAACTTATCTCAAAATTTTTGACTTGATTCTCGAGTTGAGCGGCTTAAGTCGAACCCAATTTGAGTCGAGTTCGAGTTGGGTATGACTTAATTCGAGCTTAAAATCGAGTCACTCAAAATATATAAAATCAAAAAAAATTAAATCATATGCTAAAGAATTTAACAGCACCAGTAGTAATAATGTTTGTCTCCTTTTTTTAAGCAAACCCCAGGTTTGATTCTCTCCGCCACGAAATAAAGTGCTTATATTGTTCGGCTGTTTTAAAAATGAAATTTGTGTTTGTTTTATATAAAATAAAAAACATAAATCATCTACAGAATAATTTAATAGCACAAGTGGTAAAGTCCTCTCCCTTCTTCCTGCAAACCTCGGGTTCAAATCTCTCCTTCCGCCACGTGCTTTGCAATTTTTTTATTTTCGAGGGTTCGAGTCAGCTCGATCTCAAACTTTTTTTAAACAAAATTAACTCAATTCGAGTCGAGTTTGAGTCGTACTCAACTCGAAAAATTCAAGTTTGAGTCAAATCTAACTAGACCGAACTCGAATCAAACCTAGCCCAAGTTGCAATCAACCCCAGTCGCACCCCACAAACACAAGCAGCCCCCTATATTGTCATCATCACTGCCATGCTTCCTCAAACTCCTTTCCATCAATGGCTCCTCCCCAATATATAAAGGGTTGAATGAGAGAGGGGGGAAGAACAAATTAAAATGAATCCTTCCCTCCAATAAGCATCTTCAAACAAGCATTAAACCTCAAAATCATAACAAAACTCCTATATACATCAGCCTCATCTTCAATTCTACCAAGCTCCCTCCAAAAAATTAGCATATTTGCCACCATCTTTAAAGATGCATTCAAACATAATAGCATATATCTTCATATCAAAACAAGTATGAAGCCTGTAAAATTGGAGTATATCAGAAAACAAAATTTTGTTAGTCTATTCATATGTTCATAGAACCCAAAGCTTCAATGTATTGTTCTAAAATAACAAAAACACACCAGATTATAAAGAGCATTTTTAATGGATTTGCATTAAGGTTTTAAATTTGGCATGTTACTTTTAAAGGATAATTACATGCACAACAACAATGACACCAAACATTTATTTCCATTGTACACAATTTTTTCAAATAATTTCTTTCCATGCATTCTTCAATCTTCATATTTTACTTTTAATACGAGCACTTTTGATAAACTCAAGTTTCTAACATGAGCATCCAAAGTTCTACACTTAATATACCTGAATCATCTAAAACTACATTCACTAATCTTATCGTCCATTAGAGTTACTCCAACCTTGCTGCAAGTGAACTCATTCCATATCATACACTTGCATGCATACTCACTCATTTACCTTAGCATCCTAATCTCTACAACATTTATTTATCATTAAGCTCTTCTTTATAGGCCAACATCTTATTCATATGGCACAGTTAACCTTAAAGCTGCTCTATACATTTTTTTCTTAATTCTCAATTAAAATTTTCAATCACATGGCATTCTAGAAGCACCCCTACATTTCATTCAACTAACTTGGATCTTGCTAGTCACATTTCCATCTATTTCTCCATTATTTAACTCCAAGATTGTGATATTACTAGGCTCAAGCATCCAAGTATTCTTATATATGGAATCTCTTCCTAAATATACAATTTAAGAAAATCAAATAGTGCAACACTTTAATAGATTTAGAAAGACCTTGATGCCTATATTCACAAATACAAAACTCTAAATGTTTGATTGGACATTTGTAACGAATGTTTCGATGTGTGAGAGAAAACCTCAGTTTTTAAGTTTAATTGGTGTTCTTGTAGCATAGCGTCTATAATTTAGCTCATGTGATCATCATTCAAGGTGTTAACGAATAACTTTGGCCCTTCGGACTTGTGCTTCTCTATTTCTCTATTATTCATCTTCCATTTTATGTTTTCTTCCTCTGAAATCTTCGTTCCCATTTTTCTCTGCAATATTTGGAAAATCAAAGCAAATGTTAAAGAAAGAAGCCTTGATAAAACCTACTGAATTCGGCCGAGCTTCTCATCCACAGTAATAGACTCCTCGGAGAGCACGCTGAGCTGCTCAAGCGAGTAGGGATGCTCCGGATCCCTAATATCCCTAACCGAATCTGAATTCGTTCCGGTCAAGAAAAATTTTAGCAAGAAAGAAAACAATAAGTTTTTTAACGCCCACCAGATTGAGCAGCTAATTAGTTTCCCAGATACAAAAAGGGGCAAGCAAAATGGAATTGAATTTACGTTTGGAATTCCATGAATAATATGAAAGCAGGATACCAAAGACATCGAGTGGATCCACTGCATCATCCGCGTGAGCGTCCTCGGCACGGCTGATCCTGGCCTTCTTTGCATGCACGACCGGATTCGCGTTAATCAATCCAAGCGTCATCACTGGATCTCTCGCTCTCTCCCTCTCTCCCTCTCGCTCTCCCTCCCTCCCTCCTACCCACTTCAGAATATCGGGGGAGACTTTCACACAAGGACAAAATAAAGGTAAAGATTCGGAAACAACTAGGGATTTAGTAAAATAAAAAAAACAAAAACAAATATATGCTATATATTCCCGGGGACCGCCATGTGCTAAAGTCACTTTTTTTTTTCATTATTCGCACCCTTTAAAAAAGACCCTATGCATCATTTATTTTTAGATTTTTTTTTTTAATATTGCTATATTTTTTACATTAACATATATCAACATATATAAATAATATATTAATTTAATATGTAAATAAACTATTAATTGAATATATATTTTTTATAAAAATTATATGTAAACAATTTAAGAAAAATAAATTATTAATATTGAAATTTTTTTATGTATATTCTTATATAATAATATCATTTTTTTTCCTTTTTTAAGTAATTGATATTATATTTATGATTTTAAATGTAAATTCTAATTATCAAAAAAAAAAAAAAAATTATTTATAGTCAAATAATCTTTAATAATAGTGTTATAATATTATAATTAATAAAATTTCCCAAGATCGAACTATTTAAATTTATCCTCATCAAATATTTGTTAGATCTAAACTCATATCAATTCTTAAATTATACACAAAAAAATATCAACAATATGTTACCGCTCAACCTAAAGTTGACCCACTAAATGCACCAACTCAAACCCAACACATCTACTGAGCTACGTCAACATTGTGGCCCCGAACTTGATTGGGCCCACGTAACAACTCGTCATTAGCAATCTAATTAGGCTAAACCTGATTAAAAAATCATGATATTGGCAACTTCAAAAATTTAGCTCAAAAAAAAAAAATACTGTTCAGTATATTATATTTTTTGGTGATCGTAATATCCCAATTGAGAACCATATAAATAATAGATACTCCTGAATCAATTTATGAATATTTATAATTTTAAAAATTAAGAAAATTAAACCCAAGTACAAATTAACTGATTTTGGTATCATAGGATTAAAAATATTAAGATAATGTTATAAAAAACATTCTGTCAATTTTGGAATTCTGAATTTATCGTAATTAATTTTTGAAATTTTAACATTTAAAAATTAATATAAAATAAAATATAGTTATAGACTAAGAAATATTGGCACAGTATGTTCATCTTGTCAACATACATGTTCGAGTCAAGTTTTCTTAATTTTGCCAAGTTCAAGTATTAAGTTACTTAACATTTTAAGTGATTTAAGAGTAAGTAAGAGGAGAAAGAGAAAAATGATATACTTTTTAAATACCCCTTCACCTCCTCTCATTATTCACACACTCAATTTTCTCTCCTCCTCTCCCCAACACTCCCTCATCTCTATCTTCCTTGATCACCATCGGTTTCTCTTACCACCTCCTCGCCTCCAAAAGTCTCTTCCCCTTTTTGAACGCCAACCAAAACCTAATTACTATTATTATTATTATTAGTATTATCTTTAAAATTTGTTTTTATTATTAATATCCTTTTAGTTCATTATTCTTATGTCATTTTTTTTATTTAGTATTATTATTATTGTGCATATTCTCTTGATTTATTATATATATATATATATATATATATATATATTATTATATTTATTTACTTAAATTATTTTATTTATGAAATTATTATTATTACTATTACTATTATTATTATTATGTCATTTTCATTTATAATAAAATTATTATGTTTAATTCACTATGTTATACTATTTCATTTGTTTATTCATATTATTTTGTTATTTATTTAATTATACTAATTATTATTACAAGAGAGAAAGAGAAAAAAAAAAAAAAAAAGATAAAGATGAATTATATTTTCTTAATAATCATTTATATATAATAAATGATAACAATAATAATAAAGATATTATTATTATTGTCGTCATATTTTCATATTATCATATTATTATTTTAATTTATTACTTTTGCAACTATTTTACTATTATTTTATCTTTATATATATATATATATAAACTTTGATAGTCAAATACAATTATTAAAATAAGTAAAGTTTTATAAAAATATATAACATTAAAATTTTGAATTAGAAACTAAATAAATACAAATTGTGTAGATACATCCGATACTGATTTTCGATAAGGTACGCTGGACACTGCCTTTTATGCTTATATAGCGATTATTATTTGCTTTTAAATGATGTTACAAAATAAATGCTTAATGTTTGATGAATGTTGCAATGATTCATAAATTGTTGTGTTATTATGTAAGGATGAGGCTAACTCATCGAGACTTATAAGGATGCAAACTGGAGCTTTTGAGGGGCCCAAGTTGATGAATATGCTTATTTGAACCCCATCAATCAATAAGCTTTTGAATATGTAACATATTCATAACTATTATATTATATTCATAGTAAGTAATGTATTTTTTTATAACATCATTTTTATGCTTTGTTTTTTTGCTTACTCATTTGAACAATTAAAATGTGTAACATGTATTATTAAATGGTACTTAAAATATTCTCTAATTTTATAGAGTTAAATCCCAACATTTTATATATATATATATATAAAATGTCATAACATGTACTCATGGTGATTTGAGATGAAAATTTTGAGGAGCTCACAATAGTTTAAATCACAAAAGCTTTTTTTATAATTATCAACTTACTTTTGGAACTTATTTTGTAACTCTAGTTTTATGAATAAATGTATGATTATTTTAATATGAGATTTTTTATTTTGCATCTATCTTACTTAAATTGCTTAATAGGGTCATGCGGCTCCGAGAGCCCGATGTTAGATTAGCTCGTGCTGACTAGACATCAGGTCCTCACATCCTTACCGGAGAAACCTAAATATGACCTACATAACTAAGAAAATATTTAATACATAAAATAAGCAAAAATATTAAATCAAATAAGAGATTGTATAGACCTAATGTTTAATGGGAAAATATGGTTGAATAAAAATTATAATACACTTGGTTCATCAAATTGATCAAGAAAGCTAAAATAAATCAAAATCATTTGAATTGGTTCCTCTTATCACATAAGAAGGTGCATTATTGATTCGCATTAGAGACAAAAAGATGTAATATTTTTTATGGACAAATATATTCATTGCCAAAGCTCATTATGTCAACAAATACATGGTTCATGGTTTTGTGGGATGCTTGGAGGATGGATGTAACATTGATGGCTGGTGTATCAAGTCCTCCCTACCATTTATCGAGAAAGCGACAAGAGACGAGGGTAGGAGAGTTGAGAAAAATTATCTCAAATACAATAAGAAAAAGGAAGTAAGAAGAGACAAATAGGTACATTTTTCTCAAGTTTCTTTATTAGGATATGTCATTCAAATATGTGATAAATTTATTATTAATACCGGAGTGGGTATGCAGGTTAAATGGGTTCATTTTATGTTATTTAATTTGACCCAAACCCGACTTGGACTTTTAAATGGGTTAATTTTTTAAACCTGGCCCAAATTGTATATGGACCAACTCAAACTCAGCTTTGTCGAGTTGGGTTCATGTCATGTTTAAGAATTATGTAACAAATGGGCAGTTCTTCATTTACTAACATATTCAATTCTCAAATCAGCCTTAGTATGGTTAACCATCCCAAGTAAATTAATACAGAGAGAGGGAGCTTTGTGCCTAGCCAAGACTAAGACACAATTTTAGTTTTACTATGGGTTTCTAGTTAATGCAACTTTACTTATGTATATATATATATAGACCATAATATTATTGTTTAAAGGCTCTTATCCCAAGGCTCCTATGCATATTGAAATAATAATATATAACTATAATATGGAGTAATATATTTAAGAGTTTAAATTTCCCAAGTTAAACACATGATCTACTCGATGAATTAGGTTATACTTAAGTTATATTTAAGAGACTTAAAAATAATATTAATTAAATTAAATCATTAGATTTTTTTGTAAATAAGATAGTGTGATCACGTTCATTACAGTTATTATGAGTAGCACAGCACCAACTTTTATAACCATAATAATATAGCATTACTACATTTCTAATATAGTGACTTCAAGTAAAGCTATAATTGAAGCACCACTATTCATTGTAACTTAATCTTGATCTAGTTGATTCTTTTTTGCTCTTGGTAAATTTCAAGCAATCTTGATTGGTTGGTCAAATTGAGTGGTAGGATGGAGATGTTTTGAATGAATTTTATGTATGTACTTGCACACTCTCACAAAGATCAACATCTTAATTGCATTTTAATAGTAACAACAATAATAAATTTTGTTTAAAATTTTCATTTTTCTAAACATAATATTATCTTTGGCATATTAGTTCCGTTATGATACTTGTAACATATATGTGCAGTACTTAGCCAAAGTACTCCACATATGTATCTAATTTTATTACTAAAATTAGACAACTCTAATACACATTAGACGCACCAAATTCAATTGAATAGTTATTTTTTGAAGCATAATGAAGTAGCAACAAAATGAATAAATTCATCACATAACTCTAAATTATGATTGTATATATGAGTATTAAATATAAGCAATATTTAATAATCGAGTTTTTAATGGTTCAAATGTTAAAAATAAGATATAAAGAATTCCATTACTATATTATTTAGAATTTAGAAAATAAAAATGTATAAAATGATGTTTCAGAGCTCATAAATTTGAATTTCATTAAAAGCTCCCAAATAGTTTTAAAATATTTAAAAGAAATTATCAACTATTTTTGTCTTATAAATTATTAGAGTTAAATAGCTTATAATTTACATCATAATCAAATGAGATTGTAATCAAATTATTTCACAACTATTTGATAATTTTTTTAGGAAATATAAGATTTTTTTTATTTGAAATGAAGTAATTTGAGAGTGTTTTGTTTTAAGTAAATTATCAGAGTAAAATTACTCATAATCTAATTTTTTTCTTCGGATTTATGTTTCGTTTCAAACGAAACAAACAAATCGTTCGATTGGTATGTTCGAACTAGTTGTGGATGAAGCGGAAGAAGAGAGAATTCGATGGAACATAGATTCGTTTGATTCGTTCATTCGAAAAATAGAGACTCGAAAGTATGTTGCTCACTTGTCCACTTCTGATTCGCTTACCTCGATTTTATAGTTTAATTGGCTCTCCTTGTAATAAAATCCAAACAACAAAATAAAATAACAATTTTCAAATAAATTAAATAAAACTGTGTGGTATATGTAATTATAAACCCTCTGCAAGTACGGAGCGTGGAGTTCTACTGTCGTCCCAAACGATCTTCCTGCTTCCCGATTTTCTTCCTGCTCTCGCCACTCCTTCACTCGTTACCCAATCGATCATTTTGCGTCGATGGAGGCAAAATTTAGCTCGTTGATCAGTAGAAGCTCTTCGTGCTAGGCACGCGGTGGTTAAGATCGAATCCCTTCTTGCATCCATTTACTTATACTAATTTTATTATCCTTTTTGAAATTCGTTTGTGCAAGTGATAAACTGTCCGCGCAAATTTTTTTCTTTATATCAGCAGTTTCACAATTGTTATTTTTTAAAGTTTTAAATACCCATTTCATTGATTTTTTGGGTGTATCAACCCAAGGGTTGGATCCCTGTGCTAGATAACACGCAACACTTCTATTTTCTTGCCTCTTAAAATAGTCTGAGAATGATTAAGTTGGAACAGGAGTATTTTCAATCTTGCAAGCGTTTAAAATTTAGGACTCACCATCATTTCAGTGCTGTGCAATGTTATTGAAAGATTTCAGATGTTTGATTCACCGGCAGTTATCATAAAAAAAGATTGCTACCGTTCCCCTAAAAAGAATGCCAATAACCGGCATAATACGTCGTTATACATAAATTAATACAATTTAAGTACATATCTGCTGTAATTCTCTGATCAAATCTTAACTGCATTATCCATTCTAATCTGCTTGGGCTGTTTATTGGATTTTGAATTAGGTTCAAAGTTCTTTTTTTTCAAATACTGTACATGTCTTACATTGACATCTTATGCCCAAATCTGGCAACATTTACTATAAGTCATAATTTGTGATATTTGACATGAATCCTTTGTGGGTAGACTAAGAGTGAAGATAACTGAAGAGAGCAATGTTCGGAGGCTAGGCTTGGCTAGGCAAAAGTGCTGTTAGGAAATTTTTGAGGTGACGATCAATGATGTAGTGATCAATGAGGAGGAGATAATGGGGATGCAACCATTGATATTCCTTTTTGCCTTGGATTGGCTTATGTGAGGCAAAAAAAATTAAAACTTTAAAAGATATGCATGAGTTTTAATTATTTAAAAAAAGTAATAAAAAATATAAGGGCAATTATACATTAGGATTATTGCATCCAAAGTTATTGGAGTACTATAGTGTTGAATCAGGCAAAGCTATCATCTTAATGCTAGCATATTGATAGCATTTTATTTTTATAAGTTTGACATACTCGGTACTTAAAAATGTTTGTTGGTCAAATAGCCAATTATGAAATCAAGTGTTGAGGTAGGCATAAGAAATTCCTAGGAGGGGTGTCTATTTTAGTGAAAGGATGTAGCTAGTTGAGCGTGACAAAGTATTTGGTAAGTTGCATGCAAGGAAAAACCAAAATTGTTAGATTAAGGAATGATTATATTAGAACCATAATGGATTAATTTATATTGATGATAAAATAATTCAAATTTAGAATTTAAAGTGAAAATATGTGTATCTTTCACTTACTTTATAATGACAGCCAAGAATTAAAAGATAGAGGTTGGGTGCCCAGGCGTAAGCATTGCTAGCACCAAACAGATGTTGGGTGCCCATATGTGCCCAGGCATCAGGACCGCGTGCCTATCCTCTCTCTATTGTATCTATGAATACCTATGTAATGTTATATATTATATGATATAATAAGTACTTCTTCTCCGGCCATTCTCTACATGGTATCAGAGCTACATATGATCCCCCCAATTCTCTGTTCTGCATGTCAATAACTCCAGCCCCCTTGAAAAACTATCGCTATCCTTGCCCCACATGAACACCACCATACTCTTCTCTAGCTCTTCAAGAACTCTCCAATCCTCTTCTCCAGTCCTTCAAGAACTCTCTGATTCTCCTTCAAAATTCTCCAAGCAGCCCATCTCTCAATCAAGATCCATCAGCCATGGAATCTATGAATGAAAACACAAGTTACTGAAAATACCTCAAATTCTTGGTGTCCAACATCAAGAACACGATACACTCTTCTCACATCGGATAATTACTCAATTTGGAGAGCCCAAATACTCAAACTATTTAAAGCAAACAACTACAAGGACACCTCGATGGATCCAATCACCAACCACAAACCAACAGTTACTTTTGGATCTCAACCAATAGAAATTTGGTTGCAGCCCTCTACTCCACCATATCTTCCTCCATCCTCCCATATATCTTGAAATTTGATTCTTGCATCAAAGTATGGAACATTCTTGAAAAGAGACACCAATCTACTAATTGTTCTAAAGTCATTCAACTTAAGAACAAACTCCACAACATATCCCTAAAAGATAGATCCTTGCATGAATGTCTTACCAAAATTAAATCCTTAGTGGACAAAATCTTTGCAATTGGCTCCAAGATTGATAACGAAGATTCCATTCTTTACACTCTCAATGGCCTCCCAGCTACCTATCATGCATTCAAGCAAAACTCAACCCAATCAATCTAGACGATCTTTACTCTCTTCTGTGCAGCAAAGAGATCAACTTAAAACAAGACTTTCACAAGGAAATCCAGAACCATCAGCCATCCGCTAACTACAACACCTTGTCACCGTTTAGTGACAGAAACAAAGAGCATGGAAGAGGTCGTCCTTCTCAGCTGCTCAATGAAAAAGATCGCTCAACCGCACCCTACAGAGGGATATCACCACAACCCAAAGATTTCAAATCTCCACCAAAAAACTTCGTGAATGCCAAATTGTTAAAAATAAGGACCCTTGGCCAAGGACCGTTGGCATTGCATGAATCCAAACTATAACTACTACAACACAATAAATCATTCCTCCCAACATCCAACTGCTCCACTAACTGATGATTTCATTGACCGAACTGGTATCTCGATTTAGGAGCCTCGAACCACATCACCGATGGCATCAACAACCTCTCCATTGCAGATACATATTAGGGAACAAACAGAGTCGCAGTAGGCTGCCGGCCAAACACTTAAAATTTCCAACACAGGCAACGATATTCTTCCTGCACCTCACTGTAAGTTTATCTTGAATAATATATTTCATGCCCCTCATTGCCAATACAATTTTCTTTCAATGCACAAGCTCACTTTCAACAATTTTCGTTCCATCTCATTTGTCCAACCTGCTTCATCATAAAGAACCTTCATTTGAGCACTCCTCTTCTTAGAGGTCGCTGCATTAACGACCTTCACACTATCTGACAATCTTCAGCACATTCACCTCCCCAGCTCATCTTGAGATTTACATCACAATCACATGAACTTCCATGGCACCTTCTTCTGGGACACCCGAGCTACGATATTCATCTTCTCCTCTCCAGGTAGCAACCACCTCTCGGCAACAACAGTTCATCATTTCTATGCCACACTTGCATCATCGCCAAACACCACAAGCTACCTTTATCTGCTCAATCTTCTTGAACTTGCAACACATTTGAATTTTTTCATTCCGATATATGAAGATTTGCTCAATCTTTTATGTAGGGAATACCACTTTACTCTCTTCCACAAATTACTTGAGAACCTTGGCATCCATCACCAAATGTCATGTCCGTTTACTCCTCAACAAAGTGGAGTGGCAGAATGCAAATGTTGACATATTCTTGAGATTACCCATGCTTTTTTCCGAACAACAAATCTACCCGAAAAATTATGAACTCAAGTCACTCTTTCAACCACCTATCTCATCAATCTACTACCCTCTCCAAACACCAACAAAATCTCCACTTTCTGGACCCTCTTCAAAAAGCCACCAACCTATAATCATTACGGGTCTTTGTGTGCCTACGCTTCCCTATACTTCCTCCTACAAAGACAACAAAACTGAGCCCAAAATCGTTATCTTTCTCGGTTACTCCTCAAATTACAAAGGTTACATATGTTAGGATCCAAAAACCTTTTATTCTCTCATATCTCATGACATTCAATTTATCAAAACATCATTTCTTTTTCCACAATCAGCTGAACCCATCACATCTACATACTGCCATCCTCAATTCATCACCTATCATCTTACTCTTAGTTCTACCACAAACGCAAATCCATACAAACATAAGCAATTCACATTATTCGGACCTCTCCTATAAAACTTCACTACTTGACCGGTTTCACTACACAGATCCTAGAACGCATTCCCAGCTCACTTCTTTAGTCATTCACTCAACTCTTCTCCTCTACTGCAGCATTTACTCCTCCACCAACATCTAATCTCAAAGTCTCCATGCATCCCATGCTTACCCGACTCAGAACATGAACAATTCACCCCAAATGACTCAAAATTCTTCTTCACACAACCCAACAACTGAACCCACTTCATATAGAACAATGGTCAAATAAAAAAAATGGATACTGGCCATGGGCGCTGAATACTATGCCTTAATAGACGAACAAACCTGGACACTCGTACCTCCCCAACCTCATCAAAACATCTTTGGATGCAATTGTACGTTTCGTACAAGCTCAACGAAATTGCAATGGCCAATCACAAAGCTTGGCTCGTATCTTAAGGCTGTATTCAAAACTATGGTGTACTGATTATCTCGAAACTTTCAGACCCGAAGCAAAAATGCCAATCTTCCAGATTCTATTCATCGTTGTCACTAAAAACAAATGACCCATTATCTAACTAGACGTATCTGACGCCTTCTTGTACGAGCAATTAAATGAAATAGTTTACATGAAACAACCAAAAGGTTTTGAGGACCCTAGTCATCCTTATCACGTGTGTAAACTCAACAAATCTATTTACGACCTCAAACAATCACCTCACCAATGGTACTCCACCTTAACATATTTTCTATATTCCAAAAGATTTAATACCAGCCATGCCTATCCATCTCTTCTATTTCATGATAAACCACCTAACCGCACTTAAATCTTAATCTATGTAGATGATATTTTGATAACCGGCCCAAACCAAACCACTATTGACTCCATCATTCATACACTCACCCAGAAATTTCGAATGAAGTACCTTGGCAAGCTTTCCACCTTTTTCAGTATCACACTTATGCACACAACCACAGGACCGTTACTCAGCCAATCATCCTACTCAGCCAATCATCCTACGCATTAAACATCCTTAAATCATCTAGTATGGAGCAATGCAATTCATCTCTAACTCCCATAGCTAACACAGACCAAAACCGAACCCAATCTCATGCTTTCAACAACCCCAAACTCTACAAACAACTTGCTGGTTCACTCTAGTATCTCACTATTATTCACCCCGATCGTATTCTTGTTGTTAACAAAATATGCCAATATTTTGCTGGTTGAAGTATACAGAAAGGTATTACTTAACATTCTTCTAGAATAGGCTAGTTTCTTAGGAAAAGGTGTTATGAAGGAATATATTTCTTTTCAGAAGAGAGGAAATGATTATGGCTATAAACTGATGGCGTATTACACACAAGGTGCTTTTTATGAAACATGTGGATTTTTCATAGCAGATTCACAATCAAGCACACTTGTATGGGAGTACCTCAACGATAGGTGTCAATAAGGAAGTTATATTTAATGATAAAATTGTAAGTTACATTTTAAAGTTGATTTATAAACAAGATGAACAAAATTGGACAGTACTTTGGATTAGCATTGGCCATTGTCTTAAAGAAAAATAAATTAATAGACTATAAGTTAAATTAAAGAAAATGGTTTTGCCTAAAGTAGTTGATTGTGCAAGCTAGCCAAAATCATCTTGACATATTTGGAACATTGTTATAAGATGTCTCATTTTGCATAGGCATCTCATAAATTCTGTATATTCTCATTGTTCTAAAGAATGTCCATCAAGCCCTTAAACTTGGGGGAGAGTCTATTGAGAAACATACTTCTATTTTTTTTTGTTTTTTTATGCTTTTTATTATATCGCTTTAAAAGATGTCTAAGCTGTTGTTAGCGTACCTGAACCTCATTTAATTTTGCTAGAAGTTCAAGCTGCATCTCTATAATTATACATTGGTGATCCTCCAAACTCTATTACAAGCTCTTTTGAGCCATCAAAATGAAATCAACTAAAGAGATAACATGACATTCAACATTAACAGTGATATTGACCTCAAGCTTTTGATGACATGCATGCAACTGAAGCAACTTGAATGGTATATCTCCATACATCAACTCTCACTTCTGTAGGGTTTGTTGCTCAGGACTAAATGCTACAACACAATTCAATGGATAACCAGTTTGAACAATGAAGTAGAACATAATAGGCAATTTATGAATGTAAAAGATGGAAGGAATTGCTATAATGCATAATAGGTAAATCTGCAAGTATACTGAAGGTCACCATATTGAGAGTTCCATGTGAAATGTGAAAATGAAAAAAAAGGATAGCCTCAAACTTTCCAAAAAAGTAAAATTAGTGAAATCATATATATAAAGCAATATGAAGTTTAGACAAGACATTGAAGTAGCAACTGACTTACTAGGAGAGATATCAATGTGATCATGTCATTATTGGATAGCTAATTTGAGTAGTGCGAGTGCAAGTTAAATATTTTGAAGCTTTAATATAGATTTTGCTGTTGAGCCACATTACCATTATGAACATATAAGACAATTTTTGTATTATTGATGAGTGATTAAGAATGGTTGAAAGTGTCTCCAATCTCTAAGATGAAAATAATATTATTAAACAATTTTAAAATAGGGAATAATCATTTAGGAAGCAAATCTAATTATGTTACTATTAGTATTAAGAGGAGAGTCGGCAACCCTGGACAGGAATAGGATACATCAAGGGGTATGTTGATAGTGCATGCAAATAATCATACCCCATGATATAATTTAGAGTATGTGTATAAATAATTATTTTCCATCCTTTTTTATTCTATTTTTTTAATCTCTTTATATTTTCCTAATATAATTTAGAGCCAACCCTACTAAATATCATTCCTAGTTTCTCAAAAAAACATGTCATCTTTGCCTTGCGTGAACATTGGGACGTTAGTTCCTGTGATGAATGTCGGCTCTCTCCGTTGTAGTGCTACTGTATTTTGGTGTTGAAAAGAAAAATTGCCTTCCTTAGATCAAAGAAATCGATAAATCGTTCATATTTATTGCGATCAGATATGTTAGTTATTCAATTTTTTATATTGATTCATTCTATATGATATTGATTCTCCGTAATATTGATTCATTCTATATGGTAAAATATTAGATTCAACAAAAGACAAATGTGAATGTTAAAAATGCTTAAAAGTATCATTGACAGTTTTTAAAAATAGTGATATACAATGGAATTTTTAAAGCAACCAACAAGGGGAAAGCCATATATTATTTGGGAGAGTGATTGAACGCAAATAATGAAGGGATACTTGTATTTCACAAAATCAATTTGATTTTATGCCTATTTGTGAATCGTTGGACAAGGCTCTAAATTATATCATGGGGTATAATTATTCCATATAATTTATACCCTATTGATACTAGGATCAATGAAAGATGTTTTGACTATTCCGAATACATCTCTATTTTTCATATAAGAGAAATCTTAATTATAGATCACAAAGTCAAACTATGCTCTCTTAAATGCAAAATGAAACTTGAATCCGCACAAGATTATAAAATTATATATATATGCTTATAAAATTGTGTTAAACAAATAAATAAAAATGAAATGCATACCCTTATTGTGGCATAAGTGATATGTGGTGGTTGATTGAAGAACACTAACAATTATAATTAACATTGCCAGTTATATGCTCTTAAGAATGAGGTTCTCTCTATCATAGTCTTAGCTTTGTAATCGAATCAATGACATCTTAGCTTGCAAGGAGCTCTAAATCTACATTTCCTAGACAAGGTGAAGGAGTTAATGTACCATCAATATGCCACTATCAACTAACATCTCTTGGTGTGCCAGTTTAACCTATACTATAGTTAAGATAGTTTGGAGGGTTCACAAATTTTATTTTTTCTCATGTCTCCTCCAAGGTGTGCATTGAGGCAGTTTTTGCAATTGAGTTCACCAAAATATTCATAGTAAAATGATACTATATATCAAAATTTATAAATCATTAATATTTAATAAAGCTAATGAAAACAATTAAGTGAACTAAATAAAATACATGTAGAGTTGTTTGATTTTTCTAAAAGTAATACTCCATATTATGAACGCTTGTGCACTATGCACACATGCAATATTGTGGGTTCACTGTATAACTCAAAGCAAGATATGTCATAACTTAATTGCGTTGGCAGTTTAAATGTTGTGTGATAGTTGCAAAAAGGAGACGTAGTTGTGTTGAAACTTTGTGCATTGCAGGTAGTCACGTGCTTAAGGGCAATTTAGACTATGTGCAAAAAAATTGTGGAATAAGTTGCTTGTGTTGAACCAAAAGTATGATCTACATGCATAGAACAATCACATAAACAACGGTGCATATAAAAGGTGACATGAAGGTGATCCATATTTTTCATTGGAGCGGAGCTCTTAAAAGCCACATATATGCGTGCATTATAATTCATGGCCTCAGCTATTAGTTTAGGCCTTACATTGGCTCTGTTCAAAATTTGTTAAATAATGTATTGTTTATTTGTTTTAGATTTGAGCTGGAACAACTGCCTCAGCTATATTTGCACATGGGTATCGTTTCACTTCACATTCAAGGAACACAAGATTAATGATTAAAGGTAATGGTTTATATTTGTACACTCCACACAAAGTTGCCTTCCGCTTCTTTCTTGACTGTACATTATATTACAAACTTGGCAAACCCTTCATTCTGAGGAGATTTTACTGATGGAATTATAATAAAGAACACCAAATTGAAGAGAAAAAGAAACAAAATAATCATATCCTCTTGAACATGTGCTTAGCTTGAAAGCCTAGTGATTTTTTCACCATTTTGCTGACACCAATTTTTTATTGTATTTTTTTGTTAAGGCTCTTATGGTTCTCTTTTCTTACATTGATGATCAAGAAATAAGCTAGGGTCATATTTTCAAACCAATGTTTCTTTTTCGTATCTTGTTATCTATCAGCCATTCCTTTCAGCACAAATAATACCAATGTAAGATAAAATGCTTAATCCTTCTTGAATTCTTTCTTGATAAAACCATATCTTTAAGTTTAAAAAGCTATTGATGCTATCAACTAGGGTTGAGATAATAAAAAGGTGTAGAGTTTGTCCATAATTGTAAATAATGCATATAAACTAAAGAAGATATGGAGCATCTTCCACATCTTTTTATCTCTATCATGTGTGTAGCTGATTGAATCATGCTGTCAAGAGCCACAAACTTCTCAAGCAAAGAAACCTTACCGTGCATTTTTGAATGTATAGAAAATTTTACCAAGAATTGCTTTACTAATCTAAATCCAAGAAATTGTGAGCTTGTGATTACACATATTTCATGAAAAAAAGGATGAGCTAATTGATAAGGCACCTTTGCATGAAAAATCTAAAAAGAAATGCAGTGGCCATTGTTAAGAATAGATTAACTGATAAGAGGGTTAAGGATATGTTAATGTTTAGATGATGAGGAATAATTGTTCTCAAAAGTTATGTCATTCAATTTAAAAAAAAGTATGAAGCCACAAACTTAATATATTTTAGGATTTTGTAGAAACATTGCATTCAATAGCACAGGAGCGGCCATTATTCATCTATCATTCTAAAACTTAATATTATTGCCTCAATGATTAATTTAGCATTTGCTGATAAGAAATGGATTAAACATTGTACTAACATCTCTAATAAAGCTAGAGCAGCATGAAACATTGTTAGTTCAAATTGTTGTAAATGCAACTTGCCGTCCCTTATTATTATCTTTGTAAAAGAGCCATGGTTAGATTGAATAGGCTTCCAGATTCATTTATTCAAAAAGAGAAATGCTCATGGCATTTTAGTTTTATCACCAAGTCTACCTATTTATTTAGGCCTACAAAAATCCTTTAACTGGATATAATATACAATTAAGGCCATCTCTTTCCGTTTTACCTTTTTTAAAATGTTACTTCAAATACCTTCATTCTCAATTAGGAACAAAGAAGCAATAAACATTAGAAGTGCTTGATTAATAAGTAAAATCCTGCCAATTTTTGTTAGGTGGTTACTTTTCCTGGAGAAAAGCTTAAATTCAAGCTTTCAATAAGTGAATCTTAAAATTCTCGCAAACTTTTGCTAACAAAAGGGGATTGTCCAAGTAGTTGGATGCAAGGAATTCAAGAGCCACAGCACAAGTTGGCCAACTGAATATTGAAATATTTACTGCAAATTAATGCTTTTAAAAAAATCTAAAGGAGAGTAGTCAAGTACAAGATATTTATATGATTTTTGAATAAAACAAAAAAATCATAAGAAATAATTTCTCTTAAATTAAAAAAATATTTTTGGTGATTTATCTTGTGCATAAATTCGTGGATCTATTACCATATTTTTTCTATGCATAATAATACCGTTTAAACTAAAGGTTGAAACAAAAACACATGAGAAGAGCATCCTTTATGCATTCTTCACTCAAGTCATTTGTGACCAGTCTTGAATGACATTAAGAATATTTCCCTCGTGAGGAACCGATAAACTCGCTCATCCAAGACTCGTCAATAGGCCCCTTCGTGCTTCCCTTAGCTTGTCGGGGGTATGAAAACCTCTAGTCATGTGCACATTATAGCAATCATGCTTCTATTCTTATCATGGATAATAAAATCACTACCATACATTTAGAGGTGAGGCTGGAGATAGGTAAAATATTGTGTTTGACTTAATAGTTAAGCTCAGAATACAGTTAATCAAAGATAAGCATAATGTCTTTGGAATGTTTTCATGGAAAGGAAGAAGCTTCACAAAGAAGCAACATATTATCAATGGATTGTGAACTATTTATTGGACACACTTCAGCAACATTTATTGACTCATCCTTATAAATTTTATAAGGGACTTTCATGAGAACGATAAGGACAAGAGATATATAGTTTCTGTACAATAACCCAACTTTATCATTAAAATTTAGTTTACTTTATTTACTGGATTAGTCGTGATAATGATAGTTTAAAAAAAGTATATTTGTCTCAACTTAGATTTCTTGATTTTAGGCTGAAGTGAGAGGGAGTGAGCCTAGGGTTTGAGTGGATCATTGCATCCAATGGGTATGAAAAGTTTTGAAGGATAACAATGTAGTGACTATGCGAGGACTATAGTTTCATAAATGCTAAAGTTTTGATATTACTGTATGCTGAGCTTAATGGAGATTTCAAGGTGCTTTTAGGTTTTATTTTGAATGTGTTTGATGAAATTCCCATCAACACCAAAACTTTACTTGGAACCCAATGAGCTTCAAGGAGGCCCATTGGTAACTTCATGTTTAGGTTCATCAACTTTTGCTATCGTAAAAATTTAGAATATACTTTGGAATGTATTAAGGCACGCCAATGAAGAAATTGGAATAGCTAATGCCAAAAATAAGGAAAACTTTTTCAATGCATACTTTTGGTTCTTTTGTGGCCTTTCTCTTCTTCTTTTAATATGAGCATTTGTAGACTCAATATTTTTAACAGAGCGTTGCGCAGTCTTACCTTAATATACCTAAACCATTTAAGACAACATTCACTAATCTTATCCACTATTGAGCCACTCTAACTTTGCTACAAATAAACTCATTTATCATTTTATCCTTACGAGCATACCCACTCATTCAGCTAAGCATCCTCCTCTCTATGACACTTTTTTTAATCAGTAGGTTTCTTCTTTGTTGGCTAATATTCAATCCCATATAACATAGTTAGTTGTATAACTAATTTTGTGTGTGATTTTCGGATGCACAACACTCTAGAAGCGCTTCTACATTTCATCAAATCAATTTGAATCCTATTCATCACATCGCTCTCTATTTTGCCATTATTTTGGATAATTGAACTAAGGCACTTGAATCTCTCGCTCTTCTTGATCACATGGTTCTCAATAGTTATGTTCTCGAGATTAAGGTTTTTACTGCAATTGAACTTACAGTTCATATATTATGTTTTAAATTTGCTAAGACAAATCTTTGGCATGCACCAATGAATTTTCTTTTGAACGTGCTCATTTAGAACATCTATAATTAAAGCATAGAGATATTGGCTATGAGGTGAGCTTTGATGTAATCCAATAGTAACAAGAAAATTATTAGATAAGCCACCTTGCAATCAAACACATGCTAAACCCATTTTACATATCTCTAATAACATCAATATATGCAGCACAAATCCCTTTTCTCTCAAAGTTTTTTAAAGAACTTCTCTTGGTACTCTATGATAAGTTTTTTAAGATCAATAAAAATTTCTTTTATTCTCTAAATTTCTCCATCAAACCTTTTAATATATGTATGGTTTTTATGATAAATTTACTTTGGCATAAAATCAAACTGATTTTGAGAATTATAAGTATTTTTTCATCATATGTAGTCAATCACTCTCTCTCAAAATTTTAATGTATGACTCATTAACTTGATTCTTCTAAAATTAGCACGGTAAATAACATTAAATAACTTGGTAAGCCAAAAATATCCAAACATTTTCATACATTGATAGAGATGCCGTCCAATTTTACCTCTTTTTTATTTTTCATTCTCTTTAAACAATTTTAAATATCAATTTTACTACACGACAAATATAGTGTAATTGAGACTTTTTTTATAATCATTAAAATCACTTGTATTAATTATGCTAGTATAATCTTTATAAAAAATTTGGTAAAATAATTCATTCATCTGAATTAATTTGCTTTATCTCTAAAAGAACTTTTTGATCATCATCTTATATATATTTATATGATTTAAATCATTAGTTTTATTACTTAAATTGGCTAACCTATAAAGAGTAAAGGAATAATTGAAGGATCTTAATCGTTAAATGTTTATTAGTTCAAACCATTTTATGTTATGGAAGTGTTTTAAGTCAAATCGAGATTAGTATTATTATATTTGAATTGTTACAAATGTAATATCTGTATTCTGCTGAAAATTTAAGCGTTTTGAAACTTACAGTATGTCTTCCTAAGTGCATTTTCTTAGTGGTGCACGTGTAAGTAGCAATGGTGATATCTTAACAGCAAATGTGGGTAATTTTATATACTTATTTTTAGTATGAGTTTTCTCCAAAAATCAAAATAAATTTTACTTTGATTTAATACAATTATTTTTCAATCTTAAAGTTAAATAATGATATTTACAATCCTTTTCATAAAATAAATCAAGCTAGATAGCATTGAATTTTTGAAAATTCTCATGTTGCATAGGCATTGTAATTATTTTCTAAAATAAGCATGACTAAAATAGATTAAGAAAATGATTTATTCTTATCGGGAAGAAAATTTCTGACATGCTCTGGAGTGTGAGATTTTAGATAATTTCAATGCCTTTTTAAGTTCGGAATGTGGCTTCCTTTTAAACGGAATGATTGAAAAAATACAAGAAAACTTTTTTGCAAGCAAAAGCTTCTCATATTGGAAAGTAGTGTGAGGTTATAATGTATTCCAAACAATACAAATTTTTAGTCAAGAGAAATATATAATACCTAAAAGAATATACATATGCTTATAATAATTTTTTGTTTCAAGCAAAATCAAATAATAAACTCAAACATTTCAAATTAAAGTTTTTTTTTTTTAGTTTTAAAACATATGTTTTATCATATTATAGTTTATTTTCTATTTATGTTTTATAGCGGTGGTACATACCAATCGAGTTAAAAGTAATTTATATATCTATAGTTAATGGCTTCATTGTAAGGAAAGTTTCACATAGAGTAAATAGTTATTAGAGTTGGTATAACAATCTTAGTTGTACTTGTATTTTAAATCAGTAGTGTTATATATATATACATATATACATATATATATATGTATATATATATACATATATATATATATATATTTATGTTTATATTTATGATCTTATAACGTGAATTATTTTGGATAATAGTTTTTGATTGAGCAATTCTTTAATGTCGATAATCATTTAAATGAAATTTTATGAACTATGATATGAAATTCAATGTGACAATGTTTTTACTCTTTGTGCAACTTGACTTTCGTTCTTTCTCTAGGCATCTCGATTCATGAGTTTATAAGAGCAGTTATGACAAAAGCGTTATTTAAGCGTAAGCTAACTTAAAAGGTTTCTAATCTTTCATTAGATCAACAGTCATGATGATTGTAAACTTGATCTTTCTAGAAGTATTAGGCGAACTTAATTGTCAATACATTTTGGAAGCATAAGATATATAATATGGTTTACTTACAATCTACAAAATTGAAAATTTTAAATAATTTAAGTACAAAAAATATTTTAAGTTTAGTTTGTTAATTAAAAAAGGCAAGTGTAACTAAAGCGTAGATTGAAAGAATTTAGTACTACGAGTAGAAAAAAGAGTTTTTAGTTGGAATAGTTTTGTAGGGTACAAAAAATATTCGAGTTTAGTCTATTAATTTAAAAAGGTAAGTGTAACTAAAGTGTAGATTGATGAAAGAATTAGTACTACGAGTATAAAAAAGAACTTTTAATTGGAATAGGTTTGTAGTAATGCATTTGAGGTTTTCTCAATGCCTTTTCCATGTTTAAGAGGTAGTGTTTCACTAGAATGAAGAAAAAATGGAGCAATGCTTTTAGTGGTACAGCTTCTCATGTATGGCATAACATTTTTCATTTAATAGAATGCGAAAATAGTAAAGCTCTTTTTGACGTAAATCTTCTCCTTTGGGGCAGCATTTTTGTGTACTTTAGGGTGTTACAATAAATTCTAGTTTGTGCAAATCTTTGATCAAGTGAAAGATTAAAGTGAAAAGATGAAAGAATAAGATTGTAATCTTGATCTTTCTAGAATGATTGGGTGAACTTGATACTTAGTAATTATTAAAAGCATAAAATATTTAATTTATGATTTATTTATTGTTTGCAAAATTGGAATTTATGAATTATTTAAGTACATAAAATTTTCAAGTTTAGCTTGTATTAATTAAGAGAGGAAAGTGTAACCAATGTATAGATTGAAGAAAGAGTATATTACTACATAAATAGGAAAAAATGTTTTTAATTTGAATAGTTTCGTAGTATTGGATTTGAGGTATTCACAATGCCTTTTCTATGTTTCAGAGGTAGCTTTTCTTTCACTAAAATGCTAGTAAACGTAGAAAGCGCTTTCAGTGGTAAAGGTTGTCATATTTGGATGTATCTTTTTTATATCTAAGGGAATGTGAGAAAACAAAAAGGCTCTTTTGGGGGTAAAGTTTCTTTCTTGGGAAGTATCTTCAATTATACTTTAGGGTGCGTAGCTACAATGAATTCTAGTTAGAAGCATGCTTCGCTTTCGAAGCGTAGCGATGGCTTTGTGAGTTGCTTCGAAAGAAGCTGTTATTTAGCAAGGTGTGCTTACAACACTTATGCATAATTGTCCATTATAATTGGGTGGTTTAGGATATTTGGTGACTCATAAATTGCTTATTAGATGATTAACATAAAGCTCACGCTCTTAATCAAATACTGAGCCTTGTGATCTTCTCAATAAAAGTTTTTATTTGTAAATTTATGAGTTCAGCATTATTTATATAAAAATATTAAGAAATGTTTTAAAGTAGGATTATCTATGTGAGATTATTAGTGTAATATCATTATGAGAGACTTTGGCTAGCTTGCTCAAAATTCAAAATCAGGAACTCGATCAAATTTTGACTCAACTTGAATTCAAATTGAACAATCTTGAGTGGAGGCTTAGATTCGAAATTTTTTTGAGTTTAGATGACTCGGTTAATTTATTATTTGAACTGACTCGATATTGATATTAATTGTATTTTGATGCATTTCTAATAAAGTTGTTACTTTGCATTGCGCTTTGAAAACGCTAGTTAAGCAATTCCTTGGTTAAGAGAGATTAAAGTGAAAAGATGAAACAATATGCGTATACATCAATGATTAGTTTATGTTACTCATTTCAAGTTAAAGCAACCTATAAAATAGTTTGAACTTGTAAAATTATGGTTAATCTTATAGTTTAATTAAATAATTTTTAGCATGCATTTCTTTTTTCATTTTTGTTACTATATTATGTAGATTTTTTATGCTTGTTGAGTTAGAGATTTGATGTACTTCAATGGTTAATGATTACATTTTAGATAAGCTCTCAGCAAGCAACTAATGGGCTGTTAGTTATAGAAAGCCGAAACATTAGATCATGCATAATATTTTGTGCCAGTTGTATTTATATTGATATTGCGATGCCGTTTAAAGTTATGATGTGAACTATTTTTTGGATCAATAAAATTTCAAATTTATTTTGATATTTAGTCCCGCTCATGTGTTGATGATAATTTAAACAAAGCGACGCAGGACAACAAACACATGCGAAGAGGAGATCCATGATCTGAGCCTTTGTATGGAACTTAGCTGCTTGAATTGATTTGTTTTGTTTTTGTTTCAAGTCATGTTGTAATCGTAGTCATGTTATATTTATTTATTTTTTGTTTTAATTTGAGTTGTGCTATATTTATGTGTTTATAAGATGTAAAAGGACATTTAATATATGATGGGGTGCCATATATCTATATATATCATATGTATGGCATGGAAGAAGATAGTGAATGAAAAACTCTTTTCTTCTTCCTTTGTAAGAGTAGTGCTCATGCGATAGTGCACGAAGTGGTGTGCATAATCACATAAATTTTGTGCGCGTGCATAGCAGCATGGCTGCCAGGGTATGTATAATCCTGATAATCTATCTTGTGTTGGAGTGAATTACATCACTCCCCTTAGGTGTGCTTACGGAAGATAGATTTGGCAAGTGTTGAGAGTATATTGGGCATGTGCTTGTGTTCTACAATGCCTAAGACTGCATGCATTTTTGCCATTAATATATGTAGAAATAAAAAGTAGGTTGATTTTTGTAGTCTCTCAAGAACTCGGCCAATTATGATTGCTTGGGACCATAACTCTATGATACACGCGAACGCAGTCAATGTTTTACCACATTTTGATGGATTATTTTTAGCATTGATCTGTCTGGCTCAAAAGTTGGCTAGTTTTTGGTAAAAACTGCATTTTTTGAAAGTTGACCCAAAGCTAAATTATTGTTTTTAGTTCTCAGTTTTATATGCACAAGATTCGCTGTATATTTTGACTGCTAGATTTATTGCATCTTACTATTTTTTCTTTTCACTTCCACAAAGATTTGCAACTGTTACAGTTAGAAAAGTAAAGGGATTAATGCTTTTAAAAAACTTGAATGCCTAAACTAAATATAATGAAGCCTGCATACACAAGATACAAGTATTTAATTAGAAAAATAAATTTAAGTGCTATGTTTTTGAATGTTTAAAAATTGCCTGCATGCTTAGCTTCGGTTGCAGAAAACTTTAGATCGGAGAGCCTCTATCGCCGAGCTTCCATCTTTATTTTGGTTTATTTTTCATGCATTTAAGATAGGGCAACTTCTTTATGCAGCAGCCTACAAACTTACCTTCTTTTTGCAGCCTAAACGTACCTTCTCTTTTCAGCTAGTATGCTTTATGAAGCATGTTTTATTTATATATTTTAGTTTAAAATTTATATTTACACAAGTGTTTTTAGAAATTTTCTGTTTGCTTGTTTTGAGCATATTGAGGTAATAAGATTGTTGAAATATAAATATTTTTTTGATTATTGGCAGTGTATGGTATATTTGATTTTTAATAGTTATATTAATATAACAAAATTAGAAGAAAAAAACTGTTTGTGGTAATGCTGGTATAGACTTTTTTTTGACTGACTTCAGGCACAATAAGCTTCTTAGGTGTAGGTGGGAGGGTTAGGATTTCTTTTTCTTAAAAGAAATTAGTTTTAAAGAGACAAATATATGATTGGTGATATTTGAACTCTTAACACCTTAAAAGTTTAAATTTAAGATCCTATCATTTGGCCACAACATCATATCATGAATTTTTTCAAAAGCACCTTATGATATTTGGGAGAAAATAAACCTTAAAAAATATCATATTAAAATGCAACAAAGTAAATACATGAATTTTAAGATTACCTGAAATGTTCTTATTTTATAATCAAAACAGAAGTCCTATAATATAAATTTAACATTTCATTTGTATTCTTAGAAAAAAATACAATATTATAGGTAAGCTATACAACAAATAGATAATTTAAAATTATATATTAACTATGCAAGTATTTAATCTAAGTTTAAAGATTTATCTTGGTGTATAAATCATCACTAAGCTTAACTTAATCATAGATGGGCATTATATTATTTTTACTAAATAATCAATAAGATATTATTAGCTTAACTAGCCTATGTTAATCTATCTTGATCAACTATGCCTACACATCTTCAAATAGAATTTAAAGTAATTTGCATGGGAGGAGGGACTTACCAAAGGCCCATAAATCATCCAAATAAGTTGTTTACGAACTTAACAAGACCTAAAAATAATCTAATTGAAACAAAATTAGGATTCCGATAAATTCAAAATAAAATAAAAAAACTAAGAAAGCATAGAACAAAATTTAAAGGTATGCAATTTGAAAGCCATCAGAATTACTATTTTCTCTATATTAATTTTTAAAATTTAAAATTTATACTTTATATTTCATTTGATTAAGGTTTGATTGAAAAAGATTTTGAAATTTTAATATTTAAAAAGTAATAAAAAATTAAATATAAACACAAGTATAAAAATTTTCACCCAAACCAACTTTTCTTGTCAAAATAAGCAAAAAAATGCAAAGAATTAAAACTGAATAAATATATCAATTAAATAATTGTTATTTTAACTTTTTTTTTTCCCCCTTATTTCTCTTGTCCCAGCCGAACAAGCCTTCCCCTCCGGGCTCCGACCTGCAAATCGCGACATTCATCCCTAAACGGCGCTGATTCGTGATTTTGGAATAAGTGATCGCTCTCCTTGAAGTTCTTGGGCTTTATTCTGAACTTGATTTCAATTGCCTCAGGTTCCTTGTAATTATTTTGCTAGATGAGCTTCTCAGCAATTTGCAGGCGAGTGGGCCTTAAAGATCTAATTTTAAATGTTAATGTGTACCCTTGTTCTAGTGGTAATAACACCTAAACAAGCCGTTGTACTTTTCTTAATGGTGAAATAAATTGTGATAAATTGGCGTGGGCGTGTATTTCAGAAGCATCTAGTGGATCGGGCATACTGTTTAGGCGTTGGGCCACAAAAAAATCTGCAGGGTCTACTAAAAATGGGCGTGATTCTAATCCCAAACATCTTGGTGTGAAGAAGTTTGGTGGCGAGGTCAGTTTCCTTGATCACTGGTTACTAACTACTTTGATGAGAGTGTAGATAGAATTGACGTGTTTGCCCTTGCTTTGTTGTGGCAGAAAGTCATACCTGGCAATATCATTGTTCGTCAAAGAGGAACGCGATTTCATCCTGGCAATTATGTCGGAATGGGAAAAGATCACACTCTCTTTGCTTTAAAAGAAGGTAACGTGCGGTTCGAACTTCACAAGCTTAGTGGTCGCAAGTGGGTGCATGTTGATCCAAAGGAAGGCCATGTTCTTCATCCTATATATCAAAATGCCGCTGGTTCGAATTTTGCGAGACAGATTCATGCTAGTTAGAAAAATGTCTTGGAACGTTAGTTTTCAGTTTTGATTTGCGGATGATATTCTACTTTTGACTTCAGCTTTGTTATTGACTTTATTTTTTTCTAACTGCGGTAAGAAACTGGATATTTTTGTTCTCTTTGTAGAATGGATTTAATAATAAAGATGAGTAGACTTGCAAGTTTTCTGTCAGTAGACAACATACTGAAAAAAATGCATTTGGGACGTAGTTTTTATTTTCTTTTGGTTCTGCAATTATTTCTCTGCCTTATCAAAATGCTGCGGCTTTGAATGTTGCAAGCTAGCTTTTACATAGTTAATATTGTCAGATATTTCGCTGCAATGTGTTAAGGGAGGAGCTAAATGCATTAGTGTCAGTAGAAGCTCTTCGTGCTAGGCACGTGGTCGTTAAGATCGAATCCCTTCTTGCATCCATTTACTTGTACTCATTTTTGAAGTACATATCTGCTGTAATTCTCTGATCAAATCTTAAATGCATTATCCATTCTAATCTGCTTGGGCTGTTTATTGGATTTTGAATTAGGTTCAAAATTCTTTTTTTTCAAATAATGTGCATGATTTACATTGACATCTTATTCCCAAATCTGGCAACATTGAATAAGTCATAATTTGTGATATTTGACATGAATCCTATAATTTGTGGCTAGACTGAGAGTGAAGAGAACTGGAGAGAGCAATGTTCGGAGGCTAGGCTTGGCTAGGCAAAAGTGCTGTTAGGAAATTGTTGAGGTGACGATCGATGATGTAGTGATCAATGAAGAGGATGCAACCATTGATTTTCCTTTCTGCCTTGGATTGGCTTATGTAAAGCAGGAAAAATTAAAACTTTTAAAGATTTGCATGAGTTTTTTTTTTTTTTTTTTTTTTTAAGTACTATAGTGTTGAATCAGGCAAAGCTATCATCTTAATGCTAGCATATTGATAGCATTATATTTTTATAAGTTTGACATCCTCGGTACTTAAAAATGTTTGTTGGTCAAATAGCCAATTATGAAATCAAGTGTTGAGGTAGGCATAAGAAACTCCTATGAGGGGTGTCTATTTTAGTGAAAGGATGTAGCTAGTTGAGCGTGACAAAGTATTTGGCAAGTTGCATGCAAGGAAAAAACCAAAATTATTAGATTAAGGATGATTATATTAGAATCATAATGGATTAATTTATATTGATGATAAAATAATTCAAATTTAAAATTTGAAGTGAAAATATGTGTATCTTTCACTTACTTTATAATGGCAGCCAAGAACTAAAAGATAGAGGTTGGGTGCCCAGGCACGTCCAGGCGTAAGCATTGCTAGCACCAAACAGATGCTGGGCGCCCATATGTGCCTAGGCATCAGGACCGTGTGCCTATCCTCTCTCTATTGTATCTATGAATACCTATGTAATGTTATATATTATATGGTATAAGAAGTACTTCTTTTCCGGCCATTCTCTACATGGTATCAGAGCTACGTACGATCCCCCCAATTCTTGGTTCTGCATGTCAAGGACTCCATCCCCCTAGAAAAACTATCGCTACCCTTGCCCCACATGAACACCACCATACTCTTCTCTAGCTCTTCAAAAACTCTCCAATCCTCTTCTCCAGTCCTTCAAGAACTCTCTGTTTCTCCTTCAAAATCCATGGAATTTATGAATGAAAACACAAGTTCTCACATCAATTTAATCACCATCATTGACTCAAAATACCTCAAATTCTTGGTGTCCAACATCAAGAACACAATACACTCTTCTCACATCGAAAAATTACTCAATTTGGAGAGCCAAAATACTCCTACTATTCAAAGCAAACAACCTACAAGGACACCTCGATGGATCCGATCCCCAACCACAAACCAACAATTACTCCTGGTTCTTAACCAATAGAAATTTGGTTGCAGTCCTCTACTCCATCTTATCTCCCTCTATCTTCCCATATATCTTGAAATTTGATTCTTACACAGAATTATGGAACATTCTTGTAAAGAGACCAATCTACTAATTGTTCTAAAGTCATTCAACTTAAGAACAAATTCCACAATGTATCCTTAAAAGATAGATCATTATATGAATGTCTTATCAAAATTAAATCCTTTGTGGACAAAACCTTTGCAACTGGCTCTAAGAATGATAATGAAGATGCCATTCCTTACATTCTCAAAGGCTTCCCATCTACCTATCATGCATTCAAACAAAACTCAACCCAATCAGCCTAGACGATCTTTACTCTCTTTTGTGCAACGAAGAGATCAACGTAAAACAAGATTTTCACAAGAAAATCCAGAACCATCAGCCATCAGCCAACTACAACACCTTGTCGCCGTTCAGTGACAGAAATAAAGAGCGTGGAAGAGGTTGTGCATCTCAGCTGCTCAATAGAAAAGGTCGCTCAGCCGCACCCTACATAGGGATATCATCACAACACAAAGATTTCAAACCTCCACCAAAAAACTTTGTGAATGCCAAATCTGTTAAGAATAAGGCGAACATCTATCGCATTCTCCTTGTCTTCTTCTTTCTTAGATCTCCTTGGCTCCTTGCAATCTGTGCCCCTCCTTTTCCTATAGCTGCAACCTTCTCCTCCTTTGGGGTGGGGAGCTCGCCTCATTATTTGTTATCACCACAGGAATCCAAGGCCAAAAATTGGATCTCAAATTTAGGATCATCTTTAAGCTTTTGGTTCTCCCTTTTTTATAAGCCTTGCTTCACCTTCCTTTCAATCAAAGTAGCCAGCCAACTTTCTCTTGAAAGTTGGGTTCTCATTTATACTTTATTCATTTATTCTCTTGGTAATGAAGGAGTTTTAATGCATGCCATCAATTTATATTGTGGAAAATGGAGAGAAATAAGTATGTTGGTTTTCCCAATGCTAACTTGGAGTTGTTTCCAAAGCATATTTACGGCGAGCGCTACGACGCACTGTAACGCCAAGCTTTCTGCTTGCCAGGCGCTACGGTGTGCATTGTAGTGACTTGCTCTCGGGATAATATCTGCCACGGCGCGCTGTAGAGCATAGCTCTCGGGAGTGTCAACTCTGGCGCGTCGCAACATCTGGTTTTCGGGAATTTATTTATCATGACTCAATGTAGCGCCCACCTCTCGGAATTATGTCCGCCACGGCGTGCTGTAGCGCTTGATTTTCGGGATTTTGGTCGCTACCACATGCTGCAGCACATTGCTCATGGAAAAATGATGCTATGGCGCGCTGTAGCGCCATCTTTATCCAGATGTCTCTTTCATCTCAAATTGAGCCATTTTTTCTGAAATGCCACAAAATCATACATCAAAGTACAACTAATCTTATGAAAAATATAAATTCTAACACAAAATTCTCTATAAATATTGGGTTCATTAATATGCTTATAAAAATGTGTTAAACAAATAAATAAAAATGAAATGCATACCCTTATTGTGACATAAGTGATATGTGGTGGTCTGATTGAAGAACACTAGCAATCATAATTAACATTGCTAGTTTTATGCTCTTAAGAATGAGGTTCTCTCTATCATAGTCTTAGCTTTGTAATCGAATCAATGATATCTTAGCTTGCAAGGAGTTCTAAATCTACATTCCCTAGACAAGGTGAATGCGTGAATGTACCATCAATATGCCACCATCAACTAATATCTCTTGGTGTGTTTAGTTTAACCTATACTTTAGTTAAGATAGTCTCGAGGGTTCGCAAATTTTATTTTATCTCATTTCTCCTCCAAGGATATGCATTGAGGTAGTTGTTGCAATGGAGTTCACCAAAATATTCATAATAAAATGGTACTATATATCACAATTTATAAATCATAAATATTTCATAAAGCTAATGAAAATAATTAAGTGAACTAAATAAAAAACAAGTAGAGTTGTTTGATTTTTCCAAAATTAATGACTTTTAGCATTTACTTACGTAGTTTACTCCTTAATCTTGGATGCACATTTGCACAACTCATATAAGTATCCTTTTACAATTTAGAAGAACTCCATAATATGCACACAGGCAATATTTTTGGATACATTTTTATTTTATTTTTTCTGAGATGAATGTTTACTGCAGTTCTATGATGAATGCATTTTGGATGATTTGCTTTAGCTTATGCACTCTGTTTTTATACTACATATACTTAGTATTGTGATGTGATCAGCATAGTGAAAAATGCTGATATTTGTGAACATATATTGGATTCTTTTCTCACATTTATAGTCCAATGTACGTATTAGTCTAATACTTAGGATAAGTGTCTTACTTTTATCTTAAGTATTAATTCTCGATTCTCCTCTTGGGTTGAGTCAGCAGCTTTCGGTGGGGCTAGTTTCATTAGCCTGCCTATTCGGGGAGATGGGTTATGCTTTCCCTAGTAGCGCACTGCTCCGTCGCCGAATTTAGTTTATTTTTGCGTGTGGCAACGGGGCGAGGTGCTACAAAATGACCCATTGAGTTCAATGGAATAATAATTTAAGCTTTGTTTGGTTTAAATTATTTTGGATAATAACTAGGATTATTACATATGTTAACTTAACATTTAATTAACTTAAAAATGAGTAAGTGGAAAGAGAAAAATAAGTGAGATACTTTTTAAATTACCTCACCACCACCCTCATTTTTCTCACCCAAAATTTTCACCTTTCTTTTATTTTTATTTTTTGTTCCTTTTCTTTTATTAATAATAATAATAATAATAATAATTTTATTATTATTATTAGTATTATTATTAATGAATTTTAATATTATTAATATATTTTTATTTCATTATTATTATCATTATATCTATTATTTTAATTTATTATTATTATTATTATTATTATATCTATTTAATTTAATTTATTATTATTATTATTTTATTATTATTTTCTCTTATGCCATTTAAATTATTTCATTTTCATTTACATTAATAATAATAATAATAATAATTATTATTATTATTATTATTATTTTAGTATCATTTTCTTTTATTACATTTTAATTTAGTCATTTTCAATTTTATCTATTATTATTATTAGTATTACTATATTATTATTATTATTATTGTAATTTCTTGTATGTTATTTTTATTTTATCATTTTTATTCAGTGTTAATTATTATTATTATTATTATTAGTGCATTTTTTTCTTATATTATTTTATTTATGTCATTTCTTTATTATTATTGTTATTAATATGTCATTTTCATTTATAATAATTATTTTTATGTTTTATTTACTATGTTATACCATTTCATTTATTTAATTATATTATTTTGTTATTTATTAAATTATACTTATTATTATTATTATTATTATTATTATTATTATAAGAGAAAAAGAAAAAAAATAGAAAGATAAAAATGAATTATATTAAATAATTATACATTTTAGTATTGTTTATATATAATAAATGAAAATAATAATAAAGATATTATCATTATTATCATATTATCATATTATCATATTATTATTTTATTTTATTTTTTTCACAACTATTATTATTATTATTATTTTATCTTTATAGATATAAATTTTCACAATAAAATCCAATCATTAAAATAAGTGAAACGTTTTAAGAAAATAATAATATGATGATTTTGAATTAAAAACTAAATAAATGCAACCTGTGTATATATGTTTGATGCTTGACTTTTGACTCGTTTCAAAAAAATGAATGGAAAGAAGGTACACTAGACGCTATTTCTTACGTTTATTGCTTTTATTGCTGCTTTAATAATACTTTATTTTATTTTCATAAGAACATTATACTGCAATTATTATTTACTTCCAAAAGATGTTACAAAATAATGTTTAATGTTTTATGAATGTTGCAATACTTCAGAAACAATAGTGTTATTAGTTAAGAATTGGGATAATCCATGTGAGTTATAAGGATGCAAACATGAGCTTTCGAGGGGCCTAATTGATGCTATGCTTATTTAAACCCCCCACCTCATTATTTTGAATTTTCCCATAAAAATTACTAAAGTTATTTTTTCATATTAAAAAGATATAAGTGTAACATGTTTTATTTTGGGAAGTTAAACATTTCAACATTCTTTAATTTTGAGAAGTTAAATCTTGATATTTCTTTATATATAAAATATCAGATCATGTGTTAGTGTAGATTCAAGATGAGGACTTTCTGAAGCTCACAATAGTTGAAGTCAAGAAATAGATTTTCTTTTTTATTTTTGTTATTCACGTCACTCTTATTAATTTTGTTAGTCATGCATAATTATTAACTTGCTCAGAGTAATGTTGAAACTTATTTTGTAACTCTAATTTACGAATGAATGTATGATTGTATTAATATGTCATTTTTCCTTTTGCATCTATCTTACTTAAATTACTCATTAAAGTTTGGCGTCTTCGAGAGCCCAATGTTGGATTAGCTCATGCTGACCCGACATCAAGTTCTCACATCCAACGGAGAAACTTGAATATGACCCTCATAAGTAAAAAAGATGTTTAATACATAAACTAAGCAAAAATATTAAATCAAATAAAAGATTGTCTAAACCTAATGTTTAATGGGAAAATATGGTTGAATAAAATATATAATACACGCAGTTCATCAATTGATTAACAAAGCTGAAAAAAATCAAAATCATTTGATCCAAAGAATTAGATCTTCATTTGAATAAATTCCATGTATCACATAAGAAAGGTGCATTCTTGATTTGCATTAGAGACAAAAAGATGTAATGTTTATGATAGGCAAAGATGTTTATCGCCAAAGCTCATTATGTCAACAAATACCTGGTTTATAGTTTTGTTGGACGCTTGGAGAATGGATGTGTAATCAATAGTTGGTGTATCAAGCCCTCCCTGCCATCTAGTGAGAAAGCGACGAGGTGAGGGTAGGAGGGTTGATAAAGACTTTCTCAAATACAAGAAGAATAGGAAAGTTAGAAGAGACAAATAGGTACATTTTTCTCAAGTTTCTTTATTAGGGTATGTCTATCAAATTTGTGAAAATTTATTATTAATACTGGAGTGGGTACGCAGGTCGAATGAGTTCATTTTGTGTTATATGATTCGACCCAAACCCGACTTGCATTTTTAAATGGGTTAATTTTCTAAACTTGGCCCAAATTGTATATGGACCAACTCAAACTCAGGTTTTATCGAGTCTGGTTCATGTCATATTTCAGTATTATGTACAAAATGGACAATTCTACATTTAATAACATATTCATTTCTCAAATTAGCCTTAGCATGGTTAATTATCCAGAATAAATCAATATAGAGAGAAAGAGCTTTGTGTATAGCCAAGACTATGACAATTTTAGTTTTGCTATTAATTTCTAGTTCATGCAACTTTACTTATATATATATATATATATATATATATATATATATATATATATATATATATATGTAAAGCTATTTTTAGATCATAAAATTTCATTCCAACGAAACAAACTAATCATTCTAACGATTAGTTATGTTCATTGATCGAATTTTGACGGTATGTTCGAACGAGCGTGGATTAAGCCGGAGAAGAGGGAGTTTTATGGAAAGTATATTCGTTTGATTTGTTCGTTCGAAAGAATCGAAGTCTGAAAAGATGATGCTCCTAAGTTGCTAAGCTTCTTACACATAATCTCAAGTTACGCCCTATTCGATTACACCGTTTCAGTATATACATACACAAAATTAAATTACAGTCTAAAAGTTTTTAACTTGCTTTATTTCAAATCAAGTATATGTAATTCAACTTTCTGAAAAAATTTAAACTTGCTCAAACTTTAATAAAATCCAAACAGCTCAAAGTAAAATAACAATTTTCATATAAAATAAATAAAATTGTGTCGTATATCTAATTATAAAGCCTCTGCAAATACGGAGCGCGTGGAGTTCCACTGTCGTCCCAAACGATTTCCTGCTTACCGATTTTCTTCCTGTTCTTCCCGTTCTTTCACTCGTTACCCAATCGATCATTTTACGTCGATGGCGGGAATTTTAGCTCGTCGGTCAGTAGAAGCTCTTCGTGCTAGGCACGCGGTAGTTAAGATCGAATCCCCTCTTGCATCCATTTACTTGTACTCATTTTATTATCCTTTTTGAAATTCGTTTGTGCAAGTGATAAACTGTCCGCGCAATTTTTTTTCTTTATATCAGCAGCTTCACAATTATTATTTTTTAAAGTTTTAAATACCCATTGCATTGATTTTTTGGGTGTATCAACCCGAGGGTTGGATCCCTGTGTTAGATATCACACAACTCTTATATTTTTTGCCTCTTAAAATTGTGTGAGAATGATTAAGTTGGAACAGGAGTATTTTCAATCTTGCAAGCGCTTAAAATTTTAGGGCTCACCATCATTTCAGTGCTGTGCAATGTTATTGAAAGATTTCAGATGTTTGATTCACCGGCAGTTATCATAAAAAAAGATTGCTACCGTTCCCCTAAAAAGAATGCCAATAACCGGCATAATACGTCGTTATACATAAATTAATACAATTTAAGTACATATCTGCTGTAATTCTCTGATCAAATCTTAACTGCATTATCCATTCTAATCTGCTTGGGCTGTTTATTGGATTTTGAATTAGGTTCAAAGTTCTTTTTTTTCAAATACTGTACATGTTTTACATTGGCATCTTATGCCCAAATATGGCAACATTTACTATGAGTCATAATTTGTGATATTTGACATGAATCCTATACTTTGTGGTTAGACTGAGAGTGAAGAGAAATGGAGAGAGCAATGTTCGGAGGCTAGGCTTGGCTAGGCAAAAGTGCTGTTAGGAATTTGTTGAGGTGCCGATCAATGATGTAGCGATCAATGATGAGGAGATAACGGGGATGCAACCATTGATATTCCTTTCTGCCTTGGATTGGCTTATGTGAGGAAGGAAAAATTAAAAGTTTTAAAGATATGCATGAGTTTTCTTTTTTAAGAAAAAGTAATAAAAAATTTAAGGGCAATTTTACATTAGGATTATTGCATCTAAAATTATTGGAGTTCTATAGTGTTGAATCAGGCAAAGCTATCATCTTAATGCTAGCATATTGATAGCATTACATTTTTATAAGTTTGACATCCTCGGTACTTAAAAATGTTTGTTGGTCAAAAAACCAATTATGAAATCAAGTGTTGAGGTAGGCATAAGAAACTCCTAGAAGTGGTGGTCATTTTAGTGAAAGGATGTAGCTAGTTGAGCGTAACAAAGTATTTGGTAAGATGCATGCAAGGAAAAAAACCAAAATTATTAGATTAAGGAATGATTATATTAGAACCATAATGGATTAATTTATATTGATGATAAGATAATTCAAACTTAGAAGCTAAAGTGAGAATATGTGTATCTTTTACTTACTTTATAATGACAGCCAAGAACCAAAAGACAGAGGTTGGGGGCCCAAGCAGGCCCAGGCGCAAGCATTGTTAGCACCGGACTGATGTTGGGCACCCGGGCGTGCCCAGGCATCAGGACCGTGTGCCTATCCTCTCTCTATTATTTCTATGAATACCTATGTAATGTTATATTATATGATGTAATAAGTACTTATCCTACTATTCTCTACATGGTATCAGAGCTACGTATGATCCCTCCAATTCTCTGTTATGCACGTCAAGAACTCTAGCCCTCCCAGAAAAACTATCGCTACCTTTTTCCCCCCAAGAACCCCACTATACTCTTCTCCAGCTCTTCAAGAACTCTTCAATCCTCTTATTAAGTCCTTCAAGAACTCTCTAATTCTCCTTAAAACTTCTCCAAGCAGCCCATCTCTCAATCAAGATCCATCAAGATCCAACAGCCATGGAATCTATGAATGACAACACGAGTTCTCACATCAATTTAATCACCATCACTGACTCAAAATACCTCAAATTCTTGATGTCCAACATCAAGAGCATGATACACTCTCTTCTCAGATCGGAAAATTACTCAATCTGGAGAACCCAAATACTCCAACTGTTCAAAGACAACAACCAACAAGGACACCTCGATGGATCCGATCCCCAACCACAAACCAACAATTACTTTTGGATCTCAACCAATAGAAATTTAGTTGCAGCCCTCTACTCCATCATATCTCCCTCCATCCTCCCATATATCTTGGAATTTGATTCTTACATCGAAGTATGGAACATTCTTTTCATTCTAAAGTCATTCAACTTAAGAACAAACTTCACAACATATCTTTAAAAGATAGATCCTTGTATGAATGTCTTACCAAAGTTAAATCCTTAGTGGACAAAATCTTTGCTGACGCCTCCAAGATTGATAACGAAGATGTCATTCTCTACACTCTCAACGGCCTCCCATCTACCTATCATGCATTCAAACAAAACTCAACCCAATCAGCCTAGACGATCTTTACTCTCTTCTGTGTAGCGAAGAGATCAACGTAAAACAAAACTTTCACAAAGAAATTCAGAACCATCAGCCTTTCGCCAACTATAACACCTTGTCGCCGTTCAGTGATAGAAACGAAGAACGTGGAGGAGGTCGTCCATTTCAGCTGCTCAACGGAAAAGGTCGCTCAGCTGCATCCTATAGAGGGATATCGCCACAACACAAAGATTTCAAACCTCCCCCCAAAAACTTCATAAATGCCAAATATGTTAAAAATCAGGACCCTTGGCCAAGGACTATTGGCACTGCATGAATCCAAACTATAACTACTACAACACAACAAATCAACCCTCCCACATCCAACTGCTCCGCTAACTGACAATTTCATTGACTGAACTGGTACCTCGACTCAGGAGCCTTGAGCCACATCACCAATGACATCAACAGCCTCTCCATTGTCGATGCATATCAGGGAACATACATAGTCACAGTCGGCTGCTGCCAAACACTTCAGATTTCCAGCACAGGCAATGACATTCTTCCTACATCTCACCGTAAGTTTATCTTGAATAATAATTTTCATGTCCCTCAATGCCAAAACAATCTTCGTTCAGTGCACAAGCTCACTTTTGACAACTTCTGTTCCATCTCATTTGATCCAACCGACTTCATCATAAAGGTCCTCCATTTGAGCACTCTTTTTAGAGGTCGCTGCATTAATGGCCTCTACACTATCCGACAATCTTCAGCACACCCACCTTCCCATCCCATCTTGAGATCTACATCACAATCACATGAACTTCCATGGCACCTCCATCTGGGACACTCGAGCTACGATATTCATCTTCTTCTCTCCAAGCAGCTATCAGCTCTCGACAACAACTAATCATTATTTCTTTGCCACAGTTGCTTCATCGCCAAACAACACAACTTACCTTTATCTGTTCAATCTTCTAGAACTTACAACACATTTGAATTTTTTCATTCCGATGTATGAAGATTTACTCAATCTTTTGTGCAGGGAATACAACTCCACTCTCTTTCACAAATTGCTTAAGAACTTTGGCATCAATCACCAAATTCCATGTATGTATACTCCTCAACAAAGCGGAGCGTGAGAACGAAATGTTGACATATTCTTGAGATCACTTGTGCTTTTCTCCAAACAACAAATTTACCTGAAAAATAATTTGTGGGTCTTCGGGTGCCTTTGCTTCTCTCTACTTCCTCTTACAAAGACAACAAAACTAAGCCCAAAATCTCTATCTTTCTCGGTTACTCCCCAAATTACAACAATTACATATGCTACATTCAAAAAACTTTTTATTCTCTCATATCTCATCACATTCAATTTATGGAAACATTATTTCTTCATATGCAATCAACTGAACCCATCACATCTAGATACTCCCATCCACAATTCATCACCTATCATCTTACTCTTATTCCTACCACAAAAGCAAATCCATACAAACATAAACATTTCACATTATTCAAACCTCTCCTATGAAACTTCACTCCTTGATCGGTCATACTACACAAAGCCTAGAACACAATCCCAGCTCACTTCTTTAGTCACTCACTCAACTCTTCTCTTCTACTCCAGCACTTACTCATCCACCAACATCTAATCTCAAAGTTTCCATGCATCCCATGCTTACTTGACTCAAAACATGAACAATTCACCCAAAATCACTCAAAATTCTTCTTCACATGAGAACCCAACAAATTGAACCCACCCCATATAAAACAACGGTCAAATCAGAAAAGTAGAAACTAGCCACGGGCGACACAAAGCTGGCTTGTAGCGCAAGGCTGCAATCAAAACAATGGTGTACTGATTACCTCGAAACTTTGAGACTTGAAGCAAAAATGCCAATCATCCGGATTCTATTCACCATTGTTACAAAAGACAAATGGCCCATTATCTAACTAGACGTATCCAATGCCTTCTTGTACGGACAACTAAATGAAATAGTTTACATGAAACAATCGTAAAGTTTTGGGAACCTCAGTCATCCTCATCATATGTGTAAACTCAACAAATTCATTTACGGCCTCAAACAATCACCTTACCAATGGTACTCCACATTAACATATTTTCTATATACCAAAGAATTTAATACCAGCCACGCTTATCCATCTCTTCTATTTCTTGATAAACCACCCAACCGCGCTTATATCTTAATCTATGTTGTTGATATTCTGATAACCGGCCCAAACCAAACCACTATCGACTCCCTCATTCATACATTCACCCAGAAATTTCGAATGAAGCACCTTCGCAAGCTTTCCACCTTTTTCAGTATCACACTTATGCACACAACCATAGGACCGTTACTCAGCCAATCACTTTATGCATTAAACATCCTTAAATCATCTGGTATGGAGCAATGCAATTCATCTTCAACTCTCATAGCTAACATAAACCAAAACTGAACCCAATCTCATACTTTTGACAACTCTAAAATTTACAAACAATTTACTTGTTTTCTCCAGTATCTCACTATTATTCGCCCCGATCTTAGTCTTGTTGTTAACAAAATATGCCAATATTTGCCTAGTCGAACACAAAAACAGTTTTATCAGCTCAAAAGAATCCTTCGATATGTCAAAGGCTTGATACACCTCTTGGCTTTCCATCATCTCCAGTAATCTACATCTTTGGGCCGACGACATATTGAACTGTAAGTCCACCACCGGCTATTGCATCCTTTTGGTCAATACTCTAATCTCATAGAGTGACAAAAAATAAAGTACAATCTCTTGATCTTCCATCGAAACTGAGTGTAGATCACTAGCAACGACAGCCACGGATATTATATGGCTGTATTTCCTACTTCAAGAATTCATCAGTTCTCAAGATAGTTGTGAGGCCCTCGACGCCGGTTCAAAAGAAACCGTTCCGACGTCGGGCGTTCACTTGCCGCAGGATCATATTGAGTAACTTGAGAGGAAAAGAGCATACACATACAAAAGCCAAAGGATATTATTCATTTATTTCAATGTTCACATTACAAGGTCTTTTCAGCGTTCCTCGTACAAAAGTAAAAATAAAGAAAAGATAAAAGATAAAAATAACAGCGCCGTCGCAGATCCATTTGCAGATTGAAAATTTTAAGAATTAGGGTTCTTGCTTAAGCTCTTCCAGAAGTACCTGACCTGGTATTGTACAACAAAAAATATCGGGATTGGAATTCCCAGTAATTAGAGAATACTCTAAGTACAGCAGTACATAATAACATTTACATTTTTAAATGATGCAATTAGCGGAAGTAAGGCGGAAATAAAATGCAGGAGAAAATAAGGTAATAGCGCGAAATAAACAATTCCTGCAACAAATATTATTTATCAAATAAAGATTACTGATGTCATTTTTCAGTAATCTACCCTGAATGTTACCGATATCATTTTCCAGTAACAACCCCGAATATTGCTGATGTCATTTTTCCAGCAACAATCCCTTAATGAAAAGAACTGTTGGTTTCTAACAATCAACCAAGCATTAATGTTACTGATATCATTTTCCAGTAACCCCCGAATGAAAAGGATGTTGGTTTTCAACAACCAACTAAGCTTCAAATGAATCTGGCTCCAAGCAAAATATGCGAAGCTAAGCAGCAGTAAAAGTGCAAAATATAATACATGTCATGTACTGGGTACCTTTGTCCTTTAGGTTCAGAAGTTCAACAGCTCGAATGAGTGACAGTTCGCTTAATCTGCATTTAAGTCCCCGATATTTCTTTAAATTAGTCTCTTTTACGAGTGATGCGATAGTTCATGATTTTTATTCTTTATTTTGTCATTTTTCTTTATAATGATTTAAAATCCGTATTTCATAATAATGTTACTGTATTGCCAGAGTAACGATAAGAATGGAAATAATAGTCATTTTATAGCATTATGAACTGTCTCCATTATTAATTAATGAGAATGATCAAAATGCAAATGACTAAATATAAAATTATATCAATGATTTAATAAGATTAGCAAGAAGTGTTTTCTTCAATATCCTCCAATTTCCAACCTCTCATACCTTAGCTTTTAGGATTGCCGAAAAACAAGGGAGGTTTGGAACGGGGTAGCCAGGATGGCTGGCCGAGGTGGCAACGGCAAGAGGCTGCTGGCAGCGGCTACTGAGTGTCTTGGCGGCTTGATAGTTGGCCGTTGAAGGCTGCCGGGGGCTGCCGGAGAGGGAGCCGGCTGGCTGAAGGGGACTGCCGGGGGCTGTCGGAAGCAGCTGGAAGGGGGCTGCCGGGCTGCCGGAGGGGCGGGAAGGGGGCTGCCGGAGGGCTGGCCGGCTGCTGGAAGAGCTGGACCGGCTGCTGGAAGGGAGGGGGCCTGGCTGAGAGGGGCTGGCGCTGGCTGGAAGGGGCCTGCTGATGTGGGTGGCTGTGGGGAAGAGAAGGGGGAGGGGGCTGCGCTTAAATAGGCGCAGCTGGGGGGAGCGCATGAGGCGAGCGGGAGTGCCGCCTGTAGGCTCTGTTGCAAGACAGAGCCTGCGATTCGCAGGCTGGGGTCGGGGGAGGTCGGGGTCGGCCCTATGGGCCGACAGCCTGCGCCAAAAACGGCGCAGGCAGGCGCCAGGGGGCGTGCGTAGGTGCCAGGCTCCCGCCTGGCACGGAAGCTTCTTCCGCCCCTTTGGCGGAAGAAAATCGCAGAATGCGATTTTTTTAAGAGGGGGAGGAAAAAGGAAAACTGAGGGAAAAAAATGGAAAAATGGAAACAAAACTTAAACTTTAAATTGATTGCATCTTTCCTCCGTTTGACGTCCAAATGCAACGAAACTCGGCACCGAGGTGTGTTACGACGTGACGAAGACCCTCGCGCCGAAAATTTTCGATTCGGAGCAAAACTTTATTTTATTTTGATTTTTGAGGTTTAAAACTTCAAAAATTCATCACGATCAAATCGGTGCTCATAATTTGATGAAACTTCTCGAGCAACTTTTAAATAATATACTTAACACGTCGACACTGAAAATGATGAATTCGAACACGTATTTCAATATTTTTGATTTTCAGAAATTAGAAATTTCGAAGATAGAACGGGAGCTCCCGTCTTTCGGATTTCTACTGAATTAGGGCTCTTTGATCTTTAAAGTTGTTTCTATCTACTGATAGTTTTGTTTGCCCTAAAGTGAAATTCCCCGGGATCCTGATTCCTAAGGCGGGATTCTGCCCTAATTTGCAATACAACGGTTTTGGGTCGTTACAATAGTTCAACCACATTTATTTTGTGACAACCTCTCGGCAATAACCCTTGCAAAAAATCCAATCTTTCACGCCAGAACGAAATACATTGAAGTTGACTGTCACTTCCTTTGGGACAACATTCAGAAGCAGTAAATTGAGCTACAATACATTTCTACGGAAGATCAAGTTGCGGACATTCTAACAAAACCATTGTCCACGGCTCGGTTCACAACGCTGGTCGAAACTTTCATCTTCATATCAAGATAACTCGTTTGCGGGGGATGATAACAACCAAGAACTAAAAGACAGAGGTTGGGCGCCTAGACGTGCCCAGACGCAAGCATTGCTAGCGCCTGACAGATTCTGGGTGCCCAGGCGGGCCAATACTTGTGTAATGTTACATTCTATGATATAAGAATTACATTCTCCTACCGCTCTTTACACTTTAAACCTTATAAGATACACTTTCCTTTTTCATGCGCTTAATAAAGTTAAGGGGGTGATGAGAGGGGCTTTTACTACTCAAAAGTATGCTTATATATAAGCTTGGTAGTTAACATGAATATATTTTATTGGGGGCTCAATGAATTCAAATAAATTTTCAGGAATGCCAATTTGTAAGAAGATGAAAGTGTTCAGTCTAATGAAGATGGTTTGGAGTAGTTTGAACAATAATTGTATTATATTACTTTGGCTGCTTCAATTTGTATTAGAGCATGGCATCCTACAACACGATGTGTGTTTGGGGATGGTTTAAGTGGAAGGTGGCTGGCTTGTCAAATTTTGAATTCGATGAGGTGTAGATTGCTTGTTGAAGTATACAAAAAGGTATTACTTAACATTCTTCTAGGATAGGGCAGTTTCTTAGAGGAAAAGGTGTTATGAATGAATAGATTTCTTATCAGAAGAGGAGGAAATGATTATGGCTATAAACTGATGGCGTATTACACACAAGGTGCCTTTTATGAAACATGTGGATTTTTCATAGCAGCTTCACAATCAAGCACACTTGTATTGGAGTACTTCAACGATAGGTGTCAATAAGGAAGTTATATTTAATGATAAAATTGTAAGTTACATTTTAAAGTTGATTTATAAACAAGATGAACAAAATTGAATAATACTTTGGATTGGCATTGGCCATTGTCTTAAAGCAAAATAAATTAATATACTATAAGTTAAATTAAAGAAAATAGTTTTGCCTAAAGTAGTTCAGTGTGCAAGCTAGCCAAAATCATATTGACATATTTGGAACATTGTAATAAGATGTCTCATCTTGCATAGGCATCTCTTAAATTCTGTATATTCTCATTGTTCCAAAGAATGTCTCATCAAGCCCTTAAACTTGGGGGAGATTCTATTGAGAAACATACTTGTATTTTTTTTGTTTTTTTATGCTTTTTATTATATCACTTTAAAAGATGTCTAAGCTGTTGTTAGCGCACCTGAACCTCATTTAATTCTGCTAGAAGTTCAAGCCGCATCTCTATAATTATACATTGGTGATCCTCAATACTCTAATACAAGCTCTTTTGAGCCATGACAATGAAATCAACTAAAGAGCTAACATGACATTCAACCTTAACAGTGGTATTGAGCTCAAGCTTTTGATGACTTGCATGCAACTGAAGCAACTTGAATGGCATATCTCCATACATCAACTCTCACTTCTGAAGGGTTTATTGCTCTGGACTCAATGCTACAGCGCAGTTAAATGGATAATCAGTTTGAACAATGAAGTAGAGCACAATAGGCAATTATGAATTATAAAAGATGGAAGGAATTGCTATAACGAAGAATAGGTAAATCCGCAAAGTATACTGAAGGTCACCATATGGAGAGTTCCATGTGAAATGTGAAAATGAAAAAAAAGGCTAGCCTCAAATTTCTAAAAAAGTAAAATTAGTGAAATCATATATATGAAGCAATATGAAGTTTTGACAAGGCATTGAAATAACAACAAACTTACTAGGAGAGATATCAATGTGATCGTGCCATTATTGGAGAGCTAATTTGAGTAGTGCTACTGCAAGTTAAATATTTTGAAGCTTTAATATAAATTTTGCTGTTGAGCCACATTATCATTATGAACTTATAAGACAATTGTTGTTTTATTGATGAGTGATTAAGAATGGTTGAAATTATCTCCAATATCTAAGATGAAAATAATATTATTAAACAATCTAAAAATAGGGAATAATCATTTAGAAAGCAAACCTAATTATGTTACTTTTAGTATTAAGAGCAGAGTCGGTGAACCCTGGACAGAAATAGGATACATAATGGGATATGTTGATAGTGCACACAAATAATCATACCCCATGATATAATTTAGAGTTGGTGTATAAATCATTATTTTCCATCCTTTTTTATTCTATTTTTTTAATCTCTTTATATTTTCTTAATATAATTTAGAGCTAACTTACTAAATATCATTCCTAGTTTCTCAAAAAAACATTTGTCATCTTTGCCTTGTGTGAACATTGAGACGTTAGTTCCTGTGATGAACGTTGGCTCTCTTCATTGTAATGCTACTGTATTTTGGTATTGAAAAAAAGATTTGCCTTCTTTAGATCAAAGAAATTGATTAATCATTTATATTTATTGCTTCATTATAGATCAGATATATTAGCTATTCAATTTTTTATATGGATTCATTCTATGTGATTGATTCTCCCTAATATTAATTCATTCTATATGGTAAAATATTAGATTCAATAAAAGACAAATGTGAATGTTAAAAATGCTTAAAAGTAATCATCAACAATTTCTTAAACATAATGATAAACAATGGAATTTTTCAAGTAGTCAACAAGGGGCAGAGCCATATATTGTTTGGGAGTGTGATTGGACGCAAACAATGAAAGGATACTTGTATTTTTCAAAATCAAATTGATTTTATGCATGTTTGTGAATCCCTAGACAAGGCTCTAAATTATATCATGGGGTATAATTATTCCATATGATTTATACCCTATTGATACTAGGATCAATGAAAGATGCTTTGACTATTCCAAATACATCTCTATTTTCATACAAGAGAAATTTTAATTATAGATGACAAAGTCAAACTATGCTCTCTTAAATGCAAAATGAAACTTGAATCTGCACAAGATTATAAAACTATATATATATATATTGTGGAGGCCCGACGTCGGTTCAACGAGAACTGTCCCGACATCGGGTACTCACATACCGCATGATCATATTGAGCAATTTGAGAAAGAAAAGGAACACATATAAAAACTATAAGACATTTCTCATTTAATAATATTTCAAATTTTACAATGTAGCCAACAAACTCTTGACAAAGTTCATCTGTTAGAACACAAGATGAACTTTGAAACAGTAAAATAAAATAAAAGTAAAAGTTGCGTCGTAGATTCTTCCGTCAGTATAAATTTTTAAGGTTCTTGGTTAAGCTCTCTCAGAGGTATCTGACCTGGTATTGTACATAAAATAATACCGGGGTTGGAATTCTCAGTAACTAGAGAATACTCTAAGTACCACAGTGAACGAAATATATTACATTTTTATAAAAGCAAATATGCGATTAGCAGATATAAGGATAAAAATACAGGAAAAGTAAGATAATAGCGCAAAATAAATAAAAATCTTCTGCAACAAGTATTATCACAAAATGTAGGTTACTGATGTTATTTTTTCAGTAACCCACCACGAATGTCATTGATGCCAATTTTCTAATGACCAACGAATGTTGCTGATGTCATTTTTCAGTAACCCACGAATGAAAAGGATGTTGGTTTCTAACAACCAACCAAGCATTAATGTTACTGATGTCATTTTTTCAGTAACTCATGAATGTTGCCACGTTGGTTCTGAACAATCAACCAAGCTTCTAATGAATTTGAGACAAAGCAAATAAGCGAAGCTAAACAGCAATACATTTTAAAAAAGTAATACATGTCATGTACTGGGTACCTTTGTTTCTTAAGTTCGGATGAGTGACAGTTCGCTCAATTTGCATTTAAGTTCCCGATATTTCTTTGGATTAACCCTTTTTAAAAGTGATGTGATATATTTTAAAGAATTTTCTTACATTCTTCTTTTTTATTTTGTCTTTTCTTTCATATTCTCATAATTATAGAAGTTTGTATTTTATTAAGTCACTTGATGTAATAATATAATATTATCATTATGATAATATTATTGCATGAAAAATTGAAAACAAAATAGAAATGAAAAAAATTACTTAAATTAAAATAGTAGTCATTTCATAATATTTGAATTGTTCCCATTATTAATTAATGAGGATGATAAAAATGTGAATGATTAAATATAAATTTTTTTATAGCAATGATTTAAATGTATAGAGTAATAAGGTTAGCAAAATGTTCCCTTCAATTTCCTCTTTTCCAACTACTCTTACCTTAGGATTAGGATTGCCAGAAAATGGAGGGAGGTCAGAGCGGAGAGGTCAGAGCTGGAGGAGGGCTGGTTGGGCTGTTGTTGGCCGGTCGGAAGAGGTAGCTGGCTGGCTGGCGGGGATGTTGGCTGGCTGGTAGGGGCTGAGGAGGAGGGCTGGCAGGGAGAGGAAGGGAGCTGGAAGCTCCTGCTGCTGTGGGAAGGAGGGAAGGAGGGAATGAGGGAGCTTAAATAGAGAAAGAGGGAGAGGGAGGGGCGCAGGGGGCGTAGGAGGCATATGGGACATTCCCCCTGCACATTGAATGTGCAGGTTGCACATGCCTCCGCAAGGAAGCTTCTTCCACCAGAGGCGGAAGAATTTGCACAGTATCGGGGGAAGAAGGAAAAGGGATTTTCCTTAAGAAATTAAAAAAAATACTTAAACTTAAATAATTCACATTTTTCTGCCGTTTGGCATCCAAATATAACGAAACTTGACACCGAGGTGTGTTATAATATAACGAACACCCTCGTGTTGAAAATTTTCGATTTAGAGCAATATTTTATTTTATATTAATTTTTGAGGTTTAAAACGTCAAAAATTAACCACAATAAAACCGGCGTTCATAATTTGAATTAACTTCTCGAGCAAATTTTAAATAATATACTTAACACAATGACACTGAAAATGATGAATTTGGACACACATTATAATGTTCTTGATTTATGGTATTTAATTAATTCCGAAAATAAAGCGGGAGCTCCTGTTATTCGGATTTCTTCCAAATTAGGGCACTTTGATCTTTAAAATTATTCTTATCTATTGTATTTTTGTTTGCCCTAATTTGAAATTTTCCCGGGGTCCTGATTTTTGAGGTGGGATTTGACCTAAATCTCAAAGTAACGACTTTGGGTCGTTACATATATATATACATATATATATACTTATAAAATTGTGTTAAACAAATAAATAAAAACTAAATGCATACTCTTATTGTGACATAAGTGATATGTGGTGGTCAATTGAAGAACACTAACAATTATAATTATATTGCCAGTTATATGCTCTTAAAAATGAGGTTCTCTCTATCATAGTCTTAGCTTTGTAATCGAATCAATGATATCTTAGCTTGCAAGGAGCTCTAAATCTACATTCTCTAGACAAGGTGAGTGGGTGAATGTGCCATCAATATGCCACTATCAACTAACATCTCTTTGTGTGTCAGTTTAACCTATACTATAGTTAAGATAGTTTGGAGGGTTCACAAATTTTATTTTTTCTCATTTCTCCAAGGATGTGCATTGAGGCAGTTGTTGCAATTGAGTTCACCAAAATATTCATAATAAAATGTTACTATATATCAAAATTTATAAATCATTAATATTTAATAAAGCTAATGAAAACAATTAAGTGAACTAAATAAAATACAAGTAGAGTTATTTGATTTTTCCAAAATTAATGACTTTTAGCATTTACTTGTGTAGTTTGCTCCTTAATCTTGGATGCACATTTGCACAACTCATCTAAGTATCCTTTTACAATTCCTAAGAACTCCATATTGTGAATCCTTGTGCACTATGCACACAGGCAATATTGTGGGTTCATTGTATAACTCAAGGCAAGAGATACCGTAACTTAATTGTGTTGGCAGTTTACATGTTGTGTGATAGTTGCAAAAAGGCATCGTAGTTGTGTTGAAATTTTGTGCATTGCAGGTAGTTCATGTGCTTAAGGGCAATTTAGACTATGTGCAAAAAATTGTGGAATGAGTTGCTTGTGTGGAATTAAAAGTATGATCTGCATGCATAGAACAATCACAAAAACAAAGGTGCATATAAAAGGTGACATGAAGGTGATTTTTATTTTTCATTGGAGAGGAGCTCTTAAAAGCCACATATATGTATGCATTATAATTCATGGATAAATGGTGTGCATATGCATCTAGGATTGAGGTGTAAGGCACATAATTTAATGTTAAAATTATTGATTTTGATAATATCAACTGTCTTATTTATATTTTATAATTTTTATTATTTTGTTTATTAAATATTTAAAATTATGTATTTTAATAAAAGAAAATAGTCACATATTTATGCAATTGTTCGATGGACTAGACTGCATTTGCCTTGAACCAAGCCCACATAGGAGGTGATATTGGCGGAAGCTGAATGATGCTTGAAATGCTTGAGACGTTGTCTATAGGCCAATGACATAGGAGTTTATAATTTTATTAGTTTGAAATGTTGTCTTGAGGCCAATGACATTGTTTTCTTATAGCTAAACTAGTACTGGGCTTTTAGTTTTAAGAAGATTAATCATTATCGGTTATTATGTTTTGTTGATTTTGGTTGTGGTAGTGACATTTACTAAACTCAGCATGCTTATATATAAAATAAGTATGAAAAGATTCTTGGAGTACAATATGTTGGTATTTGATTGTTTAAATCTTTATTGGTGTATGGTATAAAGCTTAAAATTCTCACGTAGTATGTAGGTTAGTGCAGGAGTGTTCTGATGCCCTAATATGTGATATAACGTGCTCTATTTTCTTTGTCCCTTTCAAGTAACTTCTATCTGGAACTAGGCACGACACGTACTTGTTTTTTAAGCATCTTATTCTTTAGATATAATTGAAGTATCATGAATTTTTGCTATTAGCTTAGGCCTTATATTGGCTCTGTTCAATTTTGTTAAATAATGTATTGTTTATTTGTTTTAGATTCGAGCTGGAACAACCGCCTCAGCTATATTTGCACATGGATATCGTTTCACTTCACATTCAAGGCACACAAGATTAATGATTAAAGGTAATGGCTTATGTTTTTACACTCCACACAAAGTTGTCTTCCGCTTCTTTCTTGACTGTACATTTTATTACAAACTTGGCAAACCTTTCATTCTGAGGAGATTTTGCTGATGGAATTATAAGAAAGAACACCAAATTGAAGAGAAAGAGAAACAAAATAATTAGATGCTCTTGAACATGTGTTTAGCTTGAAAAATGTAGCCTAGTGAATTTCTTCACCATCTAGCTTACACCAAATTTTTTTTTGTATTTTTTTTTGAAGGCTCTTATGGTTCTCTTTTCTTACATTGATGATCATGAAATAAGCTAGGATCATATTTTCAATCCAATTTTTTTTTTTTCATTTCTTGTTATCTATCAGCCATTCCTTTCAGCACAAATAATACCAATGTAAGATAAAATGCTTAATCCTTCTTGAATTCTTTCTTGAAAAGACCATCTCTTCAAGTTTAAAAGCTATGGATGCTATCAACTAGGGTTGAGATAATAAAAAGGTGTAGAGTTTGTCCATACATTGTAAATAATGCAAAGACTAAAGAAGATATGGAGCATCCTCCACATTTTTTCTTCTCTATCATGTGTGTAGCTGATTGAATCATACTGTCAAGAACCACAACCTTCTCAAGCAAGGAAACCTTACCGTGCATTTTGAATGTATAGAAAATTTTACCAAGATTTGCTTTACTAATCTAAATTCAAGAAACTGTGAGCTTGTGATTACACATATTTCATGAAAAAAAGGAAGAGCTGATTTTGATAAGGCACCTTTGCATGAGAAATCTAAAAAAAGATGCAGTGGCCATTGTTAAGAATAGATTAACTGATAATAGGGTTAAGGATATGTTAATGTTTAGATGATGAGGAATAATTGTTCTCAAAAGTTTTGTCATTCAATTTAAAAAAAAGTATGAAGCCACAAACTTAATATATTTTAGGATTTTGTAGAAACATTGCATTCAATAGCACAGGAGCGGCCATTATTCATCTATCATTCTAAAACTTAATATTATTGCCTTAATGATTAATTTAGCATTTGCTGATAAGAAATGGATTAAATATTGTACTAACATTTCTAATAAAGCTAGAGCAGCATGAAACATTGTTAGTTCAAATTGTTGTAAATGCAACTTGCAATCCCTTATTATTATCTTTGTAAAAGAGCCATGGTTAGATTGAATAGGCTTCCAGATTCATTTACTCAAAAATAGAAATGCTCATTGCATTTTAGTTTTATTACCAAGTCTACCTATTTATTTTGGCCTACAAAAATTCTTTAACTGGATATAATATACAATTAAGGCCTTCTCTTTCCGTTTTACCTTTTTTAAAATGTTACTTCAAGTACAATCATTTTCTTAATTAGGAACAAAGTAGCAATAAACAATAGAAGTGCTTGATTAATAAGTAAAATTCTGCCAATTTTTGTTAGGTAGTTAATTTTCGTTGAGAAAAGCTTAAATTGAAACTTTCAATAAGTGAATTCTTAAAATTCTAGCAAACATTTGATAACAAGCGGGGAATGTCCAAGTAGTTGGATGCAAGGAATTCAAGAGCCACAACACAAGTTGGCCAACTGAATATTTGAATATTGAAATATTTACGGTAAATTAATACTTGTAAAAAAATCTAAAGGAGAGCGGTCAAATACAAGCTATTGATATGATTTTAGAATAAAACAAAAAAATCATAAGAAATAATCTCTTAAATTAAAAAAACATTTTTTGGTGATTTATCTTGTACAAAAGTTCGTGGATCTATTAGCATATTTTTTTCTATGCATAATAATACAGTTTGAAATAAAGGTCGAAATAAAAACACATGAATAAGAGCATCCTTTTTGCAATCTTCACTCAAGTCAATTGTAACCAAGTCTTTAATGACATTAAGAATATTTCCCTCATGAGGAACAGATAAATTCGCTCATCCAAGACTCGACAATTGGCCCCTTCGTGCTTCCATTAGCTTGTCGGGGTATGAAAACCTCTAGTCATGTGATCATTATAGCAATCCTGCTTCTATTCTTATCATGAATAATAAAATCACTACCATACATTTAGAGGTGAGGCTGGAGATAGGTAAAATATTGTGCTTGACTTAAAAGTTAATTAAATAATTGGAGATAGCATCATAGATAAGCATAATGTTCTTTGAAATGTTTACATGGAAAGGATGAAGCATCACAAAGAAGCAACATATTATGAATGAATTGTGAACTATTTATTGGACACACTTCGGAAACATTTATTGGCTCATCGTTATAAATTTTGCAAGGTACTTTCACGACAACAATAAAGGGCAAGAGATATAAAGTTTCTCTACAATAACTCAACTTTTTGTGGTCTTTCTCTTCTTCTTTTAATATGGGCATTCATAGACTCAATTTTTTTAACAAAGCGTTGCATGGTTTTCCTTAATATGCCTAAACCATCTAAAGCAACATTCACTAATCTTATCCACTATTGAGCCACTCCAACTTTGCTGCAAATAAACTCATTTATAATTTTATCCTTACAAGCATACCCACTCATTCAACTAAGCATTCTCCTCTCTATGACATTTTTTTTTATTTGTATGTTTCTTCTTTGCTGGCTAACATTCAACTCCATTTAACATAGTTAGTCATATAACTAATTTTGTGTGGGATTTTCGGATGCACAACACTCTAGAAGCGCTTCTACATTTCATCCAACCAATTTAGATCCTATTCATCACATTGCTCTCTATTTCACCATTATTTTGGTTAATTAAACTAAGGTACTTTATCTTTCACTCTTCTTGATCACATGGTTCTCAATAGTTATGTTCTTGAGATTATGGTTTCTAATGCAATTAAACTTACACTTCATATATTATGTTTTAAATTTGCTAAAACAAAAATCTTTGGATTCTAAAGTAGTCCTCCATAACTCAAATTTTTCTCTAACCCAATCCCTTGTTTTATTAATTCACATAATTTCATCTGCAAATAACATGCACCAAGAAATCTTCTCTTGAATGTGCTCTTTAAGAACATCCATGTTTAAAGCATAAAGATATTGGCAGAGATGTGAGCTTTGATATAATCAAATAGTAACAAGAAAATTATTAGATAAGCCACATTGCAATCAAACACATGCTAAACCCATTTTACATATCTCTAATAACATCAATATATGCAGCACAAATCCTTTTTCTATCCAAACTTTTCAAAGAACTTCTCTTGGTACTCTATGATAAGCTTTACAAGATCAATAAAAATTAATGAAAATTTTCTTTTATTCTCTGAATTTCTCCATCAAAACCTTTTAATATATATATGGCTTCTATGGTAAATTTATTTTGGCATAAAATCAAACTGATTTTGAGAATTATAAGTATTTTTTTATCATTTATAGTCAATCACTCTCTCTCAAAGTTTTAATGTATGACTCATTAACTTGATTTTTCTAAAAGTAGCACGATAAATAACATTAAATAACTTGGTAAGCCAAAAATATCCAATTATTTCCGTACATTGATATAAATGCCATCCAATTTTACCTCTTTTTTGCTTTTCATTCTCCTTAAAGCATTTCAAATATCAATTTTACTAACACGACAAATATAGTGGAATTGAGACTTTTTTTATACTATTAAAATCCTTGTATTAACTGTGCTGGTATAACCTTTATAAAAAATTTGGTAAAATAATTCATCCATCTATATTGATTTTCTTCATCTCTAAAAAAACTTCGTGATCATCATCTTAGATATATTTTATATGAATTAAAGCATTAGTTGTATTACTTAAATTGGCTAACCAATTAAGAGTAAAGGAATAATTGGAGAATCTTAATCATTAAATGTTTTTTAGTTCAAACCATTTTAAGTTTTGGAAGTGTTTTAAGTCAAATCGAGATCAGTATTATTATATTTGGATTTCTTCAAATGTAATATCTGTATTCTGCTGAAAATTTAAATGTTTTGAAACTTACAGTATGTGTTCCTACGTGCATTTTCTTAGTGGTGCACGTGTAAATAGCAATGGTGATATCTTAACACAAATGTTGGTAATTATATATACTTATTTTTAGTAAGAGTTTTTTCTCCAAAAGTTAAAATAAAATTTACTTTGATTTAATACAATTATTTTTCAATCTTAAAGTTAAATTATGATATTTAAGTCAAATAATCTCACAATCATTTTCATATAATAAATCAAGCTAGATAGCATTAAATTTTTGAAATTTCTCATGTTGCATAAGCATTGTAACCATTGGAATTATTTCCCAAAATAACCATGACTACAATAGCTTAAGAAAATGTTTATTCTTATCGGGAAGAAAATTTCTGACATGCTCTGGAGTATGATATTTTAGATAAGTTCAATGCCTTTTTAAGTTTGGAATGTGGCTTCCTTTTAAATGGAATGATTGAAAAAATACAAGAAAACTTTTTACAAGCAAAAGCTTCTCATATTGGGAACTAGTGTAAGGTTATAATGTATTCCAAACAATACTAATTTTTAGTCAAGTGAGATATATAATACATAAAAGGATATACATATGCTTATAATATTTTTTTGTTTCAAGAAAAATCAAATAATAAACTCAACTCAAATATTTCAAATTAAAGTTTTTTTTTGAGTTTTAAAACATATGTTTTATCATATCATAGTTTTTTTTGTATTACTGTTTTATTGCGGTGGTACATACATACTAATCAAGTTTAAAGTAATTTGTATATCTATAGTTAATGGCTTCATTGTAAGGAAAGTTTCACATAGAGTAAATAGTTATTAGAGTTGGTATAACAATTTTGGTTGTACTTGTATTTAAATAGGTAGTGTTATATATAGATATATATATATATATACACACACATATATATATATATATATATATTTTTTTTTTTGCTTATGGGTGGTCGGTGGGATTTGAACCATGACTTGGGATAACAAATCCTGAGCCTCAACTACTGGGTTACAACACCATTCACGTATATATATATATATTTATATATATTTATACTTATGATCTTATAACGTGAATGATTTTGGATAATAGTTTTTGATTGAGCAATTCTTTCATGTCGATAATCATTTAAATGAAATTTTATGAACTATGATATGAAATTCAATGTGACAATGTTTTTACTCTCCGTGCAACTTGATTTTCGTTGTTTTTACTCAATGCCTTTTCCATGTTTAAGAGGTGGTGTTTCTCTAGAATGAAGAAAAAATGGAGAAACACTTTTAGTGGTAAAGCTTCTCATGTATGGTGTAAAATTTTTCTTTTAATAGAATGCGAAAATAGTAAAACTATTTTTGAGGTAAATCTTCTCATGGATTCGTTTAAACGAAATTGATTCGAATGATTCAGAGATAATCGATTTTGTTCGGAATCGATTTAGAGCGACACGGAAAGCATTCGCCAAGGACAAAGAAGATCTCCTCTGCTCGCTCGCTTGCTGCTCTGCTTCTTCTGCATAATCTCGAGTTACGCTTGATTCAGGCGTAATTTGATTATGCATTTTCTATATATACGAATGCAAAATTGAATCATAATGTAAAAAATTTTCACCCGTTTTATTTCAAATCAAACGTATGTAATCTCATTTTACCCAAAAAGATTTTACTTTACTCTCCATTTACTTCAATCCAAATAGCCCCTAAATGAAAAAGGCAATTTGAATTTAAAGAAATATAAGAAGAGGCATCTATATGGCACACAAGTGTGAATGAATTGTGATAAGACAATAAAATTTACTACATTATGAATCGTAAGTTGTCCTTAGAACAAAATATAAGATGCATATAATAGAAAATAATAAAAACATATGATATTTTTTAGAAGTTGGACTCTGATTTGTATGCCTCATCTTGATCACCTATAATCTAAATTGGTACTAACTCAGAACTTTGTATAAGTTTAATAAATAGTTTGGCTCTTGCTTATGCACGTTACTTACGCCATCTCATAACCAACAAATTTTCTTCTGGGTTGAGATTCTCGTTAATGCGCTCATGAGCTGAACTTGTCGAGCTTACAGGCGAGCTAGTCATTAAACTAGTTTGAGCTCGAACATAGGCTTAATTAATTCTTTAGCTCATGAGCTATTTATCAAAATGGTCCATTGACTCTTACAAAATGTTCAAAATAGTCGTTGACTTTTAAAATTATTATTTTTGATCATTTGAGTGTTGTTTAATTGTTATTTGGTCCTTACCGTTAATTGACTGTTAACCCCCACTTTCTTCTGTCAAGAAATGGAGGGTAAATGCGAGAATTTGTAAGCTGAATTCAAATAGTACAAAATAACTTAAATTTAATTTTAATCTAATTAAGCATAACGTATGAACCCTCTTGTATAAAGCTTGATCCATTTGTTTATCATGCTTGAGTCTATTATCCAGTCAAATTGGTTGGAGCTCTACTGGAGTCGATAACACCCTTATTCTCAGCATGATTTTAACTGATGGTTTGACCACTGCCTATAAAACACATCTGGGCATGATCTCTAAACTTTCTTCTCATGAATATCTGTCTGGGAGCTTATGGGCTTCCGTTTGGGTGTATGGAACCATCTTGGCCAATCAAGCTTATTTATATATTTTATATTTAGATTTTCCTGGGAACTTTCACGAGTTTGTGTAATCATGGTGGGTCAAACTCCATACAAATACATATAAAATTAAACAGTTTAAAGTGCCTCAGAGATTCTGATTCTCTTGGCCCAACATTTTTGTCTCATGATTCTTTTATTCTTGTTGATCTTTTTTGTTCGAACGTTCTTTCTTTTGTCAATCAATGTTTTATTCGTTTTGTCTTTGTTATTCTATGCAAGCAAGCTTTAATTAAGCATGTGTAGAAGTTGCACTTACATTTATGAATTTCTTTAATCTATTTGATATATGTTGAAACACTTAATTTGTTTGTTAGAACTTTACCTTTTTTAATTTTCTTTGGTAGCATAAAAATAGAGATGTATAAAAGAGTTAGTGATATCCCAAACTAGCTCATACTTTATGTTTAGGTAAATTAGTTGCACTGCAATTTGATTTTTTGTTTGAAGAAGAAGTTGATCTTTAATAAGGCAAATAATATGTGGCCGGTGGAATTTGAATCATTTACTCACCAAGAGTGCAACCATCAAGCCATGACATTGTTCACATGTAATTTGATTTTGGTGTTGTTTGGAACTTTTATGAGTAATAAAATTTTGATGTTTGTCTGGGTGAAAAGTAATCCCCTGTAAAATAGAAAAAATTTAAATGATTGGTGAGGGTGTGGCTTCTGCAATCGGCGAGCGTTGGTCCTACCTGCTCTTGATGATGTTCAGACAAGTGTCATGTGGAGTGATGTCAAGGGTGTCTGGCGTGAAGGAGCTGTAAGTTTTTTTTCTTATTTCTTTTTTCTTTTTGTGAGCAACAAAGCGGAGGAATTGATTACCACTCAATTTGAGAAAAACTGGAATTCCACTAAAATGAGGTTTTGGGAAGAGTTTAATTTCACTAAAATTTTTCTTTGCATATATTTAAAACTAAATACACAAATTTTCACTTTGGGGCTATTTGGATTGAGGTAAAATGTGTGTAAAGTAAAATTTTTTCGAGTAAATTGATATTACTTGCATTTGGTATGAAGTAAAATGAGTGAAAATATATTCGATATAATTCAATTTTGCGTTAATATATAGTAAGCTGGTAACTGAGGAGAGTATCTTCTTCGTTCGTTCTAGAAAACAAAATTGAACGAACGATTCATTCCATAGTTCGAACGAGCGATTCTTGCAGCTGGCAAACGCTTCCGTTGGTCATCTACTCCGGCAAACAATTCCTTTGAATCATTCATTCCTTTGAACGAATGAACGAGCTGTTTGCCTGAATGAATCGTTCGCCCGAACGATTCGAAACTATTAAAAAATTTATGAGTAATTTTATTCTCAATTTTACTCAAAATATCACTCAGATTATTTCATGCCAAAAAAAAAAATTATAATTTATGTAAATTTATCAAATAGCATTAAAGTAAAATGATTATACTGCAATCAAATTTTATTGTAATCAGATTAATTTACATTCAAATTTTTTAGATTATTTCATGTCAAACAACCCCTTACGTGCAATTGAATTAATTTTCCCTACAAGTATTGCTAAACAATCATTAATAAAATAAATAAATATTCAAACTTAGCAAAATGATATGCTTTAGCTTTTTTTTGAACAATTTCTTAGTTATTCGAAGCCTTACTTTATTTTTGGTGTATATTTACTTCTTAAACAAAATACCATATAGTCTTAAGAAATAACATAGCAGAAAAGAGTTCGTCATCTGAGGGTGTAGTGGAGCATGAGAGCGGCTTCGTCGTCAGCTCTTGGCTTTCTCCTCCAATGCTTGTTCATGGACATAGATTTCGTTCGTTTGGGAGTTTTTTGCTATTTGGTTTCATCGAGTTTTGATTGCTCGTGCTCTGCATTGTTTAGCGATTCTGCGGGTTTGGTTCGGGCTGGGGTTGTGCGGAATTTATGATGGAGAAGATTCCTATCAATTCCCTCCCTAATTTGTGTCTAACTCTAATCTGCATGTTAGACAGGCTTCTATTCCTTCGGCTCAAAAGTCTTTCTTTCAAACTCTTGCCATTGTATCATTGTCTCAAGGGCTAGTGGGTATCAAACCCATCTCATCTGTTAGAGGTATGCCAACTCTTATTTTATCTGCAATGAATTGGATACATTGGTCAAGTCTTTTGAGTACTCGCTAGTTGGGAAATGTTCCAATGAGACACATTGCTTTGTGGCTATTTGGATATTCCTCAAAACTTGGGGTTGTTGGGGTCATACTTTACCGGTCTCATTGATGCTCGACACATTCTGATTAAAGTTTTTAATGATGCAGACTACTCAAGATTATTTGCAAGAGGGTCGTACTACATTGAAAATTTTCAAATGAAGCTCTTGTAATGGACCAGCAATTTTGATCCAAACCATAAATCACCTATTATTCTGATATGGATAAATGTCCCTCCATTCAGAGTGCATTTGATTACACAAAATAGTTTATAGCGGTGGTATATACCAATCAAGTTAAAAGTAATTTATATATCTATAGTTAATGGCTTCGTTGTAAGGAAAGTTTCACATAAAGTAGTTATTAGAGTTGGTATAACAATGTTTGTTGTACTTGTATTTTAATCTGTAATGTTATATATACATATATATATATATATTTATGATCTTAATATATATATATATATATATATATACACACGTGAATGATTTTGGATAATAGTTTTTGATTGAGCACTTCTTTCATGTCGATAATCACTTAAATGAAATTTTATGAACTATGATATGAAATTTAACGTGACATAATGTTTTTACTCATTGTTCAACTTGACTTTTGTTCTTTCTCTAGGCATCTTGATTCATGAGTTTATAAGGGCAAATTGTGACAAAAGTGTTATTTAAGCGTAAGCTAACTTAAAAAGGTTTCTAATATTTTATTAGATCAACAGTCATGATGATTGTAAACTTGATCTTTCTAGAAGTAGTAGGCGCACTTAATTTTCAATACATTTTGGAAGCATAAGATATATAATATGGTTTACTGACAATCTACAAAATTGAAAAATTTAAATAATTTTAGTACAAAGAATATTTAAGTATAGCTTGTTAATGAAAAAAAGCAAATGTAACTAAAGTGTAGATTGAAAAAAGAATTTAGTACTACGAGTAGAAAAATGAGTTTTTTAGTTGGAATAGTTTTGTAGTGTACAAAAATATTCGAGTTAGTCTATTAATTTAAAAAGGCAAGTGTAACTAAAGTGTAAATTGATGAAAGAATTTAGTACTACGAGTATAAAAAAGAGTTTTTATTTGGAATAGTTTTGTTGTGCTGGATTTGAGGTTTTCTCAATGCCTTTTTCATGTTTAAGAGGTAGTGTTTCACTAGAATGAAGAAAAAGCAGAGAAACGCTTTTAGTGGTAAAACTTCTCATGTATGGCGTAACATTTTTCTTTTAATAGAATGTGTAATTAGTAAAACTCTTTTTGAGGTAAATCTTCTCCTTTGGGCAGCATTTTTTTGTATATTAGGGGGTTACAATAAATTATAGTTTATGCAAATCTTTGATCAACTGGAAGATTAAAGTGAAAAGATGAAAGAATAATTATCATGATGATTGTAATCTTGATCTTTCTTGAATGATTGGGTGAACTTGATACTCAGTATTTTTTAAAAGCATAAAATATTTAATTTATGATTTATTTATTGTTTGCAAAATTGAAATTTGTGAATTATTTAAGTACATAAATCATTCAAGTTTAGCTTGTATTAATTAAGAGAGGAAAGTGTAACAAATGTATAGATTGAAGAAAGAGCTTATTACTACATGAATAAGAATTTTTTTTTTTAATTTGAATAGTTTCGTAGTACCTGATTCGAGGTATTCACAATTACTTTTATATGTTTTAGAGGTAGCTTTTGAGGTATTCACAATGACTTTTTTATATTTTAGAGGTAGCTTTTCTTTCACTAAAATGCTAGTAAAAGTAGAAAGTGCTTTCAGTGGTAAAGGTTGCATATTTGGATGTATCTTTTTATATTTAAGGGAATGTGAGGAAACAAAAGGGCTATTTTGGGGGTAAGTATCTTCAATTGTACTTTAGGGTGCGTAGCTACAATGAATTCTAGTTAGAAGCATGCTTCGCTTTTGAAGCGTAGCGATGGCTTTCTGAGTTGAAGCTGTTATTTAGCAAGGTGCGCTTACAACTCTTACACATAATTGTCCATTATAATTGGGTGGTTTAAGATATTTGTTGATGCATAAATTGCTTTATAGATGATTAACATAAAGCTCATGCTCTTAATCAAATACTGAGCCATATGATCTTCTCAACAAAAGTTTTTATTTGTAAATTTACGAGTTCAGTGTTATTTTTATAAAAGTATTAAGAAATGTTTTGAAGTAGGATTATCTTATGTGAGATTATTAGTGTAATGTCATTATGAGAGACTTGGGCTAGCTTGCTCAAAATTCAATATCCGAAACTCGATCAAATTTTAACTCAACTTGAATTCAAATTGAACAATCTTGAGATGAGGCTCAGACTCGAAATTTTTTTGAGTTTAGATAACCCGGTTAATTTATTATTTGAGCTGACTCGATATTGATATTAATTGTATTTTGTATGCATTTCTAACAAAGTCGTTACTTTGCATTACGCTTTGAAAACACTGGTTAAGCAATTGTTTGGTTAAGAGAGATTAAAGTGAAAAGATGAAAAGATATGCATATACATCAATGATTAGTTTATGTTACTCATTTCAAGTAAAAGCAACCTATAATTAGTTTGAACTTATCAAATTATGGTTAATCTCATAGTTTTATTAAATTATTTTTATCATGCATTTCTTTGTTCATTCTTTTTACTAAATTATGTTGATTTTTTATGCTAGTTGAGTTAGAGATTTTATGTACTTCAATGGTTAATGATTACATTTATGATAAGCTTTCAGTAAGCAACTAAAGGAGTTGTTAGTTATAGAAAGCCGAAACATCAGATAAGGCATAATATTTTGTGCCAGGCGAGCCTTTTAAAGTTATGATGTGAACTATTTTTTGGATCAATGAAATTTCAAATTTATTTTGATATTTAGTGCCTCTTATGTGTTGATGACAATTTAAACAAAGCGATGCAAGACAGCGAACACATGCTAAGAGGAGATCCATGACTTGAGCCTTTGTATGGAACTTAGTTGCTTGAATTGATTTGTTTTGTTTTTGTTTCAAGTCATGTTGTAACCGTAGTCGTGTTATATTTATTTTTTTTGTTTTAAGTGGAGTTGTGCAGTATTTATGTGTGTTGGTAAGATGTGAAAGGACTCCTTAATATATGATGGGGTGCCATATATCTATATATATCATATGTATAGCATGGAAGAAGATAGTGAATAAAAAACTCTTTTCTTCCTTTGTGAGAGTGGTGCTCATGTGAGAGTGCATGAAGTGGTGTGCATAATCACTTATACCTTGTACGCTTGCATAGCGACAAGTCTATCGGGGTGTGTATAATTTTGATAATCTATCTTGTGTTGGAGTGCATAGCATCACTCCCCAACGGTGTGCGTAATCGAAGGTCTTGAAAGTATGTATAGCCTTCAAGAACCAAATGTGTGTATAATCTTGGGGTTATCATTCTTTTTCTCTTAGTATTTTCTATTTAAAATCATAGTATTTTATGTTAGCTTTCATTACCACTTTGTTTCGCTTAAATCCGTTTCTGTTTCGGCTTTCAAACGTTCTTCCTACGAAACCAACAATCCGACATCATCTCACTTTGTTGTCCATAATTTTCCCAAACAACCATCAAACCATTCAAAACAACATCCTACAGATTTTTAATATTCACCACAATATCCTTCGCCAATTATTGTATCAATCCGACAACGTTTAGTCCACAAAAAGCCTTGCCAAGTTATTAAATAATATCTACAATCCTATCTCCATAATCCTCATCATTTTTTGTATCAAAAACAAGTTTAATGGCTAGGATTATAGAGAATTTTATGTTGAAAATTTACATATTTTTTCTCAATTTTTGGAATTTTTTTGACGTTGTTTCGACATTTTCAGACCACCACCGACTGCTACCACTACCTGCTGCTTCCACCACCGCCGCCGTCCTCCGATTCGACACGACCCATGTCGCGGCCGTTGGTGAACCGTCGGCCCAACCTACCCTGTAATGACCCTAGGTCATTTATAAGAAAGACGTTATGGCCTAGATTCTGTTAATTTCTTGCAATTTTCAGTTTTCAGCTAAAGCTCCTGCTAAATCCCATTTTTTTCTGTTATGTATTGATTAAATTCTCAATTTAGGAAGTTTTCAAACCCAACTAATATGTCATACATAAATTAGGAAGTTTTTAGGCTGTTCTTTTAGAAATTGTCAAGCAATTGAGCTAACGGCTCTAATAAGAAGGCACAGAATAATAAGACCAATTCTTAAAACTTTCTGTAACTCACAGCTTAATTCAAGGCATTACATCTCATGTCCTATTTAACCCTCAAGTAGCCGCTTGACTCTCCCCATTCGATCGCTCACTTAATCTCCTCTCTTCCTCCCGAGCCGCAGGAGCGTACGAGAGCCGACGGGAGCGCTGCACGCATGCATGATTCTCCTCGCTTGACTCTTCCGCCTTTGCGTCGTTCGCCTTTCCCCCTGCGCTCGATTTCTCTTTCTGCTCGACAGAGGCCTGATGAACCTTGCTGTCGACGTATCAGGATTCACACGATTCTGCTCTGCGCCGATCCCTTCTAGCCTGCGCCCGATCCTCGCCAGCACTCGCCTACCTCAGCCGAAGGAGACGCTTCGGGAACTTTGCGGCAGAGGCGCAGGAATCGGTGCAAAGGAGCGGTTCAGAAGCCGACGTCTGCTCCTCTCTCGCACGATTTCCCTCTCTTCCGCATGATCCCTTCCTTGCTCCCGATCTTTTCTGCAGGTAAGCTTCCTCTGCATCGATTGCGCTGATTTCTTTTATATAAGATAGAATCTTAAGGGTAAGTTAGAAATGCTTCAAATCAAATTTGTAAATCATATTAAATAGTTAATAATAAGGATGTTGTGATTAGATATGTAAATATTAGGATGACTTATATGTGCTACGACGATTTTTTACCAAATTTGATGTGCATTTTTTTTCATTTAATTAATAACTTCAGAAGAGTACCATAATATTATAGACAATTGAAAGAGTTTAATATGAGTAAATTAACAATTGAAGTGGTAATATTCGTGCATTCTATGTAATGTTTGGCATTGAAGTATACTTTAGAAAATTTGATGGAAATTGGGTGGTCTATGCGTTTCTTCTAAAGTTCATCATTATGCATCTCAAGCATGTATGATGCCCTCTTTGAGCCCACATAAACATTTCTATATTATTGGCTTGTTATGGTCTTTATATATTCTGCTAACAAATAATATGCTTCAAGGTGTTATTTAAAATATCCACTGGCATATTTATGCTTATACTAATCATACTAGCTCTGTTAGTTTTAATGATGGTTGGCGTGAGGTATTCAGTGAAAGGTTTGGAAAATATTTCAAAGTTCTTTGTAGATGATTCTATCTACCCATGATTTCCTAGTGTTTTTAATGCGATTATTTTCTTAGATTGTCTTGTTGGAACAAGTCTTCATAATTGTGCACACCAAAGCATGTGTAGCATTTTTAGCCTACTAAATAAAACATTTTTGTCTTAGTTTACTTTGCACTATTCCAAAAGTGATTGATCCTTTGAAATTAATAGTTCCTAACCTAGGTCTTAAAGTCTTAAACTATAAACTAATCAAGATTAACTTAGAAAAGATTATATATGTTTTAATAATAAAGATAAGCATTGTCAAAGACTAATAAAATTGCAAAACATAATTTTTGCAGACACATCGAGTCTCTTAGTACCACATCAGAGTTTCGTATGATTCGTTTATTTTCTACACAAAGCTACACTGGATATTTTTTTATGCTTTTCTTACTATCATTTGTTGCTAAGCATCGTTTTGAGCCTATGTTATATTATTACTTAATGCGTTATTCTTACTACTAATGATGTAAGAGAAATAAAATAATGTTTGTGTCTTGTGAATGTTGCAAGAAGGGTTTCAAAACGGAGCATGAATAGGTTAGGGATGGGGCTAGTCCTCGGGAGCTATAAGTGTGTCATCTGGAGCCTTTGAGGGGGCCCAGGTGAAGGTTATGCTTAAATGCATGTTTATTATCATCTGGAGCTTTTAAGGGAGCTCAGGTGAAGGTTTATGCTTAAATGTATATGAACCCAGTCTCATGGTTTTGACTTTGCTCATCAAAACTGCTATCATTGCTTCATAACATCATAGACATAAACATAAACATGAACTTTTATGCAATTATTGCTTTTCCTATTGAAAATTTGGCATGTGACATGAAAATATTTATTTTGCAAAATTTATGATTATCTTTTTGCTATAAATTATATTTCCCTGCAATTAATATCCTTTTTGCCTTCCGCTTTTGCTTAAAGTATATTTTTAATATCCTTTGTATTTAGAATGTGCACTAAGGCATTATTTTTATAATGCCAGATCGGTTACAGCTGAAGGAAGCTGATATAGTTTAAAGGCAAGGTGCGACAAATTAACGAATTCTAACTGCCCCTTCAAGGAATAATTATTTTTGTATAATGAAAGTTATGTAATAAATTATGGATATTATTTTACTTTAAATTGAATGAATGCTATTTTTTACACGTGAATGGCTCTGGATGTGTTTAACTGCTATTTTACCTGACTGCCAATATGATCCTGCAGAAATATGCATCCGATGTTAGATTGGTTGTTACCAACCTAACATGGGTCATCACCATTGGTATCAGAGCGGGATTGGATGTGTTTAAGTAAAATATTGCATAAAAATAGAGCCCAAGGGAAATTCGTTCAATTTAATCTAAATTTTTTTCCTAAGATTATATATATTGATAAATGACAATCATAAATAATGACACGAATTTAAAGACAATATGATTTGACAACTTAAGGCACCTTTAGCAATCATCCTTAGTAAACGCAAAATATGTGAGGTTAAACAAGAACAATGCAATCTCTTTCCATGATTAGGATTATTTCACAAATGCAAAGTGATGTATTCTCTTATGCATTCATTCGGTGCCATGGTTTTAAACGATTCGAGAACTTCTAGTGAGCTTATGAATTATTTCATGGCATTTCAAGGAGATTTTATAACATGTATGGGAACTTCTATAAATTTCTTGTGATGATAAATATATGATTGCAATTTATCATCAATTCAACAAAATATTATGTAATTTTGAAAGTTTTAATTGCTTAAGTTTTGTTGGAATAGTTAGATAATTGTCTTTTGTTCGATCTATATTTTAAAGGCTTACATGTTGCTTTCAATATGATATTTCCTTTATATATGAATATTTGGATGCTCTTAATTGTTGAATAGTAATAAAATGTTTCCTTATAATCTATGATGACTAGAAAAAGGATTTTTATGAGAATGATTAAATGAAAGTAGATGAAAATTGATAATAATGAGAATAGTGATGAAAGTAAGAGTGATAAGATTAAATTGTTAATAATAATAAGGTACAAGTATAGTCCCCTCTAGATTTTGATCTAAATTGCAATTGGAAAGAGTAGTATTCTTAGAATTTTATGGAGATTTAATACCTTCTAAGCCACAAAAACTTATCATTTCTGAAAATGTGCGAGTCTTAGTGTGAATCTTAGAATCTTAATTTAAAGCAACCCTTACATAAAGTTTTGTACTTCAGATCTTGAACTCTTTGTACATACATTCCGTAAAGGTATTGGAAAGATTTTTAAAATATTTAATATTAAATTAAATTGTGGGGAGCTAAATTTTAATTTGTCAAGACTGAACTTGAGATAGAATGCACATGTTATGCAAGTATGTTAGAGTTCAACCGGCACATGATTTACATTACATGTATTCAACTTCCAATTTAGGCAATTGAAGCTTATTGCAAAGCCATCTAGTCTAATTTACCATGTGAACTTAGATTTAATCCTTGTTCTTAAGAATCTGCATTCCCTGTAAAACAATTTTATTTTATTTTGGGATTTATGTTGTAGTATATTTAACTAGACTTGCAATTCATGGGAAGTAACATCATACTTGCAAATTAAAATTGAAGATTTGAACTGTATGGTTTCACGTGTGCATGTATTTGTCTTAATCTAGAATCTTATGCGCTGATAAACTATTTCATTCAGAAAAGTTAATTAGAAATGAAATGAAATCTCTTAATTATCGTAGTGTCATTTCTACAAAAGTAATGAACTCTTCTTCTTGAATCTAACAATTGTATCAAAGCAACAAACACTGGATACAATTTTTCTTCTACGCATAGAATTCTGATAAAAAAATCATATGGCCGACCGAGATTTATTACCGTATGCATCTGACTACACGATTTGGTATCTTGTTGCAAGTTACTAGAAAAAGCAAACTTTTACTACGGCTGCAAAATGCCAAATTCCATAATCGAAAAGGTTGTTAAATCTACTATGCATCTCAATTCTAAATAAGAAAGATATTTATTAGAGCCAACATTATGAATACAATTTTGAAATTGCTAGATTATAATAATTAGTAGTTGAATTTTAAGTTGAAGAGCATAATAAGTATAATTTATTATTTCTCAAATTATGGAGAGTCATAATCACAACAACAATCAATCTCAGAAGGAAAATGTTCCTCAGAATACTCCTAGCCATAATGAGACTGTGTCACCTAATGTTGAAGCAGTCTATCCTTTTGATCATAATGGGGCAAATCAGATGCTCCAGTTCATGAATATGATGAACCAATTCATGAACAATCAACAAATCCAAACCAAACCCAATTTCAGCCCAAAGAAAGACAGTGACTGAAGACATGCAAGTATTTCTTAAGCTTCAGCCTCCAAGATTCAATGGAAAAGCAACTTCTTACCAAGCTAAAGAATGGATTCAAAGAATAGAGAAAGAGTTTAAATGTGCTAAGAGTTCTGAAGATCAAAAAGTATCCTTAGCTACCTATCTACTTACAGAAGCTGCAGAAAAATGGTGGAAGACATCCAAAACCACTACGTTTCCGAACAGATCAGGAGAAGAGATTCATTGGGAAGAATTTGTAAAGGCATTCTTGGGCAAGTATGTACCCCAGTCTGCATGGCAGACAATGAGGAAGGATCTTCTAAATTTAAAGCAAGGTAGCCATACTGTGACTGAATACGAAGAAGAATTTACTCGCTTAGCTAGTTTTGCTCCAGAAATGGTTATAACAGAAGAAGTTATGTGTCACTTATTCCTTAAAGGATTAAGGAATAATTTTCAGCATATTTTGACACCTCTCCAGATTTCAAATTTTGCCCAACTAATGGAGAAAGCCAAACTCATAGAAGCCCAAGAAGAACAGTATTCTTTAGGAACAAAGAGGTCAGCTTTTTCTCCCAATTTTTCATCAAAGAGACAATAATTTTCAAGACCTCAAGGGAGAATTTATAATATTCAAAGCAACCCCAATGGTCCTGTTCCAAAAACACCAAATATTTGTAGATTTTGTAGAAGAATACACAGTACAGATAAGTATTTTACCAGTGTAGGTCAATGCTACCGATGTGGAAGGACCAATCATACAATAAAGTTCTGTCATGCTACTTATACAGTAAACAGACATCAACTTTTAAATCAAGGCAAAACAATTATGAAAAATCAGGGCAGACCACCAATAAATCAAGGAAATAATATAGCATCTTCAAGTAATACAAGAAACAACCCAACCCAGGCCAGAATATTCAATTTATCTCAAGAAGAGGTAAGAGATGAGCCTGATGTGGTTACAGGTACTATTCTATTATTTCAGCACCCTTGTTCAGTTATTTTTGATTCTGGAGCTACGCATTCTTTTATTACATCAAAGTTGGTCCAAAAATATTCATTGCCAGTAGAACAACTTTCATCAACACTCAAGGTTAATCTACCATCAAGAGAATTCTTAGAAACAAGCATCTTTTGTAAATGTAAGTTAAATATAAGTGGAATTTCTTGGAAAGCTAAACTCACCGTCATCCCTATAACTACATTTGATATTATTCTTGGGATGGATTGGATGAGTCAGAATAAAGCATTAATTGATTGTGCCAAGAAGAGAGTATATGTTTATAGTGTAAGTAAGAAAATGACATTTATTGGTCAAAGAAGTACAGTTATTAGTCTTATTCAAGCTAATAAAATTAAAAAGTTTATTAGAAAGAAATACCCTATATTCTTAACTTTACTTTCAAATTCTGATGCTAAATTTACATCTCTCGAAGAAACTCTTATAGTAAAAGAGTATGCAGATATTTTCCCAGAAGAACTTCCAGAGTTAACACCTCAAAGAGAAGTAGAATTCAACATTGATTTAATTCAAGGAACGAATCATTTATCCAAAGCACCATACAGAATGACACTCAAAGAGTTAGAAGAACTTAAGAATCAACTCCAGGAGTTGACTGAAAAAGGGTTTATTAGACCTAGTAGTTCCCCATGGGGAGCTCCAGTCTTGTTTGTTAAGAAGAAAGATGGGAGTATGCGCCTATGTATTGATTATCGAGAATTAAATAAGATTACCATTAAAAATAAATATCCGTTACCAAGAATTGATTATTTGTTTGATCAATTAGTCGGTGCTTCAATATTTTCAAAAATTGATTTAAGATCTGGTTATCACCAACTCCGTTATAAAGAAGAGGATATTTCTAAATCTGCCTTTAGAACGCGTTATGAACATTATGAATTTTTGGTGATGCCTTTTGGGTTAACCAATGCCCCATCATATTTTATGGATTTAATGTATCGAATAATGAAACCATACTTAGATTCATTTATCATCGTCTTCACTCTTTCAGTTTGTCCATCAGTTTGCGAATGATTTGCGGATTAATATAATCCTTTATTAACTCTAACCATCTTTGCTGCCTTAAATTTATCTCTTTCTGAGTAAAGATATATTTCAGACTTTGGTGATCAGTGAAGACTTCACATCTTACTCCATATAAGTAGTGTCTCCAGATCTTAAGTGCAAATACTATCGCAGCCAATTCCAAATCATGAACTGGATAATTTTTCTCATGAACTTTAAGCTGTCTAGATGCGAAGGCTATAACTTTTTATTTTTACATAAGAACACAACCTAATCCAATTCCAGAAGCATCACAATAAATTTGATATTCTTTTCCTTCAACTGGCAATAATAATAAAATAGGAGCCGATGTTAGACATTCTTTTAACTTCTGAAACGCTGATTCACAAGATGGATCCCATACGTAAGGCACATTTTTTTGGGTAAGACGAGTAAGAGGGACTGCAATTTGGGAGAAGTTATTAACAAATTTACGATAATAACCAGCTAATCCCAAGAAACTGCGTATCTCTGTTACTGAAGTAGGTTGGGGTCAATCCTGAATTGCACTTATTTTGCTTGGATCAACTGATATTCCATCTTTGCTAATTACATGCCCATGCCCTAAGAAGGCTATTGATTGAAGCCAAAATTCATATTTTGAGAATTTAGCATACAGTTGATGTTGCCTTAACAAGCTCAAGATAATTTTAAGATGCTCTTCATGTTCCTTAGCATTCTTAGAATATATCAATATATCATCAATGAAGACGATGATAAATGAATCTAAGTAAGGTTTCATTATTCGATGCATTAAATCCATAAAATAGGATGAGGCATTGGTTAACCCAAAAAGCATCACCAAAAATTCATAATATCCATAACGCGTTCTAAAGGCAGATTTAGAAATAACCTCTTCTTTAATACGGAGTTGGTGATAACCAGATCTTAAATTAATTTTTGAAAATATTGAAGCACCGACTAATTGATCAAACAAATCATCAATTCTTGGTAACGGGTATTTATTTTTAATGGTAATCTTATTTAATTCTCGATAATCAATACATAGGCGCATACTCCCATCTTTTTTCTTAACAAACAAGACTGGAGCTCCCCATGGGGAACTACTAGGTCTACTAAACTATTTTTCAGTCAACTTCTGAAGTTGATTCTTAAGTTCTAACTCTTTGGGTGCCATTCTGTATGGTGCTTTGGATAAAATATTTGTTCCTTGAATTAAATCAATGTTGAATTTTGCTTCTCTTTGACGTGGTAACCCTGGAAGTTCTTCTGGGAAAATATCTGCATACTCTTTTACTATAAGAGTTTCTTCGAGAGATGTAGATTTAGCATCAGAATTTGAGAGTAAGGTTAAGAATATAGGGTATTTCTTTCTAAAAAATTTTTCAATTTTATTAGCTGAAATAAGGCTAACAACTGCACTTCTTTGACCAATAAATATCACTTTCTTACTTCCACTATAAACATATACTCTCTTCTTGGTACAATCAATTAATGGTTTATTCTGACTCATCCAGTCCATCCCAAGAATAATATCAAATGTAGTTATAGGGATAACGGTGAGTTTAGCTTCCCAAAAAATGTCACTTATATTTAACTTACATTTACAAAAGATGCTTGTTTCTAAGAATTCTCCTGATGGTAGATTGACATTGAGTGTTGATAAAAGTTGTTCTACTGGCAATGAATATTTTTGAACCAACTTTGATGCAATAAAAGAATGCATAGCTCCAGAATCAAAAAGAACTGAACAAAAGTGTTAAAATAATAGAATAGTACCTGTAACCACATCAGGCTCATCTCTTGCCTCTTCTTGAGATAAATTGAATATTCTGGCCTGAGTTGGGTTGTTTCTTGTATTACTTGAAGATGCTATGTTGTTTTCTTGATTTATTGGTGGTCTACCTGATTTCTCATAATTGCTTTGCTTTGATTTGAAAGTTGATGTCCGTTTATTGTATAAGTAGCACGACAGAACTTTATTGTATGATTTGTCCTTCCATATCGGTGGCATTGACCTACACTGGTAAAACACTTATTTGTACTGTGTATTCTTCTACAAAATCTATAAGTATTTGGTATTTTTGGAGCAGGTCCACTGGGGTTGCTTTGAATATTATAAATTCTCCCTTGATGTCTTGAAAATTGTTCTCTTTGATGGAAAATTGGGAGAAAAAGCTGGCCTCTTTGTTCTTGAAGAATATTGTTCTTCTTGGGCTTCCATGGGTTTGGCTTTCTCCACTAGTTGGGCAAAATTTGAAATCTGGAGAGGTGTCAAAATATGCCAAAAATTATTCCTTAATCCATTAAGGAATAAGTGACACCTAACTTCTTCTGTTGTAACCATTTCTGGAGCAAAACTAGCTAAGCGAGTAAATTCTTCTTCGTATTTAGTCACAGTAAAGCTACCTTACTTTAAGTTTAGAGGATCCTTCATCATTGTCTGCCTTGCAGACTGGGGTACATACTTGCCCAAGAATGCCTTTACAAATTCTTCCCAATGAATCTCTTCTTCTGATCTGTTCTGAAACGTAATGGTTTTGGATGTCTTCCACCATTTTTCTGTAGCTTCTGTAAGTAGATAGGTAGTTAAGGATACTTTCTGATCTTCAGAACTCTTAGCACATTTAAACTCTTTCTCTATTCTTTGAATCCATTCTTCAGCTTGGTAAGGAGTTGCTTTTCCATTGAATCTTGGAGGCTGAAGCTTAAGAAATACTTGCATGTCTTCATTCACTGTCTTTTTTTGGGCTGAAATTGGGTTTGAATTTTGGATTTGTTGATTGTTCATGAATTGGCTCATCATATTCATGAACTGGAGCATCTGATTGGCCCCATTATGATCAAAAGGATAGACTGCTTCAACATTAGGTGACACAGTCTCATTATGGCTAGGAGTATTATGAGGAATATTTTTCTCCTGAGATTGATTGTTGTTGTGATTATGACTCCATAATTTGAGAAATAATAAATTATACTTAATATGCTCTCCAACTTAAAATTCAACTACTAATTATTACAATCTAGCAATTTCAAAATTGTATTCATAATGTTGGCACTAATAAATATCTTTCTTATTTAGAATTGAGATGCATAGTAGATTTAACAACCTTTTCGATTATGGAATTTGGCATTTTGCAGTCGTAGTAAAAGTTTTCTTTTTCTAGTAAACTGCGATCTAAAAGGTGTAGTAATAAGGGTATATTAATAATACACTAAATCTTGAATTTGGCACCATCAATTAAAGATTGGGCAACTTCCTTCAGACCTGAAATTTGGTGCTCATTTTGAATAAGGTGTTTCGATGAAGGCACTCAATAGAAGTTGACTCAGCAAATGTTAAATTTGGCCTAGCTACTAGCTAATTCTGAATCTAATTAGTTTTCGGTTCATATTCATGAGCATTCTACCAGTATAACAGACTAACAAAAATAAGTTTAGCTCTTGTAAGATCTAGGACATTCAGTGCACTGGTTTCGGATTCAACCACGGGCTATTTATTTGTGTGCCAGATTTTAACCAAGTTTGATATATGTTAATGTTTAATTATCGCTACAAATGAATTAATGCCCTCAACAAGTTATTAAAATTAGTGTTCACTTAGAACTTGTCTTTCATCATTCGATTATTTAATTCAACAAGTTGATATAATTTTATGAATATTTTACACCCATAAATGATCAAGCTTGAAGATATTTGACTTTCACTTACTTGTGGCCACCAAATTCATCTTATAGTTTGTGAGTACGCTTATTAAATCCAAACTAAGTGTATCGATGCTTTTGAATCATGTTTTCATTGCAATCTAACAAATTAGAATCTCTTCCTATGTATGAAATATGTGAGTATAGTTTTATCAGTTTCCTTGCCGATCTTTTTGTCCTCTCTTTTTGAAACACAAGGCTAGAAACAATAACCTCAATTTGATTTGGAGATTGTTTCCATAATTTTGCTAAAAGCAATTTTGATTATTCTTCCATTTAAACAAATGCATTTGACTTCAATGGTTATGCATGTATTTATCTTACTTAGTTTGTTCGAAAGCTCTACTTTGGAATCTCAATCATATATTTGAGAATATAAATGTATGCTTTATTCAGGTAAGATGTTAAGATTATAGTATGATTCACCTTTTTAACTCTGAAAATTGATTTTGGTTCATTACATAATAATGAATTAAATCTGAATATGATCCATTGTTTAAACTCAGACTTCATCTCTTTTCTATCTTTAATGTCATATTATTTGATTGAGGTTCTTAAGTAATGGATTAGTAAGATCCTATATCTCGTTAATGCGTAAACACAATTTCGAAATGTGCTTCAAATTATCATTGAAGGAATTGAAATACTTAATGGCCTGGTGAAGCGTCTTGATGTTATACAAATATTGGTAGTGACGTCAGAAGAATGGATAAAACTAAAAGGATAGGCATATGAGCTTTAATGGTTCATGAGTATACCTATTCGAGATTGAATTTCTCATAATAAGATCAATTCAATTTAATTTGAAGGTTTTGGAATTTCGATGCTTAGAAAATAGATAGTTTGAGCCAACATCAATATGACAAGGACATCAACACATATAGCAGTAAGAAACTAATAGCAATGTTTGAGATTAGTAACACAAATTTGAGACACTTTATGATTTGATACCTAGATGATATTCTTGAGGAGAAATTCATGTTATGAAGTATTATTACTTTAGAATTTATATATTTTCGCTATAGTAAAACTGAATATGTGGAGGTTAGAAAGAAACAACCGTCGGTTAAGGAAGAGAACTATTCCCTTGATCAAGGTGCAATGGAAATGTACGATGGTATGCGAAAGGAATATCCTGGACTCTTCCAGAGTTCAAGTAATTATAATTAAATCTTCTTACAAATATTTTCTATTTCAGGGAAATGTCAAGGACGACATTATTTTTTAGTAGGGGAGTTTGTAATAACCCTAGGTCATTTATAAGAAAGACGTTATTGTCTAGATTCCGTTAATTTCTCACAATTTTCAGTTTTCAGCTAAAGCTCCCGCTAAATCCTATTTTTTTTCTGTTATGTATTGATTAAATTCTCAATTTATGAAGTTTTCAAACCCAATTAATATGTCATACATAAATTAGGAAGTTTTCAGGCTGTTCTGTTAGAAACTGTCAAGCAATTGAGCTAACGACTCTAATAAGAAGGCAAAAAATAATAAGGCCAATTCTTAAAATTTTCTGTAACTCACAGCTTAATTCAAGGCGTTACATCTCATGTCTTATTTAACCATCAAGTAGCCGCTCGACTCTCCCTGTTTGATCGCTCACTTCTTCTCCTCTCTTCCGCTCGAGCCGCAGGAGCGTACGAGAGCCGACGGGAGCGCTGCACACACGCAGGATTCTCCTCGCTCGACTCTTCCTCCTCTGCGCCGTTCGCCTTTCCCCCTACGCTCGATTCCTCTTTCTGCTCGACATAGACCCGATGAACCTTGCCGTCGACGTATCAGGATTCGCACAATTCTGCTCTGCGTCGATCCCTTCTTGCTTGCACCCGATCCTCGCCAGCACTCGCCTACCGCAGCCGAAGGAGACGCTTCGAGAACTTTGCGGCAGAGGCGCAGGAATCGGCGCAAAGGAGCGGTTCAAAAGCCGACGTATGCTCCTCTCTCGCACGATTTTCCTCTCTTCCGCATGATCCCTTCCTTGCTCCCGATCTTTTCTACAGGTAAGCTTCCTCTGCATCGATTGCGCTGATTTCTTTTATATAAGATTGAATCTTAAGGGTAAGTTAGAAATGCTTCAAATCAAATTAGTAAATCACATTAAATAGTTAATAATAAGGATGTAGTGATTATGTATGTAAATATTAAGATGACTTATATGTGCTACAACGATTCTTTACCAAACTTGATGTGCATTTTTTTTCATTTAATTAATAACTTCAGAAGACTACCCTAATATTATAAACAATTGAAAGAATTTAATATGAGCAAATTAACAATTGAAGTGGTAATATGCGTGCATTCCATGTAATGTTTAGCATTGAAGTATACTTTAGAAAATTTGATGGAAATTGGGTGGTCTATGCGTTTCTTCTAAAGTTCATCGTTATGAATCTCAAGCATGTATGATGCCCTCTTTGAGCCTACATAAACATTTTTACATTATTGGCTTGTTATGGTCTTTACATATTCTGCTAATAAATAATATGCTTCAAGGTGTTATTTAAAACATCCATTGGCATATTTATGCTTATACTAATCAAACTAGCTCGGTTAGTTTTAATGATGGTTGGCGTAAGGTATTTAGTGAAAGTTTTGGCAAATATTTCAATGTTCTTTGTAGATGATTCTATCTACCCATGATTTCCTAATGTTTTTAATGCGATTATTTTCTTAGATTGTCTTGTTAGAACAAGTCTTCATAATTGTGCACACCAAAGCATGTGTAGCATTTCTAGCCTATTAAATAAAACATTTTTATCTTAGTTTGCTTTGCATTATTCCAAAAGTGATTGATCCTTTGAAATTCATAGTTCCTAACTGTAATGACCCTATGTCATTTATAAGATAACATTGAATTCCCGTAATATTCAAATTCGTTAAATCCTCCAGCAAATTTCAGTTTCCCGTTAAAATTTCCGCTAAAATTTGATTTTTCAGTTTCAATATTTAACATAGAAAGCTTTCAAATTCATTTAAGCTGAAATAGGAAGTTTAAAATTTCCATTAAGCGCGAAAGATCAAAATAGGAAACGAAAATCTCAAAAGGATCGTCGGCAATTAAGGTTGACAGTTCGATTAGGAAAGGAATTTGGAAACATACGTACACTCATTAATTTCTTTTAGAACCGCTCGGCTCCATAATTACGCCGTTTCCAAAACCGTCGGATGCCTCCCGCGCGTTTCAGCGCAATGCAGCAGGCGTGCGTTACGTACGCACGCCTTATTTAAGCACTAGAAGACCGCTCGATTTCCTCACAGCCTCCTCTCGCACCTCTCCTTTTCACTCGACGGTAAAAGGCATACCTGAGCAGACGGGAGCGTACAGCAGACAGGAGCGTACAGCAGACGACGGCGAATGCGACTTGATCCTTGCGACCGATGACGAACGCAGGAGGGAGCGCAGTCGACGTCCCAGCGCGCACGATCCGGTCTTCCCGCTTTGGCGCCGATCCTTCTCCGCTCGATTCCGCTCCCGACCCTTGCCGCTCGGTCCCTCTCTGCGTACGCTCGTCTCTGCACTCGGCATAAGGTAAGAGCTCCTTTGTCGAGTCTCTTAAAAGGATAAATTATATATGTATATATATTTATATATGAAAGGATATCTTAATATATGATGGGGTGCCTCATATTGTATATATCATATGTATGGCATGGAAGAAGATAGTATGAAAAGCCCTTTTCTTTCTTCTTTATGAGAGTAGTGCTCATGCGAGAGTGTATGAAGTGGTGTGCATAAACACTTCAACCTTGTGCTCGTGCATAGTGCAAGACCATCAGGGTGTGTATAATCCAAGTAATCTATCTTGTGTTGGCGTGGATAGCCATCATTCCCCATCAGCGTGCAAATCAAAGGTCTTGAAGGTGTGTGTAATCTTCAAGAACCCAATGTGCGGATAATCTTGGGATTTATTTATTTTTTTGTGTCTTCGTGTTCTTTGTCTACTTTCCCACAAAAGCCTTACAAAAAAAAAAAAAAAGTATTGTCAAGTTCTTACAACACCATACTCGACTCCACAAATTTTTGTGTCAATCCGACTTCATTTGGTCCTCCAAAAGCCTTCCCATTGTCATCAAAATTATATCTACAATCTTACCACCATAACCCCTATCACAAATTTATATAGAATAAAAGTTGAATTTTGTTGTTGTAAAGTTTTTATTGCTTTCTGCCAGTTTAGTTCTCACCTTGGTACCATGAGTTTCTTATTAAGCTGTCCACTGATATTTTTTTGATAATTAACATAAGTTTTTTATTCTATAATCGATAATTTCATCTGGGAAGAAAAAATGCTCTTTAAAACTGTTAGAAGTTCGAGTTGAAGCTATCAGATACCTTTATTTAAAATTGGTGCTGAATAAGAAAATTTTCTTTCCTATTTTTTCTTATGATTAGAATGAATCAATTTTGTATAGCAACAATACAACTAATTAGACCTGGACAATGAACTCAAGGATATGTTAAATCTTGAAGTGTCAAAAGGTTGAGGCAAAGATGTATTTACTAAATTGACTTGTCTAATTGGTATCACCTTGGTTAATGACAAATAAATCACGTTTACTAACACATCATAAAACTACTATGGTTAAGTCCATATTTTTTTACTATTGATTGACGCGGAAGTAGTGCTAATATTATTGGATTGCGTATGAGAAATCCTCTCTAGAGTTGTGGCTTAGAGTATTGCACAAAGGCAGTGTGCTGGCGCAGGGAGATGCGTTCAGTATTTAGATGATGTAGCTTTATCATGGTGTGACAGAAATTTGGGAGCCTGGCTTCATGTGGACCTTAGCTCGATATTGCTTGATGGTTTGATTAGGGAGCCTGGCTTCATGTGGAACCTTAGTTTGATATTGTTTGATGGTTTGATTCTGAGCCTCGGTTCGCAATAGTCGTAGAGAAGAGATGCTATTTCAAGGGCGTGGTTGGAATTGAAACAACGAATTATAATTCATTAAACTTGACACTAAATTAAAATTGATGAGAGTATTTAATCATCATATTTTTTTGTATTTTGGCACATGCAAACAAAATCTGCTAAATATAAAATATGCACAAGGTTTATGGAAAACTATTTTTTAGAAAAATATTAATTGGATTTATGCCAATTATCATTAGACTGTTTATTTTTGTTCAACTTATAAGGAAATTAGACATGATTAAGTTTTAGTATGTGAAGTTAGGCCAGGTTTTGAGTCATTTGAGTGAGTCAGGTTTGACTCGAACTTGAATATTTTGAGTTGACTCAACTTGAATTCAACACGAACTCTAATTTGAATCGAGTCTAAAACTCAAATTCAGTGCAAAATGAGCAAATAGATTTTTCGAAAGGCAAGATTCAAGCCCGTGATCTTGCATTTCAGTTATGCAGGCTGATCAATTGCAATGGATATATTGTTTGGTTGGTAATGCATATAAGACATGTTTATTATTAAGTTTGGTTGAAGCAAATCCACTAATAATTTAGTCGATTTAAAAAAAAAATTGAGTTTGAGACTCGACTCCTTGCTATACATAAAATATTTTTATTTCAATTTTGTGTTGAATTAACATTTGAGCAATTTTCGAGCAAATGTTCTAACCCTATGTGGAATATATTTTTTCAAATAAATTTACTATATATCACATGAACATGTTTTAATTTTTTTATATTTATTTTAAATCAAGGTTCCACCAAAGATATGTAACACGTGTTACGTATGTACCCGTATTCTGAATGTACGACACTGAATGCATTATTTTATGAAGTATTCATGCATATTATTTATTCTTCTATTTTTAATAAAATAAATTTGAGATCTAGATGCCACTTGTTAAACGTATAAAAAGGAGAAGACAACAGACAACGTTCAATATTTATGGCCATTGTAAGTTCTTAGCTGTATCTTTTTGGGTCGACTAGTTCTTATAATGTAGAGGTGTAGTTTTATCTTTACTGAGTTCTTAGGTATAAAATAAATTTTGTAGTGGATGCTTTTATAATTTTTTGATTTGTATTAAATCAGGACGTACGGAAGATAGATCTGGCAAGTGTTTGACTCTACTATGCCTAAATCTGCAAGCATTTTAGGCTTTAATATATATAGAAATAAAAAGTAGGTTGATTTTTGTAGTCTCTCAGGAACTCAGTAATTAATGATTGCTTGTGACCATAACTATAAAGTGCTTGATACACGCAAACGCAGTCGATGTTTTACCACATTTTGATGGAGTATTTTTAGCATTGATCTCTATTGCCGTTCAATACATTTTCTAGATTTAAAATCTAATTCACTATGTATGGCTCAAAAGTTGGCTAGTTTTTAGTAAAAACTGCATTTTTTGGAAGTTGAGCCAAAGCTGAATTATTGTTTTTAATTATGAACTTTTATACACAAGATTCGCTTTATATTTTGAATGCTAGATTTATTGCATCTTACTATTTCTTCTTTTCACTTCCCCAAAGATTTGCAAACTGTTACAGTAAGAAAAGTAAAAGGGTTAATGCTTTTTAAAAACTTGAATGCCTAAGCTAAATATAATGATGCCTGCATACACAAATATAAGAATTTAATTAGAAAAATAAATTTAAGTGCTATGTTTTTGAATGTTAAAAATTTCCTGCATGCTTAGCTTTGGTTGCTGCCTTTACATGCAGAGGATGAGGAGAGAGAAAAGCTTGCAAAGGAAATTGCTAAAGACTGGAGTTCTGGTATGCTATTAAGGATGAATTTATCTCTATTATCTTGACTTTCATGCTCGGGATTTGATGTCCTGATATGTTGTCCGTTATGTAGTCTTTGAACGGAGTGTAAACACGCTCTTCCTCACCGAAATGGTTCGCGGACTCATGCTCACTCTTAAATACTTTTTTGAGCCGAAAGTCACTGTGAGTTTCATTCTTCCAAATATCAATTTTTAGTTAAGCTTATAATTCAATCACTAATTTCTCAGGTGCTGAAAAATATTGTTCTTTATCTGGTGCAGATAAACTATCCTTTTGAAAAAGGACCTCTCAGTCCGCGATTTCGCGGCGAGCATGCTCTTCGCCGATATCCGACCGGTGAGGAGCGCTGTATTGCTTGCAAGCTTTGCGAGGCTGTAAGTCTTTATATGTGGTTCTAAAAATTTTATAGAGGTTGGCAATCGAATCCTACAATATGCGTATACAACACAAGCTTTTGTGGTTACAAATAAAGCGTTTTAGTTTCGCTGAGAATGCTTCTGATTATTAGAATACATGAGATGTCATGCCCTTTAGAAATGAAGAGAAGAAAGTGTTTAATTTGAGCTTTTTATAAAGTTTTGTGAGTTTTAGTTGAGAAAAAGCCCCAAAAATATAAAGAAATAAATCCCAAATTGAAGTCACAAGCTTTATTTCTTAGGCTTGAAATATTCTGCTCTGCAAGCTTTTAAACTTTATATTTTTAGATAGTTGATATTGCGTGCCAATTCATCAGATATGCCCAGCACAGGCGATCACAATAGAAGCGGAAGAGCGTGAAGATGGAAGCAGGAGGACCACAAGGTTTGGAATCAGTTCTAACCCTAAAAAAGAACAAATACTAACCTGTCCCAAAAGAGTACTATCAAAGCTCTTAAAAGTAAGAGGGAGCAATCACACAATAATATATGAACTAATACTTAAGTTATACATTACACCTCACAGTGCTCCTTTTGATGTTTGTGCTCTGCTTTTTTTTTTTGTTACTCGGGATTTTTCGCCCAGATTCTTATTTGCGGGGGTATGTATGGATTGCGCAGGTATGATATTGACATGACGAAATGCATCTACTGTGGCTTTTGCCAGGAAGCATGCCCAGTGGACGCCATTGTTGAAGGTCCCAACTTTGAATTTGCCACTGAAACCCATGAGGTCACTGCTGGGCCCTTTCTTCTCATAAAAAACTGATCGCAAATGCAAAATTTGAACCCTTTTTTACTGATTTTGTTTTTCTTTGGGTGGTATTGTTGTTTGGCAGGAGCTTCTGTATGATAAGGAGAAGTTGCTTGAGAATGGGGACAGGTGGGAGACAGAGATTGCAGAAAACCTTAGATCGGAGAGCCTCTATCGCTGAGCTTCCAGCTTTATTTTTGGTTTATTTTTCATGCGTTTAAAATAAGGCAACTCCTTTATGCAGCAGCCTACAAACTTACCTTTTCTTTGCAGCTAGTATGCTTTATGAAGCATGTTTTATTTATATGTTTTAGTTTAAATTTTATAATTACACAAGTGTTTTTTTAATGTTTCTGATTGCTTGTTTTGAGCATATTGAGGTACTAAGATTGTTGAAATATTTATCAGGAGCAATTTTTTTCAAATAGAATAAATGTAAATATTTTTTTTATTATTGGCAGTGTATGGTATATTTGTATTTTTAATATTTTTATTAATATAATATAAAATAAAATATTAATATAACAAAATTAGAAGAAAAAAAACTGTGGAAATGATGGTATAGTAGACTTTTCTTCACTGACTTGAGGCACAATAAGCTTCTCAGGTGTAGGTGGGAGGGTAGGGATTTTTTTGTCTTAAGTTAGTTTTAAAGAGACAAATATATGATTGGCCATATTTGAACTCTCAACACCTCAAGAGTTTAAAGTTAAGATCCAATCATTTGTCCACAACATTATATCATGAATTTGTTCGAAACCACCTTTTGATTTTTATGTGAAAATTGATATTTGGGAGAAAATATACCCTAAAAAATATAATATTAAAATGCAATAAAATAATTACAAGAATTTTAATATTACTTAATCATAGATGAGTATTATATTATTTTCCTAATTAATCAATAAGTTATGATTAGCTTAAGTAGCTTATGTTAATCTAGCTTGATCAACTATACTTATACATCTTCAAATAGAATTTAAAGTAATTTGTATGGGAGGTGGGAGGATGGACTTACCAAAGGTTCATAAATCCTCCAAATTAGTTGGTTGAACTTTAGGTTTCACGGCTACTTTGAGCTAACCAATACCAACCCAAGGTTGTTTATGAACATAACAAGACAGAAATAACCAAATTGAACCGAAATTAGGATCTCGATAAGTTGAAAATAAAATAAGTTCGTTAAAATTTAATTTTAAGTATAAAAATTTTAACCCAAATGAGTTTTTCTTGTCAAAATAAGCAAAAAAATGCAATGAATTAAAATTGAATAAACATATCAATTAAATAATTGTTATTCTAACTTTTTTTCCTTATTTCTCTTGTCGCAGCCAAACAAGTCTTCCATATTCATAGGCATAGATGCAAAGAATTAGAGTGAAAATTAGGAGAAATAAATTAAAAGAAGATTTGTACGGGTCATTCAATTATCTTTAACACAATCCAACCCGTTTTAGCCGAAAGACTTGTCTACTAAAAATTGTAAGTCATCCATCAATATATACAAAGAAATCAAATAAAACATTCACTTTCATAGCATAAGAACAAAAATAGTAGCTCAACTCATTACGAAATACAAAAGAGTAAATGCATCTATAATTTAATTATTATAAACTGAATTAAATGAACAGGAAACACTCATCCTCACATGCAGAATAATAAAGCCTAACTAAGCCTCAGCAGCAGTAATGTCCTTTTCCTGACTAAGCACCTCTCCTGAAACTACCTCCACAAACCACTCAGAATCTGATACTGTCGGTATCACAATGCTATGGCCCAGGCAAAAAAAGAGAAAAGTTGGTTAGACATATTGTCCAAGTACATTTTATGATGATTAAATAAAACTACATATTTTAAGATACCACATTTACTAAAGTATAAGCATTTAAACGGGGTGTAACAAGCACAAAGACATAAAATAGTTATAAATAAAAAGACATTTATAACTAAACAATATGTGAGGTAAACAAGCATACCTCAACCCAAAACTGTAGAAAATGTTAAGCAAAAAATATATAATAACTGAAAATACTGAAAGTAAGCTCATCATAACACTTATGATCAAATAGATACGTTCTAATTTATAGAAATAATTTGAATCGAAGTAAGGAAGTAACTAAAGTGAAACTAGCATCCTAATACATGCAATAACTAAGCAAAATTGAACTGAAAATACTGAATTGAAATGAGCTGTAAAAACGTGCATAAAATAGTAAAAATATAACTAAAATATATGGTTAAGCAAATTACTGAACTGAAACTGAACTGAAAAGTAGAAGTGTGCCTAAATTAATATTATTATAATAGAAACGGACCAAAACACAGCCACTGCACAGAAGGTCCAACATGCATCATCCAAGCCCTAACATCGGTGGATCCGAGCCAAACTATAGAATCAAACATGTATCATCGAAGCCCTATCATGGGTGGATCCAAGTCAATTATATATCAAAAAAATTGAACTAAAGAGGTTGACTAAATTAGGACATACTCTACTGAACTGGGAATTGAATGAACTGAATGTACTGACTAAAGCTAAATCATGTTTATGCAATTCTAAACATAACATAGGATACTCATCAAATATTCTATGTCCAACTAATATATCCAAGGAAAAAAGCTCAAACACAAGGTGTGCATAACAACAATTTTAAAGTAAGCAATAAACTTTACTAAACATATGTGATATATGTTGTTGTTTAATTCAATTCATTATATCTATTCTGAGTTAATACTAGCTTAGGATCTTCAATATCCAACTATCCATTACATACTCAGAACTACGATCCTATAAAGTTTAAAGATATTAAAATTAATTAAGTTCTAATATAATTCAATCAATAATGCTTACATAAGTTGATTAATAAATTAAACATCATAATTAATGACTTTAAATAATCCCATGTAATAACCCTAGGTTATTACTTAGCTTAATCTTAGCTTAATCACATCCTAATTATCATTTAATTGAGATCATCTAGTCATTAGAATCAAACCCTGAAGATTTGGAGCGATTCGGAGCTCAATCGAATATTTGGATTATTTTAATAATATATTAATTAATTAAATATATGAGATATTTAATTTGATTTTCAAATTGAAATCCGACTTCGTCATTATGCTCGTCACCCCCAAATTAACTATAGGTGATGTTTTGGAAGTATTTGGAAGTCGTTGGATTTTCTCAAATATTTTAATATATTTAAATATCCCGAAATTTAGGATAATTAAATTGATCTCCAAATTAGAATTCGACTTCGCCGTTGAATTTCTCACCCTTAAATTAGCTATGGGTAAATGTTTGAGATTTTTTTGGAGCTCGTCTACCAATTCAATTTTAATTAATTAAATGCATATATTTAATTAAATAATCTTAACTGATTTAAATCAATTTAAATTTCCTTTCCCTTCATTTTCTCATGCGCATGGGGCCATTTCCCGTGCACGCAAGAGGGCCTCTTCTCCCCCGTGCCATTGATGGGATGACTCATGCTCATCCTATATAAGCCCATGCCTCTTCTTCTCCTTAAGAGAGAACTCTCAATCCCCATCTCCATTTGTTAGCATCTGAAGCTCCCTCCTCCCAAGCTCCCAAGCTCTTGAAGGACCCTCAACTTTCTTCCACCCTTTACTAGCAGTTGAAGAAGCTTTTGAAGAACTCTATCTTCTTTCCTTGCAAGCTTAGGTACCATCTTGTTATATTTCCTTGTACACTTCTTTCTATGGATTTAATTAATGCCTTTGTGAAATGATACTTTGAGTAGCTCTTGCATAACATTAGGATTTATTGTTAACCCTCAATTGGACTCGAAAGAATCCGATAGAAACTCATTCTGTCCTTTAAGCAAACTATTTCTGCAAGTAGGATTTTTTTTTTGTATACATGATCCTTTGACATTATTATTTGCATCGTTAGAGTAATCTTTTCATGTTGATTTTGGTATAAATGGAAATTTCTTGGAAAGACCTTTCTATCGGTATATGGTATCGTGCTTGAGGTGCCCCAAATTGAGAGTATTTGAGTGAAAAATGAGACATGTACCGTTTTTCGCCCAGGCAAAATCACTACTGAGTGCTACAGCACGCTGTAGTGCTTGGCTCTCGGTCAGGGAGTGCTACAGCGCACCGCAGCTGTGGCGTCCCGCTCCTTAATCCACAAGATTAAGCTAAGGGGTGGTTTGTCACTTTGGCAAATCCCTCACTTAACATTGGATTAAGTGTAAACCATAATCCACTAATAAGGAAGAGATGAGCCACTGCATATATGATATATAATCAGTTACTAAGAAAATACATAATTAGAGTGCAAAAGCAAGGTAAAATAAACATGCATCCAATTTGCCACGATAAATAGAGAAAATGTAACATACAACTTAGAATAAATAGTATAGTAAGGAAAAACATAGTTAAAAGTATATATATTATTACAGTATTTTAAAATAGCTTAATGAAATAAGAGCAAAACTCTCATCCTCACCAATAAGTAGAAAATGATCTAAACAGCTTCTGGTTGTCCCGGCTGCTCATCCTCAAGATAAGGCTCCTCCTCTTTAGCACTAAGCTCCTCAAACTTATCAGGTTCTGACATTATCAGTTTCGCAATGCCAGGGCTCCAGCCAACAAAAGAAAATCTTATTAGACAATTGTCTAAGTACATTTTAAATTGAATATTTTTCATGAACTATTAATATCACCATTTTACTTATCAAAACCAAAACCTATCTATCATAGGAGCAGTACGCATACAAAGAAAATGATAAGTTATAAATATAACATTTATAACTAAACAAAATTTGAGGCAAAAAGGCGAACCTCAAGTAAGTTGAGCATGGATAAGCATACATATATAATACAGTAATTAAAATACTGAAAGAAAAACTAATCCTAAGCATACTGATGATCATATGACATATGCAAGTTTAGAACAGTAAATCTGAAAGTGCTACATATAGTAAGCAATAAAATCTAGCATCCTATAAGTATGTACAAGTAGTAGTGAGTAAGGTAAAGCTGACTGAAATAATATGTATCATTAAAATAGTAAGCAGTAAATTGAAATAGAAATATGTATGTACAATTTCCATATCAGAAAATTAGCCAATCGAGTCTAGAATAATTCCCAAAGCCTTTTTGGGCTATGGCAGACAGAAATTCCCAAAGCCTTTTTGGGCTAGGGCATAACATAATAGTACAACATGATTGAAGTACGCAGTAAATACAAATACAGTAAGTTTTAGTTATTTTACTTTTGCTTTTGTGGACACGTCCAGAAGCAGCTGAGTAGACAAGCATGTCTGCAAGACTATACGAGTTCCTAACTTAACACACACATCTCAATGAGTAATGTTAAGCATCCTTATTACTCCTTACTCCTGTCCTTTAGGGTAAATGTGCACCAAAACCTACCAGAATATGACTGAACCTAAGACAACTATTATCCTAATTATTTTAAGTTTTCATTTCATGCACAAAGTTTTTTTACATAATATGTTCAAGGAAATAAGCATAAAATATAAGGAATATGTAGCACAATTAATCAAGTAGTAAGCAAGGGACTCTTCTACATATAGTGATACTGTTGTTGTCTAATTAACCATTATAACTATTCCAAGTTATACAAGTTCAAGATCTCCAACTCTTACTATCAAGTATAACTTAGAAGTAACCTTATAAGTTAAAAATCAATTAGTACTGATCAGGTTCTAATTAGATTCAATAAATAATGACTATATGTTAAATAATAAATCATCACATCCTAATTGATGAATTTAGACGTTATAAGCTATGATCTGATCAAAGAGGGAAAGTAGAAAAAAGAAGAAGGAAAGAAATAGGAAGAATTATAAAATTTACCTTGATGGTATCTCTTGCTATAGAGTATTTATTATATTTAATATCTTTTGTTTTCTTTTATATGCTTAGATTCTTGGTTGTGAAAATCTCTTAGGGGGCTATTAGTGATTGTTTTGGTTTTTCTTAATTTATTTTCCCATTTTATTCTTATTTATCTAAAGGAGATCACCAATATAGTTTGTTGTATTATTCTATATAAAATACATCATACTCCAAAAAAAAGATAGAATAAATGATAAAATGAGTTTATTCACATATCCATTGAAATCAGACCCTAAACTCTTATTTGGTTTGAATTTAAGAAAATCATTTTTAAGCTATGATCTGACCATTAAATTATGCGTATCAAATAACAAGCAAGCTATTTTAAGAGGATGACATGTCCTTAAAGTATGTTTATTTTCACAAAGGTTAAATGATTAATCAGGTGCAAATGAGCGAAGATAAATATCTAATCAAATCCACAAAATAATATTATGAATATAAAATTCAATTGAACTTTTGAATCATTACTCATAGCCAACTAAATAAATAAAATTTCATAATTCATTATTTTAATCATAATATAAAATATGAGTATCAATTTTGTAATTTAAAATAATATCTAGTTTTCTTTACTAGCCAAATTGTTCTTCCCAAAAGTAAGTTCTAGTAAAGCTTTTCAAAATTCTCAATATATAATAAACAATAATGTTAATAAAATAGAAATAGGTAAAAATTAGTATAATACTATTATATGCAATAGTGAAATTTTAGTGAAGTTGTCCAAGTATGACAAAACCAAGCTCTTAAATATCAATATACTTTTAATATAGCAAATAAAGTTTCCAATAAGAGTTCCAAAACTACACATGCTTATGATAGAACTAACATAATATCTGATCTTTAGATAACTTATCTTTTGTGCACAAAATTATGTAGCCAATAAATTCAAATCAGATAAAATCTTGATGGTTAAGAATTTATATTGTTATAAATGATATAAATACACGACCTCCTATAGTATGATGTATTATTTAGGATAGCCCAAATCTAAAAATGGTAGACAATGATCCCTTGAGTGATTGCCTAGGAATTACGGCTTGAATCAGGAGTGGCTCACATGACCAATGGCTTTAGGAAAAAAAGGTGGCAAAATGAATTATCCCCACATTGAAAGGAAAAGAGTGATCTATAATCATTTGTATAATATTACATTAGTATATGAAAATACTTTTTGAGATAAAGTTAAAGTTTCTAATAAAAGTTTCCAAGTTAAGCGTGCTTATACTGGAGTATTTTCATGATATGTGATTTCTTGAAAGTTATATTCTTTAGGATAAAACCATGATGCAGTAAGTCCAAAATGGGCTACCTTGATGACTAAGAGTCATGTTGTTACATCTTCAACTTGTAATCTAATTGAGAAGGATTCAAAATGGGCTACCTTGATGACTAAGAAGCATTAGAGATCCTTCTCTACATATATGATGTGTATTGACCATTGTCGTCTTTAACTCTTGGTATTCACATGAAAAATTAGTGGTTGCATTGGAATTTTAGCTTTTGATTATCTTCTGTTATTTCTAGATTGTTCAACAAATTTTGAATATACAAGGAAGACAATAACATGTAGCTCTAGGTTTATTAAGATTATGCTTTAATCAATTTGAAAAAATCCCTTAGAATATGTTGTAATAAGATGAAGCTACTCCCATGTAATTATTTTTTTAATATTTGTTTTGACATATTTTTGATATTGTAATATGCAAAAAATATGTCTCACAAATTTTTAATCATGGTTTAATTTGTGGAAAAATCGTTTGAAGAAAACGTTCAATTTGGAAAAAAAAACGTTGCCTTTATCACATAATCTAAGAAAAAAATGTATAAAGTACATATTATTTATAAATATGAAAGTAATAGAATTTGAAACGCACTGGTCCCATGGTCTAGTGGTTAGGACATTGGACTCTGAATCCAGTAACCCGAGTTCAAATCTCGGTGGGACCTTATTTTCATTGTTTTTCATATTTCATTTCGATGACACTATTCTCAGAAATTCAAGCTTTCCACGGGCCAAGAAAAAAACCTTTTATGGGTTAAGTTTTTTTAATGGGCTCGAGCTCAGTCATCTTCGGCCCGCCCGCATAAGAGCGCTCCTTCTATAGCTCGGCTGCCCCCTGATGCTTTTTGGTTGAAAAGAGTAAGAAATGAAAGCCGAATAAACTTGACATTCTTGCCTTTCTTCTTTCTTCACTGCTGATAGAGTTGGCGTTCGTGCGAGCCGAATGAGTTAGCCGCAACAAAGAAAGAAGGGTTTAAACAATGGCGAGGGCGGGGCCAAGCCGGGTTTTCAAATCGTGAGCTCATGCCCATTGCGTTTGTTTGGCAAATTAGCTTCTCTCTTTTCTTTAGGCTCGTTATAATAAACACGATGTAGGATCTTTGAATTGCATTACAAAAGCATTGTTTATTTTGATTAGAGATATTACATTTATTATTTCAGAAATTATTGAGATTTGGAGGAACCATCGGGTGATGCAAAAGCGATCTTTTCTACTTATGTTACATGAAAGGGATAAATTTTAAATTTTTGCTAGCTTTGGAATTCATTTGAGATTTGCACAATTATATTTGTTTACCCCTCTAGAAAACCCTAAATACTCATCTCAACGATTTTGGTATTTCAGGTCAAGCTTCTTGTTTTGTCATCCCAATTCGAGCTCATTCGGCAGCAATCATTTGTCGATTTATCGGCCGACGCTCTTTTCGATCTCGTCGGCGTCGAGAGCGACCTCGTCGACGCTTGCCAGTGCCCAACAAAAATTTCCTAAACCCTCTCATTTCCTCTTTGATTTTGGCTCACGCTGCTCACAGTCCAGCCAAAATCCATAAACCCTAGCTCAGATGTATTAAAATTAGATATCAATTATATAAACATAAAGCACAAAAAGTAAAGGGCTGTTTTACGTATCAGCCCACGTGTAAAGTTTGCTCTACATGTATATGAGTGGAGCGGGACCGACATAAATTGTTCAAAAAGAGCCAATTCCACCAATAAAAATCAATCATCTAAAACAAATTTAAATATGTATGGAATTAGGGTCCCTGAGAGGCAGGTCCATTATGTCTCAGCAGCAGGCGGGCAGTTTTCAAGCGCAAGGTGCAACGCGACGATCATTCCTCTCAAGCCCTAGCCTCTCCGCTCATGCCCCCATTTGGCTCCGGGAAGACCTCTTTCGATGCTCTGGATCGAGATGACGAATGGTCCCCTAAACTTCCCTGAGGCCTCGCATTAAGACCCATTTGAGGATTGGAGCTGTGATGCCTGCCGGTGAGGAAGGCTGCAGGCCACGAGTAAAACGAAGAACTCCTCAGGGGATCGGAGCCAGAGAAGCTGTCATCCCTCACCACTCTCAGGGGATTCTGCAACGCTTTCAGCAGCTGCCTCGCCAGAGGGCGCCTGCTAGGTTTAGGGTTGAGGCAGCAACTCGCCATTACCGCCATGGCCCAGACCTCCTCCAGCAGGCCGTCGTCTACCACGAGCGTGGGGTCGACGATCTTCAGGATCAGGTCCCTATCGCTGATGTCGATGTGAGATAGGGTCTGATCCATCCACTCCGCTTCGATGCAGTCGTCGTCGGAAGAACTGACGCCCGTGATCAACTCTAGCAGAACCTTTCCCAGGCAGTATATGTCGTAGGCGCACGTTGCCGGCCGGGAGGGGTATCCATTTTCTAGGATTTTAAAAAGGGAAGTCTATCAGGCTTTTGCAGTAAAGAAAGACTGAAAGGGAAGAAGATTGAAAGAATGCCGCGTACCCGAAGATTCATGCTGCTGCAGCGGTGTCCTGAAGTTCTCAGACAAGAGAGATGGATGGTTACGCTCTTGAAAGGTAAGTTAGTAAACTAAATGAATATTATCGTGAAGAATTTTGTTATGTATGCATTCCCATTCATCATACATAATTAATCAAATTCTTGTTTAAAGACGTATGCATAAATCATGATGAGAACTTACTGTGATCTCCTCAATATATTGGCAATCATGTTTGAGTGGCTGTCCCCTTCTTGAGGACACACCTCCCTTAAACTCCCAAGTCGCACTTCAAACTTCTCGTCAAGAAGGATGCTACTTGATTGGATATCTCTGTCAATATTCAAGGAAATCAATTCCTCAAATAAGTATAAATATTGTGAAAATAACAAGGATAAGAAATACAAATGGAAGACAAAATTACTCTGTTGGTTTGTTCTTAAGGAAAACCAAGTTTCAAATTAAATGCATATGATATACTTAATGAGTTGAGCTAGGCAAACATGCAATTTGAGTTCGAGCTCGAGCTATGAATCAAACTCAAGCCATTTGGTTATCTTGAAGTTGAGCTTGGGTTGAACCTGTAGAAATCCTGAGAGGAAGTTATCGTAAACAGAAAGAGTTGCATTTCATATCACTTGATGTAATTACAGGAGGATGTAATTACAGGAGGTGTATATATAGCTAGTATATAGAATATATTAGAATTATTTAAAACATACTAGAACCAATTAGAATATATTAGAACCAATTAGAATATACTAGAACATATAGAATATACTATAATTAATTAGAATATTTTAAAACCAACTAGAATATAGAACCATCTACAATATACTAGAACTAACAAGAATATTCTAGAACAAACTAGAATCAATTAGGTCCAATGGGCTTTATACATGGTACATGTAATTGGACTGCTATTAAAACCAATGCCGAGGCTTGTCAAGCTCCACCATTATATAAAATAACAAGTAAAATTATTCATAACAATTCAAAATAGATTGTTTTATGTAGATAAATCCTTAATCTTATAAACCCAACTCATGAATACTTCCTTTATAAAGCTCAACTAGTTGGCTTAACAAGCTACACGTGGAGCCTATTACTTAGCTCTAACAGAGCCTAATAAACAAGCTTGAGTTGAACTCTGGTTTGAGCTCAAAATAATTTAAATTGAGTTCAGCACAAGCTCAAGCTCAAAACAACCAAATTATACTCCTAAACCAATCTATATAAACGCAACACAAATGTACAATTACTTTAACTCAAAAATAAATTGTTAACCGAACTATGTACCAATAACCACAATCAAAACATACCTCGATTGCACTTAATGCATTCATATTTGCAAGAAAATGCTATCTAGCGACAGAAAAAAAGAACACATAAATTTGATGACATAATTAAAGAGAAAGATAAGACAAAAAAAATAGAGAGAGAATGCCCTAAGAATTACATCATATATTTGTTTGCTTAATAGGACGATCACCTCATTTATTACCATATTTGACTATTAGTCTAATTCCAAAATAATCCTAACAATATTTTAACTTTGACCTATTACAAATTAAGAAAATTATTTTATCTTAGCAACCACTTTATTAAATGTGTATTTGTAGTTTTTTAGTAAAAAAAAATCTAATTATAAAAATAAGCTAAATGTGCAAAATTAAGGCTGGTTAATTATGTTTAGGGCAATTCATTTTCTCAAAAGATATTTTCCAAAACAATATCACATTTAGGAAAAAAAACAATAACATAGCGTCTTGTAGATTAATTGCGTCACTATCATCGACTATGATGCCACAAAAATGCTAATAAGAGAGATAAATGCAAGCTGGTGAAAAAATGTGAACTTCATCGTCAATCATTATAACAATATTTTTTTGAATGCTTGATAGTAAACGAAATTTTATTGAGAGATGAATTTTATGATTTTACTTTAATTGATACAAAAAATATAATCTCCATTTTTGATAAATTATTTTGGAAATAATCTTGGTCATGTGCAAAGATTACAGCTATAATGAAAATCCCTAAGTGGTTGTTTCTTCCAAAAACCTCTAGACAAAGATCTTATTCTACAAATGGAACTAGATTATCATAAGAACTTTTTCATTCCTCTTCACACACCCTAGAGTTTATTTGAAGCCATCATTAGTTCTTTTTCAAATAGATGCTTATTAGAATACTCCAAAATAAGCCCAAATTTCTTCACTTCATCAAATTCTGCGAACTCAAACTTAAAGACCACAGTATTTTTGTTAGGCTTAATTTGCTAGCTCTTAGTTTTTGAATAGAATCCACTAATAGAAAAAATTATTGAACTTCGAACATATAAATTAATAAATAAAATATTTATTTATCAGTAAAATATTCTAAGATTAAATGGTTTGGTTGAAGTTTATGCTTTTAAGAGGGAAAATATGATAAATATAGAGATTTAGCACATAAGTGCAAGAAATGGAGAGTTGAAGAACACGTTTGACCAAATCCATGTAATCACAATTTCATCTAAAACAAAAAGATTTCCCAAATTTAAGGAAGCAAGTTTTCATAAATGACAACAAGAAATCTCAATTTTTTAACCAAACAAAAGATAGAATAATTCAACAGAGCTAATAAAAATAAAATTAAGTTAATATAAAATATAGTGTTAGGAAGGAGCGATCAAATTATAAATAAATATTACAAAAAATTAATCCAGCACTAACACAAGAGTTTAGGTGGAAAACCCTTTATAGAAAAAATTATTTGAAAGAAGGAGAAACAAATGCACTAAAAAAGAATAAACAAAAGATGAAAAATATAGAACTGACTTTTCTAAACCCCTCAAGCAATCATGTATATAGAGGAAAATTAGGGTGACAAAAAATGAGAAATTTACAAATATTCTCATTAAATTATTTAGGTTTTAGGGCCGAGCATTTGACCTAACCAATCAGGTTAATGCACTGTGCACCGTGTGCTGTCCCTAGGACCCATTTGCGTAGTACTTATTAGCTCCAAATCAAATTTAAGGTACAGACCAAAATATAGCCTACTTCAGAAGTTCCCATGTCTTACTTCCACAATATATATACCTTCCCATATGATGCCAATTTTGAATAATTGATGCAAAATGAGTGCTATCTTTACATCAGATTAACAAGAAACTTTGTTTCAAGGTGTATTCATGCATATCTTAAAGTCAGAATAAATACAAGTTTATACACTACATTGAAACAAACAATAACTAAAGGGTCCAACAAAAAGCTATTGAAATGAAATCCCACATACCTATGAACCAGCGGAGGGGCACATTCATGATGCAGAAAACAGAGAGCCTCAACTACTCCTACTGCTATCTTCAACCTGGTTATCCAATCCAATGGCTGCAGCTCCTCTTGTGCCAACCTCGGCGCCCAATGCAATGCCATGGACAGATCTCCATGAGGCATAAACTTGTAGATCAAAAATTTGTCATTCTCCTTCTCCAAGCAATGCCCTAACAATGGAACCAGCCTCACATTTGTATACTTAGCAAACAAATCCAATTCGGTGAGAGCATCAACCCTCTTAACAACAATAGAAACATTCTCTTTCAACATCCCATGATACAAACTTCCCGAATGCCCGCGCTTGATTAGATTGGTGCTCCCGAAATCTGATGTTGCTTTAACCAACTGCTCATAGGTGAAGGACTCTCCAATCATCCCCGATGAGCTTACCAAGTGCTTGGAAATAGCACAGATTTCGGGATCCTTCGGAGTCTCCCCTCCAATAGCAGCAGCTCGGTTTCTCCATATCTTCAAGCAAAGAAGAACCATCAGAAATGCAGCCATGAGAGCAACAGAACCTCCCAAAATTCCGGCCAAGATATACTTCCAGCTGCGACTATTCTTTTTGGATTTCAAACTGCCTGGATATAATAGATCTGGAGGCACCGAAAAATCATATCTGTTATTCTTGTTGTAGAAAATTTTGCAGGCAGCAGAGCTTCTCTGGTTTGCTACTCCGCTGAAGCAATTTGACCCCAAAAGAGCATTCTTATCCCCCATGATGCCAAACGGTTCTGAACCCACCAGGTAGTTGTTCGATAAATCAACTGCGCTGAACCTCCGAAAAAACAGCCCCATTTCAGAAGAGAGCACTCCGTAGTAAAGATTGGAAGAAATGTTAAACACTTGTGCAGCGGCACTGGCGTTCCCGGGAACAGATTTAGGAAAGACGCCGGTGAGATTATTGGATGATGCGTCGAACAATTCCAGCCCAGAAAGCAACCATGCGGAATGCGGGAGCATCCCGTCGAAGTAGTTGCGGCTGAGATTGATCAATCGGAGATTAGAAGCGGCGGAGAAAAGCTCCTGTGGCAGCGCCCCGGAGAGAGAGTTTGAGCTTAGATCGAAGGATTCCAATTTGGAAAGATCTCCGAGCTGAGCTGGGATGACGCCTCCCAAGCTGTTTCCGGCAAGGACTAGGGTTTTCAATCTAGAAAGCAACCCTAAGGATGGAGGAATGGCGCCGGAGAGGTAATTGGAGGAGAGGTCAAGGCGAGAGAGATTCCGAAGGCCTGAAAAGTCAGGCGGGATTGAATTGGAGAGCAAGTTCCATGAGAGATCGAGGACGGAAAGCTTCGCGAGGGCTCCGAGTGTCGACGGGATGTTGCCGGTAATGGAATTAACGGAAAGGGAGAGAACAAGAAGCCCTGCGGCGCCGCCTAGCGAGTACGGGATGTTGCCGGTGATGGCGGCGGAGTTGAGGATGAGAACAGAGAAGGTAGGCGAGAAGCTTGTGCCAAGCCAATCCGGGATCGGGCCGGGGAGCGGGAAGCCGGCCGCGATGAACCGTTCAAGGGCGGTGAGATTGCGGACGCCGTCAATGGCGAACCGGGGGCTGAGCCGGCCGAGCCGGGTTCGATGAAGGCCGGTGAGGTTGAGCGAGATGACTCTGCCAGATTGGCACGAGACCCCAGTCCAGTTCGAGCACGGATCGGTCTTCCGCGGCCAAGCACTGGCCCTAATGCCGAGCGAGGCGCGGAGGCTGTACAGGCCGGCCAGATCTTCGCCCGAGCGGAGGGGGTCCGGTTCGGCGAAGAGGAAGAATAGAAAGAATATCAGCGCCGGGAAGATCATGATCGCTGATCATAAAAGAGTGGAAGATGATGAGGAGGTGAGCATGGAGGTGAGAAGCTTCGTGTGATACTTTCTGGCAGCCGGCGAAGGGTTTCACCGGCGGCCGGTTCCACCGCCGTAGTCAGCTGTTGTCTGGGATGGCCGTAAGAGTGTCATTGAGAGAAAAAACACAATTAAAAAAAAAAAACTGATAAATAATCTGTTATTTTATATATTTCTCGACAGGAGGAGATTTGGGTGGGCGCCATTGTTTTCGGTTCTTAGTTAATAACGTATAAATTTTGGATTTATATGTGCTCGCAGCACTAAATTGCAAAAGTGAGTAATTAATGACAAATGGGCTGCCCGTTTGGACTTTCTTTTTTTTAAAGGACTGCTATAATACTCATTCTCCCACTCAAAATTTTCAAAATGAATTAGTATTGTTACTTGGCTATTTGATATGAAGAAATTTGAGTATACAGTTGTACTAATTCAAACTTGGATTAGTGAAACTAATCTAACATTAAACTCATTCCCTCGTGATCTTATTGGACGGCTAATCAAAGTAATAATTAATCATTAAATATCCAAAGCCACATTAGATGCAAAAATATCATTCCATTCAATTTAAAATAAAATAATTTAGAATATTTCAACAATAATTAATGTTTTAACATATATGAGTCATCAACTGTTCTTTATAAGTAGCAAAATTAACTAAAAATTTATTCTTCCATTCAATGCCATAACTTCTTAAAATGTTTTTAAACAAGCTCGGATATACTTGATTTGGCATTATAATAATAATATTTTAGAGCATATTTTAAGTATAAATAAATATTAAATATTGCACTTAAAGATAAAATTGAAGGAAAATATGAATTTATTGCAATTAATAATTGAAATTTCTGTTATACAAAACATTTTTTTACCATAACTATGTCACATGCTGTCTTTATAAAATAAATTAGTGTATAAGAACATTCATAAATATGTCTTGATGTCATGAAATAATGTCAACAGTTTTGTCGGACAAATTCAGAACATCGAGGTTGTGTTCAATAAAACATGTTCATTATCTGGGTCCCCTCAAATGTTTCACCCGTATAACTTCTCCTGGATTAGCTTTGTCCCTAACCTAACATAGTCACGTTTTTTGAACACTTGCTAATATTCACAAGACATAATAAATACATTTTGCGATGTGACATTATTTTGATAGTAAATAATATTTCATTCAATATGAATAAGAATAAAGCTCAAAGTAATGCTAAAAGTATTTTTGTGTTGACTCATTGATACAATATGATATTTCTTCAAAGTTATATTAATAAAAAATAAATATTTGCATTAAATCATATCTTATTATTACAACATTAAAAAAATGAATATTTGCTTCAACATTACAATGTATTTATTGTTATGGGTGATATTGCAACTTTACGTAACCTCATGTACAAAAAGATCTTGGTGAATAAAATACACGGATAATGGCTTCACAAGTTATAAGTACAGATCATTGCATTTAATGCCAATATGTCTTTTAGTTTATTAATATTTTAATCTCAACAAATTCTTATATTTATAATTTAAAATATGTATTTTTATGACTCTTATAAATAAATAAAATTGAATTTATTTACTGAATTTAATAACACTCCAATCTTAAATAATCTGTTATTTTTATATACAACTTTCTCACTAAAATTATCACAACTCAATTTTATTTTAAATCATCTCAAGTAATACATTATTTTAAAGAGTATTGATATATAACTCCTAAATATTTTTTAAAAAGTATGGATGATTAGGATTTAAATATTTAAATAGAATAAAATAATATTATTAAATTAACTTTTGCTCGTGGGGTTATAAAAATATATTTTTTAAATCTTAAATTTTAGTCATTATATTTTTTTTTGAGATATTTGAGCGTTATGTAATATTTTTTTATTTTAAAACAATAAAAATAATAATTGTTTAATATTATTTAAACATTAATTAATTAATCTACTTACTAATATATTTAAAATTGGTATCAGTTCTTAATTAATTACTATCATAAATACATAAGTGATTATTTTGCTAAATATATATTTAATTTGTATTAAAAATATTGATGTAATTAGTTATACGTTAATTAATTTTTAATTAATAATTATTGCTATTATTTTGATAATTTATTATAAATAAACCTTTAATTATCATGATTATTTCACACTCTATTAAGAAACAAGAATATACATCAAAATATATTCAGGACCAATATAAAATCTCCATTATTTTTTATTTTTTCATATATGCTCCAAAAAAAGTATATTCAATCAATTATTTACTTACACATTAGATTGACACATCATCTATATATTTTAGTGTATATTATCGTGTAAGTGTGTTCTATTAATTGATAAACTACAATATTGAAATTGTATCAACATGCAAATCAAAATTGTTTTTTGACTTACTCTTATTTTTCTTTGTTACTAAATAGGGTTAAATTTATTTAATTTATCTAACTTAAGTTAAGGTTAAATTAAATACTCTTAAGAGCATATACTATTTAAATTTTATATCTTTAAAAATTATTTAGTAAATATTTAAGAGGCACCGAAAATTTCCATTGCTGGCCGTACGATTAGCCGTAAGAAGCAATCGTACGAAAGCTAGACAATTTAAAGAAAGTACAAGTTAGTGCGTTCCCATGTGCTCTTGTGCGGGAAGTTTTGCCAAGACATCCTTAAATTGGTCTGCCTTTGTGTATAAAAATCAAGGAATTAAAAATAGTATCTAACCAAGAGGTTACAGGTTCGAATGGTCGAATCAGGGTCGAACCGGAAGTTGAATCAGAAGTCGAACTGTGATGACCGCAATAGATAATATTTTAATTAATATATTTAAATATTAAAAATGACTTATTTAAATAATATTTGAGTATATATAATATATAAGAAAAAAAATCATATAAATAAAAATAATATCATTTAGAAAAAATATTCTAAAAATCAAACAATAATTATAAGAACTGAGGTTTTGCTTATCATACTCTTATCTAGTGAATATGATGGTAAAATATCAATTAACCTTTAAATATAAAAATAATAGCAGTAAAAGATATATTCTGAAAATCAAATAATAATTTTGAATACTGTTATTCTGTTTATAATAATTTTATCTAATAAATATGATGGTAAATTATGAATATACCCTTAGATATGAAAACAATAACAGTAAGAGATGCATTTTGAAAATTAAATAATAATTTTGAAAATTGTTGTTATGCTTATCTTATTATCATATAGTGAACATGATTGTAAACTACCAATGATCATTTAGAGTTGAAAATAATATTATTTAGAGATGCATTCTGAAAATCAAATAACAATTCTAAAAAATATTGTTTTGTTTATCATATTCTTATCTAATGAACATAATGGTAAACTATCAATTGATTTTTAGAGATAAAAATAATAACATTTAGAGTTATATTCTGAAAAATAAATAATAATTTTAAAAATTGTTATTTTGTTTATCATACTCTTATATAGTAAATATGATGGTAAATACCAATTGACTTTTATAGATGAAAATAATGACACTAAGAGATGTATTTTAAAAATCAAATAATAATTTTGAAAGATATCATTTTGTTTATAATAATCTTATTTAATAAACATGAATGGTAAACTACGAATGAACCTTTAGATATGAAAATAATGGCGGTAAGAGATGCATTATAAAAATCAAATAATAATTTTGAAAATTACTGATATGCTTATCATACTCTCATTTAGTGAACATAATGATAAACTATCAATGAACATTTAAAGTTTAAAATAATAATATTTAGATATGTATTCTAAAAATTATATAATAATTTTTAAAGTTATTATTTTACTTATCATAGTCTCATATAGTGACATGGTGATAAACTATCAATAGACCTTCAAAGATGAAAATAATGGTAGTAAGAGATGCATTTTAAAAATTAATTAATAATTTAGAAAATTATTATTTTATTTATAATAATACAATCTAATAAACATGATAGTAAACTACGAATTGATCTTTAGATAAAAAGTATTGGTTGTAAGAGATGTATTCTGAAATTCAAATAATAGTTTTGAAAAATTATTATTTTGCTTATCATACTCTCATATAGTGAATATAACTGTCAACTACCAATGAACATTTAGAGATGAAAATAATGGTAGAAAGAAACGCATTCTGAAAATTAAATAATAATTCTGAAAATTACTGTTTTGTTTGTCATACTTTCATTTAATGAACACAAAGATAAACTAGTAATTAACTTTTAAAGATAAAAATAATATCATTTAGAGATACATTCTACAAAACAAATAATAATGCAAAAAATTATTATTATGCTTATCATACTCTCATCTAGTGAACAAAATGGTAAACTATCAATTGACCTTTATATAGGAAAATAATGACAGCAAGAGATGCATTATAGAAATCAAATAATAATTTTGAAAATTACTGTTTTGCTTATCAAACTATAATATAGTAAACATAATGGTAAAATATTAATTGATATTTAGAGATGAAAATAATATCTGAATGATATTTTGAGATGCATTCTAAAAATCAAATAATTTTAAAAGTGTTGTATTGCTACTCTTACCGATCGAACAACTGCTGTTATGTTCTTACCGACGGAGAAGTGGGGAACGGAGAACAAAGAATGAACAAACCAAGCAGCCGATGAAGCCAGAAACCATAAATTACAAGCTAGTGACCGACAAAGCCGACACTCAATATGCATTTTCGATCACGATGAAAAGCGGATAAGGAAAATCCAAATAAGTTAAGAAGAAAATGACGATTGCAGTTCGCACTTCGCAAATCGCGCTTTGCAAATCCCAACGTCAATTTCTAATTGCACTCCTCGCGTGCGACTAAGAAGAACCAGACGATTCCTTAAAAACAGAACCGATTTTACGGTTCGACGGTCGAACCGTAAAATTGGTCGGTTTCTTATGGTTCGATGTTATCCTGTTTTTTCTTTTATTCGAACCGGTAATCCGACCGATTTGCGGTTGAACCGGCCGGTCCGATCCGATCTAATTTTTTAAACATTGATAAGAACTGAATTTTGATCAAATCAAATAATTTGAGAGAAAAAAAATATTTATAAGTTCTGCTACGCAGTATTAAAGAATTAGTTAAAATAAATTATATATGATGGATGTGCAAAATAAAGCAAAAATTATACATTGCATATCTAAAAGAAACGGCTGATTTAACATCTACCAGTTGTTCGACGTATTTTCCGACTATCTCACTGACCTGCTCTCCAAATTCACAGCCCTCACAGTTCCTTGGCTCTTCCGCTCGCTTTACTCCCACAATTCATCCAACCAAAAGCGATCAAATTTTCAAAATCGCACGGAATGTTCTCCCTTTCTTGTTTTCAGTCGAACTCTTTGGAGCTTCGAGAAAGGATCCTCAGGTGACTCAACCTCTGTGCAAAAAAATGGACGATGTGCTTTACACGAGGATGTGCGTGGATCTTGCTAGAAAGGCTATTGGGCATACAAGCCCTAACCCTATGGAGGGTTGCGTTATCGTCAAGAATAGAAATGTTGTTGGTGAAGGATTTCATCCAAAGGGCAGCCACATGCTGAGGTATTCATTCGATCACATATTCGATAGATTTTCTATATCTTGATTATTTTGCTTATTATTTTTGTCAAAATTAGCTTTATTGTGTCATTTTCTGAAAAGTTGTATTTTCTGCTTTCGTTGGAAAAAGAAAAATAGATCTCCTTTTTATAAACAAATAAACACTGGTACCCCTCCAACTCTGGTACGAATGAACTCATTTTTTGTTCTATGCTTTCGAGTTTATCCACTCCCACTCGGCCACCTTAACATCCTCATCTCTGCTACAGTTATTTTATTGATAAATATTTTCTTGGCTGGCCGAGGTTTAGCCCCGTATAATATGCCCAGTTGTACACCTTTTAAAAATTTTCCTTTAATTTTGACTTGCTGATATTTTTACACTGCTCTCTATTTCACTTTTTTTTTTAATAATTGAACTAAAGTATTTAATTTCTTACTCATCCCATCTTGATCATATGATCCTCAATAGCTGTGCCATAGAGATAACTGCTTTTATTACTGTTAAACTTACTTTCAATATATTTTAAGATAACTCTTTAAGCTCTAAAGTAATCTTCCATAACTCAAATTTTATTTTAACTCCATTTTTTTGTTTAGTCAATTAAGAGAGTTTAATCTGCACATAATACACAACAAAGAACCTCCTGAATATGTTTAGTAAGAATATTCACATTCAAAGAAAAAAGATGTGGATAGAAAGTGGAGCCTTATTGTAATCCAATAATAATAATAAGAAAATCATTAGACAAGCGCATTGTAATCGGAACACATACTACAATCTTATTATACATATTCTTAATTAAGCATTCAAAATTTTTTTTTCTCCAAAATTTTTTAAAGAATTTCTCTTGGTAATTAATCATACGACCTTTTTATGATCAATTAAGATTAAATGAGGATTTCTTTTTCTCTTTCAAAAAATTTCGATTATCGAATTGGGTAAGACCTTGTTTTCTTTGTTTTTCATATTTCATTTAGATGCATTTATTCAACGCAAGCCTTCTTTGACTACTACTAGGCCTGGCTGCGAGCTACGAAAAAAATCTTTTGTGTTAGGCTTTTCTTATGAGCTCGAGCTCGGTTAGCTTCGGCCCGCACTGCCCACTATAAATTCTTCATCTGAGCCATTCTTCTATAGCTCGGCTGGCCCCACTATAATATTTTTTGGTTAAAAGAGTAAGAGAATGAAAACCAAATAAACCAAGGAATTAAAAATAGGACTGGAGGTTGAACCGCTAAGACGAGAGGTTAAAGGTTCGATAGTTGAATCGGAGTTCGAACCGTGATGAGGTAATAAATAATATATATAAATATTAAAAATGATCATTTAAATAATATTTGAGTTATTTTAAAAAAAATCTTCATATTATTTATTTTTCTAACCCTAATCACGCGACAAAAAAGCGACCGCCTCCTAAGGATCCAAGCCGCACGATCTCCGAGCCAGGGTCTCCTTCTCTCAATACCTAACATCGAGTCGCACAAAGACATCTCCCAACCGCTCCACCTCCTCTTCTTCAAGCTGCATCCCGTCGAGCGATCCCTTCTCCTACTCGATAGCAACACCTCAAGTCGCACGAAGGAAGCCCCAAGCGCTCGCCTCCTCTCCACGTGTGCGTCCAGCCGAGTCATTTTCCTCACTCGACAGTAGCCGACTCCAAGCCGCCGGGGATGGAGCATTAGATCTGTGAGGTTGGACGAAAGCCAGAGACGCTCGACTCTCAGGTTTAATCCTTCTTTCATCCACTTTCGCGCTTCACTCTTGTCTCCCCGCAAGCCCCTTCCATCACCTTCGCCGGCCAAGAGAGAAGACTAATGGCGGATGCAGTCGGTTCGGCGAATGGCGTTCAATTGAAGAACCGGACGGTTCTTCAAAACCGGCGGGTTCTTTACCGGTTCGATGTTTATCCGTTTTTGTTTCCTATTCGGACCGGTAATCCTGCAAATTTGGTGTTGAACCGGCCGGTCCGATCCGGTCCGGTTTTTAATTCCTTGGAATAGACTCGAGATTCTTCCCTCTCTTCGCGGAAGAGGAAAGTAAAACTGCTGACAGAGCCGCCTGGGTTTGCCACAAGAAAGAAAGAAGGGTTTAAATAACGTCGAGGGCGGGGCCAAGCCGGGTTTTCAAATCCAGAGCCCATGCCCGTTGTGTTTGTTTGGCAAGTTAGCTTCTCTCATTTCTTTAGGCTGATTATTATAAACACGATGTAGGGTTTTTAAATTTCATTACAAAAGCATTGTTTCTTTTGATTAGAGATACTACGTTCATTATTTCTGAAATTATTGCGATTTGGAAGGAACCATCTGGTGATGCAAAAACCATATTTTATGGCAATCTCACCGACCTGCTCTCCAAATTCACAGCACTCACAGTTCTTTGGCTCTTCTGCTCGTTTTACTCCCACAATTCATCCAACCAAAAGCGATCAAATTTTCAAAATCGAACGAAAGGTTCTCCCTTTCTTGTCTCCAGTCGAACTCTTTGGAGCTTCAAGAAAGGATCGTCGGGTGACTCGACCTATGTGCAAGAAAATGGACGATGTGCTTTACATGAGGATGTGCGTGGACCTTGCCAGAAAGGCTATTGGGCATACAAGCCCTAACCCTATGGTGGGTTGCGTTATCGTCAAGGATGGAAATGTTGTTGGTGAAGGGTTTCATCCAAAGGCCGGGCAGCCACATGCTGAGGTATTCATTCGATCACATATTCAACAAATTTTTTATATCTTGATTATTTTTTGCTTATTATTTTCCTCAAAATTAGCTTTGCTGTGTCATTTTATGAAAAGTTCGATTTTTTGCTTTCGTTTGAAAAAGAAAAACTGATATCTCCTTTTTATAAACAAAAAAATATTGGTGCCATTCCAACTGTGGTATGAATGAACTCATTTTTTGTTCTATCCTTTCGAGTTTATCCACTTGGCCACCTTGACATCCTCATCTCTGCTACAATTATTTTATTGATAAGTTTTTTCTTGGTTGGCCAAGGTTTAGCCCCGTATAATATACCCAGTTGTACACCGTTTTAAAATTTCCTTTAATTTTGACTTACTGGGATTTTTACACCGCTCTCTATTTTACTTTTATTTTAAATAAATGAACCAAAGTATTTAATCTCTTAATCATCCCATCTTGATCACATGATCCTCAATAGCTGTGCCATCTAAATAGCTGTTTTTATTATTGCTAAACTTACATTCCATATATTTTAAGATAACTCTTTAGGCTCTAAAATAATCCTCCCTAACTCAAATTTTATTTTAACTCCATTTCCTTGTTTAGTCAATTAAGAGAGTGTAATCTGCACATAATACACAACAAAAAACCTCCTCCTGATGTGCTTAGTAAGAATATTCACATTCAAAGGAAAAATATATGGATAGAGAGTGGAGCCTTATTGTAATCCAATAATAATAATAAGAAAATCATTAGACAAGCACATTGTAATCAAACACATACTACAATCTTAACATACATATCCTTAATTAGGCATTCAAAATTTTTTTTCTCCAAATTTTTTTAAAGAATTTCTCTTGGTAATTAATCATACGCCTTTTTATGATCAATTTAGATTAAATGACGATCTCTTTTTCTTTTTCAAAAATTTTCTGTCAAATCTCTTAGTGAATGTATAGCTTCCATGGTAGATCTACTTAGCATAAAACTAGATTAATTTTGTGAAATACGTATCCTTTGTAATTTGTATTCACTCAATCTCTCCTAAAGTTTCTACATATAGCTCATTAAATTAATTTCCCTACCATTTGCATAATCTTGAACATCGCTTTTATTCTTGTAAATCGGTACAACTATGTTACTTCTCCATTCATTTGGCATTTTAAAGTCTTCAAAATAATTCTAAATAACATGGTAAGTCGATAAATTCCTTATGCATTTTCATGCATTGATAGAATGTCATTTGATTTTATAGCTTTTTTAATCTCCATTCTCTTTAAAGCATTCGAAATCTCAACTTTACTAGTCCTCCAAATAAAAATGCAATTGGTATTATTTTTATAACTATGTGACACTAATCAATTGTATTAGTGCAACCTTCAGTTAAAACTTAGTCCATTAAATTTGTCAATTTATATAGAATATCTTCATCCCTTTAAAAATTTTTTGTCACTATTGATATTTTCGTAAGTTATTAGTTTTAATATTTCTTAATTTGGTTTTCTAATATATATATATATGTATATGCCTTTTTATCAACAATTTTAATGTATTTTACAGTCCTTCAAATACTAAAATTTTGTATCATGAATTACTATTTTAGATTCATGGTAAGCTAATTTATAATTTTTTAATTCTCATTTTTATTTATATTTAACTATTATTTATAATATATCCATATGCTTAATATTTTCTTGAACATATTTTCATACTTTATTTATTGGTGCTCTCTTTTTTAATTCACAAAATATATTTTTTACTTTATTGTGTATATAATTAGCAATCAAATTGTACATAAAACTAGCTTCATTCTCATAATCATATTGTTCAAATTTTAAATTTTATTCTTTAAAGTATTGTATAGCTTTTTTAAAGATTTCATTATCTAGTTTTAGAATATATTAGATTTAACATTATTTTTCTTACTCTATTTTTAAATCTAAAATGAATAATTGATGGTGGGTCATGATATTAGGAAATAATCACAATTCTAGAGTGAATTTGGAGCAAACTTGCAAAATTGAAACAATTTAGATTTTAGGATAATCATAAAGAAATATCATCCAAGCATAAGGATATATGTGGAAACTCAAAAATTGAAAAAACAATTGAGCCACACTACTAAAAACATCCACTTTGAAGATAATCAAAAGCTTACAAGTTATTCCTGAGAAACTTTAACTCTTCGAAGAAGAGGAATATTGCACAACTAGGGAGATCACACACACCCTAGCATCATTCTCTCTATGTCCTTTCCTTATTTTTTTAACTCAACTCTTGAACATACAACAGCCTCCACTACAGTCAACGTCGTAGCCTCAGAGCCGCCGCTTCAGCTCACTGCCGTAGGCATCGTTGTAGCACTCCGCTACGGAAGCCGTTGTAGCACTCAGCTATGACCACCACCGCAGCACGCCGTTGTGGCCACCATTGTAACACACCTCTACAACCACCAATGCATCCCCCTTGTGGTCACCTGCTGCAGTACGCCGCTGCAGCCCTCCCTTGCAAATCTCGGTGAAGAGCCTCATCAAAGGCTCCATGGTGCAGCCACCATTGCATATCATGATTTGAAGAAGTTGGTTCAAATTATATACATAAAATGAAGTCGTTATGTATATATGAGGAGTTTCAAATGACATCGAAATTAATGACATTTCGATATGTCATTTGAAACTCCTCATATATACATAACGACTCCATTCTTATATGTAGTATATTGACATAGTCTTTCATTTCATCTGTGACATTTGAAGCCTCAAAAACCTTAATGGTTCAAGACAACAATATTAAAACCAAACTTATAATCTAACATGCAAATACTCTAAAATATTTAAATTGCTATCTTAAAGTTGCATTCAATTCAACTCCATCACTTCCGAATAAACTCCTCACTTGAGGCGATGTATTAAATATAAGCTCGATATAGCGAGGCTCGTTAAGGAATATGTTGAGACATTGTTGAGAATCGCAATGTGATGGTCCAATGCCGGTTCAGCAAAAATTGTTCCGACATTAAATATTCATAAATCGCAGGATCCTATTGAGCAATTTAAAAGAGTAGGAATACACATATATAAAAGCCAAATGATATTTCTCATTTATCATAATTCAATATTACAAAATAACCAACGTACACTTCGTACAATGTTCTTCATTTGATACAAAGGTAAACTGAAACAAAAAGAAAATTAAAAGTTGTGACGTTGATCCATCAGCAACTTGAAAAACTTAGGATTAATACTGTAAAGTTCTTATTCGAGTTCTTTCAAAAGTACCTGACCTGGTAATGTAAATAAAATAATATTGAGATTTGAATTCATAATAATTAGAGAATACTCTAAGTACCTCAATAAATAATAAAATATTACATTTTCTATTGGCAGAAATGCGGTTAACGGAAATATGGTTGAAATAAAAATGCAGGAAAAATAAAGCAAATAGCGCAAAAAGGATAATTAAATTCCTGCAAAAAATATATTGTTTGTATTATCACTTAGATGTATGCTATTGATGTTATTTTTCCAATAACCAACCAACGTATGTTACTGATGTCATTTTATCAGTAATCAACTAATGCATGTTATTGATGTCATTTTTTCAATAACCAATCAACTTGTAAGAGGATATTGGTTTCAAACAACCAATCAAGCGTCAATATGAATTTGGCTCGAAGCGAAGCTAAGCAGCAAAAAAATTATATATAAGTACTTGCAAAAAGAAATATATATACATATATATATATATTTATATAATGGATATTTTTTTCAAAAATACGACAGTTGATTGAATATGTATAAAATTTTTGATATTTAAATTAGCCTTTTAGCCAATTCTTTGAATTTTATAAAACTAAATTGAAAACAAAATAATATAATATTTTTAGGAAAATAATATTTATTTTCTTTTTTATCCTTCTATTCTATTTTTCTCTCTCTCTCTTCTTGATAGAAGATAGAATTTAAATTACTGAAAGTAGCAATAGTATTATTATTATCATTACTGTTGAGCCGCCGACCAGGGTGGGTGAAGGCAGCGGCTCCCTGATGCTCTGTCCGCGTACAGAGCGTGTGGGGGGGACTGGAAAGAAAAAAAGTAATTAATTTGAATTAAATATTTTTCGTATTTTTTCATCGTTTGACTTCCAAAAATAATGAAACTTGACACGGAGATGTATTATGATGAGATTAACATACTTGCATCTAAATTTTTTGATTCGGAGCAATATTTTATTTTATATTAATTTCTGAAGTTGGAAATTTCAAAAATTAATTGTGATCGAACTCGGGCTCCAAATTTGACGAAATTTTTGTTTAACCTTTAAATATTATTTTTAATTCAATGACACTAAAATCGATGAATTTGAACTTGTATTTAATTTTATCAATATATTGAATTTAAATAATTCAAAAATTAAATCAGTATTATTCGTTATCCAGATTGCTCTTGAACTATGACATTATGATCTAAAAACTATTTTTATCCAATCGTATTTTTGATTTGCCTTAATTTTGAAGTCGCTCGGGATCTTTATTTTTTTGAGTCGGGATTTGTCTTAATTTGCAAAGTGACAACATTGGGTCGTTACACGCAAGTGCTTGTGTAACATAATAATAGAAAAGGGAAAATGTTTATCGTGATTTCATTTAGGGGTTATTTGACACAAGGAAATCTGAGAAATCTGAGGTTAAAGTAATGTGATTACTGTGTAATGAGATTACTTTACTGCTGTTTGGTAGCTTTCAAAAAACTTGTGATCTTCTGTTTGGAATGAAGTAATCTAAGAGTGGTGTTTCGAGTAATATTGGGGTGTAAAATTGCCTCCCAAAATTTTTCAAATTTTTTTTAGGTTTATTGAAATGAACGAAATCGATTCGAATGAAATCAATTTCGAAGCGAGGAGATAGCTTTCGCTGTGGATGGAGAAGATGGACATCGTCCGCTCCTTTGTAGTGGACATAATCGAGTTCGAACGAACGGTTCATTGGAAGAAATCCTTCGGCTCGTTTGTTCGAACGAACGATTTGTCGAAAGATGGACAAAAGACTCGCTCGCTTGGCTCGATTGCTTGTTTGCCAGAGAAAATGAACGGACGAATCCTTCAATCGCTCGCTCACTACTCCGCTCCTTGCTTGCTCGGCTGCTCTGCATATTTTTTTATTACAGTGTAAAAGTTTTTGATTCGTTTTACTTCATGTCAAATGCCAATAATCTCAGTTTACCCGAAATTTTTTTCTTTACATTGATTTTACTTCAATCAAAATAACCCCTAAAGGAAAAGCCGAATTTTATATAGACTCGGTACAGTGCAAAGCAAAACAGGAAAATAATAAGAAAGGTAAAAGAGTCATTTGCTATTAGACACTCCTACTCATCAATTGAAGTGTATTTTCTGATTTTATTTTAACCATAATTTGAAACAAACTGCATTACTTGCACTATATACAATATTGAAAGATGAGTGAAGATACTACTATGTTCTGCTCAATGGCTGATTTTTCTTTCTTTCATTGCTTTCTTGCTATAGATATCATCACCTCTCTCTCTCTCTTTCTCTCTTCTTTCTGTTATCTCATTTCTTTCCTCACCTTTTCCTTTGCTGTTTTTACGCTGTCCTGTATAACTGTGTAAATTTTTAATGTTACCAGTTCACCACCTACTGCTCTCACCATTTTTTATTTTGAGTCATTAACTTTATCATGCGCTTCAAATGTACTATCAATCTTTGTCATGTGAAACTTTTATGAGCTTGACTATAATAATATTGTTTCATTCAAATCCACAGATTCAAATTTATCCAAAGTGGTTTTCTTTCAATGTTGATTTAAAGTAAAGAAACCGTTGAAGTCCATTCTTAGTTTAACTAAAACTGATCGATCTTTTCTTTAACCATAAATAAATGCCATGAAGCTGGTTAATCCGGTTTCAATAGCTTTTAATAGTTCATTAATATTCTTTAGATTGCCTTTAGGATTAATTCCATGTGATAATTTTGAAGGTCATTTTGCTTGCTTTTGGTGAATTTAGGTATTTGCTTTAAGAGATGCTGGCACTTTGGCTGAGAATGCAACAGCTTATGTAAGCCTTGAACCATGCAATCATTATGGGAGGACTCCTCCCTGCTCAGAAGCATTAATTAATGCAAAGGTGAAGAAGGTGATTGTTGGGATGGTGGATCCGAACTCAGTTGTTTCCTCAAAAGGAGTGGAGAGGCTGAAAGCATCGGGAATTGATGTTGTGGTTGGCGTGGAAGAGAAGCTGTGTCAGAAACTAAACGAAGCATATATACATCGAATGCACACAGGGAATCCGTTTGTCACTTTAAGGTAAACTTTTAGCTGATAGAGGATATACATTTTGTTACTTTCTTTATAAAGATGATGTGTTCATTCAGGTTAAGTTCTTAACAATTATATATCATGCGTTAATCATTTTATTTTTTAAAATATAAAAATGTCCAATTGAATTCTAAATGCGCTGAGAAAGTGCTGCGAGAAAAAGTCTAATGGTTTGAAGCTTCTCAAGGAATTTCTTCAACTTTTATTTTTATTAATTTGTTTATAAAGTGAAGTTAAATTTATAGAGGATCGAACATCGACCAGAGAAGATACAAATGAGGAAATAAAAAATAAACATGAGAAATCTCTAATACAGGTAATCACAAAAAACGTTAAAATTCCTGCTAAATCTAATTTATGTTATCTATCTGCAAATTTTCGTTTTCTGTTAAAATTCCCAGCTAAAATCAGTATTAAATTGGGGAAGTTTTTCGAATGCCAATTACTGCTAAAATTTAATTTTAGCTTTGCCATTGATCTCAAATTTAATTGCAAATTAGTATATCATTTCAAAATTAATTACCCTTCTTATAACCGACGGAAGCAATCTCTCACTCGCTGGAACCCAAAGACTTTGCTCTCATGAGGGAAAGGAGGAGCTCATGAGAAAGGAGGAAAGGAGGAGCCTCCTCTTCCCCTTGGAGGAGGCTCAGCCAAGTTAGGGGAGCCGTTCGGTTCGTTAAGAGATGCCCAAGGCAATCTTCCACCAGATTTAGTGGCGGCCAAAGCCGCGGCGGTGGCCATTGCTGCTGCTCGAAAGGCATCCCAATCCAAAGGTAAGGAGGTTCTTCTCGTGGAGAATGAGGATGGAGAAGCTTTGATGGGGGAGGTTCCTCCCCCCATGTCTTTTTCGGCCATGCAGGTGACCTCTCCTTCTTCCAAGGAGGGTCTAGCCATTGTGTATGATGATGGAGCAGCAGCCTCTCAAGCTGCTCGAGACCCTATGGGGGGTGGATCTAGGTACGTGCATGATGATTTTTCGTCCAAATCTATGGATTTCCCGTGGAGAATGGATCAAGATGGCGCAAGGTCGATTTCTCCTTCTTCACCTTGTTCGTCCATGGCCTGTCGTGAAGCTGCGCCGAATTCTTTGGTGTTAGGCCTATCCGCCCCTACACCATCCCTCCCTGTCCAGCTTGAAGGAAAGGAGCTGTTAAAGACAACAACCATTAAATCTACTGCAGTTTTTCCAGGTGAAAAAGCTGCTGACTCTTATTCTCAAGGATTGTATGATGCTCCTTCCTCTGCCATGCCAAATGCGAAGGTGCTGAGTAATGTTTTGGACTGCGACAATAGCATCTCTCCTCATGAAATCGTTCCTATCACCATGGAGGATTCGCAGCTTTCCCATGACGGCAGTCCCCGAGGTGATCGTCAAAATGTCACTGTGGTTACGCAGCCTCTTGCAGCACCGCAATCTCTCGACCAAAGACCGAATGCCTGGATCAAACCCAAAATCGTCCCTTGTGAAGTCATAGGAGACTTATCTGAGTGCATTGATGCTAAGGGAGTAATTATCTTAGATGATGATGATGTGCAGCATCGTCGTGCAAAGCTTGAAGGCTCTCTCATTGTTAGGCTTTTCGGGTGACGTATTCCGTTTACCATTATTGAGAAAGAGCTGAGATTACGTTGGGGAATGCTGGGAAATTTCAGTGTCCGTGCCATTGAAAGTGACTGTTTTATTATCAAATTCGATGATGAGGAACCCATTAATCAGATCTTAACAGGAGGACCTTGGTTTATTGGCGGACAAGTGCTGGGGCTCGCCAAATGGGTACCGAACTTCTCGCCGGCAATGGACATAGGGTGGTCCACTCCGGATTGGATACGCCTGCCTAATCTCCCACTTGATATGTGGGGAAATAAGAACTTGACGCGTATTGCCTCTAAAATCGGTACACCGATTGGAATTGACGCGACGACTTCCAATGATGAGAGGTGTGCCTACGCTCGGGTCTGTGTAGAAGTCAACCTCAAGAATCCTTTGATCTCTTCTGTTCAGATTCATTCGATCGACTCGACGATCACGCAATCTGTTAAATACGAAGGGTTTTCTTTGTATTGTAACTTCTGTGGCTCGAGTCGTACACAGCAGGCGGGGCTCGACACAGGTGTTGGGACTAGCGCTGCAGTCCCCCATGAAACGTCCACCGACAACGGCTGGATTCTAGTTCAACGTAAGCGTCGTCCAAACCAAAGGCTGCAGGGACGAAACCCAACCCGTTCTCGTTCGAGAATGGCTAGATCCTGGGGACCTAAGCCCGTTCGCGCGGGTCAGATGCACCCAAAGCAGATGCACCAGGAGCTTAATGGTGGCACACAGTTTGATGTACCAGCCAGCTCATTTCCTGCTCTGCATGCGAATAACACGGATTGCATGCAGATCGAACACGTGGACCACTCACAAGCCGCGCCTTCTTCTGGGGTGGGGTCCACTCGAGGCAATTTCGAGGCTCCCTCTACACGACAAACGCAGGCCAATAAAAGACAACCAGCTGTCCCTGCATGTACTACCTCGCGTGGGGTTGCTTCTACGCCGGTTACCTATACAGCAGCTTTAAATGCTGTTATGTCCTGTCCAGCTTCTTCCAAAGCCCGCATGGTGCTCTCTCCAGGCGACAGCTCATCAGATGTGCTCTCCCGCCCAGCCGAGTCAACGCGTGAGGCACTTAATGCTCGGCAGGACCAGCTGTTTGGATCTCACGTGGCGCAGCCTGGTACCGACAGCGCCTCACGTCTGTACCACGCCCAAACACCTCTTAATGGGGTGGACCCCACGCCCTCACGCCCCTCTTCTGAAAGGGACGAATCAGACCCTACCTCTAAGCAGCCAATTTCTGGAAGCTCTGTGCCAGCTGTCCCGCCGATTTCAATTTCGGTGGGGCCCACATCCGTTCGACCAGCAGCTATTGCCACCCAGGAGCCACGTGGCCCCTCCTCTAGCCAATCTTCGGCGCACCTTTGTGGGCCGCTGTCAGGCTCGATTTGCAAGCCCGTTTTGGTCAATGATGGACCCTCGCCGAATATCCAAGTGCAGCCCGAGCGAACCCAGCCCAACCTTGCCCTTGGGCTGACCCGATGTCCTTCTGTTTTGGGCCCCTTATTAACCACAGCTCCCGCAAGTTCTCGCCACCTCCGCTCCAGAAGTAGGGAGCAACTCCCACCTCCTTAATGAGCAGCTTGTTTGTGTGCTTGTGTCACGGATTGCGGAAGCCGTCGACACGCTGCCTTATTCCGCCTCGTCTCTCGACCTTCTATCCGAGGCCTAGCGTTGGCCGGCTTGACTGGTGCAACCTCTGGGGTTCCCTGGCCCACCTGGGCCCCTCCACTTCCTCTTGTAGGTGCCCCTCCCCCGCCCCGTCAGCTGAATACCAACACTATGCCCTCTTCCTTGTGGAGGTGCTCACCTTATTTGGAACAAATGTGAAAGGCAAGTCTGCAGCTGCTGAAGGAACCTTGGGGCAGGTTCATGCATCCCCCCGTTTGCTTCTTGATGTTCCCCGCTGTATCTGTACTAAGAAATCTTGCATGAGGTTTGTCCGGCAGATTTTTCTTTCTTTTGTTAGCAGCAAGGTACTCCCCAGAAGGCTTATTGACCTACTGGTAGATTATACCGTGGAATTTGATCCCGGCTGAATTGATGCTTGTAACCTTTAGTTAATTATATATAATAAAATAAAGCATGGGCTTCGGCCGTCTTTTCATGGAAATGCACAACATTTGAATAGCGTGAATTATGCGCAGCCTCTATTCCCTTTTGAAACTGTTGAATTGAATTCGGCGGATTTCTGGAAGCTTTATGTAGAGCCATCGAGCGAAGCAACTTATTTACGAAAGAGGCTAACCGTCAGAAGTCGCTACCTGCTCAACCCCTCGATGCACTGACGAAACGAAAACGTCACAGGCGCCCCAAGCACCCGGCGACCGATTCGAATCTTCCAAACGGAGGAACGACCCTAGAAGCTTGCGGTAGAGGCGCAGACGAGCAACGCCGAAGACGACTGGAAGGCAAACGTACGATCAAAAAGCCGACTACTGCCCTTCCGTCCATTATGATGAACTACATCTGCTCTGTCTCTTATGCGCAATCCTCTTCTACTCTCGACATTTGCTCTTTTCCCGCACAATCTCTGCGCTCGACATCAATGCTGCCATCCTTTTCTGCCGATTCCAGCCACTGACTGGTTCCGTCGTATTCACCAGGAACTTTTGATCGATTAAGGTTTTAGTTTGCTTACAAATGCATTTAGTCATATAGCTTTGTATTTAATTGATTTGGGAATCAGTCTTATCAGTAAAATGTTTACCTATATTCAAAACTTAAAATTTATGCACTTAGTTCACCTCATTCTAAAACTTAGAATAGGGAATCTTATGATTAATCTTAGAGTTGTTTTCAATATGGAATGTATACATTGATAAAGAAATGGTTTTAATATCTTTATGAGATTATTGAGAATTGATTTAGAGCATGGAATCATTTCAATGGAAAATGAATCTTAGAAGTAGTCAAATTAGTCTATTCAAAACTACTTAATGTTAGTGTAAACTGCTTCACTATTGAATTATAGATGTTAGGATCACTTTTTGGATCTAACAAAATGGCATTTATGATCTACAACCATACTTTCTTTATACGACCATTAATAACCAAAGCCACCAAAGATCTGTTGCGACTCTTGTACCCATTATATATATGGATGTTTCTTATAACCTTAACATCTTGTTACAGTTCTAACATAATTCACAATTCAACCCATGCAAGCTCACTTAGGTTTTAAGAATACATGAATTTTAATACTGGTTTTTTTATGTTATTCTGGCACATTAATTCAGATGATCTCTTAACTAAAGCTAGCTTATATGTGTCTTAAATCAAGAGGAATAAGGAATCACAAGGGTCAGAATGAATCAAAAGTTTATGAATGAAAATATTAGCTGTTATAGAGCGAACAAATATTTTTAGAAATTAATAGAATTTCAATATCATTTCTACAGACACATCAAAATTTTAGTACTTTCTCAACAGTCTAAAACAAAGATACACTGGATATTACTTTATATACTTTTATTACTTTCATTACTGCTTAAACATCGATTTGAGTCTGTTTCATATTGCTACTTAATACGTTATTCTTACTACTAATGATATAAGATAAATAAAATGATGTTTATGTATCTTGTGAATGTAGCAAATGGTTTTGAAACCATGGTTGAATAGGTTAAGAATGGGGCTAGTACTCGGGAGACATATGGGTGTGCCATTTGGAGGCTTTGAAAGGGCCCAGGTGAAGGATATGCTTTTATGCTTTTTATTGAACCAAACCTCAAAGTTTTGGCTTTGCCCATTAGAACTATTACCGTCGCATCATAATATCAAGTTATAAGCATAAACATAAATTTTTATGCGGTTGCTATTTGAAAATTTGGCATATGATAAAGAAATATTTATTTGTAAGAGTAATGCTTATCTTTTATTTGTATTTTACTATATTTTTTTACAATAATTAATATCTCATTTTTGTCTTCCGCTTTTTGCTTAAAAGTATATTATTTAATATTACTTGTATTTAGAATGTGCACTAAGGCATTATTTTTATAATGTCAGATCAAATTCTGCTTGAGGAGGCTGATGTAGTTTAAAATGTTATAGAGAATTATGATGCGGAATATATTTTTAGTTTTATTTTCTATACGAGAGGCAAACATGTATATTTCGTATGATGTCAAATATGTAATAATCTAGATGATATTTATTTTAAATTGAATGAAAAAAATTTCTTTATTATTCTGTGGCTCTAGATGTTGTTTAACTGCTATTTTACTTAATCGTCAATATGATCCTGCGGAAAGATGCACCTGATATTTGATTGATTATTACCAACTTAACATGGACCATCACAATAACCTAGTACTTTACCTTTCTTGTGCTCTCTTTATCATCATAAAAACCAACACTATATATAAAATGGCACCCATGCCCAGGCGCTTCACATTGTGTGCTCGGGTGCGTAAACAATAATCGTAGATTCATCGAACAGTTCATAGTTTTGCTAAAACTGTCGGGCGCCAGGCGCTTTTTAACGCCCACTTGGGGTTGTAGCCAAAACTGAACCATCTGTGAACCTTTTGATGTTCGTTATGCATTTTTTGTAAACGTGTTTTATTCATTAAAACTCAGTAGTTCATTAAACATAACATAATTGTTCGCCCAAATGCATGTCATTATGTATCTCACGCGCGTACAAGTGCGCCAACTGTTACACGTATTTCCATGTTATCCAAATTCCTGTGCGTTTTCTATGTTGACGCATGGACACATCTTTAGCATCAAGTCTAGTGTTGTTTAATGGAACATGGAGTGCGTTGAAGTGAACATACAAAGTCTGGAGATCGATTGAAGATCAGTCAGACAAAAAATGGGCTCAAAGGAATCAAGAGGACATGCTCAATGTATCTACAACATAAAGATCGGCGCCTAGGTGCGCAATGGCGCCGAGGATTTTGTGGAGCAGTCAAGCAATGTTTTATTGCAACAGAAGTTTGGGAGCTTGAGCCCGCCTGTAACGCCCATTATTAGATTAGATATGTTAACCCAATAACGAGTATTACGATAGTACTTAATACTGGATTTATGATTTCTAACCCATTATTGAGTACTATCTTTAAATAACGGATCTATAGGTAGAAAAAACTCAAACATTCCAATTTAAACATTCATCATTCGTAATATAAAAGTATATAATATGAAAAAATAGTTTAAGTCATTACAGAAAAGTCTAATTCATACAAATTGAATAAAATAAGGTCTCATCCTCACATAAATTAAAAGATAGCAAAAGAAGTCTTCAGCACACTGCTGCAGCTCGTATTCTTCTTTAGGCGCAACACCTTACCACGCTTCTGATTTACCGTATTTTATTTTTAATATGGTAAGGCGCAGTCAACAAAAAAAAAGTGATTAGGCTTTAAAAAATCTAAGTACATTTTAAAGGTAATTAAATACATTGCTTTTATTGAGCGGATATAACGTTAGTCATTTTCAATTTAATATAAGCGAAGCATTTGGCATGGAATAAATAAATAGGTAAACAACTATTAAAAGCTGTAAAGTAAAAAAAAGCTCACATAGCTCAATTAACTTATTCATTCTTGCATCAAATAAGTTAGTAAGATATTCTATGAAATATGCATTTAATTAAATAAGAGAAATATGAATATGTTTAATTGATTCATATGGTAAGTAAAGAGACAATGTAGATAATTAAGTTAATGGCAAACAAGAAAACTACACTGCACGAAGTAAGACTGAAATAGTAAATCGCTGTAGTGCAATAGTAAAGCAAATTCAATCATAAAAGATTGATTAATCGGAAAGGTATACTTGTAAGACTATAACCATTCATAGTCAATAAGATTGTGAGATATGCAATTTATGATTTTTTATCTTGTAATTATATTCTGTGAGCGCAGTAAAAGTGAAGAGTTGAGTACGTCTTCTCAACTACAAGTAAGTGGGGTCAATTGCAAGCACACACATTCCCCTCATAGGAATTATATGGTCTCCTGATACACTAATAGCCTATCCAAGCTGAATGACAATTATACTATAATCCACTATAATAAACTCTTTTAAAGTATATTTAAATGTTTATTATTATGCACAATATCTTAATTTATAATTTCAAGGATTTGATCTCAATGCGATGTAGCGTTTAAAGGATTTATCAAATTATGACAAATCGTACGATATGCATTGTTTTCTATCGTTTAGTTATCTATCTTAATGATTGAGACTAATCAAGCCCCCAATTAACTTAGACATTATAGATCTCTAAGTTAATTTGATACATAATAGTATAATAAGGTGAGTTCTGACAAATAGTGATTTAATTAATTCTTATATAGTGACAAAAGAATTTATAGATATAAATGCTAAATGTGAGTTAAAATCTATGCCATCAAATAATTTTATTTACCTAAACCAATAATGATTCAATTATTATTGCTAAATGTGAGTTTAGGGTTTTATGAAATTGATTGCTTCTCAATCTAATTACAATTCATTTATATTTGCTAAGCACAATTTACAATTGTTAATTCTAAGTTACGATGCATTTGAACTACATTCTAAAGTTCATTTTATTCTAATTAACATAGCACCTTTTCACATTCTTCTTAATAGTTTAAATTTATACTTAAGTTTTCTTTAAGGTTTATACTAAATTTCAAGTCTATTAGGAGTCATAAGGTTTAGGTATTTCTTACTCTCTTAGATACTTATTATTAACCACATATTGATGATTCTATTGAAGATTCCGTATATGGAGATATAACTAGATTTTTACTTATTATTAACTCAATTGTTTTCTAATAGTGTTTCATATGGCAATAATGATGGAGTTTATTCTCCACATCTAAAAGGTAAATATGACCTAATTGGATGATTACCTAAAGTTTCAAGATTCTATTTGAATATAATATTCTATTTATTTATGATAAGTTTGGATTTGATCATAAGGTTATATTTCTAAATTCTGTTCTCAATCTCTTAATCTCACTCCTATGGTTTGAGATTTTTTTTAAGCAATTCAATGAATCTACATTTACTTAATCTTTTCAAATATATTGTTTCTAGGATTCAACTAAGCATTAATTTAAATAACACCTTGCTATCCTAGGTTCTTGGAGGCAAATTATACATGGATTCATTACATATGATTCCCATTAATTCATAAGAGTGCCAAAAATGCAATTTCACCAAATAATGCCCAAATAGTGCAAAATTAGTATTTAAATGATTCATATATCATAAGAATAAAAATGACAGTAAGTATACCTAATTTGGATGTTAAATAGTTTAAGTATGGCTTAATCACCCTTAATGATTATTAAAAATGTGATTAGCAAAATTAATCTCTAAAATTAAATTTTAGTGTCATTAATGTTCTTTATTTTTTTCTGATTAAAATAATATATTAGATCACTATATTTGGATGTGATTTTGACTAAGTTATAACATTATCAAAATTTAGGGTTTAGTGGTTAATTAGTTAAAAAGGTGATTAGTGAAACTAATTCCCTAACAACAAAACTAATGGCATAATATTAATCCTTACAGTTTTCTAAGCACTTTGAGATATAACTTCAATGTGTTTGAATCTGTGGTTAAAAAGTTATGAAGGTTTGAAGCTTAAGTGATTAATTAACTAAAAAAAGTGATTAGTGAAACTAATCATCAAACAAAAAATTTAATGGCATAATAACATTCATTGCATTTTTTTGAGTATTTTGAGATATAACATCAATATATTTAGAGTTGTAATTAACAAGATATGATATTTTGAAAAATTTCATTTGAATTAATTAATTTTAAAACTTCAGAAATTATTGTTCATATGAACAATACATACTCACGCAGACTTTTGCGCGCAGGCCGGCCTACGGCCGCGCGCCCGCGAACCTAAGTGCTCGCACGCAGGCGGGTCGGGCCCAACCCGCACAGTAAAGTCAGCGAGACACGTATAGGAGGACCCAGGGCATCAAAATTCTCCTCACACAGAGCTCCTCATGAGGCTTGCCATATACCGATTGAAAGGTCTCTTGGTACCTAAATTGGCTCGAATGGACCTCTCTAACACCATAAATTTTGATGCCCCAAGTTTCAAAAAATTGAGAGTTTTCACGATTTTTACTGTGCGGTACTGTTCATCATACGGAGCAATCGAACTCGGATCAAGCTTGTTTGAGCTCGATCGAGCACTTAGGGTTTCACAATGAGGAGTAATAAGCAAACGAACTTGAATTGAAACGATTGCATGGTCGAATCGACGGGAGAGAAGGTACTTAGGGTTTTGACGATAAAGGTCTTTGCGATTGAGACGAAGCTCCTTTGGTTGCCAAATGTGTGTAGGATTGATCCCGATTGCGTCTTGATAAGGAAAGAGGGGAGATATGGGCTCGATTAGGGAATAAGCTGCGGGAAGACTTCCATTCGCCCACGTGAGCTGCAGTCAAGGCCATTCCGCACATGCAACCAATTGTGTGGGGAAGACGGTCCCGGGGCCATTTGATCAAGACAGGCTTGATCGAACGGCCCAGATCGAGCCGTTCGATTGAACGGGCCCAACCCGATTATAGGTGGCGGCCCCACCTAAATAATTAGTTATTATTTAATTTAAATTTAAATTTATATTTAATACCTTTTAATAATTAAAATTAGGCTATTAAACAAACTCTGAAAAATAAAGTCAGAATTTTGATCGAAGATTTATTTAATTATCTTAATTTTCTGTGTATTTATAATATATTAAAATATTCAGAAAAATTCAATTACTTCCAAATTTTTAGGATTTGCTCTAAACACCATTTGGAGATTAATTGAGGCAATTACAAACTGATTTGATGGTTAATTACTAATTAACAACATTAGGTTGTTACACCGCCCAAGAACCAGAAAGCTTGTTACAGGAAGCTTGGGTGCTTGAGTACACGCACCTAGGCGCTTTGAAGAACTGAGCATAAACCAAAGGCCTTGCCGCCAGGGGGCGCTGAGAGCACGCACCTAAATGTTTTGAATAACTTAGCATAAGCCAAAGACTTGGCTGCCAGGGGCGCTCAAGCTTTGATCATCGTTTAGGCGCGCCATTTCTTAAAAAGTCCAGAGCTAAAAATGAGTCTTGCTTATGGGCATGCCTAGGGCTGGCAATTTAACTCGAAACTTGAAATTCGAACTCGATTTTACTCGAACTCAAGACATTTTGACTCGACTCGAAAAATTTTCGAGAGGAGTTCGAGTCATACATCTTGACTCGAACTCTTTTTAAAATGAGTCGAAATGACTCGAATTCGTCTAGAACTCGACTCAAACTCGAACCCGAACAAGTTTGGGTATGGGCTGACTTGACTCAAAACCAGCCCTAGGCGCGCCCAAATGCCGGGACCCAGTATACTCTTCTGCCAGAGACAGCAAGTCCAATGCTTGGGCGTGCGCAGGTGCCAGATGGAGCGTGACTTATGCATAGTAAAAATCCATGTAGGTTTTTGAGACCTATTTTTCTTTTTTTTAATCAATTTTCTTAGGGATCTTAAAGGTATTTTTTGCATTGGCATATATAAGACAAATGATAAGAATAAGAGATATAAAGTAAAGAGGTGGAGAAGATACAGCTAAGTGTAAGCTGCTGTGGTGTGAAGAAAAGAGAGAAAATAAAAGATTATCTTCTTCTTTGAGAGAGCATAGTGTGCTCTATTGAGAGTTGTTGTAAGTTTGCCATTGTGACGGTACCGACCCCGGTTCAGCGGAAACCGTTCCAACATCGGGTGTTCATATACCGCAGGATCATATTAAGTAACTTGAGAGAAAAAGGAACACACATATAAAAGCCAAATATATTTTTCATTTAATTCAATGTTCATATTACAAGATCTTTTCAACACGTTAAAATAAGAAATAAAAAGTTAAAGTAGCGCTGTCGTAGATCCATCGACAGTTTGAACATTTTAAGCATTATGGTTCTTGTGTATATTCCCCCAGGAGCACCTGACGTGATATTGTACAGAGAACAATACCGGCATTTGAATTCCCAGTAATTAGAGAATACTGATGTCATTTTCCAGTAACAACCCCGATTGTTATCACGTTAGTTCCGAACAACCAACCAAGCTTCAAATTGAATTGGCTCAAAGCAAATTGGCGAAGCAGTAAAAATGCAAAATGGAAATGTAATACTTGTTATGTACTGGGTACCTTTGTTCCTTAAGTTTAGAAGTTCAGTAGTTCGGATGAGTGACCGTTCGCTCAATCTGCATTTAGATTCGGATATCTTTAAGTTAGCTTTTTAATCCAATATTTTAGGAGGCATTTTTTCATTTTTACTTTGATTCCGTTCTCTTTCTGTTTTTCTATTAAGATTGAAGTTCGATTTATTTAAGCTGTTATATTCATTAAAGCGTTATGATTACGATCATAATAATGTACGAAGGAAAAAGTCAGAATAAAAATGATTGAATTGACAAATTGAAAATAATAGTCATTTTATAATATTTGAATTATTCTCATTATTAATTAATGAGAATAATATTAATGTGAATAATTAATTATTAATTTAATATCTACAATTTTAATAAGTAGAGAGTAACAAAATTAGAAAAATGTTTCTTCCATTTTCTTCCTTTCTAATTCTTTTTACTTTAGGATTAGGATTGCTGAAAAAGAAATGGAGCGAGGTTGAAATGGGCAGTCGGATGGTTAGCCGAGACGGTAGCAGCAAGAGGCTGGCTAGCAGCGGCTACTGAGTGGCTGGCGGCTTGTTGGCTGGCTAGAAGGGGCTGTCGCTGGCTGCCGTAGGCTGGTAGGGCTGAGGAGGAGCTGGTCGCTTGCTGCGAGAAGGCTATCGCTGGTTGCCGGAGGCTGGTAGGGTTGAGGAGCTGGCAGGCTGCTGGGCTGCTATTGGCAGGGCTGTTGGCTGGCTGTGGGAGGAAGGGAGGAGCTGCTTTGTGTGGGAAAAATGAGTGGAGTGGCTGAGGATTATATAGGAGGCGAGAGGGAGTGGGAGGGGGTCGGGGGGGTTGGCCTACTTCGCCGACAACCTGCGCCAAAAATGGCGCAAGCAGGCGGAAAGTTCTGCTGCAGGCTCTGCGACAGAGCCTGCGATCGACGAACAGGGGGCGATTGGGGAAAACAGAGGAAAATAGGGAAAATAAAAAAAATTTACTTAAACTTAAATTAATCGCATTTTTCTGCTGTTTGGCGTCCAAATACAACAAAACTTGATACCGAGGTGTGTTAAGACATAACAGACACCCTCGTGCTAAAAATTTTCGATTCGGACAAATAATTTTATTTTATATTAATTTTTGAGGTTTTAAACTTCGAAAATTAACCTTGATCAAAACGGTGCTCAGAATTTGATGAATCTTCTCGAGCAGCCTTTAAATAATATACTTAACACAATGACATTGTAAACGATGAATTTGTACATATATTTCAGTGTTCTTGATTTTTAGAATTTAAATAATTCATAAAATAAAGCGGGAGCTTTCGTTATTTGGATTTCTCTCAAATTAGAGTGCTTTGATCTAAAAAATATTTCTATCTATTGGTATTTTTGTTTGCCCTAATTCAAAATTTCCCGGGGTCCTAATGTTAGTGTCATGATTTTGACCTGAATTGCAAAGTAATGACCTCGGATCGTTACAAACTCCCCTACTTAAAAATGATGTCGTCCTCGACATCAGAAGAACAAAATGAAGATTTAAGGGAAGTTTTGGGTTACCTTAATTAAGAAATAACTCTGAATATTTTTTTCGCATGCTGTCTTCCTTTTCCCACTTGGCTTCTTTTACAGTATGAGTGTGCCACTGTACTTTAACCATTGGGATCGTTCTGCTTCTTAATTTGCGGCGGTCTTTCTCAATGATTTGAAGTGGCTTTTCGACATAAGTCAAATTAAGTTGAATTCTGACCGAACGAATCAGAAATTTGTTGAGAGGATTCCTGGAGGCATTTACGAAGTGCTGAAACATGGAAAACGTTGTGTACGGCATAAAATCTTTTAGGAAGTTTAAGTCTGTAAGCCGAGCTTCCAATTTTTGCAGTTACTTCGAATGGTCCAACATATATGGGGCTCCGTTTACCAGTAACTCCAAAGCGATGAATATCTTTCATCGGGCTAACCCTTAGATAGGCACGATCACCAATGTGAAATTCTAGCATTCGATGTTTGGCGTCGTGATACTTCTTTTGTTGGTCCTAAGATGTGAAATTCTAGCATTCGATGTTTGGCGTCGTGATACTTCTTTTGTCGGTCCTGGGCTGCCGTAATTCGACTCTTGATTTGCCTTATCTTTTCATTCGTCTCTTCAATCAACTTAGAGCCATAAATTTGAGCGTCTCCAACTTGTGTCCAGGCTAGTGGAGTACTGCACTTTCTTTCATATAAGGCTTCATAAGGGGCCATCCCAATACTTGCTTGGTGGCTATTATTGTACGCGAATTCGATTAAAGGTATGTACTTCTCCCAATTACCACCAAAATCTAACATACTTAATCGCAACAGATCTTTGAGTATTTGATTTACTCTTTCGGTTTGCCCATCTGTTTGTGAATGGAAGGCGGTGCTTAACGCTAGTACGGTCCCTAAATCGCGATGCACCGCTTGCCAAAATCGGGATGTAAATCTGCTATCTCGATCCGAGACTATGAGTTTTGGAATCCCGTGAAGTCTGATTATTTCTTTGATATAGAGCTTGACTAACCTTTCAACGGTGTCAGTTTGCTTGATAGGAATAAAATGGGCTGATTTAGTCAATCGGTTCATTATTACCCAAATTGCATCTGCTTCTGAACGACTCCTAGGTAATCCTATGACAAAGTCTATAGAAATGTTTGACCATTTCCATTTCGGAATCTCTAGTGGGTGCAAGAGTCCACCTGACTTCTGATGCTCAACTTTTACTAAGCAGCACACATGGCATTTAGCGATAAATTTTGCCACACTTCTTTTGAGTCCTGACCACCAGAATATTTCTTTTAAATCCTGATATATTTTATTATTTCTGGGATGAACTGAATATCCTGAATTTGTGAGCTTCAGTTAGTATCTGGTTTCGAATGGATGCGATATTAGGGACCCAAACTCTTTTCTTATGGTAAATTGTGAAGACCCACTTAAGTAGTAATAAGTAAACACTTAACCATCGAGGCGACTTTTCAGATAACGGTGGAGTTCCTGATAAGAACTCTAAAGTTAAGCTTGCTCAGGTGGAAGCACTCCCAGGATGGGTGATCTGCTGGGAAGTTATCTTCTGAGGGCAAAACCGTGAGGCCTTTCTGGCCAAAGCGGACAATACCTTGGTGCTTAAGAGTTTGAGCTGTTACAAATGGTATCAGAGCAAACCATAGGGTGTCAGATAGGAGCTAAGTGTCATACAGGGCAAAGTACCACTTCATGTGAGCAGTCTCTTGAATCCATGATGGTTAAGGTGCTACATGGTTGTGGGTACCTCTTGATCCTGTAGTGGTCACTTCTAGTTCTATCTACCCAATGGATGGTTCTTGGATCTGTGTGTGAATACTGACGAGGACGTCAGTTACTTAAGTTAGGGAGATTGTGAAGACCCACTTAAGTAGTAATAAGTAAAACTCTTAAACATCGAGATGCATTTTCAGATAACGGTGGAGTTCCTGATAAGAACTTCAAAGTTAAGCGTGCTCAGGTGGGAGCACTCCCAGGATGGGTGATCTGCTGGGAAGTTATCTTCTGAGGGCAAAACCGTGAGGCCTTTCTGGCCAAAGTGGATAATATCTTGGTGCTTAAGAGTTTGAGCTGTTACAAATGGTATCAGAGCAAACCATAGGGTGTCAGATAGGAGCTAAGTGTCATACAGGGCAAAGTACCACTTCATGTGAGCAGTCTCTTGAACCCATGATGGTTAAGGTGCTACATGGTTGTGGGTACCTCTTGATCCTGTAGTGGTCACCTCTAGTTCTATCTACCCAATGGATGGTTCTTGGATCTGTGTGTGAATACTGACGAGGACGTCAATTACTTAAGTTAGGGAGATTGTGAAGACCCACTTAAGTAGTAATAAGTAAAACTCTTAAACATCGAGACGCATTTTTCAGATAACGGTGGAGTTCCTGATAAGAACTTCAAAGTTAAGCGTGCTCAGGTGGGAGCACTCCAGGATGGGTGACCTACTGAGAAGTTATCTTCTGAGGGCAAAATCGTGAGCCTTTTCTGGCCAAAGCGCTTTGGTGCTTAAGAGTTTGGGCTGTTACATAAATATAAATCCCTTTCTGAAATTGTAGGTTCGATCGACGTCCACTTTATTTGTCCTTTTTTAGCTTGCGTACACCGGGTCTTGTTCTTGAGTGCTATAAATTTGTTTGCAGAAGCGTAGGTTCGGTGGTACTTATCTGGAGTAGATCGTTTAATTGCTTGCTGGAAGTGGGCCTTATCTTGAGCTTCTGAAATTCTTCCATCAAGGGATTTTTTATGATTAATTCATTTAGAGATACTTTTCTGCTGAGGGCATCAGCAACAATGTTGGCTTTACTGGGGTGATACGTAATACTAAGATCATAATCGCAGATTAATTCAAGCCATCTTCTTGTCTGCAATTCAGTTGTTTCTGGTAAAAATATACTTTAGGCTTTGGTGGTCGGTAAAAATTTCTCATTTACCATATACAAGTAGTGACCTACTGAGAAGTTATCTTCTGTGGGCAAAACCGTGAGGCTTTTCTGGCCAAAGCGGACAATACCTTGGTGTTTAAGAGTTTGGGCTGTTACATAAATATAAATCCCTTTCCTGAAATTGTAGGTTCGATCGACGTCCACTTTATTTGTCCTTTTTTAGCTTTGCGTACACCGGGTCTTGTTCTTGAGTGCTATAAATTTGTTGCAGAAGCGTAGGTTGGTGGTACTTATCTGGAGTAGATCGTTTAATTGCTTGCTGGAAGTGGGCCTTATCTTGAGCTTCTGAAATTCTTTCCATCAAGGAATTTTTTATGATTAATTCATTTAGAGATACTTTTCTGCTGAGGGCATTAGCAACAATGTTAGCTTACTGGGGTGATACGTAATACTAAGATCATAATCGCAGATTAATTCAAGCCATCTTCTTTGTCTGCAATTCAGTTGTTTCTGGTAAAAATATACTTTAGGCTTTGGTGGTCGGTAAAAATTTCTCATTTACCATATACAAGTAGTGTCTCTAGATTTTTAGGGCAAAAAATGACCGATGCTAGCTCCAGATCGTGAGTTGGATAATTCTTTTCGTGCTTCTTTAATTGCCTTGAGGCGTAACCAATTACGTTTCCTTCCTTCTGCATTAAAGACGCGTCCCAAGCCAATGTTGGATGCATCAGTGAATACTTGAAAATTAATTCCCTCTTGCAGTATGATCAGGATTGGTGCGGCGGTCAGCAGTTCTTTCAATTTATGGAATGCTTGTTCGCAATCTTGATTCCACACGAATGGTACCACTTTTTGAGTTAATCTTGACAGAGGTGAGGCTAATAGCAAAAATCCCTTGACAAACTTTCGGTAATAACCTGCTAAACCCAAAAAGCTTCGGATTTCGGTTACAGTACAGGGTTGCGGCCAATCTTGAATGATGCTTATCTTATTCTGATCAACTTATATACTTTCAGCACTGATCACATGACCAAGAAAGCAACTGACTTTAACCAGAATTGACATTTTGTGAATTTTGCAAACAACTGATGTTCCCTTAATGTGATTAAAATTAGTTTTAGGTGATTCTCGTGATCCTCTTCACTTTTGGAGTAAATCAGGATGTCGTCAATAAACACGATCACAATTTGTCCAAGAAAGGTCTAAGAACTCGCTGCATTAAATCTATGAAGACTGATGGAGTATTTGTTAATCCAAATGGCATTACTAAAAACTCGAAATGTCCGTATCGAGTTCTGAATGCTGTTTTTGGAATGTCTTCTTTTTGCACTCGGACTTGATGATATCGTGATCGCAGATTTACTTTGGAAAAAAACTTCAGCCCCAGCGAGTTGATCGAATAGATCGTCTATCCGAGGTAACAGATACTTTTTTATGGTTATCTTGTTCAATTCCCGGTAGTCAATGCACATGCGCATTGATCCATCATTTTTTTTTACAAAAAGAACGGGAGCTCCCATTGTGACGTGCTGGGTTTAATAAGACCCTTTTCCATTTGGTCCTGCAATTGCTCATGAAAGTTCTTGCTATTCCTTTGGGGCTAGACAGTAAGGTGTTTTAGACAGAGGCTGTGGCCCTAGTACTAATTCAATAGAAAAATCTACTTCTTTTATTGGAGGTGACCAGGGAGCTCGTTGGAGAAGACATTAGGAAAATCCTTTACTGCTCTGGTTTCTGATAAAGAGATGTCTTTTTCTAGCTTATTATGAAAGCGACTAGGTAGCCTCGCATCCCTTGCGGATTAACTTCTCGGCCTTGGGTGCAAACTAAAAGTAAACAACTATATAAAAAAAGGTTTTATGCAAGCGTGTTGAAAATTTAAGAAATGGAAAAGAGAATGTACCTTTTACCACGTATTATCGTAGGGTGCCATGATAGGAGTCAGAGTGTACATCCTTGCTGGAATGGTGGCCTGAGGGGCCTAACTATTCCTTTGGGTAGGCGTGCTGTCGTTGAAGCGACTTGCCTAGAAGCAGTTCCTCTTCGACGATTGTTGGGCGGGGGTGGGTGGCTGCTGGTGCTGAAATTCTGGCTTGTGGCAGATCTTGTCCCAGGGATACTATCTCCGTCTACCATCCTTTTGGCTATACAGTAACGGTAACCGTGGCCGGTGCGCCCGCAGATAAAGCCCAGCGTTCTGGCCATGATAACATCTCCCACCTGGATGAGGCAGATCACAAGCTACGCCCTTGAGGGTCCCAGGAGTTTCTGCTGTCATTGTGGTATTCCCTGGCTGGTGGAGGGTATCAGGGGACGTTTGAAAGTATCCTTTTCCCTAGTAGAAGTGATCGGTCTTTTCCTTTGCCGTTCTGCGATCACCTACTATTGTGCTCTAGCATTGTTGCACAGTCCAAAAGATTGGCAAATTTTGTATTGCCTTAGAGAAATCAGGTTGGTGCGAATGCTGTCCTTCAAACCCTCCAAGAATTTACGCCCCTCGAAGCTTCGCAGTCTACCAGCTTCGGTGCATAACGAGGAGATTTGTGAACTCCGTCTTGTTAGCTGCCACAGATCGGTTGCCCTCAGCCACTTTTATAAATTGGCTCTCAAGGATCCTCTGGGCGGAAAGAGGAATGTAGCGGCTTCTAAATGCAGCCGTGAACTCTGCCCACTGAATGTCCTCCAGACTGATGTCTTTAAAGGTGGTTTCGTACGTGACTCTTCCACACCTCTCGGCTTCCACCCTCTAGCAAATATTTTGCTAGTCTAACTTCCTCGCTTGAAGGACACTTCAAGCTGTCTAATTTGCTTTCAACAGCTTGGATCTAGTTCTTAGATTCCATGGGTCGGGCTGAGCCTGTTGAAGGTAGGAGGATTAAGTTTGAGGAAGGCTTGCAGGGCATCGTCTACTTGTAATCTTTGAGGGGCTCTGGTGAAAGCAGTGAGGTAGAAGCTTTCCCTTGGTTTGCAAAACAGCTTCCAATAGATGATCCGTTCTACTGTATGCTGTAGTCGAGGGATTGTGGTTTTAACTGGGGTTTCAGTGGGTAATGAGAGGAAGCCTTCGTCGGAATCCATCTGTTTGGAGATGATTTGAAACTTTAATTAGAAGTGAATTTTTACTGAATACATAAACAATTAATTACAAAGATAAATAATATTCATTTTTTTTTTCCAAAAAATTTCATTTAATAATAGATTTATACACAAAGATGTGATTAGCGGAAATAAGGCGGTAATAAAATACAGAAAAAATAAGGCATGAGCACGATAAAATAAACAATTTCCTGCAACAAATATTATTTATCAAATAAAGATTACTGATGTCATTTTCCAGTAATTAATCTCAAATGTTAATGGTGTCATTTTCCAGTAATAACCTCGAATGTTATTGATGTCATTTTTCAATAACAACCCCGAATGTTATTGATGTCATTTTCCAATAACAACTTCAAATATTGCTGATGTCATTTTCTAGCAACCCCGAATATTATTGATGTCATTTTTCAGTAACAACCCCGAATGCTACTGATGTCATTTTTCAGTAACAACCCCAAATGTTATCACGTTAGTTCTGAACAACCAACCAAGCTTCAAATTAAAATTGGCTCAAAGCAAATAGGCGAATCAGTAAAAATGCAAAATGAAAATGTAGTACTTGTCATGTACTGGGTACCTTTCCTTAAGTTCAGAAGTTCAGTAGTTCGGATGAGTGACAGTTCGCTCAATCTGCATTTAGATTCGAATATCTTTAAGTTAGTTTTTTAATCCAATATTTTAAGAGGTTTTTTCATTTTTACTTTGATTTCGTTCTCTTTCCGTATTTCTATTAAGATTGAAGTTCGATTTATTTAAGCTGTTATATTCATTAAAGCGTTATGATTACGATCATAATAATGTACGAAGGAAAAAGTCAGAATAAAAATGATTGAATTGACAAATTGAAAATAATAGTCATTTTATAACATTTGAATTGTTCTTATTATTAATTAATGAGAATAATATTAATGTGAATGACTAATTATTAATTTAATATCTATGATTTTAATAAGTAGAGAGTAACAAGATTAGAAAAATGTTTCTTCCATTTTCTTCCTTTCCAACTCTTTTTACCTAGGATTAGGATTGCTGAAAAAGAAATGGAGAGAGGTCGAAATGGGTGGACGGATGGCTAGCCGAGGTCGTAGCATCAAGAGGCTGGCTAGCAGCGGCTACTGAGTGGCCAGCAGCTTGCTGGTTGGTTGGAAGGGGCTGTCGCTGGCTGCCGGAGGCTGGTAGGGCTAAGGAGGAGCTGGCCGCTTGCTGAGATCTAGCTGGGAGAAGGCTATTGCTCGCTGTCGGAGGCTGGTAGGGCTGAGGAGGAGCTAGTCGGCAGCTGGGCTACTGTTGGCAGGGCTTGTTGGCTGGCTGTGGGAGGAAGGGAGGAGCTGCTTTGTGTTGGAAAGATGAGGAGAGTGGCTGAGGATTATATAGGAGGCGAGAGGGATGGGGAGGGGGTCGGCCTACTTGGCCGACAGCCTGCGCCAAAAATGGCACAGGCAGGCGGAAGGTTCCGCTGCAGGCTCTGTCTTGCGACAGAGCCTGCGATCGCAGGATGCGATCTGCGAACAGGGGCGATCGGGGAAAAACCGAGGAAAATAGGGAAAATGAAAAAATTTACTTAAACTTAAATTAATCGCATTTTTTCGTAATTTGGCGTCTAAATACAACGAAACTTGACACCGAGGTGTGTTATGACATAACAGACACTCTCATGCCAAAAGTTTTCGATTTAGAGAAATAATTTTGTTTTATATTAATTTTTGAGGTTTAAAAATTCAAAAATCAAATCGGCACTCAGAATTTGATGAAACTTCTCGAGTAGCCTTTTAAATAATATACTAAACACAACTATATTCGAATTTCTCTCAAATTATGGTACTTTGATCTAAAAAATATTTCTATCTATTGATATTTTTGTTTGCCCTAATTCGAAATTCCCCGGGGTCCTAATGTTAGTGTCGGGATTTTAACATAAATTGCAAAGTAACGACCTCGGGTCGTTACAGCCATATCTTCTTTTAGCGGATCATTGTTTATGGTGCGGCGCTATGGTTTTTCCTTATCTTGGGTTATCCACGTAAATTTTCGTCTCTCTGTGCTTGGTTTTTCTATTTGTTTTGGCTGTTTTGAATTTCTATTTTTGGTATTGCTTGAGTCGTTATTTATTGGGTGACTTGCCCGAGATCCTCATTGGCGTGCTCCTAAGATGAACTCTAAAGTGTTGTTTATATTGGGTGACTTGCCCAAGATCAAACTATTCTTCTAATATGTTCAAAACAAATGCAATATATAAAGTTAATTTAGAAAAAAATTTAGCAGCATGTTTGTAGCAATATGGAAACTAAGCAACTTGAAATATCAAAATAAACTCAATAAAACTATGCAATCAATTCATTCATCATGTAAGTTTACTCACAGCAACAATACTATTTTGATTGTGAATGAGACTCATGCTAATTTATGAAATGTTACAATTTTAACCATTTTTCTATAGTTTATAAGCTTTAGTTGTAAAAATAATCATTTCCAAGAGAATAATGGTGCAAAGTAACATTAACTGGCATAATATAAGTAACATAACTAAAATCTAGACTTATATGTATCTTACTCGAAATGATGAATTTGATTAAGGCCTCACACTCGTATTATCTAGCTCGACTCGCCACTTACTCTACTCAAGCTTCCTATGGACCCCCCCGGATGCTTGCTGCACAATGTTGTTTTTCAAAAATTTAGAAAATTTCATTGCTTCGCGACTGGGAACGATTTAGTTGTGTCTGGACTCGTCACGCACCTGGACTTACATTCTGCACGTCTTGTCTTGTAATGCAACTGGTCTTGTGGTAGAACACAATAAAAACATATTACTTTTTTTAGAAAATATCTAATAAGGATAATAATAATAATTAAAATAATTAAAATTAGTTAATTATCAAGATTTTACATTGCTATGGATAGATAGAGTGCAATTCATTTAGTTAAAAACTTTGCATTACATGCCAGAACGAAGCACATTCAACTTTGGCACCATTTCATTTGGGCGCTTCTGAAGGAAGAACCTCTTATGCTTGAAAAAATCAACATCTCTCATAATCCAACAAACATGTTTAAGAAGACGGTGACGCTAGATAAATTGAAGCTATTGACAGACCTTAAATTCGTGTTCGCGTTTACATGCAAGTATACGTGGTTTGAAGTAATAAGTAGAAGGTGAGTTCCAATATTTATCGTCCTCAGGGAACGGTGTGTTTTGGTACTAAGGTGTATCTACTTTTAATAATGTTTAGATAATATCGTTTTGGTTTTTTAATGGCTCCTATTCAATAATACAAAGATCTTAAATTAAGATACTATATGATAAAGATGGGAGACTTGGGATTCTATCATGCAATTGTTGAGGGACAGGTGTTAATACTCAAATTCAATTAACTTTTAATGAAATTGTTTACATGCAAATTAAAATCAAGTGACATTAGTGTTCCTTAGATTGGTCTTCTAATTTTGACTAACTCAAGTCTAGTGCACAAGATGAACACACAAGGGTTCGACCTTAGCACATAGACTCTCATATGATCACGTTGAATTAATTAAGATTTTCCTAAGTCTATGTTGTCAATATATTATTTTAATTGTTTGTAATCATATGAGCTTGATTTCCATCAACTAGCGTCATGCGCTACATACGCAGTTTAGCTAAGGAAGTGATTAACCGAGCCACATGGATTATGTCACATCATCCAAGAGCACTTGATTAATCCTCTTCCTCCTTCAACGTCTGCTGAGCCGCGGAGCACGGTTGGTGGCTCTTGGCTCACATGCGTTGACCTCTCGACTGAGCTCAAGGTATGATGCAGTTAGGCTCAAGAGCTTGTCACTGAGCTCTAAGCACTAATGCACACATACCTAGCTTTATGCCAATTAGCGAGCTATGGAGCACAAAATAAATTATTGTTGCTTAGTCAACCTCTCATTCAATCCCAAGGTATTTTACACTGAGAATCCTCGCTCAGCATACATGTGTTTGCGGCTGGACCTTTATGTGCATTTCCTTTAGGCTTGAATTGTCGATTGATTTAGCATTATTTTGTTACATCATATTTATTAAACAAAATATCCTCAATATTTTACAGCATGCATAACAATAACATATCTTAAACATAAAATGAAAATGGTTTAATTCATTAATGAAAATTCATACAAACACCTGTTTTTGACCCTTTACGCTTACATGATGTAGGCCCAACCCTCCCTAAGGAGGGTTTAGCCTTTCATTATAGATTCAAGACAGATAGATACATACAAAGACAAGAACCTTGATATCAGTTCGACTATAAAAGAAACAAGAGAAGGTCGAGAGAAAATTCTAGGAACATCTTAGAAATTTCTTGGGGTTCTCTGGATTTCTTCTTCTCCTTCCTCTTCCTTCCTCCAAGCTCCTTGCACTCTCCTGTCTCTTGAACTTGCAAGGGTCCTCTTATCCTACTCCTTGGAGAGTTCTCCTTCTCTTTCTATTAGCAGCCTTCTTTAGGATTTTTGAATGTGAAAATGAGAACCCTCTTTTAGTTTCAAAATGCTGTTTATATAGGGATTCCTTCAGCCTTCTACATAAATTCTATCTAACCATTTTTCTTCCTTGAATTCGTGCAAGCCATTTAATATTATTCCTTTATTCCTCTAGGATACAGCAGGATTTATTGCTTTTGCAAGTTCCAAACAGTTGGGGCCAAAGGCTTAATTTTTCTGCCTTCCCTATGCTGTCATTAATGCCTTGTCCTGAGAAAAATTGCATCGGGCGCTGTGGCGCGCTGCAGCGGTTGTATCTAATTCTGCTAATCAAGGCTCCAGACATGTTGTTTACTGAGGATCCGCCGTGATGCGCTGTGGCGAGTCGAATTAATTTGGTTTATCGTTACGGCGCGCTGTGGCGGTTTGAGTTTCAAAAATACGGAACTGCCACTGTTCAATTAATTCATATAAGGTTTATATAAATAATCTGAAATGCCGCCGTGGCGCGCTGAGGCGGGATACAACGGATTTTGTCCCAGGTCTGCGTAAATTTTTATAAGGCATAGCGCGCTGTGGCGCGCTACAGCGGTCAAAAGTTCGAAATAGCGGATTCGGCACTGTTCAATTAGTTCATCAAATGTTGAAAAATTTTTCCGGGAAATGACACTGTTGCGTGCTGCGGCGCGCTGTAGCGCTGTAGCGGTTCTACTTCCAGGCTTGTAGGTATGCTCCAGGTGAGCTTTATTCAGCAGACCGCCATGGCCCACTGTGGCGCGCTGCAGCGCTACATCGGTTTTCTTCCAGAATTCTTTTTCTCTCTCCAGAATTGCCTCTTCTCCTGTTTTTACCTGAAAATGATAATATTCAAATCAAAGTATGCTTGTTCATGTGCTGTTTTGAATGTTTTTAATCTTTTATTTTGCTATAAATCTTGAATTTATCACACCCTCACACTTAAATTTTTGTCCATCCTCGAGTAAGCTCAAAGTATATTTTCTGATTTTTTTGGTTTATGAATTCAATGTGGGATGTCAATGTGAAATGTTTTAGTCACTAAACATTGCTTTAGGTTAAGGTGATTTCAGAATTTCAACCTCTATTACCTTCCTCATTTAAGCTCCAAGTTCTAGTTACAATCTAGCTCCAATCTCAAATGTTCATGCTTATGTCTTCATTAGGGGGTAATTACCTTAGGACTTTCAAAAGTTAACTGGGCATTTGGTGAGTGACAAGAGTGTTGTGCTATGCGTGCTCCTTCTTATGAATCACGAGGAACATTTATTTTTTTATGTTTTTTTTTTTAATGCATGAATTCAAGGAAGAGAGATGTTTTATTTTGATGAGGGGTTGTAACTCTTTACAATCTTGTGTCTAGCAGTGGATATTGATAACCTGCTCCTAGGTGTTAGAGGCCTCTCCTCGACAAAGGAGAAGACTGGGCCTTTGATTGGATGGTATTGTGTTTTAATTTGCTGCACTATTTTATCTTTGGGATTATATGCAACTTTGTAGTTTTTCTTTTCAATGCAAGCTTCTCCCAACATCTAGAACTTGTAAACATTATCCAAGGGTTATATATTTTGACGTATTTGAATACCTCAAAAGAATTTGTCAGGGTTGGCAACGTTCTCATTTAATTTTTAATATCTTTATTTGTCTTTTCTTCCAAAAATATTGTTCTCTTAAAATTTTTGCAAAGAGTCACAGAAATGTTGATTCGCTACTAATTGTGGTCTGCTGCTACTTACTGATGGTAATTTTCCTGTTTCATGCTTTACAAAACATTTCATATTTTTAATAGTTGTTATTTGGTCTATAACATATTATTTTTTAGATTTGTAATTTTTTGTTCGTTATCCCATTGATTAGCTGTTATCATCTTATTTTGTTTCCTTTTTGTATTTCTAATAATACTACATGTATTTTATTTTTCTGTTTTTTCAATGTAATTGTGTTCTTTATCCTATAATTAGTGCGATGCTGCCTAAGCATCCAAGAAACTATGCTTTCTTAATCGGATGAGGCCTTGAAAATTTTCTTTTTCTTTTTTTGATTCTCTCTTTCCTTTTCATTCTTTCTTTAGTATTAATACAACTTTAAGATTTTCTCTTGCAATTCTCTTAATGGATATGGGCAGTTAATTTATATTTATTATAGATCTTATTTTTGGTTGATTATACTCTCATCACATCTGCATTCTTATTATAATTATCTTGAGTCATATATTTTATCTTAGTTATACATGTATTTTCGTGAATATCATTGAACTTTTTTTTCAGATTCTACTTTTTTTCATTTTCAATTTAATATCAACAAAATTTTACCTTTCCCACTTTTTCGCCCATTTCAATAACATATAACATACTAAAGCTACATCTTCATAATTGCAGATATTCACTTTCAGTCAATGGGAGGGTGTTAAGCCATCTTGGGAATGGTGCAGAAGAACTGGGTGGATACTACTCCAAATTGCTCCAAGAATGCGATGGTGTTCTTATTTCAGCAAATTTCTTGAGCAAAGCCTCCACTCTACCCACATCTCTTGAAGCTGGAGCCAACCAACCTTTACAAATAATCATAGCAAAGAACATGAGCTCATTGCACATTGCCAGCCCCATCATCAATTCTGCATCTCAAGTTATAGTCATGGCTGAGAAGAGTATAAGCATAGAACCGAACTCCGAGAAGGTTGAAACTGTATTATTTGAGCATATGACACTGTGTTCAATGTTGGATTACTGTGTGGCCGGCGCGGATTATGCAGCATTGTGATAGATATTAGGGAAGATGATGAATCTGTCTTGGAGCTTTTTGAAGGTAGTTTTGAGAAAGGGTTGGTGCAGAAAGTTATTATTGAACTCTGCCTGTTTGGAGCAGCAGCAAAGGCTCGCTTCCTTCCTTTGGTGGAGCTAAGAAAAATTGAAGGATTTGCAGTCTATGTGACAGGCGAGAGTACGATAGTGGAGGGATACTTTTAATAGGTATTGTTGAATTAATGTATTAAGGTTCTTGGTGGACTTTGCTTAGGGGGCCCTTATTGGGAAGGTATGCTACTCGACTTCATCTGTGACATGCATACGTGAGACATATTCTCAACTTACAAGGACAATTGAGCATTTGTAAACGTTATCCAAAGGTTATGTTTTAAGCTGATATATATTTGGATTTTTCTTTGTATGTTAGTTATTGATTTTTATTATTTGCAGAATATTGTTTTTTACTGATGGCATTGTGGTATTCATCAGGTTCCTCTAGGCTCCATTCATTATGGATGTGAATCACTGTTTGAATAGGTGGACAAAAGCGTTGCCAATGGTATGTCGTCGGCAGTCAAAGGCTTCTGCCGGTTATGGTTGAGGGCTTGACCCTTGGATTTGATCCAGTTGTGGATTCTACTTTGGTGCATTTAGTGCTGGATTAACCAGTGCTTTCTATGATGTTGGTTCTTGTGCTCTCCTGACTATAGCAAGGCTTCTCTCATGTTGGTGGTGATTCAGTGTCCCTCCTATCCAGTTTTTATCAGCTGTGGTTGCTGCCCGATTTTGGTAGTTTGTGGGGGTTTGTGCTTTTGACAGTGTTTTGGAATGCTATACTTTTTTGGCTTTGGTATCACCATTGAGTGGGATTGTTGGTAGTTAGTATTCCATGGTTGGTGGTGAGGTGAGGTTATTGCGAAGCCGGTTATCATTACCTTCGTCATTTTTGTGAGCCCCAGGATGTGGGTTCCATTAAGGTCGAGTGCTTTCCTGGTGGATGATTCTACACTGCCGTTGGTCGTCAATTTTTAGCCTCTCTTGTGGAAAATGATGGATCAATGGTCTTGCTTGGGTGATAATTGTTGGCCTCCTAATATTTCCTCGGAATTGCTTTTTCAATCCCTCCCACCTCCAACTACTGTCATCAAATTGCCATTCACTTTTTAGGGAAGAAATCTGTGATTTGGTTTGATCTTTGATTTACACTTTCAGGGCATTCCAAAGTTACAAGTTTAATAGTGGTCTGGTTGATGGGTTTGATTAACCATATTTATATTTCCTTGAAGCCTGTTAATATGGAAGATAATTTGTAAGTGATCTCTTCTTTTTTTCCTTGATTTGAAGTCCCCATCAAGTTGACACGGGTAGGAGGCAAACTAGCTTTGGTAGCCAATCCACAATTTAGTCTGTCTTGGACATCAAGACATTGTATGACTAGGTTTGAATTCCCATGTGAAAATTTGGCTTCTAACTGCTTGTAGTGTTAAGAGATTATTCCTTTAAATGCTACTTGAATTAGAATTATTAGCCATGTTTTATCAACCTGCTAATGCTTGCATTTAGAACTAAGGTTGCTTATGTTTGCCTTTTGAGTGCACTCTGGGTGGAATAATGTTTTGTGTGCCTCCTTTAAGTAGCGGTTATTTTGTGGTTCATTGGTATAGTGTGGTGAACAAGGTGATTATTGAAGGAAATGTTCATCTTGAGGATGTTTTTCATTGATTCGCTGGTTTTGGCCATCTAGTTCAATGGTGCTACTAGCTACTGAGATTATTTGAGTTGGAACTTGAAGGAATTTCCCAATTTAGTTAGAGTGATGAAGATTTGTTTCCTTATGAGTCTGATTGTTGGGAATTTGCTATTGTGATCAGAGCACATATTCTTTATGAGGGAATATACAAAATGTAGGGGATACATTCAAAGGTTGGGTTGCTCTTTTGAGCAATTGATACATTCAAAGGATGTCAATGAGGGATTCTGACTTGGGAATTGGCATTTCTTTATTTTTTTCTTAAAGAGAATTGGTGTGTGCTTTTGTAGTCTCGTCGTTTTTGTTGAACTCTTTTGCTAGTATAATTTGATTTTATTTCTCAAGAAAATTGTATTAAACATGCAGCAATTCCTTTTCTCAATATTTTGTGAAAGTGCATATGTTTTCAAATAAAATATATTTGAGAAAATTATCAAAATAGTCGTTTGAATTTGTAAAATATTTTTTTACTCTTGTAAATTTTTATTTAGCCTTCTGACTTTTATGCAATTGATTTCTTAGTCTTAAAGTGTTAATTTGGATATAAATTATTAAAAATATGAAAGATAAATTTTTCTTTTATGATTTAGTTAACAAAAATAGATTAATTTATATACTCTTGTCCATGTTCATGATGTGGTTAGCTGTAGGCATTGAAGATCCTATGTCAATAGATAAAAATGATTGTTACTATTATGTATATATATATATATATAATTAATATATTGATTTATTGAGCCAAGCTCATAGCATATGCTTGATTGTGTATCAGTTTTAATTTTGTTATGTAGTAAACATATTTACAGTATTACAGCATGAGCGTCATGTATATTAACTAATATACTTTATTTATTCAAAAATATTAATTAATTAATTTTGCATCATTAAGATAACAATGTGGTCAATATTATTTGGTGAATATTATTTGGGTCAACTAAAGGGTGATATTGTAAATGATCTAAGCCTATTGAACTAAATAAGAAAATATATTTGAAGTGTTGTGTGATTTAATATTCCTACTTAAAATTAAGAATACAATTTATAGTGCAAACTTATTTTATGATTTTTTTCTAAAACAATATAGTAATAGTGCCTCTTTATTTCTTCAACTTTAAGTCCTGGTTATCTTTATACCTTTGGAAAAATTTAAGGATTTAATTTAGCAAGTTATCAACTAGCTACTAAGAGCCAACAAATTAGACTCAATTGAGTGAAAAATATATAGAAAATTACATAACACCTTAAACAATCTATGTAGATATTCTTGACATAATTAAATGATAAGGGATATAATAGTTTCGAATATTTGAGCAATGAAATCAATATTACTAAAGCAAACCCGAACGCTGATGCCAATGGAAATCAATATTCTCAATCAAAATAAAGAAATAGTCCCGATGTCAGGCTAGCGGGGTATCCAGGCCAACCGGTTTTAAGATAAGTCCCCTAGCCGCATGCATTCATATTGAATGACTTAAAAAGACGTAATATGTAGACATCAAGCATAACTCATTTATTCATTAAGTCACAAATTCTGATTATAAATATCAAAATAAATAAAAGTTACAAAACTTTAAATAGAATCAAAAAATGGTAAATCAGCAGGTAGCAGTATCAGCACTGCTTGGTTCTTAGCACCTTCCTCTAGGACGAGCTCTTTATTTGAACACGTTTCAAAAGTGCGGATATTTGAAACATCAATTAATTGTGAAATTAAGTACTGATATATATCAACTTTATGATTGTTAAATAATAAGCAAAATAATCAATAACTTGACAAGAAATAAAAAATATGTATAAAATTTTATCCATGCAAACCTATTTCAATTGCGCTAAAACTTTAGCATAAAAATAATTGTTGTCACAAAAATAAAAATAGAATTTTAATGTTTAATATTTGGCGCAAAATATTGTTTTATTTGGCAAGTTCAAAATCGTGAAATAATGGATTTTAATTTTTGTGTTACATCTATCAACTTCCTTCTATACTTGCCCTTTCAAAGGCTTTTCAGTATATGCTTCTTATGCCTTCCAATTATGGATAATCCTATCATAGGAGTTGTCTAATTAAATTAAAAATAGATCAACAGTGAACCATGCTACTTAATTATCCAAATTTTTTCATATATCATTTTATTTGACTTTTAAAAACAATTTTATCAAATTTTTGAGATGCCGAGCGAAAAATATATTAAACAAGAGTAATAGAAGATATATGGTACCTCTCCTTAGTGCGTGAATCAGAAAATCAAAAGTTAAGTATATTCATGATTTTATACCTAATAAGCAATTACTCGAAAACTTAATATTTAATTTATTTAATAATTAATATTTCTAATAATTACATAAGAGAGAAATAATCTTTTCTTTTATTCATTTTCTTCGTTTTCCTTTTGAATTTATCATTTCTCTTTATTATTATAATTTAATAATTATAATAAGAATGATATTAATTAATACTATTTTTCTTTATTTTTCGAATTTATTTTTATTATAACTGATTAATACTAACTTCTAATATATATATATATATATTATATATATATATATATTAACATTTAATCTATGTAGAAGAATAATAATAGTTTTATTATTAATGATAATAATAATAATAGTAATATTAATATATATTATATATATATAATGAATGAAATAAAAATTATAAAAATTAAAGAAATATATATATATATATATATATATATATATATATATATATATATATATATATAAAGAAAAATTACTTAAATGAAATTCTATAAAAATGAAAATTAACATAAATGAAAATAATAATAATAATAATAATAATATTATTATTATAGTATATTATTAAAAAAAGAAGAAATGAAAAGAAATATACAAAAAAATTCTTTCTCTAACTTAGTGTTTGTATGAGGCCTTTATTGTCGGCCGAGGCAATCCAGTTGTGAATGAGGAAGAAAAGGGAGAAATTGAGAGGAGAAGATGAGTGGTGGGAGGAGAATGAGGATAAGGGGGAGGAGTGAGAGGATGAGAGGGGAGGGGGTGCATTAAATTTTTTTTTCTCTCTCCTCCATTATTTTAAAAAAAATAACGCAATTTGACACGGTGGTGTTTCTTGATGAGACGAACATACTCGCGCCAAAATTTCTCAATTTGGAGCAATATTTTATTTTATATTAATTTTTGAAAATAAAAACTTCAAAAATTAATAATTGTCAATCCAGTGTTCCAAAATTGACGAAACTTTTTGTGTATCATTTTTATAATTAATTAATCAAGTGACATCAAAATCATTGAATTTGAACTTATACATAATTTTCTCAATTTGCTAAATTTAATAATTCAGTAATTATTCAGGAGTATATGTTATCCAGATTGCCTCACAAACTTAAGCATTATGATCACAAAAATATATTATATTCAAAAGTATTTTTGGTTTGCACTAATTTTGAAGTCGCCCAGAATTCTGATTTCTTAGTCAAGTTTGGTCCTAATTTGAATAGTAACGACTTGAGTCGTTACATTATCAAACAAAAAATACATTAAGAAAATATTGAAATATGTATCAAAATTTTTTTGAAAAAAGAAATTAGTTATTTAAAATTAACTTACATTCATTCTTGAATGTCAACAATATCAATGTCCAATATTTGCTTCTTCTTTTTTGATTGTCTTATGTTTATTTTGTTTCCCACAATATAAAATATTATGATCAACTTGTTTGTAATTTTCATTATGAAGAATAATATTTCTCCTCTTTTTCCTACAATGTGTTGATTTTCTTCCTCCTGAATATTTTTTTCTCTATTTTGGTGGTATCCCTTGCATAACCTTCTAATAATGGCGATAAATGATGCTCCTTGCTACTTTGTTGTCATTCTCCTGACTCTATATTGGCATGATACATAACTATAAGTTTTCATACATATTTCCACCTATAATATATAAACATATTATTGAGCCTCTTTCATCTGCATATTGATAGTCGTACATGCATGACAACAAGGAACCCCTTAGCTCTCGTTGCATGCAATTACATGATTGTTCTTTAAAGTTTACCATAAATTTCATCACAATCCATCATCACTATATAGGTTATTATAACAACCCAAGATTATTATCCAGCTTGAATTTAGCCTAATCGTATCGTAATCATCGTTTCATTAAGTTCATCTAGTCATTAGAGCCAAACCTTGAAGGTTTGGAGTAATTTGGAGGCATAATCGATTATTTTGGAATATTTTAATATTTAATTAATTAGAAAATTGAGCTATTTATTTTGACATCGAAATCGAATCCAACTTTGCCGTTGCGATCATCACCCCCAAATTAGCCAGGGGTGATATTTTGGACGCATTTGGAAGTCGTCGAATTTTTGCGAATATTTTAATATAATTAAATACCCCAAAAATTGGAATAATTAAATAATTGTCAGAATCAAATTCCGACTTTATCGTTGGATTCCTCACCCCCAAAATTAGCTAGGGGTGAATTTTTGGGAATTTTCGGAGTGTGTTTCTTAAACCTAAATTTTTAAATAATTAGAGAAAATAAATAAGTACTTATTTAATACTTAATTTGCAGTTTCTCCCCCTCACTCCTAGCTGGCTTCCCTCATTCGGCTGGCCATTTCTTCCTCTCATTTATCTCCTATGCTAGCAAAGGCCGCTCCTTCCACTCCATGCCTTGATGTGAGGTCACATCCTCATCCCCTCTTCTAGCACCTAGCTCATGATGGAGCATTCCTCTCACTCTCATCCTTTAAAAGGAGAGCTCAACCACTCTTCTTACCCTTGCTGCAAAATTTCTCATCTCCCCCCCCTCCTTCCGTTGCTAAGTCCTTGTGTTGAAGAAGAAAGCTCATCCCCAAGGTCTTGAAAAAAGCAAAGGTCCTCTTCTACCTCTTGCAAGGCTAAAGGTACCCTTTTACTCATCTCCTTGTCCAGTTCATCTTGCTATTATACTTATTGCATCTCTAGACATCCAGTTTAAGTATGCAAGCCATTACGGCTCTCCAAGAGATTCAATTTATTGCTATGTTTTTCTTACATTATGCACACCCTGTCCTTTATTCATATTTTTCGTATAGCTAAAATGCTCCGTTTGTGCCTATTTTGGTGTCGATGGAAAAATATCGGCAATGACCTTTCCATTGATATATGACACCACTCATGGAACTCTCTGGATTGAGAGTAATTGAGCTCAAAAATAGGTCATAAGGGTTTCGTCCTGGCGAAAATCACCGTCTGCCGCTGCAAGCGCGCTGCAGCGCCCAAAGTTGCAACCTGGACCGCTGCCAGCGGGCAGCAGTGGTATTTCAGTGTAAACATATAGAAATATTTAATTAAACTATTTGAACAGTAACCCACAAAATGGACCGCTCCAGCGCGCTGTAGCGCGCTACAGTGGTAGTCTGGGTAAATATTTAATTAAACTATTTGAACAGTTACCTGCAAAAACAAACCGCTACAGCGCGCTACAGTCCGATGCCTCAAAGAACCTATCAAGACAATTTTTATAAGCACAGATATTCATTGTGGAGGCTTTCTTTAGTAAAAGAATATCATCAACAAAGAGGAGATGAGAGCAGCTGAAATCCTCGATTTTAAATGGTGTAATACGCTTGCTTTGAACATCTTCATCTATAGAAGAAGAAAGAAAATTCATAGCAATAATAAATAAAAGAGGTGAAAGAGGACAGCCCTGCCTAAGTCCTGTAGAGGAACAAAAATAACCATGGGCAACTCCTTGGATGTTGATTGAGAAGTGGATGTTAGAGATATAAGCTGAAATCCAGTTAATTAAATTCCTAAGAAGGTAAATTTTAATGAGCGCATTAATGATAAAATCCCGGTTGATACTACCAAAAGCTTTTCTTAAGTCGATCGTAGCGTATTTTGAAGGATGCCAGCTGAAGGTTCTAATAATCTCATTTGTTAGGATGACGTGATGGGATAATTGCCTTTCATTTACAAAAGCTGCTTGGACAGAATGAATAAGCTTCGGAAGAAGTGGAGATAGACGATCTGCAAGCAGCTTAGATATGATTTTATACATGGTGTTGCAAAGAGAGATCGAGCGAAAATTGTCCATAGACACATTTCCTTTACCTTTAGGAACCAGTGATATGAGTGTGTGATTTTTCAAATCGAGGCATTATACATTTCTCAAAGAAGTACCCAATGGTCTGGGATATGTAACCATTGATTCTACTCCAAGATTTTTTTTAAAATAAAGAAGTTAAGCCATTCGGGCCACGACTAGCATTATCTTTAATTGAAAAAACTGTGCGCCTGATGTCTTCAAGAGAGAAAGGCCTGCATATAACTTTATGTAGATAAGTATCAACAGTAGCATAAGGATTGGAAATAATAAAGTTGTGACCCTTCTTAGCATTTAGTAGATCTTTAAAATATGCAGTGGCTTGTTCTTTTAATAAAGAGGAGCAAGAGGTGGCTAGGTTTCTTCTGATAGCCATATGAGTATAAAAAAACTTTAGATTATCTTCTCCAAGAGAGAACCAATGGGCCTTTGATCATTGCTTGGCCCAAGAAAGTTCATTGGAGATAGCAACTTTGAGAGCCTGGTGGATGTCAAGATACCTGGAACGATTAACCTCATTTAAGCATTGAATATTAGTCACATTCATAGCCTCAATTTGAACAAGCCTCCATTTTTTAACATCAGAAAGGTTGTTAGAGTAGACTTTGTTGATCAATTTGAAAACATTCTTTGTTTGAACTAATTTTCTATGTAACTCAAATAAAGGATCACCCCCATAAGTTTCATTCCACGTAGCGGCAACAATGTTGATAAAATCAGCTCTGTTGGTCCAAAATTTTTTGAAACAAAATCTTGGAAGCAGAATTTGGGACTGCAGCCCCAGAATGAGGAGAGGGGAGTAGTCCGAAGAAGCAGGCGGAAGGACCTTGTAAAAGGCCTCAGGGATGTATTCAACCAATCCACATTTCCAAGACACCGATCGAGTTTAGCTTTGATAGGAGAATCCTGCCTGTGGTTGTCCCAAGTGTATAGACTGTTGGAATAATCTAAATCAATAAGCCCAATTTCATTCAAACAATAATTTAAAGCTGTGAGTTTGGAAGGAGAAGGCAGGACTCCACCAATTTTCTCGTGAGTGAATATGATATAGTTGAAGTCACCAGTGATAATCCAGGGACCACTAAGACCCTTTTTAATCTGTATTAAATTATTCCATAATAATGAGAGCCTCTCATTTTCATGGTTAGACGCATAAATAAAAGTAATCCAACATTCAAAACCATTATGTTGAAAACTTCCATGGATTAGCTGAGAGTTAACAACATTGGGGATAAAGGCAGAATTATCTGAATTCCATTTTATCCAAATTCTTCCAGCAGAGACCGAGTCAAAGTTATTGCAAAAACTTTTTGGGGTATATAAGGCATATTTTCTCAAATTGTAGGAGAAAGAGATATATGAATTGTTTATTTTAGGTTCCATGATTTCAACTATATCTGAAGATGGTCATTCATATGAGATCTAAGGTCAGCAATACGAATGTTCGAGTGTAGGCCTCTAACATTCCAAGTAAAAACTTTTGGTATATGCATGAATCAGAAAAAGTAGGAAGAGGGACGTGGGAAGAGGGACGTGGGAAGAGGGGGGGAAGGCGGTGAGAAAGAGTGAAGTTATTTGGGGCGAACCCTGAGAGAACGGCTGCGACCTTCCATTTTTTGAAGATCATGAGCAATTTTCAGGTCTGGGAAAGATCCAAATTGATAAGCTGAAGCTATTTCTTCTCCTTTACTTGAGGAATGTATAGAGGGTGGTATCTCATGGGAAAATAAAGAAGAAGACGGGCCTATAATATTTCATGGAGATTCACTTGGTAAATTTGGTCCAAAACAAAGACCCGGATCGGGCAAAGTGTTAGATCTTGGGATGGCAGAGGACGAAGAGCTATAGTCGGAGAGGAAGTTTCCCTTAATGCCAAGTGAGAGGGGGAGGGGGCAGGAGATTCCACTATTGGGGAGAGGGGGGAAGAATGAGCAGAAGAATTGGCAGGGTCTTGAGTGCCTAACGGCCCTATTTCGAGGGGGTCTGGATCTGCTTCTTCCTGGGGAGGAAGGTGTAAAATACCAAAATTTCTGACTTTGCCATTGCATTCACCAACCTCAAATTAGCTATGAGTGAAGTTTTGAATGCATTTGGAAGTCAATGAATTTTCGACGAATATTTTAATATTATTTAAATACCTGAAAATTTGAATAATTAAATTCTCGCCGGATTAAAAATCCGATCGCGCGTTGCGTTCAGAACCCCTCAATTAGCTAGGGGTGATATATTGAGATTATTTGGAACATAATAAGTAAAGTTTAATTAATTAAATCTATTAAAATAAATAAATTAATTATATATTTAAATAAAATTTAAACGGCACCGTCCGTATTAAGAATAACATCGTTCCTTTGAACCACCTTTACCGTTTGGGCTAACGGAGCTCGCAAATCCATTCGATCGAGAGATCGGACGGCTATGGACTCAACGCCCTCGTCAGGTCGCGGGACACGCGACGCGTGCAGAGAAGCAAAACACGTGGCATTCTTCTCGTCTCGCAGGTGGCAACCACCGCTAATGCCTTCCTTTAAGAGCTCGATTAAACCTTAAAAACCAATTTTTCTTCATCTGTAATCAAAGTCAAACCGTGAGGATCCTTGAAGATCATCTTCCCCGAACCCCAATCGCCTCGAGCCGTTCATCTTTAAGTACCCTTATCTTTTGATCTACCCGTTTGATTGCTAAGTTTCTTATACGAATTTCAATTTCATAGGTTTGATTAAATTTTGATCGGACTTGATTGTATTCAATTGGGTCCGATCGAAGCAATTTTAACAAAAGACTACAGTCGATTCCATTATAAGAATCTCTCGCCGATAGAGCTCCCTAGGGTTAGCTATTACCGGAGCTGTGGATCTCCTCCGGCCATGATCTAGACACCGATCGAAAGGTCACTTCAAGACCTTTCGATCGAGATATGAACCAACTCATGTCGCCGAGGTTATGGCCGGCAACTTTGATGCCCTAGACGTCGTTACACGGTGAAGTCGCGTGAAGAAGAAAGCCTTATTGGGCCGGGCTGGGTCAACCCGGGCCCGACCCAAACCCGGCACGCGTTCGCAAGCATGGCATGTGGCGCATTTTAATTGGTTGTGAGTATGGCGTGGGCCCCACAGCTGATGAAACGCGTCACAATCATCTCATCTGAGACATCAGTGGGCCCCACCTCCCTGTCCCAGTGAATTAGATGGTGCCAGTTGGCACTGGTGGGCCAGTCTCTATAGAAAAATTAATTATTTTAATTATAAATAAATAAATAAATATATATATAATCAGAAAACTAAATATAATTAATTAATAATATAATAATGTATTAATTAATTCAATCAAACATAATTAAATTTCAAAATATAAAAACTAAACAAGAAATATTCATCATATATATATATAATTAAAATGCAAATAATATCAAAACTTTGGACTTCCATAATTCACAAAATACTTATCCAAATATTACAAATAAATATATCATTTTAATCAGCAAAATTAGAGGAAAAATATGAAATAGTCAAATTTTCATTTGGACAGATATTTTATATAGTGACATTTTAGGGTATTAATCAACTAGGAAAAATAATTCAAATATTCAAATAATCATAACTTATAAACCACTAATCTAAACATATCAAATATGGGTCTCAAAATACTCAGAAAACCCTAAGGAATATTTTAGAAGTATTAATTTTGCAGTTTGGATTAAAATTAAACTAATCACAATTAGGACTTAACCCTAATTAAGCCTTTAACCCTAGAAACTTCAAATAGCCATAAGTAAGTCAATTTAGCTCCAAATTAGGTGATCCAAATATCAATTTAGATCAGAAAAACCTAATTTACAGTAAACTGCAAAAATATTTAGAATCCAACAGTTAGATCTCCTAATCAACCCTAATTACTCTAAAAACTTGATTAGTGAATATTAGCAAATATAATGATCCAAATTAAGTAATTTAAGTTTCAGAAGACTCATAAAGTAAATTAGAACCTAGCTGTATATTTAGTTTAATAATTTTATAACTAAATTTACTAATCACTCACTAATCATATTAAACAATAATTATTAACCCTAGAGATTATATTGGCTATAACTTAGCCAATACATATCAGAATTGAATAATTTTAGGTTCTATGAAAATCTTAAGACATAATTTACAATAAACTAATAGAAATTTTAGATTTCTTTAAGGGTAAAATTACTAATATGCCCTTATAATGTTAAATTCCTAATTTGACCTTATAAAGGCATAAATAATTAAGTAATTTAATAAAGTCAATCAAATATTCAAATATTCATTACAAATCATGTTAAAATCATAAAACATTAAAATAATGACTTAAACTATTTTTTGGCAGATCAAAGGAATTGAACTGGTTATAAATTATATCAAAACAGTTAGGTACGCAAATTTACTTTTAAGTTTCATTTCAGTATTCTTATTTTTAAGTCATTTTCCATTTGAGTATTATTTACACTGCTTACCGCTTTTTAATCTGCAAAAGAATGATATCAAATAGCATGTAACAAAAAGAATGAAACATGGTATATATTTTTTGTGGTGTTTATCTTTGGAGGGATGAACGCAATACTGAGAATCTGTACAGATTGGGCCTGCTGACAGCCCTTGGGAGTTATATGGAGGGATTTAGCTTCTTGTAGGAAATAGACAAATCCAGAGGAAAGACACACCATCAGTTCCTATTTTGAGTAAGCTACCGACGGGTAGCGAGATAAGCTTCCTATAGGTTATGCCTATAGGTTTACCCATTTGGGCTCACGAGTCTACGGACTCGACTTATTGTTACAAATGCTTTTGATAAAATTTACTTATTTCATGCTTTACAGTTATATTGAATTTCACAGCTAACTTACAGGGCAATACTTAAATTTGGAAATTTGCTTTACTTATGCAGATATTTCAGTCACTTTCATGTTTGATTTATACCTATTTTAGGATGCTATAATTAATCTTATAAGAACAATTTGTGTACTCCTACCTGACTGGTAATTGAATTTTTCAGATTTTGATAATTAAAGTTTAGAAGATCTGCCAAATAAAAGAAGAAGAAAAAAAGAAGCAGGAGAATGTAAATATTTCATCTTTATTTTGTAAGAGATAAACTGTTATAAAATTTCATATATGTTTTGACTCTATCTTTAAATGAATAATTGGACTTTGGACTTTTATTATTTTATGTCCTTTTATTTATAAAAATGTATATGTTTACATTTGAGATTAATTATTCTTTAAAGACTCTCGAACTTCGGTCCCCAGTCGCCACAGAAGAGCAACTACAACCAGCATTCTTTAAAAGACTACATTTATCGCAAACTGAAGGAACCCAATCATATTCAACTTTCTGGTTTATAATTTTACCATCCACTCTAATTTGGATTATCTCAGGGAAGATAGTAGATGTATTAACTTCGACGCATACTCGAGCATGAGTGAGACACAACTTTGAAGCAGTTAGGGTATCCGCCATTATTGGAATACCAATTTTACTTGCAAGTTTAGAGATTATACATTCCGACCATAGGTGAAGAGGCAATTCTGGAAACCTGATCCAAACTGGTAGAGTAGAGAATGACGATGCCGTCAGTATAAAATTTCTGTTCCGTGGCTTGACTAAGAAGGGAATATTGAAGAAAAACCAGAGACCTTCTTACAGTATAGTTTGTACATCTTCATCACAACATAATTTTATCAAATAACAATTAACACTTAATGAAAAAAGATAAAGAAAACCTTTGAGCCTCCATGATTTCGTCATGGAGTCAAGCAAAGCTTTGTACGAGTGTTTGCGTCCCAAACTAAAACCAACTACACAGTTTTCCCAATGCTTTTCTCCGGTGGTTATTTCTTCTTCCGTAATATCAATGATATCCTCAGAGGGGGGGACGAAGGAGAGATTAAAATCTTTCTTTTCTTTTTGAACCGAAGAGAAAAGAGATTTCCAAGATACCGAACCTGAATGGGATAATCCACCAGAGAAAGGTACAGCTCCGAGAATGCCAGAGATGGGAGGGGAAGGGGGTAGCGGCATAGCGGGAGAGGAGGTGGGGGGCAACCCCATCCTGGGGTCGGCGGAGACTGCCTCCTAAACTGAGAAGCCCGAGTGGCCAGGGCTTTCTCCTCCTGCCCGAGAGACAAGATATAAATTTAATTAATATTTTCAATATTTAAATTTAAAATACACGTGATTATAATATTTTCATAATGAATATTTTCTTATATAAATTATAATATTTTGAATTAAAATTTAGAGTGGAAGTTACTGTTTTATTTTTGATAAATATAGCAATATTTTGTTAAATAAATTCTTCTATTTTAGACGTTGCCCGACTTCCAAAATACGAGACGAGCTCTTAGCATTTTGAGCGGACCTTTACAACGTTCACTTGCCGGTTGGGGTCCCACTCATAAGCCTTAACGGTCACTTTTGTTATTTTATTTCTTTTTAAAAAAAGTTTAAAAGTAGATTGTTAGAAAGGAACAGAACTAGCCGTTATACGCACATACTGGCTAATGATACTCCCTGCTTTCAAACCTCATAAGTTGGGCGATTTGTTTGCGCGATTGTTCTCTCAAAGCTTCCATTCCTGCCAAAACGATCTGATAATCTGTGATGCATGATGGCGTCTGCAAGATCTCCTTCCCCCATTCCATCCAGACCCTCAAACCCTAGCCCTAAAACCCCAGAATACGCCAGCATTGTTTCCAAAAAGGGAACCTTTAGCCCTTCTAAAACCGGCATTAGTTCCGGTAATTGAATTTTCTTTTGTTCTTTATGTTTTTTAATCTAGGGCTCTTAGATTCCTCTTTACTGCTGCATCTTTTCTTTTGACATTTTGAGGATCTGGTGTATGTAGAAATTTCTCAAAGGAGCTCGAATTTCAAATCTGCATGCGCTATTGCATCTCCGTGTGCTTTCTTTGAGCAGAAGGAGAACGAAAGCGATCTCAATAGCTCAAAGCCAGCAAGGACCAGATCCCCTGCTGTGAATCCTTCCAAGGGCATGAAGGGTTTTATGGCTCCAACGATCTCAGCATCATCTAAGGTAGCCGTTGCTTCATCACGCAAGAAGATTCTTTCAGAAAGAAATGAGGTAATTCATTCTTACCTCTTGATTCTTCTTTTGGGAGTGCTGCAGAAGGAAATTTATATTAATCGCATCGGTTTGCTTAGGTGGTTCAAGATTCTGTGAATAGCTCCGTTGTCTTGGTTGAAGGTGTTGGGATGGAAGACATCAAGCCAATATCAGAAATTTGTTTAGATTCTGAGCAGCTATCCTGTCAAAAGATATCAAGGATGATGGATTTTAGTGTGTCAAATGGCCATATTGAATCAACATGCAGTCATCCTCCTGCATCTTGCTCTTTGGATTCTGATCCATCTCTTCCTCCTTATGATCCAAAGACCAACTTCCTTTCACCTAGGCCTCAATACCTTCACTACAGACCCAAGCCAACGATTGAGGATTTGTTTGATGCCGGCGGTGGGAGGAGACTGGAAGATAGTTTTACTGACAGCGAAGGGTCTGATAATTACAGTGAGTCCACAGAGGGGACTCAATCTTCAAAGAAACTAGATGAGGATGATCCTTCCACTATGTTGAACACACATGAAGCTCTAGTTCCTATTGAAACTCACATCACTGAATCCATGCCAAGAGCTAAAACCAACAAGCCTAAAATTTACAGTAGTTCACTTATGAAGCCTAAGCTAGTATCATTTATTTTGTTCCTGAGTATTGTGTTTATTGGCTTTCCAATGGCTGATTTACCCATCCATTCCAAGTTCTTGATGAAATATGAGCCTTTTCATGGTTCTCATATACCGCCCTTTGAATTTCTTGAAGGCACTCATCTCAAAGATTATCTAGCTCTTGTCGATCAGAATATTGAAATATTAATCAGCAAGTTGAAGCAGTGGCTAGCAGATTGTATTGATGTATTCAGCTCTTCTGATACAATTTTGAGAGAAGAATCCGGTATTTTACATTACTTTAATATGACACTATCACCATCCTTGGTTCAAAATAAAGGCTTGGGTTTTGGCTTCAGCTCTGAGTTTGTGTCTGCTATGAACAATGACATAATTGAAGAACCAAATGATCCAGTGAAATTTTTAGAAAGTGACCTTGAATTTAATGAGGCTGTTCACGATCCTTTGGTTGGTAATGTCATTGATGATGGTGAGATGATTAAAACTGAGTTCTTTTATGAAGAGGATAAGAACCCTGAGTATGAAGAAGACAACCTCAATCCTCTTACCCATCGTGTGAGCATTAAAAAAAGTGAGTTTGAACTTGATAAAACTAATGCTATTCACAATCCCTTTGTTGGTGATGATCAGACGATAAAAAATCTGCTCTCGGATGCGAATGGGGACGCTGTGATGCTGGAAAAGGAAGTTGACAATTATCCAGCGGGACTTGAGATAGTGCAGATGCTTGAAGAAGAGGTCCTTGTAGACTTGAGACAAAATAACAGTTACGTTATAAATGAGAATATTACATTTGAGCTTTCGGGTGTAAATGAAGACAGCGAAGGAGTTGAAATAGTTGATAAAGAAGATGAGAAGAGTAAAGGACTTGGCTCCTTTATTGATCAAAAACCCATGAAGATTGGTAACACCAGATTTGAAAAAGTTGATGCAGAACATTATCTTAAGGAGTTTGAGATGGAGGAGCAGATGCTTGAAGAACAAGCTCTAAAAGAGTTGAGTGAGGAGGGCTTGGACACATCATCTATTGATCATGCAAAGGAATCTCAAATAATGAATCAAAAGGAAGTTCTACCTGCTATGGCGATTTCAGGGATATTAGCTGCTGTGGTGCTTGCAACCACATTGGTCTCTCTATTAATGAAGAAAAAGTTTACTCTTGCCAGTTCTGGTGAAAATCTCTTAAATAAGACTTCCGGCGGCAGTGCGAGTTGCAGAGATTATAATGAAACTCCTTGTCGCAATCTGATAGGATTTGCTGATGTTGTCGGCGATTCAGGCCCTACTGAAATGAGCTCCAGCCTGAACAATGGCTCCAGCCATCTGAAGAGAAAAATGACTCCAAGTCCTGAAACTTTGCAAAGGAGGGATTCCGGTGTTTCATCCATATCTTATGGAAGCTTCACCGCTTTTGAAAAAATCTCTGGTAGAAAGGTAAGGTGCTCTCGACTTGTGTAGCTTTCCCTTTTTTGGTATCTCAAAGCTTTAGTGAATGAAGATTGACTTAAAATTACTTTTGCAGGGAGAGAAAGATGAGGAAGTTATTACACCTGTCAGGAGATCAAGTAGGATTAGGAATCTGGCTATTTCTCCTTGAATGGAGATTGATTTCAGCTGCTAATATTTGCTAATCTCTTATGATTTTCTTAATAATTTAGGTTGTATCTTTCGCTTAGAACTTTGTGCTGACTAAATTCATCTCAATCTCGTACGTTGACATTATTTATGTTCATCCTATGCTGACTATATCTTTTGCCTACTGCTGTAGCATACTTGGTTAATCTGCTTCATTTAGGTCTATCTCTTATTATTGGGTGCAACTTATTTTAAAGATTTGGTGAGCAATTTTGCATGAAGACATGATATATAATATATGATGACTCGTAATTGTAGAATTTTAGTGAAGATGATGATAAGTATTGTATAAAAAGGCGCCTCTAAGTGAAATGTATTTTGGCCAAACAGTTAGGGTCATTAGATTTAAATTCTTGACAAGTCAAGAGTTCAAATCTCATCAGTTACATAATTATCTCATTGATGCTTAACTTTCCAAAAAAAGGCCTCTAAAACTTTGACAAAATAAATACATGATGGTGTGTGTTATACTTGTGCATTATGAGCTACCTGAGCTAATCCAAAATATGATTTGATCAAGTCATTTTATAAATTTAATAATAAATGAGATCATTATTAATTTGCACATTTATATTAAAAATACTGCATTATATTAAATAAGTTTCTTCTAAGTTTATTAAAAATGATAGCGGATTTTTTGTTTCCATGCATTCCATATTTCTATATATAGTTATAATATATTGATCCAAATACATACTATTATTCTCTTAAAGTATAAATCATTTTTAACAATAAATGAGTAGCTTGAGATCGTTATATATTTGCACTTTTGTATAGGGAATACTGCTTAAGGTATTTATTAATTAGGAAGTGATGAACGATGGAATATGTGGGAGCAAAAATGGAAAGATTCTTCTAAGCAAATGGTGAAAGATGTATCATAATTTTAAGGGATATACATACTGCAAAATTAGGTCTGACTTTTGTATTAGTGTCTTAAGAGTTGAGATTATTATTTTAAGCTATGGGAAACAAGATTTGTGAGAGCAAAAAGTGCTTTATAGTGTAGACATCTTAAGAGTTGAGATTATTATTTTAAGCTATGGGAAACAAGATTTGTGAGAGCAAAAAGTGCTTTATAGTGTAGACATCTTAAGAGTTGAGATTATTATTTTAAGCTATGGGAAACAAGATTTGTGAGAGCAAAAAGTGCTTTATAGTGTAGACATTATGTAGATATGTATATATACTTGGATTTTAATATTAACAGATGGTGTCTCGATGCTTGTAATTCTCCAAGGAGCCCATACCATTGATGCTTGGAAGTTATCACTGTATTGGCATCTACCATCGAGATGTTGCTTAATCCACAGATGAATTCTATTAAAATCCTATGATGAACCATGATGAGTAGGGCTTGCATAGCTCCGCACAATAAACCTATTATTAGTTTTCCTATTTTAATTAAGATTGGAGCTTTGAGTTTCATTTTGGTTTCCTTGATTTATCGAGCAAGGATTAGTTGTGTATAGCATAGCCTTTTTACATAGCAATGAAGATATTGGGATTGTGTGATACTTGCCAATGTGGTGTGTATTTCATACTCTACTATCTTGATCATTTGATTTTTTGTTTCTTTGGAAAATTCTCTTACAATTGATCTTCCATGATACATTTTCAGCAAAACAATATATAACTAAGTTTTAAAACTTTTGGTTGGTTGCTTAACTGATTTTAGAGCATTTTTCATTGTCTTTATTTGTGGATTAACGATAGTGTATATTTGATATTTTACCAGCTTGATCACTTAAATTTTTGTTTGTTGGGTAATTTACTTGTAGTCAAATCTAGAACTTTCACAAAAATATGTTACATTATATGTTTTATGGATTTTGCTCAGATTATTCACCTAACCAATCAATGGGGATGCATATGCATATTTGCCTGATAATTTTGCCATTTTTGTGGCCACTGTTTTATGATAATCCTTAAGTGGTCTTCAAAATTAGTCATGGTTCAAAGTTTACCATCAAGTTAATATGGGTTGCACTTGTGATATCACTTATCCACTTTTACAACTATTTTATATTGTTATCATTGGGATCCATTTTGGTAAGCCTCTAATATTTGATATAACCATTAATATTTTGTGTTTTTTGTCACATTAATTAAGGTGAACTTGACTGTCACAACTAACTTTCCATTCCATAATTGAGAAACTCTGAATTTTGGCAACATGTATTTTTGAAGAATTTCGACAAGTATTGCTCAAAGAATATATAACCTTCTTTTATTTATAGAGCTCAAACCAAAAAGGATCCTACAATGGTGATTTCCTCTAGTTGTCTTAGAAGACATGTGCTAATGCATTTTTGAAAAAACATTGTAAAATCATATGCGGCTTTGGTTGGTTGTTTGACTGATTTTGAAGCATTTTCCATTGTCTTCATTTGTGGATCAAATGCTGGTGTATATTTGATATTTATCAACTTGATCTTTTAAATGTTTGTTCATTCGGTAATTCACTTACATTTAAATCTTTCATGATACAACTTCCACAAAAACATGATACATTATATGTTGTAGCATTTTTGTTGGGGAAATTCATGTATAGACAATCAATGGGGATGCTTGTGCATATTTGCTTGCTAATTTGCCATTTTTATGACTACATCTTTTATGCTAATCCTTAAGTAGTCTTCAAAATTAGTCATGATTCAAAGTCTAGCATCAAATTAATATGGGTTACCCTTCCCATGTCGCATATTCACTTTTACAACTAATTTATATTGTTATAATTGTGATTCATTTTAGGAAAGTCTCTCATATTTGATAAACCATTAAGAATTTATGTATTTTGTTGTCGCACTAATTATGGTGATCTTGAATATCACAACTAACCTTCCATTCCATGTTTGTGAAACTCTGGATTTTTGCTACATGTATTTTTGAAGAATTTCTACAATGTCGCTCAAAGAAACACTTTTCTATTAATTGCATATAGAGCTTAAAAAAAAAATTCTGCAGTGGTTGATTTCCTCTAGTTATCTAAGAAGACAATGTTAATGCACTACAGATGTTTGTGAAACTTTGGGTTTTGGCTACATGTATTTTTGAAGAATCTCCACAAGTATTGCTCAAAGAATAACACATTTCTATTATTTGCATATAGAGCTCAAACAAAAAAAAAATCATGCAGTGGTTGACTTCCTCTTGTTATCTTAGAAGACAATGTTAATGCACTACAAATGGTGATGTATACTCCTTTAGCATAGCCACAATTTCCAAGGTTTTTGATGGGTCTCTTTATGGTGAAATGCATGTGATGGCTCATTATCCTAATGTTTGTAAGGAAACATTTCCATTTTACATGGGCCAAACATTTTAATGATGTCATTATGAGCAAAATTAATTTTGTGATTCAAGAGACTAGCAAACTATTAAGATGTTTACCTCCAATATTGTCGAAGTTTTTAGTTTTAATGCATTTGAGCACAAACATTATGCTATATAAGTAGACACTTCAAGATCCTATTTTGCATTGGTAGACACTTTAGATCCTCTTCCTCACTGTGTGTTTGGTAATGATGTTTGATTTACTTATGAGTTTGTTCTCCTATGCCATTTCTATTGTGGAGTATAGATCAAATTATGCTATTTAATACAAAGAAAGATACACAAGAAAAAAATAAAATTGAGCTTATAAATTAAGGGTTGCTTAATTAAGTCATTATATGGTCTAGCATAGAATATGCATTTGTTGAATGTTAACTCAAATTCATATTATTCTATAGGTTTATTTCTATTGAAAAGTATGTACTATATGAAGCTTTATTGTATGAATTTATTTTTGCTTCAATAAAATTGCATACATTCTAATATGTAATTAATTAGATATATTATCTTTTATAAATAAAGTGATTTTACAATTAGGACTAAGACCTCAAAACTCTAAGTTCAATCCCTAGTTTAATTCATCTTCACCATCCTTTATATGCTTATTTTGAAGAGCAATTGTCAATTTATAAACTCTAAAGTGCATCTTATATTATATCTATTTTTCTAAATAATTTTGCAATTATAATTTTCATAGAATCATAGTAGTTGAGGACAACCAATAAAACTCATAAAAACTGACCTCGTGAACTATGCATATCGTTCAATGATAACAAATTACATGATTTTTGAAAAGTTCAAAATTTTTTGAGTTTCAAATTTCGCTATGACACTTGGATGACTTGAAATAATGAGTAGAAAAGGCTTTAACATTATATCACTTAGATTTATAATTTTTTCTTAATATGATAAAAAATATGTGAACTTTAGCTTAAGATTGAAAGCTTAACATGCTGAGAAATACATTAATTTTGAATAATCAATCATTGAAGGTTCCAGAAATAATGAGTATAAAAATATTTTTAAATTATGTCACTTGTATTTATAAGTTTTTCTATACATGATAAAAATAGGCGAATTTTAGTTTAGATGAAAGCTTAAGCATATCACACAATAATAAGAGCATTTCACACAAGAGTTTTGCTACAATTACCAATCCAGAAATGATTTGTCAAAATCGTGAAATCGCCCGAATGAAAGTCTAATCATAACAGCGCCGCCTCTATTATTTGCAATCCGCATGAAAACCTAATCCTAGCAGTGCCGCCTCCATCATTCGCATCCCGCATGAAGATCAAAAGAAGAAAAGATTATGTTGCTATTACACGTTCTATCACTTCTTCGTCGGCTTGCCTTACAAGAGGTCGAACTATCATTTATTTTCATATTATCCCACACCATTCAACAAGTATATTTGTTGTTTTTATTGGTAAGTTCTAATTTTGTTAATTTATTAGCATATACTTCTTGTAGCTATATGTTTAAATAGTTTTCTTTATAGATTTTTGTTATTAAAATTTGAGATGTTTGTGGTAAAATTAGGGTAATTTTAAATTCATTTGTACTCGTTTGATTGGTGTATCCATCCAATTTAAGAATATTCGTATAGCACTGATTGTTGGGTTATCTATAATTTTGGGTTTTTAGTGAATATTATATATTATTGTGATCATGAATTTAAATTTTATTTTATTAATTTTTCGCATTTTTCTCAATCTTAATCTTCGATTTTAGTATAATAATTTATTTATTTTTTGTAAAAGTGCATAATTTAATTATTATAACTTGTCAAAAAAAAAAAAAAAAAAAAAGTTAAATAACCAAAATTATTTAAAGATATTAGATTTTCAAACAATAATTATTAAATTTTGTTCTAACAAATAATAACTTTGTTGGAAGGTGTAGTATTTTTTTTAATAAAAAATGTTATGCTTATATACACTAAAAAATATTTAGGATCAATAAAAAATTTTCTTTATTTTTAATTTTTGCATATATACCTTACAAAAAATATATTCAATAAATCATCTACTTACACATTGAATTGACACATCATCTATATATTTTGATATATATTATCGTGTAAGTGTAATAATACTCTTTTTTTAATTGCTGGAATTTTTATCATATATTTTCTTAAATATTGAAATAGCTAATACTAATTAAAACGTTTAATATAATAAATGTAAATATTTTAGGAAAAACTCTTAGGTTTTCCTATGAAATTATTTTATATTAATTGAAAATTTTAATATATTGCAATAAATAAAAATATAACATTTTACATTTATATAATGAACAAATATCAAATTTATGTTCAAAAAGATAAAGTTGATTGAATTCATAAGAAAAAATTAAAATAATAAGTCACTATTTGATAATTATAAAGATAAGCACACTTAGGTATTTTAGACTATTGACTAAATTATCTTATATAGCAGAAATTTCTATATAAGAATGTCACATTTTATTATAAATTTTTACAGCTTATTCTAATATCTCGTTATCCAGAATCATGCGCACATTACATAAAATTTAATACCATGATATTGAGCCTTTACCGTCTATATTTTCTGCTGTATATGGTGGAACTTTTAGTTCAATTTGGAGTAACATTGGATAGACCAAAGACAAAATGGATACGTAGTGGGGCTAGAACTAGCTCTGAAAGCTAAGCTTAAATTGCATGGGACCCAGGTGCCTGCCAAAGAACAAAGGGTCGGGCGCCCAAACACCCATCGGGGTCAGGCGAACAAAGGACAAAGCGCCCAGGCTTTCATCTCAACCATCCAACCCACGTGGTGGGTGCCTAGGCACCCATCAGGGTCAAGCGAACAGAGGACGGAGCGCCCAGACTTTCATCTCAACATTCCAACCCATGTGGGGGTGTCCAGGCTCGCCAAGGCACCCATCGGGGTCAGGCGAACAGAGAACAAAGCGCCCAGGCTTTCCTCTCAACCATCCAACCCGTGTGGCCGAGTGTCTATGCTCGCCCAGGCACCCAACGGGGTCAAGCGAACAGAGGACAGAGCGCCCAGGCTTTCATCTCAACCATCCAAACCGTGTGGGGGTGTCTAGGCTCGCCCAGGCACCCATCGGGGTCAGGCAAACAAAGAACGGAATGCCCAGGCTTTCATCTCAACCATCCAACCCGTGTGGCGGGTGTCTAGGCTCGCCCAGGCATCAGACTAAGGCATAAATAGCACCTGGATTTAGCCCAAATATTATAATGGGTCTAAAGATTATCATTAGGGTTATTTGTGGTTAGTTTTGTGTTGAAATGTTTATGTTAATTAGTGTTTTTGTGTGATGTGAAAGCTTAGACTCTTGGTGAAGGAGGTTGTGGCTGCAAAAAGAACCCTAATAAAAAAGGATCATCCTTCTTCTCATTTTACAATGAAATTTTCGTGCATATGCCCCCATGATTTTCCCTTAGAAGGGTTTCCAAGCAAAAATCTTCAGTGTTCGCTTGTTTGCTTTGTTTGTGCATTGCAATTGTCTTTGTTCACTATTGGTAAAAATATATCGTTGCTGATGTCTCTATTTCACAACACACTCTGTAACACTACCATTTATATCTTCTTCAATCATTAATATGATACACTATATTTTTATTTAAAACAAAATCATTATTTTTTTACTTTATTTCATAAAAAATCTAAGAGCTTTAATCCAGTTGAACTAAGGCTTAGTTTTATTGTTGTTGTTTTCTTTTTTAAACAGGACATTAACTGGCAGAACAGACATGATGATAATCTGAGCATATCGCCAATCAAATAAACAGAGATTAATGAAGCTTATGTTGATAAAGTTCTTTCACAGCTTTGAGTGCATTCAAATCACAATATATATGGTGAATAAAGTGCATATATCTTTATTTGTACAGCAGCTTGCCAACACATCTCAAATTTAATGGACGATTAATAGAAAATATGCAAGGTAAAGAGAAGACAAGTCATAATCCCTTTATGTTCTTTAAGAGTCGTTAGCATCAATGAAAAAAAAAAGTTTCAACTGAGAACTACACCTATGCATTTTTTTTTATTAAGAAGTTGAACTTTATAACACAGATATGTCACAAGTAGAAGTTAATGAATTCAAATCTAAGAACTCAATCACTGAGCTACAACATCATTCACAACTATACATTTTCAATCCCCTTTGACAGTGTCAGCCAACTAGTGCTAATATGAAGATCAAGCAAAATAAAGCAATTTTGCTAGCATAAATATATTTCAGTTCAAAAAATGGAACCAAATCCACTTAAACACAATATACAACGCCATATGCCTCTATAGATTATTCAAAATTCTATCTACAGAGTGGCACAAAGAAGAAGGAAAATATGAGAACAGTTCCTGCATGCACATTCTCTATTAGGACTAAATAAAACAGTGCAATGAGCGATGTTTTTATCAGTCAGCAGTATATTGTACACTTTACAGTTCCCTAATCTTCAATCGCGTATAGAATTCTTATTACTTTCCTCGAATGATGATCTCTTGTCATCTAATTTTGTGGTGTCCAGTTTAATCAAAAGCTGAACAACCTTGTTCATTGAGGGCCGAAGCTCAGGTGATCTGCTGGTACAGCTGAGCGCCACCTTAAGCATCTTAACCATCTCTTCTTTGAAGGGACTCCATGAAAGCCTTTTATCCAGTACTTCCATTGCCCCTTCTCGGTTCGCCATCTTACTAGAGACCCAGGAGGTTATGTCCTTGCTCCCTCCAAACTCGATTTCATTAGGCTTCTTCCTAGTTATCAATTCCAAGAGCACAATACCGAAGCTATAGACATCACACTTTGTAGTAGCTTTAGGCGAATATGCGTACTCTGTCAACATACTTGAGAATCAATTAATAATATAGAAGCCATTTAACACTTTCAGTATATAGTGTAAAGCGCCTGCTTGCTACCTGGAGCTAAGTATCCATAAGTTCCAGCAATCACATTTGTGGATGAGCAGTCCTTGTTTACACCAGCTTGCAAGACTTTAGCTATGCCAAAATCAGCTATCTTGGGTTCAAAATCGGCATCGAGGAGAATGTTAGAGCTCTTGATATCGCGGTGAACGATCGGGAAGGAAAGATCGTGATGAAGATAAGTCAGACCTTGGGCTATCCCAAGCGCAATCCTGTGCTTCATCGGCCAGCTCAAGAAGTTCCAATTATTGTGAAGAGCATCCCATAGATTGCCATTAGGCATATATTCATAAACAAGTAGATTACAGTCCCAGCTTGAGACGCAGCAGTAGAGCTTAACAATATTATTGTGTCTGATGTTTCCCAGTGTCTCCATTTCAGACCTCAATTCCCTTTCAAAATGAGATTTTTCGGTGGAGGAAGGATCCTTGGATTTCCTTGTCATGATTTTCTTAACAGCCACCCACTGACCGTTGCTCAGCTCAATCTTGTAAACTGTTCCAGAGCCTCCATGGCCAACAATGTTATTATCAATTAGGGCAGCTGTGATCTGATGATGGTTGAAGTTGAGCTTATGGAAGCTCGTCATGTCATAGGAGGAAGAAGAGGACAATGAGAGGTGGTCGTGCTCGATGGCAGCGCCGCTCTTTCTTCCATAAACGTTCTTAAGGATTAGTAAGATTGCGAGTAAGGACAGAATTGCAGAGACTGAGACTGCCCAAATACCCTTCAACTGCTTTCGAAGCTTTGGCTGTGGACAGATGGGGAGGGCAGATTCAGTGTTGTTCAGATGAATCGGAGCACAGAGATCTGGATTGCCGGAGATTCCCACAATGAATCCTTCTTTGATGAGTAGGAGAGGAATTGAGCCAGAAAGATGGTTGTTTGACAAGTCCAGAGAATTCGGAAGCAGGCTGCAGAGGCTGCTGGGTATCTTCCCTGTGAGGAGATTGTTTGAGAGGTTAAGTACATTGAGAGATTTCAAGTTTGAAATTGATTCAGGAATGCTTGAATCAAGCATGTTTCCTTGCAAGGACAACTGGTTCAGCTTGCTTAAAGATCCAATTTCAGATGGAATTGAACCAAAGAAGTGATTGTTGCTGAGATCCACCTTGACTAAATTAACAGCCTGAGTGATCTCCAGTGGGATTACTCCCGTAAACTCATTGTTCTGCAAGAACAATGCTGATAAATTCTCTGCACTTCCAATAGAGCTGTCAACAACTCCCTCAAATTTGTTGAAACTGAGATCAATAATGGATGCTTGAGAAAGGCCAAAAAGCTTTCCGGGAACTTGGCCATTCAACTGGTTGTTGTTAACTCGGAACCTCAGAAGAGACTGGCAGCTCTCATAATTCTTCGGCAATGCGCCAGAAAAACCGATTTCCGAGAACCAACAAGTATAGCAACTTGCCTGCAGCACAGGCTTCCGGAGGCAACTTACCACTGAGCTGGTTCTCCGAAATTTCCAGCTCCAGAAGCTCTGAGAACTTACCCAAACTGGGTGGAACCTCTCCAGAAAGGAAATTTCTGTAGATAGAAAGGATGGTTAATGAAGTTGAATTTCCGAGGACCAGTGGAATTATCCCGGAAAGACGATTGCTATAGAGCTGCAATACCCGGAGCTCCGGCAGCCGGCAGAGACTCTCAGGAATCATTCCGGTCAGCCGGTTCACTGAGAAGTCAAGGTCAATTAGCTTTGATAGGTTTCCGAGCTCCTCAGGTATGCCTCCTTCCAACAAATTATAGTAAAGCTCCAGAAACCTGAGATTCTTCAACCTTCCAATGGTCGCCGGAATCTTGCCAACGAGCAAATTGCCACTGACCTCGAGATCAGTGAGCCCGGTCATGTTCCCAATCCATGGAGGAACCTTTCCTCTCATGGATGTAGTGGAAAGGATCAATACCCTGAGTTTTTTCAGCTCAGCTATAGCTTCTGGTAGCCTCCAGATACTGAAGCCTGGGTTCTGGTTGAAGTTGAGAACCTCAAGGTTGGTAAGGTTAGTGATGGAGAGTGGGAATTCACCAGACAAGAGGTTGTTGGAAAGGTCGAGAAGACGGAGGGAACGCAGACGGGAGAGGTCAGGAATCGCCCCGCCGATGCCGGAGTTGGTGAGGTTGATTTCTTCCAGATGAGAGCAATTAGCAAGGTCAGAAGGGAGGTTTCCATTGAGGTTATTGAAGCCTAGTCTGAGGACTCTGAGCTTAGGCAGGGAAGTGCAGATAGTAGAGGGAATGGAGCCTCTTAAAGACAAGGAGGAGAGATCCATTTCGACAACATTGCCGGGGTCATTATCATCGCAGGCTATGCCATAGAATCTGCAGTAGTTTCCGGTGGCGGCAAGGCTCCACTGCGAAATAACTGGGCCGGAGAGAGATTGATTTATTAGGAATAAGAAGTTGGATTGGGATTGAAAGGATAAGGAAAGGAGAGGGAGGAAAGATAGAATGAGGAGGGATTGAGTGAGGAGCATAGTGCTTTAGTTTGGAGTTGCTGCTTTTTACAATGGATGGGAATTTATAATAAGAGGGGGAATCATTGATTATAGTGGAAGTAGAGGATGGTCATAATATAAAGAGTTGCACGGGTTTATATGAAATTTTATGTCTGACCTCTATGAAGCAATAAAATTGGGGATAATAGATCCATGAGGCGAGATTTTTAGCTTTGCAGTGGTTCTCAGATCAATAATTATATCCAACAACATAGTAATTCAAAGATAGAGAAACCCAAACTGAGTTAGAATATTCCACTACTTTTGATATGGCACTTTGCTTTATAAAAATAAACACAAAAGTTAAAGATGGCTTTTGGATTTTAATGCTGGCTGATGCATTTGCACGAGTACTGTTCGTTATTGTTGGGGGAGAGGGAAGCCTTTTAGGGAAGAAAGTTAAGATAATACAAGTTTTTAAAATTGCAATAACTATAATTTTTTGAATGAAAAAGATGACCAAAGAATGAATAAGGGGTATCGAGATAATTAATTACAAGAACAAAGTAAAATACAGTTTGATAAAAATACAGGTTTGATAAAAAAAAATGTTAAAATACTCGCAATGTTGTTTCAAGTAAATTACTTGGTTATAAAGCAAAGAATTATAGTAAAAAAGTTTTCGAGGATAAGGATATTGAGGTGGCTAAATAATATGGGTTAAGTTAATCAGATTTTAATTTTGATGATGGTGAATGAGTAAATTTATGAAAAATATTATAATTATGTGAATGCTTTAAGAGCCAAGATTTTTACCAAGGTTTGAAGAATAATAACCAACATTCATATTATTGGTGATTATCTTCATCTTTTGTGGATATTCATTATAATATGCTGATTTACAATTAATTTTAAGACAGAAAATCGCATTCACTTTTACGGGAACACAAAAATCATGAGATACTACAAAAGAAGTAATAAATAAAAACATTGAGCAACTTCTTAATGGAAATGCTTAAGAGTTTGTAATGTCCGAGCTTTGTTTGTACGAGAATCTCTAAAGCAGAAAAAAATTGGAAGAAATCAATTTATAACAATTAACAAAGGTAATACTTTTTAGTAATTCCTCTAGAATCCACATGAAGATGAATCCTTTGCTATGTTTTAATTTTTCCAATTTTTAACTAAGCTTTAATCTCCTTTAGCTATGCCTAGAATGGTCATTAGATGAAACACATTTGGCTTGATAATTCATTGAGATTAGAAGAGCTCTTGAATAGATTTAAACTATTCATGCAATACATGTCATATGTCTTGCAATTACATGCTAATAAAATAATTATTAATTCAAATGTGATAATGATAAGCACAATTTCAAATATTGTAGTTATGGCAGCTTTGCATATCAGCAATATTTAATTATATGCATTCCAATCAACAATTTTGAATTGTTTAGTAACTACAAAAAGATAAGAACAATGTTACCTTTGTACAACAAAAAATTATCATAAGAAAACTAAAAACAAAAGTATTGATTAAACATTTGTATAAAAATTATTAGGATTATAATTAACAACTTAATGCAAAGACAAAACTTATATACAACCTAATGATATTAATGACAACAAAAACATCATTCTCCTGTCATAATAAATTATAAATTGTAGTAATAAAAGTTTTACTATAACAAAGTTTGATAATGGCTTATAATTAGAAAGATTTTTGATTGACACACCTACTAGATAAGTTAAACCTATCAAGAATCACTCAATTGCTCAAGGCGAAACCTGAACCAAAGCAGAAATCCGCCAGGCGCTACGACGCGCCGTAATGCCTGGGCTTCAGGTAGCAAGGCACCAGGGCCCGCTGTAGCACCCGACTCTAGTTTATCTCGGAATGACTGCCGCTGGGGCGCGCTGCAGCGCTTGTGGTGCATTTCCAACCTGCTCCTTGTTAACATTGACATGATAAAGAATGCAATATATTCCCAAAGTAAAGGTGCTACATGTGAGGCTGAGTGCTCAAATGAAAGTATTAGACTATTTACACTCTTCATAAATCCACATTTTAATAAATTGTAGCCTCCGTAACAACACATGTAAGAATTGTCCATTTAAGAATATATGTACAAGATGGTTAAACAAAGCAAACTTAATTTAAATTCCACCTAATCCAAAGTTAGTCGTAATAATATGAGTTAACTTACTATCTTAAATTTTGAATGTAATATGAAAAACACAAATTAAGTAATGTCAAATCTTAAAGCCACATATAAACTAAAATCAAGATTAAGTAATAATACATGAGACTTTACTTGAAGGAATAAGAAAAACAATAAATATCTAATTAAAATAAAAAGGCAAACCCTCAAAGATTATAGACTTTTGTATCTTTAAGTAAATAACTAACCAAAGTCTTGTAAATTAAGATTAATAAATTCATAAATCAAGGAAAATATTAAAATAAATCTTATAAAGCAACACTAAGAATATTAACTATAAAAGAGGTATTCGATCACTCGAATTAATCTATAAAAAGGAAAACTAAATATTTCACCTTTAAATCAATAATCATTTATCTTAAAGTGGAATATTATCGAATAAATTAATTCTAATAATTTAAAAACAAACATAATAAGAAAATTATTTAATAATGAAATAATTATTAACTTGGATGCTAAGAATAGTAATAAAATAATAATTTTGTAGATCCGTAAGATCTTTGATATCTCTTTACTTTACAAATTAAAAAATGTACCAACTTTTTACGTTTAATTTTTATTTTGATATTTCTACTATAGGCTTGCTTTGAGCCTTATTTTTATATTATTGATGCATTATTATAATTTTTATTATACTTCCAAAAAAAATCATTAATCAAAGATTTGATAAAATATCTTATAAATAAATGTATAGGTTTGAAATGAGTGAATTTTTACTGTCTATATAGACACATGTTTAATATGAGACTAGTCCAACATCTTGAGGGATAAGGGAGTTAAATCTAGCCTATGGCAAGTATAGGAAGGTGATTTTTGAACCCAAATTACGATAATCAAGAAGATGTACTTTGATTTCTCAAGGTTCTATATTTGCTAAGAGAGGGAAAAACATTTGAAAATTATTTATAAAACAAGACATTGTTTTTATTTGAAATGTGATATGTTTGTGATAGGCTGACTTTAAGCAAATGCAAAAACCCTGCATCATTTTTATATACATCTAAATGCTTTCTAAATAATTATTTTGCTGAGACAAAAAAATGTGATTGACTCTAAGTAATGCCTCTTGCATAAATGTTTGTTCCTTTATCCCTTGCAAATTTTATATTGTATTTCCTTTTTTTTTGCATATTGCACATATTTATATAAAAATTTAAACAATGATATTCAAATTAATTATACCAATCTAATTGGGATTCAAACCCTGACACCTTTCAAGTGCAGGCTAGGGCAAGGAGAGGAACAAGAGCCTGCTTCAGAAAAAAACCTTATTTGTAGTCATTATCATTTTAGGAGCTTTTGTTTATTTTAGTTCTTTTTATTTCATTTTAAAATTAATAGCATGTATATATAAAAAACTCAAAGATTGGACATTGTGGATGAGTGTTATATATCTTAAATTCTTGAATTAAATGAATGGATGATTTTTTTTTTTTCTCTGCATGGCACTAAAATGATAAATTTAATCATTGATTTTAAAAACTAATGCCTCTTTATTTAAATAACTTAATAGGATATTGCGGATTAGCGTTCAGTGACGAATTAGTCCCTTAATCCAACACCAAGTCCCCATATAATGTCGCTTGTGCCATTGTTAATTGCTTTAGCCTTTACGTATGTCATGCAAATTTAATATTATCATGAATGTTTGTGCCATATGTGGTGGTGAAGTCTATATTGAATGGGAGATAAATATGTGAACATGTATATATAGTAATGCTAACACACCCAAAGGAATAATGATATATCTAGGTCATTAGGAAGGGGTAAAATATTTATAAGATAGGACTCACCAAAATGAGTCTAAAATAAGGAACAAGTATCGACGGGTAATTGTATACATTTTTAGCAAATGAAACCTATGATTTAGGCTTCTCAATGAGGCATTAGGCGGTTGACCCACAAGAAAAGACACAAATTGCTAATGTTAGATAACTGCAAATTATTAATTCAGCTTATTGACCTCTTTTATTTTATATGACATGCGTATCTATTTTTAATTTCAAGCTCAATGAAAAATGCTAAATAATTGCATAAACATTAAGCTTATTTATTTGTTGTTTGCTCTATTTAGTTGTGGCAAACATTGTTGATTATTCGCTTATTTATTTGTTGTTTGCTCTATTTAGTTGTGGCAAACATTGTTGATTATTCACTTTACTTTTATTACAGGATTGTGTGCATTGTTTCTAGATTATACATACTCCTATCTGATTGTTACTAACTTTTCAAGGGTGCAAGGATGCTAATTGTATAAATGTTACTTTTTGTAGATAGACATGAATATCATGTTTTGTGATGGTTTGTATTAAAATAAATTTGAATAACTTAGGAATTAGAATTTTTAGAATGGTTTGTATTAAAACAAATCCTCTTTTATTTTATTACAGAATTTTTCAAGGGCGCAAGGATGCTAATTTAGGAATTAGAATGGTTTATATTAAAACAAATTCTCTTTTACTTTATTACAGAATTTTTAGGGGCTTTGTTCTTGCAGGAAAAAATGAATAATAATAAAAGGGTTTCTTTTATTAAGCTTTTTATTGTACTTACTACTTGAAATCTATAACTTTGATCCTGGGTCGTCACAGCTCTGACTCGAACAAAACACGAACTAGCGTTCTATTACAATTTGTTGTGAAATAGCATTGTTACACTGAAAAAACCCTTTCACCAAGAGCTAACACAAGCAGAGATCAAGTGCATAAAACTCAAGCTCAAAATACCACATGCACACAATGGAGACATCATATTTTTTACAGAATTTTTTAAAAAATAGGAAAAAACTTCAAAGTCGCACCATGAAATTCTTCTATAATATTTGTAGGAAGGCTATTCACACTCGCAATTGCTCAATTTCTCACACATGTTTAACAAATGACATCCTTATTATTACATTTTTTATAATGTGTCTGAGCTCGTTTAAGAATGCCTATGCGCAAATGGGAGGATGTAATGCCCAATTGAAACACTTTGATTACATGTTTCCCTAATGTTTCTAAACGTGCCTGGGTACCAATCCGCGCGCCTAGGCCCATTTAGTCATTTCTTCTTCCTCCGACGTCAACTACTTGATGTTTCGAGATGCACCTAAGCGTGAGCCCATGCACCTGAGCTCGTCTAGAAAATATCTTTCACTGTTTGCCGTTACTGAGAGCAATTCGTCGTCTCTTGGATCATTTGGTTGTGTCTCTTCTCCATTTGGGCGCATCTCGCCAATGCATCTGAGTGGACCTGGTACCCCTGGGCACCGAGCCTAACTTTGCATTAAACTTGGTAGTACTCGAGGTTCCATTAATCGACAAGGCCACCACAAAGGTATAATGAGGAAGGTTGAGCATAAGATGAGAAGTATGAGAATGATAACATTATATGAAGAAAAATGATGATTTAATGTGGAAGGGAGAAAAATTTTTACAATTTGTTTTGTTATTCATCTAAGAATCAGCAAAGTTTTTACTTTTGCATTACTTTTTTTATATTTGTCATAGAGTAACCACTTTTCACAAAGAAATAAAATAACAAATCATGTTCTCCCTCCACACAATAAATTCATAATCCAACCAGTGTCACCTCAATCCCTCCACCATACACCCACTACAAATGCCCACTGCATCAAATGGCATTTTCTTAACTTTTTAATGAGAAATAAAGCTACTTTACTATTTTCTCAACTGAAAAAAAAAAACAAATCATTATCTGCTCCAAAGGATTTACTCGACAGATTTATATGCAATTTGTTTCCTGGCGAACCAGGCAAATCTTAAATACTGTTCTGAGCGCACCACAATAAAGAAAAGGCAAGAATAAGAACAATATTTATGACTCTTAAAGAAAGTCACGTACTCTAAAAAGAGTGGATTCTGACTAATTGATTATAGCTAAGATATGCTTATCTGCAGGAACGAATATCGATTTCATCAAATCGCCACATATATTGATCATGGAGGTATATAATAATGAAAAATGTTATATCATCCTGGTCCAATGCTCTCTAAAATAAAAAGGGAAAAGAAAAAAAAATGGTGAAAGAAAGAGAGAGATACGAGTCTCACAGTGATATCCGGCTCACTTTCCTGCCGCTATGCCCTTTCCTTCCTCCTCTCTTGACATCAGAGATGTGGCGGCTCTCGGTCACTATTGCTTCGGCTTCCCGAATCCTTTTTTTTGTAAGGAGTGCTGCTGCGCCAAAACGACGTGGAGAGCCTATGTGTAAGCATTAAGTATATTTTTTTGTTTAGTTTCATGTACAAAAAAATAAGACTTGAATATTTTCTTAGTTATTTTTTTTAAGATTTAACTTTTTTTCATTGTTAAATGTGTGAATGAGGTGAATCTAACCTAAATAAAAATAACTAAGTTAGTTCACTAGTATATAAATTATAAAGCAATTGTATTAATCATTATAATTGATTGAAACAACAATCTAAGAATATTAAAGGGTAAAGTAAAAATTTCAATATGATACAACAAGCATTCACTTATACAATGACATTGGGTTGAATTAATAAATCATACAATCATATAGTCCAAATAAATTAGGCTTAACTGTTCACTCCATATACTTCATACTAGCCATAGTAGGCTTAACAAATAAATCATTCACTCCATTTAGCATGTATAAGTTGAACTAGGTTGAACCACTAAAGCAATCACTTCGTGCAATCTAATTGAGTCGAATCAATAAATTGTTGAGTTCCGCTGCACGTACAAAAAAATGACTAAAAATGGAGCCAACCCCACACAAAAAGAGCGTGGGCTGCGGCGCTCTTGCGCGTGCCCCGCACATCTTCGGAATCGCTGCTCGAATGGGAAGGCGCTAGGGTTTGCGTGCGGCTTTTTTTTGGCGGTTAAGTCTTTTTATAAATTATTTAATCCATAGTCTATATAAGTGAGATTGGGCTAAAGTATTAAAGTGTATACTCCATACCATTTGCGCTATATAAATTGGATAGAACTAATAAATCATTCACAACATAGAGTATGTATTAATCAAATTGGGTTGGTGATCTTTGTAATTCAATAACATAAGATGTAAAAGGTATTTCAATTTGTAAATAAATTATATTTCAGTGGAGATCAGCATAAGCCAATGTCATTAATACGACAAAAGACTTACATATATGATGATCCTTTCATACTAATTACTCATTAGAGCAATTCGTATACTTGTTGTTTGGCTTGCACAATATTTTCTTATTGAAGCTCCTATGAGACTTAGAAACTAATCATGAGATACGCGTGTATAGGCCATATTGAACAACCCCTTGGAGCATGAATGATTATGGAATAATAAAAATTAACATTTAAAGGTATGAAAGATTTACATGTGAGAAACTAAGATTATATTTGAGTATATCTTCAAATCTCTTTTAAACAAATGGTATACAAATCAACTTACTAATAAATGTTGAAATAAGATAAAATGTAAGGCTTTGTATCTAGTATACGTAATCGAGTAGTGTATGTTCTGCTATAAAGAAGAAAAGCATTATAAAACTCAAGAATATGAGAATGAACACAAATGAATCTTCTTCATTACAAAGAAGAATAAATGCGCATGATTCTTCGTTTTAACATTTGTCACATAAGATTCCTCATCTCCGCCTTCGCAAGAATGGCCCTCGTGAGTCGCCCGGAAATTAGGGAAGAATAGCTGTACGAGGGAAGCTTCGCGAGGATCCCATGTGAATATTAAGCCACGTCAAAAATTTGGGGAGAAACAAGAAAAGATTGGGGGTATAATGGCATAGCTCTAAAAAGAATATGGTGCTACTTCATAAAAATTCTCTATAATAAAATAAATAAATGTCTAATGACTTGGATTGAATCAAATTAGTTCTTAGATTAGTTGTCTCAGATAGAGTTCATATATTTAGCACACAGTAAGCAAAGGCTTATCACGGACGAGAAGATCCTCGAAGAATGGTCGCAAAGGCTTGCAAAGTCTCTTAAAATGTGATTCCTCGTCCCTAAATCATCGACGAGAAAAATCTTGAAAAATAATACCAACTGCGCTTATGAGCATTTATGCAGTTATTCTAAGACCGAGAAGAATCGCAACTGTGACCTTGGACGGAGGACCTCCAATAATCAATTTTTTTTAATTAGAGGACATTTATTATAATATAAATTTGTTTGACTTTTCTACAATTATAAGTTGGTTTTAATTTCTATAAATAGCTATGGTATTTATGTGCGGAGCAAATTTCTTAGTATCTGAAAAAAATTACTTTGAATAAAATTGGAGTTTGACTTTGAATAGTACCAAATACAAATTCAATTTAATGAATATTTTAGGTGTTATGCCGATCTAAATAGTATTTTTTTCTTTTTATTGAATTATTAAATATTTTTAAAATTGGATCACCCATCTATTAAAATTGATAAAAATATTGAGTTGAAATTTTTAATATTTTTTTTATGAATTTAAGCCTCAATTAGACGAATATGTTCATTCACTTAATATCCCAAATTCAATGAGCATTAGTTTAATATATTAAAGTCAGCTAATAATGTTTTAGATGCATATTTATAAAATTGGGGAAGATGTAACTAACTATGAAAAATTTTAAATGAAATATGCAAGACATTACAATTAATGATCTGAGCATATGAAAATCATGCTATTAGTTAAGAGCAATGGTTTTGGGATTAATTCACTTGAAATCAGCTCAAATTTTGTTTCAATGGTGTTGAAGCATGTTAGAGTGGCTTTGGAGTGAATTTGCAATCAACCTGATGTGAGCTAGACACAAAGATGGTCAAGGCAAGTTAGAGAATGCTGAAGATTCTAGACTCATGGAGATTCTAACGCTTGAACTCACCCAAACACAAGGGCAATGTCCCAAGATTTGCATGGAGTCGAGAGCCCGGCGACTAGGCTCACCCAAGCTTCAAAGGAATGACATGAGTTGAAACCTGGCCACTTGGCGCGCCCAAGCGCCAACAAAACAATCAATAGCCTACTCTAAGCAAAGCAACTAATATGCTAACAACCTAAATTAAGCAAGAGCCAAATCATAGGATTTAGTGATTGAGCATGCCCAAACACTTTGCATATTTTAAACAACTGGAGGAAGTCGAGAGATTGACGTTTGGGCGAGCCCAGAACTGCAAATCCAAAGGGCCTGACGCTTGGACGGCCAATGCCGATCGGTTAATGTAGAATATGGAGCTTATTTGTCGAGCAATTGGTGGTTGTTTAAACATGTAGCATGACCAAATGTGCAAGTGGGATATGTGGTTAACAACCAAAGGGGACCTTAGGTAAATTGGAAATGCCCACTTAAGTATCATTATGTGAAACTCCTAAACTTCGAGGCTCTTTTTAAAATAAATATAGAATTCCTGATAATAATTACAAAGTTAAACATATTCAAGTAGAAGCACTCTCAAGATGAGTGATTTGCTCGAAAATTATTTTCTAATAACAAAACTGTGAGGCTATCAAACCAGAACGATCAATACCTTATACTTGAGTTGTTGGATATAGTCGTCCAACTCATACCACACACATCCCACGGTCGATTCAAAAATTGAATTGATCTCACACATCCCAAGGCCGATTCAAAGGATCACACAAGATGACCCTATTAATAAAAAATTCTGGCCATTCGATTTTGCATGGACAGCCCAAATTTCACACATTTTTGGTATTCGTTTCGAATGATCCAGCTAGAGAACTAGGCAACGATTTTGATGAAGATCTTTGAATGATCATGATTGTTCAACAACTGAACATCAACAACATTTTTTTGTTTTTATAGTTACCACACCAACCAAATCATGCTATCATAGTTAATGCTTTACTTAAATTCCATCACTCATTTATAAGTCTATGATTTATAAAATTAGAGATCGATGATTAATCTTATAAGAGATTGGAATGTTGCCTGGCATCTACTACTTACACTAGCCCGGCTTCTTTCCATTCCTGACCACCATCGTTCTTCTTGGGCAACCCAACTTCAACGGCGGGGCGGTCATCGGCAATCGCCTCAAGCATATGCACCACGACTCTCATCGGCGGCCTCATTGCCGGCACTCCGACGGTGCACAGCACTGCGATCCTCAGAATGCGAAAAGCCTCCTCTCTCTCCGCGGACCTCAATATGCACTTGTCGACCAAACCTGCCAAACCGTCTCTTGAACGAATCCTCCCTGCAGCCCAACCAACAATGTCTTTATCCGCACCGTAATCCGGCTCAACAGGCCTCCTTCCAGTTACGAGCTCCAGCAGCACCACCCCAAAGCTGTACACATCGCTCTTTTCGCACACCTTCCAAGTGTATCCATACTCTTCAATCAGATTAACAAATGTTAATTATAATATATGATAATGTTACAACTAGTATGTAATGGGCTATGTACTGACCAGGAGCAATGTAACCATGTGTCCCCGGAATAACATGGGTGAAGGAGTCAGGTGCACTGGTGCGAGGATGAAGTATCTTCGCCAGACCGAAATCCGCAATCCGCGCGCGGTACTCCTCGTCCAACAGAATATTGCTTGATTTCACGTCCCGGTGCAGGATGGGCCTGGCGCACCCGTGATGGAGATACTCCAGCCCACGGGCTGCCCCTAGGCCGATCTCAAACCGGGTCCCCCAATCCAACAGGCCTGTCTTCTCGCCAGAAGCCGAGTGCAGCCGGTCCCACAAACTCCCATTAGGAAGATACTCGTACACGAGCAAGCACGAATCATCACCGGTGATGCTGCAGTAGAGCTTCACAACGTTCACGTGTCGGATCGAGCTCAGCGTTGCCACTTCCGCGTCGAATTCATTCGACCGCTTCGGCGGTCGCCGCATCAGCATTGCGGCGCCGTCAGAGAAGGCTCCGCCGCCGCGATCGGGGAAGTTACTTATCTGCTTGACAGCGACGGTATGGCCGCTTTTGAGGAGGACGCGGTAGACTTCACCGGAGCCGCCCTTTCCGATGAGGTTTTCCAGCCGGATCGAGTTGACTAGATCGTGTTCGTCGAAGGCGAGGACGCTGAAAGGCTTCAATTCCCATGAGGGATGTCGGCGGCGGCCCTCAGCGGCAGTGTTCCAGCGTTTCCTAAAGATAAAGAGCAGATGGACGCCGGCGAGGAGCAGGGCTGAGGCCAGGACGACGGAAATTAAGGCGGCGCGGAGCTTATCTCTGCTTGACGACGGCGACGAGCATTGCAGGAGATAGCTGATGTTGTCTCCGCAGAGGCCCGGGTTTCCGACAAAGCTCTCGTTATATGCGTTGATGGAGAGTTGAGTGGGTATCCTCCCGGAGAGGCGGTTGTTGGAGAGATCCAGTGAGCTAAGTTTCAGGGAGCTTAGGCTTGCCGGAATCTCGCCAGAGAGGCCGTTGCGGGAGAGATCCAGCGTGTTTAAATTTGGGAGAAAGCCGATTTCGGAGGGGATTAGACCGTAGAGCGAATTTCCGGCGAGGATTACAGAATTAAGTTCATAGCATGAGCCTATGGAAGCTGGGATTTCGCCGGAGATATGGTTGTTGTTTAAATTCAAGCTCGAGAGACGTTTCAACAGGCCAATGTTCGGCGGGATCTGGCCATACAGTCGGTTGGAACTGGCATCAATTGTTACCAAGGAAGCTGCCTCCGAGATCTCCGGCGGAATGTCGCCTGAGATTTGGTTCCCGTCAATATAAATCTGGGATAGCAATGTTGCCCTTCCAATGTCTTTCGTTATACTTCCTTGAAATTTGTTCGCTGCGAGATCTATAATGTTTGCGATGGGCAAACCCCAAATTCCGGCTGGAACCTCTCCTGAGAGGGAGTTGTTGCTCACTCTGAATCGAATCAGTGAGGAACAATTGGCGTAGCTCGCCGGAATCTCGCCGGAGAGTTGATTGCCAAGCACGAGAAGCTTCTTCATCGTCCCCATCCGACACATGTCCGGAGGAATCGCTCCGACGAGGAAATTTGTCGAAACGTCGATGAAATTAAACTCCGCCCAGCTCCCGAGCTTCATCGGGATTTGACCGGTCAGTTGATTGTTGTAAAGAGAGAGGTTAACCAATTTTCTAAAATCCCCAAATTCCTGAGGAATCTCGCCGTGGAAATTGTTGTAATAGAGCTGGAGAGAGATCAATTCGTTCAAATGCCGGAGTTCAGATAGATCCCCTGTCAGTTGGTTCATAGACGCGTCGAAGAAGGCGAGATTAGAAAGATTCCCAAACCCGATCGGAATTTTTCCGGTGAAGGAGTTATTGTAGAACTCAAGTTGCCAGAGTCTGCTCAATTTGGTGATCTCTGCGGGAATCTCGCCGGAGAGGAAATTATCGGCGAATTCGAGATTGACCAGCCTGGTGAGATTTCCAATCGCAGGGGGAACCTCACCGTGAAGATTGCAGACGGATATGTAGAGCCAATTGAGATTGACGAGGGTGGTGACGACAGTCGGAAACGTGCTGGGATCGAAGAAATTATCGCCGAGGCTGAGGGATTCAAGGGCAGTGAGATTAGCTAGGGAGTGCCAGGGAAAGGGACCGGAGAAAAGGTTTTGGGTGAGATTGAGGAGACGGAGGGATGCGAGGGGAGAGAGGTCGGGGACGAGGAGGGTAAGGGAGTTGTAGGCGAGATCAAGATGAAGGAGACTGGAGCAATTGTGGATGGATTTGTGAATGGATCCGGAGAATCGATTGGAGCCGAGAGAGAGGGAGGAAAGGGAAGAGAGGGAGCATAAGGAAGAGAATGGAATGGTACCTGAGATTCCGAGACCGGTGAGATTGACAGAGGAGATGGATCCGCCAGCGGTGCAGGCTACGCCGGAGAAGTTGCAAGGGGAGGCAGCAGACGACGACCAGGAGTTGAAGAAGGTGGTGGAAGAAGCGGGGATTAGGAGAGAGTTCTTGAAGTTGATTAGGATGGTTTTCTCGTCGGAAGCAGCGTCGCCGGAGGTTAGTATTAGTGTGAACAGGACAAGCGGGAGAGGAAGCATCGCTGTGGAAGAGCGGTGGGCGGGAAGACGACGACAAGCCGGCTCGGTTCGGTCACGCGCGGGGTTAAAAGGCGATTGATGCCGTGGCTCTCGAGGCCGCTGCACCAATAAAAAAATTCTATCCATTAAATATTTTTTTATTATTATTTATTTATTTATATTAAAATAATATAAATATTATTTTTAAAATTTATATTAAAATAATATTAAAATCTCATCTCATAAATTTTTTACAAATCTAAATAACATTTCTCACATTTTTCAAGTTGTAAAATTGATTATTATTTTCTATCATATATTCAAACTAAATCATTAAAATTAAAGTAATTATTTATCAGAAAATTAAAAATATATGTATTTGGTTTGCTAAAAATTATATGCAAAAATTTTATATTTTAATTTTGCTCGGGAATTTGAATCCCTGAAGTACTAATATCTTATAGTATACTAAAATTCCAATATAATTAAAGCTGTCTTAAAAAAGGTTTATTTATTAATATAAATTAAAATGTGATCTTTTCATGATTTTTAATTATATTTTTATTTGTATTAGCATTGTCGGAATTGTGGGATTTGAAGTTTAATCTAATGATGAGGCGGAAACGGTGGGCGATCGAATTTTGGATTTATATATTTTAAGAAAAAAAAAATATATATTATGCTTAACAAATAATATATATCAAAAAACTATTCATCAATAATAGAATTTTTTATTATTTTTTTATTTTGTAAATAAGTCTTACAAAAAAAATTTATTCAATTAATCATCTACTCACACATTGAATGAATTTTTATGTATATTATTATTTTATTCTCATTTGAATATATATATATGTATACACGAGATATAAGTTCTATGATAAAATTATTATATTATTCTCATTTGAATATATATGAGAATATAAGAATTGTTAAATAGCCCTTAAATATCTCCCAAAAAATATGAATGATTAGGATTTAAAGAGTTAAGTGAAATAAAAAAATATTATTAAATTCACTTTTATTTTTAGTCTTATAAAAATATATTTTAAAAATTTTAAATTTTAATTATAGTGATATTTGAAAACTAATTAATATTTTTAAGAATATAAATGCAACTGTGATATTTACTGGCCGCCGAGATTGACTTTTAGGAAACTAAAAGTGCGGTTGTGACTGTTAACGAATGAAGCCAAAAACATGTCTTAAATTTAAACTAAAAGTCATGCGTCTCAAAATAGCTGTCACTTTTTAATTAGGAAATAATAAATTATATATTAGGAATAATTAGAATTTGTTATATAATTTTTCTTATTTACATATTTAACATTTAAGCAAGTATCACAAATTTTATATTTTTCATCAAATTTGTTCTCAATAATTCGCTAAATAAAAAATATTTTAAATTTATATTATTAGTTTTATTTTACACCAAAATTTTATTATTCAAAATTATGATATATATAGTATTTAATTTAACATTTATGTATATATTTTAAAAATTAAGTATAATATATATAGTATAAGTTTTATGTATAAACATATCCAAATTTAAGTATATATGTTGGTAGTCTTATAAATTTAAGTATTAATTTTAAGTTTATATTTGATTATTCAAATTTAAAATATATAATATTTAATTTATAATACATATAGTATTCAATATATTTAACATTTAAGACAAGTTTTATTTTAGATCAAAGTTTTCTCATTCAAATTTTATTTTACACCAATATATATATATAGTATTTAATTTATAATAATTAAAATTTATTTGTAAAATTATATTTGTAAATTTATTAAAAAAGTTAATTATTTGCTAATATGAGATATTTTGAGAATAACATTTTTTATGTGTATATATATATATATATATATATATATATATATATATATATATATATTTAAATGATGTGCCGTTGATGCACATAAATTGTTATTCTAGGTTATTGTTTCAAGTCCCAAGAATCATTCTTCGGGTTGATATGACAGCGATGACCCTTACATGCACAAGAGATGCGCCAAACCATGCAGCACCCTTCCCATCATTAGTTCTACATGTTAGCTCAAGGCATGGTATTTCCTCTTACAATCTTGAAAATTTAAGAAGTTCATTGTCCAACCATCAAATTATTTGGTATAAGAGATTTATCTGTGTTAAGATCTTCTCTATGAATTAAATCAAAATATTCTCAAACAAACAACGACAATATAAACATGCAAGAACAAAAACCACAACACAAAACAAGATTTACATGGTTCGATGAACACCACCTACTTCCACGGGAAAGGGGGGAATTTCATTATTTTAAAGAGAGCTTACAACTCTTAGGATCACAAACATTTACCCATGAAGCATACAAATAATTTTCTAGCATTCTTCTTCCACCATAAAATTGAAATTCTTAACCCTCATTTATTTTAGAATGGGGCTGAGAAAACTTCCAAAGCTGGCGCCCAAGTTTCTGTCTACGGACGGAACGCATGGATACTGTATGTCGAGTGCCTGGGCGAGCCAGGGCGCTTGCTTCTCCGAGCGTGAGCCCTGCCTCTTCAAATCTACAATACAATGTGTTTCAATTCTATAGTTCAAAATCCCTCTTTAATTTTAAGATCTCATTTTGCCATTTCTTAAAGCAATTAACTCTTATTACAAGTAAAGCAGCCTAAGAAGGTAGTACAAGGGGAAGGACAGGTTGTGCTGATTTGATATCCACTCCCGTGAGATATATTGAAAAACCTCATCAATGCTTTTACAGTTTTACTTTAAGAGAGCGACCTTTCCTGACCACATTTTCATTTCTAAAACTCCAATAATTAGCAGTGAAATCAAAGATTTATACAAAAATAATCATTTTTATAGATAGTATCTGACTGTTGCTAAGAATAAAAAAATCAGATTTCCCCCAAAAAGCCTAACTTCAGTCTGAGAAGGCCTACTCTAAGATTTCAAATGCCTCATCTATTATTTATTGCTAATGCAGTGTATGAGAGATCACATGATTAGTTCGAAAGCTGCTTTTGTTGATCTTGACATGACCTTTCATGAAGGAATCAAAAAAGGCAAAACGTCATTTCTTCACAAAATCAGCCAGGACCTGAAGTGTTTTAATACATGAAATATATAATTTCTGACAAAACAATTGAATAAAAAAAAAAGCGAAACTTCTTCAAGGGTTGAAGATGAAGCTTCCACACTTGCATTTCCAGTTCATCGGCTTGTAATTTGAGCTATCGTCTTTTGCATCAGCGATCATGGAGGAATGAACTGAAGAGCTGCTGCTTCTCGCTTGAGGAGTTGCAGGAACCTGAATAGCCTGGCAATGGCTGCAAGCCAGGCATCTCCTCTCACACTGAGGCGGCCTTGATCCAATCATGGAGTTCACCAGCAACACCCCATCACCTCTTTCTCTCTGTAACCCAATGAAATTACTTTAATTTTTTTTTTCTGAAACGGCCGAATTTGATCATATGGAGAAGAAGAGCCGATTCAAAATCTCACCTTTGAGAGCTCCTTGCGTGTGAAGACTGACATACCTGCATTTCAACTCTGTTTAATAAAAAAGTATATTAAAGTTTTTCGAGGATCTTTTTGCATGTATAAACTGTGAATGGCTTCTGACCTGGTGTAAAGATTCTTTCTTGATTTGAAGCAGGAAACAGTAGGATGAGGATTGAAAAGAAGAGAAGAAGAGTTCTTAAGTTGCTTATGGTGCGGGAATAATGGAGCCGCATTTCAGAATGGAATGAAGTGGGAGGAGCTTTCTGGAGTTCTTAAAAGAGCACGGGGGATTACAGTGGATTCCAAATCTCCTCTTTGGATAAATCCTCTTTCCTTTATTGGAGGGAGAGAGAGACTGTGGCAGAAAAATGGAAGGCTGGAAGACAGTGAGAATCAAATGAAAGGATTCAAAGGACCTTCGTTTCCGATAGGACAGGGGAACCTCAGAGGAACTTGATTCTTGTGCCAGAACACAGAAAAGTGAAAAAGGGACAGAGGAGGGATTTGGGTTGAAGTAACAAGGTCAATTGAAACAACCATACATTGAATTGGATTGAATTAGCTCGTATGATTTATGTGGCGGACATGCATTTGTCTCAAACTTTACAGTTTGGAATGATATTTGGTCTTCAATAATAACACCGACATCAGCTTGAGATCTTTACTTGAACCTTTTCAATTATTTACCATCCGTTTGTTAAACTTCGATTCTTCTGTTTAGTTTACAATTTGGAGTGGAGGTGAGAGAAAAAGGAGAGGGGTGGGTTTCCCAAGAATAAAAAAAGGACAAAAGTTCTGGAGATGAGCGGCTGTGTGTGGGGATTCATTCCAGAAAAAGACAGTAAGAGAACAGCTGTGGGGCTTCAGTATTCCAACTCGCTCTTCCACTCTTGGCTTTTGCCCACTTAGTGATGATTCTTGCCTTCTTCGAGCTGCATTACTTCTGCTGTTTCCTCTGTGCTCGGCCTCCAAATTTTTTCTTAACATGTTCCCTCTTTCCAATGCTCGACAGGGCTCTGTTACATGGAAATTTAAGATTTTTTTTTTCTATGATATTAAAAGATGTTTTTCTAGAGAATTAATGCATCTCTATTAATGTTAATGAATTGAATGCTTGGTAGCATAAATGCGCTTTTGTGCCATTCTCTTTTATTTATATCTTCATGTAGAAAGAAGGCTTGAGCTAATTATATTGCTGCTGATGTTGCTCTTCAAGGTAAAGGTTTTCAGCCTTGTTGTAACTTCATTGAGTAAATTTTGCCCTATATCAAAGGATACGGGGTGCTTGCAACCTCTCTGAGAGCTTTGATATCATAAGCTATTCTGAAGTGAATGAGTTTACCAATGATTGGACCATGTTCACACTTTGGCCGACTCTAAACTCAATTTATTAACCATTTGTGTCCCCATATTATGTAGAACACTACGAGCGCATGAAATAAAGCCGTTATGATTGAACTAAATTTGAATTTAGATGCATCTTTAAGGGATTTGTTGCTTATATTAGTAAACTGAGCTTTAAAAGGATTATGTAAAGTTGGTGTTCTATTTGCTTGTTCTGTAGTCTATTTTAAAGGATTATTTAAAAGGCTAGCTGTTATTTTTCTATTTGCTTGCCTGCGTCTTCTCTTGCTATGAGGTAGTATGGCTTACATCACAATGAAATAATATAAATATTAATAAAATTTAGGTTCTAAATAATATTTTATAAACTTATATATTTTTAATTTAAGAATTTCATCTTTTGGACCAAAATTTTTGCATTGCTGTGAATATCATATTTTTTCTGAATTTTTTGTATTCTTAGAATATTATTTGAAGTCTAAAGTATATATATATATATATATATATATATATAATATTTTTTTATAATTTTGAGTTTAAAATAAAATAAAACTAATACTTGTCAAATCACAAAATCATATTCATTTTTTGACTTCTCATATTTTTATTAGAATATTGGACTACATTGCTATATTTTTATTTTTAATAATTCATTTAAGAAAATTTAATATAGATAAAAATAAATAAATATTAATAAGTGATATATTTTATCTAAAAATGTTAGGCACATATGTACTTGTGCCTTGTACTAAAATAAAAATTGATATTTATTATAATATTATTAATTATTATCATCTAGCTCTAACCCGTGTGCTTTGCCTCAATCACATGCTAATAGACAAGACTACATCTGCTCGATTAATGTCAACTATGGCGTTCACATATTGGCATCTACCCTCACTCGCACATGCCTTGATGTCACCCCAATCAATCCCCTCACACAGCTTATAAATGTTGTAGAAATGGATTTCCCCCAAACACATTGTCACATACAGCCCAATCATCTTCCCTAAGACTATTTCATCAGGCTACCTATCCTCATCTCAGTTCCTAGCCAACCATTTCCAATCGACCTTCTTTCTTCCCTTAGGCTACCTTACCAGCATCTAACTCCATCATCATTGACCATACACCCAAAATCCTAACTAAATGCTTTTTTTTCTCTAGAGACCCATGACAACTCATCTTAGTTCCTAGCCAACCATTTCCAATCGACCTTCTTTCTCCCCTTAGGCTACCTTACCAGCATCTAACTCCATCATCATTGACCATACACCTAAAATCCTAACTAAATGCTTCTTTTTCTCTAGAGACCCATGACAACTCATCTCTCTCAATTTCTCCTGTCCCTCTTTATAGCTAGCAACTTTTGTAAAATCAAAATGTAGTATTTAAATTATTTAACTATTTTTATTACTAAATATTTTAAGAAGAATAGTTATTTAACAAAAATTATAGTGAGCTTACATGAGAAGAAACCCTTAGAAAGAATATTTTCAATTACAACTTTAAAATATGCTTTTATTTGATCATGCAAAATCTAAGTAAAAATAATAAGATAATTGACCACACTTATTATGACCATGATTTTGTGGTGCTATTGTTGTCGGTGTAATATTTTCCTCAAAAATTAAATGATGTTAATCTTTAAATAATTTACATTAATAAAGATGAATATTAATTTAAAATATAATATTTTAATATATATTTATATATTTTTTATAATAATAATAATAACAATAATAAAATTATTATATATTGCATTCAATTTTATTAATAGCTTAATATTAAGTTAGTTAACTTATCATTTTAAGAAACTATGAATTGCTTTTTAGATATGAATAAAGCCATTATTAATATATGCATGTAAAAAATAAAATTATTAATTGGCAGTTAATTTAAAATTATTAAAAAATATTCATTTAAATTATGTTAGTTTGATAACAAATGTTTGTTATCTCACAAATAAATTAAATAGTTACTAATGCATCATATTAAAAATAAGAATTATAAGTAAAATACTAATAATGTAATATTCATTAATACATTATTAATATATAAGAATAATAATATTTAACATGCACATGTAGACATGCACACACACACATATGCACGATTGGGCACGTACATACAAATATATATATATATATATATAACCTTTGAATACAAATTAGTATTTATTTTAAATGATATATAGTACTATTTTATTAAATAATTTATAATATTATTAAAAATTATTATTATTAATATTTAACTAAATAAATATCTATTTTCTTATTTTAAAATTAATAAAAATGATAAAATAACAAATACTTATTATGCATAACAATATTAATACAACTCATTAATAGACATTAAATTGTTATCTCATTATATTAATAGTATACATGCATACATTAATTTATTAATAGTATACATGCATACATTAATTGAAACAGCTTTATTAATATGCAATTTTATTTAATTTATTAAAACATTTTTGGAACAAATATTTTGATTATTAAATTAACAATTTACAATGTAATTAGTATACTATTATTAATGTTGTTAATTTTGTGTTCTTAAGACTATTTTTAAAAAATATTACTTGTGCACTATGATTATAAAGTTTTTTTTTTCAAATATTATATATACATTTTATATTACATTTATTTATTTAATCATCCATTTACAATAATGTAACGCCCCATCTCGTCATGGTGCTCAAATGGTTTAGTTTAATGAGTAATAATTGGCGGCGGAACGGTGCGTTACTCGGGAAGGAAACTAAATCTCCCCAATACACTGGCTGAGCACAAGAGCTGCTGAGACTCAACCTCAAAGAGAAGAGGGCTGAGTACTAATTCTTAAGATAAGTGTATTATTCTTATCTTAAGTATTAGATAAGGTACTCATGTATATTGGATTATGAATAAAGGTAAGATCTAAGTTACACGAATACTAGCATTTTATGTATATCCTGATCATACCACAATATTAAGTATAAGTAGTAGTATATACAGAGTGCAGAAGCTAAAGTATACATCCAGAAATACTCATCACAGAAGTTAAGTAAGACATTCTTCTCAAAAAAGAAAAAAAAATACATCTAGAATTATTACAAGCTATTTACTTAATGAAAATACAGAAAATAGTCTAAGTAATAAACTAAAACTAATTAGTGTATAAAATAAGTGATGATGAAGAGTCCTTTAATGCTCCACGAACTCCTCTTGGAACTCCTGTTCTAGCTCCTGATATGGCTCCATAAGATGCTATGGATCTAGCAAATTACTAGATCTCAAAAGTACCACATGTTAGATAATAAGTCTAACATATTGAAAGCTACTCTAACCGATATAATTATTTAATACTTAATATTTAAATAATTTAAATAAAATTATAGAAAAGATAGTAAAACAACTGAAAACTCATAATAGTACAAATTTGAAAGTAAAACTGAAACTGCAATTGAATACTGAAATGTAAGTCAAATAGTAAGCAATCTGAAACTAAGTAAATAAAGGCTCAAAATTATATTGTATGCCATTGAATTCATAATTATGCATCTAAATATGCCACAAAATTTAATGCCACTAATATGTTAACTTGGTGTCACTTGACACTCCACAAATCTTATGTGAGCGAACGCTCTACTAACATAGTCCTTATATGAGCTCATTCACTCCGCTAATGTTGACATGACTTATGCATTTTATGATAGGTCAAGACTTTTATGACTATATGCTTTAAATCATCAAAAATCATAAATCAATTCAATATCAAGTAATGATTCTATTTATTTTCATTGTGCAAAATTCATCTAAATGAATTCTGACTCTTATTTCTAATCCATTGAATGGAACTGGCTAAGATTAAACTTAAACTCATCAACTAAAGAAGTTGTATATACATAGTTGGTATGTTTCTAAGAAAGGTGACTTTAACACTTAGTTTATTTAACTGCACTTATCAAAATGCATGACAATAAGGGACATGATCCGACCACATTTTATTCTCTCAAACTAAGCTATTAAATACCTTAATTAGAAGCATACTTATAGTGCCTAAGAAAAGTATCTTGAAGTACTTAGTTTTTTAACTGCACCTATGAAAATGCATGACATTAAGGGGCATGACCTTATCACAGTTTATCCTCTCAAACTAAATATTAAATCTCCTACTTATAACACTCTTGGAATTGAAATGTTTATTATGAGCTGAACTGTACTTATCTAATTACTTAAGATAAGACCAAGACTCTACAGTTCTATTCAAAATAAATCAACCAATTTCATTTTCTATTGATCTAAATCAGTTCTATGGATATGCACTATCACCTCCAACTGAAAGTCCTACTGATTCTAACAATTCTATTTAATAATTAAGGAAGAACAGACTAATAAATCTACACTCTATTATGGTGAGTCCTACACAAGGTTCTAATGATGTGATTTAAAAGTCACCCAATTTAGGATACTATAATAAGGAAATAACATCAATCTAAATCATTAGGTTATCCTACCATAAGGATCTATAATCAAGTATATAAGGCTAAGAAGGTGCATCTAAGCTCATACCTCAAGATTTAGATAATAAGTTCTTTCTACCTCAATAGCTCATCTATTATTAAGGCTTAGCAAATATTGAATTATTATCATTAAATCTCAACCTTAAAGATCTAGTACTAAAATGAACAAATTCTAACATAATATCTAAGACTTATATTAAACTTTACAATTATTATTTCATTTGACTGAACTATACAAATTAGGTGGGTAAACCCATCTGATCACAACCTATACTATAATTACAGGATAAAATCATGTAATTTATTAAGAATTTATTATTTTACAAATCATTATCATACTATGATATATCTCATGCTAAGGGTCTTACTTAGGAGAAAATCAAGATTTTAAAGGTATAGGTTCAGATAATCAATCATATGAATTCATTCTAGATCTTAATATTTATAGTTTAATGGTCTAAGATCAATGTCAAATCAGCAGATATTATTGAAACTATGCCAATCCTTTATTTATTCAAATCAAGTATTTTATTTAAGGATGATTAAGGTTTTAAACCTTAATCCAGACAAGTTAAGATTTAGCTCTTAACTTAACCAAACCAAGATTAATTGTTTAATATATTGATCAATAACAAAATTAGTAAATTGTTAGTGCATTATTGATGTCCATTTCCAGTTTAAGATTATATTAATTAACTTAAACATTCTTTAAGATTCTTAGTGTTTAAAGTTGATTAATATCAAATTAACCATTTAAAGTGTCCAAATCTGGGTTTAAGCTCTCTAACATTCATACTATTGTTATGGGAGCATATAAATATTTAATTAAGCAAAATAGAAAGTAATTAAGGCCAATTAAACCCTAAATTAAGCTAAAATTTAAAGTGTTAAATTTTACTGCTTACTATATGTAACACTTTCAGATTTATTATTTTAGACCTGTATATATCGTATGATGATCAGCATGTTTAGAATTTAGTCTTTCTTTTCAGTACTTTTATTTACTTTATGTATACATGTATGCTTAGTCTTATTATAGATTTCCTTGAGGTATGCCTTTTGCCTTATTCTTGCTTAGTTATAAATGCTGTATTTATAACTTACCATTCCGGTTATATGCTTGTTGCTCATATGCTAAATAGTTTATTTTGTGTTAATTAAGTAAAATGGCGATATTAATAACTCATGGAAAATATTTAACTTAAAATATGCTTAGACAATTATCTAACAATATTTTTTTTTTTGGCTGGGGCCCTGGCATTGTGAAACTGACAATTTTAGTTTCTGATTAGTTTGAGGATCCAGTACCTGTGGTGGAGCCACTTCAGGAGGAGCTTTAGTCAAGAGTTGAAGAATTTTAGTTTGTCTTTTCTTTAGTAAGGATGAGTGATATTTTTTTCTTTCATTTAAGTTTTATTTAAAAATTAATGTAATAATCTAGATATTATATTCTCTTACTACACTATTTTATTCTTAGTTGTATGTCATATCTGTATTATGATGGAATTGGATGTATTATTTTATCTTTCTCGCTTCTGCACTATGAGATGTTATTTACTTAATAATTGATTTCCTTGCTTATATCACAAGCACATCCTTTCATTATTAGTTGATTAGAGATTATACATAATCCAATGGTAAGTGAGAGATTTGCTAGAGTGGCACACCGCTCTTAGTCCAACGATTATGGACATGAGGGCGGGGTGCCCAGGTTGTTACCTAGGTCAATTAAGACTAATCTAATTCTTAAATACGATTCTAATATCTTAATTAAGTCATTTAGAACCTACCACTAAGATCTAGATCAAATTAGGAATCAAATAGAGCAAATCTTAATTTTTGGAAAATCCCAAAATCCTAGAAATTGACTTTTTATTTAGACCTCAAATTAAAAATCGGACTTCGCCATTGCGCTCACCGCCCCCAAATTAGCTAGGGTGAAGTTTTGGATGCATTTGGAAGTCGTTGGATTTTCATTAATTATTTTGATAATATTTAAAATATCGTGAAAAATCAAATAATTAAATACTTGTCGAATCAAAAATCTAATCGCACCGTTGCATTCCCCACCCTTCATTTAGCTAGGGGTGATTGATTGGAAAATTTTGGAATACATTTAATTAATAAATTCTAATTAATAAAATGAGTGAAAATTAATTAAAATATTAATTTATTTAAATAATCTTAACGCATCGTTAGCATTAATCCCTCGTTGTAACCCTTTCTTTGAGCGCCGTCAACGTGACGAGGCATGATCTGGACCGCCCGATCATACCTGATCCGACGGTCACGAAGTTCCTTCCTTGCGCGCCTGCGCGTGTCCACCCCACTGTCGCGAGTCATGCGCTTGCCTCGGCAGGTGTCTCCAGCCGCTTAGGAGCCAGTCTCGACATGTTCATAGCCTCATTATGGCTTATTCTTCTTGCTGCGACCTTTGTTTCGTTCACTCGGGAGTTCGGTGATGGTCTCGATAGAACCCTAGAAATCTAGCAATGTATCCTTGAGTTTAAGCTATGTTGATTGTTTTAGTTTACAATTATCCTGATTATGCAATCGCAGAATATAAGGAGAATTGAACAATATACCATCTTTATCCTAGATTAGGGCTATTTTTAGGGTTTCGATTTATGGATTGTTCAGGCTGTCTCCACTTGCGATTTAGCAGTTGATAAGAAGGGCTAATCATGCTCTATCCATTATTGAGCGGATCGGCCTCTGGTGAGGCGGAATCGGCGGTCGTCGCGACTGCCCTAGCCGAAGACATCGCGGTCTCGCCGTCTCGAGCGCAGGCTCTGTACGGGCCGAATCGGGTCGAATTCGACCTGTGGGTTTCGACCGAGCCCTGTCCTCATCAGCGGCTAAAATTTCGTGGGTCCCGCACGCCATTTAATCAGCCGCATAATTAGAGAAATAATAGTTGAATTTAATAACATTAAATTAATTTAAAATATAAATAGTCAAACATTTATAAAATGAAATCCTTAAATCCAATCATAGTAAAATTTTATATCATTGGAATCAAAAAAATGAGAAGAACATATTGGCACTGTCCAATTCTCAATATGACTAATTATAACTTAGTGACATTTATGATCTCTACATTTAACCCTAAAATGTCACAAAAATTTTATTTGGCCATAACTTTGCACTCACTTATCCAAATATACTTAATATGGGTCTCAATGTAATCAGAAAACCTTAAGGAATATTTTAGTAATGTTTATTTTGTTGTTTGGATTAAATTTAGACTAATCACATTTAGGACTTAATCATAATTAGGTCAATTAACCCTAGAACTTCAAATGACCATAAGTTGGTCAATTTAGATCCAAATTAGGTGATCCAAATATCCATTTAGATCAGAAAAACTTAATTTAAAGTAAACTCCAAAAATATTTAGGATCTAACAGTTATATTTTCTAATCAACTCTAATTACTCTAAAATATTAATTAGTAAATATTAGCAAATCTAATGATCCAAATTAAATAATTCAAGTTTAAAAGGACTCCTATAGTAAATTAAAATCTAGCTGTATGATTGATTTAGTGATCTTGTGATTAATTTTACTAATCACTCACTAATTACACTAAACCCTAATTATTAACTCTAAAACTTATATTGGCTATAATTTTGCCAATACTTATCAGAATTTGATGATTTTAGATTCTATGAAAACCTTAGGATATAACCTATAGTAAACTAATAGAAAATTTAGGTTTAATTAGGGTAAAACTATCAATTTACCCTTATAGGCCAAATTTCTTAATTTGACCTTATAAGACTTAATCCTTAACCAAAGTTAATGAACTCACTGCCCAAACTCATATTAGACAGTAAGTAATCATTCTACTTTAAGAAATTTTAGATTTGAGCCCTAATTTATAAAGATGAAATTTAGACTCTTAAATAAGGGGCAAAATGGTCATTTTGTCCAAATTAAGGTTAGGCATCTTAAAACCTTAAATATATTCCTAAATTCTTAAAATCAGTAAAATAACTAATTTGAGCTTATTTTAGAACATTTAAACTAATTAAATTGATAACATAGAAAAAATTATAAAAATGGCCTAAAACTTCTCAAGTCCTAAATTTAGTCTCATAAGGTAAATTTAATTCACCTTATGTTTCCTCTAAGATTAATTCATCATTATAATAGTTATATAATATCAAGCCTAGGATTTAATTATTCTCTTAAAGTTTTCCTTCAAACTTTAGGATCTTAATTCCTTAAGATCTAGATTAGAAATTAGGTTTGGGTTCACCTATTAAGTAACTAGGTACTTAATAGATGAAACCTTAGTTTTATAGTTTTCTAGAATTATCCTTTATTTATGATTATTTTGTATTTAAACTTTAGATTTAAGATTAGAGATCCATCTTATTAGGCTTGATTTTGCTTAATGAGATAGCCTTAATTATAGTTCATGAGATTTGAGTTTAACTTTAAACCATTAGGATTAGAACCTATTGGATTAAGAAGTTAAAATCCAATACTTGAATTTTAACATCTTAATCTCCCAATTTTGATTCATACTAATCAAGATTAGTTTGGGATTCATAAAATTATTAATTAGGATATTTGATTTATTATTTTAACATTATTAAATGACATGTGATTCATAAGTGTTAGAAACTCGATTAGTTCTAACATTTTTTTGACTTGTAGGCTCGATATTCTATATTTATACTAGATAACTAGATATTGGAGATCATAAACTTGTATAAGTTTAGATTAGATAGAACGTCTTAATTAGAAAACAAAGTAATATCACAAATGTTATTTAGTGCTATTTTATATAATTGAACATTGTATGCTATGCTTCCTTTTGTTTTGGACTTCTTTACATTTGGATACATTGCATTAAACATAGAATATTATATGATTATTTCTATGTTGATTTTGAATATATTCATATGACATTTCATATTTTTAGAAGGAAATTTAATGGAAAATAGCTTTATTAAACTTGAGGTGATATGTATTTTTAGTCTTCCATGTAGTATGACTTTACTTTAGGACAGCTTTTGGACTAGGACTACTTTTTTAGTGCATATAATTTTGGACTAGGACTACTTTTCTAGTGCCTGTGGTTTTGGACTAGGACTACTTTCCTAGTGCTTGTTGCTTTGGACTAGGACTACTTTCTTAGTGCCTGTTATTTTGGACTATGACTACTTTCCTAGTGCCTGTTATTTCTGACCAGAACTACTTTTCTAGTGTATCTGGGACTATTTTTCCAGACATTTTGCAGTACTTTTTAAATGGAATTAACTTTAATCTATAAACACTTTTCTAGATGTTTAGCAGTTACTTTTCAGATGGAATTAACTTTAATTTAGGACTACTTTTATAGATGAGCAGATGGACTTTACTTGTGGAGGACTAAATAGGAATATCTCACATTTTGCAGTTACTTTTCAGTTACTTCATTTGTATTACAATCACTTTGCAGTTGCTTTTTTGTTACTTTATAGTTTTGGCTTACTTTTATCTTACAGTTCAGTTCATTTCTTGTTATATTTTCATTTTCTGCAGTTCTTACTTTGTCTTATAGTTCAGTACGCCTTCTGCTATATTTTCATTTTCTGCAGTTCTAATTTTGTCTTATAGGTCAGTACGCCTTTTGCTATATTTTTATTTTCTGCAGTTACTTTGTACTCACAGTTTTGAATATTCATTTTTACCTTTCAGTAGCTCACTTTTACTCTTGGCATGTTAGGATGTTATAGTTTTACTTTCAGTTCTGTACGTTTAGCTTAATTATAAATCAGCATGTCTTAGATTGATCATATACTTAGAAGTTTCACTTGTGTTTAGTATATTTCTTTATGTATTACTTAACCTTTTTTGCAGCTTGAGTTGAGGTATGTGCTTACCTCACATCTTGTTTGAGTTATAATTATATTAATTATAATTTTGTTACTTTTCTTTGATGCTTTACTACTCCTATGTTGCTTATTATTGTGATATCATTAAAATTTAACAATGTACAGCCTAAAATCATAATTTGGAGATTTCAATGTGAGGAGAAATTCTCCTCACAGAGACCTGGCCGAGGCCAGAGTTTAACTCGTACTCCATTAGGGAGTTAAGATAAGTTGAAGCCCTAATCTAGCAAGATCTGGGAATGGCTAGATCACTAGGGCCTTACTCAGGTCCCAAGCTTTGCAGACGGGGCAGTTTGATCGATCCATACTATCGATCAAACTAGCCTAAAGCTTTAGTATAATTTACATTGCATTCGCCTACTCTATGATAGAAATTAGTGATTGAAGGGAGGGGAAGCTGAGCCTACATGACTCAGTTAAGAGAAGAAGTACATAGATTGACTGGACATACCTGAGTCGAACGACTAGGATCAAATCAGAGGTTAGTCGCAACTCTAGGTGGCTCTAGGGGTCCTAAACACTATGAGGAACCCTCTATCAGCGGTACGCAAGCACCGGACCACTGGGAAGAGCTCGAGTAGACCGACAATGGCGAATTTGGGAAGAATCCTAATTGAGCTCAATTAATTAACAAGCAGCTATATGAAAAATCCTGATGCTATTTATAGCATCAGGGGGTGGGTTGGGTGCTATGGGGTTGGCTGGAAGTGGCCCAAGAGATCAGGCCATGGTCGAGCTCTCAAATTTTAATTTGAGCTCGGCCAGGTCACGGGGCCCGATTAGGATGCCTCACTAAGTCGAGAAAGATTCTTACGGCATGCTGAGGTGGCTAGGGGAGTGGGGGGCTGGGTCTGCTATTCTAGGTACGGAGGATCTTTCAGTCGGGGATGTGAAGCGAGTGGGGATGATGATCCACACTTGCGGGACCCTTCGGAGCTGTCTGATCGATCGAAGAAGGTGTAATGACTCGGATGGATTGGATCCTAACGGTCGATCGCGGAAGCGATCCGAGCCCGTAGGATCCACAGAATATATATAATGGCAGATCTATACTTCCGCGAGATTAAATCATAACCGCAAGATTGCAGAATTAACGGACGGATGAAGCGGGGCTCCGCTGTCGCATGACCTGGGCGTCGCAGTGGATCCCGATTTAGTTAAATCGGTTAAAGGAATAATTACAATTAATAAATGTTAAGATCTATTATGTGCAATTTTCCTAAATTAATTTAAATTTTAAAATATGCCTAAATAATTTCTAAAAATCTCAAAACTTTCACTCCTAGCTAATTTAGGGGTGATAAATTCAAAAATGCAATCAAATCTTAGATTAGAGATCAAAATATTTTAGCTTTCATTTAGGGCATCTAAAGTGACAAAAATACATAGTTGATCTAGAGAGGTTCGATTGACCCTAAAATTTTATGATTAACTTATAATGACCTATTGAATACAATGAAACTATAATTAGAGCATGATTAAGCTTATATTTAGCTAAGTAACAATCCAAGGTTATTATAAATAATGATAATACTTAATTACAATTATAACAAATCACATCATTTATTATTAATAATAAAATTTTTTGATTATTTTGTGCATTTCAATATTTAATCAAAACTTTTTACTTTGGAGCATTTTATTAAATATTTAAGTGCATAAATTGAAATCATAATTATTAATTTATTTGAATTGTATTCTTCTTATCTTTGTTATTTTAAATAGAATAGAAAATAATATGGAATATTTGTTGAGGATTTTATAGTATAAAGTGTTTTTGCTTAGTATTTATGTGGCTACAAGTACAAAATTATTATTTTTAATATTTATATATCTTTCGAGACTTGGAATGAGATGCAAGTTATTTATTGTGGTAATTGAATATCGCTTAATAGCTCTCATACAAACTATGACAACCACAAGGCCCGATAAATTATTTAAGCAAATTGGAATAAAAGAAAGATAAATTGCATTCAATAAAATAGAACTAAATTTCCACAACATATGAAATTTGATGCACTAGCTTAATATTATGAGCCTTAAATAAAATAACAAAACTACAGAAAGATATATAATTATAACAGAGCAACATCAACAGTGCTCACTTTGTGGGGGCTTACCTGCCTTGCTCCTTGCTGGGTTCGAGCAGCTCCCACGTTCCCTAATTTGACATATGGATTGTGGTAGAGATTTGAATTTAGTTAAATTATGTTAATATTTAAATACTTAATAAAGTATGTATGTCAGCTTATGATAGTAGAATTGCAACAATTTACCATGTTATCCACATATATTGTAGTATATGCCAAATTCTTTGTATTATGCATCAATGATAAAGGAAGCAAACACATATGTCCAATTGAGGCAATTACATAAACAATGTAATCAAGATCAAATATTGATGTTATTTTCATAACTCATTTTATCTTGTCTTTTGTAAGATGTGGGCACTCGACTTAGGTGACATTATATCATAATATGTCTGTTAAGTTTGTTGTGTTCATGTAAATATTTTATCCTACTTATCTTAGCTCTTCAAATAGGTCATAGCACAAGACATTTTTATATTTTCATAAGAAAATATGATTCAAATATCTATACCTATTAGAAATATTTTATAGTATCACTCCATTTATTCTTACTTCCTTCTTAATACTTATGCAACTACATTGTAATATACATTTATTTCAAATATAATTAATTAAATATAATTATTAAATATAATTTGAATTATTTACTTATTACTATTTTATATTTTGATTATAGTAATGTTATAAATAATTTTAGAGAATATTTGACAAATTTTAAAATTAATTTACATCCAGATTTTTTATGGTTATTTTAATAAGAATTTAAATTAAAATAATTATTTAAAAATATTTAGGTGTTAGAATTGAAATTTTTTGACATTTTTGGATTCAGGATGTCAAAGTAAGCTAAAGGGAAATATTTTATAATTCTGAAACTATTTTCAAAAATAGTCAAAAAAATAAAAAGTGTAAATTTTCGAGGCTAATTGTCGCTTAACTGTTCATCCAAAATTGACATTTTTGGTATCGTTGGAATCATATTGACAAGACCTTTCATTTAAGATATTAAAATTTAATTTTTGTTAACTTATGATTTTCTGAATTTGTAAAGATTTAAATTTTTATTTTTTTTCATATTTATTTAAATTAAGCTAATTTGTAATTTTTCTTTTTAAAATTTATATTTACAAATATACCTTTTAGAAATATTCTTATCCTTGCAAATAAAGATAAAATCCACCTTTTAATCTAAACCAACTATTTTTATTTTGACTTACTTATGCAATTTGATTTATTTTTTCTCTTATCTAATATATTTCTATACATTTAAAGGCTGTAGATGAGAAGAAAATTCAGTATTTGTAACTCTATTTAGACTTCTCCTTTCTTAGCAAACACCTCTCATTTATCTTCTTCCATCACCTTTAAATTATTCTTCTTCTCAAACACTTCTCTTTTCATTTTCAAGAACTTCTCCACATCTCTTTTTTTCCCTAAATCTCTCATGCTTTTAAGGCTATCCTAGAGATCCAAAAAGTTATCTAAGATATTCAAATCATCTTAGAGAATAGATCCAAAAAAGAACTCCTCTCCATTAAAATTTCCAAATTTCTCCTTAAGATAATTATCATTTTTTTATCTCATTTTATTTATAAGATCAAAGCATGCATGCAAATCATCTTTTTATTTGATAAGCAAAGGTTTAATACAAGATTATATCAATTTGATAAAATTCTTAAAGTTCTAATTTCTTTCAAAATTTTATCATACTTTAAAAAAAAATGATTTTTTTTTTAACTTTGCTTAGCCATAGTTCTTAGATCCATCATTTTTAAGACTTAAAATTTTTCTCATATATTCTCTTATATATTAGTTGTATGCTATTAGAAAAAACTACTAAAGGATTTTACTTCTATGATAATTTAAATTAATCCTAAAGTATAATGAAATTTTTGAATTCTTACATAAAAATTTTTTTGGATTTTCTAAAATTTTAAGATTTTGGTAATACATTGAAACTTTATATCATTTTGGTTACCTAGAATATAAAGCTGTAATTTTGCATGTAGATTCCCATATATATTGAGAAGAACTTCACTGAAGACATCTTAGAATTTTGAGCACTTTATGGTTAATATTTAAGTGTTCAAAGTTCAATAAAAATCTAAAAAAATTTCAAATTTAAAAACAAATTATTTTGAAATTATTTTGATGTTTAGCTTAGTATAATTTTTATTCCAAGCACAGCTGGATGTTGATCTTTGGCAAACATAATCTTGATTATATTGTGAGCAATTTCTCTGTTAATCACTTGAGTTGATTATGTTATTAAGAAAGTCATTTAAGTGCTTATAGTTTGTTAAAAATCACAAATTTGAACTTACTCAAAATTTCTAGAATTCAAAAAAAATCTTAAAGTTTGAAATGATATAATTTTTAAAATACAGAGAATCCAAATTTGATTTTTCTCATGCATATTCTCTGATATATATATAGAATAATTTATGTTTAGACATCAACAGAAAATAAACACTCTAGAAATACCTTTTAGATGATGCAAAATCGACTAAAAACTTAAATTTCTTACTTAGCTAAAATTAGGAAAATTTTATTAAAATGAAAATTTCATTTCAAATAGTATTTAATTAATTTACAAACTTTATAATTGCTGCAAAAAATAAATTTTGATATTTATGAATAATTTAAATAATAAATTTAATTTTTGGAATATTTATAAATATAATTTCTCAAAATAATAATATTATGAATTTTTTTATATAATTTATTAAATAAAGTAAATTAAGATAGTTGATCAACACATTTAGATATTGATTTAACAGATTAAAATGAGCAAATTTAAGAAAATTATTCTCTAAGTCATGTATGAAATTATTCTTAAATTTTATTTCAAGTATCTTAATTATGAGCTTATTTCTATTTGAATATTCTTTATTTATTTTATCATGCAAACTATTTTATTAAATTGTAATATTTTCATATAAAAGTGTGTGATAAAAAGTAAATAACTTTCATTTTTGGTATTTATCTTTGAAGAAAGAAATAAAAATCTAACTTGTACAAGTAGAGCTTACTAGTAGCTCACGATAAAATAAAGAGGGATCTAGCATTATGGAAGTGGGCAGAAGATCCAGAGGAAAGATACACCATTTTACATCTATAAGATGAGGCACTATCGACAAGTGGTGATAAGCTTCCATAGTCAATAGGTTTTACCTGTTGAATGATGAGTCACAAAACTCAGCTTTGTATCACAATTTAGTTTTAATTGAAAAATTTTCACTTGATACTTTTTAATTATTTAATTTTATATCTAACATGCAGGGCAAGCTTGGTAAAATTTGCAGTATTTATTTTATTACACGTCAATATGAAAATTTAATTTTCTTGCCATTTTATTTGATTTACACATATAATTCTTAATGGATAATTTTTGTACTCCTGCCTGACTGGCTTTATTGATGATTATTTCAGGTTTTGAAGACTAAAGCTTAAGAAGATACTCACTTAGGAAGAGCTTATATGAAGAAGTGAGATTGGAGTGAATATATTTTATTTTGTTATATATTGTAATAATAATTAAACTTGTGTAATTTTATAAAATTGGCTCTGTGATGAATAAATAACTTATAATTTTATTATCTTATTCTCTAGATTTCAAATAATAAGTTTATTATTTAGATATTCTCAAACTTGATCATTCGGTCGCCAACTACATGCATATGAAAAAAATAAGTACCAGTACAATAATAATTGTAGTATGCAATGAAAAAATGTTACTGATAGTACAACTATAATATGTATAATAAAATTCTCATGACAACAAACATTAATTTTAAAGTATTTGCATTCTTATTTTTTTGCAAGGAAAAATAGCAAAATAGCTTTAATATTTCATAAAATTGTAAGATAATCATAATTTAAAATTTTAACACTTACAATATTATTTATGGTTTATTTTTACAGTTACTCCCACAAGGCTTATTTTTCTCTCATCTCAATCAAGCTTTAAGCATTCTAATTATCTGGTTTTTAATGCATGAGTTTTCAATTGGGCTTATAAGTATTAAACTTATATAAAAGTGAAGCTTGATGATTAAATTCACATAATATTATGTATGATAAGTTCTTAATTTATCACATATATGCTAAAATATACATGAAATGATGAGACTTTTACAACTTTAGTAAACTCATAATAGACTTAGATTGACTTAAAATAATATTAAATAATTAGTTGAACTTTTACTTAACATCTCTAATTAAAGACAAATATTTAAACATAAGTGTGCCACTTATGAGGCTTAAGGATGTTTATCTTACAAGATTTGGCCAATCTTACATTGTAGGGCTCTATAGCCTCATTGGAAAAATCAATAAAATAAAGACATAATTATTAATATTTTTATTTGCATTAATTTTATTTCTTGGCAAAAGTTTTGGAATTTCAAATTTGAAAAATATTTAATATTGTCCAAAATATCTCTTTTATTTGAAAAAATCATTGATATTTTGGTTTTTTTCATTCATTTGACATATTTAATATTATTTTATGATATTTTAAGCATTTGATTAACAACTAATAATAGTCAAAATTGTAGCACCTTTCTTATGCCAGCTTTAGGAGCGTAAGTTGTTCATTAGGACTATATATCTTTAGGTAAGAAAGATAAGTTAAAAATACCAATTTGATTATTTTTTTCACTATATTTGTTTTCTTTTTAAAGTTATGTAAGAAGTTAATTAAGATATTATAATTATTATAGCTTTATGAAATGAAGTTATGAATTTTAATTTAATGAATGCAATTTTATTTTTATTTAAATATTTAAATATGACCATATGACTATCTTATAATTTTCTTATATCAATTTTATAAACTTAAATGTTACATTTATTTTATTTCTTAAATAAATTATATATCCACAAAATAGTTATAAATAATTATTTATGACTACTATATATATATATATATATATATATATATATTATTTTCTTATTTTAATAAGTTAAATAGTTAATATTTATACTTTAAGAAATATTTTTAATGAGCCATATACATAAGAATAAATTATTAATAATTTTTTAAGATAAAAAATTATTTTATATTTATAAAGGATATTTTAGAGTTATTTATTGGAACACATAAAAAATATAAAAATAAATTTAATAGAAAAATATTATTTTAATATTAAAATTATAGTTTAAAAGTGCTAATCTAGTATAAAAAAAAATCAACAATGATATTTATGTATTATTTCAATATAAATTTTAAAAATAATATTTATATTATTTTAATATAAATAAATAAAGATTAATAAAATAACATACAAATTTTATTAATTAAATTTTTTTAAATACCACAACAAATATTTTTCTATAGCTTAATAGGCATTGCTAGGGTAGATAACTCTCCACATTAATGATCAACTATCACTCTAATCGTCTCTGTCCACTCACTGAACTTAAATACAATACAATCTTCCGAGATGCAGCTGCTATTCGCCATCCTCATCTCAATCGTCGCGGCGGCGGATTCGGCGTCCATTCCCTATCGTCCGGGATTCCTTGGTCAGTTCGCCGGCTCCAAGCTCCGGAAAAGTTCTGGCAACTATGAGACGCGGTACTTTCGTCAGCGATTGGACCACTTTAGTTTCGCCGAACTGCCGGAATTCAGCCAGAGGTACCTTCTCAGCCCTGCGGCCGGCCTTTGGGCTCCGCCAGCCCCCATCTTCTTCTATTGTGGCAACGAGGGCGACATCGAGTGGTTCTCCGACAACACTGGCTTTGTCTGGGAGATCGCTCCTCGTTTCTCCGCGCTCGTTGTCTTTGCCGAGGTTTTCCCCCTCACTGCTTACTTTTCTTTCGATTATTGTATTTGATTTGTTGGAAATCCTCGTAATGCTGTTGGTTTGTATGAAAATTGCAAGTGTTGTTGAAGATATTCAACCGGTTATGAAAATTATGTGCTTTAACTTGAGATTTTGTGGGCGCCTCTGGTAAATCTGGCTTGAACATGAGAATGAATGATGAATGGCTCGTCATTTTGGTTACCTAATTTCTTAGTTATAGTTTGATAGTCAGTCTTGCATGTTGGCTCATTCTTTGCTGCATTTTTTTGAATAAATTTAAAACTGGGATAGATCATGAATTTGAAAAATTAAAAGAGACTAGGATTGCTTTGATTGAATTCTATGGGAAACAATTTGATTGATCCAGATCATGTTGATAATTTTCTAATCATCCGTATGAATTTGAACCCAAATTCTTATTGTCGTTCAATTATTTTATTGATAGGATTTAAAACAATGCATTCTAAAGAGCAGAAAGATGAAATGTTGCTCTTTTTATAAAAGTTTGTAAATTGCTATACATATTGAATAATAAATGAAAAATGACGATTTGTAAAACTGATTTCTAATACTTGCTTTGGGCTATTTGAAATAATGTCATGCCCTGTTATGGTGAAATATTGTTACACTTCAGCACTTATGCCTGGACATGCAATTAAATTAAATTGTTCTTTGGGATTAAATGCATCTCAAAGCAGGTAGTTTAGTTTCTATTCTGTGTTCACTCAAGCGCATACACATGCATAGATAGATGGATGGATGGTACTATGCATTTAGATATATAGGAGCCCTTTTTACTCATGAGTTCTCTTTCACATGTTTTAAATACCTTATATTTAAGGTAGCGAAAGCACTATAAACATGATTGATCTTTATTAGATTGAGTAACAACCTATAATTGTTACAATATTAATAACCAGAAGTAACCATTTATTGTAAGAAAAAGTTCAAAATATTATAATGCATAATTTAAGTGATAATTTAGGTAATATTAATTAAACTTACTTGCATTTATTATATTTTTCTTTTGAATAATTTAAATCTTATCATTCAATTTCTCTTATGAATTTTAAGAGTTTGTGGAGAAATTGTTCCTATTCAAAAAATTATGCCATATAAGATATTTTATTAACTAAGAAGAATGTTGCTACTCATTCACAGCTCTAAAGAGGTGACAAACATCTTAACCAAGGCTTTTGATTACATATAAATTCATAATTTATTTAATTAGATGGCCAAGAAATCAATTTAGGTGGTCATCCAAATCTTGAAAGAGTTTTTTCATATGAAGCTGCAAAATCACTTGATCATCAGACGATCATTTATGAGTTTTCTTCATTCTCATGGATGGCTTATCTCAGCTGTCCAACCTAGTTATTGAGTATATGAAGGGAGTATAAAAAAAATTGGCGAACTTATTATCCTGACCTTCATTGACATTATTGATTGTTATAAGAACTGGCAATAAATTTATCAAGCTTTGCGGAGATGAGTATGTAGAGAATCTTGATTTTCAGTAGACCTGAGCCATGTGGTGAGTCACAAATGGATCCATTGAGTGATCATTGATGATCAAAAAATGATTAATCAAGCTTATCATGTGTTTAGCTGCCCATGCAATTTGCTTTACAAGGGACATTAATTTTGTTTACCAAGGAGTCAAAAGATTAAGGCGTCTTAGGTGCAAATTATACGGGCAAACTGCCCTAAATATCATTAATTTTAAGTGGTTTTGATAAATTTACTAGCACATTTTTCTTAAAAATCTTCCACTTGAATTTCAGGAACATCAAAGAAATCATGTAGCCAAGAGGACTATTTAACATTGGCCAAACACATCATAAAATTATGATTTGGGCTCACCCAAGCGCTAGAACTTCATCTAAAAGAGATGCCTTAGCGCTTGGGTGTGCTCAAGCTCCCAACAACAACATAGGAAGCCGAATACTCGATGCTTGGGTACATTTAAACGCCTAGTTGAAATGTGACAAAGTTGTGAGCTTGGCAGTTGGGCATGCTTAAGTGGCGATACTCGGAGTGCCTTTTGCAAAGCTATGAATCGAGGCTTTAGTGCTTGGATGCGCCTGATTCTTTGATCCCATTCAACAATTAGTGCTGGAATAACAGAGGCTTGGACGCTTGGGTCCTGACTGCATGTGGATGAAACATTAATCAACAAAGCATTTAAAGGGACCCATGAGTGCCATGAACAAGAGGAATCAACGAGAATAGGGGGCAATCTAGGGGAAATACTAAGAGTAGACAAAAGCTAAAAAAGGAGTAGAGAAAGATGAGAATGAAGGGTGAAACAAGGCAAAAGAAGAAACTAATGGTTAAGAAGAAACTTTGTAAGCATAATCAAAATATTTGTTACTCAAACTTTTTCTAAATTTACTTTCTTATACATATTATGTATGAACTTTCATTTAAATCCTCCCTCATAAAATCCATGATAACTTGAATTCTTTTTAGGGGATTAAGTATGAATGAATGTTGTTTTTGAGTTGATTTTTGATGATTGTTTGGATAATTCTTGATTGTATGTGAAGAGTGTTAACTGTTTTGTTCTTGTTTTAACTAATGATTGGATATAGGTATGTACTAATCACCATAAATTATGTATTGATATTTTCAACATATTTGTCAATTCATTAAGCTTAATACTTTTATATCTCATATCTGATTAGAGATAATAGATCCAAAGGTGAAAGGTTGTAAGGGCTAAATGTTAAGTCCTGGATCTAAAACAAGCTCAAAAGTGATGCAACACGGAGGCCTATATGAGAGCGAATGATGATATGAGCATACACAGGGAGCTTGAGGAATATATGATGCAGTTATGTTTCAGTTTGTAGGAGGCTAATAGAGTTGTGATGGGTTATGTTATGTTATGTCTTGTTGTGTATGCTGTTATGGCATGTTGTGTATATAGACCTATTTTACTAATGTATTTTTATTTTTTTGTGTTTATTTAAGTATTTTTGCTATTTTCTTTTGTTGTAATCAATGTCCTTGAGGAAAAATTAATCAAACTTGTGTTAGGATTGCAAAAGGCCATCCGCGGGAGTATAACAAGACCTTATTATCGTTTTAGGGCACTCCTCTCTTCCAGTGTACACACATACCGGGCAACACGCCGCTGGGTTAGCATAGCTAATATAGCATTAAGTGTTCACTTTTTAGGATCATATCGGAATTTAGTATAACAATGTATTTAGAGACGTATTAAATACACACTTTCATATTAATTTCAACATTCATAAATACCAGAATAATAAAAGAAATATACTCATAATATAGATAATAATTATTTTACAAAATCTATTACACACTAAGCAAAAATTTTAAACTTAAGAAAAATAAGCATCTAAGTTTGCATTAAGTTGCTTCATCCTGCATCAGTTCCTCTTCAAAGATTTAATCTAGAGATTTCTCTTGATTAGCAACATATATATATATATATATATATATGTATATGACAGGGTGAACCAAGAAAAAGAAAAGAAAAAAAAAGAAATATTTAATTAGACACTGAGGTCTAAATAAAATTTGTAGGATATCAAAATTTGCACATAATATTAAGCGATATGATTCTGCAAGAGAAGCATATACAAATAAAATAATATGCAATATTTAAGTTGGATATGTTTGCAAAATTATCAGAATTATAAATACAATATACATATTTAAGATATGTGCTTATTCTGAAAGAAAAATACAGTAATATAGATTATTTATTCTGTTGAACAAAGTTATAGAATAATCAAGGAGTTGGATACGTCTATCTAACTATATATATATATTTATATATATATCAAAAAAAATAATTGAAATGAAAGCTGTAAAAATTAGAGAATATATATATATATATATATATATATATATATATATAGAAAAAAGAAAATGACTGAAATAAAAGTTGCAGAAATTTTGATATATATATATATAGAAAAAATGAAAACTACTGAAATAAAAGTTATAGAAATTAAGAAATATATATATATATATATATATATATATATATATATATATATATAAAGAAATTGATTAAAACGAAAGTTGCAGAAATTATAATATATATATATATATATATATTATATATATAGAAAATAATTTAAATGAAAGTTATAGAAATTAAAATATATATATATATAGAAAAAAAATTACAGAAATGAAAGTTGAGTAAATGAAAATAATAATAATAATAATAATAATAGCATTAATAATAATAATAACAACATTATTATTATTAATAAAAGAAGAAAAAAATAAAAAAAAAATAGAAACTTTTTCATCTCTTTCTCATTTCATACTCTATCTTAGTATTTTGAGGCATTATTGGAGGTCGGCGGGGGAATCTGGTGATGGATGAGGAAGAAGAGTAGGAAATGGATGGAGAAGATGAGTGAGGAGGGAGTGGGGGAGGAGAAGGGAGTGGGGGAGGAGAAGTGAGTGGGGGAGGATGGGATAATAAATAAGGAGGAGGGGTATTTATAAGAATTTTTTTTTTAATTATTTTTAATTTTTCTTTTCTCTTTCTCTCTCCTCCATTGAGAAAATTGGTTTTTCTTTCTCTTAAATGCTTTGGAGTGTATAAATTGACTTTTTCTTTCTCATTCTCTCTTCTCATTCTCTCTCAAATTTCTCTCTTTTATTTCTCTCCAATATTTTCAAAAAAATAATAAAATTTGACACGGATGTGTATTTTGATGAGATGAACACACTTGCACCAAAATTTCATGATTTAGAGCAATATTTTATTTATATTAATTTCTATACATAAAAACTTCAAAAATTAGTTATGATAAATCCGAAGCTCAAAATTTGACGAAACCTTTTGTGTATCATTTTTATATATTTTTAATCCAACAATATTAAAATTGCTAAATTTGAACATGTATTAAATTTTCACAATTTACTGAATTTAAATAATCCAAAAATTAATTCAGGAGTATTTGTTATCCAGATTGCTTCAAACTTGGGCAATTACGATTCCAAAAATATACTCTATCTCACGATTTTTTAGTTTGCCTTAATTTTGAAGCCATTCAGAATCTTAATTTTTGAGTAGGGTTTAGTCGTAATTATCCTGGTAACGACTTTGGTCATTACAGATTTTCCTATTTAAAAATGATGTTGTCCTCGATGTCATATTATATATTAAAGTTAAGAAAAAAACAAATAGCTCGAATATTCCTGGGCTTTTAAATAGTTTAAGATACTTTTTTCGTATAGTATCTTCTCTTTCACAAGTGGCTTTTTTGGCATTATAGTTTTGCCACTAAATTTTTATCATGGGTATACTTCGATTTCTTAGTTGACGATTGCCCCGACCTATAATTATGATATGTTCTTCTATGAATGATGTATGGTTGAATTTCAACGGAAAGTATGGACAGTTGCTAGGATGGATTTTGTAAACATATACGGAGTGAAGATACATGAAATACATTGTGTACTACCGCCAAATCTTCTGGAAGGTTTAACTTGTATGCATAATTTTCAACTCGGTTTAATACTTAAAAGGGTCCGACGTATCTCGGGCTTAACTTACTAGCTATGCCAAACCGATATGTCTTCTATTGGGCTCAGTTTTAGATACATCATATCTTCGATTTGAAATTCTAACATTCGATGTTTAGTATCATAATATTTTTTTTTACCGATCTTGAGCTGTAGCAATCTTGCTCTTTATTAGATGAATTTTCTTATTAGTCTCCTCAGCTAGACTAGATTCATATAACTAAACTTCTTCTACTTCAGTCCAGGCCAATGATGTGCTACACTTTCTACCATACAGAGCTTCATATGATGCCATTCCAATACAGGACTAATAGCTATTATTGTATGCAAACTCCACTAATGAAAGGTGATCTTCTCAACTACCGCCAAAGTCTAATATGCTTAAATGAAGATCTTCAAGTACCTGATTTTCTCTCTCGATCTAACCATCTGTTTGAGGGTGAAAGTGTACTCATAGCCAATACTATCCCCAAAACTTGATGTATCGCCTTCCAGAAATGGGAGGTAAATATGCCATCACGATCTGAGACAATAGTTTTAGAGATTTTGTGAAGCTTGATTATTTCTTTAATATATAACTTGGCCAACTTTTTCACTGAATCTATTTGCTTAATCGAAAGGAAGTGTGCTGATTTCATTATACGATCTACAATTACCCAAATAGCATCTGCTCCAGTACGGCTTCTGGGTAATCTCATCACAATTCATAGAAATGTCTGACCATTTCCACTCTGGGATAGCTAATGGATGTAATAGTCCACCTGATCTTTGATGTTCTGCATTTACTAAATTGTAGACATGACATTTGGTGATATATTAAGCTATATCTTTCTTTAGTCCAGGCCACCAAAATAACTTTCAAATCTCTATACTTTTTATTATTTCGAAGATGAATTGTGTACCCTGAGTTATGAGTTTCAGTTAAAATTTGATTATGAATGTATGAATCATTTGGAATTCAAATTTTTTTTCATGATAAATATAATTACAGATGTAAGTCTGTTATGCAACCGTTTTCGATATCTGCTTTTAGCTTAGAATATCCCTTATCATTCTTTTGGGCAATTGTTATGCGTTGCATGAACGTATGCTTTATAATATTATTTTCAAGTAAATTATTTAACTGCTTTCCATTAATAGGTTTTATGCTTAACTTTCTGAATTCTTTCATTAATGAACTTGCTATTATAACATTTATGATTATTTTCTGTTGAGAGCATCAGCTACAACATTAGCTTTACTAGGATGATATTGTACGTCTAAATCGTAGTTGCTGATCAATTCCAATCATCACCTTTGTCGACAGTTCAACTCCTTCTGAGTGAAAATATATTTTAAATATTGATGATTAGTAAAAATTTTATATCTCACTCCATATTGGTAGTGTTTCCATATTTTTAAGGCAAACACTATCGCTAAGTCATACACTGGGTATTTTCTTTCATGAATTTTTAATTGCCTAGATGCATATGCTACTACCTTCTTCTCTTGCATGAGAATACATCCAAGCCCTACTATGAATACGTCAGTATAAACTTGATAATTTATTGTCTCTTGTGGTATGGTTAGTACTTGGACGGCTGTTAACGCTTATTTTGACTATTGAAAAGATTCCCCGCATTGCTGACTCCAAACTAATGGAACTGCTTTCTGTGTTGATTTGGTTAAATATACAGCTATTTGTGAAAATCCCTTAACAAATTTTCGATAATATTCAACTAAACTGAGAAAACTGCAAATATCTGTCACGATTTTCGGTTGGGGCAATTCCTGAATGACGCTTATTTTTTTCTGATCGACCTTGATTCCTTCGGCATCCACTACATGGCCTAAGAAAGCTACATTATCCAACCAAAATTTACATTTAGAATATTTGGCGTATAGTTGATGATGCCTTAGAGTTTCCAGAATAGCTCTTATATGATCTTCGTATTCTTTCTCTCATAATAAATTAGAATATCATCGATGAATATTATTACAAACTTATCCAAATACGATTTAAGAATTTTTTGCATCAAGTCTATAGTGATGGGCGGAGCATTGGTTAGATCAAATGATGACATGAACTCATAATGCTTGTAATGAGTTCTAAATGCTGTTTTTGAAATATCTTCTTCTTTGACTCTCAATTGATGATAGCCTGATCTTAAATTTATCTTGGAAGATTTCTTTGCTCCAACTAATTGATCAAAAAAATCATCAATACGTGGTAGAGAGTAATTATTTTTAATAGTTATTTTTGTTAAGTTCATGATAATCGATGCATATTCGCATCGAACCGACTTTCTTCTTTACAAAGAGCACTAGGGCTCCTCATAGTGACATGCTTTGTTGAATAAAACCTTTGTTCATTAGCTCTTGCAGTTGTTCGCTTAACTCTTGCAATTATTTAGGTGCCATATGGTATGGTGCCTTTGTTATTGGTTGAGTGTCAGTAATTAGCTCAATTAAAAATTTGATTTTTTTACTGGTGGTAATTTATGCATTCATCAGGAAATACATCTCAAACTCCTTTTAATTTGAGTGTCTGCTTGAGAAATTTCTTGTCTTTTCTCCCATCATTGTTACCAAGTTAGTATTACATCGCTTCCGAATCAATTTCTCTTCTTGTGAAGCGTTCGTTGATTAAAGATGCTGAAATACCTAACTTTCCTATAAATACTTCATACTTGCGCCCACCCTTGATAATGACATTCTTTCTTTTACATTTAATCACAACTTTATGCTTGCTGAGCCAATTCTTTCATAGAATGTTGTCAAAATTTATTATTGGCAGTACTATCAATTTTGCTTCATATGCCTTGCCATTAATTGATATGTTATAGTCGCAATATTTTTGTGCACTCATGGGAGCACCAGATGGTAACTCGATATTTAAGGTTTTAGCTAAGTTATAATATGACAGTTCATGAGTTTTGGAAAATCTTTCTGAAATGAATGAGTGGCTTGCACCAGTGTCAAATAATGTGCCACATGATTTGTCATTGAAATATAAGGTGCATAAGGTTTAAAATGAAAGATAATTCATCCTCTATTTAAATTTAATGTGAAAGATATTTATAAAAAGAAATAATATGATATTTGATACCACTTCATTATCTTTTGGGGTTAGAACTGGGGTGAGGCCACTGATTGTCCACTGTACGGGTTGCTTGGCATTGCCAAAAATTGTGGCCCGATCCATTACACGTATAACATATCCCACTCCTGTGATAATAATTATCGTAAGGATGCGGTCGGTTGCATTTCCTAGTAGGTGTTTGCTGAGCTATTTGATAAACCCTAGCTTGAGGCGGTCTCGGCCTCTTGTATTCAAATTGTTGTACATGTGTAGATGGGGTCTTTTTCTTAGCTCTTCTATTTCTTATTGTTCCCCATGTTCTAATATTATTATATTTTCAAGCATGTCTGAGAATTTGGAGATTTGAAGAACCATAAGCATCTTCTTGATAGAAGGTTTTAATTCTTTTAAAAATTGGCTACATTGAGCAAACTCGGTGCTCACTAGTATTGGTGCATAACGGGATAGTCTTTGAAACTCAATTTCATATTCAATGACACCACGGTTGTCACAATATATAATTTCGTGAACAAATCTTCCATGATTGCTTGAACAGGAGGAGGGATATATTTGACTCTGAAGACTTTGACGAATTCTTCTCATTGGATATTCTTAGTATCTATGCCTACGAATTATAAGTTTGTAGTGATTTCCACTAGCGTTCAGCTTCTTCCAACCTTAAGATGGTTAATCTAATTATATTTGTAGGTGGGTGGGCATTTCATGCTAGTCAGTATTTTTTCTATTTTCTTTACCCAATCTTCAGTATTCATTGGGTTGTGCACTTCTATTGAATATTGGTGGTTGAAGTCTTTGAAAGGCTTGAACTAGTCCATCTCAATGTTTGAGAAATGGGTAGCTGATAGTATAGAAGTTGAATTATTTATACAGGGTGTTTGTTGTGTCTGAAGCTTTAAAAATATTTAATTTGGTGTATCAACACACTGCAATGTAGCATTCACAATATTAAACAACTTGTCGACACGGTTCACAGAAGTATTGGTGGATATCGAATCTTTTAAGGGTGTTTTGACGATCAAAGGAGAATCTTCAGGATCCATCTGAAAATAGGAATTATTATTATACTTTTTTATTGGAATCGAATTACGTAAATATCATTATCAAATACTAGATGACAATAAAAGTATCACTATTAACTAGAAAAAAACTAAAAATAGATCATTTTGATTAAGTTTGATATCTGTTCTTTCATTCTCTTTGATTTATATAGATTTTGTAATTTCTTATATTTTATATTTTTATTTATCTATTATAATCTTCCAGTTGCATGACTAGTGAGTTATACACTTTTATACTACTGTGGTGACCCATCGCCGGGTTAGCATAGCTAATCTAGCAATAGATGTTCACTTCTTAGGATCATATCAAAATTTAGTATAACAGTGTATTTAGAGGCTTATAAAACACACACTTCTATATTCATTACAATATTCATAAATGCCAGAATAATAAAGAAAATATATTCATAATATAGATAATAATTATTTAAAAAATTTATTACACACTAAGTAAATATATATATATATATATATATATATATATATATATAAATATATGTATATGATAGGGCGAACCAAGAAAAAAAAAAAAAGAAAAAAAATTTAATTAGACACTGAGGTCTAAGTAAGGTTTGTAGGATATCAAAATTTGCACATAATATTAAGCGGCATAATTCTGCAGCAGAAGCATATACATATAAAATAATATGCAACATTTAAGTAGGATATGCTTGTAAAATTGTCAAAATTATAAATACAATATACATATTTAAGATATGCGCTCATTCTGAAAGAAAATATAGCAATACATAATATTTATTATGTTGGACAAAGTTACGGAATAATCGATGAGTGAGATACGTCTATCTAACTATCTGTGATGCTGGTTCCTAACTAATTACGCATTCCCCCTCAAAGATTATGTAAAATATCTTTTTTTTTTCAGATATGTAACGACCCGAGAACATTACTTTGCAAACTAGGTCAAATCCCGCCTTAGAAATCAGGATCCCGGATAATTTTGAATTAGGGCAAACAAAAATATCTCTAGTTTGAGAGAAATAAATTTTTAAATTAAAGTGTCATAGTTTGAGAGAAATCCAGATAACGGAAACTCCTGCGTAATTTTTCCAAACTTTTTAAATTCAGTAAAAATCAAGAACATTGAAATACGTGTCCGAATTTATTGATTTTTGTGTCATCATGTTAAGAACATTATTTAAAAAGTTGCTCCTGAAATTTTATCAATTTTGGATCGTCGGTTTAATCTAAATTAATTTTTGAAGTTTAAAACTTCAGAAATTATTATAAAATAAAATATTTGTCTGAATTGAAATTTTTTGACGCGATGGTGTTCATTACATCATAACACACATCGGTGTCATGTTTCGTTGTATTTGGGCGCAAACGGCGAAAAAATGCGAAAAATTTAACTTAAGTAAATTTTCAAAATAATTCATTAAGTTTTTCATCTTCCCCCCACCCCCATCTTTTGACCCTTCATCTTCTTTCCCCCCCACCCCTTCCTTTACTTAAACCTCCTCACCCCCCTTCCCATCAAGCTAACTCTCCTCCTCAGCCCCCTCACCTTGCTGCTAGCTCCCTCACCCTGCTGCCAGCCCTCCTCCCAGCCAGTCTCCAGCCCCGGCAGCCAGCCACCAGCCTCGGCAACCACCCTGACCACCCCGGCAGCAATCCCGGCTACCCTTTTGGACCCTCCAAACCCAACCAGCCCCTTCCCGGCTCTCCAAAATAGCAGTAGCCCTCCTCACCCCTCTCAAACCCCTCCCAACAGCAGCAGCCCTCCTCTTGTCGGCCACCAACCAGCCGCTTCGGCCACCTCCTGCAGCCGTCCGACCCCCTCCTCGGCCTCCTGGCAATCCTATCCTAGGTAAGAGGAGAGGAAAATGAGGTAGAAATGAGGAGATTTTTATTATTATATATTCTTTTCGTATATACTTAATAATTATTATTATGAAAATAAATATGATAAATCTTATGTCATCACATTAGCATTGTTGTCATTAATCAATAATGATAAACAAATGCATATGTTATAAGATGACTATGTTTCCATTTAGACACTTTTTCATTCTAATGTATTATTATTATTACTTTTTGCAATTTAATTTTTGACATTTCCATTTTTATCTTTTATATTTGTATATTATTATTATTATCATAAAAATATAGCTAACCTAATGTAAAAGAGAGAAAAATAGAATTGAAAAGAAGATAATAAGTACTCCTAAGAACATTGGATTAAAATGCTAATTTAAAAATATCTAAAATCTAAATGCAGATTCAAAAGTCGAACTGTCAAACTTTGAATTTTAAAGAACAAAGGTACCCTATATGACATGTATTACTCTTTATAAATTATTGCTGCTTAGTTTCGCTTATTTGCTTAGAGCTAAATTCAATTAAAGTTTGGTTGGTTGTTCGGATCCAATGTGATAATATTTTAGAAAAAAGACATCAGTAATAACATTCGTGGTTAGTTACTGAAAAATGACATCAGTAACAACATTCATGGGTTGTTACTGGAAAAAAGACATTGATAACAATATTCGGGGGTTATTACTGGAAAAAAGACATCAGTAATAACATTCGTGGCTAGTTACTGGAAAAATGACATCATTAATAACATTCATGGGTTGTTACTGGAAAAAAGACATCGGTAACAACATTCGTGGTGGGTTATTGGAAAAATGACATCGGTAACCTGCAACTTTGTGCCAATATTTGTTTGCAGGAAATTATTTATTTTGTTTGCGTTGTTGCCTTACTTCTTATGCATTGTTATCTTTATTTCTGTTAATCGCATATTTGCTTTTATAAAAATGTAATATTATTTTGTTTACTGCGGTACTTAGAGTATTCTTTAATTACTGGGAATTTCAATCACTGTATTATTTTCTGAAAAATTTAACTTAAGTAAATTTCAAAATAATTCATTAAGTTTTTCATCTTCCTCCCACCCCCCATCTTTTGACCCTTCATCTTCTTTTCCCCCCACCCCTTCCTTTACTTAAACCTCCTCACCCCCCTTCCCATCAAGCTAACTCTCCTCCTCAGCCCCCTCACCTTGCTGCCAGCTCCCTCACCCTGCTGCCAGCCCTCCTCCCAGCCAGTCTCCAGCCCCGGCAGCCAGCCACCAGCCTCGGCAACCACCCTGACCACCCTGGCAGCCATCCCGGCTACCCTTTTGGACCCTCCAAACCCAACCAGCCCCTTCCCGGCTCTCCAAAATAGCAGTAGCCCTCCTCACCCCTCTCAAACCCCTCCCAACAGCAGCAGCCCTCCTCTTGTCGCCCACCAGCCAGCCGCTTCGGCCACCTCCTGCAGCCGTCCGACCCCCTCCTCGGCCTCCTGGCAATCCTATCCTAGGTAAGAGGAGAGAAAAATGAGGTAGAAATGAGGAGATTTTTACTATTATATATTCTTTTCGTATATACTTAATAATTATTATTATGAAAATAAATATGATAAATCTTATGTCATCACATTAGCATTGTTGTCATTAATCAATAATGATAAATAAATGCATATGTTATAAGATGACTTTGTTTCCATTTAGACACTTTTTCATTCTAATATATTATTATTATTACTTTCTGCAATTTAATTTTTGACATTTCCATTTTTGTCTTTTATATTTGTATATTATTATTATTATCATAAAAATATCGTTAACCTAATGTAAAAGAGAGAAAAATAGAAAAGAAAAGAAGATAATAAGTACTCCTAAGAACATTGGATTAAAATGCTAATTTAAAAATATCTAAAATCTGAATGCAGATTCAAAAGTCGAACTGTCAAACTTTGAATCTTAAAGAACAAAGGTACCCTATATGACATGTATTACTCTTTATAAATTATTGCTGCTTAGTTTCGCTTATTTGCTTGGAGCTAAATTCAATTAAAGTTTAATTGGTTGTTCGGATCCAATGTGATAATATTTTAGAAAAAAGACATCAGTAATAACATTCGTGGTTAGTTACTGAAAAAATGACATCAGTAACAACATTCATGGGTTATTACTGGAAAAAAGACATTGGTAACAACATTCGGGGGTTATTACTGGAAAAAAGACATCAGTAATGACATTCGTGGCTAGTTACTAGAAAAATGACATCATTAATAACATTCATGGGTTGTTACTGGAAAAAAGACATCGGTAACAATATTCGTGGTGGGTTATTGGAAAAATGACATCGGTAACCTGCAACTTTGTGCCAATATTTGTTTGCAGGAAATTATTTATTTTGTTTGCATTGTTGCCTTACTTCTTATGCATTGTTATCTTTATTTCTGCTAATCGCATATTTGCTTTTATAAAAATGTAATATTATTTTGTTTACTGCGGTACTTAGAGTATTCTTTAATTACTGGGAATTTCAATCACTGTATTATTTTCTGAATAATAACAGGTCAGGTACTTCTGACAGAGCTCGAAAAAAAAAAACTTTAAAAACATAAATTATCAAACTGTCGATGGATCTACGAAGGGGTTACATTAATTTTTTATCTTTTTATCTTCTCTTTTGTTGAACAATGTTGGTTATGTATGATGAAGATCTTTTTTTGTAATATAAAATTTTAAAATGAATGAGAAATATCATTGGCTTTTGTATGTGTATGCTATCTTCTCTCAAATTATTTAATATGATCCTGCGATATGTGGCCACCCGAATATCGGGACATCACAAGATATCAGTCTGTCATGACCTAATGTTTTGTTTGTACTAACCTGAGATCAACTTAAATAAACCCATAATACTGATTTTGGATTATTTATTTCAAATTCTGAGTACAAAATCTTATATACATATATCAAAGTGAGTCAAAGCTTAATAGCGATGCAAAAGCAGAAAATTAAATAATATTATAAAAAATGATATCCTTCATTTTATTTTAGTAAAATTATCAATATTAATATTATATTATTTATTTATCTGTATATTTTAAAAATATCAATTTTTATTAGTATAAGTAATAATATATATATATATATATATATATTAAATGAAAAAAAATAATTGAAAATTAAAAAAAAAACATTATATAAAAATAAAAATTTCATAAATTAAGAAATGTATATATATATATATATAGAGAAAAAAAGAAAGTGACTGAAATGAAATTATAGAAATTAGAAAATATATTTATATATTTATATATATATAGAAAAAAAAAATGACTAAAATTAAAGTTGCAGAAATTAAGAAATATATATATATATATATATATATATATATATATATATATAATGTGAATGGTATTGTAGCCCAGTGGTTGAGACTTAGGATTTGTTATCCCAGGTTATGGGTTTAAATTCCACCGGCTACACATAAGGAAAAAAAAATATAAATATATATATATATATATATATATAGAAAAAAAAATGACTGAAATGAAAGTTGAAAAACTTAAAAATATATAAAAGAAAATAGCTGAAATGAAAGTTACAAAAATTAAGATATATATATATATATATATAGAAAAAAATGACTAAAATAGAAGTTGCAGAAATTAAAAAATATATGTATCTATATATATATATAGAAAAAGAAAATGACTGAAATAAAAATTTCAGAAATAAAAAAAATTATAATAACATTATTTTTATTAATAAAAGCAGAAGAAATTAAAAGAATAGAAAAAGTTTTATCTCATTCTTATTTATTACTCTATTTTAGTGTTGATGAGAATTTATTGGAGGTCGGCGGAGACATTTGGTGGTAGATGAGAAAGAAGGGGGAAATGGAGGGAGAAGAGGAGTGGGGGGAGTATTTATAAGAATTTTTTTTTAAATTTTATTAATTTTTTTTGTTCTCTCTCCTCCATTATTCCAACATGAGAAATTTGGCTTATCTCTCTTAAATGTTTTGAATATACAAATTGGCTTTCTCTTCTTCTTTCTCTCTCATCTTTCTCTTTTTTTCTTTCTTTCTCTTCCAATATTTTCAAAAAAATAACAAAAATTAACACGGAAGTGTATTTTGATGAGACAAACACACTCGCGCTAAAATTTTTCGATTTGGAGCAATATTTTATTTTATATTAATTTCTGAAGATAAAACTTTAAAAATTAATTATGGTAAATCCGAAGCTCAAAATTCGACAAAATTTTTTGTATCATTTTTATAATATTCTTAATCCAATGATACTAAAATCGTTAAATTTGAAATTGTATTTATTTTTCCCATTGTACTGAATTTAAATAATTTAGAAATTAATTCAGAAGTATTCGTTATTCAGATTGCTTCGAAACTTGGGCATTACGATCATAAAAATATACTCTATCCAACGATATTTTTAGTTTGCCCTAATTTTGAAGTCATTCAAGATCTTAATTTTTGAGTTGGGTTTAGTCTTAATTGTCCTAGTAATGATTTGGGACGTTATATGTACACCCCAAGAATTTGTCATAGTTGTTGTTGACTTATGACGCTCCAATCTTTGCCATCTGACCTCCAATTTACGAACTGTTTTTGTTGTTGTATTTCTAACAACAACATCTATGTTCTAGTAATAATTTTGAATAATTAAAGAACTCTATTAAGAAGAAAGAAAGTTGGGAATATTCGACAATTGAAAGGGTTCTTTCGCATTCATAGAAGGTGAGTATGGTGAGCAAAAGTTTTTGGTGAGATGGAAAGATAAGCCACCATCAGAAGACTTTTTGGTTGACTTATGAAGAGTTGCAATACCTTGACCACCCCGACCTCCTAAATGACAATGTGGATTTCATCTATACAGAGTAGAGTTCTCAAGAAGGGGGAGATTTTGATGCAACATGGAGGCCTACACGAAAGCGGGTGATGACAAGCATTCGAGGATACTCGAGGAGCTTGAGGAATATAAAATGAAGTTATGTTTTAGTTTGCAGGAGTTATTGTGTCCTGATGGGTCGTTATGTTATGTCTTGTTGTGTGTTGTTATGGCATGTTGTGTGCATAGATTCGTCTTATTTATGTATTTTTGTGTTTATTTTATTATGCTGTAATCAACAGCCATATGGAAAAATTAATTAGACTTCTATCGGAAATGCAAATGGTCATTCGAGGAGGTGAAATGGGGCTTTGTTGATTTTTTAGCGCTCTGTTAGGTTAGAATTAGGGTGCTAGGTTAGAATTAGGGTTTGACTGCTATAAATCCTAAATTCATGGTTAATGAATTTTGATTCTATAAAAAAGGTTGCTTGCTCTTGAGTTTTAGTGTGGGCAATCGAAACGATCCATTGGTGTGTACAATTGACGATCTTTAGAATGCACAACTTTGAAGGCCCAATGTTTGTACAATCTTTGTAATTATCCTTATATTTTCGGGTTATTTTTTGTTTGATCTCATTGTGTTTTCTATTACCTTCCATTACCATTTTATTTTTCTCAAAATTTAATTTTTTTTTACCATCAAATACCCCTCCAACGAAACCTACGCTCAACACCCTTTACTTCACTACCCATAAACCTCTCAAAGAATTATCAAATCTTACAAATAAAATCCTATAGATTCATGGCATATGCTGCAACATCTTCCTAAAATTTTATCCAACTCAAACTTCATTTGTCCCACCAAACTTTTTTCAAAATTAATCAGTCATTTGAACACTTAACTTTCACTTCAACTCTGCACCACCTAGAAGTTACTGTACTTGGATTAATCTAGATTTCGACTGTGAAGCTTGAGCAAGCAAGCAAGCAATTGAATCTTACCTTGTCACTAGCAGTTTAGTCATTTTGATTGTTATTAAAAGTAATACATAGATTTAATCACATGCATGAATGCTTAATCCCTTGCTTCTTCTACTTGATTTCTTCTTAGTTCGGCAAATATTGAGAAGGCTAGCAACTAGAATTCTCATCGTCATTTTATTCGAGCATTTAATCATTGTTAATATCTGAATCAAGACAAAATCCTATTGGATCTATGTTGATAATAAGCCACTTTCATATGGATGATACTTAAGATACTCATCTCAAATTACTTAAGATGCAAATACACTTGCGTGTCATTCCCAATGTTGAAAATTGACTCGCCAATATTTCGAAATTTTTTTGTGTTATTGTTGGAGAAGCTGTGCTAATATCTATTAAAAATCAAAGTGATTTTGATTTGGATTTTTTTTTTTCGTTATAGAGTAATATGCATACTATTAGTCAAATATTATTTTTTTTTAATTTTATTTCTCATTTGGTTTCTTAAACTCTTTATTTTTAATAGAATCTGCTAGATTTATCTTTTATAAGCCATTTAAAATTTTTGTAAACTACAAAAGCATCAAATGATTCCTCTTATATTAACTGCACCCATCTATTTTCATCCAAATTTTACCTCTACATTGATATTTGAATCAAGTTAAACACTTAAATGAAGTTTAGGGGCAATATGTATCAATTTCAAAAGTTACATACTAAAATAGGTATTATGCAAGAGTCAGGGGATTTTTTTTCCCGTTACAGAGTAATATGCATACTATTAGTCAAATTTTATTATTTTTTTAATTTTATTTCTCGTTTGGTTTCTTAAATTCTTTATTTTTAATAGTCTGCTAATTTTATCTTTTATAAACCATTTAAAATTTTTGTAAAATACAAAGCATCAAATTATTCATCTTATATTAACTCCACCCATCCATTTTCATCCAAATTTTACCTCTACATTGATATTTGGATCAAGTTAAACACTTAAATGAAGTTTAGGGGCATTATGTATCAATTTCAAGAGTTACATACTAAAATAGGTATTATGCAAGAGTCAGGGGATTATTTCTGCTATTCCCTCCGTTCTTTATCAATTCAAACAATCTTTTGACTTATGGAAGTGTTAAAATAGGGATTTTCTGTATTGCTTACATAATCCAGTTAGAGGCCCTGGCATCTTTAGGGGGCAGTAATGAATATTGCCTCTAGAATTCTAGTTATGATACCTACTGATATATATTTATTAGTATATAATATGTGTATAGGTGAGAGAATGAGTGAATTCTGCTCCTTTATTTATAAATTCTTCCATTTTGTGAGGAGAGAGAAAAGTTATGTCTAATAAACTATTTTTTTTGCTATTTACTTTTTTTTTCTTGATTCTTGAGTACCTTTAATATTTTGAAAAATGTCATGTTTATACCAAAATATAAATAAAAAAAAATATTCATAATTAAAAGTATTATTTTTTTTTAATTTTCATATATAAATATTGGGCCTTCCCATTTCCTTTATTATAGACTAATTATCTTATTTATCTTATATATATATATACTATATATATTGATATAGGAGAGATGGAGAGTGTGCGAGAGAGCCATTTTATAATATGTCTATATTATCTATACTATATTATATATATATATATATATATATATATATGAGAGAGAATATCTTAGTTTAAGAATGTGTAGAAATTCATGAAATAGGAATAAATTTTTTTCAAATTTTTGTATTTTTTATTAATGAAAAAAAACAGAAGCATCTCTTCACCTTTCAGTTCAATGCCTAGACCTATAGCCTCGGCTCTTCTTGCACAAGGTCCGTGGAGTAGAATCGTCTTCGAGAGATTAGAGTTTCATTCTCCAGGTCTGTCTTCGCTGAAGCTCAATTGATTTTGTAATCAAATGCTCTGCGTAATATTTTGTTGATTCAAAGGTTATGAAATTGAGATTACACCCATGACGAGAAAGATGAACGTAAGCGATTGGGCGGAGTGCAAATGCTGAGCCTCACACACTGCAACAAGGTGGAATCAGATGAAGACAAGCTTTATGGTATGGGTTTTTTGAGATTTTTATATCATTATATTTTTATCTTTTATTTGACAAAAATAAATATCTGAAATCTAATGATGCTTGATACAACCTCGGCCAAATTGGAATCACTGAAATTCAATAAATGGTAATTACAATTCTCTTCTTCGTCCCTAATTTCTATTCTTTTGCATATTATTTATGATGTTTCATACTTCGCTCATCTTCATTCTAAAGAAGTCAAAGTTGGCAGTGATGGGCTCTTGAATTTCCGAAATGTTGCAAAATAAAAAAAATGAATGGTTGTACTAATTTCATGAATTAAATAATACATTGGGTATATACTATCATCACTTAACAATCTTTACTATGTTATTGTTGTATATAAAAGTTATGGATACTGAAAATATGGTATTTAACTATTGATGCATTTGTGGTGTAAAACTAGAATAAATTCTTGAAGATGTATGTTCACGTTCTACCATTACAATTGTTTGCTTGAATAATTTAAGGATAATCAACGGCTATAGGTAGCCAAATTTACAAAGGTATATAACTACTTTTATTTATGATATAAAATAATAATGTGTGTTGTGCATAGCTAAGCAATATTTATCCACAACTTCTAGGTATGCAAATTTTTAAGTATCAAAGCCACTCAAATATATACTCAAAAGAAGTTTTAATATCATATAATTCCAACTCATGCTGATATACAAATTTTTTTGTTATAGAAAAAAGTTATTAATTTATATTTGATTAGCTTGGAAATGAAAATCCTTTCCTTAATTAATGTAATATGTTTTAATCTTTTCCATTGTTGGAAATTCTGAGCTGACACCTATCCACAAATTGATAAAGTGCTATATTTGAATTGTGTGGTTAGAACGGAGTTTTTCTCATCTCAATCTATTATGTTATCAACCTGGATGTATAATTGTTTTGCTAGCAGTGCTTGAAAATAATTATTTTACAATTTATGAATTTATTATGCTCTTTGTATAGTATTAATTGTATGCATAATATGCTATAAGCTTTTTAGGTGGAGAAGAAGGTTGCAACAAATATTAGATAATTATATATTGTAGTTAAATTTCTCTTTACTCTATTTTTGGCATTTCAATGCTTCTTAATTTTAATTTTTTGGCATAAAAATAATCTTTTTTAAATTACATTAGATTAAAAAGTTATATTAGTATTTTTGTGAGTAGATTGGAGTGTTTTCTCATCTCAATCTATTTCTGTTATCAATTTGAATGCAGAGCTATATTATAGAATCGGAAAGGAGAAACCTTTATATATATATATATAGCTTTAAAATAAATTCATGAATCTTTCATCATTCAAAGGGATGTACATTTAAGATAGTTCATTTACATATAATCCGCAAGTCCACGATTTTGAATTATGTTCTCTTTTTTCATGATGTTTAAGATGTGATTGTTATCAAGCTTTCCCAAATTCTCACAAAATTCAGCTCAATTATAAGCTTACAAACTCAAGTATAAGAAATTATTAGTGCAATTCATAGTCTTTGTGAGTACATATACATTTACATCTATTTTAACTCTAGATTTTTATTTTTCATATGAGAATTTGAAGAAATTATTGGAGATTTCTAAGTATTTGTCAGAAATTATCCCATACACATTTATTTGATCATTAACAATAATTTATATTTACCTAATATTGATATATTTCCTTTTTTTAATTTAAAAAAAATTCAAATATAGAAAGAAAAAATGGATTTGATTCGACAACTTCCATTTAGATATTCTTCAATTTTATGATGAGAGAAAAATAAGATGAAACTGGAAGTAATATTATCATGTATTTCAAAATTTATATATTTCTTTCTTAGCATTGGTTAGATTTGAGATATTTTTTGTAATTGTACCTAATTTACTGGAATATGCCACTTACTATGTGTTATTTGTTATATGCATAGCTAAGGAGTATATGAAATTGAAATATTTCTCATTTGCTGTGATTTGTAGTCTTTAAAATTTTTTTGCATAGGTTAACACATTCTCATAATGGGAGAGTTTTGTGTTAGAACTTTTGTTATTATTTTTTTTTCGATCAGTGTGTTGCCGCCACTTCCGCACATTGTGCGGGTTCATACTTGTGTATATATATATAAATTTGAATAACAATAATTTATCTATTTTTGAATATTTCTACAGCGCATGATACGGCAATTACTGCGGTTTCTTGAATTAATTATTTGACTTTTTTGATGTTTGAAACTTTCTTTTACTTGGAATAAATTAAATAATTAAACGGCTGTAACGCAACTCCTTTGAGTTCTGATGCTCAGTACAACACTTCAAATTCTTAGGAAAATTTCATATATTCATATCTTAAAAACTAGTTTACATGGGAAGAAATTATTAGGAATGATCTTTCTCTATTTGGAATTTAGTGAGTGACTTTTATTTGATCGTGTACAATTGAAACAAAAAATTCATGTAGCTGACCTCACCTAGTAGGATTAAGACTTGTTGTTGTTGTTATTGTTGTAAGGTCGTGCACGAAACCTTGCTTTTTTATTTAATTTCTAATTTAAAAAGAATTCTAGACAACCTTTTTGATTTACTGATATTTCCATTATTTGTTGGTTGGCAGCATCGTTATTATGGGAAGTCGATGCCCTTTGGCAGCAAAGAGAAAGCATACAAGGATGCACACTCTTTGTCATACCTCACGACCGAACAAGCAATTGCAGATTTTGCTACATTGCTCACTGATTTGTAGCAAAATATGTCAGCCAAAGGCAGCCCTGTTGTTTTATTTGGTGGCTCTTATGGTGGAAGTAAAGTTTAACATTATTATTTTTGACTTAGTGTAGATTAAAGAATTGCAAAGAAAGTATAATATCTATTTTTTCCATTATTTCCTTAATATAATTGTTGAACTCAATTTTCATTGTCAATCTTGACCGTCCATGTGTTTAAAAACCGCAGATATTATCCCATTTATTTTTCTTAATAATTTGTTCGCACCTTTTCACACCGTTATTAGTTCATTGGGCTATTTGTTAATATGTATTGTCTTGCTTAGAATTGAGTACATACATTGAAGTAGCTAATATAGACTATATGTGAGACTGAGAAGTCGAAGTAGTGGAGCGACTGGGTTTTTAGTTTTAACAACTCTTTCATAGCATGCCATAAGAAAATAATGTCTTTTTTTTTTCAGCAAATGTCTTCAACGGTACCTTTGTTGAGCCCTTGAGCTCTCCACTCTTGTTTCCGAATTCCAAACTCCTCCAAACTTTTAGGACCATTGACACTTGAATATTCTCTAGTGGCCAGCAAATCTTATAACGCACCACCTGACAAAGTACATTCCCAACGGCTTGTACGTGCTGCTTCCACACTAGGAAATGTGTTTTAGATGTCCAACAAGGCATTGCACATTAGCCGAGTCTCAATGGCATGTTCCTTCAAATTGTCCTATAAATACCCTTTCTTTCCATAGAATAAGTGTTCACATTTTGTGCTTTGCGCATTAAGAGCAAGACTACTATTCCATTTCGTTTTGCCGAATAACTTTTTAAACCTTAGGCCGCTTTTAGCGCACTTGGAGGTCCAGTTGAGTCCCAATTTGCAGAAGCTACCGAAGCTTCTTCATTTACTTTCCTGTACTTATTACTTTCTATCATTTCTTTACTGAACTCCTAAGCAAGAATCATACACTTGCATCCTACATAAATATATAGTGAAAGTAAGAGTTCACGCCTTTTGAGTGGACATAGGCTCCTCTTTGCCGTAGTCGAGCACCTATAAATCTTGATCCTTATTTGTCTATATTTTACGCTGTTTTCTTCTTTATCCATTGGGGAACATCTTAGTATTGTACACATTTTGAAAATTGAGTGTTTTCTCTTACACTGAACTATATCTTAATCTATTGGCCCTAAGTCACTCCGCTCAACAACATTGAATCTTTGGATACCATCATCTTTTAGGGCATTTTGAGGAAAGAAAAACCAACTCTTAGTATTAAGATGGCCAGAATGATGTGCTTTCCACCCAACCATTCTTTTTGAGCCATCTGTCAAAGAACTTCCACCATAACTCGAATCTTACAAGGATAGCTTGACTACGACCTTGGAGTAATAAATGACTCATATTGAGGCACAACTTAGCTTCTAAGCTTAGAGCCATTAGATCTATTATAATTAATCGAAGCGCATTCCTCTAGTGCTGTCGATGATCCTTGCAACACCATTGATTACAGTGGCGGTCTTATCTATTATCTTGACGGATGATTTGAACTTGTCGGAAGCTTTCCGGAAAAATTAGCATACAAGAAAAATTGACAACGCCTTTGCATTAATATCCTATTCTTACTCGATGAGATAACATCAGATCCTTAGAAAAAACTTAAGTATCTGTTGGAAATTACTCTTTCTTTGGGAAAACCACCATGAAGGACGCATCTGCACTTCTCATGGTAATGTGAGATTTGTTTCGCAACCATCCCTCGGGGGTTTAAGAATGGAGTTTGAGGTCTAGAGGGGCACCACGGATCTAAGCGATCACTTCAATCACTTTGAGACTATCATCTCCCTAGACAACGTGAGTGACACAATGAAGTGCTGACTCTTTGCTATAACTCATGGAATCAGAGCTCAACACTGGTTTAACTTGTTACCCCACTAGACCTTAATGAGTTTGATTCCAATTGCCAAGCTATTTGTAAATCACTTCATGGTGGTTGGGAGACATCCAAATTCTTCATAGCACTTGCTGCTTTTGAAGCAAGTGGAGTATGAGTCCCTTCGTCATTATATTACTCGGTTGACCCAAACATTGCATGATGTGATTGATGTGGGAAAGCTTATTGCCCAACTTGCCATTATACACAACTTCTATAAGTTTCAGTTTAGTACGATGAAAATATTGTTACTGCAAGCGAGTAGGTGTCCGTGCTTTATGGGAGTGCTGATAATTGTTTTTTTTGAGAAAAGGCCTTCTAACCTATCTGAGTGAACATAAACACTCGTCAAAGTAAAAATAATAAGAACACTAACACTTTTATGCTAGGGAATGATCATTTGCATTATTGACGAGGTGAAAGGACCTTCAAATCAGGGCCTCTTTGAAGGTCCACCATGTCAATGAACTTCTCAAGTTCATCTGCAACCTTATTGAGCTAGTTAGGAGTTCAAAAGAAAGCCTTATCAACTACCCAACAACTAGGGGAAGAAGCTCGGCATGGAGCAATTAAAATTTTACCTCTTTTTACTGAGAGGGCACTCGAAAGATAGTGCAACAACATTAAAGCCCATTGGGGAAGCTAAAGGAGGTGGAATGTAGCTTTTGCCCCCACTTCAAATTACTGACAATTTCACTCGTTTGGTCGAATTTGGAGACTCAGGTTTCGACTCTCTGTTCAAGGATTGTGTGGAAGACGATTCTCTACTCATCTTTGGCATCACCAACCTCAAGGCAGGGCACACCCAAAGTGTGAAGCACATATTATTAGGAAACACTATGTTTACATTCATCTGACCTTGGGTGGTGGTGCCATTTAATGATGCTGATTTGCCGGGCTTTACAAATTCATTTCAAGATGCCATAATTATGCAAGCGATTATCAGCACACAAGGGTTGCTTGTTTTCTCGTGGACACTATAAGCAATGTAAACATACTTGGATTGAACGTCCTTCACATGTTGACTATTCCACTTCAAAACCTGCCGCCTCTCACTCAGTGACTGACCCGATCACCAGCTAGGCGTGTGCTCTTATCGGGGAGATCTTTCTCAAGGTTACTCAAGGAACAGACTATGACTATGAAGTTCGAGAAAAATTTTGTGATCATACAAGTGCTGACCTTGAGCAATAATGGCATTATAGCCTATGATAAATAAATTCCTAATGGTCCCATCTACTATACATTTGACCATCAAATTCTTGGTTTATGGAGTCATGGTCACAATAATATAACTCCTCTAGAAACAACTAAGTATCCTCGAGCACTTTGGAGTTGGGCTGACAATCCAACTCGAGTACTTAGGGCCTACAGATCCATGCCTAACTTGATAACAGGGGAGACCTCTTTCACATATACACTTTCTTTTGACATAGAGGTAGTAACTCCTAGGGAATTTATGTATCACTTGTCACGACCAAGGTCGAATTCGAGAACCTTTATCTAGACTTCTCCGAGTATATTGCCACTACAATATCACTCAACAACAGGCACTAAACTTGCTCGAAGGGCTCAGCTTTTCTGCGTTCATTAAATTGCAGCATCAGAAGGATATGTTCATTCAAAACTTCAACAAACAAATAAAGTGCGCCAACATTAAATAGTGATATAGTCTTCAAAAGACTGAGGTTTCAAGGTACTCAACCTGCTCTATAGGGATAACAATCATATGATATACAAAATAATATTCATTAAAATCTCATTGTTATGCTTAGGGCCTTCATGTCCTATTGACCTCCTTTCCTTCAGCTCAGAGCTATTCCTCTCTCTCATCCCAATTTTGTTAGGCTAACTCATAATCAATGCAAGTAGGCGTGCCCTATCAACCGAACCTTCTTATTTGCTCATTGCAAAAATGGAAAAAGCTGTTATGAATAAAGAGCCTCATAGCTGGGTTGTATTAATCGGACACCTTATATTTCTTCATGATCTATCATTGATTGAACATGGGAGCAGAAGTACTTAGCATTGCCTCAATCAACTTGGAGTGGATGTTTGCTATCTTTCCATTCTTCTCCTAAGCCTCGGCAGTCATTCAAGTCATTGCATCTTTGAACTCCCTCACTTTACCTGAGTAATTTGAAGATGGATGCCTTCACTCTGCCTTTACCTTGGAAGCTTCATACTCTTTAATCTTCTCTCCTTTGTCGAGCTTTTGTCTCGGGCCTTAGTTATTCTCGGGCATCCTTGTTTTCAATCAAGGATCCTTCATGTTATGGCCAATGCAGACAACTTTTCTTGAGCCATCTCCAAAACTCCAATCCTTGTTTGAGTTAGTTATAGATCTTTGGCCATCAATAGCGTCTCCCTGGCTTCACATTGTATTGCCTTGGAAGATCAAAGAAGGTCTCCAAAACCCTCTTGCGCAGCAGCTCAATGTTTCACTTCAAATAGTGGCTGATTGTGCCTTAGACAAGCTTCATTTTGTACCTTTTGAATGCTTTCATCACCTTTCAGCCTCCTCTATCATGGTAGCTCCTCAAGGCTCACTCGGGCCAGTTTTGTTTGCCGGTGCCTCACTAATCTCTTTTGCAGGCCAACTATCAACCTACAGTTTCTCACTTGGCGTCCACTCCACCATGAATAGAAGCCACCAAGGCCATTCCCTGAGGTGAGAAAGAGATAATTTACTTAATGGTGGGGTTAACACTTGGTTTGTTGTTGTCAAGTTCAATTACCTCAGAGGAAATATCAACCATTTGCTCATCTGGGAGGATGACATGAGACTTGGCGGTGATATCGACCATAATTGGAGTTGTTGAGATTTGGCCAATGTTCAAAACACCCATCACTTCAACATCTCATCTCCCTCCATTCAATTCCCTTATGACCTACTTTGCTTCACCTATCTTATGCACCTATGGTGTGTCAATCGACTCCTCACTCAACTCAATGAACACCTCAAAACTCTTTTCACAAGGACCTTCACCCTAGGGTTTTTCTAGGATGGTCGTTGACTAACTAGAGATTCCTTCCCCATGCCTTACATTTTTTCTCTATCCCTGCCCTCTTTTTAGCATAGAATGATTTTTCTACAAAAAATCAACCTATGCTAGATTCTAAATATTGAGTTTAAAAAAAAATCACCATTAACTTCCTAGATCAGTTCAGCTGCCACCACCTTTAAGGCCAAGATAATGTGATAGCGTGAAGGAACACATCTTAATCTTCCATGTTCTTTGTTTTTTGCTTATCGGTGGTCAGAGTATTGCAGAATGCCTCCTTGGCTTTCGTTGAGGCTGTAGTGACTCTCCATCAGATTCATTACACATGATTAGTGGTTTTCACATAAAGAGAAGAAAAAAGGGAATCTAGGGTTTCCACCTTAATAAGGCAAGGAAGGAGACGATGTTTGAATTCCCAAATGTGCAAAGTTCAGTAGCTATATTTGTAAAATAAAGAGTGGTTTGTCATAAACTTATTTTCTTAATAAGTATTTACTATTTATATAATATAAACCTTTTTAAGGGATTAAATACAATTTTTTGAGTCAAGTTCAGTATTGGGTTGGGCCCAGGTCACCAATCTTGAGATCGTTGTCACCAAAAAAAAAAAGTAGAATCACACAAAGCACAACACACAGCCCAACATATGTTTACGTGGTTCGGTTAGATTCACCTGCGTTTATAAGGAAGAGAGGAGAAAGTTTCACTAAAATAGAGAAAAAAGAGAAGATTACAATCACCATAATTATCTTTGACAGCCACCGCTTATAAAACTTCAAGAGCACTCCAAAATACCCTAGGTTTTTTCTTTTGGCAGCCCCCAAGCTCCAAAATGAGCCATATAAATAGTCTGTCGGGTGCTTGGGCATGCCCAAGCCCCCACCTATCGGGTATACAGCGCCGCTGAGATACCCAAAACAGTGCGCACCCTTGGAGAAAACGACACAAAAATAGTGAGCTCGGTGTTACCCAAGTGACGGTTCAAAAAGCATCTTATGTATTGGATCCCGGTTTCAACTTGTTTTGCATCTATTTTATCTCTGGTTAGTTTGTATCCCTTTTGAAAGTATTCTTAAGCTCTAAATACTCCTAAAACATGGAAAATGAATGCAAACTTCGTCTTTTTCGATTTAATCATTTCTACATTCAAATGCAATTTGACCACTGTGCGTGGTCATAAGCCCAATGTAGTGCTTGGTGACCCGAATTGGCCCGACCCACCCGGACTTGACATAACCCGACTAGTCATATGCCTGGTTCTAATGTAGTCAAATATCATCTAACCACATGAATACTCGCTTCTATTTTCTGTTGCTCTTTCCTGCATCTAAATTTCTTGTTCTTACATTTGTTTTGCCTGGGATTTCTTATCCCAGTTTTCTGGATAATTGCATACATTGCCTTTTTTTAGTTTAATTTGCCAAAGATACTAATTTTTTCTTTTTTTCCTCAAGTCAAAAACTGGTTTCAAATTTAATTCATTGTTGAAATAGTGCTTGCTGCATGGATGAGACTGAAATATCCATACATTGCCATTGGCGCACTTGCTTCCTCAGCGCCCATTCTGCAGTTTGAAGATATTGTTCCATCAGAGTCATTTTATGACATAGTTTCCAGTGATTTCAAGGTTAGTAGTTTCAAACCTATTCAAAGAAATATTAGGACATTGATGCTTTAATTATAAATTTATTATGTTTCCAGCGTGAAAGTATCAATTGCTTTGATGTTATAAAGAAGTCTTGGGATGTCTTGAAGGCTCAAGGGAAATTTCCTCATGGCCTTGTTAATCTTAGCAGAAAATTTGGGTTATGCAAGTAAGATGTTTCATCCTTTTTTTTTTCTAGACATCACCATTTACCTACAGAACATACATAATGTCAGGTGTTTTTATAATTTTTCTCTACATACTTCCTCTTGTTTACGTTTTAGTTACTTTTCTGTTGAATTTCAGGAATCTTAACAATACAGATCAACTTTCAGAGTGGTTAAGCTCTGCATATTCTTATCTTGCGATGGTTGATTATCCATATGCTTCTAACTTTCTTATGCCTTTGCCAGCCAACCCCATTAAGGAGGTTGGTTTTAAACTAGTCTTTCATTATGAATTCTTCCATGGCAAAATGAACAACATAGCATATATTGCATATTGCTATATTTGGAGTTTTCAACTTGTTAAGTAGTCTATATATTATCTCTTACGCTGGGTGTTTTTTTTTTTTTTCTTCCCCTCCCATTTCAACCATTGTTTATATCATATATTGAAAAATGCAGTATGTTTCCCTGGCTGAAAAAAGACAGAAACGTTAATACTCTTAAACGAGTTTACATGGTATCATGTTTGTGCTGTCAGCTTATGAACAATATTTAATTTTTGTTTGGCTGTATAGTAATTTGACTTTGAAGGTATGAGCTTGTGTAATTTTAACTAATAGATATATCAGTCTTGTTTCAAAGGGCATGCCTTGGAGCTATAATTAAATCATTTGTAGGTTGTTTGATATGGAGGACTTGAGGATTAAATTTTGGTGTTTGGATTAAAGTAAATCTGAAGTATAATTTTTTAGAGATTTGAAATACCCATAAGGCTCAATTGCGTTTTATATATTACAAAAAATAAATAAGAATTCTCGCATCAAACTCCTAGTGATATTTTGCTTGTATTTTATGCCTCTATTATTTTTACTTGTATTTATTTTTCACTTAATTATTAAATTCTTCTGACTGAACAGTCCTTTAAAGATAAAGCAGGAAAACCTAATGCTATATATCATACTACAAACTTTGTCACTTAATAGACAAAAATAGAAACTTTGATGATGTTGCAACCTATTCATTATTAACGTCATCAAGAATTTCATTTTTCACACAGTTCGCCTGGAAAAGTTCATGGTGAAATTGTCTTGACAAAACTTGAAACGATGAGAATTGTAAGGGTTGATTGAATACTTGAATGACTAAATGAAATGAATAGAATAGATAGATTTGAAGAGAAATGTTGCTTCTTAAAGTTTTTTATTATCAAGGTAATAGTGTAATGAAACCCTAGGTCATTTATAAGGTAAACATTAAATTCTGGATTCATTAAATCCTCCCGTAAATTTCAATTTTCCGTTAGATCTCCAATTAAAATAACTTTTCAAGAAGTTTTTCAAACTCAATTAATGTTGGAATAGAAATTAAGACTATCATTAACCCATACTCAATTTAGTTAAGCGTTACTTACCTCTTTAAGCCCGGGATCAATTGAAACAGACGGACCTTTTAAGAAACCATCAGTAATAAAGCCGACCGAAGGTTTCAAATAGAAAAGTTAATTGAACGTTACCTCCCTGCCTGCGAGTGACGCATAAAGGAGCCGATAGTTTTGGAAGGAGGCACGTTTCGTACGCAAGAGTCGACGAGCCCAGTCCATAGATCACGTTGCAAGTTACGGGCACACGTTACGTACGCGTGTCCTATTAAATCCCCACAGAACCAACGATCCCTCACAACAAGCTTCTATCTACCCCTCCCTCTCTTGCATAGAAGCATACCTGAGCTGACGGACTGCAACCCGAGCCGATCGTCTCCCCTGCGCTCGATTCTCCTTCCGTTGCGGCGCCGAGAGACGGACATCAGGAGTTCGTAACTCTCGACCTCTGTTCGCGTGCGGTTGCCCTCACCAAATTGACGCAAGCGTCGAACCTTCTTCTGCTCAGCTCGTGCCGATTCCTCTCTGCGTACCACTCGATCTTCTGTCTGTGCGCTCGATTCAGCGCTCGTAAGGTAAGAACTCCTGCCGATTCTCTTAAAAGGATTATGTATATATGTATATATATATATATATGTATATAAATATATACGTACACATATTTATATATGTATATATATAATAATAATAATAATAATGATGATGATAATTTAGGATTAAAATTTGGTAACTTGTATAGTAAAATTAAGCCTTTTTAGATGCTGAACCTAATCATGAAATGTCTAGATTTACTAATAAATTAAATTTTTAGTAAAATAATTTATGTCCCGATCAATTAAAATACTATCTTAGGGTTTTAAGCCAGACTTTAATAAGAAACGTATGCATGAAACTCATCACTTATAATACTCTATGTTTGACAAATATTCTTTTGCTACTGTCTTAAGAGTATCATAATAGAATTTGGATGAGTTAAATATGATTGGTATTGCTAGAAATAAAGAATATTTAAGGATAATTGAAATACCGCGACATAATATTAGTAACGTTTTTAAACTCTCTAAGTCACAACTTTAGAACTCTTAAGTGAAATTATGGTAACGTACCTTCTAAATTATGAGATTTAAGTCAAGGTTTGGGAAGGGTATAATAATGAAAAGATAGGTAGTATATCAAACAAATAAGATTCGTTGAGAACATCACTTTCAAAGTATAATAGAGTTCCAAATTTATAACTTTTACAGATACATCAAGGTTGTGAGTGAATCGTCTTATTAGTCAAAACACAAAGGTACACTGGATATTATTTTTATACTTCTTACTATCATTTGCTGCATATGCATCGCTTTGAGCCTATTTTGTATTGCTACTTAATACGTTATTCTTACTACTAATGATGTAAGAGAAATTGAATGATGTTTATGTATCTTGTGAATGTTGCAAGAAGGGTTCCGAAATAGAGCATAAATAGGTTTGGGACGGGGCTAGTCCTCGGGAGCTATAAGGGTGCCATTTGGAGCCTTTGAGGGAGGCACAGGTGAAGGTTATGCTTAAATGCATGTTTATTGCCATCTAAGGCCTTTAAGGGGGTCCAGGTGAAGGTTTATGCTTAAATGCATATGAACCTAGTCTCATGGTTCTAACTTTGCCCATCAGAATTGCTATTATTGCTTCATGATATCATAGACATAAACATAAACATGAATTTTACGCTATATTTGCTTTTCCTTTTGAAACTTGGCATGTGAAAAGAACATTTATTTTGAAGGAGACATGTTCATCTTTTATTTGAAACACACTGTATTTTCTTACAATTGTTATCATTTTTGCCTTCCGCTTTTGCTTAAAGTATATTTTTAATATTCTTGTATTTAGATTGTGCACTAAGGCATTATTTTTATAATGCCAGATCAGTTACAGTTGGAGGCGATTAATATTGTTTAAAGGCATAGTGCGGGAAAATAACTGCTCCCCTTCCAAGAATAATAATTTGATGTATAATGAAAAGTCATGTAATAAATTTTGGATATTTGTTTACTTTAAATTGAATGAATATTATTTCTTATATTTAAATGGCTTTGGATGTTTGTTTAACTGCTATTTTACCTAACTGCCAATATAATCCTGCGAGAAGATGCATCCGATGTTAGTTTGGTTGTTACCAACCTAACATGGGTCATCACTGTTGAGATGCATCCGATGTTAGTTTGGTTGTTACCAACCTAACATGGGTCATCACAAATAGGAATGATAATTGTGGGTGAAAGTTATTTGTTGTCTCTTTTCAAGCACGTCACACAGTTATATGTTGTCTCTTTTAAAAATTTGTTAAAAATAAATTTATACAGAATCTAACTGGTAAAAAATAGGTCCATTGTAAAAAAGGTCAAAAACCTAGCAGAACAGCTGTATGCCTACGAATAATTTTAATCAAGAAGAACATTTATTATAACCATAACAACAACACTGCCAAGCCCATGAACATTTATTAAAAGGAAGAAAATAAGGATCTTAGATATATTTTAGGTGTCCCATTAGTTCATTTCTGTGACATCTTATTTTACCCGCTTCTTTACTCCCTGAATGCCATATTCAGAGTTTTTCTTCAGTTCAATTTGTTGGCACTAAATTAATAGGGAACTGCTCTCTCTTATTTTTGTGAACAGTCATTCAGAGTTGAATGACTCTTCATCTTTAAACTGTCATGCTTTTTTGTCCCAACAAAACATTTCTTTGATCATTTTTTCAGTTTGGCTTTTGCTTAATACTGAACTTCTTACCTATTATTATTGTTCTCATTGTATTTTCCTATCCATATATCGCTGACTATAAATTCTTTTATTAAATGCAATATGTACTTCTAACATTCTTAGCGAGCTAAATGCACATCTAATTTCATTGGAGCAAGTTTTTTCTTGCATTCTTTCTTCCTCATTTTTTTTCTCTTGATTATTATTTCACTCAATGTTCTTTCATATGCTAGGTTTGCAAAAAAATTGATGGCTTTTCTAATGGAACTGATATTCTAGATCGTATATTTGCTGGAGCAAGCATCTATTACAACTTTACTGGATCTGTTGATTGTTTTGACCTTGAAGATGATCCTCATGGGATGGGTGGGTGGGGTTGGCAGGTCTGTAGTTTGAGCATAAATATTTTGATGTATTATACTGTAAGTGCAGAGCAGGAGTTAAACAAGATTCATAATAATACACTTTTCTTCTGTTTTGTTATCAGGCTTGTACTGAGATGGTTATGCCTTTGTCAAGCAGCAAAGTAAATAGCATGTTTCCCCCATACGAGTTTGATTACCCTGCCTTTGTGAATGAGTGCATTCAGAGCTATGGTATAAGGCCAAGACCTGCATGGATGACGACAGAATTTGGCGGTCATGTAAGTCAAGAAAATTATATCTTGTAAGACGTGATGTCTGGATTTATTGCTTTCTGATTTTGTTACTACTAATAAGACCTCATGAATATGCCTGCTAGTGATATGTAGGCTATTTACTTGCACATACTTAAAATTTATATTTGTTACTTGGACACTTTTGCTGTGCAAAATGACGCCCTAATGTGCTGCACTTTCCAAAACTGTATGTTATTTTATTAAGAATCAATGTCATTACTTGGCCCTAATGAGGGGAACTTCTGAAGTGAGTATGGTGTTATGACTTTAAAGAAGCATAAACTTCCCTTAGATAAAAGATCTTATACAAAAAATTATCATCCAAATCATATAAGAAGAGCCACTAAATATCTATAAATCCATTGATAAAAGCAATGTTGGGCTATTTTTCGACAGTCCCTTGAGTCTTCTAATTGATCCAAAATATTAAGCTTTATCTATGGAGTTTAGATAACATTCTGCTCATAAATAATATTTAGATACCTTAGTCGAAATCGTATTAAATTAAATAATATTAGTATGTATAATTAGATTATTTTATACATAAAGAAGTAAAAAAGATATTTTTGACGTAAAATATAAAGTGATTTATTAAAAATGTTATGATACATTAATTTTGATATAAATTAGTTTAATTATAATTTAGTACAATTTTTATTATTAAAGTTATTTTGATATAAATAATTAAACATAATTTTTTTATTTATAATATTTGAGCTCTATAATTATATTCTTGTTATTTTATTTTTTCATTCAAAATGGATAAAAAAATTAATTTGGGATTATTTTGAATTATTTTGAAGAGTCAGTTCATGAAAAGAGAGATTATTTTAGATCAATTAGAATAGTCATGAGAACCCAACAATATTAAAAAGTCTTGCAATCAAACTAATAGAAAGAAATATAACCAAAATAAATAACTTGTACAACAAAAAATATGCAAGACTTTAAACAAAGCAACCACTTATGGGGTATATGAATTTAATCTTGAATATGACCTAAACTTTTTTAATAAAAGAACATTATTTTGGATATTTATATTTCATAAAAGCAATACAAATATAATGTGATGACCCATGTTAGGTCAGTAACAACCAAACTAACATCGGATGCATCTTTCCGCAGGATCATATTGACGGTTAAGTAAAATGGCGGTTAACCAATATCCATGGCCATTCAAGTATAAAGAAATAACATTCATTCAATTTAAAGTAAATAACATCCAAAAATTTATTACATAATTGTCATTATCTAAAAATAATTAGTCCTCGAAGGGTAAATTAATTTCCCGCGCCACGCTTCTTTCTAACGACTTTAAACTATATCAGTCTCCTCCAGCTGTATTTGATCTGGCATTATAAAAATAATGCTTTAGTGTACATATTAAATACAAATGATATTAAAAATATACTTAAGCAAAAATAGAAGGCTAAAATGATAATAATTACAATAAAATATAATTTATTTTAAGTAAAGATAATCATGTCTCCTACAAAATACATGTTCTTTTGTCACATGCCAAAATTTCAAATATTAATTGCATAAAAATTCATGTTTATGTTTATATCATGATATTATAAAGCAACGTTAGCAGTTTTGATGGGCAAAGCCAGAACGTTGGGTTTATAAAAATGCATTTAAGTATAACCTTCACCTGGGCCCCCTTGAAGGCTCAAGACGGCCTTATAACATTCACCTGGGCACCCTCAAAGGCTCCAGATGGCACCCTTATAACTCTCGATGGATGAGCCCCGTCCTAACTTAATTCAACCTCCGTTTTGGAACCCTTTGCAACAAGGTGCATAAACATCATTCTCGTTTATCTCACATCATTAGTAGTAAGAATAACGCATTAAATAACTATACAAAACAGGCTCAAAGCGATACTTAAGCAACAAAAGTAGAAAGCATAATAATAATATCCAGTGTACCTTTTGTGTTTGACTTAACAAGACGATTCACTTACAAACTTGATGTATTTGCAAAAGTTATAATTGGAATTTTATTAAACTTTGAAAGTGATGCTTTGTGTTTCAACGAATCCTATTTACTTGGTATACTACCTATCTTAATCTTTCGTTCTCATATCCTTCCCAAACCTTGATTTAAATCTCATAATAGAAGGTACATTACAACAATTTCACTTAAGAGTTCTAAAATCAGTGATTTAGAGATTTTATGACAATAATATGATGCAATATTTCAATATAAAATTTAAATCAAATATTCTTTATTTTCTTAACAACCTTCGCACAATAGTTTCCCAATAGAAGAATCTAATAACCTTAAATTAGACTAGAGCATAGTAAAACATGGATTGAATTGTTGAATCAATATTCACTTATAACTCTTGAAGTTTCAACTTCTATTATTAAGCAATAATATTTTCCGCGGGGTCTAGGATGGTGAAATTTTTAGATTTCAGATAATCAATAAGTGACCCAACTATAGGTTAAGATGCTACCTAATATTTATCCTTACACCAAATTCTGCAGAGTCTAACTTATATTATATGTTATTCTAATTACATAAATCACATTTAACTTATCCAAATTTCATTATAATGCTCTAAGACAGTAAGAAGTAAAGAAATATTTTCCAAGCATAGGATATTAGAAGTAGTTAAGATGAATGAAATGAGTTTCATGAACACCCAAAGGTAAATTTCAAATGGTCGGAATATAATTTACCTGTCTAAATATTCTGTTCATTAGTAAGGTCTACAAACCTTTTAATAAAGCTCAATTTCATTATACAAAGTTACCAAATAGTGAAATAACTTTAATCCTAAATTATTATTATTAAGGATTTTAGTAGCAAAATTTAAAAGGAACATCATACCTTTAGTCTGCGGGCCCTAGGGAAAAAATAGCGGAGCCTTAGAAGGATTAGCGATTGGGATCGGGAGAAAAGAACTGCTTGTTGAGCGCAGAAGAAGGATCGAGGGCAGGGAGAGGCGATCGGGTGCAAGAGAGATTGGCTATCAGGTACGTTACGTCGGGCGGGTGGACGTGTCGAGCTGAAGGAGCGAATCTGCGAGCGTCTTCGACGTCGAACGGGTCTGCGACCGTCTTCGCTTTGGGTTTTGGCGTTGAACGAGTCTTCATCTCCGTTGGCGGGTTGGATCGAGGGGCTTGGTTGCAAGGACCGAGTCGTTGTCGTCTGCTCACTTACTGCAAGGAGTGCTCCTGTCGGCTGCTGCGCAGTCGTCCTTCGTGCGGGAGAGAGTCGAGCGGGAGGGTTCGATTGACTAAGAGGAAGAGAGGGCTAGTTTGAGTGGTGAGAGTCGTTCGACTCTTTTCGGTTAAATAGGACGTGCGTATGTAACGCACGTCTGTTTCATTTGAGCTGATTAGCCGGTGAGTTACGGGTAATTAGCTTTATTACTCTCTGCATACATTCTTAATACAGCCGTAGATTTAATTGCTTAACAGTTTCTAAAAGGGCAGCTGATTCTTGACTTGAGTATGGGTCTTAATGAGGCAATTTAAGCTTTACTAATTTAAGTATGGGCTAATGACAGATCTAATTTTTTTTTTATTTCAGCATTAATTGAGTTTAAAAACTTCCTAAATCGAGAATTGTAACTGAAAACTGAATTCTGCGGGAGATTAACAAAATTTCAGTTTTGCAGGAAAATAACGTCCCCTATACAAATGACCTAGGGTCATTACATATAAGAATATAAAAATGCATGATTCCAAATGGACTGCAAATTATACTGTAAATAAATAATTGTAAAGCTTAAAGTAGCAAAAGAAAAGGTTAAAACTATACCTAAAAATTATGAAAATGATTATAGCTATAAAATTTAGAGGTTATAAAATTTTGTGTAATAAATATATTTCATTGTTGCTTTTCTTTATTTTTGTTTTTTTCTTGTTTATTCAACATTGATAGAATAGCCCACTCCCATAAAAGTCATTTGGTTCTCTGAATATCTCACTACTGAAGTCCCTAGTGATACCTCTTTTGCTAGGGAGCTCTTTACCATATGGAAAATTCCTTGATATATCTTTAGTCTTTAAACAAGCGCAGTACCTAGGGCATGTTCATCTTCTCACCTTGGAGAGATTCTCACAACCACTTAGCAAATCATTAATGGAAGCATTATTGCATTCAATCATGTAGAACTCATAAGGGATATTGAATACATGTAGAACTATTTGGGGATATTGTTTCTGATAATTTTTTGGCTGTTAACTGAATATTATTTGGAAATTCTATGGAATATCTATATATGAGACAGCCAACTTTTTAAACTCAACAAGTAAATGCTAAAGTTAATAAAAATCATATAAAAAGAGAAATTTAGTTTTAATTAAAATATAACCAGCCCTATGGAACTTTTCTGAAGGGGTGACAAATCCTTATGGTTCACTAGTCTTAACAAAAGGAAAAACATAGTTTAAACAAGTTTTGAACACTTCAAACAATAATTAATTGGGTGTAGCTGTTGCTTCCGATAGCCTTGTAGGGTTGCTTTTGACATTGGAGGAAAAAATGATCTTATTTTTTTATTTTTTCCTCCATTGGTTGAGTGTCGACAGTCGTTGTTTATTGGGCTTCTTACACAGATCCCACCTACCTAAGTTTCTAACAGAGAAGATCTTTTCTAATGATTTCTTCCCATGTCTTTTATGGTGTTAGTCTTCCTCTTTTAATATGGGCAAAATTCAGGAACTTAATTTTTTTAACAAGTGAATTGAGCGGTCTATGCTTAATATGCCTGAACTATCTAAAGCGACATTCTCTAATCTTATTCACTATTGAAGCCACACCAGCCTTGCTGTCCATATTAATAATAGTGAAAAACACATTTTTTATCTTGGAAAGAATGTCAGTGATGTAGGAAGTGGTTTGTGTTGGTTCTGATGCTAGAATCTTTAAATTGGAAATTGAAAAATTAGAATGTTGGAAGTCTGGGTTGTAGGAGATGTGAAGATGATCGAGGCTAGCATTATTTAAATCTAAACTCAAGCAAAAGTATATAGGTTTCATGAGTTTTTATAAGCTTTAGAGAAGAAAAAGGAAAGAACATGAACTTCCCACCTTGGATAGGGTGTTCGTTGTGTAGGACATTATCCAAGTAGATTCATGGGTCAATTTTATCCTAAATTTGAAAAAGAAAAAATAATATATTCTTCCTAATCTTGTTTTCCAAAGGATAAATCAAGGTAAAGAATTAGTGTTTTAGATGTGGGCCCCGCCACTTGGTTAGTGATATTAATCCAATGTTAGATGCTCACATCCCAGAATTTTATTGGGGCTTAATATAACAGCATATGCAACACATCATTTCAATATCCAAAAATACCAGAATAATATAGGAGATACATATATTTTAAAAATAATAAAAGTGTTCAAAAAAAAAAGCTACGATAAATTGCAATAAATGAAATTAATTTTTGCATCAAACAACTATTTGCTCTTCTTCAAATACTTGAATCTCAAACAGCTCTTAATTTACCACACACACACACACATATATATATATATATATATACATATATATATATATATAACAAAGTGAACCAAAAAAAAAAAAAAAAAAAAAAAAAAAGACCGATCTAAGCAAGATTGTAAGATATCCCCATTTACATATAATATTAAGCGGTATGCATTTGAAATGACATATAAGGCTATAAATATGTTGGGAAAGATATACAAGGCATAAACGAAGAAAATGTCTTCCAATATTGAAGTAAGAACATCCATGCAAAAATTGGCAGGACTGGAAAAAATGTAAATATATATGTAAGTGTCAAAAAGCACGTGCTTAAACTGAAAGAAAATGTTAGTAAATATAACATTTGTTCAGTTGGGCAAAGTTACAGAACATATGAGATGTTTGATATATCTATCTGAAATATTTGGTTTCTGACTGACTACATATTCTCTCTCAAAACTATGTGTAGTCTCCATATTTCTTCAGATATCCAGCATGTTTTAGCCTAACATGTTTATACAGGCTTGAGATTTACTTATATGAACCTTGTTACTGAATTTTATTTATTTTATTTTAAGTATTGAGCACAAAATCTCATATGTTATCAAAATTGAATATAGCTGAATAGCAATGCAGAGAAGCAGCGAGCAAAGTAATATGAATATTAATTAAGATTAACTAATAAATAAAAGAGAAATTATTAATTTATTAAAATAAATATATAAAAATAAAAATATTACTGTTCACTCTCCCTCTCTCTTTCACCTTGCATTACTCGATCGGCAGAGCGAAATCAGCGGCAAATGGAGTGGGGTCGCCGTTGCTGGAGGCAGGGATAGGGACAACGACCGGAGGGAAACGTCGCTGGAGGAGGGGAGGAAGAAGAGTTTTGTGTTGGAAAATGGAGGGGATATGGGGGTTATTTCTAGGGAAAGGCGGGGAAGGAGGAGGCTAGGCCGAGGCTAATTGGGTTGCCAGACGGCGGTGTGGGGGATGCGACAGGACGAAGGGATGCCTGCGCCGCATGGTGTGCCGAAGCGGCACTTGTCGATTCGTGTGCTCTAGGGCATGCGGGCTGGGAAGGGACGGGTCGGGAGAGAAAATTGAAAGTTTTTTAATAAGTTTATTTCAATGAATTTTTATGTATTTTTTCGTTGTTTGAGCTCCAAAATTAACGAAACTTAACCTGAAGGGGTGTTTCGACACGACGAATACACATTAAAATTTCTCTGGTTGAGCTATATTTTATTTTATATTAATTTCTGAAGATTAAAACTTCAAAAATTAATTACGATCACCCCAGAGTTTCAAATTTGACAAAGTTTGTACATAATTTTTTTTCTAATACTCTTAATCCAACAGTACTAAGATTTTCTTTATTTGGCCATGTATTTTATTTTTCTAATTTTTTGAATTTTAAAAATTAATTCAAGAATATTAGTTATCTAGATTGCTCTCAAAGTTGTGCATTACAATCACAAAAATTTATTTTATTAAATAATATTTTTTATTTAACTTAATTAGCCTAGTAACAACTTAAATAAGGACTTAGGTCGTTATATTATATATTTAGTTTAGAGTGGAGGTGAAAAGGAACAATTTCATTAACCACCATTCGCTTATGCAAAATCAGTAGGGATGTAGGAGATTACTCCCAAATGAAGGCTCGGCTATGCTCCAAGGAAGTAATGCCCGTAAGTCCGTCTTCTATGTAGTGCGGTTCAGTTCTATTTTGGTTTGATACAGTTTTGATTATGAAGAGCTGTTTTTGTTAAAGTTTTCATCTAATTAATCTCTGTTTTCTTCAATTTTTTCATCTAGTGTTCCTCTAGTTTTGATTATGAAAGTATAGTAGGAAACTTTAGCCGAATACAAGCATTTCTAGGTAATACTTAATACCATGTTTGGCTTAATGTGTCCTTTGCTTGAACCACTTGCTCTAGGATATAAATACTGTCCTGCAGAAATTTGGGAGTAACATCATCTTCTCAAATGGACTGCTGGATCCTTGGAGTGGTGGCAGGTGAGTTTTTCTTTTCACATTACTACTAATTTGCTGTCATATGGTTATATAATTTATCCAGTGCTTTCTATCAGTTATTATTAATTATTGATTTTTCTTTTGGGTACATGCAGTGTTCTTAAAAACGTATCTCATAGCATCATTGCGCTTGTCACAAAACTGGGTATGTTTCTTTCATTTCCATGGAGCTCATTCTTATATAATGAGAGATTTATGTAAAATATCACTAAAATATTTATTATTTGTAAATTTAACTCTATAATTCTGAAAAAATTTTAAATTGTTGTGTGAAAGTTGGAGGCTTAAATACAAGTAGTACATATGGGATAGAGAGAGGGAGGGAAGGGTTAGGGTTAGGGTTAGGGCATTTATTTCTAGGCATTTAATTGTCTTTTAAAAAGGTTGTAATTATGATTTTGATTAGTGAATTTCAATTATTATTAATTTAACATTAGGTTTAGATGCTTTGGGGCACCGGAGGGGGCACTGAGCGGGGTACTATAGCAGTGCTCTAAAGATTGGACAAATAATTGGGAGTATTGTAAACATAAATAGAGATGGGTGTTAATTTTATAAAAAATTAAGTTATTGTGTTAAATATGCAAATATCTTTCAGGTGCGCATCATATTGACTTGCGCTCTTCAACTAAAGATGATCCCAAGTGGTTGGTAGAGCTGAGAGAAACAGAGATTAAGCTAATAAAGAATTGGATAAAGGAATTTTATCAGAAGTATTCTTACAGCATGTAGGGATTATAATACTCTTTCTTTACTTGAGGTGATTTTGATTTTTCTTACTCTAAACCCAATAAATTATATGGACAGCCCAACCAAACTGAAAACCAATGTTTCAGGTCATGAAACGTGTTTTTTAAAATTTTCTTAATCTTTTTTTATTCATGCTGTTGAGTTCATTTTCATATTACAGAAGAAGAATAACCCTAATTCTTGATTTAGGGCACTGTTTTGTAGCAGGGTTCCAGAAATTTTATGGTGATTAAATATTGTGATTTTCTTTAAAAAAGGTGAGTTTTAAATAAGAAATAACTATATAACAAATCATGTGAGTTACTAACCATATTTGGGCTCAAACCGGGGTGATGATAATCCCAAAACCTGTGATTCCTCATTTTCCATTGTTTTGCATGATCCCATTTTTGTAGATTAGGGAATCTATGTGCGAGAATAGCTAAAAATGCAATCCTAAATCATGGATTCTAGGATTTGGTCCTAAATTTGTAGTTGTTTTATATTTTATTCCTACCTTAAAACCAATATCAAATCAAATATTGATGCTTCTATACCCAAAGGTATCTCTAGAAAACACATGATTTATGTCCCTAAACAACCACCGTTATTTTGGTTGTTATGGGAGAAAACATTTTCTTAGAGAAGGATTATCAGCCAAATACTCTTGTTGAATAAATATAGATTACTGGCTCCTTGGAGGTTGATCATGGTAAAGATGGTCGTTCCACTACTATTGATGTTTCATGGAGTTGATTTGTACATGGGTGGACCAACTTGTAGAGTCTAGGGTGATGGAGGTTACTACCTCGGTTCCAGAGTTGGGAGGTCTCGATGTACCACCTTCGGAGGTGGGTGATGATGGTTGTGAGTTGGAAACTAAGATTGTCACAGATGCAGTTCTAGTGAATGTGGAATACTCGGGGGCTACTCCATCTCTAGCTGATCCTTCTTGCCAGATGTTGGTAGAGGTTACAGAGGATATCAATTTGGTTGCTTTGTCGTTATATCCTTTAGTGGTGGAGGGGAGCTTGCAGAGTATGCAGAGTTCTCTTCATTAAAGCTTTGGATCATTCTATTGGAAGCACATGAAATCTTTAAGAGGGTAGAAGAAATTTTAAATGATGATACTAATATAGTGGACATTCCTTCATAAGTGCACCAAAGATATATTAATGAATTCTTGTTGTTTTTCGTTGACGATGCATAGTAAAAAACAATTTTCATCCATAGAGAACTCTTCTTTGGGTATAAAGGCGTGTTCGAACTTAACTCATGTAAAGGAGTTTCATCCATCTATACATGGAAAGGCTTAAGCTATTTCTTCATAGGAAGTTGAAATTGATATTGAAAAGAATTTGAAATAGATTCAAATAAGGATTTAAAAGATAGGATATTTATTGGATTCAGAATTATTATAAGATTTTCTTATTATGAATAAAGGAAAAAAAGACAATTGATAGGGGGGATGGCTTCTCTAGAGTGAAGTTTTTCATCTTTTATTGGTGTGGAGCCCCATCTTTGCTATGGTCATGTTAACACATATTAACATGATTATGCTTGAGAGTTGTCACGGATATAGATTCCTCATTTAAAGTCAGATTAGGTTTTCAGCCTAATTTGTTGATAACTGAAGGACATGCCCCATAACTAAATTGAATTTTACTAAATGATCATATATATGTTAGAGTGCGGAAGCAAGTAAATGAGACATCCATTAACTATAAATGCAGAAATGAAACAAACATTCATTTAACTCAGAATATAAGTGCAATAAAAGTAAATACATTAAGAACTATTATAACATTTATTAAAAGTTCAACTAAATGAGGAAAAGTAAACACCGATCCTCACACTGAAAATATTATAAAAGCTATGCAGTAACAGCAGTAAGATCCTTCTACACAAGCTCCTCACTTGAAGCTAGCTCAACGAACAACTCTAAATCTGACGTTGTTGGTTTCACAATGCCAGGGCTCGGCCAAGAATAGAAAAATGTGCGTTAGACAACTGTCTAAGTATATTTTAGGTTGATTTAATAAAATATATATTATTAAGATATCACATTTAATGCTTTAAGCATTAATAGCAAAAAAGGAGCAACAAGCTATAAGTAACAGGAAAGTTATATATCATGTATTTATAATTTATCAAAAGAAGTATGAAAAGCCATATACTTCAAACCAGGAGCTGCAATAAGGTCAGATTGTAAACATATGTATGTAACTGTAAGTACTGCAACTATTGAAAGTAAAACATCTCGTAACATTGCTAACTAACGTCACTGAAACTGAACTGAATAAAATTGAACTGAATAGACATGTGCATAGATTAGTCATGTCATAACATAAATTGGCTAAACATAGCCACTGAACAAAAATAGTCTCACATGTATCATCTAGACAACTGATGGCTATATTTGAGCTAGACTAAAGAATCAGGCATGTATCATCTAAACATTATCATGGTTGGATTGGAGTCAATTCTCCAGATTTAGACATATCATCCAGGCCCTCTCATGGTTGGATCCAAGTCGATTCTATCATAAAAATTGAACTGAAGAGGCAGATTAACTAGGATGCACTCTATTAAACTAAATTGATATCTGAATCATTGAATTTACTGATTTATTGAACTTACTAAATTATCATGACAATGTCTTATGCATTTCAAAATTAATATAGAATAATTATCAAATATTACTTGTTCAACTAAGTATGTCCAAAAAAAAATATGGCTCAAATACAAGGTATACAGAGCATCAAGATTAAGCTACTCTACTAAAACATATGTGATATATGTTGTTTATCTATTTTATTCGTCCTATCTATTCTAAGATGATACAAGCTTATGATCTCTAATATCCAGCTATCGAGTAAAATCTCAGATTCACAATATTACAAAGTTAAGCATTAGAATTTAACAAGTTCTAATTATAATCAGAAATGTTGTCTCTAAAGATTAAATAATTAATCAATCGTCCTATTTTTGATATTTTATACATCCCAAAACCAAATCTTGATTAAGATAATCAAGATTAAGGGATTTAGAATTAAACTCCAAACATGGGGTTCAAGTTCTAAAATCTAAGGTACTAATACCTAAAGGTCTTAGATTTCTCACACTACTTATTCTAAAGGTTGAGAAATAATGAAAAGCTTAGTTCTTAAAATAAGAAGTCCAATTCTCAAGAAAGGTTGCAAATAGTTTAGAGTCGAAAGATAAAATAATCAAATTTAAGGATAGATCCTGAAATTCATAATCAAGGACTAATTTCATTGATTAAAATGAATACTAACCTAAATCTATATAAGTACTTAGGGAAGAATTGCTAAGAATTTATTAAGGAATTACTTAAAGGATTTCTTATTGAATGACTTAGGGAAAGGTATAAAAGTTAAATGCTAAAGATATTATTGATTTAACAAACATATAAGCACAATGTGGATTTAAAATCCACACTAAGAATCTAAGGACTTTACTTAATTAAGATTTAGATAAAATTTAAGTTTTGCATTAAAAATAAAAAACAAGTTAAAATGATATAATCTGAATTTCTAAACATTAATTTTACCAATTTTAAGGCAAATGATAGATTGCTAGGGCTGAATGACACAAACTAATATTGGGCAAAATGATCAAAATGCCCCTCTTTAAAGGTCAAAATTGAGAATCTAAAGTTTAAGGTTCCAAATCAATTCTAATCAACTTCAATAGGTTCCTTACTAGTTAAAATGAGAATTGACACCTTAAACATCATGTTTGGACTTAACTTAAGCTCAATGGGCACTAATTAAGTCTTAAGACCTAAAAAGATGATTAGCAAAAATAAACTATGGAAATTGGTTTTAAGCATATCAATGGCTTCTATATGACATAAGGAGATGATTGACACTAAGTTTATCAAAATCAGGGTTCAAATACATTAAGTAAGCACTAATTAATATTTAAGGTAATTAGGAGGTGGTTAGTGAAATTAAATCTCAAAAAATATTTTTAATTTTATAATTAAGTTCTCCTATCTCTAATGAAGATTTAGATACCTTAATCATGCAATTTGGATATGGAATGTATTTAATATTTACTAATTAATATTTTAAGATAATTAGAGAATAATTAGACAATATAATCATAGAATTTAAAATATTCTTGCAATTTATTGTTCCTTGTATTTTTCTAATCAATATAGTATATTGGATCATACTATTTAGATTAGTATTGACAAAATTATTAAATTAATACATTTTGAATGATTTGATTAATTAAGCTATGGTTTTAATAATTTCTTTATTAATTTCCTTAAGGAAAGTAATTCACACTAAATTGGCTGATAATAAAACACAAGAACCAAAACACACGGGGCGGGGGTGACCCGGCCCGATACTGAGCGCCTTCGTCCCCGGCTTCACCTGACAGTTGAGTGCTAGGGTTAGGTTCAGACGCCAAATTCTTCGTCAACAAGCCACGCCGCTGCCTCCATTTAATCGCTACATCATCCTATACTCGGGACATGTCGAATGCCTTAAGAAGCCCTAATTAGGGATGCAGTAATCGATGGGGATCTGCTAGCCCCAAATTTGCCATACATTATTTCTAAGGTTTATTGTGGGGAGTGAATTCACCCTATAGGGGCCACCAAATAGCTAGCTCGCGGTCTCGACAAGTTCAGGGTGTCGAGACGCGGAGAAGCCCTGTGTTGGATGGGTCTGGGAGGCGCCGGATCGCTGGGTCCCTACTCGGGCTCCAGCATTATGTTGTTCTGTATCCCGATTGATCGATACGATCTATCATTGAAACTCAGCCCGAGCCACAGGAACACACCAATCAATTCAAGGGATTAAGGCATGCAATTACAAGTAGAGCTGCACTAGGATTGCGCTCCTAATCCCAGTTGAGTGATGTCACTACCATTGGGCAAAGGCTCTGTCGAGACAGCGTGTCCTCGCTGTTTGGACTGAGCTCACCCACTCAAATCCACTCACACAGGCAATGATAGATTAAGGTAATATCACAGAGAATTGCAAGGCTAGACCTAGAGCAATTGACTTAGCATCGAGTCCACACGATTCGATGGGGAAAGGCAAGTACCTGGTTAGCTAAGGACAGACACCGCATGGGAGCAATGGACGAAAGCAAGAGCTGTAGAGGACCTACAGAGCTTCACATGGGTCTAAATAGTAGACTACACCCTCAATTCGTCTAAAAATGGAGTTGGAACCATAGACTGAGCATTGGATAGTAGGAGGGGAGTAGCTAGACACAGAGTGAAATTGAGCGCACATGAAGGATCACGTTGAACAAATGGCTAAATGTGAGTGAATTCAAGGCTATTTATAGCCCTGAAGCTGCTGGGGACTCGGGTTGGAGCCATGGGACTGAGCTCGATGAAGCTTGACCAAAATCCCACATTAGGTGCGATTGGGCCATGGCAACTTGTCAAGAGGGTCGTTCCTCATCGAGCAAGCTGCTGGCGATCGTTAGAGGTCATGGGTGACAGTCCTGGCAGCCGATGGTGTAAAAACGCACTTAAGTAGTAATAACTGAAATTCTTAAATATCAATGTGACTTTTCAGATAATGGTGGATTTCTTGATAAGAACTCTAAAGTTAAGTGTGCTCAGTTGAGAGTACTCCCAAGATGGGTGATCTGCTGGAAAGTTATCTTTTGAGGATAAAATTGTAAGACCTTTCAGGTCAAAGTGGACAATATCTTGATGCTTAAGAGTTTGGGCTATTACAAATGGTATCATAACAAACCATAGGGTGTTAGATAGGAGCTAAGTGCCATACAGGATAAAGTATCACTTCATATGAGCAGACACTTGAACCCATGATAGTTAAGGTGCTACATGATTGTGGGTACCTCTTGAGCATGTAGGGGTCACTTCTAGTTCTATCTACCAAATGGATGGTTCTTGGATCTATGTGTAGATACTGACGAGGATGTCAGTTACTTAAGTTGGGGAGATTGTAAAAACCCACTTAAGTAGTAATAAGTAAAACTCTTAAACATCAAGACACTTTTTTAGATAACGGTGGAGTTCCTGATAAAAATTCCAAAGTTAAGTATGCTCAGTTGAGAGCATTCATAGGATGGGTGGCATGCTGGAAAGTTATTTTCTAAAGATAAAACCGCGAGGCCTTTCAGGTCAATGCGAAAAATAGCTTGATGCTTAAGAACTTGAGTTGTTACAGATGGTACATGGATACGCTGCTGCCGAGGGGGGACCGCTCGGCTGGGGAAATTTGGGATGAAGGTCTGCAGTGCTAGGCACGCTCTGGCCGTCTGATTCATAATGTATTTGGATGGGGTGGTACTAATGTGCTTCTTCTAATGGTTGACCTCGGAGGGATTGTCAGTCGTTGGATCGCGGATGCGATCCTATGGCCGGCGATGGACCCAAGAAGCGAAGCATAGGAGCCATTCGATCAACCCCTCAAGATGCGTGCGCTGACAGGGATTTGCAGGATTCGTTGTGTCGCTGACGAGGCCCCACAATAGATCTTTCATGGTTCTAACAGTGGATCATTATGTGCCATCGTTGCTACCATCGCCGTCAGACGCAAAGTCGTAGAGGCCGCCCAACTCCCTCTCGCCTCTCGTGCAAGTAGTAGCCGATCAGGTAAATGAATATTTTTTTTTTATAGGACTTGATTGATATTGTCATTTGATTATGAACAATTTAGGGAAATTTGTTTTGTGATTTGTTATTTTTTAAAATTTATTAGAGTTGATTTAGAACAAATTTATAGTGGAGTATGTGTGATCATTAATCATTAATGCTAGAAAATAATGATTCCTTCTTAGTTGTTTGTATATTTTAATATGTTAAAACATTATTTGATTAGCTGAATTATTATTCTAGTAAATGTTATAATAACATATATAATGTTCTCGTAGATGAAAATGACAAAATAAAAAGCAATTGTTAGCGTATGTGCAGCTATATTGAGTATACTAGAGAATAACAATAGTGATGATGATGACTTGGTCATTACAAAGCAAAGTTCTTATAGCTTGTGTGCGCGCAGCATAAGATGTAAATATTACTTGTGTGATCTTTATGAAGGCAATGATTATGTTTTAGTGTTTATGGTCTGCATAAAGAATGAACATTTCTTTTGAGTGTAATACATTAAAATTTATGAATTTTTTAAGGCCAACAACTCATATTACGGTTGAAGAGCAAATTGCATTATTTTTATATATAATAGGGTAAAGTGCACGCATAATGTCAGTTAGCTTTATATTCAAGAGATTATGTGAAACTGTTAGTCAATATTTCAATCAAGTTTTGCACGCAATTGAAACATTGCATAATGAAATTATTATTCCTTTTAAAGTTTAAACACATTCAAAAAAAGCCTAAAGAGCTCGATATATGTCATGATTTAAGGTAATACTCGATTTATATGTTTATAATACAATTTGATTGTGGCACAACAATAAGTAATAACTTCGTTTATTGGGGCTCTTGATGGTACTGCCAATGGACCAAATTGCAGCATTTTGTGGCCGAAAAGGAGATCCATCGCAAAATGTCATGGCCGCTGTGGACTTTGATTTGAATTTTATATACGTTTGGGCGGGATGGGAATGATCTGCGCATGATGCAACGGTGTTGCGGAGTGCTTTGGAGAGACAAAGTGGCCTTAAGGTGCCTGATGAAAAGTATTACCTTGTAGATGCTAAATACTCTACAAAGTCTTTATAGGTCAATATCGTGGGACACGACATCACTTGAAAGAGTGGACAAATCGTGACATTCATCATTACGAGCTACAGTTGAGCGAGCTTCTAACACTTTAAAGGACCGTTTTAAAATATTATCTGGACTATTGTGACATTTTTTCCCATATCCAACCCAAGTTAATATTATCATTGCTTTTTGTATAATTCATAATTGGATAATGAAATACAGTGGATATCAATTAGTTTGCAGTGATGAATATTGCATTGGTGAAACCATATCAGTTGATCATCAACCAGTTATTGATGATAACATGAAATGGGTGCAACATATGGATGATTTATGCCAGCAAATGTAGGATCGTAAAATTCATTTGGGTTACTAGTAATTTGTAAAAAGTTGTTCGTGCAATATGAAATGTCTTTTTGATAATGTTACTTTTTGTTAATTAATATTTGCAGTATTCTGGACTATTTAGATTCACGTTTTGTAGTTTTCATATTTGATTCAAACGATAATATATATACAAGTACAAAGAAAATATGTAGATTTTTGGTTAGTTAATGAATCATTATTTAATTAGTTGAATGATTTATGAGGAACTCATTTGTGCTACTAATAATTTGTAAAATAATTTTGATGTTGGCATAAAACTATTTTATTATTAAAATGGTACTTGAAATTTAAATGTTAATGTTTTTGACATCTATGTGCATGTATGGCCTCCAAAATTTTTATTCGTAAGCAATTCAACAAAACAAATACTATTGAAAATGTCTTGTGTGAGAGACATGAAAGTAGCTATGGGAAGGGCCAAAATTATTTACGGTGGCAACCTATATGAATATATGAACTTCTTAAGATGACGGTTGAGATGAACACTGATTATAGTTTCAAGTCTAATGGTCAATGAAAAATAATTGCATATGCTCAAGTTGCAAGAAAATTAAATTATATGTTCAACAATCTAGGTGTAACGACAGATCATGTTATTCGAGAAGTTATGAGCCAAAGGCGTAGATGGGACATCATTCAGAAGATGTGGGGTTTGTCAGGTGCAAGTTGGGATAAAAGTAAAAAGATTATTAAGATTGATCAGTTTGAGCCACTCCAAATTTCACATATATTTTATTATAGCACGTTACTCTGAATACAATTTTTCTTAGAATTATTAACTCATAAATTGTTTATATGCAGGATGCGGCTCGATTTTTGAATACGCCAATACTTGATTATGATATTCTTAAAATGGTGTGCAGTGAAAGGCATGCAACAGGACGTTGGGTGTAGGACAACAATAACTATTTCATAAATACGAACAATATCATTATTCTTGAAAAAGAACACGATTTCTCAAATAACTTTCAACATTCACAACCATATCACAAACAACCTTGAGAACGATAGTTGCACACAAAAACAAACCAAGGAAAAAAAATCTGATGGGGTTGCTTCAACTTCAGAAAAATTCATTAAAAGGGTAATAGAAGTCGTGATGAACTCTACCGCGACACAAAGTTGAAGGCATTGACAGACATTACTGTTATGCTAAAAATGGCAGATGCGTGCACGACTAACCATCAAGATAATATTTTGGGAAATGCATGCATTAAATGACTTGGGGGCTTCTTTTTAGATTTGGACATCAAAAGATGCTTCCTGACGAAAAAATTGTTCGTGCAAGAGTTCCTGCACAAGAATCGAAATGAGATGTCTTTTCTTTTCAATGATAGTATTTTTTTGTTATTTTATATTTGTAATGTTCCAGACTAGTTAGATCCACATTTCATAATTTTGATGCTTAATTCAAATAAAAATATATATACAAGTACAAAAAAATATTTTGTATTATCAATTTCATAATTTGTTGAAGTAATTATCTTCTTAATTTTTTGTTATGTTTTGTTAACATATATTAAATGTAATCTAATACTTTGAGCATTGCACATCCTAAATTATATACTATAAGCCTATCAGTATGGCTAACTGATAATCCATACTTGGTGATGATAGTACTGTCTATACATAAAAAGGTCTCACTTCTGCTATCCACAACTTTGTACTAAAATTGCACATAGAATTTGGTTTCTGAATTTTTTCAACAATGGTATTAATGAATGCTCGTCGGATTAATTTTAGATGCTTGTCATAAAATTTGTATGTTTTGTTAATTTTAATATTGTTTAACTAATTATCTTTTAATTATTTGTTGAGATTTTTTAATTTATATTTAAATTTCAATATTGAGGGTAATCCTACATAAATGACAACAAACCAAACAGTGTAAATAACTGAACCTACTTCAACTGACATTCAACAGAACAGCTACTAATCATCTATTTAAGGATGCGGTCTGAAGAGCCTGGCTACAGATCTGACAGCCCTCTGCAGTCCCGCCGGAGCAGCGGGCCTTTTCACATCCATTGAGGACGAAGAAGAAGCGGGCTGAGGCGGGATCTGGCGGTAAGCGAATTGGATGACTGGGCGCAGTCGATCCATCCTCCCGCGCCGCTGATCTTCGGCATCCATATCGATGATCTCCTGCGCGGAGAGGCGGTCGAAGAGCGGGCGGAATCGCTGCCTGCAGTACTCGTTGAAGAGGAGTGTGCAGATCAGAAGCGGAATGGTGAAGCCGAACGCGAACGGAGAGTCCTTCGTCCCGAACACTCCCAGCGCTCCGATCTGACTCAGAACCAACGAGAAGATGCTCGCGTTGTGCATCACCGGCCACATCCCTCCCCCGCTCTCGTTCTTCGAGCAGTACACGTTCAGCATCTGCATCACCACGCGCACACGCCTCTCAATCCACAAAACCATGGCAACATACTAACTAATTTTCATCCATCTCCACAGCCCCCACCTGATTTCGGTAAACGACGAAGGCCAGGAGGAAATACAGCAGCGCGAAAGGGGCGATGAGCGGCGCCTGTATGGAGCAGCTTAAGCCTAGCAACCCGATCAGCATTACTTTGGGGATTTCGGTGTGGTAAGGAAACGATCGGACGGATTCCGGATCGTCCTTCCGCCTCATCAAGTTCCATATCACCCGGAAGATCTGCACCGCCTCCCAGGATAAGCCCGCCCACCCCGACGTCAGCACGTAAGTGATAAAGAATGTGGCCTGCAACTTCAAGCATCAGATCAATGGACCAATGAATGAATGAATGAACTAAAAGAAGAAGCAGACCTGCCTCGGCACGGCTTTGGCGAGCTGGGAGGGAATGTCCTTGGGGCTGGATATGGCGTGCAGCTGGCTGATGGCGGATCCGGACAGCACGTTGACGAAGAACACGTTCCAGATGGAGAAGCACAGCACCTTGCAGCACGCGCTCTTCTTCCTCTCGCTGTGACAAGTCGATCCTTCCACCGCCGAAAACAGCAGCATCATCGGCGGCACTGTGTACAGGAACAACTGCAGAATGACGCTGGGAAGGTACCCCGTCACTATTTGCGTCACCAATTCCCTGCGCGCGCGCATCGTCTTTTTATCTAATACACATACGCAATTCAACAAATACAGGCAGGCAGGCACTCACTTCTTCCACAGGCCGTTCAAAAATGGGAATGTCATCCGCAGCTGATCCAGCTGGGACAAGCCTTGCACGAAGGTGATGGGAATGAGGAACAGAAACATGAGAACGACGGTGGCGACCAGCGTGGCGATCCTGCGGAACCAGAGCTGTCTGTAAGGTATCCATAGATTCGACCAGTAAACATCGTCGGGATCCGGAGCTAAATCCGTGACCCATTGCATGGGGTTAGATGACTGCCGAACCTGTGAGGCCACTAGCGCTGCATAGCGGGTTCTGAAAAACACAAAAGCAGCAGCGCATTCCTGCATCAAACAGCCCAACCAAAGAAGCCTTCAGCAGCATATTTGAATAACAAACAACTCTACTTTCCATTATATCAATCTTTTCGATATAAACGTTTCTCAACTTGTTCTTCCAAGTTGTAAACGCAACATCATTAACAATCAAGCAACCAATTTCAGGACAGGTTGAAGAGAATAGTGAAATCGCGAATGATATAACCTTGTCAGGTTTGAGCGAACACAATTGGCTACGATCAGTTTCCTCTCCACCAAGCTCAAATGTGTTGACATTCAATTTAGATGGGGGAATTCCTCCACAAAGTCCACATTTATAGCTGAAAGGTTGGTAATTTTTGTCAAAAGAAGCACCCTTCAAGTTTGCCAACTGTTTGTAAGCCTTCTCTGCATTATCCTGCACATGCATATCACTATAAGAATATATATAGGTTGGTCTGCAAAAAAAGAGGCCCAATATTCAAAAAATCCCACAGCAAAAATGCTTGCTTTCTATGTGATGCAAATCCAAAAAAAAAAAGACCACAATTATGCTGAATGCATGCATAACTATGGTTGTTTAGATTAGAAAGACTTCCAAAGGCATAAGGAAATCTGGTCCTTTTTTTTCTTGACAATTTCTTTATCATTAGCATTTAAATCTTCATCAAGTCCATTATCATAGGATATATTCTTAGATTTTATATAATAGCTCATCTTATTTAGATAATTCTTAATTTTTTTTTCTAAAACAATTCATATCAAGTTAATTTTATTTCACCAATTAAGGTGGCAATAAAGTATTATATTTCAATAGAATTATCTTTAAATATGTATATGACAAAGGTGTCTTGCAAACACTTCAAACAAATCTAAAGCATAAGCTTTAATCTTTATAAATTAAGGTTCTTAACTAAACTAACATGATAATCAAAATGATGATCCAATATGCATTAATGTGCATGCAATGATATGAAGAGTAACTCTTTGCAAACTCGTTTAGCAAAGTTTCACCAATCTGAACATCAAATAAAATTTAAGTTGGTTAATCCTAACATAAAATCTTAGCTAGTATAATATAAACATTCTGATGTCACTGTTAAGATTCATTTATGCAAGTTTTCAAGGCATTGAAGTAAAGTTTTCAATTTCCCCCGAAAGTTGTTTGAATTTTGAGTCGAATTGAACTTAAGTCGAAAAATTTCAAGTCGAATGGCTCGATTCAAATTGAGTTTGAGTTGGGCTCGACTTTACTCGAACTGTTAGTCACACGAAATATATAAAATTCTAAAACGTATACAAATTGTAAAGCTTCCACCAGTGGTTAAGATGCTTATTTTTCCTTATTTAGCCCTGGGTTTGAACCTCATCAGTGCCAAAACCTTGTTGTTTTATTAAAAAATGAGGTTTTTTAAAATTAATAACACAAATGAACTTATTTGTCACAAAACTCGTGCATTATCACCGTAAGCAGCTCTTCAAATATTAATATTTCTTTATTTTATATAGTTCGAGCTCAACTACAATCTTATTCGAGTTGACTCGATCGAGTTCGAGGCTCAGCTCAAAATTTTGAGTTCGAGTACGAGTTGACAAGCTCGAACTCGACTCGAAGCTAACCCCACTGAATAGACATGTGCCCATTGAAATTTGATGATTGTGACAAAGGTTGGAAACAACACTAACATCTATCTTCTACAATCTTTAGGCACTTATGGCCAAAAGACGTTAAGCCAGTAACAAGTAAATGCCACTGTACCAAGATATTAATCTATATATATGCTAGAAACACCAAAACCCACGATAAATTGAGATGATGCAAAACTAATTTCCCCAAAATTCTTACCACAAATTATTTTATACTAATGAAAACACAAAGAGATGGTGGCATGCCAAAAAAAAACTTCAAAAAGAAGAGAATGCAGGGAAGTGCAAGCACACAAAAAAAAATTGCCAAGGAGTCGTATGTTTCAGGCAATATTTATATTATTAGTAAGGCAAACTGCTAGGAAACGTTTTGTATATATGAGGCAAAGATGGTCAAATTTGGACGATATCAAGTTTTAAAACGTTCAATAATTAACAGCACTTCAAAAAAGTTATAAACATAACAAGGATTACAATTTCATACCATCATTCTGTGAACTTTACCAACTCTAAAAATTAGCTGATGTGATAAATAACTGGCTGCATGATATTTGGTGAAGAAATTTTTGACAGAATCGCTGATTGTTTCTCCATCGGATTTCGGAATGGCTCGAACAAGAACCGCAAAAAGGCGAGGATTAGATGACAATTGACTAATATGAAGGAATCTGAGTCTTGCAATACTTTTATATTCCTAAATTCATACAAGATAGATAAGAGTCAGGTAAACATTTGCATAGTTTCAAAGTTTCAGTTACATCAGAGAAATAAACCAAGGGAGAGATGGTTTCTCACAAAGTAAAGAAGGGTGCAAGCTGAGAAGGAAATTATGTATAATGAAATACAGTGAACCCAAATCCTGCAATGAAGTCAAAATATCATTGTCAGAACAAGTCCAAACATACAAGTAAAATAGCACAATTGAATTTAATGCTGCCTGGTAACTGTAAAGAGCCTCAAAAATTAAAATTTCATAATACAATTCAGATTTCACTTCGGTAGAAAAACTAATTATCTAGTTTTTCTCATGCTTCTAGCAACTAAAACGTGCAGGGTGATTATAACAAGGTGAAACACAAACTGACCATTTTGTCAGGTGGACTTGATTTTAATAAGAATGTTGTTTTTGGCCATTGTTCAATGGAATGAAACAAATTATTTTCAAGTTGAAACTCCTCAACCCATTAAGTGCTTTAGTAATATAATAAAATTCTCATTATTCTTTACATAATTCTTATATTTTTCTTGCCAACATAAGAATATGAAAAGTATTCACCAATAGTCTAACAAAAAATTTTAAGTACTCAAAAAATTAAATTACAAAAGTTTATACAATAAGATTGGAACAATAGGCGAACTAGCTCCTCAACAAATTTCAAGCTCGAAAGACAAAATCTTGCAAACAGTAGCGGGAACAGTCAAATCAATCAACTGGAATGTGAAATATGCCGAGATCTAAATACCATTAGCGTGAGCTGAGTATGTGGAATAACTATAAAAAGATTTATTGAAATGTAAATTAACATTATAGTTTCTCTAGTCATAATACGGTTTCTCAAGTCAAAGTAGTTTCTTAAATCATACTTGTAATTTCATTTTCATACGCTTTTGCAATTGCATTTGAATCTATATTTGCAATTGAACTTTAATTTATATGACAAAAGATTAGGAACATGTATAAGTTAACAATTTCCCAAATAGATATCAATATTAAACGATGTTCAAATAATATCAAATTAACTTTTAATTATCCCATCGATCATTGAGCCTTTCCAATTGGGCACGAATAAGGAAAGAATCAATCATGTTTACTAGTATAGTTAGTTTATTATATACATATAATGTCGTAAACTGACCAGTCTTATTGGAGCGACACGGATCTTGTCATTTTCCCAAGATCGAACTCTGCCTAGTCCTGACCAATAATTTAACACCTATGTCAAACCGATTGAAAGTTGCCCAAGTTGTTTGATAATTTATAAATGAGCCATCCAAATAAGACTAACATGTACAATACAAGAGTATTTTTTGGGAAAAGATAAGTTAAAATTTGATAAAGTCATAATAACTTGCATATTACTTATAATTTAGTATATTATAATAATCCACATACTTGAATAGAGACCAAATAATAGCTAGATAAAGCAATATGAGATTAAGCAAATTACATTAGTTTAATATATAATTTTACATCTTTACTAGTTTTTATGCTTTTATTTTACCCAGTACACCAATTGTTATATAGAGCCTTTTATTTTTCTTAAATTAAAGCTTCACCCATGTTTTGTTCTACTTTAAATAGTTTATTTCCATATTTTAAAGCTCGCCTTCATTTAGCAAAAATCTTCAGCCTTTATAGATTTCTCACAACACTTAAATTCCCACCGTTGATTCTAAGGTTTGAGTCAAACCTATCTCTTTGTTTGATTTTGATGATCGTAAAATATAATTTTATTTTTCATGTGTACTAATAATTTTGTGTCCTTGCTTCAAGAAGCATCAAATTATGAGCTAAAGAAGAAAGATTATTTATTAGCCTTTAGTTTGTTTTTGAGTTGTAATTTTAATGCTTTCTACCTTTTTATTTTTTTATTATAATTTAATTTGAGAGAGATAAAACACTCAGAGAGCTAGCTAACTAAATTAAGCAACTCGCGCACCCAGACGCACTGGTCTTGCCACCCATATGCATTGTGCTCAGGTGCAGGCCTATTCTGGTTCTAGATGTATCATGCAAAAAGGCGAGTCGTGATTGCCATGGGCTACATGTGAGCTTGGTGGGATCGCGCCCAATTCTTTCGCCAAATGTGCTCAATCGAGTTTCGACCCGTGCCAGGGCTGGCCTGAAAAGAAAAGTTGTGGGCCACGATTTGCGCCATGTTTATATGATCCGCACCTAGGGAGTTTGATTAGGAAAAGACCCGGGTCATGGATCACCACCCCATGCGCCAAGGAACTTCAACCCACCTAGTCATAAGACCTTGCTTTAAACTCACCCTTGCTCTTCACCATCAATAAATAGGATGCCTTGCCATGCCTTTTCTTACACATCTTTGTAATAAGAAATTTTCAAGTCGAATTTGAGTTGAGTTAAAATGTTTCAAATTTTGAATTTCAGATCAAATTGTCAGCCCTAGTATAGCATGATTGACATAACTAAGAAAGGAATAAATTAGATTATTAAGTTTTGTAAAAAATGAGTTATTTAAATGGTGATAAAATTTACCATTTATTAAGCCAAGTGAACAAAAGATGAATACAAGAAACAAAAAAAGATATATAATTGGCTTAAATCCCTCTTAATGCTATATTCGCTCTTCGATGAAGTGATCGTCAAAACCGCCACTCCAATGAGTATAGAATCTCTCCACATGACTTGTTGACGTCGAAGCTTTTCACACAAACCCTTTTTTACAAGTTATGCAAGGGAAGATACCATTATAAAACCCTACTAGTCATTGTTGTCTTAGAGACGCGCAACCATGGATCATCTTTCACAATTGAAAAGAGAAAAGAAAGCCTGATATGTAATGAGGCAAAATCCGCAAACACTTTGACCTTAAGTGGATGGAGCTTTGGAGAACTTAGAACACTGATTTAAGAGCTTGAGAGCAGTTAGGTAAGGTAGCCAAGGAAATTATAACTACTCATAAATGAGGAGTTTTATAAAGGTTGCCTGAAAGTCAATTTCTTGGAGGAACATAATCATGAAGTTGTGAGGCACGTAATTATGAATGTACTGTAGCATGTGATCTGAGGTACAATTTAGATGCTTGAATTATGTATAAAATATTGATTTTATAGTAGATTTAGGTAAAACTATATAGTTTGTATATACAATTCATTTTACTTTAATGATTAATGTTCAAGTCTCACTACTATTTTGAATCCAGTGCCAGATGGTAATTACAAAATACTGATCTTGTATTTAGAAATTTTATTATTACAGAAAGTTTCTAGTCTAGAATCGTAACTAATATACAAGTAAATACAAATTCAAGACTATATTTACAAAATACTGACTGACTACTATAATTACGAATATGAATAAAATTTTAGGCTATCAAGTATCTATATCTACAAGTCAACAATTATGATCAAATTATTACAAGTGAGAAATACAAAAATAAATAAAAGATCTTCTAAGCCTTCAAGGACTTGGAACTCTATGCTCGATTCTTATTTTTTTGAACTTCCCTGCTTAAAGTTTGATTGCTTGTTCTCATTGCTCTAGGTCATAAATCTACTAGCTGAATTAAATAGGCAAGCAATCCTCCTATATGCTTGATATCAAACTTGAATAAACTGTAAATACTTATAATCATAGTTGGTGCCAAATGAAAAAATAAATTACTAATTGTAATTATCAAAATCAATTGAGACCTTAAAGATTAATTATAATGTACAATTGGATTAAGGTCTCAAAGGTCATCCATCATCTGTAAAATTAGCATCTTATTTCGTAGCATCAATATCAACACGAGATTTCTTGAAATATATATTTTTAATATCTTTGATGTAAATATCTTAAAAAATATTCTCTCATTTTCTCATATTTCTTTGTACTTTTTTATCATCCAAGATGCTTATTTTTATAATAACTACTTTAATCAAATATCAAATATTTGACTCCTATGATATTCATATTTTAGTCAACCATTAGATAGTGACAAATAGTTATATTCATGGCCAAATATATAATCTTTTTATGCAACTACATCAAACTTAACCATTGCATCAGAAATCATACGTACAAAAAGAACTTTACAAAAAAGTTTTAAATGGGAATATTGAACCTCCATTCATAACCAATATTTTTCAAAAAATTTAATCACAAACTACTGATCCTCTATAGAGTAGATAGGTTGTAATTTAAATTGCATTATCCCAAAATACCTAGAGCAAACTATAATGCAATTTCATTCTCCTTGAGATTTCATTTAGCATTTTGTTCATCAACTCGATAACATTATTTTGCCTAGTTCTTCCGAGCACCATTTTCAACATACAAATCCCATGTTATCAACAATATTCATTGGATTCTTTTTGCCTAGTTCTTCCGAGCACCATTTTCAACATACAAATCCCGTGTTATCAACAATATTCATTGGATTCTTTGCTCTAATACTCCTCATAATTATCAAATGTAGAGTATTTGGCTCAATCTAGTATAGTTCTCCACTTATGCTTTTCAAGACGTGAAAGTAGAAAACATGCAAAATTTATTTTTTAGAAAATAAACCTACACCTTGTGGAATCATCTATGGAAATGACGTAAATACATTTTGGGGAAAGTCCCCAAACATCTGAGTATATATAATTCATCTTCTCTAATTTAGAGATCTTCAACAACTACTTCATAATTTAACTCTTATTTGTTTGCCAAGTATGCAATCCTCGCACAACTTCAAGTTCATATACTTAAATCTGCAAGCCTTCCTTTCAATGTCATTATCTTTATTATCTTTTTGCTCATTTGGCAGTCTTTAATGCCACAATTTTGAGCTCCACTATTTGCGATTATCACAATATATTTATCATTTACAATCATGTAGTGTTCTCACTTTCTTACCTTTGGTCACATCGATAACTATTTGAATATTTTAATATAGCCATCACCAAGTGCTGTTGTTAGTCACAATTGTTGATATAGTTCATGAAAATAAAAGTCTTTCTAAGGCCTAAGACATGTCTCACCTCCAAAAAAATATATTACATCTCAATTCTAGTTTTGATCAAAATATCAAGTTTTCCCACAATATCAAATAGCTCATTATTTACTGGATAAACTTTATTGTACTTATTTACAACATTATTATATACTCTTTATATAAAATATAAAATAAAAAGCCCCACTTGAGCCTAAGTTCTAGAACTCTAGTGGACTTTTCAGGCAAAACGAGAGCATCAATGAACTAATTGAACATGATGAATTATCATTTTATTGATAGTTCATATTCTCGCTAGTGGTATGCACAATTTTAAATTTATCATTTCTAGTTTCAATTCCAACACAACTAAAGATTTCTAGATTGAAGTTCATTTATATTTACTTTGTCATGACTCTCTTAAAATTGATTCTACCTCTAACCTCAATACTTTTGAGAATTGAATGATTCACTTAATTCTTATTTAAGAGTGTCTTTTCTAATATTAATATCTATTTTATCATCCAATTTTAATTTACCATTTCATGATGAACTACAATCACAATCAGCGTCATGGATCAGCTCTTTGATAAGGTATACATTAGAATTAGCAACATTAACCTCATCTTCAAATATAATCTTCACAAACATCAATGAATTTGTAATCATATTGAACTCATCTATATGATCAGTCACAAACACTCCTTTCATTTTAAAATTGAATAAATGGCACAAAAGTCTAACTTTATTTGATGATAATGACTTCTTATATATATTTGGACGTGCTTCCATCAAATTGGATTTTTTGTCATTGATGAACCTAAAGGAGACATTCTACTACAAGATTAAGTGCACAACTACGTTTAATAGTTGATCTAACAAATTTCAATCTTCTTGCCCTTTCCTTTTGGGCTTTATCCCAAACACAAATAAATGATCCTATATTTGTATTTTTCAAAATCTCAAGTCCTTCCCACCAAATTTATCTCTCCACCTTTTCATCCTCAGTTATTATTTACAAGCGCTTTCTCAAACTTGGCGCTATAATATTACTTGTCAAGAATTTAGGAGAGAAGAGGTTCTCCTTGCAATGAACTAAATCTCACAAGAAAGATAGTACAACAAAAGAATAATAAATGCAAACAATCAAAAACAAAATTCACTTTATTCTATAATTATTCACCTATGTCTGCAATAGAATATTCTTCTTTATTACTCAATATATATAAAATAATATAAAATAAAAGAGAGCTTTCGTAAAAAGAAAAGAAGATTAGTTTGAGGTTTATTCCACAACTAATCCAATCCCAATTAATAATCTTCTAAACTTCATCTAACATCCACAAGAGAAATTTCTTGAAAATTTCCTTAAGTCTCATAAGAGCTTCACTCTTTTAAATGATCATAAAAGAAATTTTATAAAAATTTGTTTCTTGGGTTATGAATGAAAAGATACAAAGAAGTTTCATTCTAGTCAAACATTTCCATGAGAAATTTCATAGTAAAATAAAGGAGTTTCAAAAAAGCTCCATTTTAGTTCAAATTTGACCCAAATAATCTCCACACAATTAAATAAAGGAAACAGAAGGGGAAAGAGAAAGCTAAATGACTTTCTTTAGTACTAAAAGTGCAATACTAATCTTAGTAAATTTGCTATTATATCAGCATAACACCCACATATTCTTATTTTTAGTCTTTCAATGAACAATAAATTTCACTAATTTTAATAATCAAAATGAATAGTACTATACTTCCATATTATTGAAAATATCTCTTAAATATCTCTCATTTAAGTATAATAATGATAATGAATATTTATTATTAGAAAATAAGAAACTAATTTAAAATTAATTAATATTGTAATTTATACTTCCATTCCAAAATTTAAAATTAAGTGTATAATGTACATATAAATGAATCTCCATTAATATCCACTCTATGTTTTGCTCAGGTACTAATATGATCCCTAAAGTAAAATTTTTAAGGAGAATAGTTAAGTTTGGAAAAAAGCTAACAAATTTTAGCTTCAAAAATAAAAAAATTATACCTGTAATCTTTATTTTTTAATTAGAAGGATTTGCTCACTCTTCCTCATAAAAAAAATCCATGTAGCATTCGATAATGTAATGCTTATCATTATCCAAACAGATTTATTTAAGAATATGAGTGGGATAATCTCGTATTAGAGTGCTCAGTGAAACACAAAAGAAATAGCGCACTTAGTGCCTAATTAAGAAAGGCAAGAAATAGCGCAGTTCAAGCAGACTGAGTGCATTACTTTGTTGCTCAATCAAATTCTATTCTTTGTAGACAAGCAAAGATTTATGCTGAAGCATCATTTCTTATTGGATGAATTCCTATTCAAGGAGCACGCCATTCAACGATTCAGTTGAACGTCTACCTACGTCAAAATAGCTGTCAATATATGCGAAACATAATCAAACAAAAAAATTTTAGAATAAACCACTTTAAATCTATTCTCCTTGGACAAGTTTACTTCTTATGCGTTGAAGTAGCAAGTTATTGCTATTGAATATTTTCATAAGGTTCTTACACAGAAAAATAAATTATTGACTAAATTTGGAGCTGTTGGTCATCTTTTTAGATATGGAAATGCAAGAATCGTCCCAGGCATAACAAAATTGAAACTAAATATAGAACATAATCCAATTTAGAGGAGTGTAATCCCAGAATCGAAGCTAAAGTAAAATGAAATAAAGGCATTAATATTTTACTAGGTGTTAGCACATAGTTGCAGATTAACTGAGCATTCCACAATAATATGAAACTATTCGCTTTTGTAACGACAACCAAAAAGGCAAAGAAAAAGTATGTCATAGAAAAAAAGACTGAAAGCCATTGTCGTATAAAAATTGATTAGCTGATCTGCATTAGAAATAAAATCTGAAAAAGGGTGAAAGTTTCAACTCAAAAGCAAATAACCCTGTGAATAGAGCAAGTGTTTTTAGAAATTACCATTTAGATCCTTTCTTCACATTTCCAATGGTGAAAATTTCTAATGATTGAGAGTGAAAATTAGTGTTTTGCATCTCTTGCCCAAAATAGTTTGAGGGTAACACACCAAGCACGCAAACCGCCGTGGCAATGGAGAAGATACGCATGCTGCAGATGTAATCCTCAGAGAAAGCTAAATCGCATTTTAAATTAATGTTCCAAAGCAAATCAACAAAAAAAAACATATTTTGCTAGCAAGGCATGACTTCATAAATAAATAAAAATAACAAAAAGACAATGTGGTTAATGATTGAGCGGAACTCCCTGCCAGAGAGAGCCTCCAATCAATACGTAAGCAAATTTTACTTCAGAAAGCAGTATGACATCAATTTCCAGTGCATTTTGCGGTAGAAAAAAAAAACCTGAATAAGAGGTATACAAATAACAATATAACAGAAGACTTCTGTAAATCTAGTCTGCATAATTTTTACTAGTCTGAAAAAGAAAGTGATGAGGTGATGGCTTGCGGAAGCAGCAAGATCACTCCTTTTGATGCATGTGAAAGCTCGATGACCTTGATAGATTCTTTCTTTTATTTGTTTGATTGATAAGTGAAAGGAATCTCATATTTGAAGACATTCAAAATTGAAAGAAAAAGCTGAAGTCAGTCATAAGGGAGGAAGCGAGGGATGAACGGCAACCACCAGGAAGGTGGAGAAGAGTAGAATTCTTGCAAGTTATGTATTTGGAAATTACTGTGAATTTTGTAAATTCATTCTTTATTTTAAATAAATTTTGCATATAAGCAAATAATAAAATAGAAAGTAACATCAGAGCAATCAAAATAAATCATGAAGGATTTTTCTTATAAAACATAAGTTATTCATTAAAAAATCCTTTATATAAAGCAGCAATTGGTTACATAATTATCATATGATCAATTCAAAATTGCCAACTGCTTAAATGCCAAATAACTACCCTACTACAACTCATTCATGGTATCTAAAAGAAATGAAGAGGGGTGAATGGAACCCATGAAGATAACAGTAAGTCTTGTTGTTCATTTCAGGCTTATCTTGACTTAGTTTAGCTAAGTTAATTATGTGATACTGATGTGATATATTTTAGCTTAAATTATACTTTTATTAACTTTTGCTGAGAGGATAATGATTGGATGATGTGACCTAAGTTAGCTTAAGTTGTTAAGGGCTTAAGTTAGTTTAAGTTGGCTTAAGTTGCTTATGATTTAAGCCTACTTAAGAGATGAAGTAGAAGCAATGAAATGACGAAGCAACGGAGCAACGAAGCAACGAAGCGATGAAAGCAATGAAGCAACGAGGCAATGAAAGCGAAAAGAAACTGATGTAAGAGAAAATTGTCTGATTCCTGTAGATTTCTAGCACTTCCAGTACGGTCTTCATCAATTTTCTTTAATTATGCTGTCTTCTTCTAGAAATCTTAAGTTCTTATGCTGAATAAGGATTTCTTGGTAATATCTTTCAAACTTTTTTAGGGATCCTTACACTTGGTTTACATATTTCTAGTTTTGATTCTTTCATTATTTTTTCTCCTGTCTTTTATTATGCAGTTTTGGTAGTATGGCTGTTGGATCTAGTGAAAACCTAGGGTTTTGACCGGAAGGAATCCCAAACCCTCTAACAACCACAAGTTCTTTGCCAAATCTACATAATAGTAGATATAATTCTCCTTAGTCAGAAAACCCTAGATCTTTATCAAAGCTCTGTTGGGAGTTTCTTTGAATAAAACCTATCCCTAATCATAGGGGTAAACGCACTATGTGGTTAACAAACGATGAAATAAATACTATGACAAAGCCTTTTGATTTTACGATGAATAGGAAGTTCACTAAAAATCTTTAATGCAAGATATTCGAAAATTCTTCAACGATCTTGGCCTCAAGGGTACCTATAATGTGGGATTGCTTGATTCAAGGCATAAATATGATTAAAATAACACATGGAGATGATTATACTAGGATTTTTGCTAGATATATTATGTCTAAGGTTTTCAAGTTAAAATTTTAAAATAGACAACTAGTTTTGATCCTATTGCTCCAATTTGGATTAGTTTCCTTTACTTAAGGTCATCTTATTACTCATTCTAATCTATTCTCTCTAGGATCATACTACGACAAATCTTTGAATGTGGGTAACCCCATAGTAAACATGTCTAGATCATCTATAGCTCGGGTGGTAGTAGAACTTGATAAATCTAAGACTTTTGACAAGGCTATATGGATAGGGAATGATGAATGTGGTTATTTACAAGAAGTTGAATTTGATAATGTTATGCTTTTTTGCTATTGTTGTAGGATGATTGGTCATGTTGTGTATAGGGAAGCAATTCAAAACTTAGAATTGTTCAAGATTATTCTGGCCCTAAACGTAATGCTAATAAAAATATGACTTCATCAATTAATTTGGAATGATATTAATCAAACAAATGCATATTTAAAGCACTAACACCGATAGCTCTAAAATTCTATAAGAAAGTAAAGCTTACTTTAAACCTTACTCAAAAGATTCACTAAAATTGGTAAATATTACTTATTTTTCAAAGATAAAATACATGTTTAATATATATATATATATATTCATATATATATATATATGATATTAAACAATAAGTTGATGTAAGAGCATTGATTTTTAACAGATTAGAGGAGGGATAAATATTGAGTATTACAACATAGTCAGGTGCGTAGAATTATTTAGAAGTTTTACTTCAAACACTTATGCTGAGCATATGTTTATTTGCAAATGTGATTTATAATTATAATACGCATTAATCGCTTATTAAATTGCAAAACTTGGTCATTAAAACTTGAAATACTCACCAGTTATAATAATAAATGAGAACAATAATGATGAGTAATTGTATACATTCATAGAATATATTTATGTCAATATCTGGGTCTCTTAGTGAGCCTTGAGAGTCCTAGGCCCAAAGGAAGAGATTATGTCAAAAAGTGTTTATGATGAGATTTTATTTTATTATTTTTGATATTGCTTATTTTTCAATTGAATATGCTGTTCAAAATGGCAATTATGGAAATTATTACAAGTGTTGATTAATCCCTTTCATTTGATGCAAATTTACTTGAAATAACCTAATTATTTATTTTATACCTTATACAGGATGTTAGAATGTAACTCTTAGTTACTCTATGTACTCCCGTTTAACTGGCAAATTGATATATTTTTACAGGATTTGAGAACTAGTAAGAGAAGCTTTACTTTGGGTTCAAGCACTAGGACTTGAGTTTAAGATAGAGATGGAGGATAAATATTTTAATTTTCTTTTATTTTAATATGTAACTATGGGATAAATTATGTAATGTATTAAATACTTTATGGCTCTATAAATAATGTTTTAAAATAAATCTGTCATTTAATGTTGTTTAATGTGAATTATTATTTGAAAATTTTTGACCTTGATTCTCGAACCGCCACAATATGTTATGCCATCAACACAATACTAAATTAGGTAGACTTTTGTGCGTCTTATCCAGGGGACAGAGACCCAATATGTCAAAGAGTTCAACAGCTATCTATATTTTCTCCAAGAATCATGTCTACAAATGAGATGCAGTGTCATCAATTCATCAATGGTATACGAGATCAATTGAAGATTCATCTTCTCACCCAAATGATAGATGATATTGCACACTTGGTGAATATGGGTCCCATTACAGAGCAAAGCCTTATTTTTATGCATCAAAGAAATGAGATTAAGGGGTATTTGTTCCATGCAAACTCTAGCAACAGTGGAAAATCCTTTTAGAGGAAAAAAGATGAATTTGATGGTGGTAGCAATAGTGGTACTTTTCATCAGCACTAATGAGGAATAGCTATGGTTTAGTGATGAGTTATACTACAAATTACGTGTCTTAGCTACTCATTTTATGGCATAGGGGGAGCTTTGATGTGTTTAAATTATAAATGCCATCACACTCCTGAGCAATGTTATTTCTAGCCTGAATCTTGCTTTAAGTGTGATAATGGAGCCACAGGATTTGTGATTGTCTATTTATTGCTTCAACATCAGATCCGCAGCCATCATTTGATCCATCCACAATCATGGCTTTGATAGTGATGTTAGTCGGACACGGCGGTGGATTACTTGCAGCACTTCAGGTGATACCTACTCAAATCACAGTCATTCACAGAGAGAGACTAGAGACTCTACATAAGTGCTCTATGTATGCCTTGCATTAAGCCAATACTATGCAGAATGTTGTTTGATTAAGGAACATCGGGCCTTTTTAGTTCAATTACTTTTGTATGTTCTTTGGCTTTTCTTTCTTCACTGTTAGATTCTGCTTTTTCTATTATTATACTGACATGTTCCATGAGATTGCAAATCAATTATATCATTGTGATATAAAATTCTTTCATAAGATTCTAAAGCAAATTTAACAATTCTTCATTTATCTAAATTTGATGTAATACTTAATATGAATTGACTTATCTCTTATTTGTCATTGATCGACTATGACAAAAAGAAATTGATACTCAACGTTGATAGCAATGAGCTAACCATCGATCACGGGTATACTATCTTCTTGGATCTCTTCCCTTTGTTGGAAAGGCTAAGGAAGAAATGTAAGCCAGCGTTATAACTCCTCTTTTGGCTGTCTATGTCGAGTCATTCTTTAAAATGTACACCTATTTGTGAATATGCAAATGTATTTCAAGAGGATTTCTCTTGACCACCACCTATCCATAAGTTGGAGTGGTATTGATTTAATTTCATTAACTGCTCTGATTTTTCCATCTTTGTATTATCTTTTTCAAAAGGAAATGTCAATTGAAAGCTCAACATGAATAATCACTTGAGCATGAATATTCATTCTAACTCTTTAGTTTGAGGAGCACCATTGTTATTTATGAAGAAGAAAGACGGCTTATTCTGATTATGTATTGATTACCATGTGTTGAATAAGGTCACATTTAAAAACAAATATCGACTTTCACAAATTGATGATTTTTTTATAATTAGTGAGTATTTGTGTATTTTAAATGTTGACTTTGTTAGGGCTATCATCAGCTTCAAGTTCAGGCTATCAATTGTATTTTTCAACATTTTTAATTAATCTAACTCCTCAAATTGCTCCATTTTGAAATGGAGAGATTGTAAGCCCCCTCGTATTATAATAATATAGATGCTTAAGGTTAGATATGCCAATAATATAGATATCAGTATTGTAAGCCCCCTCTTTGTTAGATTGTATGCACAAAATTTCACCTAAATGCAATTACGTTTTTAAACATTATCAAAACCAAGTTTTTTATACATTTAAAGGACCAAACATTTCTATTGAGATTACAAAATATGTTTGGTTGAGTATTGTCTGAATATTATCTATTTTTTGAGGTGTTTTCAGGTAATATTATGCACATACTCTCATTTGTATTTTATTTGTTTCCTCTCCTATTTTTAAAGTTTCCTAGTTTTGCCAATATTTTTTCCCTAAGAAATCTTAAAAAGAGACAATAGAGGCCAGAAAAAAAAAATAAAGAAACGCTAAAAGGCAATAGGCTACAAGGCAAGCGATGGAGACAAGAATAGAAAATAAGCACATGCTCTCCAGCAGCAGAAATAATAACCCTCGTTCTTGGGAAAGCCACCAGCGCACAGACGAACCAAATATAAAATCAAGTGTTTTCTCAAGTAGTGGCAATTTTGGTGTGCTATTTGAATGCATTAGGTGGTGGAAATATCACAGTTTTCTCAAAGGTAACACAACAACAAACTAGACGAGCTGTTATTGCAATGTCAGTGAGAGATAATATACATTGCAACCAAATAATAGCAAACCAAGCTGCCCCTTATATGCTTTTTCTCTTGTCCACTTTTAATTTTATTTGTACAAGGCCATTCGTAAATCTTAAATATGCATTACTTTGAACAAGTGTATACCAAGAAATTATAAAAGTTTTTTATCTTCGATTTTAAAATTTCCAAAAAAATGAGCTTTTATTTGTGAAATCAACTCAACATAACTCCCATTTATCCATGAACAATGAAAGCGATGCGAACAATTCTTTCTGAAATGTACAACACGCACAAATATGTTAAACATTCTATAGATGTTGAATTCCTGCGTTAGATTAAATGCATCTCAGAGTATTCATTTATTATTTCAAATTTTAGACACATTTGAAACAGGAGAGACTCTAAGCTGAAGAGAGGGTTATTCCACATTCTAACACACTGTATTTAAAACAAACAATTTCAGCTATTCAAAGAAAAAAAAGCCACAAAAATTCGGAATCTTCACGTGCCTGAAAACAATTATTCTGATAAAAACCGCCGCATCCAATCCGGCAGTAGCAAGAATGTCGTCCTCCGAAGACTCCCATGCTTTAACGATCCAACTCGGAGAGGGTATCAGCCTTTTCAGACTAGAAAAATCCTGTCGCCGACTCCGCTCTTCGGCGAGCCTCCGCCCGAAATAAACGCCGGCATTACCAGGCTGATTCCTCAAAATCGAATAGAGAAGCAGCAGAAGCGTGCAAATGCCTATGTTAATCCCCGCCGACGTCACTAATGCCGCGAGATTCATCCCTTCAAAGAATCGAAAACCTCTTCCCTTAAATTAACAGAACGCACTGATCACTGGAAGTGAAAACTCGATCCACTCTAGTCAGCATAGAAAACCTAATATCTGAAAGATGAATGGAGATGCAAGGAGATATCAGAGAAGGAAGGAAAGGCGGGGAGGGAGGGGAAAGTGGATGGAGTGAAGTGCAGGGTTGCTTTGCATGCTGGGAGCGTGGAGATGGAGCGAACCGCCTCATAACTGCCTGTTTATGAGGCAGACTTTGTTGGTATTAAGTTATTTATATACCTATTCTTTAAATTCTCTTAGACTAGTTGATAAGTTACTTAGAAAAATTTATTCAATAAGATTTCATATTATTTTATTAATGTTTATTTATTTAAATTAAAATAATATAAATATTATTTTTTAAGTTTTTATGCCTAAATCTCATTAGATGAATTTTTTTAGATGTTTTTTCTGTTAAAATTTCATTTCATCTATTCTATCAAGAAATTAATAAAAAGTTTATGAAAAGTAATATTTGACAAAAAATTACAAATGAAAATACTAAAGTTAATTGACTTAAATTTTTTATATTAAAGATGAGTATGATATTTTATATATTTTATAATATCTAATATTAAAGTGTTTATAAGTTAATATTATAGATTAAAATTTATGTAATATCATCATGATGTGATATAAGCACTTTGATATTTTTCTTTTTTTTAGTAAAAAATTATAAGCTTAAGTTAAGAAAATATTTTAGTTTCATCATCCTCATTTAATTTTTTTTTTTTCTTTTATGTTGAAATTCTTTCTTTCTTTTAACGGCAAAAGAAATGCGCATGCTAATCTATATTGTAACTATCAAAGCATTCAACATTTTTTGAGATTGGATCTCTTTCTCTTCTATTTCTACCTCTTCCATGGCCTCTTTCAAAATGAAGATTAATATTTTATGGAGCTTAATTAAGTCATACTAGATAATATAACATTTATTTGGATTAAGAGAGCGTTATTTTGTGGAGCATGATTGGATCAGCTTGGAATAAACTATCCACCATACCCTCAATTTTCCAAGAAGTATTTTTATCATTTTGTTATATTTGTGCTGGTGCTCTACCATTCGCATATTTGTACTTCTGTTAAGGCTAGAGCTGGTGAGTGCAGATCGAATTTTTGGCCGACTGTCGTCTTTTTCCAAAAGTGAGAGAAAGAAATATCAGTAAATTGGATTTCTGTTGCGCGATGTGGTTCTGTAATTGTTCCCAATATTTTGTTTTTCATGAAATCAGTGTTCTTTGTTTTATTTTACTGTGATTTATGTTTTACTTCTTTTGGATCCGATATTTTTCTCTACAGGCTTTTGGTTTATGCTCGATAAAGCCTTCTCTTATTATTTTATGGCTGTATATTCTAATCCTCCCCAATAGCTTTGTTGTTAAATTATCTTTTCTTGCTAGCATTAGTGTTCATGTTAACATGCATGGAGCTACTTTAATACTGCCAATATCTTTTCCCTCAAACTCACTATTTCATATACTTGTATATATTCGACAATCATGCATTTAAGATTTCTAATTATTCAATTACAACTATTAAGTATATTGGGTGTAAAAGATCTAAGGCTTTTCTTGAGCCTTTTGATATTAGCATCATCATTCTCACCATTTTAACTCACAATTTTAAGCACCCTTATAAAGTTTTATAATTGCCTGTCACCTCTTACGAGTGCTTCAAAAAAAATCTCACAACTTAACTATGTTGATCTTATACACGTGAATAATGCAGACAAGAGATCACATTTCTCCTTTTGAGGCATTTGCATCAACGAATTTCTTGTGGGCTAGTATTGTTTCTTCTTATGTCGTGCCTTTCTCAAAGTATTCTTCAATAACAACTCAATATTCTTGAGATTTCAATAAAATTTTTATTTGAAAACTCTTTCAAACCCTTCTTCAAGATATGATAAATATGTATATTTCTCACAAAATCAGACAAATTTTTGCTGTGAAAATTATTTAGACGAGTCACCTATTGTAGAATGAGAGCATACCGCAGCAGAAGCTATTTGCACTCTGAATGAATGAGGTTGCGTTGACGATTACCAAACAACTCAAAATCACAAACATATGCAAAAATAGATGACAGCATATACACATGCATTCAACCATAAGCACATATAAAGACAAAGATTTATATGGAAAATCCAAGAATGAGAAAAATCACGGAGCCACACCACACAAAATTTCTTACTATGAATCTTGAAGAATAATGAGCTACAAAGAGCTTCACCTTAGCAAGGAACACTAGCTCTTACTCTAGGCTGAATGAGAAAAGAAACAGCCACCACCTCGAAGGTTTTCTCCAATATGCAAGGCTCCCTTGCACAACAGCTCTCTCTTAGAGTTCTTCCTTGGAATCTCCTCCAACAGTAGCCAAAGCTCTTATAATCACTTAGCCAACATAGGAAACTCCTCTTCTAAGTTTCTTTAAGTATCCATCCAATATTCAGACCCCAAAAAGTTCAAATTGCCCCTCAAAACTTAGGGCGACGCCTAAATTTGGGCAGCTTTTTGTCAGGCGCTTCGGCGCGCCATAATGCCTGCGTCAACAGGCTGGTACTTTGGCGTGCTGTAGAGCCCCACCTAGAATAGGCTGGCACTATGACGCGCTGTAGCGCTTCCGTTGGGGCGTGTTATGGAGTGTTGTATCGCCTCCGTTGTTTGCTTTCCACCAAGGTCCGCTGTAGCGCCCTGGCCTCAGTCTATTGGGAGCCATGGAGCGCTACGGTGTGTCCGCCTCGAAGTGGCTGACATCGCGGCGCACTGTAGCGCCCTGCAATCCTGGACTTTTTTCTAGCTTATCCCGTATCATCTTGGAACATCCCAAAAATCCACCGGGGTAGTAATAATATCTCCATGATAATATGAATGATCTCCACACCCTAACATCGTTGATCCCTCTGTCGGCTTAGTGATTCCTCAGCCGATAACAATGAGGTGACAGTTTGCATCAAGATTGTGCAAAAGGTTGGGTGTTTAAACAAATTTCTCTTAACATGAAGTGATGTTTTGTCTCTTATGCAAAGCGAAGGTTGTCATCTTTTGATTAATTATCTTCTTTTAGAAGTGTTGGGTGCTACTTTTTTTTAGCAATGTCTTAGAAATCGAACTAGTTCGTCTGATCAAGCACCGATCATCAACTAGTTCAACACATGCAGTTCAAAAGAAGTGACAATCAGGCAAAACTGATCCACACTCTTCAATACACGATGGACTTCTCATTGCACGTTATTACTCAATTTGTCAATTTTATTCAATTCAAAAGTTAAAGTTCTTGAGATTTTTATAGATGAAGCCACCTCATTGGATTTGAACTCAAAATCTAATAAACTTCTCATTTCTATAAGTACTTTTAAATCTATCTTCACATTATATTTGATAAAAATTGTTTCAAATGAGTTATCCCAGCATATATAGAGAAATAAACAGTATATAGCTATGTTATATCACTTGTTAGTGTATGTCAGGGACATTTACAAAGCATGAGAAAGAGTAATATAAGTATTGTTGATATAGAAGAAATAATTATTATGCAGGAAGATCCACATGAGACATGAGAGATTCTTGGATGAATGATTGCTTAGTAACGTATACTAAAAAAGATATATTTATTTTAAGCTGATAATGAGAAAATTATATAATATTTTTAAAATATGAATATTTTGAGAAATAAATTAGGATTTGTGTATTATGTGAGACCTATAATGAGAAAGGTTTTAGAGCAACGATGTAAATATTTTTAAATTTGGACTTATACATTTAATATTTATTAATATTTAAACATGAAATCTTCATCCCAACAAATTCATAACTCAAAAAATTTCCAATTTTGGGTGGCAACACTCTTAAATTAAAATATGCTAAATAGCAATTTTAGCTCAGATTTATTTTTAAGGAAATTTGGGAAAATGTAAAAAATTTGATATTCCTAAATTTAGTTAAATTATGTTATCTTAGGCTCTGTTAGTTCATTAAATAACTTTAATAGCTCTACTTAGATCAAAATTGGCATAATTAGTCTAAAATCTTTTCTATTAGTTTTTAAATATCATTAGAATCAAACCTTAAATTTTTTAGTCAATTTGGAGATCATTTGAGTTAATTGAACATTTTATTCAATTTAAAAAATTAGAAAAATAAGAAAATTAAATTAACCTCCAATAAATAATCTAATCATATTTTTGAATTCATAGCACCAAAAATAGTTATGGGTGCATTTTAGAAAACTTTTGGAGTTTGTTGGGTCAAAATGACTATTTGGATTTAATTATAATAAATTAAATAATTTAAATTTAAATTTTAAGGGCTTCCAACGGCTAATTGATTTATCGAACACGGAATATCCAGATTCAATGATCTGAGTCGTTCCACAGTTCTGCTGATCTGATTAGGCAGCTCCCGTATCACCCGCCACCTAATCTAGATCCAACCGTTGGGTCAGAGGCCAAATCCAATGGCCAATATTTCACATGCCTTAATTAAGATCTCTGGATCTGATCTGAAGGCCGATATTGGCAAAAGCACCGTGCTTCATGCGTAACCGAGGGATCATGGGGGTACAGGTCCAACTACCCTTCCAACGACTATCCTCTCTCCATTATCTCTCTCCTCTCCTCCAGATGAGTTAATTGATTCATTTGGCACCTTAATTCCCTTGCCATTTATCTCAAATTTTCTTCCTCTTCATGAGAGCTCGATGATTTGCTGCTGGAATTGATGACGATAGCCCTCGGCAATCTTCCGGCGACTTTCTGGTGAGCCCCTATCATCGGTTGAAGCTTCAAGAAATAGCTGGGCTTGTATGAACTGCTGAATTTAGTAAACTACTACTCTGGTTGCTCGGCGAACCCTACCTCCACGTGCTCCATTACCTGAGTAGTGAATGGATTGATTTCACTGCTAAGCTGTTCGATCACAATGTCCACGTGAGTTAGGATGCTCTTGATTGGGTTCAGTAAAACCTGGTCAAAGGACAATCAGCATGGGCATGTGCAGTGGGAAACATTGCTCGAGTCTTATTAAGGTCACACTGACTCAGGTTATCTCTCGATCCGTTGAGGCATTCATTCGGTCGGTGTAACAACCTAAATCTTGATTAAGCTATTATGGCCATTAACAACCTAAATCTTGAAAACGATTTCATAGAATATTTTGAAGAAAATGAAGATCATAGTGAGATAGATTCATGCCCATTAGGAAGCCTAAAAAGTTACAACATTAATCGACCTTCCACCTTAAAAAATCAATTCTAAACATTAGCCCAAAATTTTGAGAAGATGAAAAATCTATTCCTTACAATTTTTCATGCTCAAACTAAGAATCATAGGAGAGAAATGAAAAACTTACAAAACACCATTAAAGAAATAGCTGCATCATGCGAGTATCAGCTAATGGAGCTAGAAGAGAAAGGAAAAGTGGCTAAGTGTAACAACTCAAGTTATTTCTTTAGTCAATTAGGATTAATTCAAGTTCTGATTTTGATCTTAGTGCACTAATTAAGTCATTAGAAGTTCACCACTGGGACCTAATCCAAATTAGAGGTCAAATGGATCAAGTCCTGATTTTGGAAATTTTAAGAATCCTAAAAATTGGCTTAATTGTTTTGACCTCAGATCAAAAATCAGACTTTGACATTGCACTCATTGCCCTAAATTAGCTAGGGGCGATGTTTTGGTAGTAATCGAAAGTTGTCGAAAATCTGTCGAATATTTTAATAATATTTAATTAATTAGAAAATTGAGATATTTAGATTGACCTCGAAATCAAAATCCGACTTCGTCATTGCGCTCGTCACCCTCAAATTAGTTATGAGTAATGTTTTGGACGCGTTTGTAAGTTGTTAGATTTTATCGAATATTTTTAATGTAATTAAATACCCATAAAAATAGGAAAATTAAATACTCGTCAGAACTGAAATCCAACTTCGTCATTACATTCCTCACCATTAAATTAGCTATGGGTGAATTTTTGGAATTTTTCAGAGCATGTTTATAAAATTTGACTTTTAAAGCAATAAAGTAATTAAATAAATGAGCTAAAAATCTCCATTGATGTTTTCTCCATTCTTCTTCTCTGGCTGGGACCTACAGCTTTCACTTCACATGCTGTATTCTAAAAATTTTTTTTCCAACCCCTGCCATGCTCAGTCTCCCCTCTTCTCTCCACTTCCTGCCATCCCCTTATCTTCACAGCTGGGATGGGACAAATCATGCCCATCCCATCCAAAGCCATGCCCTCCCTTCTCCTTAAAAGGACCTCAGCTCTCCTCATTTCCTCCATTTTCTCAATTGAGGATCTCCCCCTCATTCTCCATTTTTGTTGTGTTAACTGTTGAAGAGAATCTCTCTAGCCTCTCAAGCTCTCAGGTTCCCAAGAATCCCTAGAAGGAACTTCTATTTATAAGTCTAAGGTACCTCCTTTTTACCCATTGAATGGATTCAATGGCTACTTCATTTTGCTCTTATGCTTATTTTGCATTCTTAGAAATCTGTGATTGAGATATGGAACCCATTAGAGCTCCTTAAGATAGAAAAATTTAAAGAAGAAAATTAGTTCTGTTTTTCCTTCTATCTGCAAACCTGAATATTTAACCTCCTTGTTTGTGTTGTTAAAATAATCATTTCGTGCTGATTTTAGTATCAATGGAAAGGTCTCGAAAATACATTTATATTGGGATATGGCACCGCATATGAGGTGCTCTAAATTGAGAGTATTTGAAGTGCGAAAGGAGATCCGTTACGATTTTCGCACTGGCGAAATCACCGGCGCGCCGTAGATCCCGAGTTTCGAAATTGGGTCTGCCATAGCGTGCCGTAGTGCGCTACTGCGCGCTGCAACGATATAAAATTTGATGACATTAAATGAAATATGTCGCAGCGCCAAAAAGCGTCGTAGTGCGCCGCAGCATCAAAATATCGAGAAACTCTGGCGTCGTAGCGCGCCTTAGCACTACAGCGCGCTGCAGCACGCCACAGTATGCCGTAGCGCCTGGCTTTCGGCCGAAGGCGCTACCATGTGCCGTAGCATCCAGAAATGTCTGGTAGTGCCCAGAACTATCTGAAATTGCCCAGATTGTGATTTCTCGCATTCTAATGGTCATAGGACCCTAATGGGGCCGAAATATATCAAAATCAAACCCTTTCATTGTATAAAATTGTATGTGATTTTTGAATATGAAAAAAATTAGGTTTTGACCTCTTTCATGAAAATAGAACCCTAACATTAAAATGACCATAGCTTGATCATTAGACATCAGAATCCAGTATTCTTGGACTCTATGGAATCCTTGGATAGTAGAAAATAATAAACTAATTGAATTCTTAGACCTCACTTAATATAATTATCAAAATTCCCTTATAGGTTAAAATCCTTAAATTGAACTCTTAAGACTTAATACTTGTCTAAATTTGATGTACTTACTGTCTAGCTTTATGTTAGATGGTAAGGAATCATTTGACATTAACAAAATCTAATTTAGAGCATTTAATCAAAAGTACTATTTCAGATCCTTAAGTAGAGGCAAAATGGTCATTTTGCCTAACATTTAGGTTAAGTGCCCTTAACCTCTAAATATCATTTATATCATTAAAATCAGTAATAAAGTTGATTTAGAATCAAATTAGACTCTTAAATTCATAAATTAAATGAACTATTAAAAATTCAATTTAAGGCTTGTAAAATTTCTAAGTAAAATCCATTATACCTCAACTTAGTTAAAACTCATCCTTTACTCATTTAAATGAACAAAATCAACAAATGAAAGTAAATTATAATAAATTCCATCAAATCCTAAAATTTCCTAAGCCATTCCATTAGGAGCTCATCAGTATCTATAGTTCACATTATGATCTTTTCCTTAAGATTAGGAATAAATATTATGTTAGATTTCATTCATTGAATAAAGTGAGTTATTTAATGATTGAAATCTTAGTTTTATTAGTTTCTAAATTTTCATACTTTAATTATGATTATTTTATCTTTCAATTTTAGATTAAGACTAGGATATTCATCCTATTAAGCTTTACTTTTGCTTGATAGGGTTTGCCTTAATCATTAGTTCACATTTAGACTTGAACTTTAGTCCTTAAGCTTTACATTGGGATTATGTGCAGCGCCCCACCCCGTCACCGCGCGCAAAGCAAAGAAAGGTAATCAATTGGCGGAGTGGTGCGTCATTTAGGAAGGAATTTCCCATCTTTCTGAATAGCTGAAACAAAACTCATATGAAGGGCTGCTGACTCAACCCAAAGGAGGGTTAAGAGCTAATACTTAAGATAGTAGTAGTATCCTTATCCTAAGTATTAGATAAATGCATACATTGGGTTTATAATACAATATGAAGAATCCAATATATGTAAAAAATATCAGTATTTTAAGTATGCTGATCACATCACAATACTAAGTATAAGTAGTATATAAATAAAATGTAGAAGATAAGCATACATCCAGAACATTTATCACAGGACTAAATAAAAATATTTATCTCAGAACAGAAAATTAAAACACATATAGAATTATTACAAATAATTTACTAAAATATGGGAAATGAGTCTAGGTATTGAATTGAAATAGTAACTAAGAAAAATAGTAAAACTAGGGAAGAGTCCACTAGTACTCCACAAACTTCTCCTGGATCTCCTGAGTATCCACTTGATCTGGCTCCACTAACTACTCTAAATCTAGCAAATTGTCAGATCCTAAAAGCGCCACATGTTAGACAATAAGTTTAACACATCAAAACTAATTTAAGCAATTCTAATTATTCACTTAATATTTAAATAATGAAAATAAAACTACAAAAATATTGTACATATAACTAAAAGTATAAAACTATATAAAATTGTACAAAATTGAAGTAAAGTAAAGTAAAGCTAAACTGTAAACTGAATACTGAAGGTAAATATGACGATAAATGATCTGAAACTGAGTAATAACATGTGAAGCTATCCTGTATGTCAATGAAGTTATGCATCGGTATATGTCATGATACGATATGCAACTGATATACAATCGAAATATCAGTGAATAAGTATGAATCGTACGGTCATGTCTACATATATCTAGTTGGGAATCCAGTACTAATTATCCTGCAAATTCCTCGACAGATATATACAACATTTCATAATCCATAAATGATCATTGATACTCATACATCGTGCTCATGTTTGTGCTTATGTTCATGCTCATGTTCATGCTTTTGCCTCTACACTACATAGCCTTAAGAATCCAGAAATCCAGAAAAATGATTTAAGGTCAGATAATGAATCAAATGTCTCCATTGTGTAGAATCTATCTAAATAGATATTGACTCCTAGGTCTAATTTCCATAATTGGTTTTACTTAGGATATTACTTACAATTATCAGTTGGAAATGTTGTATACACATGGTGATATATTTCCAAGAAGGGTGAATTTTAACACTTAGTTTGTTTTAAACTGTGCTTATTGACATGCACGACAATTGGATGTAGAACCCGGTCACAGTTTATCCTCTCAAACTGAGTTGTTAGATACCCTAACACAAGCATACTGAGTGTTCTAAGAAGGGTGACTTTAGATACTTTATTTATCTTAAACTGCACTTATCAACATGCATGATGATAAAAGGCAGAATTCAGTTACAGTTTATATCTGTAGCGCCCCACCTCATCGCCGCGCGCAAAAGATAAGTGTAATCAGTTCGGCGGCGGAGCAGTGCGTCACTTGGGGAGGAATAATGTAATGCCCCGAATAACTGAAACTCCAAACCCATTTGGAGGGCTACTAACTCAACCTCAAGGAGGGTTGAGAACTAATAGTTAAGATAAGAGTAGTATTTTTATCCTAAGTATTAGACCAATACATACATTAGATGTAAAACACATGAGGAATCCAATATATGTATAAGATATCAACATTTTTAGTATACTAATCACATCATAATACTAAGTATAAGTAGTATATAATAGAGTGCGGAAGCTTAAAGCAAATATCCAGAAACATTCATCATAGAAGTTGGATGAAAACATTTATCTTAGAAAAGAAAAGAAAAGAAAAGAAAATACATCTAAAATTATTACAAATAATTTACTGAAATACAGAAATATAAGCTAAGTACTGAACTGAACTAAGTAAAAAGTAAAGCTGAAGAAGAGTCCACTAGTGCTCCAATGGCTCCTCCTAAATCTCCTGAGTGTCCTTCTGACCTGGCTCAATATAATGCTCAAGATCTAGTAAATTACCGGATCCCAAAAGTATCCCATGTTAGACAATATGTCTAACACATCGAAACTAGTCTAAATAATCTTAGTTATTCATTTAACATTTACATAATATAATTAAATCTATAATAATACTGTAAAGATAACTGAAAGTATAAAACTATATAAAACTGTATAAAACTGAAATAAAGTAAAGTAAAATTGAACTGTAAACTGAAAGTAAACCAATAATAGCAATGGATTTGAAACTGAGTAATGATCTGTAAAATTATATTATATGTCACTAAAACTGTGCATCCAAATATGTCACAACACTGTATGCTATGGATATGTAACCAAAATATTATTGAACTGCTATGAGTGGTACGGTCTAATGTATACATATATTCAGTTAGAAATACCGTTTACTGTGATGCCGATGCATCCTGAAATTCCCCAGTCAATGTATGCAATATTCCGTAATACATAAATCATCACTGATACTCACACATCATTCTGATACTCACACATCATGCTTATGCTCATGCTCATTGCTCTAGGATATATGTGATAAATCTAAAAATCTAGAAAATGCTTTGAAATCCGATAATAAATTCAAGGTCTCCATTGTATAGAATCTTGCTAAAAGGATTCTGACTCATAAAATTCTAACTTCGACTATTAGTTAAAGTTGAGAGTTTAATTGAAAATCATTAGCTAGGATGATTGTATACACATATTTAGCATGTTTGCAAGAAAGGTGGATTTAACCCTTAACTTATTTAAATTGTACTTATCGAAGTGCACTACGATAGGAGGCAGAACTCAATCACAGTTTACATCTCAAGCTAAGTCGTTAAATATCCTAATTACAAGCATACTTAGTATTCTACGCAAAGTGACTTGATATACTTAGTTTGCATGAAATGCACTTATTAAAGCGCACTATGATAGGAGGCAGAACCCTGTCACAGTTTATATCTCAACCTAAGGATCTTGTTCACTAATTGTAACACTCTTAGTCTTGGAAGATTTACTCTAACGGCACTGTATTCGTCTAATCCCTCGGGATAGCACTTGATCATAAGTCCGCATTGTAGTGAATCAACCAATCCCGGATATTACTAAAATAATTCATTATTATAGGTATACCCTACTATACCCAACCAATAATATGGGTTCAGAAGGTTCTAGTTAATCAACAAGGATTTATCAAAGCTATTAATCCTTATTCAAAATAGGTATGTCATACACAAAGCTCCAAGAATGTGATCATAGAGATCACTTAATAATGATTTCTACCATAAGGGGGAAGTTTCATTCTAGATGCTTTAGGTAGTTCCTACCATAAGGTGTCAAGATCAACCTCTAAGGTTATGAAGGATCATCTAAGGTTCCTACCTCAATAAGTTACAAAAGTTTTTCCTACCTCAATGTATCAATAGTTAAGGTCTTTAAATATTTCAATAACAATCCTATAGCAAGACCCTTGAGATCTCATTTTTCTACTTCTTAAGCTAACATTCAAGGCTTACTTATTAGTCTTGGATTTAAGTGATCAGATCAGATAAATAAAATTCATCTGCTCATACTCTATTCTACAATCACAGGATGAAATAAAATGTATTATTAGAGTTAGATCATTTCATAAATCATTACAATTTTATTTTTCATCATATGCCAATAATCTTATATAAGAGAAAATCATAGATCTAAAGTTTAGATTCAGATGATTCAATCACACATATTTAATATTAACTTTAGCACTTATAATTTAATGATTTAAGATCAATATCAAATCATATGCATCATTGGAATAATATTAATTAAATTATCAATCAAATTAATTGATTAAGTGATTAAGATTTAAATTTTAATCAAGACAAGTTAGGGTTTAACCCTTAATCTTTTTACCATTAAGACCAAATGTTAATTTAAAGATCAACAATAAATCAATATATTATTAGTATATTATTGATGTTAAATTTTAGATTTATATTAAGTATCATCTACTTAATCAAGTTACCAAGATTCTTATGTTCAAGTATAGTTTAATATCAATTTAAGCATATTTAGGTGTCCAAATAATGTTAAAGTTCTCTAATATACATCATAATATCATGAAGGTATATAAATGTAAAGATGACATAACATAGAAGATAATTAAGGCTAACCAAAATTTAAATCAAAGCAAAGGGATTAGAACTTGATTACAAATCAAAAAGACTTAGGTTTCATGTCATTAGATTATTAAGATATACCTATTCAACACAAGCATTTAAGGATTATATTATTTAGCATTTGGCACAAGACTTTAAGATGCATAATAGGTTTTGAGCACTTATTAAAAATGACAAAGTTTGAAACTTAATTTTCACATAAAATTTTATGCAATGCTCAATTTTAATTAATATAATTTAGTCCCACTAGGGTCTTACGGACCTTAAAATGCAAAAACGGTGAAGTTCTGGTCATATCAGCCAATTATGGGCATTTTCAGCCAATTCTGGGCAATTTTATAATTTCTGGGCGCTGTAGCTCACTGTGACGCTTTTGACGCTGTAGCGCGCTGTGGTGCATTTGGCGATGTGGCGCATTTGGCGCTGTAGCGCGCTATGGCATGCTAAGGTGTGCTGCAGCAGCCCAACTTGCGAAAATACTATTCAATTAATTTATTTTTCATATTTCATAAAGTTCTCCTAAAATGACGATACAGCCCACGACAGCGCGCTATGGCGTGCTGCAGCGGTTCATTTCGATTTACTGTTCGATTAGTTGATTAACGGATTTTATATGATTTTTCCAAAAATGACGTTGCAGCCCGCTACACCGCGCTATGGCGCGTTGCAACGCCAGATGGTGTTTTTGCCAATGCGAAAACCCGTAAAGGCCTCATTTTGAGCTCAAATACTTTCAATCCAGAGCGTTCCATGAGCGGTGTCATATATCAATGGAAAGCTCTTTCCGAAACCTTTCCTTTGACACTACAATTAGCACAAACAGTGCATCCTAACTTTACAAAATATGGTGATAAATGCAGTGGTTTGCAGAATAGACAAAAAGCAGAGCAATTTTCTTTCAAGAAATATGATACTTTAAAGAGCCTTAATAACTTCCATACATGCTTATGGATTTATAAAGATACATTCAAGCATAATAGCAATATTAAGAAGGCAAGAAAGAGGAGCAATGGATGCAAGGGGAGTAAATAAAAGGGTACCTTAGCCTTTGGATGAGGGATATAAAACTCTATTTTCTTCAAGATCTTAAAGAGGAGCTGAACTTCTTCTTCTTCAGCAAGCACCCAAAGAAGGAGGATGGAGGGAGGAGGAGCTCAGCTTTTGCAAAAGAAAAGAAGAAGGAGTTTGGACCCCCTTCTTAAAGGAGAAGAAATGATGAGCTTAGGGAGAGGTAGGAGTAGAGGGAGCTATCATGCTTGCCTAAGAAGGGCATGGCTAAGAGGAGATGGGAGGGATGGCTAACCAAAATATTTTCTAAATTGCTAAAAATTCAGGTTAATTAAACGTGCTCTGAAAATTTCCAATAATTCACCCATAGCTAATTTGGGGGTAAGGAATTCAATGGCGAAGTCAGAATTTGATTCCCACGATTATTTAATTATGCTAAATTTTTTTGGGTATTCAATTATATTAAAATATTCGTGAAAAACTGATGACTTCCAAACACGCCCAAAACATCACCCCTAGCTAATTTGGGGGTGACGATCACAAAAGCAAAGTCGGATTTTGAATTCGAGATCAAATTAAATACCTCAAATTTCTAATTAATTAAATATTAAAATATTCCAAAATAATTGATAGAGCTCCAAACTGCTCCAAACCTTCAGGGATTGGGTCTAATGACTGGATGAACTTAATTAAGATATAGTTAAGCTAAAATTAAGGTGGGTAACAACATTGGGTTGTTATAATATCTCAAATTAAGAATTTCATTTCCCTAATCACAACATATCACTAGTGTTCGAAGAAGGGTGGCTTGAGATAATTAGTTTGTCTTAAACTATGCTTATCGATGTGCACAACAATAGGAGGCAGAACCCAATCACAATTTATCTCCTCAAACTAAAGATTTAAGTCACTAATTATAACACTCTTAAGGTTGGATGATTTATTCCAAATGGTACTGTATCCGACTAAGCCCACAGAATAGAACACAAATATAGTTCTATATTAAAATAAATCAACCAAATCCTGAATACTGCTGAAGTGATCCAGCACTATGGGTATAGATAATTAAACTCAATTAATAACTTGAGTTCAGTCAATATTATTTAATCAACAAGGATTACCAAGGCTATGAGATTAAAACTACAAGAGGTGATCCTATACAAGGTTCCAAGGATGTGATCAAAATGATCACCTAATATAGGTTATTATCACATTGGAGAAAATCTCATTCTATGTACTTTAGGTGATTATATCACAAGGATCTAAGATTAAGCTTCTAGGACTAAGAAGGATTATCTAAGTTCCTACCTCAAAATGTCATAATAAGTCTTTCCTACCATAATGTATTGACATTTGTTAAGGTTATTATTATCATCATAGAAAACCTAATGTAAGATCATCAAGACTTTACATGTTTAACATTTATACTAAACTTCATAAGTTTTAACCATTAAGCTTATTTTGATCAAATCAGATGGGTAAACCTATTCTTAATAATAGTATAATAATCTACAATCTAAATGAGCTCTAATGAACTCCACATCTCAACCACAAATTCTTATCAGCATGAAACATACATGCAAGGCAAATTTCATAGCTAATTTGATAAAAGAAGAAGTGCCAAAGAGGTACAAGAAGAGATGCAAGAAAGAAGCACAAGATGGTACCTTAGCTTGCAAGAATGGAGGTTGAGAACTATATTTTCTACAAAAACTTGGAGGAAGGGGCTTCTCCTTCTTCTGCTTCCAGCAAAGGAGGAGGAAGACTGGGGATTCTTTAAGAGCTTGGGTGAGGAGAAGGAGTTCAGCTGATAGTCAAATGGAGAGGGAGAAGGGTTGGGGCTCCATTTTAAAGGGGAATGAAAGCTTGGCTCTACCTTGAGGTCTCCCATAAGTATGGAGGAGAAAATAAAAGAGCAGAGCCCCTTTGTCTGGCGGCCCTGCCCCGCCGTGGTCTTGTTAACCCTTAAGTTAACATGATTACGGTGGAGGGGTCACCAAATGACAAGGTCCCCACTTAGAATTGAATTAGACACATGTTCTAATCCAACTTAAATAAGGACTTTGCCATTCATCCCAAAATATTATCACTAAATGACTATACATGAACTCAGAGTACGGAAGCAATAAAAATATAACATCCATCCATACAGTATAAATACAACAATACAGAATAAGTAAAGTGCTGAAAAGAAAAGTTAACCTGTATTATTACAATAATTTAAAAATAGATTGAAAGACTGAAAAGAACACTCAATCTCACAGGCAGAAAGAAAACTAAAACTAAAGATCTTCAGGAACGGGCTCCTCCTCCAATGGCAAGCACTCCACTGGATCAGCTACTCCAACAAACTCTGAACCTACCATTATCAGTTTCATAATGGTAGGGCCCCAGCCAACAAAAGAAAAACTGGTTAGACTATTGTCTAAGCACATTTTAGGGAAAACAATTTTATTAAGTTACTTGAATATCACCATAAACCAGTACTGAAGTAAAAAGGTGCAGAAAGCGTACAAAAAGAATAGTATAAAGTCATAAATAAATAGTTTATAACTAAAGCAACTAGGAAGTAAGCACATACCTCCTCCAAGCAACTACAATAAAGACAAGTAAGCAAAAAGGAAAACTAGACAAAACTGAAAAGAAAATACAGCCTAAATATGCTTATGATCAACAAGATTATGCTAAGTGTCATACAAAAATTGAACAGTATAAAACTGAAAGCAACTAACATTCTATGTGAGCATATGAAAATAGTAAGTAAAACTAGCATCCTATATATAACATGTGCAGGAAAGCTGTAAGTAAAACAGTACTACAATGCAGAATATGCAAGTAAAACAGTAACTAAAAATAGAAACTACAGTGACCATCTAAGTCACTCAAACTGAAAATATACTCAGCAAATCTTAGCCTGATGAGCTAAGAAACTCTGAACTGAACATCACTAAAAACTCTTAGCCTGATGAGCTAAGACAGAACCAAATGTAAGTGTACTTGAATTAGTATAACCATATCAGAATCCTGACTCTATAGTCAGTATGGCAAGAGTCTATCCATCCTATCACTCGAACTAGGCATGGCCATAGACTGTCAGACATTAAACCCTCGAAAGATTGCTGACCCGAACGAGTTGATCGAAGAGGTATACTAATCAAGCTACACCTTACAAACCACTTGTGAAATGAAAACATAATGCTGCTTATGAATGTTCCAAATTAACATAATATATTTATCAAATATCTTAAGTACATAATATATGTTCAAGGTATAAGGCTCAAAATCAAGAAATGTGAAGCATCAAAATCAAAATGAGCAAGAAACTCTATCTAAAACACAGGTGATATCCATTGTTGTCTACTTTATTCGTTCTATCTACTCTAAGTTACATAAGTTTTAGAATCATTAATTCTTACACAGTCTGTAACTTAGAATCACGAATCATACTAGTTGAAGATAATTAGGACTGGTTAAGTCCTAATTATAACTTAATCAAAAGATGACTATTTGGTTAAAATGAATAAATCATCGACCTAATTTTGTAATTTAATTTACCCCAAACCTCATCTTGATTAGCCAAATCAAGATAAAAAGATTAAGAATTAGACTCCAGATGATGGGGTCTAATCACTTAATCTAAAGGTATAATATAAGGGTCTAAGTTTAGAACCCAAAACTCACAGATTAGGTTAAGGCAAATCCTAATGATAAATCAAATTTATTAGGATAGATCTCTATTCTTAGTTCTAAAGTTTAAAGATCAAATAATCGTTTAATAAACTGAGAAAATCTAGAAACTAGTAAACTCAAGGTTTCATCTAATTGAGTAACCCAATTTACTCAATAGATGAATTCTAACTTAAGATCTATTCCTAATCTTAGAAAATAAAGCTCTTAATTACTAAGAGTATCTCTCAAGACACACATCCTAATTAATGTTATAAAGACCTAAGGAAAGGTCTAAGAATGATTAAAGAAGAAGAAATCACTCACTTAAGACTTAGGAAATTTTTCTTAAGGAGCAAATTTTGAGATTTTAATCAAAATCTAATTTAGACTTGTATTTGATTAATTTCAATTCTAAATCATTCTATTTACTGATTTTAGTGATTAAAAACTGAATTTAGGGCTTTTAAAGGCTAAACCCTAAATTTGGGCAAAATGACCATTTTGCCCCTACTTAAGGGTTCAAAAGATCAAATTTTGATCTAGGGCTTAAATTCTGAAATTTTCTTTTGGAAAGTATTTCTTACTGTCTAATGTAAGATTACACAGCAACTAAATTAATTTTGGGTGATTATTAAGCCATATGAGATCAAATTAGTGAATTTGACTTATAAGGGCAAATTAGTAATTTGACTAAGTGAAAATTAAATTTTCTTTCAGATTATTGCTCTTTACTACCTAAGCTTTCCATAAAATCTAAATTTACTAAATTCTGATAAGTATTGACCAAGTTATGGCCAATACAAGATCTAGGGTTAAAAGGTGATTAAGGAATCATTAATTATGGGTCAAAAACCTAACTTTGTCAATTAGTGTCCAAATTGAGTAAAATTAGTGGCTATGGTTTACAAATAGTCCACTGATCATAATTACATGTGGTAGACTCAATTTGGATCTAATTTGACTAAGTTATGACCTAATCAGGGTTTAGGGTAATTAGTGAGTGATTAGCAAAATTAAGCACTCAAACACTAATCCAACCTTACAGATAGATTCTAAATGACTCTAGAAGTCCTCTAAAACTTAAATCACTTAATTTGGATTACTATATTTGCTAATATTCACTAATTAATATTTAGAGTGATTAGGGGTGATTAGAAAATCTAACTGTTGGATCTAAAATATTTTTACAAATTACTGTTAATTAAGTTTTTTTGATCTAAATGGACCTTTGGATCATCCAATTTGGAGCTCAATTGACCAAGTTATGGTCAATTGAAGTTCTAGGGTTAATTAGAGTAATTAGGGTTAGGACCTAAAAGTGATTAGGCAAATACTAATCCAAACAGCAAGGTGAACATTACCAAATTAATTCTTAGGATTTTCTGATCACTTTAAGACCCATATTGGGTATGTTTGGATCAACATACACAAAGTTATGAACTAAATAAAATTTGTAACATTTATTTTAACTTAACTAAACCCTAAATAATCACTTTGCTAAATATAGGTCCAAATGCAAAATTATTGGCATCAATAAATTCCACATATTTTTCTGATCAATTTGATATATTCATTTGCATAATTTGGATGTATAAATTGAAAGATATCAATGTTTAAAGTTTAGGATTTAATTAATTAATTAATACTGTTTTAATATAAATAATAAATCTATTTAATAAATATAAATTCGTATTATTTAAAACGTTATATTTATATATATGATTTTATTATTATTTATTAAGAAGGTACACGTGGCACTCTATGATTTGCCGACAGTACGAAGGTGGGACCCATAGGCGCTGCAGACCCGACAGGATCTGTCCCGCGAGACACGTGTCCTCGAGGGATTGGCTCGTTGCCATGCGTGCGGGGCCCTCCAGCTGCCATGGTACGCCGACCGCGACCGGTTCGCAGACGGACGGTTGGACCGGTCCAGATGAACCGTTCTGGATCGAACTGGTCCAGAATGATCGGATCAGATCTAATATATCCTAGATCTAACAGTTGGATCTGATTTGAATCAGACGGCTGGAATCGAAAGACGATTCATCTTCCTCTTCGACGAACTAACGAACCCTAACCTACTTTACAGACGAACGGTTCGATCAATCGAGGCTCGATTCGATCGATCGAGCCCTAAATACGCATGAAATCAACGATTAAGACAAGAACGATAACAAAGATTAGGAAATGTAGGGGTATCTTTAGGAACACGGTAGGTTTTAGGGTTTGCTGTTTGCCTAAAATTTGGATCCGATTCGCACCTTTATCTGCTCGAAAATGGTGAAACCGGTTGAAGGAGATGAGCGGGGGTCTTAAAGGGTGCACTCCAAGCGGTGGAAGCCGTGGCTCCTCCATCTGGCGACGAGGTAAGACGACGCGTGCCGAAACCCTAGCACGCGTCAGTCTCATGGAGGGGATGATCTCCCCACCGTCTGATTTCCAGATCAGACGGTTTGAATAAACTGTTAGATCAAACGGTAAATTAAAAGAAAATAGACGGCGTTACATTAATACTGACGGCGCCGTTAAGTTAAATTAAAAATTATAATTATTTAATTTAAATTATACATATTTAATTAATCAAATTTACCCTATTAAATGCATCCCAAAAATTCTCAATAAATCACCCTTAGCTAATTGAAGGGTGAGGAACGCAACGGCGCACTCGAATTTTCGTTTTGACGATTGTTTATTTATTTGAATTTCCAAGTATTTAAATATTATTAAAATATTCGACAAAAATCCAACGACTTCCAAATGCCTCCAAAACTTTACCCTTAGCTAATTTGGGTGTTCTGAACGTAATGGCGAAGTCAGATTTTCAATTTGATGTCTAGATAAAAAGTCAATTTTTCTAGGGTTTGGGATTTTTCAGAATTTCTGATTTTGACTCAGTTGACTTCTAGGTTGTCCTAGGTTTCAGAGATGAGTTCTAAATTACTTAATTAGTGACTTAGAACCTTAATTAAGACTTAGATTAGTCTTGATTGAGCCAAGTAATAACTTGGGTTATTACACTTTGTGTGTGCCAGAAAATGGGGGAGAGGGGCGATCAGGCGTAGGAAAAGGACAAGGGGGGGGGGGGAGTGAGGCCTAGCTCAGAAGGATTCAAGAAATAAATAATTATTTTTTTCTAATTTTTAATTTATTAAAAATCAAATTTGATAAACGTGCTCTAAAAAATTCCAAAAATTCATCCCTAGCTAATTTCGGGGTAAGGAATTCAACAGTGAAGTCGAATTTTGATTTTGACGATTTTTAATTATCCTATTTTTAAAGGTATTTAAATACATTAAAATATTTACGAAAATCCGATGACTTCTAAATACTTCCAAAACATCACCCTAGTTAATTTGAGGGTGAAGAGCACAATGGTAAAGTCGGATTTTGATTTTAAGGTCACAATAAATACCTCATTTTTTTAATTAATTAAATATTATTAAAATATTCTAATATTCAATTGAGCTCTGAATCACTCCAAATCTTTGAGGACTGATTTTGATGGCTAAACGAACCTAATGAAATAATAATTATGCTACAATTAAGTTAAGATTAGGCTAAGTAATAACTTATGCTTATTACACGAACAGATCCAATTATTGGAAGCAACAACAGAAAGAATCATTGGAGCCTTGGCCACATTTACAATGTTACCTGATGAAAGACATGATAACTTGAAAAATGAAGACGCAAGATCTTTGCGTGACAGTACGAACGTCACTCACCTACTTTACATGGATGTTGAAAGAACAGGAGAATCAAATTAGTAACCAAATAAATAAACTGAAAAAGAAAATTCATCTTTTATCGAATTCCAAAATTGAAGACGAAGCTTCTACCTTACGTACATCATATATATGTGTGTGTGGAAATTATTTCTTAAGAAATAAATAAAATAAAGACCTTTACATTTGCTTGAAGTCATCCATTTATAGCCTCCTTAGCTTCTTAAAATTTTTGTTAATTAATACAATTAAATGATGACATAAAATACAACATCTATTTATAGCCTCCTTTGCTTCTTAAAATTTTTGTTAAATTATTTATTTACTTTTCTTATTAATAAATATTAGTTCATTAATACATAAGAAATTGTTTTAAAATTATAAAATGATGACATAAAATTTAAATATTTTAACATCCAACATTCATTAAATAGTATAGATTCTTTCATCAAAATCAGCAATCATTTAAATATTTATAAACACAAGATATAAAATACAATATATAAAAGAAAAATGCTATATAAAAAATCAAATTTGTTAATGATGACACTTATGCGATTTAATGATTAAATTATTTTGTTAGCATAATTCAGATTTTAACTATTACATAATTGATTTATTAAAAATTAACTTTTTTTTGGTTGATTAATAATATATATATATAGAAAAGTGTTACTTAGCTCCCAAATATCTTCTAAAAAGTATGGATGACTATGATTTAAGATTTAAAAAAAATATTTTTATGGTGGGCAAAAATAGATTTAATAAAAATTTTTTATTTCACTTAACTCCCTAAATACTCTCTAGTCATCATTACATTTTAGAAAATATTTGAGAGTCATATAATATTACTTATGTATATATATATGAAAGCCCCCAAATATCTCCCAAATATAATGATGACTTAAGATTTAGAGAGTTAAATAAAATAAAATTTTTTTATTAAATTCACTTTTATTTTTAGGGCCTATAAAAATATATTTTTTAAATCTTAAATTTTAATATCCATATTTTTTAGGAGATAATTGAGGGCTAAGTAATATTTTATATATATATATATATATATATATATATATATATATGATTAAGATACGGTCAAAGTTCACTTTAATCCATTTATTAACGACTACACGCCAAATAATAAAGACTCGAAGTTCTGTACTTGTCGATAGGCTACAGACTCAGCTACACCTGAAGCACAAACGTGTAAAGCAAGCTGGGACGGCAAGCTAACGCTGCTCCGGTCCAGGAAGCCCTACCCATTATTAACCAATCAATCTGCTCCCGTTTGCTCGACCTCCTGCTTCCTTCCGAGAGAAAAACAAAAGGAGATCGGAAAAAAAGGCTGAAGCGATGGAGAAATGGCTCCTTAACGTAGGAGTGATAGGTACATAATTGCTAAATCACTAAGGCTAGCATTTTCTTCCTTCCTTTCCCTAACTCTGTGCTTGCAGGCAATTTGGTATCAGTTCTCCTCTATGGCTCTCCCATGTAAGTAAGACGAGACGAGTATTTTTTTTTCCTTCTTAGGGTTTTATAGTTAAAATGGTTTCAGGCCAACGATTTGGAGGATTGTGAGGAAAGGGGAGACGGAGGAGTTCGATGCGCTGCCGTACATCGCGTCTCTGCTGGGGGCATCGCTGTGGGCTTATTACGGGGTGCTGAAGCCGGACGGACTTCCTCTTGCCACCATTAATGGCATCGGCGCTCTCTTTGAGGCCGCCTACATATCCATCTACATCTATTTTGCCGCCCCTTCGCGCCGGGTACCTCCGCCTCTTTTCTTTTTAGAGGAATGCTATGGATCCGGACCTGTAGATTCAAAAAAGTTTATTGAATAGAATTTAGACATATTATTTATTTATTTATATTAAAAAAATATAAATATTATTTTTAAAATTTATATTAAATTTATATTCAAATCCTATTGAATGAACTTTTTTGAGTGTCCAGTGAGCATAAACAGCATTTCTCTTCTATTTAACAAAATTGAAAACATTTGAACTATAATCTCTTATTTCACTGAGGCAGCGCCCGAATCTCATCATATAATTCAAAATCATCCAATAATCTTAAATAGGGAAATACTATTTAGATCTGCTCTGAATTGGCGTAAATGAGTTTTAAATAACATTGGGCGTTCTAGCATAAAAGAAAAAAAATATATATTCGTAATACGCAGGTGAAGGCTGGTATTTTGGTAATTATTTTAAACGTTGGGTTTGGCGGGGCGATGGCGAGCGTGGCTCGCTTCGCTGTGAAGGAGGATCTGAGGCTTACGTTTCTCGGAGTTGTATGCGCCTGCCTCAGTTTGTTAATGTACGGCTCCCCGCTGGCTGTCATGGTAATTTTATCCTTTAAAGCACACATATTTATTAAAAAAAAAAACTATCCTTTCTCTGGCACTTTATTGGTCCAAATTCAGAAGACGAGATTAATGCTTAATGATAGTTAATTAATGTCAAATGATATTCATTATGCAGGATCCAACGTCATATAATATTGAATAATAGTACAATTAGTATGATTAAAAGAAAATAAAGTAACAAAAAAAACAAGACAAAAATAATGGATAATAAGATTCAAGGCCTCAGCTGGTGTAAGAGTCATCGTATCATGTGTGAGAGATTTTCATGCCACTGAAATTGTACTGGAGAAACACATTGCATTATAAACATATGCTACTATGTTATTTTATAGAGTCTGATTGAATCAGCTCATGATGTGCTGTTGACCCGATCCTCAATTTTCGCCGGTCGAGCTTAGGGTATTTTTGTTATTTTGTAATATTTGTGCATGTTCTGTCTATATATAGTTATGTTAATGCTATGATTTGATCAAATTTGATTGATTGTCATCTTCTTCTAAAGAAGAGAGTGAGAGATTTGTAATTCCTTAAAAATATATAGCATTTGTATTATACATTGATATGTACATCATATTATTTTTCTTCATAACAAAATATTATATGGTTCTTTCAGAAATTTGTGATAAGAACAAAAAGTGTAGAGTACATGCCATTCTACCTCTCTTTGTTTCTTACTCTGAATGGTGGAATTTGGACACTCTATTCTATATTGGACAGAGATTTCTTTCTGGGTGTAAGCTAAATAATTTCATATTTTATTCATAATAGTTTAGGGTTTATAGTTTTTTTTTTTACGTAATCACAAATTAATGGCATTATTCTCATTGCGAACATCTCTCTTAACACGAGTTTTGCAGATAGCCAATGGAATTGGATTCATTTTGGGTAGCCTTCAACTCATACTATACATACTTTACATGAATCCAAAAGAGCCCAAACATTTATATGTTGCTATTGAAGAAAGCCCACAACAGCAATCAGCAGCTGATTATTCCATGCACATAAACTCATAGTGAAGAGGAAGTAGGACATGAGCCCCATATAAAATCATAATTATTTATATGCAAAGACTGTTGCCCTCTTTTTTAATAGATGAAAATTGTATTTCTAGTAAAAATAAGAATGTCAAGGGATTGATTTTGTGTGCTCAATTTAAAAGAAAATAAATTGCGATTAGTACAATGAAGATGTACAAGTAAAAAAGAATACTAGCGTCCATGGTGTAAATTTCATCGATTTGCTTTAGAGTTTAGTGCATTTTCTTGCTTCACTGCCTTTTCTAGAATTGCTCCCAACACATCTTGAACTATTTTATAGAAGCATGAAATTAGATTCAATAATCACAGCCACAGTTGTCCTGTTTGGCAGTGCAATAGAAGCCATCAAACCCACCACAAATATGAAGCTCCCTTCTCACATTTTGCGATTGGACCACCGCTGCAGCTTCAAGCTGCTTAGATGGCCCTTCAGAAATCACCATATCTAATTTGCTAGTGTTGACATCGTTAGGATAATAACCTATCATAAATAGTATTATAGCTTAATGGTTAGACCCCTTGAATTTATGCTCAAGATCTTGACTGTAATATCCTTTTAGAAAAAAGTTGATGCTAAAGATGGGCTTAGACAAAGCAGCATGCTTTATGTTTCTTTCTCCTTAACAAATTTTTATGCACAGTGTGAAAAGCAAACGCAGAACAACAGGCGGTCCCTCAAGTGGAAGAAAGAGACGTCAGTTACGCTATGAAGAATAAATTTTGGAAAGGAAGAAACATAATAGCTAAGAGGTACTGTTCGAGGCATTGCAGCAATCGAATTCTTGCTCACGATCTTGATGGCGTTTGCATTGTCACCTTCAGAGGATATTATACCGTCAAGCTCATATATCTACGGGAGAAGAACATTGCCGAAGATATAAAGCTTGGACCTTTGCAACTGAACACCATGAGTCTGCTATTTTAAGGAGATCAATCATGTAACAATAATTGTCCCTAAAGTGATAGTGATCCTTGGGCCAAAAATGATCAAAATGTTTCATTTGTCAACACAGGAGAAAACTCCCAATACCCAACATGTAAACTCAGATGTTTACAAATTATCAAAGTGTTTCTTTTCCATTTTTTATCTATTTTTAATATTATGTTCACTGATGAAAATATCATTTATTTACCTCTCATTAGTCTATATCATCGCACTAAATTATATCAAGATATTTGGGACCCACCTCATCAAATATCAAGGTGTTGGGACAACAACAATGCATGTGTAACTAGTCACACATCGCACACGTCCATGCGTGTACGTGCGAACACTTGCGTACACAGACGTGCAAGCACATGTATATGTAAGATCAAGAAAACTATACTAGATAGTTTGTAACTTTGTGCACATATAGTGTAGACTCCTAGATGCCCTAATATCCAAAACATAGTAAGAATTGTTTTCCCATATTTAGCTCATATTTTGTATTTTAAATATATCATCATAACTAAAAGAGTTTTAACTAAATCTAATAGTTTCATAAGTTTAAAAACAACTACATTGTTGGATGCCTAAAATACCATTATGACATCTAATTTTTTTTCTTGCTCACTGATTATGCTATTTAAGATTCTTCTACATTTTTACTCTTATTTTGATGGTTTTGTGTTCGGCTCAATATAGTTAAGAAACCTTAACTTGTTCATATCCACCTCCATAAATAAACAAACCAAACGCCAACAAGTATTTATTTGACACCCCTTAATGTACGAGCACCTCTATTAAATATGATTAACATAGTTTTAAATGAATAATTAGTGTAATACACTAATCAGCAATTAATCTTGATTACATCCTCATAAAGTGACTAGTCAAGTATACCATCCAATTGTAAATTATTAAATTTCAAAATTCTTTTATAATGCTATGTAATAAACACAGTTCACTTAGGATTGAGAAACCCAAAAGGGAAAGAATAAATAAATATTTACAGGAATTCAGCCATGGGAAGTTGCAGCTTTTCAGCTTCCAATTCCAAGTTGCCTGGAGATGTCTCTGGTCAAGCAGAACTGCAGAGCATTCTGCCATGGGAACAGAGTCCGAGTAACAGGAAGCTTCCTCCTAAGATCCTGCACCCAATATCAAAAGCATCATGATAAAGAAATCCTATAAGCTTATTAATTTTGAATTCCTGCATTCTTAAACTACAAAACAGGGCATTTTTATAAACAAATTTCTATTTGCCAAAATACAAATTCCTGCATTCATTATGACTTCTTTCTTGCATCCTTAATATACATAGCAGGCATTCTTGAAAAAAATTTCTATATGCTGGAGCATTAATCACTGTTCTCCTATCTCAAAATCTCAAAATATATATACATTACATTTACATACAATTATTATTATTATAGTTCTTTGAATTTTTATAATTATTTAAATAGTTCCTTCACTAATATAAATCCCAAATTGATCATTCAACTTAAAAATGTAGCAAAATTAGTTTTCACACATTAATTTCAATAACATCAAGTTAACTCCACAATGATACATGATATATTGAGAAGAAAAAAGCGTGATTGAAACCAGTAACTAATACATTTATTTCTTTTTTACCTTAAACCTCATTTCAACGCAATAGTTGAGAGGATTTATGAAAAAACAACTAAATGCATCATTTACCAACATCAACCAAATTTTTCTTACCAATCTACCTTTTTCATTTGTAGTGCCACATAGTGTTACAGAAATTTAATCATGAGAGTAAATTTTATCATTTTAAAGAGTCAAGAAACTAAAGTTAGATTCACATGAGTCAAGAGATTAATTTTGACAATTTTAAGGAGTTGGGGACTGTTTTAGCAAATTACTCATTAATATTATTATTATGAGTTATTTACAAAACATTGAAGCATCTTCCATCTCACATATTTCTAAGATATGCCTCCAAGATAATCAAGAGTTTATAAACAAGAAAAAAAGGGAAAATGCTATGGTGCAATAAAAAATGTATACAGTTCACAATTCAAAACCAATGAAAATTTTACTTTTTTTTCTTGCAAGCAAGCCCCGAGCTAAAGCAAATTGCACCAGTTTCATTTTTAAACAATGATATGCAATGCATCTACTCATATCGAAGAAAATACTCACGTTTTAATTTTTTTTTCTAGGAAATAGTGCCACGCATCCTCGAAACTAGGCAAATAGGGATAAAAGTGCGAGTTAAACTAAATGCTAAATACATAACAATTGTAATGCACTTGTCAAATTATGCTTAAGTAGTATTAATTGCACTTTTATCTATGAAGTTGGCTAATATTGAAGCTATGAAATTTTACTCTTTTAAGAAATAAAAGACTTTACCTTAAAAGTTGTATCCGATAAATGCGAATAAGATTTCTGTGAAAAGAGTTAAGAGAAGCACATTCAAAATCTCATCTGCCAAATACAGAGCCAGACAAACATGCTTTCACTAAACTCAAAATAAAGAACAGAGTAATAACCTCAAGAGATGTCATATACTTTGCCTCATGGTGGCGGATTATGCTTGAGATTGATACAGCACAATCTTCAGCTGACTGAGAAAATCAACGAGGAAATATGATCACACAAACAAGATTTCAGCTGCTTTTCTATGCACTCCGAGCATTGAAAAATATAATGAATATTCATGTTTTCATAGTTTGTTGCATTAAGTAGTTTAAATGAAGTTCAGACTGTCTAAATATACCTGTATCATGGTGGAATCACTGCATTCATATTTAGCATCAAGCTGCACATTTCCTTCTTCAAAGTAGTGTGCAGCAACCTGGCAGGAGTGATTGATACCAAATCACAGACGGGTGATATCAAAACAGTAGAATATGGCTTGAAAAGTATACAAATTTTTAAATATTACAAAACAACAACCAAAATTAGTGCTATCGTGCCAAAATTACCATCTCACTAATCACTGCCAAATTATTTAAAATGAAAAAAAAAGAGAGCAGGCTTAGGTGTTAGATATCTAAAAATCCATTAGATTTACAAGCCATACAAGTAATTATCCCAAAATGAATTTCTGTACTATTTGTCATCAAGTAATATACCTGTATCTTTCCTTTAATTTCCACAGATTGCGATTCATTCTTGAATTCAAGGGTCCATATTGAACGCCAACTGCCACTGCTGCAAAACACAAAGCCAAACAGCTGTAATGTGAAAAGATTTATTTGGTTAAATATTTTCATGTATATCACAAGGAACACATTACCGTTGTTAATACATAATTAATTTTTAAAGAAGAAACAAATCTAAGTCTGACAAGCTTTACTTAGAATACCATTACTGAAACTGCAAGTTGAAGATTAGAGAGATGTAAAGAAGAAGGTAATTGGACAAAAGAGAATTAGCCAATAAAAGAGATTTCAGATAAACAAAAAAATAATAAAAGAATTTCAACTTATTATGTGAAAGAGATATTTAATAATTTAATTACACAATTAATTAAGAATAATGTTTGGCTGCCAAAACGGCAGTTAAACTTAAATTAGAAGGGTGATTCGTTACATGGTAACATCGTATTAGATGGATCCCCCCTAAGTGTCCTTGCATGGTAACATCCTTCATTAGATGGGTCTCCACATTTTCCACTATGCCACGTAACTCCAAAAAAGAGGTGGCATCAACCTCCTTTAAAATCTCCTCTCAATGCTAGCATTATAACTAGCAATTTCGATACAACCCTAAGTAAAATTCTTCTATATTTCTTTCTTTCTCATTTTTCGTATGGTCATCAGTTTTGTCATTTTCATCACTAGTGCTTTAATTGTCCTAACTAAAATTTCCCTCATTTATTGTAATCACCCTAGGGTCATTACAAAGAAAGACCCCAATTTTTCCGCCAAATTCAATTTCTGTTGAATACCCTCTGATTTTCGTTTTCAGTTAAAAATTCTGCAAAAATCCGTTTTCGCCAAATTTCCGCTTATTTCTGCTATGTGCTATAAAAGATCGATTAAATTATTGTTTTAGGAAGTTTTGGGAATTCATTCTACCTAGATATTGTTGAGATCAAAGTTTTGTTATTCTTCATAATTATTATTAACATAAAGCTTCAGATTACTTTGCCTCATTCAAATTACCTTAATAAAAAGGTGTTTCCTTTCCATAAGCACTAATTCTCCATTACTAAGCATGATTTTTGTATTCTAAGCTGCAATACCCTCGGTTCTCCTTCCATCAATGCAGAGAATGGAGCAGAAATTACGCTTCTTCCTTCCATAAACCGTAAACAATTAAGCCGACGGTTCAGATAGGAAGGGTCGGTGGAATGCACGTATTCGAGCGGCAATTAAACCGACGGCTCCCATAATGGGAATCTTTAATATGACGACTTGTTCCCGTAACCCTAGAGCTCATGGAATCCTATGAATAGTCAGACGACTAATTTATTCACTGCCTTAGTCAGGCCTTGGTTGGAAGGTGGAAAACTGTGCTCTCTTGGGAGTAGTATCCAGCACATACTAGATTCTTTAAAAACTACTTGAACATTTTTTTTGTTTGTACTAGGCTGTAGTTGTGGTGCTTTATATCGATATAGTGCTAAACGTTGCTCGTCTTACATTATACACTTTTTCTTATGATTAATAATATTTCATTTTCAAATGATAATATATGTATACACTTAAAAGAGAGGGGGAGGGAGAGAGAATGGAGAGGTCATTATTTTTTATAGAGGAAATAGTTACCCTTACACACTTTTCATTCTCATATTGGGGTTTGGATGGCACACAAGTTGGGTATGCATTATGCATGTTGAAAATTTATGAAGATTAAAATAAAACTTTGGGAATGTGCACAATACACTTATAGATAAAAGATGGAGAGAAAACAAAAAATAATCAAACATAAGGATTTTTAGGTGTTTGGCTTCTGTCTACATCAACCATCTTACCACATTCGATCCAATATTTTAAATTAAATTAATTAGTTTAAAATCTAATACATCAATTCAATCAATGGTTTGTGTTGACATTGTAAGATAAAGCCAAGGTTTGATTTTGATTAGAAGCAAAAAATAACTTAATTTTATCATTTCAGCGTTCAATAATTACATCATAAATTCAGAGTCATGCAATAACATCAAATATAGCAATATTAAAAAGCCATTACTTTCATTTACAAAAAAAAAAGAACAGGCTTGTAATCTCTATATTCTTCAATGACGTCTCACCAATTGTTATAACTAATTAGTATGCTCGTGATACTTGGGTCTGTGTCTGCACTTGGCACCTGATTTTTTGCAGCAGATGTGAGCATGGGCCTGTGGCCTGATACAAGTTGAATTGAAAAAAGCATGGGATCATGCTTTATTCTTGTCCAAAACTAAAATTGGCCCTGACAACCTGACCTGGGACAAACTTTTATTGCTCAATCTTAAGCTAAGCAAGGCATGAGTTTTGTAATAAAGATTTTGACTAGGCTAACATGACCAAGCCAATGACTGGGTCTATCCACCAGCTTTAATGTTCCATAAGTAGACTTAAACCATTAAGTTATTTATGAAAAAATATAAATTGGTATAAGTAATTTTAGTAAATAAAAAATGCATAAAATAATTAGAATTACTGACATGAATTATTATGAGTATACAATGTTATCTAATATTTAGTCAACACCAACTATGAGGTTAAGTATGCATATCTGCATGTAGTATTAACAATGTTGGTGGGCATTCTCACAATATTTAATTATCAAACTACTAGTTACTCATTCATGTGGAGTGAAACAGTCTTTATCTTTTTCCATGACATTTACGAGCCTCGTGTGCAAGAAACGGACGTATGTTGAGTGCGCACGTCCTATTTAACCCCCGCAGAACCCACGACATCATCACAATCACATCGAAGCCCTACTCTTGATCTCACCTCTCCGCCTCCAGTGCCGCACGAGATGCAGCGCCCGTCCACGTCCCTCGATTATATCCTTCCTTCCACTGGCTGCACGAGATGATCGACATATGCTCCTTCTTTCTCACACGACCTTCTACATTTTCGCTCAGTCTCAAGGCTTCCCGAACGTTCCAGCGGTCGATGTCTACTCTCTCCCGCACAATCTCTTTCTGCGGTCGGCCTCGAAGTCCCCCAATCTCTAAGGCACGATCTTATTTGCAAATTAGACTTTAAGAAGATAGGAGAAATGTATATATGATAGAATTAGTTATTGTTAATTGATATCAATATGGCTGCATTTATTCAATCTGTTTCATGTTGACATCAGGGTGAAGCGCTATAATAATAGTAATTAGTTAGTATGCAACTAGTCATTATAAATAGATTAAGTGACTCATTTCGATATCAATAAAGTTCTTCAAAATTCTATGCAATTGCAATATTTCGTCCTAGAGACATATTTAAGACCACGATAGTTCTAGCTCTAATAGAACCAGAGATAAAACAGTTGCTAACCGAACTCTCAGAATTTAAAACAGGGATAATATCTAGTATAGCCTACAATATCATTTGGATATTATTTAAGCTCACTTGCAATACACTTTAGTACTTAAGTTGCATAGCAAATTAAGAAAACCATAATGGAGATTTATATTAGGGACATTCTAGTTCACTGCTTAGAATTTTAGGATATAAATTGCAAGATTTATAAACTATTAAATATTGATAGTATCCCGTAATTCATAATCACCTGCTTGTTTATGAAACTTGATATTAAAACAATGTATCTTGTGAATGTTTGCAAAGGTTCCAAAATGGTAGTTGAATTAGGTTATGGATGAGGCTAGGTCATCGAGAGTTATAAAGATGCCATTTGAAGCCTTTGAGAGAGCCCATGTGATGAACATGCTTTAATTGAACCCAGTATCGAGGTTCTGACTTTGCCCATCATAACTGCTAACATTACTTCATAATATCAAGACATCAACACAAATATGAAATTTATATGATTATCTTTTAATTTGGCATGTGGCATAAAATGGAATAAAAATATTTATTTGTTTCATAATAGCAAGACAAACACAAATATGAAACTTATGTGATTATCTTTTAATTTGGCATGTGGCATAACATGGCAATGAAATATTTATTTGCAAGAATTATGATCATTTTATTTGCATCAAACCATACTTTCCTGCAATTATTATTATTTTTGTCTTCCATTTTTATTTAAATGTATATTAATTAATACTCTTTGTACTTAGAAGTGCACTAAGATATTATTTTTATAATATCAGATCAAGTACAACTGGAAGATGCTGAGATAGGTTAAGGACATTTTTAAAAATTTTGTAGTGTAGATTGAAAGAATAAAACTTTAGCTTTATTTTTATAAGACACTTCTAATTTTATATGTTGAGATAATTACCAATTATGAAATATACTGGATGATATTAATTTATATTCAATGAATGATATTTCTGATATATTTGTATGGCTCTGGATGTTTTGAATATTATTTGAATGTTATTTTGCTTAACCGCCAATATGATCCTGCGGAGATGTATCAAACGTTAGATTGGTTGTTACTAACCTAACACGAGTCATCACATTTATAGCCAATAAAGAGCCCAATATTGGGACACCAAAAGGGATAACCCCAATCAACTTAAGCGCTTTAGAAAGTTACTAAATTTTAAATTTTGAACTTAAACATATTGGCTCTTTCCATATTCCTTCAATTTATAAAATTTAGATTTTCAAAATTGAATATAATAATTTTTGTAACTCAACTCCTCTGAATATAAAATTTAAAATATAAATGAAATGATGACAGTTAGGAAAAATAATTTGATGACATGGTTTAAGATTCTGAGAGATAAAAAGAGAGAAGAATCTGTGAGAGGATAAATAAGGATGCATAATTGGTCAAAAATAATTGTCATTCATCATTTTTTTTATCATGACAATTCACAAAACTCTCAAGTAATATATGATTTTTAAATTTAATAATTCGTAATTAGAAAGGGCAGTAGCAATTAAGGAGAATGTTTATAAGGGATCGATCACTTGTAATATGAATAGACTTGGGGAATTGAAATTCTCCATTTTAATTACAAACAGCCAAATATTCATCTCATAAAATGAATAAATTAAAAATTTTGAAATTAAAAACTAAATTTAATAAATCTTATTGTAACTCATATTTTATATATTTAGAAATTTCAAACTGGTTACAAATTTCAAGTTAGTATTTAGTTATATACATTTAAATGACTCCAAAGATTCAACTAATGAAATTTTTTTTAATTTGAAATTTGAATTAATGATTCTTTCTGTAATGTTGTTTCTCCAACAATTTTAAAATATAAATTTTAATAAAATAATCACGGCAGAGGGTGAATAATCCCATGACCATATTTTAAGAGAGATGAGAGAATTTTGAGAGAGAAATGTGAGAGGGAGGGTATAATTAAGCAAACAAAAAAAAACTTTCTTTCATCACTTTTGTTGTCATGACAAGTTTATAATCCTATTATAAATGTTAACAATTTCAAATTTCAAAATATAGAAAATAGGAGGAACCCTTAATAATTCTAGATTGCAATTAGAGGTGATAAACAGGGGTCAAATACTAAGAGGAATGGCTTGGGTGAATTCAATTTCAACACTCTTAATTACAAATAATCATTTATTCCTTATGCAATTATCTACTCATACATAAAATGAATGTTTAAATTTAAAATTTTAAAATTTTAAATTATATTAAGAATTCTTCCCTTAACTCCTTTTTGCAAAAATTCTTAAATTCTATTTTTTCAATTAGAACTTTTAACCTTAAGATGATTATAATAAATTAACTCAAGAGTTTGCCAAATTAAAAAAAAACTGCTCCCAACCACAAACAAAATTTCTAAGAATGATAGAAGCTTGAAAACAAATCGCTCTGTATCTCAATCAAAATCAGCGCTCCAACTACTATAAGTTGACCAAATGATCTTTTAGACCTCTGACTCAAAGACTTAAAAAAAACATCATTTTTTGCAAGTTAAATTTAAGTTTCGTATTCTTTGATATAGATTGGATAAAGCAAATTATGATAGGCAAATTAATTCCAGAGTACATCTTTATTGGCAGACACATGAAATTGGCACCTTAAAGTTTTAACATGTTCTAGGTTGGATGAGGCTTCCTGTGCACTATGAGTTTAAGATCTTAGGAAATTTTATCTCGTGGCTTTATATCTATTAGTTTTTCCTTCTCTTATGAGAGCACTTCTCAAAGATCCAATCATTGTTATCGAATAGAAAGCTTGAAAGTCAATCAAATATCATATTATAATTTTATCACTAAATTTTTATTGATATTAAAAAAGCATATGATAGAGTACTAAGAATTCTTTTTAGAATTTTGAAGAGAAAAGGGATTTGTGTCACATGTTTTGAAGTTGTTAGAAATATGTAATAATGGGGTTTGTAACATGTGTTCAATCGCAAGGTAGCCTGTCTAATAATTTTTCTATTATTACATCAAGACTCAACCCTCGGCCCATATCTTTTATTTTAATTATGAATATTTTTTTAATAATCACATTCAAGAGGAGGCTCTTGGTGCAAGCTATTTGTAGTTGATATTCAATTAATTAATAAGATCGAGGAGAAAGTCAAAGCAAAGTTTAACTTGAGGATGGTTATTTTAAAATTTAAAGGCTTTCATCTTATTAGATAAAAAGCATAATATATGAAGTGTAAGTTCAACTGTATTAGAAGCCCTAATCTCGAGAGCACGACTATTGAGAATAATATGATCAAGAAGTTTTAGAGAATCAAATACCTTGGTTCAATTTTCAAAGTAATGGTAATATGGAGAGTGATGTGATTAATAAGATCCAAGGTAGTTGGATGAAATGGAGGAGCGCTTCTGGAGTACTATGTGATCAAAAAATCAGCACTCAAAATTAAGGAAAAATTTTAAAGAGCAACTATATGACCAACTATGTTATATGGGGATGGAATAAATGTTACAAAGATGAGAATGCTTTGGTTGATGATTGAGTACACTCGTAAAGATAGAATGAGAAATCAATTTATCCGTAGCAAGGATGGTGTGATTCCAACAGTTGATAATATTAGAGGATGTCACCTTAAGATGGTTCGAATATATTAAGTGTAGACCATTCAATGCACATGTTAGAAAATTTGAGTTTATGAATTTTGCTCATTTCAAAAGAAGAGAGAGATCAAAAAAGATATGAGAACAAATCATTAGAAAAGATCTTCTATATTTAGAACTCAGGGAATGGCTTCTATTTGATCATGCAGAATAAAAGCAAAGGATAAGCCACCACCTAGAGGGATTAAGGCTTTATGTTGTTTGTTGTGTGTAGTTCAAATTTCATTAAAAAGATATAATAACTAGGGCTAACATTAGGGATAACAATTTGAGAAAATCAAGGTAAGAAATGTGTAGCTGTGAAGGACAAAAAAAAAGAACCCAATTGTAGGAATTTACAAGTAATTAACAGAAAAATATGAAACTACATCTAAGAAAATTTTGGCAGCTTATCAGTCATTTTTTGCAACTGTTTAGTATATAATACTATAAAACTCTGTAAGGCTAATCTCAAATGTGACAATCAAGAACAATCAAAAGAAGGAAAAAAACAGCCCACTTGAAAAAGAAGCTCAAGCAGCTCCAACAAATTTGGCCAGCAAAATTTCAAATTCAGAATATGAATTAATCTTGCAACCACGCACCAATAATTCTGCGAACTAGTTTTTGAAGCAGATATCACAATAGCAAAATCAAAGTCAGTGCCAGGTCCATCAGCATCCTTTCCTCTAATGCAATACACAGCGCAAGCTCCTTTGGGATAAAAATCAACAACATATTTCCCAATTTCAGCATCCAATGCAAACCTGTTAGCGCAATCAAGATTAAGCAAATGAGTTGTAATAAAATCAAGTAAACAAAATTGTACAAAAGCAAAGGTGGTACTTGCATCAAAACAAAAAAAGTTGGAATTCATATGAAGAATACGCACAAAAAGATATCATCAGAAAATTCATGCGCCTACCAATTCTACAAAAAACTACAATTAGCAAATCAACATTTAGGTTCAAGAAAACTTTGCAAGCTGCTTTACATAAATTGACAAAAGGACACTGTTCTACAAATAAATTGCAAATGATTCCGGATTCAAACGAATTCTATAATTCCTTCACCGAATAAGGTTTTAAATATGACTTGCTTTTCTTTCACTAACTCTGTGCCATGTCCATAATACAAGTTATAATGGCCCTCATGTTTATAGATTGTATGTGTTTATCCTCTGCCAATAAAATCGTAAGATTTTGTTAACAAAAATTTAACTAATATTTTATTGTTGATGGAATTCTCCAAAGCACATTACTTGCAGGAATGTAGACTTAAGGAATTGAGTAACGCAGGTTTAGTAGATACTTAAAAATTAACATTATATTGCAATTTAAAATGCATCACACAAATTTACTGTTTTCTATGATAAAAACACACCGAAACTCTTCAATATAGGCAGATGGAAGTTCATCATCATTAGCAGGTCGTACCTTTGTACAAACCTGTAAAACAAATATATACTAAATGAAGCAAAGCAGGCTGCAGAATGACTATTAAACATAATATATTAAATAAAAAAGACTTTTTTCAAGCTACAGAGAAAACCCATAACCATGCAATTATGCGAGAAAAGAAACATAATTATCAAACATGTTTAAGGAACTTAAATGTATACATGACAAGCCAATGAGCACCAAATACTAGCATGATCATTTCAGACATTTTGATGGTATGAGTTTCTAGGGAAATGCAATGCTTCCCCTAAGAATCAACCCCCATGAAATAGATTAAGGTGGTATGGGAGAGATAAAGAGAAAAAAAAATGTTGAGAGAATTAAAATAAAGGGCCCCAAGCAAAAAAGTATATTACAGCCACTAATTTTACCTCAAATTGGGCAACTACCTAACCTGTATTTTTGGGCTCTACAGTTGAGGCATTGTAACAGCTCCTGAGTTCAAAATAGCATGTGTTGTTCCCGTATTACAGCAACCTCGCTTCTATTTTTGGCTCTTTAAGCCCTCCTTAACCCTTCATTCATATACATAAGCAAATATTCTGTTGATTCAATACTATAACTAAGCCTAGTGGCGCCTTTCAGCTTTTTAAGAAATACAAATAGTGATATCATAGCAAATGGTTTTCTATACACAGTTTCAAGGTTTAGTATGTACATGCCTTTAACAATATAAAATTACCATTTACCAAAAAGAAATTTTTTTTTGCTGAAGACAATGATAAAATAGCATCCTATAAGTTACATATAAGCTTAATCTAGAACATGTTTAAGACATGTTGATTGAAATTCAGCCCAAAGCATATGCATGGATTCATTTTAGGAATTCACAAATTAGAATCAAACGTAGGAATACACTTAAAAATTTTATCTATGAATTTCCTAGTGTTTTAAGAGATGCAAAGCACAATCGATGCAAATTATCCCTTCAATATCCAAAACTTGTAGGCCAGAGAGAGATAACTGCCATAGGTGAACTTCTTTTTCAGAAAATATGACAGCTGAAATGAAAAAAGCTGGATTAATGCAGCTATGAAATTACCTGATTCACATGATCCACTGTAGCAATCTGAGCAGTTCTAGGATCAAAGAAGTTATCATCATCAATTTCACCAAATGGTGAGAGTATCACCTGAAATTGACATATAAATAAGTATATAAATAAGAACAATTATTCCATATAATGAATAGGAATGCTTTATGTTGTGGACTGCTTGTCATAATAGTTTTGCTACTAGGAGCCGTCATTAAGTCAAAATTAAAGAGATTTTTTCTTGCATAGCACCAAAATTTACAGTTTATCTATCAAGCGCAAAAATTTCCATATTTATTGATATAACACTTTATCATTTATATATCTATGTCCTTTTTAATCATTAAATGGGGAAGATATTCCATATACGGCTACAGCTAGGTAATATTTTCATGATTAATTAAATATAGTCAGAAGATTTCGGTAGTATGCAAGCAATTATCCCAACTTACAAAACAAATGCATGCCTTCACTGCATACAAAAGATAATGAACAACACTACCAAGTTGCAGGTAAACTCTGCATTGAAAATTGAATGACACAAAGACCTCAAATTTGTGATATTATATGATAAAAGTGCGAAAAAAATGAACATAGCATGTTAGAAATACTCAAATCACAACGGAAAAGCTTACGTCGCCGCTCCTATCGGGCATCTCAAGAACGACAAGGTGGGCCTTGTTGAAAAGGGGAAATGCCTCCGCCGCTGCCATCTTGTACAATCTGTCTTCCCCGATTAGCACCCGAACATCTGGACGACCTAAAAACGGTTTAGTGTGCCGCTAACAAAGCAATTGCACAAGGAAGATAAAAGAAGAAAGAAGAAACCTTTGGCAACGTACTGGATCTCTCCGGTGGGGGCGTTAGTGAGAAACCATTTAGCAATCTCCTTCTTGTGCTTCTCAGTTAGATCCGGGTTATCGAAGGAGTCCCCCCCCCAGTCCACCATTGCAGCGAGCGAGAAGGCGAGTTTGCGAACCTGTGAAGGAGATCTCGATGAAGGATGCGCGATGGTTACATATATAAAATGTGCATTTGTTTATTTTATTTTTCTGAATTAATAAATGCTGCATACGGTATCAAAAAATCTCCCATTATTTAGCTCTCAAATTATTGATAAAAGTAATATATATTTTAAAGATTTTAAGCACAAAAATATATTTTATCCTAATTTTTTAAAATATAAAAAAATTATATAAATTTTTAGAGTCATTTGGGAGATTAATTTGAGTCTTAACTCAATGCATTTACTTTTGCTCAATTTTTAGTATAACCTATATATTTAGTTGAGAGAAATAATTTTTTTTGTTTTATTATTTAGATACTCCATCAATTTTCTTAATTATTATATCATTTTTTAAAATTCAAGAATTGTTTATTTTTTTATTAAAATGATTACTCACTAAATTATACAGTGTAAGTAATTTTTAAATAAATTTAATTCAGTTATATAATTAATTATATTTTAATCCAAAATTATTTAAGAAAATAAAATAATAATTGATACGATGTACATCTTAAGAAATAACGTTTTGATAATTGGGAGCAATGATGAAAATGATACTCAAAAATATTCATTCAATAATATTTGAATATATAATTCAATATAAATTTTAAAAATAATATTTATATTATTTTAATATAAATATATAAACACTCATAAAATAAAATCCAAATTTAATTGAATAACAAATCAACAAATTTAAATAATATTTTTCTAATCAAACATCAGCTATAAAGTGTTAAGAAAAATGATTTCATACTATTTGAATTAATATTTGGGTAGCACGAAACTAATTACCTAAAAAATATGAAATAAATATTATTAATTCGGATTTGACTAAGCAGGAGGAAAATAAGGATGGGGTGGAGTTGGAGCCACCCAAGCGCAGGGCTGTGGCATCCGACCCCTGAAATCTTTGCGTGGAATAATTTGCTGGGAGGGCAGGGCGGCGCGGTGGACGTGTACCGGCGGCTCCTCCGGCACGGCTGCCGGCCAGACGCGTACACCTTCCCGCTACTCCTCCGGCTGATAAACCCTGAACCCTCCTCCTCCGTCCTGCCCCAACTCCACGGCCACATCATCCTTTTGGGGCTCTCCCGCCATCCCCACGTCCTCTCCTCACTCATCTGCTGCTACTCGCGGCTCATCCCCTCCCAGCTTCTCTCCTTCCTCCCCGCCCCCCCTCCCTGACCTCCCCACCTCCAACGCCCTCCTCTCCTCTCTCCTCCGCGCCGGCCACCACCTCCACGCCCGTCAACTGTTCGACAGAATGCCTCGCCTGAACGTTGTCTCGTGGTCCTCCCTCATCCACGGCCACGCCGCCCTCGGCCAACCCCGTGCCGCCCTCTCCCTCTTCGCCCGCATGCTAGCCGACCCGCACGCCCCCTCCCCCAACCCTTTCACCCTCTCCTCCGTCCTCTCCGCCTGTGCCGCCTCTGCCGCCCTCCACCTCGGCCTATGGACCCACGCTTATATCTCCCGCCGCCGCCTCCCCCTCGCCGCCGACCCCGTCCTCTCTACCTCCCTCATCCACATGTATGCCAGGTGCGGTCGCCCCGACAGCGCCCGCTCCCTGTTCGCTGCCCTGCCCCCCCACGCCCGCGACGCAGCCGCCTGGACCGCCATGATCTCTGGTCTCGCCGTCAACGGTCTCGCAGAGGAAGCCCTCTCCCTGTTCCGCCAAATGACTGCCGGCGCCGGCCCCGCCCCCAATCCCGTCACCCTTCTCGCCGTCCTCCAGGCATGCGCCTACTGCGGGCTTGTCCGAGAGGGCGAACGGTACTTCGCGGCCATGGTGTCGGCGTTCGGTTTCTCGCCCTCGGTGGAGCACTTTGGGTGCGTGGTCGACCTCTACTCCCGCGCCGGGCTCATCGGCCGAGCGTGGTCGACAGTCCGGTCCATGCCAATGCGGCCGGACGCGCTCATCTGGGGAGCGCTGCTCGCAGGCTCCAAAACCCATGGCGATATCCTCGCCTGCGAGGCCGCCATCAGAGGGCTCATCGAGATCGACCCCGGCAGCAGCGCCGCCTACGTGATGCTCTCCAACACCTACGCAAAGATGGGGAGGCGGGACCAGGCCGCTTCGATCAGGCGGCTCATGGAGAGGAACGGGGTGAAGAAGATACCCGGATGCAGCGCCATCGAAGTGGACGGCCGGATCCACGAGTTCTTCGCCGGCGATGTATCGGCGCCGGAACTGCATCTCATGGTGGAGGAAATGCTCGGGAGGCTGAGGGCAGCGGGATACGTCAGCAATACGAAGGAGCTGCTGATGGATTTCGAGGGGGAGGAGGAAGGAAAGGAGCTCGCCTTGTGGGCGCACAGCGAGAAGCTCGCCGTGGCTTTCGGACTGATGAAGACGAGGCCGGGGACGGAGATGAGGGTGGCCAAGAACTTGAGGATTTGCGCCGATTGCCACGAGGCCATCAGACTGATTTCCAGGGTTTATGATAGAGACATTTCTGTGAGGGATTGCAATCGCTTTCACCACTTCAAATACGGCACATGTTCTTGTAAAAATTATTGGTGATTTGGGAATTCATTCTTGTAAAGATTTTTTAGAATAATTTCAAGAATACCATCACAATCTTTCATTATTTACATATATACAATACTAATCAGATTGAAACTTCGAATACATTTCAGATTTGCATTTCTGCAGCAAGATTACAAATAACAGCTGAAAAAAACACCATCCTTTAAATAGAGATACTGCATATCTATTATTGTTTCATTACAGGTGATGTTCTTGATTTAAGACATAAAGGGCCTGTTTGGTGACAGGATTTAACGGGATAATGTGGATGGATTACAGTGATTTTTCATTTCAAAAAGAAGAAAAATGGATTACAGTGATAAGATCACAAAGGTACAATTAAATCCTATAATGAGGGCGAAGAAGAGGAAAAGGGACTCAACATGGGCTAGCATAACAGAAAGCCCTCGCTTGTCCCTGCTACAGCTTAAGATGATTTCTTAGAAGCCTTCCGTCTGTCGACTTTAGTCGTCTTCGATTTTGGTTTCTTCTTCTCCCTCGGATGCTTTGGTGCCTTCGCATCTTTGGATTTGCCGTGCGGATCAATATCTTCATACTTTATCGGATTAATGACGACACCAGCTCTCTTTACAACCTGCTCATCGGAAGAGCATTCAGAAAATAGCAGTATTTAGAAGCTTTGGGGCAATTTCATATGTACCCACTGAAAGCATCATAAGTTGCATATTTAGCATTCAGACTTTTCTATTTGCATTCAAGGTTATTACAGCAGAAGCTTCTCATTTAGTTTATAGTTCGCTTCCAATCATTACAAGTAATCAAATATATCATTTTGAAAAGGTAAAAACAAACTAAAACCCCATTCATTTTATTCTCTCAAGTACCCTTCCTAGTTTTAATCTTATAACTTGTAAATGTAGAATATAACTGCTAACAAAAATACTGACTAGAAAATAACTGCTTAACAATATATGCCTCAGTAGGTTGTTAATCATTAAATAAACACTGTATGAATGCAATTGATATTCTCAGATATATGCAATTCAAAAGCTTTAAAAGCAACAATACTCACGGCCGGCCGATTAAGAGCTCTGATGGATACTGCAGGATTGTAGTCCGGTCCGATAGGCATTCGGATGCTCTGCTCATAAACCTCCTTAGAAGTGAAAGGGAATGGCAAGTTCTTCGCATGAAGCTTCTCAACCTACTACCAAACAACAGAAATTTTATACAAAAAATTTAAAAAAGAGAAATTACATCAAATTTCTTAATAGAAAAACAAATTATATATTTACACCTTCTTGTCAATCTTTTCTGAGATAATCACATGCTTCAAATTAGCATCTTTCCTTTTTTTATTAGCTTCTTCTCTCATCCTTTTGGCTATCTCATGTTCTTCTGTAATAATAGAAGGAATACCTCTTTTCTGTTGTATGTGAATCCACTGGCCCCATCCAGGAAGCAAGACAGGTTTTTCAGGCTCTGGATTCTCTTCATTAAGGGCTTCCATTTTATCCTTTTCAAACTCCATTTCAATATCATCACTAGCAAAGGCACGGCGTACAAGATCATTTTGAGATGGAAGCTCATAATCATCAGATTTAGGGTGGGACGACAAATGCCCATCCACCATCTCCAGGTCTGAATCAGAATCACTGTCTGCGTCTTGTACCTTTAAGAAAAACAATCAACCGTAATGCATGTGCTATTACAAATAAGCAGAAGGCCAAATTATGTACCTCTGAATCATGTTCTGGAAGAATAACATTATCAGCTGCTGCAGGTTTTTCCTTGATATTGTCAGCCTGAACTTTACCTCCCAACTGCTCGCAGTAATACAAAATTAAATATATTACGCAATTACAAAATCAAATAAATGCAGAAAGAAAGGCATGAGTAAAAATAACCTTTTTCCAAGAGCCTGAAGCAAAAATTGCAACATCGTATGTAGTCTTTGACCCAGGGCTTTTGATAATATCATCGAAATTCTGTGCCTAAGAAATTCAGAAAATGACAGGAATCCAAAAAGGCAAGCCATAGAGGCATATAAGGGAATGAATACCTTGTATATTGTTTCTTGAGCTGCCTCTGCATCATCAGGAAAAAGTGTAGATTTGATCTGAACATCATGTGGGCCAGTTTCAACTTTATGTTCATCTTCTTCCTCTCTAACATCAAAATCACCTTCACTGCCACTATCATCATGACGTTTAGGCTTTTCAGTACTAGGTATCATGGGGAGTGATTTAGCTCCAACAAAAACTCTTCTACCACATCTTCTATCAATTAATGGATCTACATCATCACCCCCAAGTTTTCCCAGAGTCGATTCGTATTCTTGAAGAGCAAGGCGAGCTTCTTCATTGGCGGCCTCTCTTTGTTTTTTCAAACTCCGCTCCTGCAAAAAGAAGAAGAAAAAAATACGACTTCTATGCATGCATCATAATTTAAAGGCAATTGCGACAATTGAAACAACATAATTAAAGGAAAACAAAACTTGAAGTTGCTTGTTCCAGGTTTATCAGAACTAGCAATTAGTCTAGCATTTGGGTTGCTCCCTCACAACACCAATACAATTAGAATATAAAGTTGCTACTTTTTCTGACTTAATTTTCTTGTAACCAGCCATATTCTTTAGCTAATGCCCCTATTGCCTCAATGAATTCTTTACCAATCCAAGTTAGTTAATGAATATTTTAAGTAGCGTTGACTTAAGTTATGCTATCCTTCTAGATAACTTCTAGCCATGCTAACTTTTTCCTTTCTGCTAACTCCAGTTGATTTTCTACATGGTATTATCACACCTTGGCACAAGGCATTTTAGAGTTAGTGTTACTACAGCTAGAACGAGTATTTGAATTCATGCAAGAGGAGTTAAATTTCATAGGTCACAAACAATTAAATAAGCATTCGCTTACTTTCTTTAAATGCAAACAAGCTATACTAGAATTACATCGCATGATAGTGTAATGATCAAATAAGTACGAATTAAGCAATAAACAACTGTGATTTTAATCACAAAATTAAAACCTAGTTGTATTAAATTTGAGTAAAATCTGAAATTTTAAAATTTCAATAACTATGTAAAAGCTATTCAAGTAGCAGCTTCTCACCTATGCAATGAGATGACTTCCAACAAAATTAAACCATCGTGCTTATACTACCATCTTACAACTCATGAAAATAGGTTTCTACAATACATATTAATTACTTTCAGAAAAAAAAATATGAATTCAAAAATTACAAAATTAAACTAAGAAAAATATTAATAATCTAAGCATCGGCTATTGATTTTAAATTAGAAGATAATGGGTTAAAAATAAAAGCAACCGTATATTTTATCCTATGATTAGATAGTAAAGTCTACTAGATTGACATACAACAATAAATTTTTAAATCTTGAAAACTGAAAACATTGAAATATAAGTTAATCTTATGTGGCAAAAGATTAATAGTTGTATCACTATGATGGATAGAGATATTTTAAAAGAACCTAAAAGTAGAGCCCCTAACAATAAATGTTTGGCAGTGAAAACAAAGCATTCAAAAAATCAAAGAAAAAAGTTTGTTATAAATTGTTTTAAATGCAATAACATTAAAAATAGAAGAGATATAAACTGGCTTGCTCAAATTCAAAGAAAGTAGTGAACAATGCTTAGGGTGTTGCTTTTGAAAATATATATTAGCAAATAGACAATGCTAAAGGATGTGTGTGTGTGTGTGTGTGTGTGTATATATATACACACACACACACATATACAAGCATACCAAACTAAGAGAAAAAACCTAATGGCTCAGTTGATGTGAATTAAAAATACAACACCAAGTTTTAATCACACTAGGTGGGGTCGGCTACATCAATCATTTGTTTCCATTATTGTAAACAATAAAAAAGAACCCCTCCCTAACTTGCAAATAAAGATCCTTTCTAGCAATTTCTTCTCATGTCTTTTTTGGTCTTCGTCTCCTCTTTTAATGTGTAAAATTCAAGAACTCAATTTTTTAATAGGGCATTAAACATTTTAGGCTTAATATGCCAAAATCAAAGGTTGCATTCTTTAATATTATCCACTCTTGAAGTCACTTCAAACTTGCTACGGATAACTGATTTCTCATTCTATCCTTACGAGTACACCAACACATCCACCTAAGCATCCTCATCTCTATATGACTTATTTTATAATTCAATTTCTTCTTTGTTGGCCAACATTCAAACCCATATAACATAGCCGTAAAGCAACTCTATACAATTTTCATTTAATTTTGAGCGAGATTTTTCGATTGCACACCACTCTCCAAAGCACTCATCCATTTCATCCAACAAGCTGGGATCCTATTAATTACATGATTCTTTTTCACCATTAAAAGTAATGTGGATTAAAATTTATGATAAAAATATTTTCAATACTTTGACAAATTATAAATAGATGAATTATTTTATACATTTTAAATTATCAAATATACGCTCTCTTTTTTAATTCCAACTTAACACTAAAAAATTTAAGAAAAGGCACCTGGCTATCATTCTTCAAACTAGAAAAAATAAAAATGAACCAAACTCAACAAGCAAAACAAAATAAATGTGTGCATATCATTTCTAGTGGTGCATCAATAAGATTAAGCATATAAATTTCTACGAAATCAACCTGACTTTACAAACTTAAAATCTTACAAGTATTTAATATTTATCAAATGAATCATGACATTTTATATTTCCTTCACAATAGTTTATGAGCCATTGTAACAATCAAAAAATTATGTCACTCAACAGTGAACAAAATATCTGTAAAATAAGTCATTAAAATTTGGCTTAATCATGTAGAATAATATCTTTAGTAAATTATATATAAATATAAGTAAACGATTGAATGTCCATTCGCAAGTGACAAATATACGGAACAAACAGTAAACTCGTGACAAAATATGAAATCAAGCGCATTGAAAAATCCATTAAAACAAGCATTCTCAAATATTTTAACTTATAGACATTAGTTCTCAAAAAAGTTCAAGAAATTGTAGAAGAAATAGGCAGCATAAACACAATTCTTTGGTTGTACTGAGTTACAAAATGATTATCTCACAAAATGTAGGAACATGCGGAGAAGATGGAGGATGTAGAAGTGCTTCAACCATAAAACTAATAACAAGAGGTGATGAGAGAATTTCTAGTTCAATATATGATCCTCTACTATATTCAGAGGCATTCCAATAATGTCTTCATCTAAAAAATCATTTCTCTCCACAATAATATGCTCTACATTGGAGAAATTAGAAGCCTAATCTTCATACAAGAGAATTGATTCATTTATTATAACTAGTACATCCTTGCATTGCTCAAATAATTCCTGAAAACACTGTTGTTATTCTTTCATAAATTTTGAGATCACTTGCAGAGTGCTGAAGCTTTGAGACTTTCGTAGGATTAACGAAGAATGCTATATAAAAGCAAACTGGCTCAGAGTTGCAACAACTATCCTCATCTTCATACAAGAGATTTGATTTAGTTATCATCATTAAAAATTCTTGCATTGCTCAAAATGATTCCATTTGTTGTAATTTTTTCATAAAATTTTGAGATGACTGACAGAGTGCTGAAGCTTTGAGACTTTCTTGAGGACTAAGGGAGAACGCCATGTATAGGCAAAGTAGCTCAGAGTTGCGACAACTATCTTACACTTCATAAATAAATAAACTTATATCTAGCTCCATATACATTAATTTGACAAATTTTCTTTTTTTTTTCTCTTTTAATAATGATAATGAAGATAATAATAATAATAATAATAATAATAATAATAATAATGATGATAATAATAATAATATAATAATAGTAACAACAAATTGGTAATAGTTATAGTGTTGTTGCCAAATAACAATAATAACTTAAGATAATATATTAAAAAAAATAATTACACCTTTAATACTTATTAACACAATAATATAATATATAAAGTATATATTAACATAAAATGAAAATAAAAGGAGCTTTTTCCTTTATTTTACTAATTTCTACAAATTTTGGCTACCTTTTTCCCTTTTTTTTAGTTGTCTTCTGTCTTTTTTAAAGTTTTTGGAGATGTGTTTCGGAACTAGTTACTTTTTACAATGTTTAGTTAGAGGCTCCCTGTGGATTCAATGAGCCGCCTGAAAGACTTTCACCTCGAGAGGCTAAATTCTAGTTAAGTGTGCCCAATGGGTTGGTGACGTGTCCTTGTGGGCTCTCATGCAAATGTGTGCAATGAAGCAGCTGCAGGTCACTAGCGGGTAGGCAGGGTCCAATTGGACAGACGTGTGTGATTGACTACATACAGCTTTGCTGTGAGTCACACTAGGCCAAGGATTGTGCTGCTTGTGTGTGCGACTGAATGCAGCTGTGTTGTAAGCGGGTTGAGTAGGCCAGAGAGAGCCCAATTGATTAGACGATTGTTTTGAGGCATTGATGAGTTGCAATTTTTGATGAAATGTAATGGGAAAGCTCTTGAAGTGATACAGAATCGCTAGAGAACTATGAGATAGTATGTTTGAGGAAAAGTGAAAACTCGTAGGTTCTCTCAAGAACACCTTTATGCTCTGTTTGTGTCGTCGGATTACCGGGGAGTACTTGTTCTTGAACAAAGAAGTTCCAAAAAAGTGCTTTGATATTTTAATATGGTAGATGTAGATTGCTCGGATCTTGGATTTTAGAGCAAAAAAGGATACATTGAGAAAGATAGGAGAAATAAGATAAACCCATGGCCACCAAGCTCCGGGGTGGAGTTTCTCCATCAAGAGAGTTCCTTGAAGTAGCCACCAAGCTCTCCTAGCAAAAGCACATCTTCTAGGGTTTCCAAATTCTAATTTCTTCATCATATCCACAAGCTTGTTTAGAACACATGAAAAATTTGTAGTCCATCCTATATAATGACCACTCATATAGTCACTCAAAAATACATAAAAACACTCAAAACAATTTAAAAAAAAACATAAAAAATATTATAATATTTAAAAATAAAAATGAAGTTAAGGAGATGATGAGGGTTGATGTCGATAAGGCTGAAGAAGCTGAGCATATTGTATCACATTGCTTGATGAATATGACAACAACAAACACAAATTTCTATCACAATTTCTTTATGTTATTTATATGTCCATTCCATCAAATATTTTTCTATAATCTTATCATCAGCAGATTACACTTCTGCAGTCAATAAAATATAATAACTCAACACTCAGTCCTTCCTAACAAAATAACACAGGCAACTCATCATTCTCATGTTGCATCGGCAATTTATATTACCTCACGAGTTATTGCATTATATTACTCTTTAGTTAAAAAATGTACTGTGGTAGACAAACTTAATATTACTAAGGTTTATGGCAATTTAAAATTCAACTCCATTGCCAAGTCCCAAATCCTGAATGAGAGCCGAGGAGGGCTGCATCAGCTAATCGATATTCAATGTAGAACTTTGTGGATCCACTTATGACATGAATCATTTAAATAACTGTATGTGTGAGCAAAGGCCGCTACAACGACACCAGATGATGTGTCAAATAAAAAATAGTTCACATATTATGGACGAATGCAAATAAATAAGTCAAACCAAGATTCTAATTTAAGATAAAATAGTTGGAAAATTGGAACTCTCACTACCAAGCGTTTTTAGTAAGTTTATATTATGATCAATTAATGATTAATATTTTATGCCTTCAAAAAATAAATAAGTGAATGAGAAATAAAAAGGAATTGATAATTTAGATTTTAAACTATGGTATTTGGGTAATAATAAAAAATTGGATTCAAGTAATATATGCCAAAGATGATGTTAAGAAAATTCCTTTTAAGATGATGGTATTCAATATAGATGAATGGATTATTTTAATGATATAAGTGATTTTAATTATTATATAAAATAATGTCAATTATACTTTCAATCAATTATAACATTGAGATTTGAGATTCTTTAAAAAAAATGAAGAGTGGATAACTGGTAGGTTTAGATGACAACCCTATCAATATGTAAAAAGTATTTGAGTGAGTAAAGAAATTTTTAGCTTATCATGTTATTTAATATTATTTTAAAGATAAGATCCTAAATAAGTGGAGAAAGAGTATTGTTATATCTATTAAAGAAAATAAAGGTGATGCTAAAATCTACAAAAATTATAATAGAATTAAGTTAATATATCATATATTAAACTTTAGGAGAAACTAAATGAGCATTAGATTATAAAGATATACTCGTATTTTACAAAATCAATTTGATTTCATGTTAGCTAAATCTACCATGGAGGTCACATTTATTAAGAGGTTTGATAAAAAAATTTAGTAAAAGACAAGATATCTTTATTTAAATTATTTTCTTGAAAAGGCTTCTGATAGAATACCAAGAGAAGTTCTTAAAGCTCTGAAGAAAAAATGAACAATTGTAGCATATATTAATATTATTCAAGACATGTATATTGGGGTTATAATATGTGTTTAATCACAATGTGACTTATCTAACGATTTTCTTATTACTATTAGATTATATCAAGGCTTGCTCTCAATGCATATATTTTTATTTTAACTATGAATATTTTTATTGAGCACATTCAAGAGGTCCCTTAGTACTTGTTATTTGTAGATAATATTCTATTAATTGATAAAACGAGAAATGGGAGTTAAAGAAAAACTCAAGTTGTGGAAGACTGCTTTAATATTTAAATGTTTTCATCTTAATAGACCTAAAATATAATACATGGAGTTTACATTTAATCATAATAAAGCCATAATCAAAAGGACATAACTATTGAAGATTATGTGATCAAGAAGAGATAGAGGTTGAAATATCTCAGTTCAATTATTTAAAATAATGGTGAAATGGAGAGCGAAGTGATCAATAGGATTCAAGCTTGTTGGATAAAATGGTGAAGTTCTTCCGGAGAGTTGTGCGACTGAAAAATCCTACTCAAAAGTTTTATAGAACAACTATATGATTATCTATGTTATATGAGGTTGAAAGTTGGCTAACAAAGAAAAAATTTACTGATAAAATTAGTGTTTTGGAGATGAGGATGCTAAGGTGGGTGAGTAGATATAGTCATATAGATAGAATAGTAGATAAGTTCATTTGTAAGCAAGGTTTAAGTGGCTTTAATGGTGGATACGATTAGGGAATGTCATCTTAATTCGTTCGGCATTTTAAGCATTGTGTATAAGAACTTAGGAAGGAGATTCTATTTGACCATTGTGTGAATAAAAAATTCATGTAGCCGACCCCACCTATTAGGATTGAGGCTTGGTGTTGTTGTTGCTATGGCAACATAATGTTCCCTCTTAGTTTGGCTCTTCTTAACAGTGAATTGCATCGATAAACATGCTTTCTAATCTTTTTAACACTTTATATACTGGTGTTTTAAACAAAAAATTTCATATCAAACAAATATGATGCCTGAACTACGGCCAGATAACCGCTGATATAAGCAATTGCGGTGACCATATTTATTCCAAGAGGCTGGGCCAACAGAAATGAAAAGCTTAGATTGCACAAAAATATTAATGCTTACCATGAAGGGCAATGCAAACACTCCTACTTTAGGCATCTCATCCTCTTCTTCCATGATCTTATTTGTTTTCTCTTTAGCTTTGTTAAGGAGTTTGGAAACTCCTTCACTATCAAAACCGTGTGACATGTCGCTAGAATCATCATCACTAATTTCATCACTGCTGCTATTCTCATTCATAGAATTGATTTTCCTTGTTAGAAGAGCATGCTGATGAAGTTGATCAGCAATAGCAGTCCTGGTGCCTTCATCTTGTGCTTTGAGTCCTCGTTTAAAGATTCTTTTAGCCCACTTTGAGCTGTTTTTATGCTTCAGTGTCATGCGTTCCTGTAGAATATTATAAGCATCATTCAATAAATAATGATAAACATCCAAAGGACGACTTTATCAAGTATTAAATCATAATCATGAAAAATATAAAGATGACATTCACCTCAGCCCGCTTGAATTCCTGCTTAATAGCAAGCTCTTTCGCAACTTCGGAATCCACATTTACTTCGGTGGAAGATATCTTCTGTTTCTCCTTCAGTATTCGATGATATGTTTTTGACTTAATATTCTTGATATGTTTAGCCTTCATTTCATGCCGGAAAAGAAGGCTGCGCATTTTAGCAAGACTATTCTGGCGATTCCTAACATCCTCAACAGAGACCTGCAACGGTTTGAATATAATTTAAAGAGAATAGAATAATTTCAATAGCCTCCAAAGGAAATAACACTAACAGCAAAAATCTAAACCAATAAAATTTGTCATTTTCAACATCAGAAAAACGAAACAAAAATTATTTGTCTTTCCTGAAAATAACAATGAAACAAATCTTTGAGATAACAAAAAATTGTAAAGGCATCCCAAAAGATCCTTCGCAAGTCACAATAGCACTTTTTATAGATTATGAAGAATTGTCTTGAACTGCAATTTAAGCTTCATGAATTGACAGTTTTATTCAAATTAATCGTCCACGAGGAGTTTCATCCTTTTATATCTCTAGATTGACCATGTGCGTACCATCATTGCTAAAAAACATAAGTTTTATTCAAATTAATAGATTCTAGAGCTCGTTAATTGTTCTCATCCAATAGTTCCTCCAGTCGAGAAAGGTTTGAGTTCAGAAATGTCTTCCTGTTGGGAAAAGTTCTTCCGAGCAACCTGGTTTACATAAATAAAATTAAAATCGTTCTATAGGATTTTGACACATGGATAGCATAGATTAATCCTGAGAAATTTTTGAGAATGACAAGGTCCAATTTAAGGTGACAAGGTAAACAGTGGAGATTGAAAGCATGGAATAGTCAAAGCAACTAATCGAGAGTAGATAGATATAAAGTTCAGCCAACTATTTGACTGATTTTTTGCCATGGGAGGGTTGACGTAGCTCATAAAGTTCTAATAGTGATATGTGAGAGGCGACACACTAATATTTGAAGAAGTAAAAGATATGTATGGCTTAAGTTTTAAATACTAAAGACATTCATCATAGCTAGCAGGAGTGGCGAGCACGAAGATGTTGCGGCACTGAGAATAAAAAAACGGTAAAGGAAGGTGAGTTCATGGTTACGGAAGTGCATGGGAACGTTTTTGACAAAGCATGGAAAATAAGTTTTTGAAATCATATCCTTCATCTTGTTATAAAAATCAATTGTGTTGAGATTGATGCAGAAGAAAATCTCTGAGTGAGGTGAAGAAAATAAAAGAGAACCATGCCTTCCAACAAAGCATACAAAAAGGTTATGAATGAAATCAATGGAGATATCACGTCATACAGAAAATAATGATACCAAGCATTGATGGCAAGAAAGATGATAGTGATGACGACAATAGCAATTTCAACAATGATTCTAGAGAAGAAATCAGAAATAGTCATCATAGATCTGCATCACGAGCATTGATAACCAAAGGTATGAGAAGCTTTAGGAGATAATAAAGAACAGATTTCTATTATGAATCATGAATCCAACAAAGTTTGGCTGGTGATGTAAGACCTTCTGTATGAGGATAGACTTGGGCCATAATTAGATAGTGAATCTTATGAATAAAAAAGAGATAAATTCAAGAGCAAAATTTCAGAACTTTAACAATAGCGTATTAAAGGAAAAGCTGATTTTTTGGCTTATGGTTGTCAATTATATCCATATGATGGTCAAAGATAATCTTGGAGAATCAATGGGAGCCCATAATATGACACAAGAAATTTGGAAACAAAATGTTTAAAATAAGATTAGAAAGAAGAATTGATATAAATAATTAGCTTTATTGTGAGTCCATGTTAAAAAATTTCTAATGCTAGGAACATGATTTTTTTTGAAAATTTATATGAAAAATTAAATACTAGGGATTTTTTTGGCTTGCTATAATTGAATTTTCAAAAAAATTCAATTACATTATAATTGAACATCAGATAAAACAAAGAGTATAAATAAATTTTGGATATTTAAGTTTTACAATTTAATTAGATTTTGAAATTTGCTTGAGGGTAATGCAAAAGTAAAAAAACAATTTAAAAAAAAAAAATTTCCCTGTACAAGGCCGCATGAGCTGGCGAGGAGCACACAACAATCGATGAGAGCCCCAAGATGATGGTCAAGCCATGCTCAAAGCCATGAGGCCCTAGCGTGGTTCCAATATGGGAGGCATTGTCGCATGTAGCGTACTAAGGACGACAAGGGAGGGCTGGTCAGGGCCTAGAAGAGCTAATGAGGGCCTAGAAGCGTCGGCAATGATAGGATAGAGTCGACTGGGCGGATTTATGGTCAGCAAAATCATAGATGGGCTGGACGTCTGCATGATAGGGGTCACACTGTGAATGGCCAACGAAGGTCAGCTACCGCTGAAGAGGTTGTCGGTGCCAGCAGAGCCGATGAGGTTGCCAGTGATGGAAGGCTGGAGCCAGCATGGATTGGCGACGAAGGCTGGAGCCAGCATGTGCAGTGCACTTCGTGAGCAAGAAAAACTCTTTATAAAAAGCATTAAGATATTCATGATAATTGAAATCTGCCCATTCGCCAAAATTGAATTTCCTTAAAAAATTATAATGCAAATCAATTATCTCAAACTAAACGCATGAATTCGCAATTCCTAGGTTTTCAATTACTTTACACCTCAATTACAGTAAACCAAACAATCCCTCGAGAAAAGAACATATATTAAGTAATCCAAAATAAGAGATAAGAAAACCAAAAGTTGACTCAAGAAATGTATTAAGAATATTGGTTAGAAATTTAGTTGTCAGAGAGCAAATAACATTCAATAAGAATAAATAATAACCTTTAAAATTTTTCAATAAAGATTATAATAATGGGATTGGCATGAACAAGTTTGGTAACTCTAAAATTGATATTAATTATTGTTTCGATTGATGGGTGAGTAGAACAGAAGTTTGGAATGCTTTAAAAAATAGTGGAAAGTTGTAGGTTACTATAATAGTCTTATCGAAGTGTGAGAATTTGTAAAGAGAAGAATGTTTATTAGCAAACCAAGTTTCTTTTGAAAGGGGCTTTAAGCCATCTACATTAAAATCAAAAACAAAAATACAAACACAAAAGAATCAAAAAGTAAGAACTCGGTAATAATAGCCTGAATTCATCATAGTCATCAACCCACTCTCACAACCAAATCTAAACTGCTTGCCTCTATCCTATATCGGTTATATATACACCTATGTACAAACATTTTATGTATGAATAAATCGCTCTTCATTCACTCCTATATTAGCTCTCTCTTCTCCTTCTCGAGAGTTCTTCATCTTTCGCTCGCACTCAACTTGGTAGTTCCTCAACGAAAAGTCTCGATCACTTCTAGATTGTTCGGATCTAGCCTCCATCCAAGCACCCGAGTCTCGACTCCAGGTCAAATTCGACAATCTCTGTCAAAGCCATTTTGCTCCACTACCTCCCACAACCCCGCAGAATCAACTGCTCATGCTAGATCCATTCCCATGGAATCTACTAATGTGAAATCTCAATACAGTGACAACTCCAACTCACACCACAGCAACTCCACCTATCGGTCAAAATCAAAGGATCTGAAATTCGTGATATTGAACATCAAAAATATAATCCACAACCTTCAAACTACCGAGAATTATCCCAATTGGCAAGCACATGTAATTCAACCGGTCAAAGCAAACAATCCATACGGTCATCTCAACGACACAGAATCCATCCCCAATACCGACGACGACAAATATCCAGTATGAATCTTCCCCATCCATCCATCCCTATATACTAGAGCTCGACTTATGTGCAGAAGTGTGGCTCATCCTAAAAAAACATCTCCAATCCTCAAACCGATCAAGAGTCAATCAACTTAAGAATGAACTCCATAATGTATCCCTCGAGGACCAATCCATGATTGAATACCTATCCGAAATCAAGCCTTTGGTAGACAGAAATGAAGCAGCAAGCTCCAAATTTGATAATGAAGACGTCATTCTTTATACATTGAATGGCCTTCCCTCCACTTATTAAGCTTTCGAAACAACCATCAAAATCAAATTCACGCCAATCAGCCTAGATGACCTCTACTCTCTCTTATGCAGTGAAGAAATTAAAGTCAAACAAAATTACCACAAGGAGATTTTGCTCACCAATTCGCCTCCTACCAACAGCAACCCACCTCTCTCACTGCTCTCGGGTCAATTCCGAGGCAGGGGTAGACTCGGCAGAGGACACAGAAGTTAACTACTGCAACTTTGCTGAAATCTTGTTGGTTGTCTCCAGATTCTCACCATCACTCGTCCGAACATCAGCCTCATAGCCAATGCATTTGCTAACATGTGCACCAACCCTCACTGCTCCACCTCTCCCAACTTAAACGTATCCTACGCTACATCAAAGGAACCATTTAGCTAGTCCTACCAATCACCTCCGCACCTCCAGAGCTTCATGCATACTCCGACTATGATTGGGTCGGCAACTCTGTGGATCAAAAATCTACGACAGGATTCTGCATATTTCTTGGCATCATCCTTGTCAGTTGAAGCACAAAGAAACAACATATAGTAGCACAATCCTCTACGGAAGCCGAACACAGAGCACTCGCATCCACGGTCACTGAGTTAATTTGGTTTCGATGACTTCTTCAAGAGTTTCATCATCCTCCATCTCAAGCTACTACCATTTTATGCGACAATGTCTCCGCGATCTCCATTGCCAACAACCCACTATTTCACGCTCGTACGAAACATGTTAAAGTGAATTGCTACTTCATTCGTGATAATATTAAGAACAAAGAGATCGTCATCCAATACACACCATCAACATAATAGACAACAAACATCTCCACCAAACCTCTCTCAGTAACATGATTCAGTCTTCTACTCGATAAGTTAACGGTTCATGAGCCCACCATCTCCTTACACGGGGATATTAGAGAACAACAAGATATAACAGCGCCACACAGAAGACTGGGTGCCCAGGCGCAAGCAAGGCCAGCGTTAGACAGAGGTCGGGTGCCCATGCACTCCCGGGCACAAATATTTCCAGTGCCAGAAGGAGCGGACGGTTGAACCAGGCACGTCCAATGACAAGCAATGCCTAGGAGCCTGCAAACTAACACTTGGTACATATACTATTAAGATATAATATCATATGCTGTTTGACTATATAAAGCCTTGTATCTATACATTTTTACTGCATATAAACTACTCTTTCTTCTCTTCTCTTAGTTCTTACATGAAATACTAATATCTATCAAAATCAGTGTTTGATCACTCTTTTGTTTAATATTGTAGTACCACTTCAAAAATTGATAAGGCTAGTTGTCCATATCAATTTTGACCAATTAATTTGTGCATCATGTTCAAGATTGTTATTAAAGTTTTGCTTAATAAGATAATGTAATGACCCTATGTCATTTCTAGTAAATTTATATCTATTACACTATAATGTAGAAATAGAAAACATGCAGCTTAAATAAAGTATGCAGTAAATAAAATACACCGAGTACATGTATTATTACAACAATTTAAATAAATTTTAAATGAAAGAAAAGGCTCATCATTACTTAAATAAAAGGCACCCTAAACTAAAGCTCTTCAGCTCCAAGGCAATCTTCCTCCTGGAACTGCTCTTCCACTGGTGCTAAATCCTCAAAATGCTCAGAAACTGACATTATCGGTTTCACAATACCAGGGCTCCAGCCAAAAAGAATAAAGAAAATCTGATTAGACATATTATCTAAGTACATTTTAGGCTATAAAAATAATATCATGTTCTTTTAAGATATCACCATTTACTTAAACAGCTAAAGCAAGCAAATAGGTGCAATAAGCTATAAAAGAACAGAGGAGGTTATAAATAATACATTTATAACTTAAATAAATCATGAGATAAAAAGACACCTCAACCCAAAACTGCAATAAGGTTAGGCAATATGTATATGTATAATAAACTATAAATACTGAATAGAAGACTCATCCTAACATGTTAATTATAATATAAAATTATGTAGATTAACAGAAAATAAACTGAGCTGTGATACATATAAATAAGCTAAAGCAACAACTAGCATCCTAACATATAAGAATAAATAAGTACTATACTAAAGTTGAACTGCAGTAAAAGTAAACAAAAAATAGAAAAGAATTATATACAAGTTGTCATATCAAAAAAATTAGCTAAATAAGCTATTAAATCGTAACTGAACTGAATTGTATCATATCATATCACTTAGCTTCTCAAAGCTAAAGCAGAAACTATACTGGACTGAAGAGGCAAAAATGCATATGCAAAAAATTTTAGTTATTTTACTTTACTCCTGTGGACACGTCCAGAAGTAGCTGAGGAGTCAAGCACGTCTACAAGACTGAGGTGAGTTCCCGAACCTAGACACAACTTTCCCTAATGAGTACGCGTCAGGTAATTCGTATTTCTCCTTACTGCCTGTCCATTGACAGTAATGTGTATACACAATCGCCCGTTCAGAATATGAAACCAATGCAAATATTTTTCTAATTTATTATGTTTTCATTCCATGCATCTTATATGACATGTTCAATGTAAAATATCTCAAAATACAAGGAATACAAAACAACAATATTCAATAGTAAGCAACAAACTCTACTAAACACATGTGATATCTGCTATTGTCTAATTTATCCATTCTAACTATTCTAAGTTTATGGGATCCCCAATATCCTACTATCAAGTATTGACTCAGATTCACTGCCTTATAAGGTTAAAAGCAATTAAAACTAATCAGGTTCAAATAAAAGTTAAATCAGCAACGCTTATATAAGTTAAATAATTAATCATTCGTCATAATTAATGAATTTAAACGACCCAAACCAATCTTGATTAAGGTAAACCAAGATTAAGGGATTAAGAATTAAATTCCAAATATGGGGGTTTAATCTCTTAATCCAAAAGTGATTCTAGAGGCTATGGTGTTATCCCAAATTCTCTCAATACTATATGTTAGGCTATCTTATTAAGCAAAGTCAAGCTTAATAAGATGGATCTTTCAACTTAGACTAAAGTTTAAATACAAAATAACCATAATAAATGATAAAATCTAGAAACTATTAAAAACTATAATTTTATCCATTGAGTAATCCATTTACCCAATGAATGAATTTTAACCTAATTTTTATCACTAATTCGTAAGGGAAACGATCCTAAAAGTTAAGGAAAAATCCTAAAAAAATGATTTAGGATAAAGTGAATATTTAAGCATTGATGTTAATTAATCATATTATACTTATTACTACTTTAGAGAACTTAGAATTAACATAATGTGAGATTAATCTCACATTATCTTTAGATGGCTCGGCCCGCACGAAGTCAGGTAGGGGACAGTGAGGGCTTGCCATTAGCGGTTGCACCGAGACCTGAAGTGGCCTGAGGCGGCTGCGAGGGCTAATCCTAATTCTAGGGTGACGGGCCGAAGGTTACGGGACAACAGACGACTGCACACTACTGTGGATGGTGAACCAAATTCGCTCGATCCGATTCGTTCGAACCCGATCGAGCCGTTCAAATCCTAATCTATGCGGTGAAATAGTGAATCGAAAAGAGCGATTGCGAAAATGTAGAAGGGATCAAGAGAATGATGTACCTGAAGATGAACGACATGTAGCATAAATGGTTCGATCCTTGATCTTAGGGTTGCTCCCGACGGTCCTTAGCTCGCCCAAACGAAGGATACAGCTGCCATTGGAGGGGTCATGGGAGCTTGGCGGAACCCCCAAAGGCAACCGCACGCAACGATTGGTCGCGTGTCGCGGCTGCGCGACATGCCCCCGCTTGCGAGCGACCCTCGGGGACGAAAGCTCCCAACCACACGATCCCAACTCGGAATCAGGTCAGATGGCGCAAGATCGCGTCGTCAGATCAAACGCCATAAAAGATAAAGGAGACGGTGGGAAACAGTCGTTAGGAGAAAATAATCTTATTGTCAATTTCATCAGAACACCTCATAAATGTTGGGCATAACAATTGCTTACAAAGAATAATAGTTGAAATCGTTGAATGTATATTACCTATAAATCTTAGTGTTTGACCAGTTGCTTTGCTGATTAAGTTCTGAAATTTTTGAATTTAAAATGTACTTTAAATTGTGCCGTGAAAACTTGCTGTATAAATAATGAAACCTGATCATCTTAGTAAAAACACGCAAGTTTATTAATTAACTAACTAATCAAGATCAAACTTAAAAAGAAGAATATATGCTTTAATAATAATGACAAATAATTTCAAAGGCTGATAAAACTATAAAATATAACTTTTGCATGCACATCAAATCTCTCAGTAGTACATCAAAATTGTGTGTGATTCGTCTTATTAAGTCTACACAAAGGTACATTGGATATTACTTTTATACTCTTATTTGCCTTTATTTCTGCTTAAGCATCGTTTTGAGCATGTCTCTTATTGATATTAAATGTATTATTTTTACTACTAATAATGTAAAAGAAAATGATGTTTATGTATCTTGTCAATGTTGCAAAGGATTCTGAAACGGTGGTTGAGTAGGTTAGGGACGGAGATAGTCCTCAGAAGCTATAAAGGTGCCACCTAGAGCCTTTGAGGGGGCCATGTGAAATATATGCTTTTATTGAACCCAACCTCAAGATTCTAGCAGGGGTGGCAGGTGTGGGGGATGACATGCAGTTGAACATTCTGGCATCTTAAAGGAGCATGGTAGTGTAAGCTGCTTAAAATGGATGTAGAAAGTGTGTTATTTTCTAGATAGAGATGCTGAGAAATTAAGAGGGGAATCTGAGCATCTTCATTTTGAAGAGACCTTCCACTGTTCTTATGGTATGCTTGAGAAAGTTTGAATTTGTTCTGGTGAGGAGTTCGTCAACATAAATGAGGAGAATGCTCGTGTGTGTAACTTGTCATAGATGAGGGATGGATCTGCTTTGCTTTGAATGAAACCTTTAGATGTAAGGAAGTCGGTGAGAACGGAGAATCAATGGTGTGGGGACCATTTTAAACTATAGAGGGCTTTCTTTAACTTACATACTTGGTTGGGTTTGGTAGGGTCGGTGAAACCTGGAGGTTGCTTAATGTGAATTGTTTTGTTAAAGGATTCATGAAGAAATGCATTTGAGACATCGAGATGTAACAATGGCCAATTGTGAAAAGTGGCTATAGTGAAAAGAACACGAATGGTGGACATTTTGGCTAATGAACTGAAGGCTTCAATGTAATCTATCCCATAGGTTTGATTGTAGCCTTGAGCCACAAGGCGAGCTTTATATCGAGCGATGGATCCGTTGGCATTGTATTTGGTTCGGAAAGTTCATTTGCTACCAAGAGTTGAATGTGCTGAATTTGTGGGGCTAATTCCCAAGTATTTTGAATTTTGAGGACTGTGATTTCTTCGGTCATGGTTGTTCTCCAATGATTGTTTAGCGGCTTGAAAATAGTAGTTGGATCGGGTTGTATGGTTGGTTGAGGTGTGAGGGTTGATTGTGCGGTGAAAAACTCGAATGGAATGTGTCGAGAGTAGATAGTGTCGATTTTGAACCAGGTGAGAGGGCGGGTCGAATGAGGTGGCTTACAGTTGTGGGATGAATTGGCAAGGAGTGAGGAGTTTGTTTCTTTTGAAAGTGAGGACGGTGATTGGGAAGATTCTGTGGGACTGTAGGACTGAGATGAGAGAGTATTATGAGTGTTAGATGAGATTGTAGATGTAGTGGGGTTTGGAGAAGTGCTGGAGGGTGGTATGAGAATAGATTGATGGATCAGACGTTGGGGGTTGGAGGGTTTGCCAGGTGTTGATGCTGTAAAAGAGTGAGAAGGGGAAATTTTATGAGAGAATTTGTTTACTAGAAAATGGACATGTCAGGAAATAATTTCTTTATTCGGGAGAGGGTTGTAACAGCGATAGCCCTTGTGATTGGGTGGTAGCCTATAAATATATAAGGGATGGTTTTCTAAGTGAGTTTGGAGTAACTTGTAGGTGGGAGGAGTGGATAGCAAGTGCATCCAAAGACATGAAGTTGTAGGATGTTTTGTTTTTGGTAGTTATGGATGGAGATGATTTACGAGATATGTCAAGGTTGAGAGGGCATTGGTTCAGAAGGTGGGCATTATTGAGAAGGGTCAGGTTGTTTCGATGAGGTGACGAATGTTTTCTTTCGACAATACCATTTTGTTGAGCTGAATAGGGGTAAAAAATTTGATGATGGATGTTGATTTGCTGTAGGAAAGTGGTTAGATTAGTGTTGCAATATTCGCTATCACCGTCGATACAATGTATTTTAATTTGACGATGAAATTGGCTTTTAATGAATCGTGAAAGTTGAATGAATAAATGTGTTGTTTCAAATTTTTGTTTCATTGGAAAAACTCAAGTAAAGCAAGTGAAATCATTGATAAAAGACACAATATTGATAATTTTCATTGGATAAATTGGGGGTTGGACCCTACATCAGAATAAATTAGTTATAACAATTGATAACAATGGTTTTTAAAAGTAGCGAAAAACATTCGGTGATGTTTCTTCACAATATATAAAAGACAAGATGAGTGATTGTTGATGCAGGAGATATGTGGATGTTGCTGAGCTAGGAGATTTTGGAATTGGGCGACTAGATGGCCCAATTATTGATGCCAAAGGGAAAATTTGACGGAGGCATTGAAGGAAGCTAGCATGATCGGTTGGTGGGAAGGTGGTGGCTCGAGTGGAATGAAGTAGAAACCGTTACAACTGCATCCTTGAAGGAGGACTGTGTTCGATTTAAGATCCTTAATACAGAAACCGCTAAGATCAAAGGAAATAAAATAATTATTGTCCATAGCAAGTTTGTGGGTAGAAATAAGATTGAATTGAGATTGAGGTACTATAAAGATTTGAGGCAGTGTGGGCTTACAAGATGGAGTAAGTAGGAGGTCGTTGGCGATGTTGGAGATGTGTAACGATTGACCGCTGCCAATGGTGACTTTGTCGTGTCCACTATATGAATCTTAGATGGAGAGTTGTTGAAATCCTTTGTTATGTGATCGGATGCCGCGGAGTCAAGAAACCAATTGTTGTCTATGTGGTTGTTTGCTACAAGGGCGGTGGGATATGCAGATTATCTTGAGACGAATGAATCAGTTTGATGCCAGTAGTTGAGGGCTGTGTGTCCTCTTTTGCCACAAATTTGGCAATCCACTGTTGCAAAATGAGGATGATTGTTACGGTTACTAATGGTTCTTGATCCTGAGCTAAATCAGCCTCTCCCCTTCCATTGTCAGCCACGTCCTGGCCTCTTGTATGCAGCAGAAGTTTATGCTGGACGTGCCTAGTCCATAGATGCTTGGGCACATTTCAGCGTCCAGGCTCTGTCAGGTGCTAGTAATGTTTGCGCCTGGCGCCCTGCCTCACTCTAGCACTGGACATGCTTGCGCCTACATGTGCTTGGGCGTTCAGATAATCTTCTATCTGGTGCTGTTATATCTTGTTATTCTCTAATATTTCAAATGTTCAATTTGGTTTTATGCTAAGATTTGATGGAAAAATTGTTTCTGGCATGCCAAAAATTCAACAAACCACACAAATTCACTCTCATATACTTCCGGCATATCAAAAGCCTATCACCTAGTTCATTATAACTTCATAAATGAATTAATCAAAATAATGCAAATTGACAATTACAAGTATCACTTCTCTTCCCACTAATAGCATTCAAAAACATAATTAAAGTGATATCATTCTTTCAATAGAAGTGGGAATCAAGCAGTTCCTCCAAACAGATAAGAAAATAAGTTAAAAATTCATGAAATCACAATATGACAATCCTAATTTTCACCTAATATAAATTAGCTTCAAAGCAAGCAATAACCCTATTTTTCAATATTCTAATTTCCAAGAAAAATGAACTAGTTTCAAATTCATCCAACCCTAAAATCCTAATTTGGCACACAAACCCATCAAGCATGTACCTCCTAAAACAAAAAAATGACATCCGCAGTCAATATGCTTCAAGCATAGCTAAGAATGCTACGCCTCAATTTTTAGTTTTAAATACATTATTTCTTATGAAATTTGTGAGCGTCATAAAATTGAAATTTCTAAGTGCTCCAAGTTTGAGAGGGTGTGACATCCAGAACGAGGAAAAAAGCTTTTAAGGCTCTTCAAGATATAAGGTAAAGTAATTTAAATGTCAAATATTAAACAATTAAAAGAAATGAACAATACCCTATAATTTTTAAGATTATATTGGGAGGTCAACAATTTTAAACTAAGGGGAAGTATAATTTTGCTAATCTAAAGAGAATAAAATCAAAGTTTGCAACTAAATAGTTAAGTAAAAAAACTATTAACTTGCAACTACATATTTTACTGAAAAAGCCTATTGGGAGAACTTCTAGTTCAACAATTATAAGGGAATGTTCACATGCTTGCAATTAAAATACAAAAAAAATCAAACAAAATATTTGCATAAGCAAATGTTTTAGTTAAATGGTTGCATAAAACAAAAGTAATAAAAAATAACCATGACGAGAGAGAAGAATAGCTCATGGTTTAGCAGACGAGGTGAAGCAAGAAAATTGAAGACGGATCAAAAAGAGAACTTTTGCGAGCATGAAAAAGAACTTTAGAGAAGTTCATGATGACATTGCGGGATGTCATGTGAAAAGTAAAAAAGTCAGCTTAGGCTAGAGCAGAAGAAGGCGAAAAGTTAGATCTTTGAGCACAAAGGCAGCAGCCACCTAACGACAACAACAATGGAATCCTTGGGATGAATAGCGATGAAACCTTTAAGATAGAAGGAACGCACAAGGTGAAACTAGAGTGGAATAAAATCATCGAAGGAAGAAGAGAAATGGAGACCAGAAATTCACATCTAATGAGATTTCATGATGTGCATGGTTCTATATTTTAAATTAGTTGAATTTTAGCAAATTCAAAAGTAAGGAAAAGAGATTTTGAGAACTATAAAATTCGCCTCAAATATATCCTACATTTTTTATGAAAAACACTCATGCATTGAAATTTACTTGAAAGATAGCAATTCATGTGGGTTATGTTTAATTATGTATACATAATGGTAAATTTTAGGTCCATACAAATAGCCATAATATTAAGAAAAAACAAAATCTCTAAACCTTAATTTTTGGAATAATTTACTCTCCTATTTTCTCAATCCAAACATCCCCTAAATTAGAATATCTCCATTTGATTCTATGTATGTGTTAGGGGTGGATCCAAAACTAGAGGGTGCATAACATGTTTTAAATATATCTTCAGTGTCTAAAATCTATCTGAAATATATATTAGGTTCAATCAACCAACACTATACATCAATTAAATGCACTTGCCAATTAAATGCACTTTCCAATTAAATGCACTTTGTTATAAATTCAATTAAAAACAGTTCCTAATCTAAATACATTTGTTTGCACCCCATAAACTATAAGTTTAATGTTGTAACCCTTAGCCGAGGTCCTAACTTCATCACTAACAAATGTATGACTCAAAAAGTAACAGCACTCATTGCAATATGTTAGTAATTTTACTTGTATAGCGTTATTAAACTTAACAAAAACAACACTAAATTTTAGTCCCCACTAAATGAGGTATGTTGCATAAATAATAAATCTACAATATGTTTAATCAAATAACCAGTCCTAAACTTTCAAGTATGTGAGATCGATCAAAGAAGTTTTTTCCAAATCTTTTTTGGCTTCCTTTTCCTCTTTCAATATCAACAAATATCATTAGCTCAACTTTCATAACTAGTACCCCCTAATATTCTAAACTTAATATGTCTAAATAATATAAAGATAACTATCTTTGAACTTATCCTCAACTACAGCTATCATAACCTTGCTATGAATGTAATTATTTCCCATAATATCCTTTTACATGTGCTGCCTTTTCCTTGTTAGCATCCTCATCTCTGTAATAATTATTTTTGCTTTTGTTTGCAAGTTAGTATTCTTCCCTAGATAGCATTACTAGTATTACAGCTGTTCTATAGCTCAATTAATCTTCTCAAAACAATAAATCATTTAGGGGTTGCTTGATTTTAAGTAAAACCAAAGAAAAGTAATTTTTTTCCAAGTAAAGTAAGATTATTTACGTCTGGCTTGAAGTAAAACAGATGAAAAACTTTTATAGTGTAATTCAATTTTGCGTTAATATATATTGAGGTGGAAAATTCTAGTTACGCCCGAATCGAGCGTGCTCAAAATTACGGGAGTCAAGCGGAGCAGCGGAGTCGAGAGCGAGAACGGCGTTCATTCGAAGGAACGGACGATTTCGTTTGAAGGAACCGAAGATTTCCGGCGAAGGAACGGGCAATTTTGTTTGAAGGAACTGGCGATTTACGGCGACCGAACGGAAGATTTCCAGCAAACGAGTTCGTTGGTCGTCTTCTCCGGCGAATGAGTCCATGAGTCGCTTTCTCCGACGAACAGACGATTTTGAGCGAAATCAATTGCGCTCGAGTCGATTTCAAACGTAATTGTTTCGAACAAAATCGATTTCATTCGAAATCAATTTCAATGGAAGAATCATTCGAACTATTCATTCGATCGAATCGTTCGTTCAATCTAATCGTTTGATTCGTTCGATCGAATTGTTTGAACGATTCATTCGTTTAAAAAAAAATTATGGGATAATTTTAACCATCAATTTACTCAAAACACCGTACTCACAAATTATTTCATTTCAAACAGAAAAATATTAAATTTTCAGTAAAACTACCAAACAGCAGTAAATTAACGTGATTACAATATAAACAGATTACACTGTAAATCATATTACTTTACCCTCAAATTTCTCATATTTCCTCATGCCAAACAACACCTTAAATGTAATCCAAAGAAACTTCCCCACAATAATTATTGCCATTTTATACTTCTAGAACTACTTGTCATATCAGAATGCTTAGAAGTTCTTGCATGCAAAAGGAACTATGAACTTTCTTGCAAAATATTTATGCATTAAAAAGTAAAGTTAAAGAAATAACTTCTGGTAGAATCTAATGCATGCAAAATATTCATTCCTTAGAAAGTAAGGTTATAGAAGGAATTTTTGGTAGAATCTAATGCATGCGCCAAGAAAAAAGATAACCAATGAGAGTAAATATGTAAAAATGAAAGATAAGCAGAAATTGCAAGGAAATACCAGCAGTATAAAACAATAATATGAACAAATAAAACAGGTGCACTCAAAAACAGAATGCAATGGTATGAAGGTCACTTAAAACGCATCTCACTACAAATTCAGTGAGCATGTAAGCGTATGAGTTTGATTCCTTGCCCAAGCAAATATAAAAAAAACAGTTGAAATAAAATGAGAGAAGATTGCAACACCTTGTTGAGTTCCAAAAGTTTAATACCATCATTTTTATAAGCTTGAATAACCTCGGGGGCACCAACGAGTGCTGCCATTTTCTTCTCAAAATCAGTCCTTGGTTTATGCTCAGCAGCAATTGCCCCAACAGTACGCACCCCCAAGTCTATATCTTCACCTAAGTAAAGAGTGGGAACTTCTCTGTTCCTCTTTACTAATGGCTCCCATTTGGTAATTTCCTTTTTTGAATGCTCATACGCCACTTTCCTCTCTAGCTTTTCTCTCTCCACTTTTGGGAGAGGAGCCTGAACAACCATTTGTGAGTTTTCCAGTTGATGCAATCTCTTCCTAAGCTTGCTGTACCCAGCCTTCCCATGAAGAGGATCCAACAAATCATTGATACTGATCTGCCTGCCTCCAGAATCACCTTGCACACCGGACAAAGTTGCTTCCTTATTTTCTTTATCTACAAGAAAGTTTAAAAATCACATTTTAATCTTTGTGAGTGGCACTTTAAATTTTTCAGGTAAAATCGTTACATTTAAAGGCCTCGGCTGGTAATCCAGTAATTGATTGGAGCATCCTCACATGCTTTTCACTAGCATCCTGATCATCCCCTTCCTTGTCTGCCGCATCATCATCTTCATCCGAGGACGAGTGCTCTTCATCAACATCATCATCCGATGGCACATCCTCATCCTACATCAGGATTAAGGAAAATGTAGGTACCACGAAATACAAATAATGAAGAAAACAAAGCTCGGGAGGACGAGAACAAGAGAGGCATCAAACCTCGAAGTCGTCTGGAAGCTCGTACTCGTAGTTTTCAACGGGATCATAACGTCGATTTTTCTTAGTTTCCTCTTCAGGGAGCATCTCCTCGTATTCATAAAGGTCCTCACTCTCCTGATCAGCGTCCTCCTGGTCAGAGAGATTAAGCGCGGGCTTCTGCAGCCCAAGCTCTTTCAAGAAAGAAGAAGGAAGGTGAGGGCCAGACTTCGTGTTCCGCCTATCCATCGCCGCATTATTGCTCTTTTTTTGCTTCTTCGTACTCTTCATAGAGTTTAGGGTTTTCAAGCCAGCGGGTTTTTTTACTCTGTCGCGATTCGCCTTATGCTTCTTCGCCGCCATCTTTCACAGAAGAAGAGAAGGGATGGAATGGAGAATGAGGCGAGGAATGGGCGCGTTGGTGATCGGAGGAGCGAATTTGCAAACAAGTCGTCTCGATACGAGATGCAGCCTCTATGTAGGTTTTTTTCAGTGTGATTTGTCATGGGACAATCTAAGTTATTTAACAAATATTTCAGCTTATCTTAAATTAATATTATGAGAATAATATGATATGTTAGAATTTAAGGTTTAGGTAAATCCTAAAACCCTAAAAATTATATTATTATGATTTAATTAATATTTTTATTAAGAGGCTAATGATTATTTATATGACATACAGTATTAGTTTATATTACTATGATTGTAATTTGATTTAAGATGTTTGAAACTTAAGCTAACTAAGTTGAAAATAAACTAAATCTTAAAATCCCAAAAAAAATTTGTGTTGAATAGAAATTTAAATATTGAATTGACACTTCAGATTTTCCATTTGTAATATTAATAATAATATAATTGCTTATTAGTATTCATGACTTATTTCAAAATATTTTTAATGTTATGGTACAATGATGAATCTAAGAATTGTAGTTAATTTAATACTAAAAGTAATGATTTTTTTTAGGATTAGCATATTTTGATATGTATTTAGTGACATAACAAGACAAAAGAGCCAAAATCAAGTTTACAGAAAAAATATGAAACATGAACTAAATAGGCGTTATCACACATTACAGCACGTTTGGGCTGTAATAACTCAAAGTTGTTACCCATCTTAATTTTAGCTTAACCGTATCTTAATTAAGTTCATCTAGCCATTAGAACCAAACCTGAAGATTTGGAGCAATTCGGAGCTCAATCAAATATTTTGTATTATTTTAATATTTAATTAATCAGGAAATTGAGGTATTTAATTTGACCTCGAAATCGAAATCCGACTTTGCCGTTATAATCGTTACCCCCAAATTAGCTAAGGCTGCATTTTTGTGATTTTTCGGGGCGCGTTTATTTAACATAAATTTTTTAATAAATTAAAAATTAAGAATAATAATTAATAATTTCTTAATTTACATTTTTCCTCTTTCCTCCCTTATATTTTTCGGCTGGCCATTCCTCCATTTTTGGCTGGCCATCCCTCCATTTTCTCCTATGCAAGCAACTTGAGGCCATTCCTCCCCTCACCTCCTAGCCTCCCTAACTCATGATGGCCTCCCCCATCTCCTTCTCCTCCTTTAAGAAGGAGTTCAGCACTTCTTCATCCTCTTTGCAAAAGCCGAAGCTCTAAAACTCCCTCCTTCCCCTTCCATTGTTGATGTCTTGTGCTGAAGAAGAAGAAGAAGAAGAAGAAGAAGAAGTTCCTCCTCCAAGCTTTCTAAGTCTTCTTCCTTCATTTCTTGCAAGGCTAAGGTGCCCATTTGCTCATCTTTATTGCCTACTTTATGTTGCTATTATACTTGATTATAGCTTTAGAAATCCATGATTATGTATGGGAGCCATTAATGTTCTTTAAAGCATCACATTTCCTTGAAATAAAATCGTTCTATTTTTCATCCATTCTGCATACCCTGGCCTTTATCGTCATTGTTTGTATAATTAGGATGATCTGTTTGTGCCGATTTTGGTGTTAATGGAAATGTATCGGAAAGATCTTTCCATTTATATATGGCACTGCTCATGGAATGCTCTAGATTGAGAGTATTTGAGCTTGAAATAAGACCCATTGCGGTTTTCACACAGGCAAAATCACCGTCGGGCGCTGCAGCGCCCGAGTTTCGAACTTGTTCTGCTGTAGCGCGTCGCAACGTCTTAATAACTCACGATGTGTAAGAATATATTTTAATGAAAATAATGTAAAATCATCGTAGCGCGTTATAGCCCGTCGTAGCGTGCCGCAGCGGGGGCCTAAAAGCGTTGTGCGCGCCACCACGCCAAAACCCATCGTAGCGCGCCGCAACGCAATAGCGCACCTCAACGCCAAAACCCGCCATAGCGCGCTACAACCCCAAAAGCGCTGCCGTGCACCGTAGCTCTCAGAAATAACTGAAATAGTCAAAACTTCACTGTTTTTGCATTTTAAGGTCCCTAAGACCCTAGTGGAGCCGAATTATATTAAAATTGAACATAGGTTAGATAAAATTGAGCATTGCATAAAATTACATGTGAAAATTAAATTTGAGACTTTGCTATTTTTAGCAAGTTCTTAAAACCTATTATATATCTTAAATATCTTATATCAAATGTTAAAGAATATGACACTTGATTGCTTATATTAACAAGTATACAATAACTAAATTGCATTAAACTTAAATCTTTTAGAGTTGTAATCAAGTGCTAACCTCTTTAGCTTGATTTAGAGTTTGGTTAGCCTTAATTACCTTCTATTTTATGTCACTCTACATTCCTATGCTTTCATGATATTATGATGTATATTAGAGAACCTTGACATTTAATTGAACACCTTGATGTGCTTAAATTGACATTTAAATTATAATTGAACATAAGAATCTTGAGAATTTGATTAAGTAGATGATACTTAATCTAAATTTAAAATTTGACATCAATAATACACCAATAATATATTGATTTGTCATTGATCTTTAAATTAATCATTAGTCTTAATTTTGGTAAGGCTAGTGGTTAAACCCTAACTTGTCTTAATTAAGATCTAAATCTTAATCACCTTAACTCAAGCATCCTTGATTGAAAGATAATTCAATTGACATGATTTTAATAATGCATATGATTTGACATTGATCTTAAATCATGGAATTAGAAGTGCTAATGCTAATATTAAAATTGTGTAATTGAACCATCTGAATATAAACTTTAGATCTTTAATTTTCTCTTATATAAGATTATTAGCATAGGGTGAATAATAAAATTGAAATAATTTATGAAATGATCTAACTCCAATAATATCTTTGATTTCATCCCATGATTGTATAATAGAATGGGGTCAGATAGATTTTGATCATCTGATCTAATCACTTTAATCTAAGTATAATAAATAAACTTTGAATGTTAACTTAAGAAATAAAAAAGTAAGATCTCAAGGGTTTTGCTATAGATTCGTTCTTAAAATATTTAAAGGCCTTAAATATTGATACATTAAGATTGGATAAACTTTTGTAGTTTATTGAGGTAGAAACTTAGATGATCCTTCATAACTTTATAAGTTGATCTTGGCACCTCGTGATAGGAATCACCTAAAGCAGATAGAATAGAACTTCTCCCTTACAGTAGAAATCAATATTGAGTGATCTTCTTGGATCACATCCTTGGAGCCTTGTGTATGACTCACCTATATAGAGGTAAAGATTAATAGCTTTGATAAATCTTTATTAATTAAATAGAGTTGTCTGAACTCAAATTATTGGTTGGGTATAGTAGAATATACCTATAGTACTTAATTATTTCAGTAGTATTCAGGAATGGTTGAGTCACTCTAAGTAAGATTTATTTTTGTGCTATCCTGCGGGCTTAAGCGGATATAATCTCACTTAGTGTAAATTAATCAATCATAAGAGTATTATAAATAGGGACTCATTCCTTAGTTTGATTAAAATATCAATTGCCATTGGTGATACCTCCTAGTGAATATCACTTCAATATGTGTGACTTAAATAAACTAAGTAATTCGAGTCACCCACTTTAAGACACTAAATGTAACAATCCAGGTTGTTACTTAGGTCAATTAAGACTAATTTAAGTCTTAATTATGATTCTAGTATCTTAATTAAGTTATTAAGAACATACCTCTAAGATCTGGATCAAATTAAAGATCAAATAGAGCAGATCATAATTTCTAAAAAATCCCAAAGCCTTAGAATTTAACTTTTTATTTTGATCTCAAATCAAAAATCTGACTTCATCATTGCGTTCACCACCCCCAAATTAGCTAGGGGTGAAATTTTGGAGAAATTTGGAAGTTGTTAGATTTTCGGCAAATATTTTAATATTATTTAAATACTTGAAAAATCAAGTAATTAAATACTCGTCGAATCGAAATTCTGATCTCGCCGTTGCATTCATCACCACTTAATTAGCTATGGGTGATTTATTGGAAAATTTTAGGATAAGTTTAGTTATCTAAATCAAATTAATAAGTTCATTATAATTAATTAATATTATTAATTTATTAATTATTAACGGCTCAGTCAACTGAAGGGTAATGCCGCCAGCTTAAATTTAATTTTGTCGTTTGATCTGACGGTCATCGCGGACCGTCCCATCAAGGGATCCGATGGTCCCGAGACCGTCTTCCTCGCGTGTCAATCGCGGGACACGTGGCAGCGAGGAGTCTCGCACGCAGCCTCCACCGCCCTTAGCTGCCGCCTTAAAACCCCTTTAAATGCTTTATTTCTCTCAGAGGGTCGGTTTCACCTCTTAGATCTTGACGATAAGCAAAGCCTCCCGATTTTGAGCTCGCAACTCCTTTCGGATCTCAAGGTACCCTCTCTTCTCCTAGATTTATCTTTACGCATTCCTTTAATTGCTAAATCAAGTTTCTTTTGGGCACGATCGATCGATCGCGCCTTGTAACCCTAATCCTAGCGTCGCAATGAGGGATGCGAAGAGGTGCCTGTTCAACTCGAATTGGTCGGTGTCGATCGGTTCGTTTTGAGTGTGGACCGGTCGTATCCTCAGGATGCCACGTAATCTGACAGCGGGTCCCACCCGCTTTGCTGCCGGGCCTGTATTCGGCCACGTGTCGTCTGCGTGGTGACACCGGGCCCCGCTGTCTTTCACAGCGGATACTCGTGGGGCCCACTAGTCAGCCGACATCCAATCGCTGCACGACACGTCGCACACATGGGCCCCATCCCTGATGTTGAGATGACGCGTGGGTCCTATCTGTAACAGATAAAAGAAATAATTATTTTAATTAAAATACATTTAATTAATATAATAATTATAGTACTTATAAATTAATCTACCTAATTATATATATATATATATGTATATATATACTTATATGTATATGTATATATACATAAACAGAAAAATAATTAAGATTTAGTAATAAAATCTAATAATACATTATGTATTTTAGACAAATTAAGTAACAGAGAATGGATCGTAAATAGGAATATTAAATAAATATATAATTTCATTTAATTAATTAAAACCCTAACTTCAAACTTAAATAACTTACAAAATATATATCCAAATACAATAATTAAATATACTAAATTAATCAACAAAAATTAAGGAATAATTTGAGACTGCCAAATCTCAATTTGGATAGGTATTTAACATAGTGACACTTAGGGGTATTAAATAATTCAAAAATATGTTACAAAATTTCATTTAGCAATAACTTTGTGTGTGGTTACCCAAATATACCTAATATGGGTCTCAAAGTAATCAAAAAACTATAAAGATTAATCTAGTAGTGTTCATTTTGCTGTTTGGATTTAATTTGGACTAATCACATCTAGGACCTAAACCTAATTAGGTCAATAACCCTTGAACTTCAATTGACCATAAATTAGTCAGTTTATCTCCAAATTAGGTGATCCAAATATCCATTTAGATTAGAAAAACCTAATTAACAGTAAACTACAAAAATATTTAGGATCCAACAGTTAAATTCTTAATCAACACTAATTATCCTAAAACTTGATTAGTAAAGATTAGTAAAATTAATGATCCAATTTGAGTGATTCAAATTTCAAAGAATTAGAGTATATTAGAACCTAATGGTGTAGTTGGTTTAGTGATTTTGTAATTAATTTCACTAATCACTCACTAATACCCTAAATCCTAATTAGGCCATAACTTAGCTAATTAGAGTTTAAATTGAGTCTACCACTAGTCAATGTGATCAATGGATCACTTGTGATCTACAGCCACTAATTTTACTCAATTTAGATATCAATTGGAAAAGTTATAATTTTTAACCCTTAATTAGAAACCCTTAAATTACCATTTTACCCTTAGAATTTGTATTGGCTATAACTTAGCCAATACATATCAAAATTTGATGATTTTAAGTTCTATAAACCTTAGAACATAACCTTTAATAAAGTGATAGAAAAATTAGGTTTCATTAGTGTAAAATTACTAATTTGCCCTTATAGGTCAAATTCTTTAATTTGACCTTATAAGGCTTAATACTTAACCAAAAATAATAAACTTACTATATAAACTCATATTAGACAGCAAGTAATCACTCTACTTCATTAAATTCCAAATTTGAATCCTAATTCATAAAGATGAATTTTAGACCCTTAAATAGGGGCAAAATGATTATTTTGCCTAAATTTAGGGTTTAATGATTTTTAAGTTTTGAATTCATTCTTAAATCATAATACTTAGTTATTAAAATAATTTAGACTTTAATTTAAATAGTTCTAAGTCTTAAATTAGAAATTCAAGTAAAATCTTAAATTTGATCCTAAGTAAAAACTTAAGTAAAAATATGAGTATTTTCCCTCTTATTTGAACTCCTTAGTTTATCCTATAAATCTTATAACATTAGTTAGGATGTATGTCTAAATGCTACTCTTAATACTTAAGAGCTTTAATTCCTAAGATTATGAATAGATCTTAGGGTAGAATCCATCTAATGAGTAAAATGGGTTATTATTAGGTGAACCTTGAGTTTACTAGTTTATTAGATTTTCATAGTTTATTAATTGATTATTTGATATTTTAATTTTAGAAATTAGGATTAGAGATCTATCATATTGAGTTTGACTTAATTTAATAGGATTTGCCTCAACACTTAATCAGTGAGATGGGATTAAACTCTAATCCTTAGGATAACCTTGTGATTAATGATTAAACTTCATTATTTGGAGTTCAGTTCTTAATCCTTTCAATCTTGATTTGGCTAATCAAGATTGGGTTGGGTTTATTTAAAACAACAAATTAGGAAGATTGATTTACTTAATTAACTTGTAGATGATATTAATTTAGTTATAATTAGGACTTGGCCAGTCCTAATTATATTTAACTCATAGAATCGTGATTCTAAGTTACAGATAGTGTAAGAATTGATGATTCTGAAATTTATGTAACTTAAAGTAGTTAGATCGATTAAATTAGAAAAACAAGTGATATCACAAAATTTATGTAGTGTTATTTATTACCTTGATTTTGAATTGCTATGCTTTCTTTATTTTGAGCCTCATTTTACACATTTGGACACATTATATTGAATATTGAATATTTGATGAATATTTTATGTTAGATTTTGAATACATTCATATGGTATTTTTACTTTAAGGAGAAAACTTTACAAACAAGCTTTACTATATTTTGTGGGTTATGTCTTACTTAGTCTGCCTTTTAGTATAACATTACTTTTGAGATAGTACTTTTGCCTAGGGTATTTTCCCTAGTGCGTGATACTTTTACCCGGGGTATTTCCCATAGTGCGTGATACCTTTGCTTAGGGTATTTCTCATAGTGTGTGATACTTTGTCTAAGGTATTTCCCCTAGAGAGCAACATACTTTAATCAAGGATATTTCTCCTAGATGATCAGATGAACTTTACCTTTGTCTAGGGTATTTCCCCTAGAGTGCAGCATACTTTAATCTAGGATGTTTCTTTTAGATGAGCAAATGGACTTTACTTTTTGGCAGAACTAAGTAGGGGTATCTCCACACATTACTTTTACTTTACTTTTACTTTACAGTTACCTTACAGTTGTATTACTTTTACTTACAGTCACTTTTTAGTTGTCTTTTCAATTACTTTATAGTTCTAACTTACTATTACTTTACAGTTTGGCATACTTTTCTTTAGACCTTCATTTACTGCAGTTCTTATGTATTATAGAGTTTTCTAAAATCTTCTCTTATTCAGTCACTTTTCTTTATTAAAAACATGTTAGGATGCTAGAAGTTTCTTTCCAGTATGGTACCTTTACTTTATATTATAAATTGGCATGTTTAGTTTGATCATATTACTTAAGACTTTTTATTATACTTAGTAGATTCTTCATTAGCATTTTACTTATCTTTTTATGCTGCTTGAGTTGAGGTATGTGCTTACCTCACAATTTATTTAAGTTATAGTTTATTATTATAACTTGACTTTCTTTCTTTGTCGCTTTACCGCTATTTCATGCTTAAATATACTTTGTGATATCATTAAAACCCATAAAACTGATTACCCTAAAATATACTTAGACAATTTGTCTAATTAAATTTTCTTTTGTGGACTGGGGCCCTATCACTATGAAACTGATAACGATAAATTGCGAGCTATTCGAGGAGGTAGAGCCTTCAGATGAGTAGATCCAAGAGGAGGTTTAGGTTGATGAAGATATTAGATTATGCTTTCTAGTTTACTTTACTTTTGCATCGTGAGGATAAGAGACTTTATATTTCCACTTTTAATTTTAATGTTTGTAATAATACAGGAGTAAATTATACTTTTCTTATCCTGCATTTTATAATCTGAGTTCGATGTTTTGCTTTTCATTATGGATGAATGGATGTTACTATAGTTTGCTTCTTTTTCTTCTGCTCTCTAATTTCATTGTATACTCATTGTGATTGTTATTCTTTGCTCTATTATAAAGGGCACATCCATATCTTAAGATTGTCTTGGAGTCTTAATCTCCAGCCTAATGTTAAGTAAAGGATGTGCTAAGTGACGACTAACTCCTAATCCGGATGATTAAGGGGTGGCTGCCACACTAAGTGTAATTGTGAGTTGGGCATCTTAATGACTTAGCTTGAGATACAAATTGCTATCGGGTGCTGCCTCCTATCAAAAATCACTTTGTTAGGGTGGCTTAATCAAACTAAGTGTTAAGAACTACCTTTCATGCAAACATGCTAAATATGTGTATACAACCCTCCCATCTAATAATTTTTAAGTAAACTCTCAACTTTAACTAATTATCAAAATTATATTCTATGAGTCAGAATCCTTTAGCAGGATTCTACCCAATAGAGACCTTGAATTCATCATTAGATTTCAAAGTATTTCTGGATTTTTGGATTTAACTCATGTAGCTTAGAAGCATGAGCATGAGCATAAGCATGATATATGAATATTAGTAATGATGTATGAGTATTAGTGATGATTTATGGGTTATAAAATATTGCATATATTGACTGGGAAATTTCAAGATGTATCGGCATCACAGTAAACTGTATTCCCAACTGGATGTATGTATACATTGGACCGTACGATTCATAGCTGCTCAGTGATATTTTAGTTGCATATTAGTAGCATACAGTATTGTGGCATATTAATATGCATAATTTTAGTGGTATACAAGATAGTTTTATATGCTATTATTCAGTTTCAGATTCATTACTATTTTTGTTTACTTTCAGTATTTAGTTTCCAGTATATATTTACTTTACTTTACTTCAGTTTTTTATACTTTTATACAATTTTATACTTTTAGTTACCTTTACAGTATTACTGTAGATTTACTTACATTATGTAAATGTTAAATGATTAATTATAACTATTTAGATTAGTTTTGATGCGTTAGACTTATTGTCTAACACGGGGTACTTTTGGGATCCGATAATTTACTAGATCTTGAGTAGTATATTGAGCCAGGTCAGGAGGACACCCATAAGATTCAAGAGGAGATCGTGGAGCACTAGTGGACTCTTCCTCAGCATTACTATTTTGCTTAATTTATTTCAGTTCAGTACTTAGCTTTTATGTTTGTATTTCTGTAAACTATTTATAATATTCTGGATGTGTTTTCTTTTCTTTTCTATGATAAATGTTTCATATAGCTTTTGTGATGAATATTTCTGGATATTTGCCTTAGCTTTCGCACTCTATTTTTATATTATTTATACTTAGTCTTGTGTTGTGATTAGTATACTGAAAATACTAATATCTTATACATATATTGAATTCCTCATGTGTTTTACATCTAATGTATGTATTGGTCTAATACTTAGGATAAGGATACTACTCTTATCTTAAGTATTAGCTCTCAACCCTCCTTGAGGTTGAGTCAGTAACTTTTCTGATGGGTATTGTTCTAGCCATTCGGGGAGATGGGATATTCCTCCCTGAGTGGCACACCGCTCCGCCGCCAAAAAGAAATATATACAAGCTGTCATATCCAAAAACTTAGCTAAACAAGCTATTAATCCGTAACTGAACTAAACTGTATCATATCATATCACTTAGCTTCTCAAAGCTAAAGCAGAAATTGTACTGGACTAAAAAGGCAGAAATGCATATATGTGGATATGTCCAGAAGTAGCTGAGGAGTCAAGCACGTCTATAAGATTGAGGTGAGTTCCCAAACTTAGACATAACTTTCCCTAATGAGTACGTGTTAGGTAATTCATATTTCTCCTTACTGCCTATTCATTGGAGGTAATATGTATACATAATCGCCTGTTCAGAATATGAAGCCAATGCAAATATTTTTCTAATTTATTATGTTTTCATTCCATGCATCTTATAAGACATGTTCAATGTAAAAATGCTCAAAATACAAGGAATGCAAAACAACAATATTCAATAATAAGCAACAAACTCTACTAAACACATGTGATATATGTTTTAACTATTCTAAGTTTATGGGATTTCCAATATCCTACTATCAAGTATAGACTCAGATTCATGGCCTTATAAGGTTAAAAGCAATTAGAACTGATCAGGTTCTAATAAAAATTCATCAACAATGCTTATATAAGTTAAATAATTAATCATTTATCATAATTAATGAATTTAAATGACCCAAACCAACCTTAATTAAGATAAACAAAGATTGAGAGATTAAGAATTAAATTCCAAATAGGGGGTTTAATCTCTTAATCCAAAATTAATTATAGAGGCTATGGTGTTATCCCAAATTCTCTCAATATTATATGTTAGGCTATCTTATTAAGCAAAGTCAAGCTTAATAAGATAAATCTTTAAACTTAGACTAAAGTTTAAATACAAAATATTCATAATAAAGGATGAAATCTAGAAACTATTAAAAACTACAATTTTATCCATTGAGCAATCTATTAATCCAATGAATGAATTTTAATCTAATTTTTATCACTAATTCATAAGGAAGAAGATCCTAAAAGTTAAAGAAAAATCCTAAGGATAGGATTTAGAATAAAGTGAATATTTAAGCATTGATGTTAATTAATCTTAATTATACTTATTATTAATTTAGAGAACTTATAATTAACATAATGTGAGATTAAATAAAACCTATTAATTGCTTTAAAATATCTTTAAGATGGAACTAAGAGTTTCTAAAATTGATTCCAAATCACTTTATTTACTAAATTTAATGATTATATTAAGTTTTTAAGGCTTAAGAATGCTTAATCCTAAATTTGGGCAAAATGATCATTTTGCTCCTACTTAAGGGTATAAAATGCTACTTTTTGATTTAGGATTCCAAATTAAAACTTATTGATGTCAAATGGTTACTTACTATTTAATGTGAAGATAGGTAGTAAATACACCTAAATTGGCTAAGGATTAAGCATTGTGAACTCATTTTAAAGATTTAGCTCATTAATGGAAATTTAGAAATTTTACATTAGAGAAATATAAAAATTCAATTATACTTTTGTTATTTACTGTCTAAGGATTCTATAGAATCTAAAATTATTAAATGTTGATATCAATTGACCAAGTTATGGCTAAAATAATTTTAAGGTTCAAATATGTAATTTAAGGATTTTAGAAAAAGTCCAAAAACTTAACTTTTCCAAATAATGTCTAAATCCAGCAAACTCAGTAATTATAGTTTTCCTATAATACACTGAGTACTATGACAGGGAGTAGATCCAAATTGGACTTCATTTCTCTATTTGGCTTAATATTTGCTTAATTACTTTTATGACCTAACCCTAATTAACCCTACAACTTCAATTGACCATAAGTTGATCAATTGAGCTCTAAATTAGATTTTCTAATATACCATTTAGATCAGGAAGACCTAATTAACAGTAAACTACAAAAAATTATTTTAGATCCAGTGGTTAGATCTCTTAATCAATCCTAATTACCTTAAAACTTGATTAGTGAATATTAACATAATTAATAATCCAAATTGAGTAATTTTAGTTTTTAATTACTCATAAACTAGAATAAAACATAGTTGTGTAGTTAGTTTAGTGATTTTGTGATTAATTTCACTAATCACTCACTAATCATCTAAACTCTAATTAAGCCATAACTTAACCAAATGAGTTCTAAGTTGGGTTTACTCCCACTTAAAGTACTCAGTGAGTTATAAGGAAGCTATAGCCACTGAGTTTAATAAATTTAGACTTTAAATAGAAAAGTTAAGTTTTTGACCCCATTTATAAAACCTTAATTTGATTAATTTGCCATAAATCTTATTTTGGCTATAACTTAGCCATTTCTTATCATAATTTAGAAATTTTAGGTTCTATGGAACCCTTAGACAGCAAGCTATATTAAATTGACATAAAAAATTAAAATTCATTAAGTAAAATTACCAAATTGCTCTTATAGGTTAAATTATCTAATTTGATCTCATAAGGCTTAATAATCATCCAATTTTTATGTACTTACTGTCTATATTCATATTAGACAGTAAGTAATCATTTGCCATTGAAAAATTTTAATTTAGAACCTTAAATAAATAATAAGTAGACTTTTAGACCCTTAAAGAGGGGCAAAATAGTTATTTTGCCCAAATTTAGGGTTAAATGCTTTTAGGCCATAATTTCATGTTATAATAGTTAAAATCAGTAAGTAAAGTAATTTAGAATAAATTTTAATTAATTTAAACTATTACTAAAGTTTTAATCAAAATCCTTAATTTCCTTCCTTAGGAAAAAAAAATTCTAAGTATCTTTGGTTGTATGATGTGAGATAAATCTCACATCATATCCCTTCTTTAAACCTCTTATCTCTTTTCCTTAATCATTCTTTTAACATTAGTTAGGTTTGAAGCTTGAGTATTTATCTTAGTATTTAAGAGCTCATTTCTTAGGATTTAGGACTAGCTTTTAAGTTAGAGTTCATCTATTGAGTAAAATGAGTTACTCAATATGTGAACAATTGCTTTTAATAGTTTATAGATTTTCATAATTTATTATTGATTATTCAATCTTTTAACTTTAGATTTAATAATAGAGATATATCATATTAAGTATGATTTCACTTAATAGGATTTGCTTTAAATCTTAATTTGTGAGATTGGGTGTAACAACTCAAGTTGTTACCATAGTTAATTATGACTAATCCTAGTCTTAAATATAATTATAAGTGCTAATTAGGTCGATTGGAGTCAACCTCTAGGGCCTACCTCCCAAAATCAGGGATCAAATAGATCGAATCCTGATTTCTAGAAAATCCAGAAACTCTAAAATTTGACTAATTTAAATTGACCTTCGATAGAAAAATGGACTTCATCATTGCACTCATTGACCCAAAATTGGCTTGGGGTGAAGTTTTCGTGTCAATTGGAAGTCATCGAAATTTTGACGAATATTTTAATAATAAAAATACCTCGGAAATCGAGGAATCAAAATACTTGTCAGATCAAAAATCCGACCTCGCCATTGCGTTCCTCACCCCTCAAATAGCTAGGAAAAACATATTTGAAAGTTTGGAATTTAAATAATAATAATAATAATAATATATAATTAATTACTTAATGACGCAGTTAACTATTTAACCCTGTCGTCAACTGTAGCCGACGGCGCCGTCTGATCAGATGGCGCCCTCGTAGCCGTTGGATCTGATCTAGATCCAACGGCTACGGAGCCGTCGTCCTCGACGGCTGACGACGGCTCCGTCCCGTGCGCCACACGGCGCGTGCCGCCGCCCTCCGGGCCAACCGGTGCCCTCCCCGGCCTCGTCAAGGTCACCGGCACCTCCTATAAGACCTCGGCCACACTCTGGGCTCCGGGTTTGCAAAACCGGAGCCCGATTCGACCGTAGACCGTGCCGAGCCCGCCCCGCATTCGCGTACCGTCAGATTTCCAGGTACCGGATCTCCCCCATCTCGACTCCATTTCCTTCAATTATTGTCTCTATACCTATTGCATGTGTTGGATTAGCGCTCGAACAGTTCCGATCGGGGCTAGCCTGACCGGATCGTCGGGATTTAGATCCAAATCCACAGTAGAAATTATTAATCCCCGTAACCCGTAACCCTAGGACCTAGGGTTGGGATTTGCCGGCGATCCCGGCCACCTTCGGCGAGGGTCCGCCCACCGACGTGTAGGCCTCATCGAGGGCCACCGTCGGCCGTGCGGGCCGAGGTGGTCCGGCGCCGGGAAGGCCGGCAAAAGCCGTGCCCTAGCCCGGCGCCCTTGGGACGTCTCCGCGAGGGAGACGAAGTCCGGGCCGGGCCGCGTCAACCCGAGCCCGACCTGGTCGCGCCCTGGGTCCGTGTCAGCTAAGGTGGGACCCGCAAAGCCACGTGGTAGCCACCCGGCATGCCACGTGTCAGGTGGGGCTCACAGCCCGTGCTCGCGCCTCTTCAGCTTCGGCCGTGGGGCTCACTGCACCACGTGGCAGCCATCCGGCACGCCACGTGTCCCGTGGGCCCACAGCCTAAGCTCGCGCGGCGTTTCGGCTTCCTTGTGGGGCCCACAGTGCCACGTGGCCGCCTCTGGGCCCGCCACGTATCAAGTAGGACCCACTGCCCAGTCACCCGAGACCGTTCAACTTCCATGTGGGACCCACAGCACCACGTGGCAGCCTCTTGGCATGCCACGTGTGCATTGGGGGTCCACACGTTGTGCAGCACCCAATCAGGTGCTGCCAAGTGTCATAGGTGGAGCCCACTGCCTTCTCTACCTGATTAATTAAATTAATTAATTACTGTTAGTGATTAATTAATTATGATTAGTGTTAATGATATTTCAACAGTAATCATGTAATTAATTAATAATTAATTAGGATTATTTTAATATTAATTAAACTTTAATAGTAATTAGAATAATTAATGATTACTAAATAGTAAACTATAATTAATTATTCTTTATTAGATATTAACATGTGATTAAGGTTAATTAAACAATAATTAGTGATAATGACTTTTCAACAGTAAAATAATAATATTATATAATTTAGTTAATTAATTAATGGATTAATTATTGTTAATTAATAATTAAGCTTAATTAATCACAAATTAATTAAAGATTAATAAATTTAGAAATTATATATATAAATTTTAGAAATTAATAGTAAAATAATTCAAATTGTATTTTTGAATAGTAAATCTTAAAAGTCTAATAACTTTTTGTAGGATAATCCAAACATAGCAAATATAGGTCTCAAATACTCAGAAAAATGTAAGGAATCAAATAATATTAGTCAAAAATTAATTTTGAGGTACGCATAATGAGGTAGCATTTTAGGACATCTTCATCACCTCATAACTTTTTACCCAGTTATCAGAGCATAGTCAATATGGGTCTTAAAATGCTCATGAGAGCGGCCCCATCACTGTAGTAGTATTAATTTTCTCATTTGGACACCAGGACAAAAAGTCAACCCTAGAATTCTTAGTGAAAATGACCAAAATGCCCATAGACTTCAAACAGCCATAACTTAGTCAAATTAACTCCAAATTTAAAAATTCAAGAGGCTAACTAGTTTAGAATTTCAATGTCTTCAATAAACTAAAATAATATTTAGGATCTGAACTCTAAAAATTTGGAAAATAACCAAAATACTCACGGCCTTACTTTTGGTCATAGCTTGACCGTTTAGAGTCCAATTTGGACGTACTTACTGTCTATCTTCAAGTTAGACTGAATTAAGAGAATTCAATTCCAACCTGTAAGTCAAAAGTTAACTTTTTGACCCTTAGAGTAGGGGTAAAATGATCATTTTTCCCTAAGATTAGATTAAGTACCCATAACCTTTAATTAACATTCTAAAACACTAAAACCAATATTATAATCGTGTTAGTGACATCTAAGTGAGTGAAATCAACTATTATGTTAGATTCTATGATTCTTCTAAGTCTTAAACACTACACCATAAGGATCTTTTCTGAGACTAGGACTAGATCTTAGGTTAGAGTTCATTCATTGGGTAAATAGGTTACTCAATGGGTGAAACCTTAGTTTTAGTAATTTATAGACTTTTCTTTTATTTTACAACTTATTTTGATTATTTTGTCTTTTAACCTTAGATTTAAGATAGGAAATTCATCCTATTAAGCTTGATTGCTTAATAGGATTAGCCTTAACTAGTAGATCACTTATAGAATAAAACCTAAAACTTAGGTCTTATCCTTTATGGATTATGTGATTAAACCTAAATCTCATAGTGTTTAATCCATAATCTATATGTTTAGAAGATATTGATCAGATCTTAGTTAGAATGTCTAAATTCACAAAACTAAGATGTATGATTTGTTGATTTAACTCATAGTCGTCTATCTGATTGAGCTAGATTAAAACCTGATCAGTTCTAATCCTTTTTAACTTATAAGGATGAATTTTTAAGTTACACTCGATAGTAGGAAAATAGTGATCCTGAACTTGTGTAACTTGGAATAGTTAGAATGGTTAAGTAGAAAATAAATGATATCACCATATTTAGTAGGGTCCCTTGGTTCTATTTGATATTTTGTTGCTACGCATTCCTTGTATTTTTGTGCCATATTTTCTTGAGCATGTCATATAAGATTTTTGATGCATGAATAAAATGTTAGGAAAATATGGAGATTCATTAAATTCCTTGTGAAAATATTAAAGTGATTGATTAAAGATAATAGTTATATGAGCTGCCTCTCAGATATGTTCTTATTGCCTAGTCTTCTTATGTCACTAGGGGAAGGACCTGTTTTGTTGTGTGACGTGTTGCCTAGCCTCCTTATGTCGCTAGGGGTACACCGTTGGTGCCTTAGCCGTACTGGTGCTAAGGTTACTTTGTGTGCTTAGTTGCCTAGCTTCCTTATGTCTCTAGGGGCACACAGTTGGTGCCTTAGCTGTATTAGTGCTAAGATCCTTTGATTACTTTTGTGTGCTTAGTTGCCTAGCCTCCTTATATCACTAGAGGTACACAGTTTTGTGACTTAACCATGATAATGTTAAGACCCTTTGATGTTCGATGGGCTAGATTAGCTCTTTTCTGTATAGCAGTTGATGCACAGATGTTTATATATATGTAGTTATGATGTTTTGTTTACTTTTCAGTATATTTATTCAGTCAGCTATTCCTTTGTATTGCTTATATATTTTAGGATGTTAGAATCTTGCTGCTATTTATATGTACCACTACTGAATTATTTTATCTTAATTGGCATATTTGTTTTGATCACCAGATGTTTAGGATGTAGTTTTCCTCTTACAATACTTGTTTAGTTATCTACATTTATGCCTTATCTTATTTAACTTGCACTTGAGGCATGTCTTAGCCTTTCTTTTTGCTTAAGTTATAAATGATAGTTTATAGCTTTTCCTTCTTTTTGTATTGCTTGTTGCTCCCGTATATAAATTGTTGCTTAGAAGTTATAGAATGGTGATATTACATAACACATATAAAATTTATCAACTTAAAATGTACTTAGACAATTGTATAACCAGATTTTTCTTTTTTTGGTTGGGGCCATATATTGTGAAACCGATAATGGAAGATTCTCTTCATTGGACGATCAAGATCTTGGTGTGGAGCCATATCCAGAGGAGGAGCCTATGGAAGAAGCAGCTGTTTAGACCTTTCAGTATAAGTGAGGATGAGTGCACTTTTATTATTATTATTTATAACTTAAATTGATATAATAATACATGTACTTATGACTGCGTATTTGGATTCTATGCTTATGTTATGAGATATATTTCTTTATACTTATGTTGTGATGCTTAGATGTTTTATATTGAAAATCGTTTTCGCACTCTGTATGTTTACTTAGATAGTGACTGAAAATTTGATTCTATGCTCACTCCTTCCCTTATTAGGTAGATTATGGATTTCATCCTAATCTAATTATAAGTGAAGGGTTAGCTAGAGTGACACACCACCCCTTAACTTAATTCTTATAGATTAAGGGGTGGGTGTAACACCTCAGTGTTAGATTAGAGTTTAATAATCTATCAATGAGTGTTATGACAGTATTTAATATTGAATTAGGAGATTCTAATTCAATATTTAGCACTACCTTATATTATATGGATCTATGGGGAGAAGAAGGTCATTCAATTATTCTAACCCAAACATTCATTATTTATAAAAACTCAAATAACATGAAAGAATAATTTACAACATCACAATGTGTTCATAATTTACATGGGGTTCATAAATAAACTTTTTTTTTCTCACATAATAAACAAAATAAACTCCTCTTTCCCAACTACTGCTCTTCTTCTTTCTTAACTGTAAGTTCTGCTCCTTGCTCCTGATCTACCGTATTTTAATTTTTAAATACAGTAGGGCACAGCCAAAAAAAGAAAAAAAAATGGTTAGACTTTCAAAAGTCTAAGTACAATTTAAAAGTAGGTTAAACATTAATTAAGCGGATATCACATTACAATTTAAGAAATAGCGGTGCAATAAGAATAAAATGGTAAGAAGATATGTAAGAAAATTTGCTCACATTATTAGAATATTTTTGCCATTCCTGCAATTATGTTAATAGCATTTAAATTATTTACAAATTTGAAAGGAAACATAAATATGTTCAAATGAATTTGTATGCTAAGTAAGAAGCAGTGTAAACAAAATGGAACTGTATATATATGAAATTCTGCACTGTATTTAATCATGGAAATTTATTTTAGTATGAAGACTGAATATATCATTCACAATCAATGAGATTGTGAGAAATGCAATTATAATTTATTTATTTTAAAATTTTGTTCTGCGGGCGCAGAACAAGTGAGGAGTTGAGTACGTTTACTCAACTTATATGTATATGGGGTCAATATAAACACGTACATTCCTCCTCAAAGGAATTATGTGGTCTCCAGATACACCAATAGCCTTGCCCAGGCAAATGACGCTGTACTAAATCCTCCAGTAGACCCCTCTGAAAGTTTATTTTAAAAAGTTTAATAAATGCATAAAAACTTTAATGTGTGAATCATGATTTAAGTTCAATACGTAGAAGTACAAGAAATGAATCAAAGTATTGTAAATCTTCCAATGATCTCATATTCACAATGGTTGCCCATATTTATGGGCCATCCAAATTGTGATATAGTATTTAAAAGAAAGAATACTGTATTTGAACAAAAATATAACAAGTATAAGTAAATGATCCTTTTGCAAATTTCCCAAATTATAATCATCTTAGATTTCTAATAAATAACATGTGAATGTGACCATCCATATAACAAAATATTAGTGTTGTGATGCATAATAAATATTAATTTGAAGAATTCATTCTTATGATATAACAATGAAAGCATCTATAAATACTTGAGTTTTGGTGGCGATATGTCCGTATCAAAGATGGAATTTAGCCACAAATAAACACATGAGATAGCCATGGAGTTTGATGCCAAGTATAATGCCAACATTAAAATTTAAAGTCCTTAAATTCTTAAAAATTTTGGCAAAGTTTCTTTTGTTTTTGCTCAAAATAAACATTTACAATATCAATATATAAGTCAATTTATTGACTATTTCCAGTTCTAATATAAGTCAATTCATTGACTATTTCCAGTATCAATTTATAAGTTAATTCATTAGAATGAAAGGCAGCACTTAATTGCATTTAAGCTCACTTTAAATTGAAAGGCACCATGTAATTTTATTAAAATAATGGCAGCACTTAGATCTTCCAATTTACATGGCAGCATTTAAAAGAATAGTAGTATTTTGAATTTATTGAAATAAATGGCAACACTTGGATCTTTCAATTTACATGACAGCATTTATTTTTATGAAATCTTAACGATCTCATCTCAGGAATGATAGCAACATATGATTTCATCTAAAGGAAATAACAACATTTGATTTACTTAAAAATGAATAATAACTCATAAATTGAAGTCTGTATTCTTTTTAAGAAGTCAAACTGCAGTTTTACTATTGAATCCTAAAGAAAACGATCTCAATATAAACAAATCTCAGCTTTGAATCAAGTGTAACCATGAAGAGAAAATAAATCATGCAGCACAATAATGGAGCTGTGCCATATATAACATATCCACCATGTGATCTACAGTGCAGTATTTTGAGCAGTGTTTTTAGCATATAAAGAAATAAACTAGGCCATTTAAAACAAAAAGAATCAGTATTGATCCAAATATTTGAAAGGAACTCCTTATCAAATTTCGTTCAGATACAAGTCACTGAAGATCGTATAAACTCAACCTTGCTTCCTCAATTTTCTTAAGAAATTGGTGAGTATCAACAGTCTAAAAATTTAAGCCAACCTTCGTGTTCCACAAAGTTCAAACTTAAAAGGGTAAAACACTGCCACAAATGATAACCGAGAGTAAATAAGGTATATTTTACCTTTCCTTCTTTCTGAATTTAAATAAAACCTTTCTTAATTAGAGAGGGAGAGGGAGGGTTGCCTGCTAAATTAAAATTGGGGAAGGAATTTATTGAATGTAGCATATTTATTTCGATAATTTCCCTTTTATCTCCTATTTCATTCTCATATTAAGCAAGGGCAAGATGTAAATAAAAATGACAGGGGTTAGGCGTTGTAGCATTGGTGTTAAATCAAAAAGTTTGTAATTTACATTACATTTGTAATAACCCAAGTTGTTACTTTGGTTAATTAAGATCAATCTAAGTCTTAATTAAAATTCTAAGTCACTAATTTAGTAATTTAGAACTCATCTTTGAAGCCTAGGTCAAATCAAAAGTCAATTGAGTCAAATCAAAAATTCTGGAAAAATTCCAAACCCTAGAAAATTGACTTTTTATATAGACCTCAAATTAAAAATCTGACTTTGACATTACATTCAGAACACCCAAATTAGCTAGGGGTGAAGTTTTGGAGGCATTTGGAAGTCGTTGGATGTTCGTCGAATATTTTAATAATATTTAAATACCGGAAAATCAAATAAATAAATACTTGTCGAAACGAAAATCCGAGTGCGCTGTTGCATTCCTCACCCTTCAATTAGCTAGGGGTGATTTATTGAAATTTTTTGGAATGCATTTAGTTAGTTAATTTTAATTAATAAAATATGTTTTAAAATTATTAAATAATAATATTTTATTTAAAAATTAAACGACGCCGTCAAGATTAAGTAACGCTGTTACCCTAAATATAATTTTGCTGTTGGATCAGACGGATCCTACGATCCGTCCGATCGAAGGGTCCGACGGTCCGAAGACCGTCTTATTCGTTCGGACCGCGGAAGCCACCGCGTGGCAGCAGGGATTGCACGCGTCGCTCCCCAAGCTCGCCAGACGTCGATCCGCCGCTCTCGTACGCAGATAAAACTCTGTGTTCGGCTGGATTCAATCCTTTGCGCAATCTTCATCTTCGAAAGTGCTCAGCCCGTCTAGATCGAACCCAGCGCTCGTCCACCGTCCAATTTGAGGTACCTCTATCTTTCAATCTACGCTTCCAAACACTTAATTTTTTGTTCGCATGTTGATTTCATAGTCCTGATTGAATTTTGAGCGGACCCGATCGAGTTGATCAGGTCTGGTTAACCCGGATTTGTCTAAGTTGCAACAGTTGAAACCGTTACCCCTTCTTCTCGCCTAGCATAGTGACCTAGGGTTTGATATTTCCGGAGTTGTGTGCCTTCTCAGGTGACGTTTAGGGTGCCAATCAAAAGGTCTCTTCAAGACCTTTCGATCGGTATATAGCTCGTCCTCCGGTGTCAGTGATTTCGCCGCCGTTTTCGATGCCCTAGGCGTTGCTGTCGGAGCGGTCGCGCGAAGACGAAGGACCCCCCTTCGGGTTGGACCGGGTCGGCCCGGGCCCGACTCGTGGCCCATGGCGCTTCGGCTGCTTCGGCGGGGCCCACCTCACAGCACGCCAGCCAGTCGCGGCGCGACACGTGGCCAGCGCTGGCGCTGTCTGAACCGTGGGGCCCGCGGTCTTCTGCCTAGCCAATAACGGCTCGCCACGTGTCCTGCAGAAAAATAAAATAACAAATTATATATATATAAATGTTTTAATTAATATAAACGAATTTATATATAAATAATATCAGATTTATTAAAATAATTAACAGAATAAATTAAATAATTAAATCTAATTATTTAAACCTTAATAACTTGCAAAATATACATCCAAATTATACAAATAAATATACTATTTTGATCAGCAAAAATAGAGGAACATTTTGGTACTATCAATTTTGCAATTGGACCTGTATTTAGCAAAGTGACATTTAAGGTATTAATTAAGTCCAAATAATGTTACAAAATTTCATTTGATCATAACTTTGTAACCAATAATCCAAACCTATTGAATATGGGTCTTAAAATGCTCAGAAAATCCTAAGGAACATTTTAGTAGTATTAATTTTTCTGTTTGGATTAGTATTGGACTAATCATTTTTAGGACCAACCTTAATTACCCTAATTAGACTTAGAATTTCAATTGACCATAGCTTAGTCAATTGAGCTCCAAATTGGATGAATCAAATATTAATTTAGATTAGAAAAACCTAATTAACAGTAATCTGTAAAAATATTTAGGATCCAACGGTTAGATTTACTAATCACCCCTAATTACTCTAAATCTTAATTAGTAAATATTAGCAAATCTAGTAATCCAAATTGAGTGATTTAAATTTCAGAGGACTTATAGAGTCATTTAGAACCTAGCTTTAAGGTTGGATTAGTGTTTGAGTGATTAATTTTACTAATCAATCACTAATCACCATAAACCCTAATTAGATCATAACTTAGTCAAATTAGATCCAAATTGAGCCTACCACATGTCATTGTGATCAGTGAACTATTTGTAAATCATAGCCTTTAATTTTGCTCAATTTAGACACTAATTGACAAAGTTAGGTTTTTGACCCATAATTAAGAATTCCTTAATCACCCTTATAACCCTAGATCTTGTATTGGCCATAACTTGGCCAATACTTATCAGAATTTAGCAAATCTAGATTCCATGGAAAGCTTAGACAATAAAGGATAATAATCTGAAAGAAAATTTAACTTTTACTTAGCCAAATTACTAATTTGCCATTATGAGTTAAATTTATTAATTTGACTTCATATGGCTTAATAATCACCCAAAATTAATTTAGTTACTGTCTAATCTTACATTAGACAGTAAGAATCACATTTCAGAAGAAAATTTTAGAATTAAAGCCCTAGATCAAAATTTGATCTTTAAACCCTTAAGTATGGGCAAAATGGTAATTTTGCCCAAATTTAAGGTTTAGCATCTTAAAGCCCTAAAATCATTTTATAATCATTAAAATCAGTAAATATAATGATTTATAGCAGAAATTAGTTAAGTTCAAAGCCTAAATAAGGTTTTGATTTAAAATCTCAATCTTAACCCTTAAAGAAAATTCCTAAATCTTAAGTGAGTGTTTCTCCTTCTTTAATCATTCTTAGATCTTTCCTTAGGTCTTTATAATATTAGTTGGGATGTGTATCTTGAGAGATACTCTTAGAAAGTAAGAGCTTTAATTCCTAGGATTAGGAATAGATCTTAGGTTAGAATTCATCTATTGAGTAAATTGGGTTACTCAATAGGTGAAACCTTGAGTTTTCTAGTTTATAGATTTTCTTAATTTATTAAATGATTATTTGATCTTTAAACCCTAGAATTAAGAATAGAGATCTATCCTAATGAATTGATTTATTATTAGAAATTGCCTTAACTTAATCTGTGAGATTTGGTTCTAAACCTTAGATCTTTAGTTATACCTTTGGATTAAGTGATTAGACCCCATCATCTGGAGTCTAATTCTTAATCTTTTCATATTGATTTGGCTAATCAAGATGAGGTTTGGGGTAAATTAAATTACAAAATTAGGTCGATGATTTATTCATTTTAACCAAATAGTCATCTTTTGATTAAGATATAGCTAGGACTTGGCCAGTCCTAACTATCTTCAACTAGTAGGATTCTAAGTTACAGAATGTGTAAGAATTGATGATTCTGAAACTTATGTAACTTAGAGTAGATAGAACGAATAAAGTAGACAACAACGGATATCACCTGTGTTTTAGATAGAGTTTCTTGCTCACTTTGATTTTGATGCTTTGCATTCCTTGATTTTGAGTTTATTACCTTGAACATATATTATGTACTTAAGATATTTGATAAATATCTTATGTTAATTTTGAATATTCATAAGCAGCATTATGTTTTCTTTTTATAAGTGGTTTGTAAGGTGTAGCTTGATTAGTATACCTCTTCGATCAACTCGTTCGGGTCGGCAACCTTATCGAGGGTTTAATGTCCGACAGTCTATGACCATGCCTAGTCCGTGAGATAGGATGGATAGACTCTTGCCATACTGACTATAGAGTCAGGATTCTGATATGGTTATACTAATTCAAGTACACTTATATTTGGTTCTGTCTTAGCTCATCAGGCTAAGAGTTTTCAGTGATACTCAGTTCAGAGCTTCTTTCTTAGCCATCAGGCTAAGATTTGCTGAGTATGTTTTCAGTTGAGTGGCTTGGACAGTCACTATAGTTTTCAATTATTACTTTTACTTATATATTCTGCATTTCAGCACTATTTTACTTACAGCTTTCTTGCATGTGTTTCTATATAGGATGCTAGTTTTACTTACTATTTTCATATGTACACCTAGGATGTTAGTTGCTTTCAAATTTATACTGTTCAAGTTTTGTATGTCACCTAGCATAATCTTGTTGATTATAAGCATGTTTAGGCTGTATTTTCTTTTTAATTTTGTCTAGTTTTCTTTTTACTTACCTGTCTTTGTTGTAGTTGCTTGGAGGAGGTATGTGCTTACTTCATAGTTGCTTTAGTTATAAACTGTTTGTTTATAACTTTATACTATTCTTTTTGTACGCTTTTATGCACCTATTTGCTTCAGTTACTGGTTTATGGTGATATTCAATTAACTTAAATAAACTTTTATCCTAAAATGTGCTTAGACAATAGTCTAACCAGTTTTTCTTTTGTTGGCTGGGGCCCTACCATTATGAAACTGATAATGGTAGGTTCTGAGTTTATTGAAGCAGTTGATCCAGTGAAGAGCTTGCCATTGGAGGAGGAATCCGTGCCTGAAGACTCTTAGTCTTAGTTTCTTTTCTGCTTTGTGAGGATTGAGAGTTTTCTTTTAAGTTCTTTAAACTATTCAAATTATTGTAATAATTCAAGATTAACTTTACTTTTCAGCACTTTACTTATTCTGTATTGTTGTATTTATACTGTATGGATGGATGTTATATTTTTATTACTTCCGTACTCTGAGTTCTTGTATGATCATTTAGTGATAGTATGTTGGGTTGATTAGCAAAGTCCTTAGTTAAGTTGGATTAGAATGTGTGCCTAATCCAATTTTTAAGTGGAGACATTGTCATTTGGTGACCCCTCCACCGTAATCATGTTAATTTAAGAGTTAACAGGACCACGGCGGGGCAGTGCCGGCACAACATTAAAGATCTTAATGTTAAATAATCAATCAAACAAGAAGTTTGGGGTATGTATGTAAAATCCCATTAATTAAGTAATTCTTTTAAAATCAATTATGCTAGGTATGCCAATAAATTGCCTATAGTTTATAGCATTTTTTTATGATTGGTAAGATTAGAGATGCCGTTTAAACAAAACTCATGTTATAAAAGGCAAGGAGCTATGAAACAAAATATAGAGTGCAAGTTTAATAATAGCGAAAGCTATATCAAGAACATAACTTTTTAAGATCATGAATTTTATAAGAGTAAGAAAATCAAAAAGAAGTCATAAGAAGAAAGGAACAATCATTAAAAGAAAAACGCATTGCTAAAGATTATAATTATTAAAAATCATTAAATCAAATGAAGGAAGGTGCAATCATCTAATATTAACATTATAAGAAGATGCGTTATGATGAAAGAAACAAATTGACTATATAAAAAAAAATCAAATTCAACAAATAAAAAGTTAGTTATTTCTTAAAAATGCAAAAAAAAGTTGGTTATTATAATTCACAATCGTGTAATCATAATATGTTTCAGCAAGTAAAGTACATTTTTACTGAGGTTCCATTGTGGATATAACTTTTAAATGCTGAATTAAATACAGTAATAATTAAACCCAATTTTTTTTCTTAGTTTAGGCCTATCAATACTATATCAACACAACTCTTCTTTTCTAACTATATTAAACTGGATTAAAGCACTCTAATATATCTCAACAAAGTGCAATAAAAACTCTCAAATTTATTACAGCGGAGGACCCAAAATAAGCTCTTAATTGAAAGCATTTTATTTGTTTATCCATTGGAGAATTACTACATATCACTATAGCAACATCCTGCAATCAACAATAGGCAGTTGGTGTTTTATTCAACATAGTTTGATTATTTCCCAGAGACAGTTGATTACTCGTAGAGGTAAACCTCCTTCAGGGCCTAGCAATATAGTATGAATTATGATAAATAAAGATCTACTTATGTAAGCATAGCATTAGATAGTGTTTATTAGTTTCGGTTCGAAATTTTAAAAATCATATATTTCTCATAAATCTATATGACAATACAAGTTGTATAAATATAAACATCAATAGTTCTTACAGCAAGCCCAACATTACACAACATGAGTATTTTATGGCATGATTAGCATATAATTCTAATCCAAAATATGTGCTATATCTAAAGATAAGAAACGTAATTCTACAATTTCTATAATTCTACTTTAACTAATAGGCATAGAATTGTACTATTATTATTAAGTTCCGTACATGAATAAAGTTCATATATAAAAAAAAAATGAAAGTAAAGCAAAGAGGAAATTAAAGTACTTATTTAAATGTATATATAGAAAATTAAAGTCCTACTTGTTTTCTTGCTCTATGTTATTTATCTATTGTTTTATTGGATTCAAATGTTGTGTCACTCTCTCTTTTTAAAAAAAATATTACATATCTGGGTAACTGTGCCTTTATTTTGTGTGGTTTAACAGAATTCATGCAAAATAGATGAAATAATAATACTTTTCTTGATTTTGCCAAGTAGTGAATGAAATATATGAGAAATGTACGTATCAAGTAAAAACTTAATCTTTTTCTTAACATCATTTCCATTTCTTTCTATTTCGAGTAATAGAAGAAGATTATTATGATGCAGCTCTCATTGAGACCTTCAAAAATTACTAATACAATAAAAAAAAAATCATATTATTCAAATGCAGCGCCTAAATTTTGGTATAAAGTAACACTTAACCACAGTGGCATGTATGAGAACTCATTCCCATTTAAAGACTAAATATCTAAGTCTAATAAAAGCTATAATATAATTTGACAAATTAGAATGTCATGATAGTAAGATTGACCGGTTCTAAATTAGTGTTATTGTAGATAGTGAGTAAGTAATAAAGAGATTATGCATTACTTATATGTACTAATTTCGCTTTCAAGATCAATGTATTAAGGAATTAAACATTCACCTAAGTACGGTACAACTTTCATATATAATGATTCTTGAAGGTAAAATTAGATGAAGTACTAAATACTGCAAGCCATGCAAATTTCTAATGAATTACTTTAATATAGTACACACTTTACCATGTAAAGTTTAACTGGATATGAGTATCTATAAGCTTATTTTAGGTATTCTAAATTAACATATCACTACCACTTTCCATTTTAACATAATAAGAGCTTAAATGAAGGATCCATCACAAAGTTATCTATAAATTCTATAAATCCTTTAAGATGATTTCATAAAAACTATATTGGTTAAGAAATCGAGTGGAGTACCTTAGTCGAGTATTGAAAGATTGCTGCTAGGGTTTAGAAGATTGTTTTCTTTCTGTTGTTTCAGGAATTTGCCAAGACCTTTCTAAATCAAGGAGGTGAGGTTCGAATAAATAGGGAGTTAGCATCGGCTTACCTCCATACGACTAGATGAGGTGATGTCGATCCTTATCGAGGCCTCCTATTGGCGAGGGCGGCGGTGCGAGCCACGCGTCATCGCTTCTCTTCTTGCTCGTTCAAGCGATAGGAATGGAGAGGGCTCGGTCTTGATGAAGATAGGAACGGGAGGGGGTCTCAGTCGCGTGCGAAGGAAGGGACTCAGGGTTTGCTAATCGATATCTGATAGGATATTAATATATATATATATATATATATATATATATATATATATATATATATATATATATATATATACTTATATATATATATATATATATATATTATATATGTATATTATTTAATTTATAATTTCCATTAATTAAATTTGTACTGTAATATATTTCTAATTGAATTTTTGAAAATTTGTTTTTTAAGTTAATTTGGGGGTAACGGACTCAAAGATAAAGTCGAAATTTTAATTGGAAATTATCTTAATTATTTTAATTATCAAATTAAAGAAAATATAATAAAATAATCAATAAATTCTGACGTTCTCCAAAATTCATCAAAATTTCACCCCAAGCTAATTTGGGTTGTGAGGATCGCAATTGTGAAGTCCGTTTTTTTTAATCTGAGGTCAAATTAATTTTCTCATTTTTTTAATTTTTTAGGAATTACTCAAAATTAGGGTTTTGTTCGTTTAAAATTCTAAATTGGAACAAGACTTTGGAAATTGATCTTAAAGACTAATTAAGATTTGATAAAAGAGATTTGAAATTAATTGGTTGATTAAATGGTCATTAACAACCTTGGGTTGTTACGGACTCCTCCTCTTAAAAGAGGTGTCGTCCTCGACATCCAACTCAATCTCTCAAAAAATTAAAAATAATAAGAGACAAGCAAATAAAAGTTTGAATAATACTTTAATTAAAAAAATTCTGGAAATTTCTTCCGCATTATTTCTTTTCTTTCCCATGTGGCTTCACTAACTGATTGATTTTGCCATAGAACTTTCACCATGGGAATATTACGGCTTCTTAATTGTTTATTATGTGATCAGGAGAATACTAGCATAACACATTAATAGATTATTAAACTCTAATCTAACACTGAGGTGTTACAGTGGGGCACCACATTGGGTGGTAAAACCTAGTCAATTAGGATCATCATTTGGATAAAGTAATTAAACCCCAATATTTGGAGTTTAATTCTTAATTCTTTCATCTTGATTTGACCAATCAATATATTTTGGGTTGTTTAAATCATCAAAATGGGTCGATTGATTTATTATTCAACTTATAGTCGACATCGAATTATTTATAATTAGGACATAGCTAGTCCTAATTATTTTTAATCTATAAGGACGTGAATATGAGTTACACTTGATAGTAAGAATTGGAGATCCTGAACTTGTGTAACTTAGAGTAGATATAATAAATAAATTAGACAACAAAGGATATCACTTGTGTCTTAGTAGAGTCTCTTGCTCACTTTGATATTTGATGCTTTGCTTACCTTATTTTGAGCTTTATACCTTGGTCACATATATTGGGCATAAGCTTTTGGAAAAGTATCTCATGACAAACTTGATTTGCATAATAATATTTTCATATACCATTATCAATGTTGTGGTTTGTTAAATTTATGGTTATTTAGAATATAGCCAAATTAGTATGCCTTTTTTATACCCACACTTTAGTACAGCCAAGCCTAGACCTAAGACCAGCTAGGATGATATTTGTTTGTCTAAAGTATCTAACCAAGCTTAGACCTATGACCGGCTAGGATGGTATTCGTTAGACTTTATATCCTTCTTCCTTTGTTGGCAATACTAATTTAGGTGCATTTTTACTTTAAGTTTGATTGTCTTGTTTAAGTCATAACAGTTTCAGTTTCATACTTTCTATTTCAGTTTATATTTTTAGCACTTTTTTATTTACTTTCTCACTGCATATACTAGCTTTATTTCTACTTATAGGATACTAGTCTTATTATTTACATTCATAGAATGTTAGTCACATTTTTAGTTACTTAATTGTTTCACATGTGCTTTTACTTTATGTCGATTAGCATGAGTTTATATTAATCATAAGCATATTTAGGTTGAGTCTCCTTTCTGTTATATTAATATTTAGTCTTTATTTTATAACTAACATTGTTGTAGCTATACTTGGAGGTATCTGCCTTTCTCTTTCATATGCGTTATGTTCCTGTACTGCTTGTTTTAAATATAAAGTTTATGGTGATATCCAAATTAACATAATAAAATTGCAGCCTAAAATATACATAGACATTTTGTCTAATTAGATTTTTTTTTATTGGCTGGGGTCCTATCATTATGAAATTGACAATAGTAGACTCTGAGCTATTTGAGGTTGTGGAGCCTTCTGAAGACTGTATTCAAGAGGAGGTTCAAGCTGTCGAAGACCCTTAGCTTTTCTTTTCTGCTTTGTGAGAATGAGTGGTTTATTTAGTTTCATTTTCTGCTTAATCTCTTAAATTCATATTGTAATAATACATGGTTAACTTTATTCTTGTTGCTACTTTACTTATTCTGAGTTGGATGCTTAGTTTCTTTTATTGTAATGAATGGATGTTTACTATTTTTGTTTTCACTCTCTTCTTTCATGTACTTTTTATTTAGTGGAATAGTTCTTAAATTACAAAGTATTTAATTATGATGGATTAGAATGAGTACCTAATCTAATTATAAGTATGGACCTTGTCATTTAGATGACCCCTCCACCGTAATCATGTTAACTTAAGAGTTAACAGGATCACGGCGGGGTCGGGTCACCACAAGTTTAAACTTCATTCTATTATTTGGGGTTTCTAAATCTTAATTTTGTTGTGTTTTGACCTTTCCCTAAAGGGAGGCAATGACCCTCTAGTGAGTAATGACCTAGAATTAGATAGAGAAAATCTTTGAAGAGCACAACAATGCTTGTTTGTGATGATGATTGATTGTTCATTACTAACCAAATTTTCTACACTATCTATTTTATCCTTATTTGTGTACCCATTAAATGTATTATAAAAAGTTTGCAGTGTCATGGCTTCTATCTTTATTAGTATCTCTACTTCTACCTATGCTTCTAATATTTTTTAATAGTATTTTTGGATTTTGCTTCTAGCTTCTATTTTTTGTTCTTATCTTAGCTTCCATCTTCTAACTTTGTTTTATTTCTACTCTATTTTAGCTTTTAGTTGTATTTTTGAGTTTTGATTTTTATTCTAGGTTATTCAATTTTTTATTTTGGTTTTCAGTTTGTTTCATTGTGTGTTAGTATTGGCACTATTACTAGTTATTATAATTATTGCTAGCATCTTTACTTTTATATAGCTAGCTTATAGTAGTTTACTTCTACAATATACTAATTCTTTTTCTTGGGTCAAGTGTTAGTGGTATTGAGACCATCTATACATTTTCACTTGTTTTTGTTGTATGGTATTAGTAATAATACATGTAAAATTGTAAGCAGAGCAAATACCTAAATTGTATTTTGTATGAGTTCTGGTGTTGAGTGAACTTTGTGCTTTTTGTTTTTTTCTTTATTTTACACTTTTGTGATGTGCTTAGAGAGAATTTATATGTATTGAAAGTACTTTGAGTAATGTAAAAGGAAAGTAAGATAAAAATTAATAAATGTTTCTAGATGGTTATTGTAGTTATTAATTTATGGTTTGGGGGGAAGTGGGAGAGTAATATGGGGATAAATTGCTGCTGGCATCTTATTATTATTTTGTGAATTGTGTTTTGTACTCTCGTGCGCTGCTCATGCCTTAAGTTTAATGCGAACTGGCCTTATGGAGTGGTACCTTCAGGTTGCTTGGTGTAGTGTACGGGGTTTTCCTAATCTTTATCTGCGTTGAGTTTGGTACCACTAAGCTTTTCAGGGTTGCGGCCTGGGATGGGAGGAACTGCCTCGTTGCTTGTAGGGATTTCGATCGGGTGGTTGTGACGGAGACAGATGTTTGGATTGTGTGCTTCAAGATTCCGATCTATTCAAACTTAAACATGTTAGCTCATCTCTTTCAATATATAATTTGGCTTGTTTTGCATGTTAAGGATTGTATGTAGCTCATACAGTATTTTTTTGTCTTTAATGTTTCTTTTGTCCACCTCCGTGTGGGGAGTATATTTTTATCTTTTGGAGGGTCTTTTAGATTATACCCTGGGTTCTTCTGCTTTTTGGGTTGGCTTTGAATTTTTAATCTTAGACTCGAGTGTAACAACCTAACCCTCTTTGTATCCTCTTTTCGTATCAATAAAATTAAACAAATTTAAATATATATATATATATAGAGAGAGAGCCTAAGCACTATTTACTATGTATTTTAGCATAATCGGTTGAGAGCATTAGCATTTTATTTATATATAATGCTTAAGAATGGGCAAACTTCTCTGTACGGTTCCATATTGCCATCGTAAGTGCACACCTCATCATATGAATCTTGTACGCATTTATGTGCTCATTTTTATCGAAAATCTTATTAGCACTGTTGTTATATATGAGAGAGTGATGCTAGATTTCTTAAAGAAGATAAGTTTTAAATAAGAATTAAATAATAAATTTAAATTATTAATCACTAAATTATAGAACCATTCACATATTATAACTATATTTATTTGTAAAAATATTTGTTATATGAATTATTGTACAAAATAAAAATAAATTTGTTCAAATTTTTGTTGTTAACCTTTTTTTTAAATATAGCAAAATAAGATATATTTTATGAATAAATTTTTTCATAGAGAAAATCATCATACTAAATTTTTTAAAATTTTATTAAAAGTAAGAAAAGCATAATATATTTACTTTTTTTTTTGATCGTCCGAAATTAGTGGTTAGTGGAGATTAGGATGCTCATGGTCTAATGATACCCATGTTAGTCTTTTAGAGCCATAGAACACTTGATGCTCTTTAGATGCTTGGATAGGCATAAAATATGATTAAATAAATAATAATAGTCAAGTTCTATCCCATACACTTTCCATGATTCATAGCATACTATTTTCATAGTATCCAATAATGCTCACTAAGAGTATGTCTAAGCTTGAGATACACTGATCTAGCCTCATGTAAGACCTTAAGTCCATTTGGTCCATGTATATGCAGACTAGCCACACCATGTAGGACAAGTCTTCCCAAGCCTCCTAAATGGCACAAGTGTCCAAACCCTAATGTCTATTCATAAATAATAAATATCAATCTAATCAGAAGCTTAATCTTATCATGAGCCTAATCTAGGTTATCCCACGAGCTCAATTAAGCTAGGAGGGTCAACTCCCTACATAAGTAGCCTAACACTTTTATAATGAAATAAAAAATAAAAAAGTTTGCACAAACAATATAATATGAATACAAATGTTTAATCTCACTGTAATATAAGATAATCACTTATAACTCAATAGTAAACTCATGTATAAGACATAATATAATTGGAGGGAATAAGGCTAGATTAAGGAAAGAATAATGATGAGCATAAAAATGATAAATAATGTGTAAGAAAGCAATTAATGGCATGAAAAGTATTAGTAATTCCAAACCATAATCAATTTAATGATTTGTGACATTTATAACTTTTTATGCTGTTTTTATTTTTTAGAAAAGTAGTCACATTGATATATTCAAAATTTTATAAAGTATTAAAATTGAAAAGCATTCAGCTAGATATATGATCACATTATACTAGTTTTAACCAATCTTACAAATTTTAGTACCCTTATGTTGATATTCTGTACTGGATATAAGAAAATACATGGAAAGTACTTTGTGATCAACTTATGGGCTTGGAAGTACTCATTAGCATCCTCTACGTTTGGCAATAATTTGTGACTAGCCTACGAGCTTGGAAGTATTATGGCCAACCTATGGATTTGGAATATATAATCATAACTAGCATATGTGCTCAAAACTTTTGACAAAAAATGTGAATATAAAATTTTGCCACTGAAATCTAGCTTTAAAACTTATTATAATTATTATTCTATTTACATCTATAGTTTATTCTTATTATGTAGTTCCTATTTCTTACTATTTTTTATTTTATATATTAAATATTTTATTTTGATCATATTATGAGCACTTATATCACTCTAACTTGATTCAATTTCTTGGCATATTTTATGTGTCAGATTAGGGAGCGTGGGAGCTAATCAGATTTTTTAAGGAGCAGTGATGGTAGGACTCTTTAAGGAGAGAGCACGTATTACTGTTGTCACTCTATAATCTGTTTCATTTTAGTTTTTTTTATTTTATAACACAATTAAAAGTCTTATAATATTAAACTATGTGGCTCTAGATTGTGAATGTTTAGAAACTTAGAAGTTTTGAATTGGAATGCAAGTTTAAATTTATTTCATTAATATATTGATTGAGAATCATATAGAGTCATGTGACTACACTGGGCTAACATAGTAATTTTCCCTTGATACTCTAAGGTAATTTTATTTCTCTACTTTAATCTTAATAATTCATTTCTCATCACGTGCTTTATTAAAGATGGTATAAATTTGTTAAGAAATATCATTACACATTCAGTCCATGAGATTTATTCTTCTACCTATTTATGAAATATTGCTACCATTACTATTTTTCATCAATGTCTTACATGTTTAAGGAAATCCTGCTAATGGTGTCTTTTCATCCTCATGACACCTAATGCACTTAAATTCTTTCTCAACTTGCTGTAGTCATTCCTCAACTTCTTATGGCATGGCTACACCATCAAACTCAAGAGGCTAAAGTCTTAACAAATTTTGCATAATTTTATTAGAAAATTTTTCTTTTGGTGTTTGCACATTAGCCATTGTAGTTGGAATGATTATAAGTTGGGCCACCAATTTTATTAGTTTAGCTATCTAATAAGTTCCACTATCTCTCATAGGGGACCATCATACTTGTTTTGGATGATACATTCATGCTTTGAGAGTATAAGAGTCAATTGGGACTAGTTATGTAAAGTAAAATAATTGGGGGTATTTTGAACTTTGAGCATGGAGAAACCTTAAGGTTTTGAGAACAATATCAAGCCATGTGATTTTTGAATTGAATAGTTAACGAAGAATTTTTTCCCAACAAACTTAAGTGTACTTAGATCTTGGTGTGGATAACCTAAGTCGATTTCTCAGGGTGTACAATTGAGAGGACTTAAGGCGCACATATGTTCAAAATTTCAAGGTGCGTACAAACTTTAGAAATATCTTTATTTTTTTATTTTTTTGTTATGCATTGCGTTTTTTTATTGTTTCACCTTCATTTTCAATATCCAACACAACCCCGAAGCCAAACTACACTCATGTAGCCATTATTTTTTCCTTTATTTTTTGTCTTCAAAATGCTTAAAAAAACCAACAATTTTGTTGTATTACTATTCTAACACATAGAATTACCATCTTCCAAAATTTCAAGCACATTCAACATCAAAATTCACCAAAATATCACCCAAACTCATCATTGTAGATTTTCTCTTATTTACTGAGTATCAACTTCCACCCCTTTCACCTCATATATCAACCAAGTGTCCTCTAGCAAAGGTCTATCCTTCCATCACACCAAGAACTTGTGCTCACACTACTATCTTGAAAAAGTCTAATCAAGAATGATATCATGAATCTCAAAAAGAAATGTTGGAACTTTCACTAAATACTTTACTATTATGTCATTTTAAGGAAGTACTTGTAATTTTCCTAAAGAACCTTGAAAGGTCTTACGTCCATAACGGTAAGCTTCATGTATTTAGACATCGAATATTGCTCTAGAATGCGAATGAGCACATATTCACCTTCATTATAACTCCTATTAAATCTATTGATGTCAACTTTTGTAATATAATTTTTATAAGCTTTATAAATTTGGTTTCTATGATGCAGTTTATAGAAATCACTAGGAAAAAGTAAAGCTAGCGAATGATGTTTCTCACCTAATCTAAGGATTAGAGTGTAAGTCATAGGCCAATTAGTAATCTAATCCCAATCAACTTTATTATTTCTATATGTTGTGTATGTGGGACAGCTTCTCTGATTGATGGATGCATGTTTGCCTTCGATTACAGTGCTGTTAAGGAAAAGTAAGATCTTTGATCATTGGACAATGGCTCTTCCTGTTCTCATGAAAGAACATGATTGGTGCCATGTCGTGGTGGCATGATTAATATTCGTGTCCTTTTCTCATCATTCCGGTCTGGTTGCGTTGATCTCTTCAATCTTGGCAACTTTGCCCTGTTTTTGGCCGAGCAATGCTTTCAGAAGCGCATGAGTTGGACGTCATCATAATATTCTATCTTCTATATTATATAATATTATGTTTTTGTAAGAGTATTTTGTTTTGAGATGGAGAGATAAATGGTATTTAAACCTTCTGGCTCAAAAAAATTCATCCAATCTTTAAAAATAATATTTATATTACTTTAATGTATATAAATAAAGACTAATGAAATGATATTCAAATTCTTGGATACCACGTCTTAATGGCGAGAAGCTAGACGTCTCTTTTGACCAACAAAGTTTTGATCTTTGGAGAACTACATCACAATAATCAATTCTATGTATTATCATTAAGCTTCTTTTTGCTTAGAAAAATGTGAGGGATGATCCCAATTTCATTTCAAGAGATGGAATAGAATGCATATGCAAATATTTGCAAAATAATAATAGCTAGAGACATCATTATAATAAAACTATCTTGAAATATAAGATGAAAAACATCATAAATAATAATGATATAATATTCTATATATATATATATATATATGGATATTAACTTTGAAATATTAGGTATAAAAATAAATATTTGTGTCATGTATTTTATGAAATAGAGTTTTTCACAGTGAAAATTTTAAAATATATTGAAAATAAAATGAAAGTTATTATTAATCTTGCAATTACAAAAGTTGTGAGTGCTTTTTCCCTTTAAGTTATTACTGCTAAGAATTTTGATTTACAGTTCATAAATATATCTAAACAGCTTAAGAAAATATAAAATAATTTTCTTATCACAAAAAATATATATTGAGAGCTGTTTGATTTGCTTTGAGCTGAAAGGAGCTTTATTTAAATTACTACGTTAATTTCATCTCAGAGCAACACAACAAACCCTTAAATCTTCTTAAGTAAAGGCACTAAGTGTGATGGAGGGGAAGATTTGTTCAATTAGCCCAACCTATGTTCTAATGATGCTCCCAAACTCACTTGAAACTTACTCGGGTGCATCAGGTAGAAGTTGGTGCGGTGCTTGAGCACACCCAGGCGACCAAGCCGAGACTAAGCTCGAGGGCTTGCCTTGTCGCCAGGCAGAGCGAGCGCTTGACTATTGATCATGCTCAAGCATTTAGCTCTTTATTTCAGCACCAAACATGCATGCCCAGATGCACTGATGGGTGCACCTCGGCGTGATGTAGTAAGATGCCGACGTAGTTGCGACACATTAATTGATGAGCTTGTCAGCTTGGGCCCAGGCGCGATGAGTAGAGCATATATATGTGCATTAACGAACCAGATTGGACATATATCACACAAATATTGATGACAAAACAGTGATATTGTGCCCAGGCACGTTCAGGCTTGCGCTCAGGCACATGCAAATCAGTTTAACTCAAATGTGTGCGGTATGCACCCAGACAAGCGTGGCTGCACACCCAGATGTGTGATGGCTGGAGGTATATATTTTCGTTTATTTTGGGCCAATGTATTCATGAAAATCATGAAAATCATGTAAATATTCTCCTCATTACATAGTGATTTCTTTGGTTATGCCAACCGATTTGAATTTTCACATGAAATTTTCATGTACCTTATGTTCTACATTTACATAATGATCTCAATCTCCAAAGCATACAGCAGAAGACTTGAGTACTGCAACAAAAACAATGTACCATTTCAACTAAAATAAATAAAATGCATTATCTTTGAAATATGAAATAATTGTGTGACCGATCAAATTTAAATCTAAAATCTGAGATGACAAATACTAAACCTAATCTGCTATGTTATAACAACATTCACCAAATAATAAAAAATTAAAAAAATTAAAAAGCAATTTCCATGTAACATCAACATCACTTCTTGTTTGGCCCTTTCCTTCGAGAGTCATCCTCTCGTCGGCCCCTATAATAGCTTGTTGTGGGTCATGGCTTATGTTTTAAGAGTACTAAATCATAATCATGTCAAAGATTGATTTTTATTAAGAAATTAAGATTTCTCTAAGAGATCCTTAGTGTATTCAACAAGTTTTTAATGTAAAGTATTTGATTATGAGATTATATAATATCTTTAAAACTCTCAGCTCATCTGTAAAGAAAAATACGTAAATAGAAATGAAGAACATCAGATTTATATGAAAAATAGCTACAACAATATTCACAACATAATCAATCAAACTAGAAATGATACTTTTCTAGCATAAATGAGCTCATGTATATCTTTAATTACTCTACTTCCCAACTAAATCTTACTATTATTTAGTAACAGTGCACTTCAATGCGGCATGCTTATCTCTATTTTCTTTTTTCATGAATGTAATTTGAGATATACTATGAATAGAGGAATATAATAAAACTATTTTAAGAAAATTCGGAAGATATCTGTATATCATTTCTTACATAGCAGCCATTTTTTTTATTTTCTTGGTTGCTTTACTCATCGTAGTACTGCACAACGCATGTAAATCATAAGACTTTCTTCCATAGAGAAAGAGAGGGGGGGGGGGGGGGGGGGGGCAGCACATGCATGGTGCATATAAACATACTTGAAGCTTGACCTGGTTCAGAAGAATAGAGGCGAGAGGTCTTTGTTGGAGAAGTGGAGCACGTGCAAAGCATATATGAAAAAGAAAAGTAAAGGTCCCTAATCTCTCTCTGCACGTGCCCTGCTTCTCCAACATACACTTCTCATCTTCAAGCAAACAATATGATTCTGATCTCTTGCATAAGAAGGGTTATAGGGCTGTGTTATATGAAGGAGGGAGAAGAAGACGAACATGAAGAGCTTTAAAGAACAGAAGCATATATATATATATATATATATATATATATATATATATATAATATTTAACAACTCAGCATGTACCAAAAGAACCTTCTGGCTGGGGGTTAGCTTGTTGGCTTCGTTGTGATGATTTTTCGTGATATAGAGAATTTGTTCTCTTCATAAAAAAGATATTCTTTTTGAGTGATCACAGAGCCCACGTGCCCTCAAATCTCTCAATAAGGCACGTAGCCCTAATCGGCATTGTGTGATTTTAAAGTAAAGAAGCACATATGAGATAAATTGAATGACCAACTGTGTTATATGAAGTTGAATGTTGTTCAAAAAAGAAAAAAATTATCAATAAAATAGCTCCTATTCGTTTGTGCACAATGGAAATAATAGATTCATGAGCAAGACTCCATTAAATAGGATTAAAGCTTGGTGTTATTGTTGTTGTGTTTGAAACTCACCTTTAAGAAAATTCAAAATGATTTAGGTAATATTCTTTGGTATCAAGGAATATATACTATAGATAGGTAAATAAGGTAAAAAATAATTTTTTTTTTAATTATAATAAAAAATAATACAAAAATCTCTCTAATTATGTTGACAAGTAATACAAAAATCTCTTTATTTATGGCAAAAAAAAAAAAATCTCTAATTAGGATAAAATAGAGCCATTAATTGTGCAAAATATACAATCATTAATATTGAATGTGGAGAATCTAACCCGAGATCAGACGGCTAAAATTGAGACAAGGTCACCACTAGGCTAAGTAATTTCTTCAACAGCTATTCTAAGCTTTTTAATTTTATATATTTCAAACTAATTTGAATCAAAGTCAAGTCAAATCGAACTCAAGTCAAGCTCAAGACATACTCAAAAGAAAACTTTTTAGTTCGAATCTGAGCTAACTAAACCGAATTCGAATCAAATCCAATCCTAAATATGACTTGTACTACAACATATGAATCATAAATTAAAAAAAATATTTTAAAATTTTCAAAATATAGAAAAAAATCATAAAATTAAGGAGGTCGGTAAATGAACTCAATGGCAATCAATCATGCTTGTATTTTTTTTTTTTCTGAAAAAGTCACAAAATAAAAAGTAAAATAGTTTTGAATTTCTTTATATAGCTAAAGTTCTCAAACAGTCCATCAGTCTCACTAAGCAAGAACATTTTTAGCCGCAGCTTCTAAAATCAGTTTCCTCCACAGCTTTTTCTGAGAAACTCCACAAATTTGCTGCAGAAAACAAATAACATCAACATAAAGGAAGATTAGTATTGATTTTGATAGTAAGAAATAAGCAAAAAAAGTTATACAAAAATGGAGAAATAAATATAAATAATGGGTTTTGATACACATTTCCTAAAAATATAAAAAAATATTTTTTTTGACTCACAAAAAACCATATCATTAAATCTAATTTTACGTATAAATCTTTTTGACAGTTATTTAAGAGTCAAAAACCATTTTCATAAATAAATATTCCAGAGAACTTATCGAGCTTATGTCAAGAAAATACTTGTATAAAAATCAATAGCTACTCCCAAATAACTTAGCTTAAAGTTACTATTATATTTTAATCTTATAATCCCAAAAGTTAAAACATTGCCAAGCCGCCTTAAATAAGCTCCTACTTGCATCAAATAAGTAATTACAGGAAAAGAGGTGATTTTCTCTGAGTTATTGGGGCTGATAGTTAATACAGAAAGAAGGATTCTAAGATAAAAAGATGGAATGTTTATCGTAACAGGGAAAGAGGTGATTTCCTCTGATTTATTGGGGCTGATAGTTAATAATACAGAAAGGATCAACTGTTCTTCTTAAATGGTTGATCGTTTCATTTGGTAAAATTGCTTGATTTAACTCTTTTCTAGACAGCTACTCCAGATTGAAAATAAGATCTATTAATAGCGATTTGAATTCTTCTAGCTGAGTTCGATTTGAATCATGATTGAAGCTTTTCTTATGGAAGAGAGGGCAAGCTGCCCTTGCAAGTCAGCTAGGGCAGTCCTCGGAAACACATTTTTGTGATCTGCAATGGAAAGATGGCCTGAAAGACTCCTCTATAATCATCTAGATATTTCTTAAGAAAATCTTCCTATATAATAGCATCAAACGATAAGTTAAATTCTATTGAAACATTCCCTTGATTTGTTCTTCCAAATAAAATAAAAAAATCAATTAGTTCAATTTCCTTAACAGTTTAATAATAATGACTTTCCTCAAGTGTTTCCCATCTGCTAACTCATGCAAGCTATATCTCACCTGTTCCCAATTAAAGAAGTTTCCTTGTACGAAATTTTTAAAGCTTGAATTCTTTTTTAAGTCATGAAGCTTCTTTTTTGAGTTTAATGGTTGAGAAAATAATCTCAATTATACTTTCATTCGCCGTATTAGTAAACTGCGATTTGAAATGCTTCAAAAAAGATGAAGAGTGGAAAAGCAGTATAATCAAATGACATCCCTATCGATGTATACAAATAGTTGGGAAGGAACGAATTTCTGAGCTTGCCGAGTCATTTAATGTTATTTTAAAAACAAAATATACTAGATGAGTGTTTAAGCTCCAATGCGTGAATCTATAATTTATCTACTTTAGTTGACTTGGACACTAAAATTAAATAACTTTTTACTATTAAGGGATTATGAAAATGAAACGTTATGAACTATTTATCACTCAATAACTAAAGCATCCAGCTTAAAATGATGAATCTAATTCATAAAATGAGTCATACAAATCAAGTTTATACAAAGTAGGATTAAGAAATAGATTGTTATATAAAATGGCTCACAGCATGTGAAACTCATTTTACAAAGAATATTCTCACTTTATTTTAAATCGTTTAATAATGCAAATCATGCATAGTATACATTGTGAAAAAACATGCAAAACCACATAAAAATTGACTGAACAAGATGATAATTTCAAGGCAAACATTATCTAAAATTTCATTGTGGGTGACTCTAGACAGTGATTATACATATAATCATTGTCCAATGTCCCCTAAAATGAGAATTTAAACAGAGCTTTATCCTTAAATCATTTTGCTAGTACCAACATACAAACTGTAGAAGGCAAATAGCCATAAAACCACTTGCTGATGGTTCTTTTCTACAGGAATGCCTTAATATCACCACTTGGCACATTATCTTTCTTTTTCATCGTTCCATTTCTTTCTTATCTCTTTCATTCTTCTCATTCTCTTGTATCGTATTCTAATATTTTTCTTTTTTGTCCAGCGAAACCTTTGTGTTCAAGAATTTTCTTTCCTTTTATCTCCTTCAAGCCAGCGATCTGTTCTTTTCCGCAGGCTGCAGTTATCTTCATCGACAAAAATTCGAACTTCCTCTTCTTTTATTATTTTCGTTTATTAGCATGCAGATCAAATGTCTTATTTTAAGTTTTTAGAAGGTTTTGGCGTGTATATGATGTTTTTAAAACTCAATTTTATTTAGTCACCAATTTTTGAGGTCGTACATAAACAAAAAAATTTATAATATTATTGAAGGCTAGCTGAAGAATGGTTTAGACAATAATGTAAGTAATGCAAATTACCAGTGATGATTTACTTTTTCTTCTTCAATCTTGATCATCATCACCAATGTAAATAATAATGATGATAACAAAATACCATCAACAAAATTATCCAAAAATCAGGACAGTTAAATAGTATATGCCCCCCAAATCTCGAGTATTTGCATACTTACCAATAAAATTTATTATATTACAAAATTAACACTGAATCATACACACGGAAAAAAATTCATACTTTAAAGAAACTAAGTGGTAAAAGAGCTCCAAGTGGTAGCTATGAAATTTCAATTTTTCTAAAAAGCTTTTAATTAATTATTTAATTTTAAAATAACTCATTAATTAATAAATATGTTAGGTAATCCATTAATAACTACTTAACCAATGATTCCTAAGAACAAGTATCATTAGTTAATCAATTTATTGATTTCTTAATTGGTTTATATTCTTAAATAAGATTTGGTTTATAAATTATTAATCAATTAAATACTTTTTTCTCCTCTTTAAATTAATCTTATAAAGAATTCAACAACATGACAATGTCTCATTAGTTTTGTAGCAATTATCAGGCATAGTTCTGCAACACAACAATATGTCCTAATTTTGTAGTAGTTATCAGCGTAATTTTATAAACATAATAGCGCACGAAATTGCATTGATAATGCTCCAAATCAAAATCTAAGATCAAGCATGAGATAATCTAACTCTACAGGACCAAAAATAATGGACATGAAAATCTTCAAACTATATTGTGTGGCTAAACTAATGGTCCATGAAACACAAACTTCATATATCATTTAAATATTTGTTTCCTCCAAAATTTTGGAGCTCTCAACTAGCATCTTAGAGAGAGAGTTATTTCCCCTAATTATTATAACGAATGAATGGAACTCAAATGGGCCGACTATGGGAGGGTCAAACTCTCTTGATCCTAAAGCACAGATGATGAGGATCTAGGTTCGCTTATTTGAGTATATCATACAATCAAGTTTTACAAGGTGCAGATTTGTCAGGCAGTTGAATGAGAGATCGATCTCCCTTGACCCATTAGTGTATTCATAGTAACTATGTGTGTTAATTGAGCTTTGAAAAATCCATCAAAAGTAAGATAGATATGCTATGTGCCATCAATAGAGGCATGTTGGGAAGCAGGAAAAGCCAAAAGATTTGAGCATACAATCCTTGGGCAAATGGGAGATTCGTCTATAGTCATGGAAGGAGGGAGCAGCAAATGGCTGGATTGTTGAGAGGAATCAGTTATTCGATTCATGGGTGAAGAAGTTCACAAGCTGCAACAAGGTGCTATAAGCTCAAACTTGAAGATGTGAGCTACAACATCCAGTCTCACGTTTTTTAGCTGCAAACAATTACTCTCTCTACAAGCTTTCAACCACTAACTTCCATCAATTTTTTGTACTTCATTATCCTCAAAAAAAATTCCATCACAACATTCATTTTTGGTAATGTTAAGAAAAAATTCCTAATTAATCAAGTAGAAGTAAAACAGGAGCATCAATGGTCAAAATTATCCCAACTACTTGGGATAAGATTCTCTACAAATCCATATTTAGCATCAGCCTCTATTGGATGTTGAATAAGATGTTAAATAGAAATTTCTATCAAAATATAATGCATGCTTATTTGTACTATATTTATTTAATGGGTAACTAGAAAAATTGGCAACCTATGGAAATAGCTCATGCAATTCAAGTATAGGGGTGGCAGGCTAAGATGGCTTAACTCAGGTTTTAATAAATTCATAATATAAGCTGTTTATAATTTATTTATTACTTCAAGCTGATTCGAACACAAAATGAAACAAAACATCAAAGCAGATGATCAAACTCCGTGTTTTGCCTGATGTGGAGCCCAATCACCCGCAGTGCTAAATAAAATAAACTTGGGGCATATGACAGCTCCTATGTACACCAATTAATGTTATACAGCAAAATTTAAACTAAAGGGAGCCAAACGCACCTTTTATTTATTCGCACGCTAGTCTGGTATCAAAGCTGCTTAGGCAGATAGAAAACGCCTGGAAAGCAGATATAGGATACTGAAAATCCATTGTGAACAAATCCTTTCCTACCTTCCCAAATTGAAGAATCACATCATTATTCTGTCCCCCAGACCCATCATGTTCTGCAACCAACTGAAAATTCTTAACTGATGCAACTGTTACCCGGCCACGAAAATTTAGGCACCAGCATTGAAGCTGCTCATGCCACCTTGGAGCTTTGTTCTTTAAAATTAAATTTACATCACTCTGACGATTTGAAGAGCCAGGAGAATCATCCATGTGAGATGATTTGAATCTGAAAAATGGGATTGATGAGAAGGAATCGTTGGTGTCCTGACAAAAATCAGTTTGGGAAGGAACTGCACCCCCAGATTCCATTGCAGAGGTAGGGATAGAATTCATAACACAGTGCATTCTCCTAGGACATCTGGCCATGCAAGCAGAGTTAATAATATGCCTAGAAACTTTAACTGATTAAAACATATTTGCAAGCATTTTATACCTACTTTTGTGAACTGAACGTGTTTGTTTCAATAACATAAAGGATGTATCCCAATTGCTCAAATCACATGCATGAATGAAACAAGGCAATGAAACAAGATCAACAAAACAAAAGGGACCCAAAACGATTCTAGAGAATGAAACAAAGCAACGCTTAAAGTTTTGTCTTTCAAAGAAATGGAAAACTTGCAACAAAGATAAGGAAACCCCTTACCATCCACACAAACAGAAACATGCATAAAACTGAGGCTGGTAGCTCTGGCATACTATTTATTCTTACCATCAACAGAAAATAAGCACCAAAGAAGATAGCACTACTCACCGAGAGCCTAATACATTCAGTTCATAAGCAATATGTGCAACTGGATAGTTTCCTGAAAAGATCCCTGGATAGACTTGCTTGACGCTTAAATTGTGTACTGAACGACATTTTGATAGCATGGCCTCAGAAATAGGAGGTTGTGACTCATAAACAGTAAATTTCCTGCCCAGAAAATTTGATCTGTCCAAGAGAAAATAAGCAAGAAGAAAAAAACAGGATAGTTTTAGTCGTTCTCTCATGCAATGAAATAGAATCAACACAGCATAACCCCAAAAAAGTTAAACTTGGTAAAAAGCTTAGTTATATACAATAATGTTAACCAATGCACCGAGTGCAACAAATGGGTTATCATCGATCCACCAATTCAATGATTTAAGCTAATTTATAGTTTCTTGAACACTGTCTAAACATAGTGTGAATGTTTTATAAAGCTTTTATTAAAAAAAAACAGAATCACTTGCAAATAGTAATGCAGCTAAAATAAACAAATATGCTTCAATTCCTTTTCAACTCTCGATGGAAAGCACTCTGCCTAACTGACTACTCGGGACATATGAACAAACCTGCAAAATCGGATGACATAAACACGTTAGAGTGCAAATATTTAAATAAAACAGACTGTACATAGATTTCTGCAGCGAATACACAACTCCACCAAGCCTTAGTCCCACTATGGGATCAGCAACACAAACCCTTTGCTTCCATTAACACTTTATTTCCATTGTGCACAAACAAATAAAAGCCCCTCCCTAAGTTTCAAATAAAATAGATCCTTACAAATAATTTCTTCCCATGTCTTTTTTATATCTTCTTCTTCCTCTTTTAACATAAGAAAAATTCATACTCAATTTTTAAAGTTAAAGCATCAAATGATCTAAGCATAATATGTCCACTACTAAGATGGCACTCATTAATCTTATCCATTATTGGAGCACTCAAACCTTGCAATAAATGAGCTCATTTCTCAATTATACTTTTGAGTAAAAACCCACTCATCTACCTTAACATCCTCATCTCTGTAACACATGACTTACCAAAAAGTTTCTTCTTTGTTGGACAGCATTATGCTCCACATAGCATTGTTGCCTTTATAGCTGCTCAATCATGGGATTTTCTAATCACATAACGCTAAAAGCACTCCTTCATTTCATCAGATTATCTTGGATTCCATTAAATACATCGCCCCATATTTCACCGTAATTTTGTATAATTGAACCAAGGTAATTGAACATCTTGCTATTCTTGATCGCATAATCCTCAAAATAATCAAGTCCTCAAGATTAAAGCTTATATTATGATTAAACTTACACTCCATATACTCACTATTAGATTTACTAAGACAAAACCCTTTAAATTCTAAAGTAGTCCTTCGCAACTTAACTTTTTATATTATTTCCAAGTATTTTCAATTAGAAATATTTCATATGCAAGTAGTATGCATCAAAAAGCCTCCTCTTGAATGTGTTCAATAAGAATATCTATAATTAAAGCAAGGAGAAAAACTAGGAGCAAAAGCTTGATGCAATCCAATAACAACATGAAATCATTAGATAAGCTGCTTTGTGAACAAGCATAAGTTGAAACCCATTAAATATATCTTTAACAACATCAATAAAAGCCACAAATTCTATTTTTCAACTCTTGAAAAATTTTTATTAGTACATCATTATCATAAGCCTTTCAAGATCAATAAGAATTAAATGGCAAACTTTTTTTCTTTCTCAAAATTTCTTCATAAAATCTCTTAGAGAATGTGTGGCCTCCAAGGTAGAATTATCTAGCATAAAACCAATTTTCTTTTGTGAATCAAGTGTCCCATCATAATTTGTATTAAATCTCTCTCCCAAAGTTTGAATGTATAACACATTGATTTGATTCCCTTATAATTTACATGGTCCTGAGCATTGCATTTATTCTTGTGAACATGTACAAGAATACACCTTCATTCTTACTCTTCAAATATATTAATGCACTATTTAATAGGCTACCTTTTGAGTGTAAAGTAAAATATTTATACCAAAATGTGGCTTTTCGTGTGTTTGGTATGTTGCATTTATTTTCATGTATAAAATTTAAATATTAAAAATCCCGCATATAAAGCATTTGGGTGAATTAAGAATTTGACCAATTTGATCGGATTTACTTTTCACGTAAAATCTTAAGTAAATATAAAACATTCTAACTGTCAACAAGCCAGCCCTTCGACTAGCTCTTGCCAACCATCGTGCAGGACTCTGTCGTCCCGTATATGCACAGGCTAGTCAATTCAACTAATCCCCCTCAACCATCAGTCGACGACCCTCACAGAACACTCTTGAGCCTAGATTACCCTCAATCGATTCTTGCGATGCAGGCCTACAACAATCAGCCATTACAGGTGTCCTTGGCCTTTGATTGGCCCTTCTAGCAATCACCTAGCTCTCTCTATTGTGCAATGTGAATTTTGTTTTATTTTAGTTTGATTTAGTTCAGATTTACTGTTCATAAAAAACATCAAAATCTAATTACATTGTAAATATTTCAAACATCATAATTGCACTATATTTATTTGACATAAAAAACTTTACAGTAGTTTATTTTACCTCATTCTCTTTACCTTATAACAAACAACTCCGCGTTTCTCACCCAATTCCACACATATATTTCCAAAATGATGATTAAAACCTATTTTCAGAGATAATAACATTCAATTTGAATGGAGAGATTATTTATTAAACTTTAAATGAATGGTGTATACTTAGTTCTCTTAAAGCTTAATCTGGCTAACTTATGTAAGTGTCTATCTCCCTAAGTTATTTATAACCTTTCATACAAACCATTGTTAGTAGCAATTTTAGCATCACCAACTAGTATTTATAATTCATGACAAGTTAATTTGTGTTTCTTCAAATTCTCATAATCTTCGATTTAAATCAGCTTGTATAATATTTTTCTTTAATTTTATTTGAATGTCTTCACCACCAAACAACTTTATCATTATATGCTCTTCCATTCAATTCACAGAATATACTTATAGCTACTTTATTATTACAATAGCTAGTAATCGAATTCTATAAAAAATTAATTTAAACCTCAAAATTTTATTATCCTGGCTTTAAAACTTCAACTACCTTATTCCATAGCCTTATATTGTAGCACCTTATTTCAGCATTAAGATCTCATCGGCTAACCTTCATAAATATCTTAGATTTAATATATTTTATTACTCATTTTCAAATTTAAAACATTGGATTGTCAAACAATCACCTAGAATAATCACAACTCTTGCAATTTAAATGATATACTTTTTTATGAGAAAATAATCTGAGTTCTAGAAACCTCATTCTTGCAAGTGACAATAAGTTCTCCTTTCTTAAAAAAAATATTAACAATTATGAAGTTATAAGTTGTAGCAAATGCCAAAATCAATTTATTTTTAATAGGTATTTTAAAAATAAATGTCACTATTAAAATTTGTAATCATTTTCTGGTATAAATATTTAAATATCCTCCTATATATAATATTTTCCATAGAAAATTCTTTAAACCAATTTTTCAAATAATACCAAATTAGTTATTTAAAATTTATATCTATCTTGTTTTAGAAGCATAAAAACACTTGCAATATTAAACTATCAATTAGTTTTAATCTTTAAATCTAAACTTATATCTTTCATCCTCTTAACTTTTACTACATTATATTTTAAACTTTTATTCAGAATGATATTCATGTCGTTTTAATGACAATTCTTATCCAAGCACCAAAGTTTATAACATAAACTATCAATTTCATTTGCTTTTTCTCACACCCACTTCATTGCTTAAGAACAAAATGGTTAATCTCATATTAGTCATAATATCTTCCAACTCAATAAATTGCTTGTAGAAGTGTTAATATTCCAGCTCATTTTTTATTTTCATTAGCTATCTTCTTTACTCGCAATCTTCCATAATGCAAAAATTCTCGCACATTTAGCACCATCCAAGCACCAATGTAGCGAGATACTTTAACACTTTTAGACTACATTCAAGCAATACTACATCTCACTCCAAGGGGCACCCAGTTCTTTCACAAATTCATAAGAAATTTATAAAGATCTGACAAATTTTTACGCTAATTATCAATTACCTAGTGAGACCCTCTTGTTTCACACCTAGGATTTAAACCAGGCTTAAAACTGTTAGCAAATTCAAAGTTGAAAGGAACAAAAATTCAGATTTTTATATAAGAAGTGGTTAAAATGATGTGAAATAAAAATAAAAAAGCATTGTTTGACAATTATTTCTATAAATTGATTATAACTTATACAAAAGAAACATTTTAAAATTATGATGGTTTTGTTAAGGAAAAGTCTTTGAAAATGTTTAAGATAAAATTACACTTGACTCAACATATGGTATCAACAACATGATCCTTAGATACACTCATTTCCATCTAAATATCATGTAAGCTACCCATATATAAAAGGAGTTAATAAGAAAATATATAAAATATTTTATAATTATGTAATTATAAAATAATATAAGCTATTTAATTCATATTTAAATGATTTTTAAGTAAAATATCTTTCATAATTCAAGAATAATAAACATCCAATATTGCTAAAATAAATATCATTTATTATTTCGAGTATATGCACGCATTCACCTTAGTAGATCCAAAAACGACTATATAAAGTGCAACTTTAATCATAATAGAAGCCATAAACTCAAGGATAAGACTATTAAGGACCATGTGATACAAAAGAGCGAGAGATTCTGTAACGGCCCAATGTCTTTATCTGCAAATCAAGTCAATTTTCAGCCTCAGAAATTGGGTTCCAGGGAATTTTGATTTAGGGCAAACAAGAATAACAATAAGTAGAAATAATTTTTAGATCAAAGTATCATAGTTTGGCAGAATTCGGATAACAGAAACTCTCGCTTTATTTTTTTGAACTTTTTAAATTCATTAAATCAAGAATATTGAAATACATGTCTGAATTCATCAATTTTCATGTCATTATGTTAAGAACATTATTTAAAGACCGCTCAAAAAGTTTCATCAAATTCTAAGTGTCGGTTTGATCTCAATTAATTTTTGAAGTATAAAACTTCAGAAATTAATTAAAAATAAAATACTGCTCCGGATTGAAAATTTTTGGGGCGATGATATTTGATATATTATAACACACCTCGGTGTCAAGTTTCGCTGTATTTAGACGCCAAACAGCGAAAAAATACGAAAAATTTAACTTTAAGTAATTATATAAATTTTTCCTAAGAAAATTTATTTCCCCCCTCCCGCGATCCCGTGAAGGATCTTCCGCCTTTGGCGGAAAAACCTTCAACGCCAGAGGCCACGCGCGCCCCATACAGGCGCAGAGACCATGCGTCATTAAGTTTTGGAGCATGATACCCCACTCCTGCGCCTATTTATACTCCCCCCCCATTCCCTCATTCTCCCCACAGCAGCCAGCTTCTCCTCCCTCTCCCCAGCAGCAGCCAGCCCCCCAGCAACCCTCCTGCCAGCTTCTCCTCCCTCCCCACAGCAGCTAGCTACCTCATACCGCAGCCCCTCCCTGCCTCCTCTGGCCGGCCAGCCACTTGCCAGCCTCCGGCCTCCCTCTGTTTTCCGGCAACATTCGGAGTTGTTACTGAAAAATGACATCAGTAATATTTGGGGTTATTACTAGAAAATGATATCAGTAACATTCGGGATTGTTACTGGAAAATAACATCAGTAATATTCGTGGTGAGTTATTAGAAAATGACATCAATAACCTACATTCTGTGATAATACTTTTTGCGGAAAATTGATTATTTATTTTGCGCTATTGCCTTACTTTTCCTGCATTTTATCCTTACTTCCGCTAATCGCATCTTTCTTTTAAAGTGTAATATTATTGTTTACTGCAGTACTTACAATATTCTCTAATTACTGAGAATTCTAATCCCGATATTATTTTCTGTACAATACCAGGTCAGATGCTTCTCGAAGAATACGCGCAAGAACCCTAATTCTATAATTTTCAATCTTGCTGATAGATCCACGGTGTTGTTTTGCTTATCTTTTATTTTATTAATTTCTTTTCCTTTTGTACGAGTACGATAAAGGATCATGTAATCTGGAATCTTAAAATAAATGAGAATATCTTTTTGTCTTTACATGTGTATCCATTCTCTCTCAAATTACTCAATAGGATCCTGCGGTATGTGAACACCTAAATGCCGGGACAGTTCTCGCTAATCCGGCATCGGGTCATCACAGATTCAAATACATTAGTTCATTTATTCAAAAAAATAGTGACATGGAGAATGATTATTAATAGAATCGATGAAATTGTGTACTTAGAGTATTGTACGATTTAAAATTCCCACTCAAAATTAAAGAAAATTTAAGGAGAAGCTATACAACCAGTTATGTTATATGGAATAAATGTTAGCCAACAAAGAAAAAATTTACTGATAAATTAAATGCTACAAAGAAGAGGATACTAAGGTGGATGAATGGGTATACTCAAAATAACAGAATGAGAAATGAGTTCATTCATAGAAAAATAGGAGTGGCTCCAATAATGGATAAGATTAGATAATATGGTCTTAAATGGTTTGAACATATTAAGCATAGATCGTTCGATGCCCCTGTTAAGAAAATCGAATATATGAAGTTTGCCATGATAAAAGAGGAAAAGAAAGAAGAAGAAAGGCATAGAAAAAACCATTAAAAAAGATCTTTATTTGGATTTTATAGGAGGGGCTTTTATTAGATTATGCACAATGGGAACAAAGGATTCATGTAGCCAACCCCAACTAGAAGGACTAAGGCTTAGTGTTGACGTTGTTGTTGTATATATTTGTTAGTTACAATGTCAATTTTAGCAATCAATCAATTCACATTAAGTATCATCTACCATAACATTTTAGGCAGCAATTTCACCGAACAGCCATATGCTTGCAAAACATTAAAAGTGAAAAATAACAAATCACATATCTTGAAACAGCTGAACAAGAGTACAACAATAAATTATAATTACAAATCACACATATTCAGGTTTGAGCGTACCTCAACTTTCCTACATATGTGCTACTTCTTTTAGACATGTGATCAGCATCCACTGAAATTAGATAGTCAGTGCAGGTTGCGTGGCGGCATTTACGTGCAGCAAGGAGAAATTTCCCATTATCTGTTAATGCCAGCAGTAGTACAGTAACCCAGATTAGAATAATATAAATGCAAAATACAACTAAAGATCAAATGTATAGAATAAAACAATAAGCAAATTAGGCTAAATAGTATAACAACAATAACAAACAATTTTCAAAAACTGTGAATGGAAATGTGCGTAATAGTACAAACAAAACGAAAGTACAATTAACAATGATCATACACCAAAAGTGCCATTATTGTATAAATCATACTAAAAATAAAATTATGAAACTGTTCTGCTGAGTCAAACAACATTTTTTCCAATTTCCTAAGTTGCATAAGCTAACATTCTTTGGCAACACTTATATGTTAAAAATAGAGGATCATATAAATGTGCTAGGTGATAAGTTGCAGGTGTAACCAAATTATTTGGTGCCCCTTATGACTGCAGTACAATTTATAGTTCACATTGCAACTGCAATGATCAACAGTTTATGATTTGTTTTCTTCTACGAGTACAAGATCCCAAAAATTTTGATGACCATAATGATGTCCAAATTCATTTATAAAATAAATATTAATTCTTATGATCCCCAAAACTTTCATAAGCCAATCAAATCAATAATAACCAAAAAATAGAATTGAGTCACAAAAGGAGAGAAAAATTGTAATTGGTGACAGGACTAATTATCTGGGCATAGATAAGTGTACATCGCTTATTTAACGTCAATTTACTCGAAACTGGCCATTTAGACATACGACCAGCGTAGCATATACACTAACGATTCCTTAGAGAATTTGTCGGGTACTAACAAAGCACAAAATCAATGTTCAAGCGAATATTTCTTTAACTACTTTAGGCATTAATTTCCTTGGTACAAATTCTCTATTATTCAATTCAAATGTTTCATAAACTTAATTAAAACAAAGCTTAAGATTACAGTTAGAAAATGAGCAAACCATGTCAGATAATTTCCGCAGAAAACTTTGAAAGCATATAGATCACAACACATGACATTATGAAATATGATTGGATTCACATTTCATTCACTTAAGAAGTTCCTTTTCTCCAGGATAAATATGTTACAAAATACTACATATTAGGGCAACAGATGGGCGATCTTAAAAAGCATTAAGACAAACCTTCTGTGAGTCCAAAGTAAAGATAGTATGTCTGGGCTGCTTGATTCCTCTTTATAAAGCATTGGAGGGGAAAATTTCTTGGACCAGGCTGCAAAACTAGCTAAGACTCTGAGAATACAGAGTGAAAAACAAAAAAGGAAAAAAAAACTGAGTATTCATTGTAAAACTACATTCCAATACAGATGCTCAACAGGCACGCAACACAGTTCGTAATAATATCAAACCTAAGGCTTGCAAACATATATATAATGAGAATAAAAATTGATCACTTTGAACATTTTCTATAATAACTATGAAGTTAATGGGTGAAGACCATATCAAGACCACTACATGGAGATGAAAAAAATTTGCAAGGAATTCAACAAGCTACCTCTCAAGCTCTATCAGTAAATTCGTATATTATAGTCGTATAATGCCCTTGCAAATATATTTTTTAAGAAAATTCATTTTTTGTATTTTTTTAAATTTACAGTAAAATTCATGAATTTAAGGCATGAAAAGCATAATATGAATCTTTTGCTTATCTATTGTATTATTAAAGAAAAGCTTGATAAATTCTATCATATTGATATCATACATTACTAAATTAAATATATTAAATTGATTTTAAATAACATAATCTGCATTTTACTTCAATTTTTTAAATAAATAATATATTCTATGCATACATATCAATACTCATTTAGTACATATACCATGTTATACTAAAAAGCTATCAATTTTTATCTAGTCCTAAAACTAGCAAACTACTAAATAAAAGTATAGCGACTACATCCTCTTTTTATCAAGATATAAAGTTTCCCTCAATTTTGTCCAGACTACATCCTCTTTTTATCAAGATGTAAAGTTTCCCTCAATTTTGTCCCCCCGCACATATAATAATAGCACCCCTTTTCTTGTGATCCTCAGATGGCACTACCCACTCTCTCATGCCCTCTGACACGAGGAAAAGTGGGGAGGTTTCCTCCGAAAAGTTAGAGCTTGATAACTAAGAACTCCCACAATGTTTTTAGCATTGATAGCAACTACAAACACCTCATATGCTACAACAGTGCAACTTATAGTAAGAACTCGTTTCCCGTTTCATTTTTCTCATAAATCAATAAGGAATTGCTCCATTTTAAATCATTATGGCAACTTCATGAAATCATAACTGATCAAAGAAGAGGGAAGCATACAGAACATTTATACCTGAAATAAAATCAATTAAGTATGACCAAGTTCCAATATTTACTTTCAAATTTATAAATGTAGAAATTTATTGAGTTTCTGGGATGCAAAGAAAGAATATATTGTCCCTCCCATTTCTCCTTCGATATACAATGTCGACAAATTTAACATCCCAAATTTTCTTTTAGCCCCAAATTAACGAAAATTGATGGAAAGTCTTGAGTAAGCCTATCAAAAAAGCTCTTCATTCACAAACAACTCAAATTGAGCCTTATAAAATATTGTATTCAGCTCGATCATTAAGAAAAAGATTCAAGCTTGAACATAAATTTGAGCTTGTTTCTTATCGAATCAAACAAAAACAGCACTATGTTTATATGTTTTCAGCTAATTAAATGCGCGCACAAAAAATTACAAATATTTGAAATAAGTGCAAATCTTACAAGAATTTTCCTTATTTACTTGTTCAATTCCAACTCTAAGAATATAAAACACTAACAAAGTTTTATTAATAAAAAAAGTTTAACAGCTTGCACCATTTCAAAAAGATATATATTCAAGAGTATAAGATAGTAGATAAAAAACTGATGATAAATATGTAAATTCTGAATTTTGAGTTCTCCATGTAACTTTCTTTAAATTAATATAAAGTAGAATATACATATTTAAATTTATAAATATATATAATGCATTGTCAATACTCAATGGCTTAATTTTGACTACATATTTATAATTTAAAATTGGCCATCTGTGTATATATATTGCAGTGAATATATTACAGCTCAGTGATTGAGACTCAGGATTTGTCATCTCAGGTCATGAGTTCAAATCCCACCAGTTACACATAAGCAAAATATATATATATATATATATATATTGTAATAATTAAAATAAAATTTTTTATCATGCCCAATCATGAAAGTATTTGAAGCTCTTATGTAGTCATGCCTTATTTTTTTTATTCATGTTTGACTCAATATTAAATGAGTGAAACACAATCTCTATTTGTAAGCTTGTTAAGAACTCAGTTGGTTGTGTCCGGCTTGATAATACATAAAGCATGCACAAATAAGGTTGTGTTCGTTCATGTTTGGATTGATAATAAATAAACCATACACAAACAAGGTTGTGTTCGCTTATGTTCGACTCGATAAAAATAAACCATGCACGATCAAGGTTGTGTTTGCTCAAGTTCGGCTTGTTGGACACCCTTACTCATGATGACTTATTGGAGATTCCAATAAGTTGCAACACATCTTTCCTCCTCTAAAGCAAAAAATCAGCAAGAATAGTGCTAAATATTTTATCAAGATTCATGTCTTTGGCAAAGAAAATGTTTGGAAGAATTTTAAATTTTAAAATTCCATTTTATACCTTGAAATTCAACGTCCTATGTTTCCAAATTTGGATACTACTCATGCAACCATCTTACCCTGGCTAGATCAAGGCCGGTCACCAACAGATTCACCTGGTGCCCTTTTCCCAAGTGGTTAAAGGCTAACTATGATGTGTTCGTCCTTAATGAGGAGCAGAGAGCCTTTGAAGATCTTGTCATTCATGATGAGAAAGGAGAGCTTGTTGTTGCCTGTGGTGTCTAGGTTCAAGTACATTCTCGCATTGAAGTACATTCACAGGAGGCCCTTCTTCTCTGACAAGATTCACATTATTGGATGGAAGACCTTAATGGTCTCAATATTGAGGGAGAAAACCTAACTACCATGACACATAAAAAAAAATTGAGAATAACTCGGAAGGAAGAAAGTGTTCAACTGGCTTGAAGATATTTTGCTACTTTTTATTATTGTTTAAGAATATATTGTATGTACATCATGTGCTAGCATGTAACCGCAGTGCATACATTTGTGCACTTTTAGCCCGTAGTGGCAACATTTTGCATGTTAGAGATCCTCAACGGGCGTTTAAGTATCGTTTGAGAGGATAATGAGGCTGCCCCTGATTGTTTGTACTTGACTTAATATGATAACACAGGATTATGCCATTTTTTTAGATATATATCGCTTAAACAATTAGCATAAACCATGAATGAAGAGTTCAATTCAATTTAAAATGACAAGAAAATGATAGTCTTAAGGCATGATTGAGCATGGCATCCTGCATTATGAAGAAAAAATACATATTTATTAGATGTTTTTTTCAATAGATGAGAAAAGTTCAAAGTTGTAAAACTTCATTAAAAAATATCTTTTACTTTAGAAAGGCTCCTATTATTGGAATACCGAAGAAACAACTATTGGTATTCTAAAAATTATGAAATAAAAGATAAAAAAGAGAACTTTGTCAATTAAAAAAACCACAATGCACATGTGCTTTGTGATACTTGTTTATTATTTTCTTACATCAAGTACTTTTAACTGTCTTTACTTTTACATCATACTTTGTTATAGTTTCTTTCTTTTCAGCATCTACCAGTCAGCATGCATTTTGTTTTTCTACAAGTGTGCTAAAGAAAAGAAGTAGAATATACTCACCAGTTTGTGAGAAATGCATACTCGAATAATAATTTTGTATCCCCACTTGAGCTGAAACAAATCTCATAATGGATACCTATAGATTAGCACTCTTATTTTCAGTGCTTATTTAGTTTTTAATTGGGGTCTGATTGATGATTGTATCATGTTTTATTTTAAAATTTAAGCAAGAGTATAATTATTACTATTTATGAAACTATTTGGTGTCACTAGTAGCTCTTTTCATGTTCACCAAATGATGAGTTTGATTGAAAGTTAAAGCATATCGATGGGAATGATAATTTAAGATGAGCATTCCAAATCTGACCTATATCCCAGTAATTTCAATTTCATCGAGCAGGGTTCTGACACTATAAACATCAGGCCTCATTTAGGGCTGTAAATCACAACATTAAAAAGAGACAAATTCCCTTTTAATTTATAATTCTAACTTTGGCAAAAATCAAATTCTATATCATTGACATCATTTTTTATGGCATCACCTTGAGAGATAGAATAGACACACCAAAAGGAAAAGAGGAATTTTCATCATGCATTTCACTGAAATCTTTATAATTTGCCTACATAACATCTAATATTGAATACTATTGTAATTTTTCTACGTACAACAAACAGTTACTATGCTTAGGCTTTTAAGATCATAAACAGGGGCACATGTTAGTAAGATTAACTGGTAATTTACTAAATATAGAATATTATGTAAGAATCCCTGTTAAAAAATTTAGATTCGCGTGGTAAGAAAAGGAACCAGAAACTAATATACAAGTGATTATGGGTGATGCAATGCGACCTGCTTCACAGATATCGGGAAGGTAAGCTTCCCTGAGACATCAGGGGTCTTGACGATCTCCTTCATAATCTCCCTCCAGCTCCTGCACACCCCGGCGCAGGCAACAACGTCCCTCCTTTGCGGCCACAAGACCTGGGTCTCCTCTATCCGCGCTAGAACATCTCGCAAGAGTTCTGGCGGCAAATTAGACCAGCAACTAGGTTTATGCGCCCCGATAGGAGGCGGTTGAGAAGCATCAAGCAACACCCTGCGCGATCCCGATCTCAGTGAGTAGCTCAGCTTCTTGACCTCGAACCCCTTCCTCGAAATAGTGCCGAACTCCTCTCTCATTGACCTGAATGACGCTTCGGAACGGCGTCGATTCTCAATATAAATCTGGAGGTAAGTTAAGCTGAACGATTAAGAAGTGGAATAAGTCGAATTGGAGGTAGAACGAGAGGTGGGCGATGTAGAGAAGCGAGATCCTGACGGATGAGCGGGCGTTGACTGTGTGCAGATTTCAATTTTTTTTTTTTTTTTAATAAGGATTAGTCAAATGTACCCAAAAAAAGGAAAAAAAAATTGTAAATGCATAACAATAATTTATGTAAATAACACTAATTTATTTTTCATTTATATATTTAATACATTTTTTTTTAATAATATAAAAAATCACAAATTTTTTAATACATATTAATCAAATCACATGAAAAAATATTTAAAATATTTGTGTTAAATATGTAAATAAAGAACAAATTTAAGTTATTTATGTAAAAATCTAAAGAATATTTTTTTCGCTCCAAAAGATTTTGATTTAAATATATATTATTTTGAGGGTTATTTAATTCTTAATTTTTTTGTTATATTTTAGATAAATAATGAGGAGATGAACCATTTTCTGGCAAATGTTAAGATTTTGGTGTTGAGCATACTTATTAGTAAATCTTAGATGCTATATTTGTAATAATTATTATTTTTAAATTAAAGTATAATTCTTTATTATTTTTCTCACTTAATAAAAAAACAAAAAACATTCCATTAAACCAAATAAGTGTTCTAACTATATGGGAAGCACTTCAAAGTAATTTGGGTAGCCTAATATTGGGCCACCCAGTACCTACAATTCTATTGCTGTGTTCAATTCGAGTTCAGTTTAGTTCAGAATCGAACTCGAAGTTTTTGAGTTGAGTTGACTCGAACTCGAGTCAATTTCAATTCAAAAAAGTTCATTCAAGCCGACTCGAATGCGATTCGAATCAAACTTGAAAAACACAAAATAAAACATCTTAAAATCATTTGTTGAAAAATTTTTGCAGCTTTCATCCATTGGACTTAGATTTGATTCTTGTGATTGCCAAGATTTTCGTGGCTCACTTAAATCGTGTGGGTAGATTATGTCTTTGCCTTTTGAACAAAAATCCTTGAGAATTTGGAAAGAGGGATTGCAAGCAATATTTCTTAAGAAATATATCATGCATGTGCAAGATTTTTGATACAAATTATTTTTGAACCAGAAATCAAATATTATTTAGATAATGCATTAATTAGAATCTTATACCTTGTTTTATTTTGAAGAGACATTTACTTTCTTTTATTTAGGCAAATTTGTAATAAATTTGACAATAACTAAGAAAAATGATTTTTTATATTCCTTTTCTGTATTGAATGGATGTGATATAGCAATAATGTTTATGTTTCATTACTATACTAAGCCTGAATATGCTTATGAGAAATTAACATATAATAAATTAAGGAATATGTGATCGCATGACAATAGAATAGAAACCTTGCAAATTAACACTTCTTAATTGACTGAACTATATTAGCCCATTAAAATATAAATATAAATATATATGTATGTATGCATATATATAAAGTATATATGCTACTTACCTTCTTGCATTTGCTAGGTACTAAAGGTACTTAAAATGAAAGGGAACTAAGAAATAGCTAGCAATATCAATAAACAGGGTCGTTACATATTACATAAACTGTGTAATCACAAAATATACACTTCCATTACATAAAGCTCCTACAAAACAAGCTGCCAAAGAGAGATACCACACTGTGGGAAACATTTAAAACAAAACTCCCAATATAAAAAAGGATACAACCCTAAGCCAAGCCAAAGCAGAATTCATAGAAAATCATTCTTGGAAAAAGGGTTCATTTTAATCTTCTTTAATTCAGAATGCTCACTACTTCACTCTTCACCGTGAAAGCTTCTTTCAGCAGGGGAGCCAGGGACGAAAGGAACGAAACCACGACCACCAAACATGGGTCGCATGAAGCTGTCGTCGAACTTGCGCCAGTAGTGATGAACAGTATGCGTAGGCTTCATGAGGAGCATTCTGAGACTTGAAGGGCGGCGAATGGTCTGCCCACATTCACCTTCCCGGACATTATTGTCGAGAAGTGAGGTGAACAAGGAAACCGGGGTCGTTGGCTCAGTGCTGTTTTGTGGCTTTAGGGACAGAGGCAGTATGAGTCTTATGAGTGGTTTTGTCATTAAACCAAAGACCTGAGGCAGACAGATGTTCAGTTAGAAAATTTGAGATTTGTGCATTAAGCGAATCAAACATATGCATATATATATAGATACACACATAACAGCAACTGCACAACCAAATCTTAGTTACATACATTGTATATTATTGCATGCATATATTACATACATTGCATAAGTGCGTGCATACGTGTGTACATACATGTGTGCATCCGTATGTACATATCCACATGAGTTGGTGTATACCTATGTTCATGCGCACGTGCATGTATGTTTTGTATAAGAATAATATATAAATTGTGCTTTTTATACTTTACGTATGTTATACTACACTTAAACAAGCACACGTTTAATACAAGAGCATAATATACTTTTTATACTTTTTTGTGAATTTAGAGAGAAGACAAAATATTGATGGCCCCACAAACAAAGCCGCATAAAACTAATACTTGTATTACACCTAGCTTCACATTTCACTTTTGTATAATATTTAAGAGAAATTCTGTCATTGCAGAAAAAAAAGATGAGAGCCGCGAAAAAATTATAGCATGCATCCCAAGGTGACTATATCTGTTTCATGTATAAGCAAGAAAGGCGTATCTTACCATTGTGCTAAAAAGAACAACTGTGATAGTGCTAGTAATCATGATTGCATTGCCAGGAAGTTGAGTGTGACCTGATCTTGTAAACTGCAAGATATAACACAGGTAAACTTTTTAATTGAAACCACTAATATATAAACTTGAAATGCTTGCATGAAGGCTAAAATGCGCTGGATTAAAAGAGAGCCTGATCAATGTGCATAGTGGGAGGTGGGAAGATAATTTTGATTTCATGTTTATTTAAGGCTGTGGTGATCAATGTAATCACTTAGGAGGATTAGTAATTCACTTAATTTAGCTTAGCATGACAGCTTGAATAGAAAAGAAATTGATACTAAAAATGTTTTATTTGCCTCAAGAGAAAGGGTGAAGAAAAAGGTGGCGTTGACATCAAGAAAAAGTTGGCTAGTAGGAAAAATATCTTTGAGAACATAAACGATATTTAATTTGAAAGAACGAATGAAAGTTTCATAGCTCTCACAAGACCTTCACAAGATTAAAGATACTGTATCACCTTATTATAGGCAAGTGCAATAGAGACAGCACCTCTCATCAGTCCAGCCCACCATATAATAACCTGTGAATAAGATACAAGTTGTCTTTTTATCCCATGATATAACTTCAATATAAGATTACAGTGGTGTCAGCAGCTTACTTGTTTTCTAAGACAAAGCTTTTCACTTTGAGACTTCTTAGTTAAGTTGGAAAGAAAAGACAGAGGGAAAACAAAAGCGGCTCTTCCAACCAAAACCAAGCCCAAAAGAATTGAGCTAACACCAATTGATTTTCCAGGACTGCAGATGAGATAAGCAAAAATATCAATAAAAAATTAAAAATCAAGTATAATCAAGCGCAAATTCATTTCAATAAATGAATCATAAACTAGTGCCCCATTTTTAAGGGCATGCCCTATAGACTCATGGCATAAGATGGCAGGACTATGAAATGATATACATATGAAATGATGATATACATTGGATAAAGCAAATAGTAGCTGTGACATGGCAGGGACCCCGGTTTTAGTTACAGTGACAGCAGCATGGGAACTTGCTTGGGCTCACCGCTCACCCCACGGAGTTACTGATCAGTTTGCTTAACTTGTCCCTAAGCAATTTTTTATTTTAAAATTTGGAATCAAGTTGTTCACAAGAATGATGGCAAGGCGGTCTAAGCATAGGGAAAAACTCGAATCAATTATGGTATTGCAGACACATTGTCATTTCACCAGCTTGCTTTTAAGATAACAAATCTTAATTTTCTTCAAGTGGCTCTGCTAAAAACGTCTCTAGATTTCCCTCAGGAAACCTTCAAAGTCTCCATTCTGTGTTCATGCATATCTATTGGGAAGCCATTAAAGCTGTTCTAACCCACATAAGTGTAACTTAACTTTACCCATCCCACATATCACTTACATGAAATCTGATGTGTAACATTTTATTCGTCCATAGTTCTAAAAACAATCGAAAATATTACTGCTAGCATATGCTTTGTCGTTTATATGAGATAATTATTTTGTATTTATAGAAAATACTGTCTACTATTTTATTTCCATTTCTTTAGCTATGTATTGCCTATCTTATAAGTATCATCTAATCCATAAATGGCATTCAATTTTATCCCAAATTCAACATGCATCAAAATAAGCTTCTCCACAACAGTTGCGTTCAACTCAATCCCATCCAAAAAGTGTTCCCAATGCCGAGCTTGAACCTATACTTTGTTGCATCCTCCTGCCATTGTTGTGCTCTGCGACCTTCGGCCAGGCTCTCATGCTATGCTCTTTGCGCCCTCTTGCCTCATTCAAGCATTCTTCTTAAAATAGGCTAAGCAATCTACCCCAACATTCAAAAATAGGCATTATTGCTACTCTTACTTTAAGAGCGGAAATAAGATGCACCAACTTATCATTGATGGTGAGAGTTATACAAATGAGGTGTCCAAATCCGCAATAAAGAGAATGAACCTTGGGCTAAATCACACCCACAACCATACAAAACTGCTTGAGTTAATAAGATTGTCGTTCATGTATCCCACCATTGTCTAGAACCTATCCAATTATTCACCTATTCAGAGTGTTTGCTTGCCAATGAATGTATCTCATGCTATCTTGGGAAGACCATGGTTGTATCATCATAGTGTTAAATCATAAGGACAAAGAAAACACATTTTTCAATCTAATAACAAAAGATAAATCACCTAATGAGATAAAAATCATTACATATTTTGGTAGGCATGCCTTTGATAGGTAGTGCACAAAAAATGAGAATATCTATGCATTACCTATAATCGAAGTAAATAATGAGAGTGATTATTAAAAAAATTAAAATAACACTAACAAACAAAATGCTAATTATTTGCAGACACTTCTGACTATTGTCAAGTTTCACCAAACAACTGGTAAAAAGAAGATACCAGAGATCATTCTTTGCCTTTACTTTTTTTCCTACTATTTCTTAACAATGTCTTGAACTTTTAATATATTTCAATTTGCTATGTCATTTTAACTCTTTCATTATATAAAATGTTATTAATCAAGTATTTATTTGAGATGTTTTGAGGATGCATGCATCGGATTCCAAAACAAAGGCACTGAGTGGGTTTAATGATGACGACGCTAATCACCAAGAACTACAAGCAAGCTGCACTGTAGCCTATGAAGAGCACAATATAAAAATGTGTTATATATATATACATATATATATATATATACATATATATATCAGCATGTTATAGATTTAATTCCAGGAGCATCTTTGATAAATGTCCTTGCATATAAAATGAAATAACACGATGAATTAAAATGTAAGTCAATGTACTCGTGACATCCCTGCTCTTTTGACTCCTAAGGATGACAGAACTTAACGTAAGTGTGTCGACAATCGAGCAATCAATAAGATGACTGTGAAGCATAGATTTCCAATTTAAAGATTAGAGAGTATATTAGATATGATAGTAGGAGGTAAGTATTCTACAAAATAGGTATATGGAAGGTGAGATAGGGAGACGAGCAAAGAACAATGTTAAAGACTAAGAAAGGATTATACAAATGGTTATTATGTCTTTTGGATCATCCAACGTACTTGGCACATTTATGAGGATAATAAATCCTATTTTGCAACCTTATTATATCTTGGGAGGTTATTAGTTATTTATTTTGTTGATCATTTGATTTATAACAAAACTAAAAATGAATATTTGATGCATATTTCAAGAAAAAGAATATTGGTGCATATTTAAAATAAACTTAAAATTCTCAAAATCAATTTTCTTTTAAGTATCAAAAAATGCAATGTAATTTTTTGAGGGTTTATGAACTGGGAAAAGAGTTTAGGAGTATAAATTGACAATGCGAGAGCAATTTGAGAAACAGCCTATACCAACCACAATTCATAATAAAAGAAGTTTATATGGATTTGTCTCATTTTACAGCACTTAAGCATCTTTTTGAGTACAGCCTTATCTTGGGAGATTATTAGTTGTTTATTTTGTTGATATATTGATTTATAACAAAACTAAGAATGAATAGTCAGTGCAACCCTAAAAAAAAATTCATTTGGAGCATCTTTAAAATACTTAAATTCTCAAAATTGAATATTTTTCAAAAAGTGGGGATAGAGTTGAACAGTAGATACTGACAATACGAGAACAATTCAAGAACAGCCTAATACCCATCACAATTCACAATAAACGTTTAAATGGATTTGTCACATTTATAGCATTTGGTGCATCTTTTTGAGAACAGCCTTATCTTGGAAGATTATTAATTGTTTATTTTGTTGATATATTAATTTAAACCCTATACTAAGAATGAATATTTGGTGCATCTTTTCAAAAAAACAATAAGCATTTGGTGCATCTTTAAAATAAACTTAAGATTCTCAAAATTGAAAATATTTTAAATATCAAAAAATGCAATGCAACTTTTTAAAAAATTTATGAACTGGAGAAAGGGTGCAGTATTATAGCCTATATACCCACTACAATTCACAAGAAAAGAAGTTTACATGGATTTATCACATTTTATAGCAGGATTCATTCGAGAATTTAGTACATTTATGGCATTAATCATGAATTGTATTAAGAAAGAAGAGTTATGTTGACCAAAAGAGATGAGAAAGTTTTAAAGAGATCATAATTAAAACTAAAGCACCTATACTAAAAAAAATTTATTTTTGCAAAATTTTGAAATTGTGTGTGATGCTTTTGAGGTAGGAATAAAAGCTTAAGAAGCTGAATGAGGGCGACAAAAATTCTCAAATTATAATTATAAATATGATGCAGTAGTACAATCTCTTAGGTAGTGGTGGCCTTATTGTTTACTTAAAAATAGTACTTAGTCTGACCATCAAGCCAGTATCACCTTATTCTCAAAAATAAATAGAGCAACAACACAAAGAGTGGGTAGAATTTGTTCAGAAACACACCTTTGTCTTGAAACACTGCGCTAACTTGGATAATTAGGTTGCTGAAGCGCTAAGTTACCATTTCACTAAACATCATGCAAATTAAAGTTGATGGGTTTGATCACATCCCAACAAAATAGAAAACTCACAAGAATTTTGAAAAGATTTTCTATGACTTTATTGCTGATGTGCCTACATCAAGTATTTAATACTTAAGAATGGCTATATTCATAAGGAGACAACTTTATGTCTCTGACTCTTCTATTAGGAACTTTTGATTAATGAGTTATAAACATGAGTGGCAAAACCACTTTGAATCCAAGGCTGAAGGAATGCCAGTATCCAGTTAAAAACTGTTAAAAACAAGCAAGGCAGAGCTCATAGTCTCTAGTTTATACATTTGATTCATGAATGATCCCGATGAACATGCAAATGAAGTTTGTTTCATTTATTTATCATGATTAATGTATTCGAATAAAAAATTTATCTATAGTTAAACAAGGATGAAAATTTTATAAGAGGGACTGTAATCTCCCAACAAAAACCTTTGATTTTTAAGCTTTTGGCTACTACTTGGCGATTTTTGAAAATGATAATTTTACCCATCATGAGCTCTTTTGTAGTTTCAAAATTTCAGTGCCAAAAATATAAATAAATATTTTTATTTCATGCAAAACAAATTTAGATGAATTTTTATGCAAATTTCCTCCGAAACCAACTTAAATTGGATTTTTGGCAATTTTCAAAAATAAAATCCAAAATTTAGATATTCCAAAAAGCCCCTTGAAACTTTTATAAGACCAGCCGACCCATTTCTCCTTCCTACACTAACAATCATGCAGGGAGGATTCAGTTCACTAGTCAAGGAAGACCCCCCGTCTTCAAGTAATTTCTCTCTCCCTCACTCCCTCCCTCTCTGTCTCTCGCAGGTTTCTCCCTCAGTCTAAGAAGGGAAACCACCCCATCCAAACATCCAAAACCCCCTTCTCACGCAAGATCTTCTCTACCTTTCCCTAACGATTCTCTCTGCTCCCACAACCAAAGGCTAACCTCCCCTCATCACCTACTTCCTTTCTCCTCTCCACTTAGCTCCCACCTCCTCCATCTTCATCTTCTTCTCACCCACCATACATAAGCCCTAACCCTAACCTTAGTCTCTTCTTCATTTTCTCTTGTTTACTTCTTTCTTTATTTCTCAATTTCTTTTAAATAATTGAGCTCCAAATATTACCGATTTATCATCCCCCAATCAGAATGCTTTCCTCTTTAATTTTGCGGCCTAACACCAAATTCAAAACTAATGTGTTCAACACCTCCCAACGATCTCTTCACGAATTGATTTTAAAAATTTTAAATTTTTATGTGGTTTTAGAACGTAATACTTAAAACCTAATTTTGATCCTCTAATTAAATTGCATTGACTTCATATCAAGTCGCAATCCTTTTTGAGCCATCCTACAGAAATCAAAAGGTGAGAACTTTGTAATTTAGTATTTTCATTGTTTGAACAGCTGCACAATTACGTAAACACAAACTATTTGCATTCCAATTAGGTTCTTAATCACACAGCTCAATCGACATTGTTTCCTATACGATCCACCTAAATTGTAAAGCCAAATTCGTTGGGTCACAAGTGCTTGTGAGATTGAGATTGTTCAAATTACCATATAATACATAAAGTAGATTATATTTATTTTTATTTTAAGAATAACAATTCTATATCCATTAAACTTTAATGCATTTATCCATAAGTAGCAGCATATAAATACACATACACACACATACACACACACATTATATATATATATATATGATGGTGTTGTAGCCTAGTGGTTAAGGCTCAGGATTTGTTATCCCAGATCATGGGTTCAAATCCCACCGACCACACATAAGCAAAAAAAAAAAAAATATATATATATATATATATAAAGGAATAAATAAAATAAATAAAAAGGTAAACCTAATAAAGAATATTTTTATTTCCCTCATTGATTTATTCAAATAACATAACATATTTACAATCAAGTATTTACTAAGTTTGTGTATATCATCTAAGGATTGCATCAATACCATCAGCATAAAAATTCATTCTATTAATGACAATTATTTCACAAACTATATATCTAACTAAATTAGTCTACTAAAAGCTTAATTGTGTAAGTAAAGAAAAGAAAAAAAAAAAAAAAATATATATATATATATATATATGCATTTATATGATGTATATATATGTACACTAGTCAGTTGAGCAAATCTTTTAAGATATTAATTGGAGATATTGTATTAATGATACAAAATGGTAAAAGAAATTATAATGTTTTTTGATGGTAAGCTTCTTAGATGGCGACTCTTTCATGTACTTGGGAGAAATATTAATGTGGTTTAATAAGAAGATTGAAACTACGACATTTATATTTTGACAGTTCAACTTCCATTTCTTGACGCTTATCGTGCTAGGTTGTGATATTCTCAATGGCTATGCTTGCATATAATTCATTTGTCGATAAGCCTAGAGACATTCATTTGAAATAATCATTGGATGTCAACCTAGAAAAGTCATTTAGTGAAACTACCTATTGAGTTTTGAATTGGTCAATCATTTGTACAACACATGCATGATTTAACATTAGCCAAACTCAACACCTTTATCATCAACAAGGTTGCTTTCAATCAAAACTAATCCATTATACAAATGATTGCAAACAATGCCTTCTTATATAAAGTAGTCTATGAAACAATTATATGGAACAATATCTGCAATATATTACTACAAGGATACTAAGATCTACAAACAAAACAAAGCTATTTTGGCCTTAAGCAAAATTCTTCATAGCTAGATTCTTGAAAAGATAGGACTACAATTGAGAGCAATAATGTAAACCATTCTATCATTTTTAAGCCTAATCATTCAAGTTCTATTATTCTTAATAAATATGTTTATGGCAATCTGCTTATGGAAGCGATAAAAAATGTATTACTAAAATAAAAATTATTCACAAAAGTTCACTGCAGAAGCTCAAATGATATCATTTTTAGTGACTTTTTTGCTTATAAACAAGGTGCAACTTAGTTTCATTAAAAATATTCACTAGATTTTTCAGATAAACTGATCTTATAGAAAAAAGGTTAGTTTGAAACTTTATTAAAAACATCATATATGAAGCAAATTTGTCAGCTAAATTCACACTAGGTAAATGATTTGCAAATCCTTTTAATAATATGTTTAAGTTAATGAAAGGATCATGGTCATAAGAAAACATGAAGCATGCAACTTTCAGCGTTTGCATTCTTAGCTAAAAAAATTATTTAATAAGAGCCATCTCTGTAATAAACTATGATGAGCTTCCAGAACATTAACAAACAGTTTTGATGCTTTCACTGTAAATTATAAGCCTCTTGATAAACATAGTTTCCGACATCCATTTGCATACAGCTCAATCCTTCTATACGTCAAGACAATTTTCTTCAAACTTATATACAGGTTCGCCATGCTTGGTGCAATCTTGTTCAAGGCCCTCATAATTCTAGGACAGGCTATGACTAACCAAGACTTCCTCTTATTCCAGCCTATGCTGAAAATAAATACCATCTTACAGACTAAGCAAAAACATGCAAATAATTTCTCAATCACTGTGGAAGAATAGCTCTCAGTAATCCTTCAATTTGACAGAATTGAATACTACTACTATTTGCATTGACTAATTATAAAAGCCACATAATAAGAAATTACAAGAGCAAAATTTCCAAGTAGTTAACTAGAATTTACAGAAATCAGAACGCTAAAGTGTAACTCATATTGATAAATGCTACTAAAATTTTATTGAACTCTGTGGTATGCAAGCTGTTAATTAGTTCAGTTCAAAGCATACAAGGCATTGCAAATTTATGTGGAAAAGAAAAAGCACATACCTGGAACTGACAAATCTCCACTTTTCAATGTCTAATGCATCCATGCCAACATAAAGAAAGAGGAAAATCTCAGCTATAAATGACAATGTTGCAAAAGCATGTCTGCAATAAATAACAAACAAATAATTCATATGATAAAATCTCTAAAATGATGTAAAAAAAATCGGTCCTAAAAAAAGGACTACAGCGCTGAAGTTGAGCTTACTTGGTAGTTATTCTGGAACTCTCAGTCACGTTGTGCCAAGTATAATGTGACATCACGATTCCACAGAAAAAAACTGTCAGAATGCCACTAAGATCTAATAACTGAAACAATAAAAACATAACAAAGTTTTCTATCGGTCAAGACTAAGAAAATAAAAGGGCTTTTCTCCAGAAAATATTCATTTAAAGTTGAAATATATATTTTTTGACCATTGCTACAAGGAATGAATCCTACTTCAGCAAGCATGTACGAAAGATACGCCATGAGCATCATAATTGCAACTTCACGATCAGTAGAATGCCTGAACTCAAATATAATAAGTAATAATTAGTTTAAAAACACTAGAATAGAGGAATTGAACAACTTATTACACAAAAACCCAAAATACACCAATCATAACAAACTACAAGTATGAACAAATTAAGAGTAGCTTTAGCTATATTTGATGGTCCACTTATTACTGTTTTTACTATTAGAGATACATAAACTGCTTTTTCATTGCACACTGCAAGCGGTTTACTTTGACAAGGAAGCTATAAATGACAAGAATGTTCAATTGGTGTTTATCTTGAGTGTTTTCCCACAAAAATTTTGTCGTAGGTCAAATTATAAATGCATAAACTCTGAGAAGAGAAAGAGTTTATTTTCATCTCCTCTTTTTTATTAAACTTGATGCAGCACAACTTTTATTTGAGAAAGAATGTGACAACAAGCTCCAAATTATAAATGCATAAACGCTGACTTGATATCTGTGAGAAATACACAAGCTCATCAGCCTGTGTTTGAGAATAATAATAACTTTATTAGCAACACAATGGCAACACAGCATTACAATACAAAACAAAATAAAATAAAATAAACTTGCACAAGGCATAAAATTAATGAGATTTTGTGATGTTTTCAAAGGTGTATAAAGAAAAAGAGAAAAACAAAAAATATGAATTTGCAACAAACCTGCCAAAGTATAACTTCTTGATGACATATGCACTTAGCAATCCAACCTACAGAAAGAGACAATATAACTAGCCTTTGTAAAATGAAAATGATAAGGAAGAGACTGAATATATTTAAGAAAAAACTGGATACACAGATCTTACGAATGCACCAAGGAAAGTGCTGCTTAAAAACAAATAGAAGAAGTTACAAACAAACTTCAATACGATTGCAGCATCAATGTGCACTAAATCAATATTCTGGAGTGCATTGAAAAGCACAACAGATGTAGCATCGTTTACAACTCCTTCTCCAAAGACCAAGCTATAGAGAAGAGGAGTCTCATCTTGATTAAGAATCTGCAAAAGCAACAAGTCTCTTATGTTAAGTTTTAGAAGATAAAAATAAGTACAGGTTCATTAGTTTAAAGAACCTGTAAAGTGCAAACAGAATCTGTAGCCGAAAATATAGCCCCTACAGCTGCACGCACAAGTACAGATGCAATAAATAATTAATAAATGCAGGTCTATCTATAATTGGCAGGCAAAACAAGTCTGCATAAATTAAATGTAGATTTAAATCTTACCAAGATAATCTCCTATGTCTAGGGCTATGTTCATCCTGCTAAAAAACTCAATAGCACCTGAATTCAGTAATAGAATGACAATTGAACAGCAAAATAAAAAAAATACTATAATTAGAGTCAATTACAAGATTTTATGCAAGAAAAGTCAACAGAGCTGAGTAAAATCAGAATGATTTTTTCTCATCCTTCTATATATGATTATCATACAGAGCTGTGTCAACTATTATAATGATGTCACAAAGATCGATACGTCTATTTTAAACAGCTGAAACAAACAAAATAAGAGTGTGCAATGTCAATTGATTGCTAAACTAGATTATAATGCATCTTTAACCAAAATATTAAATAATCTGCATAGTTACAGGTTAAATACTATAATTTCATTAAAGCAAGGGGTAATGAAACGTTGCAATGATTTCATTGAAAATATTAAGCTCCATACCGGTACTTGTTTAAGAAATGAAATTGTAGTTATTAATTATTATATTGCATTTGCAAGTCAAATACAGAGTACTTTTTGAAAATTAGTTAAAAATTTATCTGTACATCAATTAAAAGGTTAGTAATTTTTCAAATATAAATTGATTATGTTAAAAACTGGTGTCGAAACCACCTTCATCTATGAATAAACTTAGGAGTAGTCTTTTCTTGAAGCTATATTTTCCCTAATACTTGGAACAAGATTTATTTTTAAGAATTTCCTATCCCATAATTAATTGCCCCTCTTGTTTGCAAGACAACTCTCAACTAAGGCAATTGCTTTATGCTCAAAATGTGTTTGACATTAAATGAATAGTGATTGTGCATGTACAAGTTGGTTGATTGTTAGGTTGATGAAAGTAAACCTAATCAAATCTCTTCCAACATCCCATTCAATTTATCTTCCATTTTGCCAACATCAAAGGGCATTTAGTTGTAACATCAAAAAAATAGGACTAGCAACATAAGTTATCTCCTCCCAGTTATCACAAGCAGACTGTGAAATATGCAAAAGATTAAATTCTAGCATTTAACATCAACCCATTGATTGGAAGAGTGCTTTCTACACCAATGTAAGTAATTAGTTCAGATGCAAGCAAATTGACCACTTAGTGTTTAGAGATTCGAACAAGCTTACAGATTCAAAGGCATGGCACAACTACATAATCAAAAATCACAGCCAAACTCATACGGTTAATGTTTATGAGTTTGAATTTGCAGACATGTTTGTAATAATACTAATCCAAATTTAGCTTGGATTGGGGCTTATATCCCAAATGGAAGGATTGACATTTAGTTTTACAACCTCCAAAAATCCCAGATGTCGAGTCTTATAATCCTGTCCTCTAATAGGCAATGTGTCCATGATAGGTGTGTGTTTTATTTTTAAGTCAAAGTATTATAATCATAAGATTTAGTATGAATTAAAGTATCATGCACAAAGACCCAACAGGACCTTTACATCAGCTAAATGGTCAAAACTACACATTTAATTAAAATATAGAAGCTCGCTAGGACCAAACAAACAAATATTAAAATAACAATATATTAAATATTAAGCTCTAATGGAAGTTCATATTGGGTAATAGCCTTTGGGCTAATTTTTTAACTAATATATATTGTAAGGGGATACATCCATTTCAAGTTAAGATAAAAAAAGTGATTCACCTATATGGAAAAGAATCGATATATATAGAAATAAAGCTGAGAGCTTAGTAGCTTGGAATATTGGAGATGGAAAGGTATTTTTTTGGTACAATTGCCAGTTAGGAGGTAAGACTGGCTTTTTTTTTCCTCAAGCAAGGTATACTTCCTGCAAAGTTAATGAGTTCTTTTGCGGTTCTGAATGGAAAAGAGAAAAACTTATGAAAATTCTGAATAACAATTGGATATTACTACTGGCATCCCACTAGACATTAGAAATAAATATTTAATAACCTGAAACATTAATGGGCCTAGTTGTTTCATGTTTAAAAGAGCTTATAACTCTATTAGGAAAAGAAGTTATCATTTTCCTTTGGGTAATTTGATTTGGCACAAAACTATTAGACCAACAATCTCTTTCTTTTGTTGGAGACTATTTACAATATCATCCAGGTGGATGAGATGCAATGGCAGAAAGGGTTCAACCTCCCTTCTAGATGTCTATGTTGTCTTGCTAATGTGGAATCTATATCATCTTTTTATTAATGGAGAAAAGGCTATAGATTTTTTCTAAATTACTTGGTTTCTCCCCTAATTTCTCTTTACCTCTTACACATTTTGTTTGGAATTGGCGGATTTCAGGAACTTTGTAAAAAAGGGCAGTATGAGAACTATCGTTCCTATGATCGTGTTATGGAGTGTTTGGGAAGAAAAGAATAATTGAAAATATAGAAATTTAAATTCTTATGCAATAATCATATGGAATGTTATTTTTACATTAGAAACGCTTTTAAACTGAAGAGCATTAAAGAAAATTGTTTTAAAGGTGATTTGGGATGTATTTCCTTTTTTGGTATAACAAAGGCCCTATGCTTCCTAAAGGGTGAGTAGTTAATTGGTTTAAGCCTCCCGTTGGTACTACCATATTAAATGAAGATGGAAGTTTTAAATGTAAGCTTAATAAAGCAGTAAGAGGTGGAATAACTAGGGATCACAATGGTTATGTTAATTTTGATTTTTTCACTTAAGCTAAAGGCTTCATCTTCTTTTCTAGCTAAAGTTAAAGCTTTAATTGTCAGGCTCGTTATCTGTAGAAAGAAAAGTATTAATAATATCTAAATTGAATGTGATGCTTTAGTTCTTACTCAGTATCTTCTGTCTAAGAATAGAGGAGACCGGAAGTCATGTTATGTTTGGAAAAGATTGTATAATCTCCTAAGTAGTTTTTAATAGACCATTTCCTATATTTGGAAAGAGGCAAACCAAGCACTGACTTTCTGGCTTAATATGGGAGAAATAGATATTCTAGATGCCATAGTTTTGAGTTATGATAATTTCCCCAAAGCAATGAAAGGTATATGCATACTTCATATGGCTCAATTACCATATCCAAGAGACTAATTATTATATTTTGCTTTTACTTTTTGTTATTTTATATTACTGTTTATAGCTCAAATCATTGTGTTTATCTTGTTTTCGCTTTATTTCTTGATGTTGTTTATGGGAGGCTATATTCTAGCTATCTACTCCTAAGAATTATGGATAGGTTGTTATTTTGTTATTGAATGATTTGTTTTGATAAAAATGGTGTTGATGTGGACTTTGATTAGATCAAATGCAGCATTTGTTAATTAGGTTGAGCCTTATGCTAAGTTTTTTGATACATTTTCTATTAGCTGCCAAAAAGCTGCTATGGATCCCTTCATTTATACTATTTACATGCAATTTGGATATCGTTGTTGAAAAAGATCAGTGATTGTATTTGGGGTTCTTATTCTAATGTTACTTAGATTTTGATCCCTGTGTTCATTTTGTGCTTTATAATTTTGTATAATTTGGTATTAGCAGTAAAATTCCATGTTCTTTGGCTGCTCTTTGAAACCTGTGATGATATCTTAGAATGAGAATTTATAACTAAATATTTGGTTCGTCACAAGAAGCTTCTTAATATGTAAAAGTAGTAGATTTCCTCTAGAAGGCCTATTTTTTATGCAATTTAAAATGTTTCACCCGATCCTTGATTTTTGATCCAATGGTGGCTCAGTGGTGTGTTGGTTCCTAGCTTTTTCATGTTTCTTCTAAAAGAAAATTTATACATTCAAACTTTATAAACTCATAAATGATTTACTGGATCCCTGATAAATGTTCTGTAAATCTGCTTAGTTTTCTAGGTTTGTCTAAGTGACTATATTTCAGTGGTAGCTTTCCCTAGTAATTTTAGTTTTATAATGTTGTCCTAATTTTCAGATTTTGAGATTGGGCACTGGTAATATAACCTTTAGTCTACTAGTTTAAGTTGTTCGTTTTAAACTCATTTAAATTCTTAAAGCCAATCTTTCAATAACTGTTATATTTGATTTCTAAATGTCAGATGCTACTAAAGTTTGCTTTTCTTCTTCTCAGGACATATGTACATATAGAATGAAGATAAATCAACTCTCCATAATCATATCAGAAGAAAAGTATAAATGTCTTTAGATCAAAAGCTTGACGTTTTTTAGTTTATTTCTCCTTTTTTGTATTTTTTAATTTATTTGATTTTTTCTTTGCTTGTTTTTTTCTTTGCTTTGAAGGCCAACCCCTGCAGCTTTATCTACTTTTCTTTTTCCAAAACTCGCATGGTTTGATTACCTTTTGGTCGGGGATAAGCAAGCACTTTGAAAGAGAAATTTTAGCCGTTTTATTATAACTTAGCTTAATTGGGATTGAGTAAAGAATAAGGTCTTAGTTTATTTGTCTTTCTATCAAGTACTTCTTTTGGCCTAAAAGTACTTATTTTGGTCTAAAATATCATTTAGGATTTTCCTAATGATACTTCTTGTGTACTTGTTTCTTTCACTCTGACTTAAACATCCTTTCTATGCCCTTTTCACCAGTTTTGGTATATTTAGTTTATTTATATAATAAAAAGCTCTCTCCCTAGATGGCTCAACGACTAAGTTAAAAAAAAATGATTGTAACTTAATATAACACACTAAGATCTCTTAGATCTATTGGAATTTTTTTTGAAATTAGGTGAGCTTCATATATAAAGCAAATGTATGATCATTAGGATTTAAACTCAACTTGGGATAACAAATCATGAACCTCAACCATTAGGCTACGACATCAATCACATCTATTAAATTAATACAACTAGTAATTAAATTATAATAGTGTGATTCATTGTCATTGGGATCCCTTGAATTGACAGGAAATCAAAATTACTAAGGCCCTTCGCCCATTCGCTAAATCAACTAAGTTAATATCATTTACTTTCATTTTATGCACTTTTAATTTCCACCAATTTTTGCATACTTCTTTCATGGATTGCCACTATATTGAAATTATTGGCACTTGTGTGCACGTGGAAATTTACAAGAGAAGACAAATGTTTATCAACTTAACAATCCAGAAGCTACTTGCACAAATAATGTTTCATTGAATGAAATTCAATTCACATAATTTATATTATTTTTGTAAATAAATAAAGAGCATAATATGATGCAACGAATCAATTTCATTCATTTTTAAGACAATAAAAATAATAATAGTATATATTATTATTATTATTATTATTATTATTATTATTATTATTATTATTATTATTATTATTATTATTATTATTATTATTATTATTATTATTATTATTATTATTATTATTATTATTATTATTATTATTATTATTATCGTTATTATTATGGTTAATATTATGATCATTATTATTATTATTGTTATTAATATTAAAAACATATATTGTTATTAGAATGCCTTCCAAATCCCATGTATTTACATATTTCATGCTCAAATTTTAATATTTACAAAATTGAAGCCTAAATGTGCTCTACGAAAGTCTAGTTCATTTGTAATGATTTAAAAGTCTTAAGCATACAATAAACTCCTTTTCTTAAAAACTGACAATTTACCAATTATCAATCCACTAATAATTTATTAAAAAGATTTTAAAATTCATAAGCTAATTAATCAAATTAAGTATTTATTTAACATTTATTTAATTAAGGAATTCAAAAATAAATTCAATTTTATATTTTGATCTATAAGTAAATTTTAAAATAAAGCTATCATTTGAAAACCGAACAAAATGACATTTTGATTTTTGGGTGATTATTGACATAATTTTGGCAACATTATGGTGACTAGTTTATGCCAATAATTGATTCTCCTTAGACTCGAATCAAACAATAGCAGAGGTAGGGTGTGAAGGCCCCGAAGTCGGTTCAGTGAAAATCGTTCTGACATCGGGTGTTCACTTACCGTAGGATCATATTGAGTAACTTGAGAGAAAATGGCATACACATACAAAAGCCAAAAAGATAACATTCATTTATTTCAATGTTCACACTACAAGGTCTTTTCAACAATCCTCGTACAAAAGTGAAAAAAAAAAAAGAAGTTAAAAGATAAACAAGCAAAAATAAATAGCGTCGTAGATCTATCGGCAGATGAATGCTTTAAGCATTATGGTTCTTGCGCGTATTCCCCTATGAGCACTTGACATGGTATTGTACAGAAAATAATACCAGGATTTGAATTCCGAGTAATTAGAGAATACTCTAAGTACTACAGTACATAATAACATTTATATTTTAAAAGATGTGATTAGCGAAAGTAAGGCGAAAATAAAATGCAATAGAAAATAAGGTAATAGCACGAAATAAACAATTCCCTGCAACAAATATTATTTATCAAATAAAAATTACTGATGTCATTTTACAGTAATCAACCCTGAATGTTACCGATGTCATTTTTCAGTAACAACCTCGAATGTTATTGATATCATTTTTCAATAACAACCACGAATATTGTTAATATCATTTTTTCAGCAACAACCCTGAAAAAAAAAAGATATTGGTTTCTAACAACCAACCAAGCATTAATGTTACTGATGTCATTTACCTTTGTTCTTTAAGTTCAGAAGTTCAATAGTTCGGATGAGTGACAGTTCGCTCAATTTGCATTTTGGATATCTTAAGTTAGCTTTTTAATCCAATATTTTAGAAGTCAATTTCATCTTTACTTTCATTCTGTTCTTCTTCCATTTTTAAGATTGAAGTTTGATTTATTTAAGCTGTTATATTCATTAAGACGTTATGATTATGATAATAATAATGTACTATAAAAAAGTCAGAATAAAAATGACAAATAGGAAATAATAGACATTTATAACATTTGAATTGTTCTCATTATTAATTAATGAGAATAATATTAATGTGAATGACTAATTATTAATTTGATAGTTATAAAAAAAGAGTAACAAGATTTAGAGAAATGCTCCACCCATTTTCTTCCTTTCCAACTGTTTTTACCTTAGGATTAGGCCGACGAAAAACGGAGGGGAGCCGAAACGGGGTGGCCGAAGATTGGCCGAAGGTTGGCCGAGGTGGCAGCAGCGAGAGGCTTGGCTAGCATCGGCTACTGAATGGTCGGCGGCTTGCTGGCTAGCTGGAAGGGGCTGTCGCTGGCTGTCGGAGGCTGTTAGGGCTGAGGAGGAGCTGGCCACTTGCTGGGAGCTGGCTGGGAGAAGGCTATCGCTGGCTGCCGGAGGCTGGTAGGGCTGAGGAGGAGCTGGCCAGCTGCTGGAAGGAGATGGAGGCTGCTGTGGGTGAAGAATGAGAGGGCAGGGGGAGCTTTAAATAGGCGCAGGAGTGCGCCGTTTTAGCGTCATAATGGCGCTTGGCATGCGCCAGAACCTCCTGGCGTGGAAGCTTCTTCCGCCTAGAGGCGGAAGGAAGGGGTGGTCGGCAAAGAGGGCCGAATAACCTGCGCCAAAATCGGCGCAGGTAGCAAGCCAAGCGGATCTTTCCGCCTTTGCAGGCTCTGCGAGTCGGATTGGCCGAAGGGTGGGGGGGATCGAGCGAACAGGGGAAGAACAGGGGAAGTTCGTGCTTTATAATATAACTGTATTGAAAGAGTAACGACAGAGCCTGCAGGCGAAAACTTCCGCGTGCCATGGAGGGCCCGCCTGCGCCGTTTTTGGCGCAGGAGTCGGTCGGCTCCCCCAGCCGACCCCCCCAGCCCATCTTCCTCTATAAAAAGCCATCCCCTCCCCTCTCCTCCCCACACACAGCACAGCTCCTCCTCAACAACTCTAGCCTCCCTCCTTCCAGCATCCTCCGGCAGCCTCCGATAGCTGCCGACAGCTAGCGACAGCCAGCCTCTCTCCTACCAGCAGCCTCCAACAGCCAACGACAGCCAGCCTCCTTCCTTCCAGCATCCTCTGGCAGCCTCCGATAGCCGCCGACAGCCATCCTCTCTCCTTCCAGCAGCCTCCGACAGCCAGCAACAGCCAGCCAGCAAGCCATCAACCACTCAATAGCCACTGCTAGCTAGCCTCTTGTCGCGGCCACCTCGGCCAGCCATGCAGCCCCCATTTCGACCTCTGTTTCTTTTTCAGCAATCCAAATTAAGGTATGAGGGTTGGAAATGGAGGAAATTGAAGAGAACACTTTCTTGCTAATCTTATATACATTATACAAAATTACATTCAGTCATTCGCATTTTGATCATCCTCATTAATTAATAATGAAAACAATTCAAAATTCCATAAAATGACTACTATTTCCATTTAAAGTATTCTTTTCATTTCTATCGTTACTCTTTCAATACAGTTATATTATAAAGCACGGACTTAAACCATTATAAGGGAAAAGGACAAAATAGAAAAGAAGAATATAAAAAAATAATCATCAAATATCACATCACTTTTAAAAAGAGACTAATTTAAAAAAATGTCGGAGACCTAAATGCAGATTGAGCGAACTGTCACTCATCCGATCTTTTGAACTTCTGAACTTCTGAACTTAAGGAACAAAGGTACCCAGTACATGATGAATATTACATTTTGCACTTTTACTGCTGCTTAGCTTATTTGCTTTGAGCCAATTTCAATTTGAAGCTTGGTTGGTTGTACGGAACCAACGTGATAACATTCGGGGTTGTTGCTGGAAAAATGATATCAGCAACATTCAGGATTGTTACTGAAAAAATGACATCAGTAACCCTGGGGTTGTTGCTGGAAAAATGACATCAGCAACATTCAAAGTTGTTATTGGAAAATGACATCAATAACATTTGGGTTATTATTGAAAAATGACATCAATAACATTCAGTGTTGTTATTGAAAAATGATATCAATAACATTCGGGATTGTTACTAGAAAATGACATCGATAACATTCGGGGTAGATTACTGAAAAATGACATCAGTAATCTTTACTTGATAAATAATATTTGTTGCAGGAAATTTTTATTTCGCGCTATTGCTTTTTTTTCTCTTGCATTTTTTCCGCCTTACTTCCGCTAATCGCATCATTTAAAATGTAAATGTTATTATGTACTGCAGTACTTAGAGTATTCTCTAATTACTATAAATTCAAATTCCAGTATTATTTTCTGTACAATACCAAGTCAGGTACTCCTAAGGGAATTCACGCAAGAACCATAATGCTTAAAATGATTCAACCATCAATAGATCTACGGCACTATTTATTTTTGTTCGTTCATTTTTTCTTATTTTTACTTTTGTACGAGGAATGCTGAAAGGATATTGAAATATTATAAATGATATATATTTTTTTGCTTTTATATATGTGTTCTTTTTCTCTCAAATTACTCAATATGATCCTGCGATGATTGGACACCCGATGCCAGAACGGTTTCCGCTAAACCGGCATCGGGCCTCCACACCAGGGTTCTAATGTCAGCGTCAAAATTTGACATAATTCGCAAAATAACGACTTTGGATCGTTACACAGGGGAAACTATATGTATATTGAAAAATATGGAGCTAAGAGGTTTTCAATATAAATTTATTAATAGAAATGAAAATCAGTAAAATACCATTTTGCACCTGTGATTTGAGTAAAGTTTGATCAAAAAATTTCAGCTCTAAAGTGAGTGATAGTGTGAAGGAAAAACCTAATATTTGTATAGGGATGAGATAAAGTTTGGTTTGACCAAAGCGGGAGTAGAAGCCCCTGATGATTCGTGGGAGTATGAGCATCATGCACGATTGTATAAACAAAAAAATCAAGCAACTGCAAAGCACGGAGTGGTTCAGCCAAATAAGAGATCGTACACCTTCAATCCATATTTCACTGGAGGGGCATCTTAAGTCGTAGATTGAAGATTATGGACATTATTTAGCATAAGTGACAAAAATACCCCAAAGCTAGGCTATAAAACCTCTTGTACCCTCTATAAATGAATGTAATAAGATCCCTAAGTATCTAAGCTTGCATGCATTTTCTTCTTCTCTCGAATATATTCTCCTCCTGTTGCCTCTACCTTGTCAGTCTTTCTTTTATGGTATCAGAGCTCCCAAAAGAATTGTCTCTCCCGCTTGGTCTCGTCTGCGAGCATCTCAAGAGCCTAATCTACTCTCCATCTATTCCAGCGGATAACTCAGCTTGCCAGCAATCTCGTCAATAATCAATCTTCAAGAGCCTCAGCACCTTTCCTTTAACCTTCGAGAACCTCTCAGCCAAGCCCTCAACCCCTCCAAAAAACCCAAATTTCATCTCGGCTTCTAGATGGTTAACAGAACTTCAAGATTCACTTCCATGGAATCAGAAAACAGCCAATCACAAAAATAAGAACTGCCTCCCAATCTAATTCTTGATGCTGACATCAAGAATTTGATCCACTTCACTATAACCTCTGAAAATTGCATTTTTTGGAGAGCCCAAATCATACAATTGTTCAAAGCAAATGGCCTTCAACACCATCTCACTGGTGCCCCAGCCGCTCCCACCATCAACTCCACCGATTGCAATGCCCCCCCCTCCTCACAAGATTCTTACACCACCAATCAAAATTTAATGGCGGCACTATACTCTACCATATCCACCAGCATTCTATCCTACGTCCTTCAGGCCACCACTTGCGCCAAAGTTTGGCAGACTCTCGAACAAAGGCTGCAGGCCACAAATTGATCAAGAACAATCCAACTGAAAAATCATCTACACAATGTGACAATGGAAGGTAAATCTATGGCTCTATCAAAAATAAAATCCTTAGTCGACGAAATCACTGACTTCCACATCTGCACGGAAGACATCATCCTCTACACCCTTAACGGCTTACCCCCACCCTACCAAGCTTTCAAAACTGTCATACGCACTCAACTAAACCCCATCAATCTGGACAATCTATAATCTCCTCTTCAGCGAAGAAATCGTCATTCTTCAAGATCACCACCAAGAAATGCAGCATCCGGTCTACGCAAAACCACAAATATCACTATTTCAACTACACGGCCGCGGCAAAGGCCGAATCCACCAAGGAAGCCAAGGACGCGTCATTAACGCCACCCGGGAAAGGAGGCCTAGATCCAACAAAACTAAAAGCCAGATCTACAACAAAACGGAATACATTGCCGTCGAATGTTGGCATCTCTTGAATCCAAACTATAACGGACAACCGAAGACAACCCTATACACTCATGCTTCCAGTGACAACATCTCAGGGTAGTACCTAAGCTCAAGAGCTTCGTCACACATTACACATGACCTCAACAACCTATCTACAGCCGAGCCTTAAAGGGAGGTGATATTGTCACTATCAGCAACGAAAACAACATGTAAATAGCCAACACCAGCACCTAAACGCAAATTCATATTCTAAATCAATATAATTTACTTTCCATCAAAAATATCACAGCTAACAACTCGTTCTCTATCTCCTTCCATCCCACAGTTTCGATATCAAAGATCTTCATACAAACTAGCTTCTCCATCAAAGCACCAACAATAATGAGTTATATACACTCCGAGCAAACACCTATCTTCATCGACCAACATTCTCCACACAAGCATCAACAAATTGACCATCTAGCACTAAAGACTTGGTCATGTAAACAATCAATCTCCCAAACTCCTAACAAAAGAAAATAAATGTATTAAATTTTAAGCACAAAATTTTTACTATTATCCATGAATTACGGCTAAAATGCATAAATTGCTGTTCAAAAATTCAAATAATCACAATTATGATATTCTTCACCTCATTCATCTGACGTTCTTAAAGGAAGGATGTAGATACTATGTCTCATTCATAGACAACACATCTCGCTATTGTTGGCTATTTCTCATGAAAACCAAATCTGAAGTTCACCTCAACTTCAACCACTTTAAGAACCTCGTCGAAAAACAATTCAACAAACAAATCAAAATCCTACAAACTGACGGGGGCGGCGAATACCGCGACTCTCACCTCACCTCAAACCTGAATCTACACGGTATTCACCATCTTACCCCCCAACCAACATCACACATTCCTTAACCTCTACCCCCCAAACTTCTTCCCTTTCACCCTATGTAAAACCCAATCCAAGACCGGACATCTCAAACCAAAAACAATCCTCAATCTTCTTACCCCCAGCAACCACCACCTTCACCCTCACCTCATATAAAGCAATCACCTCTCTCCCTCATTGGTGACAAGCTATGTTTGAAGAATTCAAAGCCTTACAAGACCAACACACTTGGGCTCTTGTACCCGGCATTCACCATCTTACCCCCCAACCAACATCACACATTCCTTAACCTCTACCCCCCAAACTTCTTCCCTTTCACCCTATGTAAAACCTGATCCAAGACTGGACATCTCAAACAAAAAACAATCCTCAATCTTCTTACCCCCAGCAACCGCCACCTTCACCCTCACCTCATATAAAGCAATCGCCTCTCTCCCTCATTGGCGACAAGCTATGTTTGAAGAATTCAAAGCCTTACAAGACCAACACACTTGGGCTCTTGTACCCAAGGACCCTACAAAAACTATCATAGGGTGTAAATGGACATATAAAACAAAACTCAAACCCGACAGCACCCTCAACAGATACAAAGCTTACCTAGTAGCACAAGGATACAACCAAAAATAAGGGATAGACAATATCGAAACCTTAAGCCCAGTAGCTAAATAGCCCACTCTCCGTATCCTTCTCTCCATAGCCAAAACTAGCAATTGGTCTATCATTCAATTAAACATATCCAATGCATTCCTCCACGGATCCCAATAACAGTCTGTTCTTATGAAAAACGATAAGGTTTCGAGGACTTCAATAATCCTGATCACGTGTCTCCTCAAAAAGACAATCTAAGTACTAAAATAGTCTCCCCGACAATTGTATACTACACTCACCACATTCTTATGAGAACATCATTTCACTCTCAGCTTAGCCAACCAGTCTCAACTCACATATCACCACATTGGCACCTCTATCATCATGCTTATATATGTTGACAACATCCTCATCACCGGTAACAACAGTCACAAATTACACCAAATAATTCAATCCATGAACCACAGATACAAGGTCAAAATCCTAGTCAATTTTTTGGAATCCAAATGCATCACCAAGGCAAGAGCATTCTTCTCCATCATACCACCTACGCCCTCACCATTCTAGACAAAACATGGATGAGAAACTGCAAACCGGCGACCGCCTCAACCTCCTAAGGTGAAGGAAACCACCACTCAACCGCAAGCAGCAAGGCGGAACTCTTTAGCAATCCAACCTTATACCAGCAAGGCAGAACTCTTTAGCAATCCAGCCTTATACCAGCAACTGACTGGGTTACTTCAATATCTCACAATAACTCATCCACCCATTTCCTTTGCAGTAAACAAAGTATATCAATATATGCACTAGCCCACCGATCACGACTTCATAGCTCTCAAGATAATTCTATGGTCATTAAAGAAACTGCAACTCAAGGAATATGCCTTCAAGAAACGGGCACCTTTCTTAGAGCTTACTTAAATTCAAATTGGACAGGGCATCCAGTAGACATGAAGTCCACTACAAGCTACTACATATTCCTCGAGAAAAATCCCATATCATAAAGCGCAAAGAAACAGGTCACGATAGCTCACTCATCAACAAAAGCTAAATATCGGGCGCTAGCCTCCATCACTTTAGAAATCCTATGGCTACAACAACTACTTCAGAAGTTCACGAGAGTCGCTCTTCCTCCTACAACAATTCTCTGCGACAACATATTTGCAATAGCCCTATCCAGTAATCCAGTCTTCTATGTTCTAACAAAACACATAGAAGTGGGTTGTCACTTTCTCCGAGCCTACATCCAAAGGAAAGAGGTCGCCACAAAGTACATCTCTACAAACGAATAACGGGCAGATATTCTCACCAAGCATCTCCCCGCTCTAAGCATCATACATTATGTAAGAAGCTTACAACATCCATATGATTGTAAGCTTATGGGGGGTGACAAAAATACCCTTAAGCTAGGCTATAAAACCTATTGCACCCTCTATGGATGAGTGTAATAAGATTTCTTAGTATCTAAGCTTGCATGCATTTGCTCCTTCTCTCAAATCTATTCTCCTCTTGCTGTCTCTACCTCGTTAGTCTTTCTTTTGACAAGGACATAATTCAGCATAATTGCTAAGGATCATTGATGGGTGACATGCTTGGTATGGGTGAGATGGAAGATGTAGAGTAGGGAAATTTGTCTTCAACGAATTTGGTATGACGGGAGATTAAGGAGGTGGATGTTTTGGGATTGTAGCATATGTAGCCTTTGTGGTTTGGGGAGTAGCCGAGAAAGATATAGGGAAATATTTCAGTTCAAGTTTGGACATTTTGGTGTGGGGAAGAAGGGGAAAGCATAGGCACCCGAATACTCGTAGACGATCGTATTTTGATTGGGTGTTCAATAGGAGAGATGTTAATGGTGTTTGGAGAGGGTAGTCGATAGATGAGATAGGTGGAGAAGTGGCTTGAGCCCAAAAGGTTTCGGGTAGATTGGTTGTTTGAAAAAGAGCATGGGTAACCTCTAGTATGTGCATGTGTTTGCACTCTGCCACTCCATTATGTAGAGGAGTGTATATGCAGGACATTTGGTGATAGATGCCGAGGTTCTTGAGGAGATTATGGAAAAGGGTGGAGTTGCATTCGCCTCCATCGAATTGAAGGATTTTTATGCATCTATTGAATTAACATTCAATAAAATTTGGAGATGCATAAAATGATTGTAGTGCTTCAAATTTATGTTTTGCTGGAAAAAGCCATGTATAACAAGAACAAAGATCCCCGAAAATGACAACTTATAACCTTCTTTAGAAATAGTGGGGGAATGTCCATATACATCAGCATGAATAAATTCATATACATTACGTTCTATAGGATTAAATAGGAAAATGTAGCTTGTGGAGTTTGGCAGTGATGCAAGTGGGACATGGAAATGAGGAGCTGTTGATGATGAATGAGTGTTGTTGTGAGGAGATGTTGGACATCTTGGCTCAAATGTCCTTGACAGAAGTACCATGGAGGTGCGTTCGATGAAGATCTCAAAATGAGCTTGAAAGGTGGAGGTTTTGGAGTTGGTCAGGCGATGTAGAGGTAGTTGATGCAGCGGCCTTTAATGAGAGGAATGCTTGAGTGGAGGTCCTTTATGATGAATCCGGTTTGATCAAATGAGATGGAAAGGGAGCTCTTTGATGTTAGCTTGTGTATGGAAAGAAGATTGTATTGACATTGAGGGTATTATTCAAAAGTAACTTACGATGAGGTGTGGGTAGAATGTGGTTGCCGATATTGGAGATTTGGAGGGTCTAACAGCTTCTGAGAGTAACTCTGCATTGCCTTGATACGTATCATCTATGGAAAGATTGTTGATGTCATTGGTGATATGGCTCGAGGTTCCTAAATCCAAATGAATCAAAATACTAAATGTGATCGCTCAAACCTTCAGTGAAGAGAGCAATAGGGTGGTTGGAGAGCTGATTGGGAATATTATTGTAGTTGTAGTCCATTCAATACCAACAATCCTTGGCTGAGTGACTTGGCTTGTATTGGCACTCAATGAATAAAAGCATATAAGTTATATGTGTTGGCGGCATTCCTCTGTATGGGGTGGTTATGCGGCCTCTTACCCTGAGTGGCAACGACAAGCGGCCTTTGGTTCTACCACTAAAGAACATCAGACGATGTTGGCTTGCGAATGACAGATTTTGGTGTTGCATTTCCTTGTGGAGGTCTTGTTGTACATTGATCTCTTCGTTGCAAAGTAGAGAGTAGAGGTCGTCCAAACTGATTGGACTAAGTTTGATTTAGAATGTTGTTTTGAAGGCTTGATAGGTGGCGGGGAGACTGTTTAGATTGTAGAGAATAACACCTTCGTTGTCTACCTTGGAGCAGGATGCATCTATGTTGTCTACCAGATATTTGATTTCAGATATGTCTGCTTGCATGATCTTTATTTTAGGAACAAATTGCGAAGTTCATTCTTGAGTTGTATAAGTCTTGAAAAATTGGTGGACCGGAGACGTTTTGCTAGGATGACACATCGGTACATGAATCTACCTCGAGAATGTGGGGGAGAATTGAGGGAGATGAAGTAGCGCAGAGAGATGCAATCAGATTTCTATTGTTGATGATCCAGGTAGAGTAATTGGAATCATTTGCATGTGATGCCAAGAGAGGAGAATGAATCACGTTTATGATGTTGGACATTAGAAATTTGAGGCCCTTTGTTGCGTTGATGATGGTGGAGTTACTGCGAGAACTCGAGTTGTCTCATGACTGAGATTCAACATTTGTCGATTTCATTGCAAGCAGATTTGTCGTAGCGTCGGGTCTTGATCAGGACGAGATTAACAAGGCCATCTCGATCAGATTGGAGTTAATGTGATCAAATCGAGATTGATTTAATCTGAGGATTGTCGTCAAAGGTGTTTCATCTGAGATCCAAGTATATACGGAGATGCGAGAGGGAAAATGTGAGGACCCGATGCCAGGTCAGCGGGAGCTAATCCAACACCGGTTTGCTTGTGGAATGGTAATAGCAACAACAACAAGCAATGACAAGTCCTCTAGCCGCAGGATCATATTGAGTGGTTTAAGAGACAAATATATAGACATCAAACATAACTCATTTATTCATTAATTCATGAGTCTTGAGTACATAAATTAAAATAAAAGAAAAATTACAGACTTTTTAAAAGTAGATAGAGTCAAAAAGAAAGCGGTGGATCAGCAGGTAGCAGTATCAGCACTGCTCAGTTCTTTAGCACCTTTCCTTGAGGATGAACTCCTGATCTGGGCACGTTTCAAAAATGCGGGCATTCGAAAATCAGTTAATTGTGAAACTAAGCACTGATAGATGTCATATTTACAAATGTTAAATAATAAGCAAAATAATTAATATTTGACAGGAAATAAAAGTTGTACAAACTTATCCCTGCAAACCTGTTTCAATTGCACTTGAAACTTAGCATAGAAATAATTGCAGTCACAAAAATAAATACAAAATTTTTAGCGCTTGATATCTGAGGCAAAATATGATTTTGTTGGGCAAGTACAAAATCGAGGAAAAGGGGGGTTCAGTTTTGTGTTACATATCTCAACTTCCCTCTATATCTGCCCCCTCAAAGGCTTATCGGTATAGGCTCCTTATGACTCCCGATGTCGGACAGCCCCATCCTAGCGGTTGTCTCATCAGACAAAAGGTATAAAGCAACATGGAACCCTTGCTTCTCACTTATCCAAACTTTTTCATATGTCATTTTATGTGACTTTAAAAAGCACTTTTATCAAATTTGTGTGATGCTGAGCAGAAAAAAAGTATATTTAAACAGAAGTAATAAATGATATCTGGTACCTTGTTCTTTTAAGTTCAAAGGTTCAACAGTTCGACATTTTTGATGAGTGACAGTTCGCTCAATCTGCATTTAGATTTTGGATACTTTTAAATTAGTTCTTAGCCAATTTTTTGGTTTATGAGTAACATTTATTTCCATTTCGATTATGTCCTTTCGCTTTCTTAATATGATTGAAGACTGATCTTTAAGGTACTGCGATTGCAGTAATATTTATTATAGCATTTATTAATTTGCTGATGATAGCAATCATATTTGATACAATATTATTGTTATCATTATTTTAATGATAACAATAATATAAGAATGAAAGAACATAACCAAAAATAACTGTTAAAATGAAAACACTTAAACTGAAATTATAATCATTTTATAACATATGTATAGTTTTCATTATTAATTAATGAGAACCATATTAATGTGAATGACGATATTATATCCTCATTATTATCATAATAATAAGTTTTAAGTGGGTATAATTTAAAAGAACTTAAAAATTTCTCCTATTTTCTCTTCTCTTTTTTTTTCTATCTTTTAAATTTATCGACTTACTTTAAAATTAGGATTTCCGAAAAGCGGAGGGAGGCCGGAGCGGGGTGGCCAGACGGCTGGCAGCGGCCGGAGAGGGCTGCTGAGTGGCTGGCTGCCTCTGGAGGGCTGGCCGGGGGCTGCAGCAAGCTGGCAGCGGCTGGAGAGGGCTGCTGAGTGGCTGGCTGCCTCTTGAGGGCTGGCCGGGGGCTGCTGGGGGGCCCGGCTTGCTTGCTGGTTGGCTGCGGGAGAGTGCTGGGTGCTGAGGGGCGGCTGCCGGGGAAGGGGCTGCTGTGAGGGGGAGGAGAGGCTGCAAGAGGGGAGGAGGGGCTGTAGGTTTAGGGTTTGGAAGAGGAGAGGGTTGTGGGGGAGGAGAAGGAAGGGGGGCTTATGTTGAGGAGAGGAGTGGGGGGAGAGGGGGTCGGCCAGGTGGGCCGACCAGTCTGCGCCAAAAACGGTGCAGGCGACCCCTTTCTGGCGCGGAAGCTTCCGCGCAAGGCGCTGTCGGGCGCGCGCACGGGAAAGCAGGGGGGCGGGCGAATGGGGGGAAGGAAAAATAAAGGAAAAATTAAAAAAATAAATACTTAAAGTTAAATTTTTCGCATTTTTCCGCCGTTCGGCTTCCAAATACAACGAAACTTGGCACCGAGGTGTGTTACTACACGACGAACACTCTCGCGCCGAAAATTTTCAATTCGGACAATTATTTTATTTTTAATTAATTTCTGAAGTTTTCAAACTTCAGAAATTAACCACGATAAATCTGGCGCTCATAATTTGATGAAAATTCACGAGCAGCCTTTAAATAATATACTTAACACAATGACACTGAAATCGATGAATTCTGACACATATTTTAATATTTTGATTTTAGGATTTAAATAATTCCGAAAATAAAGCGGGAGCTTCCGTTATTCGAATTTCTCCCAAACTAGGGTACTTTGATCTTAAAAATTATCCTTATCTAAGGGTATTTTTGTTTGCCCTAGTTTGAAATTCTCCAGAGCTTTGATGTCTGAAACGGGCTCTGACCTAATTTTGAAAAATAACGACATTGGGTCGTTACAGAAAAAAAGAAGAGCGTCGATAAGTTCGCACGCTCTATGTACCATGTAGAGGGAGCGAGAACGGGAGGACAAGTAAAGCGAAAGAATCAAGTAAAAATCATCATATTGTTATTATGTCATGGTGAAATACATAATACATATATATATATATATACATATATATGTATATATATATATACATATATATATGTATATATATATATCAAAAGTAGTTTACAGCAAGCGTCCTGATTAGATCAGGTCTATATGGACGGTTGGATTTTCATTTGGTTGTTATAATATATATATACATATATATATATATATATATATACACACATATGTTTGGTTACAGACCTTTAAGATGGAAAAATCTTTTTCTTCACATGTTTCACATTAACCATTCATTTAGATATTTGAATGGAGTTTACAGCCATATAATTTTTCACAAAAGTTTCTTTATGACTTTATATCCATCAGTCCACACAAACGGATGGATAATAAGAAGTATGCAAGGAGAAAGCCTTTCACCACATAAAAAAGATTGTTGTTTAGCTCTCACTATCCCTATATACATATTCAAACACCCATACACACAAATACAAATAAACAAGCACATGTAAACACACCCTATTATTAAATGCTTCAAAACTAGTAGTATTATTCTGTTTATATTATTTGCTAATAATTTAAGAAACACTTTAAGTGAAAGTAATTATAATTTTTATGGTTTTTATTATCAAGGTTCTTAATATACGTAGCACCCAAATCCTTATAATACACATGCAGCATCCAAATTTTATATTTACAAATTAAAAAATAAAATTTTTCCCATCTTAAGATTATTTTAATTATAAGTGGATAAAAGGTATCATGCACCTTAAAATTGAGGAGATGAATGTGCTTTTTTCAAATATTAACATATGTGTGTTGGATATGTATTTTACAATGTTTTGGGTGCTACATACATATGAATCCTTTAATACTAACATATTGACTAAAGTATATCATGAACTTCATGATATATGTAAGCCTGATTCTAAACTGAAATTTAAGCACTTCAATTAACTAGTGTATAGGTTAAATAGAACTTCCAATTTAGCTTTATGGTTTCCTTTTTTATTTAGAATCTAATAATAAAGCATCTCAGAAATTTTTAAGTTTCATCGAAACAAAGTCTTATGCTTATTATCAAATATAAATTAAGTTTATTTTTAATCCTAAATCACAAAACAATTTAAAACGAAATTGGTTTAATGAATTTATCAATTTAAAAACACATTAAAAGAACAATATGAATAGAAAAGTTTATACAAATTTGTAAATCATAGCATAAATTTGTAGGTGTGTTCATTTAATGTATATGCCTTCTTCTAGTCTAATTCATTAAATACACAAACTACAAAAGCAAAACTGAACTTTCACAAAGAACCACTTGAACTAAACTAAATAATTTTGAAGTAATAGACAGGATTATAGTTACATCTTGATCTTTAAGAATTCTAATAATACTTATCTTTAAAAATCCAATAAAATGCAAATGTCAAAACTCACCGACTGATATTACAAAAAAGGAAATTAAAGTCCCAACTGCACCGAACAAAACGATTGTAACAAAGTTGCGAAAAAATTGTTTCTTTTTCACCTGAAACCTGGTGCAAGAAAAAAAAAAGCAATCACCGATCATTTCAAGTATCAACTGAAGTTAAAGTAACTATTTCAAAGCTCAATAATCAGACATACTGGATAAGCAGATGAAAAAATTGTAAATAACTGAGTCTAAAATAACCTTACTGAAAGAAAATTTACCAACCCTTCAAAGTCTCAAAACTATTTGGCCAATCCGAAGTTTAAGATTCAAGAATAGAGCACAATGGGTAAAAAGATGATGTACGCTTCACCTTTATGAAAGGGATTAAAAAAACACTATTTGAGGTTAAAAGTTTAGTACACATGAATCAGAAGTCATTTACACCAAGGTTTAACAGAAAGCGAAAAATCATACAATGCAACAAAACTAACCATTCAATCTATAGTTCATAGTAATATATAGGGGCAGTTGGTTTGAGGTAGAATAAATTCTCGAGTGATGCGAATCCATTTAAAATATTTGCACACATTTTTGAAGTGAAAACTTCTTTCTTGTTCATAATGTGGTAAGTAAATTCTGAAAATTATTTGTGTTCGAATTGGGGTAAAAAACTATACAGACAAGATGGTCGGCAATGTAGACGGGTTATTCTTAGCAGCTCCTAATGTCCCATGATGGCCAGTAATGACCAAAGGGTGGGTGGGCAGTGGTGGGACAACAGGCAGCGATGGAAAGTGGAGCCGCTTGTGGAGTTATGGCCAGTGCCGATGGAGGCTGGTGTTGACCGGTAGTAAGTGTCGAAAAGGAAAATAGTCAGGAATTGTGAAAGGTGACCAGCAGTGACCGGCAATGAGGCAGCAATCAGCCAGAATCAAGGTGACCGACGATATGTGGTTGGTGGGAAACTGTGGTAATCAAAAGTGTGCAGTGAGTGAGCGGCTGCAAAAGGGGGATAAAAATGGCCAACATAGAATGGTAAGAAGACAGGCCGTACAGAGTTGAGGTGACCAACAATAGCTGATGTTTATTCTGCATATATGGAGTAATTTAATTTGAGTGGTTTCCAAAGAGACTCGTAATGATCAAGAGGTGTCTTTCTCCCCAAACTTCATTTTGAAAACCCCTTAACCCAAACAGCCAAAATTTTATTTTAGTTTTGGAGTTGTACCTACACCAAAGGATTTGCATATTAAACAACCCATAAGAAAAGATCAAAAAATCATGTTAACTAAAAAAACGGATGGTGGCAGCCAGCATTTCCGTAGAGGTAGTTTGGGAGTGTCAGACTGGACGTCTTTCACACGAGAATTGCATCAGTGATGTAAGATAGCATCACTATGAACCCATTGTTGTGAAAAATGACAGTGAGGACATTCATAAAGCCATATTTCATGACCCGTTTATTCATGAAGAGGTGAACAATTGATATAATTGTTAAAATATCATATTGTTTTTTGATATCCAAAATTTTAATGGTAAACTCTTATTGGAATTTTATTATCAATACAGCCATCAAATTTTTACTTGTCACTTCATTTGGAACTTTAAGATTTACAAATTGGAATTCAAAGATCACTAAGAATGATCATGGGTGACAACCGCAAACAAGCAAACACCTTTGAACTATTGTCAATCGGGTCAATCAAAAATTAATATTGATCAATCATATTTTGATGCATGAACAAAACAATTTGTATTGTTTCCCATCAGAGCATTCTAACGAAAATATTTTAACATATCTCAAAAACAGTGCTGCTAAAAAGTTATCAACAATCTAAATTCAATTTGTTTTGGCTATTTGATAACTCAATAGTTTTGAAGTATTGAAGGTGATTTGAATCATCAAGGAAGCTTTTGCAGACAACCTTGACTATACAAAAACATTCTCTACATCTTTCACATGTCAAGAAAAGCCTTTTATAAATAAGAATATAGCAATTAATCATGGGTAAATCATGGGTGCAACATAAACAACTTTTCTGCAACGTTATTAAACCCTATAACATTTGATTCCCATTTACATTATATCAATGTCATCTCCCTTCACATAAAAGGACTGTACTTTTAATCACTTTTGTTGTTAATAAAAGATTTTTCAGCTAAACCATGTTTTTTTTTTTCATTTTCAAGTTTTCATGTAAAATAATTATGCAATAGTATTCTCCTATTACTATATTTATTGTATGTTATCATAAAACTAAGTCAATTAAGAATAACAATCTATATGGAGATTTATCTGTGTTCATCAAACAATCAATAATTGATTGAATGTTGATGACACTTGAGCACAAGAACATTCTCCTTTTCTCAAAAGTTTTTTTTGTTTTTTTTTGAAACCAAAAACTAATAAAACAACTCTTTTAATTTATTTATTTTTTAAATTAGATGAGCTTCAACGATGCAGCAAATGTGTGGCATCCCTTTAAAACATAGTTTTGTGCTCTACCTCGCATAGAATGAGGAAGAGATCAATGAACCAAAACAACACACGCAATCCCTGATTTCTCTGTCTCTTAATAACAAGGAAAACATTGCCACCAAGGGTATTTAATTCATCTATCAAAGATCGTATTCAAATTACAAAACAAAACCCTTCGCCTTGTGAGTAATCCAACAAATTGGAACTGTAACAGCACAAACGAAATGAGTCTCATTTTTCTCCTAAGTTACAACAAGTTGAGAATTGATGGCTTAACAACATTCATGCAGTTATATCCTATTATCAATGAAGGATTCTATTAATTTCATTCCCTAACAACCTGTTGACACTGCATGATTAGCACATCCACTTCTTATGAAGTAGGTGCTTCCCAATCTCCCAAGTAAAAGTTGTAGACCCAACCCTACATCAAGCTGATGGTGTTCCATACAAACTCCTTTACAGCAAGCTACATTTTCTCAAACAAAAAGAGTTCCCCTTGGGAAAAAAGGTTCAACCTCCTTGTTATAGTGATTTGATTAAGCTGCTCTCTACTAGTAGCCTCTAGCTTCCTATGCCATCAATATTCAGATGTCAGCCATCAACTTCACAATGAGACTACTGGCTGTACAGTATGTAAACCAGTACATCATATCATCATGCATATCTAGTGTGCCTCTATCTCATGTTATCGTCAAGTAGACCCTGTTAACTCAATGGCAAGAACTGATACATTAAATCGTAGCTCCATCAACAATAATGCCAAGTAACTAAGATACTGATCTGCCATATCATGACAAATTAAAAGATTACTAAGAATGCTCCCCTTCTCTTTGGCATTTACCATAATTAGAGAGATTCGATCAATTTATTTTCAAGGCAATTTCAAAAGAGAGTTATAAAATATAATAAGTTGATCTTAAGTTTTTATAAGAAACTTCTACGGGGAACTTCATCCTGGTCCCTTCTGTTCAATCTTGATGAGGTAGACTGTTCACAATTACCGACAATCACAGTGTTGAGGCACAAATCATCACTAATATTGTTGTTAATGCACAATATCAAAAGTTTGATCAAAGCTTCAAAAAAGGAAGAAGCAATAAAAACTGTTAGGACAGCATTCACACCGGTAAAAGAATGAATAGTCTAAAGTTTGAGAATCTTACTAGCAACTATAAAGAGAGAAATGGATAAATCAAAAGCATATGGGGCACAATCTAATATTTTATTATATACAAAACAAGTGCATGTTATATGTCCTAACATGCTCAAACCAAACTTAGAAAACAAAAGTCAATGCAGAGACTCCCATCATGGTTGCTATCTCACCACCAACCCCTGCCTGCAAGTTCAGAAGAATAGAAGCTCATTAGGCAAGCCAATCGCAATTGCTTATTGCAAGTTCACAGTTTTTATATTAAGACTGATTAGTTGAGGAGGCAACAAGCAGAAAGAATTTGAAAAGTAATTACTAAAAACAAGACCATTAAAGAAATAGAACTCTCTCAAGTCAGCTCTTGCAACCATCAATCTTTGCTGAAATAGTTTTACTAGATTATTTTCATTGCCTTAAATAATTCAGTCAAGAAAGAAATGCAATCTTTATATCAAATTCCAATGGCCATTAACATAGAAATTAAAGAATCAGGCTTCATCTGCATTCCATGTGCCCTTGTGTAACGACCCAAAGTCGTTACTTTGCGAATTAGGTCAAATCCCGCCTTGGAAATCAGAATCCCGAGAAATTTTGAATTAGGGCAAACAAAGATACCTTAGTTAAAAATAATTTTAACGATCAAAGTGCCCTAGTTTGGGAGAAATCCGAATAACGGAAGCTCCCGCTTTATTTTCTGAATTATTTAAATCCTAAAAATCAAGAACATTGAAATACATGTTTGAATTTATCGTTTTCAGTGTCGTTGTGTTAAGTATATTATTTAAAAGCTGCTCAAGAGGTTTCATCGAATTATGAGTGATGGTTTTATCATGGTTAATTTTTGAAGTTTTTAAACTCAAAAATTATTATAAAATAAAATATTACTCTGAATCGAAAATTTTCAGCACGAGGGTGTTCGTAATGTTGTAACACACATCGGCGTCAAGTTTCATTGTATTTGGACGCCAAACGGCGAAAAAATACGATTAATTTAAGTTTAAGTAAAAAACTTCATTTTTCCTTCTATTCCCCCACCCTTTTCTGCAGGAGAGGCATGCGAAATTCTTCCGCCTCTGGCGGAAGACTTCCTCATGCCAGGCGCCTTAATGGCGCCATTAAGGCCCTACACCCCCCTACTCCCCCTCCCTCTTCCTTCCTCTATTAATACCCCCTCCCTTCCCTCCTTCTCCTCCCCACACAGCCTTTTCTTTCTCTCCCAACTGCCAACAGCTTCAGCTCCTAGCTCCTCCTCAGCCCTCCTCCCTCAGCCTCACAGCAGCAACAGCCTCTCCTCCTCAGATGCCAGCCCTCCCTCAGCCACACAGCAGCAACAAGTTGCCAGCCCTCCTTCTCCCTCATCCATACAGCAGCAGCAAGCTGCCAGACCTCCTCCTTCCTCAGCCTCACAGTAATAGCAGACTCTCCTCCTCAGCTGCCAGCCCTCCTCCCTCAGTCTCACAGCAGCAACAGGCTCTCCTTCTCAGCTGTCAGCCCTCCTCCCTCAGCCACACAGCAGCACCAAGCTGCCAGCCCTCCTCCTCAGCCCCACAGCCAAACAGCTAATTCTTCTCCATTCCAGCCAGCTCCCAGTAGCTCTCCCAGCCTCCAACAAGCCGCCAGCAAACCCTCTTGTTGCAACCACCTCGGTTAACTGTTCGGACATCCATTGCAACTTCTCTTCGTTCTTTTCCGGCACTCCTAATCTAAGATAAGAAATGCTTAAGTATGATAATGATAGTAGTATTATCATCTCAATACATCATTCACATTATCATAATGGATAACAGTGAAAATGTAATAAAGATAGCTATTATTTCTAATTAATCATTTTATTTCTGTCTATTTTCTTTCATACATTAATAATAACATTATATTACTACATCAAGTGACTTAAAATTGCGGACTTCTGTCATTATGAAAATGTGAAAGAAAAAGATAGAATAGAAGAGAAGAACGTAAAAATCCTTTAAAATATATAACACAACACTTAAAAAAAAGGACTAATTTGAAAAAATATCGAAAACCTAAATGCAGATTGAGCGAACTGTCATTCATCTGAACTTAAGGAATAAAGGTACCCAGTATATGACATGTATTACAGTTTTGCATTTTTATTGCTGCTTTACTTCGGTTAAATTGCTTTGAGCCAAAATTTCATTTGAAGCTTGGTTGGTTGTTCGGAATCAACGTGGTAACATTCGTAGCTAGTTACTGGAAAAATAACAGCATTCGTGGCTAATTACTGGAAAGAAGACATCATTAATAGCATTTATTGCCAGTTACTGGAAAAATGACATCAATAACAACATTTGTGGCTAATTACTAGAAAAATGACATCGGTAATAGCATTCGTGGGTTGTTACTGGAAAAATGACATCAGTAGCAATATTCGTGGTGGGTTACTGAAAAAACAATATCAGTAACCTACATCTTTGAGCTAATATCTTTTGCAATAAAATAATTATTTGATTTGCGCTTTTCATTATTACTTTCCTGCATCTCTTTCACAAATCGCATATCTGCTACTATAAAATATAATATTGTATTGATTACTGTGGCACTTAGAGTACTCTCTAATTACTGGGAATTTCAATACTGGTATTGCTTGTTGTACAATATCAGGTCAAGTACTTCTAGAAGAGCTTAAACAAGAACCATAATGCTTAAAATTTTCAACCTGCCAATGGATCTACGACGGCGCTGTTTTTTCTTATCTTTTATATTTTTTTTATTTTTCACTTTTGTACGAGTACGATGAAAAAAATCTTGTAATATGAACTTTTGAAATAAATGAGAAATGTCTTTGATTTTTATGTGTCCTTATTTTTTTCATTACTCAATATGATCATGCGGTAAGTGAACACCCGATGCCTGAACGGTTTCCGCTAAACCGGCATCGGGACATCACACCTTGGTAATAACATTCTTACTTCCAAAGATACAAATATATGATTTTATTAACCTAATGGCAGCGATTTCAAATTTAGATCGCATGGTAAATATCACTGTGATGATACAAAAGACAATTTGATAAGATAATAATTGAAGGTTTGTTAAAGTGTCTTACAAAGTGCATCTCACTTTGCACAATGATAGATGGCTCAAGCATTATTTAATAAAATCATAAAAAAATATTACATATGTTTTATTAATAGAAAAAAAGTTTAGATCTCCTATTCTTTGATAAAATAAATGTGCCTAACCTTTCCAATATTTTGTCTTATTATTATCACTAAGATATTTCATATAAATTATGATATCATTATTAAAATAAATATAAATAATTTCTATTCTAAATGTCTTGAGACTAATTTATACAGCTTAGAGGTAGGTTTTTGGATCAAGTTTTGAAGAGATCGAGATAAATCCATTAGCATTTTAAATTTATTACATCATCAAATAATCTTTATAAAAAATATATTTGAATTTATTGCCATATACTTTCAAATTTAAAATGAAAATTAAACATGATAAATTAAATCTATATTTACTCTTTGAACTTAATTTTAAACTAAAAATGCCATAATATAATCTAAAAAATCAAGTTTGAATTTAAACATGCTTGAACGAACTATTCTTTCATGGTTTGATTATAATATATATATATATATATAATTTAAAATTAAGTCTAATAAATGCTTTAAAGTATGTTTATATTTTAATAAAATCAAGATTTAATCCTAGCATTTAATCATATTTTAGATATCTTTTTAAGAATTCTCAATATATGAATAAAATGCATTTAAATTGTCCTAATTCCTCTTCACTTTTAACAAGTAGCTGCTAACCTTAATCATGCTAAGGTTCTTCACTTAGGAGATAAATAATGAAAATTTCGTTATATAGGAAAGTACATTTCTTGTGGACCTTTTTTATATAATGTGACTAAATAATTATTCAAGTTTTAAAATATCTCTTTTAACTTTCAAAAGCTAAAATTAACCTCATAAAGCATGTGAAGTGTAATGATATAGACATTTCAACATTCTTGGACTACGATGCTGTACACTACCAAGATGCCGGCACACGTTCCCAACACACTATGAACACATATCAGACACATCCATAACATGTCTTGTATTTTTTTTTTAATTCAGCACATGTGTTCGACTTATATGGCACACACCTGCAACCAATAACTATTCATAATAGTGTCAAGGACCATCATACAGGTGTCTGCACAGCCATCGCCAACCTCCTGGCACACTTCCAAAACCGATCAACCATCGCGCACTGTGTCAACCTGATTTAGCTATCCAACCCCTTCTTCAAACATCCATAAAATGTGCTACAATCATTCCTTGCACGTGGTTAAACTTGGAGTACTCCTGATTAAACTCTGCCCAATATCCTAACCACCGCAGCTTCCCTTATCTTGTCATATTTTCCTTGTACATGTCTTTCTAAGCCTAAAGTTGGACGATTTGTTCAAATTTATTTCCACGCAAACATAATTGGTGGGCCTTGCGAGAATTCGTCTTACCAATTTCGTTCAACCACAATGGCCCAAGAGAGAAATTCAAAATTTCCTAAAACTCTTGAGACCAGTATTATTTTGGTCATTTCGACTCTCGGGTGCTCCCATTATGGACAAAGTGCCTCAACCCTTGCTGGTGTACATTAACAGCCACTAAGGATCTCAATCTATAAGAGAGTCAAGTAGAAGCTTAGTAACTATGCATTGCCCATTTTGACCAGGTGAAGGCATGATATGTTAAGGCCTCCGCTCTGATTCAAACCACGAACTTGGATCCTTAGCTCAAGGCCACAGGACAAACACAGGCCAGGTATGATGTGTCACTCACTATTCTTTCCACTCTATTATGTCATCTAGCCACCCTCTAACTACCCTGGCTGCACAAAAAGCACTCCAAAGAGTCCACAGAATAAGTCATAGTTTCTTGTAAAAACTTACCCGGTTTGAGCATTCGCCAACAACAAGACAGCATTTCGCCATCCCTCCATGGATTAGATAAAGCACGATACTCGAGAACAACCAAATATTAATAGTTCATCGCTCCTTCGTCGAGAAGATTGACTCAATGGAGGGCTTCTATATGCTCTCTAGTGTTTAAAAATCCTGGGTGCAACAGCTCTTCAAAATCCTGAATCTAGAAATATATTGTAGTACTTAAGATTCAGGGGGGCATATGGATCACTTTGAAACAATGGTTTCATTATACAATCTATGCAACGTGGCTAAGTGCAAATTGTTTGCAATGACACTCATGGAAATGGCTCAAAGATAACTCACCATGTGACGTTCTACAATTAGAAGATCGTAATTATCAATTTTTTTATTTTATAATTAAATAAATCCTAATATTTATTTTTGGGGCCATATGGATCACTTTGAAACAATGGTTTCATTATACAATCTATGCAACGTGGCTAAGTGCAAATTGTTCACAATGACACTCATGGAAATGGCTCAAAGATAACTCACCGTGTGACATTCGACAATTAGAAGATCGTAATTATTATTTTTTTTATTTTATAATTAAATAAATCCTAATATTTATTTTTGGGGCAAGAAACCCATGTGCCCAAAAGGTGTGCCTTGACGCCCAATGGGGATGCATTCAAGTGTACATTGTACATGTTCAAATGCAATGTGCCCGGATATGTCATCTAATGCACTTAGACGCGACTAGATAAGTTCAAGCCAAATTGTATTAAATGAACCGCTCTAACCCGTACCAACAGTATTGCACCCAAATGCTTTAGCAAGCGCCCAAAGGCGGCCAGATATCTATAAATAACCCCTTCTCATTTGAGAAAATACCAAATTTTTTATTTCTATTGTTATGCTGATAGAATCCAGTAGGGGTTCATTGAGAGCTCAAGTCAAGTTGTTGGGAAGTCATGCTAAGCATTTTTCTATGAGCGAAGTTCGTTATCGACTCATTTGGTCACTTCACATGAGCACATTTAAAACGAAAATTTATTTTATGTAAAAATAATGCCAATCAATGTTATTTTGCATTGTGCTTTCAATTAAATGATGATTATAGCGCAACTATCGCTTGAAAACTCGTGCAAGCAGAGTTCTGGTTATGTTGCAGTGTTAGTTGGTATTCATCTCATTGATAATTACATACTATTGTTGTGTCGAGACAAGTATGTTGAATGAGCTGTATAATTGAATTGGTAAAGTTTTGTTGATAGTGTGGATGGTTTATGTTCATATTACGTAGGCATGCTGCACAAAGTTAATTTGATAACATTTTTAATTATTGCATTTGTTGTTACAATCATATTAAAGAAAAATAGTTTGATTTTAATTGGCTAATTAGTATTGCTACATATACTAATGTGGTAACTCAATGAAATGTGAAATGAATCAAGGAATAATCCTAAAATCTGATTCTGCATTATATTGATAAATTGGGTATAGATTCCCAGAGAGGTAGTTGGTGAAAAAGACCACGTAAATATAGAGTTGTGTGATCTTCTTACATGCACGATGTCGTGTGATCTCCCTACGATATAATAAAACAAAAATGAAATAAATTAATAAGATGTTCAGTGATGAATTTGACTAGTGTTGTAAGTATAAAAGATACTAATGCTAAGTGCATTGAGTAATATAAATTGCATATAACATTTTAATTTTGGCATTTATTTTCATTATAGTTTGTATTATGGGTTATTAAATGTTGGTTGGTATTGTTTTGGTAACATTTAATAATTAAATTGGTAGTTAAATTTTACAGTCACGTTATTAATAGTTTCTTTGTAACCTAATCTTTGCTGCTAAATCCCTGATATTTGCTCGCTTTGATGACGGAAACTAGCATATGGATGAAATAGGGTTCATTTTGGAATTTTATTTGCTTGTTCTAATTGGTGTTTCATATAAAATTTTCAGGCATGCCGAGGAGTTCGATAGCTAGTTTGCTGGCTTTGGTTTGCAATGTTTTACCAGAAGGTAAATGTATTTTATTGATATAATGTGTTGTATTTTAAGAATTTTGGATTGTGTTAATTTTGAAATATTTTATATTTTGGATGTATTAGAATGGCTGTCATTATGAATGTGTTTGAAATATTTTTTATTGTGATTGATATTGAGATTTCATTAGATTAATTATTTCTCATTTTTTTTTATCATGATCATCAGCCACCATTGTTTGTATTAGAGTAGGGTTGAGAAATTTGTAAGCAAAATTAATTTTTAACCAATAGATTTGATTTTGAGTTTGGTAAATTCTTCTATGCCGGGAGGTGTATTAAAAGTGTTGTTCCTTATTATAGTTTTGAGGTTTTGAGTCTGGTATTCTGTTTCTTTGAAGGATATGTTCTTTACGTGGGCTTTATGAAGAACATTACTAAAATGTTAATTAAAGCATTGTCGGACGAAGAGTTGATACTAACTCATTCGCCAAGTGTTCATGTTCATTCTCAACCAAGTCTGGTAGACTTGTTTTTGTAACAGCTTCAGTTGCAGAGCCTAGGAAGTACAGAGTTTCACCAAAGAATAGAAGGGTGCCTGCAGTGAGGAACTTTCCGCCCAATTGTGGGCCAAAGTCTGATCTTGTGACGGCCCGATGTCGGTTCGGCAGAAATCGTTCTGGCAATTGGGTGACTACTTACCGCAGGATCATATCGAGCAATTTGAGAGAAAAAGAATACGCATATAAAAGTAAAAGATATTTTTCATTTATCGAAATTTATATTACAAGGTCATTCATCGTACAAAACAAAAAAAAAGAAACAAAATAAGCAAAACAGCGTCGTCGTCGATCTATTGAAAATTAGGGTTCTTGTTTAACCTCTTCCAGGAGCACCTGACCTGGTATTGTACAGAAAACAATATCGGAATTTGAATTTTCAGTAATTAGAGAATACTCTAAGTACAGCAGTACACAATAACAAACTATTTTATAAAGATGCGATTAGCAGAGGTAAGATAGAAATAAAATCCAGGATAAGTAAGACAAACGCGCAAAATAAGCAAGTAATTTCCTGCAACAAGTATTTATCATAAATTAAAGGTTACCGATGTCATTTTCCAATAACTAACCCCAAATGTTATTGATGTCATTTTTTCAGTAACACCCCGAATGTTATTGATGTCATTTTTCTAATAACAACTCTGAATATTGCTAATGTCATTTTTCCAGCAACAACCCCGAATGTTACTGATGTCATTTTCCAGTAACCCTCGAATGAAAAAGATATTGGTTTCTAACAACCAACCAAGCATTAATGTTACTGATAAATTCGGCTCAAAGCAAATACGCGAAGCATAGCAGTAATAGAAAAATGCAAGATGTAACGCAAATCATATACTGGGTACCTTTGTTCCTTAAGTTCAGAAGTTCAGAAGTTCAGAAGTTAGAAATATCGGATGAGTGACAGTTCGCTCAATCTGCATTTAAGTCACTGATATTTCTTTAAATTAGTCTCTTTTAAAAGTGATGCGATATTTCATGATTTTTATTTATTCTTTATTTTGTCATTTTCCTTTATAATGATTTAAGTCCGTATTTCATAATAATGTTATTGTATTAAGAGTAACGATAGAAAAGAATACTTAAAATAAAAATAAGTCATTTATAGCATTTTGAATTGTTCCCATTATTAATTAATGAGAATGATTAAAATGCAAATGACTAATAACCAAGCATATAAGGTTAGTAAGAAAGCATCCTTTTCAACTTCTCATACCTTAGTTTTTAGGATTGCCGGAAACAAAGAAAGATTGGAACGGGGTAGCCGGAAGGCTGGCCGAGGTAGCAGCGGCAAGAGGCTGGTTGGCAGCGGCTACTGAGTGGTTTGGCGGCTTGATAGCTGGCTGTCGGAGGTTGTCGGAAGCTGTCGGGCTGCCGAAAGCTGCGGGAAGGAGGGAGGCTGGCTAGAGGGAACTGTCAAAGGCTGCCGGAAGGAGGCTGGAGCTGCTGTGGTAGCTGGGTTGGCTGGCAGGGAGGAGAGAATGGCTGGCTGAGAAGGGAGGGAGCTGGCTGGAGGGGACTGTCATTTGTGAGGAGGAGAGGGGGAAGGGGGCTCTATTTATAGAGGAGAGGGGCTAGGGGGGTCGGCTGAGAGGGCCGACCAAGCCCTGCGCTCCAAAAACGGCGCAGGCGGACCCTCTCCTGGCAGGCGGAAGTTCCGCCTGCAGGCTCTATAGCAACACAGAGCCTGCGATTCGCAGGCGGGTCGAGTAGAGGTCGGGCGAACAGGAAAAGAAAAGGAGAAGAAGAAGGAAAATAAATAAAAAATAAAAAAATAATTAAATTTTTCGCAATTTTCCGTCGTTCGGCGTCTGAATACAACGAAACTTGGCACCGATGTGTGTTACGATATGACGAACATCCTCGCGCCAAAAATTTTCGATTCGGAGCAATATTTTATTTTATATTAATTTTTGAGGTTTAAAAACTTCAAAAATTATCCACGATAAATCTGGCGCTCATAATTTGATAAAACTTCTCGAGCAGCCTTTAAATAATATACTTAACACAATGACACTGAAAACAATGAATTCGAACACGCATTTCAATGTCTTGATTTTTAGAATTTAAATAATTCAGAAAATAAAATGAGAGCTTCCGTTAATCAAATTTTTCTCAAACTATGGCACTTTGATCTTTAAAATTGTTTCTATCTATTGGTAATTTTGTTTGCCCTAAAGTGAAATTCCCCGAGGTTCTAATGTCAACGTCGAAAATTGACATAATTCGCAAAATAACGATTTTGGGTCGTTACAGATCTAGATGAGATGTTTAAGAAAAGGGATATTTAGTGGTTTATAGTAGTTGTTTTTGTTTACATATTGTCATTTTGGGTGCATTTGGACTAGCGTGAGATAAAAGTTTTTGGTTGTTTGTCAACAATATGGTTCTCTATCCTTATGTATTTAAGTTGAAAACAAAATATCAACTTTATTTTCTTTCAAAAACTTGAGAATAAATTAAGATGATAAATTTCATTATTTCAAAAGAAACTATTAAAAATAATATTAATAACCTACCACATGATGGGGTAAATAGTTAGACTTATATTGATCAAACTAATTTTAATTCCTCAATTCATAAAGTGACATGTACATTCAGTGAGACTGCATCTAGTCCTATGATACAATTTATGAGTATAATATCTTAGTTTATGGCCTGTCAACCCTTGTCCTCTGATCTTATGCCAAAAGATAATGTGGCAGATAAGAGTTTTAGAAACAATCTTTAGGGTGCAACATTCAAAATTTGGCGTAGTAGTTTCACAAGAAGAAGCCGAGTGGCTAGAGCAGAACGAGGAGTTGAAGTGTATAAGATGCCCGAAAAATTGAAAAGTCGTGTTTGCAATTTTTCTTTCTTTGGGCATGCAAAGCATTGGTGGAAATCAGTTTTGGTAAAAGCATTCTTTGGGAGAGCATAAGAAGATAACAAATTGTAACGACCCAAAGTCGTTACTTTGCAAATTAGGTCAAAACCCACCTTAGAAATCTGGATCCCGGGGATTTTCAAATTAGGAAAAACAAAAATACCATAGGTAAAATTTATTTTAAAGATCAAAGTGCCCTAGTTTGAAAGAAATTCGAATAACAGAAGCTCTCGTTTTATTTCCTGAGTTATTTAAATTCTAAAAATCTTGAACATTGAAATACGTGCCCGAATTTATCATTTTCAGTGTCGTTAAGATCAGTATATTATTTAAAGGATGCTCGAGAAATTTCATCAAATTATGAGCGCCGGTTTGATTGTGATTAATTTTTGAAGATTTTAAACTCAAAAATTAATATAAAATAAAATATTATTCCGAAATCAAAAAATTTCGGCACGAGGGTGTTCTTAATATCATAACACAACTCAGTGTCAAGTTTCATTATATTTGGACGCCAAAAAAAAAAATGCGATTGATTTAAGTCTAAATAGTTTTAAGAAATTCTCTTTTAACTTTTTCTCTATTCCTTCTCCTCCCCTTTTTCTTACGATAAGTTCCAAAATTGGCAATAACTTCTACCAAAGCATGTTGCCTTTATGGCCTTTAGCCCCATAATAGTACTATATGCACCATTATCTCTTATCCCTTATCCCATCCCTCTTTCTCTATTAAAACCCTCTCCCCTCCCTCCTCCTTCTCCCCACACAGCAGCCCTCCTTCTCCTCTCCAAACAGCAGCCCTTCCTCCCTTTTCTCCACACACAGCAGCCCTCTTTCTCCTCTCCAAACAGCAGCCCTTCCTCCCTCTTTTCCCCACACAGCAGCCCTCCTTCTCCTCTCCAAACAGCAGCCCTTCCTCCCTATTCTCCCCACACAGCAGCCCTCCTTCTCCTCTCCAAACAGCAGCCCTTCCTCCCTCTTTTCCCCACACAGCAGCCCTCATTCTCCTCTCCAAACAGCAGCCCTTCCTCCCTCTTCTCCCCACACAGCAGCCCTCCTTCTCCTCTCCAAATAGCAGCCCTTCCTCCCTTTTCTCCCCACACAGCAGCCCTCCTTCTCGTCTCCAAACAGCAGCCCTTCCTCCATCTTTTCCCCACACAGCAGCCCTCTTTCTCCTCTCCAAACAACAGCCCTTCCTCCCTCTTCTCTCCACACAACAGCCCTCCTTCTCCTCTCCAAACAGCAGCCCTTCCTCCCTTTTCTCCCCACACAGCAGCCCTCCTTCTCCACTCCAAACAGCAGCCCTTCCTCCCTATTCTCCCCACACAGCAGCCCTCCTCTCCAAACAGCAGCCCTTCCTCCCTCTTTTCCCCACACAGCAGCCCTCCTTCTCCTCTCCAAACAATAGCTCTTCCTCCCTCTTCTCCCCACACAGCAGCCCTCTTTCTCCTCTCCAAATAGCAGCCCTTCCTCCCTTTTCTCCCCACACAGCAGCCCTCCTTCTTGTCTCTAAACAGCAGCCCTTCCTCCATCTTTTCCCCACACATCAGCCCTCTTTCTCCTCTCCAAACAACAGCCCTTCCTCCCTCTTCTCTCCACACACAACAGCCCTCCTTCTCCTCTCCAAACAGCAGCCCTTCCTCCCTCTTCTCTCCACACAACAGCCCTCCTTCTCCTCTCTAAACAGCAGCCCTTCCTCCCTCTTCTCCCCACAAAACAGCTCCTCCCTCAGCCCCACAAGCAGCCAACAAGCTGCTAGCTCCTTCCTCAGCCTCTACCAACTCCCACAGCAGCTCCTCCCTCGGTCCCTACCAATCCTACGGCAGCCCTCTCCCCATTCCCAGCCAGCAGCCCCTCCTCAGCCCGTATCCAGCCCTCTTCTCCCACAGCCAGCAGCTCTCCTCCTCAGCCCCACAACAGCAGCCCTCTCCTCCTTTCAGCCCTACAGCAGCAACCATCTTTTCCTCAGCCCCACAACAGCAGCCCTCTCCTCCTCTCCCCACACAGCAGCAGCCAGCTCCCATTCCTGCCCTACCAACTTCTCTACCAGCCCCCACAGCAACTCCTCCCTCAGCCCATAGCAGCTAGCAAGCTGCTAGCTCCCCCCTCAGCCCCTACCAGCCCTCACAACAGTTTTTTGCCCCAGCAGCCAGCAAGCTGCCAACCACCCAACAACCCTCTCTTATCACCGCCAGCCAGCCCTCTTGCTGCAGCAACCTCGGTTAACCATCCAGTCATCCATTTCAACTTCCTTCAAGCAATCCTAATCGTAAGGTAAAAGGTGTTGGAAATGAAGAAAATGGAAGGATAACATTTTGCTAAAACTTATAACTCTATACATTTTTATGAAAATTTATATTTAGTCATTCACATTTTTATCATTCTCATTAATTAATAATGAGAACAATTCAAATGTTATAAAATGACTACTATTTCTATTTAAGTATTTTTTTTTATTTCTATTTCTGTCTTTATTCTTTCATAACATTAACATGATCATAATAATAAAATATAAAATGACTTAATAATTACGGACTTATATCATGATAAGAATGTGAAAGAATAAAAACAAGAAAGAAGAATGTAAATCTTTAAAAAGAAATAATATTCCTAAAATCATTGGCTAAAATATTAAAATATTAAAAACTTAAAATGCAGATTGAGTGAACTGTCACTCATCCAAACTTAAAGGACAAAAAAAAAGTACCCAGTATATGACAAGTATTATATTTTGTATGGTTACTACTGCTTAGCTTTTAATTGCTTTGAGCCAAAAATTTTAATTGAAGTTTGGTTGGTTGTTCGGAACCAACGTGACAACATTCGTAGCTAGTTACTGGAAAAATGACATCAGTAACAGCATTCGTGGCTAATTACTGGAAAGAAGACATCAGTAATAGCATTCGTGGCCAGTTACTGAAAAAATGACATCAGTAACGGCATTCGTGGCTAATTACGGAAAATGACATCGGTAATAGCATTCGTGGGTTGTTACTGGAAAGAAGACATCAGTAACAATATTCGTGGCAAGTTACTGGAAAAACGACATCAGTAACCTGCATTTTTGTGCTAATATTTTTTGCAAGAAATTAATTATTTCATTTGCGCTTTTACATTAATATTTTTCTTGCATCTCTGCTATTATAAAATGTAATACTGCATTGATTACTGTGGCACTTAGAGTACTCTCTAATTACTGGGAATTCCAATCTCGGTATTGTTTGTTGTGCAATACCAGATCAGGTACTTCTGGAAGATCTTAAACAAGAATCCTAATGCTTAAAAATTTTCAATCTACAAACGGATCTACGATGACGCTGTTTTTGCTTATATTTTACATTATATTTATTTTTCGCTTTTGTACGAGGAGTACGATGTCAGATCTTGTAATATAAAACTTGAAATAAATGAGAAATGTTTTATATTTTTATGTGTCCCTTTTCTTTCAATACTCAATATGATCCTGCGGTAAGTGAACACCCGATGTCGGATCGGTTTCTGCTAAACTGGCTTCGAGACATCACACAAATGGACAGAATTTGTTAAGGTGTTCTTAAATAAGTTTGTGCCAACCTCTGCCAGATAAGTTTCTAAGCTTAAAATAAGAAGGCAATCAATTATAAAGTATGAGAGAGAATTAAAAAATTTTGATAAGCAAACACAATAGCTATTAGAATTATAGAATTTGTAAACTTAATTGAGAGAGTTAAGCTATTTAGAAAATCAATAGAAGCTTATATTAGCTTAAGGGATGAAGAGATGGATTATGGAACAAACTTATCAGTTTCAAAGAAGGACCAAGCCAATTTACCAATTTGGAAAAGATCTTTCAATACTGAACGAAAAAGTAGTCATCAAAAAGAAATAGTTTCTTGTGTCACTTGTGGTAAGGAGCATCTAAGGGGGATTTTCCCAGTGGAGAATAGAAGATGTAATAATTGTGAACGTTCGGGTCACATAACCAAAGATTGTGCTGCTAACCGCTGATAAGCAAGCAATGTCGATGATTCAAAAAGGAAAAAGGCCTCTCGCACAACGGAATGTTTCAAAGAAAGTAGGTATAATTCATCATACAGTTAAAATGTCGACTCATGACAAAATTTTCAATCTAACTCCTACAAAAGTTGTGAGCTCACTGGATATAGTTTTGGGTATAATTTTTATACAACGAACTCCATGCACAATTTTATTTGATCCCGATGCCAGTCATTCATTTATCTCTACTTATTGTGCTTCTTTCATTGAATTTATCTATAAAAGAATTGTCTAATCCATTGGCTATGAGTTTACCCTCTAGGGACAATCTAGGGTGGGGTGCATTTGCAATTTAGAAATTAATAGTAAGCTGATGGAAGAAACCCTTATCATGTTACTAATGTAACATCTGATATAATTTCAAAATGGATTGGATAAGTAAAAATAATATGATTAAAGACTACTCTAAGAATAGGGAAGGATCATATATCTTTTGTGGGTCGCTGAGGTTTCTAAATTTTTTCTTTTTGTACTTACAAATTACTAAAGAAAGAATCAAAATTTTTTCTTTTTGTACTCGCAAATTATTGAGCTATGGGATTATGTGAATCCACTAAAAAGTTAAGAGATACCTCAATAATTTGCGACTTTTTAGAAGTTTTTTTGAAGATCTTCCAAATTTGCCGCCAAAGCGTGAAATTAAATTTATTATTGATTTGATGCCTAGAACCCTTCTTATTTCTAAAGGTGCGTATGAATGGCCCCTAAAGAAATTCAAGAGATTAAAGAGGAGTTGTCTAGTCTAGTTTTTATTCGTCCAAGTATTTCATTGTGGGAGCACTTGTATTGTTTGTTAAGAAAATGATAGAATTAATTAAGATTACCATAAAGAGTAAATATCCTCTTCTGAAAATAGATGACTTATTTATCAGTTATCCACAATTTTCTCTGAAATTGATTTTGCGGTGTTCGGATATCATCAATTAAAAATCAAAGAAGAACATGCACCTATTTCTGTATTTTGTACTCACTATAGTCATTTTAAATTTTGGTAATATCATTTTGGTAAAACTAATACACCATCAATATTTATGGACTTAATGCACCGTATCTTAAAGCCTTTTTTAAATAGGCACATCACAATATTTATCGATGACATACTTGTATATTCTGAGAAAAAAGAAGAGCATGTTCATCAATACTATATTAAGTACTTTTAGAAATAATTAATTATACATTAAATATTCAAAATGTTTGTTTTGGTTAAACTCTTTCATTTTTAGGTCGTGTCATTACCAAAATGAAATTTTGGTTGATTCTAACAAAATTAATATTGTTCAAGATTGGCTGCAAACGACGTCAGTATTAGAAGTTCAAAGTTTCTTGAATCTGGTTGGTTATTATAGAAAGTTTGAATAAGTTTTTTAAAATAATTATACCATAAATGTGATAAACACAAAAAGGTATCCCTTTAGTTTGGTATTAGGAGTGTGCGTCAGCATTCCAACAGTAGGATTGTTTGACTTCAACGCCTATTCCAGTGCTTCCTTCCAATTAAAAGGAAGGATTACATATTACATATTTTTTATTGATGTCTTTTTATGCAGTGTAGGTTGTGTAATTATGCTGGAGAAACAAATTATATCTTACGCATTTGTAGACAACTAAGATTTCATGACAAAATTATCATATTCACGATTTAAAGTTAGCGGCAATTGTCTTTGCTCTCAAAATTTAGAGAAATTACATACGGAGCTAAGTGCGAAATTTTCACAAATCATCAAAATTTTGAAATATATCTTCACTAGAAAAAACTAAACATAGACAGAAACGACAACTATAATTTATAAATATATACTACACATAAATATATATATATATATGTATATATACATATGCATGTGCGTGGGTGCATGTTTATCTAAGTAGAAAAGAGAAGTGGTTGAGATTGACCAGCACAATGTCATACTTTTGAGTTCAAACACTGGAAGAATAGTGCTCATGAAATGACAGCTCAAAGCTTTTGTGAAAGGAAGTGATGTAACAATCCTAAATACTTACTTTATCAAAATTTGATAAATAACCTATTTTAAGAAAAATTTTAATAAACAATTGATAAAATGTTTTAAAAAATATCCAGTATTTTTACATTTAAATTATGCAAAAACATATTTTAATGAATTTCTCTTTACATTTTGGTATTTTTTCTGATTAATATATTTATAGAATTTAAGTTTAGAAAATTATATAAATAAAACAATGGTCAAATTTAAATTTTTATTTTTGAAATCTATATAATTTTCTCTATTTTCTATAAATTTTTTATATTTTAAAGCTTATATGATACAAAAATACAATTTGAATATAATTGATATCACATAATTTACAATTAACTTGAATTCCTTGTATATTGCTATACTTTGAGACTACAATCTTGAGCATACATAAAGACATTGTGCATGAAGAAAATCTTAAAATATTAAACATAAAGGTTTCATATGGTAGACTTTATGCCAGGGCAGACTACAGAGTAATAAGGAGACCACACATATCCTAGAGGGGGAGTGTGTGGGTTATGGGAAACCCCGCTTTACTTGATTAAACAGACGTACTTAACACAGAACAAAATCTTTCATAAGATAAATAATAACTTAACATTACTTTTATCACAATCTTATTAATTGTGAACTACTTGTCATAATCTTTTGGCTATGCTTATTTATCATAGTCTTTTACTATGTTTACTCAATCATTGTGACTGAACTCCACTTTACTTTACTGTACAGTACTACTTCTTATTGTTGTTTCTTAAATTACATCATTTACTTTACTTGCTGTAACGGCCCAAACTCTTAAGCACCAAGGTATTGTCCGCTTTGGCCAGAAAGGCCTCACAATTTTGCCCTCAGAAGATAACTTCCCAGCAGATCACCCATCCTGAGAGTGCTCCCACCTGAGCACGCTTAACTTTGGAGTTCTTATCAGGAACTCCACCTTTATCTGAAAAGGCGCCTCGATATTTAAGAGTTGCACTTATTACTACTTAAGTGGGTCATCACAATCTCCCCAACCTAAGTAACTGATGTTCTCATCAGTATCCACACACAAATCCAAGAACCATCCATTGAGTAGATAGGACTAGAGGTGACCCCTACAGGCGCAAGAGGTACCCACAACCATGTAGCACCTTAACCATCATGGGTTCAAGAGGCTGCTCACATGAAGTGGTACTTTGCTCTGTATGACACTTAGCTCCTATCTGACACTCTATGGTTTGCTCTGATACCATTTGTAACAGTCCCAAAATTTTAAGCACCAAGGTATTGTCCGTTTTGGCCAGAAAGGCCTCATGATTTTACCCTCAGAAGATAACTTCCCAGCAGATCACCCATCTTGAGAGTGCTCCCACCTGAGCACGCTTAACTTTGGAGTTTTTATCAGAAACTCCACCGTTATCTGAAAATGCGCCTCGATATTTAAGAGTTTCACTTATTACTACTTAAGTGGGTCATCACTTGCAGTGTGTTGCTTTTCACTTACATTTATGCTTACACTGTCCTTCATATTCTATAACTTTGCCCGCTGAATATAACCTTTCATAAGATAAATAATAACTTAACATTCCTTTTATCACTTGTCATAATCTTTTAGCTATGCTTACTAATCATAATCTTTTACTATGTTTACTCAATCATTATAACTGAACTCCATTTTACTTTACTGTACAGTACTACTTCTTACTGTTGTTTTTTAAATTACAGTATTTACTTTTGCAGTGTATGTTATTTTTCACTTATATTTATGCTTACACTGTATCCCTTCTTACTTCACTGTTGTTTTTTAAATTACAGTACTTCTTACTATTGTTTTTCACTTTTAGCTATACTGTACAGTACAACCTCTTTTAAATATTACTTGGCATAATTCTAATAAACAAATTCATGTATCCCTTCATATTTACATATGCACTTTAGTAAATTTTAGTTTTTATAGAATCTATATTTCCCTTGCTTTATGCAGGCTAAGAAAACTACTAGTGAGTACTTTATTTTCTTACTTCACTTTACTATTTTTGCATACTTTCATATCTTTTCCTTTGATGCTTAGTACTCCGCTTACTCAAATAATTCTAAATGGCTGATGTGATATCCGCTTAAAATTAAATAAAACTTAGTGTAACTATAAAATGTACTTGAACTTTTTAAGTTTAATCACTTATTTTTACTTTGTTGGTTGTTTCCTATCATATTAAATATCAAATACAATAGATTAAGAACATCTTGAGAATTTTGGAGTTAGGACCAGCACTGGTCATCATTAGCTTAAAGACTTGCACCTTTTATTGCTTTTAGTGATGATGAGTGCATTTTATAACATTTAAATATGTTTGTAATAACTTTTAACTCTGAATGTTTTTACTTTCTTTTCTGTGATGGATACATTTTCTTTCTTATATACATGCTTGGTATGAATGATGAATATGGATGCTCCTTCATATATATATATATATATATATATATATATATATATATATTGGTGAATAGTATTGTAGCTCAGTGGTTGAGGCTCAGGATTTATTATCCCAGGTCATGGGTTCAAATCCCACCGACCACACATAAGCAAATATATATATATATTGCTTACTTGCTCATATTTACTACAATTCCTTTGCCTCAAAAGATTCTTGACCACATAGTACTTAATAGTATATTTGATATATATATATATATTGGTGAATGGTATTGTAGCTCAGTGGTTGAGGCTCAGGATTTGTTATCCCAGGTCATGGGTTTAAATCCCACCGGCCACACATAAGCAAATATATATATATATATATATTGCTTACTTGCTCATATTTACTACAATTCCTTTGCCTCAAAAAAGTTCTTGACCACATAATACTTAAGTATTATGGTAACGCCTAGTGTTGGATTTGATTCATGGTCCAATATTGGGGTCATTACAGTTGGTATCAGAGCCAAGATGAGAAAAACAAATCAAGTGAATATCCATCTATCCAAATCAAACAACACAAAAAAGTAGAATAAAAGCATTAATGATCTTGCCATAGATTAGTAAATGTCACATCATATCAATAATAAACATAACTCAACTTAACCCAATTGGATGAAGATCACCAGAATGGGCTCAAGTACGGGAGACTCTACTTCAGAGTGTCGAATAAGGAGGAGATATTTTCAACAAGATCCTCAAGTCGCCAGTATTCAGAGGCAATTGCATACCGGAGTTGGCTAGATAATGGCTTTCTAGAGTGTTGGAAGCCTTCCTCATGATAGACCGTCGTGATTCAATTCTCTTCAAAGTCTTGGATCAACTCTTGGACAACTATGCTGAAGAGTGGTGGATTTGTGCATAAAGATAGTCCATGAGAGCTGAAGTTACTATCGTGCTCCTATCTATCAGGATTTAGAGATTCTCTTTTATGCCACTTTTTGCAAATAATTGTACTAGTTTTTATTTATCTTTGCTTTTAGTATCTTTCAAGCTTGTACTCCAAATCTTAGTATTAATGAGAACCCTTCATATTTTTTAGTTCCTGAATTGTCTCTCTTTATCTTCTTTAGAATGAATCCTGAATCAGATACCCCGATTCCTTCCGTCGCTAAGAAACTGCTTCTAGTTCAACATCTACCGCTGATGAGATTAAAACTCTAATGCAATCGATGAAAGTAATGGTAGAAACGCAAACTAGAACTGCTGAGAGGATCACAGTACCTCCTTCTCCGCAAATTATTCATGTGAGTCCCCAACGGGCATCTGGGCTAGTTGTGGACGGATTCCTTCACACTTTCCTAAGACTTATTCCCCTGCCTTTAACGGATCTGCGTCGCCAATTGAAGCTGCCAATTGGTTGAAGGTCATCGAAAAAGACCTAGCCAGTATCAAGTGCCCTGAGTCTAAGGCCATTCACCTTGCCACTCACATATTCGTGGAAAAGGTTGAGTATTGGTGGGATAGTGAGCTTAAGTCGCGCTATGCTGGAGTCAGTGTCGAAGACATTCCATGGCATGAACTGGTTGAGTAAATTCAACGCCGTTATAGATTGCCAAAAGAAAAAGTTTACGTTAAGAGTAGGAGAGAAACCTGAAGTGTTCATAGGTAAGCTTGGTGTAACTAAATCTCTAATTAATGCGTTGAAGTCGAGCGTCTCATTAGCAAATGTTACGATGCGATCCTAGTAACTATGATTGGTGAGGCCAAGGAAGATAGATCCATGGAAGACACCAATATCGCGAGAGTTCCTAGGAGTGTTCTCAGTAGATATTTTAGTGCACGTGAGGGTGGAATGAACTCTTCCCTAAACACTTCCTCGAATTCTTCCCATGGAATGTCTTCAACACTGACTCCATGGCTAATAAAGCTTTGAAGGGATACTAATTTATAGGTTCACTAAACTGAATAACTACTTGCTAATGAAATGTTGATTTGTAGGGTTTAAAAAAATATTTACAATCTAGTAGCTTCTAGGTTTGCTTAAGGGCATTAAGGACTCTAAGATTTACTAAGAGGCTCGATCACTTTTAGAGAGATAATTAGTACTAATTGGAAGCTAGATGGGCTAGGGTGGGGTTTACACTTGAAGAGGGTGAATCACTAAGTCTAATTCAAATTAATGATTAATGATTCTAATAGTGTTATCTCCTACTAACATGGGAACTATTTAACCAACATTATCCAGGGTTTAGGTTCACTACACCAATTAAGTGTCCAAACAATTCCTAGGGTTTCAATATACACTACCATTTCTATGTTGAAAGCTTGATTTCAAGTTTACTAAACTACTCTTTAAGTATCTACTTATAATTTCCATGACTAAAGCTCACTTCCTAAGATGTCCTAAAGTTCCAAATTGAGACCTATAATTATTGTCCTAGGGTTAATGATCTAAATTATGCAAGCTATAATTCATAAAAAAAATACATTTAGTGATTAATTAAAGTTTCCAAAGATGTGAATTCTTCAAATGATGTTCAATTGAAATGAAAACAGCAAATATAAAATCCTTATATCATAAGGAGTAAAATGACACTAAGTAGGTCCAATTTGAACATCATTGGCCAAATTAGAGTTTTATGACTCCTAATTATAATTAAAAAATGATTAGTAAAAATAGTCATCCAATACTAAATTAAATTACATATTATTGTTCCTCTCATTTTTTTGATCAAAATGATATATAATTTCAATATATTTGGAGTTGTATAATTAAAGTTAATGAGTAAATAAGAAAATTAAAATTTAATTAATAATTAAATAAATCCATATAGGTCTTATTGTGCAGGTGCGACGGGCAGAACGCGCACCTCTCTTGCAAGTCGCACGCGACTGCGCACTTATACGTGTGCGAGCCTGGAACAAAGCCACTCGGATCGGGCCTGACCCGACCCGATCCAAAATCACCACTCTAACCCGTTGGGGAAGACGAAGACCGCGACTAGGGTTTCATTTCCTGGGCGAACCCGGGCTCCTCACATGAAGCCCACGTCGCGGCCGACGTGCAAGACCCAAAGGTTTCATCCACCAGCGTCTCCATCGCCGGTTAACGTGATGCCCTAGCCTCCTTGATGTTGGGCTAGGGCAACACAGTAGCGACCGATCGAACGGGGTCAAATCGAGCTCAATAAAGCTCAATCGACCCGTTATAATTGCTCCTTAGGAAGTGATATAGAGAAACGAAATGCCATTCAGAAGAATCGAAATTGTTTTGGATGGGATTGGCGTACCTTCATTCCTTCGTTGTCGGCTGATTAGGGTTAGGTAATTTGCTCGAATTGCCACAGCAGGAGCTCGCCAGAACCTCAACAGCAAACGCGGATGAAAGAGAGGAAGAAAATGGAGAGCTTGGCCGATGGAAGAGCTTATAGGCCGTGAGAAATAGGTCGTGGGGGTACGGCGTCTGCGCCGCTGTCGCGCACAGAAGGCTACAGTGATGCAGCCGTTGGATCGTCCCTGATTGGAAGGAACGGCCCTGATTGTCTTGGAAGGATGTTCCGTGTGCGAATCCGCGCACGAGACCTACCTGGTTCGACCGTTAGCCGTTGGAGCTACTGTGCAAATATTATTTAATTTATTTTAATTATTTAATAATTAAATCCTTTAAATTAATTAAAATTAAATAATCAAATGAGCTCTAAAAAATCTCAAAAAATTCACCGTTGGCTAAATTAAAAGTGAGGAGCTCAAAAATGAAATCAAGTTTTAAATTAGAAATCAATTTAATTATTTTAATTTTCTGAGCATTAAAATGCATTAAAATATTCTGAAAAAATCAACAACTTCCAAATATTTCTCAAAATTTCATTCCTAGCTAATTTGGGGGTGAGGAGTTCAATGGTGAACTCTGATTTTGATTTGACCTAAATTAGAAAATTTTCAGGCTATTTAAAATATTCAAAATATTTGTCGAAAAAGAACGATCTCCAAATTGTACCAATATTCAGATATAGGCTCGTAATGCTATTATAAGTGCACTGGTAGTGAAAATAAGCTATTTGAGGGGTCTCAACAAGTCGGAATCCTAGAAACTACCATTTGCAATTCCGGCGTTCAATGTGTCCAGCTCGTTCCAGTAACTGTTAGATATCCTTATATAATTGATTGAATTCCCAAATGATGTTCTTAATGTCCATTGGATCATGAATCTCCTCTATGTAAAACCCCTTTTTTCCTTTCACCCGACATCAAGGACCCAAAGTCCATCTCAACCTCTGATTTACCCGTTAAACTTCTTCACCATCCTTGAAGACTCTCTCAAATCATTCAATTCTCCCTGTCTTATTAGCCCAAAGTGGCCTAAATTGTTGTTGAATAGAAATCTTGAGTCTACGTTCCCTTGGTAAAGACATTGTTGTAGAGGGCCTATGACCTGCTCAAGTGGTTGGAGACTTACTAGTTAACTCAAAGAAGGCTCTAGAAGCTTTGGTTTGGCCTAGAACCACTTGAAACTTCACCAATTTCCTCCTACCCGAGAGCTTTCCTCTTGGTATCTTCCTTTCTCTCACTCCTTTCTCTCTCCAATTACTATAATTAACCCCTTAATTAGGTTTAGTTACCACTCAACATGTTCTTAAACTTAAAACTATGATTGGTCTAACCCTAAGCTTCTGAGATATCCATTTAGCCTCTTGTGCTTATCACTATTCTATTATAAACCAAATTCCCTAATTAAGAATGCCTAACCCTCATTAAAACCCTGATTATCCACTGATTATGGTTAATCAGTTTGTTACAGCCTAAGACTAAATTTAGCTTAGTTTAGAAACCCACCTTAACCTTTGGGTTTAACAGCCCTACATCAAGATTAAGAACTTAATTATGATAACTAAATTGTTAATTAAAACTTCAATTATGAATTTCAAGAAAACACGTGTTAATGGAATAAAGACAACTTTCTTCAGTATAACCTTACATAAAGAGAGAGAGAGAGGGAGAGAATTAAGCCGAAATTGCACTTAATCATGCATTCAATAATTAAACAACAAGAAAAAAAAATCTAGAAAATTAAAATTTAACAAGACATACCCGGCGTTGAAAATAATAGGAGGAAGCAAATATATAAAAAACAAATCCTCGCTGAAGACGAGTATATGAGAGCTCCTCCCCTTGGTCGTCAGCAGAATAACAACTCCAGTGCATAACCCCTATTTGTTGTGCTCAAAACACGAATCCCCCCGTGAGAAACACAGAAATCAGAGCAAAAGCCGTAAAACCAAAGTAGCGAACCCATGTCGACTCACCAAATGGGTCATAAGAAATTTTAACATTTTCAAGCAAGGATGGATAACTCACGAGAAGTAGGGCTGTTATGGACTCATTCATCCACCGATTCTCTTCGAGTAGATGACCGATGACGATGCATGCACAGAGCAGCGCAACAAATAGGTTTATCGATACCACTGACACACGATCGGAGGTGGTCGATAGAAACCCTAGCCGTACCAGCTCCGCCCCCAAATTAAACCCCATCTCACCTCCGCGGCCGGCTCTCTCTCTCTCTCTCTCTCTCTCTCTCTCTCTCTCTCTCTCTCTCTCTCTCTCTCTCTCTCTCTCTTCGTGCAACCCTCTTCCTACCCTCCCTCTTCCTCAATCAAAAAAACAAGATAGAAAACAAATTAGGCGACCACAAAAACAACCACAAATCACGCAGAGCCAATTGTTCACGTCTCCTCAGAGTCCATTCGAGAGAAGACAACACTCGAAAAACTTTAGTCTCAACGCAGCAACTGGATCAGCTCCTCAGGATCAAAACGCGTAACGAAAAGAAGATATAGATTGAGATCTGCGGCCAACGAAATCCGCAAGGCATTCACGAAAGGATTCATTTGCATCTCTCCTGAGAGCTCATTTTTGGCTACTTCCACTGAAGAATATAAATCGAATCATGATAATCCCGATTCCGAATGTTAAGCGGAAGTGTTGATGATGTGGAACACGGATGCTGCGGGAAAGGCTGGACACGTGTCAGTATGTGAATAGTTTACATTGCTGTTTGGCGGGGGAAGGAAATAACGTCGCTTCTCGGGCCCTTTTATCTATTATTCTCCGTATATTTGATTCGTGCCTAGCGCTTTCGGCCGCCAGGACCAGCAGCTAAGCATCGTCCTCTAATACAGAATACTATTTACATATTAATATATATTAAAATATAGATGTATTGTGAAATTTTTAATATTTTTTGATATATTAAAAACTTATTTTTAATATTTTTTTGATATATATTTTTTGTATAATTATAATATTTTTATATATATAAATATATAACTGATTTAATTCGAATAATGTGTAAGTGTAACCATAGCCAAAATGCTGCATATTTTATAAGAAATGAGTTTTTCATTAAAATATAAATTTTTCATGTATATATTCAATTAGATCTAAAATTAAAAAATATTTGAGGTCTTAAAGTTTTAATATAAAAAACAAAAAAATCATTTAAATATTCAAATAATATTCTCAAATTCAAATAAATTTGAGCAAAAATAATAACTATTTTTAAATGCTAAAATCACTCTGAAATATGCTTATAATGTACTTTATATAATTTTATGCTAAGGGTTTAGTGTATTATTAGCATTTATTATTTCTTGAAAATGTATTTCTTAAACTTTAATTATTATTATTATTGTACATAATATTAAAATAAGATTTACTTTTAAATATTTTAATTCATATATAAAAATATCTTATGGTTGGTTAATCTTATAAATTTAATTGTTAATATAATATCACTAAAATATTTATTTTGTATAGCTTTTTAATGCTTTCATTAATTAATATCTATTGTAATAATTCGATTTGCCTATAATCAATATAAGTATTTATTAAAAAAATTAGCTTAATAAATAGAATTACTTATATTATTTATTATTAAACGGATATTATGTGTTATATGTTCAATATAATACTATAACACATTTAATGAATTATTATATAATATTAAGACAAAATTTGCCTATGTCGGTTTTCATAGATTTGCCTATTTTGGAAGAAAAGCAATTTGACTATGTCGATTTTCATAGATTCACTGTCCCCTCGACGTAACTCATTATTTAACAATCATTTGCTTATGCTTCAAATCCTTTTTTCATGGATGAGTCCATGTGGCACCCATGGAGCGATACTTTGTCTTGCATGATATTTTGCTTCTATTTGATACCCAATGATCTACTTTAATACTATATGTAACATTCCACTCTCAAATATCAAGATGTTGTTCGCTTTAATCTTAACGAACTCACGATTTTGTCATTAGAAGATAACATCCTAACAAATCGCCTATGCTTGGAGTGCTCGTAACTGAACAATCTTAACTTTAAAATTTTTATAAGATATTTCAACATTATCTGAAAAAGCACATCGATGTTTAAAAATTTTGCTTAATACTACTTAAGAAATTTTAACATTTCATTAGTAGATATTCATTCCTCTTCGCATTTGAAATCTATACGATATCCTCTTCATGTGGAGTGATTCTCTAAACTCTTTGTTAGATACTTAATTTTTAATGTTTGTCGTAACTTCACTACCAATGTCTTTGTCATCACAGCATATTTGATAACTCGAGTAAAGCAATTACAAATCAAACTACATGCTCGCCAATTCATCTTCGCTCAATTTTCTCCAATATTTTTTCAGGTTTCTCGTTGCTATCCAAAATATCTTAAAAAGTTATGGCACATAAAGTGTTCATTATCTCACATCTTCACATCCCAAATTTGAGCTTGAGAACATTAATCTTCGTAGGATGCATTATAATATGACAAATGAATCTCTCCAACACACTAAGAGTTGAGGTACATTCTGCTTCCTACACCATGGCATAACAAATTGAAAATCAACTGAAACTCGCAGCACAACTGCCAACTTTAATACCATATGTTAGCATAGAGTTGCCAAAGAACACAATTACAAATATATATTTACACCAGCACAACACAAAACACAAAATTGCGTAGTTCGATGAGATTCACCCGAGTCCAAATAAAGGAGAGAAAATTCCACTAAATAAAAAGGGATGAAGATGCAACTAACTTTTAGGTTCTACACATTTGCCAATGGCTACTCACATTAAAACAATAGCAGTACTAAAAGGAAAACACAATTTTCCTTAATTGAAATAAAAAACATCTTAAGAACTTGTACTCAAACCCAAATCCTCATTCCAAAGTAAAACAATTTTCACATTATTAGACTGAAGGAGAGCTGTAACGCCCCCAGGAGGGCATCTCCTTGGCCAGGAATGCAATGAAATACTCCGTCACCTGAGCGCTTGGGCTCGCCCATCTCGACCACATTTGCCGAAAAAACAGTGCCGAGTGCTTGCCGAGGAGCCAATTCTGCGCCAGTTTTGTGTCTATTTTATGTCTGATTTGCCTCTAATTAATTCGTAACCATTACAAATGCATTTTTAAACTCCGCCAAAAAAATATAGGCCAAAATACCATCTTTTCTGTTCCATTCATTTCCACGTGTTTTACTTCACTAAGAAATACAGTTGTAAGAAAAAAAAACTTTCAATGCATCTGCATCACCAACATACAATATGCATAAGCGAAAAGATCAATCAAATAACTTGCTAATGCTATAATACATCACGTCAACACGCCAGGCTGCAAGAAAGTGGGAAGCTGAGTCCCAAATAACCCAGGCATATATATATAACACAATAAGCTATGAATTCAGTTCCATGAAACTCCAAATGAGTGGCAATGGGAAACAAAATCATGAATTTCATTATATATATATATATATATATAAACCTTGAAAATATCTTGACTATACATTAAAAAAAGGATTCTTTACTTAATATATCACCCAAATCTTTATAATTTACATATGATTAAAATTTATTTTTCTGGTAAATATAAAAGATTGGGTGGTTAGATATGTATATTATAAAGTATTTGAGACAAAATTCTGAAAAAGAAAACAAAGACGTATGATACACATGGTATGTATTTGACCCAAAGTATATATAATCCGCTAAACTGACGAGGCAACAATCAGTAATAATAGGCTCATTGTAGAATCCTTCCAAAGATACATGGTTCCGTTTAGATTTCGCTCGCAATATATAAGAACTTACGGCCGCCATAGGTATCCCATTGAGATTCCCACCATCCAGATAAAGATTACGAAAAAAGCGGGGAAGCCTGTTTGAGCCCTGGAAGCATCTCTCCTTCTCAGAAGAATCTACATGACAAGAAGATTGAATTATGCACCCAAATCAAAAATACAATAACCATAACTATATAAAATTTGATGTTATTATAATTATATATAAATAATCAAAATAACATTTAATTTGAACATTCACATACATGCAGCACAAGCTTGATTATTTTAATCTAAATATGAATTTTAGTCCTATAAAAATATATCAAAATCAAGACTCACTAAATCTTCCAGTGACCTATCCCTCTCACGAATGCTCACTTTCTTCTCTTCCTTCAGCATTGCGATCGTCTCATCAGCCTGGAAAAGGAAATGAGAAGGTATTATGGTCTTGTGGTCCATGCATGTTCATGCTTTCGTCATGGCATGGAAGCAAGGGAAAGAAGATGTGACACCACCATAGATTTAGTATGAATGCCAACAAAAAGTTTTCATTTAACATAAAATGCTACATGGACAAGAACGCATGCTGTTATGATATGAATGCATGAATGTTACACCACAATAATCAGTCAACCTCGGATAGTTTGGACTGTAGTGCACTAATCTTTGATTTCAAATCCTCAACATCCTCCACCTGCACCGATCAAGCAAACAAAAGGTTAAGAAAAAATATTTCCCATATTTGCAATATATATATATATATATAGATAGATATATATATCATTTATTTTCAAAGTTGTAACATTGAATGGATACACAAGGATGCTACAGCACAATAATCAGTTTACCTCTGCTAGTTTGGATGTGACTATGGCTATCTTTGATTTTAAGTCCTCAACCTCCTTAGCCTTCACCTGCAAGAAATCAGGAATTTATAAGAAATAATAACAATAATAATAATAATAATAATAAAAACAATAATACTCTGCATTAGTAAAAACTAAAGGTATAGAAAAGGAGCATTGAAGTGACTTCATACATGAGTTGGATCGAAGTTCTTATCATCAAAGGAGGGATCTTTAAAGGAGACAAACTCTTTCGCTAGAACAGATGCTGGTTTCAACCTAGGAGAATCATCGGCGGCGGCCTCTTGTTTCAAAGCACCGTTAAGGGGCTGCAAAACTGGGGAATGTGGAGGGCTAACAAGATGAACTCTCAACTTGCATTCCTCAATATTTCTTCCACTATCTTTTGAGAACTGCCAAGAGGTAAAAAAATATAAATAAATATAATACAATGCTTAATTATGTGTGAATTTGAGTTGAGGAAAATAATGAAAATAAAAGAATAAATAGTGTTCGCACAGTGGTAGGTGTTATGTCTTCATCAGTGCTTTCAAATGGAACAATGGTGCTTTGAACAAGGAACTTGTCTTTCAGTTGCAAGTCAGGTGGGGCAATGCGCTGAGCTTGCATGGTAACTAGTTTGAGAGAGAAGGAAACAATATAAGCATCAATGTAATATATATATATATATATATATATTAACAGAAAAGTTTCACCATAATTAAAAGCTTAATATTAATTAAAAAAGCAAAATACAATTTAGTCACAATATTTAAAAATTTTATTTTAGCCCTTACATTTCTTTTTTTTTTTTTTTTGCCTTAATGATAAAATTATTAAATATAACTTTTGTTCAACTCATTTCCTTTAATTTTAACTTTTTTACATAAACTACGAAGGCAAGTGAAACTATTAAATTTTGGGACTAAACAGTGAAATAGAGAGCAAGATATTTAATAGGATTAAAGCGGGTTGGATGAAATGGAGAAGCATTTCAAGAGAAATATGCGATTGAAAAATCCCACACAAAATGAAAGTGAAATTTTAAGGAGAAGCTGTAGGACTAACTATGTTACATGGGGCTGAATGTTGGCCAACAAAGAATAAACATATCGATAAATTAAGTGTTATAGAGATGAGAATATTAAAATGAATGAGTGAGTACACTCGAAGGATAAAATAAAAAATGAATTCATTCATAGAAAGGTTGGAGTAACTCTAAAAATGGATAAGATTATTAAATATTATCTTTAGATGGTTTGGGCATATTGTGTTAGACTGTTTGATGCTCATGTTAGAAAATTTGAGTTTATAAATTTTTCCCATGTTAACGACAAGGGAGCAAATGATTAGAAAGGATCTTCTTTGTTTGAAATTTAGTTAGGAGTTTCTATTTGATCGTACACAATGAAAACGAAATATTCATGTAGCTGACCCGACCTAGAAGGGTTAACGCTTAGTGTTGTTATTGTTGTTGTTGCTTTACCAAAATGAAATAAGAACTAAATCATATATAGGGACAAAATTGTATTTTATCCAATAAATCATCATGAAAGTTACACTCATTTCAAACTCGTAAATGTTTTAGCCCTTGCAATACCTGTAAAATCACATGTAGATCGTGGCATAATGATGCCAGTGTTGGGCCTTACACAATATCTCTTCGGAGAAGTGGTTTTAACCTATAAATAATAATAATAAATTCAAATTCAAATGCATTAGATTTTACAGAAAAAAAAATTGATATTTAAGTTATCCTAAATAGTTATAATAGAATTACTAATTATCAATTTACTGGTATAAATCATGGTTATGAGAAAAGGTTTGGTTAAGACCATAATCAAAAGCTTTCCATATATTAATTAGATGTACATGGGAGATAAATGTCAGAAGTTGAAGAGAGAAAATGCTTATAATAACTCACAAAAACAGCAATGGTGAGCCTAATAAGGAAAGGGTAAACAGAAGAAATTGTTCAAAGTATAACAGATATACAGGGGAAAATTTTGACATTGAATATGAAATACTCAGTCAAGGAATAAAATTTTAATGGCAATCTAAAATGATAAATACTAATAGATGAAAGTTCAAGCTTAGAAAATTACCTTGAATGCAACATAGTCGCTAGATTTGTTGAAAAGCCGCACTGCACATGAGCTTTGTTTCTTCAGCTCAACTAGCAACATAAAAAACATCAATTTAAGCTATACTGGTATCAAGTTCATGGCTTCCATTAGCCTTCTTTCAAATATCCACCATGACATAAAGAATTGCAATCATATGCTCAGCAACCAGAAATATAAATAATAATTATAATAAAGTGAGAAAACGATTCCCTCTTAAAAGGGACAAATAGAAGAAATTAATTCAAGCAAGCATTCAAGACATCAGCATTGTTCCATAATAGAAACTTGCAAGCCCAATCCTTTCAAAATTCGAACTCTCAAAAAACTATTTACTAAAGGATTTTGCTACGGATATTTTTTAGCATTTTCATGTTGCTAAGGACAGGGAAAAATGCTATCTAGTGTTAGATTCACAGATGTTGGAATTTATCTTGTCTCATATAATATATATATATATATATGCATGTATGTATCAACATAAGGATGCTTTATAAAAGACCAAAATTCTAAGACTTCATCTCATCTATCATTGATAGAGTCATCATCGATTCAAAGTCTCTTTTACATTTAGCCTCCGTCTCCATTCATTCTACTGAGTGCCATGTGAGGTCATGCGTGAAAATATTTATCGACTAACAATAAGTTAAATCAAACATAAGCTACTAAAGCAAACACGAGTGCTTCGAAATTTTACATTTATTTGCATGAATGAGACAGCAAAGGATAATTAGTGATACAATTTAGATAGAATTGAATATGTATGGTCCAGAGAAATGATCCATAACATTGTGATTGTTTTGTTTATATATAAAGTAAAATCAAACTAATACGATAAATAAGCAATGACACAGTTGTTGAAGTCCATTACCTTTACGGGTGAAACCAGAGAAAAAGAGGCGAATGTAGTAAAAGATTAATCCATGTACTTTAGTTTGTCGAACTCATTAGTATTTTATTCATTTCTTATCTTATCACTCTTGTTTTTACAATGATAATTCCTTTTACAAAAATTGTATACTGTTTTCGAAATAAATTGACATAAATGTGAAAAATGAGGCGAATGTAGTAAGAGATTGGTCCCATGTACTTCAGTTTGTCGAACTCATAAGTATTTTCTTCAATTCTTATCACTATTATTTTTGCAGAACTTTCATTATCTAATCACTATTACGTTTATAATGTTAAATTCTTTAACAAAAATTGTATACCATTTTTCGAAAAAAAATTACATAAAAGTGAAAAGGCCAGTAGTGTTGTAAGAGATTGGTCCTATGTACTTTAGTTTGTCGAGCTCATTATTATTTAATTTATTTCTTATCTTTCACTCTTATATTTACATAATTTTTATAAGAAGATAAACATAATAACATTTTCCAAAAATAATTACTAAACATTAAAAAAGTTTATAAAATATACCCAACATTTAATTTTTAGAATTAATTAAAAGTGCAGATGAGGACCATGAGGTATCATGCACTCTAAAAATAAGATGCAAATGCTTCATTTGTAATTAATAATGTTCAGGTGGTTAACACGTCTATAGTATATTATAAAGACTTAGATGTTGTACATGTGAAGACCTAAATTAATCATATAGAAACAAAATAAATTTGCAATAAAAAATTTGGGATCGTAGCCTTATTTTTCGATACTTGTGTTTTTTTAATTCGAATTAAAAAATAGCTTGAAAAGGGGAATCGTATTGTTCTCCATGAAAAGAAAGACTTTTACTCCTGCAACAAGAAAAAACCTTATAATTTATATCTACATGTGTATATATATATATATACACACACGCATACACACCTCACGTAAGCTTAAATATTTATTAAAAATTATTTTAGACTCATTAGTTTTAAAATGCAAAATACATCATCTCTATTCTGCAATTTATATATAACAATAGCGCTTCAGTTGTTAAAATTAAAGCTCAGAGCGTGGCAGCTCTTTTTTTTTAATTTTAAAGAGCATTTAATTTTGAAAATGTCACTAAAAGCTGTGATTTAAGATGCTCAAATGATAATATGATTATTTTGAACCTTTAAATAATGCCCCCATTCAAAAAACTTGGTTCTACCCCAGGTTAGTATGATTATGAAATTTTCATAATGGATTAAAACAATATTAGTTTATTCCTATGTTTTTTTAGTCTTCCTCTTACACTTTTAATATGGGCAAAATTCAAAACTTCAATATTTCTACTAGGGGTGTTGCACGGTCTATGCTTAATATGCCATCTAAGGCAACAATTCATAATCTTATCCACTATTGGAGCCACTCAAATTTTACTAAAGATAAATTTATTTCTCATTCTATCCTTACAAGTATACCCACTCATTCACATAAGCATCAACATCTTTATAACACTTATTTTATCGACAACTTTCTTCTTTAATGGCCAACATTCAACCCCATATAACATAGATGGCTATATAGTTCTATAAAAATTTTATTTAATTTTGAATGAGTTTATTGGATCACACAATACTCCATAAGCACTCCTCCATTTCATTTAAATAGCTTGGATCCTATTAATCACATCGCTCTCTATTTCTCCATTATGTTGAATAATTGAACCAAGTTGTTTGAAATTCTCGCTCTCTTGATCACATAGTTCTCAATAGTTGTTATCGATATTAGGGCTTCAAAAACAATTAAACTTGCACTCCATATATTCTAAATAATTGAACCAAGTTCAATATTCATGAAGTTAAATCTACCTAACATAAAATCAAATGGGTTTTGAGAAATACAAGTATCATTTTGTATCTGTATTTAATTACTCTCCCAAAATTCAATATATGATACATTAATTTGATTCATCTATAATGAGCACAATCTTGAACATTATCTTTATTTTTGTAAATAAGTATAACAATGTTGTTTCTCCACTCACCGAACATTTTTTAGTCTTTAAGAAAATATTAAATAACTTAGTAAGTCAAGAAATCGCTTCCTTTGCCAAAACATTTTCATACATCGATAGGGATGCCATCCTTACCTATCGTTTTCTGTTATTCATTCTCTTTAAAAATTTTCAAATCTTAGCTTCATTAATATGGTCAATGAAAATATAATTGAGACTATTTTTATAACTATTAAGCTCACTTATACTAATTGTATTTGTACAGCCTTCATTAAAAAATTTAGTAAAATTATTCATACATTTATATTTAATATCTTCAAGCTAAGAAATTTTTATTATTATCTTTGAATTATTTAACAAGTCATATTTTTAGTTTTTTTATCACTTTGGCTAGTTTATAAATGTCACTCTCCCTCAAAATTATCTAACTTATTATATAAATCCATGAATGATACACTCTTAGCATCACAAAATGCCCTTTTGAATTCATAAAAAGTTCATATTTTTCTTTCAATTCTCCTTAGTCTTATTTTAAAATCATTTTTATAGCACACATTTTATTTTTAATCTTAAATTAAATATCTTGTTTCCACTGTCATGCATCTTTATTATAGGGTACTATTCTTTTTGATTCACCAATTAAATTTTTGCTATATTACAAATACAACTAGCAATTGAATTCCACATAAAGTTGACTTCACCTACAAAATTTTATTGTCAAGTTCTAAAACTTTCCTCTTAAGAATATCTATATTACTCTTCATAAGATTTTTCCATCTAATTTTATGACAATTTAAATTTTATATTACTTTTATGATCCCTAAATTTCAAATCCAAAACCAATAAGTGATGTTGGGTTATCAAATAATCATTTGGAATAATCTTACAATGTTTACAATATAAATGATTCTTTAAGAGAAAATAATCAATTTAAATTTTGAAAGTTCTATTTTTATAAATGATAATATAAACCTCCATTTTCTTAAAATATTAGTAATCATAAGATCATAAGCTAAAGCAAACTATAAAATCATTCTTCCTTTTCATTAATCTCTCCAAAATCAAAACCACCATGAATACTATTAAAAAATTTAAAAACCTTTCTAATATTTTCATCTAAATCTCTTCCTATAAAAAATATCTTCTCTTGGAGTATTTCTTAAATCAACTCATCCAAATCATACCAAAATCTTTCTTTTATACACATTCAATTTTATCTGAGGGTTGCATTATTCAAAATTATTCCATTAATTATAAGTTTTAAAGATATAATTCTATTGCCCAACCTTTGAACTTCTACATATCCTTTAATTTAACATTACCCTCGAGCGCCGACATAGCGGCCTGTGCACACTTTTCACTGCATTCAGGCAATGAAGCGTGTCAATATCATAATAGGATACAATGAATATTTAAGAGAATCATATCACAATATGATTCAGCAATGTTTTACGCTAGCGATCGACTACCTAACCAACTCTCTTCTCACATCCAAAACTTGGGACCTGCAATGGTGGAGCTTTTCATAATAGACTAATAATTTGAAATTTTTTTGTTTACAAGCATTTAGTTGATCAATATAAAATTAAAAATATTGAAAACAAATTAGTATGCCATGTTGAAACAAATTAGAAAGGTGCTTTGAAAGTTATAAATCTAACATGGGCTAACCTAAAGCATGTCTATTATTAAACAATTACCAAAATGAATTGTATAATCAATTTCAAAATTATTAACAAAAAAAATTCTATATTCAAATATTATGAATGAATTGAAATATTTTGTCATCATAATTGGTTTTGTTAAAGAATTTTGAAGATGATCTATGCTATAATTTACCCACACACAACATATATAAGGCTTTATGAGTTATTTATGCATTGAAGTAAATTACCATTATTCTATTAGTGAATTTGTACCATATGAACACCCAAACTATTCAACAATATTTCATCCGAATCCAATTGAGTATGCACAGAGAAATATTCAAGTTCAAGCAAAAATGATTAGATTGAAGATATGATAGTTCATAAATTGATTGAAATTTAATTTAGATGCATGAGATATCTTCAAATGCATTATAAATGAAACTATATTAGCAATGAATTTAAACTTATAACGAAAACAGCAAATTATTTTCATGAACTCGAACCTTCTTTTAGTAACATGTCAAAACAAGAATTATAATAAGCATAAAATCACATGTAAATATAAGCAAAAGAAAGCTAGCAAAATGTGTGGGTATGGCACCCAAGAGCCCTGCCCCAATTCGCACCGTGATCATAACGCCAAACACACACAAACCCAAGATCAGCCCCATGTTGTGCTTAGACCAGACACCATGGCCCAACCCACTGCGTGCACACCACCCCGCCTAGCCCCACCCCGGCCGCATCTAGTCTTTGTTCCGACACGGCCCCACCATGTAATGTCAGCCCACGCCACGCCCACGCCACGCCCACGCCACGCTCGCACCGCCTCACCCATAGTGCTCCTACATTTAGCCCCAACCCAACCAAATTGTGCATGAGAATCCCTGCCCCAACTGCTCATGAGACGCCCTACCCTATCCTTCCCCGTTGCACCCCCATTGCGACCATACTTCACCTCAATCTGCCCGCATTGTGAACGCGCAATCCATCACCCCCCTAGGTCGCTCCCTCACTTCATCCTGATCCGTCTCTGTTGAGCAGGCACAAACCCCGGACAAATCCCTCCTCATCTTGTCATGCACCCCCACCGCCCCCAATTATTCTTTTATTAATATTTTATGTATTCAGTTAAATTGTTTAATATATTGCATATCTTTCCGTAGGCATTTCAGCCTGTCTCACACACTGTCTTAGCACCATGAACATCTCAACCCATCCCATTGCAATACAACACAAAAGCCTCCCTTTTATGTATTAATATATTTTAAAGAATATATTAATAATTAACAATAATATATTTTCTTTTATTCAATTAACTAATATAAATTTTGACAGGCACATCATAGTGTAAGAAGATGCAGCCATTATAATCTGGCAGCATTGTTCACTAGAAATCTCTACTTGTTCAAACAAATAAAGTAAATTCTCTCCATCTGCAGTTACCCAAGCCGGGCATTCTGAGTTTGCTGTCAGTGCACACTTTCCTTTAATACTAAACTAGCAAATTTCCTTAACAAACCAAACCCATGTCTGAATGCTAAAATGATCTCAATCAAATGTGCAGTAGTAGTGGAATCATGTGGGAAAATTAGAAATAGAATTTTAAAAGAGCCGTCTGATGGATGATCACAAAAACATTATTTCATTAGTTATACATATTTGGATGATGCAAACATTAGAGGAAAACAAATTTTAAGCCAATAAATAAATGACATCATTACTATAATGAATATACTCATAATAAAAGTATTTAAGAGATGATCAAACCTCAAAAATCCCATCTCTCAGTTGTTGTATGATCATTCATGCATCACAGTAAAAATTCAATCTATCCTGCAACACTCAGCTCAATCTTCACCGTGCTCATCTTATCTCTCCTCACGCAGAACTCATTATTTGTTTTTAAATTCATTTCTCTTTAATTTATAACAACAACACCTAGCCTTAATCCCGCTAGGTGGGATTGGGTAATTTCTTTTAAATTAAAAGTGCAATTAACAATATAAATAAAAATCATGTTGTAAACCGTATATTTTTTAAATGACTTAATAACATAAATAGAAGAAAGCAGCTAGTGAATATATTTGAGATCGAGGATGAGAATGATACTTCAATGAGATGGAAATTTCTTTCGATAATGTTCAGGTCAATGGCACTGTAGCTTAAGAAATTGGTATGTCTCGAACGCTTCACTTTGGCTTGTATGTACGTGCTCTTAAATATTAAAGTTAGACTACGAATGAAAAATTATAGACAGTAGGTTCAAAAGTATATTTATATATGTAGACTAAGGTGTGTTTCTGTCAATTAAAACAAAATAAAAATAAAAGCCAACTAACTTTTCAAGTTCAATCATTCCAATTTTTAAAAGAACCAAATACATGACTATGTATTAGTTTGATTTCTAAGCATTTGAAGTGAAAGTTTAACCAGCAATCCTAACAGAGCACAAAAACGTAAATATCCTACATAAAGCGCCAATTTATTAAATATACTGCAGTATCACCTTAATAACTTTCACTAACTGATTCCAAAGTATAAGCTATGTTATCTAAAAGTGAGAAAACAATCCTTAGCACTATGTAAGGATAGAACTCGTGAGAGATTATAGATCTTAAGGCATATACAAGACTGATGGATTTCTAATGGCAAAAATTACTATATTAAGTAAGAAAAAGGGTAAAATGGCTAGCATTTGCATCAAAAAGAAAAAAGCAAGAAGATAAATAAAGTGGGGAAGAGACTAAATGTGAAAATAGTGTGAAAGTAAAGAGGCCAATAAAGGAACATGGCCATAAGTTTGCAATAAAAGTCTTGCATAAAGTGATAACTGAAACCATATTTTAAAAGTAAGGCTGATGATGCTGAAGGTGGTGGCGGTGGTTAACTTCCACGATATGAAATCCCAACAACAAAAGGTCCCAACAACTAAAAACTTTTTATTTGAAATTTTCAAGATTTTCCAACACTCTTCACCTATTCCGAGAAAAAATACCAGTAATAATTCAGATAAATCACGCATCAATTGTGAAAATAAATCTGAGTCCATATATAGATGGAGTTTCGATGGAGAATCAGAACCCTGATTTCTATTTTGGAAATTCGAAACAAATAAGTTACCCACCAAACAGTCGGTTGAGTGCAAATGCCTTCAATCTCTAAACTCGTCCCACAAAGAAATATGAAAAAAAAGACAAACTAGAACTCACTGTGATTTCTCAAAACCCAGCCAAAGACCATGACATTTAAATGATTAATTATATGATGCATACAAAAACTCTTCAACAGTAAACGGCGTACATAAAAACAGGCACTATTGCTCGTCACAGACAAAATTTAAACCCTAAAAGAAACTTACATGAAAATTTGAGTTCCCTCGGTTGGATCTCCAGAAGCTCCGATTCCATTCGCAGGAAGGCCTCTGACTTAAATGTTCACAATCCCAAACTCCACTCCCTTAATCTACGAAATTCTAACCTGGAAGATCAAAGAGGAAACAATATCAAATCCCAACGAAAAGACCAGGATTATACAATGTTTCCAAATCACATCATCACACGACCAAATGGATCAAGGACTAAGAAAGCACAATACCAACAATCCCTTATCTGGATCTTTACTATCAACGCTCGAAGAAATATGTAGTTAGAAGTCGGTGAGCAGCAAAGGCCTCCCGCAGAGCGAAGTCTCCAATAGAATCAAAAATGAGCAAGAGAGAGACAGAGTTCGATGAATCGTTCTACCCCTCTGGAATTTAACAGGCAGCCCGTTGAACAAGTGCCAGTCTGAGGGGTCAAAAACAGTAATATTATGTTAGTAGTTAAGACTCTATAAAACTACAATTTCATCTCACATATTTATTTATTTTTTTAAATTAATATTTTTCAAATTAATAATAATAATAATAAAGCTTTTACAATGTAAAATAAATTTTTAAAATATTGCACTCATTGAAATCATAAAATTTATAGAATACTACGATTGCAAAAATATTAAATATGCTATTGCAAAAGTATATATTCATTTTTTAATATACATATATATATTAAATACTAATAAAGTATAACTATGCTATTGCAAAAATATACTTAATTTGATTTATATTATTACAAATATTTTAAGCAATATGATTGTAAATTTATTTTATAAGTAAGAAGATTTAACAATAAGATACAGTTACTTGTATAATTTATATTTAAAATATAAATATTTTATTATGTTTTACATATAAATGTAAATTTAATATTAACTTTTGCAAAAAAAAATTTTGAGAGTTATTTATAGGATTATTGAAAACCTGTATATAAGCTTGACTTTATTTTACTAACGAAGAAATTCTATAGAATGATATTGCTCGTTGACAGTAATTTAGATTAAGAGAAATATTATTTAGATATGTTGATATGGTATTTAAATACTCTTAGATTAATTAGGTTTAAATTATAATATAATTCTTTAATTTATAATTTTAAAATATTAAGAAAATAACATTTTTTTAGTAACATTAAAAAATAAAAAATAATAAAAAAGTTTTATTGTATAGCACTCAAATATCTCTCAAAAAGTATATTTTTTTTTATAAAAATTATCATTAAATTAATTTTTACAAAAAAAAATATCTATTTTAAATATAAAATCTTAATTATTCAAATTTTTATTTCTTAGTGATATTTCAAAGCCAAATAATAATTTTCATAAAAAAAACACGTGGATTAGAGAGAGTTAAAGCTGCAGCTCTAACAAAAGTTAAATCATTAAACTTACTCTAAATATTCAAACAGATTTTGAGCAATAAAATGAGGTCGCCGAGTGCCGACACCACCGTACATATACTATATAGTATATGAGAAAAATTTAATTTATATATTCAAATAATAATCTACTTATATATTTTAATATATAATAATATATAATTATACAATACTAATTTTATTTTTAAAATAATTTTGAAATACTCAAAATAAAATAAGGATGATATGATATTTTTGTGTATAACTATATAATTATTGAATTTTTTTTTGAAATCATATATAAAAATAAAAAATAATTAAATAAATTATATTAGTTCTAAATATTAAATATAAATGATTAGTATTTAGAGAATTAAATAAAATAAAAAAAATATTATTAAATTTATTTTTGATTGTCGACTATAAAATATATATTTTAAATTTTAAATCTTAGTCATCAATATTTTTTGAAGATATTTGAGAGCAATTAATAATTTTAAAAAGAGTATTGCTACATAACTTTCAAATATCTCCCAAAAAATATAGATGATTAGGATTAGGGAGTTAAGTGGAATAAAAAAATATTATTAAATTCACTTTTGCTTGGGGCCATAAAAAATTATTTTTAAAATCTTAAATCTTAGTCATCCATACTTTTTGGGAGATATTTAAGAGTTATATAATATTTATATTAGATAGCTCATAAATATTTCCCAAAAATATGGATGATTAGGATTTAATATTTAAAAAATATATTTTTATGAGAATAGATTTAATAATATTTTTTATTCTACTTAACTCTCTGAATCTTAATCATTCATATTTTTGGGAGATATTAAAGAACTATTTAGTAATAATCTTTCATTATTAAAAGAACGGTCTAATCCGTGAGTTTATACAGTAGATTTGAAAAATAAAAATTTAAGAACTTATAATATTTGACGGCATAATCATTTGCAATTAATTATGCAATAAATACTTAGTAAAGTTAAATTTAAGGAGCTGTTTGATGAAAAATAAATGTGAAGTCAGAACTTTTTAAGGAATTTAAAATTACAGATGTGATGTTTGTAATGAAATAAAATTGTGGCAAAATAAAATTACTGATTGAAAATTTTATCCTGCTATAATTCTCGACGCAACGCTAGCGACGAAGAACCGAAGGCTTCCGGCGAACGTAGAGCTTCGTTTCCAATCTCGAGCCAAAGGTTCGTTTCGTCTCCTCCTATGCTGACAGTTCGTTTCGTCCGCAGACAGATTCATCTTTGTTTGTTGTCCGGATTTGACATGTCTCCTTCGCAGCGCGTTCAATTTTAGAAATCACTTGATTTCTCAAGGGTTCACCCAACGTGTCGTTGTTCGACCCTTGCATTTGACGCGTTCTTGTTCATTCGATCTATTCTTACAATCAATTCCTATTGATTTCTATCAAGTTATGTCAATTCTTGCAATTCCTATAGATTTCAATTCCTAAACCATAAATTGATTTACCAATAAGAAAAAAATTGTGTAATTTTATCCCCTAAATTAATTAAAATATCACATTCTACCAATTATATAATTCCAAACAAAAATCTTTATATTTACCAAAAAATTATCAATAGTAATTGAGTAATATAAATATGTTGTAAAATATTAGGTCATAATTTTATTATTTTGGATAGAAATTATCTTATGTCAAACAAACTTAAAGAAGAACATGTCTTTTTTTAATAATTTTTATTTATTTAATTAATATATATATATAAATACTATTTAGAATCATTGATGTGGTACTCAAAAAAATATATCCAATAGAATTTGGATATTATTTTACTAGTGTTTATTTATTTATATTAAATAATACAAAAATTATTTTTAAATAGCATTTATATATATATATATATAGAGAGAGAATGATTTACTAATTAAAAGTTAAATCAATTTGCTGATCTATAATGCAAATTCAAAACATTCTAATTATTTTGAATGATTTTATTTAAAAATTATAATATTTAATAAATCAATAAGTTTTTATTTAAAATTTATAATCATCGGAACTCTTTTGTTCGGCAAGGTGACGACATATAAAAAAGTTAAGAATATCACAGAGAAAAAGATCTAAGCAAATAAATAAATAATCAAATTCATATAAGTATACTCAATTCAACTTTATCAATAATCAAAAATAAAAAAATAGTATCCCATACAAAGGAATCCATTTGAAATGCGACTTTGTAAGAAGGGTCATCCGATAGCAAATTGAAACTGGTCGACGGCGTAGCTGCGGCGTGAGCGGAGAGGAGATCAAGTGATCAAAAGCTGAGACGGAAAGAGTCAGCCTTCGTCCAACAACGGCGAGATGATCACGACAGACATTCGTGGTCTGGCCCTGCGGATGAGAGCCTCGCTCAGCGCCGGTGAACTTGAATAGTTTTTGAATGCCTCGGTAGTCTCACTCTAGTCCAGCAGTTGCATCTCCCTCTCTGCCTCTCTCGATCAAGATTGCTATCGCATTTGGGAGTTTTTTTATAAGGGTGGCTACTGAGCAAAAAGTCACTATGAAAAAAATGAACTTTTATATAGCAGTGATTTGGAAGCAGCCTCATGTGGTTAATTCTCTATCATGTATTCTCTCTCACATATATATATATTACATAATACTATTATGAAACCCGCACAATATAAAGAAGCAGAAACACAGAAAAAATGAAAATGTCGTAAAGGTGGACGTCTCACGCCGTTATGGCTTGCCGCAGCCAGTTGTCACTGACCGAATTATTCTTTCTTCTTCTTCTCTTCTTCTTAATTATTTTTTAGTTAAGATTATCTAATTAGTTTAAGCCAAAGAAATGCTCACAACAACTCTATTTAAATGCATCATTTTATCTTGAATGCATTGTAATATATTCTCATTATCATGTTTCCTATCATATATGTAGTAAATCAATATTTTTCTCCATCATTTGAAAGAAGTGAGATTATCCTGTGATAATTTGAACCATTAATTCGAAAACAAAATTCTCATACTTTCTTTGAACTTGGAAGACGTTGTATCAAATTCTCATACTTTCTCATACTTTCTTTGAACTTGGAAGACGTTGTATCAAATTCACAAAGTAATAACCTTTCAAGTACAACTGGGGATGGTAAAGATGATGGCAATGCAATTAATTATTGATGACAACATAATTTGAATGTGGGATTACTTTTAGATCCGTTGCTTATTTATCCGCACCACATCTCAGCACCACAGAACGGGTACTGAACTCTTGGCCCAGTAACCTTGAAAATTTTATTCAAAACATTAGCACATTTTAGAGAAAAATATCTTGCATATAACAATTATAAATAAAAATAAGTGCAACTAATGTATGTAATAGGTAATTATAAATTGTAATAATTAGTAATACTAATAGCCACATTTGATTCATCATTATGAAATCCAAAGTTAGGCATGAGTTCTCGTTGACTAAATTCTCTAACTTCAATAGCACAAAAAACCTCATTTGATCATTCATTCTGAAATGCAAAGTTAGGCATGCATTTTTGTCGACTGCATTCTTCCACTTCAAAAACACGTATGGATGCATCTTGAAGTAATAGTGAACCATGAGCCAGTGCAAGACATGTATTTAAGATTACATCTTACATAATTTTCTTACTCTTACATGTTACACAATTAATGTTAGAACAATAAACATAAATTATATTAGGAGATGAATCTTGAACTTCTTTATCATCACATTGAAGTGTAGATTTCATGGATACCGACATGAATTTATTTAGATTATAAATCAATAATCTATCTACTTTTGTTGGTATCATTATTTTTAATTGCATTATAAAGTATCTCTTCAAACGTGCGCACCTTTGTGTAACCTTCTTGATCTATGTACGACTCTCTATTCCAATTTGAAGCTTGTTACAAAGCAAAAAATAACAAAATTTTGGAGCTAAGAACAACTTATATTTTGAGCTGTTAGTAAGAATAATGTTATCAGAATAAAGTTGAATATAACAGAAGTGCTACTATGACCGTAGAGTTTTAGAGAAGAATTGGCAACTCTTTTGTAGTTGTTTGTGAACTATATTTTTGGCTTAGTTGGGAATTTAATTAAATCCACTCTCTTAGCACATAAGTCTCCTCTCTTCTCATTTCTTTCAGCCGAATGAATTTTAATTAACAATACTTAAGAAAAAACTTGCATTTTAAAGTAGCTGTAAAAATTACATAAGAAAAAACTTGTTTGAACCAGCTGTAAGATATTTATTAAAAGACACTTGCAGTCGCAAAGGGGGACGTCTCATGCCATCAGGGTTTGCCACAGCCAGCCGTCACTGACCGAATTCTTTTCTCTTTTTCTTCTATTCTCTTCTTCTTAATCATTTTCTTAATTAGGATTATCTAATTAGTTTAAGCTAAAGTCATGCTGACAAACTAGCTCAAACTCTCACATATAAGTTTATATATGCTTATAGAAGATTTTGCTTTGTAAAATTACCCAACTCAAGAAAATTTACTAAAAATAAGAAAAATAAAACTGACTATTAAAAGAAACATTTGATAGCCTAAAATCAAAGACTAATAAAAAAGATATAAGCTCCTAAGCAATAAAGCAAAAAAAGTGTCAATTATTTTTGCTTTTAATTTTAAGGTAAATTGAATTATAAGTAATGTAAAATGACTTAGAATACAAGAATTATATTAAAAAATACTAAATTAAAAAAAAAAGGAAAAAAAAAATCATAATAATAACAATAACAAGAGAAATGCTATATAGACCCGCTCACATGACACTTAAAAAAGCCCATATAATGGGATTTGAATTTATTTTATTAGTATTTATTTATTTATATTAAAATAATAAAAATATTATTTTTAAAATTTATATTGAATTTATGTCTAAATTATATTGAATGAGATTTTTTTGAGTACCACATCAATCAATTTAAATAACATTTCTCTAATAATAATAATAATTTTACTTTTAAAATAGCTCTTAAATAAATATAACTAAATTTTTTATTTAAATATATATATTTTTAATAGATCACACTAAAAGATATATTTAGTTTTGCATTTTCTTGAATAAAAAAATTATTTATATTTAACTATCGTCTAAGTATAACAAAGTTTTTTTTTTCATAAAAAAATAATACAATTACAATAACATATATACAATTATATTCACTCTCAGTTAAAAAAAAAGATTCTTTTTTTTTTTTTTGCACATTGATGCAAGTAAAACTGAATTGTATCAATCATTTATTTACACATAATCATTATTATTTTCAATATCATCATTTATTTTCATTTTAATATGTATATGATAGTGTAAATATGACAAAGCTTTTTTACATATTAAAAAAACTATTTAAAAATATTGAAGAATTTTTTATTTGAGTATTGCTACACTTACACATTAGTATACAGCAAAATATATAGATGATGTGTCAATCTAATGTATAAGTAGATTATTGGTTGAATTCATTTTTGATAAGACCTATATACAAAAATTATATAAAAAAAAAATTCTAATTGATCCTGTATACTTTTTGATATATATTCTTGTGAAATCATAACATTTTCTTTTTCATTCACAAGTGTAGAAATACTCTTTGCCCATCATCATGAACACAATAATTATCTATGATGATGATCATCATAAGAAATAAAAGAACAAAAAACTTCGAAAATAAAAAGGCTAATCCAATGAGCCCAACTTTGGGATTCTAAACCCTTCTTTTGTCTTCTTCAGCACAGCAAGCCGAGCTGAGCCTATTCATCTTCCACTTCCCTTAAACTTTATTTTCCCCCTCCCCTTTTTCGCGATTCCTTCTTTTCAACAGAGAGCACCGCCCCTTTATTCTCCCCCTGGATCTCCTTCCTCCTTTTAAGCAAGCCCCCATCCATCCCACCTCCAAACACGCCGCACCCTATCATGCTCTCCGCCTTCGCTGCCATCATCATCGCCGTCGATCTCGCCCTCGTCGCCGGAGCTTCGTCGCCGGCGTACATCTCGGCGTCTCCGTCCGTCCTTCCGGCGATCGAGCCTTCGCTTCCGCCGGAGGTAATGCCGGCGTTTCCTTCGCCCGGAACGGTCGAATCGCTTCCGACCATCCCGTCCAGCCAGAGCCCGCCCAACCCGGACTCGCTTCGCCCGAATTCGGCCTTCGCGCCCTTCGCCGTAGGCGACGGACTCGCCGCTGGCGGCGTCGCCGGCGGCCGAGAGACTGTGCGGCTGATGCTTTTTGGGCTTGCTGCTGGCATGTGGTGGTTAGGGGTTTCCTAAAGTAAGCTCTGTCCATGTGTGTGTTCTTTCTAGTTCGTATATGAATGTGTGCTGTTGTTATTATTTGTTATTTTTATGAGTCCTGCTACATTTCTCAGATTCAGTTCCCTTAAAAAGTATTTAGATCTATGATTAATATAATTTATTTATCCGATTTTCTTTGGAAATGCATTTCTTTCACATCAAATCATTTAAATAAATTTTTTTTAAGAAACATATTCATATGTATCTAAAAAAACTCATTCAATAGAATTTAGATATTATTTTATTAATATTTATTTATTTATATTAAAATAATATAAATATTATTTTAAAGTTAAAATAATGTTCAAATCTCATTAGATTAGATGAATTTATTTATCGAAATAATTTTCACTTGATTCAAACAAAATGAGATCAAATAGAAACCCTAAAAAATTTTAAAAAAAAGAATTAAAAGTTAATTTTATTCCATATTACTCCAAACACACATCTCTTAGTTTACTTAGTTCAAAATAGAATAATTTCAAATTTTCTAAGATACTATCAATTAGTAATAAATTAATCATCATTAATTATAATAAGATAACACTTAATCATATTACATTACATTAAGAGTTCTCATATTTTAATATTCAAACAACTCTTGCAAATATTTGAAGTATAACAACAAAGGCACCTAAAAGAGACAAAAAAAAACCTAATACTCTGATCAATAAGCAGCTAAAGAAAGAAAAAATAATAAATCATATTAAAAAAATCATACATCCAAATAAAAATATTACACATATAAGAGGTTATATGATATAAGAAAATTTGAGAAATTGAATGTAACGTAAAATTACCTCATAAAAATTTGCTTATCTTTGCTTTTCGAGAGAATCGTTTGTTCGAACAAATCGTTCCAACGAATCCTTCAGTTCGGAGTAATCATTCCAATCATTTATTCGAACAAATCCCTTGAATGGTTTGTTTGAAAGAACAAATTTTCCGAATCATTAGAATGAACAAATGCTTTAATTTAATTCGTCAAATCATTCGTTCAAACAAAATCACAGCAAAGTTCGAACAAACAAAACCGGGATTGTTCATTCGAATGATCGAATGACTGAACGTATTATCTAAATTCTCACAATTTGAGAGTAAATTATTTATATATATTAAACACAAAATCAAAATACAGGACAAAAAATTTTCACCCATTTTACTTTATACTAAATGTTTGTGATTCAATATCTCAAAAAATTTTACTTTACAATGATTTTACATAACTCCAAACAAACCCATAATAAAAATATAGTATGGGATGTAAAATATCAAAATTTAATTTCAAATTGTTTATTAATATTTAAATAATTTTGACCTCAGATTGAAAATCTGACCTCACCATTGCGTTCACCACCCCCAAATTAGCTATGGGTGAAGTTTTGAACGCATTTGGAAGTCATTAAAATTTTGTCAAATATTTTAATATTATTTAAATACTGAAAATTCGAGTAATTAAATACTCGTCGAATCAAAAACCCGAGTGCGCCATTGTGTTCAGAAGCCCTCAATTAACTAGGATTGATATCTTTAAAAAAATTTTTGGAAAATATTTATTTTATTAAGTTTAATTAATTAATTGATTAAAATAAAATAAATTATTATTATTTGAATTCATTTGAACGGCGCCGTCTAACGCCGTTCCTTTTATTTCTTTTCGCACCGTCAAAGACTGAGTCCTTCCATTTGCTTCGCCGTTCCGAGTCATGGTCCATCTGCCGTTGATTCGATCTCAGCGTGAGATCAGATGGCTCAGCGCCATCGTTCTCTTCGCTCAGCGCGTGTCGCGCTGAGCTCGCGAACCAGAGCCGCGTGGCCCTTGCCGACCTCGACGCGCGTCCATCCACCTCTTTAATCACCTCTATAACACTTTACTTTCATCTCATCAACTAAATGCTTCGAATCATTCTAAAAGAGAACTGCAGATTTGAACTTCATTCTAAACCGTTCATTTAAGGTACACCCCCATTTTCAGATCTTAAACCATTTCATAAAATTTCTATTTCGATTACTTATTCCGATCGTTTAATTGTCCATTTATCGGGTTCGATCGACTTGATCGAACCCAGATTTATCTGAATTCCAAAACGATCCACAGTACTCCACAGTTACGTCGAACATCGTCCGTGAGTAGGCATCTAGGGTTAGACTTTATGGCAAGCACCGGTCACCTCTGGTGACGTGCTAAGTGTCTATCGAAAGGTCTCTCCGAGACCTTTCGATCGACATACGGGCCGAGCCCCTCCGGCGCCGTTTTGCCGTCCAAAATCCATGCCCCAATAACCGTCTCGGTGACGAAGGAGAAGGAGAAGACGAATCGCCTCGGGCCGGGTCGGGCCAGCCCGACCCGAGCGCTAGTGGACCACACGTTTTCATGCGATACAGGTGGCTTGATCCCAGCGGCTGCACATCTGAGGTGGGACCCACCTCTATTAAGCTAATTCAGAACTGTCTCATTAGAGACATCAGTGGGCCCCACTCAGCTGAACCGGCGTATGGCTGGACGCCACGTGTCCTCCGTGGACCCCACCTGAATTAGAAAAATATTAAAAATATAAATATAAAAATTAGTAATTATTAATATATATATATATATATACGCATATATAAATATAGATAATCATAAATTATATAAATATAAACAGATAAATTTATAATATAACATAAATATTAAATTAAAATTAAATAATAAACAGAAAATATAATATTATTAGATAAAATTTTAATTAGTTAAATAAATATGATACAATAATTAATATATATATGTTCATAAATTAAAAAATAAGAATAATTAATTTATAAATAAATTAATCATATTAAATAATAATAATAAATAATCAGAAAATATAAATATTTAAAAGATTAATTAAAAACAGATAAAATAAAATAAATAATTAAATAGAAAATAAATATTTCTAAATTAATTAAATTCATAAAATCCTAAAACTTTAAGAATCCATAACTCATAAATTATTTAACCAGATTATACAAATTAATATACCAAAATAACCAAAAAAATATAAGGAATTTATTAGAAGTATTAAATTTTACTTTTTAGATTAAAATAAAACTAATCGCAATTAGGACCTAACCCTAATTAACTTAATTTAACTTAGAACTTCAAATAACTATAAGTTAGCCAATTTAGCTCCAAATTAGATGATCCAAATATCTATTTAGATCAAAAAATCCTAATTTACAATAAACTGCAAAAATATTTAGGATCCCACTGTTAAATCTCCTAATTAACCCTAATTACTCTAAAAACTTGATTAATGAATATTAGTGTTTTTAGTTTTAAATGACTTATAAAATGATTTAGAACCTAAATATATAATTAGATTGATAATTTTGTGATCAAATTCACTAATCATTCACTAATTACATTTAACCATAATTATTAATTATAGAAATTAGATTAGCTATAACTTAGCCAATTCATATCAGAATTTGATAATTTTGGACTCTATAGAAACTTTAGGATATAATCTTCAATAAACTAACATAAATTAAGGGTAAAATTACTAAAATGCCCTTATAAGGTCAAATTCCCAATTTGACCTTATAAGGCATAATAATAAAATAACTTAATAAAATAATAAATCAAAATATTCATCTTATTAGGAAAACTGATATTACAAATATAAAACATTAAATTAATAAATTTTATTATTTTGGCAGATCAAAGAAATTAAATTTTGTTGATTTTATCAAAACAAGTCAGGTACGCAAATTCACTTATAAGTCTTATTTCAGTATTCTTATTTGAGCCATTTCCATTTGAGTATTATTTGCATTGCTTACCGCATTTTAATCTGCAAAAGAATTATATCAAAAAGCATGTAATAAAAAGAATTTATATATATTTTGTGGTGTTTGTCTTTGGAGGGTGGAATGCAAAACTGAAATCTGTACAGATTGGGCTAGCTAGTAAGCCCCTGGGAGTTATATAGAGGGATTTAGCCTCTTGTAGAAAGTAGGCAAATCCAGATGAAAGACACACCATCAGTTCCTAATTTAAGTAAGCTACCGATGGGTGACGAGATAAGCTTCATATAGATTATGCCTATGGGTTTACCCATTTGGGCTTAAGGGTCTCCGGACTCGACTTATTGTTACAAATGTTTTTGATAAAATTTATTTCATATATGTTGATTTTCACAGCTATTTTGCAGGGCAAAAATTGAATTTAGCAATTGCTTTATTTATATGCAGATTTTCAGTCATTTTCATATGTGATTCATACCTATTACAGGATACTAGATTTAATCTTATAAGAATAATTTGTGTACTCCTACCTGACTGTTAAACTGAATTTTTCAGGTTTTGATAATTAAAGAACTTAGAAGATCTGCCAAATTAAAATAGGAAGAATTTAAAGAAGCAGAAGAATGTAGATATTTCTTATATTTTTGTAAAATTTAAATTGATGTAACTTTTCATATATGTTTTGGCTCTATGTATAAAAGGACTGTGAATTTTATTATTTTATTTTATTATGTTTTTTTTTATTATAAAAATATTTATATTTTCAATTGAGATGAATTGTTCTTTAAAGACTCTCGAACTTCGATCTCTGATTGCCACATGATATCAGTTAATACATAAAACTATATTATTTCACCCATTTATTCACCCTCCATCCTATCGACTCGCAGCAGAGGATCAAGCCACCGATTCCGACTCACTCTTCCCGAAGGCAGGCGTTAGTTTGATCTATTCGGGAAGATGGAAAATTCATTCCTGAGTGGCGCACCACTCCGCCGCTGAGTGATTACTTCTTTTTGAGCGCGGTGATATGGCAGGCGCTACAGAGATCCATCTTATTAAGCTTGACTTTACTTAATTAGATAGCATAACTTGTAATATTTGGAAAGTTTGAGATTTTAAACCTTAGCCTTTAGGATTATCTTTGGAATAAGTAATAAAACCCCAATTTTGGTGTTTAATTCTTAATCACTCAATCTTGGTTTATCTTAATCAAGATTGGTTTGGATCATCTAAATTCATTAATTATGACATGTTGATTTATTACTTAACTTATAAGCATTATTGATTGAATTCTATTAAGACTTGATTAGTTATAATTATTTTAAATTTATAAGGCCGTGAATCTAAGTTTACACTTGATAGTAGGGTGTTGAAGATCCAGAGCTTGTATAAACTTAGAATAGTTATAATGGATAAATTATATAATAATATATATCACCTGTGTTTAGTAGAGTCTTTTGCTTACTATTGAACTGTGCTTTGAATTCCTTGTATTTTGAGCATTTTTATATTGAACATGTCATATAAGATGATTTGATGCATAAAATAAAAATATATAATATTAGGATAACACTTGCATCGAGTTCATGTATGGATGGGAGACTGTGTATACACATTACTGCCAATGGACAAGTGGTAAGGAGTAATAAGGGTACCTAACACGTACTCATTCAGAAGAGTTGTGTCTAGTTCGGGAATCCACATCAGTCTTGCAAACGTGCTTGACTCCTCAGCTACTTCTAGACGTGTTGTAACAACCTCGAGTTGTTACCATAATTAATTAGGGCTAATTCTAAGTCTTAAATATAATTATAGGTGCTAATTAGGTCAATTGGAGTCAACCTCTAAGACCTGGTCCAAATCAGGAGTCAAATGGATCGAATCATGATTTCTAGAAATCCGAAAACCCTAAAATTAGACCTATCTAATTTGACCTCGAATCAAAAAATGGACACCGCCATTGCGTTCATTAACCCCAAATTAGCTTGGGGTGAAGTTTTCGTGTCAATCGGAAGTCGTCGAAAATTCGATGAATATTTTAATAATAAAAATACCCCGGAAATCGAGGCATCAAAATAATTGTCTGATCGAAAATTCGACCTCGCCATTGCGTTCCTTGACCCCAAATTAGTTAGGGAAAAACATGTTCAAAAATTTTTGGAAATTAAAAAAATATATATATATATTATTTTAATACTTAACGACGTGCCGTTAAGTATTTAAAGTTACTGTCAACTGTAGCTGACAGCGCCATCTCGGCCGTTGGATTGCGTCCGGATCCAACGGCTCGGAGTCGTCATCCCGCTCGCCACGTGGCACGCTCCGCCGCCCCGTCTGGCCAACCGGCGGCCTCCCCTGCCACGTCGAGGTCGCCGGCACCTCTTATAAAGCCTCCGGCAGCCTCTGGACTCTGGGTTTTGCGAACCGGAGCCCAAATCGAGCCCCGAAGCCCCGACCCGAGCTGACCATCCGCGAGTCATCAATCTTCCAGGTACTGGATCTCCTCCATTTCAACTCTGTTTCCTTCAATTATTGTTTCTATAACTATTACATGTGCTAGATTAACGATCGAACGGTTCCGATCGGGGCTAGCCCGACCGGATTGTCGGGATTTAGGACCGATTCCACAGTAGAAACCGTTAGGTTTCCGAACGCTGAACCCTAGGAATTAGGGTTCCATTTTGCAGGCGATCCCGGCCACCTCCGGCGAAGGTCCGCCCACCGACGTGTAGGCCTCGTCAAGGTGGTCCGGCGCCGGGAAGGCCGGCAAAAGCCGTGCCCTAGCTCGGCGCCCTCGGGCGTCTCCGTGAGGGAGACGAAGTGCGGGTCGGGCCGGGTCGCCCTGAGCCCGACCCGACCGCGTCGGGTCTGCGTAAGCCACTGGTGGGGCCCACTGCGCCACATGGCAGCCTCCGGGCCCGCCATGTGTCCCGTGGGGCCCACACGCCGAGCCTGCGACACTTCGGCTTCGGCCATGGGGTCCACCAGGCCACGTGGCCGCCCCTGGGCACGCCACGTGGCCCGTGGGGCCCACTGCCCGAGCCCCGCGGCTCTTCAGCTTCTGCCGTGGGGCCCACTGCGCCACGTGGCAGCCCGCCAGCACGCCACGTGTCACGTGGGCCCATAGCCCGAGCCCCGTGGTGTTTCGGCTTCCTCGTGGGGGCCCACAGTGCCACGTGGCAGCCTTTGGGCCTGTCATGTGTCAAGTGGGACCCACTGCCCGGTCACCCGAGTCGTTTCGTCTCCCTGTGGGGCCACAGTGCCACGTGTCAAGTGGGGCCCACTAACCACTCACCCGAGTTGACTCAGCCTCCCTGTGGGCCCACAGAGCCACGTGCCAGCCTCTGGCGATGCCATGTGTCCAGTGGGACCCACTAACTGTTAATTAAAATTAGCAAATTACTGTTAGCTTAATTAAATATAATTAGTGGTTAATTAAATTATGGTTAGTATTAATTACTTTTGAATAGTAACTTTTAATAATTAAATTAACTGAATTCACTAATTAAGAGATTTATTATGGTTAATTAAATATTAATTTAACATTAACAATAGTTAGAATAATTAATTATTATTAAACAGTAAGATATAATTAATTATTCTTAATTAAGTATTAATATGTAATTAAGATTAATTAAACAGTAATTAGCACTAATGACTTTGCTACAGTAAAATAATATTAAATATAATTTAATTAATTAATTAATAGATTAATTGATGTTAATTAATAATTAAGCTTAATTAAATACAGATTAATCGAAAAATTAATAAATTCAGAAACCATATAAATAAACTTTAGGAATGAATAGTAAAATCATTTAATTTGAATAAATGAATAGTAAATTAATTCAAATTGTATTTTTAAATAGTAATCTTAAAAGTTTAATAACTTTTTATATGATGATCCAAACATAGCCAATATAGGTCTCAAAATACTCAGAAAAATGTAAGGAATCAAATAACGTAATGTAAAAATTTATTTCGGGGTACGTATAACAAGGTAACATTTTAGGACATCTTTAGGATCCCATAACTTTTCACCCGATCATCAGAACATAGTTAGTATGGGTCTTAAAATGCTCAGGAGAGTGGCCCCATCACTATAGTAGTATTAGTTTTCTTATTTAGACATCAGGACAAAAAGTCAACCCTAGAATTCTTACTGAAAAATGACCAAAATTCTCCTAGACTTTAAGCAGGCATAACTTAGTCAAATCAACTCCAAATTTAAAAATTCAAGATGCTAACCAGCCTAGAATTCCAATATCATCATTAAACTGAAAGAATATTGAGGATTTGAACTTTAGAAATTTAGGTAAATGACCAAATTACCCTTGGTCTTATTTTGGTCATAACTTGCCGCTTCTCATCTAATTTAGGCGTACTTACTGTCTATCTTCAAGTTAGACAGTAAGGGATCAGTTGGAATTAAGAGAAATCAATTTTGACTCATAAGTTAAAAGTTGACTTTTTGACACTTAAAGTAGGGCAAAAATGGTCATTTTGCCCTAAGATTGGACTAAGTACCCCTAACATTTAGGTAATATTCCAAATCATTAAAATTAATGTCATAATCATCTTAGTGATATTTAAGTGAGTGAAATCAACCCTTAAGTCAGATCCCAGGATTCTTCAAAGTCTTAAGCACTATATTTTAAGGACCTTTCCTAAGATTAGGACTAGATCTTAGGTTAGAGTTCATTCATTGGGTAAATGGGTTACTCAATGGGTGAAACCTTGGTCTTATTAGTTTCTAAACTTTCTTTTATTTTACAACTTGTTCTGATTATTTTGTCTTTTCACCCTAGATTTAAGATAGGAAATTCATCCTATTAAGCTTGATTTCTTAATAGGATTTGCCTTACTAGTAGAACACTTATAAAATAAAACCTAGAACTTAGGTCTCATCCTCTTTGGATTATGTGATTAAACCTAAATCTCGTAGTGTTTAGTCCATAATTTATAGGGTTAGAAGATCTTGATCAGATCTTAGTTAGAACGTCTAAATTCACAAAATTAGGACGCATGATTTATTGATTTAACTCGTAGCCGTCTATCTAATTGAACTAGATTAGAACCTGATCTGTTTTAATCATTTTTAACTTGTAAGGACTGAATTTCTAAGTTACACTCGATAGTAGGAAAATGATGATCCTGAACTTATGTAACTTGGAATAGTTAGAATTGTTAAGTAGAAAATAAATAATATCACCATGTTTAGTAGAGTCCCTTGCTTACTTTGATATTTTGTTGCTACGCATTCATTGTATTTTTGTACCGTATTTTCTTGAGCATATCATATAAGACTATTGATGCATAAATAAAATGTTATGAAAATATAGAGACTCCTTAAATTCCTTGTGAAAATATTAAAGTGATTAATGGAAAAATAATAGTTATATGAGCTGCCTCTCAGATATGTCCTTATTGCCTAGCCTCCTTATGTCGCCAGGCGAAGGACCTATTTTGCTGTGTGCCTAGTTTACTAGCCTCCTTATGTCGCTAGGGGTACACTATTGGTACCTTAGTCATACTGGTATTAAGGTTGCATTGTATGCTTTGTTTACTAGCCTCCTTATGTTGCTAGGGGCATACAATTGGTGCCTTAGCCGTACTGGTGCTAAGACCCTTCGCTTGCTTTGTGTGCTTATTTGCCTATCCTTCTTATATCGCTAGGGGTACATAATTTTATGACTTAGCCGTGATGGTGCTAAGCTTCTTTGATATTCGATGGACTAGATTAGCTCTTTTCTATATGACAGTCGATGCACGAATATTTATATGCAGTTATGTCATTTTGTTTACTTTTCAGCCTTTTTATTCATTCAGCTTCTTCTTTGTACTGCTTATATATATATATATATATATATATATATATATATATTAGGATATTAGAATCTTGCTGCTACTTATACGACCACTGCTGAGTTATTTTATTTTAATTGGCATGTTTCTTTTGATCACCAGCATGTTTAGGATGTAGCATTTTTCTTACTGCACTTATTTGATTATGTATATTTATATGCCTTACCTTGTTTAGCTCGCATGTGAGGCATGTCTTAGCCTCTCCTTTGCTTAAGTTATAAATGATGGTTTATAGCTTTCCCTTTTCTTTTGTACTGCTTGCTGCTCCTTTATACACATTATTGCTTAGAAGTCGTAGAATGGTGATATTACATAACACATAAAACTTATCAGCTTAAAATGTACTTAGACAATTATCTAGCCAAATTTTTTTTTTTTTGGCTAGGGCCCTACATTGTGAAACTGATAATGGCAGACCCTCTTCAGTTAGATGAGCAGGAGTTAGGAGTGGAGCCATACCCAGAGGAGGAGCCCGTGGAAGAAGCCACTGTTTAGCCTTATTTCTAAGTGAGGATGAGAGTCTTTTTACTTTTATTATTTGAAACTTTAAAATGATATAATAATATAGGTACTGGTGACTGCATATTTAGATTTTATACTTATGTTATGAGATACTTTTCTTTATATTTATGTTGTGATGCTTGGATGATTTATATTGAAAATCGCTTCTGCACTCTGTATATTTACTTAGATAGTGAGTGCATGTTGATTCTATGCTTACTCCTTCCCTTATTATGTGGATTGTGGATTTCATCCTAATTCAATTATAAGTGAAGGGTTAGCTAGAGTGACACGTCACCCCTTAACTTAATTCTTGTGAATTAAGGGGTGGGGGCCACAGGAGTAAAGTAAAATAACTAAAAATTTATTACATATGTATTTTTTATCTCTTTAGTACAGTACAATTTTTCTGCCTTAGCTTTGAGAAGCTAAGTTATATGATATGATGCAGTTCAGTTCAATATCTTGTTTAGTCAATTTTTCTGATATGACAACTTTTACATAAATCGTTCTATTTTTTGTTACTCTTATTGCAGTGTACCATTAGTATAGTACTTACTTGCTTGCATATATACTAGGATGCTAGTTGTTGATTTAATTTTGCTTATATGTATTATAATTCAGTTTAATTTCTATTAATTTGCATAATTCCATATAATTATCAGCATGTTATGATGTGTCTTTCTTTTCAGTACTTACAATTTATTTTACATATATATATTGCCTAACCTTGATGCAGCTTTGGGGTTGAGGTATGTCTTTTTACCTCATTATTTGTTAAGTTATAATTACTTTATTTATAAAATTATTGTTCTATTTTAGCTTATTGCATCCATTTGTTTGCTTAGTGGTTTTAAGTAAATGGTGATATCAGTTAATACATAAAATTGTTTAGCCTAAAATGTACTTAAATAATATGCCTAATCAGATTTTCTTTTCTTTTGGCTGGGGTTACATCATTGTGAAATCGATAATGGTAGAATCTGAGCTGTTTGAGGTGGTTGAGCCAGGAGTGGAGCTAGATCAGGAGGAAGAGCGCCTTGTTGTTCAAGACCTTTAGTTCCTTATTTGCTTGTGAGGCTGAGAGTTATTTTCTTTTCAGTTTTAAACTTATAAATGATGTAATAATACATGTACCATGTGTATTTTCTTTTCACTGCATTACTTTATTCTGAGCTGCGTGTTTTCTATTTTCTACATTATGGTAGAATGAATGTGAACTCATTTTTTTACTTGGTTCTGTACTCTGAATGATATGTATATATTTAGTGAATAATTTCATTACTCTTTGCTTAAGGGCTTATCCCTCCCTTGTTAGTGGATTGGGAGTCGTACCCTAATCTAGAGATAAGTGAGGGGTTTGCTATGTGACGACCGCCCCATAGTTCTTAGGGGGCGAGCCGCCACAGATATGCTCCTGGATCTCTAACTCATCTCCTGGTTCACCTGCTAGCTCCACTCTAAGCCCTTGATCTGCTGCGTTTGGTTTTTAATGCGACATGACCAACCAATAAAATAAAAATAAGGGTTTGGATCCATAAAGTCTAAGCCATTTTAAGGTTTTTAACTATTTTATTATAAGGATATCACATTATGTTAAGCAGTAAGAGTGCATAATAGAATAAATATATGAGATATAAAATTAAAACTATAAGAGATAGTAAGGTTGTAACAACCCAAGGTTATTACCCAGCTTAATTTTAGTTTAATCGTAACCCTAAAAATTTGGAGCAATTCGGAGCTTAATCAATTATTTTGAATTATTTTTATATTTAATTAATAAGAAATTGAGGTATTTAATTTGATCTCGAAATTGAAATCTGACTTTGCTGTTGCGATCGTCACCCCCAAATTAACTATGGGTAATATTTTGGATGCATTTGGAAGTCGTCGGATTTTTGCGAATATTTTAATATAATTAATTACCCCGAAAATTAGCATAATTAAATAATCATTAGAATCGAAATTCGACTTCACCGTCGAATTCCTCACCCCCAAATTAGTTATGGGTGAATTTTTGGGATTTTTCGAAGCGCGTTTATTTAATCTGAATTTTTAGCAATTTAGAAAATAAATAAATATTTATTTAATTAAGAAAACCAATTTTTCCTAATTACTCTTCATGACAGCCCCTCTATTTTTTGGTGCCCCCATGCCCCCTTGGGCAAGCATGATGGCCTCCTCCTCCCATGCCTTCCCTCTCCTTGGGCTCATGATGGCCTATCCCCCTCTCATCTCCTTCTCCTCCTTCTTTAAATAGAAGCCTCAGCCCCTCTTTTTCCCTTGTTGCAAAGCTGAGAGCTCCCTCTCCTTCTCCCATTGCTACCCCCATTGTGCTGAAGAAGAATCTCCTCTCCAAGGTTCTTGCAGAAAATAAAGGTTTCTTCTTCCTATTCTGAATGCAAAGGTACCAATTTGCTCATCTTTCTTGTCTCCTTCATATTACTATTATGCTTGATTGTATTTTTAAAAATCCAAAAACATGTATGAAAGCCATTAAGGCTCTTTAAGGCATCACATTTCCTTCAAAGAAAACGGCTCTATTTTTCGTCCATTCTTCACACCCTAGTCTTTATCACCATTGTTCGTATAGTTAAAATGATTTGTTCTTACCGATTTTGATGCCAATGGAAAGGTATCGAAAATACCTTTCCATTGATATATAGCACCGCTCATGGAATGCTTTGAATTGAGGTTATTTGAGCTCAAAATAAGGCCCTTTATGGGTTTCGCACTAGTGAAATCACCGTCTGGCGCTGCAGCACCTGACTTGCAAAAATTGATTCGCCATAGCGTGCCATAGCATGCCGCAGCATTCTAATAATCTTGCGATGTATAAAAATATAATATGATGAAAATAATGCAAAATCCGCCGTAGCGGCCGCCTTTTGAAAATCATGCGTTGAAACCCATCGTAGCGCGCCGCAGCGCTGAAACTCGCCAAAGTGCACCGCAGTGCCTAAAAGCGCTGCAGCACGCCCCCGCGCTGAAACCCACCGCAGCTCGCTGCAGTGTCTGAAAGCTCTGCCGCGCGCCACAGCGTGCCCCAGCACACCCCAGCACTGAAACCAGCCATAGCGCGCAAGCGCTGCAGCGTGCCCCATAATTTCTTAAATTGTCCAGAATTAGTTGAAATGGTCAAAATTTTGTTGTTTTTGCATTTTATGGTCCCTAGGACCCTGGTGGAACTAAATTATATCAAATTTGAACCTAGTTTAGTTAAAATTGAGCATTTCATAAAATTTGATGTGAAAATTAATCTTGAAAATTTGCCCTTTTTAATATGCACTTAAAACCTATTATGCGTCATAAAAATCTTGTGCTAAATGTTTAAGAATAGGATCCTTGATTGCTTATATTAACCAAGTATACTTCAACAACTAAATGGCGTAAAACGTAAGCCTTTTAGATTTGTAATCATATGTTAATCCCTTTGTTTTGATTTAAAATTTGGTTACTCTTAATTATCTCATATGTTATGTAATCTTTACATTCCTATGTTTTCATAATATTAAGATGTATGTTAGAGAACTTTAACATTTATTTGGACACCTATATATTCTTAAATTGATATTAAACTATAAGTGAACATAAGGATCTTGAGAATTTGATTAAGTAGATAATATTTAATCTAAATATGGAATTTAATATTAATAATACACTAATAATACATTGATTTATCATTGACCTTTAAATTAACTATTGGTCTTAATTTTGGTAAGGCTAGGGGTTAAAACCTATCTTGTCTTGATTAGGATCTAAACCTTAATCACTTAATCAATTAACTTGATTGAAAGATAATTCAATTGACATTATTCCAATAATGCATTTGATTTAGTATTGATCTTAAATTATTAAATTAAAAGTGCTAAGGTTTATATTAAATCTGTGTGATTGAATCATTTGACTCTAAGCTTTAGATATTTGATTTTCTCTTATATAAGATTATTAACAGAAGATAGATAATAAAATTATAATGATTTGTAAAATAATCTAACTCTAATAATATCTTTGATTTTATCCCATGATTGTAGAATAGAAAAGGATCAGATGAATCTTAATCATCTGATCTGATCAATTTAATCAAAGTCTATTAAGTAAATATTGAATGTCAACTTAAGAAATAGAAAAGTGAGATCTCAAAGGTCTTACTATAGGATTATTCTTGAAATGCTTAAAAGCCTTTAATTATTGATACATTGAGGTAGGAAGAACTTTTGTAACTTATTGAGGTAGAAACTTAGATGATCCTTCATAACCTTAGAAGTTAAACTTGATACCTTGTGGTAGGACTCACTTAAAGCAGATTGAATAGAACTTCTCCTTTGTGTTAGAAATCAATATTGAGTGATCTTTTGATCACATCCTTGGAGCCTTGTGTAGGACTCACCCATTTAGAGTAAGGATTAATAACTTTGATAATCATTGTTGATTAAATAGAATTTCTGAACCCAGATTATTAGTTGGGTATAGTAGGGTATATCCATAGTACTGGATTATTTCAGTAGTATTCAGGATTTGGTGATTTACTCCAATGTGGACTTATGACCAGGTGCTATCCCGAGGGATTAGATGAATACAATCTCATTATAGTAAATTTTCCAAGACTAAGAGTGTTATAAATAGAGACTCATTAGTTTGATTAAAATACAAATCACCATCGGGTGATACCTCCTAGCGAAGATCGCTTTAATAGGTGTGGCTTAAACAAACTAAGTAATTTGAGTCACCTTCTTTATGACACTGAGTGTGATTGTAAGTTGAGTATCTTAATGACTTAGCTTGAGATACAAATCGCCATCGGGTGATACCTCCTATCGAAGATCGCTTCGTTAGGGTGGCTTAATCAAACTAAGTGCTAAGAACCACTTTTCTTGGAAACATGCTAAATATGTGTATACAATCACCCAATCTAATAATTTTTAAGTAAACTCTCAACTTTAACCAATTATCGAGGTTAGAATTTATGAGTCAAAATCCTTTTAGCAGGATTCTGCACAATGGAGACCTTGAATTCATTTTTGGATTTTAAAGTATTTCTGGATTTATCTCATGTAGCTTAGAAGCATGAGCATGAACATAAGCATGATGTTGAGTATCAGTAATGATGTATGAGTATCAGTGATGATTTGTGAGTTACGGAATGTTGCATACATTGATTGGAGAATTTCAATATATATCGGCATTGCAGTTTCCAACTAGATGTATGTATACATTGGACGTACGACTCATAGCAATTTAGTGATATTTTGATTGCATATCGGTAGCATATAGTATCGTGGCATATTTAAATGTACAGTTTCAGTGGTATACATCATAATTTTACATGATAGTACTCAATTTTAGATTCATTACTATTTTTGGTTTACTTTCAGTATTCAATTTACAGTTTCAGTGGCGCAAAAAACGGACTTCACCGTTGCACTCGGTGCCCCCAAATTAACTAGGGGTGATATTTTCGTGTCAATCGGAAGTCGTCGAAATTTTGACAAATATATTAGTAATATTTAATACCTCAAAAATTAGGAAATTTAAATACTCGTCAAATTAAAAATCCGACTTCTTCGTTGTGCTCCTCACCCCTCAATTAGCTAGGGGTGAGTATTTGGAAAATTTTGGAAGTTGACAAATTTATTAAGATTAATTAATTATATTAGATTTTATGAAATTAAATGAATTTTTTAAAATATAAATTTAATTTCTCGCAAACGGCGTCGTCCGCAGTCTTTCGTGCCGTTAGCCCTCTCCCGTTAGATCTGGCGACAGATCGTGGATCAGACGGCGTGCAGCCTTCGTCCGCGATTTCGCTCTGCGTGTCGCTACGTGTGAGGGCTCCTCTGCGGCAGCCACTCAGGCGCGAGAGAACGCTTCGGTGAGTCCGTCGGGGGTCCGATAAACCTCTCGGCTCGCTTCAAGCGCCTCACCCAAACCCTAACGCGCTCCTGAAGAAGCCGTTCATCCTCGAGCCCTCGTAGCTGCCCGTTGTAGGTACCATCTCCCAGTTAATTCTTTCAGTCGATCACCGCAATTGCTTTTTGTTTATCTATTTCATACTCCGGATTAAATGATTGTCGTGTGTGATTAAGCCATTGTCGGTCCGATTGCTTGGGATCAAGAATTGATCCACAGTCGAAACTATTAAAGCCTCCTCATAGAACCATAGGACCTAGGGTTAGCTCTAGTTCCCTCCCCCATGCACCTTCGGCCTCCGAATCGGTCTCGTCGGGTAGGTCTCGGAGAAAGATCCACTTTTTATCATATCAAACCACTCCCGATGATATTTTGATTTTAGATGATTAAATAATGTAATCTTATTCTTATAAAACTTACTAAGCTCTCTTTCGATTCCCAAACATTCTGGTCGATCCGTACTTCCATCAACTTCTAATTGTAAAATACCTTTCACTATGTAAAACTCATTATCAACAAATTCATAAAAAAGAATTTTATTCCCATCTTTATGTAAAGACCAAATATCTTTAACGACAAGTCCAGCGGAACAACTAAAATATAAAAGAGTATAGTTAATCTTTTTATACTCGTTCCAAATTCAAAGTACCCTCGGCCGTGCGGGCTGCCGTCTGTGGTCGCCGCCGGTATTGCCGCCGGAACCAAACCCTAAGGGTTCTCGGCTCGGGGCAAGGATAACCCTTTTTGAGTCGGGTCGGGTCGACCTGAGCCCAACCCGCGTCCCTTCGGCACGCGTCGCACGTGGGTGCGCCCCGCAGCCAGCTGTCGCGTGCTGGTTCGCCCCGCGCTGCGCCGGTGGGGCCAGCGCCTGCGTCCGTGCTGACGCTGCGTGGGGAAAACAGCTTTTCCCGCGGCCATTCGGACCTCTCCGCGTGTCTTGGGGGGCCTCGCCTTCGCTGTCACAACCAATCAAGGCCTGCCGCGTGTCCATGGAGGGTCCCACTGCTAGTCCTATCCTGTAGAAGAATGATTAAATAAAATATATAATTGTATTTTATATAATTTATAGATTATGTTAATTAATTAGTGTTATACATAATTAGTCAATTAAGTTAGTATTATAAATAATGAGTTAATTAAAGTTAGTATATAATATACATATGTATATATAATATCGTTATAGGATAAGATAATTAATTAAATTAATGAATTATTAATTATAATTTAGTTAATTAATTAATTTAATTAAATAGTGTAACTAATTAATTAATTAATTAATAATTATCATATTAATTTAAATAATAATAATTAATAATTAGTTGATTATGTTAATTCATAATTAACATTTTCTTGATAATCAAAAATAGTGGGTAGGTTTAAAATAATTAATATTATGTAAATAAACAATAATTTCATTTAGATTAAATAAATAAATAGTAAAATTAAATTAAATTAAATTAATTAAACTTTAAAGTTTAATACCTTTTTATACAATAATCAAAATATCACAAATATGGATCTGATTTTACTTATAAAAATAAAATGAATCAAATAGTGTAATTCAAAAATTCATTTAAAGGTACATATAACGTAGTGACATTTTAGGTCCAAAACAAACCCTCATAACTTTTAAACTAGTTGTCCAAATATTGACAATATAGGTCTTAAAATACTCTGGAGAATAGCCCCAATATTGTGGAAGTATTAGTTTTCTCATTTGGAGCTTAGTTTGAAAATTGACATTTAGGACCCTACCCTAAAAATGACCAAAATACCCCTATTCTTCAATTGACTTTAACTGTCAATTCAACTCCAAATTCCAAAATTCAAAGTATTAACTAGCTTAGAATTTTAGTGTCATCAATAATCTAAAATAATATTTAGGATTTGAGACTTAGAAAATTAGAAATGACCAAAATACTCCGAACCCTATTTAGGCCATAACTTGACCATTTGAAGTCCAAATTGGGTTTACTCCCCGTCAAAGTACTTAGTATATTATAAGGAAGCTATAGAAACTGAGTTTGCTGAATTTAGACTCCAAACGGAAAAGTTCAGCTTTTTTCTCCCGTTGACCGACAAAATTACCGAATTACCATTAGAGATTGAAATAGCTATAACTTAGTCATTTGATCTCAAAATGTAGTGTTATTAGATTCTATAGAATCTTTAAATAGTAACCAATAGTAAACTGCACAAAAATTTAGATTATATTAGGAGTAAACTACTAAAATGCCCCTTAGGTTAAAAATCTTTGTTTAGACCTATAGGATCTGTTTCTTATCCAAATTGAGTGCACTTACTGTCTTTCTTCATGTTAGACAGTAAGGAATCATTTGGCAAAAAAATTCTAATTTATAATCCTAATTCAAAAACTAGCTTTCCGGACCCTTAAGTAGGGGCAAAATTGTCATTTTGCCCAAATTTTAAGTTAAGTGTCTTTAACTCTTAAATTAGCTTCTAAATTAGTAAAAAAAATTAATATTAGAAATGTATTAGAATTTGTTAAGTGATTAAAATCAACTGTTAAGTTGAACTTATAAAATTTCCTAAATATTTCTCTAAGTCTTTTTTTAGGACTTTACACCTCATATTAGGGCTATTCCTAATACTAGGACTAGATCATAAGTTAAATTTATTCATTAAAAAATGAGGTTTTTCAATTAATGAACCCTTAGTTTTATTAGTTTTTAGATTTAATAACTTATTTTGATTATTTGTCTTTTAATCTTAGACTCGATATAAGAGAATTATTCTATTAAGCTTAATTTTTCTTAATAAGATTTGCCTTAATCAATATATCGCCTTTAGATTAAAACTTAGATCTTAAGTCTAATCTTTGGGATTATATGATTAAGCCCAATCTCATTGTGTTTAATCCACAATCTCTAGCTTAGTAACTTTTGATCAGCTTATAGTTTAGAACGTCTAAAATCAATAATTTGGTCATGATGATTTCTTATTTAACTTCTATAGTCGACATTAATTAATCATATTAGGACCTAGCTAGTCCTAATATTTTATAACCTATAAGAATGTACTTATAAGTTACACTCGATAGTAGAAATTGGAGATCATGAACTTGTGTAACATAGAATAATTTAAATTAGACAACAACAATGTCACCATGGTGGAAGAGTCCATTGCTTACTATTTGATCTATTGTGCTACGTATTCCTTATATTTTTTGGCTTAATCTCTTGGGCATAACATATAAAAAAACTTTATGCATAAAATAAAAACTTAGAATAATTAGGATAACAGTTGCCTTGGGTTCAGTTATATTCTGGTAAGTTTTGGTGCACATTTATCCTAATGGTATGGCGCCCCACCCCTTAATCCACAAGATTAAGCTAAATGGTGGTGTGTCACTCTGACTAATCCTTCACTTATTATTGGATTAGGATGAAATCCATAATCTACCTAATAAGGGAAGGAATAGCACATAATCATATAATCAGTCACTATCTAAGGAAATCATACAGAGTACGGTAGTGATTAAAAATGAGAAAAATCTAATCATCACAATATGAAAAGCAATGAAATATGACTCAGAATAAAAGTATAGTTATCCAAACACACAGTCAAGGGTACCTATATTATTATATCAATTTAAAATTTAAGTAATGAAAGTAAAAATGCTCTCATCCTCACTTATAATAAATATATGCAGCTTCTTCTAAGGGCTCCTCTCCTGGATGAGGCTCCACTCTTAGCTCCTGATCGTCTAACTGAAGATGATCTATCATTGTCGGTTTCACAATGTAGGGCCCCAGCCAAAAAAAAAAAAAAATTTGTGTTAGACAATTGTCTAAGTACATTTTAAGCTGATGAATTTTATATATTTTATAATATCACCATTTTACATTTTTTAAGCAACAACTACATAAAACATGGGAGAAACTAGCATAATAATTAGAAAGAAAAAAACTATAAACAGTATTTATAACTTTAAGTAAAAAGGAGGCTAAAATATACTTCAAATATAAGCTAAATAAGGCAGGGCATATATAAATAACTAAATAAGTACTGAAAAAAAATTCTAGACCTAAATATGTTGATGATCATATGATGTATGCTAATTTAAAATAATAATTTGAAAATGGTACATATAATATGAGCAGTAAAGTCTAACATCCTATACAAGTATCTATATAAGTGAACAAGTAAAATAATATAGCTAATTAAAATAACATGTATCAATAACATCATAAATAGTAAGCTAAAAAAACTGTAAAGGAATGTATAACTGCCATATCAGAAGAATTGGCCAATCTGGCCCAACATATATATATATATATATATATCCATCCCCATAGCCTTTCTGGGCTAGGGCAGCCATATCTTAATAATACTGTGTAATTGAAGAGGCAGATAATACTATGCAACATCTCTTAGTTATTTTATTTTTGTTTCTGTGGAAAATTTCAGAAACAACTGAGGAGTCAAGCACGTCTACAAGACTAAATGGGTCCCAAGCCTAACACTCTCATCAATGAGTAGTGTTAAGCATCCTGATCTCACCTTACCCCTATCTATTGGAGTAAATGTGCATCATAATCTACCATAAACTGAACCCAAATGCAAGTATTTTCCTAATTTTCTAAGTTTTCATTTTCATGAAATAATATTTTATTATATGATATGTCTAAGGAAAAATAGCTCAAACATCAAGGAATGTGTAGCAACAAAATATCAAAAGTAAGCAAGGGACTCTACTAATATGGTGATATCATTTATTTTCTAATTAAACCATTCTAACTATTTCAAGTTACACAAATTTAGTATCACCATTTTCCTACTATCGAGTATAACTTAGAAACTCATCCTTATAAGTTAAAAATGATTAAAACTGATCAGGTTCTAATCTAATTCAATCAAATACAACTATAAGTTAATCAATAAACCATACACCATTGTTTTGTAAATTTGGACGTTCTATCTAAGATCTGATCAAGATCTTCTAAGCTATAGTTTATGGATTAAACACCACGAGATTGAGCTTAATCATATAATCCAATAGATAAGGCCTGAGATCTAAGTTTTATTCTAAAAGTAATATACTAATTAAGGCAAATCCTATTAAGCAAATCACACTTAATAGAATGAATATCCTATCCTAAATCTAAGGTTAAAAGATAAAATAATCAGAATAAGTAGTAAAATTTTAGAAACTAATAAACTAATGTTTCATCCATTGAGTAACCTATTTACCCAATGAACGAATTCTAACCTATGATCTAATCATATTTTCAAGAATGGTCTTTATGTAATGTGTACAATTTTAAGGAAAAGGACTTAGAAAGATTTTCAGATATTTTACAGATTGACCTAATTGTTGAAATTACTCACTTAATTGACTCTAATATGGTTCTAATATTAGTTTTAGTATTTTAAAAGACTAATTAAAGGTTATAGGTACTTATCCTAAATTTTAGACAAAATAACTATTTTGCCCCTACTCAAAGGTCTAAAAAGTCAACTTTTATTTAAGAGTCCAAATTGTAGTTTCTTGATTTCAAGCAATTCCTTACTATCTAACTAGAAGATAGACATTAAATACATCCAATTTGAATGAGGAATGGGTCCTACAGGTCCAAACTAAGATTTTTGATCTAAGGGTAATTTAGTAATTTTCACACTATTAAAACCTAAATTTTTATGTAGTTTATTGTTGGTTACTGTTAAAGGATTCCATAGAGTCCAAGAATATTGTATTCCAAGGCCAATTGACTAAGTTATGGATGTTTTGATCTGGAAGGGTAATTTGGTAATTTAGTTGGCTAATGAGTGGTAAGAACTTCACCGTTCCGTTTGAAGTCCAATTTCAGCAAACTCAGTTTCTATAGCCTCACTATAATATACTGAGTGTGTTGCTAGGGAGTAACCCCAATTTGGACCTCAAATGGTTAAGTTATGACCTAACTAAGGTTAGGGGTATTTTGGTCATTTTCTAAATTTCTAGGGTTCAGATCATAAATATTATTTTAGTTTATTGATTACATTGAAATTTTAAACTAGTTAGTATCTTGAATTTTCAAATTTAGTTTGAATTGACTAAGTTATGGTTATTTGAATTATAAGGGCGTTTTAGGTTCATTTTTTCTTTAAAGTCAACTGTGAGATCTATGGCTGACTTTTCATCCTGATGTCCAAATGAGAAAACTAATACTATTATAGTGATGTGGCCATTCTCTTGAATATTTTAAGACTATTGACTATGTTTGATTAACTAGGTCAAAAGTTATGGGTCTTAAATAAGTCCTAAAATGCTACTTCATTATGCGTACCCAAAATTAATTTTTACATTATGACATTTGATCCCTTTTATATTTCTGAATAAAATAAGACATATACTCGCTATGTTTGAATCATCGTACAAAAAATTATTAAATTTTTAAGATTTTTGAATTAAATAATTTAAATAATTATGATTACTTTTCATTAATTCAAATTGTATTATTTACTATTCATTCCTAAAATAATCTCTCTGTATTTATTATTTCATATATTTAAATATTTAATTTTATGTTTAAAATGATTAAACTTTAATTTATTTAATTAATAACCTTTAACCATAATTAATTGATTATTTTATCAATATGTCAATTTATATATTTAATTAATTTACAGGTTTTAGTATTAAGCAATTAGCATTGTTACTTATTTAATATTACTCTTACTAGTTTAAGTTAATTAATTAAATAATTCCAATTAATTAAATTTGTTAGTTAATAAATGATTTTATTTAATTTACACAAATTAGTGTTTACTGACTTCAATGAATTTAAATGTCAGTTTTATTAATCTCTTGCTGCTAATTAATCATCCTAAGTTAATATTTATTAATTGCCTGATTAACCAATTATTTAAATGCTAATTAAATAACCTCACTGATCATCTTCCCTCTTTATTAATTTACTGTTATTTAACTAGGTCTTCTACTACTGTCTAATTAATTAATACATTGATTATTTGTTTTTGTCAACATAATTAGTAATTAAATTAATTACAAAATTTATTGATTAGTGGTCTAATTAATGCTAAGTGATTGGACTAACCCACTAAATAATCTAATTAACTCGGCAACTATTAAATCCCAAGGATTCTTATATATATATATATATATATATATATATATATATATATATATAGATCACATCCATATAAGTCTAGTGATATACATAATATATACATATTATATTACTTTAATTAGTATTACGCAGGTGACGGGACCCACGCCTAGCCACGCGGCGGAACGCGACTCGCTGCTGAGCCACAGCGTGCCCTACCGAAAGCGACAGCGCCGTTAGTGGCGGGACCCGCAGCCACAGCCGCGCGTTTTTTTTTTCGCGCTTGCGGGCCCACAGCTGTAACAACCCAGGTTGTTACTTAGGTCAGTTAGGACTAATCCAAGTTCTAATTATGGTTTTAGTACTTTAATACAGTCATTTAGAACCTACCTCTAAGATCTAGATCAAATCAGGGATCAAATAGAGTAAATCGTGATTATGTGAAAATTGCAAAACCCTAGAATTTGACTTTTTATTTTGACCTCGAATCAAAAATATAACTTCGTCATTGCGTTCACCACTCCCAAATTAGCTAGGGGTGAAGTTTTGGATGCATTTGGAAGTCGTTAAATTTTGACGAATATTTTAAAATTATTTAAATATCTCAAAAAAATCGAATAATTAAATACTCATCATATCAAAAATCCGATCGCGCCGTTGTGTTCTTCACCCCTCAATTAGCTAGGGGTGATTTATTAAAATTTTTTGGGATGCATTAAATCAATTGATTTTAAGTGAAAGAATGAGTTTAAGTTATTTAATTAATAATTTAAATATTATATTTAAACGGTGCTTCACGCCATTTCCCTGTATTCTTCCCCTGCCGTTAATCTTAGCGGCGTGTTATGACCATTCGATCTGAGATCGAATGGTGGGCGCTCTTCGTCCCTCCTAATCTTCTGCTTGTCAAAGGACAGGGCACGCGGCACCCTCGTCGCATCGTGGCTACCTCCACTGTTGATCGAGCAACCGTTTAAAGCTAAACTAAATCCCCAAATTTGCTCGGTCATGGAAGCAGGGAGGATGAAAGTGAAGCCTTAAGGGGGTCAAAGAATCTTTAAACGGGATCCTCATTTTTTTCTGCCGCCATTCGTAAGGTACTTCGATCATCTTCAATTTTTGCCCTATTTTCCCATTGGAAATTTCAAATCAATCTCTAACATCTCTCTTTGCATATGATTGTTATGCTCGGATACGATCGTGTCCAATTAGGAATTCGATCAGCTCAAATTTTGTGACCCAGTTACGCGTGGATTCGGAAATCGCATGCGTCTCATAGATAGAATCTTAGGGTTAGGGTTTGTTTCAAATGCCGGCTGCCTTTGCATGAGTTTCGTTTATTTTAGGGAAGAGCTCACCAAACTCTTCTCGATTTCTTGCGGGTCAGGGCTCCCCGTCGCTGGGAAGAGGGTTTTCAGGCGAACCCTAGATCCCTGTCTTGGACTTCTTGGCAAGGAGGCGCACAGAGTCCTGGCTGGGTTCAGGTCAGTTTGGCCCGCATCCATGATCGCGGGTTCTGCCTGTTTGGCAGGCATTTGAGTGTGCGGGGCCCACACGACAGCCTCGTAAATAAGGAGGTGCCGCGTGTCAGCTGAAGTCACGTCGGTCTCCTCTGCTTCAGAAGGTGGTACCCATTCCAAACACCTCAATGAATCCAGCTGCGCCACATGGATGGGGGGTCGCCAGATGTCTCCTCCTGCAGAATATATGAAATTAAATATATAGATATATATTAGTTATAATCAATAATACGATTTGTTAAATAAAATAAATAAACAAAAGAATAATTAAAATACTAATATTTAAAACATAAATATCTTAATAAATATAAATCCAATTATAGCAAATAAATATATTAAATTTATCAGCAAAAATTAAGGAATAATTGGAGACTTTCAAATCTCAATTTAGATAAATATTTAACATAGTGAAATTTAGGAGTATTAAATAATTCAAATTTTGTTCCAAAACTTCAACTAATAATAACTTTGTAACAATTAACCCAAACCTACCTAATATAGGTCTTAAAATACTCAGAAAACTCTAAGGAATATTTTAATAGTATTAACTTTACTATTTGGATTAGCATTTGACTAATGACATGTAGGACCTAACCCTAATTAGCCTAATTTGACCTAAAACTTCAAATGACCATAAGTTGGTTATCTTAGCTCCAAATTAAGTGATCCAAACACCAATTTAGATCAGCAAAACCTAATCTACAGAGATCTATAAAAGTATTTAGGATCTAATAGTTAGATTTGTTAATCACCCATAATTACCCTAAAACTTGATTAGTGAATATTAGCAAATCTAATAATCCAAATTGAGTGATATAAGTTTCAGAAAACTCCTAGAACCTATTATAACCTAACTATCAAATCTCAATTTAGATAAATATTTAACATAGTAAAATTTAGGAGTATTAAATAATTCAAATTATGTTCCAAAACCTCAACTAATAATAACTTTGTAACTATTAACCCAAACCTACCCAAAATAGGTCTTAAAATATTCAAAAAACCATAAGGAACATTTTAATAGTATTAACTTTGCTATTTGGATTAGCATTTGACTAATGACATTTAGGACCTAACCCTAATTAGCCTAATTTGACATAGAACTTCAAATGACCATAAGTTGGTCATCTTAGCTCCAAATCAAGTGATCCAAATACCAATTTAGATCAGCAAAACCTAATTTACAGACATCTACAAAAATATTTAGGATCTAATGGTTAGATTTGTTAATCACCCATAATTATCCTAAAACTTGATTAGTGAATATTAAAAAATCTAATAATCCAAATTGAGTGATATAAGTTTCAGGGAACTTTTAGAACCTATTAGAACCTAACTGTAGGGTTGGATTAGTGATTGGGTGATTAATTTCACTAATCACTCACTAATCACCCTAAACCCTAATTAGGTCATAACTAAGTCAATTAAGGTCCAAATTGAAACTACCACTAGTCATTAGAATCAGTGGATTAATTGTAACATACAGCCATTGAAATTATTCAATTTAGACACTAAATGACAAAGTTAGGATTTTTGACCCTTAATTAAGAATTCTTAATTTCCATTTAAACCCTAGAACTTGTATTGGCTATAACTTAGCCAATACACATCAAAATTTAATAATTTTAGGTTCTATGGAAAGCTTTGGACTTAAGCTTTAATAAACTGATAGAAAAATGATATGTCATTAAGGTAAATTTACCAATATACCCTTATAAGTCAAATACCTTAAATTAACCTTATAAGGCTCAATACTTAACCAAATTTAATGAACTTACTGTCTAAACCCGTATTAGATAGTAAGTAATCATTCCACATTATTAAAATCCAGGAATAAGTGCTAATTCACAAAGATGAGATTTAGACCTTTAAGTAAGGGGCAAAACAGTCTTTTTATCCAAAATTAGGGTTTAATGAATTTAAGACCTGATTTCACTTCTAAATCATAATATATAGTAATTAAAATGATTTAAGCCTTGATTTAGATAATTCTAAGTCTCAAATTAGAAAATTAAAGAAAATCCTAAGTTAAAGTCTTAAATAAAACTTAAGTAAATTATGAGAGAAATTTTATTTCATTTGAACTTCTTAGATCATCCTTTAGGTCTTATAACCTTAGTTAGGATGTGTGTCTAAGTGATAGTCCTAGTACTTAAGAGCCTTAATTCCTAAGACTAAGATTAGATCTTAGGTTAGAATTCATCTAATAGGTAAAGTGGGTTACTCATTAAGGTGAAACCTTGATCTTACTAGTTTATTAGATTTTTCATAGTTTATTAATTGATTATTTGGTCTTTTAACATTAGAATTAGGATTAGAAATCTATCATATTGAATTTGATTTAATTCAATAGGATTTGCCTTAACACTTAATAAGTGAGATGGGATTAAAACCTAGTCCTTTAGGATAGCCTTGTGATTAAGAATTAAACTTCATTCTTAATCCTTTAAATCTTGATTTGGTTAATCGAGGTTTATTTGGGATTTATAAAATAATAACTTAGGATGAGTGATTTACTTATTTTAATCTTGTAGGCGACTTGGATTTATTTATAATTAAGATGTGGCCAATCCTAATTATGTTCAACATGTAGGTTCGTAATTATAAGTTACAGACAGTGTAAGAATTTATAATTCTGAATCTTATATAACTTAGAGTAGTTAGAACATTTAAATTAGAAAACATGTGATATCACAAAGTTTGTGTAGTGCTATTTATTAGTTACTTAAATTTGAAATGCTATGCTTTCCTTGTCATTTGAGCCTTTTTACACCTTTGGACATACTTAAATACTTGATAAATACTTTATAATATACTATGAGTTTTAATCACATATCATATGCATAATTTTAAAAGAAACATTAATAAACAATATTATACTTGTGGTTTATGATTTACTTAGCCTGCCACTTAGTATGACTTTACTTTAGGACAGCTTTTGCCTAGGGAATTTCCCCTATGGTACTTTACTTTGTCATTAGGATGTTTCTCATATATGCTCTTTAGATACTTTATGGATTTTACTCTAGGATCTCAGATGTTTCTCCTAGATGCCTCTTTTGATGAACTTTACTTTAATCTGGGATGTTTCTCCTAGATTACCAGATGGACTTTACTTTTTGGCAGACTAAGTAAGAATATCTCACACGTATAGTACTTTAATCTACATTACTTACATTTACTTTTCAGACTATTTACAGTTACTTTACATACTTTCTTTACACTTCAGACTTATTTTACTTTATCGTTTCAGTATATTTTTCTTCCTTTCATATTTTTTTTATTTTCTGCAGTTCCTTTACATTTCAGAACTTTTTGTATGTCAGTCATTTTATTTACTTAAGAGCATGTTAGGATGCTAGTCTTATACTTTCAGTACAGTACTTTTACTTATACTATAACTGGCATGTTAGTTTGATCATATTCCTTAGGACTTTTCTTTGTACTTAGTATATTTACCCTTGTACTTTACTTACCTTGTATTGCAGCCTGAGTTGAGGTATATTTCTACCCCATGACTTGTTCTTGCCTTTGTTTGTGCTTTACCGCTATATTATGCTAAATTTCAGTTGTGATATCATTAAAATACATTAAAATTCATTGCCTTAAAATGTACTTAGACAATTTGTCTAACAAGATTTTTCTTTTGTTGGCTTGGGCCCTACCATTATGAAACTAATAATGATAGATTCTGAGCATTTTGAGGAGATTGAGCATACTGAGGAGCAGATCCAGGAGGAGGTCCAAATTACTGAGGGACCTTAGTCTAATTACTAGTTTACTTTACTTTTATATTGTGAGGATGAGAGCATCTTATATTTCAGTTCTTAACTTTAAATATTTGTAATAATATAAAACTATTTGTACTTTACTTTTTTGCATTGTATATATTCTGAGCTGGATGTCTTTATTTTATAGTATGGATGTTTACTTCAGTTGATACTTTTCTTCCGCACTCTGATACTCATTAAGTGATTGTTAATCATTACCTTATTATGAAAAGTACACCTTTTCCTTAAGATTGGATTGGAATCTTAAATTCTAACCTAATGTTAAGTATAAGATGTGCTTAGTGACGACCACTCCTTAAGCCTTATGATTATAATGGGCGGCCGCCACAGTTGGTATCAGAGAACTCCATAAGATGTCAGATTGGAATTTGTATTCATATCTACCTAATGGATAGTTCTTCTGCCTTACAATCACTAAATAAATACTATAGTAACATCCATATTAGCATCCACTCAGAATAAAAGGCATGAAATGGAAAGGTACTTTCATAATTAGTAAAAGTTAAGAACTTAATTAGAGAATGATGAATAGTTTAATAACTTAAAGGAATGTTTATAAAATCCCTAAGATCGGAGGAATTGAATAATTAAATCTTGACCCTTGTACTAGAGGATGGTATGAATTTCAAATGTCAATAGATCAAAGGGGTAGAAATCTAAGATTTGTAGTAGACAAACTCTTAAGTATACCATATTAGTTCTAGAAAGATTAAGATCTCTATCATTTGATTAAAATATGACTTAAAACCATATAGAATCCATCTTAGAGGAAATTGGGTATCTCAAGCATATCTTTGTTGTACCTGTAGCTTCCCTTTTTATAAGTTAAGGTGAGAAATCAATAGAATATTACTTCTTAGAAACTCTCCTAAAATTTTAAAATTAAACCATGGATAAATCATCTTTTACTCCTGTTGTATCTAGCAGAATGTAGGGACCCCAATTAGAATACAAACTTTTCTTTTAATAAATTAAAGATATCAAATCTCTTATAAATTTGGTTGGAGTTTGGCTTTAAAATACCAGGCTTAACAATCTCAGAAGAACTTATAGAATCTCAAAATACAATAATATTCATGATTCTATAAATAGTCTTAAATTATAATTAGTACATATTCTTAAATTCAGAACCATGTGATTCAAACATAAGTTATATGTTTTGAGAATCACTTTACTCTTAGACTAAAGTAAAGCTAGTCCCTATAGTTTAGTTTTGATTCCTAACTATTTACAAGCTTTGATAATTGGGTCAGTTTGACCTAACCTAAATATCATAATTCTACCCTATCTTGGTAGGATAAATCCCTAACTATGGAAATATTGAATAAACTGTTAGTAAGCTTAATTTAGTCTTCATAGTGTTTTATTATTGATTTGGTACATACCTGATTCTTAATTTAATTAATCAAATCTTAGATTCTTTTGACAAAATCAAACTTTTGTGATTATTAGAAATAATTCTTCTTTTGATAAGTGACTTACCCGATTAGGATGAATCACTTCTCATTTCTCAGTTTGGATCAACTTGGATTCCTTAAAACTATTGGTTGAATAAGTCACAATTATGACTTGAAATATTAGCTTAGCTTGATCCTAAAAAAATTCAAGCACCTCATTTTCTTGGAATAAATTATTTCCATTTCCTTAGAAATGAGGAATTATAAAACCTTATATATAGATAAACTAAAACTCTTAGCAAAAACTTATGATTATATCTTATCATAAATGATAAGCAATCAACTATTTGATTTATTTTGTTAACCCTTACAAATTAATGTATCAAGTCATCCTATGTGACTGGATGTAATAGACTTCTCTCTCACATGAGGATAAGTATCCAGGTTGGATAATCACCCTCCTTATCTAAGTATTATTCCTTAGCTAAAGATGATTACTTGATTAATAATAGAAGTCTTAGAGTGAATTAACTTTTATAATTAGTTCACCCCATATTCCTTAATATGAAGTTACATAATGGTTAGATTATTCTAACCTGCATATGTACACTCATAAGTTAACTATAGTAAACTCTATTTTATTCTAAGTCCTAGCCTAGTAATAAAGTACTATCTAGTTTTAAACATAAAATCCATTCTAAGTCAAAGAACTTTTGTTCTTGTGAAAATCGATTTTTCCTGTAAGTTGCAAAACCTGTTGAATTCTAATTTTCTAATTAGAATTTATAATTATCCCTTGGAAGACTCTTTTTAGTTAAGTATTTGTGCCAATTTGATAAGTTGATCTTATACTTTCTCTTGTCAATTCTGTTTGAGTAGAAATTCTATTCTTTCATTATAATCTTCATTAAGTGATGAATGTCACTTAAATAAACAATCTAATTGTAGAAAATTCTATATTTTTAATAAGAAAATTTTACTTCTCAATTAGATTGAATTCAATCTTTGCGTATGCATCTAAGTTATGATATGACTTAAGTATTTACTGATGTTTCCCTTGAAATGAGTTCTCATTCAACATAAGTTAAATTTAATCTTAGATTCTTAGTGATCTAACTCACATCTTGCAACTTAAGTGTTAACATCTAGTTCTAAGAAATTTTGGCATAAGTCATAGAATATGACTCATGATCATAATCTTCGTTCTTATAAAATCTCCTAGTACTTATCCATATGGATGAGTAAGTTCCTTGACATGACCAAGTCAAAATTTATGAATTGTGTTATTAACTTTTATATCCTCCAAAACTTGGTGTTAGGTCATCATGAGTGACTTAATGACCCAAGTCTTTCTTTACTTTAAATTTATGTATAAATTGCTATTTTTGCTCTAGTGGAATCTCTTAGTAAGAGATAAATGTTTTATTATTAGTCTAAACCTAGTATGGACTAATCCCTATAGTTAGTCCATCCTTATCTTTAATTAGAAATTATAAGCCAAACTATTGGGATTCATTATTAGACTTGACTTCTAAACGATGGGTCTTTGTTCAAATTCCTAAACTATAATAAAATTTAGTAATCAATGAATGCAAATTCTTTGATGTCAAGTCTTTGGATTCTAATTCATTAAATTAGAATCTGTGTTATCTTTTGATCTTTGTTAAATCTTTAAATGGCTTAAGTTAATTCACCTAAAACTTTCTTAAGTGGTGAATATCACTTAGGTATAAAACCTTTAAAATCTTTGATCCTTATAACATCCTATACTTAATGTGTAATATCACCTATTAAGTAATAAGTTGTAAATTATTAATTTAGAAATTAACCTTCAAATCCTTGAAGCTGTATTCAGATTGGATGAAAATTAGCTTCTCTTTCTTTTATTACTATCCTTATTGAGTAATGATTATCAATTAGTTTAGTTAAGTAGCTTAAACTTAGAAACTAGCTTAAATTTCCTAGCCTTTCAGGTATAATTTTGAAGGCCAGCCTTAAACCATAAGTTGATAAAGGATTCTCAATTTTGAATCCTTGATCCTTCACTTAACTTTAACTCTTAATTCTTTTGGAAAGTTTGATTCTTATTTTAACTCTTACAATTAATGACAAACAAAAGAAGTGATCATCAATCAAATCTTCAACTCTTAAGACAATGCCTATCTGATGAGGAGTTTTATTTCTGAATCCATTTCTGCATTAGTGGCAAGGTGCCATAATTGCAGTCCAATAATTACAGGGCTTTATGTGCCTAAAATCTCCTCTATCTTTCAATCTCTAATTGAAAGTAACTTAATATTCTTATGAAATTTATCTTCTAATTTCTATCTTCTTTAGCAAGAATTCAACTAAAGTTAAGGCCTGTCAAAATCCTAGACAAAGATCAAATCATTATTTGAAAATTCTTTCTTTCTAATTTAATTATTATATACTTATTTGAAATTCTATAATCATACCTCCTTATCTTCATTACATTTTAAAATTTTCATTTCCTTATGTTTCATTCTTACCACTTGAGTGATGTCGAGAACGACATCGTTCTTAAGTGGGAGAGTCTGTAACAACCCAGGTTGTTATTTAGGTCAGTTAGGACTAATCCAAGTCCAGCAAATCCTGATTTATGGGAAAATCACAAAACCTTAGAATTTGACTTTTTATTTTGACCTAGAATCGAAAATTTAACTTCGTCATTGCGTTCACCACTCCCAAATTAGCTATGGGTGAAGTTTTGGATGCATTTGGAAGTCGTTAAATTTTGACGAATATTTTAAAATTATTTAATATCTCAAAAAAATCAAATAATTAAATACTCATCATATCAAAAATCCGATCGCGTCATTGTGTTCCTCGCCGCTCAATTAGCTATGGGTGATTTATTGAAAATTTTTGGGATGCATTAAATCAATTGATTTTAAGTGACAGAATCAATTTAGCTCCAAATTAGGTGATCTAAATATCAATTTAGATTCGAAAAACCTAACTTACAGTAAACTGCAAAAATATTTAAGATCCAACAGTTAGATCTCCTAATTAACCCTAATTACTCTAAATCTTAATTAGTGAATATTAACAAAATCAATGATCCAAATTGAGTAATTTTAGTTTCAGAGAACTCATAAGGAAGATTAGAACCTAGTTGTATAATTAGTTTAATAATTTTGTAACTAATTTCATTAATCACTCACTAATCACATTAAACCTTAATTATTAACCCTAAAACTTGTATTGGCTATAACTTAGCCATACACATCAAAATTTGATGATTTTAGGTTCTATATAAACCTTAGGACATAATCTACAATAAATTAACAGAAATTTTAAATTCATTAAGGGTAAAATTACTAATATGCCCTTATAAGGTCAAATTCCCAATTTGACCTTATAAGGCATAATAATTAAGTAACTTAATAAATAATTCAAATATTCAAATATTCATTATTATTACAAATTATGTTAAAATCATAAAATATTAAATTAATGACTTAAACTATTTTTGGTAGATCAAAGAAATTAAATTGGTTGATTTTGTATCAAAACAAGTTAGGTACGTAAATCTACTTATAAGTTTTATTTCAATATTCTTATTTGAGCCATTTTTATTTGAGCATTATTAAACTGCTTACTGCTTATAATCTGTAAAAGAATGTTATCAAATTAGCATGTAACAAAAAGATAAAAAATGGTATATATTATTGTGGTGTTTGTCTTTGGAGGATGAAAAACAACACTGAAAATCTGTACAGATTGGGCCTGTTGGTAGCCCTTGGGAGTTATATGGAGGGATTTAACCCTTATTAGGAAGTGGGCAAATCCAGAGGAAAGACACACCATCAGTTCCTATTTTGAGAAAGCTACCGACGGGTAGTGAGATAAGCTTTCTACAAATTATGCCTATGGGTTTACCCATTTGGGCTCAGGAGTCTACGGACTCGACTTATTGTTACAAATGTTTTTTAATAAAATTTATTTATTTCATATTTTTTATATTGAATTTCACAGCTAATTTGCAGGGCAATACTTCAACTTGAAAATTTGCTTTTTTATATATGCTATGCAGATATTTAGTTATTTTTCTTATTTGATTCATGCCTATTATAGGATGCTAGAATTTATCTTATAAGAATGATTTGCATACTCCTACCTGATTGGTAACTGAATTTTTTAGGTTTTGAAAATTAAAAGCTTTGAAGATCTGCCTAAGAAATTTAAAGAGAAGCAGTTGATATGTGAGAGAATAACGATGTTTTAATTTATTATTATAAATATTAAAAACTATTGTAAATTCATATGTGTATGGCTCTAGATGTAAATATGGATATTCATATATTTTGTTTTCCTTATTTTTGTAAATGAATATTTCCAGTGTATGAATTATTCTTTTGAGACTCTCGAACTTCGATCCCTGGTCACCACGGAATATGGATGCTTAACATTACTAATTGAGGAGTGTGTGTTAATGTAACAACCCAGGTTATTATGCAATAACCCAGGTTGTTACTTAACTCAATTAAGACTAATTTAAGTCTTAATTAAGGTTCTAAGTCACTAATTAAGTAATTTGGAACTCATCTCTGAAACCTAGGTTGAACCAAAAGTCAATAAAGTCAAAAAAATCAGAAATTCTAGAAAATCCCAAACCCTAAAAAATTAACTTTTTACCTAGACCTCAAATTGAAAATCTGACTTCGCCATTGCATTCAGAACACCCAAATTAGCTAAGGGTGAAATTTTGGAAGCATTTAGAAGTCGTTGGATTTTTGTCGAATAATTTAATAATATTTAAATACATGAAAATTTAATTAAATAAATACTCGTCGGAACAAAAATCCGAGAGCGCCGTTGCATTCCTCACCCTTCAATTAGCTAAGGGTGATTTATTGGAAATTTTTGGGATGCACTTAATAGGGTAAATTTAATTAATTAAGTCCCTAATTATAAATTAAATAATAATATTAATTTATTAGCATTAACGGCACCATCTACTTAAAATTAACGCCGTCACCCGATTTCGTTTTCGCGCCGTTGGTTTGGACGGATCTTCTGATTCATCCGATCGAGCGATCGGACGGTCCAAAGACCGTATTCCCCGATCGCTAGCTGCGAGCTCCGCGTGGCTGCAGACGAGCGACGCGGTGCGCGTCTCGCTCCAGGTGGCTTCCCACCGCTCTTAGCCACCGCTTTAGAGCTTGTATAAGACCCCTAAGACCTCTACCTTGCTCGGTTTCAAACGGGTAGTCCAGAGCCAAAGGATCGAGCCTCGTTCATTCGCAGCCGTCCAAACCTAAGGTACCCGATCTTCTAACCCTTGCAATCAATTCAAGTTTTTACAATTCGAAATCTCATTCCATTCAATAGATAGTGTATTGTCTGGCTCGATCACACTGTATCAGTCCAGACCAAGTGATTTGATAATTGGTCTACAGTGGAAATTGTTATCCCCGTCACGCCTTCTTAGGGTTAGGGTTTCCTTGTATGGTGGGTCACGCCAGTCATTGAACTGTATGCCATTATATAGGTCTCGTTTTCCTCTTTGCGTCGCCGTGTTGGTTGAGCCCTACCATCGCCGGAGACCGCCAAAAAATTGAACCCTAGCTCCCTGCTCCCGGACGACTGCGCGGAGAGGATGACCTTCGGGTCGGACTGGGTCGACCCGGACCCGGCCCGAGGTCCGCAGCCCATGGCATTTTGTCTGCCTCGTGGGGCCCACCGTTCAACGCACCAGCCAACCACGGCGTGACGCGTGGCCCGGGAAGTCAGGCGTCTAAACCGTGGGACCCGTCGCGCTCTCCTCAGCCAATAAGACCCTGCCGCGTGTACATGCAGATTTAATAATAAATTTATATATATATATATATATATGAATAACAGTTAATTAATAAATGAAAATATAATTATATATAAATATTAATAATAACATATTTATTATTTATATTAAAATAGTATTAATTAATTAATTAAATACTAAACTTTAAACTTAATATATTGCAAAATACAATTCCAAATTATGCAAAATTATATATCATTGGATTCAGCAAAAATAGAGGAATAATTTGGCACTGTCAATTTTGCATTAGAACCTGTATTTAGCAAAGTGATTTTTAGAGTTTAATTTAAGTTAAATTAAATATCACAAATCTTATTTAGCTCATAACTTTGTATATGTTCATCCAAACATACTCAATATGGGTCTTAAAGTGATCAGAAAACTCTAAGAATTAATTTGGTAGTATTCATCTTGTTGACTGGATTAGTATTTGCCTAATTACTTTTAGGACCCAACCCTAATTACTCTAATTAACCCTAGAACTTCAATTGACCATAACTTGGTCAATTGAGCTCCAAATTGGATGATATAAATATTTATTTAGGTTAAAAAAACTTAATTAACAGTAATCTGTAAAAATATTTTAGATCCAACAGTTAGATCTGCTAATCACCCCTAATTACTCCAAAACTTGATTAGTGAATATTAGCAAATCTAGTAATCCAAATTGAGTGATTTAAGTTTAAGAGGACTCCTAGAACCACTTAGAATCTATCTGTGAGCTTTGATTAGTATTTGAGTGCTTAATTTTGCTAATCACTCACTAATCACTCTTAGCCCTAATTAGGTCATAACTTAGTCAAATTAGATCCAAATTGAGCCTACCACATGTCATTATGATCAGTGGACTATTTGCAAACCATAGCCATTGATTTTACTCAATTTGGGCACTAATTGATAAAATTAGGATTTTGACCCTTAATTAAAAATCCCTTAATTAACCCTTTTAACCCTAAATATTGTAGTGGCCATAACTTGGCTAATACTTATCAGAATTTAGCAAATTTAGATTCTATGGAAAGCTTAGACAGTAAAGAGCAATAATCCGAAAGAAAAATTTAACTTTCACTTAGTTAAATTACTAATTTACCCTTATGAGTCAAATTCACTAATTTGACTTCATATGGCTAAATAATAACCCAAAATTAATTTAGTTGCTGTATAATCTTACATTTGACAGTAAGAATCACATTCCAAAAGAAAATTTCAAATTTAGAACCCTAGATCAAAATTTGATCTTTTGAACCCTTAAGTAGGGGCAAAATGGTAATTTTGCTCAATTTTAGGGTTTAGCCTTCAAAAGCCCTAAAATCAATTTATAATCATATTAATCAGTAAATATAATGATTTATAGCTGAAATTAATCAAATCTAAGTTTAAATTAAATTTTGATTAAAATCTTAAAATTGGCTCCTTAAGAAAATTCCTAAGTCCTAAGTGAGTGTTCTCATGTTCCTTAAATCATTCTTAGATCTATCCTTAGGTCTTATAACATTAGTTAGGATGTGTGTCTTGAGAGATACTCTTAGTAATTAAGAGCCTTATTTCTTAAGATTAAGAATAGATCTTAAGTTAGAATTCATCTATTGAGTAAATTGGATTACTCAAATAGATGAAATCTTGAGTTTACTAATTTATAGATTTTCTTAATTTATTAAATGATTATTTGATCTTTAAACTTTATAACTAAGAATAGAGATCTATTCTAATTTGATTTATCATTAGGATTTGCCCTAACTTAATCGGTGAGGTGGGATTCTAAACCTTAGATCTTTAGTTATACCTTTGGATTAAGTGATTAGACCCCATCATCTTGAGTCTAACTCTTAATCTTTTTATCTTGATTTGGCTAATCAAGATGAGGTTAGGATGAATTAAATTACAAAATTAGGTCGATGATTTATTCACTTAAACCAAATAGTCGTCTTTTGATTAAGTTATAATTAGGACTTGGCCAGTCCTAATTATCTTCAACTAGTATGATTCGTGATTCTAAGTTACAGAATATGTAAGAATTGATGATTCTGAAACTTATGTAACTTAGAGTAGATAGAACAAATAAAGTAGATAACAACGGATATCACATGTGTTTTAGATAGAGTTTCTTGCTCATTTTGATTTTGATGCTTCGCATTCCTTGATTTTGAGCCTTATATCTTGAACATATATTATGTACTTAAGATATTTGATAAATATCTTATGTCAACTTTGAACATTCATAAGCAATATTATGTTTTCTTTTCAGAAGTGGTTTGTAAGGTGTAGCTTGATTAGTATACCTCTTCGATCAACTCGTTCGGGTCGGCAACCTTTCGAGGGTTTAATGTCCGACAGTCTATGGCCATGCCTAGTCCGAGAGATAGGATGGATAGACTCTTGCCATACTGACTATAGAGTTAGGATTCTGATATGGTTATACTAATTCAAGTACACTTGCATTCGGATCTGTCTTAGCTCATCAGGCTAAGAGTTTTCAGTGTTACTCAGTTCAGAGTTTCTTTCTTAGCTCATCAGGCTAAGATTTGCTGAGTATGCTTTCTATTTGAGTGGCTTAGACAGTCACTGCAGTTTTCAGTTTTCAGTTACTGTTTCACCTTGCATATTATGTACTTCTGTACTATTTTACTTACAGTTTTTCCTGTACTATATAGGATGCTAGTTTTACTTATTGTTTTCATATGTACACTTAGGATGTTAGTTGCTTTCAGTTTTATACTGTTCAATTTCTGTATGACACCTAGCATAATCTGTTTGATCATAAACATATTTAGGTTGTATTTTCTTTACAGTTTTATTTAGTTTTTCTTTTTCTTACCTGTCTTTGTTGTAGTTGCTCGGAGGAGATATGTGCTTACTTCATATTTGCTTAGTTATAAACTGTAGTTTATAACTTATTACTGTTCTTTTGTATGCTTTCTGCACCTTTTTACTTCAGTACTGGTTTATGGTGATATTCAAGTAACTTAATAAAATTGTTTACCCTAAAATGTGCTTAGATAATAGTCTAACCAATTTTTCTTTTGTTGGCTGGGGCCATACTATTATGAAACTGATAATGGTATGTTCTGAGTTTGTTGGAGCAGCTGATCCAGTGGAGAGCTTGCCATTGGAGGAGGAGCCCGTTCCTGAAGATTTATAAGTTTAGCTTTCTTTCTTTCAGTGAGATTGAGAGTTCTTTTCAGTTCTCATTAAACTATTTTAAATTGTTGTAATAATACAGGTTTAACTTTTCTTTTCAGCTCTTTACTTATTCTGTATTGTTATATTTATACTGTATGGAATAGATGTTATATTTTTATTGCTTCCGTACTATGAGTTCATGTATAGTCATTTAGTGATAATACGTTAGAATGAATGACAAAGTCCTTATTTAAGTTGGATTAGAACATGTGTCTAATCCAATTCTAAATGGGGACCGTGTCATCTGGTGACCCCTCCACCGTAAACATGTTAACTTAAGAGTTAACAGGACCACGGCGGAGCAGGGCCGCCACATGTTACCACTGATAATTAGGACTAATCTTAGTTTTAAGATTAATCATAGTGCTAACTAGGTCAATTAGAGTCAACCTCTAAAACCTAGCCCAAATCAGAAGTCAAATGGATCGAATCATGATTTCCGGAAAATTCAGAAACCCTAGAATTGGCCTAACTAAATTGACCTCCGATTGAAAGACGGACTTCACCATCGCACTCATTGACCCCAAATTAGCTAAGGGTGAAGTTTTCGTGTCAATCGAGAGTCGTCAAAATTTTTGCGAATATTTTAATAATATTTAAATATCTGGAAAATGGAGAAATTAAAATACTCGTCGGATCAAAAATCTGACCTCGCCGTTGCATTCCTCACCCCTCAATTAGCTAAGGGTGAATATTCGGGATTTTTTTTATCATAAATTAATTATTGTATTTTAATAAAGAAATTAATTAATTAATAATTAAGTTATTAAATAAACGGCGCCGTCAAGCCAGTAGCGCCCTTAGCCCAATCTGGTCCATCAGACCGTCCAAAATGGACGGTCCAGTTCACGCTGTCTAGTCCGCCCGATCCATCGGGAGCCGTTCGATCGAGAGGAGGATCGAATGGCTGGGGCCTCGTCACCCTCTTCGCAGACTCCGCCCGCGACACGCGTCGCTCGCCGCCGCGCCTAGCCAACCCCGTCGCGGCATCCCCTAAAGTCCCCAGGTCCCAATCGCATCGACCTGCCTATTCTCAAGCTCGGGAGACGTCGGTCGAACCCTCGCTGCAAACCCTAGCATCCCGAGTGTGCCTCCGCCGTCCAATCAGGTACACTTCTACCCGTCAATCCCTACGTTTGATTCTTGATCTATTGCAATGCAAGCTTATTTCATGTTATGGATTGCGTCGGGTTAGGGTAGGATCGATCGATCGACGGCTCGGTCGATCGAATTAAGGCCGAAGGGTACAGTACTTACCGTTAGCGCCCTCACCTCCGCGAATAGCATTCTAGGGCTAGGTTTTCCCGGCGGCCCAGGTCACCTCCGGTCTCGTTTCGGCTACCAATCAGAAGGTCTCATCGAGACCTTTCCGACGGCATGCGGGCCGAGGCTTGGCGACGCCGGCCGAGCTCCCAGATATCGCGCCCTAGCACGGCGTCCACGGAGCGTAGCGGGGGAAGAGTGCCATCCGGGCCGGGTTGGGCCGTCCCGGGCCCGCCCGAGGCATGCACGCGCGGCTCGCGTGCGGTGCCGCGTTCAAAGCGTGGGGTCCGCTCCTGCGCGGCCCGCATCAGCTGACGCGCGCCTGTAGGGCCCACGCGCAGGCCTTCGGCCTGTAAGCGCCTGCAACGTGGCAGGGTGGGACCCACCTGCTCTGCCGCGGCCAACCAGGACCCGCCACGCGTCCAAGCGGGGCCCTCCGCCATCATTTCCCTGCAGGATTAATAATATCTATATATATATAATCAATGATTAGTCATGTAAAGTTTAACTATGATGTATGTAAGATACATATATACAACTGTCAACTAATAGATTAGGCTTAATCTAAAGTGCTTAGGTGAGTAGGATTAATTTATAAGTAAAGTTAAGTCGTCAGTTAAATTAATAAGTGTTAATATAATATGTATGTATAAGTTAAGACATAAGTACTTAAACCTAATTTACCCGAGAAGCAATATTGTGTAGTAAACTTATATAAATATAGATCTAGGTATATTTATATATAAAGATATATACATATATACGAAATCGTTAAAACTAAATATAGATCTTGTGTTCCAAATAAAGGTAATTCCTATACTAAACATTTATATATATATATATATATATATATATATATATATATACATGCGGCTGCGTAGGATAATTAGAAATTTATTTAATTGATAATTTTTGACTTACATATTATTTAGATAAATTAATTAACTTAATAAGCCAATAAGTAAACTAATAATATTTAGATTAATTAATAATTTCTGTAAATAAGTATATGATTCCTGTTATATTAATTAAGGCTAAGTTAATAAATTAATGATTAATTTGTACAGATAACCATAAACAATAGAGTAATTAGAGCAAGAGATTTACTTACACTAATAATTAGTGGAATAAATAATAAAGTTTTGGACCGCAAAAGTCATAAATAATTAACTTAAATAACCACACTTAATAATAAGTTTATAATTGTATACATATAGCTAGATACATGTATGCATGCGTCTATATGAGTAGGATTACATACTCAATCAAAAGATTAATGATATTAAATTAGTCGGAATTATTTATAGTAAAATTTGGATCTAACTATATAGGTATTTAAGTGACCCTGTAAAAATATAAAATATATATTAAGTAATTATAGATATACGTGAGTAATGATTATTATTAGGTGTATGTTAATTAGGATTAGCATCCAATTAGCTAGGTTAAGTTTAGAAGTTAAATAAATATTGATAATGATTAAACTGCGTATTACTAATAAAAATAAATTGTAGTATAATAACACAGAACCTAAGTTATATATATCTATAAAATATATATATATATATATATATCAGTAATTAAATTAACTAGTATACATACATATAAACTATATTAAAGGTTCGGTCACATATAAGTATTTAGTCAAAAATTGATTATTTAGATAAATTTAAGTAAAAAAGATAGGATAATTATTTATAATATTAATTAAATCTAAGTTGATTTTAACAAATTAATTCAATTTAGCCAAATCAATAGTTAATTTAGTTCATAAATATTTATACACAACCTTAGGGTAACTATATGCACATACTTACATATATAATTTGATAAACAACTAACTGTATACATATATATATTAAAATAGAACATAATGAAATAATTCGTCTTAATATTCTTTTAAAGACAGTGAATCCTTAATTCTGTAAACATTAATATATTAGTATATAGCTAAATAATCATAAAGAAAATAAATAACCCCTTCCATATATATCTATATATATATAAAGATACGTATATATATGTGTAGCCGTATAAAAAAATCAGAAATGATGTACAATTGTAAATGAAAATTTAGGATTTATAATTTCAAGTGCACATTTACGTAATCAAGTGGACCTAAATATAATTATATGTGTATATATAATAAGTATATAACTGCATGCTTATAGATAAAACATCCCGAATCTTTAAGTGAATATGTGTATTAGTAGCATGATTATGTTAAGCACGATTTGTATTCGAGCCAGTAGTAGCAAATAAACTTAGGACTGAGATAATATATGAATAAATATGAAAAATTTAAGTTCTTACATCAGTCTATACAGAGGACTTAATTAATTGAAGTATAGCTCGAGTAATAATCAAATCGAATAAATGATATAGATGACCTACTTTAGGATTGAAACTCACATATCTTGGCCATTTGAACTCGGAATTTAGTATTTTTGTACTCTATAGAATCCTTGAACAGTAACTTACAATAAACTGCATAAGAAAACTTAGTTTTCAGTAGAGTGAAAATTTTTTAAATACTCTTAAGTTAAAGGTCTCAGTCTGAATCTTAAGGACCTTCCTGAGACTAGGACTAGATCATATGGTTGATTTCATTCATTGAAAATGGGGTTCTTCAATAAATGAATCCTTGATTTTATTAGTTTCTAGAAATTTTAAACTTATTTTGATTATTTTATCTTTTAACCTTAAATCTAAGATAGGAGATTCATCCTATTAAGTTTGATTACTTAGTAGGATTGGCCTAAATTATTAGATCACTTATAGAGTATAACTTAGATCTTAGGTCTTATCCTTTTTGGACTATGTGATTTAGCCCAATCACGTGATGTTTAATCCATAATCTATAATTTAGCAGTTTTAAGTTAGAACGTCTAAAAGCATTAAATATATCGTGATGATTTATTTCTTAACCCTTATAGTCGACTTTGATTCAGTATATTAGGACCTAGCTAGTCCTGATATTTTGTAACTTATAAGGACGAGTTTCTAAGTTACACTCGATAGTAGGAAAACAGTGATCCTGAACTTGTGTAACTTGGAATAGTTAGAACGGATAATAGAAAACAGATGATATCACCATATTAGTAGAGTCTCTTGCTTATTTTGATATTTTATGCTACGCATTTCTTATACATTTGAGCTTACTTCCTTGGATATTTCATATAAGAGAACTTTATGCATGAAAATGAAAACTTAGAATAATAGGATAACAGTTGCATTTGGGTCCGGTTTATGATGATTATGGTGCACATTTGCCCTGATGGACGGGGGTAAGGTGAGATCAGGATGCCTAATATTCTCATTGATGAGAGTGTGTTAGGCTTGGGACCCATATAGTCTTGCAGATGTGCTTGACTCCTCAGTTGTTTCTAACAGTTGTCCATAAAAACAAATGTAAAACTAACTAAAATATGTTGCATAAGTATTGTCTGTCTCTTCAGTCATGCAGTATGTTCAGTATGTTTACAGATTGAGATGTATATATATGTGGGCCAGTTTGGCCAAGTCTTCTGATATGGCAATCAGTATACAGAGTTTGATGTGCAGTTTTAGTATTTGACTATATTTTAACATTGCTTATTCAGTCAGTTATTTCTTTGTACAGCTTACATACAGTAGGATGTTAGATTTTGTTGCTATTTATATGTATCACTGCTGAGATTTATTATTATAATTTGCATATTTCATTTGATCACCAGCATGTATTAGGATGTGATATTTCCTTTCAACACATATTTAGTTACTTATATTATATACCTTACATTGTTTACCTCGCTTTTGAAGCATATCTTAGCCTCCTTTACTTAAGTTATAAATATTATTTATAGCTTTTCTTCTTTCTTATTGTATTGCCAGTTGCTCCTTTATATATTGTTGCTTAGGAAAAATGTGTAAAGTAGTGATATTATAAAACATATAAAAATGTATCAGCCTAAAATGTACTTAGACAAATTGTGAAACTGACAATGATAAGCGTAAAGTAGATAGAGGATCTAATACCTGAGGAGGAGCTATACGTAGAGGAGGAGCAGCAGCTCAGACCAGAGCATATATAGTCTTTAGATTTATATGTGAGAATGAGTGCATTTGCATTTCCTTTTATTTAAACTTTAAATGTTGTAATAATACAGGTATCATTGACTGTGTATTTAGATGTATATGCTTATATTCTGAGCCATATTTTGCACTTATATTTGTGATGCTTAGATGTTATTTATTGCTTCTGCACTCTGTATGTTCACTTATATAGTGACTGTTAGATTGATCCTGTGTTAACTCTTCCCTAATCAGATGGATTGTGGATTTTATCCTAATCCAATGGTAAGCAAGGGATTAGTCAGAGTGACACTCCACCCTTAGCTTAATCCTTTGGCAGATTAAGGGTGTGGGTTGCCACAGTTAAGCTTAGAACCCGTATAGTCTTGCAGACGTTCTTGACTCATCAGCTGTTTCTGGATGTGTCCACAGAAATAAAAGTAAAATAACTAAATATATTCTGCATCTGTATTTACTGCCTCCTCAGTTCTACTGTTCTATTATATCTGCCATAGCCCATAAAGGTTATGAGAATTTCTGTCTGGGCCCGATTGGCTAATTCTCTGATATGACAGTTTTTACATATATGTTCAGTTTTAGTTTACTATTTTATGTATTGTTGATGCATATTATTCAGTCAGCTGTACTTCATTACTTACCTGCTCACCTGTACTTATTTATAGGATGCTAGACCTTATTGCTTATTATATGTACCATGTTCAGACTTATTATTATTAATTTGCATATATTATATGATCATGTAACAACCCTAGGTTGTTACCATGCAAAATAAATGTTGATTGGTTCAATTTTTAGCATCATTGCTTTTAGAATATTAATTTAAGCCTATCTAAAAAATTTGAAGTCCATTGGGCTTCTCTAAGCCAAAAATTGAAATTTGATCAGTCTAGATGCTCTAGTCTAGACCCAAAATATTTTGATCTCAGAATTAAAATCTGATTGCATTTTTGAATTCCTCACCCCCAAATTAGTTAAGGGTGAAATTTTGGTGCACTTTGGAGTTCATTTGGGTAATAATTCAATTTAATTTAAAATGGTGCAATTGCACTTAAGGGATCCATACAATTTAAATTTGCATTTATACCTTCAGCCGTTTTTAAAACAGCGGGCGCGATCTGAACCGTCCATTCCTCGGGTCAGATTGTGCGGCTTGTGTTTTAGATCAGAATCTATCAATCCAGACCGTTCCGCGGTCCGATTGAAGGATCGGACGGTATCCCACCATCTACCGTAAGTAGCGCTGTGATCCGTCAGATCCAGAGATCTAAATCCAACGGACGATCCTTGCTCCGCTTTTGGCCGTTACTTATCCAAGGATCTGAGCCGTTCTGCATCAACGATCGATCAATCCAACGGCTGCCGTGGATCCCGCACTGTTCTTCGTCTTCCTCTCTTCCGCGCGAATCCACGGCAGGAAAAATCGCATCTCCGATAGGCAGAGCCTGTCCCCCACTCCCCAATCCAGCTCAGCAAGGTCGTTGTGGCATTTCCCATTAGGGTGGCACCTCTGAATCGGACCCTTGGGCCCGGTGCACCTTAGTAAGGAAGCTTTGAAAGCCCCTCCTGGCCCAAGCTCTTGGCCCAAGCCGAGTCAAGCCAAGCCCCAACACTTCATCCCAATGCCTTCCTGAGGCTATAGATAGCCTTGAATCTCACCTTAGCAGTTTTTGGCTATCCAATTAAGTCCATTCAAGGTTTTTTTTTTCTCCGCCGCCATTGCTGCTCGGCCCGGCCTTCTCCAGACGCTGCCTAAGCTCGCGTACAGCTGATAGAGGGTAACTCCTGGAGTTCAGGACCCCTAAGAGCCCCTCTGCTGCTTCGTGCCAGGCTCCGCCATCCAAACCAGCTTAGACCAGTAAAACCAGGTACCCCCCCCCCCCCCCACCCCCGTTTTGGACTGAGCCGTATATGCTCAGTTCCTGCTCAATTTCAATCACTAAACTGTTCCCTAGCTAAGGCAAACCTGTTGCAATCAAATTGATGAGCTGGGAGGGTCCGTTCGATCATATCGATCGAACGGGGTATCCGTCTCTCAGATCTCAGAGACCGAGCAAGGTCCCAGGGATCTAGAGCCTCCCAGGACCAGCTCAAATGGGGCTTCGATCTGTCCTTACTTCCTTAAGGTGATCGAATCGAGCCCTAGCCCTGATAAGCCCCCTGTGAGGAGAATTTATCCTCACAGTGAATGCCTTTTTGATTGAAATAAGAAAATGGGCTCCAAAGGAATTAGTTCACCCCAGTTATCAATTTAGAGTTCTAAGGGTTGGTTATGGTCCCAGGAACGTGTAGCCGTCATCCTTACCGTCTGGCTTAGCTCGGGGACTGAGAATTTTGGCGATTAGGGTTCGCCCCGATCGTTCTCAGTCGGGGCCAGACGCAAGGAAGAAGACGACAGCGCGGGTTAGGTCGACCTGTGACCCGCGCTGTCCAACAGTAAAGGGCCCTCAGGCCCGAGCGGCCCGCGCGTTTAGGATCGGGCCGGCGCCGTTTTAAAATAATTAATAAAGTTTTTATTATTTATTTTCCTTAAGGAAATTAGGAAAATTTTAATTGAAAAATACATAATGTATTTTCTTAATAACTTCTAATCCACTGGTTAAAATTCTATGATATTATATATGAAAATGTTCAGAAAAATCTCAGGAATTTAAATATAAAATAAAATCATACATCTGATTGTTAGATCTATAATTATTGCCTAATTATATTGAATCTTAATTAGGGTAGATTAGTAAATTTACTTATCCAAATTGCATGTTTATGGTGCATTAGTTCACTGATGTTAATTAGATTACATGTGCCAAGTATAACATTTTTCTAAGTTATGTAATTGTAGTTATGCCCTAATCTTGTCAAATCATAATTACTGAATTTTAGGGTTTATACACATTGGATCTTAGCAAACTCAGTCTCTAGTTTTTTGTAAGATTAATTAGGACTTGCATGCCAAATTTCATGTAATTTGAATGGTTGGATTTTTACTTATGTGCTAATCCTTTTTGCTTGGAATTAGGGTTTGGTTAGCATTAAGTAACCACTATTTATTAAACTTTAATCACTATTTTGGCTTATAACAGTAAACTAAATAAAATGAAATCACCTTTTTTAAAACTTATTAAGTATACTTGAATAAATCTAAAACTATAGAATCTTAAATATCTTAATTAACCTAAGAAATCTTAAGATTTGGATCAAGCTTTTAAGACTTGATCTGGATCTAGGATTACCACCAATAATGCATAATTAATCCACTAATTTGACATTAATCTTTAAATACACACTTGATTTGACTTGAGATTTGAGAAGGAGTCAAACTCTAATCTACTTAAGGAAAATCTAAAACTATAAAAACCCTAACTTATCTATATTGATTACAAGACTTTGAATTGAACACTTTCCAACAATGCATTTGATTTACTATTGATTCTAAACATTTGAATTAGACAAAGTAAGGTTAATAATAATCCTTTGTGATTTCATAATTTGAATCGAACCTTAAGATCCCCGACTTTCTCTTAAGTAATAAACCTGCATAACAAGATCATTAATACTAGGTTGATTTAACAAGTGATAAAATCCTTAATAATATGTTTGATTTACACTCCATAATCTTAGTCTAAGTATGATCAGATGATTCCATCATCTGATCTAGTCACCCTAAGATCTAATTATGAACCAGAACCTAATAATCTAATATCAACACCTAAGAAGAGATCTTGATATTCTCTTCATAAGATCGTCTTGAATTATTTAAAAGACCTAAATTCATATTATCATGAGGTAGGAGGCCTTGTATAACCCCTTGAGGTAGAAGTATAGAAGATCCTATCCCCTTAGAGATTGATCTATTCTCCTTATGGTAGTAATCACTTAAGATACTAGAAGAGATACATCTCCTTGTGGTAGAATCCATATTAAGTAATCCTTGATCACATTAGATTTGTGAAACCTTATATAGGACTTACCTATTAGTTTAAGACTTGTAGTCTTGATAAATTCTTGCTCTATTAAATAGATTTGATTGAACTATGATTATTGGGTAAGTGTAGTATAGTATACCCATATTACTAGTCCCCAGTAATATTTTGGATTAGTTGAGTCACTCTAAGTAAGATTTATCTTTGTTGCTATCCTGCGGGCTTAGGCGGAAATAACCTCGCTTAGAGTAAATCAATCGATCCTAAGAGTGTATTAAACGGGTGTCCATTCCTTAGTTTTATTGAAGGACAGTTGCCATCGGGCAATGCCTCCTAGCGAAGATCGCTTCAATAGGTATGGCTTAAATAAAACTAAGTAAAGGGGAATCACCTTCCTTAAGGCGCTAAGTATGATTGTGAGTTTAGTGACTAAAATGCTTAATTTGAGATACAAAATCATCATCGGATGGTGCCTCCTAATGAAGATCACTTTATTATGGTGGCATAATCAAACTAAATGTTGTGTCACATCTTTACAGTATATTTAATATGTGTATACAATCACCTTGCCCAGTGATCTTTGAGTAAATAAGCAACTTTAATTAAATATCGACCTATAGATTTGGAGTCAGAATCCTTTTAGCAGGATTCTGCATAGTGGAGACTTAGGATTCATTTATGTTTCTTACTATATTCTTCATGGATTTCGAGATTTTTCATTCATATCATATAATGGCATAAGCATAAGCATAAACACGAGTTGAACTCATTCCTTCTGTTGTGACACATGATTATCAGTAATACAGTATGAGATATGGAATGTTATATATACACAAACTGGGGAATTTCAGGGTGCATATGCGTCACCATACTGACTTCCTAACTGTTGTGCTTACATTGGACCGTACAACTCATAAACCTTCAGTGATAGTCCTGTGATATACCGTGATATAGCATATCTATGAGCATTGCTTCAGTAGCATATAGTGCAGCTTATAGCATCCTTCTCAGCATCTGACATTCTTTTCACATTGGTTTATGAGCATCTGACATTTTCATGTACTTTCAGTATTTGATTTTGATGTAGTTTTTCTTTGCTTAGTTCCTACAATTTAGTTATTTAATGCTTTACAGTTTTTCCTGCACTTTTACTTTACGTTCTTGCATATTTGTTATGTTTAGATTAGCTTGTATAGCTAGTTTCGATGTGTTAGATTTCTTATCTAACACGGGGTACTTTTGGGATCCAACAATTTGCTAGATCCCGAGCAGTTGTTGGAGGCAGGTCAGGAGGACATCCCAGAGACTCAGAAGGAGCACTTGGAGCTGTAGGGGATTGAGCACCTACTTTTACTTTCTAGTTCTTTCCAGTATTCTAACTAGACTCTTTATATTTCTATATTATTATGGTTTGTAATAAAACTCTGGATGTACTTTTACTTCTTTTTTCTGAGATGGATATTTACTACTATTTGAGATGAATATATTTCTAGATGTTTTGCTTTTAGCTTCGGCACTCTGTTATACTACTATACATAGTATTGTGATGTGATCGACGTACTTGAGACGCTGATATATATTTTCTAACGTACATGGGTTCTTCTCCACTCCCTTGCACCTTATGTACGTACTAAGTATAATACCTAAGATAAGTATTCCATTCTTATCTTAGATATTGGCTCTCGAGCTCACTCTTAGGGCTCGAGTCAGTGGCCTTCAGTATGGCTCTGTCTCTTTAGCCTATTCGGGACGATGGGTTTTACTTATATGGCCCACCGCATCCCGAGTAGCGCACCGTTCCGTCGCCAATCTATGAATTATACTCGTATTTTGCGTGCGACGATGGGACGGGGCGCTACAGATCATCAGCATGTTTAGGATTAGATTTTACTTTCAGTTCTTTTATTTACTACATTATATATATATATATATATATGCTCATTCCTTGCTCAGTTTGCTTGAAGTGTGCTTTTGCCTCACTTTTTGTTTAGTTATAAATATTATATTTATAATTTAACCTATTTCTTGCACGCTTAGTGCACCTATACTTTTAGTTCACTTTTTATTGTGTTTAAATTTAAATGGTGACATTAATAATTTATTTAAAATATTCAAACCAAAATATACTTAGAGATAATTGTCTAATAAGATTTTCTTTTTATTGGCTGAGACCCTAACATTATGAAGTCGATAATGTCAGATTCATATAGATTTGAAGAGTTGGGTGCTGAAGAAGAGGAGCCTTATTTAGAAGAAGAGCATCAGTAGGAGAGCCAGACACTACCTAATCTTCTTTTTAGTTTTTGTGAGGATGAGAGACTCTTAGATTTATTTTTAGTCTTTTTAAAATATTTATTAAATGTTATAATAATACAGGTACTGTGACTATGATTAATTTTATGCACTGTTATTTTCTAAGCTATTCATTTCATTTTATTTCATATCTGATGTATGATGAACTGGATGTACTTTTTATTTTTATATGCTTTCGCACTCTGTGATAATGTTGATTTAGTGACTGATCTCATGTATTCTTTCTGTGCACCTTTTTTCTTTATTAGTGGATTGTGGATCTTACCTAATTCAATGATAAGTGAGGGATTTATTAGAGTGGCACACCACCTCTTGAGTATAATCTTACGGATCAGGGGGTGGGGCGCCATACTAAGTAAGGTAAAGACTAGCATCATATATGCAATTGATAGAATAAAAGACAGTTTCTAATTTCATATAAATATAGTAAAATAATAAATTGAGGTGTAATAAATACAAATAAATGTATAAATATGTAAAGCAGTTAATTAACATTTTATGTTTTAATCAAATTATGTTATGTGGGCTTGTACATAATAAAAAGAGGCGTTAAGTACGTCTACCAAACTATCCAAGCTGAGTCTTTTGTATAACCACACTGTCCCCCTCAAAAATATATGTGGTCTCCTGATCACTCCATAACCAACCCTAGTTCAAATGTTAGTATATATTAATCTATCCTAAGTGAAACCCCTTATTTAGTTATAATTATTATTTTATAGTGATTATGATCAATTGGATAAGGCTTCAAATCATAACAGCATTCAATGGGAATTTTAAAGTAAACTAAGCTAGTGATATCCATTTATTGTCTAAATTTAGTTATCTACCTTAATGATTAGGTTCAATTGAACTCCCAATTGACTTAAGACATATGTCTTAGATCAATTGATTAATAAATATATATATATATATATATATATATAATTTTATATTTTTAATTAAGACTCTCTAACATAATCCTAGGATTACCATCCTCAAGATTCATCAATTTAAACATTAACTAAGCTCCTAAGATGAAATATACTAACATAAGAAATCTAACATAATTTCTAGGTTCAACCTACCTTAAGGAGCTTCTAAGATCTGAACATCGCAGGGAATTCTCCTAAGCTAAGTACATTTCAAACTATAAAGATATTCCTATGTGTGAAAATTACCCCAAATATTCCCAAATGTTGAGCTAAAGAGCTCAGTGCTACTGCCATAAGAATTCATATCTAAAAGCCATAATTATTCACTGATCTATCAATCCATTATAGATTCAACACTGACCTCAATTGCATTCTTAATCTCACTCACATATTCCTTCTAACCTAATGTCACCAAACACCCACTAATCCCATTCTCCAAATTTCTCCCAAATGTTCATCACCATTGCTCCATCTTCTAAAATGATTAATTGGACTGAAGGAGGCTCAAGCTACTCTACTCTTGTCTTTGAGCTCACAACTACAACAACATTCTTCAAAATCCCAATTTTAACAAGGGATTTGGCTCCTAAAAATCAAATTCTAAATTCAACATCCAACTTAAGAAAAATCAGTATGTACATGCTCCCTATATCATAACCTGAATATAGACATTGAGTATGTTCAATTTGAAAGTGAATTGAGCATGTTATGGTTTTTGACCTAAACGTTAAAAGTATCAAAATATGATTTTTGAAAATATAAATCAAATTGCAAATTAAATACTACCACAATATTTTACACATTTTTGTGAGCAAAATGAGATAAAGCATATCACAAATATTCATTCACAAAATCACTCAATTCAAATTCAGCATTTAATAAAAAAGAACTAGTACATAGATCTAGCCAAATTCTCCCCGAAATTAGGGGTTTATGTTACATTACAATTAAATCACTATATTCCTTTATCTTTATTTTTTTCTTTTTAATTCATCATCTTTTCATTCTCATTAATTGGGGCTTTTATTTGGCCTTGGAACCGCCTGAAACCATCCATGGAGGGCCAAGGGGCGCCTCATTTCTTTATTCGATTTGATATTTTCAAAATTGTACTCATTGGGCACTTGAGCGCGTGATGTTCGACCAGCCTGCCGCTTTAATGTGTATATCTCTGCTGCTCTGGCACTCGAGCGCGAAGGAGTGCGTAATTGTCTGTCTGTCCTACGCCTAAGCGCGTATATCTCTGCTGCTGTAACGCCTAAGTGCGTATATCTCTGCTGCTGCAACGCTAGAGCGCATAATTGTTTGTTTGTCCTGCATGTGAGTGTGCTTAAGCGCATAGGCTTCTACCGCTGCTGTGCTTGGGCATTCCCGAGCGTCTGACTGCTCTTTTTGATGCATAATGGGAAAATAAGAAAGAAAATAAAACACACCAAAAATAAATTAAAAGTAATATATTCTAATTTGAAATAACACTAAATAATGGGATGATTTTAATGTAATTTCAAAGCTTGTCATTAAAAACATTAATTTTTAAAATAATTATAATACACCTTATTTTATAGATGAATATAAATTGAAGTAAATAATTCTAAATTTTTGACTTGTGAATTGAATGAATTAAATGTTTTATGTAATGTTTCATAATGCATTCTACAAAGATATAGGATTTGCTAAAAATTAAATGTGCAATTCCACATTATTTCTTCTTAAAACTTGTTAGATGTGAATACCCAAGAGCTAAATTCTCAATAGCACTAATTGATTAAGAAAGAATGAATCTATTTGAACAAGTGAGAAAGATTGTACCCACTATATTTAAGAAGAATATTGTCTTTAAATATCTCTCAAAAAAGATGAATGATTAAGATTTAAAATTTAAAATATATAATTTTTAGAGGTACACAAATAAAAATAAATTTAATGATAATTTCTTATGAGAAAATTTTTTATATTTTTTAGGAGCTAAATAAGCTGAATATTGAAAATTACACATAAAGATATTAGGAGCCTTTACATACATACCATCAAATCATTAGTATTTACAAAAAATATTATTATTTAACTAATCATAACTATATACTGTTATAAATAAAAATAAATATATATATCTTGCACTTTGGAGATATAAAGTTGAAAATGACTGTTGTAAGAAATAAATTTTAGGTATTAGATATATACTATATTGAAGTTCTTTATATCAAAATGCTTCAATATTTTAATAATTATGTAAAGTATATTATTAATTACATAAGAATATACACTAAAAAGTATTCAAGATTAATAGAAAATTTTTTTAATTTTTTATTTTTGTTCAGCTTAAAAAAATATATTCAATTAATAATTTACTTATATATTTTAAATTAATATATTATCTATATATTTTTGATGTATATTAATATATTGTAGCATCTATATAAAAAATATAATTTAATTAAGATGCAAAGTTTAAATTGGATTAAAATAGATGCTATAAATAATTAGCTGAAGGGATATACTGATCTAATTTTACCCTTTTCCGTCGTCCCTAATCCAGCTCTTTCCCTATTTCCGGTTTTGGCCGATCATCTCGCGGGCAAATTAGGGTAATCCGAGTGAAGGAAGAGGTGGAAGAGAAGGTGGAGAAAGGAAGGAAGAGGACTGAGAGAGATCTGGCAAACATTGGAGGATTGCGGGCTAGGAAGCAGGGGAACAACTTTGGGCCTGACGACGAGGAAGATTGTAGACCGTGGCGTCGAAGATTAACGTCAATGGCTGTCTCGTGGTCCTCTCTCTTCCGGATTTCTCTTCTCCTTCTTCTCATAGCCGCCATTCTCGCTGCCTTCGTGACCCTCCCGATTGAGAAGGTAATTTGCTCTTATTCCTTCCGTTTGTCATTGATTCGGATGCGGTGGGATGTGCGTTGGATCTCTGGGAATTTTGCGACTTGTCGGCTATTGTGGCATTTTCTTAATTCCTTTTTGAATTTTTTGGTTCCCCTTTTGCATAATTAGGACTCAAACTCTTCTGTTATGCCATTTTTTTGTTCATTTAGGTTTGTCTCAACTAGGCTAATAAAATTAATTGAAATCCAAAATTTGCTTTTTTAAATATCACTAAACCTTAAAGATATTTAAGCTCTTAATAGTCTCCGATTAATATATATTTTATCTGTATAAAAATTCTCAAATTTGATTGTTCCAACAAAAGCTTTTGATTTAAGACAAATAAAATCCAACTCATCCACCCAAATGCCACTGAATCTTAAAATATCTGAAACAGTGGTGAGAAAGTTTTCTCAAAAATATAGAGCTTCATCAGAATTGAGAGAATTGAAAAAAACATAACCTGCCCAAACCTAAGCTATAACGAGACATTAAGGTGCACTAACCTAGTGTTGTTGACTATGATATCTAAAAACCCTTGGATGAACTCCAAAATCCTGGCCCTAGCCTCCTCCTTTTTTCCTCTCATTTTTTCTCTTGTTTACAATGTTTCTAAGGTCTAAGGGTGGGGAGCTTTTTACAAGGATAAAAATATTTAAAATTATTTAATGACTTGCTTACTTTTTATATTTTTTAATATATAAATTCGTACAGCACAATAAATTTTAAAATGTTTTTTATTTTGCATTGGATTTATCAGCCCACCAGATTTCATAATTGTCTCACATTAGTTTTTAATTAATTTATTAATTGGGTATTAAAATTAAATTAATTTATTAAAAATTAGTTTTATTATATAAATTAGATTTTTTTACATATAACATTTGGTTATACATGTTATAAAAATTTCATTCTCAAAATTTTAAAGATACTTTGATTTTAAAATTTGAACCTCCAATGAGTAATTGAGGATATTAATTTTGCATGACCTACCCTCTTTCTCAAGTGGCTTTCTATACTTGTATTAAATATTGACAAAAATAATTTTTTATTTTCCAATCACTTTATTTCATAATTAAGAATTGTTTCTGCCTTCTTATTGTATGTGAGATTGAGTTGAATATTTATTGATTTAGATGTAATTCTTATTGATTCGTTAGCCACAAACTTTTAAAGAGGTGATTTATGAAATATATTGTATAGACCTTACAGTTTTCGTGGAAAACATAATTTTAAGATATTTTTTCAATATTATAAAAAAATTCATACAACACAATATATTTTGGACTTAAAATTTATATTTTCTTAACTTTGTGACTCTTATACAGGGCTTACATTCACAAATACATATTCTCCAATATTAAATTTAGGCGATATTTAGCATCATACTATTTTTTCTTTCTATCTTGTATACTCTAAGATGGTCGCTAATCAATCTAATTTTTCATTAGCTTTGTTAATTGGTTATGAATTACCAATTTTTTTGTAACTAGTTTTAACCCAAAACAAAGATGTTCAGCATTGTCTTCTGCAGCGTTTCATTGATGTTATTCCAGTACTTGATTAAAAGTAGCTATTATATATAACATCTAGTAAAGGGGTATGCATCTTTCAACACCTTTGAAAGTCTAAAACATATAATCGAAGCAAATCTTTCATTGCATGAATGGATATTTCAGATTGATCATTTATTTGAGGTGGAAAAGTAGTATTAAAAGTCAATTAAGCTCATAGATATTTTTCCACAACCTTAGTGTGAATTTGCATTATGATAAGATATAATGGATTTTAACACAATGTAATTTAATAATTTCATTAACATAAATCCATGTTAAAATTTGAATATTATTTGTCTGTTTGATTGGCAAAAGCTAATTTGTTAGCATTTACCTATACAATGTCATGGTCGTTTGTAGATTTGGGCAAACTTATAAAAAATTCATTGTATCTCATTTTCATTATAGTATTGGCAAAGTCTACAATTCAGTTAGTTTCTTGGTTCTGCTTTACTTTTATTATAAGATAAGAATGAAATAACTAATTTATTTTCAAATTCTAATACTTCTTGTTGCTATTTGAATTAATAGTGTAACCAAAATGAAATGCTTTATATAACACATCCTTAGATCATGAATATCTGGAAACAAATTATACTTCTACAAGTGAGCAACTTATTTTTATCAAATTTTAATTCTTCACAAGGATTTGCTTGAACAAGGTATATAGTTTTCTAAATGTCAACATATTTAAGTAATACATTATATTGGGGTTGTAACATGTGTTTAATCATGATGTGGCTTGTCTAATGATTTTTTAATTACTATAGGGTTATATCAAGGCTTAGCTTTTAGCCTAGGGCTGGCTTCTAGTCGAGTTCGAGTCATTTCGACTCATTTTAAATAGGGTTCGAGTCAAGACGTATGACTCGAACTCAACTCAAAAAATTTTGAGTCGAGTTTGAGTTGAGTCAAAATGTCTCGAGTTCAAGTCGAATCGAGTTCGAATTTTGAGTTCCGAGTCAAATTGCCAGCCCTATTTCAGCCCATATATTTTCTCTATAATTATAGATGTTCTAGGAGGTTCCTTGGTGCATGTTATTTGCAAATGACATTTTCTTAATTGATAAGGTTAGAGGAGTTAAAGCAAAACTTGAATTATGGAGAACTATATTAGAGCTAAATGTTTTTTGTCTTAGTTATCTAAAACATAATATATGGAGTGTAGAAGCCCTATTCTTGAGGATATAATTATTGAGGACCTTGTGATCAAGAAGAATGAGAGGTTCAAATACTTTGGTTCAATTATTTTAAATAAAGGTGAATTAGAGATCAATGTGATTAATATGATCCAAGCTAGTTGTATGAAATGGATGTATGCTTCTGGAGTGTTGTGCAATCGAAAAGTCCCACCTAGAATTAAAGAAAATCATTATAGAGTAGCTAAACTACCAACGATGATATATGGGGCTGAATGTTGATCAACAAAGAAGAAATTTGTCGATAAATAAGTGTTGCGGAGATGAGTATGTTTAGGTGGATGAGTGAGTATACTCACAAGGATAGAATGAGAAATGGGATTATCCGTAGCAAGATTGGACTTTCTTCAATAGTGGATATGATCAGAGAATGCCGCCTTTGATGGTTCAGGCATATTAAGCATAGTCAGTGCAATGCTCCTGTTAGAAAACTGAGTTTATGAGTTTCACCCATATTAACAGAGGAAGAGGAAGATTTAAAAAGATTTGAGAAGAAACTTTTAGAAAGTATCTTCTATATCTGTAACTTAGTGAAGGGCTTCTTTTTGATCATGTACAATGAAAACAAAGGATTCATAACCAACCCCACATAGTAGGATTAAGGCTTGTTGTTGTTGTTGTAACACATTCTAAACTCTGCCTTCCAAGAAGATTATATTATCATTCGATTTAATATAAATAGTTTTTATCACTAGACTTGACAGTAAATATGTTCATTCCACCTATGGCTTTAGTTTACTCTGTTTGCTGAGTGATCATCAGGCTTGTGTCGTTAGGGACTGTTCTGCTCAAAGCATTTTCCATAATATTTGTATTTTCTAGTTGATATTAAATGTCAAATCACAATATTTCCTTGGCTCAAGATGTCTCTGTTATCTTAAATTCAACTCTTTCTGTACAAATGATATATTTCTAGTTTTGGAAATTTATGAAATCTCACATCAAAACCATATAAATAGCATTACATATTTTCATAGCAAAAATCGTAGCAATCAACTCTAAATCATGAGTATGATAGTTTTTCTTGTGGTTTTCAATTACATGGATGCAAAGATTGTAAATTTACTATGCTGCATCATTACACACATATTCTAGTTTATTCAGTGAAATACTACAATAAATTTGAAATTCTTTTGTGTCTAAATGAAGAGCTAAAGGTAGGTATAGTTATTAACTCTTCTTGAAATGTCTCGGGATATTTTTAACAATTGAAATATCTTCTAAATTGCTTACTTTTCTTAGCAACGTCTTCATATTAGTTAAATACTGCTGTGCACTATGCTTTATAATTTGAATGGCTTTATATGGGATATTGTCATGGAATTGTGGTTTTAAAACACTTTTTTCTCAGTTATATAAATACCAAGTGACAAGATAGTCAATTTATACCTGAAAATATATCAAACTTTGTCAAAGATAGTATTATTTTACTTGCTCGAAAATATTTTTCACCTCTATGAAGATTTTTTTGGTAAACTAGTTTTTTCGATAGGTGATCTATTAGGCACAAGTACTAACAATGTAGTATGAATATGGGTTGCAGCTATATCACATGACAGGCATACAAAACATCTATATCTAAAATAAAACTTATGCAGATTTGCTTTCAATTAAAAATGGATCCGATACCACACATTAGAAGAGTTTCTTGCCCATTGTTGAGATAGGGCATATAATTGATGTTGAGCAACTTCTTTGACTTGCTTTTGTTGTGGTGTTGAAGCACTTGTTTCTTCAACCTTTTGCTTCCCAGTTTTGCCACTCGATCTCTTTTGAAATTTCTCATGCAATGCTAGCCCTTGATTCGTTGTTCTTCAGTAGGCTCTGAGTATAAATAGAGCAATTCTACAAAAAATGCATTCTTGCAACATATACCAGATTCATGCATCTATTCTTTTTTATGCTTCTTGCCACAGTTATTACATGATCTCACACTACTAGAGGGGAAGTTGCTGTTAGCGCCCGTATGTATAATTTCTTACTTTACTCGAACTTGAGTTTCCATTATGAGAAGTTTGCATCACACCTTTCTTCTTCTCAAAATTTATTCTCTAGTGCACTTCTTGCAGATTTATCTCAATTTTCAAGGGCTTTATTAACTGAAATAGAGAAATCTTCTTTTCAAAACAAATTAATGGTTGCTTACAACTTACCCTAGCCAACAAATGTCCCATCGCATTCATGTTTTTTTTCTTGGTTACTTTTAGTCTTCCAAAAAAGAAACCCCAACACCATAGTTTATTGTGAGATTCTTAATTCGTAATCATTATATGTGCGAGAGCAGTTGGTTTATCTGACATGCACTATTAAGGGAGTTTTATGTTGTCACATGCATATTCTTTTTATTTAATTCTTTATTTATTTTGATTATAGTAATATTATGTATTCAAGGTTTGCATAATTTGTTTTCATAGAATTTATTTGTAACTATAATGCATGTATATATATATATATATAAATATATAAAATGTAATTTTTGCAAACGTAAATTCATGCCACCTCATACTAGTAATAAATTTGAATGAATCAAATGTGTATCTAAATATGAAGAGAAACGATGATATAGTGAGGTAAGAATAAAATTTTTAATATACAAACAACAACAATTCCAAGCCTTAACCACACTAGGTGGGGTCCCACATAAATCCTGTTTCAATTGTGTATGATAAAAAAAAAGCCCCCCCCTAATATTCAAATATGATCCTTTCTAATGGTTTTTCCCATACCTTTTTTGGTTTCTCTTTCTCTTTTAACATTGGCAAAATTCATTTACTTATACTAAAAATAATTTTTAATATGATTGTTTGATAAAATTAACAATTTCAAATAGTAATATATATATATATATATATATATATATACATAACAAATATAGTTTTTTTAAAGTTGCATAAGTCCTATGTTTCAATGCCAAGCCTCAAGTCCACTCTATATGTAAAGAAAGAAAAATATTTTCTTATGAAGATAATTTTTTTTTATTTAATTAATTATCTATATAACTTTATATATTTAATATTTTATATAACAATATAAATGCAAAAATTTTCTAATTTATGCCTAATTATGTAAACCCATTAATTTCCAAATTACCCTTAATAGTTTTTAAGTAATTTTTTGTAAGGTTAGATTAATTAAAATTTTAAATAAGATTATTTGATATAAAAATTTATAAATTTGTACTCCCAAAAAATTTTATAAAATTATTTTTTAATTAAAATTTAGGTTATTACAATTAAATAGAGGTAATATTGTATCCAAGAAAGAGTCTTTGAATCACTTTCCATAGCAAATTAGATTTGGTATTTGTTCAGAATAGATTTGTGCGAGTGTTTGATATTGTGTTTCAATAATGACTTGATCATGTAGAAGCAGCGTCAGCGGTGTTTTCTTTCAGTAAATTTTATGCATTTGTGCTTGATCATACTAGTGAATATTGTACTTGTCTGTACAATTTTCTATTAGTTAACTTATGCCAGCTACGATTAACTTTTTTTTTGTATTGAATGTTTCTAAAATATTTTTCTTAAAGCAGATCTTAAAGGACTTTTTGGTGTGGATTCAGGATAATTTGGGGCCATGGGGTCCTGTTATTCTGTGAGTAATAGTTGCTCTTTGTCTTATTAATTTCTTTATAACTTTAGTTGATTTTCCTTGTTAAACTCTTCTGCTGAGCTATTTAAGATTTGGATAACCTGTTTTTAAGGATAATCTATTTTATCTTTCAGTATGCTTTTGAGGTTCATATTACTATTTTTAGATTGGACTTCATTGGCTACTTAATTTTTGTTTTTTATTGTTGAAGCTAATAATGCTTCCTTATTATATTGTATTCTTGATTTATTTTTTTTCTGATAGCCTGAGAATTTAATAAAGCAAATTTTTTTATTAGATGCTATCCTTGCAAATAAGGCTATATTTGTGTTTTTCACTGTTAAATCACCAAGGGATCTTGAACTGTGCATTTCAGGTTTTCTCTAACAATTGTATTAAGATCATGGAGCAAGCTTTTGCATAAGTGGAGCTATATTTTGTCAACTGTATTTCCTTGTAAATACTGATTGTGAGATTTGTCCCTTTGTAATGCCAGAATGTGTTTCATAATACTAAACTTGAGTTGCTACTAGTATGATGAAAAACTTATGTTGCATGTGTATGCTTATAAGAATATTAAAAGTTATATTTTATGTTGATTTTAAATATTTATTCATCATATGTTTCTTTGGGAAAGTTACTTCTAATGCTATTTTGGTTTTAGGGCGATTTCATATATACCATTGTCCGTTCTAGCTGTTCCAGCTTCCGTATTAACTGTAAGTGGCTTTATATTTTCTATTTTCTTACATTTTATGAAACATTTTGTTAATATATTTAATTTTTTTCTATTTTTATAATGCAATTTGCAATAATCTATTGATTAAACTGCTGTTTTGTCACATTTCTGTGTAAACAGCTCTTTTTCCATGACTTCAACTGTCTTTTGTCACTGTTTTTATCAATAAAATTTCTTTATGCGAATGCTGCTATAGCTTAGTAGTTATGGTTTATGAATTTGTGTTTATGGCATTTAAAATTGATTTTAAGTCCCACTGCTTATGTTATTGCCTCCTGTTCAAATCTTTTAAAATGAAAAGATTATTTTTTGTGAAGCAACATAAATAGAAGCTTGTTTTCTTATGTTTGCAGCCAAATGGTTTGAGTATATTAAATTTATTATCATTCACACTATCTGCCTTGGCAAACATACTTAAAACTTTCAGTATTCATTGTTTTGAAGTGCAAGTTTTTTTTATTTAGGTTATTTTTGTATATCTAAAGTGTTTGTTATCTTTTTGTAATGCCTTATGGAAGGGTTTATTAAATAAATTTGAACACCAAAATTTTTTTTACATGTTTTCAAGTAACACTTGTGACTTTTGTAGAGATAACTAAAGGGCATTCATTTTACACTTAATTTATGAATTGTAGGATTCAATGATTATATTAATATTAAAATTTTGAGAGTAACTTTTGATTTTTTTTTTAACTTCAAATTGGATAAGCTGATATACTAAGTTAAGATGTTAAAACTGTTTTGGAGTAAGCTGTTAAGCTAAATGTAACTTGGATGGCTCCTTAATTTGGAATTTGTACAAATTCATTATATTGTCTTTTAAATATCAGGAATGAGATTACCAGAAGGCTTCTATCATTTCTAACCAAGTTTTTGCCCATTTCCAGAGTATGTTTTTAACCGACCCACCCATTATGCTTTATATCTCTTACGATGTGTTTATATTGAAAGAATTGTTGAAATAATTATCTGACTTTTGTTTATTACTCATTTTGCCCTCAAGTCTTAAAGTAACTATTTTTAGTTTTTCAACTCTCATTTAAATACTAAAATTAGTCCCACTACCATCTTTGGGGTAGTTTTGAATGGAAAAGGTTAGATATAATTATTATGACAGTGGCTATTTAGTCTTTTTTATTTATTTAATAAAAATCAATTATCTTTGTAATTTTTTTGGCACAATTCATTTTAATAATAACAATGAAATTTTTTAATTTTATTTTATTTAATATCAATATTTTTTAGTTTTATTTTCATTTCTTTAATTATATCATAACAATAGAATCTTAATTTAATTTTATTTGTTTTCATCACCATCTCAATTTATCAAAAAATAAAAATAAAAACTTTCTATTAAATAAATGTTTTTTAATTATATGATTAAAATGGAAAGTACAATAAGAAGTATAAAGAAAGTTGTTTTGTATCTAATAAATAAAAAAACCAAATTTTCCCTCCCATAATAATTCCATCCTACCTTTTCCATCCATATTGGTAAATGCAAATAGATATTTTAAGATGCGATTGATGCTTTTATCACTATGAAGTTGATGCTCTTTTATTATGCAGTCCATCATTTGAGTGTCCAAAATTGCTAATTATTGCTGCTAAAATCTTATAGCTGGCTCTATGAAAGTTACTGTGGTTCCTTTTAAACTTTATTGCATTTCAGCTTGGAGGAGGATATCTGTTTGGGTTACCTTTGGGTTTTGTTGCGGACTCTCTTGGAGCCACTTTTGGTGCAACTGCTGCTTTTTTACTCGGCAGAACAGTAAGTAAATGGCAATTTTACTTTGCTGGCATTATTATTTCATGATTGTTTCTATAGAAGCTACTTGTGTTTGTTTTTTGCCATGGTATGTCTATATGTATTTGTTTCTAGGCTTTTATTTTTATATGCCTTAACCTATGGCATTTTTTGCTATAAACGTGCCTTATTGTTTTTTGTTAAAAATTAAATTTAACAGTTAATATCTGTTACATTTGCTATTTAAGTGCACATGATGGTCGTTAGTGGAGGCAGGTGGCACTCAAAAGAATAGAGAGTGAGGGAACTTATAGGTTTTTTCGTGGTGCGAGAATGAATAATTGGATACAACATGATTTGGGCTTTGTGTAGTTATGCAAGAGAGATGTAAAATGAGATTAGTGTGTTTAACTTGTTCAAATGTTTGAATTAGTTATTTAATACTTTTTATAAATTTAAATAATAATAGTAATGAAATAATTATAATTTAATATTTTTTATTAATAGGAGAAATAGTATTTATTGCTTTATAGTAATTATAATAATATACACTACTTGATGAATGATGGGTTATAGTATAGGTAGGGTTTACTATCACGACCTAACCGATAAGGTCGGAAATCCCATTAAATTTTTTTTGACATAGGTACTGGGGTTTGAAGGTGGAGGATCTTTTTTCTTTAACATAGCACATAGTCATAAATAAAAAATGATAGCATGCAAATTAGAATATAAAGACCACCAATAATGCCATCAATAATTCTATTCTCACATTTTCTTCTTCAACATATTTGGGCACATCAATACTGTTTTACACTTTTTTTATTTATTTTTATAAAGTATTTGATATTTTGACTTAAAAATTTAATTTAAATCAAAATAAAGTTCTTTGCCTCCAAAGTAATAATTGCATATCTGACCTCCAAATTTTGATATTGGTCTTTACCTATAATATAGCTCTCAAATTTTTAAAAAATATGTTTTTTCATACTTAAAAAAAAAAAAAATATATATATATATATAATCAAAAGTTCGCACAACAATTGGCTCCATATGCAAATTCTAACTTTATCTTCATATATAAATACTGAAGATATGCATGAGGGTCTTAGGTTTTTGTAACTCTCTTATCCTCATAATTTACATATTTTTTAATAGATAAAATATTATCATCTAATTTCTAAGAATTTTCTCAATGAAGATGAATTATGAAAAAAGATGACTAGGTTGATGTTATTCTATTTATTTTATCATGTGGACGAATTGAAGCATTTGTTTGAGAGAAAATTCATTTCAATTGCTCCCATTGTTCTCTTATTCACGAGATATAATTTTTTTATTTTTTAACCTTTTTAAAAGTTTTTTCAAATTTGATGTTTTTTACCAAATGACCGAAAGAAGGCGTTATATGGTTCTGATGAGTGTTATTAGAATTTTCTACTCAATTTGAACCATCTTTGCTTTTATGATCTCTAATGTTTTGTTTAGTCTAATTTGATCTCTGAATTGATTCTTTGCATTTTTCGTGGTAGGAGTTTTGTGACATTAGTTAGTAACATACATATTCAACCATCAAATTCTAATATTTACTATATTAGAATTCTATCCAATATTTAATATTGTAAATGTAACTTTGAGCTAAGAATTAGTAGCAACAATAACAACAAGCCTTAATCTTATTAGGTGGGGTCAACTACATGAATCATTTGTTTCCATTTTGCACGATCAAATAGAAGTCCCTCCCTAAGTTCCTAATAGAGAGGATCCTTTCTAATGATTTTTTCTCATGTCTTTTTGGTCTTCCTCTTTTTTTGTAATATGAGCAAAATTTATAAACTCAATTTTTCTAACAAGGGCATTAAACTATCTATGTTTAATATGCCCGAACCATCTATAAGGTGGCATTCTCTAATCTTATTCACTATTTGGAGCCACATCAACCTTGTTGCGGATAAACTCAGCTTTCATTTTATCCATAGAGTATATGCCACTTTTCCACCTAAGCATTCTCATCTCTGTAATATTTATTTTATCAATAAGTTTCTTTTTTATTGGCCAATATCTATCCACATATAACATAGTTGGTTGTATAGTTGTTTTATAAAATTTTTCAATTATGAGTGAGATTTTTTGATCACACAACACTCTAGAAGCACTTCTCCATTTCATCCAACCATCTTGAATCCTAATTATCACATCATTCACTATTTCACAATTATTTTGAATAATTGAACAAGGGTATTTGAACCTCTCGCTCCATAGTTATGGTTTCAAGATTTCATCTTCTAAAATAATTCAACTTACACTACATATAATATTTGGTTTTAGATCTTACTAAGATGAAAAATTATAGATCCCAGTAGTCCTCCACAACTAAAGTTACGCTCTAACTCCATCTCTAGTCTTACCATTTAATTGAACGTCATGCTCCGAGATCGAGATTAAATATTAATTATTTTAAAATAATTCATTATGAATAAAACTTTTATATATTGTATATTACATATGAATATGCAATAATTAACAATTTATTAACATAACTTAAAGGAAATAATATTAAGTATCAATTATCAGATTTATTTATTATTTTATAATTAATTCAATTGATGAATTTATCATGTATATTAATGAATGTAATTAGCTATTTAAGTATTATATCCATAACATCATTTGTAATGAAATTAAACTTATAAATTAAATATTAGAAATTATATAATTATCATTAAATTAGATTTATATATTAAAATATTATTTATATTACAAATCTAGTAGTAGTAATTAAATTACTTATATTAGCTATTAGTTAACACTTTTAATAATAAAGGATTTACTCATAATAATAATTAAATTAATTAATAAAATTTAATTATATTAGAATATTTAAATATTTTGCACTATTACTTGCTTAAAATAATTATTTGATTATTATTGTAATTTAATTAATTTTATAAATAAATTAATATAATAATATAATAATATAATTAATAATAATTAATATAATTGTATTAAATCAATAAATAATATTTATGTAAATTCTTAAATAAAGTAGTTATCTTAATAGTTATTATCATTTATGTAATTGAGAAGATAAAAAAATTATTTATTAAAGTAAAATTTTATATAGATATTATATTTATATTTTAAATTTAATAGATTTCTTATTAAGTATTTATTGAAGTAAATTTTATATATATTTGTTTGTATTTATTATAAATGTATAAATTAAAATTATAGTATTATCATTTATTTAGATTTATTATTTATGTTTATTTATTGTAGATATAATAATTAAATACATAATACAAGAGAGAAATTAAGAGAAAATGAAAAGGCTATTATTGGGAAGGGGAGACATGAGTGTTGTTTTATATTATAGTATAAAATTTTCATATTAATTATATTATATAATATATTAAAGAGAAAGGGACAGTGATTTGTTGATGATAAGGATAATGGAGAGGGAGGCGGTGAGCTTGTCTTGCCAGCTAAGATCACTGGTAGTTGTCCTGTTTTAGTCAACAACTAAACAGGCCATTCATGGTCGTTGATGTGGAGCTGGCGATAGCAAAGGAAGAGAGTAAAAGAAAGAGAGAGATGAATAAGTGGTTGGGTCAATTTTAACAACTGGCTTCGGTAGAGTAAGGAGATGGGACGTTGTAAGAGGGAAAGGAGGTGCTGGGGATAGGGCCGGAATCGAGTCGAGTTTAATTTATTTTTCTCAAGTTTTTCTTAGCCGCATCTTTAATAATCAACCTAAAAATTAAGCAATAAGACATAATAGTTGCAGCTAAAAAATTTGCAATTGTCACATGCCTTCAATCAATATTATTCCACTATTCTACTAGTTGTCAGCTGATAGAAATATATTAGTTATTTGAAAATAAATATATACCTACTAATTTTTTAATCTATATGAAAAGTTATTTCAATTTACACGCATAGAATATTAATTTACAAAATATCATATAAAAAAAAACAAACAAAAAAACATAAAATCTGCAATTCTTATAATGTTGTAATTCATGCAAAGCTGCAATTATGTACTGATTAGATTAGCATCTGATTTAACCATAATACTTAAGCTGTGAAAGGAATTGAATAATATCCAAAATATATAAAGTGCAAATATCAATACTTAACTGTGAATGCTTTAACTGTACAGCTCTTTTTGTTTTTGAAATTTTGATTATGATTTCTATTGAATGAACTCAGGTTAACATATCATTTGTCAAAGCTACCTAACTAGTGATCATTTTACGGTAGACTCAATTTAGGCATCTCAAACAATTGCCCAAATAAGACAAACAAGCACTGATACAACAGTTGAAAACCAAGAAAATAAATGAAAAATTATATTAAATCCATAATTTAAACTATAATTGAAAATCAATAAAAATTTGAGCTATCATGGTTACTAAATATAAACAAATAAAAGTGCAATATAATAATAGATTGTAAGCTGATATAAAAGCTTCTAATAAAGTTAGAAAAGCCATCTACCCAAAATTAAATAACAAATAAAACATCATAGTTGCAACACTTGCAAAACTACAATTTCCACCAACCCAATTACAACAAGATTAAAATAATAATAGCTGCAAATCTATTTACCTCAAACTTTTCTTCAACCATCAAACCATCTTTAAGAAATCAGGCTATAAAACTCAACCCAAAAATAGGCAACAACAAGCAAATATTTTTGTAATAGCTACATAATAAATTTAGCCCTGCAAAAACCGCAAATCCAAAAACAGGTAGCACCATAACAATGAGCAAAGATTTTGTAATAGCTACATAACATTAAAGCACTGATCCAACCCAAAACTAGGTAACAAATTAGGCATAGTAGCTGCTGGCCTGCAAATTTGCAATTACCTCAAACAATTTTCAGTCTAAAAACTCAAATCTAAAGAGACCAATTAAAAATTTCAATAAAAATAGCTATCATCTAATAAATACAAAGTTTAATAAATAAAAATCAATTTATTAGAAACAAAAAGACAACAATAAAAACTGAGTTGCTAAGAAATGGACAATTAAATTGAGTTTCTATGGAAGGGATAATTAAAACCAATTCATAATTGAAAGTTAATTCATTGAAAACAATGAGATAGCAATTAAAATCAATTCATTTGAACATTACAATTTGAAGTTTCTATATAGTGATCTATATATATATATATAATAATAATAATAATAATATCATAGGATTCAAAAATATATAAATGATTATTTTTGGACACAATCTCTTTTGTCCTTTCTTAAATTGCCTGATTAATCTAAAGTTCAAATTTGAAGTTTTAGTATTTAATAAATGTAGCTTTGACAGCATAGTAATATAAACAACTTGCCCTTACACATAAAATTCAAAAGGTAACTGTAGACTCAAAGCTTGCAAATTAAAACTGGCCAATTGATAGCTTACAAATTTAAAATTGCAGACTTAAACTTAAAACCTCCAAGGTAATATCAAATTATAAATTTGTCTGCTAAATGTTAAGTCATTTAATAACTTATAAATTTAATAGCAAATATTAAACCAGCCTGCCGAACATCAATAGACAACAATTAATTGCAGGATATAAATATTAAAAGTTATAGATGGCCCAGCCACACTTGGATTACATATTTACACTTTATCAAGTATATGTCATAATAGCTATTTTTTCTGCAAACCAGGATAAATATAAAAAAGTAAGACAAATGAAGTATGATGATTTTGTGTATAATTTATAATATATGAAGTTGTTACATCTTCACTTAAAAGCTTAAGATTGATTTGATATTCAGTGTTCCATAATTTGTGCAATTAAAAAAATTCTGGTGTTAAGGCAGACTCAACAAACACATGCAGATGACAATCCTAATCTGCTAAATTGCTAAACCCTAAAAAATTTCAATAAAATATCCAAAAAAATTCTTCTATTAAACATTGAATTATGGTTTAAAATATATAAGAATTGCATCCACATCAGTCATCATCTGTCAAAGATACATGATCTGCTGATTCATAAAGAAATGCATTCACATCAATATAATGATAACAACAAGAACAACAACACCATGCCTTAATCTCACTAGGTGGGGTTAGCTACATGAATCCTTTTTTTCATTCTGCATGATCAAATAGAAGTCCTTTCCTAATTTTCAAATAGAGAAGATCATTCATAATAGTTTCTTATGTACTTTTGGGTCTTTCTCCACCTTTTTAATATGAGAGACATTCATAAACCCAATTTATCTATCAAGGACATTGCACGATCTATGCTTAATATGCTCAAACCATCTAAGGCAGCATGCTCTAATGTTGTCCACTATTGGAGTCACTCAAACCTTGCTACGGATAAACTCATTTCTCTTTCTATCGTTATGAGTATACTCATCCACTTAAGCATCCTCATCTCTAAAACACCTATTATATTAATGAGTTTCTTCTATATTGGCCAACATTCATGCCCATATAACATAGCTGGTCATATAGTTGCTCTATAAAATTTTCTTTTAATTTTGAGTGGAATTTTTGGATCACACGACAATTCAGAAGCACTCCTCCATTTCATTTAACCAACTTGGATCCTATTAATCACATCACTCTCTTTTTAGACATTATTTTGAATAATTGAACCTAAGTATTTGACCTCTCGCTCTTCTTGATCACATGGTCCTCAAATAGTTACGTCATCGAGATTAGGGCCTTTGATACAACTTTGCTTACACTCTATATATTTAGTTTTAGACTTACTAAGACAAATTTTTGGATTCTAAAGTAATCCTCCATAACTTAAGTTTTTCTTTAATTATATCCATAGTCTTATCAATCAATATAATAACATCTGCAAATAACATGTGCCAAGAAATCTCTTGAATGTGCTCAGCAAGAACATCCATAGTTAGAGCAAAAAGATAAGGGCTAAGAGCTGAGCTTTGATGTATCCAATTGAAATAGGGAAATCATTAGACAAGACACCTTGCGATCAAACACATATAACAAACCCATTATGTATCTCTTATAACATCAATATATGCAACACTAAGCCCCTTTCTCTCCGACGCTCCAAAGAAATTTTCTTTGTACTTTATCATAAGACTTTTCTAGATCAATACAAATTAAATGAAGATCTTTTCTTCCTTTAAATATCTCCATCAAACCTTTCAATATATGTACGACTTTTGTGGTAGATCAACCTGGCATAAGACCAAATTGATTTTGAGAAATGCAAGTATCATTTTGTATTTTGTATTCAATTACTCACTCCCAAACTTTCAAAGTACGACACATTAACTTGATTTCTCTATAATAGTCTTGTGCATCCCCTTTATTCTTGTAAATAGGTACAACGATATTCTTTCTCCACTCATTTGGCGTATTTTTACTCATTAAAATAATATTAATTAACCAGGTAAGCCAAGAGATTTCTTCTTCCCCCAAATATTTCTATGCATCGATAGAGATGTCATTTGATCCTATTATTTTTTAGCTCTTTATTTTTTTAAAGCATTCCAAATCTTAGATTTATGAATACAATGAATGAAAGTATAATTGAAATTATTTTTATAGTTGTTAAACTCACTTATATTAATTTTAGTAGTACAACGTTCATTCAAAAGTTATGTAAAATATTAAATCTATTTATGTTGAATATTTTCATCTCTAAAAAGAAAATTTTTATTATCATTTTTAATATATTTAACATAGGTCAAGTCTTTGGTTATCTTATCTCTTGATTTGGTTAGCTTATATATCTGTCTCTTTTCCTTGACAACGTCCAATCTACTCTTAATTTCACAAATTGCTATTTTTGATTCACGATAAATTAGTTTATATTTTTTTCAATTCTTTTTAATTTTACATTTAAACTATTTTTTATAACATATTTTTTATCTATAATCTTAAATTGAACTTCAATCATCAGCTGGATTCCTAAATCTAAATTAAAAAAAAAAAGGAAGTGCGTATAACCTGAAACTACATGCTCATCTGCTAAATAAAAATCTATTAGAATATCTAAATAAGAACTGCATACACATCAAACATCACCATGTACATCAGGTAAAAAAAGTTTAAATAAGAAATGAATGCATGATCTGTAAAAATCCAGTCGAAGATTAAATAAACTAAAGAAAGTAAGAAGCACATTAGTGCTCGATATTTAGATAAACCAAAGAAACACCTCGATGTGTTATATTTTTGTGAAATTAAAATCTATATCTTAAGGTAGACTCAACAATCACATGGGCAAATGATAATCCTCTTCAGCTTAAGTGATTAACCCTAAAATTTAGTTAAGTATCCATAAAAATATTTTTGTTAAGCAATGAATTATGGCTTAAATTATAAGAATTGCATACACATCAGTAACCAGAGGTCAAAGAAGCATGATCCATTGTATAAGAAATGCATGCTCATCAGTCATTGACTAAGCTCCTAGATTACCTGAAGGTATGTGTGCAACTGAGGCCAGAGAGCAAAAGAAAATTGATAGAGTAAACTTTTCAAGAAATATCATATTAATCACACTTTTACAAAAATAGCATAAACTCATATTAATTTTTTGACGTGACTTAATAAAAACTATTTATGCTCTCTGCACAACTCACATAGGTCTACAAAAAATCACAAAAGGATTTCAAGAAGAATGGTTGTTCGGCGTGTTCGCAGAAGATAAGAAGATGAGAAGAATCGTAAGAGATTTAATCGAGACATTTGGGGATTTAGGGTTGGCCAATCAATTTTCGAGAGGTCGAGCCTTTATACTCTGAACTTTGTTTATTAGCCATTGATTTACGGATGTTTGTATAAATGGTTTTGATTCTTATGCAGTGAATTAGGGTTTGAAATCATTATAATTCTGTAATAAAAAAGCTTGGTCCTTTTCATAAAAATACATGGTTGCCGAAACCACACAGTTTCGAATATGCGATAGGTCGCTTAAATGCGATACTGCGTAGTCATCGAAGTAAATTAATTCTCTTTGCATAGTAAATAATTTGAATAATTCGAGCCAACTCGATCTACAAACTGATCAAGTTACAACCAACTTGAATTCGGTTCAAAATTCAAGTTAGATTGTTAAACTTTTGACTCAGCTCAAATATTTTGAGACGAGTTCAAATTGACTCAAAATTCTAGCTATTAGATGGGGAGACAGATGACATTTTGTGGTGAGGAGCGGATGGATTGGTCACCATTTGGGCAGCTAGGTAGCCAGTACCGAGGGCATCGACGAGCTAGGTGGTTGCCTGTGCTGAGGATGGGTGTGCATGGATGGCTACATGGACAGGAAGGAAACTCCATTGGGTTAATGTGGTAGAAGGAGAGGAGAAAGAGAACAGGAATTATTAGTTCCAAAATAAATATAGTTTAATTTTGGGCCATTTGGATACAACATTTTGATGTAAAAATGAGTCAAAATTTTAAATTATAAGCTCATAAGTTATAAGGGATCTAAGTTTATGATTAATTTTGTAATTGGATATATATTTAATTTTATAAATTTTTCTTAAATGTTTTAAATTGAATAAAATAAAATCTAAAAAATCTCAAATTTCCATGAAAATTCAATACAAATTTAGATTTCGTAATGATATATAAATTGCATTTTATAATTTTTTATTTTGACTAATCCTAATTAGGGAATTTATGGACGTTTGTCTCAGTCTTGGAGTAAATTCTCCAAGGCCTGCAAACTAGAAACTAATTATATTTTGAGTAAGAACTTTAACTAATACTTTGGAGAGCCTTGGGAAATTTATATAACAAGATTTGATAGCTCTTGAGGTGATTTGAGGTATGGGGTACCTCAATTTATACAGTGGATAGGAGAGCCCCAAATCAAGAAAAATGCTAAAATTGGCAAAAACTTGAACGCTTGTTCTAGGAGTTTAGGTGCCTAAAATACCAGTTGAAATCAACTGAGCCTGACACAAGCCTCTATGCATCCATACTAAGGAGCTTGGGTACCCAAACTATGGTGCCTGTGGTGGGGTACTTGAGCATCTGAACTTGGCGCTTGGATTCCTAGCAACCAACAAGAAGCTCAGTTTCACACATGCAAGCTCTAAAGTTTCATTCTCTTATAAATTTGCTAGTTTAGAACCTAATTCTAATACAAGATAACTGCAACATAAATGCATTTAAATAAACTTTTTTTAAGCTAAACAACTGATATTAGTTTTATTGGGGATACATAAAAATGTGGATGAAGCAGCTTTGATTACACTAATCTAGGTAGTTTCTCTTCAGCGCTTTTTTAATGGTTGTAAAATGATATTATTTTTATGGCATTAGTAAAATGCAGGTGCGCATAATAATATGGAAATACACACATTTTTTTTACTCCAATTATTTTGTTTGACTAATAGCTTGGGATCTCTGAGCTTTGTTCATCATTCTGTTGTTATTTGCAGTAAATTGGAGTCTTATCTATCCTCTTATTACACCCCTGATATATTTTAAAAAATTATGCTTTATAGATTGGAAGGCCCTATGTTATATTCAAGTTGAAGGATTACCCAAAGTTTCAAGCAGTTGCTATTGCAATTCAGAGATCTGGTTTTAAGGTTTGGTGCTTCATGGCCTATCCTGTTTAGACTCTTAAATGCTTTCACTTTTTTTTCTTTCATGATAATATTTTTATTGATGCTAGTAACAAAGGCACACTATATTTAATCTATATAATTAATGAGATTTTGAGTATAATAACGTGACAATTCTGTGGGTTTATCATTTTAACGTTATATTTTGTCGTTTATATTAAATTTCTACATGTTGATATAGTTTTCTATGCAAAAGTAAGCTCATATATTTAAGCTTTATTTTGAATGTTAATTTTTGTTGTATTGTGCTGTGGTATGCAGAGTTGTGCTGTACTGCTTTTGGATTAAAATTTATGTTTGTTTGGTAAAAAAAAGTAAAAGTTATTGCTAAATTGTTGTGCAAGTTTTGGTTGTTTGATTAAATGTTTTTGTGACATTGCTATAAATGTTAATAATGGTTGAAAATTATGTATTAATACTTTATATGACACGGCTCAGCATAGCAAAAACAACACTAGATGGTGACCAAGCTTTTTATAAAATAGAGTACATAATTATTTAGTTATAAGCTATAAAAACTTGATGCGATAAAACTTCTTGGAAACTACCAAAAGTGCATTCTGAGAAGTTGCTTTTCAGCTCTCATACTAATGGTTAGTTTTTCCTGTTGCAACTAGAAGTAGTCTGAACCTTTTTATGCTGTTCATGGAAGCTGAAGTAAGTATATAATATGCTATACCTAATGAAGCATTAAACTGCAACTTATTATCATGCTGATGAAATTCGGAGGCATTGATTTCATGATCTGATAAAACAGTGCTTTTAACAATTGGTTTTGGAAATTTTTTTGCCACAAAGAGTATAGATCACCAGAACATTTTAATAAAAAAAATCTAAATTCTACTGGATATGCTAATAATGAAATTTATGATGTTACTTTTGTGATAGATTTGCCAATAAATTTAAATTTAAAAAATGCATGAAAAAACTAATGTAAGCAAATGGAATGTAAATGTGCAAACTCAAGTGAATTACAAGATGGGTATGTAAGAGTCAGGGGTCATTTTGGCTTTAAAATTGTATTATTATTATATGGGGATCGATTGATTTTAGGATTCTGATATTGAAGGTCCACGACCAATGGTCTCTGCTATTAACTATTAGCAATCGGTAAGGTTCAAGTCTGCTCCTATTTTATGTATTTTAATATACACCTGCATGAGCTTGTGTGATATCAGTGCTTTTATTCCTTTGCATGTGGTGTGTATGGCATCGATTATTAGTTTGACCTCACATGACACTTGCCAATATTTTCTTCTTTACCTATTTTATTTAGTTCAACTCCATCATTGTTGGGTCCTAAGTCCTGAATAAGAAAGGAGTAGCTTGTATTAGGTAGGTGAAAGTTGGTGTTAAACTTTGTCAATTCTTCTTATGACATGAAATCTTAGCAAGTGAAACTAAGACTTGTTGTTGTTGTTGTATTGATCTTTTGAGAATATAAGGTTCTTTTTCTGAGATATGAGAGTCTCATTTGGGAGGTTCATTCAATCTTCCATGGTGTTTCGTGCTTTCACTAAAATGTGTGAATTTTAGCACACCCAAGAGAGTTAGACAAACATCTATGTAATCTCAATTTAATTTCGAAGGACTACCTCATTAGGTATGATAAAATTACAAAAATTATAAAGATTTCACTGCTATAAAATCATTGAAGTGTTAAGAATACATGTTAACTGTTGAACTTTGCAGTTAATTGGATGTCAAGATCGTGTAGATGTCCCACAATCTAGGAACATGGGCAATATGTACAGTGATTGTGAAATTTGTAGTGGTTTTCCTGTATTTGAAGATGGCTGATCCTATTGCTTGATAATCAGATGAGTGTTTCATTGTCAAAACTTTTGTTGTTGCAATTGCAAACTTTGAAGAGGATTACTAAAATATGATCAATCTTAACAAGTCTTTTGCATTTGTGCCATTGATGTGCTTAAGGCTGTTATTTCTCTTTAGTTTTATTAGGCATTCAACTCTCTGTTGAAGATTAAAGCTTCTTTCCATGTTAGGAGAAAGGATTCATAAAGAAAACCTCAGTTTGTTGAGATAGAGTTAACATCGTTCATCATAATGACATTAATTATAACTTTAGTATTTAAGCATTCTCATTTACTTGCCAAAAACATCAAATTCGGTGAAAATGATGTTTGTGTCATTTGTTTTAATATTGTTGAAATAACACATAGCCCAACCTGAGTTCTAACCGAAATAAATCTAGGTTGATCAATCCATGCGTCAAACGGGTTGGGTCAGTGCTGTAAAGTCTGACCTGGGGACAGTATTGGGTTTGGTTCGATCAACCTCCGTGATCCGTAAAACCCGTTAACACGGGTTTGTAAGCTGTTTTAGGGTTTCTTTTAGATATTTTGGGGCTGATAGGGTCAGGTCAGGTCAACTTGAGTGATGTTGTATGGGTTAGGCATTAAAAATGTTTAAAATGGATTAAATCAAGTCAAGTTTGGATCAACCTGAACACGAATGGGTTGGGTTTGGGTTGAGAGTTAGGACCCATTTTTTGCAAATAGGTTGGGTTTGGGTTGGCTTCTGTTGACTATTTAATTCTTAGTCAGACTCGGATTTGAACCGGTAACATGAATTGACTTGTTACATACAACAATATGGACATTTTGGCAAAATTGAAAGACTAAAAGAAAACATTAAAAAGGGTTGTATTGAGTATTGGAACATTTTTTGTTTTGGAATGCTGGGAACAAATATACAAATAGGTTGGTAGAACTAGAATGATGGATCGACATATGGAGTACAATTTACTACTGTAAGAGAACCAATATGCAATTCTCAATGTTCAAGAAAAGTTATATATCTTAATTGTTAGAAATTGAATTTATAAACATAGCAGGAGGAAATATAAACATCCGAATTAGAACTGACTTCTCAAATTATTTGAAAATGACTGACCACAGGTCATTGGCAATTATTTTCTGTAAGAGAATGATGGATCGACATATGGAGTACAAATTATTTTTGTAAGAGAACAAATATGCAATTCTTGAGGTTCAAATTATATATCTTTATTGTTATAAATTGAATTTAAAAACGTAGCAGGGGAAGATATTATCTTCTGAATTAGAACTGATTTTTCCAATTTATCACTAGAATGATGGATCGACATATGGAGTACAAATTACTTCCGCAAGAGAACCAATATGCAATTCTCGATGTTTAAGAAAATTTATATATCTTTAGTATTAGAAATTGAATTTATAAGGCATTGCAGGAGGAAATATAAACATCTGAATTAGAAATGGTTTCTCAAACTTTTTGAAAAGGACCGACCACAGGTTATAGGGATGCATTTCTTTATCCGACTTGTATGGCATTTTAAAGTTGTACATTTATGTTTTTGAAAATTATTCATACATTTATGCTAACGTTTTTTCACTATTTAAAATGCTAATTTACCCCCCTTTTTTTTTCATTGCAGATTATTTTGCTGCTTAGGCTTGTCCCTTTACTCCCTTTTAATATGTTAAATTACCTTCTATCTGTAACTCCCGTTGGCATTTGGGAGTACATGATGGCTTCATGGTTGGGAATGATGGTATGCTTACTTTTTTTTCCAGTTGATTAGATATCACTGGTCTGTTTGATATTTGAATTGTTATCTTTTAATTTTATTTAGTAAATGTCTTGATGATATTTTGAACGGCTTTGCCTTCTAGTGGCATGAAATGCACAAGCGACTTCTCTTATTTCACTTGCTAATTGCTTGGTTTAAGTATTGCAAAAAGGAGTATCCCCTCAAAGCTGGTAACAATAATTGCTCAAGAACATAGGCTGTTGATGCAGGGATACTTGCGATTGTTTGTTTGATCTAACACTGCCCCATAATTTGCAGTGTTAAAAAATGATGCATTGTTAAAATAATTATTAATAAAAAGATATCCATTGTGTTTTATTCAATTATTTTAAAAAGAGAAACAGGAAGAGCACACAAGGCACAATTTTTTTTAAAAAGCAAAGCAAAATTTGACATGCATCTGCATAGACGATTAATGGGAAAAGAAGGCACATCGAATGAAAAGCTTATTTCTTTCATGTTTTTTACTTGTATTACAATTTTCAGAGAACTTTTTTTTGTATGCGGATGGTTAGTTAAGTTTTGTCTTTGTTTGACAGCCTAGCACTCTGGTACTTGTTTATGTCGGAACCACTTTGAAAGACCTCGCCGATGTGACCCACGGGTGGAATAAGATCTCTACTTCTAGATGGGTAAGCCTTTTTAAGGTCGAAAAACTATCTTTTAATGGCCAATTTTTGTGCCCGGAAAATCATCATTTATTTTGTACTCTTTTCACTCTTCATTAGACCCCAAAATTTTTTAATAGAATTTTTTCCTTATAAGCTGATTCTGGAAACATGGCGATGTGCAAAAATGCTAAAAATGTTCTTTTTATAAAACACTTTTGATAAATCTTGCTATTTAAGAAACATGTAATATTATTCGTTATATATATATATATGGCATATTTGTGTAGATATGTACTATTTAAGAATTAGGCTTGAATATGTAAAGAAGAATGATTGTGTGATATTTTGATTTCTAACATATATTTTATTCTTTTAAATTTATATGATTCGTTTATTATTATGAGTGTAAATTTAATAAGATTAAGCCTTAGTGTTATTCCTTTTTTGTATTACTCATTTTTAAGTCTCAACTGCACTACTGACTTTTTCTTCTTTAAATGAACGCAGATATTAATCATATCAGGATTCCTTGTTTCTGGTGAGTTGATTACCCAAAATATATACATGAAACTGTTACATACCTAACGGTCAAAACATCATTCTCTCTTCATTTCAAAAGTGCGTGTGCTGTAATTGTAAACGATAAAATTTGAGTACTAAATCTGTATTTATATCATTAAGATTTGGTGTTATCAGCAGTATCTGTTTATTATGTTTTTTACGTAATTAATGATTTTTTTTTATATAATTTAAAATCAGCTGGTCTGATGGTGTGTGTGACAAAAGTGGCCAAGGCATCACTGGAGAAGGCTTTGGCCGAGAACCCAGAAGTGGAGAGTCTTCTGATCTCGCCGCAGTTGCCCATTCTTAATGATGCATCAATTCCTCCTGTTGCTGTTGCTGATGATCTGCATGAACCTCTTATAATCAAAGTTGAGAAACCTCTCCAGTGATGAAAAGTGATCCTTTTTTTTTATTATTTTATAAAATAAGTGTTTGTATATTATATTCTTCACACCATCATAACCAAAAGCAGAGCGATAGGGCAGTGGGTGTTGCAGAAAGTTGTAATTTTTTATGTTTTTTAAAAAGAAATTGAAGTTTGTTCTTATCCTTCTAATGGTTGCGCCCCCAACTCTTTAGTCAACGTCAAATTGTAAAGTCACCTTTCTAGGAGTATTCTTGTACAACTTTTTTTATATCTAATATTAGAAAAACTTATAATTCCTAATATTTAAATCAGCAAAATGCTTGAATTAAATTATTAATATTATTGTTGGTTTGCATGTCAAAAATATATAATTACAGTGGTATATTGGTGCCATAATTCTTTTTAAAATAGAAAAATGAAAATTTTGTTAAGTTAAATTTAAATAAATTTGAAATTTTAAGTTTGATTTCTTTTAAGTTGATAATAATTAGAACATAAATTTATTAACAAAAATTATTTAATCTACAATTTAGAATTTTCATTTACTTGCATAACACCAAACGATTTTCATAATTTACAACTTTAAACTTATAATTTTCAATGCATATGTTATTCTATTATCCTTCTATTTTTTAGATATATATAAATTTAAGAATTTAAAGTTCTTTTTAAAAAAATAAAATGTTCAATGCTTGATATATTATATAAAAATGTAACGCTTTGTATGCAAGAAAACACTATAAAATGCTAATATTAAAATTTGAGTCGACTACAAAAGAGTGGAACACACGCACTTTGTCTGTAATCTATTGATGAGCTAAGCGCAGCAGGGATAAGATTAATCAAGCTCCTTATTATGAACACCTCTACACCCTACTAAATGAACCAAGTGAGGCAAGAAAAAAATAGATTTTAATATATTAACACTAAAAAAACTACAACAGTACCTCCAACAATCAAAATTCATATCAAAATCATGATTATACATTCATTAAAAGTAAATAATTACATTAGAAAAAAAATCTAAGGTAAAAATATCAAGTAAATTAATAGCTTACTAGCACACAAGAAATTAAAAATATTAAATTAGAAGATAGATAAAGATAATTTTGTGCACAAATTTATCATTTAAATTTTAAATAATTATAGACAATAATCTGTCATTATACATATCTTCAAATATGTTTTAATAATAGTATAATAACACGACTATTGAACTAGATTGCTTACCAGTTCAGATTTGAAAGCATTGAGGCGGGTGTGTGGAAAATGTAAAAGAATAGAAGCCTCGAAAATGAATAAAATTCTACCTTAGGCATTCACATGCCGAAATGCAGTGAAGGTGAGGAGACTGAGTTCACCTAATAAGAGATGTCTTCTTTAAAATGAGAAAGCAAATGTAAAATTGGTTCAATCTTGTTGTATATTAATATATAGCATTACTCTAAGAGAGTGTCGTAGGCAGAGTCCAGAGGCACAATGACAAGTCCCTTGCGCTCGAGCAGCTCATTGGCCTCCAGCGGATTTGCCTTCAAAAGATGCCCAATCATTTCCTCCAGAGGCTGATGGCAGTATGCCTGAGGATGGAGCAAGTAGTGACCAAAACCCTACCAAAATAATTATTATATTATGTCCAATTGGCTAACACTTATATTTTGATTTAGAAAATTGCTACCGCACCCCGCTAATATAATTAATGAATCTAAGTGTAGTGTGAAACATTTTCCTTTAATAATTTAGTACAAGATTTCCATCCTCTTTTATAAAATGCGGAATTAGGACCTTTAAGGAGATTAAAAAAAAAAATTTGCGACATTGTATACCTTTTTAAAGTATTATTTGGATATTTAAAGGTGGTTCCACCAATTCCCATTCACTTGTAATGATTCCATTAATAAGAGTAATTACATGTGTATGAGAGGCAAAAGCGATATATTTACATATTTACAATACTAGCACACAATTACACTCTTCTTTATTTTTAATAATTAAAAGAATACTAAGATGTGGTAATTTTGGTGTGATAATAGAGACTTGAGCTCAAAATTTAGATGTTAAATATGTAAATAAAATAAAATAAAAAATTCATGACCATGTACAAAACTGCCCCATTAATTACCTTGTAACACTTTTAATATCTAACACCAAATTTTTTATATTTACAAAACTGACATACTGAAATATCATCCATTATTAGATCACAATAGAAATAAGAAGAAATATAACTTTAATAGATTTAGAAATATAACACTAGGGGGTAAAGTGTTGTCGGGCTCTAATGCAATCCAAAGGTTCGTGAATGTTTGTGAATGCAGATTTTAAAGTGTATTCAATAATTTAAGCACATTTTGCACAGTTGTTTCAGTTCATTTAAGCTTTAGCAATTGACTACAGAAGATTTCACATTAATTTGAAATAACTCTCGTTGGCGATGGGGTGTCGTGAATCGCGAACAGGAAGAGCGGTTGACACCGATTCCGGATCAAAGGGAAGGCTCCGATCCGGAAAGGAAACTCACAGTTCGAGTTAGACTTGTCATGCGGGTGTGTTAGGAGGTGTTTCCATTCCGAAACCACTCGCAGCGACCAGATTTAGATTTGCGCTCCTACAGATAACTTCTACCCGAAAATCGCACGTGAAAACAATTAAATAAATTCAGTTTTAGGGTTTAGGAAGGGCAAACACACGCCGGTTTAAGCAGGGGAGCGAGAACGGTGATCCGGGAAGATTCCTTGCGTGAAACGGATTAGTGCCGGCGTCGTCGTGAGTTGGAAGACCGGCTGTAGCGATTCTACCGGTGGCGGCTATGGTAGCGGCGGCGGCGGCTAAGGTGGCAACGGCGGCGATGGCGGCTAAGGTGGCAACGGCGGCGGCTACAACGGTTGTTCTGCAGGGGAAAATTCCGATGGCAGCAAGGAGGGTCCGGAAGGTAGCAGTTAGGGCTTGCGGAAAGATGATTCGGAAATTAGGGTTTCCCCGGGGAAAGCAAGAGCCGTTCTCGCTGTTTAGAGAAAACTCAGAATTTCTATTAATCAAAAAACTGCTAATAATATACAGATTCTGGGTATTTATAATACCCTCAAAGCAATCAAGCTTAGAGTGTTTATAATACAATCGGAGGGCTAATATTCGTCCCTCCAATCAGTACAAGAAACGGACGAAAATAAATGCATAAAATAAAAACGAAAATAAATGCATAAAATAAAAACGAAAAGGGACGAAAATAAATGCATAAAATAAAACGGCTCAGGGCGGGCTCGGCGGCGGAACCAGCGTCGAAGATGGTCCCCATCAACTCTCCCCCGCTCAAAAGCACTCATCACCGGTGAGTAGTCTGCGCGGTAGCGGGCTAAGAGGTCAGCATCCAATCTCTCGATCTCCTCTGCAAGTACCCAACTGTCCTCTGTGTCGGGTCGTCCTCTCCAACGAACCAAGTATCTCTGGAAGCCACCCTCAATAGTGGCAACTGTCTCCTCATCCAGAATCAGCTCTGGCAGTGAATCACCTCTGGGCAATCTGTTTGTGGACCTCTGTATCGACAATAGGTGCTCAATTGAAGCTCTGTCCTCTGGTGCTGGGGTGCTACCATCAAGGGTGGTAGTAGTAGAGGGAAAAATAGGCATGGTTGTCTGTGGAACTATATCCTCACCAACACTCTGCTCTTTCATACGTTATAAACTATGTGCAGAAGGCTCCTCAGGTCCCAGTGGGTGTCCGTAGAATCGGGTCAGATCAGCCACATTGAACACTGGATGTACTCCCCATTCACATGACAAGGCTAACTGGTATGCATTCGTACCAATCCTTTTTGTCACCCTGTATGGTCTGGTTCTTCTGTCGGTCAGCTTTTTCAGGCTTCCCGAGGGAAGCTTATCCGGACTCAATTGCACCATCACCGAGTCACCTACTTTAAAAGATGTGTCCCTTTGTCTGACATCAGCTTGCAGCTTATAATGATCGTAGTTGCTATACAATCTGCATTCAATCTCCTTATGTAATTCATGCAATTGTAATGCAAGTTCTAATGAAAATTGGCGTCCTATGAGTGTATGATAGGGGAACTAAATCTAAAGGAACCCTAACCCTATGGCCGTGAACTATCTCGTTCGGAGACATCCCAGTTGACCGGTTTAATGAGTTCTTGTAGGCTAATTGGGCGTGTGGTAAGATCAGATCCCAATTAGCCTTGTGGTCCCCAACTAGACATCTCATCAGATTCCCTAGGCTACGGTTGATTACCTCAGTCTGGCCATCGCTCTGTGGGTGGTAGGCTGTCGAAAATATGGGCTTGGTACCTATAAGACGCCACAAGGTTTTCCAGAAATAACTCGTGAACTTGACATCTCTGTCAATCACTATCGTCTTGGGTACACCCCTATGAGCTACCACCTCTCAAAAATAAAAGTTCGCCATGGCTGAGGCGTCATCAATTTTGCGGCACGGGATAAAATATGCCATCTTGGAGAAGCGATCTACTACCACCAGGATGGAGTTGTGCTGACGTTGTGTGCGTGGTAGTCCTAGCACAAAGTCCATACTGACATCCTCTCAAGGGGTGAAAGGAATGGGTAGAGGGGTGTACAGTCCATTTGGTTGCTTATTTCCCTTTGCAACCTGACACACCCTGCAGCTTCTCATATTCTGGTCAATGAATCTCACCATCCCCGGCCAGTAAAATCTCTCCTGAACATAAATTTGATGCAGGGCAACAATAGGGTAAAGTGTTGCCGGGCTCTATTGCAATCCTAGGGTTCGTGAATATTTGTGAATGCAGGTTTTAAAGTGTATTCAGTAAATTAAGCACCTTTTGCACAGCTGTTTCAGTTCATTTAAGCTTTAGCAATTGCCTACAGAATATTTCACATTAATTTGAAATAACTCTCGTTGGCAATGGGGTGTCGTGAATCGTGAAATGGAAGAGCGGTCGACACCGGTTCCGAATCAAAGGGAAGGCTGCGATCCGAAAAAGAAACTCGCAGTTTGAGTTAGACTTGTCATGCAGGTGTGTTAGGAGGCGTTTCCATTCTGAAACAACTCGCAGCGATCGGATTTAGATTTGTCCTCCTATGGATAACTTCTACACGAAAATTGCACGAAAAAACAATTAAATAAATTCAGTTTTATGGTTTAGGAAGGGCAAACACACGCCGGTTTTTCGGCGAGCGAGAACGGTGATCCGGGAAGTTCCTTGCGTGAAGCGGACTAGTGCTGGCGTCGTCGTGGGTTGGAAGACCGGCTGTAGCGATTCTAGCGGTGGCGGCCGAAAACTAGGGTTTCCCCAGGGAAAACAAGATTCGTTCTCGTTGTTTGGAAAAAACTCAGAATTTTTATTAATCAAAAAACTGCTAATAACATACAAATTTTGGGTATTTATAATACCCTTAAAGCAATCAAGACCTTAGAGTGTTTCTAATACGATCGGAGGGCTAATATTCGTCCCTCTGATCAAAATACAAGAAACGGACGAAAATAAATGCATAGAATAAAAACGGAAACGGACAAAAATAAATGCATAAAATAAAAACGGAAACGGACGAACATAAATGCATCAAATAAAAATGGAAACAGAAAAAAATAAATGCATAAAATAAAAATGAAAACGAACGTAGATAAATGCATAAAATAAAATGGCAACGTCATGGCCGGTACGGGTCCAGGCGGGCTCGACGGCGGGACCCGCGTCGAAGATGGTCCCCATTAGTAAAATAGCTTAGCAGTATCATCGATTAATAGTTCTTTAGATTAGCTTGCAAAAAATGCAATGAATCATGATTGACAGCAAAACATTGCTCGAAAAATAAGGTAGAAAGAAGTACATACCGCCCAAATTTTGCATCTTTACTAAATCTCCTTATAGACAACTATATAAATTTTAAATTATTGGGTAAATATTATAATTCTGTAGTAAATTAGTAAATTAAAATTTTTTGGGTGATTTATAGATAACCATATCAATAAGACAAAGCAAGTCACAGAAGTAAATAATTACCGAGCAATAAAAGAGAGTTACCTCAACATGAACAAACGGGTGAGTAGAGGCTTCACCATTCAATCTGTTCTGGCTCAATACCTGCCATATGACCTACATTAGATATATAAAGCAACACCTTGCAAAGGGAAAGCATTTCAGATCGAGCTGTAAAAAATAAATAAATAAAATTCATGTTCAGTACCATGGTTCAATAATATCCATCACACTTTCAATATAGCAAACAAGAATATTAAAAGGCAATTTATATAGATTGAACATGCAGAATCATCATTCTTATAATGGTTCATGTCCTTTAGCTGTGTCTTGCACTTTGATTAATACAGTGTGCCTTTCGCTTTGACTGCTTTCTTCCTACTGGTTTTGATCTGTTATTTCCATGACTCCGTCTTCTAAAGTTGGTTCTGCATCTTCACTTTCAGAACCGGATGGACCTTAAAATGCCAAATGGTAGCGTGTTACAAGTCTAAAGACGAATCTAATCTCTGTTGATCAACCAGCACGAGTTGGTTTTGCAACCAAGTTCATGTAGGACTCTTGGAAGGAGACTGCATTGGTGGGTGCACGAGGAAGCAAAATTGCTAGTTTGGCTCCAGTAGCAAGGCACCGTTCAAAAGGGCACAACGAAAGAGGGTCAAAATCTTCTTCTTAAAAATGACATGAACAAACAACAAAGCTGCGTCAAATTTGCTCGAAAACTTCAATGGCCAGGGTGAGATTGAAAAGGAGAGGCTCTGGTGGGGTCGGTCGAGCCTTAGGCACCAAAGAGTGAGCTCAATAAGTCTTTCAGGTTGCAACGTGCTTGAAGTGAGTGTAATCTGGCCAAGGGTGGCAAGATGTAGCCACCTGCATCAAGTTTGGCAAGGGACTTGGATGTGCAATCCATTGAATAAAGGAAAGCAGCTCTTCTGAAGTGTGTGAAAAGGAGACTCACGTGCAGCAAGCGCTGTAAAACGGTATGTGCAAAAGGCATCCAAGACGAACCAAGGATTGATTACTCGATTTTGTTTGAACCCGTCGCAGAGTTCAATATGTGGCTGTGAGGCGGAGTTGTGTCAAACCATGCCTCAAGGACTATGAACGTTGCTTCCAAGGCGAAGAAGATGTAAACCTGCACTCAAGATTCCTAGTGAGTTTATTGTTTTTGTGGAGCCTCGAGTGCAGACCAAGTAGGTGCCTCAAGATTGAGTGCACTTAGACACACAATAAGATGCCTCCCCAAGCGGTATCCATAATGATGGTGAACACTTCAAGTGTATTTTGGAGTGATTTTGGACAAGCCATGGAGCATTTGGAGGTTTTGGAATGAAATGGACTTTGGAAGCTGAGTTGATTTTAGCTGAGCGCCTGGCCGTCTCATCCATGAAAATCAATGGCACTTGGGAGCTCCTAAGTGCTCATTGGGGTCATTCAAACTGTGGGCCTCGTTGGGGTCATTCAAGCAGTGGGCTGGGGGGCTTGGGCGTGCTTGGCCCAGCGCTCATTTTAGCTACCTAAGCCGAGAAATTGGTAAAATTGTCCAGGAGCAAACCCAGACATTATATTAAGCCCAAAATATGATTTTATAACTTATTTGAGAGCTGAGGTGTGGGGGCTATATATACCCTTGTATGTTTAGGGTTTTAAGGGGGATTGGAGAAATGCGAGGCTAAGAGAAGTATGATAACTGAGGGTGAGGGCTATGAGGAGCTAAAGAGAACAAGAAAGCTGAGAGCTCCAAAGCATTAATGGAGTGAGATTTCTTGTATCTTCTTCTACTTTATCTCATAATGAAAGTTCTTAGTGACGTGACTCTATGGCTTTTCCTTGACTTTGATAGTTTCCAAGTAAAAGTGATGTGTATTTGATTGCTCCAATTCTCCATTTTCATGTGCTTGTGTCCTGCACACATTGTGTTTCTTGTTTTGCTCCAAAGACGACAAAGTCGAGATCTATTCGGCATTTCCGATGCAAATTCCTAGTCCTTGCGCCGACGAGCTGGTAAAGGGGTGCAAATCCGAAACAATAATTTCACCTTATTCTTCTTCTAAAACATCAATCATATGTACTCATTTTTCTAAAATCCTTGCTCGATAATAAGGCTAACTTGATTGCAATGTCGTACTGCAGACCCAATGTATACTTTGTGAAAGTCGAAACATCATTAAGTGAAACTCTCATCTTTGATGCTTGCTGATGAAACACGGTGGCGTGTTCTAGAATGAATTCATTCCATCTTGATGCAAAATGTGCCATTTCTTCCATTATTCTTAGTATACCCTATCAAGTAAAATTCTTGGAACAGTTGCTTAAACTTTCTCTAGTTATGGTTGATACACTCGGCATTAATCTATGTATTTCACCAGACTAAAGCATGTTCTGATGATTTCAATTCGGAAAAAGTAATCTTCTCTTTAGCGATGTGTTATAAAGATAAAAATAACTCATTATTTAATTGATTTAATCATCAATCTTCTTACCATATGAGGCTCCATAAGTTGATAATTTATCTTCAAATATGATATTAGAAGGCTAGTAATTTGTGGCTTGTCTTCTACTTTATTATCCTCTTGGCCATTATAGCCAACCTCATTTTAGTCAACAAACAGACACGTGTAGCAATATCTTCTATATTCCATCTATGTGGGTGTACTGTTATTCTCTTTCCGTTCTTAGCTGATCAGGGGCAACAAACTCTTCTTCTTGAGCTCTGCATTTGGTACTTACACAAATTTCACCTACTATTCAGTGAACCTCATATTCAAATACCAAAAGCTTGATCCATAATATATCAATCATGGCAAACACTGCCTTATTCAGCTAATTGATACAAATCAGGTATAGTTTTTGAGGACTTTTAGAGAATAACAGAGCAGAGAAAAGGAAGATTAGAGATCCAGAAAGGACAGAATTAAATTAAAGGTTCTTCCATTAATCAGAATTTGGCTCTCTATAGCCATTATAAATGGTACATCAGCAATTTACTGCATAGTAATATTACAAACTAGCTCTACCATCAGACAATAAATAATTGATTTTGTTTCTATATAACTAATTGCAAGGTTAATACAATTATCTGTCACACGTCCTAGTTGATTGAATTATGTTCAAAATTAGTAACTCTTAGGTTTAAGTCTTGGACACAACAAAGCTATAGCAGCTCGGCAACTCCTTTAGTCGGTAAGTTCTTTTCGGATTAATAGTGAGTGTGTAAGCCAAACTAATAAAGCTAATCAGTGGATTTTAGCTCAGCTGAGTACCAAGCTATTGTTGCTTGTGCAGTTCCAAACTAGTTCATGCTTATCTTTGACGACCAATAATTACACAACAAATGGTTGGATACGATTAACTGTATAGGAGGCTACTGATTTTCTAATCCAGCTCTAATCCCCTAATCAGCAGAGGATCTTTAAGAGCTAGCAAGCCGCAGTAAACAACCCAACATCAGGTATTTTTTGTGGCTTTGTGGAGCTGGAATGCAAAGTTAATAGGCACAGCTAAGGTTAGTGGGGGGGCATTAACTTTAATTGCTCGCCACTAACTTTCAAATTAAAATTGGCCTGGTTTCAGTCACTAGGAGTGCTATGCAACCACCAATGGCTTCTGCTGCTTCAAATTTGGCCTTCTAGACCTTGCACTGCGAATCAAACCATCTACATACGCAATAGTTTTCACGTTCAGAAAAACATTACAAAATTAACAGGCAGTAACCTCCATTAAAATTATTTTTTCAATATATGTGGTCATACATATCTCCACAAAACTGTAATATGATCATTGAAATATTCGTTTCAAATATAAAGAAACAAATGTCACTTACATTTAGCTGATATTTCAGAAGCTTGATATAATCAATAACATTACTTAGCACAGATACCTGATTGCCCTATAAATAGGCACACAAAAACCGCAGCAGAAAATTAGATTGGCATAAAGAAAACGCTACATGTAGAAAGAAGAGTCAACATTCCAAATGCACATTTGACAAAAAGAACTTATCAATATTGCATAAGTTTCAGTAGCCTGCGTGTCAAAATTTATAACATGAGAGTTTTCAACATCCTGCGCAACTAATTTATGTTGATCTTCTAATACATGAAGTTCACAAACAGGCAAATTTTCCAATATTTAGCTTGATAACTAACTGTGAACCATCCCAAGAATTAAATATTTACCTACATATTATTGGAATGCACAGGCAGTCTACTTACATTTTCAGAAAATGGTAGAGCATTTTTCAATGCATTAATTGCTGCAGAAACCTTCGCTCTATAAATCTGCCATTGATAAACTATGAGCAAACCAAGAGAGGAGTGAACCAAAAAGAAGCTGAAACAGCTCTATTAAGTGATCAGAGTCAAGGCTATGTTCTTGTTGCCAGGAAGAGGTATGACTTTGTGCAATGTACAATCGCACCAACCTCCCAAAGCAACAAGAAAATATTTCAAAACGTCCAATCATACCCGGCTGCTTGATGCTTTTGGAGTTCTAGCTTGTTTTGTTTCATCTGTTTCTTCAGAGTGCTGAGAAGCAATAGAGCAACTTTTCATTTTCAACTTGAAAAAAATATCCATCTGCAAAAATGTACCAAATCTAAGACGCAATAAAACAAACACAGCATATTTCTCCAAGAATCAAAATGAAAATATTTTAACGGAATCAGCATAAAATCTAAGTTATTTAAGTGCAGAGCAAAACAATTAACTTCAAAATATAAGTATGGATAACACATGCTTCAGAAGGTTCTTCATATTCAATATTATTTGAAATGTCTGCTTCTTCAACATGAGTATTAGGCACTGGGCATCCAACAAGCTGCATCAAACGTTTAAATTTCAGATTCTTTGCATTGCATTTTGTAAGAGATAAATAAATTAAAATGATCCTTAAATTAATCCATTTAGTCTCAAACTACTTGGCATTCCCAATGTAGTCCCTCGACCATTCAAACTGAGCCCAATATGGTCCTGCAACTATATAATCTAACTCTCTTTTATCAAAATTTGAGGCTAATTTGAGATCAAATTTTAAAGACGGAGACTAAATTAGATCATAATAGTCTTTAGACTAAATTGTTCAACTTAAAAAATAAGTGTAGGCCAACTTTAAAATAAATGCAGGACAATTTGAGCAAATTTCCAGAATCAGTTATTACACTTTACCTCGGAAGCCATGTCATCATCCAATTTTTCAACTTTTACAGCAGGACAAGGGGAGCACACAAATTTTCTCAATGCTTCTGAATCAAGATGATTGATTATAGGCATCAATTGATCCACCTTTGAAGTGTCAATCTCATGAAAGGATAGACTCTTGGGGAAATTCCAGTTAGGGTTGCCATTATTCAGCTGTGAATCTAGTACTTGCACTCCTGGATATAATCTGGCAAACGGTGACACACTCGTGCCTAGCATTGCATTAGATGTAATATTTAGCAAGTGTTGAACATAGATTGGTCATAACATATCATGATGGGAAATGTTTGTATCATAACTAGATGCTTGCAGAAAATTAAATGGAGAGGGGGAATCTTGAACAGTAGAGCAATTTTCATGGTGCACTTCTGACATCAGTTTTGAATCCATGAACTGGTTCTGGAGGGACAATAACACAGTTTTCTGATGAAGCTTCTTCACGTCATTAATGCCCACATGCCTTCTTTTCTCATTTCTTAAGCGTGTACGAGTTTCATTGCTGAAGACATTCTCCATCAGGAACCCTGCAAATGCAATATTACACCAGCAACATAATTTTATAAAACAAAAAGTGAAAAATAAAGACTTACAAGAAAGATGATTTTTAATTAAAAAGGCAAATATAATAAATATAATATAACGGCTACTAATTCCAAGACTTTATTCCCAAATCAAAAACTAAAATAAAACCAAAAAGATCCGCTGGGGATGTTTGGTTGCAGGATTGACATCAATCCCCAAATCCATCAACTGCTCAAAAACAAAATCCAAGGATTTAAAGTAAATACACAATGAAGAGCTAATGAATCACCCAAATTATTAATTAAGTAATATTGATAAAGACAATACAATTCATAAAGTTATTACACGTGAAGAGAAAGAATAACTATATCTGCAATGTACTATTATACAACACAAAACAAAAATCAAAATGGCAGCATGCACTATACCCGACTGTAAGTGTAGACCAAATCTATAAATTTGCGGCACATCTAATTGTAACTTAAAATTGTTAATACAAAAACTGACTGACAAGTTATAATTTTTTATTAACAATTAAAAATTAAAAAAGATTAAACAAGCACTAAAATTAAAATGATCTATATGCTCAAAAGGCAATAAATGGTTATTAACTATGCAAGCAGCTAACAACTAAAACTAATAAAATAATACAACAAGAATATCAAGCCTCAATCCCACTAGTTGCGGTCGACTACATGAATCCTTTGTCTCCATCGTGCACTACCAAATAAAAGCCCCTCCTTATGTTTCAATTAGAGAAGATCCTTTATAATGGTTTTCCTCTTCCACTTTTAATATAGGTAAAATTCACAAACTCAATTTTTCTAATAGGGGCATTAAATGATCTACGCTTAATATGCCCGAACAATCAAATGCGGCATTCTCTAATCTTATCCGAGACACTCCAACATTATTACGAATAAACTCATTTCTCATTCTATCCTTACGAATATACCCACTCATCCACATAAGCATCCTCATCTCTGTAACACTTATTTAATCGATAAGTTCCTTCTTGTTGACCAACATTCAATACTGTTTAACATAGTTGGTCGTATAGCACTCTATAAAATTTTACTTTAATTTTAAATATGATTTTACATCCGCACAACACCCAAAAATGTTCCTCCATTTCAACCAACTAGCATGGAACCTATTAATCACATTGCTCCCTATTTCACTATTAATTTGAATAATTGAACCAAGATATTTAAACCTCTCACTTCTAGATCACAATGTCCTCAATAGTTATGTCCTTGAGATTAGAGTTTAAAAAAATTAAACTTAAACTCCATATATTCTATTTTAGATCTATAAACGCAAAAGTCTTTATTTCTAAATAAGTCCTTCGCAACTCAAGCTTTGTTTTAAGTTCATCCTTAATCATATTAATTAATAGACTCATTTATAAATAACATGCACAAAGAAACCTCCTCTTGAATGTGCTCAATAAAAACATGCATAATTAAAACAAAAATATATGGGCTAAGAGCCAAGCCTTCATGTAACCCAATAGTAACAAAAAAATCATTAAACATGACACCTTGCAATCGAACACATGTTACTACCCCATTATACATATCTCTAACAACTTCAATATATGCAAGATAAATTCCTATTCTGTCCAAAGCTCTCCAAAGATAATACCTTAAATTTTGATTGGCCTTGTAGGAGATGATATTAGTAAACATCAGTATTAATTTAAACCTACAATGTCACCACTCTGCCTGTTACAAAAAATGAAGATTGAACGATAAAAAAATGAATATAGCTTTTAGATATGTCATCTAAACAGACAAAAGTATTAATTAAATATCTACAATTTTAAATAAATTGTATTTATTATAAAACTTTATACCCCATAAAATTAACCCACATAAATTTGTATAGGCTAGGTCAAGAAAAAACTACAACTGAAAAAGGAACCAAAAACTATGCCAAACACAACAACATGTGTAAATCAAATCAATGAATTTATCTATCATATAATACTTAAAAAATATCAATTAAAGAAACATAAAATGGATAATTAAAATTTGTACTTAATAGTTAATAATAAGGATGAGAGAACATGCATGCTCTAATAATTGAAATGTACACAACTAAATATGTGATGCTTATTGGGTATTATCTTACAAGCTGTACTGCTACGTAACTGTCAAATTCAAGTATGTAAATACTCAAGCTCATTATTAATTTTAATCCAATAATTGCAATTCTCTGAAAGTTTGTTCATTACCGATATGTTTTGAGGTGCAATGTTATAATCAATAAAACTTTTAAAATATTATTCTGATGGGACTTTGTTTCACAGCTAGATCTATGATGCAACTAATTAGGTACTATCTTAACAAATTGTACTACTATGTAACTATCAAATTCAAGTATATAAACACTCAAGCTCATGTCTCATTTTATTATAGTATCTGAAGTTCTCTAAAATTTGTTCATTAGCATGCTTTGAGGTGCAGTGATGTAGTCAATAGAATTTTAAAATCATTATTTTGATCAAACTTCGGTACACATCTGAATATATGATGTTGTTGTGTGTGTATTATATTTCAAGCTGTACAGCTATGTGAATGCCAAATTCAAGTTTGTTAACATTCCAGGACATTTCATTTTATTACAGTATGTGCAGTTCTTTAAAATTTTGTTATGTAACAACATGCTTTGAGGTATACTGTTGTAATCAACAAATTTTAAGAACATTGTATTGCTCAAACTTTAGTACACAGCTGAAGCTATGATGCTGGTAAATGAGTAGTATCTTTGAAACTGTAATGCTATGTAAATATCAAAATTAAGATTGTAAACACTCTAAGTCATGTTTAATTTTATTTTGGTAGGTGCAATTCTCTGTGATTGTGTTCAGTAACAACACATTCTAAGGTATAGTGATGAAATCAAAAAAATTGCAATCATTATGTTTATGTAAATGTGTTTAATAGTTGAATCTATGATGCTGCTATTTGTGTATTATATTTCAAATTGTACTGCTATGTAAATGTTAAATTCAAGTTTGTAAGCACTTTAATTCATATTTCATTTATAATATTAGGTGCAATTTTCTAAAATTGTGTTCAATAACAGCATGTACTGAGATGCAGTATTGCAATCAATAAAATTTTAAAATATTGTGTTGTAGGAAATGTGTTTAACATAGGAAATGTGTTTAACAGCTGAAGTTGTGATGCTACTATACGAGTAGTATTGTTGAAACAATAATGCCATGAATACATATTAAATAAAAAGATTCCAAGTATTCTAGTTGCTATATCTTTTTTGAACAAGCGCTTTTCTAATGTGTTACACACATTCATAAGTAATGCAATCAATCCAATCTGAAAATCATTGTGTTACACACATTCATCTGTGATACTCGAGTACAGGTAGTATCTTTAAAAGAGCAATGCTATGAATATGCCAATGTTCAGTCTCTAAACATTCAAGGTACTATTTCTTTTTATTCAAATAGCTGCTCTTTTGTTAAACTTTATTTACCAACAACATGTTTTGAGATATAGAGGAGAATCTAATGTTAGAAAATGGGGCCACTTCATCATATGAAAATCAATAATATTGTGCATTAATTTAATGATGTTTAAGGTCTGTTGCTCTATTCAGTTGCTAACGATTATGCTTATTATTTTGTATTTGTTCTAGGTTCAGAAGCTGAAGTTTGTTCAAGGCCGAATTGAGTAACAAGAAGTCCAATTACATTGTCTATGTTGTATTTTTTTTTGTTAACCTTTAGAAATATACCCTGAGTTGATTGTTGTGGAGTAGATTATCAGTTGAATTCTTTAAATGTGTACAGCAACATTTTAGTATATTGTATTTTCGAGTTATTACTAAAATTTCTTGTCTTTATTTTGTTTACATAATTTTGTAATTAACAATTATATTGCTTTTTATTTACTACTGTAATTTCTTAATGCTACATTGTTTGAAAGAAAATTCTTACATATATATATATATATATATATATATATTTTTATTTATTTATTTATTTATTTATTTATTTATTTATTTATTTATTTATATATATGTATATGTATATATATTATATGTAAGCATATAACATAAGACATACAAATTTCATTATTCAAAAATTTTAGTATATTGCATTTTTGAGTCATTACTAAAATTTCTTATCTTTATTTCATTTACATAATCTTGTCATTAACAATTATATTGCTTTTATTCACTACTGTAATTTTCTTAATGCTACAATGTTTGAAAGAAAATTCTTATATATATATATATATATATATATATATGTGTGTGTATATATATATATATATGTATATATGTATATGTATATATATATGTATATGTATATATAAGCATACAACATAAGACAAATACAAATTTTATTATTCAAATAAAATTTCTTAAAAAAACTTAATTAAGAATTATATAAATAGTACAACATACGCTAAAATATTCTCATTAGTCCTTCGATTTTTATAGAAAATTGTTTACATATTAAAAAATTCGGTTTGCGGTACTCTCACCACCCAAATTACTCGGGCAGCATACTCAGCATATAACTGCATTCTAAACAGAAAAATTCAGCTATCCAAACATAAATTTTATAGATAACCAAATAGCAGCAAAATAATTAGATTACACTATAATTGTTACTTTACACTCAGATTTTCTAATGCCAAATAACCTCATGATGTAATGAGAAGAACAAAAGCAAGCAACAATAAAATACTCCAGCAAAAAAAATACATTAAAATGCAAATTTATAATTTTCGAAGCATGTCAAATTAATAAAATTGTATGAGAAATTAAATTTTGCATACAAACACAAGCTATTGCATTGCACACTTTGTGTAAGAATTCATACATTTTATATATAATTTTAATTCTAATGGAGAGAATTTTCTCCCTTTAAGGAGAGAACAATTTTAAAATAGGGCCTCACAATTTTTTACATTTTTTTGTATTTAACAATCTATAAAAAAATCCCAATTGTTTTAAAAGTTATTTGGCATGAGAAAATCTGAGAAATTTGAGAAATTTGAGGGTAAGGTAATATTATAGTTAATAAGATTACAATGTAATGTGTGAGATTATTTTATTGTTATTGGTAGATTTTTAGAAAATTTTAAGATTTTTTTATTTGGAATGAAGTAATCTAAGAGTGTGGTGCTTCGAGTAATATAGGGGAGCAAAATTACTCTCCTAAATTTTAACAGGGCATTCATTTGAATTAAACAAAATCATTCAATTCAAACAAAAACAAACAATTTTCAATATCATTTGATACGAATGATTTCATTTTCATTCAATTTCGAAATCATTTGACAAAACCGTTCAATTCAACCAATTTCGAAATCGAGCGATTTTGATTTCATTCAATTTTGAGATTGTTTAACAAAATCATTCAATTAGAACGATTTTGAAATCGAACTTAATTGAAATAGAAAGAAATCAAAATCGTTCGACTTCGAAATTGTTCCATTTCAATCAAACAATTTCTCTGAATGAAATCGTTCAAACGAAGCGGTGGACGAAGGCACGGAGAAGAGGAAGCTCCTCCATGCTGAGAGGTAGGCGAGGCGTCGGAGACGAGGCAAACATCGGAGGCGTGGACGAAGCTCTGCGACGCGCAGCTTTCCTTCGTGTAAAACGCGATTTCGACCTATTTTGCAGAAAACTTTTACGTGTTCGGTCTTTATATTTGCATAAAATTAAATTATTGTGTAAAACTTTTTCACCCGTTTTATTGCATGTCAAATGCTGATATTCTTGAATTACTAAAAAAAATTTACTTAATGCCGATTTTACTCTATGTCAAACAGTGTTGTATAGTTAACATGATATATTTATATGTAACCATAGAACTTTTAGGTGTGAATATATTTTTATTTGGTTAATAAAACGGGATATTCATGTTATATGGTCTTTTATAATTGCAATAAATCAAAAAAAAATTATCAAGATCCACAATTTCGAATTTAAAAATTCATGTGAAATTGGTTTATTATTTTATGCATTTCTAAAATATATGCATGAATTATGAATCCAATTAACAAGGTAACAAATGACAAAGATAACCCCTTAAAGCATTGCATGGCACATTATGAAGCATGTGTGATGATGAGCAATTACTACAAAATTTTCACACTTAATGATGAAATTTCATTCCATTGTTTTGTAAGCTCTCAAACTTTGGGATGCTTAAGAAAATACTGAAGTTATCCGAATGATTGCAAAATACAATTAAGAAAAAGAAAATTTTCAAATGGTTACAATTTTTAATTTGTAATCTTGCCTTGGTTAATCTTTATTATACAATATTCTTTTTTTCCATATTTTAATAACATGTTAGCAGACATATTATTACTCTTCATTATGCCGTTAAATAAATTGCAATATCGAGATTTCAAAGATAGATGGCAAATAAAAGGGGCGAGTAAACTTGCAAACAATTTGGTGCCTTAGAAGAATAGTACTATAGTTTTGACTTTAAGCTTCATTTTATAGTAGTAAATTTTGAATTTAGCAAATTGATGGCTATTTAATATCAAATTTAAAGATAATATAAGCATACTATTACCACTAATAAAATCATTTTGATAATTTACTAGTCTCTTTTCATAGTATTTAAATGATTATTATGAAAATATAAAGGTGATGACGCTTATGATTTTCTTTTAGAGTTCAAGTTTTATTTATTCTAAGCGCAAAGTGCTAGATAACGGCATTCTTTGGGAGAATAATCTAGTGAAATTTGAAAGAAAATAAAAGACTTTAAACTTTTTTTTTCTCCAGCAATGCAAATTCAAGAAAAAAAAAACAATCAACGTAAAACATTTAATAAATAATTGTGACGAATAATCAGCAAAATTGGCCTCACATTCAAAATAATGAATAAATCTTATGGACGATATCACGTAGGCTAAGCCAACTCGAAGAAATTACATGTACATAATTTCTATATTCTGTCAAAAAATTAGCCCACGGCAATGTTCCCGTAAGAAATTCTCATATTAGGCTATTTTTTATATGAACAGAAAATTTAAAGCATGATGTTATAATAAAGCCTTAAACACTTAATCCAGATGAAGATTTGGCATCCTCGTCGTAATTTAAGAACGAAAAGAAAACAGAGATAAAATATAAGGGTCCATTTTAAGAAATCGGCAGCATCAGACAAAAGAGCACATAAATCTAAATGAATCACCAGAAATACTAACTAATCTGTTCATAAATGCATCTTCACAACCGAATATAGGACAAAAAGCAGATTGAAATAACACATCCATTAAAGATCAAATGCGATGTGTCAGATCACACGCGAAGTAGAAAACACATGAAATCCTAAACACGACAATTTGGTTATCTGAAAAACATGAATCAGCGAGCCAGAATAAATTCGTAGGCGATCTCGAAAAAAGATCAATGAGAACAAAACAAAAAGCGTCAGCGCATTGCAATATCCAATAGCACAAAGCGGAGAATAAAAAAAATGGAAAAAGATGTGAGCTCGATAGGAATCAATTGAAGGCTCGGAATAAAAAACGCAAGAATCTGGCCACCATTGGAACGTCTAGTATCGATCGATTGGTTCGGAATGGAAGAAGGTTCGGTTTGCTTACTCACAATAGAGAGAGTGCAAGGGACCCTTCCGCTTAGGGTTTCTTCTCTTAGCTTCAGACTGGCACCTCAAAAAGCAAGAAGGGGGTATATTCTGCTTGCCCGCCAAGCTTACAGCCTTCCACTGTCACTCGAGCAGATATGGCCCGGCAGGAGGTAATTATAGTTAGGAGCAGAAGCGCGGGTTGGGATACCGAAAGTGCCCTTAATTTGTTAATAAATAAAAAAATTACTATTTTATTAAAATTGAATTTAAATATTTAAAAATTAATTAAATTCTAATTAGACGCTAATCATTCAATCAAAATTTAAAGAAGTTGTTACTTTAATTTATGCTTGATGAATATAGTTATATGATTCAGGATTAAAATTAAAGTAAAATGGAATGCTTTAATTTTTGTTAATTGTTAATTAATATGTTAATTAGTTTAAATTGATTGATTAAGAATTTCATATATTTAAATTTGTTAATAAATAACTTTTTAATAATTAATTAAGTTAGTTAATTAATTTTATTTGGAAGTTAAGTTTATGATTATATGTGTTAATTTATTAGTTGATCTATTAATAACACTAATTATTTCACTAATTAAAAATAATAATACTTTATTAATAATTTATTTAACTATTTATTTACTGATTATTGAAACTATTAATTATTTTTATTAATTATTTGTCTTAAACTAAAAACTAAGCAAATCAATTGTATTAATTAATGTCATTTAATTATTTAAATTAGTTAGATAATAATATAACTAGTAATTAAACTAGCCAGTTATTTATGTTCTTGAAAATTATGTATATTTATGTAATAATAAATATTAATCAATTATAAATATGATGACTAGTTCATAATTATTAATTATTTAATAATTAATATTAATTAAAGTTAATAATTATTATGTCAATTAATTAATATTTACATAATATAATAATAATTGCACTCATAGATTAATAATTACTATGAATTTTAATGATTATATTAAATAATAACTTCATTAATTCATTAATAGCTATATTACTTATAGTATCACATTAATTCAAGTTAATTAACACTTACATTAATTCATTAATACTTATAATAGTTAGTAATCACATTAATTAAATTTTGGCATTCATTAACTTATATAATTAATCATTAAATATGTTATTTTATTTATAGTTATGTCAATTAAGTAATTAATTATGTTAAATGAATAATATATATTTATTTATTTAATAAGGCTTAATTACAAATAAAATACTTAAATGACAATTATAATGAATAAAACTTTATTGATTAATATTTACTATGCATATTCAAACAATCTTAATTCATTTTTCTGAAAGTGTTATCGAATATTAATTTATTTCATGAATATATAACAATATATCTATTTTGCATTATCAAAATTATATTACAGAGCCATTCTATACTCAAAATATAAAAAATAGAGCAATATGTCTAAAATTATCGCGTGCGTATTTTCTTATAATGTCATTTATTTAAATGCCCTTACTCGAGCAAAATGAGCTTACTTGCACTAATGAGGCTATCTCCCCATCTATATTATATATGCATAATTCTAACTTTACAACACAACACAACCACAATAGATTCATACATAGAAACTTCATTTTCATATATTATAATATAATAAATTAATAATATAAAATAATATTGCGAATCTTTTATACCATAACTTCCCAAATCATTTTTTACTCCTACATTAGTGAAAATGATTAAATCATCAGCATATGCCAAGTGAGAGATAACAATTTTCCCACCAACATTGAATTAGAGGCAAGATTCTTTCACAAAAAGGGAATTAATATGATAAGACCAATAGTTCATAACAAGAATGAATAAAATATGGGAGATTGGATCTCATTGTCTAAGGCCTCTTTTAGAATTAAAAAAATCATGAGCTTGACCATTAATAATGATAGAGAACCAATTTCTTTGAGTTGAGTTTTGGATATTCTTAATAAGACTTTCATTAAATCCATAAAAATTTAGTATTTTAAAGAGAAAATTCCAATCTAATTTATCGAAAGTTTTTTCAAGATCAATTTTGATTATTATATTATGACATCTCCTTTTACTTTTGAGATTTTGAAAAAAAATTGAGTTGTTAAATTATTATCTTCTATAGTTCGACCTGGAACAAAACCTGATTGGTTGGGTTCAACGAGTGGGAATGAGCTTTTTAAGTTTATTCGCCAGAATTTTGGAAATAAATTTGTTAAAAGTGGAAATGAGACTTATTGGCCTGAATTTTGTCCACCAAGAGGCCTTCTCCTATTTAGGGATAAGAGCAATTGAGGTGTGAGTACAAATTTTTGGCAACAGGACATCACAGAAGTACTATTTAACCCCATTACAAATATGAACTTTAATAATATTCTAAAATTTGACATAAAATTCAGAAGGAAAACCATTAGAGCCAGAGCAAGTATTAGAGTTTAAATTGTTTACAATTTCCCAAATTTCCTCTTTAGTTGGCATTAAGTTTAGCATATCATTGTCTTCAATTGATATTTAAGGACCCACAAAGTCAAAGTTTGAATTTAAAGAATTCATAGGGATGGTAGAGAACTCATTTTTAAAATGATTTATAACAGATTCTTGAATATCCTTCTCATTACATAAAGTAATTTTTTCAGGAGTGTGAATTTCAGTGATTTTATTGAATTGCCTTCTTTTGTTAACCCAGTTATGATAAAAAATGATTTTTTTTTCCCATCACATCTCCATTTTAAACTACACTTTTGCTTCCAAAATAATTTAATCTTATTGTGATGTTGAATTAAAAGGGTTTTTGCTTTGGATAGAGTAATTTTGTTTTCAATTAAAGTACCAGCTTCATAAATGTCTTCCAAAAAAGAAACAATATTTTATTGTCTTTCCAGATTATTAAAGATGTTTCCAACTTTATTTTGTTCCAATCACATAAAGCCTTTCTTAATTTTTTAATTTTTTTACAAGTCTGATAAGACCATAAGTATTGCACTTCTCATTCCAAATATTATTAACAATTTCAACGCAATCAATTCTATTTAACCAAAATAACTATAACCCAAAAGATTTGTTGAAAGAATGATTTTGGAACCAAGAATAAAGGATGATAAGTTTGTGATCAGAGATAGTGGAACTTAAGGAGAAGTTTTTATATTTAGAGAATGTATTGCACCAAGATTTATTACTAAGAAATCTATCAAGCCTAGCAAATTTTTTGCTAGTAGACCAAGTAAAAAGAGCTTTAGAGTATTTAAAGTCATCAATCATAGCCAAGTTAAAAATAATAGTGGATAAATCATGGTTTGAAGAGTGGCTTTTGTACTCATGATGGTGAAGAACCGCATTAAAGTCGCCCCCCACAACCCACGGGAGTGAAGTGTGGCTGTAATCCTTAAGAAAGTTCCAAAGCAAATTACGTTCAGATATGAGATGTTTGCATGAACGAAAGTGGAAACAAAATTATTAGGAGAGTTGTAAAATCTTATGTGGATGGCTTGGTAATTTTGGACAATGATTTCATGATCCCACATAATATAACTCATCACCCAGATTTTATTGTTAATTATCGCAAAAGCTTTATCTAACTTAACAAACTTGCAAATATTAATCAAGGCTTCAGCTTTAACCTTAGGCTCCAAAAGCACATCAACATTAATTTTATTTTCTTTAATAATGTGTTTAAGTCTATTCTTAGATGAGGCATTACCCACGCCTCTGATATTTCATAATAGAATGTTCAATGGTCAACCTTAGAAGAGCCATTTCGGTTCTTCTGAAGTACTTTATTTGTTAACATATAAAATGTACATGATTTAGAGCTTTTCCCATCTTCTTCCTTTTTAGTTAAGGCAGTCAGCGTTTTGTTTCTGTTTGTCACCTTTATATTATCATTGACTTTGCATTGGAGCTTCTCTGATCTTTTTTTAATTGGGCTTCTTAGTTTGGCGTAGTTTTCCAATTTTTCCTTCAGTTACTGCGAAACTTGAAAAGAGTCTTTTAAAATTACGTTATATTCATTATCAGCATTGTCAACCTTATCAATAGCTGTGATTGAAATTTGAGAAATAAACTCTTTATCAAAATTAAGGCATCCTATTCTAGACAAGAAAGAGGCGTTGTTTTCTCTGAAATGATGATAGTATGGCTATGCATGTTATCTGCTTCTCCTACTATATTAACCTTTAACTGTTATAGGTTTACCTATTACTTTGTAATCAGATTCACATTTTTAATATAAGCATTTTCAAGGCCATTAACAATATTGCTAACATCCACAATATTACTTTTTGTAGTGCTGTTATACGTTCATTCAACATTTCTTAAGCAAACTTCAGATTTATTAAAAATTTGAGGGCTTGAAAAGGAAAAATCTGTCTCAACTTGAGAACTCAAATTAGACGAGATATCTCTATCCACCTTCAAAAAATCATAACTTAAAATTCTAATAATAACATGAGATGATTATATATATATCAAAAATATTATGTTTATACAAGAATATACATTAAAAAATATTCATGACCAATAAAAAATTTTATTTTTTCTTTATTTTTGCATATAAGCTCACAAAATATTACATTCAACTAATAATCTAATTATATATTAGATTGGCACATCATCTATATATTTTGGTGTAATTCTAGCGTGTAAGTGTAGCAATACTATATATATATATATATATATATATATATTAATTTTTATAATTTTTATTTTAATCATTTTCTTATATATATATATATATATATCATAATTTTTGTAATTTTTATTTTAATTATTTTATATATATATATATATATAATTTTTATTTCAGTCATTTTAATTCAGTTATTTTTTTTATTTATATATATATATAATTACTTATAATAATAAAAATTATTATTTCTATTATATAGAAATAAATAGATAAAATAATATTAATATTGATAATTTTACTAAAATAAAATGAAGAATATCATATTTTTTATTTAATTATTTTATTTATAATTTTTGCATCATTATTAAGCTTTGATTCACTTTTATATATTTATATGAGATTTTGTGCTTAGAACTTGAGATAAATGATCAGAAATTAATATTATGAGTTCATTTTTATTGATCTTAAGTCTATATGGACAATACATTAAGCCATACCAAGCTAATATCTAAGAAAATAAAGAGACTGCACATAATCTTTGAGGGGAAATATGTAGTTATTTAGGAACCCACATCTTATATAGTTAAATAGATGTATCGAACTCCTTAATTATTATGTAACTTTGTCCAGCATAATGAATATTTTATATTACTGTATTTTCTTTCGGAGTGAGCACATATCTTAAATATGTATATTATATTTATAATCATGATAATTTTGCAGGCATATCATACTTAAAATATTGCATATTATTTTACTTGTATGTGCCTTTTCTGTAAGAATCATGTTGTTTAAGATTATGTGCAAATTTTGATAACCTACAAATCTTACTTAAACATCCGTGTCTAATTAAACATTTTATTTTTCTTTTCTTATCTTTTTTTTTCTTCGTTCGCCCTCTCATATACATATATATATATATATATATATATATATATATATATATATATATATATATATATATATATATACATATATATATATATACATACACACACATATATATATATATATATATATATATATATATATATATATAGGGCAGATCAGGAGAAATATATGAATCAAGACTTTGAGGAGGAGCTAGTGCAGTATGGAGCAACTTAATGTAAACTTAGATGCTAATTTTTTTTCTAAATTTTAAATTTTTACTTGGTGTGTAATAGATTTTATAAAACAATGTTATGAATATATTTTCTTTATTATCATAGTATTTATGAATATTACAATGAATGTAAAAATGTGTATTCTTCATTTTGTAATCCTAGGAAGTGAGCATATAATGTTGGATTAGCTATGCTCATAGCAGCATATATATATATATATCATATGTATGACATGGAAGAAGATAATGAATAAAAAACCATTTTCTTTTTCATTTGCAAGAGTGGCTCTCTTGCGAGAGTGCACTTGAGATAATCACTTCAACCATGTATGCATACATAGCGGTAAGGCCATTGTGGTGTGTATAATTCCAGTAATATATTGTGTTGGTGTGGATAGCCATCACTCGCATTTGATGTGCATAATCGAATATCTTAAATGTGTATAATCTCCAAGAGCCCAAAGCGTGGATAATTTTGGGATTTATCTTTTATTTTGCCTTCTCGTTCTTTCCTACAAAAATTTTAAGAAAATCATAAAAAAAATTACTGTCAAAAGTTCTCAACATCATAATCAACTTTTCCATTAAAATTTGTCTCTACAGTGCCTGCCTCGCCGCCGTGCGCAAAGGAGATGGTCATGATCGATTTCGGCGGCGGAGCGGCGCGCCACTCGGGGAGGAATATCCCATCTCCCCGAATAGTTGAAACCAAACCCATCTGAAGGGCTGCTGACTCAACCTCAAAGAGGGTTGAGAGCTAAATGGGCAAGTTCTACACAAGGCTCCGAGGATGTGATCAAAATATCACCAATATTGATTTCTACCGCAAGGGAGAAGTTCCATACTAACTGCTTTAGGTGATTCCTGCCATGAGGTGTCAAGATCAACTTCTAAGGTTATGGAGAATCATCTAAGATTCCTACCTCAATAAATTATAAAAGTTCTTCCTACCTCAATGTATCAACATTTAAGGCTTTTAAGCATTTCAATAATGATCATATAGCAAGATCCTTGAGATCTCACTTTACTATTTCTTAAGTTAACATTCAAAGTTTACTTAATAGACTTGGATTAATGTGATCAGATAGATGGATAAAATCCATCTGATCATATTCTATTCTACAATCATGTGATGAAATCAAAGATATTATTAGAGTTAAATTATTTCATAAATCATGATAATTTTATTATCCATCTTATGCTAATAGTCTTATATTAGAGAAAATTAAGGATCTAAAGTTTAGATTCAGATGGTTCAATCACACAGATTTAATATTAACTGTAGCACTTATAATTCAATAATTTAAGATCAATACTAAGTCAGATGCATTATTAAAATAATATTAATTGAATTATCTTATAATCAAGTTAATTGATTTAGTGATTATGGTTTAGATTTTAATCAAAACAAGTTAGGGTTTAACCACTAGCTTTACCAAAATTAAGATCAATGATTGATTTATGGATCAATGACCAATCAATATATTATTGGTATATTTTTGATGTCAAATTTTAGATTTAGATTAAGTATCATTTACTTAATCAAGTTCTCAAGATTCTTATGTTTCATTATAGTTTAATGACAATCTAAGCACATTTAAGTGTCTAAATAAACATTTAAGTTCTCTAATATATATCATAATATTATGAAAGAATATAAATATAAAGTGACATAAAATAGAAGGTAATATTCTAAATCAAACTAAAATGATTAGCACTGGATTACAACTCTAAAAGACTTTAGTTTTATGTAATTTGGTTACTAAGATATACCTAATCAATACAAACATTCAAAGATTCTATTATTTAGCATTTGATATAAAAATACTTAAGGAACATAAGAGATCTTTACACATGCCATAAAAGGGCAAACTCAATTACACGAAATTTTATGCAATGCTCAATTTTAACTAACTAGATTCAAATTTGATATAATTCAGTCCCACTAGGGTCATAAGAACCTTATAATGCGAAAAATGAAGAGTTTTGATATTTTCAGCCAATTCTGGGCATTTTTAGAAAATTCTGGGCGCTACGGCATGCGGTGGCGCGCTGCGACGAAAAACAATGATGTGGCGCTGCGGCACGCTACGACGGAAATTAGTGTCTTGACAGTACAAATGGTCATATTTTGAGCTCAATATTGTCAATCTAGAGCATTCCATGAGTGGTGTCATATATCAATAGAAAGATTTTTTTGATAACTTTCCATTGATATCAAAATTGGTACAAATGGATTATCATAACTATACAAACAATAGAGTTAAAGGTTCAGATATACAAGATGGACGAAAAATAGAGCATGATATTTTCAAGTAATATGATGACTTAATGAGCCTTAATATCTTCCAAATATAATCATGAATTTTTAAAGATACAAACTAGTATAATATAAACATGAAGTAGCTAAGGAAGATGTAGCGCCGCCCCATCATCGCACGCAAAAGAGACAGTTATAATCAATTTCGGCGGCGGAGTGACACGCCACTCGGGGAGGAATAACCCGTCTCCCCGAATAGCTGAAAACCAACCCCTCTGAAGGGCCGCTGACTCAACCTCAAGGAGGGTTGAGAGCTAATACTTAAGATAAGAGTAGTATCCTTATCATAAGTATTAGATAAATACATATATTGGATTTAGAATACAATAAGAATATAATATATGTATAAGATATCAGTATTTCTAGTATGCTGATCACATCACAATACTAAATATAAGTAATATATAATAGAGTACAAAAGCTTAAAGCAAATATCCAGAAACATTCATCACATAAACTATATGAAAATATTCATCTCATAAAAGAAAAGAAAATACATCTAAAATTATTACAAATATTTATTGAATAAAAGACACATAGCTAAGTGCTGAACTAAAATAAACTAAGCAAGAAGGTAGTAAAATTAGAGGAGAGTCCACTAGTGCTCCACGGGCTCCTCCTGAATCTCCTAGGTGTCCTCCTGACCTAGCTCGATATAATGCTCAAGATCTAGCAAATTGCTGGATCCCAAAAGTACCCCGTGTTAGACAATAAGTATAACATATCGAAACTAGTCTCAACAGTTCTAATTATTCATTTAATATTTATATAATATAATTAAATCTACAAAAATACTGTAAATATGACTGAAAGCATAAAACTGTATAAGACTGTATAAAACTAAAGTAAAATAAAGTGATATAAAACTGAACTGTAAATTGAATACAGAAAGTAAACCAACACAGTACTGAATTTAAAACTAAGTAATCGTATGTAAAACTATAATGTATGTCACTGAAATTATGCATCTAAATATGCAACAACACTGTATGCTACTGATGTGCAACTAAAATATCACTAAACTGCTATGAGTAATACAGTCCAGTGTATACATACATAAAGTTGGGAATGCCGCTTACTGATGATGCCGATACATCCTGAAATTCCCCAGTCAATGTATGCAATATTCCGTAACTCATAAATCATCACTGATACTTATACATCATTTTGATACTCACACATCATATTTATGCTCATACTCATGCTTCTAAACTATATGAAATAAATCCAAAATCCAGAAAATGCTTGAAATTCGATAACGAATTCAGGGTCTCCATTGTGCAGAATCCTACTAAAATAATTCTGACTCCTAAAATTTTAACTTCGATAATTGGTTAAAGTTGAGAATTTACTTGAAAATTATTAGCTGGGATGATTATATACACATATTTAGCATGTTTACAATAAAGATGGATTTAACCCTTAGCTTATTTGAACTGCACTTATCGAAGCGCACTACGATAGGAGGCAGCACCCGGTCACAGTTTACATCTCAAGCTAAGCCGTTAAATATCCTAATTATAAGCATACTTAGTGTCCTATGCAAAGTGATTTGAGGTACTTAGTTTGCTTAAACTGCACTTATCGAAGCACACTACTATAGGAGGTAGAATTCGATCACAGTTTATATCTCAAACTAATGATCTTGTTCACTAATTGTAACACTCTTAGTCTTGGAAGATTTACTCTAATGGGACTATATTCATCTAATCCCTCGGGATAGCACCTGGTCATAAGTCCACATTGGAGTGAATCAATAAATCTTGAGTATTACTGAAATAATCCAGTACCATGGGTATACCATACTACACCAACCAATAATCTGGGTCTAGATAACTCTATTTAATCAATAAGAATTTATTAAAGCTATTAATCCTTACTCTAAATAAGTGTATCCTACACAAGGCTCCAAGAGTATGATCAAAAGATCACTTAATGTAGGTTGCTATCACAAGGAATAAGTCCCAGTTTAAGTACTTTAGGTGATTCCTACCACAAGGTATCAAGTTTAACTTCTAAAGTTATGAAGGATCATCTAAGTTTCTACCTCAATAAGTTATAAAAGTTCTTCCTACCTCAAGGTATCAATAATTAAGGTCTTTAAACATTTCAATAATGATCCTATGGAAAGACCCTTAAGATATCACATTTCTACTTCTAAAGATAACATTCAATGTTTACTTATTAGTCTTGGATTGAAGTGATTAGATCAGATGAATAAAATCCATCTAATCCTTTTTTATTCTATAATTATGGGATAAAATTAAAGATCTTATTAGAGTTAAATCATTTCATAAATTATTATAATTTTATTTCCATATTATACTAATAGTCTTATATAAGAGAAAATTAATGATCTAAAGTTTAGATTCAGATGATTCAATCACACATATTTGATATTAATCTTAGCACTTCTAATTTAATGATTTAAGATCAATATTGAATCAAATGCATTCTTGAAATAATGCCAATTAAATTATCTTTCAATTAAGTTAATTGATTTAGTGATTAAGGTTTAGATTTTAATCAAGATAAATTAGGGTTTAACCTATAACCCTTCTACCATTAAGACCAAATGTTACTTTTAAAGGTCAATGATAAATCAATGTGTTATTAGTGTATTATTGATGGTAATTTTAGATTTAGATTAAGTATCATCTACTTAATTAATTTATCATGATTGTTATGTTCCATTATAGTTCTATGTCAACTTAAGCACATTTAGGTGTCCAAATAATGTTAAAGTTCAATAACATACATTCTAAAATCATAAAAGTATAGAAATGTAAATTCGACATAATGGAAAGTAATTAAGGCTAACTAATTCCAAATCAATCAAAGAAGTTAGCACTTGATTACAAATCTAAAGGACTTAAGTTTTATGCCATTTGGTTATTAAGATTATACCTATTCAATACAAGCTTCTAAGGATTCTATTATCTAGCAATTGACATAATACAATTAAAATTTATGATAGGCTTTGAGCACTTGATCAAGATGACAAAGTTTCAAACTTAATTTCTATATAGAATTTTATGCAATATTTAATTTTAATTAAAATAGGTTCACATTTAATATAATTCAGTCCCACTAGTCCTAAGGACCTTAAAATGCAAAAATAGTGAAGTTTTGGCAATTTCAGCCAATTCTGGGCAGTATTAAGGAAATTCTGGGCATTTTGCAAATTTTGGGCGCTCCACTGCGTTGTGGCGATTTCAGCGCTACGACGCTTCTGGCGGTTTTGGCGCTGCAGCGCTTCTGGCGCTATAGCGCACTGTGGCGCTTCTACCGTTGCAGAGCGCTGTGGCGGTTTTAGCGCTATGGCGCGGTTGCGTTTTTAGCGCTATGGCGGTTTTAGTGATGCGGCACACTGTAGCGCTCTTAGCTCTATGTCCCGCTGTGGCGCGCTATGGCGCACTGCACCTGTCCAACTTGCAAAAATACTGTTCAATTAATTTTAATTTTTCTGACTTCCTAAAGTTTTCCTAAAATTCCGTTACAGCGCACTACGGCGCGCTACAGCGGTCCATTTTGCGACTTACTGTTTAATTAACTTAATAACTTATTTATAAGATTTTTGCCAAAATGTCGCTGCAGCGGCCCGTTTTGCAACTTTGGGCGCTGCAGCGCCAGACGACGATTTCGCCAGGATGAAACTTGTAAGGCCTACTTTCGAGCTCAAATACTTTCAATCCAGAGAATTTCATGAGCGGTGCCATATGTCCAATACATTTCCATTTACACTAAAATTGACACAAACGGAGCATCCTAACTATACGAAAAATGTGGAAAAATGACAGGGTATACAAAATGGACGAAAACAGAGCATGCATTTTTTGAATAAATGAGCTACCTCAATGAGCTTTAATGGCTTCCATACATATCTATAGACTTCTAGAAATATATTCAAGCATTGTAGTAACATGTAGGAGACAAGAAGAGAAACAAATGGGTACAAGGAGAGTGAGCAAACGGGTACCTTAACCTTGCAAGGGGGGTGGAGAAAGAATGAACCTTTGTCTTTCTCCAAGCTTTATAGACGAGCTTCATCTTTCAGCATAAGGATCAATGGAGGAGAAAATGAGAACATTTTTAGCAAGCTAGAGAAGAGGAGATGTGCTCTCATTTTAAAGGAGGAGAGTGTGAGGGAGGCTCCATCATGAGCTAGGGGCTAGGATGTGAAGAGCCATCCTACTTGCCTAGGGAGGGCATGACTAAGAAGAGATGGGAGGGATGGCCTCAAGTGACTTGTATGGGGGGAAAAATGGCAAGCCAAAATTAAGGGATGAAAGAGGGATTAAATGCAAATTAAGGAATAATTAATTATTATTCATAATTTTTAATTTATTAAAAATTCGAATTAATTTAACGTGTTCCAAAAAATCCAAAAAATCCACCCCTAGCTAATATGGGGGTGAGGAATTCAACAGTGAAGTCATAATTCAATTCCGAAGATTATTTAATTATTTTATTTTCCGGGTATTTAATTAAATTAAAATATTGACGAAAAATTTGAAGACTTCCGAACGCGTCCAAAATATCACTCATAGCTAATTTAGGGGTGACGATCATAACGGCGAAGTTGGATATCAATTTTAAGGTCAAAATAATACCTCAATTTTATAATTAATTAAATATTAAAATATTCGAAAATAATCGATTGGGCTCTGAATTGCTCCAAACATTCAGGGTTTGGTTCTAATGACTAGAAGAACTTAATGGAATGATAATTATGATATAATTAGGCTAAAATTAAGCTGGATAATAACCTTGAGTTATTATAGAAGAGGAGCAAATGGGTACCTTTGACCTTGCAATAAAAGGAGGAAGAAGACTCAGAACTCTTTGGAGGAAGAACTTCTTCTTCTTCTTCAGTTACCAAAGGAGGAGGAAAGCTAGGGCTTCAACTTTTGCAAAATGAAGGGGAAGAAAGGCTTGATAGCTGCCTTTAAAGGAGAAGAAGGAGGAGTAGGCATAGCCTAAGAGAAGACAAATGAAGAAGGGGGGAAGAGGGGCTCTGCCCCTTGCGTGCGATGGAAAAGGGTATGGGGGCGCTAAAAAGGAAGAGGAGGCGGGACCCATGCGACAGGAGGGAGAAATGGGAAAAATGAAATTAAAAAATGCATTTAATGAATAATTGATTATTCACCTATACTATTTAATTTATTAAAATTTCAAATTAAATAAACGCGCTCCGTAAAATCCTAAAAATTCATCGCTAGTTATTTTGGGGGTGAGGAATTCAACGACGAAGTTGGATTTCGATTTCAACGATTATTTAATTATTTTATTTTTTGGTGCATTTAATTATATTAAAATATTTGTGAAAATCCGACGACTTCCAAATGCGTCCAAAACATCACCCCTAGCTAATTTGGGAGTGACGATCGCAACGGCGAAGTCAGAATTTGATTTCAAGCTCAAATTAAATATCTCAATTTCCTAATTAATTAAATATTAAAATAATTCAAAATATTTATTGAGCTCCGAATTGCTCTAAATCTTCAGAGTTTGGTTCTAATTGTTAGATAAACTTAATTAAGATACAATTAAATTAAAATTTAGCTGGGTGGGTTATTACAGACTCCCCACTTAAAAATGATGTCGTTCTCGATATCATTACTAATAAATGAAAAGAAAATGCAGATAATTAAGAATGGAAATTTAGAATTTTAAAGTTACCTGGATTTTAAAAGAGATCTAGATATTTTTGTTGCATATCGGCCTCTTTTTCCCAAGTAGATTCTTCAATAGAGCGATTACTCCACTAGACCTTTACCATAGGGATATAACGATTTCTCAGCTGCCTTTGATTATGAGCTAAGATTCCGATAGGCTCTTCCATATAAGAAAGATCCGGCTGAAGAGATATTGTGAGAAGTTGGATTAGGTGAGAAGGATTATAAAGACACCTTCGTAGAGTGGAGATATGAAACACATTATGAACTGCAGAGAAAGATTCAGGAAGTTTCAATATATACGCTGTAGAACCAATTTTTTCTATCACTTTATATGGTCCAATATAGTGGGGACTTAGCTTCCTAGCTACACCGAAACAAAAAACACCTTTCATCAGACTTACTTTAAGATATACGAAATCTCAAACATTGAATTCCAGAGGACGATGATGGGCATTGTGATATTTACTCTGGTGATCTTGTAACAACCCAAGTTGTTACCATGATTGATTAAGACTAACCCTAAGTCTTAAACATAATCTTAAGTGCTAATTAGGTTATTTGGAGTCAACTACCAAGATCCGGTCCAAACTAGAGGTCAAACGGATTAAATCTTTATTTTGAGAATTTCATGAACCTCGAAAATTGACATATTTAAATTGACCTCCGATCGAAAAATGGACACCGCCATTGCGTTCCTTGACCCTAAATTAGCTTGGGGTGAAGTTTTCGTGTCAATCGGAAGTCGTCAAAATTTCAACGAATATTTTAATAATAAAAATATCACGGAAATCGAGGTATCAAAATACTCGTCGGATCAAAAATCCGACTACGCCATTGAATTCCTTGACCCCAAATTAGCTTGGGGTGAAGTTTTCGTGTCAATCGGAAGTCGTCGAAATTTCGACGAATATTATAATAATAATAATATCACGGAAATCGAGGTGTCAAAATACTCGTCGGATCGAAAATCCGACTATGCCATTGAATTCCTTGACCCCAAATTAGCTAGGAAAAACATGTTCAAAATTTCTTTTTTCTGAAAATGTTTTTAAAAAAAAAATAATAATAATAAATAATAATAATTAATTAATTAATTAATTATTAATTAATTAATTAACGGCGCCGTACGACACCGTTAACTCCAGTTCCGTTAACTCCAGTTAACGGCGCCGTTAGATCGGACGGATCCATCCGGACCGTCCGATCGCGTCGGATCCCACGGCTCTCGGCCGCGATCCGCGTCACGCGGTCTGGAGCGATCCAGACCGTCCGATCGCGCGTGGATCCCACGGCCCTCGGCCGCGATCCGCGTCGCGTGGTCTAGAGCGATCCGGACCGTCCGCGATCGCACAGATCCGACGGTCCGGAGGCGTCTTCCTCACCCTCTCCGCCCGCGTGACACGCGGCGGCCCGTCGCATTTTCTGGCCAATCCGGCCACATCCAGGCCTCGGCGAGGTCGCCGTCCGGTCTATAAGACCTCGGCCTACCCCTAGGCTCCGAGTTTTCACCAATCGGAGCCCGGATCGAGCCGAAATCAAGCCCGGAAGTCAGCCCTTTTTTTCCGCCGAATCCTTCGCCGATCCAAACTTCAGGTACCCCCGATCTCCCTCGTTTACCGTTTGATCGTTGCAAATATTGTATAATAGGTAGATCAACATGTCATCTTCACATCCACCGTTCCGATCGGGCTAAAACCCACCCGATCAGGCGCACCAGGTCCCCGAAGTGGACTGGTTTCAGTCCGCCGAACCCCCGGAAGGCGAAGGGTCACGCCTTCAGGTCGGGTCCGCGTCCGCGCGGGTGGGGCCCCCCCGGCCACGTGGCCGCCTACGGGCCCGCCACGTGTCAAGTGGGGGGGCCCACAGCCCCGTCAGCCAGGCTGAGTCAGCAGCCGTGGGACCCACAGTGCCACGTGGCAGCCTCTGGTAGTGCCACGTGTCAGGTGGGCCCACTGTCCAGTCAGCCCGGGCTGAGTCAGCAGCCCGTGGGACCCACAGTGCCACGTGGCAGCCTCTGGCAGTGCCACGTGTCAGGTGGACCCACTGTCCAGTCACCCGAGCTGAGTCAGCAGCCCGTGGGACCCACAGAGCCACGTGGCAGCCTCTGGCAGTGCCACGTGTCAGGTGGGCCCACTGTCCAGTCAGCCCGGGCTGAGTCAGCAGCCCGGGCTGAGTCAGCAGCCCGTGGGACCCACAGTGCCACGTGGCAGCCTCTGGCAGTGCCACGTGTCAGGTGGGACCCACTGTCCAGTCACCCGAGCTGAGTCAGCAGCCCGTGGGACCCACAGAGCCACGTGGCAGCCTCTGGCAGTGCCACGTGTCAGGTGGGACCCACTGCCCAGTCACCCGTGCTGAGTCAGCAGCCCGTGGGGTCCACTGTGTCACGTGGCAACCTCTGAAGGTGCCACGTGTCAGTGGGGCCCACTGTCAGTTAATTAGAAATTAATTAAATTAATGTTAGTGTTAATTAATTACTATTTAGCCCTAATTAATTACTGTTAGTGGTTAATTAAGTTAGGGTTAGTACTAATTACTTTTAAACAGTATTTTTAATTAAATAATTATAATTAAAGATTAATTAAGGATTAATTAACTGTTAATTAAATCTTAAATAGTAATTAGGATAATTAATTACTTTTGAACAGTAAAATTATTTAATTAATTAATTAATAATTAAATAGTGATTAATTAAATAAAAACTTTAGGAATGAACAGTAAATTTAAATAATTAAATATAATTAGAGATTAATTAATATTAATTAAACAATAATTAGCACTAATTACTTTACTATAATAAAATTATTTAATTAATTAATTAATAATTAAATAGTGATTAATTAAATAAAAACTTTATGAATGAACAGTAATTTTAAATAAATAAATATAATTAGAGATTAATTAAGATTAATTAAACAGTAATTAGCACTAATTACTTTATTACAGTAAAATTAATTAAGTAATTAATTAATAATTAAACAGTGATTAATTAAATAAAAACTTTAGGAATGAACAGTAAAATCATTCAATTTGAATAAATGAATATTAAATTAATTCAAATTGTATTTTTGAATAGTAAATCTTAAAAGTTTAATAACTTTTTGTAGGATGATCCAAACATAGCCAATATGGGTCTTAAAATACTCAGAAAAATATTTAGGATCAAATGGCGTAATGTAAAATTTCGTTTCGGGTTACGCATAACGAGGTAGCATTTTAGAGCCTCTTTAAGACCCCATAACTTTTTACCCGATTATCAAAACATAGTCAATATGGGTCTTAAAATGCTCAGGAGAGCGGCCCCATCACCGTGGTAGTATTAGTTTTCCAATTTGGACATCAGGACAAAAAGTCAACTCTAGAATTTAGAGTTGACTGTAGTGAAAAATGACCAAAATACCCTTGGACTTCAAATGGCCATAACTTGGTCAATTTAACTCCAAATCCAAAAATTCAAGAAGCTACCTAGTTTAGAATTTCAATGTCATCATTTTCACAGAAATAATATTTAGGATTTGAACCCTAAAATTTAGGGAAATGACCAAAATACCCCTAGCCTTATTTTAGCCATAACTCGGCCGTTTCTCGTCCAAATTGGACGTACTTACTATCTATCTTCAAGTTAGACAGTAAGGAATTAGGTGGAGAAGATAAAACTCAGTTTGGACCCCTAAATCAAAAGTTGATTGACCCATAAAGTATGGGCAAAATAGTCATTTTACCTTAAAATTGGAAATGCGCAACTTTAGCCCTTAATTAAAATCTTAGAATACTAGGTTTAATAATGTAATCATATTAGTACCATGTAAGTAAATAAAACAAGTCATTAAATTGAATTCAAATAATTTTTTTTCCTAAGTCTTAAGCATCCCACCTTGAGGACCTTTCCTGAGAGTAGGACTAGATCATAGATTAGTATTCATTCATTAGGTAAATTGGGTTACCCTATGGGTGAAACCTTGGTTTTAGTAGTTTCTAGATATTATTTTATTTTATAACCCATTCTGATTAGTTTATCTTTTAACTTTAGATTTAAGATAGGAGATTTATCCTATTAAGTTTGATTACTTAATAGGATCTGCCTTAACTAGTAGATCACTTATAGTATAAAACCTAGAACTTAGGTCTTATCCAGTTTGGATTATGTGATTAAACCTAAAATCTCGTAGTGTTTAATCCATAATCTATAGGTGTAGAAGATCTTGATCAGATCTTAGTTAGAACGTCTAAATTCACAAAATTAGGACGTATGATTTATTTGTTTAATTCATAGTCGTCTATCTGATTGAACTAGATTGGAACCTGATCAGTTCCAATCCTTTTTAACTTATAAGGACGAATTTCCGAGTTACACTCGATAGTAGGAAAATGGTGATCCTGAACTTGTGTAACTTGGAATAGTTAGCTGGTTAAGTAGAAAACAAATGATATCATCATATTTAGTCGAGTCTCTTGCTTACTTGTTATTTGTTGCTACGCATGCCTTGTAATTTTGTGTCTTATATTTTCTTTGAACATATCATATAAGACATTTGATGCATAAATAAAATGTTAGGAAATTATGGAGACTCCTTAGATTCCTTATGAAAATATTAAAGTAAATAAGTGAAATGATAATGAATTGATGTGATTGAGCTGTCTCTCAGTGTTCTTTTGATCATACCGAATGTTGTCCTAGCCGTATCGTGCTAGGAGTTGCCCTAGCCGTACTGTGCTAGGATATTTCGGTATGATAGTTGGTGACCTAACCGTATCGAGCTAGGAGTAGCCCTAGTCGTATCGTGTTAGGGCCATATATGTGACTGTTGTTGGCTTAGTCGTATCGAGCTAGGAGTAGCCCTAGCCGTATCGTGCTAAGATCTTCAGTTTCTTTTGGCGAGCTAGTGTAGCTCTTTTCTGTATGGCAGTTGATGTATTATAGTTTTATATGCAGTTGTGGTTGTTTCAGTATATTCTTTTTCAGTCAGCTATTTCCTTGTACTGCTTTATATATATCTAGGATGTAGAATCTTGCTGCTATATGTATATATCACTGCTGAGTTATTCATTTTTAATTAGCATGTTATTTTTATTGATCACCAGTATGTTTAGGATGTAGAATTTTTCTTCCAGCATTTATTCAATTATATTTACACTTATATGTCTTTCCTTGATTACTTGTTATGCGAGGCATGATTCAGCCTCATTTCTTTGCCTTGTTTATACTATAGAGCATAGTCTATAGTTTGCCTTTTTACTTGTGTTGCTTACTGCTCCTGTATTTACACATCATACTTAGAAGTAAATGGTAAAATGGTGATATTATATAACCTTATTAAAAATTCAGCTTAAAATGTACTTAGACAATTGTCTAACCAAATTTTCTTTTTTTGGCTGGGGCCCTACATTGTGAAACCGACAATGTCAGGCTTAGAGCAGTTTGAGGAGTCTGCACCCGAGGAGGAGCCTTACTTAGAGGAGGTGCAGCAGTTGGGGCCAGAAGATATCTAGTCATTTACTACTTGTGAGGATGAGTGGATTTTGAACATTTATTTTGTTAAATTTTAATTAATGTAATAATACATGTACCTGTGACTGTGTGTTCAGATTTCACTATGCTACTTTTCTGAGTTATATTTCTCTTCTTATATATATTATGATGCTTGGATGTCATTTATTTATCGCTTCCGCACTCTGTATTTTTACTTATATAGTGACTGCTTGATTGATTCTGAGTTAACCTTTCTCTAATCAGGTGGATTGTGGAGTTTATCCTAATCCAATGCTAAGTGAGGGGTTAACCAGAGTGACACTCCACCCTTAATCTAAACCTATTGAGGGTTAAGGGTGAGGGTCGCCACAGATCTTGAGCTGCTTTAATTCTCTATTAGATCAATTGCACTTTATTATTTATTTCTTCAACTATATATGAACCATACAGCTGAACAGTACCTATTTCAGACCACGCTAAGAGCGTACTGCATTTTTTGCAATGCAAGGCTTCATACGAAGCCATGCCGATACTTGATTGAAAACTGTTATAATAAGTAAATTCAACTAAGGGAATATAATCTTTCAAAAAACCTCTGAAATCTAGAATACAGAGACAAAGAAGATCTTCAGGAATTTGATTAACTCAGGTCTGTTTGACCATCTGTTTAAAAATGAAAAGTGGTGCTCTTGGCTAGGGTAATTCCCAAGTTTTGATGCACAGCTTGCCAGAATTTATAAGTGAATCAACTATCACGATCAGATATAATAGACCTCAGAATTCTATGAAGTCTGATGATTTCCTTGATATACAGTTTCGCCAATTTCTCTACAGAATCGATTTGACGCATTAGAATGAAATGTGCCGATTTGGTCAGTCGATCGACAATGACCCAAATTGAATCAGTACCAGATCTTGATTTGGGTAAACCCATTACGAAGTTCATAGAAATATCAAACCACTTCCATTCAGAAATTACTAGAGGATGGAGAATTCCTCCAGGCTTCTGATGTTCAGCCTTGACTATATTACAGACATGGTACTTTGATACGAATTCAGCCACACTTTTTCTTCATTCCAGGCCACAAGAATGACTTATTCAGGTCTTGATACATCACAGTACTACTAGGATGTACTTGGTAACTAAAATTATGGCCTTTTACTAAAATCTCTTGATGTATGAATTTGGGAATCCATAGACGATCCCCTTGATAGATTGTATTATCTCAAAACTGCAGATCAAAGTGATGACTACTTTCGATCTCTATTTTAAATTTCAGATAGTCTTCATCCTTTGTTTGGGAGATGGAAACATTATGGTGAAAGGTTGGTTCAATAGTACTCATAGATATCAATTCGCTTAGCACCATGAATTGGCCTGATATTAAGCCTTTTAAATTCTTCCTCTAAAGGGCTTGAAGTTATTAAGGAGAAGAGTGTAGCATGATGACTGAGTGCATCAGCCATAACATTCACCTTTCCTGAATGATATTGAATCAATAAATCATAATCGCTTATTTGCTGACGACAGTTGAGTTCTCGCTGAGTAAAAATATACTTTAAGCTCTGATGATCGGTAAATATAAAACATCGTATGCCATACAGATAATGATGCCAGATCTTTAAGGCGAAGACTACGGCAGTTAGTTCCAAGTCGTGAACGGGATAATTCTTCTCATGTGATTTTAATTAACGGGATGCATAAGCAATAACCTTTCCTCCATACATCAGCACACAACCCAAGCCTATCCCAGATGCATCAGTATAGACTTGATAGTTTAACCCTTCTTTAGGTAAGGCAAGAACTGGGGTAGAAGAAATAACATCTTTTAATAATTGGAATATATTTTCACATTCCAGACTCCAGAAAAATGGCACTACCTTCCGAGTCAACTTTGTGAGAAGAGACGCTATCTGTGAAAAGTCTTTGACAAATTTTATATAATACCTTGCCAGACCCAAAAAGCCTCTGATATCAATCACAGAATTTGGCTGCGACCAATCCTGAATGACGCTAACTTTATTTTTATCTACTTTAATTTCTTGCGCATCTATGACATGACTCAGAAAAGCAACTAAGTCAAACCAGAATTCACACTTAGAATATTTAGCATATAACTCATGGCTTATAAGCTCTTCTAGAACTAACCTCAGATGGTGCTCATGGTCAGCTTCGCTTCTTGAGTAAATCAAAATATCATCGATAAAGACGATGACAAATTTATCTAAATATGCCTTTAATACGTGCTGCATCAAATCCAAGAAAATGGACGCAACATTTGTTAAGCCAAAAGAGATTACTAGTAATTCATAATGTCCATAACGCGTTCTGAAAGTTGACTTTTCTTTATCCGCATCTTTAACTCTTAGTTGATGATAACCATATCGCAAATCGGTCTTGAAAATTACTTTAGCTCCAGATAACTGATCAAATAGATCATCGATACGTGGTAATGGGTATTTATTCTTGATAGTTACCTTATTCAGTTCTCGATAATCGATACACATACGCATTGTTCCGTCTTTATTTTTCACGAATAAAATTGGCACTCCCCAAGGATATGAGCTTGGTCGAATGAGACCCTTTTCTGGCAGCTCTTGAAGTTGCTTGTTTAGCTCTTACAGCTTCTTAGGCACCGTACGATACGAAACTTTTGATAATGGTTGGGTTCCCCAAATTAATTTTATAGTAAACTCTACTTCTCTGAGTAAGACTGGGTAGGTCTTCAGGAAAAATATCAGGAAATTCACAAATTATGCAGTTCTAAGAAATAAGCACGATTCTTTCTTTTCTCCCAACATTGTTACGAGATACGCATCACATCCCTTTCTAATTAGCCTTTCTGCTTTCATTGCGTTTATTTCAGTCATTCTAATTCAGTTATATTTTCTTTATTTAATATATATATATATATATATATATATAATTACTTATAATAATAAAAATTGTTATTTTTAATATATAGAAGTAAATAAATAAAATAATATTAATATTGATAATTTTACTAAAACAAAATAAAATATATCATTCTTTTCATTTAATTATTTTATTTGCAGCTTTTGCAACGCTATTAAACTTTGATTCACTGTGATATGTTGACATTGAGTACAGAAGGAAACAAGTGCCTCTATCTCAAATGAGGGAGTATAATTATGATATTAATTTGTAAATATTATGATTGGGCATTAGCATAATACAAGATTAAATATGAGCTAATATTGATAGAATATATGATACATATTTTAAATTGTCTCTTACATAAGTGATAATTTTGTATTCCATTGAAGCAATTCAATTTATTAATATGCTTTCTAATTATATGTTCAACACTAAGTCTTTTATCTATAAATATATATTTATCATTTCTAATTTCTTTTTTAATTAAACATCATTAATATACTAGTGTTTGTATATTATTTTTATATATTAGTTCATTCAAATGCCTTAACTTTGATGAAGTTACTATATTATTATATCTATAGTGGTATTATTATGAAATTATGATACCCAAAACTATACTGCCTACAAACTTAAAACATGAATTAATATACAAATAAGATAAATTAAAATTAAATTTTTATGTACTTAGTATACATAGTATTTTTATATAATATTTTTTTATGAGATAAATTGTGGAGAAGAAGCCCTAAAGTGGTTATTAGAACTAACAATATTTTTATTTATTTATTTTATTCATATTTTATTTTTGATTTTATAATAATTAAATTGGATTAGATAATAAAATATTAATTATTATTTTTAATTAAATTTATTTTACTTGAATATATCTTAATATGGGACACGCCTTGCTTGATTAATATATTTCGGTAAATAAAATTTTTCTCATTGCCGAACGAAATTAAGTAAAATCCGCCTTTCAAACAAATCAGACAAACTAACTGATGGGAGACCAGGCTTTCTTCATGGCTTCAAGAGAGTGGAAGGTATGCATGCTAATGACCCCGAGAGAACCATTGAGGCAGAGTTTCCATAGTTTTGTGCCTTCTTCAACTAACTCAGCATTCACATTTTGGGGGAAAGGCAAGAAAACGAGAAATTCAAGGCTTTTGAAGTAGCAGCACAAATGTTTCTTGCATTTGAAAAAAGATTGAGCGAGAGTAGCCATCGCTAGAAGAAGACAGCAGCTGGAGATGGAGAAACACGGGAGCGAAAAATGTATCAGACATCTGAGAAATGTTATTTGTGACAGATAAATTCACTGCACTTTGACAGCATTCTGGATATCTTATGCAAGTAATTCATATCGTAAATTCATATTTTATCATGGTACCAAGCGTGTTAATTTATGAATTTTTACTAGATAAAAGACAAAAAAGCTATAGCGAAGGGTCAGGCTGATCCAAAGGGCTCTGCGAAGGCCGCATGAACAATCACTCCGGAAGGCCTCTGCGAAGGAAGTCATAGAAGACATGTTCTTAGTTCATGTAAAAGATGCTAGATTCAACTTTTAGTGTATTTGAGTAATATAAAATAGAAGTATAAGCATGTTTTGCTAGTGATAATTTTCTTGAGATATACGCTTTTTTCCTTAGCCGATCTGTCGCCCCCCTTTTCTCTGATCCACCTCTCCTGCACTCCTCTCCAATGACAGGAAGATCTGTGAGATATGCTGTAGTAATGATCTGTTTCCTCTCTCATTATCTTATTGCTTTCTCTCTTTTTTTTTTTATAGTAACTTCTTCACATTCAGGTTGATGCTTTCACTAGCACGCCTTTCAAGGGGAATCCAGCTGCCGTCTGCTTACTGGTAGAAGAAGACGAGGGAATCGATAAAGAGTGGATGCAGAATGTCGCCATGGAGTTCAATATCTCTGAAACCGCTTTCTTGACCCCATCTGCCTCATCTGCTGGCAGCGCTTCTGCCTTTTCTGTTCCTCGTTTTCGTCTCCGGTGGTTCACTCCCGTTGCAGAGGTCTGGATTTTAGGGAAAATAGTTGATAAATTTGAAGCTCGAATAATTACGGATTTTTAAGGCAACTTGTTGATTTTGTTTTGTTGATCTTCTTATTGAAGTTAAGGTTTTCTTTAACGCCGGTTTGGCCAACTGCTTGCCCGTTTTTATAAATGCCTAAAAATTGCAAACATTTATGATTTGATTGGGAGCCGAGGAACAAACATAGAATTTTATGGAGAGAATTGTTTTTACAAATCTTGGCTGGTGGGAATTGTTATGTACTTAGATAGCTCTTAATGGATAAAAGTGGATTTTCAAAATTTTCAATGTGAAAACAAACTTGTTAATTTGCTTACTGATGATGTGCTAGTTTTATTCTTAGACATCTTGAGGTTGTTAAAATGTAAGTGTTACTGAAATATCATGCAATGGAATCCATGGTACGATGGCTGGCGGGGCTCCGAGGTAGCTTGATGGGCGGTAATATCGACAACAGAAGATGAATTATAGTTTTCCATGATCATTATTAAAATTCAGTTGGAGGCAAAAAAACTTTGCAGTTTCCAAGGAAAAATTTGAGTTGGAGGATAATAAAAGGATCAAAAAGTTTTTGAATGAAAAAAATGAGTTGTAAGTTGCTGACCTCACCATCATTGCGGGTCAGCCTTTCTACCCATGCAAGCCTCCTTAAACCAATTGCCTTGCCGTCTATATTCACTGTTGTGTGGGAACTATGAGGGTTGGATGAGAGCATTTTTTGTAATATTTAAAAGATTTGGGTGCTTTGTACATATTCTTTAAATTTTATATGTTTTAAGTGTATTATTTAAGATTTTGGCTATCATTGTTTAAAGTTAATGTTAGTATTTACCCAACTAATTCTAGTATAATTGATGTGATTTCTTTGGTGAATATAACTTTTAAAAATAATCTATTTTTTTTTTTTATAAATTTTGGTTAACTCATAATTTAGGTTCTAATGTGTATCATGAATCTCACCCCATGCCACAAGACCAACTTTTGGCAAATTCTCCATTGGCTAACGATCTCCATGATGGTGGCCGACATCCTAAGTTATTATTTTATTGGGAATCCCTTCATTCTCTTGAGAATCACTAGTTGCCACGGAAGCGTGTAAGCACTAACATTTAGATGAGGGCCGATTTGAGTTGACATATAAATGACACTATACAAAAGCATTTTTGTAATCATTTGAATTTTGAGACAACATTGCAATGAACCATACAGCCCCAATCTCAATCGAATGTCATTGGTAAGCCAAAACAGCCCCCAACATTTAGGTTTTTCTTGGCATAGCTCTCAAATATTTACAATTTAGCTATCATATTGTTTAATTTGATGCCTAATTTATATTAATGCATTGCAATTGCTACATTTCATGTCTTTTTTTAGTGGGGTTGTGATTAAATATATGAATATCTTAGAGATCATATTTTAATAACTATATGAAAATTAAAAAAAGAAATATTGCTACTAACCTATGTATACATTTATTAATCCACAATTCAAAGAGAAAATCTCTTCAAAAGTTTGAAGCAACAATTTTGTTTCATTTGAACAGATCTTTGTGTACACTATGTTAGCAACTCTCTTTCTCCTAGAGATGGCATGTTCAATTGCACATTATGTGCTTGACATTCCCTCAAAAAATACATTTTTTTCCAAAATTTTCAGTGTTTCTTAAGTTTAAATTCATGCTCATTTGATCGACTCATAAAATTTGATCAACTTAATATATAATTTAATTTATCAACCATGTTATCTTTTATGTTTTAACATCAATTAATAGAAATAATTAATTTAAAAAAAGCTAATATATCTTATATTAAATTTAATGTAACTTAAATGTTTAAAATACAAAGGAAGACCATGTTTATCATCTTTAATAGCTGACATGAGGTGAAACTCATTTAAAAATGAAATTTTTTAATTTTAATTTATTTAATATATACATATATGTATTATATATATTATTTTATTATTATTTTATATTAAATTTTAATTTAAAAATTCTATCAACTATTTAAAGTTTAACAATACTAACAATGACAAAGTTGAGCCTTAATCCCACTAGGTGGAACTGGCTACATGCATCCTTCGATCGCATTGTGAACGATCAAATAGATACACCTTCTCAAGTTCCAAATAGAGAGCTATAAAAAGTTAAAAAAAAAAAATTTAGTTATTGATGTAATCTAATTTTCTTAAAATTAATTGTACTAGTACTATTTTAAAATAATTTATATACTTTAGATATTATATTAACAAATATACACACATACACACACACACACATATATATATATATATATATATATATATATGTTGTTGTAGCCCAGCGGTTGAGACTCAAGATTTGTTATCCTAGGTCATAGGTTCAAATTTCATCGGCCACGCACACACACAAACATATATATATATATATATATATATATATATATATATATATATATATACATGCACACTCATTTATTATTCTTGATCAAATGATTCAAAATTACTTGAAATCTAGATAAATCAACTTTAGTGACATTCTTGGTTTGTGTGAAATTGGATTGACTAGCTTTGAGTTGTTCTTGTTATATGAACTTAAGAATGATACTTAACAATGTTATAAAATAATATTAAAGAAAATTATGTTACTTTGAACTTTATTTTTCTTTAATGTTTAATTTAGAGAATTACATGTACAATGCTTACACTTATTATTCTGTATGAATTTTTAAGTGTGCTTGGTTATTTGAATCATTTGCCTCCATTGTGCCTTATCAAATGACTCATTCTTAAGCTCAAGTATATGTGATTATTCATAATAGTTTATTTTAATATCTTTTTTTGACTCTTATTTTTCTCTTAGCGTGGATAAATTCATCAATTCAACTCTCCTGATTGATGAATTCAAATTGTCCATACTTTATGTATTTGAACTTTTGTGATGCAAGTTTCTATGATTATCCTCAATAGGAGCTATTCTGACGTTGCCATGAATACGCTCATTTATAACCATAGCATTTCATGTATGGGCTCACTTATCCACCTTAACATCCTTAATTTTGCAACACTTAATTTTTAGTATACTTTCACTTTGCAAGTCTGCTTCGTAGAACATTATTGGTCTTATTGCTGCTCCATAAAATTTGCCTTCAAGTTCACGTAGGTTTTTTGGATCACACAATACTTCCAAAATCTAATCCACTTCATCCAACTTGCCTGAGTCTTGTTAGTCACTTTGCTGTCGGATTTTCCAATTTTTGCAACAATACACAATCATATAATACTACTTTGAACTAAGAATAACACGTTAACACATTGCATTCTTCGCCATATAAAAGTTATAGGTAAATGTCATAGTATGAGATTATAGGTGTGTGCTGGCTTACTAGGAAATGTAAGCGTAATTCATGTTTGCATGATTGTGATAACTCAGTATTTACTATAACGGGTAAATTGTTATCTTTGGATAAACAAAGTTGTAAAATAAAAGGCACAAATTGTCCTTGCCTAAATTTGCTTAAGAATTGAGACAAATTTCTGAAACTGTAAGATTTTTTTATAATTTCAAAAGACATTTGTTTCATGGAACATAACTGTATATAATTGTACGGCTGCTTTGATTTTTGTGGTGTCAATTAACGAGAGATTTATTACTAATCGTTGGAAATATTTTGCCTTCATGAATTTTTTTTTTGTATCCTGTGCTAAAATCTAGTCTACACAGTTCCATCAACTATTTTTATAGAGTAAGGAATTTTGCTTCATTTTACAAGCACTAACCCACTCCTAGAACTGTTTAGACTTAATAAGTTGAATTTCATGCCATCCATTTGCATATGGGTTTAAAGTTGCAATTGTTGTGAATCCAAACAGGTATTAAAAACCATATCTTTTCATCTGCAAGTAGATTTGTTGAGCGTAATTGTGCTAAGTTGTAACTATTGACTTATGTAGCCTTAAAGAAACTTTGGAGCTTACTGTATTTGTTTTTTATCTGTATGAATTATTGTCTGCAGATCAAGTTTTGTGGACATGCAACCTTGGCATCGGCACATTTCCTTTTTTCATCTGGTGTGGCAAAGAGTGAGGTAATAGAGTTTGACACACTACATGGCATCCTAACAGCCAAGAAAGTGCAGGGATTAAGGAAATCGACTTTTGCAGAGCCTTACAATAATGAAAATGGAGATTCTTTTTCCATTGAACTTGACTTTCCTATAGTTCAAGTTGTTGATTGCGTGCCGGAAGAAATCCCATCTTTACCTGAAACCTTGAATGATTTATCCATGGTGAATGTACAAAAAACTGTCCTTGGAGACCTTATTGTAAGCTCTTTTTTATTATAATTTTGAATGATTTATGTTTGGTGAATATACACATACTACGGCCGAAGCTTCTTTTTGTTACATCTTTTGCATTCTTTGAATTGACTTTTATGAATAACTTCTGCAATTTGATACAATTTTATATAGTGTTATGAAACTTATATTAATTGTTCACTTTTCACATCCAAGCTTGGGACTTGTGATTATGCTTTTAATCTATTAAGATATATGACTGGTTTTGAAATATGGAAAGTTGTTAATGACCATAACAAGTTATTAAGGAGGTGAATTTGATTCTTTGGTTGAGTCAACTTTCCATAGATTTAGTCTCAAGAGCATTTTTGTCAATCTTTGTGCCTTTAGGATGAACTTTATAGAACACAATAAAAAACTCAATGAATCACCTAGGAAAAAATGTATTAGGGAGAGCTTTGGCCCTGTGTTGTCTATACCGTCTTGACTCCAATTAAAGGATGCATGTTGATAGCTAAACAATTTATAAAATCACTATGTAGTTTAGGTTTGTAAGTCTGAGATTAGATGATGTTTTGTATAAAATGATAGGTGATGGTTGCTTGTATCTTTGCTATTTAGAGATGGGGGAAAGTTTTTAATTATATATCATATATGGGAAAGAGGTCTTGAATCTATATTGTGAAACGTATCTTATGGCAGGATGTGCTAAACTCAGATAAAAATAACTTGTGAAATAGGTGTAGAGGCTTATGAGAGTTTTGAATAAAGTGATCATATTATTTTTGTATAACATAATAAAACATAGATGATCGATAGTAAAGGACGAACCATTACCAGGAAAAAATATCCGTGCAATATTATACGGATTAGGGAAATTCCATCAGTACAAGAGTACGAGTGGTTATTTAGAGAGAGGTTGAAAGTTTAGGATTATGCATCATTTATGAAGAGGCCTTTGACAGTTTAATGCAAGGCATGTCTTATTACGCAGTGCACCAGATTCCAAGGAGAAATAACATGCGAAATTGATTTGGAGGCCTGAGAGTTCGAGTCAAGCGGTCATGTTCTTCTTTAGAAAACATGATAAACCTTACAGTGGTGATAGTAATAGATGAACCATTATTAGGAAAACATTAGGGAAGTGACATGCTGCACAAAAGAGGATAACCAAATATAGCTTGAAACTCTCTAAAGATTGTTAGGTACACGACTGCACAGGATAAGATTCCGACCAAGACCGTGTTTTCTATGAGTTTAGCCTCCATGTCTATGGCCATCGCAATCCCTTGTACCAAGGCCAGTTTTATCAAATGGTCAATAACAAAAAGATAACTTAGAATTAGTGGTTGAAGGCCCGAGCAACTCACTTCATTCAATCTTTAGGGTACTCTGTTACTTATGGATGGATGAATTATGTGGAGAAAAACAAGCCTGTGCACGTATTTGTTTCCTGAAAGTATCTAATACTGGCTATATCCACGGTACTGTGGCCAACTCATGACTCGTTATTGTGGTTGCAATAAACTATTTTAAGATTTATCAAGAACATTCAGCTGGCTTGGTGAAAGATGATCTACGAAATAAGATTACTCGGTATCAGAATCGACTAGAATCTCATCCGATGTGAATGATATAATCAGATATTTGTTATTTAGAAAACATGACGGTATCGTTATGAGTCAGGAGAGGCATCATTGTGAAAGATTGGCATGTGATATAACTCTAAAAACTTGAATAATCTTGACCTCTGGAGGTATTAGTTACCATTGATTTTGATATATATGATGGAGGGATATTTCATATCATTAGAAGGAAAATATCACATATGGTAAGAGTTTTCGGTATAAGAGAAGAGAGCGGATACCTGTCCACATTTGAAGAGTAACACCTAGGGGTGGATGCGAATGTGCTGCAGCCTAGTAGCTGGAGCTCTTGTGTTTGAGCTTTTGGCAGTAGTTCAAATCCCATTGACCACATCATGTCTCTTTACGAATTGCCTTCTCTTGGAATAAAAAGCCTAGGGGCAAAGCCCTGTTATATATAGGTGGTGCAGTTTCACCCCTAATTATGCAAATGTCACTTAATGATACACAATTTTATATATTTACAAAAATTCTGATGAAATTGACACATAATTTTCGCTCCCCTGTGCTAAAAATTGCACCTTATAAGTGTGGGCAATGTCTTAATATGCATGGCAAGACAACAACGCATGCACGCGGGCTTTTAGATGGAATTGGTAAAGTTAAGTTTAACAATGACGTTTATCAAAATAAGTTTTTTTTTATTGTTGCATTTTAGTGCGGCATTTAGTTGCAGCTAAAATTATTTGTACTGTTCGAGCACACATGCAAATTAAGAGCAGGCAATATGCAGCACTAGAGGTGTGCATCATAATCGGATGGGTTTATGAGCCACCAAGACTATAGTTTGAAATCAAGATTTGAGCAGTGAGATCACAGGTAGGGGAGTGCAAGTAGTGTGGTTTGATAGTAAGGTTTTTATCTGATACCATGCTGAGAGGAGGCTAATTTTTGTCTTATTAACTTATACGGGTCCTATAACTTGAGGCGTGCATCAATATACAAAAAGAAAATAATTTGCAATTTTTTTATCTGTCTAACATAATACTTTTTTGAGTTCAACTTGATAAGCCAGCTAAGTATGCCGACATCTATAATACTAGATGATAAAGTGATCTTTTGGTATAATAGGCTTAATCCATAGGTTTAATCCACAAATGTTGAGCATTACGTAGTCATTGATAATCCGGCTGTACATAAAAAATTTACTGTGAGTTAGAAGTATCGCACTACCATAGAAGATGATTTAGGAATGATTCTAAAAGAGGGATGGTAAAAATAGCAGTTTATTAGGAAAATATAAATAGATTTAACACCTTGTGCAATACTTTGCTATACTTTTTGATTATTTCTTTCATGTCTGAGGCACTATTAAAATTTTTAACTTTGTAAGTTGTGTTGTGTTCTTATGATGTAAACTTGAAAACTTTTTTTTTAGATAGAGCTTGCTTCTGGGAAAGATCTTGCTGAGGTTAAACCAAACTTTATTGAGCTAGAGAGATGGGCTGGAAGGGGAGTCATTTTGACAGCCCCTGCTCCTCCTGACTCTGGATTTGATTTCTTTAGTCGCTTCTTCTGTCCAAACTTTGGAGTTAATGAGGTATATTTGCAAAATTTGTATTATTTAATTTTCTTCTATTGAGTATTTATTTCACAACTTAGTTGCACATATTTCTTAATAGCTAGCATTTTATAATTTGTCTGGCTTAATATCTCTGCCATTTTTAGTACATATTCGTTTAGCTCTCTGTTTTTTTGTGGTTGCACTATCTAAATTTGGGTTAAAGCGCCTACAAATCACTCAAATCTATACTCTTTTCTTATCCAAAAAGTGTTGTAATTAGAAGTTGAATGGCTTGGGGGTAAAAGCGAAAGTTTGTCTGTTGGCTATGAATTATTAGATCATTCAGCTACGCAACTACGTTTCAATTTAACCAATTTATCTCTATATTGCTCAATCCGTTCGATTAGCCTCTAATTATGACATCCAACTTAGTTTACAATTAGTCATCCTGAGCCTAACTTAGCTCATGATTTTTTTGGGGACTAAATTCAGCTCAAAATGATTAGTTTGGGACTAGAATGGACAGGTTGAAATGTTGGGATATGGGCCTAAACTGATCAAACTGAAATAATCATGGCACTATTTTAATAAATTCTTGTGATATTGAAAGTTTCGAGTAGAATGTATGAAATTGTCTCTTAAATTTATCTTATATAAAATTTTTATTTACTGTTTTTATTTTCTCAAGTATAACAACTGTGCACTTTTTTCTTACAATCGTTATCACAATCTAATTATTTCTCTGTTTCACATTATACTCTGATCTGTTTTTGAATTAACAATTAATGTAATAATTCACTTCCAATATGATGTCTCCAAGGATCCTGTTTGTGGGAGTGCACACTGCGCATTAGCACCCTATTGGAGCAGGAAATATTTGAAGCACAATCTTATAGCTTATCAGGTACTGTATTTATTTGGAAGAAGCACTTTTTTAATCTTAATTTATACTACTCTAGTAACTGAAGGAATTTTTCTTATTATCAATTTTTCTACTGGGCCGGGGTGTTATTTATTTTTGTTAATATGCTCCATGGGGATGGAGAGCCATTAAACAAGCATTACATAGTCTAAAAAAGGAAGTAAATCTAAGAACATATTCCCTTTGGAATAACAAAATATTTATTTTTAAATAATACAATATCTATTACTAAATATGACTTTTAAATATATAATAGAGATATTGAATAATTTGTGAGTTAAAGCTACGATCTTTTTTGTGGTCTATTAAAATTTTTGAAATTTTTATTAGGATTTTCTTTTAAGGTTTTTAGATTTGCAGTAAGCTGTGAATTTGCTTTTAGGATTAGTCATGATCTGAAGCTATGATTTTTTTTGTGGTCTGTTTATTTTATGAAATTTTGTTTAGGATTTTCAGTCATGTTGTAAGTTGTTAAATTGTTTTTAGGGCTTAAGTCATAAGCTAAAGCTGTGCTCTTCTTTGTAGTATGATAAATTTATTGAAAAAAAATTTTAGATATCAATTTTTCATTTCACTTGTTTTTTTATTTAAATAGAGGCTATGGTGGGCAGTGGACTATAGCTGCTTTTATTTTCTTAAATAATTCTTCTTATGACTTACATGTTAACAATATTTTAGCTAAATGAAGACTACAAATGATAAAAATGATTTTGAAATTGATAAATTAGAGCTTGAAAAATCAGAAGCTGAACAAAATATTGTAGGTGAGTTAATAAGTGGGCAATAAAGTACAGATCCTATGATTATTATGATCCAAACAAGTGAAGCAAGTCAGAATGTCTCTGAGGTCAGGATAAGTAAAAAAAGAAGTGCAATTTGGGATCATTTTAAAGTAGTCCAGTCTAAAGATAACAAGGGTAAAGCAATTGTAGAACTAGTTTGTAGGCATTGTCGCAAGACTTATATGTCTTAAAAATATGGATCTACTTCAAATTGTGTTAGGCATATTAAAATTTGCCCAGTGTTAGGTTAAGCAAACAAAAACCAAAAGGTTCTTAACTTAGAGATATTAGAGAAGGAAAAATCAATAGACATATAAAGCAATACTATTTGTTACATCTACATATAATAATAATAGTTAGAAATATATTGGCTAAGATGGTTATTATAGTTGAGTTACCTTTTAAATTTGTAGAGCAGCTGTATTTTAATTTATTTGTATGTATTTTAAATATTAATTATAGGAGAACATCTAGAAAGATTATACAAATTGAAACGGATTGAATGCTTGAAAGTTTATGAAAATAAAAAAAGAAGATTAAAAAAATTTTAGTCTGTAAATCATATTTATTTGACTTATTATTGAACATCAAATCAATCAATAGGCTATATGTGCTTAACAACACACTACATTGATTCTGATTGGGCGTTGCAACATTTTATTAAAAATTTTATTGATCTTGAACCTCTGCATACCGCACATGCCATTGTTGATACCATGGGTGAGTGCATAACACAGTGGGGTATTCATAAAAAGATTTTAACGATTACAATAGACAATGCACGTGCCAACGATAATGTATCAAATATTTTATTGAAGAATTTTGAGAACACTATCATGCTATTTTTTGTAGGGAAAATTTTTCATGTTCGTTGTTGTGCGCATATTTTAAATTTTGATTGTTCAAGAAGGCCCTAAGCAATGCAATAATATCATAAGAGTTTGTTAGAGAGACCATTGTTTATATTAAAAAATCTCCATGCAGCTTTAAAAATTGGTGAGATTGCACGATTAATTGGTGAATCAACTTGTAAAAGTTTTTTTGGTGATATAAAAATAAGGTAGAACTTCACATTCTATATGCTAGATTGTGACTTTATTATAAAATCATATTACATGAAGACAGGAATTAATATGGGGTTTGATTAATGCTGATTGGGATACATTTGATAGAATTAAATGTATTCTTAAAGCTTTTGAGAATGCTTCAATAGTATTTTCAGGTTCAACATACCTGATTCCTTATCTCTTTCTTCTCGAAATGATTTAGATTAAATGTATTTTTGAAAGTGAGGCAATTGATAATGATGATTTTGTTAGATTGATGTGCATTTCAATGGAAGAAAAATTTGAAAAATATTGAGTTGATAGTAACTTGCTAATGTGCATTGTCATTGTTCTTGATCCAAGGAGAAAAATAATATTTATCTAATTTGCATTTAAATTAATCTATCTTGGGTCAACCCTTATTGAGATAATTGAGTGAGTCTTACTAAATTTACATGAACTATATGGCTTATTATATAGACATATCTAGAGCAGTTTTTGATTCTTCAACCAATTTGTTAATGCTTCAGGCTAGCTCTAGTTCAACTTATTATGAATTAAAAATTCAATTTTAAGAGATTTTGATTTATTTTTGGAGTCTGCTTTTGCCACCCAGCCAATAAAATTTGAGATGGAGCTATATATCTATATGAGGATTAAAGGAGCCTCAAGAACAAAGATCTTTTGATATTCTGGAATAGTGGAAAATAATTTCTTTAAAATAACCTATACTATTCTAACTATTCTTATTATAACTGGTTCATCTGAATCTGCCTTTAGTGTCTGTAGTTATGTACTTGATGATAATAGAAGTTCATTATCGCCAAATATGATTAATGCTTTTATTTGTATGGCAAATTGGCTCACTGGGTATCAAGCCAACCTTAGACCTTTAGATGAAGATGTAAGTATTTGTATGTGATATATTTTAATTTTTTGAATAATTACTAATTTAGTAGTTTACACAGTAGGCAAATGGGATATCAAATTAGGAATATTAATTTATTTGCTTTGTTTTTTGTTTGCTTTTTGTGCAAAAAGAATAATTAACATGCTTTATACCAGATGAAGTGTGGAATATATTCAATTGAACCAAACAATTGATGAATTAAGAATATTTTAATTTTGCAAAAATTTGCATAAACTTTGTTTTAGATTTGAATTTGCATGAATTTTATTTTAGATTTATGATATATTATAAAGGCTATTTAACTTGGCAAATATTTATGATAATTGTTGCAAGTTTGACAGGAAAAATAGACTGATGAAAAACAATCATTTCATGTTATAATGTGATATTTAGACCCCTTCTTTGATACTCATGATTGTTTCAATTTTAGTGTTTGAGTTGCTACTCATGATATTTAGACCCTTTCTCTATTGATTATTTTTTAAAATATTAAAATTTTATTTAAAAAAAATGTTGTTTTTTTCTAATTTAAAATCCATTTTTAGATTATTATTTGGGTAATGTTACAGTTTTTATTTTAGCTTTATTAATATATCTTCAAATTGATTCAATCATAGGAGCGCATAGTAATTTTATTTTTTTGAATTTTTCTCTGTTAAAATAATAGTTAATATCATTTTGTTTTATTTGTAGATTATGTGAACTTTTCTATTTTAAAATCTAACTATATCTACATTTAGAGTACATGATACCATGTTTGTGAGCTGCATAATTAATTCAATTTTATAATACATTTAGAGTGCATATAGAGTAAAATTTGGTATGATCAAGGTCAAAATTCTTTAGTAAAAAGAGCAAATTTTTGTTGAGATAAAAACCACTTTTTAACTATGCCATGGCAAGAAAAAAAACTTTCATAGTTGTTTATTGCAAAAAAAGGTGATGCACAGAGACTCGCCACAAGCTGTCTTAGAACTCGTGGCCTCTAATGCAGCCCCATTCTATGCCTCACGTGTTAATTTCATGAAGTTGTCCCTAAGCTTTGTATGTATGTATATATATAATAAAATAAACAATATACAATCAACCAACATCAAACTTCATGCTATCATTAGTTAGGAGGTCTAAAAGTCTCATTGGGAGCATGTCTCCCAGAAAAGTTACCCTGTCGGGTCAAAGAAGAACAAAAGTTTCCTGCGCAATTGAAATCATGCATGCGATGTACAAAAACAATATATGGAAGATCCAATATGAATGCTAGATGAGCCGCATGTCTTTCTGCACCACGGGTCTTCCGAGTTTGCTCCCAAGTTCATCGGAATTTGCACAAGGCACCATAACTGCTACAGTCAACAATGAGATCATCTAACTCGGGAGTTCTATTTTGGAGAACCTGCCTTAGCAGAAGGGCTGCTCTGATCTCTACCTCAAGAGGTGAGTGAGCCTGGAAACGAGCACTATAGGTGTGAGGACCCGGTGCCGGGTCAGCAGGAGCAGATCCAGCACCGGTTTGTGGGGATGTAAAACAACAAGTTCTCTAGACACATGATCATATTGAGTGATTTAAAAGATAAATATATAAATAGCAAACATAACTCATTTATTCATTAATTCACAAGTTCTGATTACAGAGATTAAAATAAAAGAAAAATTACAAACTTTTTTTTAAAATGTAGAGTCAAAAAGGAAAGCGAAAGATCAGCAGAAAGCAGTATCAGCACTGCTTGGTTCTTTGCACCTTTCTTCAAGGACGAACTCCTGATCTGGGCACGTTTCAAATGTGTGGGCATTCGAATACCAGTTAGTTATGAAACTAAGTACTGATAGATGTCATCTTTACAAATGTTAAATAATAAGCAAAATAATCAATTATTTGACAAGAAATAAAAACTGTATGAACTTATCCTTACAAACCTGTTTTAATTGCACTTGAATTTAGTATAAAAATAATTATAGTCACAAAAATAAATACAGAATTTTAGCATTTGATATCTGAGGAAAAATATAATTTTGTTGGGCAAGTATAAAATTAAGAAAAAGGGGGGTTCATTTTTATGTTACATGTTCAACTTCTCTCTATACTTGCCCCCTCAAAGGCTTATCAGATAGGCTCCTTATGACTCCCGATGTCGGACAGCCCCGTCCTAGCGGTTGCCTGATCAGACAAAAAATATAAATCAACATGGAACCCTTGCTTCTCACTTATCCAAACTTTTTTATATATCATTTTATGTGACTTTAAAAATACTTTTATCAAATTTGTGCGATGCTGAGCAAAAAGCATATTTAAACAAGAGTAATAAAAGATATCTGGTACCTTGTTCTATAAGTTCAAAAGTTCAACAGTTCAGATGAGTGACAGTTCTTTCAATCTGCATTTAAGTTTTTGATATTTTAAATTAGCCTTTTTAGCCAATATTATTATCTTCGTTTCTATTCTGTTTCTCTTTTATTTTCTCAACTTGATAGAAATTCGTATTTTTAAGTTATCGATGTGGCAATAATATTTATAATAGCATTATTATTATTATTTTAATAATAATAATAATGTATGAAAGACAGAATAGAAATGACTGTATAAATTGCAGAACGTAATAATAATAAAAGTAATAATAAAAAATGGAAATGATAGAATAAAAATGCTTGAATTGAAATAAACAGTATGAAAGTAATAGTCATTTTCTAGCATTTGTACTGTCGTTCATTATTAATTAATGACATCAATAATAATGCGATGTCATAATATAGGAAATACAATATTAAAAATCTTATATCATTTTCTTCCTCTTTTCCTTTCTCTTAAACTTCTCTTCTTACATGGATTGGAGTTGCCGAAAAAGATGGAGGGAGGCCGAACGTGGCGAAAGGCAGCTGGCAGGAGGTTGCCGGGGCAGCGGGGGCTAGCTGGCTGTTGGCCAGACGAGGGAGGGCTGCAGCAGGAGGGGCTGCTGGCTAAGGGAGGGCTGCAGCAGGATTGGCTGCTGTTGGCCGACTGCTTGCTGGAGGGCAGGAAGGAGCGGCTGGGCTGCTAGTGGCTGTGGGAGAGGGAGGACAAGGCTGCTGCTGTGTGGGGAGAGGAGGAAATGGCTGCTGCTATGTGGGGAGGGTAGAAGCGGGCTGCTGCTGTGTGGGGAGGGGAGAAGAGTGCTGCCGCTGTGCGGGGAGAGGAGGAGAGGGCTGGGGGAGTGGGATGCTGTTTGGAGAGAGCTGGAATAGGGAGAAGGAGGGAATGGGGGGCTGCAATGGGCTAGTTGGGAGAGAAAGGGAGAAGAGGGCTGGCTGTGGGGAGGAGAAGGAGGGAAAGGAGAGAGTATTAATAGAGGAAAGGGAGAGGGAGGGAGAGGGATAAGGGGATAAGGGGATAATGGGGACTTAAAGTGCCTTTAAGACGCTAATTAGCTCCTGTATGGGCGAAAACTGGAGGAAGAATTTTGGGGGGAAGAGAAGAATTTCCGAAGGAAATTCTTAAAAATTACTTGAACTTAAAATTAATCGTATTTTTCGTCGTTTGACGTCTAAATACAATAAAACTTGACACCGAGGTTTGTTATGACATTGTGAACACCCTTGCGCCTAAATTTTTCGATTCGAACTTATATTTAATTTTTTAATTTTTGAGTTTTAAAATTTCAAAAATTAACCACGATCAAACTGACGCTCAAAATTTGATGTAACTATTCGAGTAACCTTTAAATAATATACACAACACAGCAACACTGAAATCGATGAATTCTGACACGTATTTCAATTTTCATGATTTATTGGATTTAAATAATTCAAAAAATTAAAGTGAGAGTTTTCGTTATCCGATTTCTCCCAAACTAGGGCACTTTGATCTAAAAATTATTTCTATCTAATACAAATTTTGTTTGCCATAATTTGAAATTCCTCGGGGTCTTGTTGTCTGAGGTGGGTTTTGACCTAATTTGAAAAGTAACGACATTGGATCGTTACAATAGGCAACCACAAGCTGGCCATAACCATCTTAGACAACAACTCTGCCATAGGCGTCCTGCTCTTGCCATATCTGAATGACATGCCGATGTTGGCCTTTAGTCAATAGGTTGGGGGGAGGGGGACACCATCTAGTAGTGGTAGTGGGGCCAGGGAGGCCGGGGAGCCTCGGGAGTCCGTCCCATTGCATAGGCTAGCGCTGACCAGAGCATAATATATTGAGCTCACACACACCAATCATTGATAATGTTGATTTGGTATTTTTGACATGGAAAAAGCCGAGCCTCAAAAAGACAAATATGTGTGGCTAGTAAGATTTAAACTTAACATATCAAGAGTTTAAATACTATGACTCTTAACAATTGAGCCATAACACCATTCACAAGTAGTAAGGTATTTAACCAAGGCACAACTTTAAGCATACATCTCTAAGTAAGAGAATTAGTATGTTGTTTAGTGGCACAATTTTTGACTTTCAATATATCAGCTCTTATACTTTTCTTTGCTTGTGAACAACCACCAAAGTCTGATATTTCATGCTATTTAAACTCACACGAGTCATTCCCTATCTTACCTCACCCTCCCCATTCCATGTCTTAATGGATTTATGTCATAATGGGATTCAACAAATTTCTTAAAAGCAATTTTCTTCTTTTCATATCTCCCCATTCCATGTGGTTGGCATTTTTATTTTTTAGTTCCTTGGGAATTTAAGTATCTTATTCGTAGGTGTTTGTAGGTGTGTATTGTTTATTTTGAAGTAGAGCACTTTTAAAAGTGACCAGTTTTTTTTTTTATAATCATAAAATTTTAAATTACATCAATTATTACATTCAAACCGTTTTAGAACTCTGTGGGGACATATGCACAAATATGAACTTTATTCTTATTATTATTATTATTATTTTTATATTTATTTTTATGGGTGCAGGCTTCTCGTAGAGGTGGAATACTTGATATAGAAGTGGATGAGCAGAGAAACAGAGTTTTGATTCGAGGAAAAGCCGTCACTACTATGACCGGTTCTCTTACGGCTTAATGCCTTTTGGAAGCCTTAAAAATTTGTCTTGAAGGTTGTATAGCCCTCAACCTCTTTTATTTATAAATCTAGCCCTCAGAATACATGATCTCATCCCCATTAACAGTTAAAAAGGTCTTAAAAGGGCTGTTTGTATAAATATACGGAGATGAGGGTATTTATTTGCAAACATGAAAGGTTGGGTACTAGATACATAAATTTATAAAGATTGCTGTGCCATATCTGGAGCTGAACGATGCCTTTTAGAACATGATTTAAAGCAGGATTGTGTGAATGAGAACCATCACTTGAGCTGCTTGTTGTGGTTGACTGATTCATTCTTTGATAAATAAAAATATATGCAATGATTGAGATGTTAATAAGAACCATCATTTAAGCTGTTGGCCATGAATTATCTTAAAGACTACTGATAGATAGAGGCCAGGCTTCGGCTGAAGGAACTCCTTCAAAATCTCATGGCTGGTCTGCTTTCAATCCTAATGCGTTTTAGCCTTTGATCCGAATGTTTCTTATAATAGTCATCATCACTCTTTTGCTATAAAACCTTGCTGTCCAAACCTCTAAATTTTATGCCTAGTTTTTTTTAATTCATTCTTTTTTTGCGGTTAATTGATTCATTCTTATTATATATATTTATAAACAAAGCAAATTTTCTTTTATTGCTAACGTAAAGTAAAACCAAAGTTCCAACTAAAAGAGAGCCACCAAGGAGAAGTGAAGCAAGCAGTATAGGTAAGAGGAGCAGTTCTCAAGTGCCATGATTGATCAAATATCAACAGCATAGATAGGCTTCAGATCTAAGACCTTTTAGCTAATTTTTCCTGGCTTGAAAGCCTATAGCAAAAAATTAATCTCTAGTATTAGCATAAGATTTAGCATTAAGATGTGTTAATGGGATCAAGTATTATTTTGAAATGCAAGATGTTCAAATAAATAAATAAATAATAATGAGTAAATTATTTAATAAAAATGTGAAGAGACGTCTACTTATTATGCTAAGAAAAATTAGTTTTTTTTTTTAATCTCATTTATATATGCTATTTGATTTACTGAGGTATGCCCTTATAATTTTTTCTGATTAATTCATTATTTATTTTTGTACAAATATAACACATAATAAACATGTCGATTAATGTAAAAAAATATTTATTTGCAATATTTTTGCGTGAGAAAAGAGATAAAAAACTAAAAATTTTCTGAAATATTCATTTTTTATTAATATATCATTAGCATGATATATCTGTTCTTAATTATTTTACTTAATTTTTTATCATCTTCAATTTTTTTCCAATATTCATGCTAGATTATTTTTTATTATATATAAATTAGATAAATAATATTCGAGGGAGAGATTTGCGCTACACGAAGGCTACAGGAGAAGGAAGTAAAAGGGAGAAATGAGCCGGATGGACAGAAAAGACAAAAGAGTAATGAGGGAAGACGATACGGCTATCAAAGTCAAACCCTAGCAGTTGAGAGCTTGAGATCGTCAGCGCTTTTCAAGCTTTGAACTCGGATGGTATTTTTGTTCGCCGGTGAAGGCACTCCTCGAAGATGGATATGGAAATCAGTTAGCAGGTTTCGACGGCCATGGCAGCGGAAGAGAGCGAGGGGCGATTGTAGCAGCGGCAGGTGAGAGTTTGCTTTTTCTTCCGCAGGAATGATGAGGCGCGGTAAAAGCAGAAACGGCCTTCTTCCGAGCTCGCTGAGGATAATCTCTTCCTGCTTAAAGACGGTGACTGCCAACGCCGGAAACGTAGCTTCCACCGTTCGATCGGCCGGGGCATCCGTCTCTTCTTCAATCTCGGTTCCATCAGACGGCGAGAGAGACCAGGTCTTGACTTTGATCTTTCTCTCTTTATCCGTTTGAATCTTCTTGGTATAATTGATTATGCCGTGATTGTCGATTCTTAACGATGTTTCCGGTTAAACTTTGCTGCGATTTGTAACTTGCACCCACGCTCTTTCGAGTGAATTTCAAATGTGAACTGCAAAATATGGTTGGAGGTATTGCCAAGGAGAGTTTAAGTATTCTCCTGCTGAAATAGCTAGAAACTGAGTGTGAAGTTATGCATTTTTTGCCCGGTTCAATGTGAATATCTTCATCCCATTATAGAAGTTTAGGCGACTCTTGTATCCATTCCGTTAGTTAATGGCCCCCGTTTGGCTCTGTGAGTCAGATTATTTATATATTAATTATAATCTACCGAATGAGTGAAATTTTATGTTTATAATTTACAAATTTTTTTTTTGGTTGACATTTGATCGTTGCTGATTTTATTGTGATTATATTGTGAAATTTTATGGGACTGATTTGGGATTAAAACCATGCCAATGCACAAGGCTAGCGAGTAGAATATATGCTTCTTTCCAACGAATTTTTTTTTTTTTTCTAATTTCTCAAATAACTATGTTAAGTTTGGATTATATTATATTAAAATATATTGTATATTGGCATTTAATCGGCACCCGAGATTTTCTATTTCACGAGTTGTGTTTGCATTGAAAATTTCTATTGTTCTGCGAGCCGGCAAGCTCTAACATGCCTTGCCCTTGATGACTTTTAGATTTATTTATTTAAAATTTGTATTTGGGTACACTCCATTGATAAACATTTTTGTGTGTAACATGTTATGAACTTTCCATTGCAAGCTTTATATTATTGATTACAATGCTCAATGCTTTCAAATGTGAAAGGTGCATTCAAGACAATATGCTAGTATGCTAAACGTTGCCTCTGCTGAGCTTAGTTGATTTCATTAGTTAATCGACTCTCAAGAATTTGACAAGCTTCAAATGAACTAGTTGATACTGAATAATGTATTTATTACTTCAAAGTAAATCTAAGAAATTTTTTCATTTCAAGTCCTTGACTACATAGTGTGGAGTATTCTGAGTAAATGAACTACTATGAGCTTGACCACTTCAATTCGACTATTAATTTATGAATGGGATGTTTCCCTGTTCCTTAAATAGGTATATTCCCCATGCTTTTTGAAACTTTGATGAGAAATGGTTGTCTTAATCATATATATCAACCCCAAATTTATCTATATATATTTGAAGAATAAGTGTCCTTTTATGATTGTGCTTTTAGAGGGCATTAGGACAATCATTTTAGAGGATTGGCCCATAACCACAAAATTAATTTGATTAAAGAGAAGGTCTGCTTTTATATGGCCAGCTCGACATAAGAGCAGAGTATATAGATTTTGCTTTTGATCGGCTGGCTTGAGGTGTAATAGAGAACACATTTTCGGATGTAGTTAGTTACATCTGCAAGCATTCTTGGGTAATAATCATATCTTCATAGATTAAAAAGCGTCTTGTTTATTCGAAATTGTCCAGCTACTTTAGATGAGTGTACTTCTCGGGTTCTACTCAAGCGATCAAGACAATCAACTTCTTGATTATTTCTTATCATCGCTCTCTCTAGATTTCTTGGAAGTCAGGTTATGCATTTGCTTCCTCTTATATAACGACCCATTATTATTACTTCGCTAAATTAGGTCATATCTCGTCTCAGAAACCAAGACCCCGGGGAATTTCGAATTAGGGCAAAAAAAAATCTGCAGATGAGAATAAGTTTTAGATTGAAGTGCCCTAGTTTGAGAGAAATCCAAATAATGGAAACTCCCGCTTTATTTTTCTGAAGTTTTTAAATTCAATAAATTGAATTCATTAAATACATGTTCGAATTCATCGTATTTCATGTCATTATGTTAAGTATATTATTTAAAGGCTGCTCGAGAAGTTTCATCAATTTCGGAGCGCTGGTACGATCTTAATTAATTTTCGTAATTTAAAACTTCAAAAATTAATTAAAAATAAAATTTGCTCCGAATCAAAAATTTTCGGCGCGAGGGTGTTTGTTACATTTAAGTAATTTTTTAAATTCCTTAATAATTTCCTTCTCCTCTCTATCGAACCTTCTGCACCTGGCACCTGCTCTGGCGGGTGGAAGAAGCTTCCGTGCCAGAGCGCCAGGTAGCTCATACCTGCACCGTTTTTGGCGCAGACTGTCGGCCCACTTGACCGACCCCCTCCCCTCTCTCTCTCCCATCCCCTACTAATACCCCTCGGCCACTCCCTCCTCTCCCACAGACTTGCCCTTCCTACCAGCCAGCCTTCTGCCAGCCCTCCCCTGCCAGCCCTCCCTTGCCAGCCAGCCTCCTGCAGCAGCAGCCAGCCACCTAGCAGCCAGCTCCCTCCTGCCCAAGCCATCCCTCAGCTGGCCAACAGCCAGCGAGCAGCCGTTCGATCACCGTATTCCGGCTAGCCCCTTCGGCCAGCCCCTTCAGCCGTCCGACCTCCCTTAGCTTTTCCGGCATTACCCTAGGTAAGAGGAGAAGTATAAGAGGAAGAAAAATGAGGAGATATTTTGATTCTTTTATTTTTCTTCTATTTTTAATTATACTAATTCTCTATTAGTCATTCACATTATTATTATTCTCATTAATCAATAATGAAAACAATACAAATGTTATAAAATGTTTATTATTTCTATTTAAGTATTTTTATTTTGACATTTTATTATTATTATTATTATTATGTTCTAAAATTTTTATAGTTATTTTTATTCTGTTTTTATTCTTTCATGCATTATTATTATCATTAAATAATAATAATAATATTATTATTTTACTACATCAGTCACTTAAAAATACGGACTTATATCAATATGAAAATATGAAAGAAAGATAGAATAGAAAATAAGAATATAAATGGAGTTAACAGAGGACGATGGTAGGAGAGCAGGAGGAATACGTAATTGATGAGAGGTGTTGGTTGGTGGGGAGGGTTGGCGAGGTAGGAGGGATAATGTTTGGGTTTGAAAATGATGTTCGAGAAAGTTTACATTGCGAGCATTGATAAATTGCTTAGTTAAAGGGTTGTAGCATCGGTATCATTTGTGGTTGGGAGAGTAGCCAATGAATATGCAGAGTCTGGTTTTAGGGGAGAGTTTGGATTGTTTGGTAGGGGGTAGTAGAGGGTAGCAAATGCAACCAAAGATTCGAAGATGAGTGTATTCTGGTTTGTGATTGTGGAGGAGTTCATATGGGTTTTTGTTGCTATTGGTTTTAGATGGAAGATGGTTTATGAGGTAGATTGCGGTTGATAGAGCATCTTACCAAAATTTGGGTGATAGGCTGGCGGTTTTGTGATGGCCCGATGCCGGCTTAGCGAGAACTATCCCGGCATTCAGGTGTTCACATACTGCAGGATCCTATTGAGTAATTTGAGAGAGAATGGATACACATGTAAAGACGAAGATATTCTCATTTATTTTAAGATTACATATTACATGATCTATCATCGTACTCGTACAAAAGGAAAATAAAATAAAATAAAATAAAAGATAAGCAAAACAATGCCGTGGATCTGTCAGCAAGATTGAAAATTTAAGAATTAGGGTTTTTGCGCATATTCTTCTAAAAGCACCTGACATAGTATTGTACAGAAAATAATATCGGGATTGAAATTTTCAGTAATTAGTGAATTCTCTAAGTACTACAGTAAACAATAATATTACACTTTAAAAGATGCGATTAGCAGAAATAAGGAGGTAATAAAATGCAGGAAAAGTAAGGTAATTGCGCAAAATAAATAACCAATTTTCTACGAAAAGTATTATCACAAAATGTAGGTTATTGATGTCGTTTTTTCAGTAACTCACCATGAATGTTACTGATGTCATTTTCCAGTAACTAATCCCGAATGTTATTGATATCATTTTTCAGTAACAACCTCAAATGTTACTAGTCATTTTCTAGTAACAATCCCGACTGTTATTGATGTAATTTTCCAGTAACAACCACATTTTGTTGGTTCCAAACAACCAATCAAGCTTCAATATGAATTTGATTCAAAGCGAAGCTAAGCAGTAGCAAAGTGCAAAAAGTTATATTTGTCATGTGCTGGGTATCTTTGTTCTTTAGAATCCAAAGTTTGACAGTTCGAATTTTGGATCTGCATTTAATTTTAATATTTTAAATTAGCATTTAGCCAATATTCTTAGGAATAAATATTATCTTCTTTTTCATTATGTTCTTCTTTTACTTTCTTATTTTTGATTGAAATCCATTTTTCTTAAGTTACTGCGATTATAACGTTATTATTAAGATAATAATAATGTACAAAAGAAAAAGACAGAATGGAAATGAATGAATTGAAATTGATAAAATTGGAAATAATAGTGTCATCTTATAACATTTTCACTGTTATCCATTATGTGATTAATGAAAACAATGATAACGTGAATGATATATTTGAGATAAGAAAACCTATTATTATTTTTATCATAATAGAATAAAAAGATGCCTTTCCTTTTCTTCTCTTTTCCATCTCCTCTTACCTTTTAGATTTAGGATCGCCGGAAAACGGAGGGAGACCGGAGCGGGGTGGCCGGAGGCTGGAGGAGGGCTGGCTGGCCGGCTGCTAGCAGGAGGCAGGGAGGCGCTGGATTGGCTGCTGCTGGCTGGCCAGAGGAGGGAGCTGGCCGGCTTGGTGGTTGGCTGGCAGGGCTGAGGAGGAGGGGCTTGGCAGGGAGAGGGACTGGCTGTGGGAGAGGAGGGGTGGGCTGAGGGGTATAAGTAGGGAAGAGAGGGAGGAGGTCGGCCAAGTTGGCTGACAGCTTGCGCCAAAAGTGGCGCATGCATGGGCGCTGGAAGGTTCCGCTTGCGGAGCAGGCTCTGTCTTGCGAGCAGGCTCTGTCTTGCGACAGAGCCTGCGATCGAAGGATCTGCGATCCTGATCGCGGGGGGGGGGGAGGAAATGGAATTTCATTGAGGAAATTTTAAAAATGTTACTTAACTTCAAATTTTTCGTATTTTTCCACCGTTTGGCTTCCAAAAATAATGAAAATTGACACCGAGATGTGTTACAATGTAATGAACACTCTCGTACCACTAATTTTTGATTCGGAGCAATATATTATTTTAAATTAATTTTTAAAGTTTTAAACTTTAAAAATTAATTGAGATCAAATCGACGCTCAAAAATTGATGAAATTTTTTGAGTAGCCTTTAAATAATATACTTAACACAATGATAAGAAAATTGATGAATTCAGACACGTATTTAATTTTCTCAATTTATTGTATTTAAATAATTCAGAAAAATAAAGCGGTAGCTTCCGTTATTTGAATTGTCCCAAACTAGGACACTTTGATCTAAAAATTATTTCTATCTATTAGTATTCTTGTTTGCCCTAAATCGAAATTCCTCAGAATTCAATTTCTGAGGCAGGAACTTGATCTAATTTGCAGATGATGACATTGGGTCCTTACAGATTTGGAAAAGTGTTCGAGTTGTTTTAATGAGATAACGATGTTTTCGTTTAGCTACACTGTTTTGTTGGGTTGTATAGGTGCAAGATAATTGATGATGAATTCCATGTTATTTTAGGAAAGTTGTGAGTGTGGTGTTGCAGTATTCACCGCCACCGTGGATGTGCAAAATCTTTATTTTGCGGTTGAATTGTCATTTGAGGAAATTGGTTAATTGAATGAAAATGTTGGTGGTTTCAGATTTATGTTTCATTGGGAATACCCATACAAACCGAGAAAAATCGTTAATAACAGAATCATAATGTTGAAAACCTTCTTTAGAAATATTTGGGACGGGACCCGTACATTGGAATGAATTAAATCTAACAATTTGTAGTGATTATTAGTAGAAGTAGAGATAGGTGATTTGTGGTGTTTACTTATGATACAATGTGTACTTTCTTTGGGGTTGCTGCTGTGTGAAAATTGTGAGGTTTGAGTTGCAAGAAATTGTTGAATTGCTGTTGCTGGGTGGCCTAGGCCTTGGTGCCAGAGACTTGATGTTGTTGGTTCAGTGGAGGAGGTAAGGATGAGCTGTTGGGATTGTGGTGATGACTTTGGTAGGATGACGTAGAATCATTGCGGCCTTGGAGAAGAACCTTGTTGGAATGGAGATCCTTGATAGAGAAACCAATGGGATCAAATGAGCTGAAGCAATTATTATCAGTTGCGAGTTTATGGACATAAAGCAGATTGAATTTTGATTGGGGGACATGTAATATTTGAGATAGAGAAAGCTTACAGGATGGAGTAGGTAATATACCATTGCTGATGTTGGAGATGTGTAAGGATTGTTCGTTTGTCTTGCCGTTGTATGAGTCGTAGATGGAGAAGTTGTATGCCGGAATGTGCCGGAATCAAGAACTCAATTGGTGTCCGGGTATCCATCAGAGATAAGTACCGTCGGTTGGGATTGTTTTGTGTAGGATGAATCATTTCGGTGCCAACAAGAGTGTTGTATGCCCTCTTTTTTCAGAGATTTGGCATGTGGGAGGGGTAGGACGAGGGAGATGTTCACGGTTGCTGTAATCACGATTGCTGATTGGTCATGGGGTTGAATTGAAGGGGTTTCTTCCTCTCCATGGCTGGCCACGTTCTCTTCCGCATGTGTGGAATAAGAAAGTGGGCTGCTAGTGTTGTTGGAGATCGTGACTTGCTTCATGTTGAAGATTTATCTCTTCGCTGCATAGTAAGGAATAGAGATCATCAAGACTTAGTTGTTGTAGGTTTGTTCGGATCGCTGTTTTGAATGCTTGATATTTAGCCGGGAGACCATTTAGGGTGTAAAGAATTATGCCTTCTGATTAATGGTGGAGCTGTCAACTGAAATTTTGTCTACGATTTCCTTAATTTCGGAGAGGTAAGCAAGCATCGACTTTTCTTTCATTGTGACATTGTACAAGACATTCTTGAGTTGAATTATTTTAGATCGATTGATGGTTTGGAGTCGTCGTTCAAGTATTTTCCATGCTTCTTGGAAAGTTCAACATGGATTATGTAGGGAAGGATTGATGGAGATATGGTAAAGGGTTGAGATGAGATTTTGATCACTGGCATTCCATACCATGGATATGGGGTTGGGGATTTGATTTCCTGCGCTGTTGGAGATGTAAGGTGGTGGTTTTGCTGATGAGCCATTTGGGTGGCTGTGGAGGTTGTTTGCTTTGAATAGTTTAGGAGTTGTGCTCGCAATAGTGGGTAGTTTTCTGCAGTTAGGGGATTGTTAACTAGGTTATTGATGTTGTTTAATAGGAATGTAAGGCTGGATGGGAGTGTAAGTGAGAGCAGCGTTTCTTGGTCTTCAGAATTTTTGAACTGTTTGTTTTGTTTGGGGAAGAGGCAGCTATTTGATGATTGTGATATGGGTGAAGATGACATTTTTTTGATTTGTCTTTATGTGTTGGTTAAAGGATTAAAGGGTGTATGGTTGAGAAGTTTCTTGGTGTTCTTGTGGCCTAGAGATGAGAGTTGGCTGGGTTCTTGAAATAGGGCGAAGAGTAAGAAGAAGGGAGGGAATAATGGATTTCTTGGGGAGAAGAAGGTTGTGATAGGATCTTGAGATTGCTGAAGAGGGATTGTTGGGAGGGAGAAGAAGGTTGTGGAGTTTCTTGAACTTATTTTGGGAGGGGAAGACCTGGGAGAATGATGGGTTTCTTGGGAAGACAGAGGAGAGACCTATTGTTGGAGAACTTTTTTGTGGCTAGGTGAAGAGGAGTTGCTTTGGGGAGATAACCGACTCTTGCTCTGATACCATATGAAGTTTGCAAGAGGTGAGAAGAAATAAGAGGAGAGCTTTTCTCATATATCATATTACATGGTTGGGTACACATATATATATAGATGTATGTAGTTATAATGGATAACATATAGTTACTTAGGATAGGCGGTTACATGTGTGTCACATTGACTAGGTAGTTATATTCTAATATCGACTAGTTAGAAATAATTTGAATTTAATTGGTTCTATCTTAATTTTTGAATTGCCGATCTCAAGTTCAAGATATGGAACCCATTTCCTGGAATTCAATTTTTTTCTAGAATTTACACTTCTTCAAGTTGAGAAATGACTAGTGCGATGGAAAGGTTGAGTACTCTGTCAAAATCATCAGAAAAGACTCATGTAAGCAAGATGAAGTCATTGATGAGGGTCACAATATGTCATTTGTCATAATTGATTCAGTAGATTATCAATCTTTTAGCAAAGGATACTTGTTCTTAATAGTAATCTTGTTTAAGGCTCAACATATCTATCCTTGTTTGGCACAATTATGATCAACAATCAAAGTGTGATCTAATTGGTTAGATTTATTTTTATAGTGCGATTACTTATTCTTTAATTTCTTCATTCTTAAAGACTGAATTTATTATATATCTAATTTTGAATAGAGATGAAACTCATGATTTACAGGCTAGTTGGTAAACATCTCAGTGGATGAACCATAGACGTTATGTATTTATTAGGATGTTTGATGGATGAATTTAGAGTGAAAATATTATGATTTCTTATTTTTATTGATTTAGAAATGACTATAGTATTTAGATAAGTTTTTTTTTGACAAGCATGGAAACTTTTTTTTATTGCTTATTTATGTTGATGCTTTTATAGATATGTATAATGGAGCCTTGACATGTGTTTAAATGCTGATCTATCAAATGATTTTTTTGCTTTTAATCAGACTACATCAAGGATCAACTGCAAGTCTTTGTTTGATAGCTCAATTTTTTAAAGAAGGCATTGCGCTGAAGCAGCAACAAAGCTGTAGTATAAAGTTTAGAGTTGGTGTTTGCTTGAAATTCAACCATTGTTAACGCATAAGATGGATAATCACTTATCTAAAATTTTAGTGAGTGATCGTGACAAATGATAGCATCAATGATGGGTGGATCTTACAATTGCTTGCAGTGGTGAGCGATAGGTAGCAGCGGTTAGTGGGAATGGTGGTCGGTGGTGGATGGATATTCACAGCCACCGACGGGTGGGTGGTGTAGCGGTAGGCAGTGGTGGTTGCCAATGGCCGGAGAGGTAGGGGGAGTGAGGCAATGGGCCACAGTTTAGCTGTAGCGTTGTAGGGTGTGGGCGATGGCAGTTGACGATGAATGACGGAGGGTGGTAGCCAATGGCGAGTAGGGTATGTCGATTGCAGGGGGTGATGGCTGGTGGCGACTAGGGGTGGTAGCGTTTAGGCGTTAGTGTTTAGGGGTTGGGCCAATAAATGTAATGGCGATCGAATGACAAGGGGCAACACGATAAGTTACATTCAAAAAGAACATAAAGCATCTATGCTGCAAATGTGGTTTTGTTTCCTTGGAGAGGGTCACATTTTGTAACTGTCAAAATCATATTCTTAAGCATCTTAAAGAAATTGGAACAATAAGTATAAGCGCAACAACTATAAAATTATCCCGATTGAGATCTAAGCTCTTATCATTTGGCATTTATTAAGGATGCTCTTATTGAATATATTTATGAAGTGTTGCCTTGGTGCTTGCATATGAATATGATATTTTTCTTATTGATTAGATTAGAAATAAGTTCAAACCAAAACTCATGTTATGAAGAATTACCCTCGAATTTAAAAGGCTGTCTTAGAAGATCTATAATGGAATATTTGGAATGTAAGTTTATTATAATTGATTTTAATATTTCGAATATGACAGTTAAAGAAAAGTGAGTGATTCAATATTTTGATTTAGTTTTACAAAATATGGTGAAATAGAGAGCGGTGTGTTTAGTAGGATCTAGGAAGATTGTATGAAGCAGAGTGTTTCTAGGGTGTTATAAAAAATTCCACTCAAAATTAGAAGAGATCATAATAGAATTGGTATAAAATAAACAATACTATATGGAGTAGAATGTTTTGCAAAGCGAAAGCATATTGGTAAAATAAATGTTGTTGAAATGAGGATACCCAGATGTGGTTGAGTTTACACAGTTGGATTGGATGAAAAATGTGTACATTCATTATATTGTAGGATAGCTTTGATTGAGGATAAGCTTAGATAAAATCTTCTTAATTAGTTTGGACATATTAAGCTTAGGTTGTTTGATGCCCCAACAACAAAAGTTGAGCTAATGAATTTTGCTCTTGTTAAAAGAGAAAGAGAAAGATTAGAAAGACATGGCAAGAAATATTAGAAATTATCTCACACTTGGAACTTAGGTAGAGCACAATGGAGAGAGGATTCATATTATTAACTGCACTTTGTAAAGGTTTGATTTGTTCTTGTTTTTTTGGTTTGTTTATAGTTGCAGTTTTTCTTGTTTATTTCTTCTTGTTTGCACTTCTAATGTGGTTACATGAGTCTGTAGGCTTTCAATTAAACAACTTATTGCTATAGGAGAATTAAGCCTTAAAACTTGAACAGGTGTTGTGGGCTGGTTTTGACAAATTAGAGTTTGGTCCAGCTTCTTTTAAACATGTTCTTCTACTTGGTTATGCAAATGGTTTCCAAGTACTTGACGTCGAAGATGGTTCAAATGTCTGTGAGCTGGTCTCCATGCGTAAAGGCCCAGTTACTTTCTTACAGATGCAGCCTATTCCTGTTAAATCCGAGTGTGAAGGATTTAGGTCTTCACATCCTCTGCTGTTGGTTGTTGCTGGCGATGAGAGCACTAGTTCAAGCATGATTCAAGGCACTTATTCAAGTGCATTTGCCAGAGAAAGTTCTTGTGAGCATAACCTAGGAAATTGCAAAGCAATCCCCTCTATTGTTCGGTTCTATTCTTTGAGGTCTCATAGTTTTGTCCATAATCTCAGATTTCGATCAGCTGTATACTTAGTTCGATGCAGCCCTCGCATAGTTGCGATAGCCATTGCTGCACAAGTAAGTAGCTTCAGACTGTAAGAAATGAGGAGTAATATTGATTATGGATAATTATTTGATTACTTTTTTTGTAGATATATTGCTTTGATGCAGTTACTCTTGAAAACAAGTTCAGTGTGTTAACTTATCCATTTCAAGGAGCAATTGGAATTAACGTTGGCTATGGTCCTATGGCTGTTGGTCCTAGGTGGCTAGCTTATACCACTAATAGTTCTCTGTTACCAAATACCGGCCGCCTCAGTCCACAGAATCTCACACCCTCTCCTGGGGTAAGCCCTTCCACCTCTCCAGGCAGCGGAAACTTAGTTGCTCGTTATGCTATGGAATCCAGTAAGCAGTTGGCAGCTGGAATTATTAGCCTAAGTGATAAGGGCTACAAGACTTTCTCAAAATACTATCAAGAGATCAATCCTGACAGCACTAACTCCCTGTCATCAAGTTCAAATTGGAGAAATGGAAGGCTTCTACCCTCAACACATACTAGTGATTCTGATAATGCTGGAATGGTTAGTTTAAAGTTAAGCATTTTCTGTGAATCTCCAACTCCATATACTTTTCCTAAATTAACCAGCACAGGTTTGAATCACACATTTTTATTTACTATTTAACCTCGCCATTATATTTATTTCTCAATGATTTATTCAGGTTGTCATTAAGGATTTTGTTTCAATGGAGGTTATTGCTCAATTTCGTGCTCACACAAACCCCATATCTGCCCTTTGTTTTGATCCTAGCGGAACCCTTCTTGTAACAGCTTCTGTAAATGGGCATAACATAAATGTATTTCGAATTATGCCTACCAGAATGACTTGTACTACAAATTCCACATGCTATGCTTGGTCCTTATCTCACGTCCATCTTTACAAACTATATCGTGGATTGACATCAGCTGTAAGTTTCTAATAATCCCACTAAAAATGTTAAAAAATTGTTTTATTGTTTCCATCCCTTCCTGTTGGTTTCAGGTTATACAGGATATTTGCTTTAGTCAATATAGTCAGTGGATCGCCATAATTTCATCACGAGGCACATGCCATGTTTTCTTGTTGTCTCCATTTGGTGGTGATGCCGGTCTTCAGCAACAAAGGCCTTATTGCAATGGGCTGACTCTTGCCCCTATTCTTACGACGCCTTGGTGGTCTGCATCATCACTCATTACTGATCAGCAGTTTCTTCCTCCATCTCCTTTGACACTTTCTGTAGTTAGCAGAATTAAAAACTGCAGCTCTGGATGGCTTAACACTGTCAGCAGTGTTGCTGCTTCTGCTGCTGGCAAAGCATCCATACCATCAGGTGCTATTGCTGCTGTCTTTCACAACTCAATCAATCATTTTGTCCCAACTTCTCAGGAAGTGATCAACTCATTGGAACACCTGTTGGTTTACTCTCCATCTGGTCATCTTATTCAACATGAACTGGTGCCATCTCCTGAACTGGAATCTTGTGGTAGCAACTTAAGCAGTGGGTCCGGTCCTCGATTGCAATTTCAAGATGAGGAATTACATGTAATTGCTGAACCGATTCAATGGTGGGATGTTTGCAGGAGATCTGCCTGGCCTGAAAGAGAGCAAAACATTCCCCAAACTTTCTCTGATCGCTACCAAATAGAGACATTCATATGTGCAGCTAGTTCCGATGAAAACGATGGTTCACTCTCTCTGCCATCTAGTAAAAGTGCTGCAAAAGATCTAGTAAAAGCTCAAGAAAGGTCCTATGGTTACCTTTCTAATGCAGAAGTGCAGGTTTGCTCGGGAAGGATTACAGTATGGCAAAAATCAAAGGTTGTAATCATGTTAACTACGTTTGTGATGCTTACCTTAAGTTCCTGATTATTATTTTCTGATCCTTCATTTATTGTAGATTTGTTTTTACATTATGGTATCACAAAAGGCTAGAGAGTATGCTGCTCATTGTGTTGTTGATGGAGAGATTGAAATTGAGAAACTAGCATCTCATGAAGTCGAAATAAAGCGGAAGGATTTACTGCCAGTTTTCAAGGGATCCCATTTAGTTTGTCAAGACAGGTAATATGAAGTTTCAATTGTTACTTCTATTGTTTGACCTGTTTCAAATCTGATTATTTGTTTAATTGTTTTTTTTTTAGGAGTAAAAATGATCATTTAGATTTTTGTATCTCCATACTGAAAGTACCTGCAAATAGTTTACTTATTTTTAATATACAAAAATTCAAGCCGAAAACCTCTCAGATGTGCTGTAACATTAAACTATATTATTTTTCACATCATTTTCTTATAAAAATATAATTTCATTGAAATTTTTTTATCACAAGAGATTTAATTCATCGATTTAGGGATAAAAACTGCCCAGTGACCTCAATTGGGTGTTGCATGTGTTTTTGGCTAATGTTTGAAATTATATTAAATTTATATTTGCTTGATTAACCTTAAATAAAAAAGTTATGTGCAAATTTCTTTATTAATATTACAATTATAATTATTCTTCATCCTAAGATAAAATGGAGTCATAACTAATCACTGTATATATGTGACAAGATTTAGTGTTAAGCATTTTGGCTATTTAGCCCCCTATGTTTATACATAACTAAGATTAAAGGTTATATACATAAATTAGAAAAGGAGCATTTTATAACAAAATAAGTTATAAATTTTATATTAATTAAAATAAAATATATTTACTGAAATGAATTGTAAAAATGACATGTAAACTATTATCTATTAAATGCAGTATGTTTTTTCCTGACAAAATAATGAATAACAGAATGCCAGGAAATGAAAAAATTGTTACAGATATAAGTTGTAAATAGTGTTAAGAATAAGAAAAAGATCACATAATCACTGAAATTATTTAAATTTAAAATTTAATATTTTTTAAAATAACTCGGCCTTTATGATTTAAAAGCTCCAAGTTTATGATAGTTATAGTAAATTTAAAGACTTATGAGCTCTACAGTCAATATGAAATCTTTGATATCTGTAGCAAGTAAATTGCAAAGTTTAATATAATGTACTTTGTAAGGATTTTGGTGACATGCTAGAAAAACTTGATTTATTTAAATAACAATTATAGAAGTTTTATGGCATTTTATTATATTTTTGCATGTACTTAAGCTGCCTTTTAATTAATTTATTATACTAATAATAATTTAAATGAATTAAATAAATACAATTTAATTTTTGCATATGCTTAAGGTTTAAAATTTATTAAAATTTCTTTTCTTTAGTTGGTGGAGAACTAGATTTAGATTTTAAGCCAATTCAAAATATGTTTTCTTATGCATTTTCTTTTTTTATAATCGATGAAAAAATGCATTTTTGATTAAGTTGTAGCATTAAAATTCAATACATTAAAATTTTCTAAATTTATACTGCAAAACTAATAATTGATAATTATTTACGTAACACTTTAAGATATGTTCATTTCAAGCTTAAGATTATAACTAAATGAACTAAAGCTAAATGACATGAGCTGTTCGGCTCCCAAGTTGAGATAAGATAAGAAAATTAAGAGATTTTTAAAATGATGTTATTTATATTGAATATGATGGTAAATGGATTATAATTATTATTATATTGTTAATTAATACATAATTAAATAATATATAATTAACAATTAGTTAGAGGATTAATATATCCTAAGTTAATAAGTAAATAATCATAAATTATTATACAATTAATAAGTAAATTTAATTAATATGCGCTCAATAAGTAATTTGTATGTTATTATTTATTATAAAATTAATACAAAATTGAGATGTAATTAATTAATATGTAACTAGTTAGGGATTAATATGTAAATATTTAATACACGATTACTATATAATTAACTGGAAGATTACTGCATTTTGTACTTAATAACAATCATTTATTAAGTCAATAATTAACTAAATAATAGTGATTAACGCTCACATGCTAATTAATTGATTATCTAATAATATGTAGTTATTTAATTAATTTGTAATTACTTAATTAATGCATAATTATTACGTAATTACTCACTGCATAATTTAATATATATAAGTAGTTATTCCGTAATTGCTAGTTAATCTGTAGTTTTTAAATAATATGAAAAACGACAATAGTAGCTTAACCTTTTATATTTATATTTGCTTGGATTATCTTTTAATTTGAATTAGATTAAAAGATAAATTAAGCTGTTTGGGATTAAGCTCTTAGCCATTATAATTTAGGAATCTATCATTTTTGTTATATTTTCTCAAATAAAACTCACAATATATAATAATTTTAAAATTAGAGCCACTTTTATATTTTTTAACAACCACAATAGGATTTTATATTATGTGGTAGATATTTAATTTATAAAGATTTGAATTCTAGCATGCAATTTCTTGGAAGCTTGAAAAGGTCGACAATACACTGAGGGGGGTCTTTGGCATAGATTTGAGTGATCATGAACATGTTTGGCGTAACTTTAATTATAAATTGTAATAACATGACTATTAAAAATATAATGAATTGGAAATAAAGTGTTATATTCTGAAATCTTAAATGAATTTTACTTTACCAGTGGCAACATTCTGAAGAAATAGCCATAGCTACAATTTTTTTCGTGTCATACTGAAGGATGCAAAAAGATGGGTTGCCAATAATAATCTTCCACCTCCATAAAAAGTAAATGAGCACAAAAAATTGTGCCGCGATTACATGATCTATATTGATATACACAAACAAAACACTTAAAACTGGAAATTAGAACAAGAGAGCGTATCAACATGAGCTTCTTCCTTTTTGACGCAAAAATTATCCAAGTCTTCTTTAGAAAAGCAATGGCCTTGGAGCAATCTCCCGCTGTAATCAAGCCTTAAAGCTCATACATCCAACGGTGAACCATCTCACTGATACGGTAAGTCACCTTTAGTTCAACTTCATGCAGAGTGGATGCTTCATCTCTCTTATCACAAACAAAAACCAACTTACCTCTATCATCATTCTTCTTCAATCACTACACCTCCAAAAGCATTACCAAGTTGTGGGTGCCGTTAAAGTTAATCTTGATCTCTCTAGGCAAGGGGGCATGCTACTAAGAGAAAGAATTGGTACCTGGGCTCAATTGAGCCCTGGTGCTCCTAAGATTCACTAATGAAGTATGGCAAAGTTTGATGGTCAAGGACAAGATGGTGCCGGCCAAATGGTGGGAGTCTGATGACGGTCCCATGTTTTTAGCAAGATGGCAGCTTCAAGCTTAGCAAAGAGTGTAGCTATACAATTTTGTTGAAAACTTTGAAGCATCGCCACCTTTGTATCTCTTGATTCTCTTTATAAATTGCTTCCACGAGGTCACCAATTTGTTGGAAAACGCATTGCAACTAATCCATTAATGATAGCTTTGATGAAAACACAGATGCTCACATAGTGACGTTGCATTCCCAAACATAGAGTCTGCCATTAGACCTAGCCGAGAAAGCCATTTATTTGTAGGAGTGGCAAATTTAAGCAATCTCCAAAGGAAAATGATTTATTGTGGGCCCAAATCCATCTCCCTAGTGTCCCTCTGGCTCCAATCATCATGCTAAGTCTCCAAATCATAGATCTAGTGGGTACAGGATGAGCTTAGTATGGACTTGGCAAGCACTGGTTCCAATTAACCCACCATAGCAGCTTCCGAAAGCGTCTCATTCACCATAAAGCATTCAGCAACCACATGCCCTCAAGTGTGCCAAAGTTGACGCAACGGAATCATGGGCACTAAATTCGAACTAGTCATCAAATAACACACTAATTTTGCTTCCATCATCAATTTGTCAGAGTAGTTTTGCACAATAGCCCATCCGTTGGATTCCAGCCCGATTTTGACTGAAAGATGTAAATTTAGTTGAAGGGGCAGGGGGAGTTAACGGTAGAACAAAAAAAAGAAGTTACTCATTATGATAATTTACTCATTATCTGATGCTCAATAAAATTCAGGCACGAAATTTTATGTTAGTTTATTGCAGACAAATGCATTTAATAATTAGTATTTCAGATACTAGTGAATCTTAAATAGAGTCAAAATCTCATATGCATATTTATGTTTTTGTTGAGACACAGTAAATAACATTTCAAAGTTTTTGTACACTAGCTTGAAAATTTTCGAATACCAGAACAAAAGCATCTCCAATCATATATTTGAGCTAGCCGATGTAACATTACCATTTCCTTCGTTCCAGGATTCAGCTTCAGGTCATATTCATCACTATTCAATTTTCAGATGTAGATCTACGTTTAAAAATGCATTTCAAAACAATAAGAGAAACACTTTCTCTGTTAATCATTTATATGAACTTCTGATTGTTTATACGGTCGAATTTTCTATTTTGATTTAGCTATTGTTCATATGATTTAATAAACTGGATGTTCTATGTGATCGTCTGGACTCATTCTAGTTGCTGGCGTCTGGTGTTTTGTTACAAAGTTTTTTACTAATTACATAGATACACAGATCATTAGAGGTGCTGGAGTCTGATGTTTTGCTTTAAGCTATTTTGCTAATCTCATGAGTTTGCAAGTTAATTTACGCAATTGATCTTTGGCTTTCAAGATTAAATATGCTTCTGAAGTTACATTTAATGCTCAAGAATACTTATCGAATATTAAATTATAATACTATGTCGGGTTTCTGGTAAGTTTTTACTGGCTGTACTGGTCTGAGTTGTAATTGTAATCTATATATATCTGTATGTTTGTTTTATAGATTGAGATAGACAATATTAAAAATATCAGATTTTTCTATTTCAATTTCAACTTATCTGCATCTTTTATTTTTTTGCTTTTTCTCAATTCGTATTAGAGCTGCTTCCTTATTTACACCATCTATCTCAAGCACATGTAAAGATGAATGCAAGAACTTCTCCTGTACTTGTAACCCAGAATCTGTGGCTTCTTCGTCTGTTCTCCATCCTCAGTAAAACTTGGTTCAGAAATTTGTATATCAGATCAAGCATAAATCCGTCTCATTTGGTATCATATTTCCCTATCTTTCTATCAAGATTGTTCGAATTGTCTTTCAGTCTACCAGACATTCTTTCTGGGATCTCTTTCCCAAGCTTTCTTGAATCATGAATCTGCAATCCGTCAAAAACCTGCTGTCTTCCTCCAGTATCTGCTGTGAAACTCAAGAATCTGCTGAATATGCAATCCTACAAACATCTCTGCCGCAATCTGAGAATTGCCACTTCAACCCCAGCTGTTGTGTATTCACATAGCAGAAATTCTTCTAAAATTGATGTTCCTCTCAGCCCATTTTAAGCCTTATCGTTTCTTACATTGTGCCTTCTATAATACCCACGATGGCATTAAAGATATTTATAGTCCATCTTGACGAGGTGTATTAAAATATATTGTTATGTGCTTTCTGGTTTCCGGTTAGCTGATACTGGTTGTACCAGTCAGAGTTGTTCGTGTAGTCTATATATTGTTCTATAATGTTTGTATTGATATTCAGGCAATAATAAAAACATAGTTTCTATATTATTACTTAGAATCATTCCTTAATTCAGAACAAATTAGGATTCGGTAAAACTAGTGGGAGGCAGGTCACAGACCGCCAAAATCTCTTTTCAAAGAACCAAAATTACTTTCTGTGACTCTCAAACCTGTAACCACAGCCAAGTTTGCTGCAATTAGATGGGGTGCCCAGTGGAGGAGAGTGCTGTTTGATTCTAATGATCATTGAACATTGAAACAAATTGGCAAGTGTTGATAAATTAATTGCCAAGGCGATGGGATCTTTTGGATGATTGTCAGTTGTCAGAATGATTAACAAAAGTTCTTTTATGCAACAATTACAATTTTTTGAAGTTTCAAAATGCACTAATCTCACGAATATCTAATACTAAAATTGCAGTATTATCATGTTAAATATTCAAAAACACATTTTTTTTGTCAAAATTCGTTTGAGTGAAAAGCTAGTAAATATCATGAAAGCTTAAACAAAAGATGATTACAAATGCCATATCAGTTACCACTTAAGTTGAGAGTGCTCTCCTACAGGCTGTCAGAATAAATTATGTGGGCTTTCTTGGAACTCTTGAGGCCATATTTTAATAAATTATAGTCTAAAACTCATTAAAGAACTTAAAGTTCAAGCAATAATTTGTTACCCGCCAGCTCGCCCAGATGCAACACTCTTCCACAGTTCTTGCGACAGTCATTTTAGCATAAAAACTGTGATATTTTCTGATGGTTTTCTTCATCGCATTTTTACTATTTTTGTGCTTATTTTTTGTAATTCTTTGTATTCCATTACCTTAAGTTTCATTTCATTGTGAATTACAGAGCGCCCCGCCAAATACTACTATCATTCTTCATTGAAATTTTGTATGCTACTTGATCTCGAAAATTTTGAATTTTATGATCCATCTTGTAGTGGCATAGGTGAAGCAATACACCAGGATTCTACATCAGGTGATGCTTCTTTTACTGGGCACTCAACAGTCAGATCCGAATCAAAGTTTGGTATGAAAAATGAGTCTCTTAAACTTTCAATCTCACCCATATTTTGTAATTGAGAAATTATCTACTTTTTTAATGGAACAGTCGCGCAGAACCCGGCCATCAACAAGCTCAGGATGGATGGAGTCTGCTCAAAATCTGTAGTTGATGACAGCATTCAGAGTTCAAGACTTCACTTGCAGTATCCAATCATGGTCTCATCTCCAATTGTTTCCCAAACAAATGTACCTGCTGCGGTTTCAATGAAGTTCCCAAACTTAGACTTTGTAACCGCCTTTACGCCTACAACAAGTAGTTGTTCATCAACCGACCAACCTGTTGTGGCGGATGATCACTGTTTAGAGAAAGCTTCGATCTTGCGCGTAGAAAATACTATTGCTTCCGGTTCAAGTGAATCGATCGAGTTCACTCGGTACTTTAATGAGGGCTACTGCAATGTTTCAGAGCTCGATCAATGTCGTGAGCCAGCCGAAGCTGTTACAGATGCGGACAGCAGCAGCAGCCATTGCGAGAGAGAGAATCAAGAGGATGGGGACAATGATGATCTTATGCATGGGGGAGTATTTTCTTTTTCAGAAGAAGGTTAGAGCTAAAATGGCTGCTGAATTATATATATGCTTTCAGAATTGCATCTTGTTCTCCTGAATCATTGTCTTTCAGTTCATGTTCTTCCATGTAACAGGTTAGCTGAAGAAGAAAATTCTTGATTTGACTGGTGCAGCAATAACCACAATTCTTGCCCGTTCCCAACATTTTTTTGAAAAACTGTGCAAAACCATTCTTGCTGAATTGCTTAGTTTATGAATTATCATATGCCTCATTGAAATATGTCTTTCAGTTGGACTGAAAATGACGAAATATTTACTTGGTTTAAGTGAAGGGCAAGTGCTGTAGGATCGATCGTTCAGCAAGAGCCCTGATTTGTTTATTGTTCTTTTTTGTATATTTTTGTAAATGCTCATTTGCCATTTTCATGAAACAAGATTGAGAGATGTGAAGGGTATGAATGACTGTTTGGTTCAGTGGTTTGAGCTGCAGCCCTGAAATTCCCCCACCATGAGCTGAAAGCTTCTTTCATGTCTGGCTGTACAGAAAGTCAACATTTTAAATATAGGTATCTTGTTAATTGCTATGTTTCTTTCAGTGTTCAAAGAAAGTTATATCTTGTTCATTACAAAGTTTATATTATGTTTCTATTTACTGAGTTAATTTCTGTATTTCTAGTTCTAGTTCAATCAAGTCTAGTTAAACTCGGAATAATCAAATTTGTATTGAATCATAATTGATTCGAATTCGAAATGAGTTCAAATCGAGCCAGTTTGAATTGAAATTTAATGATTTGAGTTGACTCATTATTGATTTGAGCTTGCTCGAATTGAAACTATTTTTAAAAATATTGTTTATATAATTATTAAAATACATTTAAACATGCAATTTAAGTTTAACCACATTTTTTAAAATATCTTTAAAAAATAATTTCAAAGTTTACAAGTTAAGCAATTGTTATTCTTAGAAGTTTTATTTAGAACTCTTAGCTATTATAAAAGTCAGTACAGATGTACAATTGCAACTTACACTTTTGAATAAGCTACTGTGAAGGGTTGAAGTCTAGCGGCTTGGGCTTTGAATATTTGATCAAATGGAGGGACTCAAGTTAACTTATTATTTAAGCAATTTGTCCCACTTTGTTGGCACGAAGTTGAAGAAAGATGATTGCATGTGCACAAGCGATTGATCAACATTCGAAAGTTATTTGGTGGGTCAAATGAATTCGGAATTTGACCAAATTTTTGAAGGATGTTTATAAGGATGCCAAGGACTGAATAATTCTTTTATAGAATATTTGGTGGTTGTTTGGGAGGGCTATGGGCAGCGACTTATGAGGGTGTCGAGGCTTGCGCAAGTTTCGTTGGAGAAGTGTTTGATGGGCGAAATGGAAACATAATTTAACGAAATAAAATGAAAATGAAAGATGGCAACTTGAACAACAAGAAAAATAAAAATAGTAAAAGAAAGATGAGTTTGATCAAGATTATGCACACCTTTATCCTTTCATGATTATACATACCTTGAAGCCCGCCGATTATGCACACCTCTATCCTATCATGATTATACATACCCTGAAGCCGCCGACTATGCACACTAACGGAGTCAATTATCCACTCAAAAACTAAGGGCTTAAGCCAAAACTTTTGTAAGAAAATTTCTTTCAATTGTGTTCATACAAGAGATATCAAGCTTTATTTATTATCATGTAAGATATCAAATTATAATAAAAATTAAAACCAACTAAAATCAAATTTTTCAAGAAGGACTAAGATGTATTTTACATATAAGAGATTAATTAATTGTCATTTGACCAAATTTTTAATCATGACAAAAAATAAAATGCAATAAAATGAAATATTATCACATCTGCAAATCTTTAGACTCTTAGCATATGTTCATGTCACCACAGGTTCTCGTGTAAGCCTTCGTACTACATCGCATTTATATACTAATTTAGCTTCAATCTATCCATCTAAAATTATAATTCTAATATAACAAAATACGAAAAACATGTAACAAAAACTATTAATTATAAAATCACTGAGCCAAAGATGGTAAAAAATCACAAAAACATGCATAAATTATACAATACAAAAGACTTCATTCTATAAAACTATTGAATTCAAAATTCATTTTACATAGAAATATTTGAAAGCAAGAATAATTCAAAAATAATGGAAATGTGAAAGCATAGATCATACAAATTAGTGAGCCTGAGAAGTCAATAAATCTCAAAAATTAATAAAAGTATAAATTATTAAATAGAGAAACAATTTAAAGTTGAAATTAGAAAATACCATCATTTGACGCACTGATCGCATATTGGCATATTTTGCACAAATTGCAATGGTTGAGCTGCACAAATCATATATTGACATAAGTGATACATACACAAATTATAGCTTCTTATAATGAACGAATCTAAGAATTAAAAGTACAATAATTACAGAAAATTGATAACTAAAATAAATGAATCACAAATTATAGAACTTGAAGATCAGAATGATTACAGAAAGTAGAACTCATAAAATACAGAAATTATAACTTGCATTAATAACAGTTTATAAACCCTATAAACTTAACAAATCCTAGTATCCCATAATATATAAATTAAAAATAATTACAAATCTACAGTTTTTAAACAATAAACAATAATAAGTATCTGTCCAAACTACATAATATTTCACATTAAAGGTTTTTGTATTAATTTTAAGAATCATAAGTTTTGTCAATGCACAAAATTTCAAAATATAATATTCCAAAAATTATATCTATTCTTTTTTAAAAATAATAAGAGTATTCATCCTCATATCAAAATGTCCTGCAATTCCAAACCGCAAGCGCAGTAGCGAAAAATTGTGATGCATCCTTTTGCACATAAATGACAATAGGATATTATTGCCTAATTTGTAAGTCAAAATATTTTATTTTTGTGATCTCTTACAAAAATTTCAGGGTCACAAAATTGATATACAACATCAATATAGGCATCTTGGTTAATAAAATAACATAAGAATATACATAAAAGTGAATAATATAAAATAAATTCAAGCATGATTGTTTTATTAAAAATAAATTGAGTAGCAGAAGTGCTGTATATATCACAATACAGTGCTTTTTATTAAAATAACTAATTATAATTTTAAGAACATAATACTTGCAAAATAATATTTACATATCTACCACTCAAACTATTATTTTATAACTAGCACCAGGAAGATCTTAAATGTAGTATAACAGGGTGCTAAGTTTTTTTTGGTGCATAATGATATAGCTTAGTGATTATTTTAAGAACTTTTTATGCATTTTTATTAAAATATTAATAATCATTATTAAATATTTTTAAAGCAATCGATAAATAATATCAACATTTTAAACAATAATTAAGACCTTTCAATCATAATGCAATGTATGTTAATAAAGTTTGAAGTCAAATTCAACTGTTTCAGTTAAACTAAGGCTCAGTGATGGATCTTCCGAAACCATCATATGCTGCTTTTCTGAAGAGCGGATGAGCATCTTCACTGAACACTTCTGCATCCAGAACCTCTACATGCGGCCATATCTGCAAAACCAGTAAAAAAAAAAAAAATTAAGGATACCCAAAACATTAAGATTTACATATCTAATACCTCAGCAAAACCTAACACCAATATAAATAAATATATATATATTTCAAGGTTACTTTTGAAGGACTTGCTGAGTTATGACAAAACAGAGCGCTAAACTGCTAAAATTATGATCACCCACCCCTATTTTAATGGTTAGTAAATGATTAAAGGGCAAGTCTTAATAAAGATTCTACCTCTGTTGAATACTGTCGGGAAATGGACTTCACATGGCCCAAAGTTGTAAGACACCACTGCTCGTGTTCCCCAATGCCATTGGAGCTTGCGGCTCTGTCTCCGTTCGACAGAGCACTGAGAAAATTCACAGAATCAGATGTGAAAAACTTCACAATAAGAACAAATTCTTCAAAAAAAATCTGCATTATCATAGAGCTTGCCTGTTGTTGTCGCTTCCGTTTTCACGATCAACGTCCATTTTTGACGATTTTTCAAGATCAACAGTCATGTCGTTCGTCTGATCCCTGCCCCTTAAATCGGGCATCTTCCCGTCAGGAGAGAAGGCAGGCAGGCGCTCCATAAGCACGAGCTTAAAACTCTTGTACACTGAGATGAATAGCGCCTGCCAAAAAATTTGAATTCTTAATAAACTCAATGAGAAAAGCATGTCAAAATAGCACAAGAAAATACTTTACAAGTATGCATGAGCTGTCATGCGCTTTATCAACAATGAGACGTGCTTTTTTATAATTAATTAGGTATTGTGCAAGTATATCACAATTAGGTACATACAAATTCCTTCATATTTATTTCTATGCACAGGCATACAAAGCTATGAAAAATACATTTTTGAAGGCACAATATGCGATTCACTATAAACTGACTAGTTTGAAGTATTTTATGGAATGTCAATATTTAAAGAGGCTACATCTCAGAATTTTTATTAGATGATCAAATGGAAAAGTTCTACAATAACGGCTACAAATTAAAAGGATTCACCTTGTTTTCTTTGAGAGCTTGAACAAGGAGAGCCTCCTTTGCTTCCAGAGATTCCCTTATGGAGGTTTCTTCATGTTTAGCCCGATCTGCATATCCCTTCAGCCGTTTTAATCTCCCTGGTTTTTCAGCCTGCACAGGTTGTCCATTAACAATCTCGAGTCTCAATTCTGCAGCTTCATACTCTCTCTGAGCCTTCATCAAAGTTTCCTCAGCCAGCAAAATCCCCTTCCCAAGAGATCTTATTTCCTTTCGCAGATCAGAGATGCGATTATATGTCTTGTTGATTGCATTTCGAAGTACCTGTAAATAAAATTGCACATTACTAAATCAGCCATTAACAAAAATCTATATGAATAGATTTTGCATGAAATCATAATCATATTAACTAAAACATTATCAACTGAAGTGATAAAATTTTAAATCAATTTTTAAGCAGCAATGAAAAATTGGTTTCTAAATTCATTTCAAAATAGATTGAGAATTGTTTTAAGAGAATAATCGCATAGATGAACTAAATCATGATGATGCCACCTTGATAGATAAGAACAGAAGATAAAGAACAGTTACAAGATTTTGAGAGCTGAGATTCTACAAAATTTGCATATCTTATAAACACAGCATAAAAACAATATGACAACTGTAAAGCACAAGTGTAAATTTGTAAAAAAAAAATGCATGAAGCATCCCCCTACAGCACAAGTGTAAATTTGAAACGATATATGAGCAGATAAATGAATTGCAATTTCTGAGCCATTTTAATTCAATTACCAATTGTAATATGTTGAGAAGAAAACCAAGCTAAATATAGAATAATGCTTAAATTTGGTTTGGATCTAACTCGTGTTATGTAGATGATTCCCAGGGGTAACACACCCCTTCCCAAGGATCAACAGCTGTGGCATATTTGCAAATTTGTTTTGCTTCTGGTGCCCTAATCCATTTTATAGGTATATACATGTTTACCTAAGGGAATTAAAGCGTCCAATTAGTTACTCCTCTCAGGTGAATTTTCCCAAAAGAGTTTTTCCCATAAAATATGTCTTTGTGGTGTGATCTATAGATTGTAGTGTTTCTCTATATTGTTTGCTTGTTGTTTACACAAATACTAACCATGCTAACAAATCACATCATCATTTTCCTCAAAATTGTGATACAATAATCGGTATGAAGGACACTACCTCCCACGGGCGGTCTGAAAGATGGAACTGACTGACATTAACATCCGAGAAAACCCAACTGACAATAGCCAAATTTGAAATGAGTCGATAGCCCATCATTCGGTCAATAACTATTGCAATCATTTGGGTATTGTTCTTCCAATAAGAGGTAACTTCATTGATCACAAGAACTTGCATGCTTACATCAAAGCCTAGTTTAGCAATAACTTGTCCATATCTCTCCAGCACAGTTGTTAAATGGGTGAAGCTTTTTGAGCCAATGTCCAAGAGAGTCTGAATAACAATTTCAACAGCGGATTTATTTCCATACCCTGGAATCAAATTTTCCTCTATCCATGTAATAATTTCTCGGGAAGTCTTCCGGGATTTCACCAGGCCGTTCAGTTCTGCAGAAAGTTTAAGGCTCTCCCCACTTTCATTATCATTATCAGTACTGTATTTGAAGCAAGGCACACCTTTTGGGGGAAGAAGCTCCTCCAATGCTGGGGCATTTTCTATACTCTGAAAAAGCATAAGATTGAGGAGAAAAAGTCAGGCAATAACTCCAACAGAGCAATGATCAGAATAAAAGCACAGTTGGAGTGTTTATATAAATTCAGAAAAATGCCAATGGCATGTGACATCTAGCATTTACAGCAAAATATCGAACTACAAACAAAAAACTCTACATTCTACTAAAAACTTTAACTATTTATACACTACAACCTTTTTTAAGAAAAAAAAGAATTGCAACGTATTTGAAAGGCCAAAGCCACACTGCATGAGGCTATTATTTTTTTGAAATAGACAGGAATTAGAAAGCATCTATGAAATTATCCCAATAAAATCTTGAACATTATCACCTTCTTTCACCAATATACTAAAAAAAAAAAAACCTCTCATTAGATAATTTAGGACCACAACATCTGGAAGCAAAAAATATGAAAAGCTATATCTATGGTGTGTGTGCATGTGTGTGGGCGGGCGTGTGTAATCATCAGGATAAAATAAAGTATATATATGAGATTAACAGGACCAACTAAGCATATGTCATCTTTGCAAATGAAAGTCAAGGAAGCTAACGAAAGGTATGCACTACCTTGACAATGCATGCCCAACCATTATGAAGAATATTTTTAACTAGTATCATTCATAATGACAGGTTCAATTGTTCGTGCCAAAAACTATATCCATAAGCTAAAAACATTATTTCGCTTTATATTAAGGTTCGCTAGTTTGGTAATATACAAAAACATTATAATATCAAAAGATGATACTCTATGAAAATTAGAATTTAAATTAAAACTTCACCTGTTTAATTTTATCCCAATAACATAAACGAATTTCCCTCTCCAATACTTCTTGAACGAAAACTCTCTGGGGAGCCCACCTTGGAAGGTTTTTCACATATGCCCATTCTTCCCAGGGCCATATAAACTGAAAATTTGCTCTGCATATTGAAAATGAATTAGAAACAAAAGATAATTTCATGATTTCACAGTTCAACTTGAAATGCAGAAAATTTGATAATTTCATTATTTCTATGTTTCATAAGAAGCTTACAAATGATGAGAAAACCACAAAATGAGCCTTGTTCGGCACTCTGTATCTAAATGAGAAATTTTTTCAAACAACGCTCTTACTGCTCCTGCTACAACTGCAGGGAATGCTCCTGGAAGCGCCTGTAAATTTATTTTGGCAAATAGAGTTAAGAATAACAGTTAGAATCTAACAACACATTTTCAATGAAGCACACTCAAACATTTTAAACCACTCTGAGATGAAAAAAATGCTAATTTAATATCAAATATTAGTAAGGAAGTTCAAATGAATAATAAGGAAGAATATGCATCCCATTAGAACTTTAGAAATATTTGTTATCCTTATATGATGCAAATTTTATCTCAAAGTGTTTCAGCATGAGTTTCCAAAATACACACACATATGCTCCTTACAAAATGAAAGTATTTTATCAGAAGCCAACAATACAAAAAATGAATATTTAATTTTTTCCGATTATTCAAATTACTTTACAAAAAGTTCAGCAAAGAACAATGGCATTTAAAGAAAAAAATAGTCAACGAATCAGTAAAAGATATTACCCAAGTCATAGTTGGTAGGCTATTTTAATGCACAAAGTTTTTCACGTTTCATCCTCTGTAATCATTACTAGTTATTATAAAAATGTAGAAACTTTTATATCATACTTAATATTGGTGAGATGCTAGTTTTTAATTTTCATAAAAAATGCTCTTTGTTTGCTAAATCATTGGTAAATTCTCATTTTTCTATTCTTGAAAGTTTGTAAATTTTATGGCAATTCCTATCATTAAGCTTTTAAAAACTACAACCACTTCATCAAAATATAAATTATTATACAAATTTGTAATTTGTAGTCAAGAAATCCTTGTAGTTCTTTCTTGTAAACATATTCAAATCTTAACATTGAACCATCATGAATCAAAAATAATGTGGATAGTTGACCTCTTTGAGAAGAACCATGATGATAAGCAACGAACTAATGAGTAAAAATAAACAATAGCAACATTTAATTTTTTCCGATTATTCAAATTACTTTACAAAAAGTCCAGCAAAGAACAATGGCATTTAAGGAAAAAAATAGTCAATGAATCAGTAAAAGATATTATCAAAGTCATAGTTGGTAGGCTATTTTGATGCACAAAGTTTTTCAGGTTTCATCCTCTGTAATAATTACTAGTTATTATACAAAAGTAGAAACTTTTATATCATACTTAATATTGGTGAGATGCTAGTTTTTAATTTTCATAAAAAATGCAATTTGTTTGCTAAATTAAAGGTAAATTCTCATTTTTCTATTCTTGAAAGTTTGTGAATTTTATAGCAATTCATATCATTAAGCTTTGAAAAACTACAACCGCTTCATCAAAAAAATAAATTATTATACAAATTTGTAATTTTTTTTTCCGATTATTCAAATTACTTTACAAAAAGTCCAGCAAAGAACAATGGCATTTAAGGAAAAAAATAGTCAATGAATCAGTAAAAGATATTATCAAAGTCATAGTTGGTAGGCTATTTTGATGCACAAAGTTTTTCAGGTTTCATCCTCTGTAATAATTACTAGTTATTATACAAAAGTAGAAACTTTTATATCATACTTAATATTGGTGAGATGCTAGTTTTTAATTTTCATAAAAAATGCAACTTGTTTGCTAAATTAAAGGTAAATTCTCATTTTTCTATTCTTGAAAGTTTGTGAATTTTATAGCAATTCATATCATTAAGCTTTGAAAAACTACAACCGCTTCATCAAAAAAATAAATTATTATACAAATTTGTAATTTGTAGTCAAGGAATTCTTGTAGTTCTTTCTTGCAAGCATATTCAAATCTTAACATTAAACCATCATGAATCAAAAAGAATGTCGATAGTTGACCTCTTTGAGAAGAACCTTGATGATAAACACTATGTTACTCACATTTACAGCTAAACTGGAAGGTAAGAAATAGAGATGCAACGAACTAATGAGCAAAAATAAACAATAGCAAACTTATGTTCTAGAATCTATTGACTTTATGCTTAAATTATGATTTTGTTGAAAAAAAAAGAAGTAAAATGCTTCTAATATATGAGAAAATAAAATTATTGTAAATAAGATAAAATTTTACCTTGCAAAGGTCAATGATCACTAGTGTATAATACATTGATTTAAACGGAGCTTGTGGAAGCAAAAGAAGCTGCAAAGAATACAAGCAATTAACAAGCATATTTGCAAATTAAGAATTACATAGAATTACATGTTATGTCTCAATGAGCATTGTTGAATGGCAAATTCTATGAGTAGAAAATAGCTGCATTTACCTAATAAACATTTGTCAAGATAGTTATTACTTAAAAGGCATACAGTAATAGCTTAATTTAAGAAATAACACATGATAGGAATTTCAGAAATCATCAGATAGAAGTTTCATTTATCAGTTCGTTACTATAATAAAAATTACCTTGAACCTCTGTTAAGCAACAAGTCAGCTTCATGTCTACAACTTCAACATAGGTCGATAGGCATTGACTTGTATACAAAACAAGAGGAAGAAATTTACTTGCGCAAATAAATTAAGAGGTTGTTTGGCATGAAAAAAATTGAGAAATCTGAGTGTAAAGTGATCTGATTATAGTGTTATATGTTTACAATATCATCAGATTACTTTAATGTTATTTAGTAGTTGTACTGGAAATTTAAAATTTTTTGAGTAAATTATGGGGTAAAATTACTAAAAAAAAAGTTTTTAATTTTTTTAGGTTTTGTTTTAACAAAAAGAACGATTCGTTCTATTCGTTAGAACAAGTGCACATTCATCCGAATGATCCATTCCAACGGACGAATCGTTCGAACGATTCCTTTGAATCAATTAGGGTTTTGTTTGAACTAACGATTTGAAGGATTTGCTCGAACAAATCCTTCAAATTGTTTGTTCAAACGAACGAAGGATTCGATAGAGATCGATTGTCGTTCACTCGGCGTGATCGATTTACTCCGTTTCTATTATATATATTAATGCAAAATCAATATGTAGTGTAAAAATTTTTCACTTGTTTTATTTAATCCAAATGCCGATAATCTCAGTTTACCTGAAAAAAATTTACTTTACATCTATTTTACCTAAATTCAAACAGCCCCTAAGTAAATCTATGGTCCAAGTATCGGGCAACATGATTGCAATCCTTCTAGCTTGCAATTTCAATATTTTCTACTAGCATAAATAATGATACAGGTAATACAATGAGTAGACTATAAAAGTAATCAAATACAAAAGGCAATTTGTTGAGTACCATCAAAATAAAATTATCAACAAAGAATAATGAAATACCTGTGAAAAAATAGTCTCTGCCATTAGATACTCATAGCGAAAAGGCACAGGAAGCCCAACCAAATAAGTAGCACATTCCTTACGACTATCTTTCCAATAATGAAGCCAAGGAAAAAAAAATTCCAAGTTAAAAGAACATATACACAAATCAAAGAGACACGCATAAGCTCCAAGATGTGGTCATTTTCTTTATTGAGAAAACAGCTAGAATGAATGTACATATAAAGCATCTCATTGTTCCATTCAAGTTGAAACTCAAGCTAAGAACTCTTAAGAAAGCAATTTACTGCACAAAAACATTTGCATTGTATCAAAATTCCAACAATGTAATATCTTTTCCCCTGCAATTTTGGCATATAAACTTTAAATGGAATTGATTAACAAAAGCTTAGAATAAGTTCACGCTACACTAAATGCCAAATACATCAAGTCAAAAACTGGAAATAAAATTTCAATAAAAAATCTTTATAGGATTATCTATGCTGAGACAGTAGAGAATTTTAATTGCAGAGCATTAATTCTTGCTACAGTTAGCAAATTTTATGAGTATCATGAAATACATGGAGTTTGTTGAACATTCATAACGATCTATAGGTGCATAGCCTCTTTCAGGGAAAAGTTTGGATTTTCTGTGCTTTACAACTTAGACATGATCAAAACCTGCGATCTACAAATAACCTAAAAATTAGCTATACCTCAATTAGGTGCAATTAGCGATGGTATACCTCAACTATAAGCAAGCGCAAACCTAAATGATGGCATAATTGCATGACCAACTGGATTAACAAAATATGCATTTGAATTGAGGTACAGAGAATATTAGTACGATTTGCATATAATGATACATTTAACATGGTCATCAATGCAATTGCTTTCCAAGGAGTAGCGCTCATACTTTTGTCTTGATTCAGTAGTGTGCTTCCCAAAAGAAGCCTTCAAATAGTGTGCTTCTCTTATCACTAATGGATTTAACGATTCTTAAAATACATAGATTCTCCTTAATAATATTTATAAGGAATATACAAATACAATAAATGAAAATGCTAAAATTAATGTAGGAAACAAGATAGGCATGCTTTTGTGCTGCACCAGTTCCACAAAAGAAAGAATAAAAAACACTTCTTTCACCAATATATTCTTATGAAACAAGCATCATCAAGCTACCAAAAATTTTCTCGATGGTTTAACGTGACAACATAATGCGACAAAGGTGATCCAGAACACAGACAAAAGGAATGCTAAAGGTCTAAAATGGTCATTTGATGTTATGCTCTAAAATACCAAATTGATGGAGATGATGGCAATGATGGAAAAAGTAGAAACTGAGGATGTTCGGATCTAAATGACAAAAGGAAAGAGAAAAAGAGATGAAAGGGAAGAAAACAAAGCTATAATAGTCTGACTGCTATAAAAATCCTGGAAGAAAGAGTGCTCATCACAAAAAAGGAATCAATTTTTAATCACTAACAACCTTTTTTCCTAAAAGAGTGAATATTTAATCACTAACAACCTTTTTTCCTAAAAGAGTGAATATATATCCATAGTCCTTTATATGAAAAAGAGTGAATATTTTAAATTTAAATCAAATATTTTAATTCAATTATTTTTCTTAATTTTCATGATGAAAGTTACAGATAACTATAGCTACTCGTTAGAAGAATAGGTAAAAAATTAGAAAACAAATACAACAATTACACCAAATCTTAATCCCACGAGGAGGGTTCGGCTACTTGAATCATTTGTTTCCATTGTGCACAATCAAATAGAGCCCCACCCTAAGTTTCAAATAGAGAAGACCCTTTCTAATAGTTTCTTCCCATGTCTATTTGGGTCTTCAACTTACTCTTTTAATATGGGAAAACTTTATAATCCATTTTTCTAATATGGGCATTGAATAGTCTAGGCATATTATGTCTAAACCATCTAAGGCAGCATTCTTTAATCTTATCCACTACTGGAGCCACCCGAACATTGCTACAAATAAAATCATTTCTCATTATATCCTTTCGAGTATACCCACTCATCCACCTAAGCATTCTCAACTCTATAACACTTAATTTATGAGTAACTTTCTTCTTTTTTAGCCAGCATTCAATCCCATAAAATAAAGTTGGCCATACAGCTGCTCTAAAAAAACTCCTTAAATTTCAATGGAATTTTCAGATGCACATCACTCTAGATTTGCTCCTCCATTTTAGCCAACCAACTAGGATTCTATTAATCACATCACAATCTATTTCAACATTATTTTGAGTAATTGAACCGAGGTATTTGATACTCTCGTTCTTCTTAATCACATGGTTCTCAATAATTATGTTCTGGAGATTAGGGTTTCTGAAATAATTGAACTTGCATTTCATATATTTTATTTTAGATCTACTACAACTAAAAACTTTAGATTTAAAAATAGTCCTCCAAAACTCAAGTTTGCTTTAACTCCATCCTTAGTTTTATCAATTAATAGAATCTCATCTGCATTTAACACATGCACAAAGGAACTTCCTCTTGAATGTGGTCCACGAGAACATCCATAATTAAAGCAAAAGTATAGGCTGAGAGTCAAGCCTTGATGCAATCCAATTGTAACAAAAAAATCATTGGATAAGCCATCTTGCGATCAAACACATGTTACAACCCATTATACATATCTCTATTAACATCAATATATGCAACACAAATTCCTTTTTCACTAAAAATCTTCAAGAACTTCTCTTGGTATAGCTTGCATAACCATGAGCATCACCTTTATTCTTAAAAATTAGTATAATAATACTCTTTCTCTACTCATTTAGCATCTTGTAATCTTTAAAATAATATAAAATAACTTGATAAGCCAAAAAATTCCTTACTCACCCAAATATTTTCATACATTGATATGAATGTCATATGATAACACCACTTTATTGCTCTTCATCCTCTTTAAAGCATTCTAAATCCCAGTTTTACAAACAAGTTGAATTTAAGTGCAATTGATAATATTTTATAATCATTAAGGTCACTTATATTAATTGTATTGGCCAAACCTTCACTAAAAAGCATAGTAGATGATCCAGCCATATATGTTGAATATCTTATCCATAAAAGAAAATTTTATATCATTGACCTTTAATATATTTTATGAGTCAAAACTTCGATTTATATCTCTTAACTTGGTTGTATTTCTCTCGCTCAATTGTTTCTAATTTATAATATGAATTCTTAAATGTTGCACTCAAAATATCACGCACTGCTATTTTAAATTCATAAAAAACTAGTTTATATTTTTTCTAAATTATCCTCAGTCTTACATTTAAACTATTTTTATTTTCATCTATTAATTTTAACTTGAACATCTTATTTCCACCACCATATATTTTTATTATTGGGTACTTTCATTTTTTATTAATCAAGTAAACTCTTTGCTACATTACAAATATAATTAGCAACTGATTCCATATAAAGTTGGCTTCACTCTCAAAATCTCACTTATCTAAATTTTAAAACATCACTTTCAGTAAATAAAATTTAAATATATATTTAGAATTATTATTTCAACGTTGTTTCCTTGGTTTCAATTTCAGAACCAACAAATGATATTGAATTGTTAAACAAAGACTTAAAATAAACTTGCAATCTTTATAATAAAAACAATTTCTTTTTTAAAGATATAATAATCAATAAGTTTTAGAAGCCCATTTTTAAAAGGAAAAATTATCAAAATAGTCCATTGACTATTACAATTTGTTCATTTGTCTTTGACTATTATATATAGTTTTTTGGTTCCATAACTTCTGTTTAAATGCTTTTTATCATTTATCATAATCTTTTCGTCTAATTTTGCCGCTTACATTTCGAATGTAGAGCAAAAAGTTAGTTTCCCATGTACATGAACGATTCTCCCTAATCTTTTCTCCTGCGACGATTTTTAATCATTCGCAACTAAGGTTCCTCAAAAATTCCTATATTTTTTCTCGTTACATCATATGTCTCTTTGCATCATTCGTCGCGCAACCCATAAAGCAATTGACGAAGACTCAGACATCGAGGGACCTTTCAACATCGAAAATGTTGTTGAGGGCTCCAAACGTCGACAATTCTGACATCTGTGAGGATTCCGTCTTCCATGCAGCCTCCGACATTCACGGCACTTCCAACGTCAACGTCAACGTCGACATAGCTTCTTAGAGCAACATTTATGTTGTTATTATTATCATTTTTTTTCTTTTATATAGTTGTAATCAAGAAATAAAGAGTATGTCAATATGATTTCTTTTATAAGAGAAAAGAGTCATGCTACAGTGCCAAAACAATACTCAAAATAAAGTACAAATAGCAATCCTATGTGTATGCACATAAATAGTGCAATACACTTTTTGCATGAGCCCATGCGCAATAAATAAAAAAGAAAAAAAAAAATCTATTGTACTAAATTTTTTTTTTTGGTTATGTATTTGATGGTTTTAGTATTTTTCAAGAGTAAAACATGAAACCTTGTCTCTCTCTGATTTAATGCCCTTTAACGTGTATATAAAATACTGTTTTGACAAAAAAAAAATTGGTCTCCATTTTATTTACTTAAAAACATTTGAAGCATAAATGATAATGTTTACCATGCTATATAACTATGATTAAATCAATGATTTTTTTGTGTTCAAAATTATTAAAAGGCTTGCTTTTTTAATTTTTAGAATTTTCTTACACTATTATTATTTTAAAATAAAAAAATTTAGTGCCTCATTCAAAGTAAGCAAACTAATGACTCATAATCAAAATCTTCAAAAAATTATCAATGAAAAGATTTTTGCATCAATTTTGTTTTGATATTTTCTCATGTAAGAATTACCTACGAAAGAAAAATATTATAATTATGATTTTTTTCTTATCATGTCATGCAAAATTGTATGCATTTTTTAAAAAAAAAAATAGATCCTAAAAGTACAAAATTTTCTTAGCATTTACTAGTTTTCATCCAAATTAACTGCATAAAACTAAAAAATTACAAACATAAAAGTTAAGGGACCAAAATAATCATAAATGAGTCAAGAACTAAAGTAAACAAATTGCAAAATTAAGTAGATTATTTTAACAATTCTCTTTTTATAAATGATAATTTATTCCTCTCTTTTCTCAACAGTTAATAATCATAAGATTATAAGCTAAACTAAATTCTAAAAATTATTCTTTCTTCATTAATCTCTCAAAAACCAAAACCACTATGAATATTATTAAATTCTTTAACTATCCCATCCAAGATTCTTATTAAAATCTCATATAAAAAGCATCTCCTCATAAGGTATTCTTTGATATAACTCATCCAAAACATGCCAAAATCACACATCATTCTTATTTGAGGGGCATAAATAATTGTAATATTAAAAACTTTTTAATTAATTATAACCTTTAAAGATATACTTCCATCTCCCAACTTCTTAAGTTTCAGTGTATTATCCTTTAAATTTTTATACAACATAAAATGCTTACTCAAAATGACATAATAAGTAAAAATTAAATAAAATTTAAAATTTCAATTATTTCTCATATTTAAAATTACATATAACTAGCTTCACATGAGAAAAGAAAAAATTAAATTCATAATAAATATTTGAATTCAAATAATTATCTAAAAGCTCATAAATCTAAATTCTCTAACTAAATTTAAAATCAACAAACTGAATTTCAAAATTTTAAAAGAGACATCAAACAAATTGAAACTACTTGCAAGCAAGTGTGCATGAAGAGGGATGAAATCCAGATATAGGTCTTTAAATGAGCTAAGAAGAGACAAGCATATGTGAACATCATTAAGGCAAGGTAGAGCACAAGGAAAATAAAAGAGCTAGCACAAGATATTGTTATTTCTATTCGTACATGTGTTGGTGCATAGCTTTTTCTAGATTGGTTAAGTGAGGGAAGAGTCCCCACATTTTTTAAAGAGAGGAAAACCAGTTGTGCAAAGGTAATAACAAGTAGACCAAAGAAAAAAGATAAGAAGTCACAAGCGCTTGTGATCAGAGAAACTGGAAACATGAAGCAGAGTTCATTAAGCTGAAGAATATTGTTCAAATATGGGGTTCCATCAAAGCTCATGGGAATATTCAAGCATAGAATATATATGATGTATGTGTGTGAGCGTGTGATCGCACAAATATATATACTAAATATTATTTTTTATTGTGGTACTATTATTTTATTTTGATGAGCATATTTTTATACTCAGACCTGTGATTACAAATATACACTAAACAATTCAAGGCATTCTTAGACCTAAAAGTGCCTACGATTTGAGTTGAAGACTCGAATCTCAACCTAATCATCTCCTTAGAAACAATGTTAAAAATGATAGTGCAAGGATTCTGTCTCTTAGTTCCACTTCCGTAGACTAACCTTCATGTGCAGTGCCAACAAGTTTCATATGTTCTCTATGGTGCACCTTAAAAATAGGGGCATTTGTAACTAAATTCCAAGAATATAGCACAATGGAATAAAGAAAGTACAATAAAAAGTTAAACATTAAATCACACCAAAGCAAAAAGATAGAAGCGATTTGTGCTCATAGTTTATGCTTGAAGTAAATTTTTTTCTGAAATGAAAAAAGGACTAAAGAATCATTTAGACATTGGCTATAAAAAGGAAGAACAAGATTCTGATAAGATTTCTATGATGGGTAAGAAGAAAAAATAACAAATTAACAGTTATGATTTCAGAAAAAATTGCACAAGAAACAAATGCAATCACAAAAATAAGATGAATGCATGGAGAAAAAATCACTGCTAGCAATGATTATTTGTCATTCTCTACTATTCACCTCTAAGCAAACAACGAATAAGAAAGCAACAGGGTCAAGGAAAACGAGGAGGGGTTTGCTATACTAAGTGTAGACCATTCAATGCCCCTATTAGATAATTGAGTTATAAATTTTGCCCATATTAAAAAGAGGAAGAGAAAGAGAAAGAAACTATTAGAAATGACCTTATCAATTTGGAATATATGGATAGGATTCTATTTGATCGTGCACAATGAAAACAAAGGATTCATGTAGCCGACCCACCTAGTGGGATTAAAGCTTGGTGTCGTTAGATTTTAGATCATGGGAATAATTTAAGTATTAAACCTTTGACACCCTATGCTTCCCTCCGATAAAAAATCTACACTTTCAAAAATTAGGGTCACAAAAGAGGAATACTCAAATCACTAGAAATTCAAATTTGCTAATGTTCTTGTTTTCAAAATTTTAAGTATCCTCTATGAGCTTTGGAATAACAATAAACCTACAAAGAGTTCAACTAATTTTAAACAAGAATATTACAACAACCTTTCAATAAATATTTTACTATTAACAATTTTCTCATATTACTTATTATATATATATATATATTTATTTTTATATGTTTAAGAAATTACTTAATTGTATAAAATATATCAACGTTAAGCTTATCCCCTTTAGTAGCACTTTTTCTTCTATTTAAAGTAGTCGACAATAAATACAAGCCAAGAAGCATCATACAAAAAAGAAATTTGTCAAAATATCCCCTCAAACAATTTTAATAAATCCAATTTAGTTTCAAACCATTCAATCTATCTAATTTAGTCCTCCAATCATTCAATATGTCCAAAAAAACCCTACATTTAAGCTAAAATTAGTTTTAAATACAAAATTAGACTGTGCCCATTATGAATACTTAGTAAATAGGCAAACCCAAAGTAATGATGAATTAGTTTGGCAAGTTATTCAAATAACATATACTAAATTTTGTATTATTAATAATAAGCATTTGTCTTCAATACTTATTTAAGATTATTCTAAATAACAATTAACTATACTAAAAAAACATCAAAACATCTCATTTTCATTATAAGCTGAAAGCAATTTTATGACCAACATAAAAAATAGTTAAGTTGATAATCAAAGTAATTAAATTGGGACATGAAACACTTTGGCTACAAGCGAATCCCTTATTTAATGGTCAACATTTTATTTTAAATATGTATATATATATACATAGATATAGATAGATATAAATAAATATGTAGATATATTAATTTCATGTATATCTATTTTTAAATGCGCAATAAATCAATTTTACTGGAAATTGATCAAATATTTTCTCAAAGTCATCTAAAAGACCATATGCAGATCCTAAGCTCTAACCTCCATAGTGTACCTTTCCAGAATAAAGCCAAATTATTTCTCGGCCATAGGAAAAATTTTTAGGTCAATGTTTCAATGCTCACACCTATACTTTGTGATATTATTGTCATTTAGAAGTTAATATTAAACAGTTTGACAACCCCAAAAAATTTCTTTGATAAAAGTAAGGAAAAATTACTTTGATAAAAGTAAGGATTCAAACACCAAAATCTAGAGACTTAAAAGATCCACTTCATTTCAAGTATGCGTACAGACAAAAGTAGATGTACACATAAATCATAATAAACTATTTACGACATAATGGAAGCAAGTCAAGGCAGATATAGAAAAAAACAAGTGATGTTTTCTGAGCTAATCCTAAGACCAGTGAATCAACTTCCAGAGATTTTATAAACCAACTAAACTATTATCGACATTGAAGTAAAGAAGTTCAGTGTATTTAAAATATTAAAAACAGCTGCTACAAAGTGGAGTGTAATTTAACAAACCACCCATTGAAGTAAAGAAGCACATCAAGTAAGTACTCTTCAACAACAAATCTATCGATAGGCTGCATATCCTGCAAATACAAAGGAAGCGTATACTAGAGAAGTATCACGAAATATATCATTTAATTTACTGGAAAAAAAGATTTGCAAGTTTCCATCAAGCTGAAATTAGAATATGACAATAGCAGGCACAATTAAGCTATTTCAAGAGCAGTGTCTTGCATTAACATCATCATTAACCTAAGCAGAATGGTTTACCAGTTGATGAAAAGGGGTTTACAGCCCAGTTTACCCTGATAAAATAGAGCTGTTTGTATGCATAAATTTTTATTAACCCTCCTCAGATATTTCCTGATAAGTGCTACATCGGGTGCACACAAATGGGCAGGGATAGTGTTTAGCATCCCAAAAAATAAACAAAATGTAGTAGCATAGAATCAGGTTTAATTGTTACCACAACTACTACAAACAAGATGCAAGAAAGAAATAAATTTTATAAAATTGTTGTTAATTGCAATTCACAATAATCATATTTGCAGAACAAAATGTTATAAATTGCAGAGCTCATGAAGTTTTCATTAATACCACAGAATCAAACAGCTTATAACCGTTAAGACACAAACACCGATTTTGGCAAGAGATAAAAAACAAAGGAGATATAAGACCCAGCATATTTAAGAGAATACACAAATGAAATGTTACAAGAAACTTAGTTATTATACCTCTACTTTGTCGGAAGGAAATATATTCAATCTATGCAGTCTTCTTGGATATTTAAGCTCAGCTTCATGTTTCTCTCTTTCAATAGAAACGATAGACCGCATTGTTGAACCTGAAGACTGGTAAGGACAGTTTATAGGTGGAAGTGTATAAGCCTTCCCAGCCACGAGTTGTGCTTCAAAGGGCAAGTGAGGCCTTGGCACTAATGAGAAAAACATTGCATATAGTTAGTTCATTGCCAAGGACAATAGAAATACAGAAATTTTAAGGAATAAAAAAGTAGACTTATCATACAACAACAGCAAAAATTGTAAAAAATAATTGTTATTATCTCTCCATTAGGGGTGTAAACGAGCAAGTTGTGTTGAAATTCAGCTTGTTTGATTAAAGCTTGGCTCGAAATCAGCTAATCTCAAATTAAGCTCGAAAGTCAGTTTGAGTGCGGCTCATTTGATTTACAATTGGCTCAGTTCAACTCAAGCTCAGCTCGATTGAAGCATATGTGCAACACAAAAGAAGGATTTAACAAATTTTAAATTTATTTAAGTTTACAAGTTAAATAGTCAAGTACAACAAAGTTTACTTGGCTCAAACATTTCTTCAATTTAAAAACATTTTGATGCAGCATGAAGGCCTGCACGAAAGCGTGTGATGGCACGAGCATATGCTGAGCTTAAAGACTTGATGATATGATAATCTTTCATTTTATTTATATTTTATTTTATTTTATACTTTTCATAAATAAAAACATGGTCAAATGACATGTGACTCATGAGGACGATAAGTAAGAATCGATTTAGTCGTTTATGTGTAAAAGACATCTTAGTTCTTCATGAGAGATTTGGTTTGGATTAGTTTATAGTTTTTATTATAATTTAGCATGCCTTGCATGACTATAAATAAGACTCCAAATCTCTTGTACCAACATACAATTGACTGAAATTTTACTACAAAAGTTGATTTGAGAGCACTTGGTTTTAATGTGGATAACCAAACTTTCGTTGGTGCGTATAGTCAACGGGTTTCACGATGTGCATAATTCGGAAGGGGTCAAGGTGTGCATAATCTTGATCAAACCTATCTTTCTTTTATTGTTTTATCTATTTTCTTGTTGCTTAAGCTGTCATCTTTCATCTCCATTTTATTTCATCAAATCCACTTCTGTTTCAGCCGACAAACACCCCTCCAACGAAATCTAAGCAAGCCCTGATGTCCTCACACTTCGTTGTCCATAGCCCTCTCAAACAGTCACCAAATATTCTATAAATATATTTATTTGATCCTTAACATCCCCATAAATATCCTCCAAAAATTTCATCCAATTCCGACTTCATTTGACCCACCAAACGACTTCCGAAAGCTGAACGGTCTCTTACGCACGTGTAATCATTTTTCTTCAACTTTGCGCCACCACATATTTGCAACCCCTTGTATAAAAGAAATTCCTAATCGATTAGGCAATGTTCGACTAAATATTTGCACACATGCCATAGATTTATATGCTTCTATTTTCACTAACTTAGGATAATAATAGAGCAATTAACGTCTTTTAGACCATGTCAATTACACAGTTCATAGTATCTTGCCAAATAAGATACAAATCTACACTATCAAACCTACAAATAAATATCTTCAGGCATTTAATCTATGTTGAATTTTGAATGATTTGAAGTCAATCAAAGAAAAAAATCAAAGCTAAGAAAAATAAAATAGAACTTTTATCTGTCGTTACAATCTTATTTGGCCATCATAATCAGCAAGAATTCAAAAATAGAATATAAGAAAAACTGATAGCAATAAATAACATAACAAAAAATGATTAGTGCAGAATGCAAAGTGATGAAACAATTTCCATCACTAAATTTAGACATGCTGCATTTTTACATAGACTATAGACCTGGGCATCCTGCAACAAATAGAAGAAAATACAACATCGTAGAATATTTTCTATGATGGCCATGGTTTAAAAATGGCTGACTATATATAAAGGCTTTATCCATGTGCAGATCTATGATACACTAAAGAGATGTAAAATTAAATAAAATAAAATAAACACAAGCATTGATTCTTAAATTGATAAATTTTTTAAAATGTTCATACATCTAAATGTTATGTATTCTAGTAAGTATAGACCTTCTCAAAAGTTCATGTACTAACAAAATGTTTGCGATTTAGATTGGCCGACATTATAAGAATATGGTTGGCTAAGAATTCGAGATCAATACAAGAATAAACCGTGCCTTCTTAAGGAATCTCTGTAATAGTAACAGAATGCAAAAATGGTTGTAAGCTAAGGTATTGAGGTCATGTAATCGTCAAGAAATGGCATCTTGGACACTGTATGAGGGTCTGAAGTTTCTCATTGTCACATATCAGCAAAATGATTATGTTCATCAAAATGACCATGTTCATCAAAATGACCATGTTCATCAAAATTTAAATCTTGTCATACATGTGAGCACCTCATATGTGCATGTTGTGTCAATTGTTGGCTACCAGAAACATAGCATTGGCATCACTATTGCCTTAAACAAACCAACTTGCCAAATAGGTTTCAAGACATCCCAGCCAATTTGTGTATGTGTGTTTCTGTGTTTGAGTGTCTAGGTATGTTTGTGTAAATAAATAAATAGATATGTAACATATATATTAACAAACTATAATGCCTAATAACACAATTGATAAGGATGGAATGCACATTAAAAAAAGCTAAAAAGCAAACCACTATCAGCTTTCCAGCCATTGTGAGAAAGAACTTGAATGCGATCCCACAAATCTTCAAGAAAATCCTGTCAGAAAGGCAGCATATTTAGTGATAGCAGCTAAAACCAAAAAATATCATCTGAAAAAAAATATCAAAATTATTACCCAAATTCCAAGAATGCAGCATTCCGAATAAATGCAACGCGTTAATAAAACTTAGCAAAATATATAATAATTGTATAAAAAACACCGTTCCCATTATCCCTTAAAATAAACCATGGCATGTAGAAAATATAAGAAAGAATAAAATACCAAGCAATTACTATATGAACTAATATGGTCACAAAATAAAAATTATCACATAAATAAGCAGCATATCCTATATAAGATATAAATTTTTAACAATGTCAAAAAAAATTTGTCAGTTTATAAGAAGGCAAAATCATAAATAGTTCAAAATAGAACATTCTAAGCACATATGTTGAAAAGAAAATATGCATGAATAATGCTCAAGAGAATTAAACTAGTATAAGGACACTCAAAGAATATTAAATCATTCTCAAAACAAGAGACAACTATTTTTCATCATTTGTCCCCAAGATTTTACAAAAATTTTCCCTTCTTGGTTTATTTGGAGGAACAGTTTTTTGGTATAACAGACACCAGAAAATCCATTTTTAAGGTTCTGCAATATGAAGACAATGTAGAATGCCTTTGAGCTGAACAGTTGTCCCTGATTTTCCAAACAATGCATCCATTGGAACACCAATGAAGACAAAGTCCCCAAATTTCAAGGCAATTAAAGGTGATGTGATTCGTCTTTATAATCAATAAAGGACAAAAGTAATCCTATAGAAAAATCAAAATAAAACAAGCAGCCTTTTTAAAACGAGTTAAGTCTGTTATGAGAGTTTTTCCCAAGCTAAAAGAAGAGTATGTACAAAAAAAGAAATGACAAGACTACCTTTTTTGGACAAGTTAATCTATTTGGAGAATTTTTCTCAATCTGAATGAGAGAATGTCATAGCAAGAATCAACTTTATTTTTTTAAGTTGAATCCATTAGGAGAATCTTAATTTATGATAGTCCTTTATTGGACAATTTAACTATGATAAGAGACTTTTTCAATCTAAAAAGGAGGACGTCCAAAAAAAAAAAGACATGGTAAGCACCAGAGTTGGGTATAATCTATATAATTGAATCTTAGAAGGATTTTTATTTGGCGCAGAGTAATGGGGATAATAATTCATGTCAAAAAAAAGACTAAGGCCTAATGGTGCTGTTCTTATTGTTGCTACAATTTTTGACATTATTAACTGTAAAAAAAAGTTTTGATGTTTCAAATTTTAATTTTTTTTTACACCAGAAAATGCCACAGCTTTGGCATTCAAAATTTTTATTCGCGTGGCATGTGAGAACAAAAACATTATAGAAAGAGGCAGGTACATTTAACTTGCAAATTAAGTACATGCATTTTTAAATAAAGAGATTACATTGGGTTTGATATTAAGAATATAAGCTGCATACTTTACAATGCATCTTGTCTTCCGCAAATGTTTCATTGAAGAACATATGTGCCTTTAAAATTGTCTCGGGTTAAAACTTTTCTTTAGTAATGAAAGCCCCTCATTAAGATGTGTACGGATTTTTAAATGCATAAGATATGCTCTTTTATATGGAAATGTACTTTTCAATGCACACCGTGTCCAATTTTAGGTTGCATATATCATGACATGCATTACTTTATCAATTTTTACATCAGACTCTCTTATTCATGCCCATTCCGAGGAGTACCTTGCAATTGAAATTCATGACTTACAAATTACATAGTATTTCAAATCATTCTTCGTTTCAGCTTTCTCATGTCATTCATTGTTAGAAAATTGTGTAAAATTCAACAATATTTTGTCATCACACCCGTAACGCTCAAGAGAACCCTTTTCATGACAATATAAATGTCTGGAGTATGCAACAAGTAAGACTGCCAACAAATATTCTACCCAACCATACAAAAAAAAAGTATCAATGAAAATGTAAGTGTAATTAGTGGTGAAAATACCTAAAATTTAAAACTAAGAAACATGAGGTCTGCTGCATCTAGTCCCCCGGGCCCTTCGTTTTTGGCTTTCTGTCATAGGTTGTTTGCAATCAAAGAGTAACAGAGACAAGGGGCATATTTCTAAGTGTGTGTGTATATATATATATATATATATATATACATATATAATTAAAAAAAAATTGTGCAATTGTGTGAACTCAGAAAATTCTCCTCTCAAGCAGAAGCACAAGTAATAAGAAAAGAACTTTCCAAACGATTTCAGCTTTTCAAACAGATCAAAGGATTCCCAAGATGAAACGGGAGATAGAAAAAGAATGTTGTGTGATAGTTTCTAGTTAAGTTGCATCCTTCAAGAATCAACAATTCTTCCAATCGAATAGGTTTGTGGACCACATAAAGAGATCAACCAGAAAAGTTTCAAGTAATTCAAAAACAAATTTCTAAAGGTAACAAATATACTCAGTAATAAGCAATCCTAACTTGACAGTTGACGCAGATACAAAATGGGAAGTTAAGAGTACAATCATAACAATAAGGATTGTAATTCTTGGTAAGCCATGGTATCAAAAAATAGTACTCAAATTAGTGCGTATATGTTAATTATGTATAATTCATATTTATCAATTGTAATGATACTGACGTAAGTTGTTAAAAGCTAGTCTCTGCATGCCCAAATAAATGATTAGAGAAAATGAACTGAGCAGGCAGATAAGTTATAAGACCAACTAAGATGAACAATAAAAAATATTAAAAACTAGAAAAAGGTTAGGTATACATGAACAGTTTACTATCTATTGCAAACTCGCACAAAAAATGATTAAAGGAAATACCTTTTTATCAGAAGTGGTGTCGTCATCTGTATCAAAAACTGAAAATTGTTTATCAATAGTACATTTTCGGATGCTCAAATAAGATTGTACACCAACCACAACTCGCTCGAATTCATCAGGAACTTGCTGCAAGGATGTATCATAGTTAAATCATAGTGACCAAAACATATGACCTTTTCAAATTTAATAGCTTGCAGCATTCTGGTTTCTTTTAGTTTTTCCTTAAAAAAACACAATGTGTCTATTCAGTCCGACAACAATACCCATCACATGTTTCATTCTTCATGTTGCTACAAAATTAATTGTTTTTCTAAGGAAAAAAAAAATCAATAATGAAATTGAGAACAAGCAATGAGGAATGTTATTTCGACTCATCATATCAATACTAAAAGAGTGATTTAAAAATCACTATTTAATTTAAAATGCATTTCGACTAGTCATATTAATCGCAATAACTTCAAAGGCGAAGGGTGTCTTGGGAAGTATTTTAAGATGCCCAAACCTTTAGCACCACAGAAATGCTGGGTGGTGAGTGCCTCAAACCGAACTTGGGTATTTACAAGCTCAATGTAGACGTGTGCTTTAAGGGTCATAAAAATAGAGCTGCTGTGGGAGATATAATACTGATCATAATGGTAATGTGCTCCTTGCTTTTTTCAAAAGTTTCAATTGCATCTTCCTTTGTGGCCGAAATAAAAGCTCATTTCCTGGGTCTTAATATGTGTAATGATCTTTGTCTTCATAACATTTGGATTGAGAGTGCTGCACTTAGTTTCGTACATGCTATTGAGAAACGAGTCAAAGGTGATTGGAATATCTGCCACCACTTGCAAAAATTGTATTATATGCTTACCTCTTGCCTTTTAGCGGGAAGCTCATGCGGAGGAGGATTGGCTAACCAACAAGGGTTTGGATAGTGATGAATTGACTGACCATTTTACATAACAATGATCTTCCCTCTTCTCTTAAAGCTATTTGTATGCATGATCGAACTCAATTACCTTACATTAAAATCTACTCTTTCTAGCTGGTGATCCAATATCCTGACAACTGTGATGGCTTTTTGGCATTACTGTGCTTACTAGTCCAGATTCGACTAGCGTCTCATCTCTTGAAGACATTCGACTATCATCTCACTTAGCCTAGAGATTCGACTATCATCTCACTTAGCCTAGAGATTCGACTGGTACCTCTTCTCCTATTCTCTTCAGTTCGACTCACGTCTCACAGTATCCTATCGCCTCTTTGTATCATGAGTCTGTCAGCTCAGAACCACCGTGACGGATCCTATCGGCTCATTATTAAATCGACTAGCGTCTCAAAGTTTCCTTGGCCTATCAGCTCATATACTTCAAATCCTTCAGTTTGCCCGATTGATCTAGTAGGTAGGCTCACATTCACTAACCTATCGGCTCATAATTCCACTCTTACCTTTAGGTTTGGTTGGGTTAATTTTTTGGTAATTATGAGCAGTAAGTATTTTCTGTTGTTGGGCGCGAGTTCTAATAATAGCCTAATTACATGTATCCTGTATAAAGCATCTTGGACCTAAATGGTTCTAGTTGGCTCTAGTATATTCTAGATGGTTCTAGTATATTTTAGGTGATTCTAATATATTTTAGATGGTTCTAGCATATTCTACATACTAGCTATATATACACTTCCTGTAACTACAGCAAGTGAGATTAAATACAACACTTTGTTTGTGATAATCTCTTCTTCCCTTTCATTCTCGCTCGACATCCTCTCGAGATTTCAACATTGCATACGAGCGACCTCCTTCGCCGCTCTCCCTCCCTCTCAACCCTAAATCTTAATCCTGATCAAAAGTTCAACGAATTCCTCATCGATCCCGATCCCGAGCACGGCACACTCTTCTCCAATCCAGACCACGACGCGTTCCTTGTTGATTCGAAGAAACGAATTCTATCTCCGACTCTCTCTTCGCCAATTAACGGCTTCCGTCTATGATACGAAGAAAAGACAAGTGGTGTTGGTGCCCTAATCATCCCTCCGGGCCGACTCAGCACTCAGAGCAACTTCACCTCCGCATTATCCTCTCTCTCTTAATATGCTTCTGACGCTTAACTCCTCCAATCTCTGAATGCTTCTCCTATGGAATCAACAAATGTCGGCCCCAATCCAGCGCTACCTCCAGATCTCACATCACCTCCTTCATTGAATTTAAGGATTTGAAATTCCTAATGTCTAAAATCAAAAACATCATCTATACTCCACTTATAGCATGCAACTATCCCATATGGAAAGCTCTAGAATTTCAACTCTTCAAAGCTAATCACCGTCATGGACATCTCGAGGGATTCAATCTACATCCTCATTCTCACCCTTCTAGTCCTGATTAGACATCATGGTTCTCAGTTAATCAGAACCTTACAACAGCCCTCTACTCCAACATCTCCCCCTCTATCCTACCCTGCATTCTCGAACCAACCACCTATGATGTATGGACCACGATAGCCAAACGTCTTGAATCAACAAACCCTTCTCAAGTTATCCAGCTCAAGAACGAACTCCGCAACATATCTATGAAAGATCAATCAATGCACGACTACTTTTCAGAAATCAAAGCCATCGTGGAGAAAATTGACAGCCAGATACAAAGATGGTGAAGAGGGTGTTATCCTCTACAAGCTTAATGGGCTCTACATTCTCGAACCAACCTCTTATGATGTATGAACCACAATAGTCAAACGTCTTAAATCAACAAACCCTTCTGAACCCTTCTCGAGTTATCCAACTCAAGAACAATCTCCACAACATATCTATGAAAGATCAATCAATGCACGACTACTTTTCAGAAATCAAAGTCATCGTGGAGAAAATCATCAGTTGGATACAAAGTTGGTGAAGAGGGTGTTATCCTATACAAGCTTAATGAGCTCCCTCACCTAATCAGGCATTCAAAACCTCCATACGTACCAAGTTGTCGCCAATAAGCTTGGACAACCTCTATTCTCTTCTTCGCAGTGAAGAAATCAATATTTAACATGACCTCCACAAAGAACTTCAACACGGTCACTTTCCGCCTATGCACAACCCCAACAATTATTTCTCATTATTCTCTAGTCGCTTCCGGAGAAGGGGACGATTCAGCCGAAGACGAGGTCAATCACATGTGCTATCACAAGGACCTTCTCAAACATTTCTTACATGTTCCTTAGTGTAAATACAATATACTATCTATTCACAAGCTCACAACCAATAATTCATGAAAAATCTTATTTGATCCAACTGGTTTCATCAAGGATCTCCAAACAACCACTACTTAGAGGTCGATTGTAACGACCCAAAGTCGTTATTTTACAAATTAGGTCAGAATCCTGCCTTAGGAATCAGGATCACGGGAATTTCAATTTAGGGCAAACAAAACTACCAACAGATAGAAATAATTTTTTTAGATCAAAGTGCCCTAGTTTGAGAAAGATCCGATTAACGGAAGCTCCCGTTCTGTTTTCTGAAATATTTAAATTCTAAAAATAAAAAATATTGAAATACGTGTCCGAATTCATTGTTTTCAATGTCGACATGTTAAGTATATTATTTAAAGGTTGCTCGAGAAGTTTCATCAAATTCTAAGAGCCGGATTTATCGTGGCTAATTTCTGAAGTTTTAAACTTCATAAATTAATTAAAAATAAACTATTAGTTTGAATCAAAAATTTTCGGCGCAAGGGTGTTCATTATGTCATAACACGCCTCGGTGTCAAGTTTCGTTGTATTTGGACACCAAACGGCGGAAAAATGCAACTAATTTAAAGTTTTAATTTTTTTTTATTTTTCCCATTTTCTCCCTGTTTCCTACGCCCACCCCCTTAAAAATCGTGTTTTGCGATTTTCTTCCGCCAAAAGGGCGGAAGAAGCTTCCGCGCCAGGCGGAAGCCAGACACCCTGCGCGCGCCCCCTTCGCCTGCCACCTACGCCGTTTTTGGCGCAGGTTGGTCGGCCCTCTTGGCCGACCACACCCTCCCTTCCCTCCTCCATATAAACCCCCTCTCCCTCCCCTCAAAACAGCCCCCATCTTCTCCCTCACAGCAGCCCTCTCCCCCTCCCTTTCTGCAGCCAGCCAGCTGCTCCAGCAGCCCCCATCTCCCTCCAAACAGCCGGCCAGCCCCTCCTTGGCCCCTTACAACAGCTTTCAGAAGCCCGGCAGCCACCGGAAGCCCCTTACAGCAGCTTCCAGCAGCCCGGCAGCCCCCAGCAGCCCCTTACAGCAGCTGCCGGCAGCCCCCGGCAGTACCTCCCAGCAACTTCCGGCAGCCCCCAGCAATCCCCTCCAGCAGCTCCAGCAACCACCAACAGCTTCTGGCAGCCTTCAACGGCCACCAACAGCCCTTTCCAGCCAGCCCCTTGTTGCCGCCACCTTGGCCAGCCATCGGCCAGCCGTCCGGCCACCCACTCCGACCTCCTTTCGTTTTTCGGCAATCCTAATCCTAAGGTAAGAAGATAAGTTTAAGAAAAAGAAAAAAAAAGGGGAGGAGAAAAGAGAAGTTATTTTACTTTTTTGTTTTATATATATACTTATAAGATTATGTCATCACATTAGCATTATTGTCATTAATCAATAATGACAACAATACAAATATTATAAATGACTATTATTTCCTAAATTGCCAATTCAGACATTTTCATTCTCACTTTGTCATTATACAGTATTATGATCATAATCTTAAGATATTTTAATAATTATAACTGCTTTAATAGCAGCTTAAATCAATCGAACTTCAAAAGCGGAAGAAAACAGAATGAAAGAAGAAATTAAACTCCTAAGTCATTTGATTAAAAAGCTAACTTAAAAATATCGGGGACTTAAATGCAGATTGAGCAAACTGTCACTCATTCGAGTCGTTGAACTTCTGAACTTAAGAACAAAGGTACCCAGTACATGACATGTATTACATTTTGCATTTTTACTGCTGCTTAGCTTCGCGTATTTTGCTTTGAGCCAGATTCATTTGAAGCTTGGTTGGTTGTTAGAAACCAACATCCTTTTTCATTCGGGGGTTGCTGAAAAATGACATCAGTAACATTAATGCTTAGTTGGTTGTTAGAAACCAACAGTTCTTTCCATTCGGGGTTGTTACTGGAAAATGACATCGGTAACATTCGGGGTAGATTACTGAAAAATGACATCAGTAATCTTTATTTGATAAATAATATTTGTTGCAGGAATTGTTTATTTCGCGCTATTACCTTATTTTCTCCTGCATTTTATTTCCGCCTTACTTCCGCTAATCGTATCATTTAAAAATGTAAATATTATTATATACTGCTGTACTTAGAGTATTCTCTAATTACTGGGAATTTCAATCCCGGTATTGTTTGTTGTACAATACCAGGTCAGGTACTTCTGGAAGAGCTTAAGCAATAACTCTAATGTTTAAAATTTTCAATCTGCAAATGGATTTACGACGACGCAGTTTTTGCTTGTTTATCTTTTATCTTTTCTTTATTTTTACTTTTGTACAAGGAACGCTGAAAAGACCTTGTAATGTGAACATTGAAATAAATGAATAATATCCTTTGGCTTTTGTATGTGCATGCTCTTTTCCTCTCAAGTTATTCAATATGATCCGGCGGCAAGTGAACGCCAGACGTCGGAACGATTTCTTTTGAACCGGCGTCAGGGCCCTCACATCGATGCACCAACGAAATCTACATGCTTCGCCCATCGCTTAAACCTCCTCCTAGCCAGCTCATCCTTCGATCCTCCATAATAGCAACCACACCTCCATGGTATCCTCCTTCTCAAGCAATTATTACATCTCCTCAAGCATCATCCAACTCTCAATCAAAACAGTAACTATTTTCCTTGCTTGTTCTGCATCACAACCAAGAATCAAAGATTATCATTTCCTAAATTTTCCAATAGAGCTTATAATCTTTTTGAATTTCTTCGTGCTGATGTGTGGGGCCCTACCCCAATGTTATCCAATGAAGATTACAAATATCATGTACTTTTTGTGGATGATTTTCAAAATTCACATTAACTTATGAAACAAAAGTCTAAAATATTACAAAAAATCTCCATCTATAATGTCAATTTAATATTCAAGTCAAAATACTACACTCAGATGGAGAGGGCGAAAATATGTCTCATTAGCATTTCAAAACCTTCTCAAAAATCTTGGCATTCATCATCGACGATCATGCCCATACACTCCCAAACAAAATGAGATTACTGAACGAAAGCATCCGCATATACTGGAAACCACTTGCTCTCTCTTACAAACCGCTCATTTACCCAAACATTATTGGGCATCAGCAATTCTCACTTCTACTTGCCTCATTAATCTTCTACCTTCTCTCAATACCAAAAATACTTCTCCATTTCAATTTGTCCACAATACCAAACCAAACTACAATCATCTTCGGGTTTTCATCTACTTGTGTTTTCCCCTCCTCCCTCCAATACACAGCTCCAAGATCAGCCCTAAGTCTCTTCCTTATATCTTCCTTGGATACTCACCGCACTACAAGGGTACATTTGTTACAACCCAAAATCTCCACTTCCTTAATCTCTCGCCATGTCAAATTCATCGAACATATCTTTCTCTTTCTACAATTCATTCCAACTACAAACATACCCTTATCCACTACATAGACGCATCAAAACCCCCTCACACTTGTTCCTATTTCAACCAAACCCACGCACTTTACCAACAGCAGCAATCAACAATAGCCATAGGTTGGACACTCCAGCGAGCCCTATTCACTCAGCAAGTTCAGCTCACTCTGACCTCGATCTTCAAACCAGTTCTTTAACTCCTCTCAACCAATTTTTCCACAATCTAACTCCACAAAAACTTCCCACTCCAACCCCTTACCCTTCCACAGAGCTTCAAGTAAAAGACCCCACATACAATGCTCACCCGTCTAAAACAGAGATCATAAAACCCAAGCCTCTACAACCTCATTCATTCCACACTCTCACACTGAGCCCTACTACACAGCAACCGTCAAACAAAAACAATGGAAGCTCGCAATGGAAGAAGAATAATGTGTTCTCCTTGAGCAAAACACTTGGACTCTACTCCCTTCAAATCCACCTATCCCAAAACGTACATGGATATCGTTGGACATACCAAATAAAATATAATGAGGGCGGCATGGTGGTTCGTCAAAAGTCAAATCGATTGCTCAAGGTTTCAACTAACAGTATGGAACGAATTATCTAGAAACTTTTAGTCTTGTTGCCAAAATGTCAACAATCAGAACCCTACTAACCATTGCCACTCATTACCAATAGTCGGTGAAACAATTGGATGTCTCAAATATATTCTCCATGGGTAATTCCAAGAAACCGTTTACATGAAACAACCCCGTTGATTTGAACATCCCTGATTCCTCAATCATGCTTGAAGCTCAACAAGGCCATCTACGGACTCAAATAATCCCATCATCAATGGTACTCCACTCTCACAAAATTTCTTCACTCCCAAGGCTTTCACACTAGTTATGTTGAATCCTCCCTTCTCATCAATAACACCACTCCAAATAGCATATACATCCTCATTTATGTCGACAACATACTTCTTACCGATCCTCAATAGTCAACCCTTAGCTCCCTCATCCAAGTTCTCACTCATCATTTCCGCATGAAACACCTTGGAACACCCTCCACATTTCTCAGCACTTCCCTATCCAAAATAGCCAATACCACTACCCATAGACAAGCATCATATGCTTCAACATCCTCAAAACCTTAGGCATGGAGCAATGCAACCCTACTCTTACCTCATCCTCCACCAATTTCACGTTTAAAACTTTTAGCAAGCCTAAACTCTACAAGAAATTAGTCGGCTCCCTGCAATGCCTAACAATTACCCGCCCAAATCTAAGCCTTGTTGTGAACAAAATTTGCCAACATATGCATAATCCCACATAGCACATTTCGATCATCTCAAGTGCATTCTCCAGCATATCAAAGGGTCTCTCAACAGTGGAATTCAAATTGAACCAGAAAATCTCCTTCAATCATAAACTGACTTTGATTGAGCTGGGGACAAGGAGGACCGGAAATCAATAACAGGCTACTACTTATTCCTAAATGTCACTCCAATCTCAGGAGTACAAAGAAAAAAAGCCATTGTCGCTCAATCATCCACGAAAGCCGAGTATCGTGCCATTGCCACAATCACCACGAACATTATCTGGATCCTCTGTCTTTTATAAGAATTCAAGATCACTCCAGCCACTCCCACACATCTCTATTGAGAAAACAAATCAACCATTGCATTGGCTTACAATCCGGTCTTCCACTCTCACACCAAACATGTGAAAGTCGATTGTCATTTCATCAGTGACAACATATTAAAAAAAAAATCTACTTCACATACCCACCAAGGATCAACTGGTGAACATCCGCACCAAGTCATTTCCAGCACAGCGTCAGGCTCCTTCGATCCAAACTCACCATCTCTGTCTAGGATAGTTCATTTGCGTGGGGGAGCTAATAACAACCCAATTACATTCTTAGTTGTTGTATCATGTATAAAGCCCATTGGGCCTAACTGGTTCTAGTATATTCTAAATAGTTCTTGTATAATTTATATACTAGCTATATATATATACACCTCCTGTAACTACAGAAAGTAAGATGAAATACAACACTTTCTATTTACAATAATCCCCTCTTCTCTTCCACTCTCGCTCGACTCCCTCTCAAAATGAAATACAACACTTTCTGAAATACAACACTTTCTAGGTGGTTCAACTTGAACTTGGGTCAGTGGTAACATCAAGTATCCCCTTATTATTCTTAGTTGTTGAATTTAAACCCTTCTTGCCTTATTTGCTTTATCTGTTGAATTACGTCTGACTATTTTTGTTGTAATTGTAGGGTTGGTGACTTGTGTTTGTCGCATGGTTTTGTCGAGAAAAAAAAAAGTTTATTCTCCCTTCTGGTGCTGATCTCAGCTCGCCTACTTAGATGTATGCTCGAACAAGGCTTGGTTTGGTGAGTTGGAACAATCTACTAAAGTATCAGGGGAATTTTCCTATGGATTTGGGTCCTGTTGATGGTTCAAATGGAGGTGCGAGTAGTTGTGCTCAGTGAGGAATTCTAGAAACTGCTACACAATCCTCGTGGAAATTCCTATATGTTATTTCGAAATTGGAGCTGGAAAAATTCTATTTTGAAATTGGAGTTTACATTTAGATGAGATCCAATGGGCCTTTTGTAACGACCCGTAGTAGTTGAAAAAGAGAAAGAATTTAACTGCCAAAATTAGTTAATTAGCTAAGTGCTTAAAATATTAAGAGATCAGTCGCTAACCTCAGAAGGATCGGACGGTCCTGATTAAATCTGGATTGTCATTTCCACGAAGGCGTCTCCCTGAATCGACGCCATGTCGTCGATTCAGTCGATCAAATAAGGATTGTATCCCTCATATGCGTACATTTGCTTACCTGGATAACGAACTCGAGCGCTGCTGAAGGAGAGAGGCACCGTAGGCGAGCGATTCGAGCGAAAGAAATTCCAGCGCGACTGAAGGAGGACATTCAGACGGTGCTCGACAGGTACCCCCCATTTCCAACTGTTGAGGTATCATTTATCGTCGTCTTGCTATTTCTAGCCTGCGTTGAACGGCGTGTCTTCGTCGGGCCCAAATTGAGCCGAGCTAAGGACTATCGTATCGATTATACACAGTAGTCAACGGTAGACTCTAGGGTTAAGAATGGACGAGTCGGCCGGAGACGATTACCTATGGAGTCGCGCGCATTGCCAAGGACGACGTAAGCGAGATCGGGAGAGGAGCGTCCCCGCACCTGGTGCTGACCGATCAAAGGCTCGGGACTGCTTGGAGCCGTGCGCAGAGAGTGAGCCGAAGAGAGTTAATAGATTAAGAAATAAATAATTAAATTTAAATTCAGATTTTTGTAAACTTAATACCTCTTAATTCAATAGTCAAAACATATCCATATTATACTTCATTTTATTCAGAAAATCACATAGAATTGTATGATGACATCTAAATTGAAATTTAAAATATGTTTACAAAATCATATTTTTGGTATATTCAATAATTAGGTCAAAACTCTAAAATACTCCACTAAATTCCAAATTGAATATATTCTTTGTTTTAATCCCTAATGTGCTATAGAGAAAGTGAAGAAATTGATTTCGTCTAAGGTTGAACAACAAACTTAGGATGTGACATTTAGGAGTCAAAAGACTTATTGATTGTGAGTTTTGAGAAGATTGTCATAGATGTGATTGCAATATTAGAAGTAGAGTAGCTTGAGCCTCAACCTATCAATTAAATCAACCTAGGTGAGGGAGCAATAATTATGAACCCTTAGAAGAGTTATGGAGAATTGAGAAGGGAGAAATTTTGGGAAAAATCAGATCATTGGAATGTGTATACTTGTACTGAGAATTTTACTTTTGATAAAGTATGTATTATTAGTAAGTGGTTAAATCAATAAATAGTTTAGATCTTTAGATATGAATTTCTAGGAATTGTGACTTTAAGTTCTTAGGATATCAAATGGAAATTTCTTAGGTAAATGTCTAGGTGTTGAAAATGTCTAGTTGATTGAAATGAGTTTAGCATAGAGTAATACACCTGTGAGGTTCAATCATAAGAATTCTTGAGGTAGATTACTCCTAGACTTTAGGTTGGATTATTAAGATAGTATATGTTGCTTTAGGAGCTTAAGGAATGAAAATTGATGAAGTTGAGGATGGTGACCTTAAGGTTAGGTTAGAGAGTGTTAAGTTAGTCTATTATTATACATTATTTTCAAATTATAAAACTATACTTTTATATATATAATTATCTAACAATTGACTTAAGATCAATGTCTTAAGTTAGTTGGGGGTTCAATTAACCTCAATCATTAAAGTAGATACTTAAAATTAGACAACAAATGTATATCACTGCTTAGTTACTTGACATTCCCATTGAATGCTGCTACGCTTTGAAGCCTTATCCAATTGATCATAATCATTACATATAACGAATATAATTAAATAAGGGGTTTTAATTCAAGGTGGATCAATCTGTACAAACAATTTGAGCTAGGGCTGGCTATGGAGAGATCAGGAGACCACACATGTCCTTAAGGGGGAGTGTGTATGGTTATACAGGAAACCCCGTCTCAGATAGTTGGGTAGACGTACCTAACTCCTCTTTTGTTCTGATAATGCCCACAGAACATAATACAACATAAATTAACTAATACCATAAATATAAATCAATTGCAATACAGGTTTCTACACTTATTTTTGCATATTACAGTTCAGTTTGTTTATTTGCTATATTTGTTTTATAGGATGCTAGGAAATGTCTTTTACTCCCTTACTTGCATATAGGATGCTAGCCTTCACCTCATTTAGCTCTCATATAGATGCTATTCAAGTTTAACTATTCTTTTCCATGACTGCTTAGTGTGCCTTAGCACGTATTCTACTTATTTTAAATGCCCATAATGTATATTTTGTTTATTAGTCTATTTTCCTTTAAATGCATTGTGCACCCTACTGCTTAAACTCATGTGATATCCTTAAACTAAATAGGGTAGAAACTATAAAATGTACTTAGACTTTATTAGTCTAACCAGACTTTTATTTTAATTGTTGTACCCTATCGTGTTAAAAATCAAACACGGTAGATCAAGAGCTTGGAGTGGAACTGACAGACCAATAGGAGAGGAGCTAGATTTCCCGGAAAAAATTTGAAGATCTGCTGAGACCCCTTTTACTTCACTATTTATCATGTGAGACGGATAGTGATTTATTTTATCTATTTATAAACATTTAATATAATAGTTTAAGTTTATAATATTTATTAGACTCTGAAATAAATATTTCCTTTTATTTTATTCTGGATGATTGTAATGGAATGAATGCTTTATTAACATTACTTGGAAATGCACCTATGTTTTCTCTTACTTATAGATCATTTGCCTGTATTAGTGTTTAATAGTGGATTAGTATATACTGATTCATTATTAAGTACTACAGTGGCATCTAATGTTAGGGCAAGATAGCTAACCTGAACACTGGGTCGTCACACCTTGTCTGTTCATCGAGTATCGATTGAAGCTAGAGTTTGAGTTCCATTGTAATATGAAGCTGATCGATGTGACAACGCAAGCCTTGCAATTGTGATAAACACCAACCTTCTTAGTTTGATTGAGTTTTCTCTAGATTAGATGCCTTGGAATTTAATCTTAGAGTGTTTGGTTGTATTTTGATTGCTTGTATTTTGCATTTTTATTTTGCTTTTGGAAGAGCAATCCCTAGAATCTAATGTTTAATTTTGAGAGCATTTTATTTGGATTGATTGGCTTTTCTATTTCACTTATTTTGATGTACGTGGCCAACCAATCCTCATAATTCATTGTTAAGTTTATTTGCAATCTTCATTTTGCTAAGTAAATTTAAGCATGTAGATGTCATTTATAAATATATCTTGCGATAGCTTAATAGCATACGACACTAAATTTAATTACAAAATGGAACAAAAAATAAAACTATTTAAGATTGATCTACACACTAACCAAAAATAGTTTAAGAAAATAGACTGTTTATGTAACAACTCATGGTTGTTACTTGAATTTGTGATTGCCAAATTAACTTAAGAACCTTGCCATTAGTGTCCTAAAATAGTATCAAGATCAATTCCAAAAATTTTGGTGAAAATCAAAAGTCATTTGAGAAAAATCAGGATTTTGATCAATTTAATTAATTTAAAAATTGAGATAATTATTTAGACCTCAAACTGAAAATCCGACTTCATTTTTTAGTATCCCACACCCAAATTAGTTAAGAATAAAATTTTGAGAATTTTGGAAGTCATTTGATTGGTATTTGAATTTATTAGATTAACATTATTAAGTAAATAATTAATTATAATTATTTAGATCTATAATTAGTCATTGGAAGGAACGGCGGGCGATCCACCATTCACTTGGCTCTGAGGAGCGATCAGACGACTCTGATCAGATCAGAGCCAACTGATCGAACATACGGCTGGGATCAATCCCGTCAATCTTCACGGGGACGGATCCCTCGACATCCATAGGATGCGTCGAACCCCCGCTGCAGCCTCCTGTTCGCCGTGTCAAAGCGCGGGTGAGCCACATTTCGCCAAGTTGCATTAATGAGCGGAAGCTCCGAGGTTTAGCACCGACAAAATGAACGAACAAGCGAGTCGATGGACCCGTTTTTGCCGAACCTCGGGCACTCTTCATTTTCAGTTAATTTCGACGTCGATTCCTAATCACACAATTTGTTTATCTATGATGATTGTAATATTAGAATAAGGTATGATCAATTTGAGGAGATCAGGTTTCGATCATCCCATTGTCCAGGCGTGTGAACAGTCCCACATAGTAAAACCCTAACCCGAACTTCCCGAATGGCACTAGGACGATAAGGCTAGAGTTCGGTTACAAATCTATAGGCATTTTGAAGGTTGCAATGAGAGCTTTGATTTGGTATAAGGTACGCCTTGAGAGAAGCTCCAAGCTCTGAGAAAATGGATGCCCTAGGTCTCTAGCTTCGGCGTCCATCGGGGAAGTGTGCAATGCCGGGCAGGTAGACCCGACCCGGCACTGTAGATGGACAGCACCAGCAGCTGACCTAGGTGCGTGCTGGAGAGCGCGCGTGCCTGCAGAAGCTGAGCGACGGGACACACGTACGCGTGGAGATGAACAATTTTATTTATAATTAAAATTAGATTAATTCAGAATTTTTAATTTGCTCATAACTTCATAAGCAGTGGTTCAAATATATCATTGTTTTATCTCATTTTGCTCTCAAAAATGTGTAGAATATTATGGCAATATTTAAATTGCAATTTGAATTATATTTCCAAAAAATCATATTTTGGTAATTCTAATATTTAGGTCAAAAATCTTAACTTGCTCAAATCACTTCCAAATTGAACCTACTCAGTCTACGTTCATGTTATGCTATAAGGAGTATGTATATACTGAATTTGCTCATGTTGAATGTTTAATTTAGTATTTGACTTTTATGAGCCAAATCACTTATTGATATTGGGATTTTGCAGAATGTTGTTGTAGTTGTGATCGTAAACCCTAGAGTAATGCAGCTTAAGCTTCCTTAGTTCATTTAATCATTTTAGAAGAGAGAATAATGGTGATAAACCTTTGGGAGAATCTTGTAGAATGGGTTTAGTGAGGTGCTTTGGAAAATTAAGTCAGAAAGAAAATGTGAGTGAGATTGAGAATTTCGTTTGAGATCAATTGTTGGATTTATATTGGATTGATAGATCAGCAAATAACTAAGGCATTTAGATATAGATTCTTAAGATAGTAGCACTAAGTGCTTAGGTCAACATTTGGGAACATCTAGGTAGTTTCACCTTAGGATATCAGCTAGTGATTAAGTGGTGATTTAGTGATGGTAATCTTAAGACTAGGATAAAGAGTCATAAGTGTTATTTATTAATATAAATTACTTTCAAAACTACAAATCATAGTTTTGTATTTATATATGTATTTATTTAACAATTAATCTAAAATCAATATCTTAAGTCAATTGGGGGTTCAATTGACCCCAATCATTAAGATAGATAACTAAAATTTAGACAACAAAGGGATATTACTAGCTTAGTTTACTTTGGCATTCTTGTTGAATGTTGATATACTTTGAAGCCTTATGCAATTGATCATAATCATTGTATAATAACAATTATAACTAAATAAGGGTTTCACTCAGGGTGGATTAGTTTGCACAGACATTTGGGCCAAAACTGGCTATGAAGTTATCATGAGATCACACAAATCCTTGAAAAGATATGTGTGGTTATACAAGAGACCCAGTCTTAGATAATTAGATAGACGTACCTAACTCCACTTTTGTTCTGCATGAGCCCACAGAACATAACTTAATTAAAACACAAAATATTAATTAACTGTTTTACATATTTCTACGATTATTTGCATTTATTACAGCTCAGCTTGTTCCTTTACTACACTTGCTTCTGTCTTTTATTCTCTTACTTGCATATAGGATGCTAGCCTTTACCTTACTAAGCTTTTTTATAAAAACCATGTGTGCTTAACCTTTTTTTTGCAGGATAACCTAATGTACTTAGCTTACTTGCTTACTTTTACCTTACTGTCATTTACTTAAAGTTTCAGTTTTATATTTCATATCTTATTTGCAATAGTGTACAATTACTGCTTAATCTAAAGTGATATCCTTAAACAAAAAGAATTAAGAACCCTAAATGTGCTTAGACTTTATAATTTTAACTTGTTTTTATTTTTTTTATTGTGTCCTATCGTGTTAAAAATAAAACACAGTAGATCAGGAGCCTGGGGTACAGATAGCAAGAGAACTAGAAGAGGAGCTGGAGTATCAGGAGCAGGCTTGAATGATTCATTAGAGACATTCTCTTTATTTTCTTTTATGTGAGGATGAGAGTTTTCTTTTTCTTTTTTGCATTTAATATTGTAGTTTAAATAATATGGACTATAGTATTTAATAAACTCTGAGACGAGTATTTTTCTTTTATTTTCTGGATGAATGTAATGGAATGAATGTTGGTTTATTATTACCTTTAGAAATATATCTACGTTTCTCTATCTTATAGATCATTTGCATATAGTAGTGTGCTTAATAGTGGATTAGAAGATACTAATCCAGTATTAAGTACTACAGTGGCACCAAGTATTGGGTCAAGACAACTAATCTGACATTGGGTCATCATAGTTTAGCTCACATACATGTGGATTATATGATCCAGCATATTCAACATATATTAGTAGGTGATGGCATTTGGCTAATGCATCCAAATTTTCATCCAGATCAACGGGTGCATTTAAGCATTCGTAAGCTTTTAGAATAAGCATAATGAGAAAGGGTGCCCAAGGAGACAAAAAAAACTGCATGGAAAAATTCTTGAATATGAGCTCACAGCTCCGAAGGTGAGATTAGCAGTCTTGAAAAACAGGTGCTGTCAGAGATGACTCCAAATAAGCAGTGAGCTAAATCACGAGGAACTGGAGGCCCCTAACCCAACTTTATAAACCATCCACAGCAAACAATAGATTACTTTAAAAAGAAAAAAAAAATTATGACATTACCCACAAAAGAGCTCAAGTTGCCAGATTTAAAAACATAACTGCGGCCAATTAAACAGCAGTCATTTATTCCAACAGATATTTAAAGAACGAATCATTGGCAAAAAAAAAGGAAGTTACATGGAGGCAAAGTCAATAGATAGCGTTAAAGGTACGACTACATCTTAAAATTCACCAAACCAAAAAGTAATTACTAAAAAAAACTTGGAAATAGCAAGTAAATGGCAATCTCTGAGTAAATGATATTAATTAAAACAAGAAATCACAGTATCCTAAATTCATGGGGATTCCTGGACAACTGATGTTCAATTAATAAAGACCTCAAAAACCACCAGAAATTATCAATATATCCTCCACCATAAAGAGACAACAATGATGTCAATATGCTAATTCTTAAGAAAATGTTTAGTTAGTAGTCAGAACACATTTAGGCAGTTGGTGAAAAGATTTATAATGATGATAGGAACAACCAAATGGCAAACAATCATCTTTGAATAACTATGAAGCAGAGTTTGCAAAAACAACAAATCACTAATAAAAGTATGCTAACTTACCTCATTTAGTTCAGCACCGCCCCATGGAAGGCAAGACAAAATGCAAGATATGTAAAGGTCAGCACGTGCCTGCCAAGAAGGATTGCCAGACTCCTCATCTACTGTAGTTGCAGCAGATAACAACAACGTCTCAAAGATTTCGATTATAGCACTAGGGGATATGACATTATTGCACATCTGTACATAAATAAATGAGCTCAAATACCAAGAAATAAAGAAAATCTTTTGTTCCTCAAGCAAATATAGTCAAAGGTGCTGAGATACAAATAAAATTATCAGAAAAGAACATATTGCTCTGAGCAAGTAAAAGAATTTTGCATGCCTAACCTTAAAAAAGCACCTTAACCTTCAAAAGAAAAAGAGAGAAAAATAAAAGAATATTTACGCCATGATGCAATAAATCTGTATATATGTGTGTGTGCATTATATATGTGCACACATATATAGAAGTTAATATGCTAAATATATGAGCTATAGAAAATCAAATCAAATAACAGAAAAATATAATATCATCCACAATCACTAAACCTAAACTAAACCCAACCTCTCGTGCTGTGATACATCCTATAACCTTGCAAAGCTTAACTTTATTTATCAAGAGCAATTAATCAAGAAGGATAACAGTTAGCTTATTCATATCAGCAAATTCATCATTAGTCAAATAGGATTAACAATAATAGTATCTACAATTCTGCATTTCCATTTATGTTTCTCAAACTATCAAAGCAAATAAAGAAAGTATATGCCCAAAAAAACTAGAATATTTTATTAAGTGTGAAGAGAGTAGAGAGAAATGAGATAGCTTAAAACTCATCCGTTTTGAAATGAGATTGCTGAACTTGACAATTTTTTTTTTAAATAGACTCACGTTCCACCGAACCCTTCCTCTCTCTCTCTCTCTCACTTTTAAAAACTAACATAAATAGTAGTGAAACAAATATTGAATATATTACTTACTTTTAGTTACTTATAATAATAACAATAGTATATAATGCATAAATTTTTGAGTTTTTATATTTTTGTAAAGGATTAACTATGTACAGAAATGTACCCAAGGAGAATAGATGTGATGATATAGAAAATATTCTTCAGATCTAAAACTAACAATCAAAAAATAAATTTATAGTTTTCCCCTAAAGGGATAAAGGAGATAAAATGTTATGAAACTTTAAGCTAGGGAATAATATGAGAAATGCTATACTTTCAAAAGTATTTCAAAAATGCATAAAAAGTAGACAATTGAAATTAAAATAATAAAAAAATTTAAATGTTATAGGAATTATCTAAACATTTGTAGCACTTTGGGTAAATGTAACACCTCTCTTATGATATACAAGTAAAGAACTAGGCACAATACATGAGAATAAAATATCTATCACGCAAAAAAATATGTAACTCAAGTAGATCAACAAGAATCATATCTTTTTATGGGCTTTGCACCATTATTCGTGTCAATGACTTTTTTCTCCACAATGAGCAAGGACTTTTATTTGTTTATATTATAAAATATATAAAATTTTAGATAAAATTTCAATCATCGTTGCATGAAAAAAAACTTTATATAATACTTATTGATTTATAAATCCACAAGATAACATGCTATAGAAGTTCCTTGGAGGATAATGGATAGAAAAAAGCATTATGTTTCTTATATAAAAGCTACTAAAAGTCAAAAGAAAGCTACATGTATTCAAATTCAAGGTGATTTTTAAGAATATTATCTTGTTTTGATCAAATCACATCAAGGTTCTACCCTTAGTATTTTTAGGTTCATTATGGGACATTCACATTGAACATCTCCAAGAAGAAGTGCCTTGGTGCATGTTACTTGCGCATAATAATCTTACTATTGACAAGGACATGGTTGTTCTAAAATATATTATATCATTTCCTTTTTATCATAAAGCCTATAGCAATGACGTCGGTAGTTGCATCGAAATAGGATTTAAGGTAAAACAAATAAATGTAATATTTATCAACTTTGTTCACATTTTTTCTTTCTAAAATATCGCTTATTCATAGCACTAATATTGCATTATTTTCAAGAGTAGAGGAGCCAAATTAGGATTTGATGGAAGTGAAGAAACTATTTTAAACAATTTTAAAGAGTTGGGAGACTATTTAATAAATAATTATGAAAACATGCCATAAAATTTTTTAAATTGAACCAAATTAAATATATGGACCATAAAATTAATCATATTAAGAGATATAATGTTGATGATATAATAATTAAAAATCATAATATCAGTGGAGAAAGATTCAAATAATGTAGTTGTCATAAAAAATAATGGAGGAATAGAATGATGTGATTAACAAAGTTCATGTAGGTAGGATAAAATGGGGGATTGCTTTGGGGCGTTGCGCAATCAAAAAATCCGCTTGTAACTTTAAGGAAAAGTCCGCTGTAACTTAAGGAAAAGTTTTATGCAACCAGTACAAGGCCAGCAATGTTATGTGGGACAAAATATTGTCCTAAAAAGGTGCCCATATGAAATGAAGAACTTCATTGGGGGTTTTGTGCAATCAACAAATTCCACTTGTAAAATAATGAAAAGTTTTATGGAATAGATATAAACCTAACAATGTTTATAACAACCAATGTTGGCCTACAAAATAGAAACATATTGGTAAATATGTGCTCCGTGGATGAGGATGTTTAGATGGATGAGTGAGTATATGTGAGGACCCTGGTGCCGGGTCAGCGGGACGCTAATCCAGCACCGGTTGCTTGTGGATAGTAATAGCAACAACAAGTTAAACAACAAGCCTCTAGCCGCAGGATCATATTGAGTGATTTAAGAGATAATATATAGACATCAAACATAACTCATTTATTCATTAATTCATGAGTTTTGGGTACATAGATTAAAATAAATGAAAAATTACAAACTTTTAAAAGTAGATAGAGTCAAGAAGAAAGCGGTGGATCAGCCAGTAGCAGTATCAGCACTGCTCAGTTCTTTAGCACCTTTCCTCGAGGTTGAACTCTTGATTTGGGCACGTTTCAAAAGTGCGGGCATGTCATCTTTACAAATATTAAATAATAAGCAAAATAATCAATATTTGACAGGAAATAAAGATGTACAAAATTATTCCTGCAAACCTGTTTCAATTGCACTTAAAACTTAGCATAAAAATAATTGCAATCACAAAAAAATACAGAATTTTAGCGCTTGATATCTGAAGCAAAATATGATTTTATTGGGCAAATACAAAATCGAGAAAAAAGGGAGTTCATTTTTGTGTTACATATCTCAATTTCCTTCTATACCTGCCCCCTCAAAGGCTTATCAGTATAGGCTCCTTATGACTTCCGATGTTGGACAGCCCCGTCTTAGCGGTTGTTTGATCAGACAAAAAGTATAAAGCAACATGGAACCCTTGCTTCTCACTTATCCAAACTTATTCATATATCATTTTACGTGACTTTAAAAAGCACTTTTATCAAATTTGTGCGATGCTGAGCAAAAAAAGCATATTTAAACAGAAGTAATAAAAGACATCTGGTACCTTGTTCTTTTAAATTCACAAGTTCAACAATTCGGATGAGTGACAGTTCGCTCAATCTGCATTTAGATTTTAGACATTTTTAAATTAGCTCTCAGCCTATGTTTTTAGGAGTAGCATTTACTTTCATTTCGATTATGTTCTTTCGCTTTTCTTATTATGTCTGATTTTAAGGTACTGTGATGACAGTAATGTTTTATAGCGTTATTAAATCGTTGTGGATAGAATCATATTATATAATATTATTATTATCATTATTTTAATGATAATAATAATATATGAATGAAAGAACATAATAGAAATAATTGTCAAAAAGAAAATACTTGAATTGAAATTATAATCATATTATAACATATGTTAGTTTTCATTATTAATTAATGAGAATCATATTAATGTGAATGACGATGTTATATCATTATTAATTTCATAATAATAATTATCAAGTAGGTATAAAAGAGCGAAGAGCTAGCAAATCATCATATTCTCCTATTTTCTTTTTCACTTTTTTTTCTTTTATACTTATCTTACTACCTTTAGGATTAGAATTTCCGAAAAATGAAGGGGGCCGGAGCGGGGTGGCCGGAGGCTGGCAAGTGGATGGCCAGCTGGAGGAAGGCTGGTTGGGCTGTTGTTGGCCGGCCGGAGGAGGGAGGCGGCTAACCGGGCTGTCGGGAGAAGGAGGGGATGAGGGAGGAGAGTGGCTGCTGTGAGGGGGAGGAGAGGGCTGCAACAGGGGGAGGAGGGGCTGCAAGTTTTAGGGTTTGGAGGAGGAGGCTGTGGGGGAAGAAGGAAGGGAGTGGGGAGGGCTTAAGTAGTGGGCCGACCAGCCTGCGCCAAAAGCGGCGCAGGCGGCCCCTTCCGGGAGCGGAAGGTTCCGCGCCAGATGGCCTGCCAGGCGAGCAGGCGCGGGAAACGGGGGGGCGAATAGGGGGGAAGAAGAAATAGAGGAATTTTAAAAAATATATATTTACTTAAACTTAAATTATTTGCATTTTTCCATCGTTTGACGTCCAAAAATAACGAAACTTAACACCGAGGTGTGTTATGACATAACAAACACCCTCGCGCTAAAAAAATTCGATTCGGACAAATATTTTATTTTTAATTAATTTTTGAAGTTTAAAACTTCAAAAATTAAACACGATCAAACCGGCGCTCAGAATTTGATAAAACTTTTCGAGCAGCCTTTAAATATTATACTTAACACAACGATACTGAAATCGATGAATTCTGATACGTACTTTAAAGTTTTGATTTTTAGGATTTAAATAATTCAAAAAATAAAACAGGAGCTTCCGTTATTCGGATTTCTCCCAAACTATGACACTTTAATCTTAAAAATTACTCTTATCTAAGGGTATTTTTGTTTGCCCTAGTTTGAAATTCCCCGGAGTTTTGATGACTGAAGCGGGCTCTCACCTAATTTGAAAAAAAATAATGACATTGGGTCGTTACAGTATACACACAAAAAGATGATATAAAGAGTTCATTTGTAACATGGTTGATGTAGCTCCTATTCTAAAGCACTCAAAGCAATTAAATGGTTCATGCATATTAAGCACAGACTGTTTGATGTCCTACTTAGGAAAATTGAGTTTATCTTTTGCACAAGTGAAAATAAAAAGAAAACCAAAAAAAAAATGACAAAGCATTGTTCGAAGCTATACTTCATATACATGGAGCTTAAGGTGGCTATTTGATAATGCACAATGGGACAAAGGAAGCCAACCCCACTTAGTGGAACTGTGTATTGGTGGTTTTGTTATTGCTGTTTCTTGGAGAAATCAAAAATACCAAGGACTTGCTTCAACCCTAAATTCTTAATAAATAAATTTTAAAAAATAACTCCTATAATTTTTGCAAGTTTTTTATAAAAACATTTAGGTTAAGTAAATTTATAAGAGAGTAATAATATAGCAAGATCAAAACAAATACAATAGATATTTTGGGTTTGTTTTGCAATAAGGTTACTTAATATTTAACCCTTGTAGTTTGACCAAAGTCAAAGAATTTAAATAATAGAAACATTTCATCTAGTAATTTAGAAATTATATAAATAAACTACAATGTATCTCCCAATCACAGGTTAGGGATCAAGCCAATGAAACTCCAAGTAAAATATATCTATTAATTAGATTATAGTTTGTATGGAAAAAAAAATGTATACGTAAGCTAGTTTGTGCATTAAGGAAAAAGAGCTCACCCAAAAGTATTAGACTAGATTTGCTAATGCACACACATGCATAAAAAAATAGTAAGCATGCCTTGGACAGAATTATCTCAGGATGGCCTATTTGTCATTAGTCAATAGCAAAATATGGTCAAAGAGAAAAGATATAGAACCTTTAGTAAAAGGACCATTTTATGTGAGTTCAAAAAAAAAATCTTATGAATAATAAAAAGAAGCATAATTAATGACCTAAAGTAAATGTGCACTAACTATGAAAGACAAATTATTTTTTTGTTAGAAAAATTACAAAAACCAAAAAGAAATAATAGCATTGTAACTAATTAGGATTACTCCAAAGTTGAGTTGCTCTACGATCCAATGTAAAGAAACGCTAAGTAACAAAAATATGATTAAATCAATTGAATATGCTAAGTTACAAGCTATGGTCACGCATCTAAATTTATGCTCTGAGCTCCTTGTATTAAAATGAAGAGATATCTAAGAGAGTAGCATATGTGTTTTGTATTTACTTGATAACATTTAAAACTATAATATGCCCATGAAAATGCTGGAAATCATCCTCCAACAACCGTTAAGAAAAATACTTAAGAAATTATCATGGAATAAAAAAAGGAAAGAGTTTGGGTAATGGCGTAGAGAAGCAATAAAAGATCAGTATTATGTTTTAACGTATCTCTCTTATTAGATGCTACTCTAATCCAACAATGGAATTATTGGATCCTTGACAATTCTGAAGATGTTTGAAACTTATACATAATAAAAGATAATATTTCATAGTTGCAAACTCTATTCCTACTTCAGTTCCGACCTAGACTTGCCAGGTTGTGATAGAAGATGGGGGTGCTAACAGGCCAAGGCAAGATTTTCTCAGGTTTTTGTTAAAAGAAATCTGTCTGATGCATTATTGACAGAATGTAGAGAGTTAAAAATGAGGCATTCAAGATGAATGCAGAAAAAAAATAGAAAAGAGAAGAGCATCTTCAATAATGAACACATGTTCCTAATCTGGTATCTCAAATTATAATATTAATCTACCTAAAAATTTTTAACTAAGCAATTAACAGCATACTTTGTAATTCACATTGTTGGATTAGAAATGTTGATAAACAGCATGTGCCAAAGCCAACAGCGTTCACATGTTTCCTCTATCCAACCAGCCTTTCCTCTATCCAACCAGCCCAACAGCGTTCACCATGAGGGATAGTTATTAGAAATGTGCTAAAGCCAATAAAATAATTCTACGTTATTTTCATGTTCTTTTACAAACTTGAGGACTAATAGGTTGCCTGGAAAGAAATATAATAATCTAGGAAATCCAAACGATGGATAAACAGCATGGCTGTCATAATGAGTAAAATAAGCCATGAGGATCATTGACAAATCTCCATCAAAGCTGTGCAAATGAGTAGCCAATGCTATTTTCTGAAATACATACTATCAGACTGGTTGGTTTAATTATGTAGTAGTATTCTTCTCACCAGAGACAAAAACGCATGGACATTCTGAACAACTGTGGCAACGAAAAGAATTAAATAACAACGATCATTACAACAATTATAGAAAACAAAAAAAATGTCCACAATCAAGAAAAATAAAATTATCTAATTTCATTACAGATGCGGTATTACAAATATAATTTTAAGGAAAATGCATGGGAGCAGTAAAAAAAATGAATGACAGTTGACTTCTCCAAAATTCCACATTCAAGAAAGATGATACCTCATAAAATTGGCAAGAGAGTTGGAGAAAGTAACATCAAAAATATCAGTCATAACAAGAAAAGTGCAAACCTTTATAAGCACAAACCTACCAGACAAATAAGGAACCTCATTGATATACGAATTCTGTTGCAGTTGCCCTCATCTATAGCGTCCTAGGCATTAAGAGCACATATGAATGAGTTTCAGATACTTGATGCTTTTAAGGAGCTGTATAGATTAAGGTACAAGAAATATTATAGTAAAATAATTACAGCATAAAGTGCTCTCAGATAAAATAAATACAATGTAACAGCCAAGCGTTTGGAATTTTTACAGTGTAATTTTTTTTATTTTATTTGCATGAAAGCTAAAAAAGTTACAAAATAAAAAAGAAAACCTTAACAGCCTGTGCAAGCCAGCAAGGAACTGTTCGACTAACCAGCACGAGGTTTAGCTGGCCAGCACAGGACAGCATGGCCTTATTAAGGCAGGCAAAGGCTGGCAAAGTGATTCCTTTTAACGTGGCTTTTGTCTCACAGATTTCAACTGCACTAGAGAAATAGGGCACCTGCCTATTTGAGGAAAACTAAAAACCCCTAAACTATACCACAAACTTGTTGGGCACATCTTTTACTGCAAAATAAACAGCTTTAAATCCCAATGCTGTATACACCTAAATAAAAACATGAAAATGAAAACAACAATGAATGAATTCCATTAACAATTGTATCTCAATTATTTTAAAAGGATCAATATGTCTAAAGACTACTCTGTATATCCAATTTATCCCTCCAACTATTTGATATATCTGATGTTGTGCCTAAGTAATTACGGATGTTGTGCCTCAAGTAATTACGGATGTTGTGCCTCAAGTAATTATTTTGAGGCAAGTCTCAAAAGTAATATCAGGAACTCGGTTAATCTTAAAATAGATGATTAAGAAACTTATTTGGGCATATTAAAAATTTAGGAACTAAATTGAACACATTGAAGAGTCTATTACTAAATTGGTCGACGTGAAATAGCAGAGCGACTCTATTAAGCAATTACTCTACACCAAAATATTTAAATGCTTGTAGTTTGAAGAAATTTATGCAAATAATAGCAAAGTATCCCAAACCATCGCTTCAGAACATCTTAACTAAAATTATGAAACAAGTCAATACAAATAAAACGTCTTACCTGAAATTTTGAATGTGTATTGTCTACTATCTCTTTGGCAAAATCTTCCTTTTCTAGGTTTATTAGGCCAACCTGCAGGTGATAGAGCATATATAAAGTAAGGGTGGAAAACATCAACTCCAATTTATATTCAGAAAGTATCTCTGAGGAAGCAAGGAGTTTATGCATGATGAAGAAACTTGATAAGAAACAAGGAATCACCTTCACATTCAATAAGATATCTCACACATGAACACTTCCAGATCCGGTTACTAGCAGATAGTTAATAAAATAAAAAATAAATACACGCACAGAAAAAAAGAGTGAGTTATACTACTGTATTCTTAAAAAACTAGAAACATCTTTCCCCACTAAACTCTCACTGTCATTATAAATTTTAATGAATCAAATTTCATTTAGAAGAACATTAAAGTAATTTAAGCTACTTAAATTTGAATCATTCTCAATACTTAGCACATAATGAAATTGTGAGGAAGAGTAAGCCAATGCTTCTTAAAGTGTAGTAGCACAACTCCAATGAGTATGTGTGCATTCCAAAAAGACAAAAAAAGACTCATCAATCAGTAAGAAAATTATTAAAAAAGTTGAGGAGCATAAAACGTGCATCAGCAAAAAGAATCAAACTTCAATGCAAGAAACAAAATGAAAGTGCTTACAAACCATATCGGGAAATAGTTAAAGGAAAACTTGATTGGATGAAATTGACAAGAGATTTCTCTTCCATAGGGATAACTTCAAATCAAGTTAGATCAAGTGAAATAAGATTTAAACTCAAAATTGTTAAATTTGGCTAAACTTAGACTCAAATAAAATTTATGATTTCAAACCAACTCAAAGTCAATTTATACCAGCTCAAATATTAAATTTTAAAAATTCAAAAGCAATAATGGTGGAAAAAAATCAAGCATAAGCTGCCTGGAATAAAATCAAGCTGCATATCACTGAGCCACTAATTTTTTAAAACACAAAAACAAAATGTTTGAACCAACTTGAATTATTTTTCAAAAGTTAGCCTCAACCCAAAATCAACTTAAAGCCAACTTAAAAAAGATCAATTGTAGCTATCAACTCAAAATAAAACTTAAATTTGTTCTACTCCATTTGAGTTAAATCTAAATTCAAGCAAGTCTATGTCAGCCCTACTTGTCCACAAAATTGATTAATTTCAAAAGAGGCATCATTTAAATATAGAAATAAACAATTAGTTTATATGCATACATCTATAAAGTAATCTTCAAAACACTTACAGACAGATTAGCTTTTATTTTACCAAAGACCATTTCTATAATTCAAAGAAGCTTCATTAGGGGTATTATTCATGACAGTATTTTATCGGCCAAACTCATGGATGACAAAAACTTGGAAGTAAGGAGTTACAATCTAGCCATCAAAAATAACATATCGAGCAGAAATGACATGTAAGTTGATGATTCATACATCAATGTCTAGAAACTTTTGGATTTAATGAAAAGATTATACATCTTATCAAAAATTGTTTGCATGGTTCTCAAAAATTCTCAATGCTAACATAAAAAATTCTTCAAGCTTAGTTAAGGACTATAAATAACAGATTCTATATTATATATTTAAAGCATTCTAAAAGTAGTAATATATCATCCTAAAATGGCCTATAAAACTAAGTGGATTGGTTGTATCACATCTATTTTTGCAGATAACATGATATTCTTCATGAATGGTTAATGAAAAACAATAGTTGAACTTTAATCATTCTGTAATCATTTCAAAGAACTAGTGGCTGCAATTACCAAGATGAAATGTTCATTCGAAGTGTCATCCAAATGCCTCTAGTGATGAAATAGCTATACAGCAACCAACTGGCATTTCAATCTCTAGTAATCCATGGAAATATTTATAAGCATCTCTCATACAAGGAAAATGTACATATGATTATGACTGAGAAAATTAACAAAAAACTTGATTATTGGGAATTATTAAACTTGTTTCCATAACTTGTGAGAAACCATGAAACATTATCACATCTACAAAATACTTTTGAGCTCTACCAAAAAAAAAATTTTAAAAGCTAAAGAAGGCGCTTAACAAAATCTTATGGGGATCTAATGAAGCAAAAAAACCATTGATGTTCATGAAACCAAGTCCGCCCCAAAAAAAAGGTTTTTGTTTTCATTCCCTTAAAGATTGGGCTTGAGCTTTAGAATTTAAAATGTGGCAGCATTTAATGGTGAGTGAGCCGCTATGAGCTAAATACATGGAAAGTATATAATATCCAAGGAACCATCAACTTCAAGTCAGAGTAAAACTCTGTGATTCAGGATAAAGGAAACATCTAGAAGGCATAGGGATGGAACTAGAGCAACTTATAAACTGAAGAAATGGAATGGAGGAAGTATCTTTTTGAGGGACACATGATTTGAAATAAGAAAAACACAAGTTGCATTTTACCTGGATGTGTCCACCACAATAGAAGGATCACAAAATACATGATGATTCGGGAATAGGTTACTGAGTAACTGTAGTAGGTGTTTCAAAGTCAACATCAAATGGCAAAGGTCAGATTAAACTAAAAGCAGCTTTGCAAAACAAAATTCTATTTAGGTGGAACTCTGCTAAACCTATATCAAATACATCTGGAAAGTCATTCAGTAATTTAGTGTTGAAAATACATTTTCTTTCAAGCAAATTTGCATTATACGATATCCCGAAGAATTTCAATATGCATGGAGACTGCTTAAAGGTAATCTTCCAGTTGATGAGATTCTACAGTTCAAGGGCACATGTCCAGCATCCTAATACTAGGATGTGATTACTCAAAAAAACAATGCAGAACATTTTTTGCAATGGGAAGAGAGCCTTGCTGTAATGACCCTAGGTCATTATAAGGAAAATGTTGAAATTCCCGATTCGCCAATTATCCCGCAATTATCAGTTTCCGTTATAAAACTCCCGCTGAAAATTCGATTTTCAGTTTTAATACCTAATTTAGAAAGTTTTAAAGACCGTTCAAACTGAAATTGAGATTTAAACATTCATTGACGCATATTTGAATTGGTAAAACGTAACTCTTCATTTAAGATCATATTCAACAAAAATAAAATCAGCCAAAACTGAAAACAAATAAATCATCATTATTTTAGGAATATTGCTTATGTAATTAAGGGTATACCCGTTGTTTTATGAAGAAAATAAAGTATATCACCGTAACTTACGGCAATGCGCCGAATAAATCGGACGTGCGTTACATACGCACGTCCTATTTATTCGGAGAGGAGACGGGAGACCTCACCACGCTCAAATCTCACTCGCCTCTCTTCTCTTTCTCTCGACGTGCGTACCTGAGCCAACCAAAGTGTGCCGCAGGCGAGCAAGCAAAGGCGCGTCGATCCTTGCCGCTCTGCCTCTGCGTCGACTCTCCTCCCGCTGCGGCATTGAGAGACGGTTCGTAACACTCGCAGTAGCCCTCGCCGAATTGACGAAGCGCCGAACCCTCTCCACTCGGTCCTTTGCGTCGACTCCCCTCTACGTGTCGCTCGGCTCTCTCGCTCGACTCGCTCGAAGCATTTGGCTCGTCCGTAAGGTAAGCCCTTCGACATGTCGAGGAGAAGAGAAAGGAAAGACGGGATAGAGAGAGATGGAAGAGAGAGAGAGAGAGAAAGCGAGAGACACATAAGAGACAGAGAGAGATTAGGAGAGAGGGAGAGAGAGAGAGAACTATATAATAAATAATAATAATAATATATTATTAGATTAATATTAATCAATATAAGATTAATAATACATAATTGTTGTTAAATATATTAAATAACTTATTTGATAGTTTAATATTATAATAATCTGAACTTAAGAATTAGCAACAATTAGACATATTTAACCACTTAACCTAAGACTAGGTTTTCTATTTTACATTATGACGAATTTAAATGATTAATAATAGTATTACAGCACTATGATTAGATCTTACTAGCCACCATTACGAAGACCTCTAATTAGTCCAAATCAGCTATTTGATAATTTTGGAGTCAGTTATAATTTTAATCAAATATTATCAACCCCATATCCTAGCTTTAGCATTGAGTTCATACTAAAATAGATCATAAATTATAGCTCAAGAGAGTTTAAAATATTGCTTGAATGAAGCATGTTGTTCTACCCTAACATAATAGATGGGCTCGGTATTGATAAAAGAAAGGTTTAGTAAAATATAATAAATTAGAATTATGAACATTTCATTGTATAATCTACTCTTATAAGATTTAGATCTAAGTAACCTTCTAAAAGCAAACTTGGGAACACGAATACTAGTTATAAACCTTGTAAACAGATAGTTTCATAATTAATAAAATCTTAATTATAATTTTGCAGACACATCAAATTTGTGAGTGATTCATCTAGTAAGTCGAACACAAAAGGTACATTGGATATTACTTTATATGTTTATTTTCAATTGCTGCTTATGCATCGCTTTGAGCTTCTTACTACTCGATATGTTATTGTACTACTAATGATATAAGAAAAATTGAATGATGTTTATGTGTCTTGTGAATGTTGCAAGAAGGGTTCCGAAACGGAGCATGATTAGGTTAGAGACGGGGCTAGTCCTCGGGAGCTATAAGGGTGCCATCTGGAGTCTTTGAGGGAGGCACAGGTGAAGGTTGCTTAAATGCACGTTGCCATCTGAGACCCTTAAATGGGTCCAGGTGAAGGTTTATGCTTAAATGCATATGAACTCAGCCTCATGGTTCTGGCTTTGCCTAACAGAAGGCTAGTATTACTTCATGATATCATAGACATAAACATAAATATAGATTTTTTACGCAATTATTGTTTTTCTTTTTGACATTTGGCATGTGAACAAAACATTACTTGTTGCAGGTGATCTGATTATTTTATTTGAAAAACACTGTATTTCCCTGCAAATGTTATCTTATTTTCTTTGCCTTCCGCTATGCTTTAAAGTATATTTTAATATCCATTGTATTTAGAATGTGCACTAAGGCATTATTTTTATAATGCCAGGTCAGATACAATTGGAGGCAATTGATATAGTCTAGAGGCGTAGCGCGGAAAAAATAACTGCCCCTTTCAGATTAATAGTTGATGTATTGGAATTTTATGTAATAATTTCTGGATGATATTTTTATTTTAAATGAATGAATGTCATTTCTTTTATGTGAATGGCTTGAATGTTCGTTAACTACTATTTTATCTAACTGCCAATATGATCCTGCGGAAAAATGCATCCGATGTTAGTTTGGTTCTTACCAACCTAACATGGGTCATCACACTTGCAGACATAGAATAATTTTTACTAGAAGTTTTAGAATCAGCCTTTGAGCTTTCATTCCAATCGATTCTAATAAAGTGGTGGATACTGCAGATCACCTTGCCAATATGATCCTGCGGAAAGATGCATCCGATGTTAGTTTGGTTCTTACCAACCTAACATGGGTCATCACACTTGCAGACATAGAATAATTTTTACTAGAAATTTTAGAATCAGCCTTTGAGCTTTCATTCCAATCGATTCTAATAAAGTGGTGGATACTGCGGATCACCTTGCAGTGGTTCATGAAAGAGCAGTAGTTCAAGTGTTCTCATGCTTTCTTTGGAAAACTATGGACGAAATATATACATGAGGAAAAATAGATTCAAATTTTCCATAATCAAGGACGTTGAATGATTATTATGTTTAATAATTCTCAACCATCAATTAAAATAAATATGCAGGCAGAAACACATGATTATTTTACCATTTGATATCTTAAATCCCAAATACTCAACTACAAAGTCACGAATTATCCATTGGATGAAGCTAGCCTTAAACAAACGTAACGTGAATTGTGATGACTCCATCAGAAATGGCTCAGCAGCAATTGGAGCCAACTTATGCATTTCAAAAGAACGAATACTTTTTCCCTTCGTTACTATAATTGCATCTTCAAATCTTTTACATACAAAACTTTAAACAATTAAAAAAGCATACTGTATATCCAACAAAAAGAGTAACATTTTATTTGAAGTAGCATGTAAATATGTCATAGACACAGTCATAAGAGATCGTATAATTTGTTTGATGTATCAACCAGTATAACTCAAAGATGGCATCTACACAGTGCAGCATGTCACATTTCAGAAGGTTGCAAACACATTGAGGGGCACAAAACAATGATTGCTCTATAAAAACAATGCATCGACAATGAGTTCCTCTTTAGCATAACACCACAGTTATGTTAGTTTAGCACATATATTGATGCTCTAATTATTCCCTATGTTTGATAGCTTAATTTTTGTCTCTTTATTTGTATTTTAATTTGCATAGGAATAAGTGACTCAATTGTTCTGTGATCCTTATTTTGGTTTGTATGTATAAAAGTCACATAGCTTTGTATCATTCGCCCAATTTTATTGATATCCCAGATGAATATTATCATAATATATATACATATATTTAAAAGTAGAATCAGAAGCATAATTGGAATCGAAAGTATGAAGTAAAGCACTTTTGTGTAACCTAAAACAATTGACATCCACAATTTGAGCAAAGGATTGATCCGTTATAGCACTCATTGCAAATCTGAAAATTTTCCAAGACAGAAAAAACAGGCACAAGAGCCTTGACCATCACTACAAAAAAAGTCAATGAATATCTTAGCTCAACAACATACAGAATATAATATTCAGTCCAGCATCCCACTAATTTAAGGAATCATACGGTCAAATCAGCCATAATCACCGGATTATTGCTAACACAGGAAGACTATAAAACACCATAATCCATTGCCAGCACAGCAGTATCAGCATTCACCACAAATTTATAAAGACTTGGACACCCCTTTAGTTTTCCTCGTCCAAGCACCAGCGAGAATGTAGAAACACTGAGTGGATCCCAGCTTTGTCACCTTTAAAGATTAGAACAAAGAGGTGCATAAAACAAGTACATAAATCACACGCCGCAAACACAAAAATCTTACATGGAAAACCTTAAAATCGAAGAAAAAACCACTAAGCCACACCACGAAGAAATCCACTATAAAACAGAAAGAAGGGGTTTGCACACTCTTCCCTGAAGCTCTCACAGCTTTTATCTCAGCCCCACATAGCAAGCTTCTTCTTCACAACACATACAAGCTCCCATGGTTCTCACACAATAGCCTCCCCTTCTCTCAACCACCACATCACTCAAATCCCTCACAAAATCCTAAACATATACAGATATTCATAGACCCACACACTCCAGCCCCAAAATAAACACTAAAAACACTTTTTAGGCTTAATTTAGTGTATGGCACATTCCTGGATCAATTCACGCTTTGTATGGCGCCGCGAAAACCCCATAGTCCTAACAGTTGAAACGAGTGCTTGGGCGCACATAAGCGCTTTGCCCTCTGTCTAGATGACCCCAACGAGCGCCTAGGTGGTCCTCTATTTCAACACTGAGGCAGGCATTTGAGCACCCCGTTGGGCACCCAACCTTGCACCTAAGTGCAAGGCTAAAATCAGCCAAACATACGAGGTATGTTCTGTCTAGATGTTTTGCATCAATTTCGCCTCTGTCTGATCCATGACTTACCCAAAAATCATTCGAAAACCTCCAAATGCTCTTTGATTTGTCGAAAATCATTTTGAAACACACATGAAGTCTTCACCATTTATTTTGAATTCCACTTGCATGGACGTACCTTGTTGTTTGTCTAGATGCATCCCATTTTGGTGCACATATTTGTGCTACACCTGATGTCCACAAAAGCAACACAATGGACGGTATAAAGAGCTAAGTTTCGTTTTCCATATATGACCAAAGAAATAGTAACACGAGCAATACAAATGAATGATTTCCAGGACAACTTTCAATTCTTTCCTAGCAAAAATGTCTAGCCAAATTTTGTTTGCACGAGTCATTGTTAGGTCAATTTCCATTAAAACTCAAGCACGAGAGGCTAACAAGTGATTCGTGAATCCATCATATCTGCATGAATAAAACATATGGTTCAACTACAAAGTAATATTAAAAAGAATCAACATTAAACTAAAAATCACTATAGTTCACAAAATATATAAGAGTGAATATTTCAGTACACATATAATCCAATGTATTATGCATACCTATTACAAATAAATAGGCATATTATCATCGAAAATAAAGTGACTAAAACACAAGAGACAATAATCATCAACGATTACAAACCCAATAAATATATTTGAGAGAAAAACATTCTAAGAATTTAAATCAAAGAGTCCTTACAAAAAGAGTGAATGAAAATAGTAAAGAAATATGAGTGAATGAAAATAGTAAAGAAATATCCATACAAAGCATTTACAAAAAAAGGATTATATAACATGGTGAACAAGTGATAGAGGGACATTAAAAAAACAGAAGACAAGATTAACCTGCATGTTTGTCGTTGGAAGATGATTGAGCTAGCATGCGTTGAGTGCGACAAATTTTCTTTGCCCAAGCATGACAGCAAAAGTGCATTAAGAAAAAAGACCAATGTTGCTAATGGGCTTCACACAAAGAAGGGTCGTCATTCGCTTCTAAAAGTGTCCTGTGGTGGCACCAAAGACTTGTGCAAGATTATTGTGAGTGCCAAACAAGCCAGAGATGGCACATTGCCTGATCGAAATGCATTGCAGGAGGCAGCAAAAAAGGTCAATATGAAAGGTTGACAAGTTCTAAAATGATGGACCAAAATGATTTGAACTCCTTACAATGAAATAGTGTTCGACACTTCTCATGCTCCAGCCACTATTCACAGTGCATGCCACCTGTTTGAAAAATGCTAAGCCATTGACACCCTCTAAGATTTAGCTAGAGAATCAAGATTCGAATAATATTAAGAATTGTTTTGTATGGTGTCAATGAGGTTATGTTCCTTACATACCCATATTGACCTTCCGACTTCCACAAGTTTGGGGTGTTGTTCTCAACACGAACACGGCAATGCAATAGTTGTAGAAAATTGAGCATGATGCCGTGAACCACAAGTTCGGAAAGAGATTTCCCTTTTCATTCTCAATAAAAGCTTCATAAATGTAGACAAAAGTTTGGGGAGTTAAAAATGGTCAACTTTAACAATATTTGCTATAAATGCTTCTTTGTATCCCTTGAAAGCAAGAAATCATGATCTCATGGGTGGCACATGAATTCTTTATGGACAGAGTGCAGAACTTGATAGAATTATTTCATAGCTGGTTCATGAATTACTTGTGGATGAGGCACAGTGACTTTATGTCTAGACACAAAAGTTCTACCCTAGAAACAGCATTGTTTCCCCTTTCATTATTGTGTTATCTGATTTCCAGAACATTCACTTATGTTTTGAGAAGCAAAGAATCTCTAAGGGATAGTAGCCAAGATTCCATTGTGGATCAATCCTTTTGGTTGACCACTTTCATTGTGGTTGTGTTTATGAAAGAGAGGTTTGCCATCATGCTGGCTTTAAATTGTTAGTCGCAAATTCTACCACTCCTTTAGATAGCTAACAAGTGAGGCACTCCTCCCTCGCCTATCCCGGCTCATCCACAGCAGTTTCATCAATAATCGGAGCCCCATCTTCTGTTCCTTAAATTGTTTTACCCGACAGCATCAGGTGAGACTTTCTTAACTTCCAAGAATTAAATAAACGTTGAGTTGTGAATACTGGATCAACGATAATGTGTCAACAGGATCGTTAAAGAAGTGAAGTTGCTGCTCAAAATTCAGGGGAAAATATTTTGGCCAAAGAGCTTGATCACCAACACCATTTTATCTTTTCATCAATATAATCAAGAGGGAATAGAGTGATATTATTCAGATGTCTAGTTTGGAAGAAGGCGCTTCTCCAATGCACAAAACCTTTGATTTTAACATCCAGCACTACAAATCACCAAAAGGCTACAGAGAACAACATGCATACTTCACACTTTAGCATGTTTAAGTATGTAAGAAAGCATTCCAAATATATTGTACCGATAATGATGATAAGCACATATTCCATGCAATAGCTAACTAATTAGTATTTATAGGAAAATGTCAGACAGAATAATGCTGCTGCATATAGCATTATTTGCTAAGCCAATACGACAACCCAATTTTACTACCCTCCTGGAAATCAAGAATAATTATAGAAAATTCAATGTGGATTATATCTTTAACTGGAACTGGAACTGGAACTTCCATATTTGGCATTCTCAATGCAAATCAAGGGTTATCATCATTTATTTCAAGAATGAATAGTTAAAATGTAATATCATTGAAAGTACGCTACAAATGGAGACACTCAGTGTATCCATTCGTGGTGCATAGGCAACTTCATGGAGTAGCCTATGCAGCTATGGACATTATTACATGGCAGGAACTTTAGAGTCAAATTTTGTGCAAGCAAGAGAGAGATCCAGTTGTCACTGGAGGAGACTATATTGTAGTACTTCAAAGGAAAATGAGCAAGAAAAGCAGTTGTTTCGTGTCAAGTTGGCATTTGAAATCTTTTAAACCTGTATTATTGAGAACAAACTTCATGCCCTCACTTTATTTTGGAAAGAAAATAACTTTATGCAAAAATAAATTAAGATTCAACAAAACTGGGCCATTTTTTCATAGATTCACTTGGGATGAAAATATTCGTGGCAACATGATTCATTACTTTGCACATATAGCTTTGGTCATTGCCAACTTTGCTTTGTACTCGCCAACCGCCACTAGACAGTGATTATCATACCGCACAAAATATCATATCAGGGTTTTACTACTTGATTTTTACAAAATATATGAAAATCATAAGGCAGATAAGGAGCAAGCACACAACAAAATGGAGTGCAGTTGTCAACTAACTTGCTCGGTTGATGCAGCTTCCCAAAATGAGCTTCAACTTTGAAAAAAAACAATTGGTTGCAAGCACAAGGAATTCCCATGAATTTGTATTCTTTTATCTATTTTAAAAGGCAATTTCTCTTGAGCAATAATAGTAGAGACACAAAATAAAATATGACAAACAACTTCTAGTCACTGCCCCTTTGATACTTTTCCCAGGAAATAGACACATGTTGGCTATAATCTTTGAGAGAAAATGCTTCAAACAAGATTAATATTTCTGAAACGACTATAATCCCATAATTGGAGGACCATGACGTATGGATAAGTCCCACAAAAAATCCAGTTTTCCCCTCTAACTCTAATTGACTCATGAGAAGGCTATAAATATCAATTAAATCATAGAATCTGGGTATGTCGGGGTGAAGCCAGCCACTTTTCAAATTAAAAACAGCATCTCAACCTAGCAAAGTATGCCCAGCATGCTCATGATCAAAATGAGATCTCTGTGATTTATAAGAGGCACTTCCCTGCACTAAATCTGAGTAAGTATTTTCTAATTATTCTACAAAACTCTGTCTGGAAGAACATGAAAGTTGAAGCAAGCAACCAAGCATGCAAAGGCACGGCCAACTATATAAAAGGGTTCTTCAAAAAATCACCATCCAAATAAAAAATAAATCAACAAAAGCCATCCAACCTTCCATTACTTCTATTGCAGAACATGCAAGTACCAAGTAAGCTCCTAGTAAAGAATTCCCCTCCACGCATATTTCCAATAAGAGTTGGAAAAGAATTGGGAGGCCTGAATGATCAGAGTTACTAGGCAATTGAATTGGAGCATATAATAAGAACTCAACTCCAGAAACATATCGCCCTAACTTTTCACTTTGTCAAGTAAGATCTTACTGAAGTAGTAAATGGGTGAAAATCAAAAGAGCTACCCATACTAAAGAACAAAAAGAAAAATAAATTACAATAGATTTGATTAGAAAAGGCACACATATAATTACATTGTTACTTTCAAGAGATAAAAAGAATAAATCAATGTAGTATGATAAGTTTACGAATATAACTTTTATACTAATGTGTTAAGGGCAGGCTCTGCTTAAAAACAATTAATGCAAGGCATTGCCACAAGAACTTATAGATACATTTGCCCAAGTAACCATTTTGTAGGTGAATATGCTGCCAAGGTAAAGCATTTTGATCAAAGCAATTATCAATAAAAATTTGATTAAAAAAAAAAGTAAACTAGCATATAAAGTTTAGAGAAGTGTAACAAATTTATATGGCCATACCAGTACTCCATAAAAAGGAATTTTTTGTGGCAGCTGCTCAGCACACTGAAGAATAAACTGTTCAACCAAGATAGTCGTGAGCATATTTAACTTCAATCTTTTAACATTTTTAATCACAGGATTAATCTTAAAAAAAAAGTTTCAAGCACATATCAAAAATTCCTGCATCACAAAACACAATTTACATTTTTAAAGTAAAACACAAGTCATCATTTTCCTTACTAACACTGAACTATTAACACCCATAAGGAGTAACTAAGAAAACAATGCAAAGATAAAAATGATTTGCCAACTAACCATTTCAATGACCCGTTCCTCACAAGTAATGCCCATTTGATGTAAAACATAGAATAATGGATAGAGGGGAACATCAATCAAACGCATACTAAGATCTGACTCCAGTTTATTAAAAAGCCGGCTGACTTGAGATAAAGCACTTCAAACTTGTACAGGTTATAAATGACAGAAAGGATTTTTGGTCAAAAAAAACGTAAAAAAGAGCAGGATTTTTGCTTGACACCATCATATGTCGTTAAATACCAAGGAAATGAGCGGAAAAGCAGACTTCGCTACCATCAAAATCACATGTTCTGTAAGACTCTCACGGCTTTAGACACCGCTAGCACGCATGATCACTTTATTGCACCACACCTTGCTGCTGAGGGCTGTTTTCCTACACTGGTAAATAGAGCCTTTTCCTACTATTCCTTAAGAGAAAATGGGAACTCCCTATTCCTACTATTCCTTAAAATATAGCTATTTCCTACTTTCCTTTGCTTGAATTTTTTCAATCTATTCAAGCCTTTGAGAACGTCATCTTTTAGGATTACAAGCAGCAGAGAATTTTCCAAGAGCTTGTTACTGAAAATTTGCATGGTGTTGAATGGCGCTTTCAGCACATTTACAGGAATATGCTAATGATAAAATACAGAGCACATAAGGTAAGTATGAAATGGCTATATTTACAGGGGTATATCAATGGCAATAAGGATGTGGCTGCATACATCATCAAGCCAGCTTGCCAACCATAAATTTGTAGCCACGTGCAAGGCTTTTAAACATCTGAGGGCAGTGTGGCAGATTTTTTTAGTCAGCGGAAGAAGATGGTGATGACGACATAGATGCCATGCTCCAATGTTGTATAAGTACAATAAATTCATGCGTGAAAGTTGAGCATTGATATTCAGGGTGCATGTAGGTAGAAACCTCAGGTTAAAAATGATGTTGTGGTATTGAAACAAATAGAAGCAGAGAATAAATAATATAAATCACCTTCAGAACACTTATTGGCTAATCTAACATGTAGGATTTTGATATTCAGAAAAAAAGGAAAAGGTGACTTTGTATGCAAAAATATATATGAACATTCTAGATCAATTATCTGTTTAAAGAATACTGTAAACACTAATCACAAAGCTTAAAGTTCAAATGTTCAATACTAAATTCAACTTGGTCTATGTAGACACACAAACAGAAATCAATAGCACACGGTATATATTCTACGTAAATCAATAAAACAACACCATGATGGGAATTTTGTATTTTTGGATATTATTCTAAATGATCTTGGTTTCGAAAGATATGATGATAGCTTATACATCGAGTTACTCTTTTCTATGTTTTTTTATTTATATTATTATAGGGAAGAGTCGGTTTTCAGAAAATATCCTATCAACAAATTGGTAAACAATTTATAATTCATTAGGACAATATATTTTATCATTCAAACAAGTATTATTATAGCAAAAGAACTACTTACAGAGGTTTAAAAATCAAAAACATCTGAAAACAAACTACCATTTGCCGTGGATATGGACTACAGAGAAAAACAAATCATATGCAACTTTATAAGGCTGACAATATCTGTGCACACATTCAATCAAATGGCGTTCAGGATGACTTCAACCATGGAAAGAATCATACAAATTGAAGAAATCACAATGACACAACACATGATCCGGCCAAACATCAAGTTGAATCATGATTATGCAATAACGTAATTATACATCTCTCATATATACCCTAAATTATCCTTAATATTCCCTCAGCTCTTCCCTAACTCCCCTATGTTAATTGGTCCTTGAATTTTCCATTAATTGTTGTTCAAATGCACGAGCATAGAATGGAGGAGCGACAGAAATGCAAATGCTACAGGAGGGCAGAAGACGAGACTAATTTCGATGAATGCAAAGAGATAAATTAAGATACAGGTGTTCAAATTCTATTAATATTTTCTCATTTCATGTTGGCCATTTATATGATTCTCCTCAACAAGCCTAGCAACTTCAGCCAATCTAAGAATAATAACATTGTCAGGATATAATCAAAATAATATCTAGTGATAATCAACTTTAAATAAAAGTTGTAGTATTTCTTAAGTCATGCATTCCCTTGATGGGCTTTGACCCTTCTTTATGCTTCTTCCAATCATCAAAAAAGCATAACACCATTGAACTTCTCGTTGTGGAAGTGTACCATGCATGAACAAAAACATTAAAAAATTGTTTTCCTTGTAATGAAAATCTTACAAAATTTAACATTCCAGAAGATCACTCCACCTTAAAAAATTCATTGAAATTTAGTCTTCAAAGTTATACAAATAAAATTTCTCCTAAACCGTTGCAGTTGCTTCTAATTTTTTTGTCAGATTGCTTTAGTTAATTTAGGGGCTGCTCGGTATAAGATCAGCTTAGCTGATTAAATGGAGTTAAGCAGAGTTTAAAAAAATTACAAACCAGCTAAGTTGGCATACTGATTATGCTAAATAAGGTTATTTAAGTTGATAAAATACAATCTGTTCATTTTAAAACTAATTTAATGTACTTAACCTAACTTTATAATAATTATTACGAGTACACATTAAAAACTTTCTTGATTGATTAATATAGAATTAAGTAACAAGCATAAAATAAAGTAAATATAATTTGATTATTTTACATATATTATCGAATAATAAGCAAATTAAATATGTCAATTTATTTATTATGTTAATTATATTAATGAACTTATTGTTAAAATTGTTAAGTAACTACCTGCTAAATTATTTAAATGAGATATTTAATTGAACTGAAAATAATTAGTTAATTATCCAACAACAAACAACAACAACAACACCTCCAAGCATTAATCCCACTATGTGAGGTCAGCTACAAGAATCCTTAGTTTTTATTGTGCACGATCAAATAGAAGCGCCTCCCTAATTTCCAAATAGAGAAGATCCTTCCTAATAGTTTCTTCCCATGTCTTTTTTGACCTTCCTCTTCCTCTTTTAATATGAGAAAAATTAAAAAACTCAATTTTCTAACGAGAGCATTGCACGGTCTACACTTAATATGCCCAAATCATCTAAAGGCAGTATGCTCTAATCTTATCCACTATTGGAGCCACCCCATCCATGCTACATATATATATGCATTTCTCATTCTAACATTACAAGTATACCCACTCATCAACATAAGCATCCTCATCTCTATAACACATTTATTGGTAAGTTTCATCTTTATGATAGACAATTAGCCCCAAATAACTTTAGTAAGATTTTTAGATCACAAGACACGCTTCTCCATTTCATCCAACCAATCTGGATCTTATTAATCACATTGCTCTCTATTTGATCATTATTTTGAATAATTGAACCAAGGTACCTGAATCTCTAACTCATCTTGATCACATTATCCTCAATAGCAAGATTGAACTGACATTTCGTATGTTCTGTTTTAGATCTACTAAGATGGAACCTTTGGATTCTAAAGCAGTCCTCAATAACTCAAATTTTACTTTAACTCCATCCCTAATCTTTTCAATTAAAAGAACATCAACTGCAAATAAACATACACTAAGAATCTTCTCATGAATATACTTAGTAAGAGCATTCATAATAAAGTAAAAAGATATAAGCTAATAGTTGAGCCTTTATGTAATCCAATATAAAAAAAAGTCATTAGAAAAAATACCTTTTGATCAAACACATGTTACAATCTCATTATATATATATATATATAATAATATCAATATATGCAACACAAATACTTTTCTCTAAAACTCTTCAAAGAACTTCTCTTGATACTCTATCATAAGAATTTTTAAAATCAGTAAAAATTAAATGAAGATCTTTTTTTTTCTAAATTTCTTGATCAAAACTCTTAATGTATGTACGGTTTTCATGATAATCTATCTGGCATAAAAAAATTTTGATTTTAAGAAATGCAAGTACATTTAAGTAATCTATATTCAATACTCTTCCAAAATTTCAATATATGACATATTGATTTGATTCCTCTACAATTAACACAGTCTTGAGCATCACCTTTACTCTTGTAAATAATTATGACTCTTTCTCCACTCATCTAGTATATTTTTAGCCTTAAGAATATAAAATAACTTCGTAATCCAAGAAATTCCTTCCTCACCCAACATATCCATACATTGATAGGGTAGTCAACCAATAGTATAATTGAGATTATTTTTATAATCATTAAACAAACTTATATTAATTGTATTGGTACAACCTTCAAAAAAGCTTAGTAAAACAATCCATCTATCTATCCTAAGTTTTTATCCCTAAAATTAACTTTTTAATCTATATCCTTAATTTTTAATAATAGTCAAATATTTGATTTTATTACTTAATTTGATTAGCTTATGAATATATATCTCTCCCTCGATAATTTCTAAAATATATATCTATAAATCCTCGAATTATGCACTTAGAATCGCAAACTACTATTTTTTAAATTCACGACTAGTTTATATTTTTTGCAATTCTCATCGATCTTATATTTAAATCATTCTTTATATCACGACTTTTTATCTTTAACTTAACTTGAACATCTTGTTTCCACCATCATGCATCTTTATTACTGGATACTCTCCCTTTTAATACACGAAATAAACTCCTAGTTAAATGATTAATACAATTTTTTAAATATAAACTAAACTACAAAAATTACTTATGCCAACAAACTACATAAGCAATCATTTAATTGGTTGATTACAATGTTAAATAATAAATGTATTCATACTACATTAATTTTCTTGATAACTAATAATTTTTAGTAATAAATTATATTTATTATTAATTATATTGGGTTATTTATTATATTATTTAAAATCCTAGCAGCATAAAATATTAATTATTTTTATTAAATACAATTTATTTATGATAATATTCAGGTCAATGAATTTTAATAGTTGATCAAGAGAATGAGCATATAATTATGATTGATCAATTTTGCATTGACGTTAAAAAATTAACCTAAATAATTATATTAAATATTTAGGTCAATTAAAGTTGTGTTGCTTAATTAATTACTTTAATTTTGCCAATCAAACAAAAATTAGATAACCAATTAAATAATAATTTAAATTGCTATTTATGCCAAGTAATTATGCTACGTAATCATAATTAATAAAATACTTAATTTACAATAATTATATTAATTAATAATTTTGAGTTAGTAATATTAATGAAGTTATTTAATTACATTAATATGTTCATATTATAGTTAACTAATAATGATAATTAATTATTTAGTTTAATAAAATCATTAATTACTTATGTACAACTTTTTAATTCATAATACTAGTTATTTTATTTGTTAGTTATTTTAATTATTAAAATTTAAGCTAAGTTAAGCTAAACAAGCGAAAGCTATGCAATAAAAATACCTATATTGAAAATTTATGTTAATTAACAAATAAAATTATAATAAATAATTAAAAACCATTTTTTTATCTATATATCAACAATCAAATTTATATTTAAACATACTACTAAAATGTTATCAATAATTAAAAAGATAACATTCCACCTATATTATATTTAAATGATATTGTTTCAAATAAATTATAAAACAATAGATTTAAAAATATATATATATGATAAATATGCAAGAGAATTAAATTTGTATTATAAGTAATTCTAGTTTATATATATATATATATAACAACATTTTTATAACTTAAATTATTGTTATCAATTTTGATGTTTTAAATTAAATTGAATAATTTTATAATCAACTATTACAATATATGAAAAATAAGTGTATATATCTCATTAAATCTCTAATTCTCTCTTGTTCATTCCTTATATTCAAAGTTTTATCTTGTAGTTCTTTCTTAATTTATTATTAGTGCTAAGCTCAATAATAAACGAGCCAAACCAGACTATTTATATGCTTATCATGAAAATAAGCTCATTCGCGTTCAACTCAATAATCAATAAACCAAAAGCAAAAACTATGTTCATTCATGTTCGGCTCATTTGTAACACCAAATATTTAAGGCATTAACTACTAAAAATGATCCCCTAACTCTATATTTGGCAAATTGCTAGAAAATGATGTGGTAATGAAGAGCTTGATTGACCCCTCGATTTCCCGGATTCTCGTGGAATTGGACATCAACAAGAAACATTCTAATCAAATCTAGATGCTCCTAAGTTCTAGTAGTCAGTCATGTTAAAATATATCAATGTACTATATATATATATATATATATATATATATATATCAACTCAATATAAATATTTTATAGTCAACCAAACTAAATATTGGCTTTTGAGATAAAAGCAAAATTTTCAATTTTGAGATTAGATTGATTTTCAAGATTTCATACAATCATTGCCTAGATTTTGGAATCTAACACACATTTATAATATGTTAATAAACTATAAGTATGGTCACGCCATTAAGTTTCATTATTAATGGCATCATTAGGCATAGTTCACTATCTTGTGTTGGTTTATATAAACTTCTTCTTGATTCATTTGCATTGAGTGTTGCGTGAGAAGCAGAAATTCTTTTTGCAACTCAATGCTCCACTACACCATTGCAATTTAAAGAAAAAAAAACTAGCTGAAGTAGCAAAAAAAAATGCATGCAAGTCAACTAATAAATATTGTGAATTAACAAAATTAAGTAAAAAAGCATGAATAAGTTTTCTTCTCCTTGACAGCGCTTTGGGAAAAGAAACAACAATCAGTGTGAAAACATGTTTCTTCTAATACTGGGCGAAAATAAGCAAGACTAAAATACAAACTCATTTTAGCAATAATTTGCATTAGTTAACCGATTGCATCGAAAAATAAAAAATGTTATGAGTAAAAAAATTTATGAGCAGGCACATCCGATGAAGAAATGGAAATAGTATAATTGAATTTAATTTGAGTAAAATAAATCGCAATTATTGATTGGATTCATGGCTTGAAACATCAAAATATTTTATTATAAGGAAAAAAAGCATGTCAAATTAAAAATGCCTACTGAAGCACTATAATTAATGCACTATGAAAACGCAACTTTTTACCTCCAATATGTCTTCTCTGGACTGCTCAAACTCTCTCCAAAGCATGCTAAAGCATGTATCCTGCAATATGAGTGGAAATTCACATATAAAGCACTTTCATTTCAAAAACCAAAAAAATATGCCTAATATAGCAAATTAAAACCTGTGACAGCCTACACCTATAATTAGGCTAAACAACTTATAAAGATTAAAACGGGTATAAAATTAAATTAGTTGCATAAATTTCTAATTTCACCCAAAAAAAATTTGATGACGCAAACTATCGCCCGTAACAAATGAAGGGAACTTCTCAAATGAGCGAGAAATACCAACATTTGAGATATAACAACGTTCGCTAAAAGATGTCAGAATGGTGCAGAACAGGATTTAGAGAGGAGATCGAGCGTTCGAGAGTTAAGGGAGAAGGAAGCCACAAAAATAAATACTCACGATGTGCTCCCTGTAGTCCACGGAACCGCCGTAGTCTGAGCATTTGTCACCGATGCGGAGGAGGAGCGCCCTCCAGCTGCTTATCTGTTCGGGCATGGGACTTTGGAACGAAGAAGAGCACGCGAGGGCGGGGTTCGTCGGGCGGAAAGGGAAATGGTCTGATTTCGGGGTTTTAGTGAAGAGAGCAACGACAATCGAGGGGTTTAGAAGCAGGGATCCTCTCTCGTACTGGACCTCCCGTCCCGTATTTATAATCCAATGTGCCCAGCGGTCCTGTGTACAAATTTCATACAGAGAACTAAATTTAAATAAAAATGTATATTATATTAAAAATAGAGATTTATTGTGATTTTCTGAATTTTAAACTAATATTTTTATTTTATTTTTACTTAATGCTAATTTTTTTTATTATATATGATTAATTCGATTTGAACTTTTAACCTATCAAATATATTAATCTTTTGACTCAAAAGTACTGAACCAAAGCACCTCTAAAATCTTTAGAGAAGGTGGAGGAAGTTGACTTTAATTTTTATGATAAAATTATCAAATAAATTTAAAACAATAGTTATGCTTATATTTGATTATAAAGTAAAAATTCTAAAAAAAATTATATTTAATTGATATAAAAATTTGTGGGCAGTATTCTTAACAATCTACAAGAATAGAAAAATTTAGTGGCTAAACTTGAAAATATTTCTTAATATTTTTCTTAGGAAAACATAATTATTTCTCTAAAATTATTGCTATCCTGATTTGAAATTAAAGTGACGTAAAATAAAAATATAGTTTGAATTGAAAATTGGAAGACAAAAAATATATAATTTATCTAGTTTAATTAACAAAAGATGTCTTATTAATAAGATTAATGAAATACAAAAGATGTCTTATTAATAAGATTAATGAAATTCATACTCTAGGAGAAGATACCTTGATTGATAAATAGCTCATTATTAAGTTTGTTATTAAATATTTTTCAAGCTATAAAAGAGAGATGAAGACATTCCCATCTTTCCCTTAGCTATCTCTCATTGAAAATTGATTATCATATTAATTTGAAATAAATTCCATCTTTAATTAGGAGAAAATTTGGAGTGTCATCAAATAATTGAAAGATAGCTCCTCTCTTTGTTCGAATTAGTTACCTTGTAAATTTTATAAAAAATTATAGTATACTGTAAAAGATGATTATTGTAATGTCATTAAATATCTTTTTGTGGTGTTTCTATTCCTTTTTTCTTCTCATAAGGCTATTACCCTCGTTCCTAAGAGAGTAATAGTAAATTGTGAGATAATATCAAGTTAATTAGTCTTTGCTCCATATTTAACATAATTTCCAAAATGATGGTTATATAAAATGAATGATTTGCTCCATATTTTCCACAAACTCAATCAAAGTGGCTTCATTACTAATAAATATATCAAATATAATAATTTTATGGTTAAGAAACTTTTTATAGTATTAATAAAAAACAAATGAGTTACAATCTTGCTCAAATAATATGTTTGGGGAAGGCTAACGATAAAATTTGTTTGAATTTTCTTTTACTTCTCTTATCCTTTGATTGTGATAACTCTTTCATTCAGAATGAGAAACATCTCATGGTGAATGTTTGGTTTTCTATTATTATAAATAATTTTTTTAATATTTTCTAAATCCAATATGAAACTTAATCATGGTAATCCCTCATCTCTTATAATTTTTATAATTGTCATGGATCATTAGTCTTATAATATTAATAACACATTTATGCAAGATTAAGAGTTTCGATTCAATTTGGAAAGCAAATTCATGGTTTCTCATTTAGACTATGTCAATGATTTGATAATTCAAAAAATAAATGTAAGTTAACATAGAATTAAAAAAAGAAAATAAACATAATAAGAACCATGCAAGTGGTGTACGTACTTAACATATAACTAAATAGAACAATTTAATTTATTCGAACTTGAAGCTCGACGATTGAATGGAATTAGATGACAATCACAGCCCCTGTAATAATTAAGCAAAGTACACCTAAATTATACTCTCATTTGATAACTATATTGGTCCTAGATAAATATGGAACCAAACCAATTCATTCTCCAATTCACAAGATAGAAGACTAAACTACAATAAGCTAGAGACGAGATCTACAAGATGAAATATAATATCTTAATAATAATCAATGATAAGATTTATTCAAAACTTTAAGATGACGAGTAGCCTAAGTTATTTTATTAATTTTCCTAAGGGATATGCAAGCATATAATCCATTAGATTGATCAATCATTGCTAATAGGTTGCATGCTTATGTATGAATGGAAACCCACTCATAATAACTAATTAGCTGCAATCAATGGCTATTCTTTCAATTGTTAAAGACAATTTAGTTGGGGAATAATAATAAACGGGTATGCAGCAATACTATGATTTAATCAGAACTTAAAGATGGAATCCACAATAATATAATAAATTATACTTGACTAGCTAAAAGAGAAATATGCAAACATGTTGCTAACATAAATCATTTTTGAACTGATTAATTAATTAATAAGAGAGAGATGCATGCATTTGGATCAGTAATTGACGCTCAATAAATATGAGATAAATGAGAAATTCAAGAAATGATTATTGTCATCCAATACACCATTTAGATCAAAAATTCATAACCAATAGTAAACTGAAATAAAATTAGGGTTTTGACCATTAAAAACCCTAATTTGCCCTACTTACCCCTAACCCTAATTTAGTCATAACTTGACTGATTAAGATCCAATTTGGGTTTACTCCCAATTAAAGTACTCAGTGTGATATAGGGAAGTTAAATCCACTGAGTTTGTCGAATTTGGATCTCAAATAGAAATGTTAGGTTTTGACCTTCCAATACACCTTAAACATACATAATTGCCCTTTAACTCGAAATCACCATAACATAACCAATAGATATCAGAATTCAGTATTCTTTGACTCTATAGAATTCTTAGACAGGAAACAACAATAAATTGAACAAATGTTTAGACTACATTATATGAAATTACCATAATACCCCCATAGGCCAAATGTTTAGACTACATTGTATGACTCAATTCTAGTCCAAATTTAGGGAACTTACTGTCTATATTTATATTAGACAGTATAGAATCATTTGGCATAAAAAAATCTAATTTAGAACCCTAAACAAAAAGTAGCTCTTAACTCCTGAAATATATTTATATCATTAAAAATAATAGTAAAATTGATCTAGGATCAATTTAAGTTATAAATCTCCTAATTTATATAATGTGATAAAAATTTTAATTAATGGCTTAAAAATCCCAAGGATAATGTACCTTATTTAGTTAAAATCCATTTTTAATTAAATAAATGAATAAGAACATTAAGTGGAGTCAAATTATATTAAATTCCATCAAATCCTAAATCTCTCTAAGTCATTTCATAAATAACTCATTATAATTTCAGCACTTCACCTGACTTTTTACTAAGATTAGGAATATATCATATGTTAGAATTCATTCATAGAATAAAGCGGGTTATACAATAAATGGAACCTTGGTTTTATTAGTTTTTAGAATTTTCATACTTTAATTTTGATTATTTTATCTTTTAACTTTAGATTAAGAATATGAGATTCATTCTATTAAGCTTGATTTTACTTAATATAATTTGCCTTAATCATCGATTCACATTTAGATTAAACCCTAGATATTAAGCTTTACCCTTGAATTATGCGATTAACTCTAATTTGTGGTGTTAATTCATGATCCCTAGTGTTAGTGGATCTTGATCAGATCTTAGTTTACAAAGTCTAAATTCATCAACTACGATGATTTGATTTTTTATTTAACTTATAAGCGATATTGATTGAATCTAATTAAAAATTAATCAGTTTTAATTGCTTTTAACTTATAAGGCCAATTTAAGTTATACTTGATAATAGGAATTTGAGATCCTGAACTTGTGAAACTTGAAATAGTTTAGAATGTTTCTAATAGATAACAAATGATGTTAGCTTGTGTAGTAGAGTCCCTTGCTCAATATTGATGTATTTGTGCTTACGCATTCCTTGTATTTTGTGTCATTACCTTGAATAGGACATATAAGATAATATTGTGTATGAAATAAAAACTTAGAATAATTAGGATAATATTTGCATTGGATTCAGTTTTCTTGTTGATATGGCATATTTTACCCCAATGGATAGGAGTGTAAGAATAAATAAGGGATAACTTAGTATTACTCATTAAGAAATATTGTGTTAAGTTTAGAATCCAAAAAGTCATGCAGATATGCTTGACTTCTAATGTGCTTTTGGACATATCCACAGGAGCAAAAGTAAAATAACTAAAATTTATTGCATTTGTATTTACTGTCTCATCAGCCCTGCTATCCTGTTCTGCCATAATTTGATATAGTGGTGAGCAAGGGACATGTCCTGTTACTGTGGCCTGATTGGCCAATGGTTTTGATATAGTAGTCTATAGATACATGTTTACTGTTTACTTCTTTATTATGGCATTTTACTTCAGTGAATTTTACTTTACTTGCTTACTTACTTATAGGAGATTAGTTTCAATTACTGCTTACTATACATATCATAGTCATATTACTTATTTTTTATCTGCATATGTCATATAATCATCAGTATATTTATGATTAGTCTTTCTTTCTTACTTATTTATATATGTATGCCTAACTTTATCTTAGCTTATTATTGAGGTATGTCTTTTGTCTCATTATTTCTTCGTTATAAATATTGTTATTTATAACTTATCACTTTCTTTGTATGCTTGTTGCTTCTATGCTAGTCTATTTTATTTAGTTTAAGTAAATAGTGACATTAATAAACTTATGAAAAATTATGAGCCTAAAATATACTTAGACAATTATTTAATAATATTTTCTTTTGTTGGCTGGGGTCTTGACTTTGTGAAACTGATAATATCAGAATCAGATCATTTTGAGGAGCTTGTGCCTGAAGATGAGCTTTTTCTTGAGGAGGAGGAGTCAGGTGAAGTAGAAGTTATTGAGACCCCCCCCTTTACTATTTTATTGTGATGATGAGCGATTGCTTTTTCTTTCATTAAATTTATTTAAAATGTTATAATAATATAAGTATATTTAAACTATGTTTTTCTTATTATACTAATTATTCTGAGCTGTATGTTGTATGTTGCATATTCCTTACTTATATTGTTTGTGAACTAGATGTAGTATTTACCTCCCTTTGCTTCCGCACTCTGAATTTGTATTTACTTAATGATTGATCATGTTTTATGTATATCTTGGGCACGTCCTTCTTTTATCTGTGGATTGTGGATTATATATAATCCAATAATAAGTGAGGAATTTGTCAGAGTAGCACACCTTCCCTTGACATAATCTTGTGGATTTAGAGGTGGGACACCACAAATATAAAGTAAGAAAGGAGAAAAAGCTAAAAATTTATCTATTATTTTCATTTCTTCTGTTATTTATTAATAAGAAGAGGTTATTTAGATTAGGAATTTGGCAAGAGAGAGAAGAGGCAGAAGCGGCAAGGTGGGCAATTATCAAGGAGTGATCTTAGATAGAGACAGATGAGAGGTATATATATATAGAGATTACTTAAAAAAAAATATTATTTTAATATACACAATAAATATAATATAATATTAATATTGATATATAAAAATGAAGAATATTATTATTTTATTTAATTATTTAACTTATAGCTTTTGTATCATTATTAAGCTTCAAACATTTTGATATATTTATATGAGATTTTGTGCTCATAACTTAAAATAAATGATCAGAAATCAATATCATGAGTTTATTTAGGTTGATCTTAAGTCTGTATAAACAATATGTTAGGCCAGGATAAACTGATATCTGGAGAAATAAGGAGACTGCATATAATATTTGTGGAGAATGTGTAGTTAGTCAGTAACTTACATGTCAGATAGTTAGATAGATATATATATATATAACTTATCAATTATTTTATAATTTTGTTCAACATCATAAATACTATATATTATTGTATTTTCTTTTAGATTGAGCACGTATCTTAAATATGTATTGCATTTATAATCCTAACAATTTTGCAAGTATATCCTACTTAAATATTGTATATTATTTTATTTGTACATGCTTCTCCCAAAAAAATGCCGCTTAATATTATGTGTAAATTTTGATATCTTACAAATCTTAGTTAGATATTTGTGTCAAATTAAATATTTTATTTTCTTTCATTTTATTTTTTCTTGCTTCTCCCTGTCAATATATATATATATAGGAGAAATCTTTAGATCAAGTATTTGAGGAGGCGCTAATGCATGATGGAGCAACTTAATGCAAACTTATATGATTATTTTTTTAAAATTTTAAATTTTTACTTATTGTGTAATAGATTTTGTAAGATAATTATTATTTTTATTATGAATATTTTTTTTTATTTATAAATGTTGCAATGAATGTGAAAGAGTATATTTATACACATCTAAATACACAGTTATATTAAATTCTAATATGATCATGGGAAGTGAGCATATAATGCTAGATTAATTATACTAGTACAGCCGCGGGTCACCATAATTGATATCAGAATAAGATTGGGAGAAAATGAATATAAAATGTATAAGTCACTATTCATGCAGCTAAAATCCCATAATAAATAAATAAAAAAACATAAAAGTAAGAAATTACAAAACTTTTGCAAATTAAAGAGAGAATGACATAATAAATATCAAACATAATCAAAATAATCTACTTTTAATTATTTTTTTATTTTATTTTATTATTAATAGTGATACTTTTGTTTTATCTAGTATTTGATAATGATACTTTCTATTCCAATATAAGTATAATAATAAAAATCTTATTTTCAAATGAACCTTGAAGATTCTCTTTTGATTATCGGAACACTCTTAAAAGATATGATGTAACAACCCTAGCTATAATCATAGCTAATTTCAGATTAATTATGCTAAATCAAGTTTTAATTTTGATTCCATTAGACTCAATGGGTCATTTAAATCTAATCATAGAAGTTTGAAATCAATCGGAGCTAAATTGAGAATTTTGGTATTTTTGCTATTTTTGAGCCTTAGAAAATACCTAAATTTATTTGATCTCTAAATTAAAAATCTGATTTTATTTTTGAGTTTCTCATGCCTTAATTAGCTAAGAGTAAATTTTTGGAAATTTTTGGAGTTCATTTAGTCCTAATTGAATTTAAGAAAATTTTAAAATTAAAGTAATTAATTTAAAATATTTAATTTATTTAAATAATTAAATAATTACTTTATAAATGCGAGATTTGTTGTCGGGACCGCAACAGATACGCTGCGGGGTCCTGACAGTGGGGCAGCGTATCCACCGTATGGATGCTTAAGCACGCATCATAACGCACCTAATCATACGACTCGTATCATCCGCACCATGATCTAATCATATCCGCTCGATCGGCATCTCCCACCCAATGCTCGAGATCTAATCTGCGGTATTGTTAATCAAGAGCTGCATCAGATCGTCAAATTTCAACGACCACGTGATCAAACGGCTGCCGAGGACTCTGCCCTGTTCACCTTCATCTTCCTCCTGATATCTCCCACGCGCGCTGGTCCCCCGACAGCCAAATCCTTCGCCAGCCTCATGGCAGTACAGGAAATTATTCCATTCTTCCTCCTTTGCTCTCAGTGCACCGGTCTGTCGGCAATGCTCTCCCCATTCTGCCATCAGGTCGTTAAACCCATCCTGTCCCTCGGGCCGAACTACGCGCTGGTGCCCGAGCCTCAACTTCCACCCTTACGCATCCCTCGACCTATAAATACCTCATGGGAATCACAGTGAGTCCCTTTGCTCACTGTGATCCCCTAATTCACATCTATTTTCCCCTGAAGCTCTCGGCGAACCAGGCGACTGGACCTGCTGTGTACAGCTGATAGAGGGCGAGATCTGCCGTTCAGACCCCTTATGTAGCTGCTGAGACTGCTTGGAGGGTTCCTGAGCTAGCCGTTCCCTCTCTGTCACTGCCATTCCTCGGTCCTCAGGTGCAGCCTCCAATCCCTTTTCCTCCGTCGAGCTGGTTTCAGCTCGACTCGCACTACTCTAAATGTTGAGATCGGACCTCACCTTAGCTCTATAGTAGGCGCCTAAGTCCTCTGGTAGGGACTGGTAGTGGACCAGATGGCATAATCCTGTCTGAGTGCGCACTGGCAGCCAATCCTTATGACACTTGATGTTGGCATTTTCCCGAGGCTTTAAGCTCTATCTCAAATTCTAATTGTCATCTGAAGTGATTGCAAATTAATTGCAATCACTGGGCTCAATCTGATAGATCCATTTAACTGGGGTCGATCAACTCAGAGCGAGCCTGCATCCGTTAGATGCTGCGAGTAGCATCCCATCGATCCCTCCATGCTCGGGACCAATTGAGTTGCCCAATCGATGCCCCTTCGATCCCTGAGCACGTAGGTATAGAGCTCGGCTCGCATCGCCAGCTCTATGAGAAAATTCAATCCTCACAGGTGCGCCTTAAGAAACGTCTCGGCCGAGTAGCACCCCGGCGATCCGGCGCATCCCAGATGGGGATTTTGGGTTCAGTCGATGCGTCTCACACTCCTGAAGGTGTAGCCATCGAGTTCCAGGTGAGGCACTGTTGGTGGATGGAGAATTTGGGATTTTAAGTAAACCGTAATCTATTTCTATCGAGTATCCTCAGCCGCGGAGAAGACGACTAGTGCCGGGTCGGGCCGGACCCCGGCCCGCTCGGTTTCGATTTCGGGTCGCATTTTAATAATGAATTATGGAATTAAATTTCTTATGTTAATTATTTAATAAATCATTCCTTGTAGTTCTAATTTTTATAATTTAAATAAATATATATATTACTTTAAATAATAAATATATTATTTTTAATATATACAGATAAATATATATATAATATTAATATTGATATATAAAATGAAGAATATTATTATTTTCATTTAATTATTTAACTTATAGGCAATTGCAGAAGTATTGCAAGGGGGTCTAAATGCTAAACCGCACCCTCAGTCAGCAGTTCGCGATTACAGGGCGTCGGGATTCGCCGAGAACTCCAAAACCTTTGTCGAGCAATCAGATGATCACAGTGAGCAAAGGAGCTCACTGAGAGATCGATGGGGGTATTTAAAGGACTGGGAAAGGTCTAGGGGGATGGTCGAGGTCAGGAGCCATGGCACTGGCTCGCCCGAGTTGTCTTGACAGCCCACCCATTAAAGGGATTACTCCCAGCCTCAGGGTCGCCCCGGGGGCTCGGCCATAAATGGGAAATATAATAACCAAATATTACCCAGCTTAAATTTAGCATAATCATATCGAAATCATCATTCCAATAAGTTCATCTAGTCATCAAAACCAAACCTGAAGGTGGTTTGGAATATTTTAGTATTTAATTAATTAGAAAATTAAGGTATTTATTTTGACCTCGAAATCGAAATCCAACTTCACCGTTGGATCGTCACCCCCAAATTATATAGGGGTGATTTTGGATGCATTCGGAAGTCGTCGGATTTTCGTGAATACTTTAATATAATTAAATACCCTAAAAATTAACATAATTAAATAATCGTCAGAATCGAAATCTGACTTCGCCGTTGAATTCCTCAACCCCAAATTAGCTAATGGTGAATTTTTAAGATTTTTTGGAATACATTTATTTAATCTGAATTTGTCATAAATTGAAAATTAGAATAATAATTAATTATTCCTTAATTGGCTTCTCTCTTCTAAATTTTTGGTTGGCCATCACTTCTTTCTCCCCTAGCCATGCCATCCATATCTCAAGCATGATGATCCCTCTCCCTATGCTCTTGAGGGCTCCCTACCCCCCCCCCCCCCCACTCATCCTCCCCTTCCCCCTTTATTAAGGAGGAGCACAACCCCTTCTTATGCTTGCTGAAATTTCTTCATCTCTATTCCCTCCATTGCTAAGTCCTTGTGCTGAAGAAGAAGACTCCTCCCCAAGGTCTTGAAGGAAACAAATGTCCTCTTCTTCCTCTCCTTCCAAAGACAAAAAGATACCCCTTTGCTCATCTCCTTATCTTCCTTATATTGTTACAAAGCTTGAATATATATTTAGAAGTTCATAAGCATTTATATAGGAGCCATTAAGGCTCTTAAAAGCATCTCCATTATTAAAGAAAAATTGCTCTATTTTTCATTTATTCTGCACTCCCTTGCATTTATCATTACTTTTTATATAGCTAGAATGCTCCGTTTGTGCCAATTTTAGTGTCAATGGAAAGGTATCGGAAAGACCTTTCCATTGATATATAGCACCACTCGTAAAACACTTTGGATTGAGAGTAATTGAGCTCAAAAATAGGTCTTACAATTTTCATCCTGGCGAAAATCACCATCTGGTGCTGCAGCGCCCGAATTTGTAAATCGGGCTGCTACAGCGCACCGTGGCACCCTGCAGCGGGCTGCAGTGGTACTCTAGCAGAAACCTATAAAATATATACTAAAGTAATTAAATAGTAAATTTGTAAAGTAGACCGCTACAGCGCACTATAGATGTATTATGTCAAATGTTAAGTAATAGAATTTTAAGTGTTTGTATCGAATATGTATGGCTTAATAATTGAATGGCATAAAACTTAAATCTTTTAAATTTGTGATTAAGTGTTAATCTCCTTAGCTTGATTTAGAATTTGATTAGCTTTAATTACCCTCTTATTCTATGTCATCTTTACATTCATACGTTTTCATAATCTTATGGTGTATGTTAGAGAACCTTAACAATTATTTGAACTCTTAAATGTGTTTAGTGGACATTAAACTAAATTTGAATATAAGAATTTTGATAACTTGATTAAGTAGATGATACTTAATCTAAACTTAAGTTTGACATCAATAATACATTAATAATATATTGATTTGTCATTGACCTTTAAATTAACTTTTGGTCTTAATGATATGAAGGTTAGGGGTTAAACCCTAACTTGTCTTGATTGAGATCTAAATCTTTATCACTTAATTAATCAACTTGATTGTAAGATAATTCAATTAACATTATTTCAATAATGCATATGATTTGATATTGCTCTTAAATCATTGAATTAGAAGTGCTATGATTAATATTGAATATATGTAATTGAACCATATGAATCCAAACTTTAGATCCTCGATTTTCTCTTATATAAAACTATTAGCATAAAGATGATAATAAAATTATAATGATTTATGAAATGATATAACTCTAATAATATTCTTGATTTTATCTCATAATTGTAGAATAGATAAGTATCAAATGAATTTCAATCATCTAATCTGACCACTTGAATGTTAACTTAAGAAGTAAAAGAGTAAAATCTTAAGGGTCTTGCTTTAGGATCGTTCTTGAAATATTTAGAGACATTAATTATTGATACATTGAGGTAGGAAGAACTTTTGTAACTTATTGAGATAGAAACTTAGTTGCTCCTTCATAACTTTAGAAGTTGAACTTGATACATTGTGGTGGGAATCACCTAAAGTACTTAGAATGTGACTTATTCTTTGTAGTAATAACCTATATTGAGTGATCTTTTGATCACATTCTTGGAGCCTTGTGTAGGACACACCTATTTAGAGTAAGTATTAATAGCTTTGATAAATCCTTGTTGATTAAATAGAATCATTTAAACCCATATTATTGGTTGGGTATAGTAGGGTATACCTATAGTACTTAATTATTTCAATAGTATTCAGGATTGGTTGATTTACTCCAACGTGGACTTATAACCAGGTGCTATCCCGAGGGATTATACAAAAACAGTCCTGTTAGAGTAAATCTTCCAAGACTAAGAGTGTTACAATTGGTGAACAAGATCCTTAGTTTGAGATATAAACTGCGATCGGGTTCTGCCTCCTATCGTAGTGCTCTTTGATAAGTGCAGTTTAAGCAAACTAAGTATCTCAAATCACTTTGCGCAGGACACTAAGTATGCTCGTAAGCAGGCCATTTAGCTACTTAGCTTGATATATAAACTGTGATCAGGTTCTGCCTCTTATCGTAGTGCGCTTCGATAAGTGCAGTTTAAACAAGCTAAGGGTTAAATCCACCTTTCTTGCAAACATGCTAACAATGTGTATACAACATCCCAGCTAATAATTTTTAAGTAAACTCTCAACTTTACTTAATTCTCGAACTAGAATCTAGTAGTCATAATCATTTTTGTAGGATTCTACATATTGACTTGGAATTCATTATCAGATTTCAAAGTATTTTTCTGGATTTTTAGATTTATCTAATGTAGTTTGGAAGCATGAGATGAGCATAAGCATGATGTGTGAGTATCAGAATGATATATGAGTATCAATGATGATTTATGGGTTATGGAATGTTGCATATATTGACTATAGAATTTTAGGATGCATCGACATTATCAGTAAACAGTATTCCCAACTTGATGTATGTATATATTGGATCGTACTACTCATAGCAGTTCAGTGATATTTGGTTGCATATTAGTAGTATACAGTGTTGTGGCTTATTTAGATGCACAGTTTTAGTGACATACAATATAATTTTACAGATGATTATTCAATTCAGATTCAGTGCTTTTTTGGTTTATTTTCAGTATTTCAGTTTATAGTTCAGTTTTACCTTACTTTACTTCAGTTTTGTATAATTTTATATAATTTTATGTTTTCAGTTTCCTTTACAGTATTTCTACAAATTTAATCATATTATGTAAATATTAAATGAATAACTAGAACTGTTTAGACTAGTTCAATGTGTTAGACTTATTGTCTAACATGGGGTACTTTTGGGATCTAGTAATTTGCTAGATCGTGAGCAGTATATTGAGTCAGGTCAAGATGACACCCAGGAGATTCAGGAGGAGCCCGTGGAACACTAGTGGACTCTCCTTCAATTTTACTTTCTGCTTAGTATTTTCAGTTCAGTACCTAGTTTTATTTCAGTATTTTAGTAAACTATTTGTAATAATTCTGGATATATTTTCTTTTCTTTTCTGAGATAAATATTTTCATACAACTTTTGTGATGAATATTTCTGGATATTTGCTTTAAGCTTCCACACTCTGTTATTTACTACTTATACTTAGTATAAGATAAATAATAAAACTATAATACTTCCACACTCTATTATATACTACTGTTTTAGATCTTTGATTTTTTCTTATATAAGATTATTAACATAAGATGAATAATAAAATTATAATGATTAACTCTAATAGCATCCTTAATTTTATCCCATAATTGTAGAATAGAAGAGGATCAAATAAATTTCAATCATTTGATCTGACCACTTGAATGTTAACTTATGAATTAGAAGTGTGAGATCTTAAGGGTCTTACTTTAGAATCATCTTGAAATATTTAAAGACTTTAATTATTGATATATTGAGATAGGAAGAACTTTTGTAATATATTGAGGTAGGAATCTTAGATGATCCTTCACAACTTTAAAAATTGAACTTAATACCTTGTGGTAGGGATCACCTAAAGTATTTAAATTGTGACCATTTCTTATGGTAGCAGCCTATATTGAGTGATCTTTTGATCACATCCTTGGAGCCTTGTGTAGGGCTCACCTATTTAGAGTAAGGAATAATAGATTTGATAAATTCTTATGATTAAATAGAGTTATCTGAACCTAGGTCATTGATTAGTGTAGTATGGTATACCCATAATACTGAATTATTTCAGTAGTATCCATGAATGATTGAGTCACTATAAGTGAGATTTATCTTTGTGCTATCCTGCGAGCTTAGGTAGATATAACCTCGCTCAGCATAAATAAATTGATCCTAAGAGTGTTATAAATAGGGTCTCATTCCTTAGTTTGATTAAAATACAAATCACCATCGGGTGATGCATCTTAGTGAAGATCGCTTTAATAGGTGTGGCTTAAACAAACTAAGTAATTCGAGTCACATTCTTTAGAATACTAAGTGTGATTGTGAGTTGGGCATCTTAATGACTTAGCTTGAGATACAAATCACTATCGGGTGATGCTTCCTATCAAAGATCATTTCGTTAGGATAGCTTAATTAAACTAAGTGTTAAGGACCACCTTTCTTGCAATCATGCTAAATTTGTATATACGATCATCTTATCTAATGATCTTTAAATAAATTCTCAACTTTAACCAATTATCGAGTTAGAACATAGGAGTTAGAATCCTTTTAACAGGATTTTGCATAATGGAGATCTAGAATTTATTATCGGATTTCAAAGCATTTTCTGGATTTTTTTGGATTTATCTCATGTAGCTTAGTAGCACGAGCATGAGCATATGCATGATGTTGAGTATTATTGATGACATATGAGTATTATTGATGATTTATGGGTTATAGAATGTTGCATAGATTAACTAGAGAATTTCAGGATGCATCAGCATCGCAATTCCCAACTGGATTTATGTATACATTGGACCGTATGACTCATAACAGTTCTATGATATTTTGGTTGCATATCAATGGCATACAGCATTGTGGTATATTCAGATGCACAGTCTCAATGACATACATCATAGTTTACATATGATTACTCAGTTTTAGATGCTGTACTATTTTGATTTATTTATAGTATTCAGTTTATAGTTGAGTTTTACTTTACTTTGCTGCAGTTTTATACAGTTTTATATAATTTTATGTTTTCAGTTATCTTTACAGTATTTCAGCAGATTTAATTATATAATGTAAATATTAAATGAATAACTAGAACTGTTTAGATTAGTTTCGATGTGTTAGACTTATTGTCTGACATGATATATTTTTGGAATCTGACAATTTGTTAGATCCTGAGCAATATATTGAGCCAGGTCAGGAGGGCACCCAGGAGATTCAGGAGGAGCTCGTGGAGCACTAGTGGACTCTCATTCAGTTTTACCTTCAACTTAGTATTTTTAGTTCAGTACTTAGTTTTATTTTAGTATTTTAGTAAAAATGTTAATAATAACTCTGGATGTATTTTCTTTTCTTTTCTGAGATGAATATTTTCATATAGCTTCTGTGATGAATGTTCTGGATGTTTGCTTTAAGCTTACGCACTCTGTTATATACTACTTATACTTAGTATTGTGATGTGATCAGTATAACTGAAAATACTGATATCTTATATATATATATTGGATTCCCATTGTATTCTAAATCAAATGTATGTATTTATCTAATACTTAGGATAAGAATACTACTCTTATCTTAAGTATTAGCTCTCAACCCTCCTTAAAGTTGAGTCAGCAGCCCTTCAAATGGGTTTGGTGGTTTTCAGCTATTCGGGGAAACGGGTTATTCCTCCCCGAGTGGCGCACCGTTCCGTCGGCGAACTTATTTATGATTATTTCTTTTTGCGCACGGCGACGGGGCGGGGCACTACAGCAGCTCTTCAGACGGGCTTAGTTTTCAGCTATTTCGGGGAGACGGGTTATTCCTCTCCAAGTGGCGCACCACTCCGCCGCCGATATGACTATACTTATCTTTTGCGCGCGGTGACGGGGCGCGGCGCTGTAGGAAATCCCTAACAACTTAGATGACCCGGTGGAGGAGTGGCAGACAAGGTTTACGTGGCAGGTACATCGAATTTCCTCTGTCGAGCCGAGATCTCACGGGGACGATGGTGAACAGGGAGGAGATCCCAGCAATCGTCTGATTGCGAAGTTGTTGGAAATGGATGGCTTGATGCATCCTTTGGTTCAACTGAACCGCGGACGACTCCTCAACCATGTGATGGGAGATGCCGATCGGGCATGCAGGATTAAATCACGGCACGTGTTATGTGAGACGTTGGATTATGAGCGCTAGGATGCGTGCTAGAGCATCCATACGACGGGTATGCTGCCCCGCTGTCGGGACCTCGCAGCGGATCTGCCGTGGTCCCGACAGCAAATCCTACTGAATTAAAATAATAAATTTATAATTAAATTAATTTAAATCATTTAATTTAATTAATTAAATATTCCAAAAATTTTCAAATCTCATTTAGGAATAAATGAGCTCCAAAAATTTCCAAAAAATCACCCTTAGTTAATTAGGGTATGAGAAATTCAAAAATGAAATCAAATTCTAATTTGGAGATCAAATTAATTTAGGTATTTTTCCAAAGCTAAAAAATAGGCAAAAATACCAAATTTCTCAATTTAGCTCTAACTGATTTCAAACTTTCAGTGTTGGGTTTAAATGACCCATTGAGTTCAATAGAATAAAAATTAGAACTTGATTTAGCTTAATTAATCTGAACTTAGCTATGGTATCAACTAGAGTTGTTACACGCCCGCCATTGGAAAGATCTTGAATAGACCTTTTGATTGGTGGTTGGGCCATCACCGGAGGTGGCCTGTTGGAACAACCCAAGTTGTTACCATTATCGATTATGACTAATCTTAGTCTTAATCTTGATCATAAATATTAATTAAGTCATTATAAGTCAACCACTAAGACCCAGTCCAAACAAGAGGTCAAATGGATCAAATCCTGATTTTGGGAATTTCAGAAATCTCAGAAACTAACTTATTTATTTTGACCTCCGATCAAAAAATGGACTTCGTTATTGCACTTATTGCCCCCAAATTAGCTAGGGGCGATATTTTCGTGTCAATTAGAAGTCGTCGAAATTTCGACGAATATTTTAATAATATTTAAATACCCCGAAAATTAGAAAATTAAAATACTCATGGGATCAAAAATCCGATCTCGCCATTGCGTTCTTCACCCCTCAATTAGCTAAGGGTGGGTATTTGAGAATTTTTGGAAATTTAAAATTTATATAAATTAATTAATTAAAAATCAAATTTTAAAATAATTAACTAATCAAAAAAATTAATTAAAATTTTAAATAATTCGCGCGCCGTTATGGGTTCTAACGCCGTTTGCCCACTTTCGACGCCTGCCGTTGGATCCACGTTGGATCAAACGGACCATTTCGAGCCGTCGATCCGAGATCGAACGGCTCACGTGATGCTTTCCTCGCTGCGAACCCTAAGGTTCCACGCGGCGATCCCGCCGCGCGTTTGGCCAACCCTCGCCTTCCCAGGTCTCGGCCGGTCCGTCGCGCTCGCCATTTAGCCCGCTCGCGCACATAGGGGTGCGAGGGTGTGCCCTTTCGAGCTTCTCGAACTCGAACCGTCACCTGCCCGAGCCCTAAAGCATCCCTCGCAGTCGCCAATCAGGTACCGTCCTAACCATATTCCTCTAGTTTAGCAATTATTGTATTCCCCACTATCAAGCGCTGCCGATCGACGGCTCCGCGATGCCCATCGGGCTCCCCGACGTGAACCTAGGATTCGCCTCCGCGCGAGCCTTCGCGGAAGGCGAAAGGACCCCCGGGGTCGGGCCAACACGTCGGACCCGACCCGCACGTCGGGGCGTGGGTCCCACGCGTGCGCTGTCGGCTCCGCACATGGCCGCGTGTCCCAGCCGGTCCCTCCAGTGCCATGGGCCGGTACCCGTGTCGCCCGCCGTCTCCTCATCTGCGATGCCGGGGCCCACCGCATTTAATTGCCTGCATAAGTTTATCTAAATAAATATAGTTGATGTAATGTAAACCTAAATATATGTATAAACATATATATGCGGTAAACAGAAATTATGTAGAGATATATGCATATACTTATATTTATGTAATGCTTATCAACTGATTAGTTAAACGGGGATTAGTTAATCGATCAATACAGAGAAAACAGTAAATATATGTATATATATATACAACTATATATAGGCAGAAATATATTTGTCAGTTAGTTGATAATTAAGTAAATAAATAAGATGAAATAATTAAAATGATAGTTAATTTAATCAATATTAAGCACTAACCAGTTTACTCAGCTGTCATTAATTAACTAAATTAATTCACTTGATTATTTTAAACATTTAAATATCCATTAAATTTATATATATATATATATATATGCTTAAATAGAGAATTTTGTACTAATTTAAGCACTTAACTAATGATTAATTAAGTATGATAGTTAACTGATTAAATTAATTATTAGTTAGAATAATTAAGTGATATAATATTAAATTAAATAGTTAGAATTAATCATTGGTTCAATAATTTAATTAATGCATTGGATTAATTAAGATTATAAAACATTAACTAAATTTAATCTAATTAATATTATTTAACTAATTAAAATAAAAACAGCCAATTATAAACAATAGATATATATGTATATACTAATAATCATTAAAAAAGTAAATATATATATAAATAAATTAATAAATAGTGAAATAAAATATATTGGCCAAATTTATTCTATAGCCATCAAATATAAATAAATATTATTAATTAGAAGGTAATACTTTATTTATTAGATTAAGACACAGAAATTATATATATAAATTCAAAAAGTAATATATTTAAAATTGTATTTTTTTAAATTAAATTAATTTGATTAAACTTTACAACTTAGTAACTTTTGGTAGGATGATCCAATTATAGCTAATATATGTCTCAAATTACTCAGAAAAATAAAATAAATCAAATGACGTAATGCAGAATTTAGTTTCGGGGTACGCATAATAAAGTAGCATTTTATGGTCTATTTAAAACCCCACAACTTTTGACCTAGTTGACCAAATATATTCAATATGGGTCTTAAAATGCTCAGGATAGTGGCTCCATCACTGTAGTAGTATTAGTTTTCCCATTTTGACATCAAGACAAAAAGTCAACTCTAGAACTCCCAGTTTACTTTAGTGAAAAATGACCAAATTGCCCTTAGAATTCAAATGGTCATAACTTGGTCAAATCAACTTCAAATTTAAAAATTCAAGATGCTAACTAGTTTAAAATTTTGATGTCATCGATAAATTGAAATACCATTTAGGATCTGAAATTTAGACATTTAGAAAATGACCAAAATACTCCTGACCTTAGTTAGATCATAACTTAACTAATTGAGATCCAAATTGGGTGTACTCCCTATCAGCATACTCAGTATATTATAGAGAAGTTATAGAAATTGAGTTTGATAAAATTGGACTTCTAACAGAAAAGTTCGGTTTTTGTCACCCGTCGACCGACCCAAAATTACCAAATTGCCCTTAGAAAGAAAAACGTCCGTAACTTAGTCAACTGGCCTCAGAATGCAGTATTCTTAGACTCTATAGAATCCTTGAACAGTCACCGATAATAAACTGCATAAAATTTATGGTTCAATAGAGTGAAAATTTCTGAATTGCCCTTAGGCCAAAAACTTTAATTTGGACATGTAGGATTCGTTTCTTGTCCAAATTGAGCGTACTTACTGTCTATCTCCAAGTTAGACAATAAGGAATCATTTGGAGTTAAGAAATGTTAATTTGGACCCTTAAATCAAAGGTTAACTTTTATGACCCTTAAGTAGGGGCAAAATAGTCATTTTGTCCTAAGATTGGATTAAGTACCCTTAACCTTTAATTAACATCTCAAGACTCTAAAACCAATGTTATAATTGTATTAGTGCTATTTAGGTGAGTAAAATCAACCATTATGTCAGATTCTAGAATTTTCTTAAGTCTTTAACACTACACTTTAAAGACTCTTCCTGAGACTGGGACTGGTTTATAGATTTGATTTCATTCATTGAAAAATAGGGTTTTCAATAAATGAATCCTTAGTTTTATTAGTTTCTAGAATTTGTTAACTTATTTTGATTATTTTATCTTTTAAACCTTATATTTAAGAAAGGAGATTCATCCTATTAAGTTTGATTACTTAATAAGATTGGCTTTAACTAGTATATCACTTATAGAATAAAACTTAGAACTTAGGTCTTATCCTACTGGATTATATGATTAAACCTAATTCTTATAATATTTAATCTAGAATCTATATGTTTAGAATATCTTGATCAGATCTTAGTTAGAACATCTAAATTTACAAAACTAGGGCGTATGATTTATTGATTTAACTCATAGTCATCATTTGATTGAATTATATTAGAACCTGATCAGTTCTAATCCATTTTAACTTGTAAAAATGAGTTTTTAAGTTACACTCGATAGTAGGAAAATGGTAATCCTGAACTTGTGTAACTTGGAATAGTTATAATGGTTAATTAGAAAATAATTAATATCATCATATTAGCAGAGTCTATTATTTATTTTGATACTTTATGCTACGTATTCATTGTATATTTGAGCTTACTTCCTTGGACATTTCATATAAAAGAATTTTGTGCATGAAAATGAAAACTTAGAATAAATAGGATAACAGTTACCTTTGGGTTTAGTTCATAGTGGATTATGGTGCATATTTACTTCGATAGATAGGAGTAAGGTGAGATCAGGATGCTTAACATTCTCATTGAGGAAAGTGTGTTAAGCTTGGGACCCGTATAGTCTTGTAGACGTGCTTGACTCCTTAGTTATTTCTGAAATTGTCCACAAAAACAAATGTAAAATAACTAAAATATGTTGCATAGTATTGCCTGCCTATTCAGTCACACAGTATATTCAGTTATGTCTACATTAGGCCAGAAAGGCTACGAGGATAGATATATTTTCCCTAGCCCAGAAAGGCTATATGGATGGATAGATTTTGCCCTAGCCCAGGAAAGCTATGGGAACAGATTGATATATATATATATATATATATATATATATGAGCCAGTTTGGCCAAGTCTTCTGATATGGCAGTCAGTATACAGCGATTCATGTACAATTTGATATTTGGCTTACTTTTCAATATTTGATATTTAGTCAGCTATTCCTTTGTTTAGCTTATATATAGTAGAATATTAGAATTTTGTTGCTATTATATGTATCATTGTCGAGTTTACTTATTTAACTTATATGTTTCTTTTGATCACCAGCATGTTTAGGATGTAGTATTTTCTTTTAGTACTTGTTTAGTTATTTATATTTATATGCCTTATCTTGTTTACATTGCCTTTAAGGCATGTCTTAACCTCATTCTTGCTTAAGTTATAAATATTGTTTATAGCTTTTCTATTTCTTATTGTATTGTTAGTCGCTCATATTTTTATGTATTATTGCTTAGGAAATGTAAAGTGGTGATATTATAAAACACATAAAAATGTATCAACCTATAATGTACTTAAACAATTGTCTAACACAAGATTTTTCTCTTTTTTTTTGTTGGGGCCCTACATTGTGAAATCGACAATGTCAAATTTATAGCAGGTTGAGGTTACAATACCTGAGGAGGAGCCTTACTTGGAGGAGGAGCAGCAGCTTAAACCTGAGGATATTTAGCTGTTTATTTTACGTAAGAGAATGAGCGTATTTTCTATTATATTTGTTTAAATCTTAAATGTTATAATAATACAGGTACCTATAACTGCATATTTGAATTATTATATGCTTATATTCTGAGTATATTTTACATTTATATTATATTGTGATACTTGGATGTCATTCATTTTTAATTTGCTTCCGCACTCTGTATGATTTAATAGATAATGACTGTTAGTTGATTCTATGTTATCCATTTCCTAATCACGTAGATTGTGGATTTTATCATAATCCAATGATAAGTGAGGGGTTAACCGGAGTGACACTCCACCCTTGGCTTAATCTTTGTGGATTAAGGGGTGGGGCGCCACACCTGCAACGCCGACAAACGTCAGCTCTAGGTGCATGGTAACTGGATGAATCAAAGACAGAGCGAACGACTGTGAACAACTCGTTAAATTGGCGATAAATACGACTTCTTTAGGATTAAATTGAGCTATATGATTTATAATCATGTAGAATAATTATGCAATTATGCGAGTGTGGAATCAACAATTATGATTTATAAATTGAGCTATAAATTGAGCAATTGTTGGTCTTCAACGAGGAATTCTTAGTAAGCGCGAGTCATCAGCTTGCGCTGACTACGTCCCTGCCCTTTGTACACATCGCCCGTCGCTTCTACCGATTGAATGGTCCGGTGAAGTGTTCGGATCGCGGGGATGCGGGGGGTCCGCCGCCCGCGACTCTGCGAGAAGTCCATTGAACCTTATCATTTAGAGAAAGGAGAAGTCGTAACAAGGTTTCCGTAGGTGAACCTGTGGAATGATCATTGTTGAGATCGAGAGAGCATTCTGAGTGATTCGGACAACTCGTGAACCATGCGGCGGCCCATCCGGCGCCGCCGCGCAGCAGCGGCCCGAGCCGGCACCCCCCTCCGGGGGGGGGGGGCTGCAGCGCAGGCTGGCTGAACTCAAACCGGCGCAGCGCCGCACCAAGGGAACGCGTTTGTGCACGATCCCGCTAGCAGGCTTCATGACGTGGGCGCTGTTGCGCCCCGAAAGGACTAGCACGACTCTCGGCGATGGATATCTCGGCTCTCGCATCAACAATTATGCAATTCAAAATAGCAAGGAGGAGAATTGGGAGTACGTTTACCGAGGGGTTTGTCGAGTGGATTGGAAGCTTTGGAACTTTGGGACGATGCTTTGACAGGGATTCGAAGGTCCCATTCAATTTAATTTGATTCCAATCAAGCCGAGTTGCCGATAAGTGGATAAAATTGAGCTTGAGGCGGCGAAAACCCAACTTGGCGGGCGAATGTCACTCAAAGACGTGCGGGACATGTGCAGCGCTCGCATGCTATACAAGGAAGGAGTAATCGGGATCGTCCGATGAATGATTCGATTGAACAGTGCAGAAGGTGCAATCCAAGTTTTGATGGACCCGACCCGACTCGATTGCAAATGGTGGGCCCCACTCGCTGAATTAAATACATATTAATTTAATTAAATTATACCAAAATTCATATTTAAAATTAGACTATTAAATGAGCTCCAAAGTCCAAAAATTTCATAAATAACTAATTTGAGTGTGGGGAACATAATGACAAAGTCAAATTTTGGTTTCATGGACAAAATAATTATTTTATTTTTCAGAGTATTTTAAATATATTAAAATATTCGGAGAAAATCTGGCGACTTCAAAAAACTTCTAAAGCATCACCTCTGGCTAATTTGGGAGTGATGAGCGCAATGACAAAATCAGATTTTTAATCAAAGATCAATTTAATTATCTCATTTTTGTGATTATCTGAATTTTCTAGAATTAGAGTTTGGTTCGAATGATCTCTGATTTAGATCAAAAGTTTGGGGTTCACTTCTAATGATTAATTAAGACTATTAAAATAAATATTTGGACTTGGTTTAGTTCCGATTGATCAGGATAACAATCTTGGGTTGTTACATCATCACTCTAGTGCTGATGGCACGACATGTACATACTTCAAACAGAGCCCAATAGTAATACAAAAATATCACGAATAAGATAGTATCACAAGGCTACATTGTCATCTCAATAACAATACATAAGTTCCAATAATATACATGCATGTGTTTGAACATATATACAAGGAGTAATAAGGAAAGAACATGTAAGCATAATTAATTGTAATTTTCCTATTTTATACAATTTTAATGCCCATGTGTGGTGATTTTTATAAATGTAGCAATAGTTGTAAGGCAAATGTGAGATATTAAAGTCTTAAGAAACCAAATTTTAAAGTTTAGATTAACATCTCAAATAGTTCTGAGTTTGCACAATATTCAACCAACTATACTATTTCTAAGTCCTGAAATAATGTAATGATCAAAATGCAAGTTTATGAAGAAATTGTGAGCTATAAAAATATTGCAATAATCAAGATTCAATCAACAATTTAAAGAGTATGTGACAATAACACTAACATTAGTATATATGAACATTATGATAATTTAATAAATTTATATTCACATCTCATTATTTGCAGGGACATTAAGAAGTAACACTTCCTATATTTGGAACTAGACTCAATTTAATGCCAAGGCTTACAACAAACCAAGAAGCCTTAGAATTTCAATTGAATTTTGAAATTCTAAGAAATAAAAAATTTTCTGTTATCATGAGTTGTGTTTATAGGCTCCAAATATATATTCGAATGTAGATTTCGTGTGTTGCACTATAGTGGATATTAAATGCGCTATCATGCCAATTTTATTTGTCTCGTGCCTAAGAGTGCATTTGGTTGTGTCTGGGCGCACATCATAGGACAACCAGCTCAAAAAAAGTTATTAGTACTTTAATAATAATAATAACAGTAATAATAATAATAATAATATAATAATAATAATAATAATAATAATAATAATAATAAAATTATTAATAGTCATCACAATATGGGTAACCATAGTTTTAGTATGTGTTACTCTTATTGTGTTGATGGATTAATGAATATTATTTTCATTTGCAACTTCGTTAAAGATGAAGTTTATATGAACTTGTTATTTATTTTTTATTTTCTAAAGGCAATCTTTATCCATTAATCATTCCTGCTTGTATCTTATATTTAAGACTATCCTTATGCACATGTTTGAATTTTTGTTTCTGTCAACTCTTGTACCTCCTAGTCCATCAAAAAATTAAGCAAAGCTTTCAAAAGTTTAAAATTGTTAGTAGGTTATATATGCTTGCTCTTAAGAGTACAAACCAACCTTGGTTTATATGATTGCATCACTGTACCATGCAATTTGCTGTTCCTTGTTTTGGATTCCAATAAATACAATGTTAGCTCATCTTCACTTGTAGATGATTTAGAGTGAACTTTATATCAAAAAAGAATGTCACTGTCAAGTATCGAGATACACGAAACTAACTTTTAAGCTATTAATTCATACGAAGGACTTTGACTACTTGAGAATAACCAAAATTGAAGTTTCATATTTTGTTAAAAAACCAATATAAAATATCAAAAATTATTTTCCAATTTGTTTATTAATATTTAAATAATTTTGACGTGAGATTGAAAATCTGACTTCACCATTGCGTTCACCACCTCCAAATTAGCTAGGGGTGAAGTTTTGAATGCATTTGAAAGTCGTTAAATTTTTGATGAATATTTTAATATTATTTAAATACCTGAAAAATCGAATAATTAAATACTCATCAGATCAAAAATCCAATTATACCACTGCGTTCAAAACCTCTAAATTAGCTATGAGTGATTTATTGAAAATTTTTTGAACACAAATAATTAATTAGTTGTAATTATTAAAATAGAATTGAAATTATTAAATAATAATATTTATTAAATAATTAGACGGCGCCGTCCAACTCCCTCAGACGTCGTCTCCTTTTACGCGTCCGACCGTTTGATTCAATGGTAGTTTCGGACCGTTCGATCGATCGATCCAACGGTCCGGGCCTTTCGTCTCCAAAAGGCTTGCGTGTGGCGCATCGAGCGCATGCGGTACCTCCATGGCTAAGCACATGTCAATCCGTCGCTTTAGACACACATTAAGGACCCTAATCGACGTATTCCTGCCAACTTTTGGCTCATATCAAATCTCTGCAAAAGAAGGAACGATCTGTTCGAGCTATTCGTCCTCAGTCGTCGAAATTTAGGTACGCCTCAAATCTAATCAATACTCAACTATATTTCAATCAAATTGTTCCTATCATTATTCCATATTATCGATTACATTATATGCGGTTAGATCGTGATGATTTGCTACGAATCAAAAGAATTTTGACTCTTAACTACAGTCGAAACCGTTATAACCCTCTCGCCGGACATAGGGACCTAGGGCTTGATCTTACTGCTAAGTTAGACCACCCAAGCCATTGATGTGTATGCCATTCGATAGCTCTAATCATTCTCTATTCATTTCTATGCGGGTCGAATCCTACCTCCGACGAAAACGGCGCCATAAGGGGTGCCCTAAGTCTCGGCTTTTAGGGAAGGAAGAAGATGATGGGTCGGGCCGGGTCGACCCGGGCCTGACCCATGGCCCTGTCGCTCAACCGCGCTGCCAGCAGGGCCCACCAGCGCCGATCGTGCTCCTCAGTTGCGCCGCGTGTCACCCAAGGGACACGTGCCGCTATCCCGTAGCTCGGTAACAGAGGTGGGGCCCGCGCCTATGCCTCCGTGCCGTCTGTCTCATTCGAGACCGCGGTGGGTCCCGCCCGTTTGTCCAGCCACTTGCAGCTGGACGCGAGTCAAGTATGAGACCCCTCCAAACAACACTGCCAATAATATTGTGCCACATGGTTGTGGGGCCCGCCAGACATCTCTTCCTACAGACAAATTAAAAAAAAAACAAAATAATAATAATAATAATTACAGTAATTTATATATATATATATAATTCATAATATTTACAAATAGATAAATATATATATAAACAAAAATTAATGATTAATAATCTTAGATATATTAATCAAACATAATAATTAAGTTAAACAATAACATTAATATGAAATTAAATGAATTTAATATAATTAACATCTAATAAAATCTTAATTATTTTAAATAATTAATAATCAGAAAGTATATTTTCAAATTAATATTAAATAGATTTAATAAATACAATTAATTAAATTAAATAAATACCTAAATTTTAAACTTAAATAACTCCTAAAATATTTATCCAAATCATACAAACAAATATATTAAATTAACCAACAAAAATCAATAAATATTTTAGTGCCATCCAAATTCTAGTATGATTAATATTTTATATAATGATATTTTAGGATATTTAAATATTTACAAAAATAATATAAAACTTAGATTAGCCATAACTTTTTGAGTGGTTACCAAAACATATCCAATATAGATCTCAAAATACTCAGAAAATCCTAAGGAATAATTTAGAAGTATTAATTTTACTGTTTGGATTAAATTTAGACTAATTATAATTAAGACCTAACCCTAATTAAGCTTTTAACCCTAAAAACTTCAAATAGCCATAAGTAAGTTAATTTAGCTTCAAATTAGGTGATCCAAATATCAATTTAGATCAGAAAAACTTAATTTATAGTAAATTGTAAAAATATTTAGGATCCAACGGTTAGATCTCTTAATTAACCCTAATTACTCAAAATCTTGATTAGTGAATATTAGCGAATCTAAAAATCCAAATTAAGTGATTTCAGTTGTAGAGAACTCATAAAGTAAATTGTAACCTAGCTGTATAATTAATTTAGTATTTTTGTGTAATGGCCTCAATAATTGAATAGTTAAATGAATGAAAATAAAGATATATATAAATGCAATATTGCAAAGATTTATAATACTATAAATTAGATTAATCCACTCATTCATCTCAAGCAGTTTTAAATATATAAAATATAACACAGATCTATCATATTTTCTAAAATATGATAGATCAAGAGCCATTTTATTCAGGTGATGTAGGTCCAAGTAGTTGAAGGGCTTATAAAGAATTCTGCTTCCGCTTAATTTTAAATAAATTACTTGTTTAAGTGAGAGAGTGATTTACTTATTACATTTTTCTCTTACGTTGAAATAGGCTTGTAATAATTAACTGCTTAAGTAAACACTTTTAATCTGTGTTATATTTTTTATGTTTGAAATTATTTGGGATGAATAAGTGGATTAATCTAATTTATAGTATTATAAATATTTGCAACATTACATTTATATGTATCTTCATTTTCATTCATTTAACTAAATAAATACTCATAAAGTGACTTGGCCACTTAGCATCAACACTTGATTTGTTTTATTCTAATCAAGTATTGGATGCTAATGTAACATCATAATTATGGGATTAATCTTCTATCCAATTATTGGAGCCATTATATTTTGTGACTAATTTCACTAATCACTCACTAATCAATATTAAACCCTAATTATTAAACATATACCTTGTATTAACTATAACTTAGCCAATATATATTAGAATTTGATGATTTTAAGTTCTATGGAAATCTTATATCATAATCTACAATAAACTAACAGAAATTTTAAATTTTATTGATGGTAAAATTACTAATATGCCCTTATAAAGTCAAATTCCCAATTTAACTTTATAAGACATAATAATTAAGTAACTTAATAAAATAATTCAAATATTCAAAAAAGTTATTTTGTTATTATTTTAGAAACCTAATATTACAAATCATAATAAAAACATTAAATTAATGAATTAAATTATTTTTGGCAGATCAAAGAAATTAAATTTGTTAATATTTTATCAAAACAGTGAGGTACGTAAATCTACTTATAAATTTTATTTCAGTATTCTTATTTGAGCCATTTTCTTATGAGCATTATTTATTCAACTTATTGTTATAAATGCTTCTGATAAAATTATTTATTGCTTTTCATTTATATTGAATTTCACAACTGAATTGCAGGGCAATACTTAAAGTTGAAAATTTTGTTTTTCTTTCTTACATGCTATGCAGGTATCATATTTATTTTCATATTTGAATAATGCATATTATAGGATGCTAGAATTACTTTTAGAAGAACGATTTGCGCACTCCTACCTGGCTGATAACTGAATTTTTCAGGTTTTGAAGATTAAAGTATTGAAGATCTACCAAAGTAATAACAGAAAAGAAGAGATAGAGATGTGAGATATGAGCAGTGAATAAATTTTTATTGAAAATATTAAAATAGTTGTAAATTTCATATACGAATGGTTCTGAATGTAAATATAGACATTTATATATTTTATTTTATTTATTTTCATAAATATATAATTCTAGTGTATGAATCATTGTTTTGAGACTCTCGAACTTCGATCCCCGGTAGCCACACATAGGCTGCATCTTGGCGATGATCCATTTCATCATTCTATTATGCATTGCACTGTACCTTTGACGTGCTAACGTCCAAATGCCTTCGTGTGACTATTGTGTTATGTGTGAAAGTGTTTTTTTTCCTTTTACCTTATGTATTTTATATAATATTATGGGAAGTTTATGCATTATATATATGTATATATATACATTTAGAAAACTATCTATGCATGCTTTTGATGAAAGTACAAAGCAAATAATGAAGCATATACAAAATCTTTCAATCTTGTTGCCAATAAAATATACTAATCATCATCATACTCATTACAAAAATATTTCAAAATATTGTCAATTTCACTATTTAAAATTTAAAATATCTCTTTAGTTGCTTGATTAATTACATAATTACTTATTATTTTTAAAATAAATTTTGTGGAGCATATAATACATAGATTACAAAATTACTAATATGATAAAATTATGATATCTTATGAACAACTCATGATTTTATTTTGCTTAATTATAGTATAATTTTTATCACTCAAACATCTTGATTAACATAATTAGATTATTAGGCTCATATTAATTTAATTTACCGAATTTACTTCATTTTAAGCTGGAAACTAATAATCATTTATTGTACTTTAATATACTTTTTATATCAAATACATAAAATTTATAATATATTTAAATAAATGTATATTTTTATTAACCGGAATAACTTTCTATTAAATATGGTGTATATAATATATAACAAACATCTAATCATCAATCCAAAATTATTTGCTTTTAAAATAAATTGTGAACCCATTCTTAATAATACTATTGCTATTACATGAATAATAAAATGTGTAAAATCAAGTATTTTAATAATAACAATAATTGTTTTTAATATGTAAATGATATATAAAATCAAATTATTTATTATTAATAATAATAATTAAATAGTCATATTATGATTATTAATTTTATTGATTTATTATTTTTTTTATAAACCTTTTATGTGAAGAAATATTTTTTCTAAAGAAATATTATTTAGACCTGTTGACGTGGCACTCAGAAAAATCTATCCAATAAAATTTGAATATTATTTCAATGCAAACTATAAAAATAATATTTATATTATTTTAATATAAATAAATAAATACTAATAAAATGATTTCTAAATTATATTTGATGAGTTTTATCGAGCGCTACATCAACGAGTCTAAACAATATTTATATTTTTTTGTATGAATATGATGATTTTGGATAAGAAGACGAAACTATTATACTTAAAAGCTAGTTTATGAAAAAAGAATTATTTTGAAATGAGTATTACTATTTTTACATATTAATATATATCAAAATATATAGAAGAATTAATTTAATGTGTAAATAAATTATTGATTGAATATATATATATATATTTTGATAAGTTTATATGTAAAAAAAAAAATTATTAATCCTTTAATATCTTTTTGAAATATTAAGGGAGATTAAAAAATAAAAATTTTACCTCTAAAAACCCGAAGTCCCCGTTAAATTGGAAAAGCTAAAAGAGAGGGCGGGTAGGTCAGAAATTAGAAGATGCACTTGTTCGCGGTCTAATTATAAAATATACTGAGAGGCGCAGCGACTGCCTTAGCCCTGGTAACGCCCCTTTCTCCCATGGAGGAGCAACAGCGCCCACAGCTGCCCGGCATGGTCCAACAACGGAAGGGCCAGAAGAGAAAACTAGAGGACGTATCTACTCCATCAGTCGCGGCTGAAGAGGATGAGGCGGTCGATGACGGAGTTTCCGTCGAGATCTGCTGCCAGACATCTTTAGAAACCCTAGCCCACCAAGTGAGGGTCCAAGTCGAGATCTTAGAGAGAGGCTTTTCATGGCGAAGAATCGATCGCGAAGCCGCCAAAAACGCAACTCACACCCTCGCTGACCTTGCGAAGAACGGTACTATTTTCATTTTCACATCCATTTTCCTTGTTAGTTGAGCGCGATCGTTTTCCTTGACCGCATTTGATGTTCGACGGTATGCAGAGGAGCTGGTGAATCTGATAGTCGAGAATGGTGCTGTTCCTGCACTTGTTCGTCATCTGCAGGAGCCGACTACTCTGCTTATGGATGGCGATGGAGGGGGAGAGCGTCACTATGAGCATGACGTGGAGAAAGGGAGTGCATTTGCTTTGGGCCTATTGGCCGTTAAGGTAGTGATCATAATTCCTCGCTACCCGGCGTGTTTTTTTATTATTTATCTTTTAACTATTTTAACACTTAAATGCAGTGAATAGTGCTATAAATTAATGGGTAAAGTCTCTGAATTTGTTATCCTTTTTCATGGCTTCAAGTCCCATCACCAAATATTTGCTTCCTATTTGCACCTTGTTAAACAAAACTCTTAGATGCGAGCGAAAAATACAAAGACTGTTCGGAGATTTAACATAAAATTCGGAAATTTTGCTGGGTTTTCTAAGAATTATGGGAATTGAAACTGCGATCAGTTAACCAAATAATGCTACTGTTGAATTATTTTAAATGTTTCGTTTGTATGATGTATTATTTTGTTTTAAAATGTGCTGCTAATTTTCCTAATGCTCCTGTAGGTGGATTAGCTCAACTTTGCTTGCTAAAGTAATATTGGCACTCCGTGCTTGCTTGATTCTATTGTTTGATTACACTTTTTTGTGGTTGTTAGGTTTTACTTTAACATTGAATGTTTTGTATATACCTTAGTGGTGTAAATTTGAAATTAGATTGAAGAGCTTGAAAAAAAGTGAAGCAAATTTTGAAGACTGCAATTTTAGCTTTTCAAATTTTTTACAACCTTAATCGGAGATACAGAGAGCATCCCTATTAGCTTTTTGGTATTGCGCTTCTTTAGCCCATCTATATATTTTTTATTTAAGAAGAATTAATAGTTTTTCATTTGATTAACAAGGCACAATTGCATAACAAATCACCATTATTGTGTCCCCCTTTGATGAAAAAATAAGCCAGAATTTTTTGTCCAGATGCTTCACTTTCATGTAAACAAATACAGTCTAAACAAAATGTATTATTAGTTTCAGTTAGCATTTTAACTAAGTTCTTCCCTCACATTCTTTATCATCCTTTGTAAGTGTTACATGCTTCACAGAGTTTATGTAAGTGAACTTGCTCAGAATTTCATGCGAGCTTACCAATTGGAAGGAGCCTCAACAGGACCCACTTTGCACTATTTTGGCACAAATAAACATGGAATTTTGTATGACATTGCATGATCGTGGTGGAAACACATGCTTGGGATATTGATCTTGTGCACAATTAGCGGTGTAGTTCAATCACATTTATTTTTGATCACTCAATGTAATTGTGCTTTGGTCAAGAAAAAAGACCTGTATGATTTGGTTATGTTGTACATTAGGTATCAGTGCAGATAACCTAACATAGTAATCAAGCAAGTTGCAGATCAACTAGGCATCAATCATTACATGGATTGCACTCAAATCAAGTATCAAATTCAGACATCTTTCTTAAGCAGGGATTTTGGATGCCTTTTGTTTGTTGCAAGCATTGTCTCTTACCTCTTGTTTGGAAACTACAAATTTTAGCTTCCAAGCCATCTAAGCCCTCCCACTTGTTGCTCTTGCCTGTGGTCTCAGCATTACCAATGCTCAGTGTCAAGGATCATAAGTACCTCTGAGGAGAAACTCTTAAATAAATTTTTTTTTTTCAGGATATTTGCATTGAATCCAATGATGTGATGACCCAGGGGTCATAGTAGATTAATAAAAATCGAATCCAAGGAAATCAGCGTTTCATCTTAACTTTTGGTTCTCTTATATGTTTATTTGTTTTTTTATGCTGTACAAAAAGATATCGTGCATAACTTTGAGTTTTAGTAATATGATGTTGATATCCAACTGGAGTGCTTGCAATTTTTTTTTTTTTGAATTTATTTTTTTTGTAGAAATTGATGGTATGACTTTTTATATACAGCCTGAGCACCAGCAACTTATTGTTGATGCTGGTGCCTTACCTCTTCTTGTGTGTCTCCTGGGAAGGCATAAGAAGGGCAACTACATACGGGCTGTTAGTAGCCTTATAAGGAGGGCTGCTGACGCTATCACTAATCTTGCTCATGAAAATAGTATCATTAAAACATTTGTCAGGTGGTTCAACATGCTTCTGAATATCCTTTACCGCTTTCATACACTGATTGTCACTGTTGAATGCAAATGCACACGTTTTTTTAAATTCAGAATTGAAGGCGGTATTCCACCTCTAGTTGAATTACTAGATTCGACAGATCCAAAGGTTCAACGAGCAGCTGCTGGAGCTTTGCGAACATTGGCTTTCAAAAATGACGAGAACAAGAACCAAGTAAGTGTTCTTGTATTGTAGAATTTGAAAAAAGATAAATTGACATTTTGACCATCTCTTAACTTTTCTACATTAGATAGTTGAATGCAATGCTCTCCCAACTCTTATTCTTATGCTTCGGTCGCATGATGCTGCTGTACATTACGAAGCGGTAAGTTTTCACTGAAACTATAGTTCTTGGAGAAATCTATGACTAATTCGAAGCAGGTGGTCATAATTTACTATTACACTTTTTATTATTATGCTATGAAATATGTTTAAGCAATTTACACTATATACATCAAGAACTCCTAGTTTAGTAATTTAATTGTTGTAAACTATATATTTATATATGGTTTGTTGACTTCATGTATTTGACATTGTTCTCCAAGTATTTAATATAAGAAATGTAAAGGAAAGTACCAAATATATCTCTTAACATTTTCCTTGCCAATTTTGCCAAGTCTATTTAATTTGATCAATGTAGTCTCTTAACTATTCAATATGTCCACTTAAGTCTGAGTATAACACTACAAAATCTTAGTCCCATGAGGTGGGGATGCTACAAGAGTTCTTTATTTTTACTAGGCACAATTAAATAAAATTTCATCTTCTTCTTTTAATATGGGAAAAATTCATACTCAATTTTCTAATAAGGACATTGAACAATTTATGCTTATTATGCCTAAACCATTTAATGTGGCAATCTCTAATCTTATCTACTATTGGTGTCATTTTAACTTTGCTATGAAAGAACTTTTTTTTCATTCTTACTTTCTGATTTACCTTAGCATCCTCATTTTTATAATTTTTTTTGTTGATAAATTTATTCTTTGTTGGCCAAGATTTACCTGCATATAACATAGGCAATCATATAGTTTCTTTATAAATTTTTTATTTTATTTAAATGAGATTTTCAAATCGCATAATACTCTCGATGTGCTCTATTTTATTTAACTAGTTTGGATTCTATTAATCCTGTTGCTCTCTATTTCATTATTATTTTGTATAATTGAACCAATGTATTTGAACCATTCATTCTTCTTGATCACATGATTCTCAATAATTATTTTCTTGAGATTATTGCTTCTATCACTTTTAAATTTACTCTCAATGTATTCTATTTGAGATTTACAAGGTAAAACTTTTAATATTCTTAAGTAATCATTCATTGCTCGAGTTCTACTTTAACCCTTAATCTTATCAATTAAGAGAATGCCTGCAAATAACTTGGGTTAAGGAATCTCGACTTGAATGTATTAAGTAATTGATGCAAAGGGATATGCACTAAAATAATAGCCTTAATGCAATATAGTAGTTTTGAAAATCATTAAATAAGTCATTTTGCAAACACACACACACACACATATATATATATATATTTAATAGCATCAATATAAGCCACACAATTTTTTTTTCTTTCCAAAATTCTCCAAAGAACTCTTGCCTTATTTAGCGTTGTAATTATTTATTTTGAGTCTAGTTTAGTTTAATGTTTCATTTCTAGGAACATATTTGGGCTTAACGTTAATAGTTGATATTATAATAAATATGAGTAATATATTATAAGAATAAGTGGGTGGTAGAGAAATCAAAAGAAATTGATAATTTAGGCTTTAATCTTTAGTACTCTAGTACTTGGGTAAGAATGATTTTTAAGAATGTTGTTGGTATTATTTTGGATAATAGTTTAAAAGATAATATACTGAAAGTTTAAGAGGTTGAGAGATGTATTTATATTTTTAAAACTTATAATTAATTGAAGAAATTTTACTATTGCAAGTATTTGTGCCTCTCAAGTAGGATTGGATATGTATATAAAAGAAAACTCTTGCATGAGTTGGATGAGTTTATTCAATGAATACCTCAAAAGATGCTTTTATAGGAGGAGATTTAAATAAATATGTTGGAAAATTAATTAGAAATTTATTAGTATTCGTGGTGATTTTGATTTTGGAGATTAATGCAGAAGGGAAAATGATTTTTAGAGGTTTCTTTAACTTATGATCATATGATTGTTAACACTTTAAGAAAATGGATGCTGTATTATTAACTTAAAAATGGGGCTTCTAATATTTAGGTTAATTATTTTTCTCAGAGAGGCTGTTTGGAATGCAGAATTTTGGGTGTAAAGTGATCTAAATTTTGGGAATTTCAAAATTTAAGTGTTCGGTTTGTGAAATTTTTGAAGTAAAATAACAAAGCAAAATCTTTACAAAGCTATAAGTAGCACATGGTAAAATTTCCCCCATTCGGCTAATTCTGAGATTACGCAAAGCACGTAGAAATTTGTCTTCGTTGTTGCGAAAGACATTGCCTTAATCTCACGGAGTGGAGCTTTGCCTGCCTTCCTCACGCAGCGTTCTCCTTCGCCTTCCTCACATAGATGTTCGCCTTCGCCTTCCTCACGTAGACGTTCGTCTTCGCCTTCCTCGCGTTGATTTTTGCCTTTGCTTTCGCCTTTGCCTTTGCTTTCGTAGACGCGGAGCTTTGTTTGTCGATTCTGCGTCTGAAGTTTCGTCGCAGACGCAGATCTTCACTGTCGTCAATTTCAGGGAAGAGGAATCGCTTCAGACGGGTTGAAGTCACTGATTCGCTGGCGAAGACAGGGTTTTTGGACAGTTTGAAGCCTTCGCCGATTTGCTGAATTTCGATCACGTTCTTTTCTAATTTTGAGGACTTGGTTAAGCAGCTTTTTATTCTTCTTCAGATAGATCCTGTTATTAAGAAACTTCTTCTTACCCTTCTTCAGACAAATCCTGCTATTCTTCTTTGTACAAATTCTGTCTTTGTTGGATTTCTTATTCCTTTTTTGTGGCTTTAATGGATAACTCAGTAACCATTTGCTTGGGTTTATTTTCTTTGCTTGATCTACTATTTTTTATTTTGTTATTTAAGCTTATAGTATCAATTACTTAGAGTGATGTTTCTACTTTTATCTATTGGAGTTTAGATTTTATTTGGTTCCATTATTAAATGCGTTTTCTTAAGCATAAGAAATGTTATAATGCAACATTGTATTATAGTTGGTTTTAAAATTTATGCTGCTATCCCAAACAAGTCATTGGGATTTTTGTTGGGTGTCTGGTGATTGATTTCCAAGCTATATTTTTTTCATTTCTTTTGCAATTGTTTGCATTGAAAATAATTAGAAAATTCTTATGTTGCTTACCCATCTTGTACGTTATTTAACTTTTAGTTAAGATGCATTTTAAAAAAATTGTTTCTATTTTTTGTGATAGTTGTCAGTAATTATTTGATGAAATATTTTCCATAATAGTCTTGATTATTTCTGCTCTGCTTATTCTGCACATGCTATTCAATTTGATTAATTCAGTTACAAATATGGATTCGAGCTCGAGCAAGTCAGCAGAATCAACAAAATTTAAGTGTAAAACTGTTGCAGCAGTCAACAATAGCAAAAGTTATAGCAACAGAAGCAACATAATCAACAACAATAATAACAACAACAAATGCATTAGTAACAACAGAAGTACATAATAACAACGGAACTTGAACAAAACTATATACATTACAATTAATATAACAAACGTAAAGAACATAATAACAACGGAATTTGGTATAGCAAAATATTTATACAAACGATTCATAATAAGTCAATAACACATTACAATACATAGTACCATTATAAACCAAAGCAAAAGCACAATAACACATTACAATTTACAAGTTGCACAATCAGCACTCTGCACTTATAATTTTGCACATTACAATGCATTGCACAATAATATTTACAATAAGCACCACCACTAGTGCACGATAATACACATTACATTGCACTTTAGGAAGCTAGCAACACCAATACACTTGGGCCAGGTAATTTTGCAACTGTGCAGAAGCAAGAATCAACATTTAGATTTTTGGGTATTTAAAAAGATTTAACTAGGACAACAAAAAGATAAATTTAATGCATGCAAATGAAACTTAGCTCAATTAATCGAAGGATTCGTCTTCTCTGCCTAACTTTATGGCTCATTTACTTTTTTTCTTAAAGAGTCTAAGGTTAACATATAATTTCTCAAATCTAGCATCTTTGTATATTAGTAATCATTTATTATAGACACAATATAGTTATCTCAAATGATTGCTCAAATAAAACAATCAAAAACTAAAAAGTTGAGCTCAAAATAATTTGTAAAAAAAAAAAAGCAAAGCATAAAAATTCTAAATTTTGTAGGGTTTTTAGGGTTTTGAGATAGTAGTAAGTTGGGAGTCTGTTTTAGGGTTGAAGCTTTGAGTTTAAAGTGTGATTTTGTTTTTGGGGTCAGAGTTAGCAACAGCTCAAGCAGTACTAGAGGCAATAGCAACCCAAGTAGCAGTAATTCAAACAACAACAGAGACAACAATAACCCAAGCGGCAATATATGTAGCAGCAATTCAAGCATCATCAACTCAAGCAGTAGTAGAGGCAGCAGCAGCCCAAGCAGCAACAACCCAAGAAACAGAGGTAGCAACAACCAGTAACAAAAGCCCAAGCGGCAGTAACAAAGGCAACAACTACTCAAGTAGTAGCAGAGGCAGCGACAACCAAAGCACAAGGAATCAGTAATATAAAGAAAATATGTAGAAATATAGAAATAACAACATAATAATCAAATATGAATAAACCCACTGCTTTAGCTCACAACCTCACACTGCTTTAGCTCGCATGTTTGGTAAGCCTAAAGCCACTTAAAACAAAAAAAGAAAAACCATTCTTGAATAAGATCCAACATCAACTCATATTTTTAACCCTAAAGATAAGCTCAAAACTTATTGTATGTTCGAAATCCTAAATAAAAACCTTAAAAAAATGAACGTTGAATTGAACCACAGCTTCAAGATAACCCTAAAAGCAACATCACAGTTTACTACATGTTTGAATAGAAAAACCTAATTTTTTTTTGAAAAGATTAAAAACAGACCATAAAATTGATCGTAGCTTATGTTTACATTTTTAGCACTAAAAATAGTCTCAAACCTTATTGTAAGTCTGAAAATAAAAAAATCCTCTTTAAAATGGATCATGAATAGAACCATTTATTCAACTCACACCTTTAACTTTAAAAATAATATTAGAATTGACAGCATGTCTGAAAAGCAAAATAAAAATCTTATAAAATTTGGAAACAAATAAAAATAGAATATCAAAATGATTAAAATTTCAACTTACAGTTTTAACCCTGAAAACATGATCAAAACTTGCTGCATATTTGAAAATTCGAAAAAAAAACTCAAAAATACTTTATAATAATATTAAAACATATCCTAAATAGATAATAATCATGTAGTATTTAGAAGAATTCACTAAGTGATAAATATATGAACAAAGAGCCCGAGAGCCAAGAAATCTAGAGGAATATCAGGGAATTAGGAAGGGGTTGAAGGACAGAAGGAATGAAATTTTAGGGCTCGCGGTTCACTAGAGCCTTTAAGGCGAATTTTAACGTAAAATTAAGCATATTCATAGGATTTTATCGAGAAAATTCTATGACTCATAATATTGCATTAAAAATGCAAAAAAATTTTACAAGGATCAAACATCAGCCACGACTAGAAAAGGTAGAGATTAACGACTCAGCCAGTAACCAAGGGAGCTGGTAAGTAATTCTGTTGAGTTTTGTATGTAGTTTATTATTATATAGTTTTTTATACAATATATTTCGTGTGACTCGAACCAAATTCGAGTCGAGTCGACCCCAACTCGAACTTGACTTGAATTGGGTTCGAGTCAAGCTTTTCAACTCGAGAATTAACTCCAAAATTTTGAGTTGAGTCTGTTTGACTCAAAATTCGAGTGAGTTTCAAATAATTTTTGAGTCTCGAGCTAAATTGCCAGCCATAATCACAAACGGTTCAATATGCCCAATTTTATTTCTCAAATATTAATTTCATTGTTTATTTACTTCCCAATTGGTCTTGTTATTGGACTACAAATTGATAAGCTTTAAAATCATATTGCATTGATAATTTTCTTTTAATTCTAATGTATTATGATCAAATTAAAGGGTTGCTTAATAAGGATGTGTAAATAAGGATGATTCAGATGTATGTATGAAATTATCTGAAGTACAGCTCGTGTTAAAAGGCACCTAGAATAATTTTAAATGATAAAATTAAGGCCCTATCATTCTTTTCCTTTGCTATTAAGACCATTCTGATTGCTTCAGCGGGGTAATCTTACACATAAATTTTTTGAAACAATACTTGCAGATTACTTCATTCCAAACAAAATAATCTTACACTGTATTCAATTTATAATATAATCAAACTATTTTACACCCAAAATTTTGTATTCCAAACAACCTCTTTAATTAAAAATTGATAATTATTTTGCAAGTATTGTAAAATTTGTTCAATTGATTGTTTGATATCATTTATTAGTTTTAGATTCGCAAATATTGGCTAATAAATGTAATGTTAAATTTAAAATCTATCTTAAAACTAGATTGTATGATCTTATGAAAGTTAATATAGATATTTTTAGGATATAAAGTTTTAAATTTTGTACAATGAGATTTTGAGGGTAAAGTTAATCTTTTGTGGAATTCGGTTGCTACTTGTATTTTTAATATAACAAAGAATTTACTTGGTGAATTAAAAGGGAGAGTATTCCATATATGAAAATAAAATGTTCAAGTTAAGATTAAGGATAAAAAGGTGTGCTACAAAGGATGATTTACATATAAGATTGATTAGAATTAATAAATATAAAATAAATTGTTTTGAATCCAAAATAATAGTTCATGATGCTAAAAGTACAACATTCGAGGTTTTAAATGATAATTTTGAAATTGCCTAGGGAGAACTAAAGAGTTCTCTCATAATATATCAAAGACAATAGTATAAATTTTTTTTTAGGGATGAGTATATTAATTTAGATGGATTATCTTACTATATTTTTTAATAAAGGCTGTACCATTACTTTTAACATAATGGAGTTTAAAGGTTACAAAAATAGTCATAATTACACTTTCCTTTGCCGTATTAGTAAAGCTTGGATTTGGTATGCCTTTAAGAGGATGAAGAGCGGAAAGATGAAAAGATTGAATGACATTTTATCGATGTATGGAAATACTTAGGTGAAGAATGATTTCTTAGCATGCCAAGTTATTGCTTAATGAGTAAAACATGCATGAGTGGAAAAAGAGTATTGTTTTACTTAATTATTAGAATAAAAGTGATGTTCAATTAGTTATAGGCAATCAAGTTAATGTGTCATGCATTGAAATTTTTGGAGAGAGTAATTGAATACAGATTATAAAAGGATATTTGTATTTTTGGAAATTAATTTGGTTTTAGGCCAGGTAGATTTATCATAGAAGTCATACATAAATAAGTGGTTCGAGGGAGAAATTTAAAGAAAGAAAAGAATGATTTCATTTAATTTTTATTGATCTTGAAAAGGCTTATGCTAGAGTGCAAATAATTTTTTTTTGGAGAGGTTTCTAGAGAAAATAGATTTGTGTTGCATATATGGATATTATTAGAGATATGTATAATGAGATTTTAACAAGTGTTTGATTGTAATGTGGCTTGTCTAATGACTTTTTGTTACTGTTAGATTGTATCAAGGCTCACCTCTTAGCTCATATCTTTTTGTTTAAAGTATGAATATTCTTATTTAGTATATTCAACAATAGGTTCATAGGTGCATGTTATTTGTAGATGACATTATTTTAAGTGATAAGTGGGATAGAGTTAAACCAAACCTTGAGTTGTGGAGGATTATTTTTGAATCTAATGATTTTCACCTTAATATATTTAAATATGGAGTGTAAGTTCAATTGTATTTGAATACATTATTTTGAGGACATAACTACTGAGGATCATTTGAATAAGAAGAGATAGATGTTCAAGCACCTTGGTTCAACTATTCAAAATAATGGCAAGATAGAGAACAAGGTGATTAATAGCAACTAAGCTAGAGGAGTGCTTTTGGAGTGTTGTGCAATTAAAAAATCTCTATCAAATTTAAAGGAAAATTCTTTAGAGCGGCTGTACGACTAACTATGTTATATGGGGTTGAATGTTGGCCAATAAAGAATAAATTTACTGATAAAACTAATGTTACAAAGATGGGGATGCTTAGTTGGATGAGTGTGTATACTTATATAAGTGTATAATAAGGAATGAGTTTTTTCATAGCAATGTTGGAGTGAATCTAATAGTGGGTAAGATTAGAGATTGTCTCCTTCGATGGTTCAAGCATATTAAGTGTAGACCGGCAATGCCTCTGTTAGAAAAATTGAGTTTATGAATTTCGCCTATTTAAAAAGCTGTTGTTGGTGGATGTGTATTATATATGTAATTAAGAAAGGGAAAACATATTTTATTTGCATGATATTTTTGATACTATCTAATTTGGTACTTTAATTAACTTTATCAGTTGCCACGATAATTTTATAAAATTATTTTTGATTTGATTATGCTATATAGTTATCCATTTTGTTTTACTCGACAAGCATTCTGCTCTTCATCACAAAGTTGATGCATGTAGTTTATGTCTATTTTTGACTGCATTAATTTGATGTTCCCATATCTTTTTAGTGAAGTTTTTTCTGTTTTATTTTAATTTTACAGAGTAATACAGTCCTAAACATTTCAATTTCTATCAAACTTAGCAGGGTGTTGTTATTTTTACTGCTTATAAAATCTAGAATCTTTGTAGCAATAACATTTCTGATTTAATTGCTTTTATATAAAGTTGAAGTTTTTATGATTTCATCTTATTGAATAGTATTTTCAAGTCATTTCTTTGTTCCGATTAGTTTACTTACAGAATTATATCCCGATTCTGATTCTTTATGTAATAGATTCAGGTTTCCAATCTTTCACATCTATGTATTACTTGATCTTCTAATAAAATGATTGTCATTTTTTATGCCATAATATCAAAATCACTTTGCACACAAGTAACAAACCGAGTTATCTCACTTTAATAATATTTTGCGAACACCTCACCTATATTATCAAAATCATTTCACGTGCTGGTTTTTTTATCTTTAATTATAATGCTACTCATTTCTTTGCCATATCAGCCATTTTTAACTTTAACGTGCATTTAAGACACTTTTTCTGAATTATTGTTCACTAGTTTAATTTTTTTATTTTGCTGGTTAGTAATTTTCTTTTCAAGATTAGGATTGGCAGATCGTATGAATTTCTTACTTCGATTCTATTATTTTTCCTCCACTTTGGCATAATCTGTCTCTGTATATTTCTAGCATTAAAATGAATTTGATTTGCTAATATAAGGTATTTATAAACCTATATATTTATTGCTTTCATCAATAGTTTCATAGCATTATCCAAAAAAATTTAGGATTGCTGATAACTTTTGTTAATTATCACACTGTACTAAACATTTTTTTATTTGTTCAATACCAGTACTAAACATTTCTTTTAGGATTTTATGCATTAATTTAAGATGCAAAGGATTATAGGATTGCCCGTGTTCTAAAATTCAGATTTCTTGATATTTAAAATATATTTATTTATTATGTTATTTTAGTTTTAGAAAAGGTTTTGAATACATGGATGCTTGGCACGGTAATGTGTTTTAGAACAAAGCTTTAGTTTAATGAATTTATAGATGCATCGATTCATGGATAGAGATATGCTTGCTGAAAATTTTTTCCTCTTTATTGTTTCAGTGCATATTATAATTTGTTTTTATTCTATAAGATGCTTATCATTGCGAGTACTTTCTTCTCATCAAAAAATTAAGATCTCGCTAGTTTTGTTTTCTTCAAAATAGGTAGGTGTTATTGGGAATCTAGTTCATTCATCTCCAAACATTAAAAAAGATGTTCTTGCTGCTGGTGCTCTACAACCTGTTATTGACTTGCTAAGGTAATTCAATTGTTATTCATTGCCTTTTATTGACTATTGCTATAATGAACAAATTGGTTTTAGACGTGTTTCTTTTCTGTTTGCTTGAGTCTCTTAGATTGTGAAGAGTATTCACAGATTTGTAACTGAATTTTTTTAAATATGCAAAATATTAAGTGTTTTTAAATATAGGAATTGTTAGTCATCTTTTAGGTCGGAATCTTGAACCAGCATGTTGTCGGGCAGTAAAAATGGTATAGCAGCACATCTGACAATAAGTATTACTATAAGGGATGGTTGGGTTCGACAAATAGATTTAAATTGCTCTTTCCAGTTTTTTTTATCCAATGAATGTCCAACCAGGAGCGTTATAATTAAAAATAAAAGAGTAGATTAATGAAAGTACAAGCTACCCATATTCTCTTTATGGATGTCAAAATGATTGTCAGTAGTATTTCTAAAAAAATAGAAAGTACCGCCACAAAATAGTTTAGTATAAATTCCTCGACAAAGTGAAATTTGATTCATGCATAGTCACCATTTTATGAAAAATAAACAAAAGGAAAAATATTTCATGGTCCCATCTATCTCCATTGTCCTAAGGATGCATCACCTTTTATATAATGGTAGTATCGTCCAGCTTAGCTTGCAATGGAGAGTTGGTCACTATAAGCTCTCTCAATTATGTAGTTTGCTTGCCTCTCTCAACTCTTACTACAACACTCATAAGCTGTTAATTCGTTTAGTAGTAAACAACAACAACACGACTTCTTAATCCCACTAGGTGGGGTCAGCTACATGAATCCTTTGTTTTTATTGTGCACGATCAAATATAATCCCTTCTCTGAGTTTCAAATGAGAAGATCCTTTATAATGATTTCTTTTCTTTTTTTTTTTGGTCTTCCTCTTTCTCTTTTAAAAGGGGCAAAATTCATAAACTCATTTTCTAGTAGGGAAATTGAACCATCTACACTTAATATCTCAAATCATCAAAGGTGGCATTCTCTAATTTTATCCACTAATAGAGCCACTCACCTTGCTATAGATAAATCCATTCTCCTTTCTAAGTTTGATCTTGATTAGTTAGTTAATTAATAAACTTACGTGTTTTCACTAGGATGACCATGTTTCATTATTATACAACAAGTAAGTTTTCATGGCATAATTTAAAGTATATTTTAAATTCAAAAATTTCAGAACTTAATTAGCAGAGCAACTAGTCAAACAATAAGATTTATAGGTAATTTAAATTCAACAATTTCAACTATTATTCCTTGTAAGCAATTCTTATGCCCAACATTTATGAGGTGTTCTGATGAAATTGACACATGATTATCCAAGTGTATTGAAATTCGCATAATAGGTTCAGGTAAATCCTTAGAAACCTGTATAAACCATTTATAACAATTAATACAAGTGTGCAATAGATGCTATATATATGTCTTGAACTATAGCATTTCGGATTCACACACCTCAATGGGGAAACTCAATTAAATCTCCTATTAATTATTGCATTCTTAAAGCAAGCTAAGTAGTAGAGTTCAGATTGAAATCAAAATGGATGTGAGATGAGCTTTATTTGACAAACGAAACTTTATATAAAACTATCAACAAACATTCTTTTGATTTTACTAACCTTGCAGTTATCTATTTTTAATGTTCCTCAATGTTTTTCTTATTATTTCTAAACTTATCTTAACATATTAACTTGGCCTAGTCGAATCTCTTGTGATCTCTGTTTTGTATCATAGATTAATTTCTAGTTACTTAAAAATTGATTTTAATCTTGCTCATTTATCCTAATCAACCTCAGTTTGATTCGGTAAGATTTGTTCATTATAAAAGTACTTAGCCTGATAAAGTTTTGACCTAAAGATTCACTACATTCTATCACTATTATTCTACAATATTTTGCTATATTATTCTGGGTATTTAATTGGGAAATCTTTCTTCATCAGTTAAAGTATGGTACACAAACTATGGATCTCTTTATTATTATTATTAAATACTCTACATTTGATAAACAAGGTTCAATTTATTAAGCAAGGTAGAGTTCTAGCATCAGATATATAAATAGAAGTATCCAAACATAACTAAGTAATGAAATTTGATCAATTTGTTTCTATCCAATTCCAGTCTCACATAACATGTTTAAATCTATATTCCTTTCAAGCATACTCCCAATATTTCTTAAGAGCAATAGCTACCCGACTTGATATACCGAAATATTGCAGAAAGATGATTGCGTACCTTAATATCGGGAAATCGTGAAACCTAGTGCAAAAAAGATCGGGCGGAAGGAAATCGTGTGGGAAGCTGATGCCAGACGTTGAGACGTCCGGGATCGTCTCCACTTCTATTGAGGACCTCCGTCGATTTTTGTGCCTCTATCGCAGGCTTCAAGAATCGCTCCCGTCAACTTTAGGCGAGCATAGGTGGGTGTGCATCGAGGGGTCGAGGGAGAAGGGAAGATCCGCGTAAATGGGTTTTCTATCTTTAAAAGCGCTCAACTCCTCAATGAATGTCTTAAAACCATCAATTTTGCTTGGAGATTAATTCTACCATAAATTTGAATTAGCAGTTTTTTGAAATCTCACAAAATAAGAACATTGAAACTAATTTGCCTTAACAAGACTTCAATTTTCAACAAATTTCTAACAAATCCTAAGATATATATATATATATATTGCACAATATTTTAAAATAATAACTTTTAATCTTAATTTAGGCTGTTAACTGCACACGACAAAATATACGGGAAAATTGAATGAAACGAGAACTAGCAGGGGTGGTTAACATAAAATGAAAATTGACGAGAAATTAGCGAAAAATTAAATTCAACGGATAGTTAACTCAAAGTAGAATTTAGCGGAAAAATTAACGTAGACACGAAATTTTGTTGGAAAGTCAATGTCTTTGCTAGAAATGACCTAGGGTCATTACAGTAGGAGGCCCTCAAATGATATAGAGTTATAAGGATTCATTTGGGTCATGATGTCCCAAGAATTTACACTTGATTGACTAGTGTGAAAGTGATTTTCATCACAATGTCGTTACTTTTCAAATTAGGTCAAAACTCGCCTCAGGTATCAGGACATCGGGGAATTTTAAATTAGGGCAAACAAAAATACCCTTAGATAAGAATAATTTTTTAAGATCAAAGTGCCCTAGTTTGGGAGAAATCCGAATAACGGAAGCTCCCGCTTTATTTTCTGAATTAATTAAATCCTAAAAATTAAAACATTGAAATACGTGTCGGAATTCATCGATTTCAGTGTCATTGTGTTAAGTATATTATTTAAAGGCTGCTCGAGAAGTTTCATCAAATTAAGAGTGCCGGATTTATCGTGGTTAATTTCTGAAGTTTTAAACTTCAGAAATTAATTAAAAATAAAATATTTGTCCGAATCGAAATTTTTTGGTGCGAGGGTGTTCGTCATGTCGTAACACACATCGGTGCCAAGTTTCGTTGTATTTGGACTCCGAACGGCGGAAAAATACGAATAATTTAATTCTAAGTATTATTTAAATTTTTTTAATTTTCCTTCGTCTCCCTCTGTTCGCCTCCCCCCTGTTCCGCTACCTGCTTGCTCGACCGCGTCTGGCGCGGAAGCTTCCGCGCCAGAAAGGGGTCGCCTGCACCGTTTTTGGCGCAGGCTAGTCGGCCCACCTGGCCGACCCCCCTCCCCCCCTCCTCTCCTCTACATAAGCCCTCCCCTTCCTTCCATTTCCCCCCACAACCCTCTCCTCTTCCAAACCCTAAACCTACAGCCCCTCCTCCCCCTCACAGCAGCTCTGCAGCCGCCCCTCAGCCTGCTGCAGCCCAGCCCTCTCCCGTAGCCAACCAGCAAGCAAGCCGGGACTCCAGCAGCCCCCGGCCAGCCCTCTAGTGGCAGCCGACCATCCGGCAGCCCTCTCCGGTCGCTGCCAGCTTGCTGCAGCCCCCGGCCAGCCGTCCGGCCTCCCTCCGTTTTCCGGCAATCCTAATCCTAAAAGTAAACTGATAAATTTAAAATATAGAAAAAGGAGGAGAGAAAAGAGGAGAATTTTTCTATGTTCCTTTAATTTATACCTGCTTAATACTTATTATTATGATAATAATGAGGATATGATATCGTCATTCACATTAATATGGTTCTCATTAATTAATAATGAAAACTATACATATGTTATAAAATGACTATAATTTCAGTTTAAGTGTTTTCATTTTAACAATCATTTTTGGTTATGTTCGATGTTTATATATTTGTCTCTTAAATCACTCAATATGATCCTGCGGCTAGAGGACTTGTTGCTTGTTGTTGTTGCTGTTACTTTTCCACAAGCAAACCGGTGCTGCCGGGTGGCCGGCACTGGGTCCTCACAGGTGAAGCTCCCGATTCATCAGGTTTGACACATTGAATTTGCAAAGCACAATTTCTTGATTGCAGAGTCTTCCAAAATGATCATGATAAGGCCTTGAGTTTGAAGGGATAAGGTAACAAGCAATCTTTCTCATAAATATACCTTCAAATCATTCTATCATAAATTTTCATATATATATATATATATATATATGGCTAAATCAGACATGAATTTGCTAAACGCCCCTTTGGCCATGCTTCAAAAATGGCTTCCGAAATTTCTGAGGTGTTGCAAGAGAGAGTTTTAAAGAATACTTCGGGCCTCGATACTTTTACCAAAGAATTCACACTTCAAAGGATGGGACAATTGGAATGGAGGTTTCTGCTCTTGATGCTGAGGTGGACTCTTCTTTGTCGGAAAAAGAATGTGCTGACATTGTAGACAATTTTGAGAAACAAAAAGGCAGAAGAAAAAAGAAGAAAAGTGGATCCAAATCCCGTTATAAGTTCAATTATCGAAGGAGTGGTTGCTAATATTAGAATCAAAAGCTCAAATGTTTTCTTAGCTTTATTTCTTGTATTGAAATCTTCATGTGAGATTTTTCTGGAGGTTGAGGGCTGTTTTCTTTTATTCATTTTATGTTTTTGTTTTTTTCAGGTTTTGGCTTGTGGTTCACTCAATGTCATCTGCTGTTTTATTTTTGTTCATGTATATAAAATGCCAGCAGATGTTCTTTTAAAATGAATGAAATATATGTATATATATGTATATATATGCGCGTATCTGTAAATACGCGCACACGCATACATTCACACACACAAATGAATAGATAGATAGAGCATCACCATTCTCATTTTTAAATTGAATTTCAAGGATTAACGAAGTGGGGTGAATTTGATCCATTTAGTGTTCCAATTTGTACAATTTGACTATATATATATTGTGTAGAAATCTACATACACACATAGATGGATCGATAGATAGATAGGTCATCACCAGCCTCATTTTCAATTAATTTTCATAGATGAACCGATTGGGGGTGAATTGGATTATTTTTGTGTTCCAAATAATACGACCATTCCTAGTTGATTTTTTGTTTACATCCCTCGGTAGTTTGTTTTACAAAAACTGTATCAAACCAATGCTAAACGGACAGTCTCTATTTGTTAACCATCCTCATTTGCTATATGCGCAATAAGAAATGGTGGTTCATCATTTATTTTAACAAAAGTCGGGGACCACTTAAAACCACTACTTCCTTGCCAATTGTTAATTCCAAACTCGAATTATTTTGCTGTAATTCATGAAGCACATGACTTTTGAGTGCCTTAACTGTTTAGCCAATCAACTTCAGTATGGGAAATTATTTTTCTTTTCAAATTCTCTTCCCAGTCCTTTACTGTGCCATCATTATCAGAACCCATAAAGGTGTTTGCAGATTTAGGAAATTAAAAATATTACTAGCTACCGTGGCCTTTTTTGTTTGGCTACCTGCCAACATCAGTATTAAAACCTCCTCTCAATGGATATAACGATTAAAATGCACTTGCCCATGGAAAGGATCGATTGCTCCAAGCAATTTGTTGGTTGAAATCTGACTTTGTCAGATAACAAGACACAAATCGCAATGTCCTGCATTTTGTTGCAGCTACCGTACCCAGTATTTGGGATACATTGTGTTGGTTTAACTGAGGGATTCATTGACTGAACATAACCTGCAATTTAATCATTTTTACTTTTGAACCCAGTCCAAGATTCATTTTCTGCAAGGCGCTTCTTCAAATGACATGGGACTGTAGTGGGTGCCTTGGCAAAAAAGAAGGATATTATTTGACAAGATTTGTGCATGCTTATTTTTTTATCAGCCACAATATAGGCAAATTCTAATCAATTTTTTACGTTGCACATATTTCTGCTATTTAGAAAATTTTGGCTCAAAGAATAAATAAATATGTGAGAGCTAGGCCTGGACAAAACACCTGACAATGTGCTCATAAGCATTCTCCAAACGTCCTTAATCCATTTTTTCATGCCTGTTCTATGTCTTGCTTTAATGCCATTTTGTTTTTGGCAGAGGTAGAGTGGTAGAATCTAGGAAAAAATCTTCTAAGCCTTCAAATAATTTTCACCATTGTTTCACTCCAGAACAAATGCTCTCAGGTAAGAACTTTTCAAGTATGTTAATTAGATATTTAGCAGCAACTTTATATATAGTTGTACAAATACTGAACAGCTGAATTTTGATGGAGAGACTGCACCATATCTTCTTCTGGGGTAAGGACAGTAAGAGTGCCTTTCCATTTCCCTGTGATACAACTCATCTCAAAGTCATTTTATAGATGCAAGAGTATCACTGATTGTGGTTCAGTAACCTTTGTAGATAGGGGCTATACCCTATCTTTTTCATAGCCAACCAAATTTCCTTCTGCAGAGTTGTGCCCAGGTTGTGTCAGCTTCTATCATCCAATTGGCAAGATTGACATTGAGGAAGGGACAAATTATAACTAAGAACTTGCATATTTATGTGAAATTAAAGATACACTTTGTTCGGTTGATAAATTCATATCATTGAGTTTCTATCGCAATTTTCTTCTGTTTAAGTCAACTTTAATGTTTGACATCAACCTACTGAATTTGTGACAGGCGACAAATTTTAAATTAGTTACAGTTGATTCATTCTCATTGCTATTGGCATTTGACCAACTTGGGGTCTTCAAATTTTCATAAATTTAACTGTTATTGAACTAGCATGAGGTTCTGATTCCTCTATAATCGCTCTATTCTTTTTGATATGTTGAGTTTTACCAGTCAATGCTGTCATCAGTATTCCAAGGGCTTTCGTATATGCTATTGCTTTCAATGGAAACTATTTTAACCTAACAAAGATATACTTAATTGCAGCTCCTGCTGCACAGAGAGCCAAAGAGAAGCTGCTCTTTTACTTGGGCAGTTTGCTGCAACAGACTCAGACTCCAAGGTTTTACGCTCAACATGTTTTTTTGGTTGTTTTGGAATTAGAAATCTGCATAACCTTGCTTCTTCAATCATGAAAGCATGTTCACGCTTCTTAAATTGTAACTGAACATTTAATTTGCTTCAGGTTCACATTGTGCAGCGCGGGGCAGTCCGCCCTCTCATTAGCATGCTTCAGTCAAATGATGTACAACTTAAAGAGATGTCTGCTTTTGCACTTGGGAGATTAGCTCAGGTTTTATACTCCTATCTGTTGATTCACTCACTTGATTTATTTGCTACCTCACTGGGTTTGTGAATGCAGTTTTTCTTAATAGAAACTGTTTGCCAAATGAGTACAGTCTGAACTTTTTACTGCATTTAAAACTATGTTTATTGCAATTGCTTTATTATTTGTGAATGTAAGCTCTTGCATTCTTTAATAAATATATTGCTAGTTTAATAATAAAATGAAAAAATGTATAAAATATTGCTCCATTTCTTTCAACTTGTTGAATTTTGCTAATCACATTGCATTCTATTTCATTATTAATATGTATGATTTATAAGATGAATTACTTTAGATTTTAGGGTAGTTTTTCATAACTCTAGTTATTTTAATTCAATTACCTGTCTTGTTATTAAGATGAATATCATATGCAAATAACATACACCAAGGCATCACTTCTTTAGGTGTTTGACAAAAATTTGCTAAAATTAAAGCAAAGTTATATGAACTTAGAGCTGATCTTGATGTATTCCGATTGAAGCTAGAGTATCATTTGATTAATCTTGTTGTATTTGAATACATATAACTAATCCATCATACTTATCTTTAATATACATCAACATATGCAATTCAAATCCCTTACTTCTCAATACTCTCTATAGAACTTCTTAAAAAACTTTATCTTGTAGTTTTTAAATAAATATGTATAAAATTTAAAATATTTATGTTCTGATGTTATATACCCTTAACAAATGTGTAGCTCCTGCAGTGGATATATCTGGCTTTGAATAAAATTAATTTTCTAAAATCATTATGTTTTGTCATAAGCTTTGTTTAATCACTCTTTTTTTTCATAGTTTTAAAGTGTGATTTGTTAATTTAATTCTTCTATAATTTGCACAATTATTTGTATAGCGTTTGTTTTGTAAATAGATATCACAATACTCGTTCATTATTATAGCTTATTTTTAATGTTGAAAAATGTATTTAATAACTTGGTGAATCATGAAACTTCTCATTAAACATTTCCACTTGTTGATATGATGCCATCTAATCTTATATCTTTTTCACTCTTCTTTTTTGCAAAATAGTCCAATGCTTATGCACCCTCGCTGGATAAATGGCAAAGCAATTAATATCATCTTTCAGAAACACTGAGCTTATTCATGTTAATCGTATTGTTACAACTTTCATTATTTTTTTAAACGTAAATTATCTATCTATATTTAGTGTTTCCATTCTCATTGTTGAAAAGTAAATTTTTATTAGGATTCTTATTACACTTGGAAAACCTTTAGTTCTCTCTTTTTAATTTCGTTTATTTCAAAATGCTTTTCTTATCAATATTTAATTTTCCTTATAAACCTTTAAAAACCGCAATCTTAACATCATCAATATTTTTCTTGGGTTTATGATAATAAACTAATTTGTCCTTTTAGTATCTCATTATTCTTTTATTAAGACAACTCTTTATGATAAACATCCTCTTTATTTTTTTTTTAATCATCTTGTTTTCATAAGCAAACGTCTTTATCATTAGAACATGTTTTTTAAAATTTTAAGAATATTTGTGCCATCTTATGGATACACCTGAAAATCGGTAACTTGAATCTATTATTTATTTAATAACTAATTTCTTTATTACCTAGAATCAATAACTGATGCTATATTTTCAAACTTTCTTATGAATTTTTTTTTTTTTTTGCACTATAATCAATTTTTTTTTATAAAATGATAATCAGAGTTCTAAACATTCTTTTTTTATAACCATGTATTGACAATCATAAAATCTTAGATTAAATCCAACTCCAAGATTATTTTTTTTCTCATTCGGTTTGCCAAAACTAAGATCTCCTTGATTTTTTTTTGCTACTTTTCAACCACGTCAATTTAGATTTCATCCAAGAAATAACATTTTCTATTGAGGTGTTGTTTGAATTAATTATTTCAAATCATGTTAGTTTTTGGGTTCTAATCTTATATGAGTTGGTAAAAATAAATATTAATAGTCGCCATCAATTGTAATCTTTAAGACCATGACTTTACCTCTTTCTTTTGACTTTTATTTCACCATTTTCTTAATTTTTTATCTGAAATAATTCTCATCCCATTTTTATGTTGAAAAGTATAATTTATTGCTTTTTTTTACTTTTTCATCTACATTATCAACATTTGAAGATATCAAATATTAATTTCTCTATCAATTTTAATTTTCATTAATTTTGTAAGCCTACCGTTAGAGTTTTTATTTTCTATAGCTAGATTATCTTGGTCTAGTTGCTTTCCAGCATCCGCCCATAATGTTGAAACTCTTACTTGGCCTACTAGGCACTGTTGCAACGGCTTTAACTTGGGTTTTTACTACATTGTATCTCTTTCAAAGGACACCCCAACTCTGTCCCAATCTTTCAAAGAATGCGTGTTATGTTAGTTTGGCAAGTTTTATGTTGAATGCCATGTGTTAGCTGTTTAATGCAATACTTCACCTTTCTTATCAGGATTTGAGATCCAACAGATGCATCGTTTAAGAGTAATTAAAATTTATTTTTATAGATTTCTCTATTTATACATGCTTGTATATCTAGTTATTGTGATATACAGCAATAAAAATACTTCAATTTTCCTTTTCTCTTGAACATTTTTGTTTGAGGATGACTGGTCATTCTAACTTGTCTACCTGTTCAAACAAGTGGCTAATGCTTGAAACATGTATCATTTAAGAATAATGCTTGAGAATGATTTTTAAATATCTGTGACATGAGATTTAATGGCTAGGCCATTGAACCTCTATGGAATTGGAATCTTTTAAGCAAAGAAGGATTAAAAAATTAATCCTGTAATAATCTTGACATGGGATTAAACCCGTGTGATTCTTTTATGAGGATGATTGACCGTTCTCTCATTCGTTCTTGTATAAACAGGTTGGTGTGAATACATGTTTCACAAATTTGTGCCTATATACAGTTTATTGCACAAGGTTTAATTTCTGGGCATTTGGATCCTTTTGCTTAAAAAATTATCATTCTAGAGCTTCATATATAATTACTGAAATTATAAGGCTTCTAGACATTTAACCTGCATGGAGTCAGAACCTCTTACGATAAGGACTTTAAAATTTAATCTCTAATGGTTTGAATAAGATTTAAATTTTGTGTGCTTTTTGTTTAAGGAGGATTAGACTTTTTTACATGTTGCTTGCTTAAAAAATCAAGTAGCAAGTGTTTTAGAATGCATGCTTTACTGATTATGACATAAGTTTTATTGTCTAAGCATTTGAACCATTAAAAGATTTCCTTTATTGATGTTCTTTATCACTGCTGATGGTGTAATATTTGCTTTGGGATTCCAATATATAACATGCCGTGCTTCGTTGGTTTCTCATTATGTTTCTGTTAAGTAATTGTTTCTTTATTTCTTAGTTCATATGTGATATATATTTTTCCATGAGCTTTAATGAATTTCTTGCTATCCTTATGTGCATCTTCTTAGGATTCACATAATCAAGCTGGTATTGCTTATGAAGGTGGTCTTCTTCCTTTACTAAAACTTCTTGATTCAAAAAATGGCTCTCTTCAACATAATGCAGCGTTTGCACTGTATGGAATTGCGGATAATGAGGTGAGACTCAAAATGTTTCTCTTTTATGATTGAATCGTATTCAATTGCCAGATTCAGACTCCAAAATCTGAGTTATTCTTTAATATACCGACTTATCTGGATGATCTCACTTGCCTTCTTTTTACAGGACAATGTCTGTAGTTTTATGAGTATTGGTGGTGTCCAAAAGTTGCAAGAGGGTGAATTCATTGTGCAGGTATATTGATCAAATAGTCATGTTATTATTTTTTTTTAATTTTATATTAAGATGGCGTGTTCTATTGGGATGCTTACTCAATACCATCTTATTGAATTATTACAGGCAACGAAAGATTGTGTGGCCAAAACAGTGAAAAGATTGGAGGAGAAGATCCATGGTCGAGTGAGCTCTTATGCTACTTTTTTGTATTTTTTGCTTTATTTTTTGGTTCACAACCAACACTCTACGTTCAATTATTTGTCTTCACATTATGTATTGCAAGTGTTCTTAGGGTCTGTTTGGGTTGAAGTAAATAAATACCTAAGTAAATTAAATACTGTGAAAATATTTTCAGAACTTTAGCTAACATTATTTTTCTATGGGGTAAAACAAATACCCATGAATTAGATTTTAGTGTTTGTTTTGTGTATTTTGTTTATCTATAACACGTTAGACATGAGTTACAGAATCCATGGCTCAGGAGGCTTGCAAGAGCTTTATATTGGTTAAATAATACCTTATTTAAGGCACACGTTCGTCAGTCAGAGGCTAACTGGGTTGAATCATTGAGGGATACATTGTGGATCCATGATCTTCAGCAGGCCTGACAAGGAGAAATATTGTCGAGGGAAAGCGAGGAACAGTGTTTGTTAGCGACATATTGAGGCTTCTAGGAAAGATACGTGCTAAGAAAAACACTTGTGGTGGTAGCCATGCTTAGTTGAATGTTGACATACTCGGTGTGCATTTTATGCGTAAAATAGAAGTGCTTTAGGTAATTTGGGAAATCCATGTACCTTTTTATTACATTTTACTCTGAAAACAAATGCTCAAATTGTCAAATCATTGCAAGCTATTTACTTTACCTCTAAGTTTTGCAAAACAGACATCCCTTTAAACCTTTAAACCAGCCATATTATTATATTAACTATCTATTTACTTGTCGTTGCCAGGTGCTGAAGCATTTGCTTTATGTGATGAGAATTGAAGAGAAGCTCATTCAAAGACGCATAGGATTGTCTTTGGCTCACCTTTGTTCCCCTGAGGACCAACGGACTATTTTCATTGACAACAATGGTAGTATAATTTTCTTTTTCTTTTGAGTGACTAACACTTAAACTGCAAATGTCATTTTTGGTTATGCAGGACTTGATGTGCTTCTTGGTTTGCTTGGTTCCTCAAATTCAAAACAACAAGAAGATGGTTTTGCAGCACTTTTCAAGTTAGCTAACAAAGCCATGGCTCTTTCACCAATGGATGCAGCTCCTCCTTCTCCAACACCCCAGGTTTGTGTCATTCAATCAAAACTCCAGTTAGTTGAGCAATGTATACGATTTGCTAAGTAATGTAGACATGAAAAAAAAAAAAATTAAATGTCTTCTTTTTGTACTCCTTGTTTATAGTTTCAATATTGTTTTTAGATTTTTTTGATGCAATTACTTATGACTTTTTGAACTCTGTTCTCATTGTTCTATAGTGACTTAGCTTATCTGATTGAGCTTACCATGTTGAAGGGAAGAAAGCAACTAAAATTCAAAAAGTCAATTGTTATTTGTGAGCAACTTTGCTTAAACCAATAATCTTGTAATCCTAAAAGTTAAACCAATACCGAACTGCATGATTCATATCTATTTATTTTAAAAGTTAAGCAGCCGAGCTAAAACTAAAGATCAGGCATACTTTGGATCTTCGGTGCAAAGAGACTCACCTAATATCTATTTAGTTAACCATTGCATAATGTTTTTTGTTATATGCTCCTTGTTATTGATTAGAAATGTAAAATTTAAGATTTGGCTGCCATCTTACGTTTGTTATGTGCTCCAATAACCATTTCATGAATATACGTATAACTTTATAAATTTAAGAGTTTTTGGCTATTGCAATTTTAAGTTTTTTCTTACAATCAAATATATTCGTGGAATCATAAAATAGCTGCATATAAACTTAACTATCTGCAGTAAAAATTATAATAGAATATAAGACTCACACTTCTAAGGAAATAAGCTAGAATTGTCAAGCATAACTAAAAAAATATTCAATTTTTTATTTTTCTTGTTTGATTAAATGCATCAAATGTTTCATTTCTTACACCCAAAAGAAGTTTGAAGTAAAGTCATTGTAATATCGTTAGTTTCTACTAATCAATACCGAGTAGTGCCCATTTTGATTTAGTATAGAAAAACATTATTTTATTAACATTAACAAAAGGTTTTTGTTGACTTATAATCATTTTAAATATACATCAGTCTAATGATTGGCTATTTATCAGAGCAAGGTCATTCAAATCCCATTTATTAGTTATATGAGCTATTCCTTTATTGAGTTCATGAATTTTGTGAAATTTAGCATATTGAAAAGGATAGATGCAATGTTGTTTGCCTATTTACATTTTGTTTCATCTCTTCAACAACTCTAACCTTTAATTCTACTAGGTGGGGTTGGCTGTATGAATCCTTTGTTTCATTGTGCACGATTAAATAGAAATTGTTATTTGTATAGCTAGTTATAGCTACTCTGTGCTAGATTTACTAAGATAAAACCTTTAAATTCTATAGTAGTCCTCCATAACTTAAGTTTTGCTTAACTCCTTCCATAGTCTTATCAAATAAAAAATATCATTTGCAAATAACATGCACTAAGGAATCTCTTCTTGAATGTTGTCAGTAAGTGATTTAAGCAAAAATATATGGACTGAGAACTGAAACTTGTGTAATCCAATAGTAATAGGAAACTTTTTAGACAAATCGCCTTGCGATCAACCACATGTTACAACCTCATTTTATAAATATCAATATATGCAACTCAAATCCTTTCTCTTTCCAACTCTCTTTAAAGAAGTTCTCTTGGTATTTTATCATAAGCCTTTTTTAATATTATTAAAAATTCAATGAAAATCTTTTGTTCTCTCTAAATTTCTCTATTAAATTATTTAATATATATGATTTCCATGGTAAATCTACCTTGCATAAAAGCAAATTGACTTGAAGAAATTTAAGTATCATTTCACAATTTGTATTTAATTACTCTTTCCTAAATGTAAGACACATTAACTTGATTCTTCTACGTTATATTGAGCATCACTTTTTTTCTTGTAAATAGGTATAATAATAATCTTTCTTCGTTGATTTGACATCTTTTTAGTGTTCAAAATAGCATTAATTAATTTGGTATGCCAAAAAATTCTTTCTCACCTGAACATTTTCATACATCCATAAGGATGCTATCCAATCATACTGCTTTTTTGCTTTTCATTCTCTTTAAAAGTCCAAATCTCGGCTTTACTAACACGACGATGAAAGTGAAATTGAGACTTTTTATAACTGTTAAACTAACTTATATTAACTTTCATTAAAAATTAGTATATTAAATTATCCATCTAGTTTGAATATTTTCATCCATAGAGGAATTTTTGATGTGTTAAATTTTTTGTTCTTATATTTTTTATTTTGGCTAGCTTTTAAATGTATTTCTCATTTACTTTATTTAACATAATATATAAATCCTCGAATGCCGCACTCTTAGCATATCATGAATTGTTATTTTGGATTCATGTCAAGTTAGTTTTTATTTTTTCAACTCTTTTCAATTTTATATTTTAATCATTCTTTATAATAAATCTTTTTAATTTTAATCATAATTTGAACATCTTGTTTCTACTACCATGCATCTTTAGAGGGTGTTTATATAATGAATTGACTTATCAAAGTATCAATGGCTTCATTATTGGGGTTGACTTGTTTATTTGTTTTATATTTTTTTCTTAATGGCATTCTTTCATTCAACTTCATTTCCTCTGAGATTCTTAAATTCTCATCCTTTTTTATTCTCTTAATTTTAAATGCTGCTGTATCTTTTAACATGTTCCATGATGTGGTTGAATTTATCCTACTTTTATGATTGTTTAATAAAAGAATTTAATTTTGAGCGCTCTTAGTTATGTTTAATAATTGGGATGCTTGTATAACGACTAGAGTTAAAATTTAATTGTCTTCATCTCTAGGGATTCTTCTAATTTTTGGTTCTACTTGTTTCTTTATTTTCAGCCCTTGCCTCGCATGATTAACAAAATTTTCACATCGAACGTCTTTCATTATTCTTTCAACTTAATTAGTTCTTCACATATTATAGATTCTATTAAATCTTTGTACATTATATCTTATCACAACTTTATGCTTCAATGCATCTCACCTTTATGATCTTGACACTTGAATTGAAATAGATTTGATTTACAAGTATATCATGATGATATATATGAAAGGCCATAGGAGCGAAGCAGATTTTTAAATTTTAAATGACCGTGCTCGATGCTCTAAGAGAGAAAATTTCCATTACTTCTGAAAATTTCTACACCTGGTCCTAAAATGTCATGCATCAGTAGATAAGAATTTTTTAAATTTTGCCTGCTCATAAAAGAATTTGAGATCAGACTATCTATAACAATTCCCTACCCAAGAGCCTTGTTCTCTCTCTAGTTGTGCATTCTAGTGCCTTGTAAAGGTTTCCATATTACCTTTTATGCCTTATCATTTGCAGCTCAGATTGTTTATTTTTGAAAATTTTAAATCTACTCTTATTTTGATGGCTTTATTCAAAGTTTTTATGGTATTTTAATGAAGGTTGCAATATAGAAACTTGTGAGCATCTTGGTTTAAGCTTGTTAGATAGTTTAAGTTTGGCTTGATCTTTAAAGAGAGATTACTTGAGAACAAATATTTTGAGCTCGATTTTTTTGCAAGATGAATACAAACAAGATATTGTTTGTTTGATTTCGGCTTGATTCATTATGATAGTTCAAATGATATTTATGATTTATGTGTGTATGTATGCATATGTATGTGTGCATATATATATATATATAATCTTCTCAAATAGGATTTGATGTGTATAATAAAATAAATATTTTGACATGATTTGGATGAGCTAGTTCAAAAAATATCTTAAGATGAGATGCTTTTTATATGAGAAGATTTAAATGGACATGTTGGGAAGGGTAAATAAAAAGTTTAATTGTATTTGTGGCAATTTTTGTCTTGGAGAGATTAATGAAGAAAGAAAAATAATTTTGGAGTTTGTATTAGTTTATGATCTTATAATATCTAACATTTACTTTAAGAAAAGAGAGGAGCATATTATCGCTTTTGAAAATTGGGCTTCTTAAACTCAAGATTAATTATTTTTCTTAAAAATTTGATCATTTATATTGCAAGGATTGTTGGATTACTTGAAGTGATTATTTGATAACTCAAAATTGTGAATTAAATTTGGATTTGAAAATACGGGGTAACAAATATAATATTTAATTTAAAATATGATAAAACTTAGATGGTTAAATCTTAAAAGGGTAATATAAATATTTATAGGAGTAAAGTTTTAAACCTTAGATAGTAGGATTTTGAGGGTGAAACTAATTTTATGTGGAATTTCATTGCTAGTTGTATTGACAATATAGTAAAGCGTTTACTTGGTGAATAAAAAAGGAGAGTATCCAATAATAATAATGATGTATAGTGGTGGAAATAAGATGTACAAGATAGGATTATAGATAAAAATGTATGCTATCTAGAGAGAATCGGAAGAAATATAAACTAGCTTGTTCAAAATCCAAAGTAATGGTCTGCGATGCTAGAAGTGAAGCATTCAAGGACTTATATTATTACACCGAAGAAATGCTACACCTTTGCTCATTTAGCAATTTGTATGTTTAGGTAGCTAGACTTTATTAGTGTATCATATTTGTTCTAGATATTAGTATTTAACTTTATATTTATGCATATTATGTGTGTGTATCTATATATATAAATAAATAAATAAATATATATATATATTGAAATAATTTTTCTAATACAATTATTTTGTGTTTAATTTTTATCTTTAATCTATTCATTAAGAACATTTAATTGGTATTTTTTATAATAATTATAAACTCATTATGCATTTAACTGCTTAAATATCTTGGTGCATGAATCAATTTAATTTAAATGACATTATAATCCTCAAATTTTTATTTAAATATGTTTTTTGAATTAAAATAATCCGAGTCTTTATATTTAAATTGGAATTTTAATCTATTTTGAAAGGACATAAAAAATTAATAAAATTTGGTTTAACATGTTAAGACAAAAATGAATTATTAGTAAATTTTTTTTAAAATTACAATATTTATTTAAGCAATGATTTTGGATTCCCTTAACCTTTATTTTAGATAAAAGGTTATTAGTAAATTATATATGAAAGAAAAGTATATTTTTATGATCTAATGAATAATATTTTAAAGTGTCGAACAAAATGAGTTTGTGGCATGAAACTCGTGCTCTGGTTCTTAGATGATATGAATTTTATTTAGGGCAAACTTTGTTGATATAACTTGAAGTATACTTGGAATTCTTCATCATATATGTGCGCATCTGTGAGAGATAATGGGCGTGTGAGTAATGTTTTAATTTTTTTCATTATTTTTACATTATATATTTGCATGCATATTGTGTGTGTATATATATTGATGTTATATTTCTTACATGGTTATTTTAGTGTTAGTTATTTATCTTAAAATTTAATATTTTAGAAGGTGTTTCTGTCTTTTAATTTTATAATAATTACTAACTAGATTCTTTTGTGCATTTCACATAGTATATACTAGTTTAATTTGTATTTTTGTAGTTTCAACTTTCAGGCACTTAAAGTGACAGAACTTATTTATGTTGCCGGTGAAAATCAATTAAATATTTAGATGTGATCAGTGAGATTTTGTGTGTGTTTGAGATGCCTCTTTTATCTCAGGTATACCTGGGTGAACGTTTTGTCAACAGTTCTACGATATCAGATGTTACTTTTCTGGTTGAAGGTTTGTAATACCTGTTTTATAGTGATACTTTTGATTTTCTTACTTATTATACAAAATCAAACAAGGTTTATTAATAATTCATAATTTGAAATTTTTATTTTTTGTTGCATCATTATTTTTGTATTATCAGGAAAGCGCTTTTATGCACACAGAATCGCCTTGCTTGCTTCCTCCGATGCTTTTCGAGCAATGTTTGATGGTGGGTACCGGGTAAGTTTGCTTATTTCTTCTAGATTTTTGAAGACACAAGTTAATTTGACATGTTAATTTTTTTCTGCAACATTTATTATTATACATTAATTGCCTTTTGTTATAAAGACCCAGCCATTAATTTTGACTATCATGCTTGAAATTGGAGGAGTTCTTAAGAATTTAGTTCTATTTGTGATTATAATATTATTATTGGGTTTATGATTTATAATACAGATTAACAATCTATATTGTTTCTATCAATCTTTGCAATGGATATAAGTATTAACTGGAATATTTAGCATCAAATCAACAGCCACCCATGCTTTTGGAATTTGGGGCAAGGTTAAGAAAAACATTTTTCTGATGCTCCAACAAAATTCAAGATGACTTGATGAATAAGAGAGATGGAAGAAAGAGACTCGGAAAGGTGAACTATTAAATAGACAATCCTCCTGCTTGTACAAGAAGTTACCTCATCAGATATGGTTTCTCTCACTTAATCAAGACCTAGGATAGTTAATGGAGAATTTTTTGTGCTATGAAAATTTTCTCATACCGACGATTTGAAGAACCTACAATATAAACTATAGAATTCCTCTATCAACAGCTGTAATAGTGGCACTTCATGAACTATTATTATGAAAAGCTGCAAAGTGCTAAAATAGTCACCTGCAAGAGTCTTTAATATGTTAAAGAAGTTTCAAACAAATGCTTTTAACTGAAACTATACAGAAGGATTCAGTTGATGATTCCTGCTAAAATAAAGGACAGTCATAGGTGGCAGCAAAACAAATATTTCTCATCTAATCAAGGAACAAGGAACTACATAAGAATAACATGCACACTAAAGTAACTTCATTTAGGCACAAGGATAAGATGATCAACATTAAGATCATATAAAATCATCGGCCTTAATTACAAATTACTCAAGGTCAACTAATTGATTATAATTTGTGATTTTAATTAACTATCATAGAGCTTATATTTTGTGCTGTTGTTTACTCTAGACTTAATTTTGCATCTTTTTACTGGGCTTGGAAAATTTTGCATTAGTGAATTGTTCAATTTTATTCTTCAATAATTTTGGACAAGGTTGTTGGATTTCTGACACTTGTGTTTGACATGATCCTATTTCCAACTGCAACTTTAGAGTAAGCTTATTATTGTGTTAAAAATGTGCTCATAATGTATTGAATGGAAAGCTCAGACATGGTAGTTTTTTATATATTTTATTTCTATGCTTATACTACACTACTTTTTTCATGAGTTTGTTTTTGACAGCTGTTTTGGGTTTAGATGGTGCATGGCCTTAATACTTTCTTTGATTGCTATATTTTACACAGCTGTTCAAGAGTTATACTCGTAATTGATACAGAATATCAACAAGCTTTTGGTGCATTATTTTCATGCAAAGGATGTCTATACCGTACAAAAGATAGTGCAAAGAATTCAAAGATTAGAGACTCAATATGGCAATCAAATTATCTAGTTTTCTAGGTTGAAAACAACAACTGTTACAATGTTCTACCAGAATTTTTATTAATAATCTAACTCCATTCAAAATGAGTCTTATAGTTGTAAGGGCTTGTTTGGTATAGTTGAAGCTGTTTGAAGAAGTTTCTGGATTGCTGTTGGAGAATGGACTACTGGAAGTAGTTTATGACAGTAGCTATTAATTTTATTTGTGGCATATTATCTTGATATTGGAGCGGACTTTGTTGTGCTAATGTATGATAGTACTTATAGTTAATAATTAAAAACTAGATTTATTGTGTTGAATAAAATGACGCCAAAATTATTCGCAAACAATACTAGTTTATTATGCTATTTGATGATAACACTTCAACTTAATGGTGATTATGTTTAAAAGCAAAGAGTTTGCATGCCATTCTTCAAAGCTTTTTTCTCAAGATTTTGTCATTTAATACTTGTTTATAGTTGCACTCATTATTTGAATTCAATGCCTGACAAATTTGATATTCATATACCTCATATGGGGATGTAAGCATCATTATCATTACACAATCTAAACTCGAGATCATAATGTGATCGATGTCTTTGTATGTAATTGTGTATCTGTTGAATTTTTTTCTTAAACAGGATGCATTGGAAGATGGATATTGCCTTACTTAATAAGAATTCTAAGATTTGGGTCTTATGCATGTAAAGACTCCATTCAAAGACAACCTAAAAGTACATAGCGTGCAATACCTTGCAATGATCTTTGAGTTCTTTACCTTGTTGAGATTAGAGATCTTGGAGTGCTTTCTGTTAAGGTATTTAAGTCTTCAGTGACAATCTGTCGACTGTGATTGGTGAGGGCTTAGCGTTGTCATGATCAGAAATCTATAAGGGATTTGCGCCCTCAAGATCAGTACGTCTTCAAGTTCGTATCATTCCTTGCAGTGTGAGGTCGGAGCATTTGCAGTATGAGATCTGGCTTCTATTTTATGGTGCACAATGGAAACAAATGATTTATGTAGCTGACCATACTTAGAGACTGCTGTTTGTATGCCCTTATATGACCAATAGGAAAAAGAGGACGTTTTATTAATACACAAGTGCTTTTAAACGTTTGGAAGACAGTTGCGGTAGTAAGGGCATGCCAAGTTGTTGTTAGTCGATCAACCATCAGTGAGTACTTTGTGTTGCCTTGTAATGTTCGGGCATTTGTATTGAAGTTTCTTTCTGGAACCTGTTCTTTCTCATTGCATTGATGATCGGTCGCAAAAAGCTATTTGTTGCCTCTATATTCATTATTACCTTAAAAATGGGGGTATTCACAATAACATGTGTAGCTTGTCTTTATTATGCACACGACCTCAAAGAAATGTTTCTAAAAATATTTTATTTTTTCTTGCCTTTTCAATATTTTTGCAAGGGTCAATTAAAAATTCGAAATGGTGTTCAGTAAGCATCTGTGGCTTGCTTGGAGACACAGGGTCTTGGAAAATAATTCTAGATGAAGTTTAAATGTGATGGGCGTGTTTGCGGTGAATGATGTTGCAGGACCATGCAGAAGGCCATGGGTAGTGTTGTTTTTTTACAAGTAATCTTGCTACTAAGCTTGCTGATTGTTTTCTTGAGTTCAGCTAATTGATCATTGTGGTTAGTGTGTGCTTAGATAGGCCTTCGGTGAGATTAGTTTGTCACGGGGCACCACTGACTATTATTCTGCCGCGATATACTGTCAAACAAGAAACAACTAGAGCACCAAATGGTGATACACTTGATTGGCCTGCATTGTAAGTCACTGTAATCTATAAAGGGAAGGTGAAAACGATTAGGGCTTCTTGAAAAAGGCTAGTGGAGAAGAATAACAATCTAAGTTTATATTACCCTTTTTAACTTAATGAATCAAACATCCTGCCCAATGGTCAATTAAGGTATACAAAGCAGAACATCCCTTCATTGCTGTTTTTGAGCCTTGTTAGATTGCCACATAATCCCTTAACACCTGACGGTTGTTGATTATCCTGTTATTATTTTATAGATTACGTTGACTATTGAATTTTGTTCTTTCTTGTCATATAATCAGTTGCATCTCTGGCTTTCATGTCAGTCTCTGTAATTATAATAATCATTTGCGTATGATAGCTTTCTTGAATCACCTCTTTCCTTTCACATGTTTTTAACCGAATACCTACAACTTCTGAATTTTCAGGAGAAGGATACAAGAGACATCGAGATTCCAAACATTAAATGGGAGGTATTTGAATTGATGATGAGGTACATATCCGCTTTTTTGTATTCTTGACATATTAGTTCTAAGATATCTAACCTTTTAAATACTGAGATTTGATGCAAGTATAATAGTTTTTTTTCTTATAATGATATAAATGTTGATTATGCAATTTAAATTTAAATTATTACAAAAAACACCAAAACTGTTTTTAGAATTTATATTAAAATTTTTGGGTACGATTATTTAAATTCAATTTATTAGAATTTTTTTTTTTTTGAATTCATGTTTAGTGCCAAATTTTTTTAGCATACTTGACACTCACAAGTGGACCACGAATTCGGTGTCTTGGTTTTTAAATAATTTATGTGATATTTAAATTTAGGAAAAATAAAATCTAATGCAAAAATAAAATAAAATAAGAAACAAACATACAAATATGAAAATGATTTTTATAGTGGTTCAAATCATCCTTGATCTTATATCCACTCTTCGAAAAATTTCCTTGTCATACTCCCTCGTAAATTATACGTGGTTGTGGAGAAGATGACCACACACAAGTAATTTCACTTAATTGAGAAGTGGGATCCCTTGCACAACCCGTAGGGTTGGTGTATGACAACAAAAATAACTTTGACAACACCACGACTTGAAGTGGCTTCTTCAAGCTCGAACATCACCTTAGCAACCATGCTTTTGAGAAAAATATAAAGAATTAAGCAGAGAGAGAATAAGCGCTTGTTTAGATAGGCTAATATGCATTTTGAATGACCTCAAGTCTCTTTATATATTGATAAATTTTGGCTCAAAAGGCTAATTGAGCCAGGTTAAACAATTACAATTATTTGGAATTTGCTAGGCAAGCAACTCCAAACAATAGCTAGATCCCAACAACCACTTTATGGGTAAAATCAGACATATAATGAATGCACATGGGATCGCTGAGTAACCATATATGGTAATCCAACGGCTATATTCAACTACTTTGACACATGGCAAGCTGGGTGACTCAACTTACTGGGTTAGTTGCCCGGGCGCACCAAGTGAGTCAAGATTGGTTTGACCCATTAATTCTTAACTTTTCTCTTTGATTATGCATTTAAATTCTTATGAAAACATAAGAGAACATAAAAAAGTATTAAATGTTACAAATTAGTTTTTTACATTACACAAAACATAATTTATGTGCATGTGATCTTCAAAATATTTTTTATGCTCATGAGGTCAGCAAAAATTAAATACATCGTGTTTGGTAAGTTTATGCTAAATTACTTGTTATAGTTTGGAAGATCAAAGGTTTGCTTGGTTTTGCTTAGCTTGACAACTTTGGTGAGCCTAATAAGTTGCTTTAGTTAAGAATATATGAAACTGAAGTTGGAAAATTGTTTCATTCATCTGTTGGTTGAACACATGACGAGCCTGTCCCGTCAGGCCAAGTCTGGTCGGTTTTCGACAAGATTTGGCGAGGCAAAAAATTTACGGGCCAGGCTCGGCCTGACCCTGGGTCAGGTTTCTTTTCTTGACAGAGTCTGGTCTGCCTCAGACTCAGGCTTGGCCAGCCCACTAAAACCGCTGTTTTTGCAGCGTTCAATGCAATGTCGGCAGGTGCTGCCGAAAAAACATTTCATCACATTGCTTCCTGCATTGTGCAATGGAAAGTGAATTATATTAAATACTGGTTCGTTAATTTTTTTATTGTTTACTTTAACATTAAAAAGTAGAAGGATTTCATAGCAGAGGTAGGTTCGAGTTTTTGAACCTTGAACCTCAGCATGATACATTTTTTTCGCAAGATGGGCCCCAAGCCCATATCTAGTTTAAACATAATGTAATTATAGTTTGATGATATTAAATAATAGTTAGAAATTATAATTTTAAGTTACAAATTATTACACAATATTATATGTTATATATATTTTATTTTAAAAATTGGGATGAAAAATATGGGTTGCTTAAAATTAAATTGATATGTTTATTCTTAAAATTTCGTTGTTACTATTATGCCAATAGAATTTATATTTAAGGATTTATTTCAATATCTTGAGAGTATAATAAATGAAATAGGTCTATTATATTTTTTTGCTAAAAAAATATTGAATTTTACTGTTCCCAATAAAGGATACGGAAAATTGATTGTTTTTAAATAGTTAGAATGTATGGTGTTAGTTGGTATTAATATTGTGATTTAACTAAGATTATCTTTGATTTACGATATTGCATCAATTGATTAAAAATTGCTTTATTTATCCAACACGAGATGTAAGTTGAAATTTGTCTATCATATATTTAAGCTCGTTTCTTGTCAAGCTTACTTTACTCTAATTTTCTTACTATTTTTGAATGATAGGGGAATTTTCCTTTTTTAAATGATTCGTGCTTAACTGACGGGCATTATATATATATATGGTATATACACGAGAGATATCTAACCTTTGGCGTGCTTGTGTCCTTAGATTCATTTACACTGGGTCTGTCGAAATATCTCCTGATATTGCTCAAGAGCTTCTTCGGGCGGCTGATCAGTATCTGCTCGAAGGTTTGAAGCGTTTGTGCGAGTACGCCATCGCACAGGTGGTCATTTGTGCTCTCTCATTCAAGTTTCTTTTGTTGACCCAAACTATCAATTAAGTCAGTCGACCAATCATTTTATCTATCAGAATGTGAACCTTGACAACATCTATTCGATGTACGAGCTGTCAGAGGCTTACAATGCCACGAATTTGAGGCAAACATGTATTCTTTTCATCCTGGAGCACTTTGACAAGACCCGTACAAGGCCTTGGTAAGTTGTTCTTCACAAACATGCTCTCTACGGAATAAACTGTCAATATATCATTCAGACTGTAACATAGTTATGCAAACAAGAGAATAATGTATTTTGAAGTTCTTGATTATTTTGGGTTGGCCACTTTAATTTATCAACTGTTGTCAAAACATGTCCCTCGACTATTCACATTGAGCCTAATTTAGTCACATGTAGGGCTTAGTTTAAGTTGATCGAGTTTAAATTGGATCGAACTCAAAAAATTGGAGTTGATGTACACACAAAAACTATAAATTTTTTGAGTCAAAATTAGAGTCAGTTTTTTTGATTTGACTCAGAGTTAATTCAAAATTCAAGTGGTTTTTGATTTTGCTTTAGCATTAATAATAATGACGGGAGTAAAGTGGATACAGTGAATAATTTGTGGGGACCAAATAAGGTAAATTCAATATAAAATTGGAGAAACTGAATTAGCTGAGGGACTATTTTGACAGTGTATGACCAATGGCCCAATTTAAAGTTCAATTGTTCAAGGTATCCCTTTGTTAGATTTTCAAAATTTTATTTTTATGCATAAAAGTGTAACCCAATTTAATTGAGGCTCACACTGGCATGTGAAAGCAGGCACTCTGAGCTGATCACACGCGTCATTCCCGAAATGCGGAATTATTTTGACAGAATTCTTCGCCCCAGTCAGAGGAATGCGCATTTGTAAAAACTCGGCGATTGACTGCATATTGTAATGCAGTGATGGTGTTTTTTCTGGGGCTATTGCTTCACATATATATGTCCAGGCGGTCAAGTAAAAGCCAATGCTTTGATTTTTTAGCCGGTTTGGGATGCATCATGTCTTTGGCTGTTTACCAGCCAATTAGCTCATCTTTCTGTAAAGTTTGTGTTCTGTTCTAAGATTTTCCTTGCTTTGTGCTCTACCACATTAATATGGCAAAAAATGAGTTCTTTTTGTTTTGTTTTTTTAGTTTCTAATTTTTTCAAAACTCACTAGGAGTTGAGGCTGGTGTGAATGCCTGCTCTTCAATTGTATTCTACTCAATAGTTAGTTTAAACTAAATTAGCTTCCAGAAACGCTTTCTATGCGGAAAGCTGCCTACTAGGTCATGGTTCTGTAGCTTTAGTATTTTATATAAAGTTATATAGACAAAATTGCCATGTCTGCATTCTTAAATATTGTAAATCGTTGCATACACAATGAGTTTTAAGACCATGTACTTTGTGGAGAAGTGAGAGATTGAAAACTTGAGGAATAGCATTCCATACTAATGAACCTCTTTAATATTGAAAAAAAATGACTTATCTACAAGGGGCAAGGTTTGAATAAAGGTCATGTTTGATGCTTTGGCAACTTTAATGCACATAGGCAGGTGCTTTTGGGTTTAGTCATTTTAGGCTAAACCATAAATCTTATTAAATTCAAGAAATGTTAAATTGATATCAGGCATGAGTAGATTTCATACTTAAAGGACGCCAAACAAAGGTAAGTAGAGATTGAAGTAAAAGCAGAACTTTTTTCAAGTTAAAGATCCCTAAATGAGATCAATGTGGACCATCAAAGTAGATAAAGCAAAATTCTTAACTCGAACTTGGGGCATTTCCACAAATACCTTTCGCTTCATTTCAGGCAAATTTTATTTAGGAGCCTATTTATATCAATTTTATACAAAACAATTTCAAAAAACAAATTATATTTCAAAAATATAGGATGACTGCTATCTTAAAAATTATTATTTTACATGCTGCACAATTGGCAAAATCAAACACTACAAGCGCTTAATCATAATTAGCATATAATTCAGCATAAGATTCCGGAACACAAAATTCAACACTTCACATTAAAATACATAGAACCCTGGATTCACATATTTGTGGAAGTGCCTCCCTCGCAATGCCGGGATTTGCTTAGCACTCCCCTCCTTTCCCTACCCTTCTAATTTTTGTTTCTCCCAACAATTTTAGATACTTTGTTCTGATTCCAAGGGTAAAAAATATTGGCTCAAAGCTGCACTGAAAATATGACACCAGTTGCTCACTGAAAATTTTTTGCTACCTGCTGAAAATCCTTCCTACCAATTATTTTCCTTACAACCAATCATTTATCATATATATATATATATAATATATATCTAGTGATGCTATGGAATAAAAATTAATACTATTAGGCCATTCCTATGCATTCTTCACCCTCTTGTTGGAGAGCAAGAGATGACGCCTGAGAGCAAGCAATGTGATCCAAGTGAACCTTGAAATCTTTTCTTTAATCATCAGTAACAAAGCTGAACTCAAAACAGTCTTCAGAATTTGAGCCTGCAGACCTTTGAAGAAACCGGGAATGCCTTCTTCTTTCCATATAGATGATAAACAGCCCAGGACCGTCTTACTTGACTTTGATTTGGATTCATTATCATCACCATCACGATCAGCAGCTTGTATCATAACCTTACACCTGCATGGATTATTACAAATCAACAAATATGCAATAAATTGTTTGTATGGAGCTATTAGAGGCCGCAAAAAACAAGAAGTGCAAAGTGAAAAAAACAAATTAGGGCTCGAATCTCTTATGCACTGTCTTTTATTATCTTGTTTAAGCTCACCTGGATGTTAAATAAGCCTAAATTTAAACTTGTTTATGTTTGGCTCGATCATTAATGTGTTTAAAACGCGTAAGATTCTATTTGCTCGTGTTTGGATAGTTTGCTAACCCTAAAATGCATGTTTTTTTCAATAAACACCGTGAAATTTAACTCTTTGACACTGTTTTTTTAGTAAGAGAAACTATAAATAATAGCAGGAACAACAAGCCTGAGTAACATAAGTGAGAAATGGATTTATTCAAATCCCATCTTAATATGATTATGCAAATGAAGTAAAACTTATACCTGATTAATGGATAGGTTAAGATGGTTGCCACAGTCTTGGAGATGGCACCCAATGAAAATGCCCATAAAGCTGAAAGAGAATCTGGAGAAGAACTTGCCGAGCCTGAAGCAGCCGAATGACTCTGTTGTCGCTTTAAAAATCTTTGTTTAAGTTGATCAAATACAGTGTACTGCACGATGCCCATAAGGTTGCCAATAAATTTTATATGAATCAATCATTACATTGTAAAATCAAGCCAATATGCACACATAAAGACACCACAATACCTTGTTTAACATATAAAAGGCTCCTTGTTTTTGAAACTATGCTATGTTGATAGCAAAATTAAGCAAACGAGTACCCCTACTGATTTCTAAGTAATTCAACTTCGGTTACACTGGAGTTGGCTCATTCTTTTATGCAATTATATACCCAAAAAAGCATAAACAATATGCTGTAACCAATAAGTAGACAAGTTATTTCCACCATGAATAGCATCATCTTGAGTGAAATAATTCAGGGAAATTTGCCAAAATATCCCCTATTTTAGTTTATTTGCATCACATCAAGGTGCATTAAGAACATTTTGAAAAAGTTAGATTTCTATTTATGAAAACTGCTAATGTTTTTGTGCAAAGAATCAAGTCAGTATCAATTAAGGATTTAGTGATCGATCCTAATAGAATACTTAGATGAGTATTACCTTAAAAATTATATCACTTTCCATCTCTCAGCTCTAACATCTAGCCCACCTACTCCATAGAATGAATCATAGTCACCAAGGTCTCTTACCCTAATCAGCCTCCCCCATAACCTCCTAACACCAACAAACTTATTTCCCCTCCACATGCCCTAACCATCTGCCACCTTATATTCTAGCCAGTCTAAATCACATGCTCCCAGCCCCAACAAACAGACCTAGAACTTCCCGATTGAAGCCCTCAACTACCCTTTCCCCACCAAGCTTTAGTTGACCTCTTCAAACTCTCGATTCCTTGACACATTTCATGCAACTGTCGATACATTACAAACTCCCTTCAATCATGTCCTATAGCCCTCCATACAAGAGCTTCAGTATGATGCAGTATGGCGCCAACACATAAACAAAGTATACTCAACAAGACTACTGTTACATCACCGCATCAATCTTGGCATCGTTCAAAAGCATACAAAGAAGCCAAAAATTGAGAATAAAAAATTCTAGCCAAAAGTTTCAAATTTAAATTTGAAACTAAATTTTACCGAAAATTCTTAGTGTTAACTCATACAAGTTCAAATATAAAATTCTCGTCAGAAATGATTTTATTAATTAAATAAAAGATGACGAGTAAAAAATGAAATACTTATGAAATTCAAAGTAGCCCAAATATTATGTGTCCATTTATTGCCTATAACAAACTGCAAGGGTACCTAGCCCTTTGTGGCGAGCTTGTTGTTACATTATTCAGGCTATACTACGTCATGTGACACTTGTCATTTCTATCAAGTTGTTTGTAGGCCGACCTTAACAACTATAGCTAAGGCAATTCTTCAATCTTTGCTACCAGGCATGTCTATAGCTCTTCATCAAACTTCTAGCTCAGTGACTCCCACGCACAATATGAAATAATATCTTGAACAAATTCTTCCCAATAATCCTCTGGCATTAGCAATTTTTTTCCGGAGCAACGGATGTAACAAAATAACCAATTCAGAATAGTGTCATCGCACATGCATACAGAGACTCCCCTTTAGTCATACAAAAGATCATCCTGAATCGGCATCTTATATAAAAAAATCTATTAAAAGTTCATAGTTGAAAATATGAGAAAATTGTCAAAATACCCTTGACTCTTGTAATTTATTTATTTTAGTTCTTGACTCTTGAGCAAGAAATCAAGGACTAAAATGAACAAATTGCAAGATTCAATGGATATTTTGACAATATTCTCAAAATATGTCAGCTAAATGAGTATTTGAGCCCATGCAAGAGAGTAAAATTGTCACGTTTTACACAGTTTCTAATATTGTGTTGTGTTTGGTGTAAAATGTTAAATAGGCTCTTTGATAAACAAATCACACAAGTGCTATTGCATCTTATTGGTTTATGATTAAGTTAAATAACAAAATCTTCTAGCAATTTATTAAGCCAAATTACTTGTGACAATTGCTTGCAACATTGTACTCCTATTTAGCAAATTGAGTAACGAAATTTTGCTAGCGTGATATAACCAAAATACTTGAGTGTGCAAAAAAACTGATACTTACCTAATATACTCTGTATATCTATTTTGCATTCAAAAAATTAGCATTCAAATAAGCAATCAATTCACAAAATAAAATTCTCCGAGCACTAAAATATTAAAATAGTTGAACTACAAATATGAATAATATATTCTTTGAAGGGCATACATAATAATAATCACACCACCAATACTTTAAGTTATAATTCTATCCCCCAGTCACTTAATTTTAACTATAAATTATTTAAATTGTTGTCCAAGAAATCAATACCATTTCTAATATTATCCTTGTCCAAACACAAAGCTTGAACCCTAAACAATTTATTTCTTATGATTTCTCACCTAGCGATTGTTTCTGAAGACTAAATAATTGCCCTTCAATTAATCATGCTATTCATTGACTCTATAAGCTTGTCGATTAGAGTACTAATACTCCAAGATCCTATTCTATTAATTATATGAAGGCCACTCGAGCAAGATAACAGATTGCACATTTTCTATAGCGTTCTCTTGTGTAGAAGGTTTGCCTTAAATGAATACATGTAAATTATATATATATATATATATATATATATATATATATATATATATAGATGTCCTCGTAATGCTCAACAATAGCATAAAATCTTTTCACATTTAAAACAGCTATAAAATGTTGAATATTACAGATGTTGTTGTTTGGATTCAGAAGTCATAATATGTTATTAAAAAAAAATGGTATACAAACACCATGAATGCTATAGACGGACAAGTGAGCAAGTACACACCTCCTTAGTACCAAGATGCGAGTTAGGCACTTATCTTATTTTAATACTACCCTCCTCCTCTCCTGTATGTTACTATAGGCGGACAAGTCCCCTTGGCAAATTTTTTACACATCAATTTTCCAGTTCAACTCCCTTCCCATTCTTTTATTAAAACCTCGTAACCATTGATGCAAGGACACTTAAGCATATAGTGCAAACTCGGCATTTAAAAATTTCATAGAGAACGTAAGATGCTGATTATAAATTTCAGCTTCCTGAGCTTTTAAATTTCAGCAAAGATTCAAAAATAATTATCCCATATCGTGTGGTTGAATTCCCACCAGTCGCATACACACTTGTGTGTGGTGCATATGAGCGTGAATGATGTTGTAGCCTAGTGTTTATAGCTCTAGATTTGTTATCCAATCTCATGTGTTCACTTCACACATACCACATATTTGAAGCTCACCTTCTTTCAAAAAAAATTATTTGCAATACATATATATATATATATATATATACACACACACACACACACACACACACGTATGCATATATGTGAGTGTACGTTCGTGCGCGCCAATTTTATGGGCGTCACATATTTATCCTACATCAATGGCTAGGCCTCGATCCTCTTTGCCGTCGGTTAGCTTCCTAGCATTAATCTCCTCACCAATCATGGCAAAGCATCTCTTGAGTTGCCACATTTCGCCTGGCCTTTGTCTGTCGTCCAGCGTGGTATGATGGTAGACTGAAGATTTTATTTTCTAAGAAAGAAATTCATGAGATAACCAAGCCTTTTGAATTTTCTCTAATTGGAAAATTCTCATTTGTGTGACCATTTATGATCTCCATTCAAAGATTTTTTTATGATGTAGAATCTAACTGAAAATTGGAGAGTTGATTTTTTTAATTTGGAATCGTGGCCTTTGAAATTTCAATCAATTGGTTTGCAAGTCTTGATCTAAATTTATGAATTTTTTATGTTCTGTTATGTGGACTAATAAATGAGCAAAAAAAAAGTTTTGATGAAATAGCAAATCTTAGTTGAAAAAATGGTGGTGAGGTGTACTTTTTATTTTAGGCGATGCTTAAATTTCTGTTTATCTTTTTAATTTTTGTATAAATTTTTATCAAATTGCTGTTCATTTAATGGACCAATTAACATTTGTTTCCTCGTGAATTTTTCCCTAAATGTTTTATTTCTCTCTTCGTGTTATTTTGAGACAGATTTGATTTATCCCATGGCATTGTAATATTTCTCTTTTTTTTTCCCTCACAACTCCTAATATATAATTGTGCAAGTAATAGTGCGTGCCTACAGGTGGCACAATGATTTAATTTTTTTTTATTTGAGCAAGTGCTCAAAATTCTAATAACAGAAACCTCAACATAATCAATAAAATTGTCCTAAAGAATTCTTCTCTTATATAGAGATAAGCTGCTAGGTGTAACCATTTCATGAAAGGTCTGAAGGACATCATCAAGGATCATTTAGTGCCTCACCGGCATAAGAACTTTCCTGAACTAGTAGAAGCTGCCTGCATACAAGGGCATCACCAACTCCAGAAGGAGAAAAAGAGGAAGCTTCAATTCGCTCTTTTAGTATAAATGAAACATTAAAAAAAACAAACGCACAACAAAGTTTAACAGCTGGAAGCAGAACCCCAATCAGAACCACTCAAGGATTGTAATAAATTACATTCTTATGGAAAGTGCTATCATCAAGACAATTCGTGCTATACCTATGGAAGAGCAGGGCACAGATTCTACACATGCACTTATGAGAAGACAGTGGATGGAGTTCCAATTAATTGAACTACAAGAAATCAAGTAGTCAGGCCCCGTTCACTGAATAGCAAGACACTTACTTTGGCAGTTATGCCACCCGCCAGCCAATGCTCCAGTGCAAAGAAAAGTCTAGCTGCTGCACTAAGAGCACCTGTTCAGAATCCTCAGGGGAGGCCAAACTATAACATTCGACCTTCCGCCCCAGTGAGAGTCTACATGCTGACTCCTGTCACTGCTCTTGAAGATAACAAAATCATTTTAGGTACGCATTTAAATTACATCTTGCCATTTACATGTATTCCTACATCATTATCTTCATAACATCTAAAAAGTCCAAAAAAAAAAAGAAGAGCGTGGTGGTGATGGACAAGATGAAGCAGCCCATGCCAGGCACTTCACCCCACATCCCGATATTGTGCGGGAGTTCCGTCCTGCTATTTTAAGTTTCTACTAATTTCCTTGTCAAAAGCGTGCATGAACAAAACTCATGTTACCTCACCGTCCAACTTGTCATGTCTAGCTGTATGTTAAAAACAAAATGAAATAAATTTTAATTTTAAATATCATAATCAGACCATCCTACATGATAGCAATTTAAATTAGATGAAGTTAGTCAAAAAGTTGACAGGAATTCTGTCAACAACATACTTTATAATCCTAAAAACCTACTTTAAAGAAATAATGTATAGACATATTGTGACGGCCCAAAGCCGGTTCGACAAAAACCGTTTTAGTATCGGGTGACTGCTCACCTCAGGATCATATCGAGCAATTTGAGAGAAAAAGAATATGCATATAAAAGTAAAATATATTTTTCATTTATCAAAATTCTTATTACAAGATCCTTCATCGCACAAAACAAAAGAAACAAAATAAGCAATTCAGCGCCGTCATCTATCCGTTTGAAAATTAGGGTTCTTGTTTAACCTCTTCCAGGAGCACCTGACCTGGTATTGTACATAAAATAATATCGGGATTAGAATTCCCAGTAATTAGAGAATACTCTAAGTGCAACAGTACACAATAACAAATTACTTTATAAAGATGCGATTAGCGGAAGTAAGGTGAAAATGCAGAATAGGTAAGGCAACAGCGCAAATAAGCAAGCAAATTCCTGCAACAAGTATTTATCACAAAATAAAGGTTACTGATGTCATTTTCCAGTAACTAACCTCGAATGCTACTGATATCATTTTTCCAGTAACAACCTCGAATGTTATTGATGTCATTTTCCAATAATCCCGAATGTTGCTGATGTCATTTTTCCAGCAACAACCCCGAATGTTACTGATATCATTTTTCTAGTAACAACCCCGAATGATACCGATGTTATTTTCCGGTAACAACCCCGAATGATATTACGTTGGTTTAGGACAACCAACCAAGCTTCAAATGGATTTAGCTCAAAGCAAATACGCGAAGCATAGCAATAATAGAAAAATGCAAGAAGTAATGCAAGTCATATACTGGGTACCTTTAGTCTTTAAGTTCAGAAGTTCAACAGCTCGAATGAGTGACAATTCGCTCTATCTGCATTTGAATTTGGATATCTTAAGTTAGCTTTTTAATCAAATGATTTTAGGAGCTTAATTTCTCATTTTGCTCTTCTTTCCGCTTTAAAGTTTAATTTATTTAAGCTGCTATTAAAGCAATTATAATTATTAAAGTGTCTTAAGATTATGATCATCATACTGTATGACGAAAAAATCAGAATAAAATGACTGAATTGGCAAATATAAAATAATAGTTATTTATAACAATTGAATCGTTCTCATTATTAATTAATGAGAATAATTTTATTATTAATGACTAATTATAAAATTGATAGAGAGTAACAGGATTTAGAGAAAACAAATGTGTTATTAATTTCCTCCTCTTACTTTAAAATTAGGATCACCGAAAAATGAAGAGAGGCTAGAACGGGTTGGCCGAAGGCTGGCCGAGGTGGCAACGGCAAGAGGCTGGCTAGCAGCGGCTACTGAGTGGTTTGGCAGCTTGTTAGCTGGCTGTTGGAGGCTGCCGGGAGCTGCCGGAGAGGGAGATGACGGGTTGAACGTGGCTGCCGGGTTGCCGGAAGCGGCTGGAAGGGATTGCCTGGGGGCTTGCCGGGTTGCCGGAAGCTGCTGGAAGGGGCTGCCGAGTTGCCGGAAGCTGCGTGGCAGGGGAGAGGGAATGGCTGGTTGAGAAGGGAGGGGAGAGCCTTCATATAGAGGAGAGGCTGGGGTTCGGCTGAGGGGGTGTGGGGCGATCGTATCCTGCGCCAAAATTGGCGCAGGCGGGCCCTCCTGGCAGGCGGGGGGTCGGGGTCGGCCCATAGAGACGACAACCTGCGCCAAAAACAGCATAGGCAGGCGCGGAACCTTCCGCTGCAGGCTCTGTCGCGTGACAGAGCCTGCGATCTCCGATATGATCGGCGAAGGGAGGGGGGCCGATCGGGGGAAGGGAAACAGAGGAAAAAATGGAAAATTTGTTAAACTTTAAATTAATCGCATTTTTCCGCCGTTTGGCGTGCAAATACAAAACGAAACTTGACACCGAGGTGTGTTACAAAATATCGAACACCCTCGCGCCGAAAATTTTCAATTCGGAGCAAAATTTTATTTTATTTTAATTTTTGAGGTTTATAGCTTTGAAAAATTCGCCACGATCAAATCGGCACTCAGAATTGATGAAACCTCTCGAGCAGCCTTTAAATAATATATTTAACACAACAACACTAAAAACGATGAATTTGGACACGCAATTCAATGTTCTCGATTTTTAGAATTTAAAATTTCAGAAAATAGAACGGGAGCTTTCGTCTGCGGATTTTTTTCCCGAATTAGGGCACTTTGATCTAAAAATTATTTCTATCTATTGGTAATTTTGTTTGCCCTAAATTGAAATTCCTCATGATCCTGATTCCTAAGGCGGGATTCTGACCTAATTGCAGAATAACAACTTTGGGTCGTTACACATATAAAGAAAATAACAAAATGAAACTTGCTTATCACAATGAAGGAAAAAAAAATCACGCCAATAAACAAAGACAATAAACAGGCACAGTGATATTTATGATTTGTCAAAACAATAATAATAACCAAAAAGGTACCTGAATAGCAGGATTTGAAGTTAATACAAGAGATATACTCAGACCGTCAAATGCTTCAGTCCATGATCCATTTGAGAGGGTTTGCCACAATCCCTTAGATTTTCCGAAGGCACTTGTTTGCATCTGATGCTGCCGTATCCAATGGCTATAAAATAAACGTAATAAAACTACTAGAATGAGAAATGACATGTTTTCAGTATGACATTGATTGCATAAACAACCTGAGTAATAATGGCAGTACAAGCGCCAGCAGCAGCAGCAATATCAAGTTTACAGTTGTTCCAATCGATTGGACTCCGCATTTCACAAGATAGAGTTGTTTTTAAAATAGCTATAACCATAGAAATACACAATTGAGCAATGACAGATTGGTAAGTTCTTGTGCTGAGTCCTTGGTATAGGGAAAGAATCTGTCCCTTGGAAATAGCTTCTAATAAAACATCTGAAAGGTTCCTGGACATAACCAATCAAAAGAAAATATTGTCAAACTTTGCAGAGATTTCAAGTGAACGCTATATAATGGCAAGAATTAACAATATACATAACCAGAATAATAATTTAACCTTTTCCACAAGAAAAAGGCTTCAATGAAACTGGATTGATACTGAAACAAGTCTCCCTATACTATCACAGATACAATACCGACAGAAAAATGATAAAAGAATAACTAAATAAAAGCTAATGACGCCCAAAACAATAAAAAAAAACTCAGATGCAAGAGAGGTAGAGAAAAAGTATAACTATTTGGCCCCTCGTTAAATCAATTTCCTTTTCACACTTAAGAAATGCAAATTCTGAAGTCTTTTACTCCATGTATGCTAAGGTTATTCCCTGTCCATAAATTAACAAGAGCAGAGGTTCATGGCCACTGCAATCCTGCTCTTGATGCTCTATATGTAAAATTTTATATGGTGTGCCCAAACTCTTCCACAGAACCCACATTGGAGGTATGCTTCATGCACTAGTCTACCCTTTAAGTAAAAGAGGATAACCGAGGAATTCAGGTAACTGCTACTTCATCCTTCGCACATCCCAAACTGTTCAAACTTCAGTCTACAATGAACAATTAGACTAGGTTCAATCATTTCCACTCCAGCATGATTATTTATAAATACTAGCCAACTCCATATGAAAGAGATGAAAGATACAATAAAACATAAAATGAAACATCACATGTACTATAAAGGTCCCAGCTTGAATTATAAAGATGAAAGAGGTGATTTTTTGAAAAAATAAATAAGCTTCTCTTCGCACATCACTAGCCATTTCTTTTTATGGCTCGTATTAAAAGTGACGCAAAAAGAAAAGCACTGATTGATTTTTCTTATAGCTACCAATATGAACCTTTAAAATTTGATATGGATGATGAATAATTAATAATGCAAAGCACGTATTGCCTCTCTCTCTCTATATATATATATATATATTGATGATGAAAGAAGTGATTTTTGAAAAATAAATAAGCTTCTCTTCGAACATCACTAGCCATTTCTTTTTCTGGCTCGTATTAAAAGTGACGCAAAAAGAAAAGCACTGATTGATTTTTCCTATAGCTACCAATATGAACCTTTCAAATTTGATATGGATGATGAATAATGAATAATGCAAAGCACGTATTGTCTCTCTCTCTCTATATATATATATATATTTATTGATTATACAAAAGTTTTTTTTTTTTTTAAATTCTTATGTTTCATTTAAACTCGCTATTAGATCATGTTTGTCAACCATTTTATGCCATGGCCACACCCACAAAAGAAAGTCTCAATATATGAAAAACAAAAACAAAAAGGGAAAGGAGTCTCGAAGCTAGTGATAAAATCAACAGCCGCTTCTTTTTTTACTGTTGTAGCGTAACCGCTTTGAATAAGATCCCCTCTTTTTTTTTTCCTTTTTCATTCCTCTTTTTTTTGAAAAGATTTCAATATCAAGGGCATTCTCCACAGCTGTACTATCTTCCAATTTGGAAATTCCCCAAATCACCCTCCCCATCCTCCGTTTCATAAATGTGATTTCCCATACAACAATTATGCAGCTCCATCAACCTTACCACCAAATCCTGGTTTTTCCAGCACCACAATCACCATTCCCCTCACTGTTCGGGACAGTCCATCTACAAACAATGCTACTAATGACAGCAGCCCTTAGTTTTCAGCCCCCGGGTTCTCACCAGACTCCACCACACCTAGCAATTTGGCTCAGTCTTCCACTCTGCCATCCCAGCAATCCGCATCCGCAACCTTTGAGCCAAATGTGTCGGTTCAGCAAACTCCATTTCGCAGCAACTCATCCTATACTTACTCAAAAACTGGACATCTAAAGCTCAAGGTGTTTTCAGTGGCTGCCTCTCCTTTCACCTCAACAACATCTACTGATCGATAAGCAAGCAAAGATCCACACTGGTTCAGGCTATGCATAATGAACTCGCAGCTCTCCAAACAACAGCACCTGGACTTTGGTTCCTCGTCGGTCAAGTGCCAACATCGTCAATTGCAAGTGGCTCTTCAAACTCAAATACAACAGTGATGGCTCCATTCTTGTCACAAAGCATACCTAGTTGCTCATGGCTTCACCCAAAAAGAAAAGTATTAACTATTCAGAAACTTTTAGTCCGGTTGTCAAGCCAATCACGATTGAGATTGTTCTTACTCTTGCCCTCTCCTTCAAGTGGCAAATCCGACAACTTGACTTTGATGATGTTTTTTTAAATGGTGATTGATATATCCGGAATTTATAGCAAAAAAATAATGCTTAAACATTCATATCATCATATATCCATATACTTTGAGTAATAAATGGTGCTTTTTCAAAAAAAAGGAAGAAACTAGACTGCATGGCTGAAATATCAATTTATGGGACAAAACCGCCACACGCGCCATGGCGGCTCCTTTAAAAATCCTTCACCTGGAAGCAGAACCGCAGACCTGGAGAAAGACCGCTGCAGCGCACCACAACGTCATTCCACTAAAGATAAATTAAAATCATACAGATGAGTGTTGAACAATAATACGAAAGTTTGTACGCTGCAGCGCGCCACGGCGCGCCACAGCGTCATTTCTCGAGAAATTATTAAAACTTTATAAACGAGAAATTGAACAGTATTACGAAACTTTCTCTGCCGCAGCGGATAAATTTTCATTTATAATACTATAGAGGAACTAAATGAACAGTGAATCCGAAAGTTTATCCGTTGTAGCGCGTCACAGCGGACGCTGCAGCGACTGAACAAAAAATATACTAACTTACATGCAGGAACAGCGTTTGAAGCACTGCTGCTGCAGCAACGCAACGAAACAGGATTTGAAACGCGGGTGCCACAGTGCGCCGCAGCGAAACAGTGTTTGAAACGCTGCTGACGCAGCTCCCCGCAGTGGACGGTTCATAATTTCTAGAACATCAATTAAGGCAGCATGGGGAAGGCCACAAAAATGTGACATTTGGCCTTCCCCAGCCTCTTGAAAACAGATGACTTAAATCTCTGTTGAATCCCAACAGGTTTAAATAAATAAGAACATTAAAAGAGATTGGATTAAAGACAAGGAAGAGGAAGAGTAACACATTTAAAGCTTTGAGACTGAGTGCACCCCTATTTAAGGGCCAATCTTAGACCTTAAAAGGATTCCAACTTTTGTTATTCAAAGACCAAAAAGAAAGGCTGCAGGAAGAGAAAGAAGGAAAACTCTCTAAGGGGAAAAGATGACCAAAAATAGGAAGAAAGGGAAGACAGTAAAGAATGAAGGGTGGAGCTTCAAGAGGACAGTGCAGGAAGAGTCAAGAGAAACCCAGAAAACCTCCGGATGATTCCTTGTATTTCTCATAAACTCCATTGATTTATTTCTTGCCGTGAACTGATGGCGATGTTCACTTTTTTTTGTATGTATGGTCTTTCTTACTTAGTAATGGAAGGCTAAAAATCTATTTGAGAGGGTTGAGATTTAGTTGTAAGAATATGTAAGGGATAAATAATATAGATGATATTGTTTGAATGTAATAAAAAATCGTTTTTATCATTTTTATTTAATGTTTGAATGAATGCTTGGATGAACAAAATTATAAATTATATTATTTAAAAGAACTTATATTCCAAGGCTCATCTATTGAGTAAGAGCAAGGAAGGTAGTGCAAGTAGAGTGGAGATTTATATGACAAAATTCTCAAAGCTCACTTGCACCCTTCCTTAATAGCTCTCCCAAGATATTGACGTTTGAGAACCAAATTCTCCATTAACTTTGCTCTACTGCTCAGCAGAGTAGAAGGGATGAGAGGATATTGGGAACTTCAATGGACGATGTGACATAATCCATTGACCCAATGCATCCTCCCATCTAGCTAAACTACGTGTGAAGCGCATGATGCATGGTAAATTAAAATCTTGTTTAAGAGATCATCTAAAATATAGTATATCTTTTGGTAACCTAGACGTAGAAAGTCAAAATTTTAATTAATGAAACTTGATCTCATGAGAGTTTATGTGCTAAGGAAGAACCCAAAAGAGTTCTCCTTAAGCACTAAACTTGAACCTAATGAAATTGGAGGGTACTCCGATTCCAATATTGTTCACTTGATTTAATAAAGCAAGTAAAATAAAAGTATATATTCAACAATGAAGCTATATCATTAACCCTTGCAACTATTACAATGAAATCACAACTCTCTTCTTTTAATTAAACTAGTATCTTTACTTAAGGTCTTTTGTATCACTACTTAGGAACTAACAAAATCAATCAAATTTGTCATCTAAACATCAGTGAAAGAAAATACAACTTAATATCAGAACACTCGTTCCCTGAGGATCGATCAATCCCAAAAATTAAACTTTCCACTTATTATTTCAAACTACGTACACTTGTGTGCAAACGCAGAGGTGTATTTCCGTCTGTCAAGTTTTTGGCGTCGTTGCCGGGGAACGATTTTATTTTGTATCAAGTACAATTTTCTAGTAACTAGTGATTTAAAACTAATTAATTTGTGCATATTTTTCTTATATAGCTGTAATTAATTTCTTTATTTATTTGCTTTTGAGAAAAATTAAAAAATTTTCTAAAAAAATAGTGCTGAAAGTATTGCTCATTGCTTATTATTATTACTGAAAATTTTTTACCCAGCGAGTCTATCAGGACTTGGGACGACTTGGCAAGAAAATTCCTAGCCAAATATTTCCCACCTGCTAAGACAGCCAGGTTGAGGAATGAAATATCAAATTTCTCTCAGCTGCATGGTGAGAATTTATATGATGACTGGAAACACTTTAATGTCTGCTTAAGCCGTTGCCCGCATCATTAGTTCCCTTTGTGGATGCAGATGCAGATTTTTTTATAATGGATTAAATGCACCCACAAGGACCCTCATTGATGCAGCCGTAGGAGGAGATCATTAAGCAGTAAAACCCTTGAGAAGGCCTTTGATCTCTTTGAGAAAATGGCTAACAACGCATACCAATGGCCGACTGAGCGGCTAAACTCTAACAAAAAGGAGGTAAACAATCTAAATGAATCAACTCAATTGGCCTCCTTGCAAAGGGAAGTGAAAATTCTGATTAATAAAATTGAGAATATGAATGTTAGTGCTGTTCATGATGTTAGTTGTGAGTTATGTGGGGGGAGTCACAATAGTGAATACTGTAATTTAAAAAATCCGTTTAATCCCTCACAAACAAAACAAGTAAAATTTATGAGAAACAACAATATGAACAATAACTCTCATAACAACCCTTACTCCAACTCTTACAATCTGGGATGGAGAAACCATCCCAACTTTTCTTAGGGTGAGGGAAATGCTCAAGGAAACCTCAACACCCAACAACAAAACCGGCCAATGCACAATGAAAATAATTCGTATAAGCAAAATCAGAATAATAAACAAGAATCCGGTTTAAAAGAGTCATTTTCGGTATTTAAAACTGAGACAATGCAATTTATGAAAAGAACTGAAATAATAATGAACCGTCATGAAACCTCCGTTCAAGGAATTGAGGCATCATTAAGGAACATTGAAGTACAATTAGAACAAATTTCTAAATAGCTATCTACTAGACAACAAGGTATGCTCCCTAGCTCAACTGAATTGAATCATAGAGAAATGATGAGCGTTATAAATGTAGACACTAAAAAAATAAATTGCATTGATCATAATAATGAGAAAGAGAAAGAACCAATAAGAATTTCTAATCTAAATGATGGAAGGGGAGAGTAGCAACAAAAAGGGGTGACCCCAGTAGATTAAACATTCCATGCATGATTGAAGGCGAAGTCCTTTTAGATCCCTTGTGTGATATAGGGGCTTCGGTAAATGTTATGCCATGGCACGTTTACACCAAATTAGGAATTAAGGGGGATGGAGGAGACGCCAATAATTATGGAATTTGCTAATCTTGCATCTCAAACCCCTTTGGGAATTGTTAAGGATGTCCCAGTATGAATAGGGAGTTTTGTGATCCCCATTGATTTTGTAGTTTGCGAATGGGACAGCTGGAGTGAAAACTCCACTGTATATTTTGGGAGAAGTTATTGATCTAATGCCTTCGTTATTTAAAGAAAGAATTATAAAAGCAAAATGGGAGAAAGTGAATAGGGAGAAAGGAAACAATATAATTTAAAATTTTGTTCATCCAAGAATTCATTCAAACATTAAATAAAAATGATAAAAACAATTTTTTATATTCAAACAATGTCATCGTACATTAATTATTCCTTACATATTCTTACAACTACATCTAAACCCTCTCCAATGGGTTTTTAGCCTTCCATTACTAAGTAAGAAAGATCATACATACAAAGAAAAGTGAACATCGCCATCAGTTCACGGCAAGAAATAAATCAAGGGAGTTTAGGAGAAAAATAAGGAATCACCCGGAGGTTTTCTGGGGTTCTCTTGACTCTTCCTGCACTGTCCTCTTAAAGCTCCACCCTTTGTTCTTTGCTATCTTCCCTTTCTTCCTATTCTTGGTCATCTTTTCTCCTTGGAGAGTTCTCCTTCTTTCTCTTCCTGCAGCCTTTCTTTTTGGTCTTTGAATAACAAAAGTTGAAACCCTTTCAAGGTCTGAAATTGGCCCTTAAATAAGAGTGCACTCAGCCTCAAAGTTTTAAATGTGTGACTCTTCCTCTTCCTTGACTTTAATCCAATCCTTTTAATGTTCTTATTTATTTAAACCTGTTAGGATTCAACAGAGATTTAAGTCATCTATTTATAAAAGGCTGGGAAAGGCCAAAGGTCACAATTTTGTGGCCTTTCCCATGCTGCCTTAATTGTTGTTCTGGAAATTTTTAACCGTCTACTGCGGAGCGCTGCGGCAGCAGCGTTTCAAACACTGTTTCGCTGCGGCGCGCTGTGGCACCCGCGTTTCAAATCCTATTTCGTTGCGTCGCTGCGGCAGCAGTGCTCCAAACACTGTTCCTGCATGTAAGTTAGTATATTTTTCGTTTAGTCATTGCAGTGTCGACTGTGGCGCGCTACGACCGCTACAGCGGATAAACTTTCAGATTCACTGTTCATTTAGTTCCTCTATAAGTTTATAAAATGAAAATTTACCCGCTGCGGCAGAGAAAGTTTCATAATACTGTTCAACTTCTCGTTCATAAAGTTTTAATAATTCCTCGAAAAATGATATTGTAGCGCCACGGCGCGCTGCAGCGTACAAATTTTCGTATTACTGTTCAATTACTCATTTGTATGATTTTAATTTATCTTTAGCGACATGATGCTGTGGCGCACGGCAACGTGCTGCGGCGCGCTGCAGCGGTCTTTCTCCAGGTCTGCAGTTCTGCTTCTAGGTGAAGGATTTTTAAAGGAGCCGTCATGGCGCGCTGTGGCGATTTGTCCCAGAAGTTGGTATTTCAGCCATGCAGTCTAATTTCTTCCTTTTTCCTATAAAAGCACAATTTACTACTCAAAGTATAGGGATATATATGATGATATGAATGTTTAAACACTATATTTTTGCTATAAATTCCGGATATATCAGCGATCTTCATGATGACATTTACATGGAACAACCTCCAAGTTTTATTTCAGCAGCTAAGCTATGTTGTGATGTCTCGATATCGGGTACTCACGTACCGCAGGATCATATTGAGCATTTTTGAAAGAAAAGGAACACATGTAAAAGCCAAAAGATATTTCTCATTTAATATATTTCAAATTTACAAGGTAGCCAACTAACTTCTGTCAACGTTCATCTTCTAGAACATAAGATGAACTTTGAAAATTAACAAAAAAAAAGTAAAACTCCAGTAAAAATTTTTTTAAGTTCTTGCTTGAGCTCTCCCAGAAGTACTTGACCTGGTATTGTACATAAAACAATATCGGGATTAGAATTTTTAGTAATTATAGAATACTCTAAGTACCACAGTAAACAATAAATTATTATATTTTATATAAGTAGAGATGCGATTTACGAAAATAAGGATATAAGAAAAATAATAAGGCAAAAGTGCAAACAAAATAATTAATTTCTTGCAAAAGATATTAGTTCAAAGATATAGGTTACTGATGTCATTTTTCCAGTAACCCAACACGAATATTGTTATTGATGTCATTTTTTTAGTAACAACCCACAAATGTTATTACTAATGTCTTTTTCCAGTAACAAATCACGAATGCTGTTACTGATATCATTTTTCCAGTAACAAACCACAAATATTGTTACTGATGTTATTTTTAATAACTAGCCACAAATGATATTACTGATATCATTTTTTCAGTAACTAGCCATGAATGCTATTAGTGATGTCATTTTTCCAGTAACTAGTCACGAATGTTGGTTCCGAACAACCAACCAAGTTTCAATATGAATTTGGCTCGAAAGCGAAGCTAAGCAGCAATAAAAATACAAAATATAATACATGTTATGTACTGGATACTTTTGTTCTTTAAGGTCCAAAGTTTGACAGTTTAATTTTTGGATCTGCATTTAAATTTGGATATTTTAAATTAGCTTTTAGTTAAGTTTCTAAGAGTGATTATTATTTTCTTTTCCATTCTGCCTTTCTTTTACTTTTATATTAGGTTAATGAGGGTAGCAATAATACTTATAACAATGTTATTATTATGATAATAATATATGAAAGAAAAAGACATAATGGAAATAAATGAATTTAAATTCCAGAAAATAGAAATAATAGTCATTTTTATAACATTTTTACTGTTATTCATTATTACTTAATGAACACAATAATAATGTGAATGACATTCGAGATATTAAAACTATTATACTTTATCATATGCAAAAGATAATGAAAATAATGGAAATATCTAAACTCTCCTCAATTCCTTCCTTAATTTCCTTCACCTCATACCACGATTTAGAGTGCTAGCTGTTGGCCGACTAATGGAGGGAGGCCGAAGGCAACAGGCTGGCTGGCAGAGGGAGGATTGAGGGCTGAGAAGGTTGGCTGGAGGTTGGCAAGTGGCTGGCGGGCTAGAGGAGGGCTAGCTGTTGGCCGACTAAGGGGGGCTGCAGCAGGAGGGCTGGCTAGCAATGATAGGAAGGCTAGCTGCTGGGTGGTCGGCTGCTGGAGGGCTGGTAGGAGCTGGCTACTAACTGGGAAGGGGGTTGGCTAGGAGAGGTTGAGGGAGGGCAGGATGCTGGCAGGGAGAATGTGGAAGGAGAAGAGTTGGGGGGGTTAACTAGAGGGAGAAGGAAAAGAGAGAGGGGGAGGGCTGACAGCCTGCGCCAAAAACGGCGCAGGGCTGTTTTTTGGTGTGGAACCTTCCGCGCCAGGTTCTCTTTGGGATCGCAGACGGGGGAGAAAGAATTTTAAAAAAATACTTAAATTTATAATTTTTGCATATTTCGGTCGTTCGGTGTCCAAAAATAACAAAACATAATACCGAGGCGTGTTATGACATAACGAACACCCTCGTACCAAAATTTTTGATTTGAAGCAATATTTTATTTTATATAAATTTCTTAAGTTTGAAACTTCAAAAATTTAATTGAGGTTGATCCGACGCTCCGAATTTGATAAAAATTTACGAGCAGCCTTTAAATAATAATCTCAACATAATGACACGAAAAACAATGAATTCTGACACGTAATTAATATTTTCAATTAATTGAATTTAAAAAGTTCAAGAAAATAACGTGGGAGTTTCCGTTATCCGGATTTCTCCCAAACTAGGACACTTTGATCTAAAACTTATTCTTATCTAAAGGTACTTTTGTTTGCCCTAAATTGAAATTCCCCGGGGTCCTGATTTATGATGCAAGATTGACCTAATTTAATGATGGGTCGTTACATATGTTTACCACCTTCATCGCACATTCAATGGGTTAAAATAGTCCCATCGCGTGTGGCATCGCAAGTTATCGACTGCCCTTGAGTTGTTCAGTTTCTGCAATGCCGTAACGACACTTCTATGTTTATATACTGCTGTAATACTGATCTCTTGATATTTCTTGTATACATTGCTAACGTCCGACTCACAAGAAATAATAACTCGCTCATCCAACAGCTCATAACATTCCTTGCAGCTCGATCTTCTCTTAAAGACATAGGACCTGTGCATACCTTCCTCAATATCAACTTCATGATGACATTATGCACTTGATGGTATTCATAGTGCCAGCCTCAAGCACTCAAATCCTGCACCTACTCTAATGGTTTTGCAGGCCAAACCAAGCAAGCTCCCTGACAAATCTTTTCCGAATTCCACTCTTTACCGTTGGTGTCCTTCAGTATGTCCAACACACATGGTCGAATATCGCTTTCAGCGTGAACAACGTTTGCCAATCCAGGCACCAACCAACTACCTCCACCATACCAGCCACATCATTATTCGTCTACAGCTGCTGTCCCTGCTCTCTATTTCGGCATATTGCGATGTCGATTGGGCCAGCGACCCGAGTAATAACAAGTCCACCTCTGGTACATCTTCTTTGGCTATAAACTTATCTCATGGTCCTCTAAGAAGCAACAAACCGTGGCTCGCTTTAGCACAGAAACCAAATACATGGCCATTGCAAATACAACTAGCGAAGTTATATAACGTGCCTCTTATCGCCAAATTTTGTTATCTCATTGGCCTCTCCGCCAATAATCCTATGCGACAACTTGAGCTCCACCTTCCTTATAACAAGCCTATTCTCCACACTCGTATGGAGCACGTTGAGGTGGATTATCATTTTGTTCGTGATTTAATCAAATTTAAAAAACTCACAGTCCAACATATTCCAGTCGAATATCAGCTAGCTGACATCCTGATGAAGCCTTCTCCGACCGCCACTCATCACCGGGTCATTAACAAGCTCATCGTCTCCCTGACGTTGAGGTTGTAGGAAAGTAATAACACTATGCAATGAAAATTCTGCCCTACTTAATATTTGCTATTACTTGTGTCTATTTTTTGTGTAATGGACTTTACCCACAACCGAGTTTCTATATCTCTCGATTCTTCCTTTATTGAATAGCAAAATCATTTTTCTGCTATTCTCCTCGTCTTTCTACGTGCGATTCTCCAACAAAGGATCTTTTTAAATTAATTAAAGACCTTACTAGAGAATTCAAAACATGTATAACAAATCTAAATCCTATAAAATTACAAGTATTTGGTTATTAATTTATGAAACCTTTAAGTATAATTAAGCAGAACTATTAAAATCGAAGCATCTTTTGAGATATTATGGTGAAGTTTCTAATAAAACTCCAAAGTTAAGCATGCTCATAGTGAGAACACTCATAAGATGAGTGATCTTTTATAGAATAATCTTTTGAGGATAAAGTCGTGAAACCATTAGAGTCAAAGCAAACAATAGTTCAAAGTACTAAAATAGCATCGGAGAATAACATTAAATGTTAGATGGGAGCTAAGTGTCATGTAAGTCAAAGTATCATGCCATGGGAACCACCTCTAAAACTCACGATGGTAGAAAGTGATACATAAAGGGGCACCTCTTAAATTTGTAGAGGCCACCTCTAGTCCTATCTAAATGATGGATGGTTCATGGATCTATATATAAATGCTGACAAGAACGTCTATCGCTTAAGTTTTTGAAATTACAAAACCCTCTTAAGTATAGTTACCCATAATTTTTAGAAATCGATATGCCTTTTGAGATTGCAAAAGAATTTCTTAAGACTCTAAAGTTAAATATGCTCATAGTGGATTACTCTCAAGACGAATGACCTTAAAAATTATTTTTTGATGAAAAAACAGTAGTCTGCCCGATGGTTAAAAATTATTTTTTGATGAAAAAATAGTAATCATTAAAATTATAGTGAACAACACATTAGCACTTAAAATTTGACCTGCTACAAATGGTATTTGTGCAGAAAATTAGGTATCAAATAGGAGCTAAGTGTCATGCAGAATAAAGAGCCACATCATGGAAGCTACCTTTTGAACATGATAGGATAAAGAGCTACATGATGAAGGGCACCTATTTAAGCCTGTAAAATCCCATCTACCCGATGGTTGATTCTTGGATTTATGTATGGATACTAAAGAGACACAATTTCTTAAGTTGAGAGATTGTAAACTCCCCTTAAGCATAACCTTTAAATATCAATGTGTCTTTTGAGATGCAGGTGGAGTTTTTAATAAGAACTCCAAAGTTATGTGTGTCATAGTGAGAGCACTCCCAAGATGACCTCTTAAGAATGTATCTTATTAGAACAAAATCATGAAGCATTAAGGTCAAAGTGAGTAATACATTGATGTTTTAGAGTTTGAGCTATTACATAAATATTTATAAATAATTTGTCATTAATTTAACAATCAATAGCATATCTGTATAGATAATTAAAGGTGGCATGCAGGCAGTCCCTTGATCGCTGTTTAATTCATTTATTTCATCTTTTTAGTTATCAAATGATCTCCACATGAAATCATGATCTATTCCTCATGCAGAATATAGGCGGATCTTCAAGTAAAACGGGCTCCATTGGCAGATGGGGTGAGACACTTTAAATTCTAATTAATATATGATCTGAATATAATAGCATAATCACTAATCAAAACCGACTCTAAACAACAAATCCACTAATTATTTAAGTGAATACCAAATAATCATGGAGGCTAACACTAGATGAAAAGGCATTACCAAAAGCTTTCAATATCAAAGCATAATTGTTAAGAATAGAGGAAAATAATAGGATTATATAAAAATATAATGCATAACAGTCTAAAGTCTCAAAGGCTCTAATAGCAATAGCAAATGTGCCAAATATAGATATATAATCGCGGAAAGTCTCACAATGACAGAGGAAAAACTAAACTAAAATAAACACGGCATAAGAATTTAAACTCTAAACTAAACAAGGCACCATCTAAAATAGCTCTTAAAGCTCAAAACACGGCATAAGAACTTAAAAAAGAGAAGGATCCATCAAATCGAACAGAAGAAGTGGTGATCCAACACCTGTACTTCATCTGGCCGCAAGATCCGACCTCAGCCTGATACTTAGTTTTGCAGGTATCGAGAGGATAGAGCACGGTCGTGCTCGCAAAAGCCCCCACAGCACCCGCCGTTGCCTCCGCCAGGGATTCAAAGTTTACGTCAGCCATCTTCTCAGATCAATGTATTTTTGGCTCAAATCAAAGCGAGTTTCTTGAGGTATACTCACAGTCAAAACAGGGATCGAACCTCTCTTCCTCCTCGATCCCACTTCCGAGCTGACTCAAAGTGTGAAATTAATAAATCGAGCGAATTTTAGAGACGGACAAGACGAGTTGCGTTTCATTGAGGCGCGACGCAAACCGAAATCGTTAATTTATAAAATATTTTTATAATATGATTAATTAATTAATTTTAATTAATTTATAATCATAATTTTTATTTATAAATTTCAATTATCATTAGTTAAATAATAAAAATATTGTAGCAACTTCGATACATTATTATATATATTTAAATACATTGCACCATATATTATATTTACTGAATATTATCATATTATTTATATTTTATTTTAATAAAATTCTTAACTATATAATTCTTAATAGGGATTATATGTAAGAAAAAGCAATAACAAATTCAGTATTGTTATTTATGAGTTAAGAAATTATTTGATAATTTGTATTTATATTTTAAATAAATTTCGATTTGTTATTATATTATTTTTAAAAATCCTATATTTTTGTCTCAATTTGTTGTTCATATATTTTATAAAAAATATTTCAATATTCTAATAAATATTACAATATTTTTTCTTAGATTATTTTTAATTTTTAATCATGATTTTAATTAATGAATCTTATTTATTATGAATTAATTACTCATTTTAAATGATTTAATGAACGTAGGATATTGGATAATATATATTTAAAGGTATTGTAATTTAAAATTTATATTAATCGAAAAAAAAAATAAAAGAAAAAAAGTAAATGACTTAAAAACATATAGCGTCATATATATTATAAGTATATAAATTTATTAAATCAAAAATCATAGCATGAGATAACTAAAAAGTATTTCAAAGTATTTATAAAACTAAGATAAATATAAACCTTAATGAGCTATGATGAGTATTGCTACATAACTCTCATATATTTTTTAAAAAGTATAAATAATTAGAATTTAGAGAGTTAAGTGGAATAAGAAAATATTATTAATACACTTCTCCTTGTGAGACTCATAAAAATATATATTTTAAATCTTAAATTCTATTCAAGATTTGAGAGCTAAATAATATTTTTCAAGTTAAATTTTAATAGATCACATATTTACTATTATTTAAAAAATAAACACGACCAGAATTTAATATAGAAAAATTCAATGTATAAACTTAATATTATTTAATATAAATGAAAAATATAATGATACATTAATTAGTATCTTAGAGATTGCTATTAGTATTAGCCAACTAATAAGTAATTACAAATTATAATATATTAATTAGTTAACAAAACAAAACTTTATCAAATTTTACACATTTGAGAAATCCAACTGTTTATTTAATTGTTAATTTATATTAAAACCAAGAAAATGTATAAGCAAAATTTTAATTAAATTTATCAAAGCTTAAGAAAATACATAAAATACTAAAAATAGGAAAATATAATTCTTAAGATGATAAAAAAAAATAAATCACAGAAGGTTCTTTAAAATTTGTAAACGGCAGCCATTTTTTGAAAAAATATAAAAATTATGAAAAATATTGGAATTTGTTTTTTATTCTTAATATTAGCTACTCTCAGAAGGCATCGTTCCAACCCTAAATAAGCCACCTCATCCATTTTATTTATTTATTAATGTAACATAATTTAAAAAAAGAGGGCGAAACGAGAGAGCAAAAGAGATATAGAAGATAGGAGGAGAAAGAGAGGAGGAAGGAAGAAAGGGGGGAAAGAAAGGGAGAGACAAAAAAAAGAGAGAGAGAGAGGAAACGGGAAGAGACGGGGAGAGGAGACAGCGGAGAAAAAAGGCGGAGGCAGGGGCGGCGGAAAAAAGCGGCAGGGAAGAGGAGGGGGGGAGGGAGGGAGAAGAAAAAAGAAAAAGAGGAGAGGAAAAGAGGAGGGAAGGCGGAAAGAGCGCCCAAAAAGAGAAAAAACTAAAAGGGAAAAGGGAAAAGAGAGGGTATAAACCTACAAATAAAATAAATTTAATAATATTTTTTATTCCATTTAACTTTAAAAATCTTAATTATCCATAATTTTTGAGATATAAAAATTATATAATTTAAATAAATTATACGCAGTACAAACTTTTTAAATATATAATAAAAATCACATTTTAACGGAAAAAAAAGAGGGTCCTCGAAAAAAGCAGGAGGTGCTAGCGCAGCTTCACTTTCAGAGCAACTACCCGGCTTCCGGCATGTCAGCCCTCCTTCCGATCGACCTCCACGGCGAGTGCTCTGACCCCGCAAAGCGCAATCCGTCCTTTCCCGCCGAGATTCTCGTCGGCGGCAGTGCCCCGATGGAGTCCTTCGCCGTCGTTGAATCCCAGAAGCTATTCCTACCCTCGCTCAGATCCTGCAACGGATCCCACTGCCCACTGGATTATGGAGGACATGGCATACGCCTGGACCATCGGCGACATCCTTATCATCAATGGCGCCAAGAAGGGCTGCGCCGGCTGAAACTTCGCCAGCTAGCCCGCCGTCACCCGCGCTTACTGATGGAAGGTCCTCCTCGACGGATGGAAACTTGTGTTAAATTTGTAAAATAAAAGGAAGTTGATTGTATACATGTAAAAACTCGAAAATTATCTCAATCTAAATTACATCATATTTTTATTAAATTAATCAAGCCTTATTTTATTTTCCACTCATACAGCCAGTACGACAACAAGTAAATCCTCAGCTAAACAACCAAAAAAATGCTACTTTTTGTCTTTGGTAGGCTGGAACATGAAATAAAAGTAACATGCTGCCTTGACATACATTATTCTTCCCATTTGTTTAATCTAAACAAAAAAATATAGGATCAATGCCTTTTTTTAAGCCCGCCAAGATGCAACCCATTTTCACCCATTCCTTATTAGCCGCCCCACTTGCTTGGCCAATAAGGAGCGAGTGAAAGTGGGTTGCAAAGTAGATGGCTAGCCACATAGCCGATTTGAATCCCTGCCGACTACTTGCTCTTTCAATTCATCAACCGGTCTCTCTATCCGATATCCGGTAGAGTTCATATCAAGCTGCAAGCAGTATTTTTGAAAGTTCCAATGCTGACTTGAAGTTTGAAGTCTAAGCTGAACAAAAAGTTCAGCTCCAGTGCGTTCATCTCAGCGGTGGTGACACCCCCAATCTTCGCAAAATAGGCGTTATTGTAGAACCTGCACAATGCCGAGACTGCTTAGTTGATATTGCAAATCTCTCTTATTTCGGTATAAAGCAAACTTTAATTCTGGAACACTTGTTAACAGTGGGCTAGTAGCTCTTGAAGTAAATAAATAAATCATTTGATGCATGGCTAAATTTGAACCTAACATGGGCTCCGCATGATTGGGTCCCATCATCCTTAGCAGGGATCAACATAATTCGCTTCTAAATACATGCTCATAAGTAATCAAGGCATCCATTTGTGTCTGCGTTTTTCATCTTTTGCTTTCTTTCTTCGTGCTATGATTGTGCGAAATTGTGCGCTTGCTCTTTACCGTTTGCTCAATATTATATATAATACAAACAAGAATCAAATGAGATATTGACTGAAATATAATGATAATTGCATCTACAGTCCAGATATGTCTAGTTCTAATTTATTAAATATGCAAGGAACCGGAATAGTTTTAAATCAAGGGGCCCATTTATAGGTGTTTAACTAACGAGTACGAAGTGCTCAATCAGATTTATTTCACTGAATCTAATTATTGCAAAAAAAAATCTCAAACATAATCTGTGCAACAATAACAAAGCAAACATGTGATTTTTACAAAAGAAAACATTTAACATTTGTAAGCCTTTCTATAAGCAGGTAGCTTTCTATGCATGCAATAGACAAAAAATGCAATAAGAGAAACTAACAGAAGGCACTAAGTACTTACCCATCATCAATAAACTTTGCTGCAACGACTACACCAGTGATGAGAAGCCGATGAACATTCAGGGAAGTGAGGTAGGCGTCGGGCAGAATAAGAAGCCTGTCGATGTATATGTAGGCTAAAACAAAGCAAGAAGGACTACACTTTGAATACTTGAAAATGCGCTCAATATAGCTCCTAATGCCAATTTTTGGCGCTCTTAGCCCATGAAACATAGTGAAAAGCTCTTTCGTTTCCATTGATTCAAGTATCTGTTCATTTTTGTGAATAATTGTCTCAAGAAGACAGGACAAGAGTGTTAGCACACAAGGAAATTCAACAGCCCCTTTTCCAGGCTCAGTTAACCCTAAGCTAAGAAAGAGCCCAGGAAGCACAGCCTCAGGTTCGTGCTGTAAAGAACCCATGATATTGCAAGTACAGTACCTAAATGAATCCATTGTTTAAACTTGGTCAGGCATATTAATAAAACAAACATCATACATCACATTGCCCACGTATGCCTCATCAGAACATACAAAAAAATCATAATGATTTAACAGGTAAATATAACCTTAAATTAAATTTCTTATGTTATCAGATTTGGATGTGCGAGGGCACAATGAACACACCACAAAGCAAGCAATAAGTTCACACAAGCATCACAAAGAACAAATAAATTTTACTCGAATAAACTTAAATGGGGTAAAACCACTACCCTATTCCTTAGCAAAACCCCAACAGATCTTTATGTAGTACAGATTTATGTAGATGATATTTTGTTTGGATTCATTAGTAACACCCTATGTGAGATATTTAGTTCACTCATAAGCAAAAATTAAAGATGAACTTACTAGGAGAATTAAGATTATGTAAGGATTAAAAAATAGTAGTGAAAATATTATAATGCCTTTAAATTCTCTAAGCATATATATATTCAAAAATAAATAAAAACCCCCAAAATACCCTTACATAAATTTTTAGGTCATCCTCTCTAGCTGACATTATCCCCAAGTATCCATTTGCAGACTGCGCACACAACCTATAAGAGAAATAAATTTTAAAAAAGGGGGTTAAGCTGAAATCTTAAATTTGAGATGCACAACAAGTTACACTATATGTGCAAATTTTATGTAAGAATTGGCCCTTAAATCCCAAACAGTTAAAATGATGTTTGAATTCAAGGACAAGGGCTAGTCTAGTTCACACTTAACTTAGCTGTGCCAAACAAACGAAAAACTCTTACTTAAGCCTTGAAGCATAAGAGCCCATTGCCTTGAGATAAGCTAATTGTGTCAAGTACACATTTGCTAAGCCCAATCTGAGCGAGAATAAACTCGCAACACCTTTCCAAAAAATATTCCTTAATCCTATTGGCCATGCAACCAAGTTTATAAAATAAAATGAAAAATAAACTATTAAATAAGTCAAGATCCAATTTAAAAACATATGTTCAATTATCTCAATCACTCTCTAAAATAATTAAAAACTTCTTATGTTCAATTTCTAGTAAATCAGGATTCAATTTAACCTGAGCTTAAATATGTTCACTTGGGCTTTCTCGAAGCCGATGGCAGGGCTTTAGTTATGGTGGTTGAGCGAGCTAGCAACAAAAGAATTTAGGGTGAGGACACCAATCAAGGCTATGATATTTAAGATGCCTAATAAGTAATATATCAAACATCTGAATTTTGGGGTGACAAGTAGTTAAAAACCCTCTTTATAAATTGCTTAAGGATACTTTCATACACTGTCAAAATCTTTATGGTTTACAAACTTAAGACCAAACTTTTTAAATTTATAAGCACAAATAAATTTAAAAAATCTATCGAAACTGGGATGAGATTAAATACGAGAATATCATTGTGAAGTTATTCAGTATACATCAAAGATCATGTGCTAACTATGTACCTTAAAAAAATTGAAGTGTTCAATACATAACACTAATTTTTGGCAAATTTTGGGACGTTATTTTGAGTACTCAAGTTTAAATCTTAATAATAAGAAATCATCCAAAACATTCCCAGTATGTCTAGACAACCGTAGATATTTTTAATTATGAAAATATTATGTATATATAAACTATAACGTTTCTAATGCTATCAATGATAATATCTCAAAAATTTTATAGATTAAATTTTAATCAAAGCAGATTTTTTAGAACTAATTTGCTAAAAAAGAAAATAAAGAATTTGTTCTGCAACCAAAACAAATATACTCGAGCTTACAGGTAACAGTTTATCGGTATTAAACAAGATTTAGCATCTACATTAGCAAGCAACTTTCAGAATTTAACACATCTAAGATTGAGTAATTCCAGATTAGCAGGATTTACTTAATATTATTTTAGTTAAATCCTAGTTGTAGACAAAAATTTCTGATGGAAAAAATCGTACACGAAAATACTTCACTCATGATTATTAAGAGGTCTAATTACAGCAGATCTTGCAAAAATTGCAAAAACACACCGCCATAAAGAGTTGGAGCAAAAGCATTTGTGGCATCTGTTAAAAAAAAAAACTTGCTATAATCACAGAATTCAGATTCCCAAACCTCGTCGCATGAAGCCAAAATCACCATTCGCTGCTCATCGAACCAAAAAACCCAGCAAGATCCCTATTTATTCGATCGAAAAAAAGAAAAAAATCTACAGCTGCCACTTCATTACACTAAGCAGATCTAGATTATACCTATAACATAAAATAAAAGTAACCAAAACTTACAGTTGAAACAGTTACAAAGAAGATTGTCGTGGAGCTGCTGCCATTTTCCGATCTCTGTAAAGAGTGCAGCAGCTTCTGCGGGTTTTCGAGTTGTGGTTTTAAAGAGTGGGAGAATAAGCAAAAAAGAATGGAAAAAGTAACGGAGAAGAAAATGCGCAGAAATGTCGGGGTGAGGGAAGTGTCGGTAGTTTAAAAAAAGGAGGATAATGGAGATGAAAAGGTAGGTAGGGCTGAAGAAGACGCCATTATCTACAAGTGCAGAGTGGGAAATGGAAATGGGACCGAAGCTGAGAGAGAATCCAGCTGTTGAAAGCAAATTCAACGTCAATTCTTAATATTCGAGCCCAAAAATACTTCATAGTTGGGCTTAGGCCATCCAACCCGATTTCGGATAATGGGTGTCATACATATGTTGTGTGGACTTTCAATTTTATCAAAGGTCATACTCGATGCAGTAAAATTTCATATGTATACTATATTACAGAGAGAATCAGAACGATTTTTTTCCTACAGCAGAAATCGGATGGACATCAAGAAACGATTTTTTTTACTTAGGCCTCTGGGTTCCCCTCATGTCCCTGTCGCTTGGGCTTGTCGCCTAGGACTGTAGCACTAGTTGCTGTTTGAATTCTCGCACTCCCTCCTTCCAACATTTGGAGCTCTAGAGCCTATCTCTAGCTTTTCCTTAGAATTTAGTATCATGAGCTTCTCTCTTCAAATATGTTCATCTTGAGTCCAAATCCCTTTCTTTATCTTTCACCTCTTCTTTATTGGATACAATTTGCTTCTATCCATCAAAAGTGCTATATGGTTCGACGATCAAATTTTGGAAACTTAAGAGAAAGTTGTCCCTTTTCTCCCTGTCAAATGGTTGTTATCTTCTGAAACTCTCATGTGAGGAAGATGCTCACTCGATACTTCAAAGAGACTTGTGAATTTCTTCAATGCTCCCTTACTTGTCAAACAGTGGACTTAGGATTTCAAGCCTTCGTGTTTTGATTTCTCTTCCATATCGGTTTGAGATTTTTCCCATGATCTTCCACTTCAACTCTAGATTGATACGAATTTTTCCAAAGTGGAAAAGCGCTATGGGAATCCCTTTATTCGGGATGAACTTGCTTCAAATAAAGCTAGACTTTCTTTTGCACGAGTCTATATCAAAATATACCCCTCCCCCTTTTGTAACAACCCAATGTTATTACTCTAAATAATCAAGGCTAAACCAGATAATAATCTTCATTATAATAGTCTTAATACGTCATTATAAACAAGCTTTGAAGTTTTGGTCCAAATCAGAAGTCAATCGAACCAAACCCTAATTCTGATAAATTTAGATAATCTAGAAAATAACCTAATTAAATTGACCTCAAATCGAAAATCTCACTTTGTCATTGCGCTCATCAGCCATAAATTAGTTATGGGTGATGTTTTAGAAGTGTTTGTGTAACAACACTAAGTTGTTACTTAGCTCAATTTTAACATAATTGCATCATAACTGTCATTCAATTATGTTCGTTTGGTCATTAAAACGAAATTCTGAAGATTTGGAGCGATTCAGAGCTCAATCAAATATTTGGTTTATTTTAATAATATTTAATTAATTAGAAAATTAAGATATTAATTTGACATCAAAATCGAAATCCAACTTCGACATTGTGCTCATCACCCCCAATTAGTTAGGGGTGATGTTTTGGAAATGTTTGGAGGTTGACGAATTTTCTCAAATATTTTAATGTGTTTAAAAACAAAAAAGGATAATTAAATTAATCTCCAAATTAAAATCCGACTTCGTTGTTGCGTTCCTCACCCTCGAATTAGTTAGGGGTAAATTTTCGAGATTTTTCGGAGCTCGTTTATCAGATCAATTTTAATTTTGAAATATTATAATTAAAAATTAGAAAATGATTAACTAAATTTAAAAGAATCCATTTTATTTCATTTTCTTGCGCCTGAGACCCATCCCCCTCCCTCTTCCTATGAACGGCACCCTCTCCCCTTTCTGATGCACGCAAGGAGTCCTCCATCTCCTTCCCCATGCTGTGGATGGGAGAGGACTTGCTCCCTCTCCCAGCCCATGCCTCTCTTCTCCTTAATGCCAACTCCCTCAACTCTCCTTCCTCCATTTGGTTATCAACTGAAACTCCTCCTCCCCAAACTCCTGAAAAAATCTTTGCTTTCTTCCTCCTCTTTATAGATGCTAAAGAAGAAGAAGTTCCTTCTCATCCCAAGCTCTTTATGAACTTAAATCTTCTTCTATTTGCAAGCTCAGATACCCTATTGTATCCTTTCATTGTACTTCTCTTTCTCCCATTGAACTGATCCAATGGTTATTTCTTATTACTCAGATGCTTATTTCACATCCTTAAGAACTTGCATTTGGGCGATCTAGCTCGATAGAGCTCGATCAAAATCCATTTTAAAGAGAAAATGATTAGTGTTCAACATAAAGGAATTACATATGTAGTTAGGGCTTCGTTCTTTGCATTGTTAGAATGGTCCATTGATGTCAATTTTGGTATTAATGGAAAGGTCTTGGAAAGACATTTTCATTGGTATATGGCACCGCACTTGAGGTGTCATAAATCGAGAGTATTTGAGTGCAAAATGGGACACATTTTATTTTCGTCTAGGCAAAATCATCGTCGAGTGCTACAGTGCGTAATAGCAATTGGCTTTCGGCCACCGAGCGCTGCAGCGCGTCTCGGGAAACCTGGCACTGTAGCACCTGCCTTTTGGCCAGGGAGTGCTCCAACTTGTTGTAGCGCCCGCGTCTCGGGAAATTTGGCGCCGTAGCGCCTGACTCTCAGTCAGGAGGCATTACAGTGCGCTGTAGGGCCCGTGTTTCTAAAATATTTGGCGCCGTAGCGAGCCATCGGACCCAAAAGCGCTGTCGCACACCGTAGCGTTTGGCTCTCAGCCAGGCCAGCGCTACCGGCTTTGTAGGGCGCAAAACTGCCTTGTTTTGCCAAAAATTACATATTTTTCGTATTTTGATGACTCCAGAACCCTAATAATACAAAAATATACTAAAACCATGCATTGAATAAATATAGAGTTGATTTTTTAAAATATGAAATCCATACTTATGATGCTTAAATCTTTTGAGCATATGCTTGTATGATAAACTTATGCTTGTATGCCTTTTATTTTGATTGAATCAATGTAGTACTGTTTATTTGAATCTAAGATAGTAGTGGCAATTAAATCGTTTCATTTTGTTGCTTAAAATGTGGGATATTAGGCCTGAAATATTATGATAAGTTATTAGGATGCTTACATTAAAATAAAAATATTTTTTCTTATTTTCAAATTAAATGAGTAAGTATCTGTGATGCTTATATTATTATTCTAAAATCTCGACGACAATCATCGATAAGTCAAAGGATGCCATCACAATCTCTGCACCCATGCTGGGAATCAAAATTGGGGGGACGTCATAGCTAGTTACAAACTATGGAATTAATGTCTCTTAATGTTGCCATTACAGCACCAATGACATTAGTATGAATATCCTTTATAATTTATAAACATGAATAATTAATATAAAAAATAAAGAAATAATTTTTGACAAAGTTTAGATTAAATAATAATACTACATTACAAAGCTCTTTTAACATAGAACTTTAAAGCTTAATTTGATTGAATTCGAAAGAATTAATGATGGTCTAAATGAATTGAAATATAACAAGAATCATTAAATTATGTCATATTTTAATTATGAATGAACTCTTAAGATAATATACTTTTAGTATCATTAAAAGAATGAGTAATAGCAATAAAAGTACATTTTAGCAAGGCTAATGTAAAACTAATAAGTGTGTGTATATATATATATATATATATATGTTTTCTGTATTTACAATCATAACACAAAAAATATAATCTTAATTAGTTTATATATTTTTAATTTTATTTTATATTGACTTACATTAATATAATTCTTAATGACAAAGTGTGGGTATTAAATGTATAATATATATGCAATATTTTTTTGTTTTGAAATTAAGAATGCATAGTTAAAATCTAAATTAGTTCATTTATTTTGATGAAAATAATATCATCTTTATATATTTAATGGCATTTTCCAATAATATGAAGATGTAAAATACATGAATTATATATTTTAGTGATAAATTTGAATAAAATCGACTATTCATAATGAAAAATAATGAAAAAAAAAAATCATTTTAAATAATTTAAATGTACAAACTCCCAGCACTTCTGCTTGAAACTCAATTTTTTTGAATTTTGATCAAACTCAATATTGAATAAAAAAAACTCTAATTGAAAATAGACTTAAATTTTTTACGAGCCTATATCGAATTATTAAATGATAATTTAGCTCACCTCTAAGATTATCATTAAAATTTCATAATTAATTCTTAAACTGGCTTAATTTGCCATTTTAAATTAGAGTCAAGTATGATTTTATGACCCAAAAACCCTATTATATGAGAGGTAATAAACAGCCTATGGCTTACAACAGCACTTGAGCCCAATGACAATCGAATGATAACCAATTTCAGAAGACATTTCATTGGTGAATTTAGTATGTGGTTGTGTTCTGCATTATTTTCTTCACAGCTATCTTATCTGGCTTACTAGATATCCAAGGGAGCCCCCAAAGCACACACCCGACAAGGTGCACTTTTTTTTAATGTAGCCTTTCGTATTTTAGCAGCATTTGTTGGTAGAAGTGTTCTCATTGATGAGATTCAAAAGTGCATTATAAATGAAATAACATTTAATTTTTAACTCTTTTTTTAAAATAATTAAATGTCTTTAATATAAATATAATCAATATTTTAATTAATGAATCAGAATTAATTTTCAATTTGAACACATGCATTAATAGAGTATTTACATATCTAATCTTGAAGTATGCTAAAGGATCATCCAATCATACACTTGTCACATATTTACAATGATTGAATCAGCTCAGCAAAATGGGAATTTCGACGTTAAAGCAGTAATTTAAAATAATAATATACAACAACGAAACCATGAAGATAAAAAGCTGCAAGTTATTTCTTTCTTCTCTTGCGCCTGAGCGAAGGCATGGCTCTCAGGAAACTTCCAGCTGCTGCTTCACAATCTATAGCATCATCATCATCCCCCCTCATCTGATTCCGGCACAGATCTCCAGGCACACTTAATTTTGCAGAAACCCCCTCCCCAAAGCTCGGATTACCACCCTCTTCCATCATGCAGACACCCCCTCCAGAAATTGCAAAATTACAGCCGGGCCCCGGAGCATTGTTTTCATTCCCGTTCTCCTCCGGGCAGAACCCTCCCCCACCGTGATCGAAAACTTCGCCGGAGGCCGAATCAAGCTCCGGACCGGCTTCATCGGGAGCACCAACCTCATTGATCTCCGCATTATCTTCAGCATAGTTAACTCGCCGGCGTCTTCGATTTGAACTTCGAGCTTCTGGCAGTGGCGGCTCGTCATTCAAAGCCTCACGTCCTTCGCCTTTTGGCCTTCCTCCTGCCGTTGCTTTTCCACGTCCCCCTTCGGGAACTTTCTTTCTCAATCGATTTCGAGATTTAGACTTTGAGACTTTGTCGCCGTCGGAATTGTCGGACAATACGGTGGAGCCGACTCCGGCAATACCTTTCACCGCCTTCTTGATTCGCTGACTGCGTATTTTTGCAAATCGTTCGTTGAATGAATAGAATGCTTCCATCCTTAGCTGAGTCTGGTTATGGAAAGAGAAAAAGAAAAAAGGTTATAGGGATGTTTATGTAAATATTAGAAAAGGCTGGAGTAACTTGTATATACAATAGCACCTAGATCATTATAATATATATATATATATATATAAAACACCCAAATTTTAATATATGCTAAGAAGCACCTTATCTTAGAGCTCTTCCAAGTATATGCTAATATGCAGTATATGAAAAGTGCCGCGCGCTTTAAATATGAGATGATAGTGCTTTTATTGTAAATATTTAAATTTCAGCTTTGAATTATAATGTTTTCGGCGGTAAGTTTGATGTGTTGCCTGTGATGCTATCCCCTATTCGTTTTTACACAAATTTGATTTGACAGAAAAAGGTAATAATTATAAAGAGAAAGGTCTGTTTGTATATACAGAGTACCTAAATCTATAAAATAAACATAAATACTAACATTTCCAGATTTAGACCTAATTATGAATAAATATGAGGTGGACTTGTGCACCATAGAATGAAAATGATAGTGTTTTGTTTTTTTGGGGGATGAAGTTGAGCTTAAATGAAAAATTATATACAGTTGTCGGATTTGAACTTTTGATCTATCAACAGTTTAAATCCTAGGTTCCCAACTATTATGACACAACATAATTCTATATATTTGTATCATAAAAACTCAACTTCTTAAAAAAAAGGAGCATTTTTTTGTAAATATTAAAATTAAGGGATATTTATATATATATATATATATAAAGCAAGGAGATCATAATTTAATCCTTAAGTTGGAGGAAAAAGCTTACGACAAAGGTAAGTTGGGATTTCCTAACTGTTTTGTCTATAATGACAGTTATTTGCAATATCAAAAACTTAATTGAAAACAATTGATTTTCTAATATGATTAATGGTTCTCCACAAGGTTTTTTCAACTAAAAAAGTGTATTGAGGCAAGGCTACCCCTTACTTCTAATCCTCTTTGTGAAGCCTTGGACCATTGGTGAAGATGATAAACAAAATGTTTGAGGAGAACCCTTCTCTTAGATTCAACATCGGCGGTAAGTTTGATGTGTTCCATTTTGCACATGCTGATGATATCATCGTTTTCTCTAATAATGGCTCCAAAGATTTGGAGACAACCACGAGCTTAGACATTAATGATTCTAGATCCATTTTTTTCTTTAGCAAAAAGCCCCTCAAAATATCTCCACTGTTATTGTTCAAAAGTTTGGTTTCAAAAGAAGTAAATATCCTTTAACTCATCTTGGCATCCTCTTTTCAAAGGTCATAAATTTTTTTTTCCACTTGGGGTTGCTAGAAAAAATTACTAATACGATTAAGGGCTAGAAGCACAATTATCTTTCCCCAAGGGGACGACTCACTTTGATCAAATAATTCTCAATATGATTCCACTTTATTGGCGAGATGTCTCTTCTCCCACCAAATGGATTCCTACGTGCAATAAAATTATTTTAACCAAAGTTCTGTAGGTTCATGAAGGAGGCTCAAAGATTACTTGAACTAGTTGGAAGTCTTGATATGAGAAATTTTGAAGATAGGGCCTTTCTCCATGAAGCTATGGTGATGCTTCAAAACTGCTAATAGCATTTGAGTGCACTCAAAATGCTAAGTATTGCGCTACTAAACACACAAATGTTGTTTCTCATAAAATTACTAGCTCTTCTTTATAGAAAAAAATTCTTGAGTTGACTGACAGCATGGGACCTTTAATGCATTGGGTTTCAATTGATTTCACCTCTTCCTTTTGGTTTGACAGTTGATCGCCTATTGGTAGGTTAAGCATTGTTCTATTTCTTGTCATAACCTTAAAGCGACTTAAGTTTTCAACGAACAGGAGGCGTGGAATGAGCAAGTCCTTTTCACTCTTTTGCCTAGCCCAATTGCCACTAAATTATTTTTCTCCCATCTTAATGTTAGCAGTAATAAATTCAGCCATCTCCGACATTGTGGCTACGAAAAATTCAGTTTATCCAAGCCTGGCAGCTGTCTAGAATGCACAAACTTCCTAACTTTGAACATTAGTTCTGGAATAAGTACATCCCAACCCACTTGAGCTTGTTCCTATGAAGATTCTTTAAAACTATATCAGTTTGGACAAGGTTTTAATGAAAAGGGAGTTCAATCTAGCATTCAAATGTGTTGCAATAGCACTGAAACTCTTAGCCACATAATTTGGCCTAATGCTTGTAGCCAAAAGGTTTGGGACACTATGAACTTCAAAGCTATTCCCTCAGCCTTGTTGTTAAAATTCTAATGCCCATTCGTCTAAAAAGATTAATGTTGGTATCCTTGTTGTTGTGTGCACGATTTGGACCATTTGGATAGCTATAAATAAAGCTAAGCACTCAAACATTGCTATGAATCACATTAGCATTACCTCATTCATTATCAGCGATTACTTGTCATTTTAAAAGGCATTCTTCTTAAGCATTTATAGTGGCTCAGCATTAATATTTCTAGATTTCAATCCACTTGTGGCTATTACCAAATCCAACCCTGAATGGGATGTATGTGGCTCAGGTGAGGCCTAGTTTTTAGCAAATCTGGTCGTGTGCCTGAGTGGAGCTTTTTGTGGTTTGTTTTCTTATTTATGTGGTTGTGGTTTGATTTGATGTGATGGGTTGCCGACTATTTATGTTGCTTGAATCTTATGCTATAATTGTTGATGGCTTTGTTACTATTGTTGTTTGCTGAGATGTTTGCGATTATTATTTTTTGTGCCATGGTGGATGATACTGGTTATTGGCTCTGTGGCTTATATTTCTGTCTTGCCTGTGATGCTGTTTGGTGGTTTAGTTCAACTATTTTTTGGTTGGCTGGTTCTGCTTAATTTCACTGTGTTGTTGGTCATATTGATCTCCTTATGAACTCTGTGTATGAGCCCGTATTCTCTGATTCTCTCGGTTTGACTAGGAGATTGTGTACCCACCCTGGCTTCGGTTCGTCGGCCAGGAAGTTTTTCGTCGGCCTGGCTCAAAATTTATCGTCAACAAGCTGTTGATGTGTTTACAGGCGCCAAGCATCCTTATTTCCTCTCAAATGAGATATTAGTTACATTTTGAAGAATCCGTGGATTCTCAGTCGACATGTGCGCTGTAACTATCAGAACGCTGGCCAGTTTTATGCTCTCAGCGAAGCCTGCGACTTCCTTCTTACAAAAATTTGGATGTTTTATTTTTGTGTTTGTTTGTGTTGTGCTTCTATGTCGTGTGTTTGCGTGTTGTCTTGTGTGGCTTGAGTTTATTTTGTTTGTGTTTTTTATTTTTCTAAGATCACATTTTTTTTTTTAATTAGGTGAGCTTCAAATATAAAACAAATATGTGACAAGTAAAATTTAAACCCAAAACCTAGAATAATAAATCATGAGCCTTAATTACTAATGATGCAAGACAAAAAGTGCATGAGAAAAATGCCCATGGCTTAGGCATTAGCATGAAACGGATGTGGAGATTGAGAGGTTCTGCATCATATTGTGTACGTTTTGAGTCATCTTATTTTTATTTATATTGATAGCATTGTATGTCATTTTATGTTTTATTATTTGTGGGGTATGATGTTAGTTTTCGTGTATTAGTAATTTTATGTTTATGTAATATTTATGTAAATTTGGTAAGATGCGAAAGGACACATTAATATATGATGGGGTGCATGACATCTATATATGTATGGCATGGAAGAATATAATTGAATGATATTATAGAATTTTGGCTTGAAAGCTTGTTTGGTGTGGATAACCATGGGAAACCCTCTTTGGTGTGCATATCTAAAGGCCTTGAAGGTGTGCATAGCCTTCAAGAACCCAAAGTATGGATAATCTTGGGGTTCTTTTCATTTCTTTTGTTATTTTCTATTTTGAATCATTATATTCTCTGTTAGCTTTCTTCTCCACTTTGTTTCACTTAAACTGCTCTTATTTTGACCTTCAAGCATTCATCTTACGAATCCTATGCGCAATCCAATGTCAGCTCACTTCGTTGTCCGTAACTTTTCCAAACAGCCATCAAATCATACAAACAATATCCTACAAATTCAGCATCCACCACAACATCCTTCTAAAATTTTGTGTCAATCCAACATCATTTGATCCACCAAAAGCCTTCCCAAAATCATCCGAATCATATATACAATCTTACCACCATAACCCTAATCAACTAGGTTACAATACAAATCACTAAGAGCACCTTTCAGGTGTATGCCATAGATGATTTTTTATTAATTGTCAAGTATTTTTTTGTTAGTTTTTATTATTTTATCTTTTATAGGTTGTTTTTTCTGTAAACCAGCAACCCCATCTTGGATTTGTTTTTTTTTTTTTTTTTTGCTTTATAAAAATCGCCTATTTTGTATATATATATATATATATATATATATATATATATATATATAGATTTAAGTGTTAGCTAAATAAAAAATTCTAAACTCCTAAAAGAAAAACCTCGTGCTTGTTGTACTCCTTCAAAACAGGTACAAGCAGCTCATCTGCCTTGTGATTGGGCCAGCCAAACTTTTCCCAGCAAACTCTGTGAAAAAATAAAGAAATTAGTGTTAGAATGAGCTAATCATATATATATATATATATATATACACACGCACACACACACACACAACACCAAGCCTTAAAAAAAAAAAAAAAAAAAAACACCAAGCCTTAATCCCACTAGGTGATGCTGCAATGCCACAAAGATAACAAAAAATGACACTCAAGTACCTACAGATTTTCCCTCCTTTTTGATAATAAAACCTAGCAAAAGTGCACTGCATTTATCTCTTTAATATAAAAAGATGCCACATCATTAATAGCTGAACTTGAATACAATTAATGATATGTAACAGAATAACACATCATTAATCTCTATTATAAAATATATTGATCAACAAAATTTCAATATTTGCAAAACTAAAGTAATGCTATATTTTGCATAGAATTCCATTTACTTGTAACGACTGAAAAGCTTAAATTGAGAAGCACTATGCTGTAGTGATGAGAATTTAATGTGTATTTTAAATACCAAGCTCTGTTTGACATATAGAAAAAAAGGGGTATCATATTTTGAAAAATAGAAATGTAGAAAATATAATGATCAACTTTGAAAATATTTAAAACAATGTGCAGGGACATATGACCCGGTACCTCTACTGTAGCTCTGCCCCTGCCCTCAAATGCCAATATTCCCAATAATGAAAAACCAATTTGCAGTTTTCTGTTTTATCAAGTTCAGAATGGGTTTATGCTTTTAAAAGTGATACTAATCATGAACCGCTAGAACGAGAAGTTCATGGTTCATGTTTGAAACATACAACCGCAATTGAAGCATAGTCAAACATGATGAAATAAATTAGAAAATAATTGAATTGCTATATTTTCACGTGTAAAACAATCATAAAATTGGGCAGTCCGTGTAAAGCTCGTCCGAATTCAACCTTCAATTTTTTCGATTCATAGCCGCTTTTGCATGATGTTGAGTTGTTTGAGCTCAAACCGATAATTTCAGTCGAATTTTTTATTCCATAGTTCAAACAACTCTGATTCAACAACCTGACTTAAAATGTAAATTTTAAATAATTCTGCGAAGGAAAAGCTTGATATATACAGATAAAACTATTCTTATTTAACTTACATAACACTTCAATTTTATATCTATAAAATTACTACTCAAATTTTTATTATTACACAAAACTACCAACTCTTGAAAAAGAACTTCAACAACTCAATTTTTTTATGCTACTTTTAACGTTATTTAAATGTGGATTAAGACTAAATTGGACATCAGGACTAAATTGATCATCCTTAAAAAATTTTTCAAAAATTAATAACATAATAAAAAGGCTTGTGACAACTCACTTGCGAAGCAAAGGGAAATCGGGCTTTCCCCATGCGAAACGTTCGGTTGAGTCATCAATTTGAGGGGATAAATAAGCAGAAATTACAGAATCGCTGGGAAATGAAGGAGGAAAATGCCAGTTCTTGCTCACGTTCCTCTGAAATATAATTTATAAGTTATTGTGAGGCAAGGAAACGCGCCAAAATTAAAAAAAAAAGTTCTTAGACAAGCAGAACTTGCATGTTCATCCATGAAAATTGCTGTACTTTTGGCATCAGAAATGGTATTTTCCGATGATTGATGAGCTCCTTCTATGGATTCAGAACACACCAAATTCTCTTTCATTCCACAAGCAGCGTTACCAATTGCATCCAGCATTTTTTTATTAAATTTATCACCAAAAATAGCAGGATCAGGAGATTCAACCCAATCCTTAAATTTCTGAAGGCCATCTTTCTCAGGAAATGCATTAATAACTTCAATGGCATTTACAATTCCAATGCCGCTGCAAAGCTCAAGCAGGAAATGTAAATAGCACCTCAACAGTAATAAAACAGTCATTATTAAGTATGAAAGGGAACTGTGGCATCATCATTTTCATTAGTTTTAATGAATATTGCATAAAATTAATTATACTCTGCTGAAATTTAAAGAATTTAATAACTGTTTTTATATAAAACAATTGATCACCAAACATGTAGGATACTCAAGATCTTAATAATCTATTCTCCCTGTTATTATTAACCAAGCTCAATCATCTTAACATACATATTGCACTGAGATTCTTAAGATCTTCTACATGTTACGAAGGAAAATTATTGTACAAAAATTGGCATTAAAAAAGGCTAATTTTTTGTAAAGAACTTTGTATTATCCAGGGTTATTACTGAAGGTTTTCTTAAGCTCTTTATTAAATGGATCAAGGCCCACAGCTCCAATGTTCATTATACTGTGATTACTAATGATGTCACAAAAACTTTTCCCTCAAACAATGACTTAGCAAAGTTGTCCTCTTTTCACTATATATTTATTCTTGCCATAAATGGATTATCTTCTATTTTTTAATCATATGGCTGAGAATAACAACCTCCTCAACTTTATTACTAAAGAAAATTTATCTCTTCTTACCTCTTTTTGCTAACAATCATTTATGCTTTAATGAAGATAATACTAACAACATTCAAAAGTCTGAAGAGACCTTAACCTTAGTAAGAATTACTCTGGCTTTGAGATTAATGGGGAAGTTTTGAAATTTTTTTCAAGAAAAATATAAATCATTATTTTCTAGCAAATGTTATTAATCATACTATTTCTCATAAGCTTATTATAATTTGAAGATCCTTCAATTCCATATTCAGCTATTAAGGCTTATAAATAAAATACATGATTGGCTCCAAGTCTTGACAAAACATTTATTTATTTAAGTAGGTAAGCTGCAACTTCTCAAATCCTGACTTTAAAACCTACGAACTTATTAGAAAACATCAATTCACAAACTCGTTGCTATCCCCAAGTATATCCATATTAATGGAGAAAACTAATAAAAGACGTTCATTTGCTAAGTTTCAACTACTTTGCCTAAGGTGGCTGGAGAGTTCGGTCTTGTTAACTCATACTACAATTAATGCTCGCAATCTTGTAACCTTCTGAAATGTTACTTTCAACCATACTCTGTTGAACAAATGGTGACGTGCCACTGGTCACTCAATTTAAAACCTAATGGTTTTATATGCTCTTTGTATTCAAAAAGAGTTAAGACCTTTGCATATTTTTAGCCACTTTCAGCAGCTCACTTGCTTCTCACTCTGCTACCTTTCACAATGAACCCCGAATGACGCTTGTTGCTAAAAACTGACTTCTTGCTGTTTTACAAGATGATTCCAAGGCTAGTTAAATTTGGTTTTAAAAGAAAAAAAATCAAAATACATACACCTTTTTCTTTTGACAATATATGCACAACAGAATAAAATGATCAATAAATTAATGCTAGGAGTATTCCTTGCAATTCAACTCATGTTTTCTTTGTGGTGTTGAATCTAAACAGTCCTTTTTTCTTTAGTTGTAGCTACTTTATTGATGTTTAAAAGCTTTATGGAAGATTGATTCTTTTTATTCCCAGTCATTTTACAGAAGCTTGATTATGGTGCTAGAAACTTAGATATGTGAATTTGTCATCTTGAGCTCTTAAGCATCAGCATCATTGCTTATAACATCTGGCTTACAAGAAATAGGAGAATGTTCTTCACTAAAAATGCTTGCTCTACAACCTTAAAAAGGCTCACTAAATTTCAAACCAAGAATGTGGTACACAACAAGGGGGGGGAGGGCGGTTTATCTAATCTTGATGATCATGATCATATTCAAGATTAAACTATCCTTATTATGGTTACCTTTGCTATATAGATGACACCATTCAGTCATTCCTGGATGTACAGCTATTCTAACAATGATTGACTTGGTTTCTCTCTGCTGTTGGTCTCTCTGATTAAAATTCCTTCGCTGAATTCTATTTTTGGACCATTTACTTCGGAAGACTGAACTGCATTGCTCTTTAATGATTGCTTCCTATGCCTCTATTCCCTTTCTCTCATTATGAGGCAAACAAAATTAGAATGGCACTGGAGCAGTCAATTTTCAAATCTGGTAGGCAAAGTTGTCTTGATCTTCCCTATTTTAACTCAGATGCTGCATTATATCACATGCTTCTTTGGCTGTTGCAACTGTATTGAAGGCTCGGTTCCTCATTGTATTCTTAAGATGCTGAGTCCAGAGCCAAACTATTTTAATCTTTTGTTTTATTTGTTTCCTTGCTTTGTTATAGTTGGTTTCCTCTGATGTTGTGCAGCATTTTTTTAAGTTTGTATCTTTTACAACTCTGACTATGTATTATTTAAAAATGAAAATGACAAAGGTCCTCACATTCTTCCAAATAAAGGAAAATAAAACAAGTGGTTCATAAATGAGATTTCCCTATTTCCCAAGGTAATAAAATAAACTTGGAGTGTGATCCTGCACATCTCCCATTTATTTAAGACAGAAACATGCATGAACTAAAAATAGTTAGATCCAACCTTAAGGACTAGAGCAAGACCTGAAAGATTATATAATATAAATTATATCAACCCCCATTATATAATGTTTTTAAAATTTTGAAATATTTAAAACATTTGTTGAACATTAAAAAAATGAAGTTTGCAAAATGTACGTAAAATCCCTATAAATTATAAAGATACATGAGTCAACGAATCTTTCTCCCTCAAAACTAAACGTGATAGTTCTCAAAGTCACCTCAAGATACAATCTAGAAGAAAATTAAACTGCTTCGATGAAATTATACTCTTGATGGATATAGTAGCCCTTTTGACCCCATTTTCAGGTTCAAGTCCCGGATGAGAAAAGTGGGTTGTGTCAACTACAAAGCATCCTTTGGAAGTGACACACTGCATTACCCGGAAAGTGTGCAAAAATCACACATTGACACCGGATGTACTGTCGAGGGTCTTGACATTAGGGACAAATGTGTGTTAAAAAGCTTATTAACAAACTAAATTAAGATTAGATGCTTGGACTATTAGCACTCTTAATGCAAATCTTTTCTAGTAGATATTATAATTAATAGGAGGATTCACATTTTGCCTTTTAAAAACAAAGTGAGAGAACAAGATAGCAAAAGAAATGATAGCTTAGCTTTGAACTATGGCAATCAAGTAATAATCATCATAGGAATGATATGGATATCATCCTGAATAAGAATTTAAAAAATAACGTAGAAGAAATTAAGAGGTGTTGGGATAGAGTAGTATCTTTAAAGAGTATAATAAAATAGCTTTTAATATTACAAGTGCTTATGTCCATCAAATATCATAAATATGAGAATTAAAAAGTTTAGTCATAATTTATAAAAGTTGATTTAAGGAATATCCAAAAAATATATTATTTATAAGAAAAAATATAAATGGACACATTGGAAGTGTGATTCAAGGATTTAATAGTATTCATGATAGTTTAAATTTTGAGATGTATAAAGAAAAAAAATGTTTTTAAAGTTTGTTTAACTTGTGCTATTATGATTACTAATATTATTTTAATAAGAGAAATTAACAAATTATCACTTACAAAAATTTAGCTTCAAGTTGTAAAATAAAAGTTATACTAAATCTAAATAATGTGTGAATAGAGTTGTAGCGGAGTGATTAATGTTCTGGAGTTGTTATCCATGTCATGGCTCAATTTTTAGATTTAGTATAAAAAAAAATTAAAATATGTTTTAAAAGTAGATGTTATAATCTTAAGAAGGGTAAAATAAATAAATTGTTAGTAAAATTTTAAAACTTGACAAAAGAATTTTGATGGTAAAACCATGCTTATGTAAAAATCAATTGCTAATTTTATTCCCAAAGTAGTTAAGAGTATACTTGGAGATTTAAGAGAAAGGGCACTAATAATAAAGATGCTTAGTGATGAAATAAGATATTTCTGTGAAAATTAAAAATAACAAAATATGCTATAAAAATAATTTAAATGTTATAAAGATGAAAATTGATATATATATATATATATATAGATAAATAAGCTTGTAATGTATTTAATGTATTTAAGATAGTAAGCAATTCACATTGCTTAGATTGAAGCATTTAAAATTTATATGAAAAATTAGAAATTGTTGAAAGAGAAACACATAAGCTGGTCAAATTAAAAGAAAAAAAATCAAAAACACAATAAAGATCAAAATTCATTTTAGGATATGATAAAGATATTCAATATAAATGAGTGTTAATTTACTAAATTTTTTAATAAAGATTATACCAATATTAATAATAAAGTTCAATGAATATAAAATTAATATTAATTATACTTTCATTCAACATATTAGTAAATCTTAGATTTGGAATATTTTACAAAGAATAAAGAGTGAAAACACGATAGAATCGGATGACCCCTATCAATGTGTGGAAATGCTTTTATGAGAAATAAGTTTGATGGCTTATAAAACTATTCAATGTTATTTTGAAAACTAAGAGATACAAAATGAGTCGAGTATTACAGTATATATTTAAAAAAATAAAAGTGATGCTAAAGACTGCAAATTATAAGAGAATTAAGTTAACAAGTATACATTGAAATTTTGAGAGAGGGTAATTGTATATAGATTGCAAAGATATATCTACCATGAAATCTATATAATTATAAGTTAATAGATCTGATAGAGAATTTTGGAGAAAGAAAAGTAGACATTCGTTAATTTTTTATTGACCTTGATAAGGCTTATGATAGGGTACCATAAGAATTTCTTCAGAGATTTTTGTAGAAAAGGAATGTGTAGCATACAGTGATATTAAAGATTTGTAAAATGAGTCTATAACATGTGTTCGCCAGCAAGGTGGCTTGTCTAATGATTTTCCTATTACCTTTGCATTACATCAAAGCTCTTTTCTCAACCATATCTTAATTGCTTTAATTATAAATGTTTTTGCAAAACACATTTAAGAGTGAGTTTCTTGGTATATGTTGTTTGCAAAAGACAATCTATTAACTAACAATATAAGAGGTGGAGGTGATGAGCCCCATATATATAGTCATATAAATGCATGATTGTTCTAAAACCAATCGCTATTTTTGTGTGCATTATTGCCTTTGCAGCTTGGAAGTGATCAGATTACAAAAAAAATAGAAATTGATGAAATGGAGAATTCAGCACTCTATAGCGCGCCACAACACCTTCAAGACCAAAAGTTTGGCACTACTGCGCGCCATAGCGCCCCTCATCACCAAAAGTTCGGCGCTACCGCGCGTCATAGCGCCTTCAAGACCGAAAGCCTGGCGCTACCGCGTGCCATAGTGCCTCATTACCGAAAACTCGGCGTTATCGCACGCCATAGCGCCTTCCAGATTGAAAGCCTGGCGCTACCGCGCACCATAGCGCCCTCATCACCGAAAGCTCGGCGCTACCGCGCGCCATAGAGCCCGACAAACAGTAAGCTAGGCGCTACAGCGCGCCGTAGCGCCCACCATGAATCTGCTCAGGAATAGACATTCAATCAGCATTGAGAAGAGGAGAAGATTTAATTTTTCCCCTTCCCACAGCAGGAATTTATGATAATACATTTAAACTTCCTCATTTTTCAAGGGAATGAAAGAATAATTCATAAAAACAATTAAATTTTGAGGAAAATGGAAGAAGTGGCTGCACTAATGCTGAGGAGATTTCCAAGGATTATAAAAACAAGCATTCAAGACTAAAAAAGAGTTCCAATTTTCCAAACTCAAAGCATCTTGGAGATAGAGGCTGCTGCTGGAACAAAAAAAAGAGAGACCCCCCTGCCCAAGGAAGGAAAAGGCTGGACTTGAGAAGAAAGAGCAAGTACAGAAGACAGAGAAGGAGAAGAGATCCAAGATAGAGGAAGAGACAGGCGAACGCAACCACGGTTCCCTAGTATCGTACCCTATCTTTATACCTTTGATTTTTCTCTATAAAAGCCATGCAAAGGCTTTCATCTTCTTATGATTTTTCTGTTATTTACTTTTCAATGGCAGCCTAAACTCACCTTGAGAAAGGTTGGGCATACGCATGTAATGATTTAAGGAATGAAAATGTTTGTACTCTTCAATTATTAATGAATATCTTTTTCATTTCTTTTTGATTAAATGATGTGAACAATGGATTGGATAAATTATTTTTGTCATTAAGATATTTTAGCAATTGATGTTTTAAAACTAGGAAAACCATTGAGCTCTTAAATCACTTAGAACTAAATTTGTGCATGCTGAACATCATCGCTGCGAATGTCCGTGACAATATTAGCTGTGCGAAGATGACCAATGCAAAACCCTTAGATTTAAGCTGATCAATAGAGCCATGGGACAATTAATAATATCTGAGCTCCACTGCTTACCATTAGCTTATGCAAGAAATTTGTGCACGATAGCCTAGAGCCTTGTGACAAGCTCTATGAGCGTCGTAGCACACTTCCTTTGCTAAGTTGAGAAGTTGATGCGTGTGGGCCGAGAGCAACCAGTTGAGCTCCATAGCTCATCCTAGGTATAAGCTAGGATTTAGATGCATTGTGTGCTATGGGTGATGTGACATAACCCACCTAGCCCAATGGTTCATCTCCTTAGCTGAACCTAGAATCTATGCATGTGAACCATTGGTGGAATCAAGTTCATGTGATGCATAACTAAAACTATAGATTTCATAATTTAGAAGTATTGAACACAACCAATAATGATTACATGAGTCTACATGTCGAGATTGAACTTTCTTGTGTTCATCTCTGAACACTAGGCGATATTTGGTACATTTGGGGAACACCCTAGAGAAGACTATGTTTATTGATTGTTATTAAATTATCCAATCTAATCAACACTAAATTGATAAAGAATAGTACTTACATGAACCCTTAATGAATTGCATATTAAAACCTAACTCTTCCTATTTCCTCTAAAAGTAGTTTCTCATCCAAGAAACTCTGGTTTGTTAAATTATGACAAGAACCATCAACCAACTTAATCATCATTCAAACATTAGTAAACTTTAGTAACAAAACAAATACTGTTCCCAGAGGACGATAAATCTCGGGATCTTACCATCCCAATATTACTTCAGATCACATGCACTTACGTGTAAGCGCAGACGTACATTTTCAGTCTATCAGGAGGGAAAGTGAAATTAGAGTTGTGGAAGACTACTCTAATATTTAAAAGTTTTCATCTCAACTATGGAGTGTAAGTTTAGTAGTAATAGAAGCTAATAATCTTGAGATCAAAACTATCAATGATTATGTGATCAAGAAGAGCTAGAGTTCAAATATCTTGGTTCAATTATTCAAAAAGTCGGTGAAAACCAATGTGATTAATAGAATCTAAGGTAATTGGATAAAATTGAGAAACACTTCTCGAGTGTTGTGCAGTCAAAAAATCTCATCAAAATTAAAGAAAAGCTCTATAAAGCAGCTATATGATCAGTCATGTTTTATGGGGCCAAATGTTGGCAAGCAAATAAAAACATTGATAAAATAAGTGTTGCTGAGACGAGGAAGCTAAGGTTAATGAGTGAGTATGCTTGCAAAAATAGACGATAAATGAGGCTCCAATGGTGGATAGGATTAGAAAATATTAACTAAAATGATTTTGCCATATTAAGCGTGAACTGTTCAATACACCATATTAGAAAAGTTAGCATATTAAATTTTTCCATGTTAAAAGAGGAAGATGAAAACAAAAAAGATCAAAATTAGAAAGGATCTTTGTAACGACCCAATATCGTTACTTCGCAAAATTAAGTCAGATTCCGCCTCAGAAATCAGGATCCTGGAAACTTCAAATTAGGGCAAACCAAAATACCTTTAGATAGAAATAATTTTTAGATCAAAGTGCTATAATTTGAGAGAATTTAGATAACAAAAACTCCAACTTTACTTTTTCTGAATTATTTAACTTCAATAAATTGAGAAAATTAAATACGTGTCCAAATTCATCAATTTTTGTGTCATTATGTTAAGTATATTATTTAAAGGCTGCTCAAAAAATTTCATCAATTTTGGAATGCCGGTTTGATCTCAGTTAATTTTTGAACTTTCAAACTTTAAAAATTAATTAAAAATAAAATATTTGTCTGAATCAAAAAATTTTGGTGTGAGGGTGTTCGTTACATCATAACACACTTCGGTGTTAAGTTTCGTTATTTTTGGACGTCAAACAGCAAAAAAATGTAAAAAATTTAACTTTAAGTAATTATTTAAAAAAATTCCTTATAAATTCCTCTCCATCCCCTGTTTCCCGATCCCCCCCGATCGTGGATCCCTCCTTATCACAAGCTCTGTCCAGTGACAGAGCCTGCTGCGACACAGCTTTCCTGTGCCGTTATGGCACAGGATTGGACGGCCTATTTAGTCGATCAGCCCCCTTCTCCTTCACTCCCTCTCCTCTATATATTCCCCACCCAGCCCCTCTCCTTCTCCTCCCCAAAAACAACAGCCCTTCCTACTCCCTCAGCTCTCCTTCTCCTCCCCAAAGTCCCTCCTCCCTCAGTAGCCCCTCTCCCCCTCAGCCCTCCTTCCCAATAGTCGTCCAACCACTCCACTCCAACCACTCCCTTCAGCCACGTTCGACTCCCGGTAGCCCTGACCCTAGGTTAAAGGAGAAATTAGGAGAAATTTTGCTATTTTTATTTTTATTTTTTCTTATTACATATACTTAATATTCCTTATTATGAAAAATATTAAACATTCACATTATTATTGTTCTCATTAATTAATAATGAGAACAGTACAAATATTATCAAATGATTATTATTTTCATTCTGTCAAATTTCAATTCAGACATTTTTATTTTTTCATCTTATAATTATTATTTCATTCCGCACATTTTTACTGTCATTTTCATTCTATTTTTTCTTTCATTCATATATTATTATTATCATTGAATAATGATAATAATACTATTATATCAAATATAAATGCTACCCTCAGTGACTTAAAAACGTTGTCGTCTATCAAGAGAAAGAAAGAACGAAAGACAATAAAAAAAAAAGTAAAAATCCTTAAAAATAACATGTTGGCTATAAGGCTAATTTAAAATATTAAAAATATAAATGCAGGTTCGATCAAACTGTTGAACTTTTGAACTTAAAGGAACAAGGTCCCAGATATCTTTTATTACTCTTGTTTAAATATGTTTTTCTGCTTGGCATCGCACAAACTGGAAAAATATTTTTAAAAATCACATAAAATGATATATGAAAAGTTTGAATAACTGAGTAGCAAGAGTTTCATGTTGATATATTTTAATTTGATAAGATAATTGTTAGGACTGGGCTATCCGACATCAGGAGTTATAAAGAGCCTATACTGATAAGTCTTGAGGGAGCAGGTATAGAGGAAAGTTGAGATATATAACACAAAAGATGAACTCCCTTTTCCTCCATTTTGTACTTATCCAACAAAATCATGTTTTACGCCAGATAACAAACGCTAAAATTCTATATTTATTTTTGTGACTGCAATTACTTTTATGCTAAAGTTTCAGTGCAGCTGAAACAAGTTTGTAGGGATAATTTTATATAGAGTATTGTTACATGGCTCCCAATTATCTCCCAAAATATATTGATGACTAGGATTTATGGAGTTAAGTGAAATAAAAATATTTATTAAATCCACTTTTGCTTGTGGGGATCATAAAAATATATTTTTTAAATCTTAAATCCTAGTCATCCATATTTTTTGGGAGATATTTGGGAGCTAAGTAACATTTTTCTTTTATATAGCTTTATTTCCTGTCAAATTATTAATTATTTTACTTATTATTTAACATTTGTAAAAATGACATCTATCAATACTTAGTTTCACAACTAACTGACATTCAAACGCCCGCACTTTTAAAACGTGCCTAGATCAGGAGTTCGTCCTAGAGGTAGGGCGCTAAGAACCAAGCAATGTTGATACTGCTTCCTGTTGATTTATCGCTCTTTTTAACTCTTATTAAAAGTTTGTAACTTTTGTTTTATTATGATCTTTGTAATCAAAACTTGTAAATTAATGAATAAATGAGTTATATTTGATGTTTATATATTTGTCTTTTAAATAACTCAATATGATCCTGTGGCAAGAGAACTTGTTACCCCAAAACTGATGCTGAATTAACTTCCGCTACCCAGCATCGGGTCCTCACAATCTTCTCCATTTGACAATTCTGGAAATGATTTTATTTAATCATTCACAATGAAAACAATAGATTCATGCAGGCAATTCTACTTAGTAGGAATAAGGCTTGGTATTGTTGAAAATACAGTTTTCCTTTTACGAATGATTTAACTTAGCAGCAGAAATAATGAAAACTGCCTCCAGAGTTGCTCATTTTTCCATATTAACAATAATTAAAATAACTGATCTTAAACAGCCTTTCCTGAAGCACCCGAAATAAATCACAACATATATTATTTAATAGGAATTTTGACAAATAGTGTGTAAAGAATTTAGATAAACCAATTTAGTCCCAAAACAATTTGTGAATCGATTTAATACTCCAACAATGAAGGCGAAGCCAATTCAGTCCCAGATTGTGATCAAAATTAAGATTAAATGGAAATGTTGAAAAACTATTTTAAGATCAAGTAAAATAGGTATGGATTAAATTGGGCATTTATGATAATCGGCAACTAAATTGGTCAGCTTGATAAAGTCTACAGACCATTTGACCAAGTTTCTCTATATTTATTGTTAATCTATTAACTGAACCGATAATTTCACAATCACTAATATAGTAAATGAATCAATTTTGTGCTACTCTGTCATGGGATTATTTGTATCATCAATTTTTCAGTCTGTGGCTGAACTCTAGAGTTGATCTTAATAATTTAGATCTGTTCTAGTAATTCTATAATAGTTTTGTTTGCTCTTTTTTTGTATTTTCCCGCTGTACACAGTACCTAAACTTTATTTACTGGATTAATGATATGCTGCAAAGCATCAAATTCTTCCAAGAAAAAAAATCCATAATCAGAACTGATGAAAATTTCCTAAAATTGATCTTCTTGCTACATTCACTGCTTCGAAGTTTCAGGCCGTTCAAGTAGATGTCATTACCAGCTCCTCAACTGGTCATTCCCAATCAACAGTTAAGCAGGGTAAAATGCGTGAATGTTTTCATTCTAATATTACATCTGCACCCCCCAGAGCAAGACAATTCTTTCAAATCAAAATTTATATAACATGCACAATTGCTGAAATACAATATAAACTTAGTTTTAGAATGTCATTCAATATATGAAAAAAAATATAAATACATAACTTGATTCGGTTCATTAAATATGATGAGAGGTTCTCTGTAAATGTCCCAGCATTTACCTGACACCTTCAGTATAATCACTTCCTAACAGCAATGCTATGCGAATTAATTTATCCCTGCTAAGTCCAAGCTCACTTTCAATTTCCTAGCACAAGCAAAAAATAATTAAAGGGTTATTTGGTTTGAGGCAAAAAAAAGCTGATGTAATACAGAATAAAAAAATTTCAGGTAAAATAGATGTATAAATATTTTTTGAGCATTTGTAGTAGGCCTGATGGAAGAGGTCATATATTGAATTTGGTAGTTCACAATGTATTTAGTTTATAATGTTTATTTGGGTAGGTGAAAAACAATAGAAAATAAAAATATTAACAATGGGGATTTGCTAGGTCGTAGTAGGCCTGATGGAAGAGGTCAAGAGAAGACAAACAGCGCTGGAGGCAGGCGATTGAAGGCCTGTGGTGGCCAATGGAAGAGCCCTTTGCTAGCCTGTAGGAGGCCTGCATAACCTTGGAGGCTGACAAAAGCCTTGGTTGGGTTAGTGGAGGCCGATAGTGTGCTGTAGGATGCTGAACGAAGCCGATAGTGGCTGGGGATTGCGTGGGAGCGAGAAAAACGGAACTTACGTGAAAAGGCAAGAAAATACCAATTTTTTTAATTAACACACAGAGCTTGCAAAGTTTTTTCGCATGTTTGAGAATTTTAAGAGAAAAAAAAAAAAGATATGTAGTAGAACTAATCCCATAAATTTTTGCTTTGCATTTATTTTTCGCCAAAATAAAACAAGCAATTACTTTTCTCCAAAAAGTAATAATATTAGTTTTCACCAAAAATGTACCATGCCAAAAAGTCCTTAAAAAAATTGCCAGGAACTCTATTAAACGGTAAAGCAAAAAAAAAACTGTCAAAAAAGTATATCATCTTAGTGACAAATGTCTAATATGCCTGTTTACAATAAGCAATTACTGCGTGAGTTAACACTAAACAAAGATAGTTCGAATTGCATACACTTATGCATTAGATTAGCAAGCAAAGAGCATGATGGCAACAACTTAAAGGAGATGACGAGAATTTTAAAAGGAGACCATGTAATACATTTTAAGAACTACATTAGATATACCTTCATAAAGTATGTTTCCACATACTTGCGATCATCAAAAATGTTCTTATATACATTCCGAGCTCCAAATAAAAACACATCAGAGTCATCAGTCACAATACCATCGACAAGGTCAGTCATTTCCATATAAGCACATTGTGCTTCTGCTTCCATAGGCGCAATTATATATGGTAAGCCAAACATTTGAAGAAGTTCCTGCAACTTGCAAATTATCTTATTAAATAATTTATGCATATTTAGTCAAAAAGTAAAGGTAAAGTTAATAATATCAATAACAAGGGGAAAACAAACATTGATAACAAGTTCAAAATTGACATTTTCTTACAACATAATAAAATTAAAAGCAAAATAGTAAAAATTCACAATGGGAACTTTTGCACACAATAGCAGAAATAAAAGTTAATTGAAATAAAGCCGAACGTGAACTTTCCAACCAAAAAATCTATTGATATCCAATTGGGCATCACTCCTTTGAACGTGAACAGCTGTTTGGGTTAGCTATCAATGTCAACTATCAAATAAGATTATAGTTATAATTAGCTATTATGACAGGATTATAAAAACGGCAACTCTTAGTATGATCAAACAATCAGATATAATGTGTCATTTGTAAAGTCTTACAATTGTAGAAAGAATTGCCATTTCTGCATAGAACTATTCATTCTAAATACTAGCGGATGCAGTCTGAAGAAGTTATTATCTTAGACCAGTAGTAATTGTAGCTATGATTCACAACATAGAGCATGCATTTCCCCTGGTGACAAGGCGCATTTTATAAATCAAAACCTTGTAATAAACTAAGTATGCTGATCACTGTGAGTTCTTTATATGTTCTCTTTTAAGATACAATCCTTTACAAGAAGTCCTGGCATTCCTTTTATCGACAACTTCTCATCCAATTTTCTTGCATCGGCCAATAATGAGATCTTGAATTAACTTTTCAGTCACGAAGCACAAAGTTTGAGTGAATAGGGAGGATACAAGGCCAGAAAGGCTATTGATGCAGCCAGTGGTTCAGCGATCAAATTCGAAGTTCAGCTGCCCAGTACAAGGAAGGTGTCAAGAGGCATGAGCCGACCAACTCAAAAAGCTTATTGGGCCAACTGATTCAGAGTGCAACTAGGAATAGGAGACTAAAAGCAGAGGAAACCACCAAATTGCACTTAACTGGAAACTTCCTGAGCCAAATAAGTTGGCAGCAAAGTCGACCAAGTATCGACGAAATGACTCAGGAAAGTAGAGTCATTAGTTGAAGAAGTCGAGCAGCTGCTCGACAATACAAACTGCAAGGCTAGCCTTCAAGGCTAGACGAGATAACTTGTAGCACAGGAGATGGCCAACAAATAATAGAGAAGCCCAACCAAGCTACAAAAGAGGGGCAGACTAAAATCAATGATAGATCGAATAAATATTCCAAGCCAATGGAATGCTACCGAGAAGGGCCGAGAAATAAACCGAACAAAGGAAAATTGATCAAGATGCAGCCAAGCCAGAAGATCTTGACATGAAAAAGAAAAAGAAAGGGCCGTCAGAGCTTTTGAGCACTTTCTCAATCAAGAGGAGATGACAGGCAAGCTGTCAAGAAAAAGAGAACTATCTTTTGAGCACAAGAGGAAACCAAGAAAGAATAGTTTAAATAAAAAATATCGACAGAAGAACGATCAGCTACAGTCTCTCTCAAGCAAGATTATCAAGCTAAAAGAATTGCTGAATAGAAGAGATTGATCCTTTCCCTTGAATTCAATTGTGAACTTCCTAACTCGCATTAAATCAAAAGCAAAGAGCTTTTTCTGTAAGCTTGAAAATCAGAAAGGACATGTGGCATGAGCCAGTTGAACCATACACAGTAGGTGGAACGTTTGAAAGGGTAGACCGTAGAAACGACACAACTGCCTATTCCCCCATAACATTTGATTTTTTGTTATTCTTATATCATCTTTATTGATTTATTATTTTGTGATTTAAGTTCAGCATAAATAACAAAGCCTTACGATTTTAATTTTGAAAATCGTGGCATTTTATTTCCTCTAATATCCAGAGGATTTTGTTCGATTGAAATAAGAATCTTTGGACCAAATCCAAAAAATGGATGACCATGTACATAAGAGGATGTGTACTCTATATACCTATAAACCATAAAATTGTAAGCAAGAACTATAACTCTAAATAATTCTCATTATTGCTCTTGAAAAAACTTATGATAGAGTACAAAAAAAAGTTCTTTGGAGAGTTTAGAGAAAGAATTTGTGCAACATATATTGAGATTATTAAAAATATGTAAATAATGATATTTTAGTATTTGTTCAATTGCAAGATAGCTTGTTTAATAATTACCTCAAAGCTCTGCTCTCAGTTCATATCTAATACTTTTAAATATGGATGCTCTTACTGAACACAAATAAGATGAGGTTTCTTGGTGCATATTATTTGTAAATGGCATTCTATTAATTGATAAGACCAGGATTGGAGAAGGAACCATCGAGCTATGAAGCACTACATTAAAATTCAAAATTTTTATATTAGTAGATCTAAAACATAATATATAAAGTGTAAATATAATCATAATGGAAGCCAACATCTTGAGAACAAAACTATTGAGGATCATGTGATCAAGAAAATGGAGAAGTTCTAATACTATGATTCGATTATTCAAATAATGGTGAAACAAAAGCGAAGTGGTTAATAAGATTCAAGCTAGTTGGATGAAATGAAGAAGCACTTCATTAGTGCGGTTACATGGAAAATCGCATTATTATTTATTTTTAAATATAACAGCTATATGATTGATTATGTAATATGACGCCAAAGAAAAAGTTCATTGATAAAATAAGTGTTATATAGACGAGAATGCTAAGGTGGATGATTGTGTATACTTGAAAGAATAGAATAAGAAATGAGTTCAATTATAACATGGGGTGGAGTGGCTCTAATAATGGATAAGATTAAAGAATGATATCTTAGATTGTTCAAATATACTAAATATAGATTGTCTGATGCCTTTGTTAGAAAATTAAGCAAATGAATTTTTCCCATGTTAAAAGAGGATGAGAAAGACAAAAAAAAAATCATTATAAATAATATTCTCAAATTGGAACTTAGGGAAACTATTTTATTTGGTTGTGCACACTGAAATCAAAAGATTCATGCAGTCGACCCCACCTAGTGACTATAGGCTTGATGTTGTTGTTGTTGCTTTGATAACAAAAAAAAAACATTAATACTTTTGAGATTCGGAATCGAGATGATAAAAATGACTAAAAGTGCATATGCAAAACACATATCGCCATCGGCCTTGTCATCAATAGTAGCAATTATATATACTACAAAAGTTAATTTGCAAATATATTCAAGAATTTGCAGATATATTAAAAAAATGTAGACAAAACATGGTTGAGCATAACCTGGCATTCAGCAAACATCTCACTACTAACAGAATCTGCATTGCGTTCTAATTTTCTCTGCTCATCCCCAAGATATGCACGTTCCTGTTCAAGAAAAGAAATCTCATTATGCAAACTGGCTTTTAATGCTACAATATTATCTTCATCTTGCACTGAAGTTTTTGCACTTTTACTCAGCCCTTTAGAAAAGTCCTTGTAAGCTTCACTGCTCGCCAATTGTTGCATTTCGTCAATACTAGATGTGATTTGTTCTGTTGGACTTAATTTAGAAAGGTCGATACCAAGCTCTGGCACTGATCTAGAAGATGAGGGCATGCTCGAACTAATTCCAAATGTACCAGTCGAGGGACAAGGTACAGAATCATCACAAGGATCACCAAAATCAGTGTCAATTCTACTGCATGGATTTTCAAAATCAGTTTCAGTATAGTTCTTGGTATGAACATCAGTTTTGCCAAAATTAGGTTCATCAACCATTTGTTTAGAAGCACTGCAGCATAGATTTTCTTGCGGTGACAGATTTGTCCTTTTCTCTATAACTTGATTATCATGTGATAACCCCAAGTCATTGCTGCAGACTGCTATATTCTTTTTCTCATCTTGTATTGTTAATTCTACATCAAGCCTGCTTGCAAACAAAGATGCAGAAAGGTGCTCCTTCTGAGAAGCAATGAAGTGACGGGTATTCCCTCTGTGAGAAGACTCTTCCATACAATCCATCACAGCACTCTGAGGCTGACCCATCAGAACACTTTGAGACTGTCCATTCCCGATTAAATTTTCAATATTTAAATCATTATTAGTTGATATCAACGAATTTTGATCTTCAACAGTGGTTATTGTATATGCCTCTACAGGAACTGCAGAAGATAATCGCTTCAGTTTAATATCCTCAAGACTTCTTCTTATTGCTTCCTTCATATCAGCTTCTTCTTCCAGAAATCCTAGATAAACTGCCTTCTGGCTTTCCACAGAGCGAGAGACAGAAGAAACAGTTTCCTCCCACACAACTTTATCTTCTTCATAACCTTTGCTTTCAACATATGATAATTTATTATCATCGAAGTTCAAGCTTGAATATAGTTCGCCAACCACTCCATCCTCCCAAATACATTCTGACTCAGAATCATCCATTTTTTTATCCATGCTTGCACTTTCAGAAAATAGTTCTGTGGTTGGTTTTTCAGAAACAAGACTAACAAAAAAATTATCAACCATAGGATTAGACTCAATCTCATCTTCTGAAAAGGATATCTCAATTGCAGCTTCCTTGACAGAAATTGCAGCTGATCTTCCAGTGTTTCTCTCAATTTCCTCATCTATTCTTTCCCTAGCAATTGGTGTGCTAGTGTAACAATGACTACTTTTCCCACTTATTAATGAGGGAATTGGAATGCCTTCAGTCTTGGAATGACCTTTCTGAAAACCAGATTCATCATCACGTAAACTTGGCTCAGAGACTTTCCTCAAATCATGCTTATCAAACACTTTCTCATACTCTTTCATCAAATCCAAGTTCCGCTGTAGATCTCGAGTCATGTGAATACCAAGTCCCCTAACTCTGCTAACTCGAGCTCTCCCCCTATCATCCATATAAGTCTCGACATCCTGAAACAGTTCGCTAGCAACTTCCTCTGAATTAGTGTCAGTGGTGGAATTTGACGAGTTCAAAAATAACTTCCGCTTAGATGTATCAGAAGCACTAGTTTTCATCAATTCTTGATTAGCAGTACTTCCATTTTTTTCAGTACTAGTCGGAGTCAGCATACTGTTTTCAGGGAAAAAAAGTATAATAGGTACTCTTATTATTTTAGTTAACAATTATGGGATATATCAAATGCGCATGTAATTTGTCAACTAGAAGTTTCAGTGAAATAAAAAAAAAACATCTCAATAATCAAAAGAAGATATCCTCTACGGTAGTAGTAACAAAGTTACAAATCAATAAACAAAATAGTTTTTGCTTACTTTTTGTCACCAGTAAAAGATGATGAAAATATGTATTCCCGATTTGCCTCAGAAGCTATCCTAGATGTTTGCAAACCTCCAAAGCCTCGTCCAGATGCACATTTCTGAACTTCATCTATCTCTCGACGAAAAGCAACAGTTTTGAGATAAGACTGTATTTGTAGCTCAGAAAACTTTGCAGGAACCTGATAATTGCAGGATTAAACAAATTCTATCGTTTACTAAAAGGTCATATTCAGTAATAAAAAACAGTTTAAAATACGTTTAAAAAGTAACCTATGATGCAGAGGTACAAGTTTTTTTGCTCTACGTAATGAAAATGTAGATGTGAAAAACTTTCCTCAATTTCGTGTTGTTAGGTTACAGTGGTAGATAAAAAAATATTAAAAAATTATGCAAATTCAATGAAATAGCCATTAAACTCAAAAAGAAGTTTGCTTTGGTATGGTTTAACTTAGGTGTTCATATCAGCAACTCTACTGTTATTTAAAAAAATACCTTGATATTCAAGAATTTTGCTTAGCTATACATAAGAGCTTTAAAATTTCAATACACAAATTGAAGAATCATCTAACAGATAGCAGTGGCCACTACAAGCTCAAGAAGTGTCCCCCATTGAACACCAATTATATTGATCTTATATTATTTGTAAGAGTCTAAATGCTTAACCATCAAAGTATTTTTCATTTTAGCCTTAGTAGCCTACAGTGTTTTGTCTTCAAATGGTAACTTCCCAAGAGATAACCTAAATTAAAAACACACCAAAAAAATCACACTTAATTTTAGAATTGTTATAAGAAATTCCACTAGTATTTTAAAGGACATTAATGTTTAAAATTTTTGTTCAAAAAAAATTATCAAAATAGTTCATTGACTCTTGCAATTTATTCATTTTAGTCATTAACTCTTATATATAATTTTTTTATCCCATACCTCTATAAAGTGTCTTTTATCCTATCATTAACTTTCCATCGGATGAGAAACAGAGGGGTAAAGAAAGAAGTGACCTTCAGTTGAGTAGATGTCAGAAATGCAGATTCATTACACATGCACAAGTTCTCTTCTTATGATAATACTCATCCGTTATCGGAGCAATATATGAGACAGCAGAAAATCTAGGAATAGAAATAAGGCTAATGGAACAAGAGACATTATCAGCAGCTTAGGGTGAGAGCGCTATGCACCTTGAATTATGCATTGTTACATTTACTGAAAATATTCAAACTTATGTTATGAATGCTGTGCATCATCATAGGTTGAGCTTAAGAATGCAATAACTAAGTGAGAATGCTTACTAAGGGTTGGAGTGGTCCTAAGGATTGATTGAGTTCTTCTCAAGACTTGCATATTTAAAGTTGCAGTATAAGAGCTTGCAACCTGCCCAGCCTTGCATATTAATAGACAAAGTTCAGTCATTTATTGTAGATATCATTGAACAAGCCAGACAGGGAGCGTTCAATGATCAAAAAATATTCAGTAGCCAACAGCTAGGTGACTTGTTCAGCATCAATCTGTAGAAGTTGAGTGCTCAAACGTCTACTATTCCAAAATGTCAATCTAGCTGTTGAATCCTCCATTCTTCATTCAGCATTGATTCATTGAGCGTTGAACGATCACAACAATAACTATAATTGAACGTTTTTGTTTATGGTTGATAAACGATCAAGTTTATTTTCATTTAACGCTTTCATTAAACAAAAAAGACAATAAATCATGTTTAATTTTATTCCAAACTGATATTAAAATTTTTGCTAAGGTGATACATAAGCAAATGAAAATAATAAATTTATTAAAAACTAGGATCTAAAGTCTTCAATGGGATGTTTCCAGTGTTTTTATAATTTCCATAAATTGACTGATCCAGTTAGCTCTTCTAGTGATCACCAGTCCTGTATTTGAGTTGATTTGATTTGTGATCCAAATCTCTATCCTGATTGCATGAAGAATACTTAAACAAATCATTAGTGCACATTTGCAAAAATATAAATCTAATCATTAAAACTAGAGATCTTGGTCTACACAAATTTCATGATGTCATCATATGCTTTTGTAATTCTTGGATAAAGTTAGCTTGTTATCCACAAAGAACAATGAATTGAACAATAGCAAAAAAAGCATAAAAGATAAACAAATTTAAATTGAATAACCCTTCACTATAATCTAACCATCATTAATCAGTGCAAATTGCCAACTGGAAAAATAAAGTGCCATTACACTTACCTTCTTAATTGTTTGATGTTGAACTACACAGATCTCGGGAGTTCATCATATGCTTTTACACATCTTTGGTAAAGTTTGTTTGTTCTCAACAAATAATATTGAATTGAACAATAGGAAAAGAAACACAAAAGATAAACAAATTTAAATGCATAACCCTTCACTGTTATCTACGCATCATTAATCGGCACAAATTGTCAATTGACAAAAATAATGTGCCATTACACTTACCTTCTTAATTGTTTGATATTTTTGTCTGTTGTCAGCCATCAGCCTCTCTCGCATCTTAAATATACAGAAGAAGAAAAAAAAGAGAGCATCAGCAAGGGAAAGCTACCGAGAAAATTGGTTTCAAAAGCTCGGACAAACACGATAAAGTTTCAACAGCATGCTACCTGAACGAGAAGGTCCAGCTGCATTGAAGGAGGTAAAGAAGCCAAAACTGCTGGATCGATGTTCTTACAATTTAAAGGCTGCAGGAAAAAGGCATTTAAAATAAGCAATGTACAGTAGACAACCATAACATAGAAACATTTTGATTCTTAAATATATATAAAGCTAATACAGGATAACTAAACATCAACTATGGAATATTAAACTATACATCAAATGTTACAAAATGCTTAATATTACTCTATATTAAACTATGCATCAAATATTATAAAAAGCTTAAGATTACACTTTTTTCAAAGAAGTTATCAAGTTAAGTTCTCAATAAAGATATCCTTTCAAAGATATTAAAAAAGAGCTGCAGAAAGAACTGTTGCTATTCTCTAATTAAATTACTTCGAGAAGGGAAGTTAAACAAACAAACTAGGATATAGCATGAAAAAGTAGGAAAAAACATTTGAACCAAGTGGTCCATATGAAGGTACAGTACAGAATATAATCATGACTGCCACTCTGTCTTCCCAGTCAATCAAGCTCTCAATTCAGTTATCACATCACAATTTACTAGGTCTCAGAATCATAAGAAGCAGCAACCATGAGTGTGGTATAAATAAGAGTTTCAGTCTTTCATACAAATTCTTGCGTGCAGAAAATTTTGAAACAGTCACCTTGTTTGAAAGCTTAAAAAAATGCTTTAAAATTTTGCAATAATGCGAAAGTATGAATATAAATTGCCTCATATTTAGTTGATTTCTAGGGTTTTTCCATGATTGCATGGATATAGGAGGGTAAGATGGGCTGGGGTAATCAAGTAATAGATTATGCATCCAAAGAGCAACACTAAAAAACTTGTAAGAAGCATATTTAGTAAAAGGTTGTGCTATACTTCACAATACATCTTACATTAATTAACTTGAACATAACAAAGCATTAAGAATAAAAAGTCGATTGAATCAAAAGGAAAATGCTATGATGCCAAATTTATATACAAAAAGTAAAGAAGAAATTAAAAAATAAATAAAATATTGGTGATACAAGAAAATGCATAGAACTAATCAACGAATCACACACAATTGACACCAAAGAATTAATTATACATGAATAAGAATTAGGGTCCAGATACTCCCTATGTTCTTTAAGACTTTTTAGACCTATTAGAAATATAGTGGGAGACTTTTTTCAATATACAGCATTTTTCATTTGTAGAACAATAACATCTTTTTTCCATTTAAAAATACAGTTATTTGCTAATAAAATGCAGTATTTTACTTTATTATACTTGATTAAAAATTAGGTAGAACAAGTTCTTCAATACCAACAATTAAAGAAATAATGTATAGTTTCATAAAACAATGAAATTATTAGCTAAGGCCACAGATTAGTTACATGCATGAGCTCAATATGAATTTGACTCAAAAGATAAAGAATTGTACTAAGAAATTGAATCATTTGTTCCTTGGATCAATGTCAATAATTTCACTAGAAAGCCAATCCCCACTCACAATGAACATGAATCTAATAGGCTTAATTACATCGAACCAAGTGGAGAAAGAATTAAGACATACATGCACATTATGTATACAATTAAAAATTTTTATTGAGGGCCTATGCACCTAAAAGAATAGATACATAAGATCGTGTATTGGAGTGGCAACTTGTTTTACAAGAGCTGACATGGAACCAATTCTTTATTTAAAATTGAACTTGTATAAGAAATAAAGAAGTATGCTTGACTTAGGTTAAAATGGAATTCAACTATTCTTTGGCTCGAAGTTCGATCAAATAGCTGAAGTGGACTCTAAAAGGCTCAATATCAAGTCTTTCAGATCCCGTACAAAGGATTTTAGTTATAAAAAAGTTTCAAACAAAGCTAACCTATACCAGAAAAATCAAAAACATTAAAAGCATCTAACAAACTAAGGAGAAAACCAAAGAGTTCTAATATCATTAACAATACATAATAGCCAAAATACAAGCAAGCCTGAAGAGCTTACCAAAATCATTTCCTCTTCCCCATCCTCTTCACCTTCCTCTTCATACTTAGCATCATCAGTAGGTGCTGGCTCAGTACCCAGTAGCTTTCCCTCTTCCTCAGCAGCAATAGATGCGGCCAGTCTGAATACATTATAGTTTGTTTATGAAATAGCAACAACAAAAATTAAGTGACTCAAATTAAAAAAATTCCAACACAAATATTTTTATATCTACGATAAGAATACTAAAAACTCTCTAAATATCAAAACTATCACAGATTATCGTAATCGCTAGTTGATATGAGACTATACATGACAAAGTATTAATTAAATAATATTAAAATTAGGGGCTGAATATGCGTTTTCGAATGATTTTAGCCGATGTAGCTAAAATTCGAACAAAAAACAGCACAGCCGAAACTTACAGCTCATCAAGGCATTCCTGATTGTTATCCCCAACAAAACCCTGATCATTTCGTACAGAACTACTATCATTTTCCAAGCCAGAACTACCATATTCCGCTGAATCAACCTTCTTATTACCCTTCGAACCGTCCTTAACATCAGACTTACTTCTTTTAATTTCCTCAGCCAGCTCCTCGAGCCTTTTCGATTTGAACTTTACCAGAGCAGCAAAAAGTATAAAGGTAAAAACACAAAAAAGGGAAAGAAAATGATCAGAAGTGGAAAAGCAAGATAAAATCTAACATGGTTCAGTAGCAATTTCTCAGCGGTCTTACGGATCTTGGCTCGGGCATTCTCGCGGTGTCTGCGTCGCGCGGCGACAGTGCGGCGTTTGAGGGCGGGGGGTACCGCCATCGAAGACGAAGACGGGTTTCGTTCGGAGGAAGAGGAGCTTGCATATACGGCGGAAGAAACCGAGGAGATGAGCGTTTCGAACCATCTCGCCTCGCTCGTCCCTCATCGCCTTCATGAATTGTACCATCCAGATACTGGCATCTGCAAAAGAAATGAATGGAACCTGCATCAAATACATAAATAGATGATTGAAAATGAACAGAAAATATAGACGATGAATGGAATACCGATTGCGAGCTTTTTTCCCGATAAAGTTTCTACAGAAACTCGGCGGCCGACAGGCGCGAGAAGTTCCCATAGTCCTTGCACTCCCATTATGCCGCTGCCTTCTTCTTCGCCAACCGCTTACAAATTTCTCGGTATATTTCACTTCCATTTTTCTCCAATAAATACCCTGGCTCGCTCGAGAAGGGGAATGACTATCGTTCAAAATTTATTTGAAAAATGTTTTAAATACGCTTTTTTATTTAAAAAAACTTTAATCATAAATTATTTATAAAAAATAATCATATAATTATTTAAAATACAATATTTTCTTAGAAACAAAAATAAATAAATATTATTGTCCTCATAAACAGAGTTCATAAATCATAAATCATAATTAAGAGTTTCTATTACAATTTATTCAAATTTTAATAACTTTAATATATTTTTTTTTTGTATTTGTAAGAAACAATTTATATTTTTATAATAATTGCATAAATCATATATATATATAAATTTAAACACATTATATTTTAAACATTAATATTTAATCCTGTCATTTTAATTTGTTAATAATAATTAAAATATATATTGTGCTCAGTATCACAAGACGGTATATTGTCATTCTAATTAACTTATGCCAAGTTCATACTTCAAACAGCAAGAATGATCGTCCTCTCAAAACTCCTCCCTCTGCCGATGATGGCAGTCCTCATAAATGTGGCGCCCAGTGCCCCGACAAAGTAGGTTGGGGTGGTTGTTACTTGGCAAATCCTCCATTTATCATTAGATTATATCATAATCCCTAATCCACTAATAAGAGAATAATGTGTGCTATGTAAAGCTGAGTCATTCACTAAATAACATACATAACAATCAGAGTGTGGATGAAGAAAATAGCAAGTTTACATCCATTGAAATCATAATGCAAAGGTAGAAAATATGCAGCTCAGAATAAAGTATGCAGTAAAATAAAATACAATGAGTACATATATTATTAAATAAGTTATAAGCAGAAATAAATGACATTCATCCTCACTTAAATAAGAGTAAGCAATCTAAACTAAGACTTTTCAGCTCCAAAGTGCTTTTCCTCCTGGAACTGTTCCTCCACGGGTACTAACTCCTTAAAATACTCAGAAACTAACATTGTTGGTTTCACAATACTATGACCCCATCCAATAAGAAAAAAAAACTAGTTAGACATATTGTCTAATTATATTTTAGGCTATTAATTGCTCATATATTTTATGATATCATAAATACCCTAAATATTTTTAGGAGCAATAAAGCAACATAAAAAAACAGTAAAGTTATAATCATGTAATTATAACTTAAGCAAAAATATGATGTAAGCACATACCTCAACCCAAAGTTACTAAAAGATTAAGTAATAAATATATAAAAGAAATTATTAAGTACAAGAAAGTATCATAAGTAAATATGATAAATTTTACACATGCTAGTTTTATAAGTAAAATGCAATATAAGTATGACCGAAATAAATCTAGTATATTAATATGTTTGTATATCACATCAAGAACTATTAATTATGTAAGAATAAATACTGGAAATATTTTAACAATATAAGGTTGTTACTCAGCTTAATTTAAGTCTAATCATATCTTAAATATAATTATGTTAATTTCATCTAGCTATTAGAATCAATTCCTAAAAATTTGGCGTGATTCGGAGCTAAATCCAATATTTATATTATTTTAATATTTAATTAATTAGAAAATTAAGGTTTTTATTTTGACATCAAAATCAAAATTCGACTTCGTCGTTGCGATCGTCACCCCCAAATTAGCTAGGGGTGATATTTTGGACGCATTTGGAAGTCGTCGAATTTTTGCGAATATTTTAATATAATTAAATGCACTAAAAAATAAAATAATTAAATAATCCTCAAAATAGAATTTTGACTTCGCCGTTGAATTTTTCACCCCCAAATTAGTTAGGGTGAAGTTTTAGGATTTTTTGGAACACGTTTATTTAATCTGAATTTTTAATAAATTAAAAATTATGAATACTAATTAATTATTCATTAATTTGCTTTTTCTCTTTCCTTATCTCTCATAAATTTCGGCTGGCCATCCTCCTTCATTTGGCTGACCCTTTACCTCCCTATTGCATATTGAAAGCTGAGATCATCCCTCTCCTCCCCTTCTTAATTGCAATACTTAAAGGCTAAGGCCATCCCCCTCCTCTTACCTCATAACTCCCTAGCTCATGGTCTTCCCCTTCCTTCTTCTTCTTTAAAGAGAAACCTCAGCTCTCCTTATTTTATTTACTGTCAAGCTAAAAGCTTCCTCTTTATTTCTCCATTGTTGAGCCAAGCTAAATTTAGATTTCATTAAGTGTGATTTACTAAAATACCCCTTAGGTCAAAAACCTTAGTTTGGACCCATATGACTCATTTCTTATCCAAATTATATGATTAGGATGCCATTAGTTTCTTTATATATAGTAGAATGAATGTGCTAAGTGATTTATTTTTTTGATTTTTGTATTTCAATTTATGCCATAATCTTGTTAAACCATAATTAGTGAAAATTATGATTTGTAATTATTGGATTTTAGCAAACTTAGTCTCTGATTAATTGTATGATAAGATAGAACTTATGAGCCAAATTGTATAAATTTCTGATGGTTAGATTTGTAGTTATGTGCTAATCCTTTTGGATTGATTTAGGGTTTGATTAACACTAATTACTTTTTAGTTTTTGAAATTTTTTTATTAATATGATTCATAATAGTAAGGGAGATGTATTGAAATTATGTTTGCAAAATTAGGATGTATAAATTGAATAAATAAAAAATGGAGAACTTAATTATCATAATTAACTTAAGAAGTCTTAAGACTTTGATCAAACTATTAAGACTTGATCTAGGTCTAAGATTGCCACCAATAATACATCCCAAATTCATTGATTTGACGTTTAATTTATAAATAAACACTTGATCTTAATTGGGTATGAGTAAGGGGTCAAACCCTAATATAGTTGATTAAGATTCAAACTCTTAAATCCTTAATTAAATTGACTTGATTACAAGATAAGAAAATTGACATTATTCCAATAATGCATATGATTTTGTATTGATCTTAAGCATTTGAATTAGACATATTAAAATTATTGATAAATCTATGTGATTATTAATCTGAATCTAAACTTTAGATCATTGATTTTCTCATAAATAAGATTACTATCATAAAAAGATAATAGAACTAAATTGATTTAATAATTGATATGACTCTAATAACATCCTTGATTTAAATCCCATAATCTTAGAACATGATATGATTAGATGACTTAATCATTTGATTTGATCACTCTAAACCTAATTATTAAATGGAACATAATATATTAGCTTTAGAATTAAGAGTATGAGATCTTAAGTATCTCAGCATGTAATGGCCTCTAAAATATTTTAAGGACCTAAATTTAAATATGCATTGAGGTAGGGGAATTTTGTATAACTCATTGAGGTAGAAGCTTAGATGATCCCTTAACCCTAGAAGTTGATCTTATCCCATCGTGGTAGGAATCACTTAAGATATTAAAATGACATTTTTTCTTATGGTAGAACCTGTATTTAGTGATCCTTGATCACCCTCTTCTTGGAGCCTTGTATAGAACTTACCTATTTAGTATAGGAATTAATAGTCTTGATAAATCCTTGTTAATTAAATAGAATTATTTGAACCCGAGTTATTGGTTGGTGTAGTAGAGTATACCCATAGTACTGGATTATTTCAGTAATATTTAGAATTGGTTGATTCACTCCAATATGAACTTATGACCAGGTGTTATCCTGAGGGATTAGATGAATATAGTCCTGTTAGAGTAAATCTTCAAAGACTAAGAGTGTTACAATTAGTGAACAAGATCCTTAGTTTAAGACGTAAACTGCGACCAGGTTCTGCTTCCTATCGTAGTGCGCTTTGATAAGTGCAGTTTAAGCAAACTAAATATCTTAAGTTATTTTGTGTAGACCACTAAGTATGCTTATAAGTAGGTCATTTAACGGCTTAGCTTGATATATAAACTGTGACCGGGTTCTGCCTCCTATCATAGTGCGATTTGATAAGTACAGTTTTAAACAAGCTAAGGGTTAAATCCACCTCTCTTGAAAACATACAACCATGTGTATACTACCTTTCCAACGAATAATTTTAAGTAAACTCTCAATTTTAATCAATTATCGAACTAGAACCTAGGAGTTAGAATCCTTTTAGCAGGATTCTGCACAATGAAGACATTGAATTCATTATCAGATTTCAAAGCATTTTTTAGATTTTTTTTTATTTACCTCATGTAGTTTAGAAGCATGAGCATGAGCATAAGCATAATGTGTGAGTATCAGAATGATGTATGAATATCAGTGATGATTTATGAGTTATGAAATGTTGCATATATTGACTGGGGAATTTTAGGATGCATCGATATCACAGTAAATGATATTTCCAACTGGATGTATGTATACATTGGACTGTACTACTCATAGCAGTTCAGTAATATTTTGGTTACATATTAGTAGCATACAATATTGTGGCACATTCAGATACACAGTTTCAATGATATACAATATAGTTTTATAGGTTATTACTCAGTTTTTAGATCCATTACTATTTTTGATCTACCTTTAATATTCAGTTTACAATTCAGTTTTACTTTACTTTGCTTCAATTTGTATTATTATATACAATTTTATACTTTCAGCTATCTTTACAGTATTACTATAGATTTAATTACGTTATAGAAATATTAAATGAATAACTAGAATTGTTTATATTAGTCTCGATGTGTAGCGACCCGCCCCATCGCCGCGCGCAAAGATAAGTAGTATTTTAGCGGTGGGACGGTGCGCTACTCGGGAGGATGAGAACAAACAAAACTCATCTTCCTGAATAGGCTATAATACCGAGTCACACTGAAGGCTACTGACTCGAACCTATGAGTAGGATCAAGAGTCAATACATAAAATAATAATATAATACTTATCTTAAGTATTAGGTTAGTATGTACATTGGATTTAAATAAATAAATAAGAATCCAATATATGTTATCAATATATCAGTATTTTCAGTATACTGATCATATCACAATACTAAGTATAATAGTATAACAGAGTGCAGAAGCTAAAGCAAAATATCCAGAATATATTCATCACAAAGCAGTATGTAAATATTCATCCCAGAAAAAAAAAAGAAAAATACATCCAGAGCTAATACAAACTGTTTTAAAATATGAAATGTACAGTCTATATAATATACTGAAATAAAGCAAAAAGTAAAGGGTGGCAGACTGATCCTTTAAGGCTCCACGTACTCCTCATGGATCTCCTGAACGTCATCCTGCCTGTCTCCATAAGCTGCTCGGGATCTAGCAAATTGCTGGATCCCAAAAGTACCCCGTGCTAGACAAGAAGTCTAACACATCGCAACTAGCTATATAATACTAAAGTAAATGTAGTAGGCAGTAAAGTAAGGAAACTAAAGAAAAGCTGAGAAAAATGCTAAGTAACTGAAACTGTAAAGACTAAACAAAGTAAAACTGCATCAAAACTGAATACTGAAAGTGGATGAAAACAACAAATGCTCAAAAATCTATTTGAAAGGAAGGTCATATGTTGTGCTATATGTGGGGGCCCCCGTACTGGCAATAAGGAAGTACGGATCTCCAACTGTGGCAAATCCACAACTTAAGTAAAGTTAGGCGAACCCAACTTGCCTTAAGGCAAGGACTTGTCACCAAGTGCTATAAAATTCATTAATATAAATATCACAGTGGCAGAAGCAATATAAAAATAGGGTAACATCCACAAGCATACATAGTAGGAAAAGAAAATGCAATATAGTAACTCATTACAATGCAGAAAGTAAAGTACATCCAGAAAGTTTAATTATTACAAGCTAAAATGAATAACTAAAAATGAAAGACTCTCGTCCTCACTGGAATCAACAAGACAAAACTAGCTAGACAGCAGCTGGAAGGTCCTCCTCCTGAACTGGCTCCTCCTCAGCGACACTGCCCACGAACAAGTCTGAATCTGACATTTGTCGGTATCACAAATGCCAGGGCCCCAGCCAAAAAGAGAAAAATGTTACAGTTAGACAATTGTCTAAGTACATTTTAGGTTAATTTAATGATATGAATATTTATGATATCACATTTAAATTATTTTAACATGCAAGCGTTTAAAAGGTGTGGCAAGCTGTACAAGGAAAGGAATACTATAAACTATCCATTTATAGCGTTCAACATATATGTGAGATAACATATCAAGTCACAAAAGTAAGCAAGGTAAAGCTAAAGCAAAAGAAACTGCAACTACTGCAATAAATCTGATCCTAATATGATTATGACCATAGTGAACATGCTGAGTATATAAGAACATAAGGACTGAACAAAATCTAGAAAATCTAACATCCTAAACATGTCATTTATGTTTATATAATTTATAATAGCATACATACAACATGCAGATTAATATAAAGCAAGGCCACTGAGACATGTGACCAAAAACAATAAAATATGAAGTAAGGAACCACTGAAACATGTGGTAAAGCTAACTGAACTGCAAGCAAAAGCCACTGAAATATGCAGCAAAACAATACAATGGTACTGAACTGAACTAAAGTAGCAATAGGCCTAAGCTATAGTATGCCATCCCAGCCCAAAAATCATCAAAATACCCAGCTTATAGGCCATCCCATTCCTCTCAGAGGCCTGGGTAACTTCCATACTGCACTGAATACTGGAGGTGGCAATACTATACTCAAAACCTAATCTACTAACTGAAAGTACTGCAAAAACACTTAACTGAAATGATACATGCTTTACAAATTCTAACTTAGGATGTATCATCCATATCCTAAGTGTTCCTATTATGCTCAAGGAATAAAGCTCAAATACAAGGTATGCCAAAGCAATCTAGTCAAAGTAAGCAAGAGACTCAATCTAAACTTATGTGATATTCATGGTTATCTAATTTATCCAACTAGCTATTCTGAGACATTTACTAGCTTAGGATCTCCAATATCCAGCTCTTAAGTAAATTCTCAGATGTACGACCTTAAGATTTATATTAGAACTTAACAAGTTCTAATTTAGAATCACAAGATGACTATATAGTTTAAGTAAGCAAATTAACGACCTCATTTCATGAATGTTTCACTTTCTTACCCAAATCTTGATCAAATAAATCAAGATTTAATAACTTAGAACTTAAACCCTATGTTGAGTTCAAATTCTTAATCCAAGGTGACAATCTAAATGGGATCTAGGTTTCTCACTTATTACCCAATTTAAAGGTAAGAATCCTATAAGTTGAAAGATTCAGGAATTAAGATCCTTATTCTACTGATTATAAGATTAAATAATCAATTTAGAACTTGAGAATCTAAGATCTATATTCAATCTTTAAGATAATTTCATTATTTTATTGATTGAATCATCCTATACACACATGGAAGGTTTCAAGGGATTTAAACAATCAATCATTAGAGAATTTCAATTGGAGGTGGTTTGATTCAAATTGAAGATCTAAGTCTAAGATCTAAGATCTAAAGATCTGAAGTTTGATCACTTTAGACTTCTAATTAGAGTTTTAACTTAAGAGTTTTCAATTGTGATTTTCCTTGGAATCTAAGTTCATAAATAACTATAAGGAGCTTATTAAGGTTAGAATTGACAATTCCAAGTTTTATATTAACTTTAAACCCATATTTATCTTCTTAGGTTACTTAAAATCTAAGAGTCTGAATTTTGATCACTTTAGATCTTAAGCTAGGATTTTACTTAGACATTTCCAATTACTTTTCTTTTAACACTTAAATCTTGAGTTATCTTAACTAACTTATTAATGAGGTACTTGACCTTTTTCAATTGTTGGATTTAAAGTTTAGGGACATATGATCTTTATAAGGAAAACTTAAGATCTAAGTATCTTAATTAAGGATTTAATGAAGATCTCATGGATTCATGATCACATTAGCACTATTACTATTCTAAGATTTCAGAGAACATTTTCAATCTACCTTAGGATAGTTTACTGAAATTTTCAATCTTTAGATAACACTAATCATATTTTAGTCAAAATGACCAAAATGCCCCTCTTAAGGCTAAAATTGGGATTTTAGGGTTTAATTGCCCAAATTTGTTCTAATCTGTTTTAATGTATTTCATATTACTTAATGAAGTGGGAAACACCTTTAATTTAGGTTTTGATGACTTAGATGATCATAATTAGCTCTAATCACTTAATTAAGCCACTTAGAGTGATTAGTGAAATTAGGGTATTCTAGGGCAATCCAACATTACACTTAGGTTCTACTAGACTTAATATGAGGTTAGGAACCATCCCTACCCAAATCAGAGGCTTAGTTAGGGTTTAATTCACTAATCCTTAATTAGGGTGATTAAGAAGTGATTAAGAAAATTAATTATCCAAAATTAATTTTAAGGGTCTGGAATTGTTCCTTAAGGTACAAGGAGCAATCAGAGCCCTTAAACTCATAGATTGGATGCTTAGGTGATTTTATATAATTTATTTAAGAACAGAAAAGTTCTGGCAAATATTTTTAAATCCAACTATTGGATCTGAAATTTTATTTTATATTCAAATTCCTTGATTTTTTCTGATTCAAATGGTATATTGGATCATGCTATTTGGATCTGAATAACTAAAGTTATTTAATTAATTCAATCTACATTTTTATTTAAATCAGAACTTTAGGTTTTAAATAAATTAATTCATAACCATTAAAATACACTCCAATAATTATTTAATTAACCGCGGCCCAAAATCAGAACCGCGCGGGTCAGAGACCGACCCGACCCGGACCCGCGACTTCATCTTCTTCCTCTCGATGGGTCCCGAGCCCGTCGAATTTCAAAGCTGAAATTCTCGGCGCTCCGGCGACGGCAGGGGCTCAAATCGATCCCTACACGTTCCTTGAGTCGAGACGCGTTGATTGGACCAAGAACCCCTATTTGGATCCCTCTGGATCGATGGGGTCTTACTCACCCGAGATGTTTCTTCTGCGAGACGTCTCAGGTCACCTGTGAGGGGGAAATTCTCCTCACAGGGACCTCGATTCGCCGAGATTTTGATCCCTAAACACTCAGGGGGACTAGACGCATCGAAACCCCAACCTATCATAACCCGAGGCGCAGCCAATCGCTAGGTCCTTACTCGGACTCAGCCATTGGCTCGCTGGCTAGCTCAGTCGATCGATACGATTGACTCGAGCTAGCCTAGCCCCAGGCGACAATCGCATTGGATTCCTAGGTGGCTAAGGTTGCTTAGATGATAAACAAGGCTCATCCAAAGGACAAGAACAAAGCTGAGCTGAAGAAATTTTAATGGGGGAAAGGCTGTACCTGACTTCGAGTTACCGGCCTAACCGAGGAGAATTGGAGTGTCCTTAAGCTTCCTGGTCAGTAGACGAAGCTCCACAGGGGGTCTGAACACCAGACGGGCCCTCAATCAGCAGTTCGAGCTTCGGAAAATGCTGGAATTTGCCGAGGAAGACGGGAGCTCCAGAGGCTTTAATTGGAGAAATTGAGGGTTCACAGTGAGCAAAGGGACTCACTGTGAATCGCTGGGGGTATTTATAGGCTTGAGGGAGCTATGGGGTGGCTTCCAGAGTTCAGGCAAAGGCGAGAAGGCTCGGGTCGAAGGAAATGGCTCGGGCCAATGGCTAGGGGCAATTGGGGAAGAAGGCAGCCGACCAAACGGTCGCGCCGAGGGAAGGAGAGGAAATTCGATGAATTTCTCGTACTGCCATGCGCCAGGGAGAGATCCCGCTGTCGGGGGGGACCAGGCGCAGACGGGCGAGGCGAGGAAGACGATCCACAGTGCTCGGGTTCATCTCCGCTATCTGATGGAGCGACCGTTGGGGATAGTCGGTCTGATGCCGCTTCTATTTAACTGAATCGCAGATTAAAGCTCGAGCCTCGGATCTGAGATGCCGATCGGGCGGAGGGGATTAGATCACGGTGCGCGGTATGCGAGCCGTTGGAGTAGACGCGCTGAGATGCGTGCTGTCGCATTGGGTGGCTTACATGCATGCGCAGCTGTTGGGACCCCGCAACGGATCTGCCGCGGTCCCGACAGCAAATCCCACCGTTTTAATTTTAATTAAAATTTAATTTAAAAATAAATAAAATCAATTAATAGATATATAATTATCCATAAATATCCTAAATCCAAATTAGGACCAAATGAGCTCCAAAAATTCCCAAAAATTCACCCTTAACTAATTTGGGTTTGGGGAATTCAAAAATGATATCATATTTTGATTTGGAGATCAAAATAATTTAGATATTTTTCAGGGTTTAAAAATAGCCAAAAATATAAAATTTTTCATTTTAGCTCCAAATGATTCCAAACTTCTAGGGTTATGTTTAAATGACCCATTGAGTCTAATAGAATCAAAATTAGAATTTAGTTTAGCTTAATTAATCTAGTTTTAACTAGGGTAATAACCTAGGGTTGTTACACTATATGTCACTGAAATGATGTACTGAAATATGCTACATCACGGTATGCCACGGATATGTAATAGAACTATCACTGAAAGACTATGAGTAGTACCGTCCAATGTATACATACACTCAATTGGGAAGATAGTACGGTGATGCAGATGCACCCTAAGATTCTCAAGTCTGTGTATGCAATATTCCGTAACCCAAATTTTATTACTGATACTCATGTGTCACTGCTGAAATGATGCTTCAAGCTCATGTTCATGTTTATGCCCATGCTTCTATTCTATATGAGTAAAATTCCAGAAATCCATGAAAACTTGGAATGCCGATAATGAATTCTAAGTCTCGACTGTGCAGAATCTTTCTAAAAGGATTCTGACTCCTAACTTCTATAGCAATAATTGGTTAAAGTTGCATATTTACTTAAGGATTAATAGATGGGATGATTGTATACACATATTCAACACGTTTGCAAGAAAGGTGATTCTTATCACTTAGTCTGATTAAGCCATCCTAATGAACTGGTCTTCGATAGGAGGCATCGCTCGTTGGCGATTTTGTATATCAAGCTAAGTTATTAAGATGTCCTACTCACAATCACACTTAGTATCTTAAAGAAGGTAAATCTTATTACTTAGTTTATTTGAGCCACACTTATTGAAGCGGTCTTTGCTAGGAGGTATTACCATTGGCAATTTGTATTTCAATCAAATTAAGAAATGAGTACCCGTTTAATATGCTCTTAGGTTTGAATGATGTATTCTAATGGGACTGTATTCGTCTAATCCCGCGGGATATAATCTGCTCATAAATCCCCATTAGAGTGAATCAACCAATCCTGAGTACTACCGAAGAACCAGTAATGTGGGTATACTATACTACACCACTCAATAATCAGAGTTCAAACAAGTCTATTTAATGAATCAAGAAATTATCAAGACTGCATAGGCCTATGCTAAATAGGTAAGTCCTACACAAGCCTCTAAGAAAATGTGATCAATGATCACTCAACATAGGTTCTACCACAAGAGAAGGTATCATTCTAGTGTCTTAAGTGATTTCTACCACGAGCGGTTAAGATCAACTTCTAAGGTCAAGGGATCATCTAAGCTTCTACCTTAATGATTCATACAAAATTCTCCTACCTCAAAGTATATTTAAATTAGGTCTTTTAAATGTTTTAGAGATAATCTTGTGATGAGATACTTAATATCTTTCATTCTAAATTCTGATATTAACATCGTAGGTTTTGCTTCATAGTTAGGTTTAGAATGATCAGATCAGATGATTAAGTGTAATAACCCAAGGTTATTACCCAGCTTAATTTGAGCTTAATCATATCTTAATTATTATTCTATTAATTTCATCTAGCTTTTAGAACCAAACCCTGAAGGTTTGGAGCAATTCAGAGCTAAATCCAATATCTTGGATTATTTTAATATTTAATTAATTAGAAAATTGAGGTATTTATTTTGATCTTGAAATCGAAATCCGATTTCGCCATTGCTATCGTCACCCCCCAAATTAGCTATGGGTGATGTTTTGGATGCGTTTGAAAGTCATCAAATTTTCATCAATATTTTAATATAGTTAAATGCACCGGAAAATGGGATAATTAAATAATAGTCGGAATCGAAATCCAATTTCACCGTTTAATTTCTCACCCCCAAAATAGCTAGTGGTGAATTTTTGGGAATTTTCGGAATATATTTCAAAAATCTGAATTTTTTTAAATAATTAAGGGAAATAATTATGTAACTATCCAATCCCTAAAATGCAATTTTCCCATTTATTTCTAAATCTTTTTCGGCTGGCCATTCCTACAATTTCGGCTGGCCACTCCTCCCATCTTCTTCCTCCCATGCCTTCCCCTCATCCTAGCTCCATAGCCCCCTAGCTAATGATGAAGCCCCTCTACCTCTCCTCCTTTAAAAGGAGAGCACAACCCTCCTTCTTGGCTTGCTGAAAATTTATCATCTCCTTCCCATAAGTCCTTGTGTTGAAGAAGAAGGCTCCTCCTAAGGAGTTGAAGGAAACAAAAGGGTCCTCCTCTTCCTCTCCTTCCAAGAATATAAAGGTACTCCTTTGCTCCTCTCCTTATCTAGTTCATATTGTTATTATGCTTATTACCTCTCTAGACATTCATGTTTAAGTATGTAAGTTATTACAGCTCTCCAAGAGATTTAAATTTATGCTTTGCTTTTTATTTACTCTGCCCACCCTATCATTTATTCATATTTTTCGTATAGTTAGAGTGCTCCGTTGGTGCCGATTTTGGTGTCGATGGAAAGGTATCAGAAATACCTTTTCATTGATATATGGCATCGCTTATGGAACTCTCTGGATTGAAAATAATTGAGCTCGAAAATAGGCCTTATAGGTTTCATCCAAGCGAAAATACCGTCTGGCGCTGCAGCGCGCTACAGCGCCAGATTTTGCAAATTGGGCCGCTGCAGCGCACTATAGCGCGCTGTAGTGGCATTTCGGCGGGAATTTATACCAACATATAATAGAGTAATTGAACAGTAAACTCACAAAATAGACCGCTTCAGCGCGCTGCAGCGAAAATATTTTTGGAACTTTAGAAAATGTGAAAATAAATTAATTGAACAGTGATTTTGCAAAGTGAACCGCTGCGGCGCGCCGCAGCGGGCTGCTGCGGACCGCAATGCACCCCGTTGCTAAAAGCGCTATAGCGCGCTGCCGCGCGAAAGGCGCTACGGCGCGCTGCCGCGCGAAAAGCGCTACAGCGCACTGTAGCGCCCAAACTTGCTAAAATGCCCAGAATTCTTCTAATAGTACCCAGTTTTGGCTGAAATGGCCAAAACTTCACTGTTTTGGTATTTTAATATCCCTAGGACCCTAGTGGGGCTAATTTCATATTTGAACCTATTTTAGCTAAAATTAAACATTGCATAAAATTCTATGTTAAAATTAAATTTGGAAACTTTTCCATTCTTAATGTGCTCAACAATCTACTAGGTACTTTAAATGTATGTCATTCCAAATGCTAAGTAATAGAATCCTTAAAAGTATATATCAAATAGATAAACCTTAATAACCTAAATGGCATGAAACTTGGATCTTTTAAAATTTTGATTAAGTGCTAATCCTTTTGCTTATTTTAGGATTTGATTAGCATAAATTATCTTTTTATTTTTTGTCATCTTTCCATTTATATGTTTCTATGATTTTTAGGATGTATGTTAGAAAACTTTAACATTCAATTGGACATCTTGATATGTTTAAATTAACATTAAACTATAATTGAATAAAGATTTATGATAACTTGATTAAGTAGATAATACTTAATCCAAACCTAAAGTTTGACATTAATAATATACTAATAATATATTGATTTATCATTGACCTTTAAATTAATATTGGTCTTAATGATAGAAAGGTTAGGGGTTAAACCCTAGCTTGTCTTGATTGAGATGTAAATCTTAGTCACTTAATTAATTAACTTGATTGTAAGATAATTCAATTGATATTATTCTAATAATGCATATGATTTGATATTGATCTTAAATCGTTGAATTAGTAGTACTAGGGTTAATATTAAATATGTGTGATTGGACCATTTGAATCTGAACTTTAAATCCTTGATTTTCTCTTATATAAGACTATTAGCATAAGATGAATAATAAAACTCTAATGATTGATGAAATGACCTAACTCTAATAACATCCTTGATTGTATCCCATAATTATAGAATAGAAAAAGATCAAATGAATTTCAATCATTTGATCTGACCACTTGAATGTTAACTTATGAAGTAGAAGCGTGAGATCTTAAGGGTCTTACTTTAGGATCATCTTGAAATATTTAAAGACTTTAATTATTGATACATTGAGGTAGGAAGGACTTTTGTAACTTATTGAGGTAGGAATCTTAGATGATCCTTCATAACTTTAGAAATTGAACTTGATACCTTGTGGTAGGGATTACCTTAAGCACTTAAATTGGGACTCATTCCTTGTGGTAGCAGCTTATATTGAGTGATCATTTGATCACATCCTTGGAGCCTTGTGTAGAACTCACCCATTTAGAGTAAGGAATAATAGATTTGATAAATTCTTGTGATTTTATAGAGTTGTCCAAACCCAAGTCATTGATTGGTGCAGTATGGTATACCCATAGTACTGAATTATTTCAGTAGTATCCAGGAATGGTTGAGTCACTCTAAGTGAGATTAATCTTTGTGCTATCATACGAGTTTATGTGGATATAACCTCACTCAGAGTAAATCAATTGATCTTAAGAGTGTTATAAATAGGGACTCATTCCTTAGTTTGATTAAAATACAAATTGCCATCGGGTGATACCTCCTAGCGAAGATCACTTCAATAGGTGTGGCTTAAACAAACTAAGTAATTCGAGTCACCTTCTTTAGAACACTAAGTGTGATTGTGAGTTGGGCATCTTAATAACTTAACTTGAGATACAAATCGCCATCGGGTGATGCCTCCTATGGAAGATCGCTTCGTTAGGGTGGCTTAATCAAACTAAGTGGTAAGGATCACCTTTCTTGCAACCATGCTAAATATGTGTATACGATCATCCCATCTAATGATTTTTAAGTAAATTCTCAACTTTAACCAATTATCGAGTGAGAACTTAGGAGTCAAAATCCTTTAACAGGATTCTGCACAATGGAGACCTAGAATTCATCATCGAATTTCAAAGCATTTTCTGGATTTTTGGATTTATCTCATGTAGCTTAGAAGTATGAGCATGAGCATAAGTATGATGTTGAGTATTGATGATGACATATGAGTATTAGTGATGATTTATGGGTTACAGAATGTTGTATACATTGACTGAGGAATTTCAGGATGCATCGGCATCGCAGTTCCCAACTGGATGTATGTATACATTGGACCGTACGGCCCAACTGGATGTATGTATACATTGGACCGTACGGCCCATAACAGTTTAGTGATATTTTGGTTGTATATCAGTGGCATACTGTATTATGGCATATTCAGATACACAATTTTAGTGATATACGACATAGTTTTACATATGATTACTCAATTTCAGATTCATTACTATTTTGGTTTACTTTTAGTATTCAATTTACAGTTCAGTTTTACTTTACTTCACCTTACTTCCATTTGTTATAGCATTATATAGTTTTATGCTTTCGGTTGCCTTTACAGTATTTCTGCATATTTAATTACATTATATGAATAATAAATGAATAATTAAAACTGTTTAGATTAGTTTTGATGTATTAGACTTATTGTCTAACACAAGGTACTTTTGGGATCCGACAATTTACTAGATCTTGGGCAGTATATTGAGCCAGGTCAGCTCGGGGAGCACTAGTGGACTCTCCTTCAATTTTACTTTCTGCTTAGTATTTCCAGTTCAGTACTTAGTTTTATTTCAGTATTTCAATAAGAAAAATATTTGTAATAACTCTGGATGTATTTTCTTTTTTTTTCTAAGATGAATATTTTCATACAACTTTTGTGATGAATATTTTGGATGTTTGCATTAGGCTTCCGCACTCTGTTATATACTACTTATACTTAGTATTGTGATGTGATCAGTATAACTGAAAATGCTGATATCTTATACATATATTGGATTCCCATTTTGTTCTAAATCTAATGTATGTATTTATCTAATACTTAGGATAATGATACTACTCTTATCTTAAGTATTAACTCTCAACTCTCCTTGAGGTTGAGTCAACAGCCCTTCAATAGGTTTGGTGGTTTTTAGTCATTCGGGGAGACGAGTTATTCTTCCCCGAGTGGAGCACCGCTCCGCCGCTGATATGATTGTACTTAATTCTTTTGCGCGCGGTGATGGGGCGGGGCGCTACATTAAGTCATTTGATCACAACTTAATCTAAGATTATGGGATTTAAATCAAGGATATTGTTAAAGTTTTAGATCAATTGTTTAATTAATATGCTTTTATTAATCTTCTTATGCTAATGATCTTATTTATAAGAAAATCAAGGATCTAAAGTTTAGATTCAGATTAAGCAATCACATAGGTTTGTTATTAGCCTTAATATGTCCAATTCAATATTTAAGATCAATACCAAATCAGATGCATTACTGGAAAATGTCAAGTTCATTATCTTATAACAAGTCAATTAACTTAAGGTTTAGGAGTTTGGGTCTTAATTAAGTAGATTAGGGTTTGACCCCTACTCATATCCAATTAAGATCAAGTGTTTATTTATAGATCAATGTCAAATCAATGAGTTAAGGGTGTATTATTAGTGGCAATCTCAGACCTAGATCAAGTCTTAATAGTATGATCCAAGTTTTAAGACTTCTTAAGTTAATTAAGGAGTTTAAGATCTCAAATTTTTAGAGTTATCCAAGTTATGCATTATGAACTAATATACATGGTTTCTAATACATTTACCATATTATTTTGAAATATAATAACAGAAAAATTTATAAAAATAGAAAGTAATTAGTGCTAATAAAACCCTAAATCCATTCAACATGATTAGCACCTAATTGCAAATCTAACTATCAAGATTTCATATAATTTGGCATATAAATTCTAATTACCATACAATAAATCAGAGACTAAGTTTGTTAAGATCCAATGATTACAAACCCTAATTTTTACTAATTATAGTTTAACAAGATTATGACATAAATTAAAATATAGAGGTCAAAAAAATAATTAACCTACCACACTCATTCTACTCATTATAAGCAAACTAATGGCACCATAAATATGCAATTTGATTAAGTATAATGGCTAATTCAACCTTATCAATATCTGCAATAATTAGGCAAAAATGGAAAATCTAACAATCAGATATGCAATATTATTTTATATTCAGATTCCTGATGATTTTCAGATTATTTTCATATATAATATCATAGGGATTGGACCAGTAGATTAAAAGTTATTCAATTAATACATTATGTATTTTTTAATTAAATTTTCCTATGATTGAATTAATTGGATTATTTTCCTTAAGGAAAATAAATCTAATTAATTGGATTTATATTAAAATGGGTTCGGCCCGATACCAAAAGGCGCGGGTCGGTCAGGGCCCGAAGTCCCAGGACTGCCGCATCGCACGGGTCACGGGTCGGCCCGACCCACACAACGCTTCATCCCCAAGCCTTCGTCCCAACGGAGGGGTCCGATTAGGGGAAGCCTAATCTGCCAATTATGGCGTATCCCAACCACGGCCTGACCAACAATTGATCGCTACACGATCACCGGGGTCAGGCGCACCGAATGGGACCCGAAGCCCTCTGTGAGACGATCTGGATCGGCCAGACCTTACTCACCCAAGGGCTCCTTTAATGGAGCTACAGTGGGGAGACAATTCTCCCCACAGTGACCACGCTAGACCCGGGGCTTGATCCCTACACAACAGGGAGGTGAGGCGGATCGAATCCCCTTGGTCTGAGGGTCTAGGATGGTTTGGAACACCGGGACCTTACTCACCCGAGGCGTTCCGTAAGGGACTTATCCCGATTGATCGAACCGATCAACAGGGGCTAGCTTAGGCCATATCTAGAATACTATTGAGTTTGAAATGACAATGCACACGTTTACGAATCAAGAAGGAAGAGGGTCTGAGCCAAATTGGCTCAAACCGAGCAACTGGGGTACCTTGTTTGACGGGGGAGCTCGGGACAGTCGTCTGTGGCTTTGGCTGGCCTTGGCTAAGCTTCCAGATACTGTAAAGGATCCTGAACACCAGAAGAGCCTACTATCAGCGGTTCGGAAGTTCCTGGTTCGCCTACGTAAGCTTAGGCAAACGGCAATAGCGGAAAGAAGACAAAGACTTCAATTGATCAGCAAGGATCAAATGAAGGAAAACTGGGGCTATTTATAGCCTCAGGAGCTTACATGAAAGGTTATAGAGGGTTTAATAGGGTTGGAGGGGACCCGAGAGGTCAGACCATGATCGAGCTCTCGAAGTCCTATTTCGAGTTTGGCTAGGCCACGAGGCCTGAATGGGATCTCTAATCATTACTGGAAGGTTCCTAATGACCTTGCTGAGCTGGAGGCGCGAGTGGCAGACTGGATGGGCAGCTGGCAGTACGGGGATTTTCTCTGTCGGGGACGGGCGCGACGAAGACGAAGGTCCACAATATCGGGACCTTCGGATGCCGTTTGATCTATCGATCAGATGGAGGAATGGTTCGGATCTCTCGGATCCTAATGACCAATCGCGGGAGCGATTCGGGCCGTAGGATCGGTCGGACAGATCCAATGGCTCGTCCGCGGTTCCGCGGGATCGGATCCTAGCCGTTGGATAGGAAGGCGCAACAATTGGATTTGCGGGACTCCGTTGTCGCATGACCCGAGCTCCGCAGCGGATCGCCCGCGGTCCACACAGCAGATCCTGGCCATTTAATCGGGTGAAAGGGTATATTTGTAAAATTAAATTATTAGAAACCTTTTTATGCAGTTAGACTATTTTAATTAAATGTGAATTATGGCCTAAATGATTTCTAAATTGCACCAAACTTTCACCCCTAGCTAATTTGGGGGTGATGAATTCAAAAATGTAATCAGAATTTAATTTTGAGATCAAAATATTTTAGGTTTAAACTAGGGCATCTAGATTGATCAAAACATCAGTTTGGATCTAGAGAAATCCAATGAACTTCAAACTTTCAGGATAAGTTTCATTTGCTATTCTAAAAGTAATGGAATCAAAATAAATAGTTATTTAGACTATATGTTAGCAGGGTAACATCCTATGGTTATTACACGATGCGTTAGACTTATTGTCTAACACGAGGTACTTTTGGGATCCGGCAATTTGCTAGATCTTGAGCAGTATATTGAGCCAGGACATGAGGATACCCAGGAGATTTAGGAGAAGCCAGTGGAGCACTAGTGGAGTCTTCTTCAATTTTATCTTTCGCTTAGTTCAGTATTAGATTTTGTCTGTTTCAGTAAAATATTGTAATAATTATGGATGTATTTTCTTTTCTTTTTTGAGACGAATTTTTTCATACAGCTTCTATAATGAATGTTGCTGGATGTTTGCTTAGCTTCCGCACTCTATTATATACTACTTATACTTAGTATTATGATATGATCAGTATACTGGAAATGCTGATATCTTATACATATATTGGATCCTTATGTGTGTTTCAAATCTAATGTATGTATCGATTTAATACTTATGATAAGGATACTACTCTTATATTAAGTATTAGCTCTCAACCCTCCTTGAGATTGAGTTAGCAGACCTTCAGAGGAGTTTTGTTTCAGGTATTCGAGGAGACAGGATATTCCTCTCCGAGTGGCGCGCTGTTCCGCCGCCAATTTGATTATGCCTATCTCTTGCGCGCGGCGACGGGGCGGGGCGCTACAAAATATCAAGAAATTCACAAACTATTCGATTTTCAGAAATATGCACGACTTCTTTCTTCTCTCCCAACATTGTTATGAGATACGCATCGCGTCCCTTTATGACTAGCATTTCTGCTTTCATTGCATTAATCAACGATGCTTGGGTGCTAAATCTTCCAACAAAAGTTTTTAATTGGCTTCCACTACCCAAAGTAATTTTCTTCTTTTAGCAATTTATGGAAGCACCATGTTCACTTAACCAATTCATTTCTAGGATTATATCAAAGTTTGTGATTGGCAATATAATTAATTTAGCTCCATATTTTTGTTATCAATAGGAATATTTATGTTACAAAATTGCTAATATTGCATACGGGCTCCAGAAGATAACCCGATGTTCAATGAGTTTGCTAATCAATAGATTGGTAATTTGAGGGTCTTCGCCCAGCTTTCCAATACGAAAGAATGACTTGCTCTAGTATCGAAAAGAGTATTACAAGATTTATCATTTATTGATAAGGTGCCTATGATTGCATCAATTTAATAAGAATTGCTATTCAAATATTTGAAAATACTGAAATAGTAAGTACTGAATAAATTTTGATTTAAGATATACCTGAATGATATCATTATCTTCAGGAGCAGAGGCGGGTGTTAGCATGCATACCCTTACAGGAGCTGTAGGTTGTTTGCCCTGGGCCGCTGGCCTTGACGAATTATAGGCCAGCTTCTATGCAGGTACAATTGCCTTAGCATTTGAAGTGGAGGATGGCATTATAGCCGGGGCAGGTTCTCGGCTGTTCCTTGGTTGTGCACGGAATACTTGTTTATGGCGGGAGTGGTCGATGAGCACTCCGTCAATTGTTGTATTTGTAATAACCCAAGGTTGTTACCCAGCTTAATTTTAGCCTAATCGTATCGTAATTATCATTCTATTAAGTTCATCTAGTTATTAGAACAAAACCCTGAAAGTTTAGAATAATTCGGAGCCCAATCGATTATTTTGGAATATTTTAATACTTAACTAATTAAAAAATTGAGGTATTTATTTTGACTTCAAAATCGAAATCCAACTTCACCGTTACAATCGTCACCCCCAAATTAGCTAGGGGTGATATTTTGGACGTATTTGGAAGTCGTCAGATTTTTACGAATACTTTAATATAATTAAATATCATGAAAATTAGCATAATTAAATAATCGTCAGAATTAAAATTCGACTTCACCGTTAAATTTCTCACCCCTAAATTAGCAAGGGGTGAATTTTTGGGATTTTTCAGAGCACGTTTCTATAATATGAATTTTTAAATAATTAGAGAAAATAAATAAGTACTTATTTAGTACTTAATTTACAATTTCTCCCCCTCTCTCCTAGCTGGCTTCCCTCATTCGGTTGGCCATCCCCCCCCCCTATCCATTTATCTTTTATACAAACAAAGTCCACTTCTTCCACTCCATGCTTTGATGTGAGGTCACATCCTCATCCCATCATTCTAGCCCCTAGTTCATGATGGAGCCTCCCTCTCACTCTCCTCCTTTAAAAGGAGACCACAGCCCCTCTTCTCTTGCTTGCTGAAATTTTTCTCATCTTCTCCTCCATTGATCTCTTGCGCTGAAAGAAGAAGCTCATCTCTAAGGCTTGGAGAAAGACAGGTTCCTTCTTCCTCTACCCCCTTACAAGGCTAAGATATCCCTTTGCTCCTCTCATTGTCTTCCTTATGTTGTTACAATGTTTGCATGTATCGTTAGATGTCCATAAGCATGTATGAGCCATTAAAGCTCTTAAAAGCATCTTATTTATCGAAGGAAAACTGCTATATTTTTCATTTATTCTGCACACCCTTGCATTTATCCCCACTTTTGTATAGTTAGGATGCTCCGTTTGTGCTGATTTTAATGTTGATGAAAAGGTATTGGAAAGACCTTTCCATTAATATATGGAACAGCTCATAGAATTCTCTGGATTAGGAGTATTTGAGCTTGAAAGTAGGCCCTTACGGGTTTTGCACCTGGCAAAATCACCGTCTGGCGCTGCAGCGCCCAAAGTTGCGAAATAAGCCGCTGCATCGATATTTCAAAAAATCATATAAGAGCATTTAATAAGGTATTTGAACAATATTTTGCAAAATGGACCACTGCAGCACGCCGTAGCGCGTTGTAGTGGGCTGCAATTTAGGAAAACTTTAGAAAATATGAAAAAATGAATTAATGGCACAGTGTTTTCACTAGTTGAACCGTTGCGCGTGCCATAGCGCGGTGCCACGGGCCGTAGCACATTCTAGTGCTAAAAGCGCCACAGCGCGCTGTCGCGCGAAAAGCGCTGCAGCGCGCTGTCGAGCCCAAAATTGCAAAAATGCTCATAATTTCTTAAAAACTGTCTAAAATTTGCTGAAATGGCCAAAACTTTACTATTTTTTTATTTTAAGGTCCCTATGACCCTAGTGGGACTGAATTAGTTAAAATTGAATATTGTATAAAATTCTATATAAAAATTTAGTTTAAAGCTTTATCATCTTTATTAACTGCTCAAAACCTACCATGAATTTTAATTATGTTATGCTAATTGCTAGATAATAGAATCCTTAGAAGCTTGTATGGAATAGGTATAATCTTAACAACTAAATGGCATGAAACTCAAGTCCTTTAAATTTGTAATAAAGTGCTAATTCCTTTGATTGATTTGGAATTAGTTAGCCTTAATTACTTTCTATTTTATATCGAATTTACATTTTTATGCTTTTATGATTTTAGAATATATGTTAGAGAGCTTTAACATTATTTGGACACCTAAATGTGCTTAAATTGACATTAAACTACAATTGAACATAACAATCATGATAACTTGATTAAATAGATGATACTTAATTCAAACTTGAAATTGCCATCAATAATACACCAATAACACATTGATTTGTCATTGACCTTTAAAAATAACCTTTGGTGTTAATGTAGATGGGTTAGGAATTAAACCCTAACTTATCTTGATACCTTAATCACTTAATTAATTAACTTGATTGAAAGATAATTTAATTAACATTGTTCCAATAATACATCTGATTTAGTATTGATCTTAAATCATTAAATTATAAGTGCTAAGGTTAATATCAAATCTATGTGATTGAACCATCTGAATCTAAACTTTAGATCTTTAATTTTCTCTTATATAAGACTATTCGCATAAAATGGGTAATAAAATTGTAATGGTTTACGAGATGATCCAACTCTAATAAGATCTTTGATTTCATCTCATAATTTTAGAATAGAAAAGGATCAGATAAATTTTAGTCATATGATCTGATCACTTTAACCTAAGTCTAACAAGTAAACATTAAGAAATAAAAAAGTGAGATCTTAAGGGTCTTGCTTTATGATCGTTCTTGAAATATTTAATGACCTTAACCATTGATACAATGAGGTAGAAAGAACTTTTGTAACTTATTGAGGTAGGAATCTTAGATGATCCTTTATAACCTTAGGGGTTGATCTTGACACCTTATGGTAGGAACTACTTAAAGCACCTAGAATGGAACTTCTCCCTTGTGGTAGAAATCAATATTGAGTGCTCTCTATGATCACACCCTTGGTGCCATGTGTAGGACTCACTCCTTTAAAGTGAGGAGTAATAGCTTTGATAAATTCTTGTATATTAAATAGAATTGTTTGAACCCAGATTATTGGTTGGTGTAGTATAGTATACCCATAGTACTTGATTACTTCAGTAGTATTCAGGATTAGTTGATTCACTCCAATGTAGACTTATAACCAGGTGCTATCCCGAGGGATTAGATGAATACAGTCCCGTTAGAGTAAATTTTCCAAGACTAAGAGTGTTATAAATAGGGACTCACTCCTTAGTTTGATTAAAATACAAATCACCATTGGGTGATGCCTACTAGCGAAAATCACTTCAATAGGTGCGGCTTAAACAAACTAAGTAATTCGAGTCACCTTTTTTAGGACACTAAGTGTGATTGTGAGTTGGGCATCTTAATAACTTAGCCTGAGATATAAATCGCCATCGGGTGATGCCTCATATCGAAGATCGCTTCGTTATGGTGGCTTAATCAAACTAAGTGTTAAGAACCACCTTTCTTGCAAATGTGCTAAATATGTGTATACAATCATCCAATCTAATAATTTTTAAGTAAACTCTCAACTTTAACCAAGTATCGAATTAGAATGTAGGAGTCAGAATCCTTTTAGCAGAATTCTGCACAATAGAGACCTTGAATTCATTATCGGATTTCTAAGCATTTTTTTCCTAGATTTATCTCATATAGATTAGAAGCATGAGCATGAGCATAAGCATGATGTAGAGTATCAGTGATGACATATGAGTATCAGTGATGATTTATAGGTTATAAAATATTACATACATTGACTGGGGAATTTCATGCTGCATTGGCATCATAGTTCTCAACTGAATATATGTAGACATTGGACCGTACGACTCATAGCAGTTCAGTGATATTTTGGTTGCATATCAGTAGCATACAATATTGTGGCATATTCAAATATACATTTTCAGTGGCATACAACATAGCTTTACATACTATTACTCAGTTTCATATTCATTATTATTTTGGTTTACCTTAAGTATTCTGTATACAGTTCAATTTTACATTACTTTACTTCAGTTTCGTACAGTTTTATTTAGTGTTATACCTTCAGTTACCTTCACAATTTTTCTGCAGATTTTCTTATATTATATAAATGTGTTAAGAGAATAATTAGAACTATTTAGACTAGTTTTAATGTGTTAAACGGTACTTTTGGGATCCAGCAATTTGCTAGATCTTGAGATTTTTATTGAGCCAGGTCAGGGGGACGCCCAGGAGATTCAGGAGGAGCCCGTGGAGCACTAGTGGACTCTCTTTCAATTTTACTATATTTCTGCTTAGTTTGTTTCCATTCAGTTCAGTACTTAGCTCTATGTCTATTATTCAGTAAATGTTTGTAATAATTCTGGATGTATTTTCCTTTCTTTTCTGAGATGAATATTTCTATAAAGCTTCTGTGGTGAATGTTTCTGAATGTTTATTTTAAGTTTTTGCACTCTGTTATATACTACTTATACTTAGTATTGTGATGTGATCAGTATACTAAAAATACTGATATATTATACATATATTGGATTCATAAAATATTCTAAATCTAATATATGTATTTATCTAATACTTAAGATAAATATACTACTCTTATCTCAAGTATTAGCTCTCAACCCTCCTTGGGGTTGAGTCAAAATCCCTTTAGATGGGCTTAGTTTCCAGCTATTTCAGGGAGACGGTTTGTTTCTCTCCGAGTGGCGCACCGCTCCGTCGCCGAAAATGATTATAACTGTTTCTTTTGCGCGCGGTGACGGGGCGAAGCACTACAATCTTAGAATTGCATTCGAAATAACGGTGGCCTCTTTGACCATAAGTAAAGCACACACCACCAAAGTGGTAGCACTTCCCATACGGATGGTACCTCTTGCATTCAGAGTTCTAGGGTTGGGATTGCTCAGCTTTCATATTATACACCTTTGCCATCTTATGATGACCAAAACGTTCCTTCAATGGTTGCATAATTATTATCTTTCTCTTTTGGTCCAGTTGACCTTAGAATCTTTCTTGTATATGGGCAGCTTCGATCAATTCAATCAAATTCTTGATTTGATGGGAGACGAGGTGAGCTTTTATAGAGTCTCTTAGACCCTTCAGAAAATGGTGGCATCTAGATGCTTTAGTTTTAATTAGGTCTAGAATGAAGCGTGACAATCTTCGGAATTCCTGTTCATAGTCGAACACTGAGTTATTGTCTTGGGTGAGATGGAGGAGCTCATCCTCCAGGATTGCTTGAAATGATGCTGGTATGAATGCCCATGAAATGCTTTCAAAAATATATCATATGGGATATCTTCTATTTCATAATCAGTGAATTTGTTGTTCCGCTCATTCTCCCACCAATATTCGGCTTCTTCTTGGAACAGATGAGTCACTAAGCGAATAGCTTCAGAATTAGGGCACTTGATACTAGCCAAGTTCTTTTCGGCCATCTTGAGTCAGTTTACTATGTCCATTGGGTTCAACGCTCCATTGAACATGGGAGTTCTAAGGCGAAGGAAACTGTGTAGGATTCTATCACCAATATAGTGTGAAGATGATGAGAACCCTGATGGGGGTGCAGATTGTTTCTTAACGGAGAAAATCAGAGCACGTGTCTCTTGCGCTTATTGTGCATTGCTTTCTACTAAGGCTTTCATCAGACTAGTCATTGTGTTTGATTCTTTGGGTCCGCCAGACAACGATACCGCATTCTTAATCGGGGTAGGAGCTGAAGGAGATCCTGGATTCATGACTGCAATAAAGCATGAATTTAGCAAATGAAATAAGGATCTACTATCTTTCTCGATCATCACTTTCTCAAAAGAGAAGTTACATAAGTGGATAAAAAGATAAACTAATACGAAAGCAAGATATGATATGAAATCTAAGGACATCAGCTACAATACTCTGCCATAAAAGCAGCACAAAATCCATCGAATATTACTAATCAATGCTTCCTAAATAATCTTCTATCTATCCAGTACCACCATCTATCGGCAGAACCTCCAAGCAGAAAGCCCAGAATCTAGAGATGGTAGTCGTCGGGATAAGTTGTCTCTCAAAAAGCAGTGGTCACACGGTTTAACCACTCTTTGGCAAAAACAGAGAGACTAGTTCCTCTGAAGGTTGGACAAACTAAAATCTTATCTAGCACTTCTACTCCATGAGGAGATGCTCCTTCTACGATCATTCCATAGATTTTGCCATCTTGGAAATCTCTGCCCAATACTCGTTGAATGATTTAAGGTAATATAAGAAATCGAACTGCTGATAATCCATCCCTAAAGTTTCATTCAATTATTAGTTTTGATTTCTAATTATTTCAGTTATAAGAGTTAAATTTGTATATGTTACTTCTTTAAGGTCCATTCAGATCCTAAAATATCATATGTTACTTGCTTTTAACATTTAACTATATTTTACTCATTTATGATTTGTTCAATTCCTAAGGTGTCATTTCCAGATATTCTTAGTTTCATTTTTGAGATTTCAATAGGATGAACTATGGATGCTGCTTTTCTTACACTTAGTAATTGTGATCATATCCGCTGCAAAGAATATATCATAGAGTAGATAGGAACATTTCCTTATCTGACACTATATGATACTTCTCTGATACCAACTGTAGCGCCCTGCCCTGACGCATCGCGCAATAGATAAGTATAAAGAGATCGACGGTGGAGCGGTGCGCCACTCGGGGAAGAACATCCCATCTCCTCGAAATAGCTAAAAACAAAACCTCTTTGAAGGGCTGCTGACTCAACCTCAAGAAGGGTTGAGAGCTAATAATACTTAAGATAAAAATAGTATTCTTATCCTAAGTATTAAGCAAATACATACATTAGATTTATAATATAATATAAAGAATTCAATATATGCATAAGATATCAACATTTCTAGTATAATGATCACATCACAATACTAATTATAAGTAGTATATAACAGAGTGCGAAAGCTAAAGCAAATATCTAGAAACATTCATCACAGAAGATGTATGAAAACATTCATCTCAAAAAAGAAAAAAAAATACATCCAAAATTATTACAACTAGTTACTCAATTACATACATAAAACTAAGTACTGAACTAAAATAAACTAAGCAGAAAAATAGTAAAACTGGAGGAGAGTCCACTAGTGCTCCACGGGCTCCTTTTGAATCACTTGGGTGTCCTTGTGACCTGGCTCACTATACTGCTCAAGATTAAGCAAATTGCCGGATCTTAAAAGTACCCCGTATTAGACAATAAGTCTAACACATTGAAATTAATCTAAACAGTTTTAATTAATCATTTAACATTTATATAATGTAAGTAAATTTGCAGTAATACTGTAAGAGTAACTGAAAGAATAAAACTATATAAAATTGAAGTAAAGTATAGCAAAACTGAACTGTAAACTGAATATTGAAAGTAAAGCAAAAATAGTAATATATATGAAACTGAGTAATGATCTGTAAAACTGTGCTGTATATTACTGAAACTGTGCATTTGAATATGTCACAACACTGTGCTACTGACATGCAACCAAAATATCATTGAATTGTTTTGAGTCGTACGGTCCAATATAGACATACATCCAGTTGGGAACTGCGATGCTGATGCATCCTGAAATTCCCCAGTCATTGTATACAATATTTCGTAACCTATAAATCATCATTGATACTCATATGTCATCACTGATACTCAACATCATGCTTATGCTTATGCTCATGCTTCTAATCTACATGAGATAAATCTAGAAAAATGCTTAAAAATCTGATAATGAATTCAAGGTCTCCATTCTACAGAATCCTGCTAAAATGATTCTGACTCATAGGTTCTAATTCGACAATTGGTTAAAGTTGAGAGTTTACTTAAAAATCATTAGATGAGATGATTATATACACATATTTAGCATATTTGCAAGAAATGTGGTTCTTAGCACTTAGTTTGATTAAGCCACCTTAACGAAGCGATCTTCGATAGGAGGCATCACCCGATGATAATTTGTATCTCAAGATAAGTCATTAAGATGCCCAACTCATGATCATACTTAGCGTTTTAAAGAAGGTGACTCGAATTACTTAGTTTATTTAAGCCATACCTATTGAAGCGATCTTCGCTAGGAGGTATCACCCGATGGCGATTTGTATTTTAATAAAACTAAGGAATGAGTCCTTATTTATAACACTCTTAGTCTTGGAAGATTTACTCTAATGGCACTATATTTGTCTAATTTATCGGGATAACACCTGGTCATAAGTCCACATTGGAATGAATCAACCAATCTTGAATACTACTGAAGTAATCAAGTACTATAGGTATACCATACTACACTAACCAATAATCTGGATTCTGACAACTCTATTTAATATATAAGAATTTATCAAAGCTATTAATCCTTATTCTAAATTGGTGAGTCCTACATAAGGATCCAAAGGTGTGATCATAGAGATCACTCAATAATGATTTCTACCACAAGAGAGAAGTTTCATTCTAGATGTTTTAGGTAGTTCCTACCATAAGGTGTCAAGATCAACCTCTAAGGTTGTGAAGGATCATCTAAGATTCCTACCTCAATAAGTTACAAGAGTTCTTTCTATCTCAATGTATCAATAATTAAGGTATTTAAACATTTCAAAAATGATCCTAAAGTAAAACTCTTAAGATCTCACTTTTTGACTTCTTAAGCTAACATTCAAGGTTTATTTATTAGTTTTGGGTTAAAGTGATTAGATCAGATGAATAAAATCCATCTAATCTTTTCTTATTATAATAATCATAGGATGAAATTAAATATCTTATTAGAGTTAAATCATTTCATAAATCATTATAATTTTATTATCCATCTTATGCTAATAGTTTTATATAAGAGAAAATTAAAGATCTAAAGTTTAAATTCAGATGATTCAATTACACATATTCAATATTAACCTTAGTAATTCTAACTCAATGATTTAAGATCAATATCAAATCATATGCATTATTGGAATAATGTCAATTGAGTTATCTTACAATCAAGTTAATTGATTAACTGATTAAGGTTTAGATCTTAATCCAGACAAGATAAGGTTTAACTCCTAATCTTTCTACCATTAAGACCAAGGGTTTATTTAAAGGTCAATAATAAATCAATGTATTATTAGTATATTATTGATGTTAAATTTTAAATTTAGATTAAGTATCATCTACTTAATCAAGTTACCAAGATTATTATATTCAAGTATAGTTTAATGTCAATTTAAGCACATTTAAGTGTCCAAATAATGTTAAAGTTCTCTAACATATATCCTAATATCATGAAAGCATATAAATATAAAGATAAAGAATAAAAGGTAATTAAGGCTAACCAAATTTTAAATTAAAATAAAGAGATTATCACTTGATTACAAATCTAAAACACTTATGTTTCATGCAATTTGATTATTAAGATATACCTATTCAATACAAATATTCAAGGGTTCTACTATTTAGCATTTGACACAAAAAAATCCTCAAAGCACATAAGAGGTTTTTTGCACATGTCATAAGGGGCAATTTTTCAAAGTTATTTTTCACTTATAATTTTATAGAATCCTCAAAATTAACTAAAATTAGATATAATTCAGTCCCACTAGGGTCCTAGGGACCTTAAAATGCGAAAATGGTGAAGTTTCGGCCATTTCAGCCATTTCTGGAAAGTTTCAAAAAAATATGGGCAATTTTATAGTTTCTGGCGCGATGGCGCACTAGAGCGCGCTGTGGCGAGCTAAAGCACGCTGTGGCGCGCTAGAGCGCACTGTGGCACTTTTGGTGCTGTAGCGCGCCACAACGCTTTTGGCGCTATTGCGCGCTGCAGCGCTTTTGGTGCTGTAGCGCGCTGTGGCGAACTAACTCGCAGAAACACAGTTCAATTAATTTATTTTTCTGATTTCATATAGTTTTCCTGGGATGACGCTGCAGCCCGCTGTGGCGCGTTGCAGCGGTCCACTTGCGGGTTACTATTCAATTAGTTGGTTTACATGATTTTATATAATTTTTCTCGAAATGACGCCGCAGCCTGCTACGGCGTGCTGTGGCGCGCTGCAACGGATCAGTTTCTGCAACTCGAGCGCTGCAGCGCGGGTGTTTTCGCCAGTGCGAAACCCGTAAGGGCCTCATTTCGAGTTCAAATACTCTCAATTCAGAGCATTTCATGAGCGGTGCCATATATCAATGGAAATAACTTTCTGATACCTTTTCATTGACACTAAAATCGGCACAAACATAGCAGCCTAACTATACAAAAAATGATAATAAAGACCAGGGTATACAAAATGGACGAAAAGTAGAGCATGCAATTTTCAGAGTAATGAGATGCCTCAATGACCCTTAATGACTTCCATACACCGTAATGAGTTTCTAAAGATACAAACAAGCATAGTAGCAACATGAAAAAGATAAGGAATGGGAACAAATGGGCACCTTTAGTCCTTAGAAGGAGTGTGGGAAGAATGAACCTTTATTTTTCTTCAAAACCTTAGAGATGAGCCTTCATCTTCAGCACAAGGGCATTAATGGAGGAAAAGAGGAGAATGCTTCAGCAAGAAGAAAAAGAATGGGCTCAGATTCCTTCTTAAAGGAGAGGAAGGGGATGGAGGCTCCATCATGAGCAAGGGAGCTATATGATGTGAGGGGGAGTAGGGAGCCATCATGAATGAGCCTTAGGGGGGCATGGGGGTGCCGGCCATGGAAGGGGCTGTCAGCCGAATAGAAAATTAGAAAAATAGGGAAAATTGTAATTTATGGACTGAATAATTACTTATTTATTTTCCTTAATTATTTAAAAATTCAAAATTTTGAAACCCACTCTGAAATTTTTTAAAAATTCACCCTTAACTAATTTGGGGGTGAGGAAATTAACGGCGAAGTCGGAATTTGAATCCGATAATTATTTAATTATGCTAATTTTCGGGGTATTTAATTATATTAAAATATTTGCGAAAATTTGACGACTTCCCAACACGTCCAAAACATCACCCCTAGCTAATTTGGGAGTGACGATCGCAACGACGAAGTCAGATTTTGATTTTGAGGTTAAAATAAATACCTCAATTTTCTAATTAAATATTAAAATATTCCAAAATAATCGATTGAGCTCCGAATTGCTTCAAACCTTCAAGGTTTCGTTATAATGGCTAGATGAACTAAATTAAGGTACTGTTAAGCTAAGATCAAGTCGGGAACCTTGGGTTGTTACAGGTGGGCCCCACGAGCAGACAACGGCAGGGCGTTGGCCCTACGCACACTCGCGGTGCGTGAGGAAGAGTGAATGGGCCGTAAGCCCGTTCCAAGAAAATCGGACCGCAAGGAAACGAGCCGACCCTAAAACTTCGTCCCTATCGAGGGACATCCTGACATTAGGGCACGAAGGTAGCTCGCTAGATAGAGGAATCTCGAGGACGCGACACATGATGGAACGCTCCAACTGATGAACTCTACAACTAAACATATAGATCGATATGGAAAGCTCGAACATAGCTAACCTTAACCACAAAATACTACTTAGGGTTTTGAAACCAAAAAGGTAGATCGATGGGGGTTGAATGGAATTAAGCCTCAAATAATTGAGGTAATAATAGCATTGCAGTTAATAAGCCAAACAAAAGTTAATCAAAGCGGAAATGGAGAGAATTGAAGAGAAAGTGAAGTATTGCAGTACATGAAATGGAGGAGTGCCTGAAGGATGCGGGAGGAGGAGCTTCGAATCTTTTAGGCAGCACACAGAATATCCAAAACTCTTATTACACGTGATTTAGGATTTTAATGGAGGCAGTTGGCGGATAACTCGAAGGGAGAGGTCTGCCACCAGGCGATTCACAGCCACCGCGTGTCGCGCGAGCGACACGAGCAGGCACGATAGGGGCGCAGATCGTGGGCCGAATGAAGAAGACGGGACCCAGCTTTATTGCGAAGGCGGGTCCCACCAGTTTTCAAATGGGGGATTAAAGAAGTGGGCCCACATGAATTTAAAAAAAATGATAATTTAATGAATATTACATCGAAATCTCATTTTTAAATTTAAATTATTAAATGGGTTCAAAAAATGTGAACTATTCACTCCTAGCTAATTGATGGGAGAGGGATGCAACGATGAAATTGAATTTTGATTTCGATGAGTATTTAATTTTCCTATTATTTCGGGGTATTTTAAATATATTAAAATATTCGATGAAAATTCGGTTATTTCCAATTGTCTACAAAACACCACTCTTAGTTAATTTGGGGGTGATGAACGCAATGACAAAGTTTGATTTTTGATTTGAGATCAATTTAAATAGGTCAAATTCGAGAGTTTTTGAAATTCTAAGAATTATGATTTGATCCATTTGATACCTGATTTGGACCAAAACTTTAGAATGTGGTCCTAATGACTATTTAAGAGTGATAAAATCAAAATGAGAACTTGGTTTAATCTTAATTAACTATGATAATAACCTTAAGTTGTTACAACAACAATCCTAAAATCTATAGAAAGCTTGAATGTTCTCTATAGCATTTAGCAATTACCAGACCCACTTTTATCATTCCCTATGTTGCCCTTTCCGGCCTTCTCCGAACGAACGAACACCTAAGCTCTACCGATAGTTCAACTTTGTTCAATTCTGAACAAAATCAATTTCGAATGAAGTTGATTTCATATAAAATAGAGTTTGATATAAAATAATTTTGAATAAATGAAATCGTTCTATTTTGTTCGAATTAAATCGTCACTTTCGACAAAATAAGAAAAAAAAATTGAATTTTTTTCGGATAATTTTATCCTATATTATTCAAAACAACATAGATTACTTTAATATATATAGATAATATGTTAATTTAATGTGTAAGTAGATTATTGGTTGAATACACTTTTTTATGGGGCTTATATATAAAAATTAAAAAAAAAATTTATTAGTCATAAATATTTCTTAATATTTCTTAATGTATATTCTTATATAAATATAATTTTTTTTTTTTTGCATTTTGTGATTTGATGTAAGAACATAGATATCTTAGTTGATTAAAAAGCTAAATAAGTTGCGCATGAGTTTTGATGAGTTTATTAAAGATCGACCATCCATCGTGACTATCCAATCTAATGCCCCTCTGTTGTCACTGTCACCGAGCTCTATTGCTTCCTCGAGTTCCTCTTCCCGCCCTAAAACCCCAATCTTCATTCTTCTCAACTCAATGGGCTCAGCTCGACTCTCACCCGCTCCTCTCCATCCAGGCCGTTCTCCGATCGGGCGCCAACATCGACCCCTTCGCCGCCACCCGCGCCCTCAAGTTCTCCGTCGACGCCACTACCGGAGCCCAAATCCACACAGTTTTCGTATCCTCCGGCCTTCACTCCTTCGTCGAAGTCGCCAACTCGCTCATCACCTGCTACTCCAAATCCGGCTCCTTTGACAGTGCGCTCAAGGTGTTCGATGAAATGCCTGTCAGGGATATCATTTCTTGGAACGCGGTTCTCGGCGGCTTCGCTTCCGGCCACGACGCCGTGCGATTCATGAGGAGAATGCGACTGTCTGGTGTTTCTTTTGGCCCCGTTACAATCACCACGGCTCTGTCCTTCTCCAGAAATCTCCGAGACATCGCCTTTATCTGCCATTTCCATTGCCTTGCTTTGAAGTCTGGGTTCTGTTACGACGCATTTGTGGGCAACGCTCTCATCACAGCTTACTCCAGAATGTCCTGTTTTTGGGATGCCAGGGCGGTGTTCGATGAAATGCCTGTGACCGAATTGGTTACTTGGAATGCGCTGATATCTGGGCTCAGCCAAGAAGGCAGTTTTGGATCTGAGGCAATTGCAGCGTTTGTTAAAATGGTTGGGGTTGGAGGGGTGAGCCCTGACCATATCACTATCTCCAGCGCAATTGCAGCTTGTGTTCAGGAAGACAACTTATGGCTCGGATGCCAAATGCATGGGTCTGCTCTTAAACTAGGCCTCGTTACCCATGTCTCCATTTCTAATGTTCTCATGTCTTTGTACTACAAGAACGGCCATGCTCATGTCGCTGCTAAGGTTTTTCTTGATATGAGAGAAAGGAATGTCATTTCTTGGACCACCATGATTTGCATAGACTCAAGCTGTGCTGTTTCCTTATTTAACAACATGAGGATGGATGGTATACAGCCTAATGATGTAACGCTTGTTGCTTTGGCCAATGCTATTACCAGTAACCATTCAATTCAAGAGGCCCAAATGATTCACGGCGTTTGTTCCAAGACAGTATTTTCCAATGAGATTTATGTGTCAAACACACTTATAAGCATGTATGCAAAGTTATCCTATATGGAAGGGGCGAGGAAGATATTCGATGAAATGGAGGGCCATGAGATTGTAACCTGGAATTCATTAGTATCTGGCTACGCACAGAACGATATGTGCGAGGAAGCTCTGCTAGTGTTCTCGTCCGCTGTGGTGCACTGTGAGCCGAATCAGTACACATTTTCAAGTGTGATCAGTGCAATCACTTCTGCCCAGACGATATACCTAATGTATGGTCAAAGATTGCATTGCCGAATCATCAAGTTGGGTCTCAATGCTAACGAATATGTCGCCGGTACCCTGATTGATATGTATTCAAAGCGAGGCAGCCTTTGCGAGTCCATGATGGCATTCGATGAAACAGTTGGCAGGAGCTTGATCAGTTGGACTGCAATAATTTCTGCACATGCAAAGCATGGTAGCTTTGAAAGTGTCATGAAATTGTTTGAGCAGATGTTGAGCTCTGGTGTTCGACCTGATCATGTATCTTTCTTGGCTGTTCTTACTGCTTGTTGTTGTAAGGGATTGGTTAGCGTTGGACAGAAGATTTTTGATATGATGATGAGCCAGTACAGGCTTGAGCCATGGCCGGAGCATTATGCTTGTATGGTTGACATGCTTGGGAAAGCTGGAAAGTTGATGGAGGGTGAAGAATTTCTTTGGAAAATACCCAATGGACCAGGGGTTTCTGCTTTACATAGTTTGCTGGGGGCTTGCAGACTTCACGGGGACTTGGAGATGGGCAAGAGAGTGGCCGAGGCTTTAATAGAAAAGGATCCATTAGAATCTGGGGCTTATGTGCTCATGTCAAATATATATGCAGATGCTGGGGAGTGGGAAAATGCGGCAAGGGTAAGGCGGCGGATGAGAAACAGAGGGGTAAAGAAAGAAGTGGCCTTCAGTTGGGTAGATGTCAGAAATGCAGATTCATTACACATGCACAAGTTCTCTTCTGATGATAATACCCATCCGTTATCGGAGCAGATATATGAGACTGCAGAGAATCTAGGAATAGAAATGAGGCTAATGGAACAAGAGGCATTATTAGCTGCTTAGAGTGAGAGCACTCTGCACCTTGATTTATGCATTGTTACATTTACTAAAAATGATCAAACTTATGTTATGAATGCTGTGTGCATCATTATAGTCAAATGAGAATGTTATCATGTAAATCATGATGTCATCATATGCTTTAAAACCCTTCATTGTAATCTAACCATCATTATAATCTATCGATAGGCATATCTATATAAGTATATATATTCATATGGGAGAGATAAATTTTCAAATTAACGAGAGCTTTTCGTTTGGGAATAATGGCTTCTCCTTCGACGTCCCTTCGCCTTTATTACAATGAAATGTTCTACCAACGTTTCGGAATAAAGCTTTGTTCTTTGTGTCCCTTCTCATCTCCTATTTATCAAAAGTAAGCAGCCGCCAAATCTCGCTACCGTCTCCTTTCTCACACGAAGCGTCAACCCTAATCTTCTCCTTCTTCCTCTCATTCTGCGCAGAGAAGACTCAATCACGACTCTCCACCCTTTTCTCGTCTTCATCTCTTCCTTCTCGCTCGCGCACAAGGAGCTATGTCGGGAGAGCTCGCGATCTCCCCGACGCCTCTCCAGTCTCACCAGGGTGAGAGGAATCTCAACAAGGAACACACACATACAAACAGAGAGACACACAAACAGAGAGAGACCATCTTGAAAAGATGGTGGTCGACGACGACATAAAAATGCGGGCAGCACTATAAAGAAAAAGTAGGATTAGCAATAGCAATGTCAAATTAGAAAAAGGGGAAAGGAGAAGGAAAGGCTTCCGGGTGGTTGATGGTCATTCCTCTTCGAGTTTCCCTTCCTCAGGTAGCAGTCTTGGATTTTATTTCCATCAGATAGAAAAAAAAGCTATGAAATAATAGCTACTTTGAGCAGTTAGTCATGTCTGTCTATTACATTGTGGCTGCTTTGGGCAATGTTGGTGTGAAATAAACGCTTTTATACTACCAATAACTATTCACTTTATTATGATGTTTGTAAATCAAACGATCTTTTTTTTTTTCTATTTATTATTGAGGAAGATTTCTTACATGAAATTTATGGTGAATTCGATATTTTGATAATCATTTTTTTGAGATTTTTGAGTTGGGTGATAATTTTCTTACATTTTGACCTATTTAAGACAAATAAAACTGCAGACAAACTTTTGATTTATTATGGTCAATATTTTACAAAATGTTCCATAGCCTCTAAATAAAACTATTTAAAATTAGTTGAAAAGATATGGTGATGATTATAAATATTTTTTTGTCTTTATGAAATTTTGGAGTAGATTGAATTTGAATAATTTGAAGAATTGTTTCAACAAGTATAAATATATATTTATATATTATAATTTGGTGCATTTTATTTTCTTTAAATTTTTGTTGCAAATAATTATTTATTATGAATGATTTGACTTTTATATGCTTACAGAAAATGAATCAAGTTATTATATTCATAAAAATATCAATGCTATCTAGATATGAAATCTCAATTGAACATGTGCTCATGTAAGAAAGGATAGTTTAAGCAATTGTGGTTCTTGCTTGATGTGTATCATAAAGAGATTAGCTTATGATGAGTGAAATTATTGATAAAAATGAGATTGTAACTTAATGAGCGTTAGTTTATGCTTATATTCCATTGTAGGCCAATCTATAGTGTGATTTATTGTTCTATTTTACTTGCTATTAGTTTTTTTTTTGTACTTGCTAATTTAATGAGAATCAATTGCCTCATTGATTGAATATTATTTGCTTCAACAGAGTTGGTGTTCTTATATTTTTTGTATTATCGAGGCATTATGAATGTCTTAATGTTCTTAAACAACTAATGCACTTAGATTGTCCAAAGTAATCATTTGGTTGCATGTTTATATTGCTCTCCATCTTCAAGTTTTTAAGATAAATGTTAATGTGATTTTTAAATTTATTCTCTATTAAAAGTATTCATTTATATTTTTATTATATTAAAAAACTTTTACATGAAATCAATACACCAACACACATCAGTATTCATTTCAAACTTTACATGGATTGACATGTAACGTTACAAATATTAAATGATATTAAATATTTAAATTTGTGTTTTATACTTCTGCAATGAATATTTCAAAGCTAAGTGAGATAAGTTTGTAATGATTCCTTTATGAAGATATTTTTTTTGTATTAAGAATACGCGATTTCTTAATTTCAAAAGAGAAATTTTATAATTTTTCACATTCGTCTTTATCACTCATCCAGATAGTCCTATTTTATTATATTGAAATTCAAAGTAATAATATTATTTTTCTTTCTTTGTGTTGTCGCTCCGCACATTGTGCATGCATCAACACACGTCAGCATTTATTTCAAACTTTAAATGTATTGCCATGTGAGATTATAAATATTAAATAATAAAAATATTAAAATTTTTATTTTATACTTCTGTAATAAATATCTCAAAATTAAGTGAGACAAATTTGCATATATTTTATATTGAAATTATTGAAATTATTATTATAAACATATTTTCTATACATTTAATCATTGATTTTTTATTTTTGTTTAGTCACAAATACTATTATTTTCATTAGTAATTTGTTTTATGCTTACTATGTGTGGGATAATGTGTTTTTTTTAAGAACACTAAAAATATTTTATCTTGATTGTAACAAGCAATCATTAGATAAATTAAATATTATAATTATATAAATTTTTCTTCACACTTTTTTAAGACATCAATGCATTTTTGAAAGGATAACTTTATAATCTTAATAACATTTAAAATTAAGGGATTTAAAATAAGATAGAATAATATTAAACTCAATTTTTGTGTGGTGACATCTCCTCTAATTTATTGATTCTTTAATCAAGTGAATCTCTTTGGTGCATTACTAGATCTTAAATTAGAGGAGCTAAATTTGTTTATAGCATGAAGAGGAGCTTCAACTTCATCTTACATAATACTTCTTTTAAATAAGATTTTTTTAAATAAGATGTGAAGATTCATAATAACTTTAATTTTTTCTTAAATTTTATATAAGAAAAATTCTATACAACAATAAAAATATAATATTTTATTTATATTTATCAATAATAATTTATTTTTGATGAGATATTAAAGCATTTTTTTTAAGTTATCAGAATTCTTTTGTATTAGGCTAAGATTTTATACATAATTGTTAAATTTACAAATTATTGAAAATTTTATAATCTCCAAAAAAAAAAAAACAGAATAATATTTAAAATACATATTAATTAAAATTTTGTTTATAATTTTAAATTGTAAAATAACTATTAAAAAAAAATTGAATTCAGAACATTCAAATTTTATTTAGTCTTCTAATTATTATAGAAAATTCAAATATTTTAAATGTTTAATTTTTTCCTATGCTCTGCACATTATGAGGATTTCATACTTTTATATATATATATATAGATAAATAGATAATGATCCCAAATAAAAAAAAAAATTCAAGCACATTGCACCCAAGTCTTTACTATTTAAAAAACATGTACTGATCTCGCACATCCTGAAATATATATATAGTATTATTCACGAATATGAAAGATCGGGTGCTGAATATGGTGCCCAAGTGTGCAAGGAACCCTAAATAAAACTGGCAGGAGTTCAAAAATAATTTATAGATTAACAAAATCGGTCCAACATCCCTTCAACAACCAAAAACAAAGACTAAGAACTCAGTGAAACCTATGAGACAGTTCAAAACCCTAAGAAAAGAAGCACCTGGAGCTTTCAGACAAATAAAGCTTTACCTGACGGTAACAATATCGTCGATCTTGAGAATCATCCTGACGCACTCGATGGCAAGGGTGACGGCGCTGGTGGTGACAAGGAGGGGCTGGACGACGTTCTCGTCGAGAATGTTGGTGATCTGACCCTTCCTGACGTTAATGCCGGCGTTCACCTCTCCTTGGGCGTGCCGGTTCCGCAGTTCCGTCACAATCAAAATAGGGTTCAAGCCGGCGTTCTCGGCGAGGGTGTAAGGGACGACCTCCAGTGCCTCGGAAAACTCCTTGATGCAATGGCTCTCCATTCCCCTCAGCTCCCTTGCCCAGACCGCCAGCTGCCGGGACATCTCAATCTCCGGGGCTCCCCCGCCCGCGATAAGGTACTTCTTGTTTACCAAGCATCTAAGGAGACATAATATAGTAACACTCAAATTTGTAATATCTTATGCATCCAAAAACTTAAATATCTTGGTTGGATGGATAATAATAACAGTCAATACAATGATAGAAAAGCTATAATTTCATTAAATAAAACTATAAAAAATAGTTTAAACGAAAAGATGTAAATAAATTTATCATGAATTCAAAATAACAGTCAATACAATGATTGCAGCGTTCGAAAATTTGTATGAAAATTAAAATCTGTATGCTAGAGAGTGGCATCATTTAATAATATTAAGTGATAGAGACATGAGAACTTAAAAAAAAATGCCAAATATGATAATAATAAAAAGAATGAAGGTATTCAGCATTGAATGGATGGATTAATTTATTAATATTTTTAATGAATGTTGTACGAATATATAATTAATATGTGAATTTAGTATTTATAAAATGACATTAATTGCACTTTCATCAAGAAAATGAAGAGTCAAAAGAGCATCATTATATCTATTTATAAACATAAAGGGGATGCTTAAGATCGTGCAAGTTATAGTTGAATTCAAGTAACGAATCATACATTGAAATACAGATTGTGAAGGGTTATCTAGATTTCACAAAATATAATGCCAGCATGTAAATCTACCAGAGGCCATACATTTACAGAAAAATTGAATAATAAATAAGAGAAAATTAAGATCTTCATTATATCAAAATCTTTTGAGAGTCATGAAAAGAAAAAAAAATAGTGCAACTTATATTGATGTTATTAATGATAATGATGTATAACAAAGCTATATAACATGTGTTATTGCAATGTGGCTCTAAAGATTTCTGTTAATGTTGAATCAGACAAATTCGGCACTCAATCTTCAGCTGTCTTTAATTATGGCAATCTTTACTGAACACATTCAATAGGAAACTCCGGGTGCATGTTATTTGCATATGACATTTTTCTAGTTGATAATTCTAAGGATGGGCATCAAAGCAATACTTGAGTTGTGAAAAAATACTTTAGAATCTAAAAGATTTTTTCTAAATATATATAAAACAAAATAAATGGAGCAAATGTTTTAATCATAATAGAAATCTTAATCTCAAAACATAACTAGTGAGAATCACGTGATCAAGAAGATAAAGAGGTTTGAATACCTTGACTTAATTACACAAAATAATCGTGAAATAGTGAGCAATGTGATAAATAGGAAGCAAGCCGGTTGGACGAAATGGAATGCTTGTGAAGTCTTATTTGATCTAAATATTCCACTAAAAATTAAAGAAAATTTTTCAGAATAGCTATAAGTCCACTATGTTATATGGTGGCAGAATGCTGAAAAAAAAAGAGTTAATTATTGAAATAAGTGTTATAGAGATGACAAAGCTAAGGTGGGGAGTGAGCGTACTAAAAAGGTTAAGATGAGAAATGAGTTCATTCATAGTAAGGTTGGAGTGGCTAGCGGGTATGATTAGAGACATCTTAGATGGTTCGAACAATTTAAGGGTAGGGTATACCGTTGGAAGCCTCTTTTAGTAAATCTAAATGTATAAATTTTTCCCATGTTAAAAAGAAAGATGAAGACCAAAAGAAACAAAAATAATTCTTAGAAAATATCTATATTTGGAATTTAGAGAAGAGTAATTATTTGATCATACATGATAAAAATAAAGAATTCATATTTGATCATGCACAATTGTCTAAATATTATGAGAGGTTCACTAAATTTCATCAATGTATTTATTTTCTAATAATGTGTAGTTATTAGAAATTAAATCTCTTCTACTTGGAAACCATTTGTAACATGTGTAGGCATATTGCAAATTGTCGAATACCACTTGTAAGGACCTTAACAAATATCAAATAAGGATCATTATCATCCATCCACAGACAATAGGTTAGGTGGAGATGGTGAATGGAACCATGGAACATTTGTTACAAGTAAATAATAACAATCAACCCAAAAACTAAATAATGCTCATTGATTCTCAAATAATCATTTCTTACATTTTTCTAACCAATTCTAAATTAAGTCTTTTCAAATACAATGCTTTGTTGACATTCATCTAAGTTCCTCAATTTAATTATTTTTAAAGATGAAAAAAGCTTAACCTAGCTATTGCAAGAGTCTATTGAATTCCATTACTAAATTTATTTATAACATTGCATGGCTATTAGAAATTGTATATCTTCACCATGAATACACTTTACAATTTATAACATTAATGGGCATATCTAGATTTTAAAATTCTATAGTTTTCCAATGCAAAGAATCAATTTTGGGAAGCTTTATGGGATATAATGGATATTAGATTGACAAGAGCATTGTTCTTATATCCACAGACTTTGCGCTTGCTTAGTAGATCATAAACCTCTTCTTACTTTGCTCAAGTCGAGATAAATGCTGAACGGGGTTGTAGAACTAAGTTAATCCTGATCACAATTCAACCTTTTAAGCCTAGATAGTCCACTTAATAACTAAAATTAAACTGACGGATGAGTGAATTAAGCTGATTATCTTGCATTTTTATTATCATTCATTGATAAATATGTATTAATTACATATTAACATTTAACTAACATTTATGTAATTATGCAACTATATAATTATTATTTTTGTATATAAATGTGTAATTAATTATTAATATGTGTTTAATTACATATGAAATTAATGATTATGTGATTGATTAAAAATATTTATTAGGTATTTTAAGAAAAAGGCAATCCCCTAGTTTGAGCTGAAAAATTTACCTAGTTTTTTTTCTTAACAACTAAACGTCTTAGAAGGCTCATCCACTATTCTCAGGTTAGCTTTGCTAAACTTAATCATTAATCAAATAGCCTCTAAGGGGTTACATGGAAATGGTGAATATGATACTGGAGCATGTCATAATGATTTATATAATAGCAAAGAACACAAAACTTGAGATGACAACCTCTTGTAGCTTCAATTTATTTTGAGAGATTTGTGCAACAATCGACATTAAAGAAACTACATTTCACTAACACGCATGCTAGTGATGATGGGGTCAAAGTTGCCTAGGAAAAAGCGTAAACATTAAAGAGGATATGCAAAATCTAAATACGGTGAAGAATCAATTGAAAAATCATCTTACTAATAGAATAATATTTCTGATTGACTTGAGGGAGAAACCAAAAAGCTGAAACAAGTCTGAGACAAACCATTTCAAATCATCATAAGAAGATTGATGATGCTTGCAAATTGGAATTATCAATGTTCCTACATATGTAAACATGAGATTTGAAAATGTTGGAACATTTACGTTTTTTGCCTGAGAACCTCAAGAGATATTTTAGATGTCATAAACAAATCTACTAGTGCTGTAAGAAAATTCTTGGAGTAGAATATTATATTGAAGTAAAAACCTTCACCACTAAGTATCGGTAAAAACCGATATCCAGAATTGGTAAAGAGAACAAAACTTAGCTAGGGATTCTGGCAAATAGCGTCCCCTAATTTAGTTAATGTGAATTCCTCTTAAAAGAGGCCTTGTGATATGGGAATCAGATCATTAAGGGGATAACCAAAAACAGGTCGTTTGAAGTTCAGAAGAGCAATGAATCATCAATCAGACATCATATAAGAGTGATCAATGCCTCACAAAATTTTATAATAAAGAATAAACATGAGTTTGGGTTTTTTAACTACTTTACAAGTTTGTTCTCATATTTTTAATTGAGAATAAAAATAATTTCAGCTTAATTATTTTTAGTCCAAAATTTCCAACATAAGTACTCCTTGGCTTTTACAAAAGAAGCACCCTTGTCGTTTCCTCTCCCCCTTTCTAATGTTTACTTGAAAGAAGTTGATCCACTAGATTATAATAACAAAAATCAGTCAAGAAAATAAAACACAAATAAAATAACCTCTGATGAATTCCACGTTTAACTAAAATCATATTACTTTCAAATTTAGTACATTTAATTTTATAAAATACATAGTTATCTTATATTTTCTTTTGGCATTTTGATATACCTCTTTTATTACCTTTCTTTAGTATAAGACAGGATATACATGAAAAACACTTCTAGCATCCAAAAAAGTGTTCTATGATTTAAACCATTTATTATTTGACTCTTCCAATCTTCGCCAAAATTACCAGCATTGCAGTTCCCACAGCACCAATATGAAACCTTATGCACGACATATTATGCCCAATTGAAGAAAAAGACCTGGCATTTTTAATACAAAATGAAAATTACCAAAAAAATCAAAGAACATTAATCCTTTCCCATCCCAAATCACGTTTACTTAACATATTACAGAGAGAAACAGACTCCTGAATACGTACATTTTAGTAGATAAAAGAGAAAAACAGCTTACAATGATCGTTAACAAAGATGGCAAAAGCATAATAAGACAAATAAGAAGATAATCACAATTTCTAATAGAATTACAAAATACAAAATATAATGCAAAGATAGCTTACATTGATCGTAACAATTATAGCAAAAGCATAATAAGACACAAAAATATAATCACAATTTCTAATTGATTTAAAAAATAACAAATATAATTAACACTCGGAAAGCTAACCCAGTTGACCTACTGCATCAGGTTGCAGAAAAACACGTTGCTGGACAAAGTTGAGGAAGATAGTGATAAGAGCTTTCGAAAAAGAAATTCAAGAGCATTTGAAAAAATACTACTAAGGACATTTCCAACATGTAAAATCATAAACTACGGGCAGAGAAAATTGACAGTAAAGGCAAAGAAAATCTGGTGCTGTAATGAGCATGCTTGAAAATGGAAACCCTTGGAACGAATAACGGGTACAAAACTACGGGAGGAAATCAAATTTTTAAAGAAAATGGTCTCAGTGCTCTTTTAAGCATGGGAAAGCAGGTGAAGTGGGGGTTTGGGGCTTGGTTCAGGAGAGGCTATGTTCATATGAAGGCTTCTCGAAGCCGCTTTGCCTATAAACGAGTGGCTCAGTTAGCAGGGTTTGGTGAATAATATCCTTTGCATTGGGAGTTGTGGTGAGTATGGAGATCTTGATCATTTGTTTGCGACTGAACGTACACAAGAGCCATTGCCAACTGCTTGTTTCAGTTCGCTCAAAATTAAGACTCATGGTGAGGAGCTGCTTATGACGACGCTGCAATTTCAAGTTCAACTTTATGATTATGTGCCCTAACAGCCTGCGGATGCCGATTTGTCAAAATTAGTAAAATATGCCATCAAACACCAACCATATGCACTAGTTTCATTCTTTCCTCAGCCAGAAAATTCACTTCGGATAACGTAAATCTGTAACAGCATTCCCCATTCCCCGCCGATATGGATAAAGAACAATTTTGATTGCTTGTTCATTTCCAAGGCACAATTTTTTGTGAAGTTGTATTGAGAGACGATAGTGTAGAGCTTCTTGCAGTTCATGATGGCAGAGTGAGGCCTGCAAAAAACTTGATGCCAAGATCCGAGCAGCCTAGCCCATTGGAAAGATTGTTTGTCATAGATGCTAGAGATGAATGACATCATTATTGAGATCTAGAAAGCTGCACAAGATCGTACATAACCATTTGCTAATTTTGTTTCTTTGTTTGTTTTTATAGTTAGTGTGTTTACAATTTGATAGATCTTGTAACAATGTTGCAGATTTTGTGCTCAATTGTTCTGCAATTGAATTTTACTCTTTTAGGAAGGGCACTATTCCTGATTATTTTTTTTTATATTTTCAGGGGGATATGAAGGTAGTTAGTGTTCGGGTTGCTTTCTTGTTGTGCTTTTGATTATGAGATATCAACACGACCTGGTTTTCAAAGTAAGAAACTAAAGTGCAGGTTCAGAATCATTACAAGAGGTAAATCTCAATTAATATAAAAATGCGGTGAGTTACAATAGGCTTCATTGGCTATTAGTGTTTCTAAAAAAGAGACCAAATATTGCTATTTTAGTTGTTAAAATAGGATTTAAAAAGCAACGGTGCATTGGAAAGCTACCTGAAGTTTTAGGTGAAGCCTTGGTAATGATTCTGAGTCAAAGCTGAAAACCCCCAAAAAGATAGGAATTTTGAAATTAAGAAAAAAAAAAAAGCTGGTTTGAGTCGATGTCAAATATGAAATTATGCTTTTGGCATCCAGCCTCTGATATAAGGAGACACCTACAATCAATCACCAAAGAAATTTGCAAAACAACAAATTAATAATTCATTTAAAGATTCTCAAGAGCACATGCATGTGTGTTAGGAGGGATACTAAAAAAATATCAAACTTGGAAATATATATATATATATATATATTATTTAAAAAAATTAAAATTCAATTATAAAAGTATTAATGCTTGATAAGGGTCATCATCTTTGAACTATGGTCAATTACAAAAGTTATCTTCGACGTGTACCGTGTCTCCTCAACTTCACCATAAATCCCAGTATGAATTCTTCTTCCACCGCCATATTATCAATTCCTAAAGGCCTTTGGGTGCCTCTATTTTCCTTGGTTAAAACCCTATGCAGCAAATAAATTGGAACCCCGTTCTTTACCATGTGTCTCTCTTTCTAGGCTATAGTGGGCAACACAAAACCTACACTTGCTATCATACTTTGCCCAAGAAGTTTTACATATCCCGACATGTTACCTTCAATGAATGTGTCTTCCCATACAATCTGCAACTATCATTGCCAACCCCGCCATTACACCATAGAGGAAAAACCATCATAGTTCCACTCTCAATGAGGGAAAATTCGAATATCACTACCATTGCAGTCGTTGACAGCAGGGGTGACAGCAGCAGCCCGTTGTCAACCTCAGGGTCACCTGCTTTCAAAAATCTGACATCATCCTCTATTTAACCGCCCTCTCTAGCCACACCATTCTCGCCATAGCACAGTGACTGAAGCCCTGAGTCTTCTACCAAGCAAGCTCATCCCAGTACCAATGTTCATACAGTGTTTACCCAGTCTAAAATGAAGACCTGCAGCCCAGAGTATTCTCAGTAGCTGAAGCAATGAAAAATCTTCATTGGGTTCAAGTTATGATTTATGGACTATCCACCCTTCACAAAAATAGCAAGTGCACTCTAGTTCCCCATCCATCCAAGGCCAACGTTGTCAGCTGCAAATGACTCTTCAAACTCAAATACAACAGCGATGGCTTCCACAATGCAATCAATGGCACTTCTATGTTCATCTACCATCATGGTACTGATCTGATGGTGTTCCTTGTGTATGTAGATGATGTTCTCCTCATCGATAGCAATGACTCCCTCATCTAGAAACTTATCACCTTCCTCGCAACTCAGTTTCCCCTCAAAGACATGGGATCGATCCACACCTTTCTAAATATTAATATCACACCAGATCTTGATCACCTTATCTTGACTAAAGAGCAATCAATATGTTCAAGATATTCCGCAAAGTGTTGGTCTCGAATACTTCAATCCTGCATCTACTCCAATAATTGTGCAGACTAAACCAAGAGAGCTATCTGACGAAACAATTTCGGATTCCATGCATATCCACAATATCGTTGGTGCTCTTCAGCATCTCCAACACACCAAGCCAAATATCACCTTTAGCATGAATAAAGTATGTCAATCCATGCATCAACCAACCATCTCTGATTGGTAAGCCATCAAGTGTATTTTCCGATACCTCCAGTACACAACTCACTCTGGTATTCGCTTACAACCGCTGTCCAAGCTCACTATTTCGGCCTAATGTGATGTCGATTGGGATGGCAACCCGAATGACCGCAAATCCCCATCAGGTTACTACATCTTCCTAAGCCCAAATATTATCACATGGTCGTCCAAGAAGCAGCCAACCATGACCCGTTCTAATAAGGAAGCATAATACAAGGCATATGCAAATACAACTAGCGAAATTATGTCGATTATCTCTTCTCACCAAATATGGTCTCTCCTAGGCTTCCTCACCAACAACCTTCAGTGACAATTTGAGCTCCACATTCCTTATAGCCAAAGCCTATACTCCACACTCACATGAAGTACGTTGATGTGGATTACCAATTTGTTCAAGATTTGGTGAAAACAAAGAAACTTGCAGTTCAACACATTTCAGCTGAAGATCAACTAGCCGACCTTCTGACAAAGCCTCTATCGGCTGCCTCTCATCATCGGATCACCACTAAGTTCATTGCCTCACCAACGCCGAGTTTGCGAAGGAGTGATATCAACATGTGCAAATGGCAGATTTACCCTTACTCAAATATTTGATTTTGTTCTGTGTATCTTCATGTACCTCGTCGTGTCTATATAAGATCGACATTTTGGCTTAGTGATATACAAAACATTTTCCGCCTCTTTCTTGTTTTTTTTCCAACAGTGCATCTGCACTTCCACATATAGTCATGTGAAACTCTTCAGTGCTTTTTAAGATAGTTAGTAGGTATTATTATCAAGCATTCAAGACAATTATCTCATTGGATGAAGAGCTTGTATGTATACCTTAAGCAACGATTGAATGTTACCCATATGTTTGAGACAAGCCATAGGTCAACCCTTCATCAAAATGCTATAGGAGCGATCAATAGAATGCATGCACCTTCAAGGGTAAATATAGAAGCACAAAATATATATTATACCCATAGGGGTTTTACCCCTCAAAAGGTAATGGAAATCATCTTATTTTATCAACAATATATCTACATGGCTGCTTGTTGAGACGGATTTGTTGTTGTACGAGAGTTTAGCAATGGAATTTTGAAGAAAGTGATCTACATGTGCTGATAGAAAATTATTTTTAGTGATATTGATATATCCTCTTAAAGGTGCAATCAAATTGTTTGGCTGTGCAAACACAACCAAACTAATTGCATCATTCAAAGGATATGAATACCACCATAGTGTATGAGAGTTTAGCAATGGACTTTTAAAGAAAGTGATTTACATATTCTGATAGGAAATTATTTTTTGGTGATATTGATATATCCTTTGAAAGGTGCAATCAAATTGGTTGGCTATGCAAACACAAAGAAACTAATTTGTATCATTCAAAGGGTATCAATACCACTATAGTGAATATTGCTAGAAGCACTGCCCGGAAATATTCTGTGCCAAACACTAGTCAATCATCAGAATGAAAAACTGCATAATGTCGTCGAAGAAGAGTTAGGATATGAAGGTATAAGGTATTAACAATGATGTGATTATTCTCATTATAAGTTCAAAGTGATATTGTATCACAAATGCAAGTCTCCATAACTTTATTGGTCAATATCATTATCATGGCATGTATTAACATGACAGTGACTATGACCTTGGTGATAACAAAAATGGTGAATATTTAAAAATACCTACACCCATTGGGGAACGATGTCATAGCATGACTTTAAGACAATATATAGCAACAAAACTGTGGTACATATCAAACTACATATCAATGTCACTCAGATTAATGCTAAGTAAGATTAGTGGCAGTTGTTTTAAATATATTTTCATTTAAAACATTTCAAATGCATATTATTGCCAACATAAAATTTATATTTTGTATTACATAAAAAGGACATTTTTAGTTAGTCAAATTAAATCATATCTTAGCTAAAACTTATGTTTAAATTACTATTAATAGTTTCAAATTTTTCAAGATATTTAATTGCATTTTAAAATTAATACATTAGTTGAGATTGGTAATTAGAAGCAATTACAATAACAAATTATTGAAATTGATCACAGCAATATGTTAAATATTGAAATCCTTATTAACATACAACAAAACAATTTTTTAGGGTTTAGCAAGATTTACAAAATGGCTCACCAAACAGTTTTCAAAATTTACTAAATCCAAGATTTAAAGAGTTATTAAATCTTAAATTCTAGATCCCCAAGAGTTCTAGTAATTTGCTAAATATCAATGAAGCAGTATAATCAATATAAGATGTCATTCAGAAAAGAATGGCCCTCCATTATATTTTGAAATGTGTGTTAATAAAACCATTAGTTTAAGGCAATAAACAATTAGTTTAGCAAATATCATAGCATATTTGCACAAAAATTTATCATTTTAATGGAAAATTGACAAGCTAAATATGGTAGTATCATAACTAAAACAGCCACAATACTATATTTGCAACAGAGGCTGTCTGAGACGATGCCTTGACAAAAACTTCAAGGAAACCAAAGTATAAATGGACCACGTTAACTTTTAAGTCTACATTAACCCCTAACCAAACTCTGTCAATTTGTAACACATGCCCTTATTTCAAAACACAGCTACTATAAAAATCAGAACATCTGGATAATGCTCATTGTTAGCAATTGGGCTGTTGCACTAAATAAAGAAGATGTGATTGTGCACTAGCTATGAAAAAATTGATCAAAAACAAATACAACAAAAATAACAATGCACTATACCTGACTACACAAAGTGCATCGTGAAGACTCCTTTCTGCCTCATCAATCATCAACTGGTTTGAACCCCTCACAAGCATAGTAGTAGTCCTTCCCATGTTCTTGATTCCTGTAACCTTTACAATCTTGCTTCCATCACCAATCGAAGCCTCTTCCACAATTTCAGCATGGCCCAGCTTCTCCTCACGAAAATGCTCGATGTTAGCAATCGGGAGACAGTTTAGAGTCTTTGTAATGAACTCGATGTCATCCCTCTCCACGTCCTTCACCACCAAAATCTTTGCCTTTGCAAGATAATGCAATGAAAGATCAGTGACAGCATCTCTAAGAATGCTCTTCTGAATAAGCAGCACATTGCAGGCCGTGGCTCTAATTTTCTTCACCATCCCAAAAATTATTATTAAATCTATTTTTGTTTATGGGGCCCATAAAAATATATATTTTAAATTCTAAATTCATTTGAGAGCCAAGTAACATTTTTCCAAAAAATATGTATTTTAAATCTAAGTCCTAATTATTGATACTTTTCTTAGTGAAAAACACTTCAAGTATGACAGGCAAGCATGAAACCCCTGCAATGCACGAAAAATTTTTCAAAGTAGTAATATTATTTTTCTTTCTATGTGTTGTCGCTCCGCACATTGTGCATGCATCAACACACGTCAGCATTTATTTCAAACTTTACATGGATTGACATGTGAGATTATAAATATTAAATAATATCAAATATTAAAATTTGTGTTTTATACTTCTGTAATAAATATCTCAAAGTTAAGTGAGACAAGTTTGCATATATTTTCTAATCTCTTGATACATTTTATATTGAAATTATGCAGTGTTGCTATTATTGTAAACATATTTTCTATAAATCTAATCATCGATTTTTTATTTTTGTTTGTCGCAAATACTATTACTTTCATTAGTAATTTGTTTTATGCTTATTATGTGTGGGATAATGTGTTCTTTTTAAGAACACTAAAAATAATTTAACGTGATTGTAACAAGCAATTATTAGTTAAATTAAATATTGTAATTATTTAAATTTTTCTTTACACTTTTTTGAGCCATCAATGCTTCTAAATTTTAATTTTTGAAAGGATAGCTTTTTACGGTATTTGTAATTTTTCCCCGTGAATTGCATGGGATTCTGAATGTTCTTCTTAAACAACTTTAATAATATTCAAAAAATCATCACAGGAGAAGCACATAATTTAAAATCAAAATTAATTTATGAAATTAAGGTTATCTTAATAACATTTAAAGTTAAGGGGTTTAAAATAAGATAGAATGCTATTAAACTCAATTTCTTTTGTGGCAACATCTCCTCTAATTTATTGATACTTTAATCAAGTGAATCTCCTTGGTGCATGACTGGATCTTAAATCAGAGGAGCTGAATTTGTTTATAGCAGGATCAAACTTTCATTCAGAGGAGGAGCTTCAACTTCATCTGGCAGAACACCTTTTTTTAAATAAGATGTGAGCTCACTAACCTGCTTTTAATATTTATGCTTCATAATAACTTTAATTTTTTCATAAGATTTATAAAAGAAAAATTCTATACCACAATAAATATATAATATCTTATTTATATTTGCCAATAATAATTTATTTTTGATGAGATATTAAAGCATTTTTTTAAGGTTATCAAAATTATCACCTCAAATCCTTAATTTGTATTAGGCTACGATTTTATGCATAATTGTTAAATTTATAGATTATTGAGAATTTTATAATCTCCAAAAAAAAATAGATTTAAAATACATACTAATTAAAATTTTGTTTATAATTTTAAATTGTAAAATCACTATTAAAAAAAGATTTGAATTCAAAGCATTCAAATTCTAATAAGTCTTCTAATTATTATAGAGAACTCAAATATTTTAAATGTTCAATTTTTTTCCTATGTGTTGTCGCCCCACACATTGTGTGGGTTTCATGCTTATATATATATATATATATATATATATATATATATATATAAATAGATAATGATCCCAAATAAAAAGAAAAATTCAAGCACATTGCACCCAAATCTTTACTATTTAAAAAACATGTACTGATCTCGCACATCCTGAAATATACATAGCATTATTCGCGAATATGAAAGATCGGGTGCCTAAGTGTGCAAGGAACCCTAAATAAAACTGGCAAGAGTTCAAAAATAATTTATAGATTAACAAAATCGGTCCAACATCCCTTCAACAACCAAAAACAAAGATTAAGAATTAAGTGAAACCTATGAGACAGTTCAAAACCCTAAGAAAAGAAGCACCTGGAGCTTTCAGACAAATAAAGCTCTACCTGACGGTAACAATATCGTCGATCTTGAGATTCATCCTGACGCACTCGACGGCAAGGGTGACGGCGCTGGTGGTGACAAGGAGGGGCTGGACGACGTTCTCGTCGAGAATGTTGGTGATCTGACCCTTCCTGATGTTAATGCCGGCATTCACCTCTCCTTGGGCGTGCCAGTTCCGCGGTTCCGTCACAATCGAAATAGGGTTCAAGCCGGCGTTCTCGGCGAGGGTGTAAGGGACGACCTCCAGTGCCTCGGAAAACTCCTTGATGCAATGGTCTCCATTCCCCTTAGCTCCCTTGCCCAGACCACCAGCTGCCGGGACATCTCAATCTCCGGGGCTCCCCCACCCGCGTTAAGGTACTTCTTGTTTACCAAGCATTTAAGGAGACATGAATATAGTAACACTCAAATTTGAAATATCTTATGCATTTAAAAACTTTAATATCTTGGTTGATAAAAAAGCTATAATTTCATTAAAAAAAACTATAAAAAATAGTTTAAACAAAAAGATATAAATAAATTTATCATGAATTCAAAATAACAATCAATACAATGATTGCAGCGTTCAAAAATTTGTATGAAAATTAAAATCTGTTTGCTAGAGAGTGACATCATTTAATCATATTAAGTGATAGAGACATGAGAACTTAAAAAAAATGCCAAATATGATAATAATAAAAAGAATGAAGGTATTCAGCATTGAATGGATGGATTAATTTATTAATATTTTTAATGAATGTTGTACTAATATATAATTAATATGTGAATTTAGTATTTATAAAATGACATTAATTGCACTTTCATCAAGAAAATGAAGAGTCAAAGAGCATCATTATATCTATTTATAAACATAAAGGAGATGCTTAAGATCGTGCACGTTATAGTTGAATTCAAGTAACGAATCATACATTGAAATATAGATTGTGAAGGGTTGTTTAGATTTCACAAAATCAACTGAATATAATACCACCATGTAAATCTACCAGAGGCCAGACATTTACAGAAAAATTGAACAATTAATAAGAGAAAATTAAGATCTTCATTAAGTCAGATTCTTTTGAGAGTTATAAAAAGAAAAAAAAAATAGTGTAGCTTATATTGATGTTATTAATGATAATGTATAACAAAGCTATATAACATGTGTTATTGCAATATGGCTCTAAAGATTTCTGTTAATGTTAAATCATACAAATTCGGCACTCAATCTTCAGCTGTCTTTAATTATGGCAATCTTTACTGAACACATTCAATAAGAAACTCCGGGTGCATGTTATTTGCATATGACATTTTTCTAGTTGATAATTCCAAGGATGGGCATCAAAGCAATACTTGAGTTGTGAAAAAATACTTAAGAACCTAAAAGATTTTTTCTAAATATATATAAAACAAAATAAATGGAGCAAATGTTTTAATCATAATAGAAATCTTAATCTCAAAACATAACTAGTGAGAATCACGTGATCAAGAAGATAAAGAGGTTTGAATACCTTGACTTAATTACACAAAATAATCGTGAAATAGTGAGCAATGTGATAAATAGGAAGCAAGCCGGATGGACGAAATGGAATGCTTGTGAAGTCTTATTTGATCTAAATATTCCACTAAAAATTAAAGAAAATTTTTCAGAATAGCTATAAGTCCACTATGTTATATGGTGGCAGAATGCTGAAAAAAAAAGAGTTAATTATTGAAATAAGTGTTATAGAGATGACAAAGCTAAGGTGGGGAGTGAGCGTACTAAAAAGGTTAAGATGAGAAATGAGTTCATTCATAGTAAGGTTGGAGTGGCTAGCGGGTATGATTAGAGACATCTTAGATGGTTCGAACAATTTAAGGGTAGGGTATACCGTTGGAAGCCTCTTTTAGTAAATCTAAATGTATAAATTTTTCCCATGTTAAAAAGAAAGATGAAGACCAAAAGAAACAAAAATAATTCTTAGAAAATATCTATATTTGGAATTTAGAGAAGAGTAATTATTTGATCATACACGATAAAAACAAAGAATTCATATTTGATCATGCACAATTGTCTAAATATTATGAGAGGTTCACTAAATTTCATCAATGTATTTATTTTCTAATAATGTGTAGTTATTAGAAATTAAATCTCTTCTACTTGGAAACCATTTGTAACATGTGTAGGCATATTGCAAATTGTCGAATACCACTTGTAAGGACCTTAACAAATATCAAATAAGGATCATTATCGTCCATCCACAGACAATAGGTTAGGTGGAGATGGTGAATGGAACCATGGAACATTTGTTACAAGTAAATAATAACAATCAACCCAAAAACTAAATAATGCTCATTGATTCTCAAATAATCATTTCTTACATTTTTCTAAACAATTCTAAATTAAGTCTTTTCAAATACAATGCTTTGTTGACATTCATCTAAGTTCCTCAATTTAATTATTTTTAAAGATGAAAAAAGCTTAACTACTGCTGTTGCTAAATATCAATGAAGCAGTATAATCAATATAAGATGTCATTCAGAAAAGAATGGCCCTCCATTATATTTTGAAATGTGTGTTAATAAAATCATTAGTTTAAGGCAATAAACAATTAGTTTAACAAATATCATAGCATATTTGCACAAAAATTTATCATTTTAATGGAAAAATGACAAGCTAAATATGGTAGTATCATAACTAAAACAGCCACAATACTATATTTGCAATAGAGGCAGACGATGCCTTGACAAAAACTTCAAGGAAACCAAAGTATAAATGGACCACGTTAACTTTTAAGTCTACACTAGCCAACCGAACTCTGACAATTTGTAACACATGCCCTTATTTCAAAACACAGCTACTATAAAAATCAGAACAGCTGGATAATGCTCATTGTTAGCAATTGGGCTGTTGCACTAAATAAAGAAGATGTGATTGTGCACTAGCTATGAAAAAATTGATCAAAAACAAATACAACAAAAATAACAATGCACTATACCTGACTACACAAAGTGCATCGTGAAGACTCCTTTCCGCCTCATCAATCATCAACTGGTTTGAACCCCTCACAAGCACAGTAGTAGTCCTTCCCATGTTCTTGATTCCTGTAACCTTTACAATCTTGCTTCCATCACCAATCGAAGCCTCTTCCACAATTTCAGCATGGCCCAGCTTCTCCTCACGAAAATGCTCGATGTTAGCAATGGGGAGACAGTTTAGAGTCTTTGTAATGAACTCGATGTCATCCCTCTCCACGTCCTTCACCACCAAAATCTTGGCCTTTGCAAGATAATGCAATGAAAGATCGGTGACAGCATCTCTAAGAATGCTCTTCTGAATAAGCAGCACATTGCAGCCCGTGGCTCTAATTTTCTTCACCATCCCCAAAATATAGTTGCGCTCTTCCCGAAGGATCCGATCCATCTGGGTGTAGTCGGAGACAATAATGCTCTGTTCGATATCCGTCTTTGGAGGGGAAATTTGGAACTGGATGACGGCGATCTTGGCATTCTCGACTCGAGTGGGGCCTCCAGCATTGTGACTTACTTTCTTATCGAAAACTAAGCCACGGATGAGCTCGGTGTCGTCCACCGTGCCGCCGAGCTTCTTCACGATCTTAATGTCACGAAGATCGACAAGGTCAGGATGTTCTGGATCAACGACGAAGAGGACAGCATCAACGGCAAGCGGGGCAAGGAGGGAGGAGTACTGGCTAACGACCTTGCTGTTTAAAGAGGTTGCGGCGGACTTTACGAGTGAATCACGATCGGAGAGCTCCAGCGGGATGGCCATGGACTGGAGGACGTCAACAGCGTGAACGGAAAATTTGTAAAGGGAGTCTGAGATGATGGTGGGGTGTATACCGACGGAGAGAAGAGAGAGTGAGCGACGAAGAAGGGCTCCTGCGAGAACGACGACGGTAGTCGTGCCGTCGCCAGCGGCTGCGTCCTGGGAGCGAGATAGGTCGACAAGCATCTTGGCAGCGGGCTGGAGAACCTCCATCTTGTTAAGGATCGTGGCGCCATCGTTGGTGATGATGACCTCTCCGTTTGCTGAGGAGATCATCTTGTCCATGCCCTTCGGGCCAAGGCTCGTGCGCACGGCATCGGCAACGGCGCGGGCGGCTAGAATGTTGGCCTGCCGGATATCGTCCCGCCTTTTGTTGTCAACGTAGCTCTCTGTCTTGGAGGACCTGGCAGCGGCCGGAGTTGCCAAGACGGTCGCCATTGGAGGCAGATGCGGTTGTGCTGCGAAGATTGCAGTTTCGCAAAACCCTAAGACGGAAAAGAGGGACAACGCAAAAGTTCTCTAGCCGGTTATTATTTATTTAGCCTATAATGTCAACAATGAGATCCGATGAATTGTGTAGATAATAATGGTTGATTCAAAGTTAAGTCTTAGAGCTTATGAGAGACTATTCAAATGTTGTATGTCAATATTTATCAACGGTCGTTGTTTCAGTGAGGCTATTGATGCATTAGAATTGTAGAGAAGATAGCACATACTTGAGACCTACTCAAATAGGTCTACTAATTCATATGAACTCAGAATAATTATGCACATTTTATTGATAACATATTATGAAAATTTTTGTTTTATTGATCTATATTCACTCTATTAGAATCTTTCCTTTTCTTTATCGTACTATACAAGTAAAGAAATCCAAAATATAATACTTATTTTATATTTATCAAGGGATTTGAGAAACACCATAATTGTCTTCTTTCTTATCATTTTCTTCTATCCTTGCTAGTTCTCATTCTTCTAATAGAATGCAACATGTGATTAGAGATTCTTACCACGGAGAAAAAAACTATTTAGGCGTGGCACACCAAAAAAATTCATCAAATAAGATTTGATATTATTTCATTAGTGTTTTTTTTATTAATATAAAAATAATATAAATATTATTTTTAAAGTTTGTATTGAAATGATGTCCAAATATTGTTGGATAGATTTTTAGGTGCCAAATCAAATGGTCTAAATATCATTTCTTCATAAATAAAATATTTCAATATCTCAATAAATGCCACAATATTTTTTACTAGATTATTATTAATTTTTAATAAATTTTTAATAAGAATTTTAGTTAATGAATCTTATTTATTATAAATTAATTAATTATTTTTAACACATTAATGACTGTGAGTATTGAATATGAATATATTTGAAAATATTGTAGCAACTTAGATATTATAATATAACTAAATCTTAAAATTCACGAAAAAGTACTTGTTCGATCTATGTGCTGGCTTTGTTTCCCTGTTAATTGCCACCTTGCTTGCCGAGAAGAGTCTCCGACAGGCTGCACCTCTGTTTAAACAGCATAATACCACTTTAAAATTATTTGCATATTTAACCCTCAATTCTTAACATTTTTAAATAAGCATATAATTATATAATGTATGAAATATAAATATGATCCGTAAATATAATTAGTGTAATTATATATTTAGAATTTACAAAAAATTACAAAAAGGACTCCACGTGCTGTCCGCCCACGCATGTCGGCGGTGTTAACGGCTATGTTGTCGCCCGCGTTAGCTGCGTCAAATAGATGTAAAAATGGTGAGTTTTGTAATTTTCATATGATATGAGGGGCTGTATGAGTAAAATTAAATGACATGCAATTTAAGTCCATAAGCAGCTTATTGTTATATTTATATATATATATATATATATTAATAATTGGAACATATTTTTTTTTTATTTATGAAAGATTATTTTTATTTATTGAAAATATTGCTATATTTATATACATCAAAATTAAATAAATAATTTTTATATATATTCTTGTATAAATATAATATTATTCTTCTTCTAATTTTATACCATAAACTCTGATAAAATGATTTGATGTTCAGAGCGTGTGGGCCCATTATATTGTATCCCTCACAAATGTCTTGACGGAAAAGCGCTGTAACGAGAAGGGACAGCTGGAGTACAGTTAGGCGGAATGATTCGCTTATAATGTAAACTGATCACTGACGCATTTTGATATTAGTAAAATGCTATATTATAAAAATATATATCAAAAATATTGAGTAGTAATTAAAATTTTTTTTTTTTAATTTTTGTATATAACTTTTATCAAAAAATATATTCAACCAATAATCTACTTACATATTAAATTAACATATTATCTATATATTTTAGTGTATATTAATATGTAAATGTAATAATATTTTTTGATATTATAGTATTTTTTTTTGTTCTATTTATTATTTTCAAATATAAATGATAAATGATAAATCTTTCAAAAATTAGTAAGAAAAAATATTCAAAATAATCATTTTAATTTTTTTTTTTTTTTTTTTTTTTTTTGTATATGGGATCCATAATGTGCTTATAAATATAAGGCTCTCATATGATTCAAATTTATTATTATTATTTATTTAGCATTCTCTAAATAATTTTCAAAAATATAGTTTTCTTAATAAAAAATTAGTATTAAATTTAATCTTGTGAGTAAAATATAATATATATATATTTTAAGTTAGAGAGCTAAGCCAAATATCTTTTTTCGTAAATAAATATTATATAGTTACCAAAAAAATTTATTATTATTAAGATGTAGATTTAAGAAAGAAAAATATTATTTATCTCTTAAATATTTCTTAAAAATTATGAATTATTAGAATTTAAAATTTAAAATATAAATTTTTATAAACTTTAAAAGTTAATTTAATGATAATTTTTATTACACCCTAAATACTAGTAAATCATATTTTTTAATAAATATATATGAATTGTGCAGCAAAACTATTTTTTTCGTGAGTCTTAATATAAAAATGAAAAATGTTATTTATCTCTCAATTATCTTTCAAAAAAATATGAAGATTTAAAAAATATATTTTTATGAGTCCCATAAGCAAATATGAATTTAATAAAAAAATTTATTTCACTTAACTCCCTAAATTTTAATCATCAATATATTTTGAGAGATATTTAGGAGCTATGTAATAGAGATTATTTTTTGTTAGACATTTTTTTCTTGCATTTTTTCTGAATTCAATATTTTGAAAAGACATGATATATGCATTCGTGTGCTTGTTAGAAAATGCATTTCTTAAAAAGATTTGCTATACAATTTTTATATATTTTTAAAATATATATATGGTTAGGATTTATAAGAATTAAGTGAAATAAAAAATTATTATTAAATTTATTTTTGTTTATAGAGCCGTAAAAATATATATTTTAAACTCTAAATTTATTTGGGAGCCAAGTAATATTTTTTTAAAAAATACGTATTTTAAATCTAAGTCCTAATTATTGATATTTTTCTTAGTGAAAAACAATTCAAGTATGATAGACAAACATGAAACTCCTGCAATGCACGGAAATTTTTTTCAAAGAACATAATAGGCTCTTACATGTTTCGAACAAAACGCAATTTCTTACATGGTTAAAGCAAAATATTCTTATCCGCTTCACGAAAAAACTATCAATCTAATTTGCTCATAACATAAATGTAAGTGAGGCATGTCCAAAACCCTTCTCAAAGTTAAAAAAAAGATTTTGCATTGGTTGCTTGAAGAATATAAGAACAACAACAACTTTGAGCCATATAATATTCAATCGCTGTTGCCTAATATGATTAAATCTATTGTAAGATATTAAGTAAAATAAAATTGTGTTTAAATTGACATATAAGTAATTCTTTTTTATATAATGTAATCTCATTAAATCAATAAGTAAATAGAACAATTAAACTCAATATATTAAGTATGGAAAAATAAAATTTTATATTATTTTATTACAAAATTAAAATTTATAAATCTAAAGCACACATAGATTTGAATTTTGGGGTACTCTAATATTTATAGACAACCATTGATTACAATTAAGAGTTTAAAGATAATTCAATCTAATATAGCATATTCCTTTTAATAAGCAAATATCATACCACTGTCATCATACATGCTTTCACCCACAAAGTTGCTCAATCAAATCTTAATATCAGTAAAGACATTTATGTTGGCAATTTAGATATTATATGATTCATATAGCCATCCTTACTGGAAACTCTAAGGTTTGATGTTGTATTGTGCAATTGCGAATGAAACAAAAAAAAATTCGAAGAAGAATAAACCAATGAATTCAAGCATACATATTTACAATTGCAAGTCGCCGAGCCTTGAAAGCAGAAACTTGGTGGCGGTCTTGATACATTTTTTGAACAAATCTTGCTTATCGACATCTAATTTGGGGGTTATAAAGAGAAATTTGACCTGTGAAAAAAAATAATCATTAAAGAATTACAATTATTAAGTATTTTCTTGGATGCTTGATAAAGAAAAATAGATGTGCACTTAATTATGAGAGAAAAAATCATTAAAAGTAGGCGTTGCCAATAATTTTTGTCTCGCTGAAAAATAAAACAAATAACAAACCTACGCTCGAATAATCTAGACAACAAAAAATCAAGGAAAACCATCAACCTCTCATATAAACGATACTTTGCAAAGCATTGCATATCATCGACAAATAAAGAATCCACCTGCTTGGGCAGCTATATATAGATCACAAATATCAGATATGTCATATCAATGTCATGAGGGTGATAAAATTATAAAAATTAGGAAAATTAATTCAGCAATTATTAAAGCATACAAAAATTTTCACATTTGTCCACCACCACAATATAACAAAGGCTAAGTTATGAATTTGTAGATTATAACATGAGGGAAGTATAATATCTAAAATAAACTATAGAGATAGCATGTCGTTGATTCACCAAATGAGATACTAAATCATTTACTAAGATATAGATTTTTTTTAAGCTATAACCAAAGCTAATGAATAATTAAAGAAGCTTGAATTGATAAATTAGATAAAGATTGGAACCCTAAATCATTAACCAAAAAGTTATTTATATAAAATCACATAATTAAATAAAAACTATTTGCTCATTAAAATAAAAATTTACCAGGCCTTGAGCAAAATATTCTATCAAACAAAGAATTACAAAGCAAACAAATAAGAAACTATCCTAAAAATTTGTTGCAGTTATTAATACAAATTACTAATAAAAGAATTAAAAAGTATGTCAACACATTTAAACATACAACTGTAATGAAAGATATTGAATTGTTGCAGCTATTTATTTTGATACTGATACAGTTCAACTAAATTTTCAACAGTTTGTTTTTAAAAGCAAATGGGGAGATATATCTATTTGATGAAAAAAAAAAGGAATTAAACTTTATTTGAATTAATTTTTAATAAAAAAGTAACGAAAAAACAAACTTTCACATTAATGGAGAGTTGCTGATAAATTATAAAATTTACATATCAACTTAATAATTTGAAACCATAATTGCACCTTATATGCCATCGTACTGCATTAATGCAGGTTTTCGACAAAACTCCAATGGCATCGTCTCTTTAATAACGCAGGTGCAATACCATCATGAGCAATGCATTTTATTTCACTCAAATCTAACTACAAAGTTAACTCATTTAAGCTAATGTTGAACAAAGCTTTTAGATTGTTCAGTTTATAATAATCTTAGTAAAAACAATTATGCTTGTAATCTTATAAAAAATGATCAAATATATTTTCTTAAAAATATTTGAGCAAATATATCACTAAGTAAGACTTAAAAATATAAAAAAAAAAATTCATAGGCTAAGAAAAATAATATTGACCAGCAAGTCATCCAGCATATCAAGTTCAGCAGCTAAATTTGAATCTCCACAATAATATACTATCAGCAATATAGATGCTAGAATTCTTCAACCGCCTGCAATAAAATCTTTCATAAATGACACATGAAGTCAAAATAAGCAGCCATCAACAGCAATTGCCAAAGGCGCAAAAAGCAGAAAACCAAGTGCAATTAGTGGCTAGTATTTGTAGAATAGTATCTGAAGAAACTAAAATTAAAGTGCGCCTGCCATCCAGCACAAAGTCTCACAGAAACATCATAACCTGATGAAAACCAATTAAGTAGTTAGGGTCGTTTAATAGTATTAAATTGACTTAAAATATTATGCGTATGAGTAACTAGACACCTATCTTCCTTTTGAAATATCTGCACATTTCTTTCCTTCCAATTGTTAGATGCCACAATACTAATTAACAGCAAATTATTGGTATTTTAAGCATTACTGTTTGCATTGCCGTATAAGGAGCTGTTTTAAAGTGTGCGTGTATAGAAAGAATCCCACTTATTTGAGATTATTTAAAACATTAAAAGAGTAGGGACAAATAAAGAAAATATGCTCAATATACTCTCCATCATCACCTAAAGAGTACATATGCTCATAAGAAATTTAAGAACCAAAAGTATAACAAAAAAATTCGACTAAGGTTGAAGAAAAAAGAAGTTGGATTCTTCAGCCAAAAAAAATTAAGATATGTTAAGCCTCGAGCAATACCTACGATAGGGCTATTTTAGGAGGAGAGGGCGAGTCGATGATTTGAAGAGTAGGATTGCTTCATTCAAAAATAATCAATTATAGGCCCGAAGTGTTGGATGAATCCTCCATGAGTTGAGGTCGATGGTTGCAAGCGGCTAGAATTTATCTCCAAGAGAAAAGGATCGGGATGCCGAGAAGAGAGCACAGTTCGCATAAGGCTTCTTCGTCTTCGGCACCGAACTTTAGAGAGAAGTGTAAGGCGAAGAGATGCATTGAAGAGAAAAGAGAGGCTCCTTTGTCTTCGGCACCGAACCTTAAAGAGAAGTGTAAGGCCAAGAGACACATTGAAAAGAGAAAGTCTTTTTTTTTTTATTTGAAAATTTGAAAAAATTCGATTGAAGAATTCGGAAGTTTTAAAAGGGTAAGTAGTGTTCACATGATCTTCTCTATCATATCTAAATATATATATTATAATGATATGTTATTATTATAAAAAAAAAATTATGATATTATCATAATAATAATAACAATAATAAAATGATATTACTATAATAATATTATTATATTAATAGTAATAATAATAAATAATAATAAATATAATACAATACTTGAGATAATGTATTGATTTATAAGTCTTTATGCATAATCCAAATTTTACTTTAGAATAATCCCTCTATATAAATATTGAACTTAACGCGAAATAACCCTTTAATTCTAACAAAGTAGATGTCGGCTAGACAAAAAATAAGAGTTCACATGTTGTTGTGTTACAATGCTATCAACTCTTAATGCATAACATTCATCTAATGCTGGTCTTGACTTGTTTGTCAGTTCGTTAATAAGCTATTTTGGATAATATTTGACTAAAAAATCAGGATATCGAATGACTTTAAAATTATGGCAAATAAAAAATATCATTAGATAAAGTGTATTTTTGATATTGTAATGCACAAGTTCAAGAGCAATATAGATAATAAATACTCATAAAATAAATCCTGAATATTTATATTTCAAAAATTTAAGAAAATTAAATATAAATCAAAATTCAGTAATTTAATGTTGTTGGCTTAAGGTATTATGAAAATGATACTAATAAAATTTTGTCAATTTTGGAGCTTTTAATTTTTAGAGTTTTAATTTTTAAGAATTAATATAAAATAAATTATAGCTTCAAAATCAAAAAATATTGGTATAGATGCGTGTCTCATCGAAATACACATATGGGTCAAATTTTATTAATTTTGTTGATCAAATGATGGAAAAATACGAATAATTTAATTGAAAATAATTTTAAATAAAATTAATTTTCTCCTTTCTCTCTCTCCTTTGCACACCCCCCGCTCCCAACGGACTCGCATACCGACCGACCATTGCACTGTGCGGCGCACAACGTAGCTGTCACCCCCCAGTAGCCTGTGGGCCCCACTGCCATCGGCTGGCTAGGGCTTGGGTGAGCTCGCCCTCCCCTCCCTCTCCCCCTTCACTTCCTTATAAATATAGCTCCAAAGCCCTCATTCACTCACGACTCATCTTCTACGCCTCAGACTTCTACAGCCGCCCTCCTCTTTTCCTAGCAGCCGCCACGCCTTCAACCTCTGGCCCACCTCCCTCCATCGGCGGCAGAAACCTGCGAAAGTAAGCGAAGGAGAGGAAGAAGATGAAGAAAAAAACATTTAATTATTTAATTATCCCAATTTTTGTTTTAAATAAAAATAGTAAAAATAAATTATAATAATTATATGAGAAAAATTATTATAACAATAATAAATATTAATGATTTTACTATTATTTTTTATTAATGATATTATTATTGTTTATTAATATTATTATTATTTATTATTTAATAACAATAATAATGTAATTATTATTATTTTATGTAATTTCTATTTCAATTATTTTTAATTTTGTCATTTTCCTTATATCATTATTATTATTATTATTATTATTATTATTATTATTATTTTCCATAAATTTCATCTCTCATCGTGCTTCTAAATTCAGTGCTAATAATAATAATAATAATAATATTATTATTATTATTATTATTATTCTTATTATTATTACCTAAACCCCATCCTAAGTCAAAGAACTTTTGCTTTTTGATGATTAGACATTTCTTTAAGTTGTAAAATTTTTAGATTCTAATCATTGATTAGAATTTGTAGTTATCCGTTAGAAATTCTTTTTAGTTAAGTCACTTGTGGTCACATAATAAGTTAACCTTGTATCTTCCCCTATCCATCTTGATTGGATGGTAATTCTCTTTTCTTTAATATAATATTAATTAAGTGATGAATATCACTTAAGTGTAATAATTAGTTTGTGGAAGATCTTATTCCCTTTGAATAAGAAAAATCTCATTTCCCAAGTAGTTTAAGTTCAACCCTCGAGTGTGTGCCTAGGTCATAATATGACTTAAGCATTAATTGATCATTTCTTTGGAATGAACTTTCCTTCAAGCTAGATTAAGTTTAACCTTTTGATCCTTAATGATCTAAGTCACATATTGTGACTTAGATATTAGCATCTAGCTCTATAACCTTTTGCATAAATCTTAGATTTTGGCTTATGGTTGTAACCTTAGTCCCTATTGAGCTTCCTAGCACTTATACTTATGGATAAGTAAGGTTCTTGCCTTAACTGAGTCATAACTTATGACTTGTGTTAGTAGTTTTTTATAACCTCTTAAAATCTTTGGTGTTAAGTCATCATGTGTGACTTAAGTTCTCCCTTAATCTTGAGACTATGTATCATAAATGGATATTGATCATTTTTTCCTTAGTAAAACTCCTTAGTAAGAGATGAATATCTCATGTTAGTTTAAACGTAGTATGGACTAGTTCATGTAGTTAGTTCATTCTAATCTTTTCCTTCTAATAGAGCTTATTAGCTAATCCCTTGGCTTTATTATTAGACTTAGTCTAATAATGTCTCTTTAGCTAGCTTTTAATCTTAAATTCTAATAGAGTAAGTACTCAAAGAACTATAATTCTTTGATGCCAAGCCTTTTGGGATTCTAATTCACTAAATTAGAATCGTTAATATCCTTTAATCTTAGTTAAGTCTTATAGTGACTTAATTAATTTTCCCAAGTTTTCTTAAGTGATGAATATCACTTTAGTGTAAAACCTTTAGGTTATTTGTGTAACAACCTAAATTATTATCTCGGTCAATTAGGACTAAACCAAACTTTAACTTTGATTTTAATGCTCTCAAATAGTCATTAGGACCTCACCCTGAAGTTTTGAACCGAATCACGGGTAAAATGGATCAAACCATGATTCTGAGAATTCCAGGAACCCTGAGAATTATCCTAATTATTTAGACCTCAAATCAAAAATTCGACTTCGCCATTGCACTTGTCACCTCCAAATTTGCTAGGGGTGATGTTTTGGAAGTATTTTGGAAGTCGTCGGATATTCATGAATACTTTAATATATTTAAAATACCCCAAAAAATAAAATAATTATTTAATCTTCGAAATCAAAATCCGACGTTGCCGTTGAGTTCATCACCCTCGAATTAGCTAGGAGTGAATTTTTGAGATTTTTCGGAGCCTGTTTATTCAATCAATATTTTTCAGAAAATTTGTGTTAATTAGAGCTTATTAAGATTGTAAATTTTAGGGTAGAGAATCAGTTCTGCAAATAGGATTTCTATATATCTAGACCTCAACTTCATTGTTTGTGTTGTTAAAATAATTATTTTGTGTTGATTTTGGTATCAATGGAAAGGCCTTGGAAAGACTTTTTCATCGGTATATGGCACCACACTTGAAGTGCCATAAACCAAGGTATTTGGGTACCAAAGAGGACACATTTTGATATTCAAACATGCAAAATCACCGTCGAGCACTACACTGCGCCGTAGCGCCTGACTCTCGACCATGTGGTACTACAGCGTGCCGTAGCGCCAACGTCTCGGGTTGGCTACACCGTAGTGCACCATAGCTCGCCACCGTGTGCTATGGCGCCTGACTCTCGGCTAGGGGACACTACAGTGCACCGTAACACCCAACTCTCTGGAAATCTGGCGTAGTAGTGCGGCGCCTGAAAGCGTTGTAGGGTGCCACAATACTGAAATCCGCCTCAGCGTGCCACAGCTCTTAAATTTGTCGTTGCACACCGCAGCACATCAAAGTGATGCATCGTGTTGTAGCGTCCGCGCCTCAGGAAAACTGGCGCCATAGCACGCCTTAGCTCCTCACTCTCGGTCAGGGGGTGCTACAGCGCACTGTAGTGCCTAAAACTATCCGGAGTTGCCCAAACTTCACATTTTTTGCATTTTAATGACTCTAAAATCATAATGGGGCCAATATATAGCATTGTGCGAATTTGGAGGTGATTTTGAATTTGGAAATATACTAATTATCCTAAAGGGCATGTTTTAAATCTCCTAAAAATTTACCTTGATATTTTATGCCAAATGATAATTAGTAAAGTGTATAGCCTTGATTACTCCCTATTTTAATTAATATAATGTTTATATATATTATTCATATCAGAAACCCTATACTTTGATTTGAATACTTAACTAATTAATTTGCTTGATAATCACCACTTAAACCCTTAATAATCTTAAGCAAAACCTTAATCTAATTAATGATTAATTTGATCATAATTTAGTCAATCAAACTCCAAATTAGATCATCCAATATATAATTTAGATCAAAAAAACCTAATTAACAGTAAACTAAAATAAGATTTAGGTCTTGATAATTAGAAACCATAACTTGCCCTAATTACTCTACAACTTGATTAGGCCATAACTTGATCAAATAAAGTCCAACATAGGTCTACTTCTAGTTATAGTACTCAGTGTATTATAGGAAAGCCATAGCCACTAAGTTTGCTAAATTTGGACCTTATTAAGAAAGTTAGGTTTTTGACCCATTCATAAATCTTAAGATTACACTTTTAGACCCTAGAATAATTTTTGCCATAACTTAACCAATTGATATCAAAATTTAGCATTTTTTGACTCTATGAAACCCTTAGTCAGTAAATAATAATAAACTATCTGAATTTTTGAGTTTACTGAGTGAAATTACCAAATTACCTAGGTTAAAATTCTTAATTTAAACCTATATAACTTAATACTTGTCCAAATTTGATGTACTTACTATTTATCTTCATGTTAGAATGTAAGGAATTATTTGGTATCAACAAAATCTAATTTGGAGCTCTTAATAAAAAAGTAGCATTATAGACTCTTATGTAGGGGCAAAATGGTCAAAATGATCATTTTGCCCAAAATTTAGGTTAAGTGCCCTTAATCTCTAGAATATTAATTAAAATATTAAAATCAATAATAAAATTGATTTGTAATCAATTTAGGCTCTTAATCTCCTAATTGGGTTGAATTAAGAGAATCCCCATTTATGGTTAATAAATTCATAAGTAAAAATAATAAACTTCGAACTTAGTTCTAATTTCACATTCTAGCTTCCTAAAGTTAATTAGGTCAGCAAATAAAGATAGATTATACCAATTATTATTAATTCATAAACTTCATAAGTTATCCATTAGGAGATTCCTTAGGATCTGCAATTCACTTTAGGATATATTCATTAAGAGTTTAGGATATAAGTTAAGTTAGATTTCATTCAGTGAGTAAATAAGTTATTCAATGAATGAAACCTTAGTTTTATTTATTTCTAGATTTTCATATTTTAATTCTAATTATTTTATCTTTTAACTCTAAATTTAGTTTAGGAGATCCATCCTATTAAACTTTAATTTTGCTTAATAGGATTTGCCTTAATCATTAGCTCACAATTTATACTTAAACCTTAGACCTTAAGTATTACTTTCAGGATTATGAGGTTAAACCCCAAAACTTGGGATTTAATTCTTAATCCATAATCCTAGTAGATCTTGATCAGATCTTAGCTTAGATCGTCCAAATTCATCAAATAGGACGCATTGATTATTCATTTAACTTGTAAATGTCATTGATTGAATTAAATTAGGACCTAATTAGTTCTAATTATTTTTAACTCATAAGGCCATGGATCTAAGTTATACTTGATAATAAGAATTGAAAATCTTGAACTTGTATAACTTGAAGTAGATAGAATGAGTTAAAGTAGATAACAACAGATATCATCTGTGTGTAGTAGAGTCACTTTCTTACTATTGAATTGATTGTTGCGTTTGCATTCATTATACTTTGTGTCTTTTTTTTTTTGAGTATGTCATATAAGATAACAGTACTGCATGAAACAAAAATATAGAATAATTAGGACATAATTTGCATAGAGTTCATTTTCTAGTTAGATTTGTGCACTTTTACCCCAATGGACAAGGATAAGGAGAAATAATGATTACTTAACACGTACTCATAGAGGAGAGTTGTATTAAGTTGAAATTCGATCAGTCTTGCAGATGTGTTTGACTCATCAACTACTTTTGGACGTGTCCACTGAAGTAAAGTAAATAACATTGGTACAGGTGTGTTTGTCTCATCAAAATATTTAAGGTATGTTAGCATAAGGATATTGACTAGGCTATATAGTAGTGCTCACTAATTGGAGTTCATGCACACTAAAGACTTATAATTAATATGACAAATTATAAGCAATTAATATGAAACATATTAAGTCATAAAAATGATTAACTTACCTTGCACTTGTTGGTAAGACTCAAAAGCTTGCGAAGAAGATTTCACCAAATTTATTCCTCATGCCGAAATGCTTTTTTTTAAGCTTTCCCAACTTCTCTCTGATACCAAATATGTTGCTAGTGGGCTGCCTTTTATTGGTAAGTTAGGTATTTAAATATTGAATAAATTATTAGGATAATTTTTAAGGATGATTTTGTAACAACCCAAGTTGTTATCATAGTTGATTAGGACTAATCCTAGGTCTTAAACACAATTATAAGTGCTAATTAGGTCAAGTGGAGTTAACATTTGAGACTTAGTCCAAATCGGGAATCAATCGGATCGAATACTGATTTCTAGAAAACTAGAAACCTTAGAAAATAGACCTATTTAAATTGATCTCCGATCGAAAAATGGATACCGTCATTGCGTTCCTTGACCCCAAATTAGCTTGGGGTGAAGTTTTCGTGTCAATCGGAAGTCGTCGAAATTTTGATGAATATTTTAATAATAAAAATACCCCGGAAATCGAGGTATCAAAATACTCGTCGGATCGAAAATCCGACTTTGCCATTAACATCCTTGACCCTAAATTAGCTAGAAAAACATGTTCAAAATTTTCTGGAAATTTTTCGACAAAAAAAATAAAAAATAAAATATATATATATATATATTAAAATAATAATTTATTTTTGACGGCGCCGTCAGCTTAAGTGGACGGCGCTAATGGCGCCGCCCGATCGGACGAATCCATCCGGACCGTCCGATCGCGCGGATTCGACGGCTCTCGGCCGCAATCTGCATCGCGCGATCTGGGTCGATTCGGACCGTCCGCGATCACGCGGATCCGACGGTCCGGGGCCGTCGTTCTCGGCCCCGTCTTCCGCCCGCCACGCGGCGTGCCCGCCGCCCGCCTGGCCAACCAGAGGCCTCCCCTGCCTCGGCTGCTCCATCCGGCGGTCCATAAAGACCTCCCCCGCGCCGCCCGTCTCCGGTTACGCGAACCGGAGTCCGCACAGCTCGAACCGTCCGAACCCTCGCCGACCGTCCGCAACCAGGTACCCCGATCTCCCCCCTCCCGTTTCTGATTATTGCAATTTTTGATTCGAAACTCTATCCCGCGATCCTGATTGCCGATCCAACGGGTCGGATCTGGGTTAGCCCAGTCGGATTGTCAGGAAATAAATTAGGGTGTACAGTAGAAATTGTTAGGCCCGAACCCTAGAAATTAGGGTTTAGGATTGCCGGCGATCCCGGCCACCTCCGGCGAAGGTCCGCCCACCGGCGTGTAGCCCTCGTCGAGGGCTACCGGCGGCCGTGCGGGCTGAGGTGGTCTGGCACCGGGAAGGCCAGCGAAAGCCGTGCCCCAGCCCGGTGCCCTCGGGTCGTCTCCGCGAAGGAGACGAAGTCCGGGTCGGGCCGGGTCGACCCGAGCCCGACCCGCCCGAGCCGGGTCCGCGTCAGCCAGGTGGGGCCCACCAGTGCCATGTGGCGCCTTCTGGGCATGCCACGTGTCCAGTGGGACCCACCAGCCGAAGCACGCGACGTTTCGGCTTCGGCCGTGGGGCCCACAGTGCCACGTGGCAGCCAGCCGGCACGCCACGTGTCACGTGGGGCCCACAGCCCGAGTCACGCGACGGTTTGGCTCCCCAGTGGGGCCACAGTGCCACGTGACCGCCTCTGGGCCCGCCGCGTGGCAAGTGGGACCCACTGCCCGAGTCTGCACGGCGGTTCGGCTCCCCAGTGGGGCCCACAGCGCCACGTGGCCGCCTCCAGGCCCGCCACGTGGCAAGTGGGACCCACTGCCTGACCAACCGTGGCGGTCCGGCTCCCCGTGGGGCCCACAGTGCCATATGGCAGCCTCTGGCAGTGCCACGTGTCAGGTCGGGGCCCACTGCCCAGTCACCCGAGCTGACTCAGCCCCTGTGGGGCCATAGTGCCACGTGGCAGCCTCTGGCAGTGCCACGTGTCAGGTGGGGCCCACTGTCTGTTAATTTAATTAATAATTCAAGTACTGTTTATGTTAATTAATTATTATTAATGATTAGTTAATTACAGTTAGTGGTTAATTAAGTTAGGATTAGTGTTAATTACTTTTGAACAGTAACCTTAATTAATTAAGTATAATTAGAGATTAATTAGGGTTAATTAAATGTTAATTAAACCTTAAATAGTAATTAGGATAATTAATTATTATTAAATAATAAAGTATAATTAATTATTCTTAATTAGATATTAATAGATATTAAGACTAATTAAATAGTGATTAGCAATAATTACTTTGATGCAGTAAAATATTAATTAAATAATAGATTAATTAATATTAATTAATAATTAAGCCTAATTAATTACAGATTAATTAAGGATTAATAATTTTAGAAATTTTATATAAAAACTTTAGGAATGAACAGTAAAATAATACAATTTGAATAAATGAATAGTAAAATAATTCAAATTATATTTTTGAATAGTAAATCTTGAAAGTTTAATAACTTTTTATAGGATGATCCAACATAGCTAATATAGGTCTTAAAATACTCAGAAAAATATAAGGATTCAAATAACGTAATGTAAAAATTTATTTTGGGGTACGTATAACGAGATAACATTTTAGGACCTTTTTAGAGCCTCATAACTTTTACCCGGTTATTAAAATATAGTCAATATGGGTCTTAAAATGCTCAGGAGAGCGGCCCCATCACCATAATAGTATTAGATTTCCCATTCGGACTTCAGGACAAAAAGTCAACCATAGAATCCTCGATGAAAAATGACCAAAATGCCCCTAGACTTCAAATAGCCATAACTTAGTCAAATCAACTCCAAATTAGAAAATTCAAGATGCTAACCAGCCTAGAATTTCAATGTTATCAATATAATGAAATAATATTTAAGATCTGAATCCTAGAAATTTAGGTAAATGACCAAATTACCCCTAGCCTTATTTTAGTCATAACCTGATCGTTTCTTGCCCAATTTAGGCGTACTTACTGTCTATCTTCAAGTTAGACAGTAAGGAATCAATTGGATCTAAGATAATTCAATTTTGACTCTTAAGTCAAAAGTTGACTTTTTGACCCTTAAAGTAGGGGCAAAATGGCAATTTTGCCATAAGATTGGACTAAGTACCCTTACCCTTTGGATAACATCCCAAAATATCAAGACTAATATTATAATCATCTTAATAATATTTAAGCAAGTGAAATCAACCATTAAGTCAGATTCCAGTAGTCTTTATAAGTCTTAAGCACTACACCTTATGAATCTTTCTTGAGACTAGGACTAGATCATAGGTTAGAGTTCATTCATTAGGTAAATTAAGTTACCCAATGGGTGAAACCTTGGTTTTACTTGTTTTATAGACTTTATTTTATTTTACAACTCATTCTGATTATTTTGTCTTTTAACTTTAGATTTAAGGTAGGAGATTCATCATATTAAGTTTGATTACTTAATAGGATTTGCCTTACTAGTAGATCACTTATAGAATAAAACCTAGAACTTAGGTCTTATCCTTTTTAGATTATGTGATTAAACCTAAACCTCATAGTATTTAATCCATAATCTATTAGTTTAGAAGATCTTGATCAGATCTTAGTTAGAACGTCTAAATTCACAAAATTAGGACGTATGATTTATTGATTTAACTCGTAGTCGTATATCTGATTGAACTAAATTAGAACCTGATCAGTTCTAGTCCTTTTTTTAACTTATAAGGATGAGTTTCTGAGTTACACTCGATAGTAAGAAAATGGTGATCCTGAACTTGTGTAACTTGGAATAGTTAGCAGGTTAAGTAGAAAATAAATGATATCACCATATTTAGTAGAGTTCCTTGCTCCTATTTGATATTTTGTTGCTACACATTCTTTGATTTTTGTACCATATTTTCTTGAGCATATCATATAAGACATTTGATGCATGAATAAAATGTTAGAAAAATATGAAGACTCCTTAGATTCCTTATGAAAATATTAAAGTGATTTATGAAAATATAATGGTTTTATGAGCTGCCTCTCAGATATGTCCTTATTGCCTAGCCTCCTTATGTCACTAGGGGTACACCGTTGGTGCCTTAGCCATACTGGCATTAAGGTTGTCTTATATGCTTAGTTTACTAGCCTCCTTATGTCGCTAGGGGCATACAGTTGGGCCTTAATCGTACTGGTGCTAAGACCCTTCATTTGCTTTATGTGCTTACTTGTTTAGCCTCCTTATGTCGTTAGGGGTACACAATTTTATGACTTAGCCGTGATGGTGTTAAGCTTCTTTAGTATTCGATGAGATTGAGTAGCTCTTTTCTGTATGGTAGTCGATGCACGTGTGGCTTTATATGCAGTTGTTGTTGTTTACTTTTTAGTATTCTATTCCATCAGCTATTTATTTGTACTACTTTTATATATATTTAGGATATTAGAACATTGCTGTTATTTATATGTACCACTGCTGAGTTGCTTATTTTAAATTGACATATTTTCTGTTGATCATCAGCATGTTTAAGATGTAGAACTATTCTTACAGCACATGATAGTTATGTATATTTATACGCCCTTCCTTGCTTAGTTTGTATGCGAGGCATGTCTCAGCCTCTTTTCTTTTCTTTGCTTAAGTTATAAATGATGATTTATAGCTTCCATGTTTCTTTTGTATTGCTTGCCGCTCCTTTTCATATATGTATGTTACTTAGATGTTGCCAAATGGTGATATTACTTAACACTTATAATAATTTATCAGCTTAAAATGTACTTAGATAATTGTCTAACCAGATTTTTCTTTTCTTTGGTTGGGGCCCTACATTGTGAAACCGACAATGGCAGCCTCCTTTCAGTTAGACGAGCATGACTTAGGTGTGGAGCCTTACCCAGAGGAGGAGCCCGTGGAAGAAGCTGCCGTCTAGTTCCTTTATACTTCGAGTGAGGATGAGTGGTTTGCATCCTATTTTTATTTAAACAATTTAAATGATGTAATAATGCAGGTGCCATTGACTGTGTACTTGGATTGTATGCTTATATATTATGAGTTCTATTTTTTCTATTTGTACTGTGATACTTGGATGGTTTACATTTCCTTAAATCGCTTCCGCACTCTGTTTGTTTACTTATATAGTGACTGTTAGTTTGATTCTGTGTTAATACTTCCCTAATCAGGTGGATTGTGGAGTCTATCCTAATCCAATAATAAGTGAGGGGTTAGCCAGTGTGACACCTCACCCTTAACCTAATCCTTTGGCGGATTTCTAGAGTTTGTGGTGGGTTGGTTATGGGTTTAGAGTAGACTATCTAAAGGAAAGCCAAGACTAGTCCAGATCGAGCCTAGTTTGGCCTGATTTAAAAAATCCATTTTGTAAGTGGAATTTTAGCAGGTTAAAGGGCTGAAAACAAATTAATATAGGTAGCCTAAGATGTGTAATTTGAATCTGGAGTATATTACTAAGTTTAATGGTATTTAGATGGGTATCAGAGAATATGGAAGAAGATTAAGTGTGAATATTGTGGTGGAGTTTGGAGAGTGTTGAGAGATTAAATAATGATTTAATAATTTTAAATGATACTTAAAATGCTGGAGAAGATGTGCGGATGGTTTGAGGCTATGAGAATAAGAGTATAGTTAAAAAATAAAATATAAATAAGATAATAACCTAACTCACTAAAAATAGGCAATAAACTTGACACCACCAAGCACTAAGCAGTATGAGAGCTATTCATCACAAAATTCCTTTATTCAAGCTACTTCATTACACTATATTTTAGCTCATACTTATAGGCACAACAAGTCTCTTTTCCTATGAGCTTTGGAGGAAAAATATAGAGGGAAATTTTAGAGGGAAAGATGGGTAGTTGGCAATTAGTGAGGAAGTAACTCCAACTACTTATACTAAATATTATTCTCATGACGTGACTGGCCAAACACGTGCCTTAATAAATAAAAAAAGTGCAATATTAATAAAAACAAAATACAAATGGTGAGCTCAATATTTGGGATATTTATTGGGCTTTTGATTAGGCTCTTGTAATTGGGCCCACCTTCAAATTCTTCCTTTAAACTTTAGCTATGGCTCTTGTTATTAGGCCTTTGATAATATTCTTAGGATGTGCTATATTAGGCCTCCTTAAAGGCTTCCACAAATTGATACCACTTAATATCTTCTAATTCATAGTCAGCAAATTTTATATTGCATTTGTTCTCCCACTAATATTTCACCTCATCTTGGAATAGGTGAGTGGCTAAACGGATCGCTTCTGAGTTTGGGCATGTAACAACCCTAGTCTTATTACCCATCAATTATTGACCTATTTAACTCTAATCTTTTTTCTTTAGTCTTATAATAGTATTAAGAGCCTCCATTTTAATTTTCGTGCAATTAGGAGATCATTTGGCAGTTTCCAATATTTCCTAGTTTTCTGATAATTCTGAGAATGCTGAATTTATTTAAACCTTATAATCAAAAACAGAGTCTACCATTGGACTCACCATACCCAAATTAGCTAGTGGTGATATTTTGGAAGTGTTTGGAAGTCGTCAAATTTTCTCAGAATATTTAAATAATATTTAAATACTCAAAAAATTTAAGATAATTAAATTGACCTCTGATCAAAAATCTCTTTGCATTTTTGAGTTCCTCATCCTTCAATTGGAATTTTTTGGAGTGCGTTTGAGTATTTAAAATTGATTAAATAAATTGGTTAAATTATTTATTTAAATATTGCATTTAAATAACTAATAAATATAAATATTAATTAATTTCCTTTCGGCTTTTTGATGAACGCCAAGAATTCACTGTTCTGCATATAATATCAAATAGCAATCTGCCGTCATCTGGTCCATCCATCACAGATCATGCGACGAATATGTGCAAGCTTGATCGAACCATTGGATTGCATGTCTGATCCAATGACTCAGATCCTTTCTTGTACTTCTCTGTCGCAAGTCCCCGATCGTGGCATGCGTGAGGCGCATGTATTGTACTACCACGATTCTGCATTCATGGCCTTTAGCTCTCCCATTCGATCGAGTCTCTCATTCTTTTTCTTTCTTGTTCGCTTACGGTTGTTGCTGAGACCCTATCGAGCCCCTTCGGTGGACATTTCGTGTGGATGGCCTAAACTTAGAATGCAGACATCGATTATAGGTACCCTTCCATTTCCATTATCCTAATGCGCACTTAGTATTGTAAATTTTGATCTATCTCCCTTATCGGAGATTCCATTGTTGAACTCATATTGAGCTCATCTGAACCCAACTAAAACTCGGCCTGTTAAGATCACAATGATGTATAATAATACCTAAAATACTAGTTTTAATTTCTTATCTTCCTGTTGATAAATGCTTGTGTGCTTATTTCATCAATTAATGGTTATTATGTGAGCTCAATGAACTCAGTAAAGCTCGATCGGAGCTTATCCCGCCACTTAAGAGCTGTTGTTTGTAGTACTCATTAACCCTAGCAATTTAGGATCTCCATTTTTAGTCTGTGCCAACATCTTGTTATCTTATGCTTAATTAATTTAGATTTAATTAATTAAATAACTCTATATATAAACATCTAAATAATGTAATATTATATATCATTTTGATCACAAAAATATGTAGATCATTAATATGCTATTTAATATCTGTTTTGGTGAATGCATAATTTAATCATTAATTTAGATTATTTAATTAATTCTAATTTAATTTCATCATTTTATGTGACTTAATTTGATCATTTAATGTTCAAATTAAATGATCAAATAGTCCATTTCACTCACAAAAATGTGAGGAATATTAATATGAGATTAATTGTAGGTTTAGAATTTTAAATCTCATATTGACTATTTAACCCTAATTAGGAGTCCTCCCAAACCCTAGAAACCTAATGTTATCCAAATTTGACCTATTTAGTACCATTTTTCTCTTTGTACTACAAGGATTCTATATTTGTATGTAATATTTCATTTTGACAACAACTGATAATTTAGATTTTTGGCTCTTAAATTAGGGTAATTTTGATAGTTTTTTAATTTCATAACTTCATATTTTAGGTATTTAAACCTTAGGACAACAAACATGCACATTTATTACTTCCATGTTAATTTTAATTATATGTATGAGCTTAGTTCTCTTAAATTAATTGTTTGAATCATTAGCAAATTGCTTGATTCATCTTTCAACCTTAGGAGAAAACTATTGGATTAATTTACAACTTGAATGATAGGTGATCCTTAGAGCTAATTATTGCACCCATTAAGTGTAATTAACCTTAATGCTTGTGTAAATGTAGGTTGTAAGTCAATTAATATTAGTTATAAGTACCTAGATTTGATCCTAGTTTACTTCACCCTTTGATCTTAAATCCTTATTTAAGCCCTTTTTGGAATTAAAATAGGTATCATAAATTTTATAGAATAGTTTAAGAGTCCTATTAATTTTAATAACCTTCAACTTATAGTATTTGTACAGCCTGTAGCTTATAATCCTCCCTCTCTTTTACTTTAAGCCTTTGCTTTCACTTTAACTTAGATAGATGATTTGGATAGAGCCTTCCAACTACAACTAGTTAGAGAACTTTAGTGATTTGAACCTTAACTTTCATTTTTTTTAAATATGATAATTTCATAGCCTCATCATTTCCTAACTAGTTTACTAAGCCTTGATTTAGTTAACTTTTTTAAATCTCATAGTTTAGGATAATGATAAGACTATGTTTCATTTAGTATTATTATGCTTATAAATTATTTTGTCATTTCATAGAATAAAAATAAACTACTATTTTCCAAAACCCCAATTACTTATGTTAATTACAATTGACTTGAGATTAATATCTCTAAGTCAATTGTGAGCTCAATTAGCTCCAATCATTAAGTAGACCATTAAAATTAGATAATTTTAGATATCACATAGTTTGCAATTATTGAATTTTCTTAAATACTTGCTTAGTTTCAAGCCTATTTTATTTGATACATACATATAAGACATTGTACATAAATAAAACTTGCACATTAAAACTATTGGGGTTTTATAAGTTGGAAAAGCTAAGGCAGGCTTATAAAGAATAATAAGGAGACTCACATTCTCAAAGGGTGAATATTAGTGTTTGTTGATTTGAGCCCCACTTTCATTTACTTGTTAAATAGATGTGTTTAACTCCTCGCTTCATTTTGTATTTGCCCGTAGAATGAATATTTTCATAAAATAACTTCAATTTAATAACATATGAGTTCTTTCACAATCTTATTGATTGTGAGATCTTATTTTAGCTTTCGAGCTATATTACTTTCCATAGTTTTAGATTATGTGAATCTTAGACTAATAGTCTAAGATGTTTCTTCAATTTCTATGCTTTTCACTTTCCATGTTCTTAGTGCTGTACTTTACTTGTTTATAGTTCATTTATACTACAGTGAATATTCTTATAATTCTATTTAAATGCTTCACTATTTACTTTTCTTACTTAGCATAATTCAATTGAATATATACATGTTTTATTTTATTTACTTTCGTATGCACACTAGTATTTTTCTAGCCTATCTTGGATGCTTTTACCTTCACTTTATTGCAGGATAGAATGTCTATACTTATGAGTATTCTTACTCACTCTTTTATTTGAATTGTCTTTCTTTTTTACTTGTCTATTTCTTTCCATATTCATATGCTTCATATGCTCCACTGCTTTTGCTTCTTATAAACTAGTTGTGATATCCAAAATAAATATTAAAATATTTAGCTAAATCTTAAAAATATGCTTAGATTATTTAGTCTAACTACACTTTCTTTTTGTTGGCTTTGTCCTATCACATTTAAATGCCAAAATATGATAGATTAAGTGCACTTGGATACTAGTGGAGCTGGACCAAGTGCTTAAAAATTTAATTACTTCTGCAATGTGAGAGAGAGTTTGTATGTAATTGTCTCTTACTTATTGTTTAATTATTGGCATGTAATATTTTAAGTTAATTGCTTGTTTGTAATTATGTGTTGAAAATCAGAACTTTGCTTAAATGCTTGGTTTGGGTAAATGGATACTTAAATGGAAATTTAGATTTATATGTGATTGGATTGTAAGAATATATCATGCTCATTGAACTTATTATTGCATGTAATTAATAGCATCTATCTTTATTATAGCATATCATAATTGTCATATGTGATTATATGCATTCATTCCTACATGTAGCATAATTGTTCATACATCTCCCACTTGTAAACTCATAATGCTATATGAGAATGTTTAATTTTCTACTACTTGTAGTTGTTAGTTGTATGTGTGTAACTGCAATCATGATGAATTCATATTATTATTATTTAATTGCAATTACTAATCTTACATGTAACTTACAAGTAATTTCATTCACATATTTCACTCTTTTATATCATGTAATTCACAAGTATGCTTGTAACCTATTATTGATTCATGTTACTCTTTTCCTTTAGTCATATATTTTGATCTCAATTACTTTTATCAATATGTGATTACTTGCTTCTGTATATTTCTATATAATTTCTCTTTTGTATTCATAATTAATTACTCTCTAGTACATGCATATAATTAACATCTTCACGCATATTATTGCAACTACTTTGGTCACATTGATTTATAATCATTTTAATTATCATGTATTTGAATTCACATCCTTTATACATATATTATTCTTCCATTATATTCCTCATCTTAACTTAAGACCCTCTTCAAGATTCTTGGCCAAACACAGTATCTAATTATTTGGGACTCCCATAGGTTGTTGATGAGAGTTCGTGATTAGTGAGTGGGTTTCTTGCTCCTGTTGCGCCTTCTTTCTATAAGGGCCTTCATTAGGCTGGCCAACGAGTTTACTTTATCAGGTCAGCCTGAAGATGAGATCATGTTCTTAACGGGATTAGGAGTCGATGGGGATCCATGATTCATAACTGCAATACCCAGAATGCAAATTAAAAAAAAAAAGAAATTCCACTAATTCTTTTAATTACTTTCTCAAATGAGAAGTTATAGTGATAGATAGATAGACAATGTGGAAGAAAGATACAGAGTATGATTCAAAAATATTAACTACAATACTCTACCCTAAAGGCAATACAAAAATCATCAAATGAAACTACTCAACGCCTCCTTGAGAGTCCTCTGTAGGTTCAAAACCACCATCTTTCTTCAGTTAAGCCTCCGAGCAGAGTATCCAAGATCTGAAGGCGGTAGTCATTCGTACATGCAATCTCTCGAAAAGCAGTCATCACTCGATCTAGCCACTCCATTGCAAGAGCAAAAAGACTCGTTCCCCGGAAGGTTGGGCAAACTAATATCTTATTCAGCACCTTCACACAATGAAGAGATACTCCTTCCACGACTCTTCCATAGATCTTGCCATCTTGGAAGTCATCCTCCCAATATTCGTTGAATAATCTAAGGTATTAGTAGAAATTGAACAGTTGATATTTCATCCATAAGATTTTATTCACAGATTAGTTCTGGCACTTTATTTTATTTTAGTTCAGTATTAGACTATATTTTATATTAATTACAAAAGCGTTGTAATAACTCTGGATGTTTTCCTTTTCTATTTCTGAGATGAATATTTATTTTAGTTTCTGTGATGAATATATCTGGATGTGTGCTTAGATTTTGCACTCTGTTTTTTTATTACTTGTACCTAGTATTGTGATGTGATTTGAATGTACTTAAAATGCTAGTATTGGTGTAACTTAGATTGTATTTGTATCCTTAATCAAGTATGCATGAGTACCTTACCTAATACTTAAGATAATAATATTCTACTTATTTTAAGGATTAATGTTCAATTCCTTCAATTATCTAAGGATTTCATTCACATATTAGTTCGGATATTTAAGAGATAAAGATATTACACTTATCTTAGACTAAAAGCCTAAGACTTTCTTTCAATTACTATGCTTTGCACTTTTTATTTTTAGTATTGTACTTTACTTAGTTGCAGTTCATATAGGATGCAGTGAATATTGCTTAACTTTTATTTAAATACTTCATTATTTTCTTTTCCTTACTTAGCATAGATTTCATTGGACATATACATATTTCACTTCATTTACTATCATATGCACTTTAGTAATTTCTAACCTTATTAGGATGCCTTTCCCTCACTTTTTGATTGCAGGCTATAATATTAATGCATGGAGTACTCTCACTCATTTTACTTTTAGCTATTTTTCCTTACTATTTTGCTTATTTTTCTTCCATATTTAAATGCTTTCAATTGCTCCACTGTTCATATTAAATTATAAATTAGCTTATGATATCCAATTAAACTTATAAATGATTAATTAATCTTAAATTATGCTTAGAATTTTTAGTTTAACTACTTTTTTTTTTTTTTACTTTATCCTAACATATTTAAATACTAAAATATGATAGATTATGAGCAATATAATATAAGTGGAGCTGGACCAAGTACTTGAATAACTTATAAAAAGCTGCTTCCACATATTTTCTTATATTTACTGTTTGTGAGAGAGTGAGCTTTCCTTATCACTTTTAATTTCAAATTTGTAATAATTAAATTTATGCATTTTTTTTGCTTATTCTGTGATGGATCTAATTTCATATTTAAAATATTTGGTTTGGATAACTGGATAGATGAAAATACATATCTTCTTCTTACATGTAATTAATTGGCATGTGATTCTTTTCTCTTACTTCTACTTGCAAATGCTTTTCACTTATATGTGTTTGCAATTACCTCTATACATATATTTTTCTTCTTCTACCTCCTCCCATCTTAACTGAACATTTAGTATTGGGTTAGTTTTGTTCTAATTCGGTATTAAATGTTATGGTAGCGCTCCAATATTATATTTAGTTCATATTCAATATTGGGGTCGCTATAGGTAGCTTCAGGAAAGGAGCTTAGTCAGGAAGAGGGCCTTCATGCTATTGTTGAGGTTTAGCCAATTTTTTCTTTCTGCTTGTGAGGATGAGTGTTCCATTCATTCAATTTGTAATAATTAATTAATCTGGATATATTTACTCTTCTGCACTTTCATACTGAGTTGAGTTACTATTTCTGTTCTTATGTTATAGATGTGGATGTTATATTTCTCTTTTACTTCCACACTTTGATATGTTGATATATGACTTATAATTTTCAGGAGACAAGTCTTTCAGCTAAGACGGGTTGGGTTAATCTCTAACTCATTTATAATTGGGAGATTTGCCTAAGTTGGTGACCGTCTTCACCATAATTATGTTAATATTAGTATTAACATGACCACAATGGGGCCGAGGCGCCACACTGTTCGAGGAGCAGATGTTCAAGAAAGAACCTATTGCTTAGCTTTTATTTTTTACTTTTAGTTTTCTTTATAGGGAGAGAGAAAATTTTCATTTTTACAATTTAAATTTAGTTTGTATAATTATAAACTATTATAGAAGTATTTTCTGTTTCTTTTTTGAGATTTATGTTCATTTAATTTATGGATGAATGTATGTATAGATGATTCCATTTTTTCTTCCGCACTTTAAAATCTTTATATTAGTATGTTTATATACTTTGTATCCAATAATAGATCATACTTAGTGATCAACAACATAGTTGTAGCCAGATTAGTAAGTATATTAACCCAATAACAATTAAGGGCCGTCACATAGGGATAGGGCTAGTCCATTATGGGAGTGATAAGAGTGTCATACTGGATCTTACGAGGGGGCCCAATATGATGAATCCGTATGCATTATGAACTCAAGGTCTCACAGTTCTGAACTTGCCGAGCTAAACTGGAAAAATAATATTACTTTATAAGATCAAGACACACATATATTGAATCATGAAAATTTTATGAAATGATTTGGCATGGGCTGTATTTGTGATAGGAAATTGTGGTATAACAAGAATGAATTTGTGATGTGATGATTATGCATCGGTGATTACGAAACATCGCTAGCGAGAAAATGGCGCTTACGGAAGCTAGCTGCGGCGTTGACCGTGAAGCAATAATATTTTTTTCGTGGAGTATTCAGATTATGCATTTACTCAATAATTCTATTATTTTAGAATCAAGTAGACCAAATGATCTTAATTTAATATTTTATAAAAAATATTCTTTATTTTCAAAATCTCAAAAAATATTCTACGGACAAAGTAGAATATTTTGAATTTAATTTAAATTTATAGTATTTATTTTCTTGAAGGTTAAATCTTTTTTATTAATTTCTTAAAAGTTATTTAAGAGAGAAGTATTTTACCTTTTAAATAGATCAATTTTAATTAAGAAAATTCAATTTAAATACTTAAATAATTATTATTATATTATATAAATCTAATGGCTACGTCAAATCCCTATTTGTGCCGTGCCATTGCTGTTTGAATCAAATGGCAGATCCAGACCGTTCGATCACTGATCGAATGATCAGTGCCTTTCATTCCCGACGTGTGTCGCGTGATGCTGCAAGCGGCGCTATGTCTGCAAGGTGGTGTATGCGGCTTTGTCCTGCTGCTCTATACCTCCATTAAGGACCCCGCACTCTTTTGACATCAGTTCCACCGTTTTGGAACTTAACCTGAAAAGGCCGATCTGATTCGCACTGTCCCGATTCGAACCCAAATTCTGCACCGTCCATTAAGGTACCCCGATTCCTCTATCATTTATAGCAATTTTCAATAGTGTAAATTCGTATTGCATAGCATGGATTGATGGATGATCGGGTTCGATCGGGATCGATCGAACCTGATGGATCCAATTCGAGCGAGATTCTACAGTAAACTAGAGTAGGATTGTAGCGCCCCGCCCCGTCGCCGCACACAAAAGACATAACATAATCAATTTTAGCGGCGAAGCGGTGCACCACTCGGAAAGGAATGTCCCATCTCCCCGAATAGCTGAAACTAACACTGAAAAGAAACTCATCTGAAGGGTTGCTGACTCAACCTCAAAGGAGGGTCGAGAGCTAATACTTAAGATAAGAGTAGCATCCTTATCCTAAGTATTAGACAAATACATACATTGAATTTAATATACAACATAAAGAATCCAATTATGTATAAAATATCAGTATTTCCAGTATGCTGATCACATCACAATACTATGTATAAGAAGTATAAAATAGAGTGCGGAAGCTAAGAATAATACATTTAGAACATTCATCACAGAAATGAATAGGAACATCCATCTTAGAACAGAAAAGTAAATGCATCCAAAATTATTACAAATTATTTACTGAAATAGTATTAAAATAAAATCTAACTGCTAAGCTGAAATAAACACAAAAAATTGCAAGACTGAAGGATGAGCTCAATAAAATGTGTGTTTCTCATCATAATTATTCTGGGTTCATATGAATTAGTAGACCTATTTGAGTAGGTCTCAAGTATGTGCTATCTTCTCTACAATTCTAATGCATCAATAGCCTCACTGAAACAACGACCGTTGATAAATATTGACATACAACATTTGAATAGTCTCTCATAAGCTCTAAGACTTAACTTTGAATCAACCATTATTATCTACACAATTCATCGGATCTCATTGTTGACATTATAGGCTAAATAAATAATAACCGGCTAGAGAACTTTTGCGTTGTCCCTCTTTTCCGTCTTAGGGTTTTGCGAAACTGCAATCTTCGCAGCACAACCGCATCTGCCTCCAATGGCGACCGTCTTGGCAACTCCGGCCGCTGCCAGGTCCTCCAAGACAGAGAGCTACGTTGACAACAAAAGGCGGGACGATATCCGGCAGGCCAACATTCTAGCCGCCCGCGCCGTTGCCGATGCCGTGCGCACGAGCCTTGGCCCGAAGGGCATGGACAAGATGATCTCCTCAGCAAACGGAGAGGTCATCATCACCAACGATGGCGCCACGATCCTTAACAAGATGGAGGTTCTCCAGCCCGCTGCCAAGATGCTTGTCGACCTATCTCGCTCCCAGGACGCAGCCGCTGGCGACGGCACGACTACCGTCGTCGTTCTCGCAGGAGCCCTTCTTCGTCGCTCACTCTCTCTTCTCTCCGTCGGTATACACCCCACCATCATCTCAGACTCCCTTTACAAATTTTCCGTTCACGCTGTTGACGTCCTCCAGTCCATGGCCATCCCGCTGGAGCTCTCCGATCGTGATTCACTCGTAAAGTCCGCCGCAACCTCTTTAAACAGCAAGGTCGTTAGCCAGTACTCCTCCCTCCTTGCCCCGCTTGCCGTTGATGCTGTCCTCTTCGTCGTTGATCCAGAACATCCTGACCTTGTCGATCTTCGTGACATTAAGATCGTGAAGAAGCTCGGCGGCACGGTGGACGACACCGAGCTCATCCGTGGCTTAGTTTTCGATAAGAAAGTAAGTCACAATGCTGGAGGCCCCACTCGAGTCGAGAATGCCAAGATCGCCGTCATCCAGTTCCAAATTTCCCCTCCAAAGACGGATATCGAACAGAGCATTATTGTCTCCGACTACACCCAGATGGATCGGATCCTTCGGGAAGAGCGCAACTATATTTTGGGGATGGTGAAGAAAATTAGAGCCACGGGCTGCAATGTGCTGCTTATTCAGAAGAGCATTCTTAGAGATGCTGTCACCGATCTTTCATTGCATTATCTTGCAAAGGCCAAGATTTTGGTGGTGAAGGACGTGGAGAGGGATGACATCGAGTTCATTACAAAGACTCTAAACTGTCTCCCCATTGCTAACATCGAGCATTTTCGTGAGGAGAAGCTGGGCCATGCTGAAATTGTGGAAGAGGCTTCGATTGGTGATGGAAGCAAGATTGTAAAGGTTACAGGAATCAAGAACATGGGAAGGACTACTACTGTGCTTGTGAGGGGTTCAAACCAGTTGATGATTGATGAGGCGGAAAGGAGTCTTCACGATGCACTTTGTGTAGTCAGGTATAGTGCATTGTTATTTTTGTTGTATTTGTTTTTGATCAATTTTTTCATAGCTAGTGCACAATCACATCTTCTTTATTTAGTGCAACAGCCCAATTGCTAACAATGAGCATTATCCAGCTGTTCTGATTTTTATAGTAGCTGTGTTTTGAAATAAGGGCATGTGTTACAAATTGTCAGAGTTCGGTTGGCTAGTGTAGACTTAAAAGTTAACGTGGTCCATTTATACTTTGGTTTCCTTGAAGTTTTTGTCAAGGCATCGTCTGCCTCTATTGCAAATATAGTATTGTGGCTGTTTTAGTTATGATACTACCATATTTAGCTTGTCATTTTTCCATTAAAATGATAAATTTTTGTGCAAATATGCTATGATATTTGTTAAACTAATTGTTTATTGCCTTAAACTAATGATTTTATTAACACACATTTCAAAATATAATGGAGGGCCATTCTTTTCTGAATGACATCTTATATTGATTATACTGCTTCATTGATATTTAGCAACAGCAGTAGTTAAGCTTTTTTCATCTTTAAAAATAATTAAATTGAGGAACTTAGATGAATGTCAACAAAGCATTGTATTTGAAAAGACTTAATTTAGAATTGTTTAGAAAAATGTAAGAAATGATTATTTGAGAATCAATGAGCATTATTTAGTTTTTGGGTTGATTGTTATTATTTACTTGTAACAAATGTTCCATGGTTCCATTCACCATCTCCACCTAACCTATTGTCTGTGGATGGACGATAATGATCCTTATTTGATATTTGTTAAGGTCCTTACAAGTGGTATTCGACAATTTGCAATATGCCTACACATGTTACAAATGGTTTCCAAGTAGAAGAGATTTAATTTATAATAACTACACATTATTAGAAAATAAATACATTGATGAAATTTAGTGAACCTCTCATAATATTTAGACAATTGTGCATGATCAAATATGAATTCTTTGTTTTTATCGTGTATGATCAAATAATTACTCTTCTCTAAATTCCAAATATAGATATTTTCTAAGAATTATTTTTGTTTCTTTTGGTCTTCATCTTTCTTTTTAACATGGGAAAAATTTATACATTTAGATTTACTAAAAGAGGCTTCCAACGGTATACCCTACCCTTAAATTGTTCGAACCATCTAAGATGTCTCTAATCATACCCGCTAGCCACTCCAACCTTACTATGAATGAACTCATTTCTCATCTTAACCTTTTTAGTACGCTCACTCCCCACCTTAGCTTTGTCATCTCTATAACACTTATTTCAATAATTAACTCTCTTTTTTTTTCAGCATTCTGCCACCATATAACATAGTGGACTTGTAGCTATTCTGAAAAATTTTCTTTAATTTTTAGTGGAATATTTAGATCAAATAAGACTTCACAAGCATTCCATTTCGTCCAACCGGCTTGCTTCCTATTTATCACATTGCTCACTATTTCACGATTATTTTGTGTAATTAAGTCAAGGTATTCAAACCTCTTTATCTTCTTGATCACGTGATTCTCACTAGTTATGTTTTGAGATTAAGATTTCTATTATGATTAAAACATTTGCTCCATTTATTTTGTTTTATATATATTTAGAAAAAATCTTTTAGATTCTAAAGTATTTTTTCACAACTCAAGTATTGCTTTGATGCCCATCCTTAGAATTATCAACTAGAAAAATGTCATATGCAAATAACATGCACCCGGAGTTTCCTATTGAATGTGTTCAGTAAAGATTGCCATAATTAAAGACAGCTGAAGATTGAGTGCCGAATTTGTCTGATTCAACATTAACAGAAATCTTTAGAGCCACATTGCAATAACACATGTTATATAGCTTTGTTATACATCATTATCATTAATAACATCAATATAAGTTGCACTATTTTTTTTTCTTTTCATGACTCTCAAAAGATTTTGATATAATGAAGATCTTAATTTTCTCTTATTTATTATTCAATTTTTCTGTAAATGTATGGCCTCTGGTAGATTTACATGCTGGCATTATATTTTGTGAAATCTAGATAACCCTTCACAATCTGTATTTCAATGTATGATTCGTTACTTGAATTCAACTATAACTTGCACGATCTTAAGCATCCCCTTTATGTTTATAAATAGATATAATGATGCTCTTTTGACTCTTCATTTTCTTGATGAAAGTGCAATTAATGTCATTTTATAAATACTAAATTCACATATTAATTATATATTCGTACAACATTCATTAAAAATATTAATAAATTAATCCATCCATTCAATGCTGAATACCTTCATTCTTTTTATTATTATCATATTTGGCATTTTTTTTTAAGTTCTCATGTCTCTATCACTTAATATTATTAAATGATGCCACTCTCTAGCATACAGATTTTAATTTTCATACAAATTTTCGAACGCTGCAATCATTGTATTGACTGTTATTTTGAATTCATGATAAATTTATTTACATCTTTTCGTTTAAACTATTTTTTATAGTTTTATTTAATGAAATTATAGCTTTTCTATCATTGTATTGACTGTTATTATTATCCATCCAACCAAGATATTTAAGTTTTTGGATGCATAAGATATTACAAATTTGAGTGTTACTATATTATGTCTCCTTAGATGCTTGGTAAACAAGAAGTACCTTATCGCGGGCGGGGGAGCCCCGGAGATTGAGATGTCCCGGCAGCTGGCGGTCTGGGCAAGGGAGCTGAGGGGAATGGAGAGCCATTGCATCAAGGAGTTTTCCGAGGCACTGGAGGTCGTCCCTTACACCCTCGCCGAGAACGCCGGCTTGAACCCTATTTTGATTGTGACGGAACTGCGGAACCGGCACGCCCAAGGAGAGGTGAACGCCGGCATTAACGTCAGGAAGGGTCAGATCACCAACATTCTCGACGAGAACGTCGTCCAGCCCCTCCTTGTCACCACCAGCGCCGTCACCCTTGCCATCGAGTGCGTCAGGATGATTCTCAAGATCGACGATATTGTTACCGTCAGGTAAAGCTTTATTTGTCTGAAAGCTCCAGGTGCTTCTTTTCTTAGGGTTTTGAACTGTCTCATAGGTTTCACTGAGTTCTTAGTCTTTGTTTTTGGTTGTTGAAGGGATGTTGGACCGATTTTGTTAATCTATAAATTATTTTTGAACTCCTGCCAGTTTTATTTAGGGTTCCTTGCACACTTGGGCACCATATTCAGCACCCGATCTTTCATATTCGTGAATAATACTATATATATATTTCAGGATGTGCGAGATCAGTACATGTTTTTTAAATAGTAAAGATTTGGTGCAATGTGCTTGAATTTTTTTTTTTATTTGGGATCATTATCTATTTATCTATATCTATATAGATATATATATATATATATATATATATATATATAAAAGCATGAAACCCGCACAATGTGCGGGGCGACAACACAAGAAAAAATTAAACATTTAAAATATTTGAATTCTCTATAATAATTAGAAGACTTAATAGAATTTGAATGTTATAATAATACATGTTAAATCTTTATTTTATATACTTTACTTATTCTGAGATGTTGTATTTATATATGATGGATGGATGTTTGTATTTATGCTTCCACACTCTGTTCTCATTGTATTTACATTTAGTGATGATTTCTTTGGATAATGACAAAGTCTTTGATTATAATGGGTTAGTATTAGTCACTAACTTATTCATAAGCAAGGACCTTGTCATTTGGTGACCGCCTCATAGTAAGCATGTTAACTTAAGGGTTAACAGGACCAAGGCGGGGAGTGGTACGCCACACATCCCACGGGATATCTTCCAACTGAACGTCGGAGAAACGAGTCTTCAACTCACCATCCCACCAATATTCAACCTCGCCATGAATTAGAAAAGTGGCAAGACGAAGGCATTCACTTTCAGGGCATTTTATACTGGCCAAGGTTTTCTCTATTGCCTTTAACCAATCAATAGCTTTGAAGTGAGAAACAGAGCCATTGAATGCCGAAGGGTTTAGACGAAGAAAGGTGATGAGCTAGGAATTCACTACTGGGCCAGCAGTTGGCTATGGAGCCACAGGAGCTTCGGAAGGAATTGGATAAGAAGCTTAGGGAGGAGTTAGGAATTGTTGAGATGGGGTAGGAGAAGGTTGGGAAGGATTAGGAGAAGGTTGAGAAGGGGGTGCAGGACGAGGCCATCCTTTCTGCAGCACGGGTTTGAGCTTCAATCATAACTCGCATCATCTCCAGAAGATTTTGCATTTGATCGGTATGAGAAGTTATGGTGGAAGTATGTTCTTCCACTACAGGTTGAATATGGTTGTTTGAATCAGGATTCATTCTAAAGAAATAAAAGAAATCATAATTCAAAAACTGAAGAAAATAAGAAAAATGATTCTTATTAAACTTAAAAGATGTAAGAGATACAATTTTGGAGGAAAGAATAGAGAATATAAGTAAGATACAATATATTTACAAGAAGCTAATAATGAAAAAGGAACTAGTGCATAAAAAATCTAGCACTACTAACTACAAAACTTTGCATAAAACATGAACTCAAAGTTTTCATAGGTAGGAGCACGACGAAGATGTCTACTACTGTAACAACCTTAGTTGTTATCATAGCTAAATCTAGATTAATTAAGCTAAACCAAGCTTTGATGTTGATTCCAATAGACTCCATGGGTCAATTAAACCTAACCCAAGAAGTTTGGAATCAATTGGAGCTAAATCAAGAATTTTGGTATTTTGGCTATTTTTGAGCTCTAGAAAATACTTGAATTTAATTGATCTCCAAATTAAAATCTGATTTCATTTTTGAATTCTTCATACCCTAATTAGCTAAGGAAGAAATTTTAGGAATTTTTGGAGCTCATTTGTTCCTAAATTGGATTTAGAATAATTAGAATTAATTAAATATTATTTAATTAATTTTTATTATATTTTAAATTAAATTATTATTTAATTTAAGCAGTGGGATTTGCTATCGGGACCGCAGCAGATCCGCTGCGGGGTCCCGACAGCGGCGCACCGAGTTAAGCCACTCGCTGCATTAGCACGCATCTCAGCGTGTAATCCAAAGGCTCGCGCTACCTCGCCCCGTGATTTGATCTCAGACGCTCGATCGACATCTTCCATCTGACGTTCAGGATTTAATCTGCGTTCCCGTTAATCAGTATCTGCATCAGGCCGTTCATCTCCAATGTCTTCGCCATCAGACGGCTACCAAACACCCCGCCCTGTTCACCTTCGTCTTGGAGAGATCCCCGATCCAACAGCGAAAATTCGCTCGTACCATCCACGTCGACCCTGTCTCCCACTCTCTCTGCCACATCCTCCCGACCGTTAAGATCTTCTCGGTTCTGGTAGGATAAAGCTCGTCGGGTCACAAGGCCATGCTAGCCCAATTGTGGAGATTCGTGGCTCCGCCCCTGTCCGAGCCTGAACCATGGCCTCTAGCCATGGTGTCCACCTCTGGACCTCCCCCTTGCCTATAAAACCCTCAGCGCGTCTCAGTGAACCCCTTTTGCTCATTGAGACTCACTAATTCTCCCAGCTAAAGTTTCTGGAGCTCTCGGCGATCCCGACGACTGGACTGTTGCGTACAGCTGATAGAGGGCGAGGTTTGGAGTTCAAACCCCTTGCCGAGCGCCTGCAACCCTCTGGTGCGATCTAGGCTATCTGCATTGTCTCCGTCGCTGCAACTCTTCAAACCAAGGTACATCCTCTGCCCTATCTCCTCTGTCGAGCTAGTTTCAGCTCGGCTGGCTGCCTATATAACAATAGATGTTGTGTTAGGTCCTTCCCTTGGTTTCCTAATTGAAACCTAAGGCTTTTAGTTGGGGAACTGCCAGTGGACCAGACGGCAGCAGGCCGTATGAATGTGCATTGGCAGCCGATCCCCGAGGCATTGGACACCAGCGTCCCTATTAGGCAATTGAACTTCATTCAAGTCCTAGACGCTTCCTTGAGCGATCGAAGACAAATTGCAATTATTAGGCTCGATCTGATTAATCGAGTTGACTGGTATCGATCAATTCGGAGCGAGCCCGAGCCTGCGAAAATTGTTGAGTAGCACTACGGTGATCTAGACCATCTCAGAACCTCTCGACTCAGCCTATCGTTTTTTCTTAGGTCCTTGAACGTGTAGGGATAGACGCGAGCTCAGGGCATGGCGTCTGTGAGAAGAATTCACTCCTCGCAGGTGCGCCTGAGGAGACACCTTCGGCAGAGTACACTCCAGCGATCCGACGCCTCATAGACAGGCTTCTTGGTTCAATCGACGCGTCTTTAGGCCCTGAAGGTGTAGCCGTCGAGAGCTAGGCGTGGCGTGACCTGAGTGCGGAGGATTCGGCGATGGAAGGCCGCCCTAGGGTTCGGGCGTCGAGTGTCATCGAAAGGAAGGAGACGAAGTCATGGGTCGGGCCGACCCGTGACCCGCGCATTTTGAATTTGGGCCAGCATATAATATTATAATTTTTGGATTTAATTTCCTTAAAGAAATTAATTTATAAATTAAATCCTATGATTTCTATTTAAATAAAAATACATAATAAATTAACTTAATAACTTTAGCTATACTGATCCAAATGGTATGATCCAATATACCATTTGAATCAGAAAAATACAAGGAATCTAAATCTAAAATAAAATCACAAATTCAATGGTTGGATTTAAATTAATTGCCCAATCCTTTTATATTCTTAATTAAATCATATTAAATTAAATAAATGCCCAAGTATGGAAAAGAAGGGCTCTGATTACTCATATAATCCTAGAGAATAATTATAGATCCTTAAAACTAATTTAAAGTAATTAGTTTTCCTAATCACTCCTTAAATCACCCTAATTAGGGATTAGTGAACTAAGTCATGATTAAGCCTCTGATTTTGGGGTAAGTTAATTCTTAATGCTATCTTAAGTATATTGAAACCTATGGGTATGGTTGGATTGCCCTAGAATGCCCTAAATTCCTTAATCACTCTAATTGGCTTAAATTAAGTTGTCAAAACCTAAGTTAAGTGTGTCTCCCACTTCATTAATGTAATAACCCGAGTTGTTATCATAGTTGATTAGGACTAACCCTAAGTCTTAAATACAATTATAAGTGCTAATTAGGTCAATTGGAGTCAAACTCTGAGACCTAGTCCAAATCAGATGTCAAATAGATCGAACCCTAATTTCTGGAAATCCAAAAACCCTAAAAAATTGACCTATTTAAAATGATCTTAAATCAAAAAACGGACACCGCCATTGCGTTCCTTGACCCCAAATTAGATTGGGGTGAAGTTTTTGTGTCAATCGGAAGTCGTTGAAATTTCGACGAATATTTTAATAATAAAAATACCCCGAAAATCGAGGTATCAAAATACTCGTCGGATCGAAAATCCGACTTCGCCATTGAATTCCTTGACCCCAAATTAGCTAGGAAAAACATGTTCAAAAATTTCTGGAAAAAAAAAATTTTAATTAATTACTTAACGGTCACCGTTAAGTACTTACTGTTACCGTCAACTGTAGCTGGCGTCGCCGTCAGATCGGACGGCACCATCACAGCCGTTGGATCTGGATCAGATCCAACGGCTATGGGGCCGTCTCCCTTGGCCCCGTCGCCCTCGCGCGCCACGCGGCAGGACGCCGCGAATTCCGGCCAATCCGGCTCCTCCCCAGCCTCGGCGAGGTCGCCGACGGGTCTATAAGACCTCCGCTGACCTCTGGGCTCCGGGTTTGCGAAAATCCGAGTCTAGTGGGACCTACCAGCCGAAGCCACGATCCTTCGGCTTCGGCCGTGGGGCCCATAGTGCCACGTGGCAGCCAGCCGGCACGCCACGTGTCACGTGGGGCCCCCAGCCCGAGCCCGCGCGGCGGTTCGGCTCCCTAGTGGGGCCCACAGTGCCACGTGGCAGCCTCTGGGCTCGCTACGTGGCAAGTGGGACCCACTGCCCGAGCCCGCGCGGCGGTTCGGCTCCCCAATGGGGCCTACAGCGCCACGTGGAAGCTCTGGGCCCACCACGTGGCAAGTGGGACCCACTGCCCGGTCAACTGCGGCGGTTCGGCTTCCTGTGGGGCCCACAGTGCCACGTGGCAGCATCTGGCAGTGCCACGTGTCAAGTGGGGCCCACTGCCCAATCACAAAGCTGACTCAGCCCTGTGAGGCCCACAGTGCCACGTGGCAGCCTCAGGCAGTGCCACGTATCTAGTGGGGCCCACTGTTTGTTAATTAAATTATTAATTAAATTACTGTTAGTGTTAATTAATTACTGTTAATGATTAATTAATTATAGTTAGTGGTTAATTCAGGTGATAAGTCCTGAGCTTAAGGCAAGTTGGGTTTTAACTGACTTTACTTAAATTGGGGATTTGCCACAGATGGAGCACCGTACTCCCTACTGTTAGTACGGGGGCCCCACAACTACTACGAACTAGCACCTCATGGGAACGACACCACCAATCCATGGCAGAGTCACTGAAGAGTTCGTCCAAGATTTTAAAGCGTATGTGATCGGGGCAAGCTATGGCTTCAAAAGTCATAGAGACTCAAGAAAGCCATTCTTTAGCCAACTGTAGGATGCAGTTGCCTCGACATACACAATACTTCAAAATCTTGTCCAAAACTTCACCTCTGGCTTAAAATACAACCAAAGTACTGATGACCATAGGTTGAACCAAACCAGTGATCATCCTCCTAATAAAGGAAGAACGATCTAGAAAAGATGCTTTATTCACTTTCATTATTTGTCATATGAAAATTTGATTAAAATTTAAGTTATAATTTAAATTAAATATTGGATTAGTAATACGTTTACTATCCTAGGATGTTATTTCAAATGTATTTACTATTTTGTATTGTTTGCTTTCGAATAAATGGATATCTTTATCTTAACTCAAACTTCTCAACTTGGCTCTGATACAAACTGTGATGACCCCAATATTGAGTAATAATTAAACCCAATATTGGCGTGTCACCATAGCATCTAATACTGGATTAGAAAGAAGCTAACCCAAATCACCAGATGCTGTGTTTGGCTAAGAATCATGAAGAGGGCCTTAAGTTAAGAATGGAAAAATAGAAGAAGAGAAAATGCACATGATGAATATAATATAATAAATGTGATTTCAAGTGCATGTAATTAAAGTGACTAAAAATACACCTATGGAAATAATAATTATATGCATGTACAAGGCAAGTAATCATGTAGCAATAGAAGTAATCACAATTACTTGAATATGTAAGTGTATATACAATTATAAATAGAGGAAGTAAAATAAGTGAATGGAATATACTTGCAAGGTTCATGAAGTAAGTCATAGATGCAATTATAATTATCAATAGGAAATTAAGATGATTACAATTATATATAGGAGCAAAATAATTGCATGTAGAAGTAGGGTGAATATTCACATGAAGTAATATAAGTTGACATTATAAAATGCATGTACAATCATGCTACAATAAGGATATATGCAATATGCAACAATTAGTTTTATGGCCATGACATATTTATACAATCCATTCAAATAACTATTTATCCAAACCAAGCAATTTAAGCAAATATAGATCTAGTTCTAACATAAAATAGGCAAGGGCAAGCAATTTAATTAAGTTATTACATGCCATTAATTAAATAAAAAGTAAGAAACAAGTAAAATAGAAACTCTCTCTCATAATTAAAAAGCAAGTAATTATATTCTTAGCAGAAGTAATTAATAGCTTAAGCACTTGGTCCAGCTTCACTTGCACCCAAATACACATGATCTATCACATTTTAGTATTTAACGGTGATAGGGCAAAGCCAATAAAAAGAAAAGTATAATTAGACTAAATAGTCTAAGCACATTTAAGATTAGGCTAAGCATTTTAATATTTATTTTGGATATCACAATTAGTCTACAATATAAGTAAAAGCAGTGGAGAAAATGAAAGCATATGAATATGAAAAGAAATAGACAAGTGTAAAGAAGGACAATTAAAATAAAGAGTGAGAAGAATACTTACAAGTATAGACATTCGAGCCTGCAATAAAGTAAAGGTAAGAGTATCCTAAATGTACTAGAAAAATACTTGTGTGCATATGAAAGTAAATAAAATGAAGCATATATGCTCAATGAACTTATGCTAAGTAAAGAAAAGAAGATGGTGAAATATTAAAATGGAATTGTAGCAACATTCAGTGTGATTTAAATAAATTGTAAACAAATAAAGTACAATATTAAAAATATAAAAAATGTAAAGCATAGTAATTGAAGGAAGATTTTAGACTATTTGTCTAAGATTCACATAGTTTATAACTATGTAAAATAATATAGCTTGAAAGCTATAATGAGATCTCACAATCAATAAGATTGTAAAAGAACTCATATTTTATTTTATTGAAATAATTTTATAAAAGTGTTCATTCTGTAGGGACTTATAGAATGAATCGAGGAGTTAAGCACATCTGCCTAACCGGTAAAAGAAAGCGAGGTTTCAAATATAACAAACACTCATATTCACCACATGAGTATATGAGGTCTCCTTATTCCTCCTAATTAGCCTGCCCTCGGCTATCATCAATAATAGACCCCTATAGTTTTAATGTGAAAGTTTTATTTATACACAAAGTCTTATATGAATGTGTCAAATAAAGTAGGCTCAAAGCTATGCAAGCATTCAAAAAAATTCAATAATTACAAACTATGTGATATCCAAAGTTATTTAATTTTAATGATCTACTTAATGATTGGAGTGAATTGAACTCTTAATTGATTTAGAAATATTGATCTTAAGTCAATTGTAAGTAATATAAGTAATTGAGATTTTGAATATAGTAGTTTTATATCATTCTGTGAGATGATAAAATAATTTATAAGTATAATAACACTAATATAAACTAGTTCTATTCTTATCATAAACTATAAGATTGAAATATGTTAACTAAATCAAGGATTAAGAAACTAGTTAGAAAAAGTAGGGTTAAGTAAACACTACAATTGAGGAAGTTAAGAGTTAATGTTATATACACTAAACTCATCTAACTAGGTTGAATTAGAAGGATCTTATTTAAAATTAACTACTAATTTAGCTAGGTTAATATAAACGAAAAAGTTTAAAGGAATAGGAAAAAAGGATTTGCAAACTATAAACTCTATATTTTTTATAAGTTGAAGGTTATGGAAATCAATATGACTCTTAAACTATTCTAATAAATTTAGGACTCCTATTACAAGTCCTTAAAAGACTTAAGTGAGGACTTAAGAATTAAGGTAAAGTGAACTAAGCTCTAACCTAAATACTTAGGACTAGGACTAAGAGAATCATAAACTACACTACACAAGTATTAAGGTTAAACACACTTAATGATTATAATATTTAGTTCTAGAGGATCACATACAAATCAAGTTGTAAATAAATCCTATAGATTCTATCCTAAGATTAAAAGATGAATCAAGCAATTTGCTAATGATTCAAGCAATTAATTTAAGAGAATTAAGCTCATAACATGCAATTTAAATTGACATGAGAAGTAATTTAATGTGACATGTTAGCTACCCTAAGGTTCAAACACATAAAATATGAATTTATGAAATTACAAAAGTATCACAATAATATTAATTAAGGAGCCAAAAACTTAAAATCAACAATTATTATTGGATATAAATAATACACATAAATATGGAATCCTTATAGTATAAGGAGAAGAATGACACTAAGTAGGTTAAAATCATACAATATTGGGAAATTAGGATTTTCATGACTCCTAATTAGGGTTAAAAAGTGATTAAGAAAATTAGTATTCAAGTCTTAAATTTAATTTTATATTAATATTTTACACATTTTTGTGATTTAAATGGACTATTAAATCATTAAATTTGGACTCATAGTGTTCAAGTTATGATATAAATAATATTATAATTAATTAATTAATCTAAATTAATAATTAATTAATTAATCTAAATTAATAATTAATTAAAATAATCATCCAAACAAAAATTAAATGACATATTAACATTCTACGTATTTTTGCGATTAAAATGGTATATAATTTTCTATTATTTAGAGGTGTATATTTAAAGTTATTAATGATATAAGATTTGCATTTAAAATCAATTTATTTGAATTAATGTATTTCTATTAGTACTGTCAGCTGTCGGCGTTGATTAATGAGGCTCAAAAATAGAAGCATAGTCAGCACAGAAGATGAGCGACAGTGGGTCCCAGCCTGACAGCGGTAGCGAACCTGGAGACGACACGTACATGCGCCGAATACTGGGATAGACCAGACGAGATAGCGCGATTCACGCGTGGTTTGCTCTTGCGAATCGCACAGTGTCTCGATTTAGCTGAACCATGCAGAGTGCACCTTTCTTCCCCTTCAGGATCGAGAAGGAACAATTTAGGGTTCGCCCTAGATCTGCAGTCCGGTGGTTTCACGAGATGTTCTACATATCAAACAAAAGCCAGCAAAGAGATATAGTCGATGGACTCAAAATCCCTATACCTCTAGTTACAAAATAGGTACATAATTAAATGGGAAGACATTTATGTTAACTGGATAAGGAAATCAATTCGAGCTTCTTTGAGATCCACTTGATTTCCACACCTCAATAACCAGCCTCTAAATAAGTTACGCTAGGCATAGACATAGAGATATTGCAATAAATAAAAGGATCATGGTATGGGGGATGGTACCTTGCAGTCTTTGAAGATTCGATCTGCTACTCCTTCTTAAGGTTTGCTTGGAGACAAGCTCCTCAGCTCCTCGCAGCACATACAGCACGCAGCTTGATGGGAAGTAGAAGAATTTCAGGAGAAAAAAAAAGGATGTCCTAAACACTAAGCGGCAATAGAGGCTATGCTGGACTCCACCGTACGCTCCACTGGTTGCGGCAGGCGCACGATCGACCGAATGACAGGGAGATGTACACTGAAGGCATCTCAGCCATCCGTTTCATCCGACGATCCAATGGCTGGATTGCTTGATAGACCCCAGATCAAAACTGGGTCGTTTGATTGGATCAAATAAAGGGGCGACGACCAGGATTCATTCGAATTGTTGTCCCATGCGTTGGCCTCACGCACGGGATCCGCGCGTTATAATAAAACAGCCGTTGGATAAATTTATTTAATTTAATTATTTAAATGTTATATTGTATTATTTAATAAATTAATTAATCTTAATTTATTACTCAAAATAAAATAATAAAACAAACTCTGAAAATCTAAAAAATTCACCCTTACCTAATTGAGGGGTGGGGAACTTAAAAATGCAAATGAATTTTTTATCAAAGGTCCATTTAAGTATCTTAATTTTATGAGTAATTAAATAATATTAAATATTATGAGAAAATTTATTGACTTCTAAATACTTCCAAAATATCACACATAGCTAATTTGAGTATGGTAAGTCAATTGAAGAACTCTTATTTTGATTTTGAGATCTAAATAAATTAGGCATTCTCAGAATTATCATAAAACCAAGAAATGCTAAAAATTGTCAAATGATCTCCAAATTATATGAAAATTAAAATGGAGGCTCTTAATACTATTAATAAGAGTAATGAAAGAAAATTAGAGTCAATTAGGTCACTAATTGACGAGTAACAATGCTAAGATTGTTACATGAACATATGATATTTGATGAGTATCCTATATTAAGATTTAAAATGCATAAACATAATTTAACTTTAATCAGTACATTATGTCTTCAGGTTACAGTTCGATATAATGCGATCTAATGAGTTTGCCTCTTTAATTCAGTTCTTTTGATATAGAATCAACTTGGATTCACCCATGATAGGGCTTGGATGATATATGTCTAATTCTGTAGTTCGGCTAGAATCCACCCATGTTAAGGCTTGGATGATATAAGTTGGATTTTCTGCTTAGTGGCCCTATTTTTGCTCATTTTTGTTATATCAGTACTAACTTAGTGTAATAACACAAGGTTATTACCCAGCTTAATTTAAGCCTAGTCATATATTTATTATCATTATGTTAATTTTATCTAGCCATTAGAATCAATCTCTAAAGATTTGGTGTGATTCGGAGCTAAATCCAATATCCTGGATTATTTTAATATTTTTAATTAATTAGAAAATTGAGGTATTTATTTTGATCTCAAAATCAAAATCCAAAGCTAAATCCAAAGCTAAATCCAATATTTTGGATTTGGTGCGATCGTCACCCTTAAATTAGCTAGGGGTGATCTCTTTGACGCATTTGGAAGTCGTCGGATTTTCATAAATATTTTAATATAATTAAATACCCTAAAAATTAGCATAATTAAATAATTGTCGGAATCAAATTTTGACTTTGCCATTGATTTTCTCACCCCCAAATTAGCTAGGGATGAATTTGGAATTTTCAGAGTGCGTTTCAAAAATCTGAATTTTTAAATAATTAAAGAAAATAAATAAGTAATTAGTTAGTACTTAATTTACAATTTCTCCCCGTCTCTCCTAGCTGGCATACCATTCGGTGCCTCCCACTCTCTAGCTTGCGGTTGAAGGTCTCCTTCTCCCCCATACTTGATAGGAGAGGCCTTGCCTCCTCACTTCTATAGGTCATGCTCTACATCCATCTCCTTCCTCTCCTTTAAGAAGGAATCCCAGCCCCTTCTTCTTCTTGCTGAAGCATTCTCCTCTTTTCCTCCATTGATGCACTTGTGCTGAAGGAGAAGGCTCATCTCTAAGCTTTGAAGAAAGACAAAGGTCCCTTTTTCCCCCACTCCTTCCAAGGACTAAAGGTATCCGTTTGCTTACTCTTCTTATACCATTTTCTCCTCTTTCTTGCCTATTTTGTGTTGCTATTATGCTTGATTTTAACTTTAGAAATCCATGATCATGTATGGGAGACATTAAGGTTCCTTAAAACATCACATTTTCTTGAAGAAAAACTGCTCTATTTTTCATCCATTATGTACACCCCAACATTTATCATCATTTTTTGTATAGTTATGATACTTAGTTTGTGCCAATTTTAGTGTCAATGGAAAGGTATCGAAAAGACCTTTCCATTAATATATGGCACCGCTCATGAAATGCTCTGGATTGGGAGTACTTGAGCTCGAACGTAGGCCCTTTACGGGTTTCGCACTGGTGAAATCACCGTCTGGCGCTGCAGCCCGCTACAGCGCCCTAGTTGTAGAAACCGACCCGCCATAATGTGCTACCGCGTGCCGCAGCATCATGATAACTGGCGGTATGTTAAATAATAATATTTATATAAAAATAAGTGTAATCCGCCATAGCGCGCTATAGAGCGCCATAGCGCGCCATAATGACCGCTTTTCGAAAGTTAAGCATTATAGTTCGCCACAACGTCAAAAGTGCTGCAGCGTGCCAGAGCACCCAAGTTGCGAGCTTGATCCACTGCAGCATGCCATAGCTCCCAAGTTGCGAGCTTGATCGGCTGTAGCGCGTCACAGCGCCCAAAAATTTCAAAAATGCCCAAAAAATTTCAGAATTTCCCAGAAATGGGTGAAATGGTCGAAACTTCACCATTTTTGCATTTTAAGGTCCTTAGGACTCTAGTGGGACTAAATTATATCAAGTTTTAGTTAATTTTGTGGATTCCATAAAATAATCAACTTTAAAAAATTGCCCCTTATGACATTTGCAAAAACCTCTTATGTGCCTTACTGATTTTTGTGCCAAATGCTAAATAGTAGAACTTATGAATGCTTATATTGAATATGTATATCTTAATAACTAAATGACATAAAACCTAAGTCCTTTAGATTTATAATCTAGTGCTAACTCCTTTTTTTTGATTTAGAATTTAGTTAGCCTTAATTACCTTCTATTTTATGTCAAATTTACATTTTTATGCTCTTATGATTTTATGATATATGTTAGAGAACTTTTACATTTATTTGGATACTTAAATGTGCTTAGTTGACATTAAACTATAATTGAACATAAAAATCTTGATAACTTGATTAAGCAGATGATACTTAATCTAAACCTGAAATTGCCATCAATAATATACTAATAATACATTGATTTGTCATAGACCCTTAAAATTAACCTTATGTTTTAATGGTAGAAGGGTTAGGGGTTAAACCCTAATTTGTCTTAATTAAGATCTAAACCTTAATCATCTAAATTAAGTAACTTTGATTGAAAGATAATCCAATCAACATGATTCTAATAATGCATGTGATTTGACATTGATCTTAAATTATTAAATTAGAAGTGCTAAGGTTAATATTAAATTTATGTAATTGAATCATCTGAATCTAAACTTTAGAGCTTTGATTTTCTCTTATATAAGATTATTAGCATAAAATGGATAATAAAATTGTAATGATTTATGAAATAATCTAACTTTAATAAGATTTTTGATTTCATCCCATGATTGTAGAATAGAAAAAGATCAGATGAATTTTAATCATCTGATCTGATCACTTTAACTTAAGTCTAACATATAAACCTTAAAATGTAGAAAAGTGAGATCTTAAGAATTTTGCTTTAGGATCATTCTTGAAATGTTTAAAAACCTTAATTATTGATATATTGAGGTAGGAAGAACTTTTGTAATGTATTGAGATAGGAATCTTAGATGATCCTTCATAGCCTTAGAGATTGATCTTGACACCTTATGGTAGCAATTACTTAAAGCATCTATAATGAAACTTCCCCCTTGTAGTAGAAATCATTATTGAGTGATCTCTATAATCACACCTCTGGAGCCTTGTGTAGGACTCACCAATTTAGAGTAAGGATTAATAGCTTTGATAAATCCTTGTTAAATAAATAGAGTTGTCAAAATATAAATTATTAGTTGGTGTAATATGGTATACCCATAGTACTGGATTATTTCAGTAGTATTTAGGATTGGTTGATTCGCTCCAGTGTGGAATTATGACTAGGTGCTATCCTGAGGGATTAGACGAATACAGTCCCATTAGAGTAAATCTTCTAAGACTAAGAGTATTACAATTAGTGAACATGATACTTAGTTTGAGATATAAACTATGACCGGGTTCTGTCTCCTATCGTAGTGTGCTTCGATAAGTGCAGTTTAAGCAAACTAAGTATCTCAAGTCACTTTGTGTAGAATACTTAGTATGCTTGTTGTTAGGATATTTAATGGCTTAGCTTGAGATGTAAATTGTGACCAGGTTCTGCCTTCTATCGTAGTGCACTTCGATAAGTGCAGTTTAAACAAGCTAAGGGTTAAATCCACCTTTCTTGCAAACATGCTAAATATGTGTATACAATCATCCCAACTAATGATTTTCAAGTAAACTCTTAGCTTTAACCAATTATCGAAGTTAGAATTTTATGAGTCAGAATCATTTTTGCAGGATTATGTACAATGGAGTCATTGAGTTCATTATTGGATTTCTAAGCATTATTCTGGATTTCTAAATTTATCTCATGTAGTTTAAAAGCATGAGCATGAGTTTAAGCATGATGTGTGAGTATCAAAATGATGTATGAGTATCATGGATTATTTATGGGTTACAGAATATTGTATATATTGACTGAGGAATTTTAGGATGCATCAGCATCACAGTAAATGATATTCCCAATTGGATGTATGTATACATTGGATTGTACCACTCATAACAGTTCAGTGATATTTTGATTGCATATTAATAGCATGTAGTATTGTGGCATATTCAAATGTACAGTTTTAGTGACATACAACATAGTCTTACAGATCATTACTCAGCTTCAAATATATAACTGTTTTTGGTTTACTTTCAATATTCAGTTTACAATTCAATTTTATTTTACTTTACTTCAGTTTTTACTTTTTTATATAATTTTATGCTTTCAATTATCTTTACAGTATTTCTACAAATTTAATTATATTATATAAATATTAAATAAATAACTATAACTGTTTAGATTAGTTTTGATGTGTTAGACTTATTATCTAATATGGGGTATTTTTGGGATCTGGCAATTTGTTAGATCTTGAGCAGTGTATTGAGCTAAGTCAGGAGGACACTCAAAAGATTTAGGAGGAGCCCGTGGAGTACTAATAGATTCTTCTTCAGCTTTATTTTTATGCTTAATTTATTTTTAGTTCAGTACTTAGCTTTTAAGTCTATTTCAGTAAAATATTTATAATAATTCTGGATGTATTTTCTTTTCTTTTTTGAGACGAATGTTTTCATACAGCTTCTGTGATGAATATTTCTGGATATTTGCTTTAAGCTTCCGCACTCTGTTATATACTACTTATACATAGTATTGTGATGTGATCAGTATACTAGAAATATTGATATCTTATGCATATATTGAATTCTTTATATTGTATTTTAAATTTAATATATATATTTGCCTAATATTTAGGATAAGAATACTACTCTTATTTTAACTATTCGCTCTCAACTCTTATTGAGGTTGAGTTAACAGCCCTTCAAATGGGTTTAGTTTTAGCTATTTCGGGGAGACGGGATGTTCCTCCCCGAGTGGTGCGCCGCTCCGCCGCCGATTTATTTATACTTATCTATTGCGCGCGGCGACGGGGCGGGGCGCTACACTTAGTGAGGATGAGGACCTTCCTGCTGTTGTTGAGGCTTAGCAAGTTTTTCCTTTCTGTTTGTGAGGACAAGTGTTACTTTCATTTAATTCAGTTTGTAATAATAAATTAATCTGATTGTATTTAATTTTCTGCACTCATACTGAGTTGAGTTACTATTTTTGTTCTTATATTGTGGATGTGGATGTTATATTTCTCTTTTACTTCTGCACTTTGAAATGTTGATGTATGACTTGCAATTTTTAGGAGACAAGTCTTTCGGCTAAGACGGGTTGGGTTGATCCCTAACTCGACTATAGTTGGGAGATTTGCCTTATTTGGTGACCGTTTTCATCGTATTCATGTTAATATTAGCATTAGCATGACCACGGCAGGGCCGGGGCACCACACTGTTCGAGAAAGAATCTATTGCTTAGCTTTTATTTCCTACTTTTAGTTTTTCTGTATAGGAAGAGAGAAAAACTTCATTTTTTACAATTTAAATTTAGTCTATATAATTCTAACTATTATAGATGTATTTTCTGTTTTCTTTTTTGAGATTTATGTTCATTTAATTTATGGATGATTCCATTCTTTCTTTCACGTTTTGAAATCTTTATATTAGTGTGTTTATATACTTTGTATTCAATTATAGATCATACTTAGTGATCAACAACATAATCGTAGCCAGATTAGTAAGTATATTAACTCAATAACAACTAAGGCCCGTCACATAGGGATAGGGCTAGTTCATTATGGGAGTGATAAGAGTGCCATACTGGATCTTAGGAGGGGGCCCAATATGATGAATTTGCATGCATTATGAACTCACGATCTCATAATTCTGAATCTGCTGAGCTAAACGAGAAAAATAATATTACTTTATAAGATCAAGACACACATATATTGATTCATGAAAATTTTTATGAAATAATTTGGCATATTTGTGATAGGAAATTGTGGTATAACAAGAATGAATTTGTGATGCGGTGATTATGCATCGGTGACTACGAAGCATCGGTGGTGACAAAACGGCGCTGACGGGAGCTGGCCGCGGCGTCGACCGTGAAGCAATATGATTTTTGTCGTGGAGTATTCAGATTATGCATTTACTCGGTAATTCTATTATTTTAGAATCAAGCATACCAAATGACCTTAATTTAAAATTTTATAAGAAAATATTCATTATTTTCAAAATCTCAAAAAATAATCTTTGGACAAAGTAGAATATTTCGCTCTAAGAATATGATTGATGAATATAATTTAAATTTAAAGTATTTATATCTTAAAAGTTAAATATTTTTTATTAATTTCTTAAAAGTTATTTAAAAGAGATAGTTGTATGTTGACATTTAAATATAGAAATATTATTTAGATCCGCTGACGTGGTATTTAAAAAAGTTCAGAATTTGTACATATTTTATTAATGTTTATTTAAAAATAATATTTATATTATTTTAATGTAAATAAATAAACGTTCAAATCTCATTGAATAAATTTTTTTGAGTATCCAATCAACAAGTCTAAATATAATTTTTATTTTAAATAGAGAGCAAAGAACACTCTTTTTGACTGACCGTACACAACAATTTACAATTTTAGATGCACATCTGATTCAAAAAAGCTCTCCCTCACAGACCCAACTTTCTGCAAATCGATCCTCTTCCCTTATTAAACCTCCCACTTTAATATTAATTTTTCTCCTCTCTCCGGAAAGAAGAGATCACAGCCAACTGCTGATATGGCCCCTAAACCCTTCCCCTATTAATGGATCCCACCTTCTTCACCTTCACCTTCATCCCAATAAAATTCCACAAAAATCAAATTTTTACAAACCCCCCCCTCTCTCTCTCTCTCTCTCTCCTTCTCTTTCTCTGCCTCACTAATGGCCATGGATTCCGAAGATGATGTCTTGTTCGCAGACCTCAGTAGGCAAATTGCTTCACTCATAACTGAGGACGAAGAAGAAGAAGACGAAAGAGCCAGGCAATACTTCACAGAACAATACTTCCCTGTTTCTGTTCAGGTTAGTTCATCCTCTCTGTTCCGTTTAAATTTTGTGTTAGACCCTCCTCATTGGATTTCCAAGTTTTTTCTTTGTTATTATTGCCGTTTGTTTATTCATTCGATTTGTGAAAATGGATGATTTATGCGAAGATTCATCAATTTTAATTTTTTTAACATTTAAGTAGAAATGATAGGCATATTTTCAAGAGAAAGACTATCCTTAATTATTCATAAATAAACTTACTTTTATTTTACAGATCTAACATAAATTCCTTAATATTTATGGAATTGGATTTGAATTTTATTTTATTAGTATTTATTTATTTATATTAAAATAATATAAATTTTTTTTTAAAAATTTGTATTGAATTATATATCCAAATTTTATTGGACAAATATTTTTAAATGCCATACGTCTAAATTTTATTTCTCCTTTTTAAATATTTCATATATACTATAAAATAATAAAAAAAATCATATTCTTACAAAGTTCATATAAATAAAAATTTATATATAAAATATACAAAATTTAGAAGCCTAATTTTCTTAAAGATGCAAAAATACATTAAAACACACTCAATTCTATAATTAAGTGTGTTTTTAATTACCTGATAGTTCAAAATATTAAAATTTTTAAATTGCATATTTATGTCAGACTCAAATAAATTTATAAGAGAATAATTAAATTACACAGCTTTTTTAAATTTAAATATAATTAATGTAATTAATGATACAGGATTAGAGGATATTAAGTCGAATTAGTGTAATAATAATTAGATTTTGGGGGATTATCTTGAATCTGATAAATGCTAGAGGGGGCTCAAAGACAGGAGGAGGAGGAAAGCAGGACATAAACGGGCATGTGCAGATCTGTACGCTTTTCGTCGGTGGGAAGCAACTGTACATGCGCCGTCCCTGATGATATAGCTTCCCCTCTTCATAATTAATTATACCCGTTATTAATATTTTTGATGTCACATCAATAAATTTAAATATTATTTTTTTTATAAGAATTTTTTTTTAAATAAATGATTATAGATACTAATAAAAAATTGCTTCATTTCCCAAAAAAAAATGCTTAAAATTTAAAAATAGTTGAAGAGGAATTAGTGTTAAGAGTCTTATTTTTTGCTTGTCTTTGTTGAGCATAACAAATAAATACGTACATACATATATATAGAAAATTAATATATATATATATATATATATATATATATATATATAATTAATTTGTCTTTGATAATTTTAAAGACTTAAAAATCTTAGTATTAGTAGTTTGTATCTTTGTATTTATAAATATATATATTAGTAGTTTTCCATAATTAACAACCAACGAACCACCAGCTTATTTTTTCTTTCTACCCAAAGCCCCGTTGTCTACACCTAATTCCTACTTCTTTCTAATAGGTCTCCACAATTTCAAAACCACCTCTTTCAGTGTTTTCCCAACCATTCTGCCCACTTCAGCCCAACTTTTTCAGCAATTTCAAATTTTTTTGTGAGGGCTGCTTCGTTTGAGATAAAAGTAGTAAAGGTTTTTGGATAAAAATAGTGAATTGTGATGAAGTAAAAAAAACTCTTACACTGCAATGAATAATGTATGATATTTACAGTGTATTCACTGCATTTGGCATGCAGGAGTACGCACGTTTCCCTCAAATGATAATGCTGCCGAACACTGCAAATGAGTTCGGATTCGCAAGAGTTAGCAGAGGGACTGGAGTCTTCATTCCGAAATCCTCCTCACAAAAAAGAAAGACAAAGGCAAGAAAGCCACCGTCGACTGCTGCTTATCACCACACAAATCAGTTCAATAAGAAAGCATCAACAATTTGCCAAATATCAGGCATTAACGGATGCGATCATCATACTAATCACAGCAATTACAGTAAATCCGGAGGGGCAAAGAAGCTTGCTTAATGGGCAGGGAATGGATTTAACCTTATTCAGATTGTTTATGGATTGCTTTCGAGTTCTATGGTTTTTATGTACATGAATGAAATAAGCCGCATAATTTTGTATTTTGATATCCTCCACTAATAAGCATTCTTGTAATCTCTTAATGCAACAATAATTACGTATGTTGCTCCATTTATTTGAAATTGAATTTTTTTTTTTCATTGCAAATTGGTTTTGTTTATTTTGAATTTGTGACAATACAAATTTTTAGTAAGACAATTAAGATTAAGAACTGATTCAAATAAGATAAAATCAAAATCCCGATCAGTTCAAAATTAGGCTGAATCAAATATATTGTTGGGAAGAAAATATATTTTTGCGTTCGTAATGCTCATATTTGAATCTCGTAATGCTCACACCAACGGATACTCATGCGTTAATTTTTGAATTCTTTAAATTCAAAAAATAAGGAAAATAAAATATAAGTCCAAATTCAAAAAATTTAGTGTCGTTTGATTCATAATAATAAAAGAAGACTATACATAAATATTTGTTAAATTTTAAGAGTCAGATTATCTGTAATTAATTTTTAAAATACGTCCCCAAGACTTGCTGAACAGCGAACCAAAATCTGGAAGTGAATATACTGTCTCTGTCAGAAACTATACATTTAAGTGTACCATTCAAACGAATGATATCTTTAAGGTAAAGCTTAGTTAACTTCTCAACATGATTTGTCTGATGAATGGGAAGGAAATGAGCTGCTTTGGTGAGTCTATCGATAATCACCCAAATTGAGTCAAAACCAAATCTACTCTTAGGCAGACCCACAATGAAATCCATGAAAATATCAAATCATTTCTATTCAGGAATGTCTAAGGGCTTAAAAAGTCCACCAGATTTCTGGTGCTCAGCTTTGACTAAGGAACAGGGACGGTATTTGAAAATGAAAATAATTATATCCTATTTTATGCTAGACAACCAATATAATTTCTTGAGATCTTGATATATCTTACAACTATCATGGTGCACAGTATAGCCAAAATTATGGGATTCAGGCTTTGTAATTGCAAGCTCTTAGGAATCTATAACCTAGACTTTTGAAAAATCACACATTCAGCATCAAGATATAATTCAAATATCTTACCACTAATAATATCTGAAAGTATATCAAAATATGAAGGATCTTCTTTCTGGGCTTCAATTATCCTTGATCTTAGGGATGACTCAGATTGAATAGTACTCAATAAATTGCATAAATCAGCAAATCTGTTCGACTCTAAATTCAATCTCTCAAAGTCCTTGATCAAAGAATTGTAGCAACAAAGTGAAGATAAAACTGCCTTACGACTTAGGGCATTATCTATAAGATTAGGTTTTCCCGGATGATAAAGAATTTCTAAGTCGTAATCGCATATCAGTTCTAGACACCTACTTTAATGGCAGAGTTAAGTTCTTTCTGAGTGAAGATGTACTTTGAACTTTGAGGATTAGTAAACATCTCGCACTTAACTCTATACATGTAATAACCTTAGTTGTTACCCTATCTAAATCCAGATTAATTAAGCTAAACTAAATTCTAATTTTGATTCTATTAGACTCATTGTCATTTAAACCTAATCATAGAAGTTTGGGATCAATCGGAGCTTAATTGTAAATTTTGATATTTTTGCTTATTTTTGGATCTTAAGAAATACCTAAATTAATTTGATCTTCAATTTAAAATCTCAGTTCATTTTTGATTTTCCCACCCCCAAATTAGCTAAGTGTGAAATTTTGAGAATTTTTGGAGGTCATTTAGGCCTATTTTGGATTCAAATTAAATTGGTCAAATTGCATATTAGGGTTTAGAACAATTAATATTTGCAATTCTATCCTTCCCCCAACGGTGGCTGACCCCAAACCACAGGCGCCATCCCGGTCTAGTTCAAAATTAGGCCAAATCAAATATATCATTGGGAAGAAAATATATTTTTGTGTTCGTAATGCTCATATTTGAATGCACTCACACCAACATATACTAATGCATTAATATTTGAATTCTTTAAATTCAAAAAATTAGGAAAATAAAACATAAGTCCAAATTCAAAAAATTTGGTGTCGTTAGATTCATAATAATAAAAGAAGACTACATAAAAATATTTTTAAAATTTTAAGAGTCGGATTATCTGTAATTAATTTTTAAAATACGTTCTCAAGTCTTGCTAAACAGCGAACCAAAATCTGGCAGTGAATATACTGTCTCTGTCAGAAATTATACAGTTAGGTGTACCATGTAAATGGATGATCTCTTTAAGGTAAAGCTTAGTTAACTTCTCAACACGATATGTGTGGCGACCCTACCCCGCCGTGGTCCTGTTAACCCTAAAGTTAACATGATTACGGTGGAGGGGTCACCAGATGACAAGGTCCCCACTTAAGATTGGATTAGTCACACATCCTAATCCAATTTAAATAAGGACTTTGCCATTCAATCCAGAAATATTATCACTAAATGATCATACATGAACTCAGAGTGCGGAAGCATAAAACATAACATCCATCCAATACAGTATAAATACAACAATACAGAATAAGTAAAGTACTGAAAAAGAAATAAAATCCTATATTATTACAACATTTAATGAGTTTAAAAGTACTGAAAGAAAACTCTCAATCTCTCTAGAAGAAAGACTAAAGCTACGGATCTTCAGGAACGGGCTCCTCCTCCAATGGCAAACTCTCCACTGGATCTGCTAAACCAACGAACTCAGAACCTACCATTATCAGTTTCATAATGGTAGGGCCCCAGCCAACAAAAAAAAAACTGGTTAGACAATAAGTCTAAGTACATTTTAGGGTAAAAGTTTATTTAAGTTAACTGAATATCACCATAAAAATAGAACTGAGCAAAATAGGTGCAGAAAAGCATACAAAAGAACTGTAATAAGTTATAAACCATAGTTTATAACTAAACAAATAGGAAGTAAAATATAACTCCTCCAAGCAACTGCAACAAGGACAGATAAGTAAAAGTAAAAGTAAAAGAAAAGTAAGAAAAGTACAACCTAAACATGCTCATGATCAAATAGATTATGCTAAGTGAAGTACAAAATTTGAACAGTATAAAACTGAAAACAACTAACATCCTAGGTGAGCATATGAATACAGAAATTAAAACTAGCATCCTATATAAAACACATGCAGGAAAGCTGTAAGTAAAACAGTGCTGAAATGCAGAATATACTAGTAAAACAGTAACTGCAAACTAAAACTATAGTAACTATATAAGTCAACTGAACTGAACATGAACTCAGTAATTCTTAGCATGATGAGCTAAGAAACTCTGAACTGAACATCACTGAAACTCTTAGCCTGATGAGCTAAGACAAAACTGAATGTAAGTGTACTTGAATTAGTATAACCATATCAAAATCCTGATTATATAGTCAGTAGGGCAAGAGTCTATCCATCCTATCCATGGACTAGGCCTGGTATAGACTATCGGACATTAAACCATCGAAAGGTTGCCGACCCCGAACGGGTTGATCGAAGAGGTATACTAATCAAACTACACCTTACAAACCACTTGTGAAACGAACATAATGCTGTTTATAAATAATGTTCCAAATTAACATAAGATATTTATCAAAGTATCTTATGTACATAATATATGTTCAAGGTATAAGGCTCAAAATCAAGGAATGCGAAGCATCAAAAATTCAAAGTGCAAGAAACTCTATCTAAAACACAGGTGATATCCTTTGTTATCTACTTTATTCGTTATATCTACTCTAAGTTACATAAGTTTCAAAATTATCAATTCTTACACATTCTGTAACTTAGAAACATGAATCCTACTTGTTGAAGATAATTAGGACTGACCAAGTCCTAATTATAACTTAATCAAAAGACGACTATTTGGTTAAAATGAATAAATCATCGACCTAGTTTTGAAATTTAATTCATCCCAACCTCATCTTGATTAGCCAAATCAAGATGAATTGATTAAGAATTAGACTCCAGATGATGGGGTCTAATCACTTAATCTAAAGGTATAATCTAAGGGTCTAAGGTTTAGAACCCAAACTCACAGATTAGGTTAAGGCAAATCCTAATGATGAATCAAATTCATTAGGATGGATTTCTATTCTTAGTTCTAAAGTTTAAAGATCAAATAATCATTTAATAAACTAAGAAAATCTATAAACTAGAAAACCCAAGGTTTCACCTAATTGAGTAACCCAATTTACTCAATAGATGAATTCTAACTTAAGATCTATTCCTAATCTTAGGAAAATAAGGCTCTTAATTACTAAGAGTATCTCTCAAGACACACATCCTAACTAATATTATAAGACTTAATGTATGATCTAAGAATAATTAAGGAAAGAGAACTCTTCTTAAGACTTAGGAATTTTTTTAAAGAGTATATTTTGAGATTTTAATAAAAACCTAATTTAGACTTAAATTTGAATAGTTTCAGTTCTAGATCATTTTAATGATTGGAAATTGAATTTAGGGCTTTAAAAGGCTAAACCCTAAATTTGGGCAAAATGACCATTTTGCCCTTAATTAAGGGTTCAAAAGATCAAATTTTGATCTAAGGCTTTAATTCTGAAATTTTCTTTTGGAAAGTATTTCTTACTGTCTAATATAAGATTAGACAGTAACTAAATCAATTTTGGGTGATTAATAAGCCATATGAGATCAAATTAGTGAATTTGACTCATAAGGGCAATTTAGTAATTTGACTAAGTGAAAGCTAAATTTTCTTTTAGATTATTGATTTTTACTGCCTAAGCTCTCCATAGAACCTAAATTTGCTGGAATCTGATAAATATTGGCCAAGTTATGGCCAATACAAGATCTAGGGTTTAAAGGTTAATTAAGGGATCCTTAATTATAGGTCAAAATCCTAACTTTACCAATTAGTATCCAAATCAAGCAAAATTAGTGACTATGAATTACAAATAGCTTACTAATTTTAATGATATAGGGTAGGCTAAATTTGGACCTAATTTGACTAAGTTAAGACCTAATTAGGGTTTAGGGTGATTAGTGAATGATTAACAAAATTAAGCACTCAAACTATAATCCAACCTTATAGATTGATTCTAAATGGTTTTATGAGTCCTCTGAAGTTTAAATCTCTCAAATTGGATTACTAGATTTGCTATTAATCACTAATCAAGATTTAGAGCAATTAAGGGTGATTAGCAAATCTAACCGTTGGATCTAAAATATTTTTACATATTATTAAAAATTAAGTTCTTCTGATCTAAATGGATCTATGGATCATCAAATTTGGAGCTCAATTGACCAAGTTATGGTCAATTGAAGTTCTAGGGTTAATTAACCTAATTAGGGTTTGGTCCTAAATGTGATTAGGCAAACACTAATCCAAACAGTTAGATAAATACTATCAAATTAATCCTTAGGGTTTTCTGATCACTTTAAGACCCATATTGGGTATATTTGGATCAATCTACACAAAGTTATGAGCTAAATAAGATTTGTGACATTTAATTTAAATTAAATTAAACCTAAATAATCACTTTGCAAAATATTGATCCTATAGCAAAAATTTTGGCATCAATAAATTCCTCATATTTTTTTGATTAATTTAATATATTTATTTGTATAATTTGGATAAATATTTTAGGAGTTATTTAGGTTTAAAGTTTGGTATTATATATTTTATTTAATTCTGTTTAATTAAATTAAATCTGTTTATTATACTTTTAAATATAATTATAAATCAATTATAATTATCTGTTTAATTATAAATATTTAATTTTATTATTTAAAAAAAATCTGCAGGACACGTGGCGGCCTCGGACTGGCGCGGTAGACAGCGGCGGGCCCCACAGGTCAGTCTGCTGACGCGCAGGCCACGCGTCGCGCCCGGGTTGGCTGGCGCGCTGCGCGTGGGTCCCGCCGTGGTAGCCAAAACGTCGCGGCCACGGGTTCGTCTTCGCGCGAGCGATCCGAGACGGAGGAGCTAGGGTTCGAAAAATGGAGGTGAAGATGATGGACCTAGACTACGAGCCGTATACCGATCGAAAGGTCTTGAAGAGACCTTTCGATTGGTACCTTCAACTTCGCCGGAGAAGAAGTACAGCTTCCGCAAAACCTAACCCTAGATTCCCTATACTTGACGATAACGGTTTCCACTGTTTCATTTTTGTCGAATCCGGGTTAACCAGACCTAATTTACTCGATCGGGACCGGTAGATGAAAAATCCAGCATATGAAATTAAGAAACGAATCTTTAGATGCAATCTTTGATGAATATTGGAGGTGTAGTGCGTACCTTTAAACGAACGGCTGAAGAGGGTTGATGTTCGATCTTAGGTTTTTGGACCTCCGGTTTGAAACCGAGCAAAGCAGAGGTCTTAGGGATCTTATAGTAGACCTAAGGGGTGCCTAAGCGGTGGCTGGAAGCGGTGGATTGCTCGCGCGGTCGCCACCTGCGAGCGACGCGTGCGCAGGGCTGCCACGCGCAGGCTCTGCGGGAACGAAAGTCACGGACCGTTCGATCTTTGATCGAACAGTCAGGGATCACCGTCAGATCCAGACGGCGCTGCTTAAATTGAACAGTAACGGCGCTTCTTAATACGGAAGGCGCCGTTAACTGTTATAATTAAATAATAATATTTAAAATTAAATTATTCAGATTTAATTAATTAATTTTAGCCTATTAAATAAATCCCAAAAATTTCCAATAAATCACCCTTAGCTAATTGAAGGGTGAGGAACGCAACGGCGCACTCGGATTTTTGTTTCGATGAGTATTTAATTATTTGATTATTTAGGGGATTTAAATAATATTAAAATATTTGACGAAAAATCAACGACTTCCAAATGCCTCCAAAATTTCACCCCTTGCTAATTTGGGTGTTCTGAACGCAATGGTGAAGTCAGATTTTCAATCTGAGGTCTAGATAAAAAGTCAAATTTCCAGGTTTTGGGATTTTTCAGAATTCTTGTTTTGACTTTGTTGACTTCTTGGTTTGACCTAGGTTTCAAAGGTGAATTCCAAATCACTTGATTAGTGACTTAGAATCTTAATTAAGACTTAGATTAGTCTTAATTGAGCAAAGTAACAACCTGGGTTGTTATAATATGTCTGATGAATGGGAAGGAAATGAGCTGCTTTGGTGAGTCTGTCGATAATCACCCAAATTGAGTCAAAATCAAATCTACTCTTAGGCAGACTCATAATAAAATCTATGAAAATATCAAACCATTTCTATTCAGGAATGTCTAAGGGCTTAAAAAGTCCACCAGATTTCTGGTGCTCAGCTTTAACTAAGGAACAGGGACGGCATTTGAAAATGAAAATAGTTATATCCTATTTTATGCTAGACCACCAATATAATTTCTTGAGATCTTGATATATCTTACAACTACCATGGTGCACAGTATAGCCAAAATTATGAGCTTCAGACTTTGTAACTGCAAGCTCTTAGGAATTCACAACCTAGACTTTTGAAAAACCACACATTCAGCATCAAAATGTAACTCAAATCTCTTACCACTAGCAATATCTGAAAGTATATCAAAATATGAAGGATCTTCTTTATGGGCTTCAATTATCCTTGATCTCAGGGATGACTCAGATTGAATAGTAGTCAATAAATTGCATAAATCAACAGATCTGTTCGGCTCTAAATGCAATATCTCAAAGTTTTTGATCAAAGAATCGTAGCAACAAAGTGAAGATAAAACTGCCTTACGACTTAGGGCATTATCTACAAGATTAGCTTTTCCTGGTTAATAAATAATTTCTAAGTCCTAATCGCATATCAGTTCTAGCCACCTACTCTAATGCAGAGTTAAGTTCTTTCTGAGTGAAAATGTACTTTGAACTTTGAAGATTAGTAAACATCTCACACTTAACTCTATACATGTAACAACTCTAGTTGTTATCATATCTAAATCCATATTAATTAAGCTAAATTAAGTTCTAATTTTGATTCCATTATACTTATTTGGTCATTTAAATCTAACCCTAGAAGTTTGGGATCAATCGGAGCTTAATTATGAATTTCGGTATTTTTGCCTATTTTTGGATCCTGAAAAACACTTAAGTTAATTTGATCTCCAATTTAAATTCTGAGTTCATTTTTTATTTCCCCACCCCCAAATTAGCTAATGGTGAAATTTTGAGAAATTTTGGAGGTCATTTAGGCCTATTTTGGATTTAAATTAAATTGGTCTAATTGCATAATAAGGTTTAGAACAATTAATATATGCAATTCTATCCTTTCCCCAACGGTCGGCTGACCCCAAACCGCGGGCGCCATTCGGGCCATTCATCCCGCGGATCTGATCCAACGGCCCGCACTTTCGATCAGGATTCGTCTTATCTCAACCGTTCCACGGTTCTGAGATCCTAATCCGACGACATCTAGGTATCCATCTTAAGTAAGCCTCGATCGCCCGTCCGATCTTTAGATCTAATCTGACGGCTGATCCAGCCTCCTCGCTCGACCGTGTCGGGAGATTAGAGCCATTCCGCGTCAACTGATGAGCAATTAGACAACTCTAGGAATCCTCCGCGACTGTGGAACGTCTTCCTCCTCAGCTTGCGCCCGATAGCCGATCCTTACGTACATCCACGTCCTCAAGCTGGCCTGCCACTCCCATGCCACATTAGGGAGGCCATTGCAACCTTGTCCTCGTCTCCCTAGCACTCCCAGCCAAGGTCGAGGCCCGGTTCATTCCAATTTTGGAAATTGAGGGGAGCACCCTCGAGCCGAGCCTATGCCATGGCTCCCGACCTCGGCAACCACCCCAGACCTTCCCTCAGCCTATAAATACCTTCAGGATATCACAGCAAGTCCTTTTGCTCACTGTGCTTCCTCAATTGCCTGGCTGAAGTCCCCTGGAGCTCCCCGACGTCTCAGCGAATCCTGGCACCCCCATAGCTGTGAACTGCTGATTGAGGGTGAGGTCTGGCATTCAGACCCTCTTGAGAGACTTTTGCAACTACCTGCAAGCTTCTGAGCTCTTCCCATCGCCTCAATCGCAGTCATTCTCCAAGACCAGGTACAACTTCTTCCCATTGAGCTGCGTAAGCTCAGTCCATCAATCTGAGCTCTCAATTATTGCCTATGGATGTCGTCTAGCTCCCTTAGCCCTCTATGAACCTAACCCGATCATTCCTAGGGTCTAAGCTAGTTCTGATTGATCGTATCGATCGATCGAGCTAGCGGCCGAGCCATGGCTGAGTCCGAGGAAGGACTGAGCGATTGGCTGCACCCCATGCTACGAAACCTTGGGGGTTCGACTCGCCTCACCTCAGTGATGGTATAGAGATCAAGCCCATCCGTTTAGTGGCTTCTGTGAGGAGAATTATTCCCTCATAGTGAACCCTAACGCCCCTCCCTTAGCGTGTCTCGGTCGAGTAACACCCCGGTGATCCAGTGTGTCCCAGATGGGGGTTTTTATCTCAATCGATGCATCTTAGTTCCCTGAAGGTGTAGCCGTTGAGATCAGGGCGTGGCGTGGCATGTGCGTGGAGAATTGCGTATTTGAAGCTAATCCTAAGGGGACGAGTATCGGGCATTAAGCGCAGGGATGATGCACTGGCGCATCGGGTCGGGCCTCTCCTGACCCGCGCGGTTTGATTTTGGGCCTCGCATACTGTAACAACCCAGGTTGTTACCTTGATCAATTAAGACTAACCTAAGTCTTAATTAAGATTCTAAGTCACTAATTAAATAATTTAGAACTCGCCTCTGAAACCTAGATCAAACCAGAAGTCAACAAAGTAAAATCTGGAATTCTGGAAAATCCCAAAACTTGGAAATTTGACTTTTTATCTGGACCTCAGATTGAAAATTTGACTTCGCCATTGCGTTCAGAACACCCAAATTAGCTAAGGGTGAAATTTTGGAGGCATTTGGAAGTCGTTGATTTTTCGTCAAATATTTTATTATTATTTAAATACTTTAAATAATCAAATAATTAAATACTCGTCGAAATAAAAATCCGAGTGTGCCATTGCGTTCCTCACCCTTCAATTAGCTAAGGGTGAATTATTGGAAATTTTTGGGATTTATTTAATAGGCTAAATTTAATTAATTAAAATTGAATAATATAATTTAAATAATATTATTTAATTATATTATTTAACGGCGCCGTCAGTATTAAAGTAACGCCGTCCATTTTCTTTTAAACTACCGTTTGATTTAACGGCTTATTTCAAACCGTCTGATCTGAAGATCAGACGGTGGGGAGATCATCCCCTCCGTAAGGCTGACGCGTGCTAGGGTTTCGGCACGCGTCGTCTTACCTCATCGCCAGATGGAGGAGCCACGGCTTCCACCACTGGGTAAGCACCCATTAAGACCCCCCACCCATCTCCTTCATCCGATTCCACTATTTTGAGCGAATCGAACCCAAATCTTCGGCAAACAGCAAGCCCTAATTCTTCTTCGGCAACTCTAAGGTACCTCCTACATCTCCTATTCTTTCATTTATGCGTTTTTGCAAATCATTTATGATTGTATGTGTTTCAATACTGTGTTGTGATCGATCGAAACTCCGTTCGATCGATCAAAAATCGTGCAGACGAAACCCTAAATCGCAAGAAGAAGGCGTCGCGTAAGGAATTGAATCAACGGCTAAGATCAAATCGTAGATCCTGGCTCGACCCTACCAGTTTGATCTTAATTAGTTTAAGTTCAGATGATTAGATTAAGCCTAAATCTAACCTAATCTAAATAATATAATCATAATCGCTTTTCAAAACGTTAATTTTCATCCAAACGTTTCTGATCCGTCTATTCTGAGATAGACAGATCTGGATCGCAGATCTTAGACCGGTTTTACCGGTCTATTTTTCCTTCCCGGACCAGTCAAGCCGGTCCAGGAAATCGAACCGGCGCGTTCTGTAAGCGCGGGGCCCACCACTAACGCAGGCAGCTGACACGCTGCCAGGTGGGGCCCACCGGTGCTTTCCTTCAGCCACGGATCGCTGACGTGGCACTGTGGTTGTGGGACCCATCTGCTCTCCTTCAGCGAATCCAGTCGTGCCACGTATCCCCTGCAGAAACTAATAATTTGATTATATATAAATATTATAACAGTTAATTATAATTGAAATATTAATATAATAACAGTTATATTAATTATAATAAATCAGTAATTAATAATCATATTTAAATCCAAACTTCAAACTTAAATAACTCCTAAAATACATATCCAATTTATACAATTAAATATACCAAATTAATCAGAAAAATATAAGGAATTTATTGATGCCATTTAATTTTCTGTAAGATCAATATTTAATAAAGTGATCATTTAGGGTTTAATTAAGTTCAAATTTATGTCTCAAATATTCAATTAACCATAACTTTGTGTAGATTGATCCAAATATACCTAATATGGGTCTTAAAGTGATCAGAAAACCCTAAGAATTAATTTGATAGTATTTATCTTGCTGTTTGGATTAGTGTTTGCCTAATCACAATTAGGACCAAACCCTAATTAGGTTAATTAACCCTAGAACTTCAATTGACCATAACTTGGTCAATTGAGCTCCAAATTTGATGATCCATAGGTCCATTTAGATCAGAAGAACTTAATTAATAATAATCCATAAAAACATTTTAGATCCAATGGTTAGATTTGCTAATCACCCTTAATTGCTCTAAATCTTGATTAGTGATTAATAGCAAATCTAGTAATCCAATTTGAAAAATTTAAACTTCAGAGGACTCATAGAACCATTTAGAATCAATCTATAAGGTTGGATTATAGTTTGAGTGCTTAATTTTGTTAATCACTCACTAATTATCCTAAACCCTAATTAGGTCATAACTTAGTCAAATTAGATCCAAATTGAGCCTACCACATATCATTGTGATCAGTGAGCTATTTGTAAACCATAGCCACTAATTTTACTAAAATTGGATACTAATTGGCAAAGTTAGATTTTTAACTCATAATTAAGAATCCCTTAATTAACTTTAAACCCTAGATCTTGTATTGGCCATAACTTGGCCAATACTTATCAGAATTTAGCAAATTTAGATTCTATGGAAAGCTTAGGCAGTAAAAAACAATAATCTGAAAGAAAATTTTAACTTTCACTTAGTCAAATTACTAAATTGCCCTTATGAGTCAAATTCACTAATTTGATCTCATATGGCTTATTAATCACCCAAAATTGATTTAGTTACTGTCTAATCTTATATTAGACAGTAAGAAACACTTTCCAAAAGAAAATTTTAGAATTTAAGCCCTAGATTAAAAGTTGATCTTTTGAACCCTTAAGTAGGGGCAAAATGGTCATTTTGCCCAAATTTAGGGTTTAGCCTTTTAAAGCTCTAAATTCAGTTTCTAATCACCAAAATCAGTAAATAGAATGATTCATAGCTGAAATTATTCAAATTTAAGTCTAAATTAGGTTTTTATTAAAATCTCAAAATATACTCTTTAAGAAAATTCCTAAGTCTTAAGAAGAGTTCTCTTTCCTTAATTATTCTTAGATCATACCTTAGGTCTTATAACATTAGTTAGGATGTGTGTCTTGAGAGATACTCTTAGTAATTAAGAGCCTTATTTCCTAAGATTAAGAATAGATCTTAAGTTAGAATTCATCTATTGAGTAAATTGGGTTACTCAATTAGGTGAAACCTTGAGTTTTCTAGTTTATAAATTTTCTTAGTTTATTAAATGATTATTTGATCTTTAGACTTTAGAACTAAGAATAAAAATCCATCCTAATGAATTTGATTCATCATTAGGATTTGCCTTAACCTAATCTGTAAGATTTGGGTTCTAAACCTTAGACCCTTAGATTATACCTTTAGATTAAGTAATTAGACCCCATCATCTGGAATCTAATTCTTAATCTATTTTCATCTTGATTTGGCTAATCAAGATGTGATTGGGATGAATTAAATTACAAAATTAGGTCGATGATTTATTCTTTTTAATTAAATAGTCGTCTTTTGATTAAGTTATAATTAGGATTTGGCCAGTCCTAATTATCTTCAACAAGTAGGATTCGTGATTCTAAGTTACAGAATGTGTAAGAATTGATAATTCTGAAGCTTATGTAACTTAGAGTAGATAGAACGAATAAAGTAGATAACAAAGGATATCACCTGTGTTTTAGATAGAGTTTCTTGCACTTTGATTTTGATGCTTCGCATTTCTTGATTTTGAGCCTTATACCTTGAACATGTATTATGTACATAAGACATTCTGGTTAATATCTTATGTCAATATTGAACATTCATAAATAGCATTATGTTCGTTTCATAAGTGGTTTGTAAGGTGTAGCTTGATTAGTATACCTCTTCGATCAACCCGTTCGGGGTCAGCAACCTTTTGAGGGCTTAATGTCCGACAGTCTATTGGCCATGCCTAGTCCGAGTGATAGGATGGATAGACTCTTGCCCTACTGACTACAGAGTCAGGATTCTGATATGGATATACTAATTTAAGTACAGTTACATTCAGTTTTATTTTAGCTCATCAGGCTAAGAGTTTCAGTGATGTTCAGTTCAGAGTTTCTTAGCTCATCAGGCTAAGAATTGCTGAGTTCATATTCAGTTCAGATGACTTATACAGTTACTATAGTTTCAGTTTGTAGTTACTATTTTCCTAGTATATTCTGCATTTCAGCATTATTTTACTTGCAGCTTTCCTGCACGTATTTTTATAGGATGCTAGTTTTATTTACTGTTTTCATATGCTCACATAGGATGTTAGTGCTTTCAGTTTTTACTATTTAAATTTTGTATGTCACTTAGCATAATCCGTTTGAACATATGCATATTTAGGTTGTATTTCTTACAGTTTTACTTTTCTTTTACTTACCTGTTTGTGTTGCAGTTGCTTGGAGGAGGTTTGTATTACTTCCTATTTGTTTAGTTATAAACTGAAGTTTATAACTATATACTGTTCTTTTGATACGCTTTCCTGCACCTATTATGCTTAGTTCTGTTTATATGGTGATATCTTCTTAATTTAATAAAATTGTTTACCCTAAAATATACTTAGACTTATTATCTAATCAATTTTTCTTTTATTGGCTGGGGCCCTACCATTATGAAATTGATAATGGTAGGTTCTGAGTTTGTTGGTTTAGCAGATCCAGTGGAGAGTTTGCCATTGGAAGAGGAGCCCGTTCCTGAAGATCTGTAGCTTTAGTTTTTCTTCCAGTGAGATTGAGAGTTTTCTTTCAGTACTTTTAAGCTCATTAAATGTTGTAATAATACAGGATTATATTTTTTTTTTCAGTACTTTACTTATTCTGTATTGTTATATTTATACTGTATTGGATGGATGTTATGTTATATGCTTCCGCACTCTGAGTTCATGTATGATCGTTTAGTGATAATATTTCTGGATTGAATGGCAAAGTCCTTATTTAAATTGGATTAGGATGTGTGACTAATCCAATCTTAAGTGGGGACCTTGTCATTTGGTAACCCCTCCACCGTAATCATGTTAACCCTTAGGTTAACAGAACGGCGGGGCCGGGCCGCCATAGTTGGTATCAGAGAATTCCATAAGGTGTCAGATTGGAATTTGTATTCCTCTCTACCTAATGGATTGTTCTTCTGCCACTTGATCACTAAATGAATACTTGAATTGACATCCATCACATTATGAGTATAACTCAGAATAAGTTAAGTTATGAGATAACTACAAAAGATGATAATTATTAAGTTATATATATATATGCTCAACAAATTTAAATAGAATGTTATAATTGTAGGAATAGAAGATCTTCTAGAAATGGCATTCATGGCTTACCTAAAGGAGTTCGAGACTATTTGGAAATATGAACATAAATTAGGAAAGAAGCAAGGAAGAGTGATTAAAGGAGTATCAGAACAAGGATCACAAGTGATAAACAAATTACTGAAAGAAGGCGTCTATAAAGGCCTTGATTTTCCAGTACTAGCAAGGGAATGGCTTGCGAGAGTTGACCACATATTTGGTGTTATGGAATGGCCTAGTCACATCATATTATAAGTGGTGCTATGTCTTTTGCGAATGCAAGCAAAAGAATGGTGGATTATGACATACGAAGAACTGTTTCGTAAAGCACAAGAGGAGCATCGTGAAGTGATATATGAAGACTTTCGTAAAGCATTTTTCATTAAATATATAGGATGGGAATAGTTTTATAAGTCTATGATGATGTATTTTGTTATTTCAATAAAAGTTTAAATAAACGAGAAAAGCGGTAGTTATATTATGTCTTGTTAAAATAAAGAACTCAAGATAGTTGTTTTGATTTCAGGAAAATGAATCCTGCTACTTCTCCCAACAATACTCCACTCAACCTTCAACCATCCGCAAGCAATGCTCCAAATAATACCGTGGCTGCATCTAATACTGTTGATGAAATAACTTCTTTAAGAAATATGGTTACTATAATGCTAGAGAATCAAAATCAGCAGGCTCTAGCTATTCAAAAGTTAGTATCTATAATACCTGTTACTAATGCCAGCACCTCTTCAGCATCCCCCGCTCCTCAAGTTCCCAATATCTATCGGCAGTCTGCAGATGGGATACTTCACAGTTTCCTAAGATTAAGACCGCCAACCTTTGAAGGATCTGAATCCCCAATGGATACCTTAGCATGGCTAAAAACTATAGAGAAAAATATCACTAGTCTTGGTTGTTCAAGCAACCAATCTGTAAGACTAGCCACTCATCTTCATCAAGGAGAGGCAGAACATTGGTGGGAACAAGAAAAGAACACACGTTTTGAAGAATTTGAGTTAGACGAAATAGAATGGAGCTGGTTTGTCCAAGCCTTCAAAGAATCATTTATTCCACCCTCCACCAAGAACATCATTGGCGAGTCTTTATTAAGGTTAACCCAAGGAAGTCGATCAGTGGCAGAATATACTTCAGAATTTCGAAAGCTCATCCGATTTTCACCTCATCTGGTTCCAACTGAAGAAGATAGATGTTTCAGATATGAGAATGGACTCAGAGAGTCTATCAAAGATCATGTAATTCCTTTACAACATACCAAATTCGAGAAGCTAGTTGAAACAGCTCGGGTAATAGAGCATCATCAAAATATTAAAGATATGAAGAGAAAGGCTTTCAATATGAATAAATACCCTCAGAACTTCAAGCAACAACGAACAAACCAAGGAAGAGTATATCAAATGGAAACCACTAAAACATCAAGTCAAACTGCCACATGTAATAGGCCACATCCCTATGGGAAATGTTATCATTTTGGCCGAGTATGTTTTACGTGTGGAAAACAAGGTCACGCATATAGAGACTGTCGATCAAATAAAACAATTGATGGAGTAACTATTGATCGGAATCGTACAAATAAAGTATTCCGTGCCACTCCTATCAACTTCAGAGAACCCCAGAAAACTCTTATGCCACCTCCTGCTCAAGAACGGACCCTTGCAAAAGTTCAATATGCTGCAAATCCTTCAAACCCAAATCAATCAAAAGCTCAAACATCTAACAGCAGACCTGCTGGAAAGGCAAGAGTGTATAATCTCACTCCTGTAGAAGCAGCAGAAGACAACAATATAGTTTCAGGTACAAATCATAACTTTTGCTTTACTTACTAAATTAGAGTTTCCTAAAGTCTATGCTTTTATTATTAGGCACCTTATACTTCAAAGATGAGCCCTGCAGTATATTGTTTGATACTGGGGCTAGTCATTCATTCATCTCTGAAAATTTTGCTAAGAGATTAGGATTATCATATTGCAAACTTGCGAAGATCTTGAGTGTTGGACTTCCATCTGGAGCCCAACTTAGTGCAAACAAATTCTGCGATATTCAAATACCAATTAATAACCATACCTTCCAAGCCAAGTTAGTTGTGCTACCTATAGTGAATTTTGATATCATACTAGGCATGAATTGGCTTAGTATGCATAGCGCTACCATCAATTGTCAAAAGAAGAAGGTTGTGTTGCAAACTCCAGGAGCTTCAATAACATTTATTGGGAAGATCAACACTAGTAGCTCCTTGATCAATGCAATTCAAGCAGAGAAAATGGTGTGCAAAGATTATAGTTGTATTCTGATGGTGATGATGGGCAATAGTAAAGAAGTAACCCCAATCTCAAAAATAAAAGTTGTTAGAGATTTTGAAGATGTTTTCCCTGAAGAGCTGCCTGGTTTACCTCCAACTAGAGAAGTAGAATTTGAAATAAATATAGTGCCAGGAACTCAACCTCTATCAAAAGCACCATATAGAATGGCTCCAAAAGAATTGCAAGAATTAAATGAGCAATTACAAGAACTGTTAAATAAGGGGTTTATTAAACCAAGTATGTTCCCATGGGGAGCCCCGGTACTTTTTGTTAAGAAGAAAGATGGGTCTATGAGAATGTGCATAGACTACAGAGAGCTGAATAAAGTCACAATTAAAAATAGATACCCACTTCCTCGTATTGATGATCTGTTCGATCAACTTGCCGGTGCTGTAGTGTTCTCTAAAATTGATTTAAGGTCAGGATATCATCAAGTGAAGGTAAAAGACTCAGATGTAGAAAAGACAGCGTTCAGAACACGATATGGGCATTTCGAGTTTCTTGTAATGTCATTTGGTCTCACAAATGCCCCATCTCTGTTCATGGACTTAATGCAGAGAGTTCTGAAGCCTTATCTAGATAAATTTGTTATAGTATTCATTGATGATATCTTAATTTACTCCAAGACAGTAAAGGATCATGAAGAACACTTGAGATTGGTTCTGGTGAAGCTTAGAGAGCATGAGTTATATGCTAAATTCTCTAAGTCTGAATTTTGGCTGGATTATGTATCATTTCTTGGACATGTAGTTGATGCTCGAGGAATCCAAGTAGATCATAGTAAGATCAGTGCTATTCAGGATTGGGTTCAGCCCAAGACAGTTACTGAAATTCGTAGTTTTCTGGGTTTAGCCGGATACTACAGAAGGTTTGTTAAAGGTTTCTCTCAAATTACCGCACCTCTTACAAAACTAACTCAGAAGGCAGTTCCATTTGTTTGGACAGAAGAATGTGAAACTGCATTTCAGTCTATAAAGGATACGTTAACCTCTGCTCCAGTATTAGTTCTTCCAAAAGAAGGAGTGAACTATCAGATGTATACAGATGCATCTGGAATTGGGTTAGGATGCGTATTAATGCAAGAAGGCAAGGTTATAGCATACGCATCTCGCCAGCTTAATACCCATGAGAGAAACTATGCTGTACATGATTTAGAATTAGCAGCATTAGTTTTTGCATTAAAAATCTGGCGCCATTATTTGTACGGAGTTTAATGTTCCATATTCACAGACCACCAAAGCTTGAAGTACATCTTTACCCAGAGAGAATTGAATTGTAGGCAAAGAAGATGGCTGGAATTGATAAGTGATTATGATTTAGATATCCAGTACCATCCAGGCAAAGCTAATGTGGTAGCTGATGCGTTAAGCCGTCACATTGTTCTTAACAATCTAATTTCAGAAAGTCCGTTGGCGAATGAGTTTCATAAAATGGAAATTTCTCTTGCTAAGGGAAATTCAGTCAGTACCATGATATCCATGAATAATATAGAACCCACATTCCATAGAGATGTTTCAATCTCTCAAAGTAAGGATGATGAATATTTAAACCTTAAAGTGGCAATAGAAAGTGGTCGTCGTTCAGAATTGAACTTTAAGAAAGGTGCTACTTACATGAATAATCATCTCTGGATTCCTAAATCCATGCAGAAAGAGATCCTAATCGAAAGTCACAATTCAGGATATCAAATTCATCCAGGAAATTCTAAGATGTACCAAGACCTAAAACAATCATTCTGGTGGCCAGGAATGAAGAAAAGTATTGCAGAGTTTGTTGCAAAATGCCACGCTTGTTGCTTAATAAAAGCAGAGCATCAAAAGCCTGGTGGCTTATTGCACCCACTAGAAATCCCAGAATGGAAATGGACTGATATATCCATGGATTTTGTTATGGGTTTGCCTCGATCAAAATCTGGAGCTGATTCAATATGGGTTATAGTGGATCGTCTCACAAAATCTGCCCATTTTATTCCAATCCGTCAAACTGACTCAGTGGAGAAATTGGCTAAATTATATATTAAGGAAATAGTCAGATTGCACAGAATCCCTAAAACAATCGTATTTGATAGAGACAGTCGTTTTACTTCTAAATTTTGGCAGGCTGTCCATCAAGATTTAGGCACAACTTTGGCCATGAGTACAGCATTCCATCCCCAAACAGATGGCCAAACAGAGCTAGTAAATCAAGTCTTAGAAGATCTTCTGCGTTTATGTATGTTGGATTTTTCAGGATCCTGGGAAGAGCATATTCCTTTAGTGGAATTTGCATATAACAACGGTTTTCAGTCAAGTATTAAGATGGAACCATATGAAGCCCTATATGGAAGAAAATGTTCATCCCCACTAGCATGGTCTGAGTCAGGAGATACTCAATTATATGGATCTGAGCTAGTAGAAGAAACAAATAAGAAGGTTAAACTCATTCAACAAAGAATTAGAACAGCTCAAGATAGGCAAAGCAAATATCATGATAATCGTCATCACCCTCTAGAATTCAGCAAAGGAGATTTGGTGTACTTAAAAGTGAGCGCGATGAAAGGAATCTATCGTTTTGGAATTTCAGGAAAACTCAGTCCAAGGTATATTGGACCTTTCAAAATTTTACAGAAGATTGGTTCAGCAGCTTATAAATTAGAAGTTCCAGAAGACTTTGCTGCTGTTCATAATGTATTTCATGTTTCATCTCTAAGAAAATGTCTTCGAGATCCTTCTCATCTTATTGAACATCCTGCAATTGAAATTCAACCGGATCTTTCTTATATTGAAGAACCAATAAAAATCCTAGATCATGATCTGAAGAAATTAAGGAATCGATCCATTCCAATGATAAAGATTTAGTGAAAGAATCGGTCTTGTAATGAAGCCACCTAGGAGAAAGAGGTGGATATGCGCCAAAAGTACCCAAACCTTTTTAATCAAGATGATTCTTCAACTCTATCTTATTTCAATTCGTTTCTTTATATCTGCTTAATTTCTTTTTTTTTTCTCACTTGAGTGATGTCGAGGACGACATCATTCTTAAGTGGGGGAGTTTGTAACAACCCAGGTTGTTACCCTTGCTCAATTAAGACTAACCTAAGTCTTAATTAAGATTCTAAGTCACTAATTAAGTAATTTAGAACTCGCCTCTGAAACCTAGATCAAACCAGAAGTCAACAAAGTAAAATCTGGAATTCTGGAAAATCCCAAAACTTGGAAATTTGACTTTTTATCTGGACCTCAGATTGAAAATCTGACTTCGCCATTGCGTTCAGAACACCCAAATTAGCTAAGGGTGAAATTTTGGAGGCATTTGGAAGTCGTTGATTTTTCGTCAAATATTTTATTATTATTTAAATACTTTAAATATTCAAATAATTAAATACTCGTCGAAACAAAAATCCAAGTGCGCCATTGCGTTCCTCACCCTTCAATTAGCTAAGGGTGAATTATTGGAAATTTTTGGGATTTATTTAATAGGCTAAATTTAATTAATTAAAATTGAATAATATAATTTAAATAATATTATTTAATTATATTATTTAACGGCGCCGTCAGTATTAAAGTAACGCCGTCCATTTTCTTTTAAACTACCGTTTGATTTAACGACTTATTTGAAACCGTCTGATCTGAAGATCAGACGGTGGGGAGATCATCCCCTCCGTAAGACTGACGCGTGCTAGGGTTTCGGCACGCGTCGTCTTACCTCGTCGCCAGATGGAGGAGCCACGGCTTCCACCACTGGGTAAGCACCCATTAAGACCCCCCACCCATCTCCTTGATCTGATTCCACTATTTTGAGCGAATCGAACCCAAATCTTCGGCAAACAGCAAGCCCTAATTCTTCTTCGGCAACTCTAAGGTACCTCCTACATCTCCTATTCTTTCATTTATGCATTTTTGCAAATCATTTATGATTGTATGTGTTTCAATACTATTTTGTGATCGATCAAAACTCCGTTCGATCGATCAAAAATCGTGCAGACGAAACCCTAAATCGCAAGAAGAAGGCGTCGCGTAAGGAATTGAATCAACGGCTAAGATCAAATCGTAGATCCTGGCTCGACCCTACCCGTTTGATCTTAATTAGTTTAAGTTCAAATGATTAGATTAAGCCTAAATTTAACCTAATCTAAATAATATAATCATAATCTCTTTTCAAAACGTTAATTTTCATCCAAACGTTTCTGATCCGTCTATTCTGAGATAGACAGATCTGGATCGCAGATCTTAGACCGGTTTTACCGGTCTATTTTTCCTTCCCGGACCAGTCAAGCCAGTCCAGGAAATCGAACCGGCGCGTTCTGTAAGCGCAGGGCCCACCACTGACGCGGGCAGCTGACACGCTGCCAGGTGGGGCCCACCGGTGCTTTCCTTCAGCCACGGATCGCTGACGTGGCACTGTGGTTGTGGGACCCATCTGCTCTCCTTCAGCGAATCCAGTCGTGCCACGTATCCCCTGCAGAAACTAATAATTTGATTATATATAAATATTATAACAGTTAATTATAATTGAAATATTAATATAATAACAGTTATATTAATTATAATAAATCAGTAATTAATAATCATATTTAAATCCAAACTTCAAACTTAAATAACTCCTAAAATACATATCCAATTTATACAATTAAATATACCAAATTAATCAGAAAAATATAAGGAATTTATTGATGCCATTTAATTTTCTGTAGGATCAATATTTAATAAAGTGATCATTTAGGGTTTAATTAAGTTCAAATTTATGTCTCAAATATTCAATTAACCATAACTTTGTGTAGATTGATCCAAATATACCTAATATGGGTCTTAAAGTGATCAGAAAACCCTAAGAATTAATTTGATAGTATTTATCTTGCTGTTTGGATTAGTGTTTGCCTAATCACAATTAGGACCAAACCCTAATTAGGTTAATTAACCCTAGAACTTCAATTGACCATAACTTGGTCAATTGAGCTCCAAATTTGATGATCCATAAATCCATTTAGATCAGAAGAACTTAATTAATAATAATCCATAAAAACATTTTAGATCCAATGGTTAGATTTACTAATCACCCTTAATTGCTCTAAATCTTGATTAGTGATTAATAGCAAATCTAGTAATCCAATTTGAGAAATTTAAACTTCAGAGGACTCATAGAACCATTTAGAATCAATCTATAAGGTTGGATTATAGTTTGAGTGCTTAATTTTGTTAATCACTCACTAATCACCCTAAACCCTAATTAGGTCATAACTTAGTCAAATTAGATTTAAATTGAGCCTGCCACATATCATTGTGATCAGTGAGCTATTTGTAAACCATAGCCACTAATTTTACTAAAATTGGATACTAATTGGCAAAGTTAGGTTTTTAACTCATAATTAAGAATCTCTTAATTAACTTTAAACCCTAGATCTTGTATTGGCCATAACTTGGCCAATACTTATCAGAATTTAGCAAATTTAGATTCTATGGAAAGCTTAGGCAGTAAAGAACAATAATCTGAAAGAAAATTTTAACTTTCACTTAGTCAAATTACTAAATTGCCCTTATGAGTCAAATTCACTAATTTGATCTCATATGGCTTATTAGTCACCCAAAATTGATTTAGTTACTGTCTAATCTTATATTAGACAGTAAGAAACACTTTCCAAAAGAAAATTTCAGAATTTAAGCCCTAGATTAAAAGTTGATCTTTTGAACCCTTAAGTAGGGGCAAAATGGTCATTTTGCCCAAATTTAGGGTTTAGCCTTTTAAAGCTCTAAATTCAGTTTCTAATCACCAAAATCAGTAAATAGAATGATTCATAGCTGAAATTATTCAAATTTAAGTCTAAATTAGGTTTTTATTAAAATCTCAAAATATACTCTTTAAGAAAATTCCTAAGTCTTAAGAAGAGTTCTCTTTCCTTAATTATTCTTAGATCATACCTTAGGTCTTATAACATTAGGTAGGATGTGTGTCTTGAGAGATACTCTTAGTAATTAAGAGCCTTATTTCCTAAGATTAAGAATAGATCTTAAGTTAGAATTCATCTATTGAGTAAATTGGGTTACTCAATTAGGTGAAACCTTGAGTTTTCTAGTTTATAGATTTTCTTAGTTTATTAAATGATTATTTGATCTTTAGACTTTTGAACTAAGAATAGAAATCCATCCTAATGAATTTGATTCATCATTAGGATTTGCCTTAACCTAATCTGTGAGATTTGGGTTCTAAACCTTAGACCCTTAGATTATACCTTTAGATTAAGTAATTAGACCCCATCATCTGGAGTCTAATTCTTAATCTATTTTCATCTTGATTTGGCTAATCAAGATGTGGTTGGGATGAATTAAATTACAAAATTAGGTCGATGATTTATTCTTTTTAATTAAATAGTCGTCTTTTGATTAAGTTATAATTAGGATTTGGCCAGTCCTAATTATCTTCAACAAGTAGGATTCGTGATTCTAAGTTACAGAATGTGTAAGAATTGATAATTCTGAAGCTTATGTAACTTAGAGTAGATAGAACGAATAAAGTAGATAACAAAGGATATTACCTGTGTTTTAGATAGAGTTTCTTGCACTTTGATTTTGATGCTTCGCATTTCTTGATTTTGAGCCTTATACCTTGAACATGTATTATGTACATAAGACATTCTGGTTAATATCTTATGTCAATATTGAACATTCATAAATAGCATTATGTTCGTTTCATAAGTGGTTTGTAAGGTGTAGCTTGATTAGTATACCTCTTCGATCAACCCGTTCGGGGTCGGCAACCTTTCGAGGGTTTAATGTCCGACAGTCTATTGGCCATGCCTAGTCCGAGTGATAGGATGGATAGACTCTTGCCCTACTGACTACAGAGTCAGGATTTTGATATGGATATACTAATTCAAGTACACTTACATTCAGTTCTGTTTTAGCTCATCAGGCTAAGAGTTTCAGTGATGTTCAGTTCAGAGTTTCTTAGCTCATCAGGCTAAGAATTGCTGAGTTCATATTCAGTTCAGATGACTTATATAGTTACTATAGTTTCAGTTTGCAGTTACTATTTTCCTAGTATATTCTGCATTTCAGCACTGTTTTACTTACAGCTTTCCTGCACGTGTTTTTATAGGATGCTAGTTTTATTTACTGTTTTCATATGCTCACATAGGATGTTAGTGTTTTCAGTTTTTATTATTTAAATTTTGTATGTCACTTAGCATAATCCGTTTGAACATATGCATATTTAGGTTGTATTTTCTTACAGTTTACTTTTCTTTTACTTACCTGTTTGTGTTGCAGTTGCTTGGAGGAGGTTTGTATTACTTCCTATTTGTTTAGTTATAAACTGAAGTTTATAACTATATACTGTTCTTTTGATATGCTTTCCTGCACCTATTATGCTTAGTTCTGTTTATATGGTGATATCTTCTTAATTTAATAAAATTGTTTACCCTAAAATGTACTTAGACTTATTGTCTAATCAGTTTTTCTTTTATTGGCTGGGGCCCTACCATTATGAAACTGATAATAGTAGGTTCTGAGTTCGTTGGTTTAGCAGATCCAATGGAGAGTTTGCCATTGGAAGAGGAGCCCGTTCCTGAAGATCTGTAGCTTTAGTTTTTCTTCCAGTGAGATTGAGAGTTTTCTTTCAGTACTTTTAAGCTCATTAAATGTTGTAATAATACAGGATTATATTTTCTTTTTCAGTACTTTACTTATTCTGTATTGTTGTATTTATACTGTATTGGATGGATGTTATGTTATATGCTTCCGCACTCTGAGTTCATGTATGATCATTTAGTGATAATATTTCTGGATTGAATGGCAAAGTCCTTATTTAAATTGGATTAGGATGTGTGACTAATCCAATCTTAAGTGGGGACCTTGTCATTTGGTAACCCCTCCACCATAATCATGTTAACCTAAGGGTTAACAGGACCACGGCGGGGCAGGGCCGCCACACATACAAACTAAACAAGGAAGGGCGTATAAATATACATAACTAAATAAGTGCAGTAAGAAAAATTCTACATCATAAACATGCTGGTGATCAACAGAAAACATGCCAATTAAAATAAATAAACAACTCAGCAGTGGTAAGTACATATAGCATCAAGATTCTAACATCCTAAATATGTATATCAAGCAGTACAAGAAAATAGCTGACGGAATAAGAATACTGAAAAGTAAGTAACAACAACTGCATATAAAGTCACACGTGCATCGATTGCCATACAGAAAAGAGCTACTCAAGCCCATCGAATACCAAAGAAGCTTAGCACCATCACGGCTAAGTCATAAACTGTGTACCCCTAGCGACATAAGGAGGCTAGGCATATAAGCACACAAAGCAAGCGAAGGGTCTTAGCACCAGTACGGTTAAGGCCCAACTGTATGCCCCTAACGACATACGGAGGCTAGTAAACTAAGCATACAAGGCAACCTTAATGCCAATACGGCTAAGGCACCAATGGTGTACCCCTAGCAACATAAGGAGGCTAGTAAACTAGGCACACAACAAAATGGATCCTTCCCCTAATGATATAAGGAGGCTAGGCAATAAGGATATAACTGAGAGGCAGCTCATAAAATCATTATCTTTTCATAAATCACTTTAATATTTTCACAAAGGATCTAAGGAGTCTCCATATTTCCTAACATTTTATTCATGCATCAAATGTCTTATATGATATGCTCAAGGAAGTACGGCACAAAAGTACAAGAAATGCGTAAGCAACAATCGTCAAAGTAAGCAAGAGACTCTACTAAATATGGTGATATTATTTGTTTTCTACTTAATCATTCTAACCATTCCAAGTTACACAAGTTCAGGATCACCATTTTCCTACTATCAAGTGTAACTTAGAAATTCGTCCTTACAAGTTAAAAAAGGATTAGAACTGATCAGGTTTCAATCTAGTTCAATCAGATAGACGACTATGAGTTAAATCAATAAATCATACGTCTTAGTTTTGTAAATTTAGACGTTCTAACTAAGATCTGATCAAGATCTTCTATACCTATAGATTATGGATTAAACACTACGAGAACTAAGTTTAATCACATAATCCAAATGATAAGACCTAAGTTCTAGGTTTTATTCTATTAGTGATCTACTAGTTATAGCAAATCCTATTAAGTAATCAAACATAATAGGATGAATCTCCTACCTTAAATCTAAGGTTAAAAGACAAAATAATCAGAACAAGTTGTAAAATAAAAGAAGGTCTAGAAACTAATAAACCAAGGTTTCACCCATAGGGTAACCCAATTTATCCAATGAATAAACTCTAACCTATGATCTAGTCCTAGTCTCAGGAAAGGTCCTTAAGGTAGAGTGCTTTTAAGACTTAACAGAAATCATTAGAATCTACCTTAAGAGTTGATTTCACTCACTTAATTGAGACTAAGAATATTATAACCTTGGTTTAAGAGTTTTGAAATGTAAACTAGAGGTTAAGAGTACATAGTCCAAACTTAGGGCAAAATGACTATTTTGCCCGTACCTTTAGGGTCAAAAAGGCAACTTTTGATTTACAGGTTAGAATTGAATTATTTTAGTTCCAATTGGTTCTTTACTGTCTAACTTGCAAATAGACAGTAAGTACACCTAAATCGGGCGAGAAACGGTCAAATTATGGCTAAAATAAGGCTAGGGGTAATTTGGTCATTTACCTAAATTTCTAGGGTTCAGATCCTAAATATTATTTTATTATAATGATGACATTGAAATTCTAGGCTAGTTAGCATCTTGAATTTTCCAATTTGGAGTTGATCTGACTAAGTTATGGCTGTTTTAAGTCTAGGGGCATTTTGGTCATTTTTCACTAAAGTCAACTCTAAATTCTAGGGTTGACTTTTTATCCTGATATCCGAATGAGAAAACTAATACTACTACGGTGATGGGGCTGCTCTCTTGAGCATTTTAAGACCCATATTGACTATGTTTCGATAATCGGGTAAAAAGTTATGGGTCTTAAAGGAGCTCTAAAATGCTGCCTCGTTATACGTACCCCGAAATAAAATTTTACATTATGCCATTTGATTCTAAATATTTTTTTGAGCATTTTAAGACCCATATTGGCTATGTTTGGATCATCCTACAAAAAGTTATTAAACTTTTAAGATTTACTATTCAAAAATACAATTTAAATTAATTTACTATTCATTTATGCAAATTGAATGATTTTACTGTTCATTCATAAAGTTTTTATTTAATTAATCACTGTTTAATTATTAATTAATTAATTAATTAATTTTTTACTGTAGCAAAGTAATTAGTGCTAATTACTGTTTAATTATTCTTAATTAATCTCTAATTATATTTAATTATTTAAATTTATTGTTCATTCATAAAGTTTTTATTTAATTAATCACTATTTAATTATTAATTAAATAATTAATTAATTTTACTATAGCAAAGCAATTAGTACTAATTACTGTTTAATTAGTCTTAATTATTTGTTAATATTAAATTAAATATAATTAATTAGGTTTTATTGTTCAAAAGTAATTAATTATCCTAATTACTGTTTAAGATTTAATTAACAGTTAATTAATCCTTAATTAATCTTTAATTATAATTATTTAATTAAAGTTACTGTTTAAAAGTAATTAATTATCCTAATTACTGTTTAGGATTAAATTAACATTTAATTAATATTAATTAATCCTCTAATTATTTTTAGTTAAATAAAGTTACTGTTCAAAAGTAATTAACACTAATCCTGGGTTAATTAACACTAACTATAATTAATTAGGGATAACAGTAATTAATTAACACTAACAGTAATTTAATTAATTTCTAATTAACTAACAGTGGGCCCCACTGACACGTGGCACTTCCAGAGGCTGCCACGTGGCACTATAGGCCCCACAGGTTGCTGACTCAGCTCGGCTGACTGGACAGTGGGCCCACCTGACACGTGGCACTGCCAGAGGCTGTCACGTGGCACAGTGGGTCCCACGGGCTGCTGACTCAGCTCGGGTGACCGGGCAGTGGGTCCCACCTGACATGTGGCACTGCCAGAGGCTGCCATGTGGCACTGTGGGCCCCACCTGGGCTGAGTCAGCCCGGGTGACCGGACATGTGGGCCCCCACGTGACATGTGGTGGGCCCGTAGGCTGCCACATGGCCGGGTGGGCCCCACCCGCGCTGACGCGGACCCGACCCGGATGGGGCGGGCTCGGGTCGACCCGACCCGGCCCGAAGGCGCGACGCTTCGCCTTCCGGGGGGGTTCGGTGGACCGAACCCAGTCCGCTTCGGGGAGCTGGTGCGCTTGATTGGGTTGGTTTAAGCCCGATCGGAACGGTGGATGTGAAGATGACATCCTAATCTACATATCCTACAATTTTTGTAATGATCGAACGGTAAACGAGGGAGATCGGGATACCTGAAGTTCGGATCGGCGAAGGTTTCGGCGGAAAAATAGGGCTGACTTCCGGGCTTGATTCCGGCTCGATCAGGGCTCCGATCGGTGAAAACTCAGAGCCTAGGGGTAGGCTGAGGTCTTATAGACTGGACGGCGACCTCGCCGAGGTCTGGATGTGGCCGGATTGGCCAAAAAATACGATGGGCCGCCGCGTGTCACGCGGGAGGAGAGGGCGAGGAAGACGCCTCCGGACCATCGGATTTGTGCGATCGCGGACGGTCCGGATCGCTCCGGACCGCGTGACACGGATCGCAGCCGAGGGCCGTTGGATCCGCGTGCGATCGGACGGTCCGGATCGCTCCAGACCGCGTGACGCGGATCGCGGCCGAGAGCCGTCGGATCCGCGCGCGATCGGACGGGCCGGATGGATCCGTCCGATCTGACGGCGCCGTTAACTGGAGTTAACGGCGTCGTACGGCGCCGTTAATTAATTAATTAATTAAATTTTATTTTTTTTTAAAACATTTTCAGAAAAAAAATTTTTTGAACATGTTTTTCTTAGCTAATTTTGGGTCTAGAAATTCAATGGCGCAGTCGGATTTTCGATTCGACGAGTATTTTGATACCTCGATTTCCGTGATATTTTTATTATTAAAATATTCGTCGAAATTTCGACGACTTCCGATTCACACGAAAACTTCACCCCAAGCTAATTTGGGGTCAAGAAATTCAATGACGCAATCAGATTTTTGATCCGACGAGTATTTTGATACCTCGATTTCCGTGGTATTTTTATTATTAAAGTATTTGCCGAAATTTGACAACTTCCGATTGATACGAAGACTTCACCCCAAGCTAATTTGGGGTCAAGGAACGCAATGGTGGTGTCCGTTTTCCGATCGGAGGTCAATTTAAATATGTCAATTTTCAAGGTTCCTGAAATTCTCAAAATAAAGATTTAATCCGTTTGAACTCTGGTTTGGACCGGATCTTGGTAGTTGACTCCAAATGACCTAATTAGCACTTAAGATTATGTTTAAGACTTAGGGTTAGTCTTAATCAATCATGATAATAACTTGGGTTGTTACACCAAATGATCTCTATCATCCTTTTCTTCACCAATAAGGGTTACAAATATAGCGTAACAACCTTTATTAATAAGGCGTTTGGCTTCATATGCATTTATTAATGATGCAATTAGGCCAAGCTTGCCTATGAAGATCTCAGGTTTTCTTCCTACCCTGAGGGAAACTTTTTTCTTAAAACAATCTATAACTGCATTGGATTTTCTTAACCAACCCATTCCTAAGATTATGTCAAAATTCGTGATCAGCATAATGATAAGTTTAGAGGAAAATAATTGATTAATGATTGGGATGTCTGCCAAATAGAATCTTTTAGCACCTGATGGCATTTGCACTCTCAAGGCATTGCCTAAGCTGAAATATTGAAAGTTCAAGGAAGATGCACAATTCTCTGATATGAAAGAGTGACTCGCACCCGTATCAAAGAGTGTGTTATATAAATGATTCTTAATACTTAATGTTCCTATAACAAGAAAGAAATAAAGATAATTTCAATAATTATTTATAAAGTTTGAAGCAAGTAACTTAGGAAATAAATATATTGAAATTGAAAAGCTAAAGCAAAGAAAGTCAAATGTAAAACGTACTGGTTACGACATCATTTTCTTCTTTAGCAGTAGAAGTAGAAAGTGCGTACTCTGGGTACAGCTTGAGATTGTGAAATTGCCTTGCCTTTATCAGTACGGCCTCTCTGCCCTTGCCTTTGTGCTTGTGGGGGCGTTCTTTTCTGATCATGAGCATTCCCACTGGATAAAGAAGGCATAAGTGAAGGAAGCGGTGCTTGTGAATTATAAGGAGTAGGATTCTGAACTTACTGTTGATGATCGATCGTTATTCTATTGAATGTCCAATTAGCACGGCATTCTTGGTAGCGGTGGTTGACCCTGCCGTAAATATAACACCGGTTACCAGTGTCGTAACACTTCCCGTATGGGTGTGGCTTATTACATTTGTCGGCTGGTTCACCTTTTTGAGTTTTATTCTAAGCAATATTGAGAACTTTAGGGCCTTGAGGATGATTCCTCTTAAATGGCTCAGATCTTGAAGGTTGGAAATGAGGGCGCTTTTGCATTTCAAATTGAACTTGATGGTGCTCTATTATTTTAGCACCTTCCAATAACTTAAGGAAATCGTCATGATGTAAGGACACCAAATGACTTTTAATAGAATTCTTTAGGCATTTTAAAAATCTACTACATCTAGCCACTTCTGTGCAAACTAGAGTAGGTATGAAGTGAGATAGTTTTATAAATTCCATCTCGTAGTCATGTATATAACAATTTCCTTTCATTAGTTGAATAAAGTTGTCCTTAATTATAGTTTATGCGGAAGGAGGGATGAATTCAGTATGGAAGACATGCTCAAATTTTTCCCACATAATATCTTCCACACATGTATCAAAAAAGTGGGCCTTGAGCTTGTTGTCACACCAGTATTCAGCTTCCTCATGAAAAAGATGAGTAGCTAAGCAAATACACTCACTTTCAGGGCATTTAATGCTTGCCAAGATTTTCTCCACTAATTTAAACCAATCGGTTGCTTCCATAGTTGAAGCAGAGCCATCGAAAGTGGGCGGACTTAAACAAAGGAAAGCTAGGAGAAAGCTATCCACAATCAGACCCAAAGTAGGTCATGGTGCAAAAGTAGCTGCCTTTGGAGCTGGGGTAGGAACTTCATGTGGAGTTGGAGGAGTTTTAAATGGAACTTGGGATGATTGTCGTGGAATAGGAGAAAATGGTAGAAGAATTGGAGATGGGTGAGAAGGGGTACTTGCAGAAGCTATAATCTCTGCAGCTCTCATTTGAGCTTTTATCACTGTTTTAAACATTCCCAACATTTGTCTCATCTCTTCATTTAGAGATGGAATAGATGATTTAGCCTCTTTAACTATGGAGGGAGTGGGATATTCGTAATTCAAATTCATTATATGAAAACAAGAAAAAAAAAGTTTATAAATTAAAATAAGAAAAGTTGCTCATTAATATATACAAAATTAAAGTACATAAGAAAAGTACATAAAAGTAAAAAGAAGTAAAAGTCACTACATACAAGCTATAATTTACAAGCTGCTACTACATAAAAGAGAAATTGAAAATTTATTAACAAAATTTATTGTAGAACATTGATTCAAAATTAGAATAAGGAGCATGTAACAACCCAATATTGTTACCCAGCTTGATTTTTAGCTTAACTGTTTCTTAAATTAGTTCATCTAGCCATTAGAATCAATCCCTAAAAATTTGGCGCAATTCTGAGCCAAATCAAATATTTTGGATTATTTTAATATTTATTTAATTAGAAAATTGAGGTTTTTAATTTGACCTTGAAATTAGCTAGGGGTGTTGTTTTGGACGCATTTGGAAGTTATTGTATTTTTGATTATATGTTAATATAATTAAATGCCCCGGAAAAAATAAGATAATTAAATAATCGTCGGAATCAAAATCCAATTTTGTCGTTGAATTCCTCACCGACAAATTAGCTAGGGGTGAATTTTTGGGATTTTTCGGAGCGCGTTTCAAAAATCCAAAATTTTAAATAATTAAAGAAATAAATATTTATTTATTTTTAATTTTTCCTAATTTCTTTCCTAATTCTTCTTTCCCTCTCTCCTTGCTGGCTCCTCTCATTCGACACCCCCTCCCATTTGCACACAAGAGGAATGGCTGAGAGTCTTTCCTTTCTCCCAGGCCTCCCCCTCACCTCCTAGCTCCCTAGCTCTTGATGGCCTCTCCCTTCTTTCTCCTTCTTTAAGAAGGAGCTCAGATCCTCCATCATTTGCTTATTGCCAGGCTAAGAGCTCTCCCTCCATCCTTCATTGTTGCACCTTGTGCTGAAGAAGACGGCTCCTCTCCAAGTCCTTGAAGAAAACAGAGGTTTCTTCTTCCTCTTTTAAAATAAAGGTACCCATTTGCTCATCTTTCTTGCATTCTTCATGTTGCTATTATGCTTGAATATATCTTTAGAAATTCATAATCATGTATGGAAGTCATTAAGGCTCTTTAAAACATCACATTTTCCTGAAGAAAAACTGCTCTGTTTTTCGTCCATTCTGCATACCCCAATCTTTATCACCATTATTCGTATAGTTAAAATGATTTGTTTATATTGATTTTAATATCAATGGAAATGTATCGAAAAGAACTTTCCATTGATATATGGAACCGCTCATGAAATGCTCTGGCTTGAGAGTATTTGAGCTCGAAAGTAGACACTTTCTAGGTTTCGCACTGGCGAAATCACCGTCTGGCGCTGCATCGCCAGAGTTGCAGAAATTCGTTCTCTATAGCGCGTCGTAGTGCGCTACGGTGCACTGCAGTGTCTTAAAAATCTTGCAATGTATAAAAATAAAATCTGATAAAAATAATGTAAATCCGTCGTAGCATGCCACCGCTCACCGTAGCGATCGCCTTTCGAAAATCAATGCTGGAACCCACCGTAGCGCGCCGCATTGCATAAAAGCACTGTCGCGCCCCACAGCGCTGAGATCCGCGTAGTGTGCCGCAACGCCTAAAAGCGCTACCGCACGCCACCGAACTGAAATAAGCTGTAGCGCACCGCAGAGCCCAAAAGGCTGCAGCGCGCCATAGCGACCAGAAAATTCCAGAATTGCCTAAAAATGGCTAAAATGGCCGAAACTTCACCATTTTCGTATTTTAAGGTCCCTAGGACCCTAGTGGGACTGAATTATATCAAATTTGAACCTTTTAAGGTACCTAGTTTAGCTAAAATTGAGTATTGCATAAAAATTTGTATAAGAATCAATTTTGAAAATTTGCCCTTTTATGATATGTACAAAGATCCCCTATATGCTTTAAGTATATTCTGCCAAATGCTAAATAACAGTATCTTTGAATGCTTGTATTGATTAGGTTTATCTTAATAACCAAATGGCATGACACTTAAGTCTTTTAGAATTTGTAATCAAGTGCTAACTCCTTTGATTTGATTTTAAATTTAGTTAGCCTTAATTACCTTATATTTTATATCATCTTTACATTTATACATTTTCATGATATTATGGTTCATATTAAAGAACTTTAATATTTTATTGGACACCTAAATGTGCTTAAATTAACATTAAACTATAAGTAAACATAAGAATCTTGATAACTTAATTAAGTAAATAATACTTAATCTAACTCAAAATTTTGACATCAATAATATACCAATAATGTATTGATTTGTCATTGATCTTTAAATTAACCATTGGTCTTAATTTTGGTAAGGCTAGGGGTTAAACCCTAACTTGTCTTGATTAAGATCTAAATCTTAATCATCTTAATCAATCAACTTGATTGTAAGATAATTTGTTTGACATTATTCTAATAATGCATATGATTTGATACTCATAAATTATTGAATTAGAAGTGTTATGATTAATATTGAATTTTTGTGATTGAATCATCTGAACCTAAGCTTTAGATTTTTGATTTTCTCTTATATAAGTTTATTAGCATAAGATAAATAATAAAATTATAATGATTTATGAAATGATCTAACTCTGATAAGATCTTTGATTTCATCCCATAATTATAGAATAAAAAAGGATCAGATGAATCTTAATCAACTGATCTGATCATTTTAATCCAAGTCTAATAAGTAAACCTTAAATATTAACTTATAAAATAAAAAAGTGAGATCTCATGGGTCTTGCTATAGGATCATTCTTGAAATATTTAAAGACCTTAAATATGGATATATTGAGGTAGAAAAAACTTTTGTAACTTATTGAGGTAGGAACCTTAGATGATCCTTCATAACCTTAGAAGTTAATTTTGATACCTTATGGTAGGAACCACCTAAAATACTTAGAATAAAATATCTCCCTAGCAATAGAAATCAATATTGAGTGATCTTTTGATCACATCCTTGGAGCCTTGTGTAGGACTCACCCATTTAAAGTAAGGATTAATAGCTTTGATAAATCCTTGTTGATTAAATAAAATCTTCTGAACCCAAATTATTGGTTGGGTATAGTAGGGTATACCCATAGTACTGGAATATTTCAATACTATTCAGGATTGATTGATTCATTCCAATATGAACTTATGACCAGGTGCTATCCGAGGGATTAGACGAATACAGTTCCGTTAGAGTAAATCTTCCAAGCCTAAGAGGGTTATAAATAAAGACTTGTTCCTTAATTTGATTAAAATATCAATCGCCATCGGGTGATGCCTTCTAATGAAAATCGCTTCAATAGGGTATCTTAATGACTTAGCTTGAGATATAAATCGCCATCGGGTGATGCCTCCTATTGAAAATCACTTTGTTAGGGTGGCTTAATCAAACTAAGAGTTAAGAACTACCTTTTTTGTTAACGTGCTAAATATGTGTATACAATCGTCTCATCTAATGATTCATAAGTAAACTCTCAACTTTAACCAATTATCGAACTAGAATTTATGAGTCAGAATCCTTTTAGTAGAAATCTGTACAATGGAGACCTTAAATTTATTATCAGATTTCAAAGCATTTTCTAGATTTTTGGATTTATTTCATGTAGCTTAGAAGTATGAGCATGAGCATAAGCATAATGTTGAGTATCAATAATGATATATCAGTATCAGTGATGATTTATGGGTTACGAAATGTTGCATATATTGACTGGGGAATTTTATGATGCATCGGCATCGCAGTTCCCAACTAGATGTATGTATACATTGAATCGTATGACTCATGAGAGTTCAGTGATATTTCGGTTGCATATAAGTACATATAGTGTTATGGCATATTCAGATGCACAACGTTAGTGATATACAGCATAGTTTTACATGTTATTACTCAGTTCATATCCATTACTATTTTTGGTTTACCTTCAGTATTCAATTACAGTTCAGTTTTACCTTACTTTACTTTACCTCAATTTTGTGTAGTTTTATACAATTTTATACATTCAATTACGTTTACAGTTTTTTTGCAGTTTTATTTATAATATATAATTGTTAAATTATTAATTAGAACTGTTTAGATTAGTTTCGATGTGTTACACTTATTGTCTAAAAACAGAGTACTTTTGGGATCTAGTAATTTGCTAGATCTTGAGCAGTGTATTGAGCTAGGTCAGGAGGACACCCAATATATCCAGGAGGAGCCCGTGAAGTATTAGTGGACTCTTCCCCAGCATTATTATTCTGCCTAGTTTATTTTAGTTTAGTACTTAGCTTTATTTATGTATTTCAGTAAAATGTTTGTAATAATTCTGGATGTATTTTATTTTCTTTTCTGAGATGAATATTTTTATATAGCTTCTATGATAAATATTTCTGGATGTTTGCTTTAGCTTTCGCACTCTGTTTATATACTACTTATACTTAGTATTGTGATGTGATCAGTATACTGAAAATATTGATATCTTATACATATATTGGATTTCTCATGTGTTTTATATCTAATGTATGTATTAGTCTACTACTTAGGATAAGAATACTACTCGTATCTTAAGTATTAGCTCTCAAACCTTCTTTATGTTGAGTCAGCAGCCCCATATGGATTTGGTTTTTAGCTATTCGGGGAGATGTGATATTCCTCCCCGAGTGGCACGCCGCTCCGCCGACGAATTATGATTTTACCTCTTTGTGCACGGCGACGGGGCGGGGCACTACAGAGCATGATGCAGGCATCTATTAGCTATAATGAGAACACTGTGGGCATGAACCCACCATTCTTTAGCATAGTTGTTGAAGAATTCTTCTAACATTCAAAAGTGTATAAGGTCAGGGCATTAAATGCCTGTAAAGGCGTCAAAGACCCTTGAGAGCTACTCTCTTGCTAATTAAGGGCTGCAATCTCCCTTGAACACATAATACTTCAAGATTTTATCCAATACTTGACCTCCAGGTACTGAGACTCCTTGGTAGAAACGTCCATATATTGTGTCGCACTAGTGGCCACTTCCCAGTACTGAAAGAATGCTCTAAAAAATTGTTTTAATTCTGACTATGGATTCTCCATCTGAGATTCAGTTATTAAAGTTCAAGTATTCAATTATTAAAGTTCAAGTAAGATTTAATTCAATTATTGAATTGAAAGTTTATTCACTTTCCTAAGGTAATATTTCATTAATATTCTTACATTTTTGTGTTGTTGTCTTGGATTAATTAATCTCTTTTTAACTCAATTTTGTCTCTAATACCAACTGTAACGACCCCAATATCGAACATGAGATTAGAAGGAAGCTAATCAAATGCTAGATGCTAAGTAGAAAAGTATCTTTGTGAGCAGTTGTTAAGTTAAAATATAATTTGCAATAAAAGCATGTAGGGAGTATGTAGGAAAATATACAATAAGTGTATACAAAACACGTAGTAATTATTCACCCATTCAGTCCAAGCAGTTTTAAATAAAGTAAAATCACACAGAGCATAGATAAAAATATTAAGTTAAGTTATTACATGTATTTTAAAATAAAAGAGTTAAAAGTAAATAAGTCACTCTCTCACATTAATTAAAAGTGCAAGTAATGAAAGGAAAAACGCAGAAGCAGATTCTTTATGAAAGCTCTTCAGGTGCTAGGTCCAACTCTACCTAAATTATAATGCTCTTGATCTAATATATTTTAGTATTTAAATATGATAGGGCAAAGTCAAGAAAATAAAAAAAATAGTTAGACTAAATAGTCTAAGCACATTTTAAAATTAGTTAATATTTAAGTTCATTTGGATATCACAACTAATTTATAATTGAAATAGTAAAGGATCTTTTGAAAGCATTCAAGTAATGAAGGAAAGTAATTATAACTATAAAAAAGTATAATTTGAAAATAATTTAAGTAAGAGTACTCACATGTATTATCTTTCTAGCTTGCAACTAAAAATGTAAGGGAAAAAGTATTCTAATAGAGGTTAGAAACTACTAATGTGTATTTGAAAGTGAAAGAAATGAAACATGTATATATTCAAATAACATTATGCTAAATAAGCAAAAAGAAAAGTAATGAATCATTTAAATAAAAATTAAAACAACATACACTACATTCAGTATAAACTGTAAGTAAGTAAAGCACAGTACTAAAAATAGAAAGTGCAAAGCATAGTAAGAAAAGAAGATCACATTATTCCTATGATGGGGAATATGTGTGTTTGCAATTAATCTCACTTACTTATAGTTGAGTATATATACTCAACTCCTCGTGTATTTTGTGGCCACATAACCAATTGTAATATAAATAAATCATAAAATTGCTTTTCTCACAATCTGATTGATTGTGAATGATTATTACAATCCTATTATTATGTTTATCCAATCTTTTAAACTAAAATTGCTTTACTTATTACCATAAAATATTTTAATACTTCAACTTTACTTACAGTTTCATGCAATATAATTTTTTCTTAAATTGTAAATTATTTAATTATCTACACTGTCCTTTTAAATAAACATATGAATCAATTGGACATAATCATGCTTCATTTGTTTAATTAAATACTTTTTTTCACAAATATTTTGTTAACATATTTGATGTACGGATGAAACAATCATTTAATTTATGTAAACATTTCTTGCCTTATAACTTTTAGTAATTATTTTATACATGCCAAATACTTGGTTTTTAATAAAAGTTATAAATGGCTAACGTGATATTTACTTAATTAAATAAAGTATTTGATTATCTTAATTTCTACTTAGACTTTTAAAGTATAATCCTTTTTTTTTATTGCCTGTGCCATACCGTATTATAAACTAAATACGATAGATCAAAAGCTTAGAGCAGGTTTAGTTCCTAAATGAGAACCTAAGTAGCTGTGAGCTGAAGAGCTTTTATTACGAGCTTTTATCTAAGAATGTGAGGACAAGCGTTTAATTCCTCAATTTGTAATAATAACTTTTATATGATGTTTAGACTATTCTTTCATGTTGAATGTTCAGATGATCATCTCGCGCTTGGATGCGCACAATTATTGTTTCCTTAGTAAAAAATGTGATAGAATAATTTGTCAAGCCCTTGGGCGCTCTCAAGCATCTGCATCATGAATTTATAGCTCCTCAAAGACCTCTAAACAGTGCATTAGGGACACCTAAGTTCTTACCACTTGACCAAAAACCATGAAGTTGGGCATTGCACCCAAGTATCAGCCAAAAACTAACATTTGTCATAAAGCCTGTTTTGGGCTCATTTTGCGTATATTTCGCCTCTAATTGATCTATAACACTTCCAAATGTACTATTAAGCTCCTTAAGCTCATTTAATCGATAAAAATATGAATTAAATTTCATCTTCATTTATCCATTCTTTTTATAATTCTCACATCATCTCTCATTTATGATAAATAAGAGATAACACCCAAAACATGTATTTTGAAATGAACCAAGCACATAAAATGGTTGCACCCCAAAAAATGTTGTTTATGATTCCCCTCCTAAAGGATTGAAGTCATATATTGCTTACACATTAAAACCTACCATCTATACTCTATGATTATTAAACTAGGAACGTGCTACAAGTATATACTCTAAAACTAATGGTGAGGCAGCTGGAACCTCTCCGTGTCCAAGGAACCCAAGAGGTTTCACCTCCCAATGTTAGTTTAACCTAAATTAACTTTGGCATAATCAGGGTTTAGTCAACCCACTAAGATGCTTAGTTAGACCATCCTCGAGACATTTGGGATCTTGGGTGAGCATATCCATTTGATTCCTTGAGGTTAATTTGATAATATTGTGTGCTTGTCTTAGTCTGTGGCGGCCCTGCCCCGCCGTGTTCCTGTTAACCCTTAAGTTAACATGATTACGGTGGAAGGGTCACCAAATGACAAGGTCCCCACTTAGAATTGAATTAGACACATGTTCTAATCCAACTTAAATAAGGACTTTGCCATTCATCCTAGAATTTATCACTAAATGACTATACATGAACTCAGAGTGCGGAAGCATAAAAAGTATAACATCCATCCAATACAGTATAAATATAACAATACAGAATAAGTAAAGTGCTGAAAGAGAAATATAAACCTGTATTATTACAATAATTTAATAAGTTTAAAAGAACTGAAAGGACTCTCAATCTCACTGAAAGAAATAAAACTAAAGCTACAGATCTTCAGGAATGGGCTCCTCCTCCAATGGCAAGCTCTCTACTGGATCTGCTGCTCCAACAAACTCAGAACCTACCATTATCAGTTTCATAATGGTAGGGCCCCAGCCAACAAAAGAAAAACTGGTTAGACAGTATGTCTAAGTACATTTTATGGTAAACAATTTTATTAAGTTAAATAGATATCACTTTAAGAACAGAACTGAGCAAAATAGGTGCAGAAAAGCGTATCAAAAAGAACAGTAATAAGTTATAAACTACAGTTTATAACTAAACAAATAGGAAGTAATACATACCTCCTCCAAGCAACTGCAACAAAGACAGGTAAGTAAAAGAAAACTAAAACTGTAAGAAAAGTACAACCTAAACATACTTATGATCAAACAGAATATACTAGGTGACATACATAAATTTGAACAGTATAAAACTGAAAGCAACTATCATACTATGTGAGCATATGAAAACAGTAAGTAAAACTAGCATCCTATATAGTACAGGAAAACTGTAAGTAAAATAATACTGAGATGCAGAATACGCTAGTAAAATAGTAACTGTAAACTGAAACTGCAGTGACTAACTAAGTCACCCAAACTGAACACATATACAGCAAATCTTAGCCTGATGAGCTAAGAAACTCTGAACATCACTGAAAACTCTTAGCCTTATGAGCTAAGACAGAACTGAATGTAAGTGTACTTGAATTAGCATATCCATATCAGAATCCTGACTCTATAGTCAGTAGAGCGAGAGTCTATCCATCCTATCACTCGGACTAGGCATGGCTAATAGACTGTCGGACATTAAACCCTCGAAAGGTTGCCGACCCCGAACAAGTTGATCAAAGAGGTATACTAATCAAGCTACACCTTACAAACCACTTATGAAACAAAAACACAATGCTGCTTATAAATATTCCAAATTAACATAAGATATTTATTAAATATCTTAAGTACATAGTATATGTTCAAGGTATAAGGCTCAAAATTCAAGGAATGCGAAGCATCAAATCAAAGTGCAAGAAACTCTATCTAAAATACAGGTGATATCCGTTGTTAATAACCATACCTTCCAAGCCAAGTTATTTATGCTACCTATAGTAAATTTTGATATCATACTAGGCATGAATTGACTTAGTAAGCATAGCGCTACCATCAATTGTCAAAAGAAGAAGGTTGTGTTGCAAACTCCAGGAGCTTCAACAACGTTTATTGGGAAGATCAGCACTAGTAGCTCCTTGATCAATGCAATTCAAGCAGAGAAAATGGTGTGCAAAAGTTATAGTTGTATTCTGATGGTAATGATGGGCAATAGCAAAGAAGTAGCCCCAATCTCTAAAATAAAAGTTGTTAGAGATTTTGAAGATGTTTTCCCTGAAGATCTACCTGGTTTACCTCCAACCAGAGAAGTAGAGTTTGAAATAAATGTAGTTCCAGGAACTCAACCTCTATCAAAAGCACCATATAGAATGGCCCCAAAAGAATTGCAAGAGTTAAATGAGCAATTACAAGAACTGCTAAATAAGGGGTTTATTAAGCCAAGTATGTCCCCGTGGGGAGCTCCGGTACTATTTGTTAAGAAGAAAGATGGGTCTATGAGAATGTGCATAGACTACAGAGAGCTGAATAAAGTCACGATTAAAAATAGATACCCACTTCCTCGTATTGATGATCTGTTCGATCAACTTGCCGGTACTGTAGTATTCTCTAAAATTGATTTAAGGTCAGGGTATCATCAAGTGAAAGTAAAGGACTCAGATGTAGAAAAGACAGCGTTCAGAACACGATATGGGCATTTCGAGTTTCTTGTAATGTCATTTGGTCTCACAAATGCCCCATCACTGTTCATGGACTTAATGCAGAGAGTTCTGAAGCCTTATCTAGATAAATTTGTTATAGTGTTTATTGATGATATCTTAATTTATTCCAAAACAGTAAAGGATCATGAAGAACACTTGAGATTGGTTTTGGAAAAGCTTAGAGAACATGAGTTATATGCCAAATTCTCTAAGTGTGAATTTTGGCTGGATTCTGTATCATTTCTTGGACATGTGGTTGATGCTCGAGGAATCCAAGTAGACCAAAGTAAAATTAGTGATATTCAGGATTGGGTTCAGCCCAAGACAGTTACTGAAATTCGTAGTTTTCTGGGTTTAGCCGGATACTACAGAAGGTTTGTTAAAGGCTTCTCTCAGCTTGTCGCACCTCTTACAAAATTAACTCAGAAGGCAGTTCCATTTGTTTGGACAGAAGAATGTGAAACTGCATTTCAGTCTATAAAGGACGCGTTAACTTCTGCTCCAGTTTTAGTTCTTCCAAAAGAAGGAGTTAACTATCAGGTGTATACAGATGCATCTGGAATTGGGTTAGGATGCGTATTAATGCAAGAAGGCAAGGTTATAGCATACGCATCTCGCCAGCTTAAAACCCATGAGAGAAACTATGCCGTACATGATTTAGAATTGGCAGCATTAGTTTTTGCATTAAAAATCTGGCACCATTATTTGTACGGAGTTCAATGTTCCATATTCACAGACCACCAAAGTCTGAAGTACATCTTTACCCAGAGAGAATTGAATTATAGGCAAAGAAGATGGCTGGAATTGATAAGTGATTATAATTTAGATATCCAGTACCATCCAGGCAAAGCTAATGTAGTAGCTGATGCGTTAAGCCGTCACACTGTTCTTAATAGCTTAATTTCAGAAAGTCCGTTGGCAAATGAGTTTCATAAAATGGAAATTTCTCTTGCTAAGGGAAATTCAGTCAGTACCATGATATCCATGAATAATATAGAACCTACTTTTCATAGAGATGTTTCAATTTCTCAAAGTAAGGATGATGAATACTTAAACCTTAAAGTGGCAATAGAAAGTGGTCGTCGTCCAGAATTGCATTTTAAGAAAGGTGTTATTTATATGAATAATCGTCTCTGGATTCCTAAATCCATGCAGAAAGAGATCTTAATTGAAAGTCACAATTCAGGATATCAAATTCACCCAGGAAATTCTAAAATGTATCAAGACCTAAAACAATCATTCTGGTGGCCAGGAATGAAAAAAAGTATTGCAGAATATGTTGCAAAATGCCACGCTTGTTGCTTAATAAAAGCAGAACATCAAAAGCCTGGTGGCTTATTGCACCCACTAGAAATCCCAGAATGTAAATGGACTGATATATCCATGGATTTTGTCATGGGTTTGCCTCGATCAAAATCTGGAGCTGATTCAATATGGGTTATAGTGGATCGTCTTACAAAATCTGCCCATTTTATTCCAATCCGTCAAACTGACTCAGTGGAGAAATTGGCCAAATTGTACATTAAGGAAATAGTCAGATTGCACGGAATTCCTAAAACAATCGTATCTGATAGAGACAGTCGTTTTACTTCTAAATTTTGGCAGGCTGTCCATCAAGATTTAGGCACAACTTTGGCCATGAGTACAGCATTCCATCCTCAGTCAGATGGCCAAATAGAGCGAGTAAATCAAGTCTTAGAAGATCTTCTGCGTTTATGTATGTTGGATTTTTCAGGATCCTGGGAAGAGCATATTCCTTTAGTGGAATTTGCATATAACAACAGTTTTCAGTCAAGTATTAAGATGGCACCATATGAGGAATTATATGGGAGAAAATGTTCATCCCCACTAGCATGGTCTGAGTTAGGAGATACTTAATTATATGGATCTGAGCTAGTGGAAGAAACAAATAAGAAGGTAAAACTCATTCAACAAAGCATTAAAACTGCACAAGACAGGCAAAGTAAATATCATGATAATCGTCATCGTCCTCTAGAATTCAGCAAAGGAGATTTGGTGTACTTAAAAGTGAGCCCGATGAAATGAATCTATCATTTTGGAGTTTCAGGAAAGCTCAGTCCAAGGTACATTGGACCTTTCAAAATTTTACAGAAGGTTGGTTCAGTAGCTTATAAATTAGAACTTCCAGAAGACTTCGCTGCTGTACATAATGTATTTCATATTTCATCTCTAAGGAAGTGTCTCCGAGATCCTTCTCATCTTATTGAACATCCTGCAATTGAAATTCAACCTGATCTTTCTTACACTGAAGAACCAATTAAAATCTTAGATCGTGATCTGAAGAAATTAAGGAATCGATCCATTCCAATGATAAAGATTCAGTGGAAGAACAGGTCTTGTAATGAAGCCACCTGGGAGAAAGAGGTGGATATGCGCCAAAAGTACCCAAACCTTTTTAATCAAGGTGATTCTTCAACTTTATCTTATTTGAATTCGTTTCTTTATATCTGCTTAAATTCTTTTTCTCACTTGAGTGATGTCGAGGACGACATCATTCTTAAGTGGGGGAGTTTGTAACAACCCAGGTTGTTACTTTGCTCAATTAAGACTAATTTAAGTCTTAATTAAGGTTCTAAGTCACTAATCAAGTGATTTGAAATTCATCTCTGAAACCTAGGTCAAACCAAGAAGTCAACAAAGTCAAAACAAGAATTCTGGAAAATCCCAAAACCTGGAAATTTGACTTTTTATCTGGACCTCAGATTGAAAATCTGACTTCGCCATTGCGTTCAGAACACCCAAATTAGCTAGGGGTGAAATTTTGGAGGCATTTGGAAGTCGTTGATTTTTCGTCGAATATTTTAATATTATTTAAATACCCTAAATAATCAAATAATTAAATACTCGTCGAAACAAAAATCCGAGTGCGCCGTTGCGTTCCTCACCCTTCAATTAGCTAAGGGTGATTTATTGGAAATTTTTGGAATACATTTTTATGATTAAATTTAATTAATAAATCTGTGTAAAATGAATTAAATAATAATATAATTTTAAGCAATTAACGGTTTCCGTCAGCTAAACCTAACGCCGTCACCCTAATAAATCAACTTTACGTCTATCTGGACGGATCATCCTTGCCGTTCGATCGAAGATCGAACGGCCAGGACACTTTCTTCCTCAACCTCGCGTCGGAGGTCGACGCGTGCCTCGTTCGCAGGCACGCGGCAGCAGCTTCGCCGCGTGGTTCCTCCCCACCATGCTTATCCACCGCGTAAGAGCTAGTTTAAGACTGGTAAATCTCCTGCCTCGCTCGGTTTTAAAGCTTGAAGTCCAAAACCTAGCAGCGAAGCTTCAAACCCCCCCTCTGCCGTTCGTTTGAGGTACTCATCCATTTAACTGTTACTTCAATATATTGTTCTTAAACTATTTGCAAGCTTATTTCAACTCATGGATTGGCATATTATTGCATCTGATCGTCAAATCAACGGTTCGATTAGCTCAATTTTCCAAGTTAAACACAGTGCTTTCCGTTATTTAAGCTTCGTCCCGATAGATATACCTAGGGTTTGATATAGTTTGTAATATATGACTCCTCCAGAAATGATTCAAGTACCAATCGAAAGGTCTCTTCAAGACCTTTCGATTGATATGCGGGTTGGTCGCTGAAGTCGCCGGAACAACCTCCATTTTTGCTGCCCTAGCTGAGGTCGTCTCGGGCGTCAGCGAAGGCAGCCAGGCCCGTGATCTTGGGCCGGGCTTATTCCTGACCCGCGCAATAAGCCCGGGTCCAGGTCATGTTTCAAGTCGCAGGTTTTCGGGCCGCACAGTGGCTGTCAATCCAGGAGTCGCCACGTGTATTTTTTTTTCTGCGCGAAGTGGGACCCACCGTCACTTCTAGTCTGCCGTGAATTAGAGCAGATGGGGCCCGCCGTGGTTTTGTCAGCCAATAAATGAACGCCACGTGTCCTGCACTTAATTAATATAATAAAACTTATATAATTATATAACAGATATATTAATAATTAAAATCGTATATAATTATACATATAAATATAACAGTTATATTAATTTGATAAAAACAGTAATGATTAATTAATTAAATACCAAACTTTAAACCTAATTAACTCCTAAAATATTTATCCAAATTATACAATTAAATATATTAAATTAATCAGAAAAATATGAGGAATTTATTGATGCCAAAATTTTTGCTGTAGGATCAATATTTTGCAAAGTGATTATTTAGGTTTAATTTAATTTAAATTAAATGTCACAAATCTTATTTAGCTCATAACTTTGTGTAGATTGATCCAAATATACCCAATATGGGTCTTAAAGTGATCATAAAACCCTAAGAATTAATTTTATAGTGTTTATTTTACTGTTTGGATTAGTGTTTGCCTAATCACATTTAGGACCAAACCCTAATTAGGTTAATTAACCCTAGAACTTCAATTGACCATAACTTGGTCAATTGAGCTCCAAATTTGATGATCCACAGGTCCATTTAGATCAGAAGAACTTAATTAATAATAATCCATAAAAATATTTTAGATCCAATGGTTAGATTTGCTAATCACCCTTAATTGCTCTAAACCTTGATTAGTGAATTTTAGCAAATTTAGTATCCCAAATTGAATGATTTGAGTTTCAGAGGACTCATAGAACCATTTAAAATCAATCTATAAGGTTGGATTATAGTTTGAGTGATTAATTTTGTTAATCACTCACTAATCACCCTAAACCCTAATTAGGTCTTAACTTAGTCAAATTAAGTCCAAATTGAGCCTACCACATGTCATTATGATCAGTGAGCTATTTGTAAACCATAGCCACTGATTTTGCTTAATTTGGACATTAATTGGCAAAATTAAAATTTTTGACCTATAGTTAACAATTCCTTAATTAACCTTAAAACCCTAAATCTTGTATTGGCCATAACTTGGCCAATACTTATCAGATTTCAACAAATTTAGGTTCTATGGGAAGCTTAGGTAGTAAAGAAGAATAATCTGAAAGAAAATTTAACTTTTACTTAGTCAAATTACTAAATTTGCCTTATGAGTCAAATACGCTAATTTGATCTCATATGGCTTATTAATCACCCAAAATTAATTTAGTTGCTGTCTAATCTTATATTAGACAATAAGAAGCACTTTCCAAAAGAAAATTTTAGAAATTAAGTCCTAGATTAAAATTTGATCTTTTGAACCCTTAAGGAGGGGCAAAATGGTCTTTTTGCCCAAATTTAGGGTTTAGCTTTCAAAAACCCTAAATTCTTTTGCTAATCATTTGAATCAATAAATAGAATGATTTAGAACTGAAATTAATCAAATTTAAGTCTAAATTAGGTTTTGATTAAAATCTCAGATTTTGCTTAGTAAAGAAAATTCCTAAGTCCCAAGTGAGTTTTTCTCATTCTTTAAATCATTCTTAGACTCATCCTTAGGTCTTATAACATTAGTTAGGATGTGTGTCTTGAGAGATACTCTTAGTAATTAAGAGCTTTATTTCCTAAGATTAAGAATAGATCTTAAGTTAGAATTCATCTATTGAGTAAATTGGGTTACTCAATTAGATGAAACCTTGAGTTTTCTAGTTTATAGATTTTCTTAGTTTATTAAATGATTATTTGATCTTTAAACTTTAGAACTAAGAATAGAGATCTGTCCTAATGAATTTGATTTATCATTAGGATTTGCCTTAATCTAATCTGTGAGATTTGGGTTCTAAACCTTAGACCCTTAGTTATACCTTTAGATTAAGTAATTAGACCCCATCATCTGGAGTCTAATTCTTAATCTTTTCATCTTGATTTGGCTAATCAAGATGAGGTTGGGATGAGCTAAATTACAAAATTAGGTCGATGATTTATTCATTTTAACCAAATAGTCGTCTTTTGATTAAGTTATAATTAGGACTTGGCCAGTCCTAATTGTCTTCAACAATTAGGATTCGTGATTCTAAGTTACAGAATGTGTAAGAATTAATAATTCTGAAACTTATGTAACTTAGAGTAGATAGAACGAATAAAGTAGATAACAAATGATATCACCTGTGTTTTAGATAGAGTTTCTTGCACTTTGAATTTTTGATGCTTCGCATTCCTTGATTTTGAGCCTTATACCTTGAACATGTATTATGTACATAAGATATTTTGATAAATATCTTATGTTAATTTGGATCATTATTTATAAACAGCATTATGTTCATTTCACAAGTTATTTGTAAGGTGTAGCTTGATTAGTATACCTCTTTGATCAACCCGTTCGGGGTCGGCAACCTTTTGAGGGTTTAATGTCCGACAGTCTATTGGCCATGCCTAGTCCGAGTGATAGGATGGATAGACTCTCGCCCTACTGACTACAGAGTCAGGATTTTGATATGGATATACTAATTCAAGTACACTTACATTCAGTTCTGTCTTAGCTCATCAGGCTAAGAGTTTCAGTGATGTTCAGTTCAGAGTTTCTTAGCTCATCAGGCTAAGAATTGCTGAGTTTGTGTTCAGTTCAGATGACTTATACAGTTATTATAGTTTCAGTTTGCAGTTACTATTATACTAGCATATTCTGCATTTCAGCACTGTTTTACTTACAGCTTTCTTGCACGTGTTTTTATATATATATAGGATGCTAGTTTTACTTACTATTTTCATATGCTTACTTAGGATGATAGTGTTTCAGCTTTATACTTTTGTACTTCACTTAGCATAATCTGTTTGATCATGAGCACGTTTAGGTTGTACTTTTCTTACTTTTCTTTTACTTTTACTTATCTGTCCTTGTTGCAGTTGCTTGGAGGAGGTATGTTTTACTTCCTATTTGTTTAGTTATAAACTGAAGTTTATAACTTATTACTGTTCTTTTGATACGCGTTTCTGCACCTATTTTGCTCAGTTCTGTTTTATGGTGATATCTTCTTAATTTAATAAAATTGTTTACCCTAAAATGTACTTAGACTTATTGTCTAACCAGTTTTTCTTTTGTTGGCTGGGGCCCTACCATTATGAAACTGATAATGGTAGGTTTTGAGTTTGTTGGTTTAGCAGATCCAGTGGAGAGTTTGCCATTTGAGGAGGAGCTCGTTCCTGAAGATCCGAAGCTTTAGTTTTTCTTCCAGTGAGATTGAGAGATTTATTTCAGTTCTATTAAACTCATTAAATGTTGTAATAATACAGGATTATTTTTCTTTTTCAGTACTTTACTTATTCTGTATTATTGTATTTATACTGTATTGGATGGATGTTATATTTTATGCTTCTGCACTCTGAGTTCATGTATGATCATTTAGTGATAGTATTTCTGAATTGAATGACAAAGTCCTTATTTAAGTTGGATTAGAACATGTGTCTAATCCAATTCTAGGTGGGGACCTTGTCATTTGGTGACCCCTCCACCGTAATCATGTTAACTTAAGAGTTAACAGGACCACGGCGGGGCGGGGCCGCCACATCTACTTTATTCGTTCTATCTACTCTAAGTTACATAAGTTTCAGAATCATCAATTCTTACACATTCTGTAACTTAGAATCACGAATCCTACTAGTTGAAGATAATTAGGACTGGCCAAGTCCTAATTATAACTTAATCAAAAGATGACTATTTGGTTAAAGTGAATAAATCATCGACCTAGTTTTGTATTTTAATTCAGCCCAACCTCATCTTGATTAGCCAAATTAAGATGAAAAGGTTAATAATTAGACTCCAGATGATGGGGTCTAATCACTTAATCTAAAGGTATAATCTAAGGGTCTAAGTTTAGAATCCAAAAACTCATGGATTAGGTTAAGGCAAATCCTAATGATAAATCAAATTCATTAGGATAGATCTCTATTCTTAGTTCTAAAGTTTAAAGATCAAATAATCATTTAATAAACTAAAAAAATCTATAAACTAGAAAACTCAAGGTTTCACCTATTGAGTAACCCAATTTACTCAATAGATAAATTCTAACTTAAGATCTATCCCTAATCTTAAGAATCAAGGCTCTTAATTACTAAGAGTATCTCTCAAGACACACATCCTAACTAATATTATAAGACCTAAGGATGGGTCTAAGAATGATTAAAGAATGAGAACACTCACTTAGGACTTAGGAATTTTCTTAAGGAGCTAAATTGGGATTTTGATTAAAAATCAAAATTAATGATTTAACTTATAAAATTCATGTTCTAAATCATTATATTTACTATTTCTAATGATTAGAAACTGAATTTAGGGCTTTTAAAGGCTAAACCCTAAATTTGGGCAAAATGACCATTTTGCCCCTTCTCAAGGGTTCAAAAGATCAAATTTTGATCTAGAGCTTAAATTCTGAAATTTTCTTTTGGAAAGTGCTTCTTATTGTCTAATATAAGATTAGACAGCAACTAAATTAATTTTTGGGTAATTATTAAGCCATATGAGATCAAATTAGTGAATTTGACTCATAAGGGCAATTTAGTAATTTAACAAAGTGAAAGTTAAATTTTCTTTCAGATTATTGATCTTTACTGCCTAAGTTTTCAATAGAATCTAAATTTGCTAAATTCTGATAAGTATTGGCCAAGTTATGGCCAATACAAGATTTAGGGTTTAAGGTTAATTAAGGGATCCTTAATTATAGGTCAAAAATTCTAATTTTGCCAATTAATGTCCAACCTAAGCAAAATTAGTGGCTATGAATTACAAATAGCCCACTGATCATAATGACATGAGGTAGGCTCAGTTTGGACCTAATTTGACTAAGTTAAGACCTAATTAAGTTTTAAGGTGATTAGTGAGTGATTAGCAAAATTAATCACTTAAACACTAATTTAGCCTTATAAATGGATTATAAATGATTTTATGAGTCCTCTGAAGCTTAAATCACTCAATTTGGATTATTAATTTGGCTAATATTTACTAATCAAGATTTAGAGTAATTAAGGGTGATTAGCAAATCTAACCGTTGGATCTAAATATTTTTACAGATTACTGTTAATTAGGTTCTTCTGATCTAAATGGACTTTTGGACCATCAATTTTGGAGCTCAATTGACCAAGTTATGGTCAAATTAAGTTCTAGGGTTATTTGACCTAATTAGGGTTAGGTCCTAAAAGTCATCAGGCAAAAATTAATCCAAACAGTAAAATGAACACTATCAAATTAATTCTTAGGGTTTTCTGATCACTTTAAGACCCATATTGGGTATGTTTGGATCAACATACACAAAGTTATGAGCTAATGAAGTTTTGTAACATAAATTTTAACTTGATTAAACCTTAAATAATCACATTGCTAAATACAAGTCCTACAGCAAAATTAGCAGTTTTAAATTATTCCTCTATTTTTGCTGAATCCAATGATATATAAATTTGCATAATTTGGATGTTTATTTTGCAAGATATTAATATTTGAAATTTGGTATTTAATTAATTATTTAATACTGTTTAATTAAATTAATTAAATCTGTTATTATATATATATATAATTATAATTCAATTATAATTAACTGTTTATTTATATATATATATAAATTTTATTATTTAAATTCTGCAGGACACGCGGCGCAACCTGATTGGCTGGGCAGACTGCCGCGGGCCCCACAGATCAGAGCGACAGCGGGACAGGCCACGCGTCGCTCTGCTGTTGGCTGCGCACTAAGAGGCAGGCCCCACCGAGGCAGATGAAGCGCCACGGGCCACGGGCCGGGCCCGGGCCGACCCGACCGACCCGAAGGGTCTTCTTCTCCGCGCGACTGACCCGACAGCAAGGAACTAGGGTTTGAAAATCAGAGGTGAAGACGACGATGCCAGACGACGAGCCGCATACCGATCGAAAGTTTGGTACCCCATGCATCACTGGAGAAGACGTACATCTCTGGCAAACCTTAACCCTAAATCCTTAGGTTCGGCAAGTAATTACTGTATACTACTGTAGATAATATTGAATTTTAAACGCATATAGGTTCGATCAACCCGATCGAATTCGATAGATGTGAAATCCATAGTGCGGAATAGGTAAACGAAATTGAAAAATTGAATATTGATTATAGATTGTGGAGGTGGGAGTGTACCTTAAACGGACAGTCCAAAGAACGCGATGGTTGCCGAGGGTTGATTGATCTCCTAAGCTCAGATTCTGTGCAAGAACTTGAGTCTAAACAGTCTGGGAGTCTAAAATGGAGGGCTAGAAGGTCCTTCAGCGGCGGTCGACGCGTGCCTCGCGCTCGGCATGCCGCGCGCAGTCCTTTGCGACACGCGGAGGACGAAGGGCTTCGATCGTTCGATCGTTTCGATCGAACGGTCGACGCTTACCGTTAGATGAAACGACGACTTATTTTAAAAATGGACGGCGTTACTACAGTGCTGACGGCGCCGTTAAGTTTAAATAATTAAATAATTAATTAAATAAAATTATACAGATTTGATTAATCAAATTTACCCTATTAAATGTATCCCAAAAATTTCCAATAAATCACCCTTAGCTAATTGAAGGGTGAGGAACGCAAGGACGCACTCGGATTTTTATTTCGACGAGTTTTTTTTATTTGAATTTTCAGGTATTAAATATTATTAAATTATTCAACAAAAATCCAACGACTTCCAAATGCCTCCAAAATTGCACCCCTAGCTAATTTGGGTGTTCTGAACGCAATGGTGAAGTCAGATTTTCAATCTGAGGTCTAAATAAAAAGTCAAATTCTAGTGTTTGAAATTTTTTCAAAATTCCAGATTTGACTTTGTTGACTTTTGGTTTGACATTGGTTTCAGAGATGAGTTCTAAATTACTTAATTAGTGACTTAGAACCTTAATTAAGACTTAGATTAGTCTTAATTGAGCAAGATAACAACCTGGGTTGTTACATAGTCTCTAATGGAAGATTTTAATGTAGATTTGATAACTCATATTAAATAATATAAAACATATATGGCATATTATGATGTTCCAAATAATTTACATCAATGCTTGCTTTATACATTATTAATGTCTTAAAATTTTGAAAGATAAAAGGACTCTTTTCATGAAGACTTTAACACATGAATTGGCCTTTCCAAATGAAGAGTTATCTAAAATGTATAATAAATTACAATAATTCATAGTTAAAGTTAATCACATGACATGTTCAACCAAAAAATTTTATAATTCATATGTAAGCTTAGAATCAATTTGACATGGTTAGTTACATCCCTGTATATGGAAGAAATTATTCATAACTTTGATAATTATGGATGAGTAGTGAATGAATATGGGACATAATTGAATGTTATTTTACATATTTTAAGGAGTATGAGTTTGAAGGATTACACTTATTATCCTTGATGATAATTTATGTACTAATTATAATGGAAACTCCAGCCTAATAGCCATTAAATCTTGAGAATATGTAATTTCTTAGTCCATAAATAATATGTATTAGACTATGATTAGCAAGTTATGAATAAGGTTAAATGTTTATGATATCCTAATAGATTGATCTAGATATAGGTTATGATGATTTTACCATCATGCTTACCAGTTTAACTTTGCACTCACTGTAAATTATATGCCTTAAGTTTATTTGGAATATTCCACAATGTTATAAGAAATACATTGGCTTGTTATTAATTAATTCGAATGATAGAATTTAATGATGCATGCTTGCTTTATGTTTCAATCTAATTTTATATACTTGAAATAACATCTCACATGGTTGATAAGATAGTCTCATAGCTTGAATAAATATTTTCATTGAATTCTTTTCAAGGATAAAAAAGATCTTAAAGTTGAAAAAATAAGATATTGAAATTTATGTGTTGGGTATTTATTATTTAAAATTATTTAAAAAATATTATAATTTCTTATAAATTTTAGTTAATAATACATATTTATTTAGAAACTTTATTATTTAATATAATATTATTAAGAAATTTTCTTACTATTTTGTTATAAAATTAAATGAGAGAAGATAAAAAATGTGCTCCCTTATTTATTTATTTTTATAATTGCTTTATATTTTAAGCTCAATTAATTTTCAAAAAAATTATTTATATCTCAGTAACTTTGAATTACTTGTACATTTGTAATATCATAAATTTAGATTCTCATATAAAAAAAAAATATTGTTTTAAAAAAATTTAATAAATAATTTTAGAATGAATTAATTTTGTTTTTAAAAAAATTAAATAATAAAAGCATAATTATATTACTAGTAGATTTTAAATCATTAAACTGTCAATAATTTAAATTTTAAAATTCTGCAACCTTAAGAAAATAGTATGATATAAAAAAAATAATTTACTTCACAAAATGCGACTCCGCTGGGGATCGAACCCAGAATCTCTGGTTCCGTAGACCAGCGCCTTATCCATTGGGCCACGGAGTCCCAATGTCATTTAGTAAGAAATATTTATAAATGATTAACTCTAGATTATGAAATAACTATAGCTTATGAATTAGCTAAAAATGATGTTCGCTTCAAATTTAAGTAAACATTAGCTGAGCTAAAATAAAAAATGAGTAAAAATTTTATAAAATATTTAAAAAGTTATGTCAAATAAACTTTTTAAATGCTAATTTTATACCAAATATAATAAACGTCACTACGGTGGTCAAAGATTACGAGTAGCATTAGATGGCAACGATTATTTTAGGTAAGTAATGATGATATTTGTGTTTTGTAATATGGAGTAACAATCAATTGGTAGTGGCAAATAGTTTTTGTGATGGTAGCGACCAGTAGTGCACTATGATAATGGTAAGCATAATCTTTGTGGGAGATGGGGAAAATAGTAGAGGATAGTGATAATTAAAAAAATAATATTATAGTAATTGAAGAATTTGCTTGAAAGGAAAAAGTGATTGCACAATAATATGATGTATATGTGTGTGTATTTGTACATATAAATAGTATCGTTAATTGGCTGATAGTTACCCTAAAAATGGGTCAAATCACCAAATAATTTACAATACTTTAGTTAATAAAATTAGTTAATCTGACTATAACAACCCAAATTATTACCTAAGTGAATTAAGACTAATCTAAGTTCTAATTTTTTGATCTTAGTGTACTAATTAAGTCATTATGAGTTCACCACCAAGATCTAGTTCAAATCAGGGGTAAAATGGATCATACGCTAATTTTGAGAAATCCAAAAACCTTGGAATTTGACTGAATCAGAGACTCCGGAGCTGCTGAATGAGAATCGATTGAAACCTAACCTCCCTCACTGTCAAAACTTCAGGTACTGGATCTCCTCATTTCTTCATGCAATCATAAACTATTTAATTCGATTATATATTTCCCTTCCTGAATTGCAATATTATGGTGTCTGGTCAGCAATCCATCGATACGATCGAGCCAATTGGCTCGATCATCCACAGTAGAGTTGTAATAACCCAAAGTTGTTATCCAGCTTATTTTAGTCTAATAGCATCTTAATTATCACTCCATTAAGTTCATCTAGCCATTAGAACCAAACACTGAAGGTTTGGAGCGATTTGGAGCTCAATCGATTATTTTGGATTATTTTAATATTTAAGTAATTAGACAATTGAGGTATTTAATTTGACCTCAAAGTTGAAATCTGACTTCGCCGTTGCGATCATCACCCCCAAATTAGCTAGGGGTGATATTTTGGACGCGCTTGGAAGTCGTCGGATTTTTGCAAATATTTTAATATAATTAATTACCCCAAAATTAGCATAATTAAATAATTGTCTGAATCAAAATTCAACTTCGCCGTTGAATTCCTCACCCTCAAAATAGCAAGAAGTGAATTTTTGGAATTTTTCAGAGCGCGTTTCTAAAATCTGAATTTTTAACTAAAAAATGTAGGGATTAAATAAACAATTATTTAATTTAGAAAATCTATTTTTCTAAATTGCATTGATGGTTGCCCATCCCCATCCATTCGGCTGATCCCTCTCCTCCCCCTTCTTAATTACAAGATTTGATGGCTAAGGCCATCCCTCTCCCCTCACCTAGCCTTCCTAGCTCATGATGGCTTCCCCCTTCCTTCTCCTCCTATAAATGGAGCTCAGCCCCCTTCCTCTCCATTTTGCTGTCAAGTTATAGCTAAAGCTCCCTCTCTTCCCCTCTATTGCTAAGTCTTGGGTTGTAGAAGAACAAGAAGAAGTACTTCCTTCAAGCTTTTCAAGTCTTCTTCCTCCTCTTTTTAAAAAGCTAAGGTACTCATTTGCTCATCTTTCTTGTCTTCTTCATATTACTATTATGCTATTTATATCTTTAGAAGATACATGACTGTATTTGGAAGCCATTAAAGTTCATTAAGGTACCATATTGTTATGAAAACCTCATGCTCTATTTTTCGTCCATTCTATATACTTGCACCTTTAACTGCATGTTCTGTATAGTTAGGATAATCCATTTATTCCAATTTTGGTATCGATGGAAATGTATCGGAAAGACCTTTTTATTGATATATAGCACCACTCATGAAATACTCTAGATTGAGAGCATTTCAGTTTAAAATGTGATAATTCATAGTTTTTGCACAGACGAAATCACCGTCGGGCGCTACAGCGCGCTGTAGCGCCCGCAACTCAAATAGTTTCCGCTGCAGCGCGCCACAGTGCGCCGTAGCGGGCAACAATGTCATTTCAGTAAAAATCATATGAAATTGATAAATAAACTAATTGAACAGTAATGCGCAAGTTAGACCGCTGCAGTGTGCCACAACGCGATGCAGAGGGCTGTAGCGTTATTTTGAGGAAAACTATAAAAAATCAAGAGAAAAATTAATTGAACAGTAACCTGCAAGTTTGACCACTGCATCGCGCTATAGCAGGCCGCATCGTCATTTTTAGAAAAATATATGAAACCAGAAGACAAATTAATTGAACAGTGTTTCGGCAAATTGATCCGCCACAGCACGTCGCAGCGTTTGAAAGTGCTGCAGTGCGCCAAAGCATCCAGCTCACTGATTGGTCCCTCCATAGCGTGCGGCAGCATCATAAGCGTCGCAGTGCACCACCGCATCGTTTTCTGCCGTAGCGCGCTGCGGCGCACCGTAGCGCCTAGAATTTTCTGAATTGCCCTGAAATGGCTGAAATGGCCAAAACTTTACTATTTTTGTATTTTAGGGTCCCTAGGTGTGGCAACCGGAAATCGAAGTTCGAGAGTCTCTAAAGAATGATTCATACAATTGGAAATATTCATTTATAAGGAAAACAAAATATATGAATATCCACATTTACATCCAGAGCCATATACATATGAAATTTACAACAGTTTTTAATATTTACAAAATAAATTTAACATCTTTACTTTCTCACATCTCTATCTCTTTTCTTTTTCTTTTACTTGGCAGATTTTCAAAGCTTTTAAATTTTCAAAACCTAAAAAAATTCAGTTACCAGTCAGGTATGAGTATGCAAATCGTTCTTATAAGAATAATTCTAGCATCATATAATAGCTATAAATCAAATATAGAACTGAAAGAAATATCTGCATATATGAAAAGAAAGTAATTTTCTCAATTTTGAATACTGCCCTGCATATTAGCTTTGAAATTCAACATATATGAAAAGCATGAAATTTGTAATTTTTATCAAAAGTATTTGTAACAATAAGTCGAGTCTGTAGAATCCTGAGCACAAATGGGTAAACCCATAGGCATAACTTGTAGGAAGCTTATCTCGCCACCCATCAATAGCTTACTCAAAATAGGAACTTATGGTATGTCTTTCCTCTAGATTTGCCTACTTCCTACAAGAGGCTAAATCTCTCCATATTATTCCCAGGGGAAGCCAGCATGCCCAATTTGTACAGATTCTCAGTATTGCGTTCCACCCTCCAAAGACAAACACCATAAAATATATATACCATGTTTCATTATTTTTATTACATGCTATTTGATATCATTCTTTTGCAGATTAAAAAGTAGTAAGCAGTGTAAATAATACTCAAATGAAAAATGGCTCAAAAATCAGAATACTGAAATGAAACTTATAAGTAGATTTGTGTACCAGACTGTTTTAATATAATATCAACCAATTCAATTTTTTTGATCTGCCAAAATAATTTTAATTCATTAATTAATATTTCATGATTTTTAACATAATTTGTAATATTAGGTTTTTCTGATATTGATATTTGGATTATCTAATTGATTATCTTATGACTAATACTTTCAAATAAAGTAAATACTTACAATCCTAACATGTGAAAACATCTATATTTCCCACAAATTTCTAAGTCCTAAAATTCTTAAAAATTTTGGCATAGTCTCCTTTGTTTTTGTTCAAATAAACAATTTTACACAATCAATATATAAGTCAACCCATTGACTATTTTCAGTTCTAAAATAGAGTTTAATCTTTTTTATAGGATTGCTCATTTTCAATTCTAAAATATAGTTCATATCCAGTTCTAATAATTTCAAATTATAAAATCAAATAGAGCAGCTTTCATATATCCTATATCAAATATCTATAAAATTAAATAAGAGGTGCAAAAATAATTTTAGCAATTTTATAAGGACAACATCATTTGGCTTATTATGCCATAAGGCAATAACATTTCATTTGATACTCATTTATTAATCATCCTGCAAAGAACATCATCATTTAAATTTTAATATTTAAATATAAAATAAATAAGAATCATTTAAAATTTAAAGGCATCATTTGAATTTATTCATATGATACATGACATTACCTAGAATTCATAACAAAAAAGCAGCAATTGAAATCTTAATATAAATCACGACATCATGTATTCTTTTAAACTATTGATAACAACATATGAATTAATAAGGATATGACAGCATTTGTTCTCATAAATGGTAGCAACTCTCTAATGATAAATTGTTGATATCTTTCAAATATAATAAAATTCACATACACTTCAATAAGTAATTATGCTGGCTGAAATTAATCATGCTTCAATAACTTAATTCATAAGCTTCAAAATAAACTACTTCATTTACTTTATGAATCTTTCCTTTCTAATTCATGTGCTAGTTTATTCTATAATTATTTTATGCTAGCTTTGCAAAGGACAGCTATCTGTTACTTAGCATGCAAGGATTAACAGCACTGATTTTCATTTAATCTATTGGCAACATATGATTCTATAAAAGAATGACAACATTGATATCCATATAATTAATTAATAGCATTTGGTCATATAGATTATCCAGTATCATTTGCTTCACATAAATGAATAGACAACACTTGATTTCTCATGGTAACTTTTAGATCCCATAAAACACATTGCAACATTTGTACTTATTGAAATAATGACAGTATTTATATCTCCTAAAATACATGGCAGCTATTTGAATCTTGTAATACAAATGGAAACAATATGGATCTCTATTTAAATAGCAGTATTTAGATTCTATAAATAATTGGCAGTATTTGATTCATCTCATTACAGTTAATATCAACTTTGAATCACTTATGATCTTATAATATTAAAGATGACAATATGTGATCACATGGATATGACTAATAGCATTTGATTCTATTGAAATAAATGGTAGCATTTAATCACAATTGAATTAAATGGAAGCATTTCTATTCAGCATTTGATCAATACTCATTATAAGAACTATGCAAAGAAGAATATAATTCCATCAGTTTTCCTTATATATAATATTGAATTTAGTTCATGATATGAGGAAAATAAAGTGTCAAAGAAGAGTCATTATTCAGCACTTGGCATACATCTTCCTTATCATTATACAAATTTATACGATATAGAAAACCAAACACAATAAATGTCTTAAGGTTTATACATCATCCTATCCGTTTTAATCTAGCGCAGAACTTGGCTTAAAAGAAAAACTTTACTTTTGCATTTAGAAATTCTTGAAGAAGAAGATACAATTATTTTTATTAATCCATTTTCTTTAAACAATTTATAAAGGAGATTTAAAAGTAAATGTTTGAATATTTAATCGAGTAATAATAAAAATAATGAAAGCAGTTCTCAATTTCTCTATGACACATAGAAGTATTCAAATGGCATTAATTCATACAGCTGTAAACATCTTAAACAAGTTATATTGTATTTGCAAATATATACTTTTGAAAATTTGAAATGATAGTTCTGGATGAAACTATATCTCCACACAAGAATATTAATAATACATTTATAGCTTTTTCATAATTCACAATTTAACAAAATAAGATTAATGAGTAGTGACTTAATGTAAATGTGGAAGGTTTTGTAGTTTGATCGGGCTCAGCTCAACGAGCTTCATTGGACATTGCTGTTAGTTAGCAGCACTCTCACCACTTTTCGATACAAAGTTCACCGAAGGGAAGAGGAAACCGATCAAACTTTCAGCAAGATCCCTTCATATTTAAAGTCATTGAACTCGATTTGGTTCTAATAAGTTATTCGAATATTTCATATAATCCCTATGAGCGATTAAGCAATTCACTGATTGAGGAAGAAATTAATACATAACAGAATAATTTCATTTGCAAATAAAATTTCTTTGAAAGCTGAGAGTTGAAGAATCCACAGGTATGAGAGACAGGTGAAGAACAGAGAGGTAGATTACTTAATTATTCATTAATTCTCGCTTGAAATAGAATAGATAAAATCATTCGTTGTTATTAAATTAAACTAATCGTTAAGCAATTACAGCTGGAGGAGATTCGAAGGAAATAGTACAAATAGAAGAGAAATATGCATAGTATAATAAGAATTAACTTAAAATTTGCATCCAATTCAATCGAATAATTATATCGATTTAAAATGATAAGTAAGCAATTGAACTATGCACTATTTTACCTAAGAAACAAGATGGCAACAAAATTTCTCAGAGGCGATCGAATTGATAATGATAATTTACGAATTCCTTAAAGGAATCATAAAAATTTAGTAACATTTAATCTTATACAAGAGTATTATAGATTGTTATTTTTCTGAAATTGAAAAGATGTAGAATAAATAAATGAGGAGAAGAATGAATTCATGCAAACATTAAGACAATTTGTAAAGATTAACTACATATGAACTGTATCCTTGAATTTTCTAGAAAGTTAATAGCATGTAATTACTAATTTTACAAGGATCCTACTCAGCAATTTATCATGAACATGTTGCCTAAGTAGAAATAGATATACACAGATTTTAATTAGGATTAGGAACAAAAAATCAAGCTAGAGAGGAGCAAGAATAATGTTGTATGAAATGTAAAAAAAAAAAGTAACATACATTGTGTTACTCAGTTTTCCATTTAAGGAATCTAAAAGAAATTTCAGTTTCATCCATTAAGGCTTATAGATCAAATCAGATCTCTATGAATCATATAAAAAAATATTCATTGAGAGTAAGGAAAATATTTAGAGGGGTACCTTAATACTTCTGCCGGCCGAGACTTCCAGAATCGATAGGGTTTACGAATGGCCGAACTAGAGTTTGAAGGAGGTCTTGCTCCTTTGTCTCGAGTCGCCTACGCCTTCCTCTTATCCTCGTAGGATTCCATCTCCCCTCCCCTCGTATGATAAGATAAGGGCGAGAGAGGGGGTAGCTATCGTGCGAGAGAGGCTCGAGCCACGCGTCGTTCGTCGGATGAAGGAGCAGGCGGTCTCGGCCGCGTGCGAAGAGGATAGGGATTAGGGTCGCGTGAGGGGATCGGCTTGCGTAGGAGAATGAAGAAATTTCGGCTGAAGGAAATTAGGATTTAGGTTTTTGAAGAGATTTAAAAAATTCTAGGATCTATATCAGCCGTTGGATCAAAATAAACGACTGAAATTTCTGAGCCAATATCTGAAGTTATTTGAGCTCCAAAAATTGCAAATAGTATCGAAACTACCGTCTTAATGAGACGAATGCACGCATTTAAAATTTTTTAAATTTAAACAAGTATTTTATTTTATATTGATTTTTAAGTGAAAAACTAAAAAAAATCAATTATGATAAATTGAAAACTCGAAAATTAATGAAACTTGAAACATAGCATCTTCATATGATGCTTAACTTAGACATACAAAAATTTTCAAATTTCGATTTATATTTTTTATATTATTAGCCTTTGAAGTTTAAATTTTATAAATTTATTCAGGACAATCCAGGATCCCAAACGCGCTCAAATTTTTTGCAGTAGGATCCTTTCAATATGAATTATAAGAGAATATTTTTATTACATTTTTATTTGACTTAAATTGGAATCCTAATTTGACAAAAATTTTTAAGTGATCGAAAAATATCCAGGAAAATCAACAATTTCCAAATATTCTCAGAATAACACTCCTAGCTAATTTGGAGTTACTGAGTCCAATGGTGGACTCCGTTTTTGATTATGAGCTCTAAATTATTTAAATATTAATAAACAATTTTGAAAAGTATTTCTAGTATTTTACACTAGGACCCTAGTGAGACTGAATTATATATTGAGCATTGCATAAAATTTTATATAAAAATTAACTTTGAAAGACATCTTTTATAACATACGCTTAAAATCTCTTATAAAATTTTGAAATACATCATTTATAACTTTAGATATTTGATTTTCTCTTATATAAGACTATTAACATAAAATGGATAATAAAATTGTAATGATTTATAAAATTATCTAATTCTAATAATATCTTTGATTTTATCCCATGATTGTAGAATAGAGTATGATTAGATGGATTTTATTCATCTGATCTGATCACTTTAATCCAAGTCTAATAAGTAAACCTTAAATGTTAACTTAAGAAATAGAAAAGTAAGATCTCAAGGGTCTTACTATAGGATGATTCTTAAAATGCTTAAAGATTTTAAATATTAATATATTGAGGTAGGAAGAACTCTTATAACTTATTGAGTTAGAAACTTAAATGATCTTTCATAATCTTAGCAGTTGATTTTGACACCTCGTGATATGAATCACCTAAAGCAGTTAGAATGAAACTTCCCCATTGCGGTAGAAACCATTATTGAGTGATCTTTTGATCACATCCTTGGAATCTTGTGTATGACTCACCTATTTAGTGTAAGGATTAATAGCTTTGATAAATCCTTATTGATTAAATAGAGTTGTCTGAACCCAGATTATTGGTTGGTGTAGTATGATATACCTATAGTACTGGATTATTTCAATAGTATTCAAGAGTAGTTGAGTCACTTTAAGTAAGATTTATCTTTGTGTTATCCTGCGGGCTTAGGCAAATATAATCTCACTTAGAGTAAATCAATCAATCATAAGAGTGTTATAAACGGCGACTCATTCCTTAGTTTGATTAAAATACAAATCGCCATCGGGTGATGCCTCATAGCAAAGATCACTTCAATATGTGTGGCTTAAACAAACTAAGTAATTTGAGTCACCCTCTTTAAGACACTAAGTATGATTATGATTTGGGCATCTTAATGACTTAGCTTGAGATACAAATTGCCATCTGGTGATGCCTCCTATCGAATATCGCTTCGTTAAGGTGGCTTAATCAAACTAAATGTTAGAAACCACCTTTCTTACAAATATGTTAAATATGTGTATACAATCTTCCCATCTAATGATTTTAAGTAAAATCTCAACTTTAATCAATTATCGAGATTAGAATCTAGGAGTCAGAATCCTTCTTTTTGGTAGGATTCTACACAATGGAGATCTTGAATTTATTATCAAATTCAAAGTATTTTTTAGATTTTTAGATTTATCTGATGTAGCTTAGAAGCATGAGCATGAGCATAAGCATGATATTGAGTATCAATAATGATGTATAAATATTAGTAATGATTTATGTGTTACGAAATGCTGCATACATTGACTAGGAAATTTCAGGATGTATCAGCATCACAATTCTCAACTAGATGTATATATACATTGCACTGTAATTCTCATAGTAGTTCAATGATATTTTGGTTATATATCAGTAGTATGTAGTATTATGGCATATTCAGATGCATAGTTTCAGTGTCATACAATATAGTTTTACATGTTATTACTCAGTTTTAGATCTCTTACTATTTTTGGTATACTTTCAGTATTCAGTTTACAATTCAACTTTACTTTATCTTACTTCAGTTTTGTATAGTTTTATACTTTCAATTATCTTTACAGTTCTTATGCAGTTTTATTTATATTATGTAAATATTAAATGAATAACTAGAACTATTTAGATTAGTTTCAATGTGTTAGACTTATTATCTAATATGGGGTACTTTTGAGATCCAGCAATTTGCTAGATCTTAAGTAATATATTGAGCCAGGTCAGGAGGACACCCAAAAGATTCAGGAAGAGCCCGTGGAGCACTAGTGGACTCTCCTTTAGCCTTACTTTTCTGCTTAGTTTATTTCAATTTAGTACTTAGCTTTTATTCTGTATTTCAGTAAACTGTTTGTAATAATTCTTGATATATTTTCTTCTTTTTTTTTTTTGAGACGAATGTTTCATACAGCTTCTGTGATGAATGTTTATGGATATTTGCTTTAGCTTCCGCACTCTATTTATACACAATTTATACTTAGTATTATGATGTGATCAGTATACTGGAAATATTGATACTTTATACATATATTGGATTCTCCATGTATGTTTTAAATTTAATATATGTATTAGCCTAATACTTAGGATAATGATACTACTCGTATCTAAAGTATTAGCTTTCAACCCTCCATGAGGTTGAGTAAGCAGCCCTTTAAATAGGTTTCATTTCAGTAATTCAGGGAGATGGGATATCCCACCCCGAGTGGTGCATCACTCTGCCGCCAAAGTTGATCATGACTATCTCCTTTGCGTGCGGTGACGGGGCGGGGCGCTACTATAAAATACTAGAATTTTCTTTTAATTTGTTTATTAATATTTAAATAATTTTGACCTCAGATTGAAAATTTGACTTCGTCATTGCGTTCACCACCCCTAAATTAGCTATAGATAAAGTTTTGGAGGCATTTGAAAGTTGTTAGATTTTTGTCAAATATTTTAATATTATTTAAATACCCCGAAAAATCAAGTAATTAAATACTCGTCGAAACAAAAATCTGATCCCGTCGTTGCGTTCTTCACCCCACAATTAGTTAGGGGTGATTTATCTGATTTTTTTAAAACACATTTAGCTAATTTTTTTTTAATTAATAAGCTATGATTTAATGTTATTTAAATTAATGTTAATTTTTCCTAAATATGGCCCCCGCCATTTCGCGTTTCCATCTTAATGGGCCAGCCAGTTATTTTGAACGGTGCGTACCTGCGTCGTTCGATCAGTGCATCCGATCGGACGGCCCCGATCGCATCTTCCCCAATTTAGGGCACGCGACGAAAAGGGGGGGAACACGCGGCACCTCCACCGGCCTCACAGAGGGCAATCCGCCGCCGAAGACTTCTGTTAATTGCTGTATTTATCACTTAGAATTGGGATTGGCTTCAATTGGTAAAGTTTGAGATCGAAGTCTTGGATCCCTACAAACCTCTACGTCTCTATCCCGTCGAAACACTAAGCAAGGTACTTCACTATACCTTATCCTCCTTCGAATTGTCTCATTTGAATATTAACACCTTATGGAGTGTAATCATTTTCATAAACTGAGCATATTTGGACTTAAGCAAAGTCGAAATAAGCTTCGATTTTTCCATTTGATAGGATTAAATTTTGGAAAGATCTCAGTTGTGAAGTGCTTTATCTTTAGGGATTATGCAATTAATTGATATATCCTTTCAATATCTTCATTTTGACATATGATTTGCTGTCTAACTTTATCTGTATTGAAAATACTTTGGAACCCTAATTTCCTTTGCTCAATCCCTGTCAGGGGCGAGCTACAGTAAATGGAATGATCCAGACCGGACCGGTCCAGCCGTGAACCGTGCCTCTATTGGGCTAGGCCGTAATCGGCCCGCCATGTTAATTTGGCCTGCACACTCAAGTTGCTGGGCCGGCCCATTTCCTTGAGCCAGTCACCCCTATTTTTTCTCGGGCCGCCACGTTTCTAAAGAGGTCGGGCCCATCATTATCACCAGCCTGCATGATTCATTAACAAAGGAAATTAATTAAGTTAAATTAAATCAAATTAAACTCCAAACTTCAAATCTCCATAATTTGCAAACCAATAATCAAAATATATTAAAATTATATATCATTGGATTCAAAAAATAATAAGGAATTTATTGATATTATTAGAATTTCATTTGGAGAGGTCATAACATAGTAACATTTAGGATTCCCTAGTTAAACCTTAATTGTCACAAAACTTCAAACTATCACAACTTTGTAACCTTTAAACCAATTATACCCAGTATGGGTCTCAAAATACTCAAAAAATCTTAAAGAATATTTTAATAGTATTAACTTTGCTGTTTAGATTAGACTTAAACTAATTACATTTAGGACTTAACCCTAATTAAGCCATTTAACTCTGGAACTTCAATTAACCATGACTTGGTCAATTGAACTCCAAATTAGGTAATCCAAATATAAATTTAGATCAGAAAAACCTAATTTATAGTAATTTATAAAAATATTTTAGATTCAATAGTTAGATCTCTTAATTAACCATAATTACTCTAAATCTTAATTAGTAAATATTAACAAATCTAATGATCCAAATTGAGTAATTTCAGTTTCAGAGAACTCATAAAGTAGATTAGAACCTAGCTGTATAATTTGTTTAGTGATTTTGCGATTTATTTCACTAATCACTTATTGATCACATTAAACCCTAATTATTAACCCAAGAAATTGTATCGACTATAACTTAGCTAATACATATCAGAATTTAATGATTTTAGGTTCTATAGAAACCTTAAGTCATAATATACAGTAAACTAACAAAAATTTTAGATTTTATTACGATAAAACTACTAAATTACCCTTATAGGTCAATTTTCTAATTTGACCTTATGTGGCTTAATAATTACTCAAAATTAGTAATTTAATAAATTAATTTAAATATATTTAGATCATTTTATTATTATTTTAGAAACTTAATATTACAAATTATGATAAAATAATAAAATATTAAATTAATGAATTAAATTATTTTTGGCAGATCAAATGAATTGATTTGAATGAAAAAGTATCAAAAGAGTCAGGTGCGTAAATCTACATATAAATTTTATTTCAATATTCTTATTTTTGAGATATTTTTCATTTGAATATCTTTCCAAAATTGTTTACCGCTTATAAATCTGCAAAATAATATTATCAAGAAGCATGTAACAAAAAGATGAAATGTGTTATATTATTATGGTGTTTGTCTTTAGAGGATGGAAATCAATACTGAGAATCTGTACAGATTGGGCCTACTGGCAGCCCCTAGGAGTCATATGGAGAGATTTATCCATTATTAGGAAGTGGGCAAATCCAGAGGAAAGACGCACCATCAGTTTCTAATTTTTTTAAATAAATTATCGACGGGTAGTGAGAAAACTTTCCTAAAGGTTATGCCTATGGATTTACCTATTTGGGCTTAGGAGTTTACGGACTCGACTTTATGTTACAATTACTTTTGATAAAATTTATTTATTCTATGCTTTCCATTTATATTGAATTTCACAGCTAACTTGCAGGGCAATATTTAAAGTTAAGAATTTACTTTTCTTTCATATATGTTATGCAGATATCACATTCATTTCCATATTTAATTTATGCCTATTATAGAATATTAGAATTAATCTTATAAAAATGATTTGCGTATTCCTACCTGATTGGTAACTATATTTTTCAGGTTTTAAAAATTAAGCTTTGAAGATCTGCCTAAGAAATAAAAGAGAAGAAACTAAGATGTGAGAAAATAAATGATGTGTAATATATATTGTAAATATTAAACTGTTGTAATTCATATAAATGGCTCTGAATGTAAATATGAACATTTATGTATTTTATTTTCTTTACTTTCATAAATATATATTTTCAAAATAAGAACTTCGATCCCCGGTCGCCACAGCTACAACTTTAAATGAAAGAAAGAACTCTGTTTTTCTTCAGAAACTTGGAGGAATGGAGCTTCTTCATCCTTAGCTTGGAGCTTGAGAAGAGGGACCTTAATTGTGAAAAAAATGGAGGGAGGAGAGACTGAGCTTACATCTTATAGGAGAAGAAGAGCAAAGTTTTGGATGGGATGGGAATGAGTTATCCCGTCCAAGTCATGGAGGAAGACTTGACTTGAGCAAAAAGAGAAATGGAGAGGGGATGGGACTTCAGCCCCTTGCATGCGAATATGGTATGGAGATGCTAAACAGGGAGAGGAGGCGGGTCACAGGCGCAGAGGGATAAAGGAGAAATGTAAATCAATTTAAATAAAATAAATAATAATTCTTTTTTTTTTATTTATTAAAAATTCATATTTGATAAACGCGCCTCGAAAAATCCTAAAATTCACTACTAGCTAATTTGGGGGTGAGAAATTTAATGACGAAGTCGGATTTCAATCCCGACGACTATTTAATTATGTTAATTTTCGGAGTATTTAAATTCATTAAAATATTCGCAAAAATCCGACGACTTCCAAATACTTCTAAACATCACCTATATCTAATTTGGATTGACAAGCACATTGGCGAAATCGGCTTTCAATTTTGAGGTTAAAATAAATATCTCAAATTTATAATTAATTAAATATTATTAAAATATTACAAATATTCGATTGAGCTCTGATTCGCCCCAATTCATCAAATATTGGTTCTAATGACTAGATGAAGTCAATAGAATGATAATTAGGTTGCACTTGAGGTAAAATTTGGCTAAGTAATAGCCTATGGATTGGTTCTAAGGACATTTGTGCTCATGTGGGACCTCATTCCTCACCCCCTCCTCAATTTGGGTTAAGGTCATCGCTCCCCCAGAGAGGAAGTACAGCGTCTGGATTGGTGGATCCATCCTTGCATCCCTGGGCACCTTTTAGCAGGTCTCCCCTCTTCTTCATATTCTTCTTCTTCTTTCTTGCTACCTTTTTATGCTCTCTTTTTGCCAATCCATCCATCTATATGAATGTATGCAGATGTGGTCATTTGCAAACGGTGGCCTCTCCGATTTTTTATTTTTTAAAAATCATTTAGTGTCGTAGTTGCCTCTTCGTCTTCCTTTAGGCAGGCCTTCTTCTTAAATAACTTCTTCTCTTCCATCGTAATAAGAGAGGCGAAGAGCAAGACTGTAAAGACTCACTTAAATAGTAATAAGTAAAACTCTTAAATATCAAGGTACCTTTTCAGATAACGGTGGAGTACCACTTCATGTGAGAGCCTCTTGAAGCCGTGATGATTAAGGTGCTACGTGGTTGTGGATACGTCTTACGCCCGTAAGGGTCACATCTAATCTTATCTACCCAATGGATGATTCTTAGATCTGTGTGTGGATACTAATGATGATGTCAATTACTTAAGTAGAGGAGATTGTAAAGACCCGCTTAAGTAGTAATAAGTGAAACTCTTAAACATCAATGCACATTTTCAGATAACGGTGGAGTTCTTGATAAGAACTCCAAAGTTAAATGTGCTCATGTGGGAGCACTCCCATGATAGGTAATATGTTGGGAAGTTATCTTCTGAGAAAAAAATCGTGAATCATTTCAGGCCAAAGCAGAATATTTTATTCCTTTAAAATACAATCATTCAAAATTAATGAGAAACTTGCACTAAAGTTCGAAGAATAAATGAAAAAAGAGTTGAACATACAACCATTCAAAAGTTTAAAGAATTAACATGCTATAATATTTTATTCCAGTTTAATTACTCAAGCAATGTGTATGTAAGTAACACTTATAATACATAAAAGAAATTGTCATAATATTTTTTTAAATAATTTTCAAGATTTTAGTAATTTTACTTCTTCTTTTTATTTTCTTGACACATTTTAACTATAGAATAGTTGTTAGAGTATCGAACAAGTTATTTATTTTGACAAATGTAATTAACATTTGTACTTAGTTTTATTTGAAATTTTTTCCCGTATATTTTAGGGTATATATATATAACAATAACTCATTCCATATATTTGATTATTCTTAAATTATAACATTAAAATAAAAAATTGAAATTCACTATAGTGAAGATTACTAACCTTCATAAATTTTTTTATTTCTAAAAATGTTATATACTTCATAAAATATTTATAATATAATGATTTTGAATTTGAAAATATTATAAACTTACATAATAATATATATCAATGAATATTTATGAACAATAAATTTTTTTCTTAATTTTTATATATAAATCTTATAAAAATATATTCAACAAATAATCTAAAAGATATTGTTCATATAAAAATCAAAAAATATTATATATACAAATAATTATTTAGAATCAATAGAATTTTTTTTTTTAACTTTTGCATATAAACTTCACAAAAAAAATATTAAATCAATTTTGATATATACTAACGATAAATATAGCAATACTCATAAAATTATAAAAATACTTAAATATATAGATTTATTTTTATTATTAGTTAGATTTTCGGAGAGTGGGAATTGGGGATCCATTACTATTTTAAATTTAATCCAAAAGGTCACACAGATCGAGAGAGAAAGGGAGGGAGAGAGAGATTCGGAGGCATACTGATGATGGTGGCCGCGAAGATTGCGCCGTCGATGCTGTCATCAGACTTCGCAAATCTGGCGCCGGAGGCGGAGCGGATGATCCAATTCGGCGCCGATTGGCTTCACATGGACATCATGGTAACATCTCTATCATTTTTGGCTTTTATTAATGTTAGATCGGTTCCATCGGCTCTTTGCAGTAGCAAATTTTTGGTGCCGATTTACTTCACATGTTAATTTCGTAGAAATGATTTGATGTAGTCTTTGCATTGAGCAAAATTTCCATTTAGGGCTAGTTTGGCTCACCGCTATTTGCGCTGCTATTAGGCGAATGCTATGTTCTTCTCTCAAGGCAACCCACTTCTTGACTCTATGATTTGGATTATTTTGCATAACTGCAAATCTCTCTTCTTCGAGTCTTGGCTAAAGTTTGTATTCAAGTTTGCGAGCACCTGTGCGAGTATTGTCTCTGCTTTTCTATTATATATATTTTTTTGTTAGAGAAATGCTCACCCAAAAAAATTTGGATAATAATAAATGACGTCGAAATCCTTCATGGTTATTTTTTTTTTTGAATGCTGGTCTAAATATCATTTCTTTATTTTTTAGTGTTTTAATACATAGCTTTTAAATATCTCTAAAAAAAAAAAATTTTTCTTATAAAAATTATTATTTAATCAACTTTTGCACTTAGGGCCATAAAAATATTTAATTTAAATAGAAAATTATTTTTATTTTTTTGAGAGTTGATTGAGAGCCAAATAATATATATATATATATATATTATACTGGAATTACACTTGCATAATCATTGCTATATTTTTGCTATTATTGCATAAATGTTTAATCAGCATAGCATTTGCTCTAGAGATTTTCCTGACCGCCATATGAGAAAAAAAGAACTTTAGATTGTCTTCACCAAGATTGAGCCAGTGAGCTTTCGAACGTTGCTTAGCCCACTATAACTCATTATAAATAGCATCTTTGAGGGATTAGAAGCCTTGACCTTTGAAGCTCGTTAATACCCTGAGGATCAGAAAGATTTAAAGCCTCAAGCTGAGCTCGACGAATTTTTTTTACTTCAGAAGGGTTATAATGCTGAGAACTATTAACCAATTTGAATATCTTTTTGGTTTGAGACAATTTCTTGTGAAGCTCAAAGAGGGGATCTCCACCATAAAAATTATTCCAGGTGGCCGAAACAATGCTTTTAAAATCAGTTCTATTGACCCAGTAATTCTTAAAGCAAAATCTGGAGGGGGAGTTGACTTTAGAGGGCCTAGTAATGAGAAGCGGGGCATGATCAGAGGTGGCAGGAGGGAGGACCTGATAAAAGACCTCAGGGAAAGCCGAAATCCAATCTAAATTTGCCAGACATCTATCAAGCTTAGCTTTAATGGGAGAGTCAAGACGGAGATTATCCCAAGTGAAGCAGTTACCTATGTAATGCAAGTCAATGAGCTCCGCTTCAGATAAACAGGGGCATGGCGCTATATGCTCTCTCCCTTACGTTGTGGTTGGCTCTGAGACTCTTAATCACCTTGATTCTGCTTTCTCTGAAGATGACATTAAGCATATTTTGTTTTCTATCAAAGATAACGCTAGCCCGGGCCCTGATGGATTCTCTTCTCTTTTTTTTTTTTAAATCCTGGCATCTCATTCACACTTACATTACCTATGGGATTAGTTTCTTTTTCCAGATCCGATTATGTCTCGTTGGATGAACCACATGCTTATCACTTTAATCCCTAAAGGTAAAGGCATTACTAGTCTTGATAACTTCCGGCCGATTGCTTTGTGTAACACTATGTACAAAGTCATTTCCAAATTGATTGCGGATCGAATTGCTCCTTTATTGCCAGAGCTTATTCATTCTGCTCAAGCCGCGTTTGTTAGAGGCAGGCATCTTGCTCACCATGTCATTCTGGCTAATGAAATCATCCGTACTTTTAATTGGCATGCTCCGAATTCCTTTTGTGCGAAGATTGATCTTAAGAAAGCATTTGACAGCTTAAATCGTGAGTTCATAATCAATGCACTTATCGATATTAAGTTGCCAAGGAAAGTTATAGATTGGATTAAGGCATGTATTACTAATCCTCACTTCTCCATAAACATTAACGGATTCATTGATGGTTATTTTGGTTCAAACACAGGGCTTAGATAGGGATGCTCTCTTTCCCCTCTACTCTTCATTATTGCCTTAAATTATCTGTCTACTTCTATTGATGCAGTTGTTCTTAGTGGGCATATTATTCCCTTTAAATTGAGAAGTTTTAGTTGCTCTCACCTTCTTTTTGCTGATGATATTTTAGTTTTTGGAGCAGCCAGTTCAGATAACATGCTTGAATTCAAAAACTGCATCGAAAGGTTTCTTTCTGCCGCTGGGCTGAGCATCAACGGTAACAAATCTTGCATTTATTTTTTTAAAGCAGTCCCAAACGTTCAAGAGCTCTTGAACATCTGGAACTTCTCCCTTGGCACTTTTCCAATAAAATATTTGGGTCTTCCTGTCCTCCCAATTAAACCTAGAAAGGATAATTTCTCTCCTCTGCTGTCTAAATTGCATCTATGGCTCACGGGCTGGGTTCATAAGTCCCTATCATTTTCGGGATGGCTTCAAATGCTGAAATTTATGGTGTGGCCTCTTCTCTTGCATTGTTTTAAGTCTGTTATTATTCCAATGAATGTTATTAAAAGTATAAAGCGGCTAGCTTCGAAGTTCCTTAATCACGGTTCCCTTGAGAACAAAATGCACATTGTTGCTTGGGCTAAAGTTGCGGTCCCAAAAGGAAAATGAGGTATTGGTCTTATATGTCCTTCTAAATTGCTTATTAGTTGCAAGTTATCTATCTGTTGGCACACACTTTGCAATACTTCTCTTTTATCTATTTGGTGGAAAAGCAATTGTCTTAAGTTGGGCGATCAACTTATTGCTCCTCATATTTCTTTTGACTCTTTCGGGCTCACTTGCTGTTTTAAGAACCGTCCTCGGTTCTGCTTTAAAGATGCTCATAATTTAGTTTTCTCTGAATTGCCGGATGTGCACTGGGCCGGAACCTTATGGTTGAGAGGTACAAAGCTTAATTTAAAATGCATCATTTGGGAAGTGATCGTTGCCGGACTTAAAATTGCGGACATCCTCATTCATAGGAGAATTGAATGCTCCCCACTTTGCTCCCTTTGTTTTTGCAGTGATGAGTTCCACTCCCATCTTTTCTTTAACTGTGAGTTCTACTTCTTTTTACTTTCAAAGATCCTACCTAGGGGTCTTATTTACATGCTCCCTCCCTCTCTACCTCAAATTATGAGCGATATTCAGGATCTTGATAAGTGGCAGAAAAGAGCTTATATTACTGCTATTGGTATGATTATCGACGATATTTGGAACGAACGAAATGCCCGAATATTTAAAACTTGCAGTTCCAGCCCTCATTTCATTCTTTACAACATAAAAGACAAGTTAATTAGTATAATTAATAGATGGCGTTCTTCCCCTGAGTCACTTTCGGTCTGGAAATTACAGCTTATGGAAATCTAATTTTAATGCCCTGCTTCATCTTCTGTTGTTAAGGGAAGTTGTATATTCTGCTGATTTTGGTGGTCTTATTTTTTCAAACAAAGCAGAGTTTTTGTTTCAAATTTTGAGCAGTTTTTTTATTCCTGTGTGGCACAATTTGGCTGAATTTCTTTGGTCCCTTTTTCGGCTATCTGCTCTGGTTTAAAGACAATGAAGGATAATGAGGATATTTTAGACCCCATTTGCCGGTCTGGAGGCTTCCTTGTTGCCTCGATTCTCGGATACTACCTTGGTCTTACATGATTGATGCTCCGGCAGATCTTTGGTCTTCGGTGGATCTCATAGTGGAGGACCTGAATCCTGAGTCTTATTTATTTTTTTCTAATTTTTATTTTGATGTCTCAGCATTTACTTTATTTTCTTTTTTTCCATTGCTGTTAGTTTGTTACAGCTTTATTCCATTAAGAACATTTTCTGTACTGTTTTATTTTGATTAATATACGGGCGTCGGCCCTCACAAATTTCCAAAAAAATAAAATAAAAAAATTGCATAGGTATGTGGTGAGTTACGCATTTATAATTAGACAGCTGTAAAATCCTTGTTATATCGCTAATTATTTGGTAAATTTTTGTAATTAAAACTCCACAAACTATGAATGCTACTCAAGTTGGTTTGTTTGCATTAAAAGTGCAATTTTCTTTTAATTCAATTTATTTTGGCAATAGTATATTTGGGTTTTGGCTGTGCTGTATCTCTGGTTGCTGCAATGAGTTAAGTTATATTGAAATGTTTAGGGTTTGAGATTTCTATTGTTGCTGTGGTGGTATGGATTTTTCTTTTACTTCTTAGGAGAATCCAATTTATGTGCCATGATATGTATTGTTTAGGGTATTCTAGTATGTTTAGGGTTTGTTTCAAAATTGTGCAGTGGTTTTGTGAGAGGTACGAGTATTTGATATAAATATTGCAAAGATTGTACTGCTATTTCAACATTGTGTGTAGAAAGTCATTTGCTAATTTTTCTATTGGCTTGTAGAGTTTGAAAGCAAAATAGTAGATTATGAATTTGATGACCCAACTTGCATAAGGATAGTTGATGTAGTATTTGAAACCTTCAAATAATTGCACATACTAATATTATCTATTATGAAGGCTTGGAATGATATGTTCTTCAAGCATTGGGATGACTTTTCATTTGGAAGAAGAGATGTTTCAATTTTATAATTATTATGCTTAGTGAGTTGCTTCAATGTTAGGAAAAATCACCTCAGGAGGAGGTCAGGCGTTAGTGTACAACTATGAAAGTATCTGTGTAGTAATGCAGGTAGATGTTTGGAAATCACTCCACCAAAAAAATTAAAAGACAACTTTATCTGAGGATAAAGTGCAAAGTAGAAATTATGTCTAAGATGGCTAGAAACAAAGGAAAGTAGAGATCTTGAAAGCCAAGATGAAGAATGATTTACAGATCTATTGCTGGAAGTTTTGATGCTGAGTCAATTGATGATTGGAAAGATTAATAAAAAACTATTATGAGCTCCAGTAATACTTTGATTGCTAAATTATTTATTTCAGTTAGTTAACGTTGACAGGACATGTAAAAATCGGTAGAAATCTAAATCAAGAGATGGAAGGCAATGGTGTTTGAAAATGATTCAAACACTAATTCCAAAAGAAGTTTTATTCAAAAGGGTTTGAAGATTAGTGTCATGGAGATGCACTTGATAATAGAGAGGCTAAGAATTCATTATTTTGAAATCATTAGAAGAACAGTCATCTGATTTAAGCATCTATCTCATATATGCAAAGTGCAAACCTCAGCATTTTCAGCTGCAGAGATTGAGCTTGATGAAGAAGCAAAAATAAACTATTTGTGCAACTCATCGTTCAAGTTGTAAAGTGCCTTATGCAAGAATTCATATAAGAATATTTTCTCTAAATCATTTATTAAAATTTACCTTTTTTTAAATGGTTAATTGTTCCTGCTCATGTTGTCAGGTGGTGTTAATACACAGAATCAGGGGAGCTTTTTTGCTTTTAGCTATTGCATATTATCTACAATGTAGCAATAGAAACACATATTGCGCTACTTTTTAAGACATTTATGAAGATGAAAGTTTCTATATATCTGCATTTTAATTTATGTTGTTTTTTTGGTTTTCTCTTATGATCCAATTTCTTTTTGTATTTGTGTGCAGGATGGGTAAGTGATTTTGCTACAGACATTCACAAGTATTGCTGTACCTTAGCACGTTCCAGGTTAAGTCTCATTTATCCTGCTAATGTTATCAGAAGGAACATGCTTAGTAGTACCAATGGAAAGTGGCCAATCACTAATTGACTGTTTCATTTTGGATGATTAGAGTAGCAAGTGATTGCTTGCTTCATTTTGAATGACCAAGTTAACAAGCCTAAAATGGTTTATGTTAAATGTTTAATTATTAGTCAATTTAATTGATCATAGTAGAATTCAAGTTAAATAATAATTCCTAGTTGATTCAAGAGTTTTTGTTAAGTTTAAATTAAATATTTGATTCTTAGTTAATCTAACTAATCCTAATTAAATCTAAGTTAATATTAGTTTTTATTCGATCTAACTAATTCTAGTTTGAATTGATGTTAAATGATTCTTTGTCGGTCTAATCATAGGAATCCATATTAAATGATTAATTTTTAGTTGATCTAATGATCCTAGCTGATTCAATTAAGTTAAACATTTTACTATATATTGTCTAACTGATCCTTGGTGAGCCAACCTAAGTTAAACAATCTGACCTCAAATAGATATAACGGATCATAGTTATCTCAACCTAAGCTAGATGATTTGATCCTTAACCATTCTAATTAGCCTAATTGAGAACCTAAGATTTAAATTTTATCTTTATTTGATCTAGGGTTTAAGTAGAACCATACTTATTCAATGCCTTAAGTTCTAATAAATCTAAGCAATATTAGTTAATTTTTTTTCAAGATTAGATGATTTGAACAGATCTAATTAAATTATTCTAGGTTTAGAGATGTGATTCCTAGTTGATAAGTGATTATAGTCAAGCTACAATAAGCTAGATGGACTAATTTCGAGTAAATTTAAAAGTTTCTCTTTATTTTAGTCCTAACTCTCAGTTGTTCTATTTTATTCTGATTTATAAAGTTGCTAAGTTAGGCGAACGTGTACATAAGAGTTATTATACATATTTGGGGCCACCTCGACTAAATGACCAAGTCTTAAGACTTGCACATCGGGCATACTAAATTGATGTAAGCTCTATTTTAAACTAAAATTTGGGTATGCTAATAGACGTAAGTGTAATGATTCGATGTCATTATTTTGCAGTTTAGGTCAAAATTCTGACTCTAACATTAGGACCCCAGGGAATTTCGAATTAGGGCAAACAAAAATACCATAGATAAGAATAATTATAAAGATCAAATTGCCATAGTTTGAGAGAAATCCGAATAACGGAAGCTCCCGCTTTATTTTCTGAATTAATTAAAATCTATAAATCGAGAACATTGAAATACGTGTCCGAATTCATCATTTTCAGTGTTTTTGTTTTAAGTATAATATTTAAAGGCCGTTCAAGAAGTTTCATCAAATTATGAGCGCCGATTTTATTGTGGTTAATTTTTGAAAATTTTAAACTAAAAAAATTAATATAAAATAAAATATTACTTTGAATCGAAAATTTTTGGCGCGAGGGTGTTCATAATGTTGTAACACTCCTTGGTGTCTAATTTTGTTGTATTTGGACGCTGAACGGTGGAAAAATGCGATTAATTTAAGCTTAAATAGTTTTAAATAAAATTCCTTAAGGAATTATTATTCCCCCTCTAGCAAATGGCGTGCGATTTCTTCCGCCTCTGGTGGAAGAAGCTTCCGTGCCAGGAAGTACTGACTCATACCATGCGCCATTAAGGCGCTTTTAGCGCACGTTTGGCACAGGAGACCCCCCGTGCGCCTATTTAAGCACAGCCCTCCCTCCTTTTTTTCCTCTCCAAATAGCAGCCCTCCCTTCTCCTTCTTCTCCAAACAGCAACCCTCTCATCCTCTCCCCACACTACAACAACAGCAGCCCTCTCAGCTCCCTTCTCTCCCAGCCACACAGCAGCAGTCCGCAGCCCCCTACCAGCCAAGCAGCCGCCGGCCAGCAGCCCCGCTAGCCAGCAGTAGCCACCTTGCCGGCCAGCTACCTCCTCCGACCAGCCAACAACAGCCCTCCTTCAGCCTCCAGCCTCCAGCCATCCTCTATTTTCCAAGCGATCATAATCCTAAGGTGATAGGTGTTGGAAAAGAAGAAAATGAAAGGAAATTTTTTTGCTAATCTTATACATTGCTAATTAGTCATCCATATTTTTTTATCATTCTCATTAAGTAATAATGAGAACAATTCAAATGCTATAAAATGACTATTATTTTCAATTTATCAATTTCAATTCAGTCGTTTTTATTCTGACTTTTTCCTTCATATATTATTATTATCATAATCATAACGCTTTAATGAATATAACTGTTTTAATAGCAGCTTAAAATCGAACTTCAATCTTAATAAAAAAATGGAAAGAGAACAGAATCAAAGTAAAGATGAAAAAAATGCCTCATAAAATATTGGATTAAAAAGCTAATTTTAAGATATCCGAACCTAAATGCAGATTGAGCGAACTGTCACTTATCCGAACTATTGAACTTCTGAACTTAAGGAACAAAGGTACCTAGTACATGATAAGTATTATATTTTTATTGCATTTTTAACTGCTTCGCTTATTTGCTTTGAGCCAAATTCATTTGAAGATTGGTTGGTTGTTCGAAACCAACGTAATAATATTCGGGGTTGTTGCTGGAAAAATGACATCAGCAACATTCAGGGTTGTTACTGGAAAATGACATCAGTAACATTCGGGGTTGTTACTGGAAAATGACATCGTTAACATTCGGGGTTGATTACTGGAAAATGACATCAGTAATCTTTATTTGATAAATAATATTTGTTGCAAGAAATTGTTTATTTTGCACTATTGCCTTATTTTTCCTACATTTTATTACCGCCTTATTTCCGCTAATCGCATTTTTTTTAAATATAAGTATTATTGTGTACTGCAGTACTTAGAGTATTCTCTAATTATTGAGAATTCAAATCTTGGTATTGTTTTCTGTACAAAACCAGGTCAGGTGCTCCTGAGGGATTACACGCAAGAACCCTAATGCTTAAAATGTTCAAACTGCTGATAGATCCACGACGCTATTTTGCTTGCTTATCTTTTATCTTTTTTTTTCATCACTTTTGTACGAGGAGTACGATGAATGATCTTGTAATATGAACTTTGGATAAATGAAAAATATCTTTTGCTTTTATATGTGTGTTCTTTTCCTCTCAAATTACTCAATATGATTCTGCGGTAAGTAAACACCCAATGTCAGAATGGTTTTTGCTGAACCGGCTTTGGGACATCACAGTAAGCCCCATCACATATTTAATCTTTGAGCTTTCATGTCTTAAATTTTTACATTGAGCATTTAATAGATGTAAGCTTAACTCTAAACTTAAACCTAAGCCTTTCAATTGATGTAATCATTGACCTTACCCGGGCCAGCCTCACCGCAAACAAGCCGTCAAACTCAAATTAAAAAATATTATCTGAACCCAATGCTTACATACGTGTGTAAGTTCAACTTATACTATAAATAAGATATATAGTTATGTACGCCTCTGAACCATTGGCGATCATGTTCAGAACCTCTGAATTCTTGCGGCAACCTGTGAATCCTTGCGGCTGTGCTATCTAAATGCTTTACTATAGGGTCAAAATGGTACAACTAACTCTCTGTCAACCAGGAGTCAATGCTGAATACAAGGACCGAGTCTTTAATAAATTATTATGGCTGTTCAAATTGCTTGAGATTAACTAATTTATGGTTATTAACTAGAATCTCTGAACATATGAATAAAATTTTCTCTAACAGTAGCAGATTGGATAAAAAGTCAACTTGGGATTCATGGGCGCTTGATGGGGTCTACATTCATATAAACTCCAATAATATGTTGTTTTATGTCTAGTTAATTATTACACGCTTCTTTAATTGAGACATTTCTTCTACAATTTGGAGAGGTAATTAGCTATGGTGGCTTGCGCTGTAACGACCAAAAGTGGTTACTCTGCAAATTAGGTCAAATTCTGCCTTATAAATCAGAATCCAGGGGGATTTTGAATTAGGGCAAACAAAAATACCATAGGTAAGAATAATTTTAAAGATCAAAGTGCCATAGTTTGGGAGAAATTCGAATAACGGAAGCTCCCATTTTATTTTCTGAATTATTTAAATTATAAAAATCATGAACATTGAAATATGTGCCAGAATTCATCATTTTCAGTGTCGTTATGCTAAGTATATTATTTAAAAATTGCTCGAGAAGTTTCATCAAATTATGAGCGTCGGTTTGATCGTGGTTAATTTTTGAAATTTTTAATCTCAAAAATTAATATAAAATAAAATATTGCTCCGAATCAAAAAAATTCGGCGCGAGAGTGTTCGTTATGTCATAACACACATTGGTGTCAAGTTTCGTTATATTTGGACGCCAAATGGCGGAAAAATGCGATTAATTTAAATTTAAATAATTTTAAGAAATTTCCTTTGAAATTCTCCTCCCCCGATCGTAAACTGCGATTCTTCCGCCACACGGAAGAATCTTCCGCCCATACAGGCGTGCAACTGCGCCAATTCGCGCCATTAAGTTCCCCTTATCCCTTATCCTATGCTCGCTCCCTCTTCCTTCTCTATTTAACCCAACAGCTCCCTCCTCTTCAAAACAGCAGCTTTCTTCTCTCCCAGCCACACAGCAGCCAGCGACCTCTCCTTCTCCCACAGCCAGCAGCTCCATCCTTCTCCTCTCCAAACAGCAGCCTTCCTCTTCTCTCCCAGCCACACAGCATTCAGTAGCCTCTCCTTCTCCCACAACCAGCAGTTCCCTCATTCTCCTCTCCAAACAGCAGCCTCCCTCTTCTCTCCCAGCCACACAGCATTCAACAGCCTCTCCTTCTCACATAGCCAGCAGCTCCCTCCTTCTACTCTCCAAACAACAGCCTTCCTCTTCTCTCCCAGCCACACAACATCCAGCAACATTTCCTTCTCCCACAGCCAGCAGCTCCTTCTTCTCCATTCCAGCCAACTCCTAGTAGCTTTCCCAGCCTTCAAAATGCCATTTCCAGCCAACTCCCACAGCCAGCAAGCAGTCCTCTCTTCTCCTCCCTCTCCCAAGCAGCAGCCCAACCTCTCCTCCTGCCATTCCAGCCCTCTCCAACTTCCACAACAGCTCCCCCAGCCTTCAGCCCTCAGCCCACAGCAGCCGACCTCCCCTCCTCAGCCCTGCCAGCCCTCCTCCCTCAGCCCACAGCAGCCGGCCAGCAACCAGCTGCCACCTTGCCAGGCAACAACAGCACCATAGTTTGGGAGAAATTCGAATAACGGAAGCTCCCGTTTTATTTTCTGAATTATTTAAATTATAAAAATCATGAACATTGAAATATGTGCTAGAATTCATCATTTTCAGTGTCGTTATGCTAAGTATATTATTTAAAAATTGCTCTAGAAGTTTCATCAAATTATGAGCGTCGGTTTGATCGTGGTTAATTTTTGAAATTTTTAATCTCAAAAATTAATATAAAATAAAATATTGCTCCAAATCAAAAAAATTCGACGCGAGAGTGTTCGTTATGTCATAACACACATTGGTGTCAAGTTTCGTTATATTTGGACGCCAAATGGCGGAAAAATGCAATTAATTTAAATTTAAATAATTTTAAGAAATTTCCTTTGAAATTCTCCTCCCCCCGATCGTAAACTGCGATTCTTCCGCCACACGGAAGAATCTTCCGCCCATACAGGCGTGCACCTGCGCCAATTCGCGCCATTAAGTTCCCCTTATCCCTTATCCTACGCTCGCTCCCTCTTCCTTCTCTATTTAACCCAATAGCTCCCTCCTCTTCAAAACAGCAGCTTTCTTCTCTCCCAGCCACACAGCAGCCAGCGACCTCTCCTTCTCCCACAGCCAGCAGCTCCCTCCTTCTCCTCTCCAAACAGCAGCCTTCCTCTTCTCTCCCAGCCACACAGCATTCAGTAGTCTCTCCTTCTCCCACAACCAGCAGTTCCCTCATTCTCCTCTCCAAACAGCAGCCTCCCTCTTCTCTCCCAGCCACACAGCATTCAGCAGCCTCTCCTTCTCACATAGCCAGCAGCTCCCTCCTTCTCCTCTCCAAACAACAGCCTTCCTCTTCTCTCCCAGCCACACAACATCCAGCAACATTTCCTTCTCCCACAGCCAGCAGCTCCTTCTTCTCCATTCCAGCCAGCTCCTAGTAGCTTTCCCAGCCTTCAAAATGCCATTTCCAGCCAACTCCCACAGCCAGCAAGCAGTCCTCTCTTCTCCTCCCTCTCCCAACCAGCAGCCCAACCTCTCCTCCTGCCATTCCAGCCCTCTCCAACTTCCACAACAGCTCCCCCAGCCTTCAGCCCTCAGCCCACAGCAGCCAACCTCCCCTCCTCAGCCCTGCCAGCCCTCCTCCCTCAGCCCACAGCAGCCGGCCAGCAACTAGCTGCCACCTTGCCAGGCAACAACAGCCCCATAGTTTGGGAGAAATTCGAATAACGGAAGCTCCCGTTTTATTTTCTGAATTATTTAAATTATAAAAATCATGAACATTGAAATATGTGCCAGAATTCATCATTTTCAGTGTCGTTATGCTAAGTATATTATTTAAAAATTGCTCTAGAAGTTTCATCAAATTATGAGCGTCGGTTTGATCGTGGTTAATTTTTGAATTTTTAATCTCAAAAATTAATATAAAATAAAATATTGCTCCGAATCAAAAAAATTCGGCGCGAGAGTGTTCGTTATGTCATAACACACATTGGTGTCAAGTTTCGTTATATTTGGACGCCAAATGGCGGAAAAATGCGATTAATTTAAATTTAAATAATTTTAAGAAATTTCCTTTGAATTTCTCTTCCCCCGATCGTAAACTGCGATTCTTCCGCCACACGGAAGAATCTTCTGCCCATACAGGCGTGCACCTGCGCCAATTCGCGCCATTAAGTTCCCCTTATCCCTTATCCTACGCTCGCTCCCTCTTCCTTCTATATTTAACCCAACAGCTCCCTCCTCTTCAAAACAGCAGCTTTCTTCTCTCCCAGCCACACAGCAGCCAGTGACCTCTCCTTCTCCCACAGCCAGCAGCTCCCTCCTTCTCCTCTCCAAACAGCAGCCTTCCTCTTCTCTCCCAGCCACACAGCATTCAGTAGCCTCTCCTTCTCCCACAACCAGCAGTTCCCTCATTCTCCTCTCCAAACAGCAGCCTCCCTCTTCTCTCCCAGCCATACAGCATTCAGCAGCCTCTCCTTCTCACATAGCCAGCAGCTCCCTCCTTCTCCTCTCCAAACAACAGCCTTCCTCTTCTCTCCCAGCCACACAACATCTAGCAACATTTCCTTCTCCCACAGCCAGCAGCTCCTTCTTCTCCATTCCAGCCAACTCCTAGTAGCTTTCCCAGCCTTCAAAATGCCATTTCCAGCCAACTCCCACAGCCAGCAAGCAGTCCTCTCTTCTCCTCCCTCTCCCAACCAGCAGCCCAACCTCTCCTCCTGCCATTCCAGCCCTCTCCAACTTCCACAACAGCTCCCCCAGCCTTCAGCCCTCAGCCCACAGCAGCCGACCTCCCCTCCTCAGCCCTGCCAGCCCTCCTCCCTCAGCCCACAGCAGCCGGCCAGCAACCAGCTGCCACCTTGCCAGGCAACAACAGCCCCATAGTTTGGGAGAAATTCGAATAACGGAAGCTCCCGTTTTATTTTCTGAATTATTTAAATTATAAAAATCATGAACATTGAAATGTGCCAGAATTCATCATTTTCAGTGTCGTTATGCTAAGTATATTATTTAAAAATTGCTCGAGAAGTTTCATCAAATTATGAGCGTCGGTTTGATCGTGGTTAATTTTTGAAATTTTTAATCTCAAAAATTAATATAAAATAAAATATTGCTCCGAATCAAAAAAATTTGGCGCGAGAGTGTTCGTTATGTCATAACACACATTGGTGTCAAGTTTCGTTATATTTGGACGCCAAATGGCGGAAAAATGCGATTAATTTAAATTTAAATAATTTTAAGAAATTTCCTTTGAAATTCTCCTCCCCCCGATCGTAAACTGCGATTCTTCCGCCACACAGAAGAATCTTCCGCCCATACAGGCGTGCACCTGCGCCAATAAGTTCACCTTATCCCTTATCCTACGCGCGCTCCCTCTTCCTTCTCTATTTAACCCAACAGCTCCCTCCTCTTCAAAATAGCAGCTTTCTTCTCTCCCAGCCACACAGCAGCCAACGACCTCTCCTTCTCCCACAGCCAGCAGCTCCCTCCTTCTCCTCTCCAAACAGCAGCCTTCCTCTTCTCTCCTAGCCACACAGCATTCAGTAGCCTCTCCTTCTCCCACAACCAGCAGTTCCCTCATTCTCCTCTCCAAACAGCAGCCTCCCTCTTCTCTCCCAGCCACACAGCATTCAGCAGCCTCTCCTTCTCACATAGCCAGCAGCTCCCTCCTTCTCCTCTCCAAACAACAGCCTTCCTCTTCTCTCCCAGCCACACAACATCCAGCAACATTTCCTTCTCCCACAGCCAGCAGCTCCTTCTCCATTCCAGCCAGCTCCTAGTAGCTTTCCCAGCCTTCAAAATGCCATTTCCAGCCAACTCCCACAGCCAGCAAGCAGTCCTCTCTTCTCCTCCCTCTCCCAACCAGCAGCCCAACCTCTCCTCCTGCCATTCCAGCCCTCTCCAACTTCCACAACAGCTCCCCCAGCCTTCAGCCCTCAGCCCACAGCAGCCGACCTCCCCTCCTCAGCCCTGCCAGCCCTCCTCCCTCAGCCCACAGCAGCCGGCCAGCAACCAGCTGCCACCTTGCCAGGCAACAACAGCCCCATTGTTTGGGAGAAATTCGAATAACGGAAGCTCCCGTTTTATTTTCTGAATTATTTAAATTATAAAAATCATGAACATTGAAATATGTGCCAGAATTCATCATTTTCAGTGTCGTTATGCTAAGTATATTATTTAAAAATTGCTCGAGAAGTTTCATCAAATTATGAGCGTCGGTTTGATCGTGGTTAATTTTTGAAATTTTTAATCTCAAAAATTAATATAAAATAAAATATTGCTCCGAATCAAAAAAATTCGGCGCGAGAGTGTTCGTTATGTCATAACACACATTGGTGTCAAGTTTCGTTATATTTGGACGCCAAATGGCGGAAAAATGCGATTAATTTAAATTTAAATAATTTTAAGAAATTTCCTTTGAAATTCTCCTCCCCCGATCGTAAACTGCGATTCTTCCGCCCATACAGGCGTGCACCTGCGCCAATTCGCGCCATTAAGTTCCCCTTATCCCTTATCCTACGCTCGCTCCCTCTTCCTTCTCTATTTAACCCAATAGCTCCCTCCTCTTCAAAACAGCAGCTTTCTTCTCTCCCAGCCACACAGCAGCCAGCGACCTCTCCTTCTCCCACAGCCAGCAGCTCCCTCCTTCTCCTCTCCAAACAGCAGCCTTCCTCTTCTCTCCCAGCCACACAACATTCAGTAGTCTCTCCTTCTCCCACAACCAGCAGTTCCCTCATTCTCCTCTCCAAACAGCAACCTCCCTCTTCTCTCCCAGCCACACAGCATTCAGCAGCCTCTCCTTCTCACATAGCCAGCAGCTCCCTCCTTCTCCTCTCCAAACAACAGCCTTCCTCTTCTCTCCCAGCCACACAACATCCAGCAACATTTCCTTCTCCCACAGCCAGCAGCTCCTTCTTCTCCATTCCAGTCAGCTCCTAGTAGCTTTCCCAGCCTTCAAAATGCCATTTCCAGCCAACTCCCACAGCCAGCAAGCAGTCCTCTCTTCTCCTCCCTCTCCCAAGCAGCAGCCCAACCTCTCCTCCTGCCATTCCAGCCCTCTCCAACTTCCACAACAGCTCCCCCAGCCTTCAGCCCTCAGCCCACAGCAGCCGACCTCCCCTCCTCAGCCCTGCCAGCCCTCCTCCCTCAGCCCACAGCAGCCGGCCAGCAACCAGCTGCCACCTTGCCAGGCAACAACAGCCCCATAGCCCTCCTCCAGCCTCCGGCCTTTCTTCATTTTCCAAGCAATTCTAATCTAAGGTAAGAAATGGAAAAGAAAAGAAATAAAATTTTCCTTTTGTGCTTAATCATTAGTATGATGATAATAATAATAATAATATTAACATCTTAAATACATCATTCATATTATCATAATGAATAACAGTAAAAATGGAATAAAGATGTCTATTATTTTTAATTAATCATTTTTCTATCTTTATTTTTTTATAACATTAATATGATCATAATAATAAAATATGATTACAACAAGTGACTCAATAAATACGGACTTATATCATAATAAGAATATGAAAGAAAATGACAGAAAAGAAGAATGTAAGAAAATCCTTAAAAACAAATAATATTCCTAAGATTATTGGCTAAAATATCGGGAGCTTAAATGCAGATTGAGCGAACTATCACTCATCCGAACTTAAAAGACAAAAAGTACCCAGTACATGATAGGTATTACATTTTATATTATTACTATTGCTTAGCTTTTAATTGCTTTGAGCTAAAAATTTCAATTTGAAGCTTGGTTGGTTGTTCAGAACCAATGTGACAATATTCGTGGCTAGTTACTAAAAAAATGATATTAGTGACAACATTCGTGGCTAGTTACTGGAAAAATGATATCAGTAACAACATTCGTAGCTAATTATTGGAAAGAAGACATAAGTAATGACATTTGTGGCCAGTTACTGGAAAAATGACATCAGCAATAACATTTATGTCAGTTACTGGAAAAATGACATCAGTAACGACATTCGTGGTTAATATCTGGAAAAATGACATCGATAATAGCATTCGTGGTTAGTTACTGAAAAAATGACATCAGTAACAACATTTGTGGTGGGTTACTGGAAAAACATTCCAGTAACCTGCATCTTTATGCTAATATCTCTTTTGTAAGAAATTAATTATTTCAATTGCGCTTTAACTTATTATTTTTCCTGCATCTCTTTCGCAAATCGCATCTCGGCCATTATAAAATGTAATACTGCGTTGATTACTGTGGCACTTAAAGTACTCTCTAATCACTGGGAATTTTAATCTCGGTATTGTTTGTTGTACAATACCAGGTTAGGTAATTCTGGAAGAGCTTAAACCAGAACCCTAGTGCTTAAAATTTTTAATCTGCCAATGGATCTACGAGAGCGCTGTTTTACTTATCATTTATCTTTTTATTTTATTTTTCACTTTTGTACGAGGAGTACGATGAAAGATCTTGTAATATGAACTTTGAAATAAATGAGAAATGTCCTTGATTTTTATGTGTCCATTTTCTTTCATGAGTCAATATGATCATGCGGTAAGTGAACGCCCGATGTCTGAATAGTTTCGGCTGAACCGGCGTCAGGCCATCACATACGCTCATAGGAATTTTTTGGCCGTGTTCTAAACGAAACCTAATCTACTCATCGAGGAAATGTCTTGTTAAAACTTAAATTGCCTTAAGAAAATTTGCTTGAGGAGATTTCTGCACTTTTTGAAGCAATTTGTGATTATAGAGATAATCGGTACAATCCTTCATCGAGTACAATTGAAGGAGCTTCCATTTGAGTAGAGTTATATAATTTCTATTGTGATGCGCCTTCACTTTATTTAGTGGTGCTCACCATTCCAAGACTATTGCCCTCAAACTCTTGTTAGCACTGTCTCTACCAATTCAACATTATCTATGAGGCACTGCCTTTATGTACCTATATTACTATTTTAGCACCCATTAATGTGCCCTACTAAAACCTGCTAGTACTTGGATAAATCGGGATGTTGACCTTATTTTTCAGATTGTTGACATTCAACCATATTTTATTGATGAAGATATTATACACAGATCTTGATCATCACACCCCTGCCTTGCCAAACATTTTGGTTTATAGATTTTATTTATTCAATATACTGTTTTTTAGAGAACTGTTCAAGTGACCATTCTTTTCTCAGGCACTTTGTTCCAAATCTAACTATTGGAGCTCCAGTCATTAAAAGTTTGAGAAATCATACAAAGTACGATATTATAAATCCTTTTATCATCTTTTTCTTACCAAAAATTTTAGTTGTTTTTCAAACGTTCATGAACATCAAAATTTGCTTGTTTGATTACTGTTTAGAGCATATTTGGACTGCCATCTTATGGTGACAAATCCTATAGACTATGTGGAACCGTTAGCTAAAGCTGGTGCATCAGGCTTTACATTTCACATTGAAGCTTCCAAAGGTGGATATTCATTGCTCTTTTTATTTTCACTCTACTCTTTATTTGTTTGTAATATTATGCACTTTTATGCTTGATTCGATACCAGTCTTATTTTATCTTCCTCGTTACTTTTGGATTTCTCTTATGCATAGCATTGGCTGTCTGAACTAAGTTTGCTTTTATGTTGTAGACAACTGGAAAGAACTTATTCAAGGAATAAAGTCCATGGGCATGCGACCAGGTGTAGCTTTGAAGCCTGGAACACCAATAGAAGAAGTTTATCCATTGGTAAGTAGTATTTTTTTTTTTAAATCATGAGTATAGTTTCTTACCTTCTCTTTCAATGCCTATTCCCAACTTCAAAAAAGATCTGCTAGTCCAGACTTATTGAAAGCACTACTCTTTTCTTCAAATTTCTTTCTACTGACCTTAATTTCTTTGTAAAATTTATTTAATATTTTGATTTTGATTTAGTTAACATCTTTTTTTTTTTTCAAAATTTATTCTAAATTTTTGTGATTTAATTTACCTTGCCCGAGAACATTGATTGTGATATATAATCTTCTAATTTCGTTATGCAGTTTATTTATACATTGAGATCCTATTTTGAGGGTGAAAATCCTCTATTGTATAGCTGTAGAGCTTAAAATTCTGCAATTCAAAAAGAGAATCCATAACATTTAAAAGCTTACGTCATTAATGCTTGATCCAGTTAACATTCTATGCGGAACTTTGCCCTTTGATGAAACTGCATGGCTTGCTACGAGCTGGTCATTTTGTTTTATTGTCACCATTGTATTTATTCTCAATTTTTTTTTATTCAACCAACTATTTATTTAGAAATGATGTTCTATAGCTTGATTCATGTAATATACAAATTTTAGGTTTAATAAATATCTTTTGAATGCATTTACCTCCTAGTTTACAAGGATGGATGATTAAGTCTGCAATTAATGCAACTGTTGGGAAAATTTGTAGCCTTGACCTCTCGTGTGATTTCAATCTGATATTGGGTGTTATCATTTGCTTTTTTTCAAAATTGGCGTATAGAATTTCTTAATTTAAAGTTAATATATAAATATGTACATATGTATATATATATAAATATAAATATATATATATATATATATATATATATATATTACATAAATGAAAATGCACAAGGGGAAGGATCTTGCGAACACTACATCAGTAAACCCCAGTGCGAGTCCACTTTCTTTTGCATCAAATATTAAATAATGCATTCAAATCTTTATTTATCGCAATCACCCTCCTTATAAATGAATCTGGAAGAGTACTACCCAGAATTACCCGTGGAGACTCCAGTGAAGGTCTCTCTACCTCAAGGACCATCGAAAAATAAAATAGAAAGGCTATTAGAGATGATGGCACAGATCTTAGCCAAACAAAATGACACCGCTGTTTATGCGCCTAGGTCTATGTCTGCACCTCACTCAGAGCATCAGCACAAAACCAATGAAGCCTTAAACGCTTTTATGAAGCTGAAACTGTCGTTTTATGACGGGACTGCCCGCCCAATGGAGGCGGAAGATTGGATTCAGGAGGTAGAGGGCAAGCTTGAAAACATAAGGTGCCCGACCACCGATGCAGCAAGGCTGGCCAAGAGCCTGTTTAAAGGGGAAGCAGAACGGTGGTGGATGGTCACCTACAGGACCAAGTTTGCTGGGCTGGACTTAGAAGACATCAACTGGGAAGAATTTGCCGAGGTATTCAGAGCTCAGTATATACCCCTCTCTGCTCGAAAGATCTTAGAGGATCAATTTATCCGATTAAGTCAAGAGGAAAGGAGTATAGCGGCTTATGAAACCGAGTTCACCAAGTTATCCCGTTATGCCCACAAACTGGTAGACACTGAAGCCTTCCGGTGCAGCCGATTTCTGGATGGGTTAAGAGACTCAATTCGGACTAGTTTAATACCATTCAGGCACACCAATTTTGCGGAGCTGTTGGACTGTGCAACCATGCTGGAATACAATGAGCAACTGATAGCTGAACACCAAGGGAAAAGACAACATTCCTCCACAGACTCCCGAGAGACTTTCAAAAGGATTCGATCTGATAATCAAGCTAGAGTGCACCAGATCATGACAAAATCAACTGGGGAGAAGACAAACTCAGAGTGCCAGCGACCACACTACAACGGCTGATGTTATCACACCGGCAACAAGTGCTACCGATGTGGTTGACCAGGTCATAATTATCGAGTTTGTAGAGCCGTCAGAAACATTGATGGGATATTCTTATTACTCGTGCATCAGCCCCAGGGGACATGCATGCCCAAGCATTTACTCCTGTCGCTACGCCAGGTCGAAAGAAGGGACCCGCTACGGGACCTTCCGCCACTGCAAGGGTTTATACTCTAACTTCAGTTATGGCTCCGGAGGATCACAATGTCCTGATAGGTATTTCTTATTACTTGCTTAATAAATTATTTTCTAAAAGTATTATTATCATTTCGTTAAATATTAGGTACCTTACATTTCCCCGATCACTCGTGTATAACTAACTCTATTTGATATGAGTGCAAGCCACTTATTTATTTCTGAATTGTTCGTTAGAAAATTACAATTGTCATGCTTTGAGTTAGAAGAGAAACTAACTGTGGGATTACTAGTCGGTGCCATCATGAGAGCGGGAAAATTTTGTGAATGTGATATTCTAATTAGTGGCGAAGCATTTGAAGCCACCTTAGTAGTCCTCCCTATTGCGAATTTTGACATTATCTTGGGGATGAACTGGCTAACCCGCCATCAAACAGTGATTAACTGTCAGCGTAAAAAGGTCACCCTCAGGAAATCAGGGAGACTAGTGGCATTTGTAGGAAGGCTAAGCACCACTGCATCACTCGTCAATGCCTTACAGACAACCAAATTGATACAGAAAGGCTGTGAAGCTTATCTAGTGACGATTATGGGAAATGAGGAAGGAGCTACTACTTTAGCCGAGACAAGAATTGCAAGAGAATTTTCAGATGTGTTTTTCGAAGAATTGCCAGGAATACCTCCTGTGTGGGAAATAGATTTCTCTATCAATCTAATTCCTGGAATGCTACTAATATCAAAAGTACCCCACAGAATGGCTCCCAAAAAGTTACAAGAGTTGGACAATCAATTAAAAGAGTTGCTTAGCAAGGGCCTCATTCACCCTAGCATGTCACCATGGGAATCTCCTGTTTTATTTGTCAAGAAGAAAGACGGTACCATGAGGATGTGTATTGATTATCGAGAATTGAATAAAGTCACAATCAAGAATCGATATCCTCTTCCTCGCATCGATGACTTGTTCGATCAACTCACTGGAGCAGTAGTATTTTTTAAGATTGACATTCGATCCGAATACTACCAAGTGAGAATAAAGGATGATGACATTCCAAAGACAGCATTTCGAACGAGATACGGATATTATAACTTCCTAGTAATGTCATTTGGGTTGACAAACACTCCATCGTTATTCATGGGCATGATGCAAAGGGTCTTAAAGCCTCACCTGGATAAATTTGTGATCGTCTTCATCGATGACATCCTAATATTCCAAGAGTGAAGAAGATCACAAAGTTCATTTGCGAGCAGTCCTTGAGACCCTGAGATCTAGTGCACTATATGCAAAATTCTCCAAATGTGAGTTTTGGTTGAATTCTGTAGCTTTTCTGGGGCATGTGGTAAGTGCCAAAGGAATCCAGGTGGATCAAATGAAAATAATTGCCATTCAAGAATGGGCGCAACCTACATCTGTAACAGAAATCAAAAGCTTTCTAGGTCTCGCTGGTTATTATCGAAAGTTTATGCAAGGGTTTTCTCAAATTTCAGCTCCACTTACCAAATTAACACATAAGATGATATCCTTTGTTTGGAGCTTAGAATTCGAAGAACCCTTTCAGAAATTAAAGCATGCCCTCATGACCGCTTCTGTTCTTACTTTACCTCAAGAAGGGATGGACTACCAAGTTTTTATCGACGCGTCCAAGGTAGGACTTGGATGAATGCAAAATGAAAGGGTAATTGCTTATGCCTCACGTCAGCTAAATGTGCACGAAAAGAACTATCCGATGCACGACTTAGAATTGGTAGCAGTAGTCTTCGCTCTTAAAATATGGAGTCATTACTTGTATGGAATAAAATGCAAAATTTTTATCGATCACCAAAGCCTCAAATATATTTTCACTCAAAGAGAATTAAACTGTCAGCAGAGGCGATGGCTAGAACTCATTAACGATTACGACTTGGATATTCAATATCACCCCGGCAAGGCAAATGTCGTAGCTGACGCACTAAGCATAAAATCAGTTAGTACACTCGGCACACTCAGCTCAATCACTATCAACAAGTACTTGGTTAATGAACTAATTAAACTAGAAATAGAATGGGTAACTACGAGCCAGTTGAATGCCCTTTTAGCTGCAGGAGTTACAGAAGCTACAGAGTCAACGTTGGAACAATGCATACAACTGTCCCAATGAAAAGACACAGAGTATCTAAAGAAAAAGAAAATTATTTCGGAGGGGAAGAGTAAAGATCTTCAGGAAAAGGATGGTTACATTTATCACGGAACTCAATTATGGGTACCAAAGGACAAGGAATTAAAAATCCAATATTACAAGAAGCGCATTGTTCTGGTTATACTAATCATCCAGGAAGTTCCAAAATGTACCATAATTTGAAGAAAATATACTGGTGGTCAGGACTAAAGAGGGATATAGGAGAATTTGTGGCACATTGTAATTCTTGCAATTTGGTAAAAGCAGAACATCAGAGGCCCGGAGGACTCTTGCAACCACTACCAATCTCGGAATGGAAATGGATTGATATTGCCATGGATTTTATAGTAAGTTTACCCCGAAGCAAATCAGGGGCAGATACCATATGGGTGGTCATTGACAGACTCACAAAATCTGCGCACTTTCTCCCAATTAAACAAACGGATCCAGTGGAGAAGCTCGCCGGGATATATATTAAGGAAATTGTCCGATTGCACGGGATCCCAAAGACGATTACGTCAGACAAAGATAGCAGTTTCACTTCTCGATTTTGGAAAGCAGTGCACGACGATCTAGGTACTACCCTTGCAATGAGCACTGCATTTCACCCTCAAACAGACGGGCAAACAGATAGGATAAATCAGGTTCCAGAAGACCTTCTAAGATTATGCATACTTGGCTAGTATTGGCATGGCTCCCTATGAAGCCTTATACGAAAGATGTCTTACGCCCCCCTATCATGGACAGAAGTCGGAGATGTTCAAATTTACGGGTCCGAATTGGTAGAAGAAACCAATAAAAAGATTCAACTGATAAAGAGCAGGATAGTGGTGGCTCAGGATCGTCAAAAGAAATATCATGATTCCAGGCACCGAATGTTGGAATTTCAAGTCGAAGACTTTGTATACCTGAAAGTAAGTCCTATGAAAGAAGTATTTAGATTCGGAGTGACCGGCAAATTAAGTCCTCGATATGTTGAACCTTTCGAAGTGATAGCTAAAATTGGAGCTGCTGCTTATAAAATCAAACCGTCTCAACAGATAATAGCACCCAGTATTGCTATCCAACCAGATTTGACATATGTTGAATGTCTGATAAAATCATAGAACGAGATAATCGTCGATTAAGGAAAAGAACAATCCATATGGTCAAAGTACAATGGAAGAATCATAGTGCGAAGGAAGCAACGTGGGAAAGAGAGGAAGATATGAAGAAAGAATATCCCAGATTCTTTCAGAATTTAGGTAATCCTAATTAGATCTTTTGCATTCAACTAAGTATTTTCTATTTCGGTGTAATGTCGAGGATGACATTATTTTTAAGTAGGGGAGTTTGTAATGACCCTAGGTCATTTATAAGGTAAGAATTAATTTTCTGCAATATTCAAATTCGTTAAATCCTCCCGCAAATTTCAGTTTCCCGTTAAAACTCTCGCTAAAATTCAATTTTTCAGTTTCAAATCCTTAATTTAGAAAGTTTTAAAATTCGTTTAAAGCTGAAATTGAAATTAAGACCCGTCATTAACGCATATTTAAATTAGTAAAGTATAACTTCCTCATTTAGACTCATATTCAAGGCAAAAAAATCAGCGGTCCCTTTTTGAAATTGTTAAACAAATAACTCCAAGCTGTATTAGGAAGGAATGCATAGAGTAATTAAGAGTAATTACCTGTAACTTGCTGCTAATGAGCCCGAATAAATCGAACGTGCATTACATACGCACGTCCTATTTAATCGGAAGGAGCCGAAAGGCTCTCACCACTCGAGCAAACCTCCCCTCCTCTTAGTCGTTCGATCCTCACCTCACGGACGAACCGCACCCGACGGAAGCGCATAGCGGGCGAGCGAGCAACAGGGACTCTATCCTTGCCTGCGATCGACGACAGAAGCCAGCAGTAGTGCCGCCGACGCCACAACGCACTCGCACGATCCCTCCGTCTGTGCGCTGATCCTTCGTCTCCTCTTCAGCTCGAGTTAGCGCCAATCCAGTGAGGGAGAGCCGAATGCTAGAAGTAGCAATTTAGGGGGATAAGAAAAACGCGATTAGTCTTTAATAGGGTTTGCTTGTGAAGTTTTATAGTTATATAACATATATAAATATATTTATATATATATATATATATAAATGTATGTATATACATATTAAATCTTATTAAACCTTCCCTTATTAAATTCATGATTAAGGGAATATCTTGAGAGAGATTAGACAACTAATGATATTTTTCTTATCTTTATTATTTGCCATACTAAGGCGATTGGTTATAGGGATATATATTAGTTATTGCCAAGAATGGATTGATCCTTTCGAGTGATTGATCAATTCGTTGGGTTTCGAGGTAATTAAAATAAACAAATATATGAATATAATCAGCACTTTCTAGACATCACCATTACCTTATAGATTGATTTTATAACGATTTTATCTAATCAAATAATCTATCTATTGGGTCTATGACTTAACCTACTCGCGTGAATTCTTTAAGCATTTCGTTGATTAAATTGGTAAGTATATGATTGATCCTTTTGAGATTCATAAGTTCCTAACCTAGGTCATAAAATCTTAAGAGGGTATAAAATATTGAGAGAATTATAAACTAATCTAGATCAACTTAGAAAGGATCATATATATTTTAATAATAAAGACAAGCATTGTCAAAAACTAACAAAATCATAAAACATAATTTTTGCAGACACATTAAGTCTTTTAGTACCACATCAGAATTTCATGTGATTTGCTTATTTCTATACAAAGGTACACTGGATATTAATTTTATGCTTTCTATCTTTTTGCTGCTTAAGCAATGCTTTGAACCTGTTTTATATTGTTATTTAATGTTTTACTCTTACTGCTAGTCATGTAAGAGAGACAAAATGATGTTTATGTTATTATGAATATTGCAAAGGATTTTGAAATGGAGGTTGAATTAAGTTAGGGACGGAGCTAGTCCATCATGAGTTATAAGGTGCCATCTGGAGTCTTTGAGGGGGCCCAGATGAAGGTCATGCTTAACTGCATATATGATGCTATCTGGAGTCTTTAAAGGGGGCCCAGGTGAATGTTGCCATCTGAAGCCTTGAGAGAGGCCCAGGTGAAGGTGTCATCTGGAGCTTTTAAAGGGGCCCAGGTGAAGGTTATGCTTAATTGTATTATATGTATTTTTGTCATAAACATAAACATAAATGTTTACGCAATTATTCATTTTCCATTTGAAATTTGGCATAGGACAAAATGACATTTATTTTGCAGTTGTGATTATCTTTTTGGCTATAAATTATATTTTTCCTGTAAATGTTATCATTTTTGCTTTCCGCTTTGCTTTAAGTATATTTTTATATCCATTGTATTTAGAATGTGCACTAGGACATTATCTTTATAATGCCAGATCAGATACAGCTGGAGGCGGTTGATATAGTCTAAAGATATGGCGAGGGAAAATAACTGCCCTTCCAAGGGATAATAATTTTATGTATAATGAAAGTTATGTAATAAATTTTGGATATTATTTATTTTAAATTGAATGAATGTTATTGCTTATACTTGAATGGTTTTGGATGTTTAACTGCTATTTTATCTAATTACCAATATGATCCTGTGGAAAGATGTATCCGATGTTAGTTTGGTTGTTACCAACCTAACCTTAGTGACGCTGCTACCTGCTGTGGAGCGTTGAAGGCGCTGTGGCGGTTTAACTTGCGTGAAAGTGGAAAAATTTACTGTTCAATCACTTCCCATAGAGTTTATGAAAATATTTTTGAATGTCACTGTGGCCCGCCGTAGCACGCTGGGGCGTGCTACAGCTTAATTCCTTCCAGGTCCTTAGTATTTGCTTATTGTGCCTAGGCGCGCTGGATGCGCGCTGCGGCGGTTAATCTTTAGTGAAAGCGGAGAGTCACTGTTCAATTAGTTGTCCTCGGAAATGACGCCGCTGCCCACTAAAGCGCGATGGGGCGCGCTGCAGCGGTTCTCCTTCCAGGCTTGCAGATATGTTCCTGGTGAGCCAAATCAGTATACCGCCATGGCCCGCTGTGGCGCGCTGCAACGGTTTTCTTTCAGAATTCACCTTTTTGCTTCAGATTTCTTTTCTCCAGCTTTCTCCTGAAATTCATTAAATTCACTTCAAAGTATGCTTGTTCAAATGATGTTTTGTATATTTTCGTTTTTTTTATTTTGTCATAAATATTGGATTTATCATACCCCACACTTAAATTATTGTTCGTCCTCGAGTAAGCTTAAAGTGGATTTTCTGATTAGTTATCTTAGCAATGGATTCAAATTAGGATGTGAATGTGAGGCTCTTATATTATTGAATATTGCCTTAACCTTGAGTGATTTTTAGAATTCCAACCATTACATTCTTCCTAATTCAAGTTCCAAGTTCTTGTTCCTTTTGAGTTTCCAATCTCAATGGTTTATGTTGTTCCTTTTTATGGGATGGGTAATTACCTTAGGATTTCTTACTCTAGCTGGGCATTGGTGAGTGACAAGAGTTTTGTGTTATATGTGCTCCTCTTTATGAATTATAAAGAATATTAACATTTATAGGAGATATATTTTTCTTCATCCTATTTCTCATATTTTTTATTTTATGAGAGATATTTTTCTTCATCCCTATTTTTATTTTTAGTTTCTCTCTTTAGCTCAAGGGAGAGATATTTTTCTTCATCCCTATTTTTATTCTTTGTGAATATTAAGTCCTACAGGAGCCTAGCACACTCATACATTCCTCAACTTTTGCCACATGCTGAATTTGGTTCCTTAAATTTCCCAACCCCCACACTTAGATCACAGCATATGCTCATTTAAAATCTTTGGAAATTGAAATTCACTCTGACTTTTTCCTTGTTTTGGAAGTATAGGGTTGTCATGCCAATTAATCACCTTGGGTTCAGCACCATTAATGATTTAAGATTTTACAATTGAGATTAATTATTGAATCCATACAGAAAAGTTTTCAGGAAATTGATTTGTAATAAAATCACAGTAGCAATGAGGGTGCAAGCAATCCAAGATTTGTTTATTTAGAAACAAAACAAAAATAACAGAAACAAAAAAAATGAAAAACTAAAACAAAAAAAACAAAAAAAACCAAAAAAAAAAAACAGTACAACCATATCAATCATTTTGCTCGTTATCTTCTTCCTCGTCCACGTCCTGATAAATGTAATCTGCTGGCCAGTTATTAGCCGGGATGGGTTCACCAACAGGGGTCGCGGCAGCCTAGACCCGTCCGGTCCTTCATGCAAGCTTCACTCTTGGAACATTGTTCCAAGAGCGTCGTGGAATTCTGTTTGGAATTCGCGCTGCCGAGCGACTTCACCCTTGATGAAGCTCATATCGCATGCCATGGAGATTCTTAAGTCCCACTGATGCGCATACATACGCATCATCATATTCGCCATGGTCCGGCCAGCAGAGGTTGAAGTTTCTCCTTCCTCTCCCCTCCTCTTCTTAGCTTGCACCCCCTCGTGAGTGCACATGCTCAAGTTGGTCAGTTCTAGAGGAGCACGGGGCGGGATTGCGACGTCGGAGGAGAGGATCTTAACCCCTTGATCCTCAAACATACCTGAGATAAGCGACCCAAATGCAAGTGCAGCACAAGGCCCAGTCAAGGCGTTCTAGAGCTGCTCCATCATAATGCTGGAGACATGAATATCTCTAGGCCGTTGAAGAGCGCATAGGAGTAGCGCCCTTGACCGGGTTACCTCGCTGAGTTGATCGGAAGGCATGACGAAGCTGGAGACAAACATATGCCAAGCATTACTCGACTCCATTAGGAGTGCTCGAGGAATGTTTGCCGAGTTTCCTCTCCACCCCGCGTCAGCGCGAGTGATCTTGCTTGCAATAGCAGCTGGGTCGTATTGGGAAATTATGAGTTGGAGGTAAGAACAGTCATCTATATCTCTTAACACATAGAACTGTGCGATTTGCCGGCTCCCAAATTCCGCGCCCTTGCCCCTCACAATAACTTTATGCCCTACCGCGTTGATGGCATTTGCATAAACCTCCTGAACGATGAAGGGGTAAGTCGCGTGTGTGGGGCTTACCAAGTGCTCCCATCCCCTGCTCAAGATTTGGTCAGGGTTCACAGGGTATGGAAGCCCGAATCCCCGCTCCGGGGTCAACTTCCGCTTTGATATCACTTGGTTGAAGCGTTGCTCGGCTTCAACTGAAGTGAACTTATTTTTGTTATACGCCCCACCAGCTGTGGGGGCAGCGACTCCCTTGCTTGCAGTTGATTTTTTTCCAAAAGACATCTCGGTGAGGAGAGTTGAAGGGCTTTGAAAATAGAGATCTTAATTTTAGTTTTAGACAAAGGGTGAAACTCTCTTCTCCTCCTCCACCAGGATATTTATAGCCAAAAATTTATGGAAGCTTTCACAAAAATAATCACATTCAAAGCATGATGAAGGACAGTCAAAAGTTGTTTTAATGTCATGCAATGAATGTGAGTAGAATTCAGCTTTAAATGGTAAAAAAAAAATCAGCTTTTGCAGCATTATAACCAAGTTTTAAGTTTCAAGGCGCGCTGTAGCGCCTTTGACTGCTTGGGGAATCCAAAGCAGTTAAAACTATTTAAAGCAGGGCGTCAGTCGCCGCAGCGCGCTGTGGCGGCAAGGAACTTGGCAATATTCAAGTGTGCATAAGATACGCTGTAGCGCGCTGTGACAGCGAAAACCGCTGTGGCGCGCTCTAGCGGCTGAATCCGTTGTGGCGGAAATTTCCGCTGCAGCGTCTTCAAAATTTTTTTTTTCCAAACCTTCCAATTGCTTCCAGAAATCATTTAATTCAAAGAAACCATGAGGTTGTTTATTTCTAATGATTACTCCTAAGTTCTCAAATCAAATAAAACATAAATTGGGTTGTCTCCCAAGAAGCGCTTGATTTAATAACATCAACCCGACACGTTTAGGATCAAATATGATTTAAATTCATGGGTGATTTCTTCTTCCATATTTTCGATTTATTTGAGTAAGCACCGACCGAAGTTGGGCTCGAACTCATGATTTCATCATTGACTTTCTTTTCTACCCCATTTTCTATAACTAGAGGGGGAGTTCTCTTTTTTTTTTACTTCTCTTTCCTCATTTTCTTTCTCTCCCTTTTTGTCACTTCCTTCAGATGAGGCATCCAAGTGACTAGCAGAATTAGCCTCGCTCACAATCTCCCCCTTACCTTCCAGCTTCACGTTAGCTCTTTTCCAATCAGCCTTTGTACTTCTTTCCTTAAACAAAGAAGGTATCAGATTTATAATTTCTTCCAAGCCATTCACTCTCACAGTCATCAACCATTTTTCTACATCAATTATTGCTCTAGAGATGGCAAAGAACGGTCTCCCAAAAATTACAGTGGAGTTTTCACTCCATTTGTCCTATTCACACATCAAAATCTATTGGAATCACAAAATTTCCTATTTTTACTTGAACATTCCTCACAATTTCAAGGGGAGTTTGAGACTCTAGATTAGCAAATTTAAGAATTATGGGCATTTCTTCCATTCCCCTTACTCCTAGTTGAGTGTATATGTGTAATGGCATAACATTGACGGAAGCCCCTAGATCACACAAGGGATCTAAAAGGACTTCACCCTCAATGATACAAGGAATGTTCATTCTTCCAGGGTCCGCTCTCTTAATTGCTGTTCTATCTCCTTTAATATTCCTAGCAAAAATTTTCCTAGTTTTTCCTCCTTTACTCTTTTCAGTGGAGTTATGTTCCATGCAGTTTATTTTTACCGTGTTTATCTTGATCACACTCACCGTCTCTCTCAGTTTTATTTCAGTCGAACTTGGGGGCATTCCTTACTGTCGGGTAGACAATTGTTTAGAAATTTGCCCCAATTGGATCTCAATATTCCTAAGAAACACCTCAATTCCTTGAATTGAGGTTTCATGCCGGTTCATGGTCAACTCAGTCATTTTCATAAATTGCATAGTTTCTGTTTTAAAAGCCCAAAAAGATTCTTCTAGCCCAGGTTCCTGCTTGCTATTTTGAGTAGATTTATAGGAATTAATGAAATTTTCATTTAACCTGCTTTGTTGTTTAGAGTTGTAATTACTTTGAGAATTTCCCTCATTCCAGGAGAAGTTTGGATGGTTTCTCCACCCCGAATTGTATGTATTTGAGTAGGGGTTATTGTAATTATTGTTATTTCGCATGAATCTGACTTGTTCAGTTTGTGAAGGAGCGAAGGGGTTGTTCAAATTACAACACTCGCTATTGTGGTTCCCTCCACACTGCTCACAGTTCACTTTATGGACGGCGCTCACATTCAAACTCTCAATTTTATTTGTTAATAATTCAACTTCCCTTTGCAGGGAGGCCAATTGATTTGATTCATTCAAGTTAGTTACCTCATTTATGTTGGAATTAAGCCGCTCAGTCGGCCATTGATATGCATTATTCGTCATTTCCTCAAGGAGATCAAAGGCCTCATTCAGGGTCTTACTACTCAAGGAGCCACTCGCGGCTGCATCAATAAGTGTCTTTGTAGGTGCATTCAATCAATTATAGAAAATCTGCACTTGCATCCACAAGGGGAACCCTTGATGCGGGCAACGCCTTAAGCAGTCCTTAAAGCGCTCCCAGCCATCATACAAGTTTTCACTATTTTGCTGAGAGAAATTCGAGATCTCATTTCTCAACCTAGCAGTCTTAGCAGGTGGGAAATACTTAGTTAGGAATTTCCTAGCCAAGTCATCCCAAGTCCTAATGGACTCGCCAGGTAGAGAGCTAAGCCAAATTTTCGCTCTATCTCTCAGCGAAAATAGGAACAATCTTAACCTAAGAGCATAATTGGATACTCCATTGAATCTAAAGTGTCGCATATTTTCAGAAAATTTGAAATATGCGCATTAGGATCATCCTATGCTAGACCACTGATTTGATTGTTTTGGATCATATTTAAAGTTAATGGCTTAATCTCAAAATTGTTCGCTTGAATTGGAGGTCTAACAATAGCATTTGGGACTCCTACGGTTGGAAGCGCATATTCTCTAAGGAGTCTCCTCCTAACATTTACTAATGGCTCTAAAGGATTGACTTCCAAATCTTCCATTTGTGCTTGTTGTTGATTTAGAATAACTTGTTCTCTCCTAGCTCTAAGATATATTCTATCTATTTTAGGATCGAAAAAGATTTCAGAAAGGCTTCTCCTACTCATGCAGATTAAAGATTACAGCTAGCAAGAACAATTCACAACAATCAGGTTCAATCAATATAATTCAGCACATAAATCGATTAGCAGATTAAAATTCAGGAAATAGTAAGCAGCAATATAGTTCAACACAGTTTTTAAGAATTTTCAAATTTTTTAGTAGCAAATAAAAACTAAGCATTATCTAAATTTACACTAAAGTTAGCACAGATATAATTATAGCAATTAAAGATTATATGCAAAGTTAAGTACGATCTAAATCACTACTTAATACAAAACTAAGAACCGTTCCCCGGCAACGGCGCCAAAAGTTTGACAGACTGTAAATACACGTCTGCGCTCGCACGCAAGTGTACGTGGTTCGAAGTAATAATATGGAATGGCAAGTTCCGGATTTATATCGTCCACAGGGAACGGTGGTTTTGATACTAAGTTTTATCTATGTTTAGTAATACTTAGACAATTCTTATTTTGGTTTTGGTTTGGTCTCTAATTTAACAAACAAAAATTTAATTAAAGATACTATTTGATTTAAGAAGAGAGTTGGGGTTTCATTATGTGACTCATAAGGCCTTGGTGTTGTAATCATGTCATTGCAATTTACAAAGTAATTATACTATGCCTTATCAATCAAGTGAACATTGCCTTCCTTAGATTGGTCCTTTAATTCCAATAAGTTCAAATCTAGTGCACAAGAAGAACACCATACGTGTTCTACCTCGGCACATAAACTCTTATGAGATCAAATGAAGTTAATTTCGATTTTATACGTCTAGGTTTTCAAAACATTCTTTTAGTTCTATAATCTCACAAGTCTTGATCCCCACCAATCAGCACCATGCGCTACACACGTAATTTAGCTAAGGGAGAGGATCTCTCCCTCCTTCTACTTTGCTGAGCCGCAGAGCATGATTGGAAGGGGCTTGGCTCACAAGCTTCAACTTCTCGGATGAGCTTAAGGAATGGTGTTAATGGGTGTGAGAACTTGTCACGTAGGTCTCAGCTCTATTGCACTCACTCCCTGCTCTAATCCAATTAGTGAACATTGGAGCACAAGTCTTTAAGTGTCGTCTCATACAAAGATTTTTATTTCAGATTTGGTTTAATAAAGATTTTCATTTGATAATCATTTCAAGCATTCAACAAAATAAATAAAACATTAAGCTCAAATTTTATCAATTACAAATTAAACATACAACGCCTTACACCTTACTCTTCACATAATTACATCCCAACCCTCTCCAAGGAGGGTTTAGCCTTCCATCATAGTTTCAATACAGCAAGAGATGTAAAAGAAAATAAATCTTGACATCGGTTCACAAATAAATAAAACAAGATCGGGTTTAGAAATGGTACTAGGAACAGCCCTGAATTTCAAGGGCTCTCTTGGTTCCTTCTCTCTCCTTCTCTCCTTTTCTCTAAGTTTCTCAGCTTCTCTTTCCTCTTGAACTAGTAAGGTGGTTTTGAACTTCCATCCTTGGAGAGTTCTCCTTCTCTTTCTCACAGCAGCTTATAATGTTGACCAATGAATGTCAAAATTAGGAACATTGGATAGCCTGAAAATGTCCCTTAAATAGGAAAGCTCTCAGCCCTTTTTGCCTTAATTCTAAGTGATCTTTCATCTTCCCTTCTTTTAATGCAAGCCATTATGTTTTATTCAAATAATAATTTGGAATTCTACAGATTTAAATATTAATTCTATTTTCAAAAAGGTAGAGGAAGCCCAAAGGTCAAAAAATTTCGCCTTTCCCTATGCTGTTATTAATACAATTTCTGGAGGTTTCTATGTCGACAGCTGTGGCACGCTGCAGCGCGCTGCAGCATTCGTGTCTGGTTTTGTTGAATCTGGTTCCAGGTCTGCTGTTCTCCTAACTATTCGTTGTAGCGCACTGTGGCAGCTTCGATTCAAACACTATTCCACTGCAGCGCGCTGTGACAGCTTAAATCCAAATAGTTTTGCCTTAGTATCGCTGCTACCCGCTGTGGCGCGCTGAAGGCATGCTATGGCGGTTTAACTTGCGTGAAATTGGAAAAATTTGCAGTTCAATTCTTCCCATATAATTTATGAAAATATTTTTGAATGTCACTATGGCCCGCAGTAGCTCGCTGGGGCGTGCTACAACTTAATTCCTTCCAGGTCCTTAGTATTTGCTCATTGTGCCTAGGCGCGCTGCGACGGTTAATCTTTCGTGGAAGCGGAGAGTCACTATTTAATTAATTGTCCCAGAGTTTTAATATTACTCCCCGGAAATGACGTCGCGGCCCGCTGAGGCGCATCGCAGCGGTTCTCCTTCCAGGCTTGCAGATATGTTCCAGGTGAGCCAAATCAGTATACCGCCACCCGCAGTGGCGCGCTGTCGCGCGCCACAACGGTTTTCTTCCATAATTCACCTTTTTACTTCAGATTTCTTTTCTCCAGCTTTCTCCTGAAATTTATTAAATTTATTTCAAAGTATGCTTGTTCAAATGATGTTTTGTATGTTTTTCTTTTTTTATTTTGCCATAAATCTTGAATTTATCATATGTATGTCTTGATTTCATGAAGCAACGTTAGCAATTTGTTGGGCAAATTCAGAACCATGAGGCTGGGTTCAATAAGAGCAACTCCTTCATCTAAGCCCTCTTAAAGGCTCCAAATGGCACATTTATAATTTTCGTTGGACTAGCCCTGTCCCTAACCTAATCAACCACTATTTTGGAATCGTTGCATACATTCACAAGACATAACATATGCATTTTATTTATGATATTACTCTGGTATTTAACAAGCATTTCATTTATCAATAGGGATAAAGCTTGAAGCGGTGCTAAAGCATCAATAAAAATATTTTAAGTGTAAACAATAAAATCAATGTACCTTGGTAGTTTAATATGTTGAAAAGTACTCACAAGGCTGCTGCGTCTGCAAACATTAAATTTGTTATAATTATTAGTCTTAAAGAATGATGGGTTGTAATAAAGTATGTACTTTTACTCTTAAATTTTGATTTTTAGTTAATTGCTTTAGTTTATGAACTTAAATTTTCTTTAGGATTATCTTACTCAAAATTACAAGGTGCTTTCAAAAGAAAAAATTTAAATTCTGATTTATTCAACTATGAAGATTTTTAACTTCTTTGGATTCTTGCTAAAGATTAATTTTAGACTTAACTCATTGGCACTTTAGATAGTCTGAATCAAATTAGGATATCACCTTGCTTTAAATCATTCTATAACAATTACAAAATATCTGATACATTTGATTCTCCACATCAAAACTATATCTATCCCTATAGCCCGACATAATAAGAGGTTAACATTATCCACTGCACTCATATAGTGCCCCTAGATGTGTGTTGTAGAGCACTTTAACTCACTAAGTTATAATTTAAATTGCAGCATCTTGGTTTTGATCTTTCTGACCACCACTTAAAAATGACTTTGATTAGAAATGAATTAAACTTAAGAACTTAAAATATAGAGAACGAGTTCAATATTATATATATGGTGATGTGATCTATTGGAGACCTATTAAACAAAAATCTGAACATAAGAAATAATATTTAACACCGCACCTATTTTTGTGGAGAACCAAGTAAAGACGATATCACATAAATGGCTAACGGGAGTCTAATAGTGATTATTAATAGGACAAATATGGCACCCATAAACTGTACTCATAATGTGCATTTACTTAATTGTCTCCTTTTTTTCTTTTCCTTAAGGAAATGCTGAATATACAATAATAAAACTAATTATCTTAAATTTGTTCATCATACAATAACCTTTAAATAGACTTCCGCCTAATAGAACAAGGAATTAAACAATTCATTCTATACAATCTGTTGCATAAGGTTAGGATTTTATATTAGATAAATTTATTAACAAGGCTCGAAAACACAATACTTAGTGTGTGTGTGTGCGACAGGCAAAAAAAATAAACATTACACGGGAGATTTTATACTTAAGCGATCATATGCCTTAAAGAATCAAGCTCCCTAATAAATTCCATACTTTATAAGATCAGACTCTTCATCAGCATTTAAGAAATCACGGAGGAGCTGACTCAGAAATTCAGAGTTGAGCGATTGGAGGTAGGAAATCGGCGGAGCTTCAGCGGATGTCGAGGCAATTCTGCTTGCCTACGGATGAGGCAAGCTTTGCTGCCAAACGAGGAATGGACGAGAGGGGTACCGCAGGCGCCGAGAGTCTTCGTCGATAGTCGCTTCGTTTTTGGAGAGCATGGAGCGGCTCGGTCACGGCGTCGAGTGTGGAGAAGGAGACAGAGCGTAAGGATTTTACGAGAGCTGCGATAGCTTAAATGCTCAGGTGTCGTAGGTTCCATTTCCTATATACCCTATCGGTCTTTTCTATCGAAGTGTCACCCCCTTCCGCAAGCGGCGCCGTGTGTGACAGAAGCGTCGTTTCTGTGATGCGGCAACAATGGAAATATCAGCGGGTAAAGTTTTACTGTTACAAAATTATAAATATATATGCTTGAATGATATTAGTAACAACTGTAGAATGGATAGACGGAAAATTAAATTCGGGTGGAAAAATTAATAGAAAATAGAATTTTGCGGGTATAAAAATAAATTATAACAGTTATGAACATATAGGATTGGCGGGGATGTTTGCGCCTTCCTTAGTAACTCCCAAGAGTCGTTACACTAGATCACCATCACAATCGCCTGTGGGGGTTGATTTATATATATATATATATATATGTATATATATATATATATTTTTTTTTTTTTTTTTTTTTTGCTTATGTGTGGCCGGTGGGATTTGAATCCATGACCGGGGATAACAAATTCTGAGCCTCAACCACTGGGCTACAACACCATTCACTATATATATAACACTGACAACTTCAAGTTTTAATCCCACTAAGTAGGGTCAATTACTTGAATCATTTGTTTCAATTGTGCATGATCAAATAGAAGCCTTTTTCTATGCTTCAAAAGAGAAAATTCTTCATAATAGTTTCTCTCGTGTCTTTTTTGGTCTTCTTTTACCGCTTTTAATATAGTAGAAATTCTTAAACTCAATTTTTCTTACAGGGGATTGCACGGCCTCAATATGCCCAAACCATCTAAGGCAACATTCTCTAATCTTATCAACTATTAGTGCCACCCAACTTTGGTATGGATAATTCTTTTTTTCATTCTATATGTGCGAATATACCCACTCGTCAACTAAGCATTCTCATCTCTGTAACACTTATTTTATTGGTTAGTTTCTTCTTTGTTGGCTAATATTAAGCCCCATATATTATTATTGGTTGTATAGCTTCTCTATAAAAATTTTCTTTAATATTTAGTATATATTTCAAATAAAAAAAGAGCAGTTCTAGTTACAAACGGCCCCTCTATCAACTTGAAGGATACCAGAAAGACTTGTTCCTTTCACCTTGTTTTAAACTTATACTCTTAACCATCTTCACCGGTCTTTCAAGTTTTTTCTTAGCTATAATAAAAAGTTCTTTCCCCAAATTACTCAACTGGTTAAGGTAGGAAATAAAACCTAAAGGATATCAAAAAGATCGTTGGGAATAACATCAGCATTCTGTCTCTCTCTATATATATATTCTCTCTTTGTGCGATTTTAGGAAACATTTTGGGATGGTATAGTACTTCTTTAAAAAGTTCAAGAAGCATGAAATGAATTCTTTTTTTTGCTAAATTTATATTCGTATTTCTTATTGCTTATTTTTAGGCAAATTTTCGTTAATACCAATCAAATCTTCTTATTTTAACATATCAACATGCATTTTTTAATTTTTACAAAACTATCACTCAAATTTCTATGCTTACACTGCAAGTGAATGAGAAATGAGATTAGCTTTCAATTGCACAAAAAACTTCTGCAGCAGAATCCATGGCTAACTTTTCTTTCTTAAACTTTTCAGGTTGAATGTGAAAATCCGGTAGAGATGGTTTTGGTGATGACTGTGGAACCTGGATTTGGAGGTCAAAACTTCATGCCAGGAATGATGAACAAGGTATTCAAGCCCCATTACAGGTTCATTTGGTTTGATCGCATATGAATAATAATTTTCAAAATTATGATTGCTAGGAGCAAAATCCCTGATTTTGAGAGATTCTATCTGTGTAAGTTGTAAGCATTAATGTTTTGAAGTTGAATAGGCAATTAATTCAGAGTTGAGCGATTGTATAAAATTTTGGTAAATTTATTATAATTGTTTAAATAGCTTGCTTTATTAAATTTGTTTGATAATGCCTATTTTTCTTTTAGTGCTGAAATAATTGTTCAGCTTATTTGTTTTTGCGCAATCAGGTGCGAGAATTGAGAAAGAAATTCCCTTCCTTGGATATAGAGGTAAAATCGTCTTGAATATTGATATTTGTTTGGCCTATTCATTGAACACTTTGACATATAACAAAATCAATTTAATTGTAGCTTACTAAAAGTCTTTTTTATATATCTTGTTTTTTTTTTCAATTGTTGCCTTCCCCTCAGCTACTTTGAGCCTCTTTTTGCTCTTATAAGTTAACCGAAGCTTTTCACTGTTGTTGTAATTAATTTAAGAATTTAACTCCTATTATAACTTTACTTCGTCAATAAAAACTTAATATTATTGGTTTTATAATCACTAAATTTGCTAATTATGAAATTAATTTTTTCTAATATAAATTTGGGCCTTTTGTCTTTTTTTTTTTTTTTTTCATTTGAACTTTTATTTGACTAGATCTCATCTATTTAAAATTTGTCATTGTTAAAATTATTTTAAGATATTTTCATTTAAATATATATTTTAAAATATTGTCATGGCAAATGCCAAAAAATGAGGGACTTAATTTTGATTCTTTATCTTATTTAGGTAATGTGATACTTATTTATGAAAACAAAGGAGTTGTTTAATTTTAAGAGGAATTAAGTTGAGAAAAATGATATTGTGCCTTATTATAGCCCAAACGGTTTTGATGATTAAGATTTGAGTAAAAAAAATGGTAATAACGATGCAGAGTTAAATTACATGGTGGGTCTACTTGAGAGTGCATGTTAGTAGTTTACATTTGGAGGTGCTATCTCATCAAACCTTTGGGTTTATGTCTTGAAACAATGCAAATACTAAAATTTTGGGAGACAATGATTGAAAATATATTGCACTAAGGTGCTTGAAGGTGTATGATAAAGTACCAAGGGAAGTACTTTGGAGAGTATTCAAAATAAAAAGTTTTTGTAATTTATATTGAAGTTATTAAGACATGTATAAATGAGAACTTTTTATAAGATTAATTTTATTAAATACTAAGATCAAAAGCACAAAAAAGAATGGTCTTAAAATAGATAAATTGATCGACCAGGAGAACCGTCAAAGCAAAGAAAATTAAAGAAACACTTAACTAAAGCCGTACAAGACATAAAAATACAAAGAAAAATACAAAAATCATCCAGTTTTCAGTACACTTTAGCTCCAAGACTGTAAATATAGAATGTCGAACAATAATGTGGAGCATGAGGGAGGATCAAGGCCAGCTAAAATGAGCACAAAATTAAAATATAAAACCACAATTTTCTTACCACAAAAAATTATCATTTCATTATATCCTATATATACATTAAACACCCCTGTGCTATGCTAAAATACCATACATAATAAGAATTCCGTTCAACAATGCTACCACAACACTCAGGTCACTTTGATCTCAAAGCCAGCAACAAAATTAAATAACAGCACAACCTACTAAACTACCACAGAAATTACCCCCACAAACCTCATAGATAAAGGAGAACATGAGGAAAGTCTTATTGACCTATGGGAAAGATGCCTAGCCAGCTGATAAAACCCAACACGGCTCAGGAGCGCAGGAAAGTGCTATTTCCCTAACCTGTGGGAATGGGCACATGTTATTTCTTAAGTCTACAAATAGCTTTTAAAGGAGGGAGATCATGTTCATTAAGAACCTTCAAGTTGTTGCTCTCAATACCATTTTTTGCTAATCAATCAGCTGTTTAGCTTGTCTCTAATGTGAGTGATGCTATAATTGAAATTCAAAAGAATTACTTAAATTTTATCAGCAAATAGCAAAGATTCCAATAATGAATCGATCCAGCAATGATAATGTTCACCATATTCGAATCATCACTTTCCACCTAAATGTTATGTAAGCCAAATTCAGTACAAAGAGTAAGGCCTAACAGTAAGGATTGAAGTTAAGTAATGATGCACTAATTTGCTGAAACATTTTTATAAAAAGCAAGAGTAACTTTGCCTCTATGATCTTTGATAAGCCTAGCAGCCATCCAAAGCTCTTTTTATAATACCCGTCAACATTAAGCTTGAACACACCCAGTAAGGGTTTCAACCACTTATGTGTATTGTTGGAGGATTGAATTTAATTTTATTTTTTACACCTATTGTTACCTTTAAAGTTCTTAGAAACGAGGAGTTTGGCTTTAACGGTCATTTCAATGCAATGAATTATTTTTCATGTCCCTCTTTGTAACGATCAGATCTCGTTACATTGTAAATTAGATCAAATCAAGACTCAAAAATCAGGATCCTGGGGAACTTCAAACTAGGGCAAACCAAAGTGCTATTGGTTAGAAATAATTCTTAGATTAAAATGCTATAGTTTGAAAGAAATTCGGATAACAGAAATTCCTGCTTTAAATTTCTAAATTATTTAAATTCAATAAATTGAAAAAATTTAATACAAGTTCAAATTTATCGATTTTTGTGTTATTGGGTTAAGTATATTATTTAAGGGCTATGCTAAAAATTTCATCGATTTTGGAGCTTCGGTTCGATCTCAATTAATTTTTGAAGTTTCAAATTTCAGAAATTATTTTAAAATAAAATATTGCTCCGAATTAAAAATATTTGGCGCGAGGGTGTTCATCTCATCGTAACATATCTCTGTGTCAAGTTTTGTTCAGCTGGTCGGCGCTTGGTAACATAGTAGAAATAATCTTATTTAGTTGGAGATTTGGGAGGGTTTTTATTTTGATTGAACTTACGCCATCTGGAACTAAATCTCAATTTAAGATGTATTTTCCTTGATTCATTTGAGTTGTTCCTTTTCAATAGAAATTAATACAACGGGGCTGATTGGATGGCAGTGTTATCCTTCAACCTCCAAAGCGGTGCTTTTGTTGAAACCCTAGATTAAAGATAAGTTAGTCATCCGTTATTCTCCAAAAACGCATAATTCCACTAGAAACCTACATAAATCCTTAAAACTTCCACATTATTCATGCTTATAGTATCTGATATTATATATTTGCTTAATCTTTTTGACCTTTTCATAATTTGAAAATTGTATTAACTGGCAATTCTGTATTTACTAAAATGCAAGTATTAGGTATTTAAATGCTGTTAATATTCTCTATTAGGAAGGTTAAAATTCCATGCGATGAATTTACTGGAATTAATGATTGGGCACTTCTTATAATTGCAAATATCATGTGTCTATATATATATATATATAAATTCGTATTAGCTATGTAAATATTGAATATTGGCTGTACTGCAAATTTTAGTTCACTCGGGCTGCGCGTAGTATGTATGTTTGGGGCGTTGGATTTGAATTTTTCTCGTACAGGTGGACGGTGGATTGGGCCCTTCGAATATTGAGGTGGCAGCAGCAGCAGGAGCCAACTGTATTGTAGCCGGAACTTCAATTTTTGGTGCTGCGGAGCCATCCCAAGCCATCTCGGCGCTAAGGAAGAGCGTAGATGAAGCTCAGCTGATTGGCAGCTAATTTTTAAATCCAAAACGAACAGAAAATAGCTTGTCTTAAAACAAATAAATTATACTGCTTGTCAGCTTATTATGTGTAGTATGCGAAAAATAAATAGATTAAATATCGTTTATTACATTGTAATAAGTAATAATTCTGTAATTTTGGTGATTAAGCAAATCAATATGTTGTTATTGTTGGTAATTAAGCTCACAATTAATATCAGATGTTACTTCAAACATTGTTTAGGTTATTGTTTGGATTTAAAAATTTTACTATTTCCCCATCACATATAATGAATGAATCAATGTCCTAAAATCCTGGCATTTACTTGGATTTTATATCAAATAGGTTGGATTTAGAGGATTTTAAGCTAATGGTAGGATTTATGTTGCACTCACCCCAGCAACAATACACATATCTATCTTTATGATTGTATTGCAAAGGTGTCTTTGCAATTACATTCACAGACTTGTCTTTGCAAATGCACGCATACACATGCATCTCTTAATAATTGTGCATCTCTACTATTGTATGCACTTGCATGCACATCTCGACAATTGCACGCTTGTTTGCAATGGCAAGTGCACACCTTCTCATGTCATTGTGCGCATCACAATCATGTGCCCCATTCATGGCATTGCATTAACTAAGACAATGGCAATCCTGCTACCTTTTTTCCATGCATTGTGCATCTGTTTTTTTCTATATGGCTCGAGATGTTGTCATTTCTTGATATACTAATGTTTTTCTGAGTTTCCTATACTTGATATCTGATGGAATTGTTGTTTAGTAATAATCTAATCAAATATGATCAAAGAAAATCGTCTAACCATTAATAGAAGTTTTAAGATCCAAAATACCTGAATAATATTTTAATGGGGAGTCCCTACCAAATCATTCATCTTTGATCACGATAATCTTAGTCATATTAATATGCTATCTTTTTTATATTAAACCATCTTATTAGTGACAAGTCACCATGTTTATGTTGAGAGAAAACATATCAAGATTGCGTAGGGTAAGATAAAGTTTGATTATGCATCACTAATATTTATAACTCTCTCAATTTATAAATATAAAAGGCTAGTATTGTTATAGATATATATATATATATATGTGAAGACTCACTTAAGTAGTAATAAGTGAAATTCTTAAACATCGAGACGTCTTTTCAAATAACGGTGGAGTTCCTGATAAGAACTCCAAAGTTAAGCGTGCTCATGTGGAGCACTCCCAGGATGGGTGACCTACTGTGAAGTTATCTTCTGAGGGCAAAATCGTGAGGCCTTTCTGGCCAAAGCGGACAATACTTTGGTGCTTAAGAGTTTGGGCTGTTACAATATATAACTTGGCTAAATGAAGCCGTTGAACTGAACGAGAGAAAGAGAGTTTAACAAATACCATCCTAGCCAGCCATAGAGCTAGGTCTAATTAGACTTTAAAGATCAGAACAGAGAAATGTATCTAAACTAGTACTACCATAATAAAAATCGACTAAACGAAGCCACTGAACTGAAAAATCTAACAATTATCATTCTAGCAAACCATAGAGCTAGGTTTGGCCTGTTCTATTGCAAAAGTACTAAACTAAAAAGGCAGACTAAATAGAATATACTCTATTGAATTGATCATTGAAAAATTGAATGAATTGAATATACTGAAATATACTGAATTACTGATTTAAGTAATGAGGTATTATGCATTCAAGACTAACATAAAATATTCATTAAAATATCTCATATTTAACTATTATGTCCAAGGTATAAAGCTCAAAATACACTGTATGCGAAGCAACAATAATCAAACGAGCAAGAAACTCAACTAAATATATGTGATATTTATTGTTATCTAATTTAATTTGTTCTATTGAATCTGCGATAGTATAAGCTTAGGATCTATCTTTCGGCCAAAATTTTAGGGTTTTGTTTTAATGGCCAGATAAGCTTAATAGAATGATAATTAGGATACAATTAAATTAAATATTTGGCTAAGTAACAACATAGGATTGTTATATCCCCCACTTCAATCGACATCCCTTAGACCACCTAACTAACCTTGTTAACAATACCCCATTATCGTTGATTTCCCACGACACCCGATATCTACATTAAGCAATTAAGAAATTCAAGATCGAGCCAAACGATATTCAAGTTTACTGTCTTATCTTTTTTGTTGACCAAACGTTTTCCTTAATTAGCAACTTAAACAACCTTTAGGGAATGTTTTCTTCAAGCTTATCCAAGCTTTAGTTGGAGTTAGGAAAGCAAAGTTAAACTAAGTTGAAATAAGTGCTTGTTTACTAAGAAAGATAAATGCTCCTATGGATTAAAGGATTGACTCTTAATTGAAAATACATAATCAAGTAGTATGCTATTTATTATATAATACATAACTATAATTAATTATGTGATTAATTAAACATTAAGAATTATATAATTAATAAACATATAATTATACAAATTATATAATTACTTAACAATAATTATTTAGTAAATTAATTAGTAAATTATGACAAAATTACTTGTGTAATAAATAAAATAAATAATTAATTGATGCATAATTAATTAATTAATGCTAATTATATTCGAATTTAATTAACTTGTTCAGTTTCAAATTAGATATCATAATTAACTGACTACTTAATGCATATTCAATTAATTAATACATAATTAATTAACATGCACATATTTACGTATTAATTATATACAATTAATCTGTAGAAAATAATAATACATATATAAATAATAAGTTATTTCTTATTTAAATTTTTTAATTAATATGTAATAAATTCGCTAACTAATTATTAAAAATAAGTAATTAATTAAACTAAAGAAGAGGAAGAGAGAGATTAAATTCTTCTTAAAAAAAAAATAATAAAAGTTTTGTTAAGGAGACCAAAATTTTGATAAAATTGAACAGTGGTGTGATATTAATCTGTAATTTTTTCTATTAATTTTTTAATAATAAAAATAATTTAATTGAGCTATTTCTTTAAATATATATAATAAAAATATTATTTAGATTAGTTGGCATATTATATTCTAAAAATAGTTTATATATATAATTTGAAATATCATTCTCTTCGTATATAATATATAATCTTCCCCTATCTCGGTCTCCTCCTCGTCTCGTTGTCTCGTTGAAAACTTCCCTCCCAACATTGGCAAAAACCCTAACCTTTGATGGGCATTCCCCCTCCTGCCTTCTTCCATGGCAGTTTGTCTAGCCACCTTTAGCTCCTTCTCCGCTATCATCTTCCCCGAAGTCATAATTGCCCGCTCAAAGCCCGTCAGTAGCTTCTTGCTCCTACACCTCACCCTCCTCCATTCTCTCTTATAACCCTAAACGATCCGCCAATTTCAAAGAATGGCGGCTGTGTTTCTGCATCATGTGGTCGGAGATCTTACTGTTGGGAAGCCTGATATGCTGGAGTTTTGGGAAGGTGAGACGGTGGAGGCGGCGATGGGGGAGATTGGGGAAGGTTCTGAGAGAGCGGTTACAGTGTGGAGAAGGAGAGGCGAAGATGTGGTCAGGGAAAGGGAGAGGGCCGCAAGGTTTGTCGGGATTCTAAACTCATTGGATGTTGTCGCGTTTTTGGCCAAGGAAGGGGATCGGATCAAGGCTATGGAAACACCGGTCAGGGATGTCGTCAGGCATAATCCGTCCCTGCTCAAAGAGATCGATCCTGCTGCTAGGTTCGTTAATTGTTTTCTTTCTCACCTTGCATTGATTTATTTATGACATTTTTTGTGCTTTCTCTTATAAATGTTCAAAGTTTGAGCGCTAGATATGTTGTTTAAAGTTGTATTACATAGATAAAATTCCCGTTATTTTGAGCAGAAAGACTTGACAATTTAGCGACTTCATATGTTCAAATTTAATAAATTTTGTAATTAGTAAATTTTAAATTTTGTTTGACATAGAATTTGATAAATTTTCCTACATTGTTTGCAGGGTTTAGGATTTATGAAAGTAAACAGTGGCAAATGGTTAAATACAACTTAAATCTATCCCCCAAATGAATACATAAATCCGGGATATAACTGGATTTAAGGGAGACGAAAAGGATTCATATTATCATTGCAGATGACACTCGAATATATCCCATTTAGCTAGACTTACAGATTTTGCGTTCAAATCTAACTAAATTCTTACATATGGTTCTGTCAAACTGATTCTTAGAATTGTTTGATTTATAAGTAGAGTAGATATGAGGTGCCATTTACTTTAGAAATGTGGAGATGATATTGTTTTTTTTTAATGTCTCTAGGAGGAAGCTCTGAAGGAACGTTGGTTCAACATGGTGCTTGTTACATTAGATCATTCTGTGGGATTTTGTGGATTTTGGTTGCTTGGTAGGGTTTGATCACCAAGAGTTAATCTTTTTGTCTAATAGCTGAAATTTTGCTCTATTGCTTTGCTGATTTTATGTGCTTGATTGTGTAACTATTTGTACTTCCGAGTTCTGAGCAATGGATTTTGTGTCCTTCTAATTAGCTGCTCCATTTGTTTCTGTTTTGTTACCCAATCAAATGGCTGTTATGAGATGTTAATCTATGTAGAATTTATTAAATATCTCATACTTAGTAAATCTTTGGGATGCAAATCTTGAAAAATGATTGCCATGAGATTTGTTAAATACTGTAATTTAGTAGCTATTCATGGATTTAAAAATTTTACTATTTCCCCATCACATATAATGAACCAATGTCCTAAATCCTGGCATTACTTGGATTTTATATCATATAGGCTGGATTTAGAGGATTTTAAGCTGATGATAGGATTTATGTTGCACTCATCCCAGCAACAATACACACATCTGTCTTTATGATTGTAATGCAGAGGTGTCTTTGCAACTACATTCACAAACTTATCTTTGCAAATGTACGCATGTATCTCTTAATAATTGCATGCATTCACTTGTGCATCTCTACTATTGTATGCACTTGTAGGCACATCTCGACAATTGCACACTTGTTTGCAATGGCAAGCGCACACCTTCACATGTCATTGTACACATGCCAATCATGTGCCCCATTTATGGCATTGCATTGACTAAGTCAATGGCAATCCTGCTCCCGCTGATAGCACCTTTTTTCCATGCATTGTGCATCTGTTTTTTTCTATATGGCTTGAGATGTTGTCACTTCTTGGTACACTATTGTTTTTCTGAGCTTCCTATACTTGATATCTGATGGAATTGTTGTTTATGCATTATGTAAGCGCCACTAATTATGAAAATTTGTAATTGGGGGAATTTTATGTTATTTTTTGTATTGATATAGTTTGTATTTTGATATATTGATTTTTTTTTATTGTGAGTTCTAGATTGGTATTTTCACAACAACAATTAACTTAAAACTTGATTGAACAAATAAAAGGGTTAATCCTCCGCTGATTAGGACGCAAAATGTGTGTGCTTTGAGCTTGTGCACCTTTTATGGCTTGCAAATTGATTTATAACGCATGCATTACTTTTTAAATTCAGTCCCATTCCTCTAAATCTCACTCGATCACTGATTTAAACTTGTTAGTTGTGGGTGCCATGGATTGCCAGCACTTTGTTTAGAATCTAATTTGCAATCAAGCAAATCGTTTGAGTAAAGGAACATCTAATCTTTTCTTATTGTCAAACTAAGAAGTTTCTACCATGACTAGTATTATGTATATTATTTCTTTTATTATAAACATTGCTATTTTGTGTATAAATTTATTAATGTTATAATGGGTTATTTTTTACTTGAGAATAGTTGTTTGTGCAAAAAGGAGTGAATATAAATGAGATGATAAATAGGGAAGGAAGCTTATAAATTTGAGCTTTTAACTCATTGTAGGCATTGATGAAATCCTTGGCACTAATAACCTCAGGTGCCCTAATTTCATACACATTACGTGGGTTTTATCCTAACAGATCTAAATAGAATGTGTAGTGTAAAGTTAATTGCAATAGAAGTCATAATCTCAATGACAATTATTGAGGACCATGTGATTAAGAAGAGCAAGAGGTTCAAATTCATTAATTCAATAATTTAAAATAGTAGTGCTTAATACGATTCAAGTTGTGGATGAAATTGAGTAGTGCTTTTGGAGTGTTGGACAATCACAAAACCACTCAATATTAAAAAAGAAATTTATTGAACAACTATAAGATCGATTATGTTACACCGGTCTGATTGTTGGCCACAAAGAAGAAACATGATGATAAATTAAGTGTTACAGAGCTAGGATACTAAGGTGGATGAGTGGGTATACTCGAAAATATAGAATGAGAAATGAGTTTGTACGTAACAAATTTGGAGTTGCTCCATTAGTGGATATTGTCTTAAATAGTGGTTTAGGCATAATAAGCCGGTAGACCGTCGCATGCTAGAAAATTTGAGTATATAATTTTGCCCATGTTAAAAGGAAGAGTAAAACAAAAAAAAACATGGGAAGAAGTTATTATAAAAAATCACTCTATTTGAAATTCAGGCTTGATGCTGGTGTTGTATTGATTATGCAGATTCTAGAGAGGCTCGGAAGAATAGGCCAAACCTCCACGAATCATAGTTGTCATGCAAGAATGTTAGAGGATATGATCTAATATCAATTACTAAATTTGTTGGAGCCAAATGTTGTTAAGTTGATGAGGTTTGATGGAAATCATGTCTATACACCAATTTTGAAGGCTTATAATAATTAGGGGAATAGTTTATAATTTTGATGCAAAAACAAGTTGTTTTCAACCAATATGTATATCTTTTATCATGATACATATTGGGATATGAAATTTCATTTATTATATACGCTCTATGTACTTTATGTAGTAGTTCTTGTGAGTTACTGTCTACTTAAGACTAGTAAAATTCTTTTTTGTCTTCAAGTAAGGATGATTTGTTGAAATGATTGTGAGAAAATTGTCGTCTCATGAATATAAAGCTGGGTTTGAGCACTGGCTGCTTTTATAATGTTGACGATGCTTAATCTTGAATGCATGAATTTTCTTTCTTCCTACCTTTTACTTGTATCAGTTCGTTTCTCTGCTTCTTACTTGCTGAACTCCTCTTCGCCATTGGTGAAGGTTGATTGATGCGCTGGAGATGATGAAGCAGGGGGTTCAACGTCTCCTGGTGCGCAAGAGCTTCGCCTGGAAGGGCGTCAGCAAGCGCTTCTCCGTCCTCTACAACGGAAAATGGCTGAGGGATAATAATCCCGGCTCGTCTTCCACAATTCCGCCGGCCAACTTCTCAGAAGGCAGTGGCGGCAAGCCCCTGTTGCTTTTCAAGCAGGACAGCTACTGCTGTCTCTCGAGGGAGGACGTTCTCCGCTTCGTGATCGGCTTCCTAGGCGCCCTGGCCCCCATTCCCCTCTCCTCCATATCTTCACTCGGCGCTCTGAACAGCAGTTACTGCTTCGTCGAGGCCTATTCCCCCGCCCTAGAAATCCTCCGCGATTTCCCTCAGAACCCTTGCGCCGCTGCCGTCGTGGAGACTGCTGCCGACGGCGTTAGGAAGATCATCGGCGAGATATCGGCCTACAAACTCTGGAAGTGCGACTACGCCGCAGCCGCCTGGGCCATGGCCAATCTCTCCGCCGGCCAGTTTGTGATGGGATCAGAGGACGACGCCAGCGACTCGCTTCCGGATTTCCTCCTCGCATCGCGGCCGAAGAAGAGCGGCGGCAGCAGCAGCAGCATCTCGGAGCTTCCCAGGCCTAAGAAATTTAGCAGCCGGAGCGTCGGATTCTTCAGCCAGCAGCCGGAGGCGGGCGGTGGCTTGAGATCGGCGCGGAGCATGTATCGAGGTAGGTGCGCGCCACTCACGTGCGGGAAGGCGAGCTCACTTGCGGCGGTCATGGCGCAGATGCTGTCTCACCGAGCAACGCACGTCTGGGTCACTGAAGCCGAGCCCCAGGAGAACATCGTCGTCGGGGTCGTCAGCTACAATGATATCCTCCATGCCATGACCAAGAACGCTCCGCCATGAATGAAAAGCATTGCAGCTTCTTGTGCATTTAGGGTTCATACTAACATCATATTTTCTTATAATGTATGAACTTCTTTGTTGAATTGCCCCTTAAATTATATTCAAATTTTCTTGAATTTAAGAGAATATATATAAAATTGAGTACAGTGCCAACCCTCATTGGGTTATCTCTCTTTAAAACACCCTCACTATCTCCCATAGATTTGTCCAATAGTTTATCTTCTTCACTTATGCCTCGGGTTTCATGCTCTTTAAGCTCGGGGTTGTCGCCATTGGTGAACAATGACATCTTCATAAATTGTTAATTAATCAATTTAATTTTACGATGAAATTCAATAATAATTTAATTTTTATGAATAATCTTCATAAAATGTTAATTAATCATTTTAAATATTAAACACTGATCATCTCTTTTATTAATCTATACTGGTTTACCTTAAGTTATGAGTTAAATGCTTAATGAAAAGATAAATAATAACATACTAATCATCTTAAATTGTACCATAAATCAAATTGTGATAAATATTAGATTTTATCAAAGCACACAAGAGGCCAAAGTGACTATTAAATTCTTAAATCATTTATATAAAAATTAAATTAACTTATTCATTGAAAATATATTTAGAAAGGTTCACCCAAATTATGCTTATATTATTATGATAATTTTTTATCTTAAAGTACTATATTCTTAGATTTAATATATTTCTCATCCAAAATATCTAAAACAAATAGTAGTAATAATCTAATCAAATATGATGAAAGAAAATCGTCTAACCATTAATAGAAGTTTTAAGATCCAAAATACTTTTTTAATGAAAAATATTACTTAGCTCCTAAATATTTCTAAAAAAATATGAATGATTATGATTTAAGATTTAAAAAATATATTTTTATGAGCTCCACAAATAAAAGTGAATTTAATAAAAATTTTTTATTTCACTTAACTCCCTAAATCCTAATCATCAATATATTTTGAGAGATATTTGAGGGCCATGTAACAATAGAGAAGTCCCTTCCAGATCATTCATCTCATATTAATATGCTATATTTTTTATATTAAACCATCCTATTAGTGACAAGTCACCATGTTTATGTTGAGAGAAAACATATCGAGATTGCGTAGGGTAAGATTAAGTTTGATTATGCATCACTAATATAAAAGGCTAGTATTGTTATATTAAAATAAAAATAAAAATCTAAACCCCGCCACTACAGCTCATTCTCTATGAAGCCTGGAGGACTGCCTCTAAGAACTCCTTCCCGTTTCCACTCCATTACCTCTGGATTTTATTCAAATCTTCAATGCAATCGAAACCCTAGCTTATCTTTGCATTGTGATACATGGAATCAATTATCTCTCTTAACCCCGTCTCTTCCCGACAACTTTTACTTATTTCTCGGCCATGGCGCCATTCTCTCCCCAGTCATCTCAGCACCCGGCGCAACCTTCTCATCCATGCAGCTCGCTCCTCGCCACCCGTACCCCTTCATCTACCCATGACCCCTTTATCTTTCTCTTCTATTCACAGTCTTCAACCCCATAAATCCCCCACCAATATCGGCGTCTCCTTCCTCAAGCGCGCTCGCAAAACTCTTACCGTCGCCATTATTGTGGCAGCTTTCTCACTTCTTCCTTTCCCCCCTTCCGGTTTTCACCCTGCCATCGCCGCGCCGGCAGTTGCGGAGAAGACCGAGAAAAGTGAGACCTTAGCCGATCACGAGTTCTCATGCTACACCCGGAGACTATTATCCGTGGTCTCAGTCCTTTTGAGAAAAATTGAAGATGCGGAGCTGGGCAGGGGCGATATGGCTGGCGTCAAGGATGCTCTTAAGGAGGTGAAGGCGAGCAACAAAAAGATTCAAGATGATGTGATTGGGAATTTGAATGCTGAACTGAAGGAGCTGAGGAGGGTGAATATGGAACTGACTAAGAGATCGGAGGAGGTGCTTGGCAAGGCAAAGGTAGCCATGAAGGAGAGAGATAGATTGTTAGGCAGTGATGAAAAAGGCCAGGACAAGACTGTAAGATTGGAAGATTTGGACAGAGCCATTGGGGATGCTGAGAAGGAATATAATGATTTGTGGAAGGAAATTGGGGAAATTGAAAATAAGATAATGAGGAGAGAGACTGTGACATATAGCATTGCTGTTAGAGAGCTTTCCTTCATTGAAAAGGAGTGTGAGCTTCTAGTTCAGAGGTTTGGCCATCGAATGATGGAGGATGCACATGCAAGGTATAATTTGATCAATTAGTTTGGATTTATTTTGCTAATTAATAGTTTAAATCATTTATAAAGTGTTATCCCTAGATGATCAAGCGTTGAATTTTTTTTCTAAGGTGCTGCTAATGCAAAATCAGATGTATCTAATGAGTTATGGAATTAAAGACTGAGAAAAGATCTTTGAATAGATATGGCATAATAATTTGCTAAGGACTTGTTTAGGAGAGCATAATTGTTTAAATTTTAGCTATGAGGCTATTGTAGGAAGAAATATCATCTAAAGTTGTGTTTTTATCAGGTGATGTCCTTTGGGATTCAACTGTCAAGCTATAGCATTTATTGCCACAAATGAGAAAGTTATTGAGATTGGGGTTAGGTATTTTAAAATGCATGAACAAATATGGGTTTTTAACATTTGACATCTTCAAAAAGTGCCACAAGCAATTTTTAAAACGTAGAAGCAATTTTTAAAACAAACTACATTGAATTGTGCAGCCATTGTCATGTTTTAATTATTGAATTGTTACTACAGATAAACCAACTTTTGTATTATCTTGATCAAATACTTTATTTTTCTGTATTATTTGGGGTTATTTAAGTTGATTTTTTATTGATAATTTTGTTAGTTCAGCTCAGTAACCAATGACGCACATTTTAATTATGTTGCCAATCTAAAATAAAATGTATACTATTTTAAATTTATTTAGCTATTTGGAGTTTTAAAAAAAATTAATTTTACCTATTTATTTTGTTCTATTTTTTATTTGATTTTGACTTCTTTTGTTGATTTGTTAGCATGTTGTTTCAGTCAGCAGATCCCTTCTATTGAAGTTTCTGGTAAGGACATTCAGAATGCCTTGGAAAAAGCTCAAAAGGAATATTGGGAGCAAATGGTACTCCCAAAAGTTTTGGGAACTGATGATCCTGAAATGTTATTGGATAGTAGCATCAATGATTTTTCTCAAAAAATTGAACGAGTCCTTGGAGAATCTCAACAGATTCAAAGAAATCTAGAAGATCAAATAAGGCAAAAGTTCAAACAGTTTGGTGATGAAAAGCGCTTTATTGTAAAGACACCAGAGACTGAAGTTTTGAAAGGTTTTCCTGAAGCTGAATTGAAGTGGATGTTTGGAACTAAGGAAGTTGTTGTTCCAAATGCTGTTCGTGTTCATTTGCTTCATGGGTGGAAGAAATGGCGTGAAGATACCAAAGCTAAATTGAAAAAGCAATTGCTTGAGGATCTTGACCAAGGAAAACAATACGTGGCTCAACGAAGGGTAAATTGTTTTATTTCAGGTTTTTCATTTTTTGATAGTGATGAGCCTCATAAAATGCAAACTATGAAGCCGATGAGTTTTTGAATCCCCACCATTTGATATGATGAAAGCTCTTAATTGCTAGCAAGCAACCAGTAGATTAAAATACCTTTTTATAGTTTTTCAAAATTTGAAAAAAACTGTTAGTCATTGTAATTACTTAGTTTTTATCTGCATATGAAATAGAAGCATTGCGACTTTATCATAGCCTGTGTTGTGGAAGAAAACATATGTTTATTTTGTTCATCGTGAAAAAAATACTATCTTTGATTGTTCTTCTATCTTCTTGTTTTGCTTTATTTTTTCATTGTGTGAACCGTTTCATTATCTTTATCACTTTACAACTTCTTCCGTGTCATTTCATTATTGTTCTCATGTTTTTTAAAAAATATCGATTTTATTATATGCTACTTAACTATTAATTGTAAATGCTAATTCTGTTGAAGAGCATCTACATATATTTTGATCTGGTAGGTTGTGACAACAATGTTGAATAATTGGCTACATGGACATTGCAGGAACTTATAATCTTAGATCGGGAGAGATTGATTACTAAAACATGGTACAATGATGAACGAAAAAGATGGGAGATGGACCCTGTGGCTGTTCCATATGCAGTCTCAAAGAAACTAATAGAATATGCTAGAATCAGACATGACTGGGCTGTAATGTATGTCAAACTCAAGGGGGACAACAAGGAATACTTTGTTGATATTATGGTTTGATTCACTCCATGATTTCTTTTCTTGCTTCTTAATATTTTGTTTCAATTTAAGTTCATTCAATATCAAATACATTTGCTCAAACTAGTTCTTATGGCAGAGAAGATGAGCTTTGTGGCCTTCCTTTTGCTTTTGTGATTTGCTAAATATTCTTTATAAGTTTTCTGACATGTTATAGGTGTTTGATATGCTTTTTGAAAAATTTGGAGGTTTTGATGGCTTGTACACCAGTATGATTGCATCTGGTATTCCCACTACTGTTCAATTGATGTGGATCCCATTCTCAGATCTAGATATAGGTGAACAGGTTTTGTTGACATTAAGGCTGTCATCTCTGTGTTTCACTGGAATCTGGAACTCTGCTGGTATATCGTATGTGAAGAAGGCAGTTTTCTCCATAATAAAAGATATTACCGATGATTTGATGATTACTACATTTTTCCCTATTATAGAGTTCATCATTCCAGAATCTGTAAGAAATGTGCTTGCCTTGAATTCTTTCTCTTTTTATGCTACTCCATCATCATCAATGTGTTAATATAATACATTATCAATGTGTTAGAAAATAGTATTTATTTGATAATTCCACTTTGTTTAATAGGTGAGACGGAAAATAGGCATGGCTTGGCCTGAGGAAGCATCTCAAACTGTTGAATCTACTTGGTTCTTAAAATGGCAATCTGATGCAGAATTAAATTACAGAGCTAGGAAGAGAGATAATATCAGTTGGTACCTGTGGTTTTTCATTAGAAGCAGCTTGTATGTTTATGTTTTATTTGGTGCCATTCTATATTTTAAGAGAAATGTATTATGCTACCTTGGATTTGGACCCTTGAGAAGACATGACCCAAATTTGAGGAAATTGGAAATATTGGTATGATTTTCTTACTTCAATTTTTATACTCATTAATATCTAGCAGCGTGTTCATGATCCTATCTCATAATTTGAAATCTTGTGTTTTTTCTAAATGTCAAAGTTTTTATTTATTGAAATGTTATTCACTCTGGCTTAAGAAAAAGTTTCAATAGGGGAGAGGAAGATAGTAAAAGAAGCTTACTGTAAAGCTATTTCAATTAGCATATTGCTTTTCTTACTCAAAACTTTACTTTACTGTAACATATTATTAAGTAGCTTTATCTAAACATAATGTAATAAATAATAAGAAAATATATGGTTTTAACAATTTAGTCGTTGTTCAAATATTATAAGGGTGTATTGGCTGAGGCTAGAATGCTTCCCTTTTTGGCAAATTTTATGTGATTGATTACTAATGGATGGACAGACGCTTCTCTTCCTAAAACATTCATTTATATTTTTCTTATAATGTGTGCAACATGCCACTAGAAGTTGATTTAATTTGTTAAACGTTACTTAAACTTCTTGCTTCTAAACTTGATTGATTGCTTTGTAAACTGGGGTTGGGTCGTTTGTATGAAACACATAAACCTGGTTTATTTTGCCCACAAGTCTTGGCTGACCCATACAATTTAAAACCTCATTTTATGTTTTGATTATTCTTTTGATTGATTTCTTCTAACATGATCTGCTGCCGGGTTGGAGAGAAACACCAAAACATTCTTCTACTTGTTCTCACACTCTCAACCCATGCATGCAGCGAAGCTACTTGTCATAATGGTGCGAATTATTCATACTTTCATGAAGTTGACACGATAGTAATGATGAAGATTCTTGAAAATGTAGTGACCATTCAGGGAACATGTCTCTAACTTTCCATATATAGAATTAAATATCTTTTTGCAAGTTTCCTTGAGTTCCCACTTTTTTTGCAACCTGCTACAATGATTGATGATGATGATGATTATCCATGAAGATTCGGATTTTTAAACAAACTCCAAATTGTCTAATAGATATGTGGCTTCAGATTAGTAGCACAAACTTTGAGTCAAAGATATAACATTTTATTGGGTTTGAAATTGAAACTTATTATTCAGCATTACTAATAGATTTAACGTTTGAGTAATACTTCAATTTAATGTGTTAGTTTTTGGATAATTATACAATGATCTATGTTCAAGATGAGAATGCTGTTTGAACAGTTAAAACAAAGTGGTATAATTGAATCCTTACTTAGTGCAGTTACTGTTTAGTAAAATATGATGGAGATTTAAAGGTAAATTTTATAAAAGATTTAATTAGATGTACCATACATTGGCAACCACAAACAAGTCATGGATGACCAAGATGAGTCAAAATTGCAACCGTTAAGGTTGACATATTTGAAAGTAAAAAAGAGTGAGATTTAAAAGATAGTGGGATTTAAACTGAAGATATGTCTTTTAAACATAATTATAGGTGGTTTAGGCCTGCATTGTAATAGACAAAGAAGATTGAATTATTGTGATATATTTGTAAAAGGTCAAATGTATTAAGGTAGGTAACATTATGTTAGGATACACCAACGAACGGACAAACAACACCAAGCTTTAATCCCACTAGATGGGGTTGGCTACATGAATCCCTTATTTTCAATGTGCTCAATCAAATAAAAATTTTTCTCCAAGTTCAAAATAGAGAAAATCATTTATAATATTTCATTCTTTTTTTTTGTCTTCCTCTTCATTTTTTAATATGGGTGAAATTCATAAACTCATTTTTTTGACATGGGCATTTCATGATCTACGCTTATTGTTACCAAATTATCTAAGACAATTTTCTCTAATTTTGTTCACTATTGAAGCCACTCCAATCTTGTAACCCATAAATCCACCTAAGCATTCTCATATTTGTAACACTTATTTTAACGACAAGTTTATTCTTTGTTGGCCAATATTCAACCCCATATAACATAGCTGGCCGTATAGCTACTTCATATATTTTTCTTTAATTTTGAGTGGAATTTTCCAATTGCACAACACTTTATAAGTGTTCCTCCATTTTATCCAATTAGCTCGGATCCTATTAATCCTAGTGCTCTCTATTTTACCATTATTATGAATAATTGAACTAATATATTTGAACCTCTTGCTCCTATTGATTACATGGTCCTCAATACTTGTGCCCTTGAGATTTGGGCCTCCAATACATTTAAACTTACACTCCATATAATTTATTGTAGATCTTCTAAGACAAAAATTTTTAGATTATAAAGTAGTTCTCTCTAACTCTAGTATTGCTTCAATTCTATCCCTAGTATTATCAATTAATAGAATTCCATCTACAAATAACATGCACCAAGGGATCTTCTTTTGAATGTGCATAGTAAGAACATCCATAATTAAGCATTAACATATGGGCTGAGAGCTGAGCCTTAGTGTAACCAATATTAACAAGAAAATCATTCGACAAGACACCTTACAAGCCATCTTGTGATTGAACACATGCTACAACCCCCAACTTACTTATCTACAATAACATCAATTTGTGCAACACTACTCCCTTTTCTCTTCTAAGTTCTCCAAAGATTTTTTCTTAGTACTTTATCATAAGCCTTTTAAAAATTAATAAAAATTAAATGGAGATTTTTTTTTCTAAATTCTCAATCTTATCTCTTGGTATATGTATTACTTTCATGGCAAATTTAGTTGGTAAAACAAAATTAATTTTGAGAAATACAAGTATCACTTTGTGATCTATGTTCAATCACTTTCTCTTAAAATTTTAATGTATGATATATTAACTAGATTCCTTTCTAATTTGCAGTCTTAAGCATCATGTTTATTTTTGTAAACATGTATAACAAGATTCTTTCTTTGCTCATCAGATATTTTTATTCTTCAAAATAACATTAAATAATTTGATATGCCATTCAAATTACTTCATCACCCAAATATTTTTATTCCTTGATAAGCATGTTATATGATCCTATTGTTTTTTTTCGTTCTTTATTCTTCAAAGGATTTTGATTCTCAATTTTATTAACAAGTTGAATGAAATTGTTATTGATATTTTTGTTGTAGCCAATAAGCTCAATTATTATAATTATATTAGTGCAATATTCATTAAAACTTTAGTAAAATAATTTATCTATCTATGTTTAATATTTTTATCTCTAAAAAGAATTTTTATGTCATTGTTTTTAATATATTTTACATGAGTCAAATTTTTGATTATTGTATCTCATAATTTAGCTAGCTTTTAAATCTCTCCCTCAACAATTTTTAATTATTATATAAATTATCGATTGTTACACTGATAGCATTACAAATTGCTATTCTGGGTTCATGATAAGATAATTTTATTTATTCCAATCTTCCTCAATCTTACATTTAAATATTTTTTCTTAACACGCTTTTTTGCCTTTAATCTTAATTTGAATATTTTGTTTTCACCGTTAAGCATCTTTATTAGTAGGCTTTTTACCTTTAGAATCACCAAGCAAACTATTTGCTATATTGCGAATACAATTAACAATTGAATTCAATATAAAGTTGGCTTCACTCTCAAATCTAAGTTCAAATTTTAAAAACTTTTTTTCTAAAAATATCTATGTTATTTTTATTAAGATTCCATAATCTAGTTTTATCATATTTTAAATTTAATATTACTCTTATTATCTCATATTTTCAAATCATAAACCAATAAATGGCATGTTAGGATGTGGCACCAAAAATAGTGCATAAACTTGAGCTATCACAAGCATGATGCTTTAATGGTGATAGAGGGATTATAAGGTTGACTTCTTTGCTTGTGTAAGATTAAAATTTTTTTGAGGATGATAAAGTTGTTTGTAACTCTTGTGAAAGTTTTTTTTATTAAATTTTATTGTTTTGAAGTGCAATGATAACTTTTATAATTCATCATTTTCGTGTATCTATCTTGCAGAACTATTACTTTAGGTATAAGAAGAAGAGAGGAGATCAAATGAGAGAGGATGGCGTTGATCCTATAAGGTCCGCATTTGATCAGATGAAGGTGCCAGTTAAATTAAACTATTAAGAAAGATTGTTAAGTGATAAATATCAAAATTTAATCTTTTCATACTATTGCAAATTTTAAGATTGCTTGCATGAAATGCTTTGCTTTCATATTTAAATGCAGAGAATAAAGAATCCACCAATTAGGCTGGTTGATTTTGCTAGTATTGAGTCAATGCGAGATGAAATCAATGACATTGTGACATGCTTACAAAATCCTACAGCCTTTAGGGAAAAAGGAGCTCGTGCACCGAGGGTATGTCATGTTGTAAATTGTTTTTTATTTTTTTTAAGCTTTAGCATTTACGTTTTTATTTTTTCATTCTACATGTTCGTGCCCTTTGATAAAGTATTTATTTCGGGTCATTTATTGTGTGATTTGATTTGTTTTTTTTTTCTTAATGCATTTCACCATGTCAACTTGCATATGGATAACAGCTGTGAAAGTGATGTTCATTATAATTGTAAGCTAATCTGTTTCATTGTAACTACTTTTTTTTTGTAAACAAGCCAAGCTCTGTTTTCTACGATGTGTCTGCACTGCAGTAAATTTATGATCTTAGTGCAAAAAACTGCATGAATTACATGTATACATACTTGTTAAAATAAACAAAAATTGTGTTTGTTTGGTAATTTTTAATCATTTGAGACGCAAGTATTATGACATTGTTTGGATCAAAATGTGCGGCCAAAGAAAAAAGGCACATAAGATCTTATTTATGTTTCAAAGTTCCAATAAATTACTTATTGAATGAAAAGGATTCAACACTAAATAATCTTATCGTGTAAAACTATATTTATTTGAAGAGAGATTTTTGCACACGACACCCAATGTCTTATAGGTAACCTATTTAAAATCAGAATTTGATATTTATTAAAGTTTCCCATAACCTTATTCATATAATTTCTATCCCATTTTATTATTAAAAGTACCTAAGTTCGGTGTTGTCTTTGATTCATTTTGAAAGATTTTTGCCTTCGGTTAGTACATACAAAAGATTAGGTGTTACTTATGTAAATTATAAAGTTTTAAATGGTATGCATGAAGAAACCTTTAATTAATAAAATTTACTTGTAGAATAATTTGATTACATTTCGAATTCTAAAATTCATATGCAAATAAATATTTGATTTAGAAATTGAAATCTGGAATACTGTAATTAATCACAACAATTTGTTTTTAAATTGAGTAAAGATTGAATTTAATTTGTCTTAGATTGTAGGGTGCTGAAGAGATGTGTAAAATTGAGCTTAGTTTATCTACAAAAAATTGATATTATGTATGCAACAATTTAGCACCATGCAAATTATAAACAAAGAAACAATATCAGGTTACAAATGAGATCAATTATTACTCTAATGCAGGAAAATATAAATCACTATTCAAGTGATTAGGCAATATAATACTCACTTCAATTGGTATATTTGAATAGTATAAATAAAATTAAGGCTTAAATGTGCCTCAAGCGAAGTGACAAAACAAACAAACAATAGATCCCATGTGCTAATAAGAGGTTACACTATTTGCCAACAAGCTGACCTAAATTCCCAAGGGACCCATTGGCTTTCGATAATGCAATGATGAATTTTAGAAATTTAACATTTTTCTCATAGGGGTATTTATAGGCATTTGGTCGTGTATGGGTGTGTTTGGACGCACCATGTGGACGTACGGGCTTGACGGGTTATTTAATGCAAGTTTGGCCCAATCTTATCTGGGCATGCCTAGGCATGTGTGACTTGTGTTTTGGCGCATGTGCGTCACGATGCAAAAAATTGAGAGCACTAAACTGACGCGTGTGCGTTTGGGAAAATAGAACTCGACGTCTGACCCTAGAAATAAAATTATGATATTTTTATTTATGTATACTAACAATAAATATTGCTAAAAAGCATTATGGTTTATAAAATATCGGGATATCACAATAAACCTCACCATAATATACTTTAGATTGTATATGTATATATGTTATTATGTACTTATAATATATATATATGTATATATATATATATTTATGTTTATGTATTGAAGGAACATCTAGTCAATTTTTTATATTTATAGAGGGATTACAATAGGTATGGTTGTGACCTTTAACAAAATAAAAAATAGAAAAAAGAAAAAAATACATATCAAACAATCACCAAACCTCCCATATGAGATTCCCGAAAAAAGAATCTTCGAAGATGAAGAAAAAATAGAAATACAATGAACCTTCAAGTTGGTGAGACCAATCTAATAAAATTCAACAACTATATTTTTTTCTGAGATTGTATCTTGTTCTTCTATTTAAGGATTTTGAGCCATTCTTTAATTTCTTTTTTTTCGTTTCTTCTTTGTGAAAATTTCAATATCATTGAAATCGTTCTTCGATTTCATTATATATTTATTTGTGTCCAAATATGAGATCACTTCATTTAATTCCACGGATGAAAGAACTACAAAAGTAGTTTGACACCTTCCATAAACAAGCGAAAAAAATTCTTTGACGATGGGTTGAGTTCCGATTTCTCCACCAAGTTCTCCAAGAGGAGCCTCGTCCCACGGCTCTCCATTGAAGGAGATTATATTAGAAGTTCTGCAAGATGATCATACTTCATTGACAATTATCCATAGGAGTTTTAAATGGACCACCGATTTTGATCCAAGAAGCGAACCTCTCATCGTGCAGGTGTGGATCAATTTTCCATTGCTTAAGGTTCATTTGATTTCACATTCTTATTTATTCGCATTGGGTTCTTACTTTGGCAAGCCTCTCAAAGTCGATTATACGACGGTAAACCTTTTTTGTCTCTCGATTGCTCGGGTTTTGGTTAAAATTGACATAATCGAGGAGTTTGAATCTACCATTTGGATTATAGATGAGAGAAATGGTACTTCCCCGAATGTATTATTGAAAGCTTGCATATATGCAATTTTCATTGCCTAATCATTTGACATGATGGTCGAAATATTTCAAACTTCATCTTCAATTTAAATCTACACGTGGAGGGGGAGTGTGTTTGCTCCAAAGATTTGAACAAAAGAAAAAAGTTTGTATGCGTCTCAAAGAGGAAGATCCCCCAACGGTAGAACAACATTCAATTGTTCTCAATCTGAGGATAGTTGCCGAAGCTGGAGTTCAGGTCCCTGCAAATGGAAATGGAAGGATGATGTGGAATGCAATGCCATCAGTGACTCACCAGTTGACAGTGCTATGAGAAAGTAGGGTAACACTGTTGTGATAAACTATAGCAGCGCTGGGTCGGTATTCAATTTCCAATTATCTACTGCTGTTGATAAACCCTTGTATGGCTGGATGAAGATTAACTATGCCTTAAAATCAGAATTTGATTGTGAATTTTAATAAAATTGTAGAAGAATGCAATGAATTTTCTAAAATCAGGGCAATCCGACAACTTCTTATGGAAAATGTTCATTCCCTAATTGTTGTTAGGCCTTCTGGGGAGGTATAGGATTATGTCCTACTAGACGACAAAGTGACTAATCAGGAGAAGGCATGCCTCAATTGCTAAT